>CM063452.1:32646666-35345000 GCA_032191425.1 Lymantria dispar
CAGACAGACAAAAAATATAAAGTGTATTTTAAGCATATGTATAGTGCAAATAACCGTGTGAGCATGAAAAATGCCTATTATTTTGACATTACAAACAGACACTCCAATTTTATTTATTGGTATAGATAAAGACAAACAGGCCGTTAAAGATCGTAGACAGATGTGAATTTAAATTTGATGTGAATTTCGCACGACCGTCAATTCAGTTCAATATTCTCACAAATACATTGTATTTATATCAACCATGTACTAGGTTACATTAAATTTGTTTTTTCTACTTCTGCTTACTTTTTCATTATCATCTCAGCTCACAGAAATATTAATATAGAAAATATTAATGTGTGGTGACGGAGTAAGAATACAATTCACCACCACCTCTTATACCCGTGGGTGTCGTAAAAGACGGCTAAGGAATTACGCGTATGACATCCATGCAAGCGATGGAAAGCTCGAAACAAAACCTTATACCAACCTCTCTGACCAACATGGTATAGTAAGGTCAATTTTCCTCCTATTATGGAGGAGACTCGAGCCCAGCAGTGGGACGTATATGAGCCGAAATGATGATGATGATGAATATAGAAATATTGATATTTCACAAATATTAATGTATCTGTAATTTTAATATTTCTGTGTATGTCCCACTGCGAAATCTCCTCCACAATAGGAAGGGAATTTATCTATTTCTACTACGCTACACTTAATCAGGGGGTTGGTATAAAGCTTTATTTCGAGTTTTCCTTCTGTCACGTACATGTTATCTGCATGTTAATCCCTTAGTCATTTTTTACGACGAGCAAGAATAGCGATGAGACGAATTTTTTTTTTTTTCAATTCGAATCAATCGAATTAAAATTACTATTGATTCGAATCGCAATTCGAATTGATTCGAATCGTCACATTCGTCTCGTCAGCATTATAGTCAAATTCGTACTCGTATGTCAAGTCATCCGCCTGTGAAGCCGAGTTGGCGAGTATATAATTCGTTTACATTATTATTCGAGTGAGTTTTTTTTTGCGGATCGGTTTGCATTACGAATGAGTCGAGATTTTGAGTTACAGCAGTGTGCTCGGTATTTGGTTACGGAAAGGGGACTTATAGGTCAGTCACTTATAGGTCGGTATATATAAAATCAGCATACTAAATAACAAAAAGTAATAATAAAATCATATACAAAAAAATACTTTTTTTTTAAATAAAGTCTGATTCTAATTAGTAATTACCCGATAAATCAACTTTAAAAAAAATTAATACGTTTTTGTACGTCTCAGGTATCATCATCATCATCATCATCATTTCAGCCTATTGCCGTCCACTGCTGGACGTAGGCCTCCCTCATATTGCGCCACAATGTGCGGTCCTGTGCCGCCTGCATCCAACGACGCCCAGCAACTTTCACTAGGTCGTCGGTCCACCTAGTGGGGGGGCGTCCTACACTGCGTCGTCCGATGCGTGGTCGCCACTCGAGAACCTTTCTTCCCCAGCGGTTGTCGGTTCGTCGAGCGATGTGGCCTGCCCATTGCCACTTCAGCGTGCTAATTCTTCGTGCTATGTCGGTTACACCCGTTCTTCTGCGGATTTCTGTATTCCGGATTCTATCTCGCAGAGAAATCCCGAGCATAGCCCGTTCCATAGCACGCTGAGCGACTTTGAGCCTTGATATGAGGCCTACATTTAGGGACCACGTTTCCGTGCCGTAAGTCATCACTGGTAACACACACTGGTCGTAGACCTGTGTTTTCAGACACTGAGGTATGTTGGACGAGAAGATCCTCTTAAGTTTCCCGAACGCTGCCCAACCGAGTTGGATTCGTCGGCTGATCTCTTTCTCGAAATTGGATCTACCTAACTGGACTGTTTGTCCTAGGTAAACATAGTGATTGACAACTTCGAGAATCGCATTGCCAACTAGGACCGGTACAGGAATGACATGGGTATTTGACATGACTTTCGTCTTGTCCATGTTCATTCGTAGACCCACTAGTTGGGATACCCTGCTGAGATCATTGAGCATAGTGCCAAGGTCCTCCATGGATTCTGCCTTGACGACGATATCGTCTGCGAATCGAAGGTGAGTGATGTATTCGCCGTTAATGTTGATGCCGAGTCCAGTCCAGTCTAAGAGCTTGAAGACATCTTCCAGTGCAGTGGTGAACAGTTTCGGAGAGATGACATCTCCCTGTCTCACGCCTTTCTGCAACTGGATCGGTTTCGTACTCTTATCCCGGATACGGACTGACATTGTGGCGTTCCTATACAAACACTTCAGCACTTCGATATAGCGATGGTCGATTTGGCACCGCTGAAGGGACTGCAGCACCGCCCAAGTTTCGACTGAATCAAAGGCTTTCTCATAGTCCACAAACGCTAAGCACAAGGGCCGATTATACTCCTCGGTCTTTTGTATAATCTGCCGAAGCGTGAGGATATGGTCTATGGTGCTATAGCCTTTTCGGAAGCCGGCTTGTTCGGGCGGCTGGAAGTCATCGAGCTTGCGCGTGAGTCGATTGGTAATGACCCTCGAAAACAACTTATAAACATGGCTCAGGAGTGAGATGGGTCTGTAGTTCTTTAAAAGAGCTTTGTCACCCTTCTTGAAGAACAGCACCACCACACTCCTGGTCCACGACTCTGGAACGTCGCCCCCGAGGATAACGGAATTAAATAGCTTCTGAAGGGCTATTAATACCGGCTTGCCGCCCGCCTTCAAAAGCTCTGCCGTAATTCCGTCATCTCCCGGTGCCTTACCGTTACGTAGTTGTTTGAGAGCCATTCTGATCTCGTACAAGCTGATGTCCGGGATTTCTTCGGTATAGTGCCGAGTTAGCTTGGATCTGGGATCTTGGACCAAGCCGACAACAGGATTTCGGGATGATTTGTATAACTGTCCATAGAACCTTTCGACCTCTCCCAAGATCTCACTTTGGGATGAAATGACAGTGCCGTCATCGGTCTTCAGTTTAGTTATTTGGCTTTTCCCAATAGACAGATCTTGTGCGAACACTTTCGAGCCACGATTCCGCTCTATCGCTTCTTTAATACGGAACCTATTAAATCGGCGAATATCGCGACGCACAGACCTGGAGATCTGTCTATTTAGCTGCCTATGTTTGGACCAATCGGCTGCAGACTGCACCGTCATCTCTTTTCTCCGCTCCATGAGCTCGAGAGTCTTGTCAGAAAGTTTTTTAGGTCTATTAACGCGGTGAGCCTTGAAAAATTTCGACCCAACCGCGTGGACAGTTTCCACGAACCTGTTGTTCATATCGTTCGGAGATTCGCACTCGTCCAGACATTGGAAGCGATTATGTAGTTCGAGTTGAAAGTTTTCGAGGTTCTGGTATTGGACAGATGTAGGTCGGAGTGTAGACTTCATCAAGCGTGACCGCTCGACTTTTGTATGGATATTCAATGTGCCTCGTACCATCCGGTGATCGCTCCCAGTTTTAATTCTGCTGATCACTGAGACATCATTGAATATCTGTCGTT
Source organism: Lymantria dispar (assembly GCA_032191425.1). Taxonomy (NCBI): domain Eukaryota; kingdom Metazoa; phylum Arthropoda; class Insecta; order Lepidoptera; family Erebidae; genus Lymantria; species Lymantria dispar. Next base: position 32,650,157 of record CM063452.1, read on the forward strand.
TGTCTGACAAGATGAAGTCTATCTCGTTTTTTTTTCGTCTCAGGTATACTCATAATTAATAACTATTATTTTTAATTACGTAAACGAGCAGTCAACAAAAGCAAGAAAGAAAACATTAAATCGCGCGAGGGACAGAAAACGAATCAACGAATAGAAAACGAATCGACGAATGTCCTATCAAACCGAGTCGACTGATCGCCGTGCCGCGCCGCCGCGGCCGCCCGCGGTACGAGTGCCTACCTGCCTACGAGTATGACACGAGTTAACGAATTGACTCGGTTTCGGTCAACGGCGATTCGAATGAACGAGTCAATAGTCTTATTCGAGTTATTCGAATTAAATGATTCGAATTACGCAACGCTAAGCAAGAATGAGTGTATTGAATTGTACACGTATTACCACACCATACGAAATCTTATATAAGTATTTATTAATCGACTTACTATTATAGTCCATAAAATATAGCTTGATCTTTGTGACAGATGTCAACGAAACTAACGAAGTAAGTTTGAACGAGCGACATGTTTACAATTTCATTTTATATGAAATATATTTTCATTCTTTTCGTGCCAGTTTTATTGATACTGATTTGCAATATATTATAAATATAAAAATATTAATATTCATGCCTAAAACGTACCTCGTAAGTACTGAAATACCTAGTAAACATTTTATACATAAATGACACGCACGTACAAGGTCATACTGGACTGAAAATAGAAAAGAGATGGGACAGTCGATATACGTAAATCGATAACCGATCTTTATTAAATTATTCATAAAAGAAATAAACCCAATACAGTACCTATATAAAACTTTCAACATATTTTTTACAATTAAAACAGACAGTTACATTATTAAATACATAAATTAACAACAAAAAAACAACTTTTTGTCTCAGAGTAAATGATAATATTATGTACGCATTATTGTCAATAAACTAGACATATTTATTTATAAAATAGTCGTAATTAATCAATTGATCTAACGACTGTCCCTATTTTGGCAAAAAATGATAAATATTCTAACAGGAACACTCCAGTGATGACGATAATAGTGACCTAGACCTTAATTGTCTTGACCTTTTGTATAATTAAAACAGTCAAAAAAACAGTTTTGCTTGAAATAAATTCAAAAAGATTTTTATTGATTGTATTTTAATTATAATAGAAAATCACAATTATAAAAATAAAGAGTTTTATCGATAAAAACTACAGACTTTATCGTAAGCGTGACAGCACTAGGGACAACTGTCACAGAGATCATCCTAGGAGTTTTTGGCGGGCATCTGAAGTGTCATGTGGTGTTCTTGTATTATATTCAATATCTTAGTCTTTGAACGTGTTATATTAAATAATTTTGATGGCATTTTATGTAATATATAGCGACAGAACTGCTGAGGTGTAGTAAATATGATATAAAACTGATATACATACCTTTTTGTTTGCACCAAAATTCTCAGAAGATACCCCTAACAGTGGCCATTGCACTGTTGGAGGCGACACTTTGACTTACTAACGGACCATTACTGACATGAAGAAATTGATAATTTGAAAAGAAAATTATAAATCGACACTGGCAAAAATGGCTTGTATTAATAGCTGATTACCACAGTGACAGACACAAATTAGACTCAATTTACTACTATCTAGTCTACTCTACCCAGCAACAATTTGTTGATCACACAAATAATTGTCCGGCGTTGAAATTGAACCCGTGACACTGACATGGTAAGTTGCTATCTTAACCACTATGCTATCAGTGCAGTTAATTAATCATTGAGGTTGTATGAATTTATTACTTGTGTATGAGAGTGAATAATATTAAAGCAATTCCTTCCCTATTTTACACCCTTAAAAAAGAATATATCCTCTGAGGGGTGAATTTTCAGAATAGTTTCCATTTATAATTAATCTTTTTATATCAATTTCCAATTAAGTAGGTTGTGTACTGAGCTATATAAGTTACTATAGTTTTTTACTTATCCCACGGGAACTCTTTAATTTGCCGGGATTAAAAATATCCTAAATGTTGACTGGGGATGTAAGGTACCACCATGCAAAATTTCAATTAAATCGGTCCAATAACTTCCGAGATTAGCCCGTACAAACAGATACGAACGACAGACAGAGAAACAAAAAAATTGAAAACAATCTGGATGTGTTCCATTTCACTTCTAACACCCCCCTGACTCGGTTTTTAGCGTTTTTTTTTCAATGTACAGAATTTCGACCTCTACAGTTTTATTATATGTAAATAAGGAAGTTATATGTTATAAATAAGGAATGATGATACATTATATTAATAATTCATTGCATTCTAAACACACGAGTGATATAAACAAAAAATAAAACAAGAAATAAACTTGTGTAATAAATACGTTTGTAAACTTGACCTGTTGTCCTAGCTAGACGACTTCAAAACATAATCGCTCGCAAAACTAAGTCAATGTCATTCAACTTCACAAGGATATCGGCAATACTTGATTGTGTGAATTTGAAGGCCAACGCAAATGTAGGACAAAAAAATATTCTTTTAACTAGGAAAAAACTGATTAATCTATACCAATAAATAAAATTGGAGTGTCTGTTTGTAATGTCAAAATAATAGGCTTTTTTCATGCTCACAACGTTATTTGCACGACACCTATGCCTAAAATACAGATTTAAAAAAATTTGTCTGTCTGTCTGTCTGTCTGTTTGTTTCGGGTAATCTTCAAAACGGCTGGACCGATTTCAAAAATCCTTTCACCAATAGAAAGCTATAATATCAGGGAGTAAACTAGGCTATATTTTATCCCGGTATTCATCCGATGTAATATATTTATCTCATTCCTTGTGATGACGGAGTAAGAATACAATTCACCACCCCCTCTCTTGCCGACGACTAAGGGGTGTAATACGCGTCGGAACAATGCGGTATAGTAGGTCAATTTCCCTCCCATTATGGAGGTGGCCCGAGCCCCACGGTGGGACTTATGTGGGCTGAGATGATGATGATGAATATATGAACAGACAATTTTTTCGTGTAGTGATGGAGTAAGAATACAATTCACCACCTTCACCGTCTGTTCTTAAAAGTTTTAGTAACCATGAAATAAAATGGCGACTGGGGCGGCGTAGGCGTGACTACCTGCGCCTCATGCCGCCCTAGCCGAGGCCGCGGGTGACGTGACCGAGGATTAGTCCGTCACCCGCCGAGAAGCCGACCACGTGAGGGAAGACCGACGTCCTTCCCGAGGGGGGGACGTTGGTCGATGGGAGGGTACCCCAAGTAGGGGGTATTCCGTCGGGCCAACCACTGATAACAAGTAACCCTGCTCCGGTGATCGGCCCAACGACGAAGGCGACGTGGTTTTCGGGTGGATTGCGGGTGTTGCGTGCTTACGCCCCTCTGTCGCCCCGGACGGAGTGGTGCGAGGAGCGCGCCGACCGCAGCCCATCCGAAAAAAAAAAACCATGAAATAAAATACCTTAAAAAGATCTACTTTTTTGTTTGGACTAGAGCTGTAAGCCTGCTGCATAGCTGTTACATCCTTACGCGGAGTTGTGGTGAGCGCTGAGGGTTTTCAACCTAAAACATTTAAGCAACAGAGTCCAAGGGCGATCGCCTGATAGGTACGAACCTTAGTTTGGAAGCTGCTAAAAGCAACATGGAAGTTGGCAGGTTTATTTACGTGACAGTGTCGCACTTCAGCGGTGAGCGCGGAACCATGGTTTTTTATTAGTTGTAAAGCCGAGTATGCTATAATTTGTGCTATCATCGTAGAACTCGACGAGAATGCGTCTCCTCTAACGAACTTTCGAAATCTAGGACCACGACACGTAGGTATCTACCCTTATTCGTCCGGACCCGTAGCACAAGGCTTTCCTTTGACGTAGACCTTTTAAAAAATATATAGAATTGCATTAAACGTGTGGAGATGTATTAAGAGTACAATTCACCGCCTCTCTTGCCCGTGCGTGTCCTAAAAGACGACTAAGAGATATAATATGCATATAAAATCTATTCGAGAGGAGAAAACTCGAAACTAAACCCCATACCAACATATCTAACCAGCGGGGTACAGTAAGTCAATTGCCATAGCAGAGACCCGAGCACAATAGAGGAACGTAGATGTGCTGCAATGATTGATGAGATGATGTTTGGATTGCAATATTTTAAGACGATCGCTTTAGTAGTGAAAGCATAAAGTAAGTAATCGTAAGACACTTACGCTCAAATTCTTAAGATTAAGTTAGGTTACCGTTAACGTATTTATACATTATCAAATCATCCTCTAATGTTAAATGAAAGTAAAAGTAGAAATTTGTTTTTTTTTTCTGTTGTATTAAAACGTGTTATTAGCGTTACTTTACACCGTCTTGGTTAATTTAAGAGTAATACATGAATACATTTAAATAATTATACAATTATAAGTTTAGAAATTCAGCTTCTTTGGTTACTAATATTTAACAACAGATTTTAAAACGAAAAGTATTGTATAGAAAATAAAAAGTAATAAAATATTACGTGTTTATTTTATTGTTTTAAAAAGGTTAAATACCACAGATAAAAACTTGACATCGTTAATGTAAATGGGGTGGTGAATTGTTTTCTTACTCCATCACCACACACAAAGTTTTGGTGGAACTCAAAAGCGTCGTCTTGAATCATATTTAACACTAGCAACTCGCTTCGCTTCGGTTTCAGTCGTCTTCCCTGCGTAGTTCCCGTTCCCGTGGGAATACCGGGATAAAATATAGCCTAGTTTACGCCCTGATATTATAGCTTTCCATTGGTGAAAGAATTTTTGAAATCGGTCCAGCCGTTTTGAAGATTACCCAGAACAAACAGACAGACAGACAGACAAAAAAAAATTAATTTGTATTTTAGGCATAGGTGTCGTGAAAATAACCCTGTGAGCATGAAAAAAGCCTATTATTTCGACATTACAAACAGACACTCCAATTTTATTTATTGGTATAGATAACACGTTTTAACATGTTAAATAATCTTGACATTTTATGCATTTTCGGCATCATTTTTCGGCTTTTTATGTATTGTGATGCAGAGGAACTATTAGGGTATAGTGAATATTATATTATATTAATTATTATATTCAAAAACTACAAGGGTTTTCCAAAAAAAACTTAAGCTAATCCTACTTGAAAATCAAAAATTGATACCTTAATATTCTGTATACAGACCACAAATTGACTGTAGTTATTTCTCGTTCTATTTCATCAAGGACTCCTAGCTAACCACAAGATTTATGTACTTTCGGTTTCTTCTTTATACTATTAATGTTTATTTTATTTTATATTCTATATGTCTTTATTAAATAATTTGTTTCTTTTACTTAAGCTATTCTATGTGATAATTATGATAACTAGAATATGATATAGTATAGTATTAATTTATTTTATTCTTAATTTAATGTTACTATTTCAAATATTACTGTTTATCTTTTTTAAAATATATTTGTTTTGCATATATTGTTGCTTCCGCGACTTGACTGTACGGGTCCATCAGAATATCAGCGGTGTAGTATCATATTTACTGTACCATAAGCTGAGATGGGCACCATATTTTGGCCTCACATATTCCACTCCTTGTTTTTAGTTAGTAGTTTTTATTTCTTTCATTGGTGTCCATATTGTGTGAGGTTTACAAAATAAAATTTCTTTCTTTCTTTCTTTCTTTCTTTCAATATGTTATAAAAGTGCTTTTTCGTTTTCCATCAAAACTCCCAGAAGCCTTAGCACCGTTGAAGACGACAATTTAACACGTTCGTTGCGTTACGAGATCTATCAGATCTCTTGCAGGACTTTAGTATTGTGCGTTGACTAATTATAATCATGTTTTTTCACTCCTTGCGGGAGGCGCTAACGTGTAAAGTACTTTAAGTATTAGTAGGTAAGACAAATATATAGGTATACATATTTGCTTCCTACGTAAAGGTGAATTCAAGGACATAAAAAAAACAATTAGAGATGGATTAAGTCCCTTCCCCAGTGCCTAGTAGTATAATTAATTTCACAGTAGTATATAAATTATTTTCAAAACCGTATTTTTAGGAGACTGATTAGGTCTCAAACGCACCAAATGGTAGGTTAGTTACAAGATCTTTTAGTTCTCCAAAAGCACCAGCTGAAAGTTCTTTGAAAATGATGGCGCAGGGAACGTGTTAAGTTACAGAAATAGACTAGTATGAATAATCTAAATACACAAAGAAACTAATAATTTGTGAAGAAAATTATAATACAAAACTAGTGACAATGGGCTGGCTATTAGAATCTGATGGCCTTAACAAAAAAGAAGGATATCCGGAGATTAATATTACTGGTTCGCATATGTCAATGATTATAATTTATATGTCAATAACAAAAAAAAATCAAAATATATCGAAACATGTTTGTGTTATTATCTATACAATATTTAATTTTGTATATATAAAAATGTGATATCATTTAACATTTTTAAATCAAATTCTTTTCATGTGGCGACGGAATAAGAATAAAATTCACCATCTTGCCCATGGGTTTCACAAAAGATGACTAAGAAACATAATATGCATATAACACCAATGCAAGAAAAGGAAAACTCGAAATAAACGTATATCAACCTGTTTGACGAGTATAATATAATCAATTTCTCTTCTATTATGGAAGAGGCTCTAGCCCAGTGGTAGAGCGTGTATGAGCTGTATAGATGATGATGAAATTTAATTCATCACATCATCACTTCAACTTATATATGCTCCACTATTAGGCTTAAGCTTTTTCGACAATAGGAGGGAAATTGGCCTACTATGGCTAGTCAGATCAGACAAATTGATAAGGTTTTACTTTTAGTTGGCATAGATGTTATCTGCATATTTAGTCTTATCTTACGATACTCACGGTTAAAAAAGGGGTAGTGAATTATATTTTACTCGGTCACATGAAAAATATCGCATTTAAAAAATAGTAATTATGATTTAAAAGTACATTAAATAATTTGAAACAATGCTATTTTTTATGGCTTTTATCAAGAAATTCTGAATACATCCATACTAATATTATAAATGCGAAAGTAAGGATGTTTGTTTGTTTGTTTGTAACGCTTTCACGCTTAAACCACCGAACCGATTTCAAAAATTCTTTCACCAATGGAAAGCTATAATATCAGGAAGTAACATAGGCTATATTTTATCCCGGTATTCCCACAGGAACTGGAACTACGCGGGTTTAAGCGACTGAAACCGAAGCGAAGCGAGGGCGGGTTGCTAGTAATATATAATTTGAATTTTTATTTCCCGTCGTTTCGAGCATTTTTCGTGGACATGGAATAACTATCCTCATTATACAGTTCGATAAAATCCGTGAAAATAGTTCTTTCTAATCTGGATTACTCAGGTAAATATTAGAAATTATTAAATGAAATTATTACCAAATCCTAGGTTTTAATCTGATTGATTTCACTATCTTTTTTATAATTATTGTTCTTATAACCGACGTTAATGTCGATGACAATAAATTCATTAAATCAAACTTTATTTCAGTGTTTTTTTTTTTTTGTGGGTGGGCTGCGGTCGGCGCGCCTCCGCACCACTCCGTCCGGGGCGACAGAGGGGCTTAAGCACGCAACTCCCGCAACCCACTCAAAAACCACGTCGCCTTTGTCGTTGGGCCGACCACCGGAGCAAGATTACTGGACATCAGTGGTCGGCCCGACGGAATACCCCCTATTGGGGTAACCTCCCATCGACCAACGTCCCCTCTTGCGGAGGAAGTCGGTCTTTCCTCACGTGGTCGGCCTCTCGGCGGGTGACGGACTAATTCCCCGGTCACGTCACCCGCGGCATCGGCAAGGGCCGTCGGTCCCCTCGGGGAGGACGTCGGTCTTTCCTCGCGCGGTCGGCCTCTCGGCGGGTGACGGACTAATCCCCGGTCACGTCACCCGCGGCCTCGGCTAGGGTCGGCATGAGGCGCAGGTAGTTGCGCCTACGCCGCCCCAGTCGCCGGCGGCGGATCTCCTCATCGAGGCTGCGAACTTTATTTCAATGTGAAACTTGCATCTATGCATCTACTATATATTACTCGCTGATAATGTAGCTTTCAATTGGTTAAAGATTTTTAAAATTGTTTAAGATACCCACCTACCGCGCCATTGTCGTGGGTTCGATTCCTGCACAGGACAACGCTTGGTGCGATGCACAAATTGATGTTCCGAGTGCGACTGTAATTTGTGTCTGTTAATTATGTTTGTAAAGTCTCCCAACAAGGATTATTTCCTAGTTGCAGGGAGTAGTCTTTAGAAAAACTAACTTTCGCATTTATAATATTACTTGCGATGTTATTTAAACAAGAAAAGATCATAAATTCGTGGTTTTTATTTTTAACCCCAAGTCTATTTCCAGTTAAAAAGTAGACTACATGAGATATTTGGCTATAAAAGTCCCATCAAAATCGAATTAGCCATTTCAGATACTACTAGATCAAAGAAGCCAAACAATAGAAAAAACTTTTGAAACGTTTTTTTATTACAAATTCCATAGGTACATATATATAGTCATAAAATACACTCATTGTCAGTATAAATCCTTAGTCACTTCTTATGAAATAAGAAATCTAGCGGTGAAATTTCTGTCATTTCTGGGACTACCCCAAAGACGAAACAAGAAACTTATTTTTTTTGTTCATTATCATCATTTCTTGATCCTCCTCCACAATAAGAGGGAAATTGACCACGCTGATTAGACATACAAGGTTTCATTTCAAATTTTCAATCTCTTGCATAGATTTTATTTGCATATTTAATCCCTTTTTTTTTTTGGGATGAGTCGCAGTCTGCGCACTCCGCGCCCCTCTATCCGGGGCGACAGAAGGGCGTAAGCACGCACACCCGCAACCCACCCAAACACCACGTCGCCTTCGTCGTTGGACCGACCACCGGAGCAGGGTTACTTGTCATCAGTGGTCGGCCCGACGGAATACCCCCTAGTGGGGTAACCTCCCATCGACCAACGTCCCCTCTTGCGGAGGAAGTCGGTCTTTCCTCACGTGGTCGGCCTCTCGGCGGGTGACGGACTAATTCCCCGGTCACGTCACCCGCGGCATCGCCAAGGGTGGCATGAGGCGCAGCATATTTAATCCCTTAATGGTTTTTTGACACCTTGCATCGGGCTTTTTATTAATACTATCAAATGCAACAACACTTTTATTTTATTTCTTTGTCTATTTAAAATTGTTGCCGATTTTACGCATATTCCATCAGGTTGGGAGTCCTCAGCGCTCACCCAACAGTCCGGGTAAAGTTCTCACAGGCAGTAGCGGCTAACAACTATAGTCACACACAAAAAAAATTGTTCGTATATTTTTACATATTTCTAAATGAATGAATGAATATGACATTTAATTAGTTATTTTATTACTGTCGCACAAAAATGCAGTTACATTTTGCAATATATAAAACAATGTGAGATTAACCTTCCAGCTTCATATAAAACTAGCAACCCGCCCTCGCTTCGCTTCGGTTTTAGTTGTTTCACCCGCGTAGTTCCCATGGGAATACCGAGATAAAATATAGCCTCGATTACTCCCTAATATTATAGCTTTCCATTGATGAAAGAAATTTTGAAATCGGTCCAGCCGTTTTGAAGATTACCTGGAACAAACAGACAGACAGACAAAAAAAAATATAAAGTGATTTTTAGGCATGTGTATAGTGCAAATAACCGTGTGAGCATGAAAAAAGCCTATTATTTTGACATTACAAACAGACACTCCAATTTTATTTATTGGTATAGATGAATACTAGAGACCATAATAATATTGTTTTAATAATTAATGCCTTTGTCTGTGTGGTGACTGAATAAGAATATGAAGTGGTGCTTCATAACTTACCCGTGAATGTATATAATAAGCATATAACATCTATGCAAAAGAAGGAAAATTCGAAGCAAAACTATGCTCAGCAGTGGGACGTATATGAGTCGACGTGATGCCTCTCCATAATAGGAGCGAAATTGACCTTACTATACCATGTTGGTCAGACAGGTTGGTATAGGGTTTTTGTTTCGAGTCTTCCTTCTCTTGCATAGAAGTGCGTACTTGCATATGCGTATTATATCCCTTAGTCGTCTTTTACGAGACCCATGGGTAAGATAGGGAGTGTTGAATTGTATTCTTACTCTGTCACCACACGGAAAAAAGGGATATATTAGGCAAATAAAATCTATATCATCATCATTATTTCAGCCTATCGTCGTCCACTGCTGGACGTAGGTCTCCCTCATGTTACACCACAAAGAGCGGTCCTGTGCCGCCTGCATCTAACGACGCTCAGCAACTTTCACCAGGTCGTCGGTCCTAGTGAGGGGGCATCCTACACTGCGTCGTCCAATACATGGTCGCCACTCGAGAACCTTTCTTCCCCAGCGGTTGTCGGTTCGTCGAGCGATGTGGCCTGTCCATTGCCACTTCAGCATGCTAATTCTTCGTACTATGTCGGTTACACCCGTTCTTCTGCAGATTTCCGTATTTCGGATTCTATCTTTCAGAGAAATCTCCCTTTCCATAGCACTCTGAGCGACTTTGAGCCTTGTTATGAGGCCTACATAATAAGAATAAGAAATTTAAAAAAAGGAAGCAAAATATAAATTAAAATCTATATAAGTGCTGTGTGGTAGCGGCTTCGAATACTACCAACCCTTGCTTTGCTCGTGGGTGTCGTAAAAGACGACTAAGAGCCCTAGATTGACCCGGACCAACTCCATCTGGTACCATTTGGGTCAACGATTACATTCCCAAGGAGGGTTGACGTCAGGCAGGCGGCCGGTCATAAAAGTCATTGCCGAAACTTTTTGCAATATGTCAAAACAGATGACATATTGCGTCGACCCCAAGTAATTGGGATAAGAGCAAGATGATGATGATAAGAGAAGGAAAATTTGACCTAAACCCCTATGAAAATACGTGTGAACAGTGTGCTCAAGTAGGTCATTTTCCCTTACATTACGGAGAAGGGCTCAACCCTACAGTGGACCTGTTAATTTTTAAATCACCTTAATCATCCTGCTTTTATCGCTTTTACTTGCCGTCGATGCAATATATACTCTTTTACCATCGTACATTAATATGTGATGACATGATAATTCCCATTTATTTCAGACTAGCAACCCGCCCTCGCTTCGCTTCGGTTTCAGTCGCTTTACCCGCGGCGTTGTTCCCGTTCCTGTGGGAATACCGGGATAAAATATAGCCTATGTTACTCCCTGATATTATAGCTTTCCATTGGTGAAAGAATTTTTGAAATCAGTTCGATGGTTTAAGCGTGAAAGTGTAACAAACAAACAAACAAACATCCTTACTTTCGCATTTGTAATATTAGTATGGATTATGTCCATATGGAAACTAGGTACTAATTAAAAAAACTAAATTTAAAATATTATAAATAAATTAAAAAGTTAAGCTAATTTTCATTGTTGAAGCAGATTGTCACATGTCAATTTCAAATATCAATAAGAATTATAATAAGATGTCCGAGTGTAAATAATCAAAATAAAACTGCATAAAATTAATATGAATGCCAAAAATGTAATGTCAATATTTTAAGTTAAATATAAATTATCTATACCAATAAATAAAATTGGAGTGTCTGTTTGTAATGTCAAAATAATAGGCTTTTTTCATGCTCACACGGTTATTTGCACTATACATATACCTAAAATACACTTTATATTTTTTGTCTGTCTGTCTGTTTGTTCCGGGTAATCTTCAAAACGGCTGGACCGATTTCAAATATTTTTTCACCAATGGAAAACTATAATATCAGGGCGTAAACTAGGCTATATGTTATCCCGGTATTCCCACGGGAACGGGAACTACGCGGGTAAAACTACTAAAACCGAAGCGAAGCGAGGGCAGGTTGCTAGTAATAATTATAATTGACATGTAGGCCAATCGCATGTCTCATAATGGGACAGTCAAATCGTCCTGCTACGATTGTAAATAAACTCATTTGCAAAAAAAACGGGCGGTTTTGATTTTCATTCATATTTAAAAAGATACAATACCAAAAAGGTTTCAATCGTTTGTACACGTTACTGGCCGGTTTTAAAAATGCTGTGGTATTTAAAAAAGTACGTTCTAAATTCAATTTTTCATTTGATGTTCATTTTTACAGAAAACCCCTTTTTATCCTACATTTTTGGCGCGAAGTTCCAGAAGTTAACATCGACTTTCATAACTTTTATTCAATTTTTATCGATTAATTTCATATCCTTGACTGTCAAAGCTTTATTTAATGCTGTTTGGCTGTATCAAAAATGGTAGATAAAGTGGTAAAAGCTACCAAAATTATCGCGCTGCTTGAAGAGGGTTGCAGCCAATGTTTCGTGGCTAGGAGGCTAAATGTTAGTCGCTCGACAGTCCAAAGGAACTGGCAGCGATATCAGGAGACTGGTTCCGTCGAGAGAAGGCCTGGTTCTGGAAGAAAACCATGTACCCAACCACGGGATGATCGTTTTCTTGTGAGTCGCGCATTGAGAAATCGCAAATCTTCGTATGTGGATCTTAAGAACAACCTCCAAGAAGTAAGAAATGTGCATATTAGTCTATGGACGGTCAGGAGGAGGCTTCTCGCTGCCAATATACGCAGTCACCGCCCGGCCCGCGGCCCCAAATTACTCCGTGAGCACAGAGTTCACAGGCTTAGGTTCGCTAGAAATTGTGAATCATAGACTCAAGACGATTGGAATAGGGTTTTGTTCTCTGATGAAGCCAGGATATCTCTGTTCGGTGAAGATCGACGTCGGCGAGTGCTAAGAAGACAAGGAGAACGCTTTGCAGAGGCATGTTTCGAAGAAATCACACCTTATGGTGGGGGCTCTGTTATGTTTTGGGCAGGAATAAATTCAATGGATCGTACAGAGTTAGTCTTCATTGAAAACGGCTCACTGACTGGGCATCGATACATAACGGAAGTTCTAATTTCTCATGCACAACCCGCATTGGCCGCTCTAGGTGAAGACTCGATTTTTATGGACGACAATGCTCGCGCCCACCGATCCCGCGATGTTAATGCGTATGTGCAAGAGGTCGGCATTCGTCGTTTGGATTGGCCAGCTCGAAGTCCCGACCTCAATCCCATAGAGCATGTCTGGGACGTTCTGAAACGGCGTGTGAGATCAGTACACCCGGCTCCGCAGACCATCAGAGAGCTGAAGAATGTGATTACTGCGGAGTGGGAACGTATTCCGCAAGCAAGTATCCGGGATATACTCGCTAGCATGCCCAGACGAATTCAAGCTGTGATTTTAGCTAGAGGGGGTCACACTCGATACTAAACATTTATCTGCTTTTACTTTATTAAAGAAAAACAAACAAAAAAACTTTTTTATTTTTACTTCATGAGCATATGCACTACTAGCGAATATACACTACTAGCGAGGTTTAGCATTATTTCCCATAAATTGTATCTAAATTTTATGAAATACTGATGAAAACGATTATTTTCTTATTAATTTAGCAAATTGTGTGGATAAAACTACCTATAATTATCAAACAAAGAAATATTAACATTTGAAATGGTTCATTGCTTAGGTGCCCGTTTTTTTTGCAAATGAGTGTAGTTTTATGACCGGCAGGCGCCTGACAGCAACCGTCCTAATTGTTGATAGGACGGCGTCTGATGAAGTTAGCCCAGGTGGACGGTAAAACTCTTAGTCGTTTTTAGCAATACCCACAAGCAGTATTATAGTATTCATAGCCGCTACCATATAGGAAATATGTTAGTCTTCAAATAAAAAAAGAATACAGTTGCATAGATGGCATAGTGGTCTAAATAACGACCATCCAACATAAGTGTCGTGCGTTCGATACACAACTTAAAGTGGGTATATAGCTCATAGCACAACAATATCGCGCACCATACATTGTTAAGGACACGTTCACACTGTACTCTACTATATTTTATTTAGTTATTTATTTTAAAGCTTTTGCACAAACAAAGGTACACGGCGGACTTAATGCCTTAGGCATTCTCTACCAGTCGACCGACTGTGGGGCAGAAATAATTCAAGGCAGGTGCAATAGAGATAGTTGAAGATCAGAAATTATATATAATTACCAAATGATACAAATATATAAATACATATACACTGTATAAATACATATATACTATAAAAATACATATATACATAAGTATACATACATAGATACATAAAAAAGGATGTGAGCCGTCACAGATGAGTTGACTCCGCCAGAAAATCTAAGTAAAGTCATTTAACTTTAGCCTTGAAAATGTCACTTTTATACTGTACTATATTTTATGTATGGTGCGCGATATTGTTGTGCTATGAGCTATATACTATATGCTGTTATATTATAACGTAGTCTGAAACCCGCTTCAGTTCTCTGAGAGATTTACAATTGATTGTGCTGAGATTAAGTATAGTTTGTATGTTTACAAATTCCTCTGCTATATATATATATATTTTTTATAACTGAACTTAATCTTAATCTGTTTCCGTTGGGATGACGGAGAATACTATTCACCACCCCTTATTTTACACGTGAGGGTCGTAAAAGGCGACTAAATAACTAAATATATACACATACACGTTTATGCATGAAACGAAAAACTCGAAATAAAACTGCAAGGTTTTATTTCGAGTTTTGCCAACCCGTCTGAACAGTGTGGTTAGTAGGTCGATTTCCTTTCCATTACGGAGGAGCTAGGAGCCCAGTCGGACGTATAAGAATTACAATGATGAAGATAATGATACCACGCTGATTAGTTGCTATAGGGTTTTATTTCAAGTTTGCCTGCTCATGTATAGAAATTATATACATATTATATCCCTTAATCGTCTTTTACAACATCAATAGTATTTTTACTCTGTCATCACATGGGAAGTAGAGACCTTATTTGGATTCTATTACTATAAACTGCTCAGATGGCGTAGTGGTTAAGATGTCAACCTACCGTGCCAGTGTCGCGGGTTCGAATTCTACGCAGGACAACACTTTGTGCGATTCACAACTTGTTGTTCTGAGTCTGCATGTAATTTGTGTCCGTTAGTTATGTGTTTGTAAAGTCCTCCGCAACACAAAGATTATTTCCTTAGCGCAGGTCATTAAAAAAAAAATATTATGAATATACATATCGCAAATTTTCATTCCGGATATGTGTTTAATAATTTAAATTCATAGAATGCAAAACGAGTTGAGCAAATAACTAAAATCATCAATAATGTTCACTATGGCGTTATGATGTAATGTTTAATTTTTATTTAAGACGTGCGTGATAATTTGCACGTGCAGATGGACGATCGTACTGCCCAATACCTATAAAATTTATACACATCTCACGCTATGGGTATTTTTAACACGCTTGTTTTGTGTGTTACGGAGACTTTCAACGTCATTTTCACCCCTTTTTCATATCTTACAAAATGTATTTTGCTTTTTCGTTCCCGGGCGTTTTTAAGGGGTTTGCTTTTTTCCTTAAAAAAAAAAATTTTAGCTTTTCAGTAATAGGTCTTATTCCGAACTAATAATCATGGGAGAACCTGGAAAGTATACCGCATCGAATAAAACAATTCAAATGGGTCCAAGCATCTTTGTGTAATCGGTGAACATAAATTAAAAAAAAAACTAAAGATTCTAAAGAATTCAGAACCTACTTTTTTAAGTCAGTTAAAAATAGAAGTCTTAAGCATAACATATAGGATGTATCTACTTACACGGAAATTGTGTCAGCATCATCATCATCACAGCCCACATACAACCCACATACGGCCCATAGCTAGGCTCGAACCTCCTTTACGACGGGAGGGACACCGACGCACTATACCACGTTATTCAGACGAGTTAATATAGAATTTTATTTTGAGATTTCCTTCTCTTGCATAGATGTTATCTGCAGTACGGAAACTATGTGAATTGACTAAATTATAATAATTATCTCAAAAAAATCGGCAAATTGCCCGATTTGCCAGCTATCTGAGAGCTGTCTTGGCATGCATTCCGTATACCGTTAGAGTTACAGAAACTTAAACCTAAATCTTTTACATACTATTAAATGAAAAGTTCGCGACAGCATATATCTATATTATATATATATATATATATATATAGGAGATGAGAGTTTTCCAACGATATATTGACTCATCACCATATCTCTGGAACCATAAGGCGGATACAGATTTGAAATTTGCCAGGAATATTCCTTTCGCTGAGTAGAGGTCAGCTAAGAACGGTTTTTACGAAATTCCACCTTCAAGGGGTGTTTGGGGGCGTTAACAGTAATATACTTCATTTCGTGAGCACCCACGAAGAAAGGAGCTTTTGAAATTCCACTCCTATGGGGGTGAAACGCAAAGGCAAAGTCTGTATCAAAAGAAAAATAATCTTTAGCTACTATCTTCAAATTAAGCACAAATACTCTTTAATACAAATAAATAAAAACGTGTTTCCATTTTACTTGAGCAGAAACGTCTGTCTCATTTAACAAAAATGACATCAACTTGGTACGCTGGAGAAAGATTTACGATGTTAAACTTTGTAGTGTTTAACAATTAACATATGGTTACATAGGTGCGTGACTTGTAAACAACAGAGGCAGGGTTGACACGGAGACAGGTCGGACAGGGATATCAAGGAACCGGTACCAGTGAGCAGCCCAATGGCGTTGGGGAGAGTGACTTCTATTCCGCCTCCATAGTAAGTAAATCGCGAGTGGCTATCAATTTTAGCATTAAAATTGATTGCCTTGCAAGTTGTCATATTTCATAATAACATCGCACTTATTGAGCTTTGTACCATAGCATGTAAAGCAATAGTGGCTATCAAGTACTAGAATTGACTACATAAACTACATCTTACACTGTCATATCGCCCAAAGATTTCACTAGAAGCATTAAGTGCGGGTGACTGTCAATCTAAGTACTGTTATGTCGCACAAAGACTTCGCACCTGTTACTTTTTATACCATAGCTTGTAAAAGGCGAGTAACTATTAATTTAAGTACTAAAATTTACTTTCTCTCATTCTTTCTCACGATGACTTTTATTACGTTTGTAGGATTTCGTACCGTAGAATATAAAGCTCAAGTATCTATCAATCTAAATTGATAGTCACTCGCAATATCATGTCACATAAAGAATTCCCTCGCGCCTATCGCCGACTAATGCATAATTTTACGCTAATTGATAGCCCTACCGATATTAACGTAAGATGGCTTTTACTTATTATCTTAAGAGAATGTTGATGATATTTTAATCATATTTTCACTGCGAATTATTACGTATCTTCACAGGTTTTTCATCTAATAATCTTTTTCAATCTAACGACTTGACCGTGGATGTCGTAAAAGACAACTGAAGGATATAATAAGCTAATAACATCAGACATACATATCAGAATAACATATAGGCTATAATTTAGCCCGATATTCCCACGGGAAGAGGGGGAGTGAAACCGCAGGGCACTTCTAGTGGCCTATAAAATTACTTTAATTTGTCAAATAGCACCATTATTTAAACAAATCCCCATAATCTTATCTCAATTACTTAAGGACGACGCAAAATGCCTCTTGTCATACTGAAAATATTTATTGACAATGATTTTATGACCTACCGCAATTTTTTTTGACTTACCGCCTGAGTAACGTGATCCCTCCTTGGGAATGTAATTGTTAACCAGACGGTATCAGATAGAGTAACCCAAGTTCGATATTAACCTCACACCCACGAACAATGTCAAGTGTGGTAGTAATCGTAACCGCGACTATAAAGCATTATGGAATATAAAATATGTTTTTCTAATTATTCATTTATGGAACGAAGTTCCTTATCGCGCGTTGCGAAAGGGGGCTAGACGGAAAAAATTAAGACCAAAAGTTGTAACGACACTTTTTGCTATAGTTGTAAGCCGTGCGGCGTGCGCGTGTTAATAATGTAATTTAACTATATTGATTTTTGAGATTTATATTAATAAATTAATTAAATAATAAATTATTAATATTAATAATTAAATAATTTAATTTATTTTTTATAAAATTCTTTTATTAAAAATTATTTATTATTTTAATTAATCCACTAATATTAAATAATAACACCTCTCAAAATTTTTTTTTTAATAAAACTTCGTTCTATTCGGGTGTCCCTTGACACCTCTCAAGTTTTTATTTTTTTAATTATTCATATCACATACGTCCCATTACTGTGTTCGTGCCAAGAATGGTAGATAAATTGTCCTACTATACCACACTGGTATACCCGAGTAGGGTTAGTATAGAATTTCATTTCGAGTTTTTCGTTTCTTGTATAGATCTCACATGCGTATCATATAAATGGTGGTTTTTACTTTGTTACCACACGATTCACGAGTGATCTACTATTTTAAATCTATTTTAGTACAATTAATAACTTCTCTCTATTTTAAGTGGTAGGATCACATTGACGACAGCTGTCTGTCCGGGGTAGTACTGAGCAGAAAATCGACGTCTGAGTAGTAGCACTTTGTTACTGCACTCCTGCACTGGTATTCGCGTGTGGTGAGTTTTGGTGACGCTTTTAGTATTCATCATCATCATCTTGCTCTTATCCCAATTACTTGGGGTCGACGCAATATGTCATCTGTTTTGACATATTGCAAAAAGTTTCGGCAATGACTTTTATGACCGGCCGCCTGCCTGACGTCAACCCTCCTTGGGAATGTAATCGTTGACCCAAATGGTACCAGATGGAGTTGGTCCGGGTCAATCTAGGGCTCTTAGTCGTCTTTTACGAGACCCACGAGCAAAGCAAGGGTTGTTAGTATTCGAAGCCGCTACCACACAGCAAGTATGTAGTATTAATGTATGTAGTATTAATGGGACTAATTCCACTACATATTCCCACTGTGCCCATCACAACGCTTGTCGGCCAGAAACTATTGTAGTTTGGAAAATATTGTATGGACTATGGAAATTATTGTTAACTAGCAACCCGCCCTCGCTTCGTTTCGGTTTTAGTCATTTTATCCGCGTAGGTCCCGTTCCCGTGGGAATACCAGGATAAAATATAGCCTAGTTTACGGCCTGATATTATAGCTTTCCATTGATGAAAGAATTTTTGAAATCGGTCGAGCTGTTTTGAAGATTACCCGGAACAAACAGACAGACAGACAAAAAAATATAAAGTGATTTTTAGGCATGCAATACCAAATAGTGCAAATAACCGTGTGAGCATGAAAAAAGCCTATTATTTTGACATTACAAACAGACACTACAATTTTATTTATTGGTATAGAATTTCCATACACAACATTGAGGCTTGACACTCAGACAGTGCCGGAAAACGTTTTTAAATGTCCCACAAACGTATTTAAAACCTGCAAAAAAGTGTATTAGAAAAATCTGCAAAAAATATCATTCCACTTTCCACCCATGCAATCTGAAGACTTTCCGTGTGGTGACGGAGTAACAATACAATCCACCATTCTCTTCCTTGGGTAAAGGTGTCTTGAATGTGACTACGGGTTTATTGCAAATAATATTTAGCCAAGAGAAAGAAAGTCCAAAAAGAACCTTACACGTCTAACCAGCGTGGTATAGTAGGTATTGTGAGGAATTTCCAGCCCAGTAGTGGGAAGTATATCAGCTGTGACAAATGTAAGAACATATGTTAGAAATTTAGGTAACCATTAATTGCCTCGCAGTGTGCCCTCAATCTGATGATAAGTATTATATGTGTTTGGAACCCGACTAGACATAATTAATCTTAAGCGAAAGTTATTAGTCATGAGAGGGTACCCCAGTAGAGGTATTCCGTCGGGCCGACCACTGACGTCAGGTTAACGCTGCTCCAGTGGTCGGCCCAACGACGATGGCGACGTGGTTTTTGGGTGGGTCGCGGGAGTTGCGTGCTTAAGCCCCTCTGTCGCCCCGGACGGAGTGGTGCGGAGGCGCGCCGACCGCGACCCACCCACAAAAAAAAAAAAAGCGAAAGTTATTACCCAGACGGAATGGACCACGTGTGCGCTTCCCATAGCCCACCCATAAAAAAAATAAAAGCGAAAGTTATTACTTGTTACTTATATTTATAATAATCTAAGACCGTCCGCAAAATATTGTAATCTCCCTTATTAAATGTAAAGAGATACTGGGAACGAAGATACGCTGCAAAATAACCTATTTCATGATCATTATCACAGTTCATATACGTCCCACTGTTGGGCTCAAGCTTCCTCCACAATAAGAGGCAAATTCACCTACTAAACCACGCTAGTCAAACGTGTTGGATACGGTTTTATTTCGAATTTTCCATCTTTTTCATAGCTGTAATAGGCATATTATATCCCTTAGTCGACTTTTACGACACACATGGGCAAGAAAAGAAGGTGGTGATTGTATTGTTACGCCATCACCACACAGAATAACCTATATAATTAATTATAATTATAAAATTTCTTTGATCCTAATCGATTAGGCAACAAACTTTCCTCTTGTTTACAGCCTACACTGCAGCTTTCTTTCAAAACAAAATTGGGAAGGACATCGATTTATAAACGCCAAAACAATAAGCTTCAAGTTCTCCTTCTCGCACAGTGATTATCTATTTAGATTCCTCATCATCTCAAACGACATCCGCGAGAAAGGAATAGATGATGACAATCCATTGTAAACCGGTCACCACATCATGAGGGAAGGATCAAATTTGACAATATATCCTCCTAAAACCCGATTAGGGTTTTATTCACATTAGTAAAATATCCCTATATTATTTGAGGTCAATTATCCATTTTCCAAAGATAAAAAGTTACAAACGTTATAAGTCAATATTTCCGTATGGTGACGGTTTAAGAATACAATTCAGCACTCCCTATTTTTCCGTGGATGTCATAAAAGATGACAAAGGGATACTCTAGGTATATAATATCTATGCAAGAGAAAGAAAACTCGAAGGGTTTTATACCCTTTACCAACCTATCTGACCAGCATGGTATAGTAAGGTCAATTTCCTCCTTATTATAGAGGAGGCTATAGCCCATCAGTGGGACGTATATGAGCCGATAATGAATATGAATGGACGTATATGAATCTGATATTTAAGCTATCTCCACAACAAATTTCATTCAAATTAGTAGAAGTAATAAGTACTACTAAAATGTACTAAAAAATAACCGATCATCATTAACCTGCTCTCAATCCACGGTAAGTAGGGTCGCCACAACATGTTCTTACCTTTCCTAGACGCCGATTACCCGTCATACCTGCGCACTCACTGCTTTCATACAAAAAAAAAATGACGAATATAAATATTATTGAAGAGATTTTGTTGAAATTTAACAAAATAAAATTAAATTTAAAAAATACTTATTATAGATTGAAACTACTATTTTAGCTTTCATCAGGTTGATCTCTGTGAATATTTTTTTTAAGACATCCTGTACTGAGGAATTAATCCAGTTGCGGGGGACTTTACAAACATATAATTAACGAACACAAATTACATCCAGACTCAGAATAAATAATTTGTGGATTGCATCGAGTAATGCCCTGCATGGGATTCCAACCCACGGATATTGGTACAGGTAGGTCGGTATCTTAACCATTGCGCCATCTATGCAGTTGAATAATTGTTTAATGGAAATGGTACTTTATGTATCTATCTATAATAATCAAATTAAACGCAATAATATCCATAAAATTTGTCTTACTTTCGCAATATCCTGGAATAAATGCGGCCCACCCACACAAAAAAAAAAAAAAAAATCCTGTAATAAATAATTGGACGAACGCAAATGCACATGAATTGTCTCTGCTTAGATATCAAGTACAAATTCCAAAGACTAAGAGATGACCTTCGTAAATAGAAGTGAATAAAAATAAAAAAACGGGCCATTTAGATGTTAATAAAATTGAAAAAAATATTTATAGTAACCTCAAATTGACATTCAAAACCCTTGACCTCACCAATCAATCATAAAAATATGTACAAAAATCGCATGACGCCCTCCAATTAACCCAAACTTCCTATTCGGATGGTAGGATCTCCCGTGCTTACACAACCTAAGCTATCCTTTCTCCCGCCCCACCGCGACCTCTGTATAGTATATATCACCACACGGCATCCAAGAGCATCACATTACTTCGACACGTACCGGAGTGACCCATCACTAAGCATCATGAAAACCTTCGTAGCGGTAAGTCTAAGTGAAGTGATTGTGCATGTGAAGAGAAAAGAAAAAAATATATTGTGACAAGTGCCGTGTCGTTCCGAAATCATTATAGTGCATCGGGAATCGCGTGTGTTAATTATTTTTTTAAATTTGGAATGTGATCTTTCAACCTAATGCACTGTGTTGATTTCTGAACTTTACTGTTATGTCAAATCAGATTAAAATCGTGTTTGGATTGTCAGAATTATCTTTTAATTAAAGATATATAACTTCATATCTTTTCTAATAATTAAGTAATAAAAATCGAGTAATTTAAATAGTTAAATATAACATGCTAGTATTCAATTCCATCTACGATTGAAATCTCAATAACTTTTTTATGTTTCGCATAGATTAATGGCTACGGCAACAATATCGATAAGGATCGCTGAGAAGCTTTAGTATATTCGCCATTGTTAGGCTTTATTACCGCGGTATTGTTGTAGTTAACTATATAAGTATTAATTACAACATTTTATTTATTGTTGTAGTTACGAGATAGCAACCATTTTTAAGTATTTTCTGAAAGAAAAACTATTCCCAACTATAATTTATTTTTGAAAATCGTGATAGTATTTCTTTACATTAAGCCATGTTGGTGGAGTGGTCCAGTAGCATATACTGTAACGCGAGAGCCTGTGTTCGAATCCTGGGTCGGGCAAAAGAGGAAGTAATTTGCACGTTAACTCGAATTATGGCTGCTTTCTAGAGAAATTTTCAACATGAAACTCTTATTTTGGGAGTGAATGTAATAGGCTTGCTATTTATTGCCTAAGAATAAAGATTGTGCGCCGAAATATTAGTATGTTTAGCTTAACTTACTTTTACCGGGTTAAGAGCTCTTAGAGCCAACTCATAGCCCGGACAAAGTTGTAAA
This sequence comes from Lymantria dispar, assembly GCA_032191425.1. Classification (NCBI taxonomy): domain Eukaryota; kingdom Metazoa; phylum Arthropoda; class Insecta; order Lepidoptera; family Erebidae; genus Lymantria; species Lymantria dispar. The sequence continues at coordinate 32,673,206 of CM063452.1, forward strand.
AACCATCTGCGGTTAATACATAATAAAAAAGTTAGTATATTTGCAGTTTCACTAAGCACTTCGGGGACAAATACGTGAAGCTAAATAAATTACTTCGTCGTTCATTTCTTAATATACATACATTTTATTGCAATAATTTTATTATAATATTTTTCAAAAAAGTACCCCGTTCTAACGAATAAGGCTTTGTATCGGGAGTGACGGACACAAATTACACCAGGACACAAATTACGACGCATTCATTTATCATCCGTGGACGTCGAACCAATAACACTCGACATACGAGACCAATATTTAAACAGCTCCGCAATTTCTTATAAAGATTGTCCTTTCATTGTAGAGATTTTATCAACCATACTCGTCTGCCATGTCACTTGCAAGCTCACGGTTTTGTACTTAAACCAGACCGTTATCTGTTCAAGTTAAACGTGACAAACCCCATAAATTCTTTGTTGCTATACGTTGGCTACAAATACTACCAAACAATTAATCGTGATTGTCGTAAAGGACGAATAATAGCTTTATATTTACCTGGGCCATCATATCTGATGCCGTCTGGTCAAGAATTACATTCCCTAGGAAAGTGGACATCAAGCAATTTTTGCAATAGGCACAGTAGTAGAAAAATACATATTGGGTTGGCGTAATTGGGATGAAAGGAGAATAATAATGATTCATCTTCTCGGCTCGTATACGGCCCACTACTGGGCTCAAGCCTCCTCAATAATAGGACCGAAATGACGTACTATATCACGCTGGTCAGAGGGGTTGGTGTAAAGTTTTATTTCGGATATTCTCTTACTTTGGCTTTTTCGACACCTAAGGGCAAGATAAGGGTTGGTAAATTGTATTCTTACTCCGTCATCACACGAAAATGTTTATAAACCTCTAAATTCTTTCAAAAATGAAAAATAGAGTGAAAGTTTTAGAGCAATTCGTGAAAAAATTAGCTTCATAGATAGTATCGATAGAATAAATCTTTTTCACTGTTCGAGACTCTATTCATATGTCAAAATGTAATTCTTTTAAATTATTTCGCACGTTCGCTTGCCTATTGTTTGCGTTTAATTTCGTGTCACGCCACTTTTGTTTCTCGTTAGAATACATTTTCGTTTTAAATTATGCAAGAATAGATTACTCCCATAACATACTATGTTTACTCAACAATTAGAGTTAAAAAAATGTGTTTTTCATTATGAGAATTCTCTCAAATAATTTTTTTCTAAGGAATGTTTTGCCAACAATATCGTTCCATCTAAAATTAACTTAGTTATTACTGAGATTAAAGAGTTCGGTTCCCATATCGGATATATTTGCAATGGTAGTCGCCTTCTCGTTCTTGTCAGACATAGTGGAGTATTTTTACTCGATAGCAATGCAAAATATCAGAAGTTCGACCTCAACGGCCGATTTTTGTTGTTACATATGTCATAAATAGTAAATTGTTATTATCATATACTTAATGGCGAGGGCAAACATTGTGAGTCAACCTGCAAATCTAATATAAATTATTCTCACAGATGTGTAAAATCCGCGTCCCAAATAGGATAGACTTTCGCTCGAGGATATCGTTATCCCTTTAGCATAAAAAGATCAATCATCTCGTGAAATAATGATATTTTACTGAAACTAATTAAATTAGAAAGCCGATCCTTTAGAATAAGAAAGACTAGAAGAATTGTGATTTATTATATATTCAATTCTTATTCCCTTTATGATGACTGATTGAAAATACAATGTATCATCACACACATGGTACTAGGAGTCGTAAAAAGCTGATTAATCACCAGTGGAGTAAGTAACAGCACTTTCATGACACAACTATAAGACTAAAGGCCCATCCCGGCTGCTAAGCGTGGCGATTACCTGGATAAGCTAACGAATAGATTTAACTACGTTTACGTTTTCCTTAAAGTTCTTGATGACCCCCATTTTTATAGTAATTAATCAGCATCATCACAAGTCATATACGTCCCATTACTGCACTAGAGCCTCCTCTACAAACCTCTTTTTGTCTTGTTTTTTTCACTTGTTATAGGGTTTTATTTCGAGTTTTCCCCTCTGTTTCTTATGGTGTTATCTGCATATTACAAAGGGGGGTGAAGAATTGCATTTTTACTCAATCACGACATGAAATTATTAATTAATTATATTAAGTGTTGTCTATAGAACAATGGAGTCAACCCAGAATTTTAATAAGAAATAATTTAATTTCACCATAACGATGTTTAAAAAAACAAGCGTCTATAGAAGTACATATTATCTGTGCTCTCAACATTGTTAACGCCTTAGGCAATCTTTCAAAATTCATAAAAAATAACGTACAGTACTAACGGTCTGTGTAAAGAAATATTCGTAATTACAAGTTAGAATACCTTTGTGTTATAACTCGTATATCACACGAATATAACACACACATAAATATTTAGCCTCAAGACTTAATGGTTTACGTGCAATAAGTTACCATTATGAATACGGTAACTTCACATTGCGTAAAACATCTAGGGGCATAGAGTCACCGCGCGGATCAAAAGGCCAACTACCGTACATACATATATTAAGATTCGTCACTTTAAAAATAAAAAAGGTATTGCCAATTGCAAAAATATATTGTGATTTTTAAAGCAATTTTTTTCTTATTTCAATTACTTGTGATTGACTCAATATGTACTTTTATTTATTAGGCAAAAGGCACATTGCAAAAGTTTACGCAGTAGTTTTATAACAAAACTACTGCCTGGGAATGTAAATATTGACTGAACGGCATCAGATGGAGTTAGCCCAGGCCCGTATCTAGGTCACTTAAGCTCTAAGTCGTTTTTTACGACACCCACGAACAATATAAGGGTTGATAGACTTGATAGTATTCGTAGCCGCTACCACAGAGTAATTTACTTATTTCTTACGTTGGAGGTTTTCTTGAGTTCACATACTTGCGTTTTGGTGAAATTCCTTTGATAGGGCATCATCATTAAAATCAAATATTATTATAAATCTTGGACAAAACATAGCATTACATAAAATAATAAAACTTTAACCAAGCAATGGCATCTTGAAATATTACTTTCTAAATCAAATAAATTAACATTGACTTTAATTGAGATTTTAATTTACAATTCAGTTTTATTAAATTACGATGATTTTAAAATGGTGATCAGAGAATCTTCGCTCGTTATGACCTATTGGAATAAATAACTGTGAGAAATACTGTCGCAAACATTCCTTATACAATTACGCTAATGTGTTGCAAGCGATTCTATTCTGATATCTAATCACGAACGCGACTTTTATTTAGTATGTATATCCGAACGTTGTTCTATAAAAATAAATTTTAGTTTGAATCAAAGCCTACTTAACTTAGACTTTAATCAAACCTCTTCTCGACTTCATAAATTATTATATTAAGTATTCTAGAAAACTGTAATTTTTTCGTTGTATTTTCCTAAGTAAGAATACAATTCACCAACCCCTTTCTTTCCCGTGGATATTGTACAAGATGACTAAAGGCCTATTACATCTACGAAAGAGAAGTGAATGAAACCCTAATAAAACCCTTCAAATAAAACGCTATACCAACACGTCTAACCAGTGTTGTATAGTAGGTCAATTTCCCTCCTATTGTGGAGGAAACTCGAGGTCAATAGTGAGATGTATATGAGCTAAGATTCCACAGAACGGCAATATCCTAAAATTATGTAACATTTTAAAAATCGCACAGATAGCATAATAGCGTGACATCCACGCCTGGTGTTCAATTCCCACGCGGGCACATATTGTTCCGAGTTTTAATCTAACTCTGTTAATATCTTAGTGAACGGTCTATTATAAAATAACGTTCATTTATAACCTATAAATTTCCGCTTAAAATCTTATGTTTAGGCAAAATATGTGCGTTACATTTCTACCTATACCGACGGCGATAACAAGCATGAAACTATAAACTATATAAAATAACATAATTATTAACGTCAGAAGATGCAACCTACTTCAAACTATGAATAGATTTAGTGAAAGTTAAAAAATGATGTCACATGCAAAACAGTTATAAAAATGTTTCTATAAACACGCATTCGCTAGTTATTTACATAATAACATATAATTTGACGCTTAAACAGTAGTGCTATTGTAATTTTAAAAGCTTAACGTAAACACTTATAAGAGCAGTGACTGCACAGATGGCGTAGTGGTTACGATACCGACCTACCGTGCCAGTGTTATGAGTTCGAATCTCACGCAGGACAACACTTTGTGCGATCCACGAATTGTTATTCCGAGTCTGGGTGTAATTTATGTCTGTTAATTATACATTTGTAAAGTCCCCCGCAATACAAGGATTATTTCCTTAAAGAAGGGTGTTGATGTTGATGAAAAAAAAGAACTAAATCTCAATATGAAACCTCGTAGAAAATTTTACTTTATTTACAAAGGGTTTAAAATCGCGTCAATATTTTGCAACGTTATTTATGCAATCATTCTTAGTTTGGATACTGGGTCGGGCAAAAGAAAATTAACGAACACAAATTACATCGCACAAAGTGTTGGGCATAGATATATAATAGGTAGTGCATGGGAATAGAACCCATGCTAGGACGGTAGTTGGCCAAGATACCTAACTATTACGCCATATGTACAGAAATAACCATATTATGTCCATGCTTAAACATACTGGAGTGTATAAGTAAGATACATATTGAGATTATGGAAAGCATAAAATATATAATTCATCATCATCTCAGCCTATATAAGTCTCACTGCTGGGTCCAAGCCTCCTCCACAATGGAAGAGAAATTGACCTACTATACCGCACTGGTCAGATTTTGACATAGGGTTTTATAATGATTTCTGATGTTTACGCGAGTATTGTAACGCTGTAAAGTGTTCGAAACGTTGGGTAATCAAAATTCAAATACAAACGCGATAAAATCCGTAAAGTAGTTTTATTTAAAAATAGGGTTTTATATCAAGTTTTCCTTGTCTTAACCATAAGTTAATAAAATTATTCACAACGAGCATTCGAAAGGAATGAAGATTTCAAATTATCTTTTGTCATCTTTTGTTAAAGACATTATGTGTTGTGATCGTGACCGTACGTAAGCTCATTAATAGCACATCCGTGACTTCCGGCGGAAGTGGCGTAATATAGCATAATATATATGACATAGTGCTTTATACAACTCTTTAGAGAAATCTTGATCTAATGACTTTGGGGGCATCGGAGACATCACAGGCTACTTGAATGATGTAATGGCTTCCTGCGGCGATAGTCAGAATATTTTCTTATGCGATTCACAAATAATTGTATAATTTTGGTCCCGTTAATTGAGCGCGAAGCGGTTCCGTTTCTACTTATAGGGAAAAATGGTTTCGTATGTTTGTGCAGAGGTCGCGTTTCTCAGCCGATTCTCGTGAAATTTTGTAAGCAGTTTCAATAATTATACGTAATTATTATGTAGCTTCAGTTCTTGGAAATATCCCAAAATAATAAAAAAACAAGTTTTTCAAAAATGTTTATATATCTCACAAATATTTTTTGTTAATAAAATAACGAGTCACGAACAATGAAATAGATAAAAGTTTATCTGTTTATCTTTTATTACGAAGATCTAAGATCTTAAACAGTCATAGACACGAATTTGGAACAAACTTGCCTCTATGGTATCAATACTATCAATTCCTACACAGAGGTCTGTACAGTATAAAAACATTACAAAATAGAATTTAAAATTAAATTAAATTTAGATTTAAAATTTTTATAAACATCTATTTACCCAATCAAACATTTATGCATATAGATATTTATTTCTCCCTATATTGATTAATGTTATTCCTAATGGTGATGGAGAAAGAATACAATTTTCAACCCTCTCTCCTGTCTGTGGGTGTTATAAAGGATGACTAAGAGATGTAATATGTAGATAACATCAATGAAATAGAAGGAAATCTCAAAAGAAAACCGTATAATAATTCATCTGACCAGCTTGGTATAGTAGGTCAATTTTTCTCCCACTGTATAGGAGGTGCGAGCCCAACAGTGGGACTTCCGTGAGCTAAGATGATGATGAAGGGACGAATCAATGTTAAATAGAAAGTTTTTTCAAATGACAAGAATTTAATAAAACATTTTTAAAATATACCTCATTAATAAAATAAATTTACAACAAATTGAAAATAACAACAAATAAGGAACATTTTTGAATATTTATGCTATTAAAAGTACACGTATATTTATTAATAAACACGCGCAAATTACAGTAAGAAGACATTTAAAAAGGCCATAGCTTTACCCAATGTAGCTTAGAGTATAACTTAAACATTCCATATTTCAACATATTACAAGTATAATGCAGTAGTTAGTCGGCTTGCACAAATTGTATCGTCTTCCTGGTGGCGAGTCAAAGTTGATGTTCTCAGAGGTGGCGAGGGCCCGCAACGCTCGTGATGTAATTCGCTTCCCATGCCATGACCTCACTTTCTCTTGGATTGTTCCTTTTGCAGATAAAACATCTTCTTAATTATTAATGGTCTTGTTAGCTATGAAATTTAGTTATTAAAATTTTACTTCTAATATAGTAGGAATTTCTGTGCGATTTAATATCTCGTCCTTATCTGTGAGTATTAAAAGAACACGTTAAAAGACAATTAAGGAAAGTTAATAAATAAATTATTTAAAAATTAGTATGTGTAATACTAAATCACCTAGTCAAAATCTAAGTTATTTTCTTTCTCTTGTTGGATAACGAAGAGTGCTTGAAGTATTAGGAATTAGATTATATTAATTCGGCAAAAATCTCTGCTGAACTTCGAAGGGTTAAACGATGCTCTGCATTATGAGAGCCTAAAAACTTATATAACTTCTTATTTATGTATTTTATTTCTTTAATTTAAAATCCATGAGAAACTATCTTTTTTATGCAACACATAAGTGATTAATCATTAAGTTATTAGTATTCTTTATTAAAATTAATTACTTCTATAAGATATTAGATTAAATTAGATATATATTAAATCAAATCGATTACTAAATAAACGAGCAAGTGTTAATCAGTTGATTTCTTCTTTTATTCTAACCTCTTTCGGATTCTAGATTAAATTCTTGTAATATCGCTGTATATTATTTATTATTTCTTGATTACTATTTGAGACTATTTCATGTGTTATGACAGGTTGTGAATACAATCAATCAAATTTACCAACCTGCTTACTTATCATAGGATTTTATAGACTGCTTTTACAATCAGAACAATAATTCATGAATCGCACAAAGTATCATCTTGAGTATCAAACCCACAACATTGGCACGGTACGTCATTATCCTAGTCAGTACGCTTGTGTGTTTAATTTTCTTTTGGAAGGTTTATGTACAATATAAGTCGATGACCTAATGAATGTATTATATTATTACTTGATTACTAGTCAAATTTACATACAAAAAAACAAACTCAAATCTGTGTTACAAGAACACAATTATCATTTACAAAAGCCTTGTTAAGTAGGAATGCCAAATATGGTTGCCTATAGAAACAACAACGACCACACTTATAATAATCTTCAACGGGCAGACGTAACCAAACAACGTTTAGAAACTACATTCTTGAAAACATTTGACCTAAGCATTTCACTACCAATTTAGTACGACAAGTAATGATAAAATACGACCGGGTTTACATAACGTTTATTTTGAAAACTTTGAATATTTATTAGTATAATAGCAATTAAGTTTAATATAGTCATTTATCAAGTTCAAACCCTAAAGTAATTATCAAGTTTAAAGCCTTAAAAATAAAATAAGGAGGCTACTCACTGATACGCCTCTTAAGCCTATTCGATTACCCAGATGGTATAAAATAGATTAATTTCCCTCATCGGCAAGAAGGCCTATGTGAGATAGGCTTAAAAGAAAAAGAGCACGCAACATTTTCATAAAAAAATTATAAACTTTCATCCATTAATTAATAATTGGATATATTCTAAACGCTTATATTGTTATATACTATATTGTTATACTTTTTTGGACGCAACTTCAAAAATAACTTATCTTCGAACTATAGAGAAAAACTATGTATAGTTTATAAAATGTAGACATTACTAATGAGATTTTTTTTTCAACAGTGCATAGCCCTTGCGTTGGTGGCCTGCGCTAGTGCCGAGCCTCCATCCGGCTACAACTACAATCGCCCGTCCGGCGGCGGTGGTGGCGGTTTCAGCGGTGGTTTCAGCGGTGGTCTGAGCAGTGGCGGTTCCTACCAGGCCGTAGCCGTTGGAGGACAGACATCCGAAGGCCAAAACGTCGACCCTCAACTCCTTGAACAAATCCGTACCATCCTCCTGAAGGAAGAATCTTCATCAGGCTCCGGTGGATCCGGCGGACACGGTGGCGCTCCTTCATCATCCTATGGTGCTCCTTCATCTTCATACGGACCTCCCTCAACCAGCTACGGTGTACCTTCCGCTCGTGTCGTAGGAATTGTTCTCGACGGAGTCCGCCAGGCTATCCAAGTCGCTCAATTCGAACAATCCGGTGGCTATTCTGGTGGTTCCTCGGGTGGATACCCCGCATCCGGTGTACCCTCCAGCAGCTACGGCGCCCCCTACTAAAATCAGAACCAAATCCGAACTTGATCAGTACATTTGGATGGAGTGTGAAGAATACCAGTACCAGTATTAAAGAGCCGTCTAAATGTTATAATCACGTAAAGTTCGGATAGTCGATGTATTCGGGCCGCTCACAACATCCTCGGGCCGCTTGAATATTAATTCCAATCGGTCGGCAATCACGTACAATGTAGGTGGAGTCGGCCCTGGCCGCTGTCATCGCCCTGGCCAACGCTTGCGACTGTGCACGCACACGGGTGAACATGTCCCAGCGGCTAACCAGTCGCTGATTGTCAGCGTTGACAGCTGTCAGAACTGTCACTTTGACAGCTCGGCAGCTGACACACTGGGCAAAGGAAAGCGAAGTGGCTAGCCGCTGGGCTCGGATCACATCTTGTATAAAGTTTATCGTAAGGTTAGCTTAAATATATTATTAAGTTTATGTTTTTATTTTACAAAAAAAAGAAAAGATAAATACATTTTGACACCGTAATCTGAATTTTATTTGCTACCTAAAACTACTTAATTTTAGTACAAACAAATAAAAAATAACTTACGTACAGAATGAAAATTCTAAAAATTCGAATGAATACTGTTCATATTATTGTCATCCTAGTTTTGGGTGCAACCCTTAACCACAATGGGAAGAAAAAACGACTGATAAAAAAGACTGATATGTTGGATTCAAAAGAAAACTATTTCGTAACAATCACAACCACCCGTGTATTAACGGAGTAAAAATATAATTCACCACTCTATTTCTTGCCCGTGGGAGTCATAAAAGATGACTAAGGAATAATAATATGCATACAACATATACCCAAGATAATGGTAGTGGGAACCTATTTTAATCAATATCCATACATGTATTAGTCTATCCAATTCCAATATACTTAGATCTTAAATCTCACCAACATGGATAACGCTATAATCTCATAAGCATGTTTGGAAATTGGGTCTACAATCACATTTGATGCGGTAATGTCCCCAGGAGAATGTTACTACATCCTCCAAGAAAAGACTCAGCAGACCTTCACGAGATATACGAGGCGAAGACACATTGCATTCTGAACCTTTCACCACACTTTGAATCATCTATCTATTGTATTAACTTTTATTTGTCACTTCCTACTACTATAATATTATAAATGCGAAAGTAAGTTTGTTTATTTGTTACGCTTTCATGCTTAAGCCACCGAACCGATTTCATAAATTATTTTACCAATGGAAACCTATAATAGCGGAATAAACGGAACGAGGGCGGGTTGCTAATACTAAATAAGGAATGAAGCGTAGCAACAAAACAAAAAAAAAACCGTTGAATCTTCTAACTCCTTTGAACAACTTTTTTATAAAACCCAATCCAATCTACCTATATATAATATTTCTATAGAACCTTTCAGAATAGCCAAACTGCATACAAGAACTGCATACTATACTAAGAAAATTGACCTAGAATATCACGCCAAACAATTCGATTTTTCCTTTTCTTATACATTGATTACTATTTACAAATCGTCTTATACGGCATCTTGAAATATTGTTGACACATTGCGTTCTTTTACTATCCGATGTCATCGAAGTCATAGTAGAGATACAGGTAGCCCCTTCAATACGTAGAGAGGTGTCAAACGGCGGTTTGGATTTCATTTACGGTTCACTTGACTGCCTAGCGGGATGAGACCATATCGTCATCATCATTTCAGCTCATAATTCCCTCATTTGTCTCAAACCTCCTCCAGAATAGCAGGTAAATTAATTGACTATACAATGCCGGTTTTAGTGGATGGATCGAGATTTTCTTCTTTCTTTAGTCGTTATAAGCATATTATATCCCTTAGTCACATTTTAAGATATAAACGGACAAGATAGAGAGTCTGACCACAGCCAGAGTAAAGACTCACATCAGGAACTTGAATTATCAATTGCTAACAAAGATGACATATATAATATTGTGTAATGTATTATATAAAAGATCTTAAATAATCGTGACATTTCAGTTTACAATACCAACAGATAATATTTGCGAATGAATATTTGTTTAATCATGCAATTGTCGTACATGTAATAGCCATTAATATACCACTATCTTATTGCATACTAGCAATCCGCCCTCGCTTCGCTTCGGTTTCAGTCGCCTTGCTTTTCTGTTTTAAATCTACAATTTCTTCTAAAATATTACGATACGCGAGTGCATTCCTATGGTATATACAAGTCCACGATTTCTGAGCAGGGCGAAATTTTATAGGAGTTTTTGGAAATAAAATATTATTAAAATCGATTCAGCCATTTGGAAGATTACCCGATTAACAAAGAGATAGACAGATAAAAAAAAATAAAGTGGCTTTTAGGCATATGCACCATGTAAATAATCATTTGAGCGTGAAAAAATGTATATTATGTATAAAATGTATATATAAACATTGCAAACTGACATTTCAATTTCAGTTATTTGTATAGATGTATAGATAAAAAAACACTAAATTCGTTTAGAGAAATCAACGTTGACCTGCAAATCATAAAAATATAAAAACTTAGGAAAGCTATCATACGTTATTTGTTATACAAATATTTATTATAGTAATGCCGTGATTTTTTTTTGTGTGATGTATTAAAAAATTTCATATGGTGATGGAATTAGAATACAATTCAGTCCGTGTGGTGACGGAATTAGAATACAATTCACCACTCCGCCCGTGGATGTCGTAAAAGACAACTAAGGGATATAATAAGCACACACACATCACATCTATGCAACGGATGGAAAACACGAAACTAAAACCCTATGTCAACCTGTCTGATCAGCATGGTATACCAGTAAGGTCTATTTCTCTCCTATTTTGGAGGAGGCCCGATCCCAGCAGTGGGACATGTATGAGCCGAGATGATAATGATGATGGAGTAAGAATACAATACACACATCTTGTATCGCTCGTTAGTGTCATTAAAGATGACTTCGAGATAATAATATGCAAGCGACTTCTATGAGGAACTCTACCTCTGACTTGGTATCACCATCACTGTTTTACCAGGTGGTAGGACCACACTGTCGACAGTTATCTGTCTACAGCCGCGGGCCGGTCCGTCCGGGGCAGTACCACACTCTCGCAGAAAATCGACGTCTGAGTAGTAGCGATTTGTTACTGCGCTTCGTTCGGTGAGCGAGAGAGCCGGAAGCCCAGCTTTCTGAGGGTGTTTGCGTGTGGAGGGTTTTGATGGTGCCCTTGGTATCACCGAGCCTCAATGCACGCATTTACACTCCCTTCATTTTCTTCGCGGTAGGCAACGGCCTTGTAAAGGTCCATGAGCGGCAGCAACACTTACCATCAGGTGTACCGTTTGCTCGTTTGCTACCGTTTGCAATAAAAAAAAAAACCAACGCAGTAGGGTTCATCCATTTCACCAGGAAATGTTATTGTATTCAACTATACGTTTCCAGCGATCATTTCGCCCACGCTCTGGAATGAACTGCCTGTTGCTGCATTTCACGAGCACTTATAGCATGTCCTTCTTTAAACAAGGTTTAAGAGCATTTTCTTCATGGTAGGCAACGGCCTAGCTGTGCCCTGATATTGCAAAGGTCCATGTACGGCAGTGTCACCATCTGCTTGCTCGTTTGTCACCATCCGTAATAAAAAAATGCAATGAAAGGAAAACTCGATATAAAACCCTATATCAACCCAACCTACTATACCACAGTAGGTTAATTTCATTCTCATTGTGAAATAGGCTCCAACCCAGCATTCAGGGATGATTATGATGGATTAAAAATATAATAATCATCGCATAGTGAATTTAAGAAAAAGCCGATTATTACGTAAAATTGCGTAATAATCGGCTGAGCGATCACGAGGTGAAAATGCAGCCATATTTTCATAAAAAACCTAAACACTATGATAGTCAACCCATCTTCAAAGCGGGATGGAATTGGTTACCCCATTTCATTCCTTTAGACGTTCTGCAACTGGACAACTATAAACATGCATGTTACGCCACCATATCCCGTTTTTTATGGGGTGTGCTATGATCAACACACACGCAGTCCATGCCGTTCGGGGCAAAAGCGACTTGCGGCCCCATAACCTACGGTTTTCCATCCCTTCGCCATAGGGCCGACCACTGCTACCGAGTTCCTTGTCAGCTATGGCCAGGCCAGCACTATATCCCCTTAGAGACATTAGTACAACAATGGGCACTCTTATAAATCGACATCCCACTGTCTGATCGAGTTCCACGAGACAAAAAGTTACTTGAATTCATCATGATGATGAAGATTGACTTGATTTTATTCATATTAATTTGGAAGAAAATTCTTAATGGAAAGCTTCAGTTCGTCCATGTGACCATCAGCCTATTGACGTCCACTATTGGATATAGAATGAGGATAATATCATCATGGTCATGCTTTTTTTTTTTGGGGTGGGCTGCGGTCGGCGCGCTCCTCGCACCACTCCGTCCGGGGCGACTGAGGGGCGTAAGAACGCACACCCGCCACCCACCCGAACACCACGTCGCCTTCGTCGTTGGGCCGACCACCGGAACAGTGTTACTTGTCATCAGTGGTCGGCCCGACGGAATACCCCCTATTTGGGGTACCCTCTCATCATGGTCATGCTTAGCAGGGATTTAATGATCCCAGTCGCCGTCAGAATTACTCAGATTCAAATTTAGAACATTTTTATGTATATTTCCGTGTGGTCAAAGAGTAAGTATACAATTCAACACCCGCTCTCTTGCCTGTGGATATCGTAGAAGATGACTAAGGGATTAAATATGCATATAACATCTATGCAAGAGAAGAAAAACTGAAAATAAACCCCTATACCAACACGTCTGACCAGCGTGCTTATAGTAGGTCAATTTCTCTCTTATTTTAGAAAAGGCTCGACACCCAGTACCTGCTACATGAGCTGAACTGGAATGAAATGATAATATATACATATGTATGTACATCTTATATATAATTTTCTAGCGTACGTGTGTATGTCACTGAACTCCTCCTAAACGGCTGGACCGCTGTAGACTAAATTTTTTGTGTGTATTCAAGGGGATTCGAGGATGGTTTATTTATTTATTTATTTAAGACAATACCCTGCACTAAGGAAATAATCCTTGTATTGCGGGGGACTTTACAAACATATAATTAACGAACACAAATTATATCCAGACTCAGAACAACAATTTGTGGATCGCACAGTGTTGTCCCGCGTGGGATTCGAACCCTCGACACTGGCGCTGTAGGTCGCTATCTTAACCACTACGCCATCTGTGCAGTCCGTTTAGATTCACAATTGGACCCGGTAGGTAGCACTGTTCGAGCAGGACAATAACATAACTTGAGAACAACTTTACCGATTTCGTCCATCTTGTTTTTCAAATTTTCTAATACTTTGAAAATGGCTTTTACACAAAAAGAATTAAGAAAGTTGCGCAGAAAATTAGAAAATTTAAGAAAACTTAACGACTATATAAACTTTTCTATCTTTGTTTATAAATCTTCTGTTCGCATGTTTGTAAATGAACTCCTTATAAGCGGCTGGACCAATTTAGATATATTTTTAGCTATTCTGATGGCTATGAGAATGGTTTAGATTAATAATTGGAACCGGTAGGTGGCACTGCGATCGATTTCAAGGAGAATTCCTTTTTACTATTTTGTTAGATTTGAACAGAAGAACGTCAGTTGGGTCAGCTAGTATATGTATATAAATTGGGTGTGTCAAGTTAACATGTCAGCATGTACACACTGGGTGATGATAACAATTGTAATGCAAGTCAGTTTGTGTGATGTAATTTTATGTAACGCACGTTAAAGATTGCAATTTTAATGAGATTAGACAACTATTGATAGTATTTCGTCATTAGAGCCTATACGTCTGACTATTGATTACTAGTGAGCTTAGCACGGATATTTACTTTAAAGTATTCGTTTTCTCTTTGTTCAGTTCCGTTCTTCTTTCTCTCGTTCAGTCTTTTTCAAATTGTCAATCTTAATGGTAATGAGAAGATATTACGACAAACATCGTTTGCTACCCTTCTTCGAAGATATGTCCAGGGCTGTCAAGCAAAAGGAAAACCAATTTAAGTTAGCTGACAAAGAGGATGTCGTTTTATAGATTAATATTTTTATCATCGTCATCATCATCGCAGCCCACATACGTCCCGCTGTTCGGCTCGGGCCTCCTCCACAATGGGAGGGTAATTGACCTACTATACCATGCTGGTCAGACATGTTGGTATAGGATTTCATTTCGAGTTTACCTTCTCTTGCACAGATGTTATGTGCATATTATATCCCACAGTCGTCTTTTACGACACAAGACAAGATAGGGAGGCGCCACAGGCAAGATGGAGTGGTGAATTGTATTCTTACTCCGTCACCATACGGAGCATTTTTATAGATTTTTATAAAATTATTTAATAAATTTCTGTTCCCCAACTCCTTTTAAACGGCTGGACCGATTTTGATATTTTTTTGTGGCTGTTACGATAGATATGAGAATGGTTTAGATTGATAAATACAACCGATAGGTGGCGCTGTAATCGAATTCAAAGAGAATTCCTTTTACTATTTTTGTAGATTTGAACAGAACGTCTGTTGAGTGAGCTAGTTATGCATATAAGATCTATGCAAGAGAAAGACATATCGAAATTAAACCCAATACCAATCCAATTGATTAACGTGATATAGTATGTCAATTTCCCTCCCATCAGTGGGGAGGCTGAATCCCAGATGTGGGACGTATATGAGCTCTGATGATGAACAGAAATAACGTTAACTTCATCATCATCATTATTTCATCTCATATACGTCTTCCTCCACAATAGGTGGGAATTTAACCTTACCATTCCTCTTCAGACTGGTTGGTATAGGGTTTTATTTTGAGTTTTCCCTCTCTTTCATAGATGTTATATAGGTATTGTTCCGCTTAGTCGTCTTTTACGACATCCACGGGCACGATAGGGAGTGATGAATTGTATTCTTACTCCGTCACCACACGGAATGTTTCATCTTCAAATGGCGCAAACTATTTTAAATAAGATTACCGTCGCTATCTAGAGAAAGTGTAATTATGTACTCATCATAATAATGTATTCTCTACGGACAACTCTTAACATTGACAGATGATGTCAACTCTCATGATAGTGTACAGCTTCGATAGCCGCAGAGAATAACAAATAACATATATTACAAATAACGTTATATTAGGTAACACGTATGATTGCCTATGGATATAAATGTAACTAGTTTCGTCATTATCTTATATACGAGTATGTCTCAATGCTGGCTCGAGTGTCCTCCATAATAGCAGAGAATCTTTCCTTATTTTTGAAAAGACAACACCCTGCACTGAGGAAATAATCATTATATTGCCGAGGACTTTACAAATATATAATTACCGGACACAAATTACATCTAGACTCGGAACAACAATTTGTCGCACACAAATTGTTGTCCTTTTTTTTGGGGTGGGTTACCGTCGGCGCACTCTTCGCACCACTCCGTCCGGGGCGACAGAGGGGCGTAAGCATGCACACCCGTAACCCACCCGTGACACGTCGCCTTCGTCGTTGGACCGACCACCAGAGCAGGGTTACTTGTCGTCAGTGGTCGGCCCGACAGAATACTCCTTGAGGAGTGTTGTCCTGCGAGGGATTTGATCCCGCGACACTGGCACGATAGGTCAATCATATCATATAGCACGCTATATAGACAGCTTGGCATAGGATTTAATTTTGAGTTTACCTTCTCTTTCATAGATGTTATATGCATATTATGCAAATTCTAGATTATTTTTATGTATGATCAGCAACCCGCCCTCACTTCGTTTCGGTAATAGTGGCCATGGCCGTAGTGTCCGTTCCGTTGGGAATACCGGGATAAAATATAGCCTATGTTACTCCTTATATAAACAGCTACCTGGTAGTAAATATTATCAAAATCTAACCAGCTATTTTGAAGATTACCAAAAACAAATAGACAGACATAGATAGATAGACAGACAAAAAAAATTTAAACCGATTTTAGGCCACGTGCAAAAAAAAAATCAGCATGAAAAAAACGCATAATTTTAACATTACGAATAGACACTTTAATTTTATTTATTTGTGCAGATAAATACACCGCTACAACTGAATCACCATCACGGCTCATATAGGTACCACTACTAGGCTCAAGCCTACTACATAATACGTGGGAAATTGTCCTACTATGTCACCTTGGTCAGTAATGTTGGCATGTGGTTTTACTACGAATTTTCTTTCTCTTGCATAGACGTTATATACTTACATACAATGGATCCCCGGTAATCCGACAAACGTTTTGCACGACAGTGTCGGACTATCGAATTTGTCGGATTATAGAGTACTGCCTAAGAACCCCTTATAGTCCGGCATTTTTTACAAAAGAGTACCTTGTAGTCCGACAGGTATGTTTACGTAATATACAATGAAATATTAAATTATGAACGCACGTTAGGCCGTATCGCTATTACGTGTAGTTAAATTCAAACTAAACAATCAGTATCAAAACAAAAGCACAATATTAGTGCCGCGTATAAGTTGTAACCTGTTCAATCATGCATAACTTACATTAGCAAAAGTTGACAAAAAATATTCAATAATACTAGACATGTCGGATTCAACAGGGGCCGGATTACTGCGGGTCCACTGTATTATATACTTTAGTCGTCTTTTACGACAACCACAGCCAGAAAGTTGTGAATTATATTCTTACTTTGTCTAAAATATATCTACTAGTGTATCTAAAATATATCTACTAAAATATATTTACTAATGGTAGGACCACATTGTCGACAGTTATCTGTCTACAGCCGCGGGCAACACTTACCATCAGATGTACTGTATGCTCGTTTGCCACTGTATGCAATAAAAAAAAACTTGAATAAGTGATTATTAATTATTATTTCACTTCCGTGTGGTGACGAAGTAAGAATACAATTCACCACCCCCTATCTTACCCGTGGGTGATCGTACGAGACGACTAAGGGATATAAAACGCATATAACATCTATGCGAGAGAAGGAAACCTCGAAATAAAACCCTATACCAACACGTCTGACCAGCGTGGTATAGTAGGTCAATTACCCTTCCATTATGAAGGAGGCCCGAGCCCAACAGTGGGACGTATGTGGGCTGAGATGATGATGATGATGAATTATTATTTTACAAACCATACATCATAATAACCACTGACACTGGCGTGGTCGATAGGCATCTTAAACACTTCCGATTTCTATTCCTCTTTCAGCGATTTAATATACTTAGATCTCGTTGACCGCCTTACAGTATCCCACGGAAAAGAAAACAGTGGTGACAAGTTGCATATTTGATCCGTCACACGGACATTGCATTACATACAAACTCATTATGGCATTCTTGAACACATTATCAGTAGAAATTCTCGCAATAAATGCATTCCTTTCACAACAATGATTTTTCTGTGAACATTGCGTGCCATCTTTGTTTTATCTAATTGCTAATGACTCCCATGTCGACATATATATACAGTTATTATAATGTATGCTTTGTAAAATAATAATTATTAATCACTCATGCAAGTGGATATATTTTAAACAAATTTCGTTGAGCAATATTTTGTGCAGTTATAATTACCTAATACCCCAACTCTAGACCGTCGTTTCACGGATAATAGCGGTTTTTATATTGCTAACAGTGACAAATGAGCAAACCGTACACCTGATGGTAAGTGTAGCTGCCGCTCACGGACATTTGCAAGGTCGCTGCCTACCGCGAAGTGAAGGGAGTGTGAATGCGTACAATGAGGTTCGGTGATACCTAAAGGCATCACCAAAACGCCCCACATGCAAGCCCCCTCAGAAACTTGGGTTGCCGGCTCTCTCCCTCACCGAACAAAGCGCAGTAACAAATTGCTACTATTCGGATGTCGACTTTCTACTCAGTGTGGTATTGCCTCGAACGGACCGGCCCGCGGCTGTAGACAGACAGCTGCGGTTAATGAAGGGTTTTACAAATTATTTTCAATTAAAAATTAAAAACGCCTAATATATTGATAATGTGCCTCAGATATATGTATAAGCTATGTAAAAAGTCGGTCGATAATTTAACGTGATAATGTCATAAGAAAACATGGATGACGGTGTGATGACGGAATAAGAATACCATTCACCACTCCCAATCTTACCCGTGAATGTCGTAAAAGACGACTAAGAGGCTATAATACGCATATAACATCTATGCAAGAGAAGGAAAACTCGAAATAAAACCCTACAACAACCTGACCAGCATATCTGACCAGTAAGGTCAATTTGCGGGTGACGTGACCGGGGATTAGTCCGTCACCCGCCGAGAGGCCGACCGCGTGAGGAAAGACCGACGTCCTCCCCGAGGGGGGACGTCGGTTGATGTGAGGGTACCCCAAATAGGGAGTATTCCGTCGGGCCGACCACTGATGACAAGTAACCCTGCTCCGGTGGTCGGCCCAACGACGAAGGCGACGTGCACATGTGTGGGTTGCAGGTGTGCGTGCTTACGCCCCTCTGTCGTCCCGGGACGGAATGATGCGAGGAGCGCGCCGACCGCGACCCACACCAAAAAAAAAAGTAAAGTCAATTTCCCTCCTATTGTGGAGGAGGGTCGAACCTTACAGTGGGACTTATAGGAGTTGAAATGATAATGACGATGAATAATTGGATACTTTTATGAATTGAATTATCATCACTGAAATATTATTTTATGTCACACAAAGAAAGAGTTAATTGGAATTTTCTTCTATAAATTAACATTTATTTGTAATCGTTAATTCTAATATTTTTACCTTAAATTAGATATAGATGCGTCACAAACTGAACGCTTAGGGCTATCGTGCGTCTCTGTCACTTGTTCCGCACTCTCACTTGCACGCTCGGTTCAGTCGGAACGTGACAACGATTTATAAGACGTTATCGCGTCAAAAGTCAGTTACCTATATCGTAAGTTCCAGATAGAAAATATCAAATCGATTATTGTTTAAGTGGCTGCCATTTCCCCATCTTTTAAACCATGGTACATTCATTATCGTCCTGATCATATCACAATTACTTGGAGTCGACGCAGTGTGTACTCTTCTACTATCGTAAATATTGCAAAAGTTATTAACAATAGTTTTATGACCGACCGACGTGGTCCCGCCTTGGGAATATAATTGTTGACCAAACGGTATCAGATGAGGTTGGCCCATACAGTTGAGTCATCTTTTACGACAATTACGTGCTCATGAATGTCGTAAACGCAGTGTAAACAGCATATAGATAAAGCAATGTAGACGGTTCTATTGCATATGTGCATTTATCGGCTTTGTTTTCACTTATGATCAGTGCCATGCACCTTTGAGGATCAAAGCTGAGTGTCTCGTGAAATGTTTATAACACAGGCTGTTAATTGTCGATTGTTTTCTGGTAACTCCTATGGTATACTTGGACATTGTTTTGTTTTAGTTAAATATATTTTTAGATTTTGAAATAAATGTTATTTCCAAGCGTTAAAGTGTCTGAATACTCCGCAGATACTTCTTATGGTTTCTATATTTGCTTCATCATCATCAAATGAGAAAGAAAATGAGGGCAATGTGACCTACTATACCACGCTAATCAACATTTTGGCATAGGGTGTTATGACCCAGCAATGGGACGTGTATGAGCTGACACGAACATCAAAGTTATATTAGTTCAAAGTGCAAAACAAAAGTTTTCACCATATTTGCACAAGAATTACGTTTCAATGCTCAAGTATTGTTGATAAATTGATATATGCTAATAGACAACACAAGGATATTTGTGAAGACAAGATAGGCAATTTAGAAACATACAATTCGCATTAATCACTTAAAATATTACACAATCAAGTATTTATTTATTTACGTAATTTTATAAAGGAAAGTTTTCTAATATCTATATACCTAACGTGAATTACCAATATTAACAAATCTTATATATCCTATTTGTACTTGAAATCTGAAGGCGACGGAGAGGCCTTTGGAGAAATTTAATCTAAAAATGGGAGAGAACGTCTACCGATGACACTCCACGTCTGCACATAACACACGTGGACTGCCAACGGTAGGTGTAAAACTATTGTGTGATGATGGTATCTATGTTTATGGGGTTGGAGGTTCGATGGACTGGTTTAACTAAAAACTAATCTATATATATAAAAATCAATTGCTGTTCGTTAGTCCGGTAATACCCGGTTCGTGTCGCCCTTATAATGGGAATTAAAGTCACCTACTATACCGCGTTGGCATGTGGTTTTATTATGAGTTTTCCTTCTTTTGCATAGGTATTATCTGCATATCATTCATCCCTAAGCCCTCTTTTACAACAGCCACTGGTAAGAAAAGGAATGGTAAAATGTCTGCTTACGTCATCACTACACGGCAAACTATCATCTTAACTCACGTACATTCCACTACTAGGCTTGAGTCTCCACCATCACTTGAGGGAAATTCATCTACTATACCGCTCTGGTCAGATTTATTGGAATGGCGTTTTATTTCCAGTTTTTTTCTATCGCATAGATGTCATTTCCATATCATAATCTTAGGTCGGCTTTTACGATAGCCACGGATAAGATACACCCTATCCTATGCTTGTTATATCCCTTAGTCGTCTTTTACGACACCCACGGGTAAGAGAGGTGAATTGTATTTTAACTCAGTCACCACATGTAAAAACTATATATGCCTTTGAATAAAAACCTTAATGCGAGCCTAGTCGCTATGTATCTATTAAAATTTCTGTGTGCTTTTTACTCTATTATCTGTTATAACATAGGTAAATAAGAGTACATTTTTAATTACAATATTCATTTCATCTCAACTCATATACGCCGCACTGCTGTTTTCGACGAACACCCTCCACAATAGAAGGGCAATCGATAGGTCGATTGCCCTCCTATTGTATCAATTACTGTTTATTAATAATCTTAAATAATATAATAGCTCACGTTTTGAAGATTTCGTATATTGAACTTTAGTTAAAATTCTTACGATAATATAAATGTTTAGCCGCCTATAACTTTTTATTTTAAATTCCGTGTGGTGACGGGACGGAGTAAAGAGTACAATTCACCAACCCTCTCTTGCCCGTGGGTGTCGTAAAAATCGACTAAGAGATATACTATACACATAATATCTATACAATAGAAGTAAACTCGAAACAAAACCTTACCAACATGTTTTACCAGCATGGTATATAGACTAATTGGTAGACTAGACTAACTGTAGGTTAATTTTCCTCCTATATATGTAGGAGAGGCTCAAGCCCAATAGTGGGATGTGTATGGGCTGAGATGAACTTTTAAATTAAGTCTTATTTTATACTAGCAACCCGCCCTCGCTTCGCTTCGGTTATAGGTTATAGTCGTTTTACCCGCGTAGTTCCCGTTCCCGTGAAAATACCGGGATAAAATATAGCCTAATTTACGCCCTGATATTATAGCTTTCCATTGGTGAAAGAATTAATTTTTGAAATCGGTCCAGCCGTTTTGAAGATTACCCGGAACAAACAGACAGACAGACAAAAATTTTTTAAACTGTAGTTTAGGCATAGGTGTCGTGCAAATAACCGTGTGAGCATGAAAAAAGCCTATTATTTTGACATTACAAACAGACACTTCAATTTTATTTATTGGTATAGATTTCTACTTTTAAACAAGATAGCAAAATGAAAGAGAATCATTCCTTACAAAATAACAGATACGAGCTGAGCATATCTCCAGTAGGTGGACGAATCTAAGACGAAGACTATGGACAGCTCGTAATAAGTTTCTATCCGACATGCAGGAGAGCTGTGGAGCGTTGCTTATGGGATAAAGGCAATAATATATAAGATATCGTCCTACGGTGTCAAGTGTTACGGTTTCGATTTCCACACAAACTATATTTTGTGCAATCAACAAATTGTTGTTCTGAGTTTGAGTCTAATTAGTTCATTATATTTTTCTAGTCTTCTGCTATACAAAGATTATTTCCTTAGTACCGGCAGATAGCACGTCTAAAATACAAAAAATACCTTCTTCGATATTTTTTTGTCACGGAAATCACTATGACAGCACCGATCCTCGCAAAAAATCACGCACTAGAGATGTTGCGCGGAAATATACGATGTAAGATAAATCATCATTTCAGCTCATATACGTCCCATTATTGGGCTCGAGCCTCCTCCACTGTGGGTGGAGAAATACACCACGCTGGTCAGACGTGTTAGCATAGGATTTTATTTTCAGTTTTTCTTCTCTTGCATGAAAGTATTAAGTAATTTAAGAGTGGTAGGACCACACTGTTGACAGTTATCTGTCTACAGCCGCGGGCCGGTCCACCCGGGGTAGTACCACCCTGAGCAGAAAATCGACGTCTGAGTAGTAGCAATTAGCTGCAGCTGTAAAGATCCATGAGCAGCAGCAACACTTACCATCAGGTGTACTGTTTACTCGTTTGCCACCGTTTGCAATAAAAAAAAATGTTATATGCATATTTACCCCCTTAGTCATCTTTTACGACACCCACGGGTAAAAGAGGGGGTGGTGATATGTATTCTTATTCCGTCACCACATGGCAAAGATAAATTGGCAAGAGAAAAAACCTTTACTTCCACGAAACTGAGCAATTATTAACATAGTTTTCTTTAAGGGATCAATAAAGGATTTTATTCGTGTAGTGACGGAGTAAGAATATAATTCGCCCCATATCTTGGCCGAGTGTCTTGAGAGGGTCGACACGGCAATCTTTCATTTATTTACATTAGATTATAAAATCGACAAGAGTGTTTGTCTCACACTTCTACACATGAAGGTAAGCGAAACACTACTCCAGACACGGTATTTAATCCCAACAACTTATGGTCACATAAAAAGATAGCAGATCAAAATTTAATTTCCAATATACAGGGTGTATCAGGTTATGGGGCAACTGGTCAAAAGGGAGCTAGGCAATGGTGGTAGGAACCCATGAAAAAAGTTTGAACGAAAAATATCGATTCGTTAAGAAATTAGAGACATGTAAACTTTTCAATTTTGTCACCGCTTTTTCGTGTAAATCTGATTGAAATGTATAAAGTCAATGATACTTAATATGCAACATATTCATACTTTGTTAAATGTTCATAAGAAATTGAATAAATCAATGATTACGTTCGCATAAGCAAAACAAACTGCGCTTTAAAACAGCTGATCGGCCGATGACCGTTGACGGCTCGCCGTTGTTGCCTACGCTGATGAATTAAATTATACTGTCGAAGCTTTACATGCCTACATGTATTCTGTCTGTACATGCCTACATAATACGTAACATTTAAGGCTCTTAGACACATTTTTTTGAAATCACTATAACTTTTATGGTACCTATATTGTTTTTTGTGTAATGTACATTCTAATTACGATCTATGACCGTTAAACTACAACATACTCGAACAGTTGTCCCATAACCTAATACATCCTGTATAGTATTACTCTATGGAATTGAACTTAAATAAAAACAACAATATAAATATTCACAAAATATATTTATACTTCATACTATTTGAATAATTTCAATCACTTTATTAATCACAAATCAATTACATTATCCACAACGCATTGAAACATGAAACGTGACGTAACTCGACATATATGCCGTATTGTTCTACTTATATACTAAAGATTGGCACTTAGTGAGCACAATATAACAATGTACATACATTATTTACATTATTTATTTATATATATAATATACATAACATTTTTTTTTCATTATACGAATTGATTGAAGACACCATCAACAGTCATTGTAAATTTATGCGCGGTCTAATGATCTTTTTCACTCTTGACGGGAATGTGAAAGCGCGAATTCAATTTAGTTAACGTTATATTAAATCATTTTGATTTTATGTAATGTGATGCAGAGGAAATGCTGGGGTGTAGTGAATATGATATAAAAGTACTTTACAAATGCTTTAGTTTCCCATCAAAATTCTCAAAAGATACTATTAATGTGGCCATAGCACTTTGGAAGGCGGCGATTTAACTTACTGACCGACAATATGAAGAAACTAAAAACATAAAGAAAATAATTAAATTTGACACTGGCAACAATAGGGAACACGCATGATTTTTTTTTATTTTATTAAACGTTTCTACTAGTTATTACATTACTAGAAATAAATATAACACATCCAAAATATAAACCATTACGCTAAAAAAAAATTTAAAAATCGCTATCATTTTTGGGCGATGTAAACGCGATTACTTCGGCGCGCATATTCTGTGACGTCAGAGTACTCGTACAAGTTGCTAGAGCTGTCAACTAGGATTCTTGACATTTTTAAAAATATCGTTTTTCAACATATCGATATTTTACAATGTATCAGTATCGCAGTTCGATATATCGGCAAAAAATATGGATATTTTTATTATTATTATGATTATTAAATATATTATATCTTATTTATCTTGCAGCTTTTATTCCTCCGAGTTCAACAGACGTTAAATCTGAATTAGACGCGAAATACGTTGTCATCATATCATCATCATCATCATCGTCGCAGCCCACATACGTCCCACTGTTGTGCTCGGTTCTCCTCCACAATGGGAGGGAATTTGACCTACTATACCATGCTGGTCAGACATGTTGATATAGGGTTTTGTATCGAGTTTTTCTTCTCTTCCACAGATGTTATGTGCATATTATATCCCATAGTCGTCTTGTACAACATCCACAGGCAAAATAGGGAGTGGTGAATAGTATTCTTACTCCGTCACCACACTGAAATCATATACACGTCTATTTTAGGAAGATTATCTGACTGTACTTTGACGAAACCGGTTTCAGTCATTGTAATAAGTCTTTTATTCACAAAGATTAATACTTGAACACAGAAAACTAATAACTTATTATGAAATAACTGGGTAACAATACAAAATAATCACTAGACACATACAAACAATAACGTGATATCAGAAGGAGGGCTGTTGGTAAAATATCGATATGTCGCAATATCGATATTGTTATTTGAAAATGTCGATACTTAATACAGAACTTTTTTTGGACGATATATCGATACTAAAAAGTAAGTATCGAGGGTTGAAATTTATTTGAATAAAATTCTTTTCTTGTAAAGTATTTATTCCACAAAATCACCGTAAACTTAATCTACTGTAAAACGCTGGCATGAAATTGATGATCAGTTATGATTTACTCTTAAAGAGTGGTCGTGGGGAAAATATCGAAACGTCATTATATCGAACAGCGATATTGATATATTTAAAAATATCGATATATCGAAAAACTATATTTTTTTAAAATATCGGGAGCCCTAATCAGAAGACTCGGGAGGACTACGATGTCACGTTTTGAACAACCAATGCGTTGCGTTTTAGAAATTTTGCGCGCGAATCTCAAAAAAGACACTTTTTGTTAATTAAATTTAATTATAAATAATGATAAAATTAAAAAATAATTGTATAGGTACGTTTTTTAAGCAATAAATTTTACAAATAAAAATAATTTGTTCATTTTGGAGCTTCGTGCATATTCCCTATTGGCCCATACGACGTAGCTGATTGTCAATACGAAAAGAAGAATTATCTATTACTTTTAGTTACAGCGTAAACTAAGGAATGTACCTACTTTAGCAGGATAATTTATATTTTTCTATGGCATGCTGAACAAGTCTACTGCGTTTTTACAGATGGCATACGAACATCTGACCTTTAATGGCTCACTCGGCAGTTATTCTTTCGGTTAACTATTAAATTAGCAATATCAGAATTTTTAAAATCCTAAACGAGACATACACTTATGATCATTTTTACCGATGCCACCAAAATTTTAGAGATATCAGTCAATGACCCAATGAAAAAGCTACCTGCTCTGATTACATTCTAAAACTGACCTTAATTTAATTGGGAATAAGAAATTAATAAAAAAACGACTAAAAAATCTAGACCGCACTTAATATTTACATCTATATTACAAGTAAGTAAGTAGCCATTAAGTTTTAAACGCCTAAATCAGCCTATTAAGAATTTATATTGGATAAATAAACATTGTCACAACCAAGTATAACGAGTATTGATGACAAAAATATATAATTCAAATGAAATATTTTACAAAAGACAGATTGTATCAAATATTAAAAACGTGAAATTCTGCCAATACTTTTTATAAAGCTTCCTAAAAATGTTTAAACCTTTTTTAAATTACAGTGACCACAGATTATACAAAAAATCACGAGTATTAAGGTGACTCACTTTCGTGCTCTGTGGTAATGATATTTTGGGACGTGATTGTAGAAGCATTATATGCTTTCAATAACTTACATTAATACTAATATTATGTTTTACTAATCTAATATTATGCTATGGCCTTTTGGTAGACTTAAGACCAATCACTGGGCACAACACTAGAAGCCGTTCTACGCGTGGACTAGGATGTATCCAATCGATTTGATAAAACAATATACATATGACAATAACATTTTATTATTCAATATATTCAATAAGTATAGGAATATAAATAACCTAACTATAATACTATCCGTATTTAAATTTCAATATAGTTTGTAAGTTCTTTTAAATAAACTTTTAACTGCCACGGTTTTTAAGACAATTTAAATACAATAATGAATGATAAAGGTCGATTCACATATTATAGAGCCGTAGACGGGCCGTCTTCTGTCAGAAATCCGAAATAACTGTGCATGCATTGTAATAATGCTAAATAATGTTTTTAATACTATTCGATAGAAGTGTGTTAAACCTAACTATTACGTAGAATAATGAACAAAAAGTTCGTGAATTTTGCAAACTCATTCAATTCAATATCAGTCAAATACAATTATAATATTTTTTTTAAATTGAGTAGCACATATAAAATGAAAGCCTGTCCCCTCTAGAGTACGAGACGGTCTTGATAAGTGTGAATAGACTTTAAATCATCAAGTACATAATAATTTACTTCCTTTTTTTAAATACAGTTGGAGATAATTTACATTCCTATATTTATTTGAATTGAACTACATAATAATGGAAAATAATATTGATTAAAATAATAATATACGTCATCAAAATAGCTGCAGATACTATAAAATTATTTATTATTCTATTAGTGAATGAACTCTTAAACGACTGGAACGATTTTAGTAAAATAATTATGTGGTTTCATGTCACATGGCAAATTCAAGTCCACTGGGTTTCTTGTCAGATTTTCTTAGCTTGAAACAGCGTTACGGTGTTACATTATTAGATTAGTTTCATATAAAATGAAAAGATGACAATAAGTGTACGTCGTTGCAGGATATGTAAAAAGTAATTAAATTGATTGGTAGATAAGAAAGTCTTGACAAAAAATATTTCCATGTTTCACTTTTAAAGAGAGCAATTATTCATAATATTTATTTTATCCATAACGAATTTTCAAATTTACTCGGCATCTGCGATAATATTTGTTGATATATTACCTATTTTAAAGACATTTGTCTTTTTTAAACATAATTTTAAAGTATGAGCAGGTATTTTAAGAACAATAATAGTTTAAATGAATATTAACAATTTAAAGATTATTTATACAATTGAAATATAACACATAGATATAAATATAAAAGGATATATCTATAAGTTTATATAAATATAGGAACGCGATATAGTTACCAAATAGAAGCCTTTACGAATATTTGTGTTAATAATTTTAATGCTTATGAGCTATATATAGCAAATGTTTTAAACTAAAAGCAATCGAAATAATTGCCATATAGTTTTATGATAAAAAAGAACATAATGACGGTAGAAGTGAAAACTTGAACCTGTGAACAGACGGTTGTTATTTTTGGATAATGAAATTAAAATTTGATCTTAAATTAATATTAGTAAAACTTTTTACATTTATCTGGTTTTGATATAAATCACATATATTGAATTGTATTCTAATGATTTCTGATATTTATGCGAGTATTACGTATATGGAATAAAACTATTTTTACGGATTTTCCAGCGCTGTAAAGTGTTCAAAATGTCGTGCAAATAAAAAATAAATAGAATCGTAATAAAACCCATAAAAATAGTTTTAATTGTATTTTACCTATATTAGTTTTGAATCTCATCAGGTTTCGTGTATTCAGAACTCTTATTCTCAATCTCGTATTAATAGTACGAGATTTACTGAATATTATGCAAGCTATTATAATCAGCCTTTGGATAATATTATCTATACCAATAAATAAAATTGAAGTGTCTGTTTGTAATGTCAAATTAATAGGCTTTTTTCATGCTCGGTTATTTGCACTATACACATGTCTAAAAGTCATTTTATATTTTTTTTGTCTGTCTGTTTGTTCC
Source organism: Lymantria dispar (assembly GCA_032191425.1). NCBI lineage: Eukaryota > Metazoa > Arthropoda > Insecta > Lepidoptera > Erebidae > Lymantria > Lymantria dispar. The sequence continues at coordinate 32,702,144 of CM063452.1, forward strand.
GGGTAATCTTCAAAACGGCGAGACCGATTTCAAAAATTCTTTCACCAATGGATAGCTATAATATCAGCGCGTAAACTAGGCTATATTTTATCCCGGTATTCCCACGGGAACGGGAACTACGCGGGTAAAACTACTAAAACCGAAGCGAAGCGAGGGCGGGTTGCTAGTATTTCTATAAAATTAACATATACAAACATATAAAGTACGATGATTTTTATATAATAGGATTAAATGCAATATAGGATTAATTGTAATCAACATAAAAAAAATTTCACGGTATATTAATTATGGATTAAAATTATGGATATAATGCCCCTAACTGGGATAAATAAATGTGAATAACAGCTAGCTTTGACAACTATATTTATTTTCAAATAATTTTTTTAATTATATATCCATAAAACGGGCTAAATACAAAAATTTGTGTAAGATCTGTGCATTTTATTAAAAATGTTGTTCCTTGTCTATGAACATAATACATAGACACCAGCGCCATCTGTCTATTTGTTATGTACTACTTTTTTATAAAAAAGCCTATTGTTGAATAGACTTTGCCACCTTTTATCAGTTTTAACTAACAAAAAACAATTATATATATTCAATAATCAGATAATACATATTTAATTACGCCGGTAAGCTTAGTTTGTAAAATTGGTGATTTGATTTTCTCATCTCATCATCTTTTTCGCGCTTTTAGGTAGTACCTACACAGTACACAGTACGCCACCGAAATTTAATATCACCACTTAATAAACCTTAGAATAATAACGTATAGAAGGATAGTGTTAGTACTTCGAACTTTAAAAATTTGAATCTAAAATACTAATGGCGGGCAGACGATTACACACGTACACACGGAAACCACTATACAAATTATGAAATCAAATTTTGTTTTTATTAACATAAATTGTCGAAATACTTTTAAATTAAAAGTAATGTTAAAAACCTTTTTATGTTTTTCAAATGTGTTGTGGCACCATTTGAATGCACAAGCCGTCATAATTACCTATTTATTTTTTAAGAGTTGCGTACGTTCGTGCAGTGCAATGACTTGTACATTACGGGACTGTTCCGGCGTAGGCTCCATTAGGCTCCAATTGAAATGCCTCACTTTTTGTGCGTGGACTTACCTTCTATATGTTATTATTCTAAGTAATAAACTGACTTATATAAATTAACCAAACGCGAACGTTGGCGAAAATTGATAAGTTCTCGTGCTTTATAATCGATGGTGGAGCACGTTATTTTTAACGAAGTTGTTTAGGTATTTAACCCTCCCGCGTGGTCTATTTTCAATACATGAGTAACTTTAATTTAGTTTTATATTCTACCCGTTTTATCGACAAAATATCTCCGATTCTAATATTTTATCCAGCATCCAAGGTCATCCACTAACTCGTTTTAGTTACTTCGTTTGAATTTCGATAAAATCCTAGTTGTGCACAATAGAACAGGTTATAGATATAATCGAATATTTATAGATAACATATTAACGTACGTGTAAATATCGGTAATAATATATATTTTTATCATTACGTATAAATTTATTGTTTTACTTCATCTGAATGTACCAAAGTAATGCACATTGTAAATATAACACCAATATTCACAAACAATATTAAAATAGTGTAGGTTTTATTGAACTAACAGCCCATTATATTGATTCAAGATGGCTGACAAAACATGGCCATTAGCTACAAGTATAATTTTATAGTTTTTCTCCAAAAATTATTAGCAGTAAATATCCTTCTTCCATTATGTTGCTGTGTAATAAATTTAAACTTTTAAATAACGGTCGTTTTGTATTAAGACTCGTAGAAATCTTATAATATGAAATTATTTACTTTTTATGTATAAATATTGCTTGTGAATAAAAGTGTAAAGAGATCTTTGTCTTTATAAAATAAAAATTATAAAATTTACGTTATAATTTCTATATTATATAAAGGACTTCTTACACCCATTTTAACTAAATATGTACACAAAATCATAACAATAAAAATTATTAATAATACTAAAATTCGTAATCGTATTTATACAAAAAATGTTCAGTTCGTAAGCACTGATAATTTAGGCCGTTAACTCTGTACTATCTAGCACCTTGTTTATCCGCGCCAGTATTTTTGTCTGCCTCAGCTTTCTTTTCAGCTTCAACTTTTTTATCTGCTTCAGCCTTTTTCTCGGCTTCAAGCTTTTTCTCAGCCTCAGCTTTTTCAGCCTCTGCTTTTTTATCGGCCTCTGCTTTCTTTTCAGCTCCTGCTTTCTTTTCCTCTTCTGCTTTCTTTTCAGCTTCTGCTTTCTTTTCCTCTTCTGCTTTCTTTGCTGCTTCTGCTTTCTTTTCCGCTTCTGCCTTCTTTTCAGCTTCTGCCTTCTTTTCAGCTTCTGCTTTCTTCTCGGCTTCTGCCTTCTTTTCAGCTTCCAATCTCTTTTCATCTTCAAGTTTTTTATCCGCCTCGGCTTTAGCTATTCTATCCGCTTCAGCTATTCTATCCGCTTCAGCTATTCTATCCGCTTCAGCTTTTTTTTCTTCCTCAATTCTTTTCTGTTCTGCTGCAAACTTCTCCTCCTCAGCTCGTTTTGCTGCTTCTTCTTCTTCATTTTCTTTATCTTCATCAGGCCACAATACCTCAGGATGATTCATCATATAATAACTCATGTGCTTTTCACTTCCATAAGTGGAAGCTTTAGTTCCGAGGCACATCAAAAATTGCGCTCTTTCCAAGTTTTTATCACAAGCAACAGAATGAAATATATGAATAAGGCTATTGTCGGCAGTTCTAAATACTGATAAATTTGAATGGATTAACGTCTCGAACATTTGGACGTCCTCCATTCCCCATCCTTTGATAGTTAGATCAAAGCCTCCGACTCTTTGAAAATCACATTTATAAATTCCAAGAATACCAAAACCATACTGCCTGAAGTATCCAAAATCATTATCGATCTCTTTAGTATATTTCAAATTAATTAACTCCCTCTCAGTTTTTTCAGGTTCAATCTCAGGTTCAATCTCTTCTTCCTCTAAATTCTCTTCAACTTCTATTGGAACTCCTTTGAGTGTATTATAATCTTCACCTTCAACTACTTCAGGATTATACTGACTAAATACTACAGGGAAATATACCTGATGATATTTTATTGTATGTATTCTTATTCTTCTAAGAGTATCGAAATTAAACATCATATCTACATCTATAAAGAAAACTAGATCATCATCAGAACACAATTTAAGGCCTTCTGTTAATGCAGCACCCCTAGAGAAGGATTCTGTACCCATTTGAACAAGTCGAATGTCCTTACCATATAGGTTGACATAATAACTTACTAAAGACTCAGTATTTTTATAATCAGTAGGGCTAGTTGTATCTAAATAGAGCACTACGATCAAAGACACAGCCTCATTTGTTTTTAGAACTATATCCTCATAATTTCTCATGAATCTACCGAAAGTTTCCTGTCTACCAGATAGCGGCAAAATAAAATGTATTCTTCTATCATAGACAGAGTATTCTTGATATTCATCGTCATACCATTTCAGCACTTTTGGTAGATTCTGTAACTTCATCAGTCCACTTTCAAGAGCTTCCCGGACACCAAATTTACTGAAGTCAAGGAAGCTATCCGGCTGCTGTTTAGATTCATCGAAATCTTCGTAGTCTACTGGACTAGGATTGGGTTCAGACTTTTCTAGTATTATAGGATCTTCAAATGGAGGTGGGTCTCCCATAGGGAGTTCTCTGATCTCCATACCTGGAAAAACGAATGCATAGTTTATTTAACAGATATTTAGTGTCCGCATTATCAAAACTAAACAATACTATTTTACTATTTCTATATTTCTTACAAGTGTCGTAAAAGGTAACAAAGAAATATAAAGAGATAAGATCACCTTCAATAGAAAGACAGAAGTAAGACTCGAAACAAAACGGACCTCGTTGGACGGAGATCGTATGACCATTGATTAATCAATAGACCATTTTACATCCCATTCTATTGAAGGCCCGTATCTCTGACGTATATGTACAGGAAAGAGAATTACCAGTAAAGGACTGTTGAAGGTATGCGTGACGTCTAACAGCGGCCGTCATTTTACGTCCCCTGTATCTCCTGTACTTCAGCAGCAGATCCAAGATATGATCGGCTCCGTGTAGCGGCTGCAGTCGCGTGTACCCATACAGAAGCTCATTGAAATCTATAACGCGCCCGCGCTGTCTAGATGGTGCATTAATTATTTCCATTACCTGTAAATTATATTTTATCCATGTTTAATCAAAAATTTTGAAAATACGAATCCATCCGCTTGAATAATGGCCTCCCTTATAGAGGATAATGCCATAATCGGCAGTCTTGGTAGGCGGATTAGCGAGCACAGTTGTAATAAATTTCCAAAGGGAGTGCTCAACTCATTACGATACAGAAAGATCTGTATGATCACTAATTATAAATACTATCTATTTTTCTGTGAGGTGGCGTCTACGAATACGACTACTCCATAAATTGTTTGTAGATGTCGTAAAAGACGACTAAGAACTTTATAACCTGGGTTAATTCCATCTGATGAGGTCTAGTCATTAATTACATTCCCAAGGAGGATTCACGCCTGACAAATGGCCAATCATATAAACCATCGCTTGATGGCCGAATTGGTGTAGATAGCTACTAATTTGACATGCATACAGATCATTCTATACGGAATGGTCTAAATATCGACCTGTCGTAAAGAGTGTCGTCTGTTCCATTCTTACGTTGGCCTTCTTTCCTCTTTGAGTTATGCACCATCCACATCCTTCGTTATTGTTTTGTTTGCAATTTCCCCCGCAACACAAGGATTTATTCCTTACTGCAAGATAGACTTTAAAAAAATGTCCTGATGACAGTTTCAGAGGAGCGTTCTGTGCAGCCGACGCCGGACGCTGAACGCTTCTTTAGTTAAGGTTTACCAACAAGTCCAGTGGTAGACTTTCGGCGACGGAACGCGCTATGTAGCGTTCTTTAATAACGGTTTACCCGCAAGTTCAGTGCTGGACATCTAAATGCTATAAACGAATATTTTAAAAAATAAGACAAACCTCTCTAATAACGTCATCAAGTGCTTCTTTGAGGGGCCCTTCTATTCTCCTCTTGGGGTTCGAATGACTGGCGGAGTATATCGATTTACTGATAAAGTCGAAAGGCACTATCTCATCGACTGTGTCGGCTTTGTAACGATTCATATCTATCGGAGCTCCTGAAATCATAAATACGTATATCTTTTAGTAATAGAACCCACCTTCTTCTGAAATTATATATGTCCCACTCTTGAACATAGGGCTACCTCATATGAGAGAAATTATTCTAGGTACTAAACCACGCTGTCCAGACGAATAGAAATAGAAATTTAAGAGATTTCTTCTTTTGTCGAATTGTTTCCTATTTTCATTAGTCGGATTGTTTCCTATTTCACCTTCAGTGTTTAACGAAATGTGATTGCCATTACAAGTTCCTTTTCTTGCAACCTTTTAGGCACACAATCAGGTTGCGGATCCAAAATCATCGCATAAGAGGTTTCACTTAAAAAAAATATAAGAAAGCCATTCTCACTACTCCATTAGTAAATTGGCATAGGTTAACTATTAATATCAGCAGGGGTATTGTATTCGTTAAAAAATAAATAATTATTTATATTACATTGAAGCAGAATCCTGCTCAATTTTTAAAGTTATTTTCTATAACAAGCTCAAAATTTGGAACCATGTCCAATTAATGGCAATTGATGTATTTAATCTCCCTGTGGTGCTGGTGATGGAGTAAGAATACAATTCATCACCCACCTTCCTGTCTTGGGTGTCGTAAAAGACGAATAAAGAATTAAATACGCATATAAAATCAATGCACGAGAAAGGAAGCTAAAAATAAAATCGTGTACCAATCTGTCTAACCAGCGTGTTATAGTAAGTCAATTTCCCTCCTACTATGGAGAAGGCTCGAGCCCAACAGTGGGACGTGCGGGCTGACATAATGATTATGGTGTATTTAAACAACGAATTCTCGTATTCGTTACCAGTAATAAATAAGCCTAGCCTCTTATTTACCCGAAGGAATCGAAATAACTGAGGTTTCAGTAAGAGGATGGGCAATTTATAAAGCCAACCGTGATCTCCAATGTACTTGTCCACCTTGACGATTATGGTATTACATCTGCTTAAAAGTGAAGGGGCAATGAGCAGGCCACATCGCTCGAGCAACCGACAACACCTGGAGAAGAAAGGTTCTCGAGTGGCGACCACGTATTGGACGACGCAGTGTAGGACGACCTAGGTGTACCGACGATCTGGTGAATATGGTTTGGGTGTCGCTGGATGAAGGCGGCACAGTACCGCACTTTGTAGCAAAACATGAAGGAGGTCTACTTCCAGCAGTAGAGGGCGATAGGCTATTCAGCCTTCGATGATAATGCCAATATCCAACAATGCACTTAGATATTCTGATGGATGAACTCACCTAATATTTTATTATTTCCTAAATAGTCTAATTCTCCTATCTTAGCTGGAAATAGAGGTACTTCTCCGGGCAGCATGTAGTCAGCCACGTTTTCTTCTGGTACATTCAGCTCGCGCATAGCTGATGCGATGTCTCTGTGTAGATCTAAGGAACGTTCTCGAAGCTCTTGAATTCGAAGATTCTGTAATTTGGAAAAATGGGGTAATGTTTATTAACTGTATATTTTATTGTGACAGGCTATGGTCAGAACACACCCCGCCCAATTCATCCGCGATGACAAAAGTGCGGCGTACAGCTCCATAGCCTATCATTTGACCATTAGACTTCTAGGGTAACATAATTACGTTCTGCTCCGGTGGTCGGCCCAACGACGAAGGCGACGTGCACGTGGGGTGGGTTGCGGCTGTGCGTGTTTACGCCCCTCTGTCGCCCCGGACGGAGTGGCGTGAGGAGCGCGCCGACCACAACCCACCCCCAAAAAAAAAGGGTAACATAATTAGACGGGTAAAATAAATATTCCGTGTAGTGACGCAGTAAAAATAAAATTCAGCACTCCCTATCTTACCCGTGGATGTCGTAAAAGACGACTTAGGGATATATTATGCACATAACATCTGTGCAAGAGAAGGGACATTCGAAATAAAACCCTGCACCAACATGTCTGACCAGCATGGTATAGTAGAGAGGCCCGAGCCCTCTCATTGTAGAGGAGGGCCTAACCCAACAGTAGGACGTATGTGGGCTGCGACGAAGATGATCAAAACTATTTCTACCGATGGCGATATTTATGGCGAGTTAATTTTCTTCTAAACAAAGTCAGACTCGGTGCAATCATTTATGAGTCGTATAAAGGACCCATGGTACTTGGCACGGGAGTTCCATAATTGCATATCACCTTCATTCAGATTATCGCTGTCCATTGCTGGACGTAGGCCCCTCTCACGTTTCCTCACAAAGTGTGGTCCTATGCCGTCTACATCTAAGAACATTCACCAGGTCGTCGGTGCACCTAGTGATGGGGCATCCTACACTACATCGATATGTGATCGCCACTCAAGAGCCTTTCTTCACAAGCGGTTCGTCGAACATTAAATATAATGACCTTAATTCGCCATTAGACGGACACAGGTCAATGTCAGTCGAGGATTTGAATCAATGGTCATTATTGTGGCGTAACCACAGATAAGAGTATATAATTATGATAAGCACTCGGACATAATGTGAGCAGGTTTATTGCACCCGACTTATCGTGTTTGCATCCGTTATCCTTAACAATACTAAGATTATGATGTTTATGAATGACTTATTGCCTTAGTACCTGAACGAATACCTACCTAGTGTAGTCATCATCATCTCAACCCATACACGTCCCACTGTTGGACTCGGGCCTCCTCCAATATGGGAGGATAATTAACCTACTATACCAGTCTGGTCAGACGTGTTGGTATAGGGTTTTGTGCCGAGTTTGCCTTCTCTTGCATAGATATTATATGCATATTATATTCTTTAGTAGTTTTTACAACGCCCACGGGAAGAGGGGTGGTTAATTGTATTGTTACTTCGTCACCACACGGATAAGTGTGTGATGGATCAAAAATACAACGCCACCGCCATTGATTTTGAGAATCATTAGAAAGAAAGGTATAATACGTTTGTTATAACAAAAAGACTAAACAAATGTCATCTTTAGAATTAAGGCCTCGGTTCGGGGTGCGAATCGTGGACGTCCTCCCCGAGGGTGGGACGTCGGTCGATGGGAGGGTACCCCAAATAGGGGGTATTCCGTCGGGCCGACCACTAACGACAAGTAAGGGTTACTTGTCTATCTACTATCTACTATCATTTGACCATTAGACTTCTAGGGTAACATAATTACGTTCTGCTCCGGTGGTCGGCCCAAACAACGAAAGCGACGTGGATCGTGGGTGGGTTGCGGGTGTGCGTGCTTACGCCCCTCTGTCGCCCCGGACGGAGTGGTGCGAGGAGCGCGCCGACCGCAACCCACCCAAAACAAAATAATCTTTAGAATTAATAATTATCATGCATATTGCCTATTTTTGCCACATTTAGGTTCTATATCGTCAATTTGTTGGCTATAAGTAACCAAATGTCTTTCTTAACGCTGATATATCACGCAATACAATTGCGCAATACAATTTTACTAATATTATAAACGCGAAAGTTTGTATGTGAGTATGTTTGTTGCTCTTTCACGCAAAAACTACCGAATGCATTTTAATAAAACTTCATGATAATATAGCTTACATATCAGAAAATACATAGACTATAAGTTATCCCGATTTGCCCACGGGAAGGGGAACTATACGGGTAAAACCATAGGGCGCTGCTAGTATGTACATAAATGCAGAATAACACAAGAAATGATTAAATATATCAGAAATGTAAACGAAAATAATAAATATAGTTTAAAAAAAACTAAAAAACACGCTTTCAACTAAAAAGTGTAAAATAATTTTCAATATAGGCAGAAAATAATAATGAACGCAATATATATTAATATTACAGCTCGTTCCCACTTGTCGGGTGTCGGATCCGTATATTAATCGGATGTTATAGTGGCAGAGCATTTTAAATTAAGCTATTCACACTTATCGGAAACCGCTTTTGTGTCGGCTCCGACAAGAAATGTCGGGTGTTTTGCCAGCCCTCTACACCCGGAAAAAAATTCGTGTTGGATCTCGCTCGCCTATGATTAAGAATGGCGCTGTTCACATTTGTCTGATGTCGGGGCCGATAACACTCTCCCCGCTACCCCTCGTTCCGTCCGTGGTACATCGTCGCTGCGATCGCGCACACACGTTATTAGGATTTATATGAAATGAGTGGAATGTATTTAAATTTAGAATAAAGCATAATAATAAAGTAAAATAAAGCAGTTGTTGTGTATTTATTATACGCACGGTTGGTGATTCGTAGTAATGGATGCAAATATCAACCCCGAAGAATTGATCACACTAGTTCAGGAAAGAGGTGTTCTTTGGGACAAAACTTTGAAGCGGGTTTCAGACTACGCTATAAATATAATAGCATATAGTATGTAGCTCATAGCACAACAATATCGCGCACCATACATTGTTAAGGACACGTCCATACTGTACTATATTTTAAGTATGGTGCGCGATATTATTGTGCTATGAGCTATATGCTATTATATTATAGCGTAGTCTGAAACCCGCTTAAATGATTATAAAGACAAGCAACTGAAAATATCAGCTTGGCGGATAGAGTGTACAAGTCACGTAGAGTGCTTAAAATTGGCACTAGCTTTGAGCGTGGCCGACAACCGATTATTAATCGTGTGTGTGAACAAAGGCGCCGACATCCGATTAATATACGGATCCGATACCCGACAAGTGGGAACGAGCTCTTATTGTGAAAAAAGCGTGGGGCGCTTTGTGCCACATTTTCGTAAGTCGAGCGCCGAAAAAAGCGTGAGGTTTAGTTGAAAGCGTGTTTTTTAGTTTTTTTAAACTATTTTTATTTTTCACTTTTTAGAGAACAGCCACCGGAATTTAATTAGTATGCGTATTAGATTTGTCGGTACATCGATGAATGTATACGGCTCAAGACGCAATTATTACCATAGGAAAGTCTCTACGCGTTTGTGTTATGATGAGTTCCCGACTAGCTCTATCTCTCTTACTCTCATGCAAAGGATGCGGAAAGAAGTTAATGAATCCTGGGGAATCTAATTAGGATAATCGTTTTTTTTTTGCGGATTATTGCATCAGACCACTGACGTCAAGTCACCTGCGGGTGGGTTACGGGCGTGCGCGCTTACGTCCCTCTCGTCGCCCCGGACGGAGCGAGCGCGGAGTGCGCCGACCGTAACCCACCTTCAAAAAAACAACCCCAATGAAAAAAAAACGGCTTATTGCATTGTCATCGGTCTCTGATAGGTGCAAAGTTTAAAGAAAATCTGATCGCTCAAAGTAGGGCAAAATCGAGCTCAAAGGTTACAAACAAACATACGGGTGAAGCTAATAAAAGCGTGTTAAAAATTACTTAATCAGCAAGATATGAAATTTAGTGATTCAGTGTCGAGTTGACGTATCGGGGATTAGTCCGCCACTTGCAGGGAGGCCAGCCGTGTGAAGGCATCACTGTTTTATTGCCGGGGCATCGAAGGCCCGTACCCGAAAAGGTAATTCGTCGGGTCGGCCATGGACGTCAACGAATCGGTATCACTGAACGGCCTAATGCCGATGGAAAGGGAATACGGTCGGTTATGAGGCCGCACGCTCAGAAAAGCTCACTGAAATATTGCGTATTTTTGAAGTGAAACTTCTTTGTGCTCTTGAGGGTGAAATTTTTACGAATGAAACGCAATTTAGTAACACTAAAATGTGGGACGTTTTTGTCCAAGAAGAGGAAGCGAGCGATTGAGACCTTTTCTTTTGTGTGTGTATAGCTGTTAGCCTCAGATGGCTTTCACAGCTTAGCCTGGCCTATGGGCGAGCCCTGATGGCTCTCAACCCGGTAAGAAAGTTAAGCGAACACCGCCCAAGCGCTCCCCCTGTAGGGAACGGACCTCGGCTCGGGGCGTCGCTGACAGCAAAGTGGGCGTGGCCACGTTTAGGTTTATGACTTTTACGCGGCGCGGTTACCGACCTCGACGGCGAGGCCGGTACCGCGGAGTTTTATATGTAATCGCTACGCGAGCAGTGTAAGCCCTTTGTGGCCGATCGTGATAAGGTCATCCTCTTCATCAAGAAGATGACGGGGACGTCGGCCCGCGGATATTTTTGAGGGGACGTAGTTTACCGCCCCAACCACTAGTGGATTGGGGTGAGTCATAGCAGAGAGAGAGAAGAGAGTACATTTTTTTTTTAATTTACAAAAACACGTGGCACGATAGAAGTTTCACTTCTGACATGCGTACTTTGTACGCGAGCGGTAGCTTTTTTTTTTAATTAAAACTTATTTTACGATATCGAGATGCGGGTATTTTTTACCCTTTATCTTGAACACTGAATCCACATTTTGACTGCACAGATGGCGTAGCGGTTAAGATACCGATCTAACGCGTCCGCGTCGCTTGTTCGAATCCCACGCAGGACAACACTTAGTGCGAGCCACAAATTGTTGTACTGTGTCTGGATATAATTTGTACCTATTAATTATATGTTTATGAAGTCCCCCGCAATACAAGGATTAGTTCCATAGTTCAGGTCGTTTATCTTTAAAAAAATAGCATGAGTACTAAGTATGCATGTCAGAAGTGAAACTTCTTTGGTTCCATGTGTTTTATATCAGTATTAAAAAAAGAAAAAAACTCTCGATTTTTCTCACTTGCTAGCTCCCTTATTTACTCTCGCCCCATGCCTGTGCTCGTGCTATGTTCGCCCTTTCTCATTCTCTCTCAATCGGTCTCACTTCTTCGACAAAAACGCTGCACATCTTCGTGACGCGTTTCATCCGTAAAAAAATTTACCCTCATGCGAGCAAAGAAGTTTCACTTTAAAAAAAGAGAATTCTCAACCATTATAATATTAAAAAACCTTGAAAACATTACAGAAAAAGTACATAACATTAAACATCCTCAGCAAATATCGCAAAAAGCAGTTAAAATAAAACAAATAAACTTTGTTGCTAACACGTGGATAAATACTGCTGAGTACCTATAACAAACTTGACGAAACAACTGTTTGTATATATACAAGGGCTATCCAAATTATAAATTAGTTATGTCCGCTGCTACGTTCGCGTATTATATGAAATTATAGTTTACGACTGACGTCCCCCCCTCGAGGAGGACGTCGGTCTTTCCTCACGCGGTCGGCCTCTCGGCGAGTGACGGACTAACTCCCCGGTCACGTCACCCGTGGCCTCGGCTAGGGCGGCATGACGCGCAGCCCGCAGGTAGTCGCGCCTGCGCCGCCCCGAACCCACGACACTGACAGTAAGTCGGTATCTTAACCACTACGCCATCTGTGCAGGCATTCAGTGCATGTATTATAAAGTTCATTGCTTACATATTAAAACCCATGTTGTAAAACTAGGCATTTAAAAATTACCTATCACATGTTTTGGTTTTTTTTTGTAGCTGTGCCGATGGATATCAGAACGGTTCATATTAATAATCGTAACTGGTAGGTGAGACTGCGATCGCTTTCAAGGAGAATTCCGTTTACAATTTTTTTAGATTTGAACAGAACAACGTCTATTTGTCCAGCTAGTAGTCATATAAACAGCTGAATGAAGCAACCCTAGTAGAGTTAAAGCAAACCTAATAATAATAACACCCAAATAATTTAACTTCACAAACATTTAGCTAATAATATACGTAACACGTGTGAACATCAGAGGGCTACTGCCGAACACACTCGATGTTTGTTTATCCCTCGTCAATTCTAAGGCAATCTAAAAACCTTTTATACTGAGGCAAAAAAGGGAGCGTATGTAAAGAAATCTTTTGCTATTAAAATTATTTTTACAACAACGGATTTTTTAATTTATATTTTCAATAGGCCCTATGATGAACGGAGGTTAGCCACATCGCGTGAACTAATTAATTTCATCATCATCATCAACATATCATCATTTTAGCTCATGTACGTCTTATTGTTGGGCTCGAGCTACCTACTATACCACGCTGGTCAGACCTGTTGGTATAGCATTTTATTTCGAGTTTTCCTGCACTTGCTTAAATGTTATTTGCGTATTCTAATCCTTTAATCCTCTTTTACTACACTCACGGGTAAAAGGGGTGGTGAATTGTATTCTTACGGCGTCACGGCACGGAAAAACCTGTTAGTTAATTTTACCTTAAAATAAGAATGTATCCTGTACATCTGCCGGTGGTCTTTAACTGGATGAAGTGTGATGGCTCTGTGAACTTCACGGTTCTTTAATCTATTGGTGTAAGCTGCAGTACCGCTTCCATTGTGATGAAGGATCGTTTGCATCTGAAATATATATAAATCTTCGATTAATAAAGATTATTTTACCATTACCATCTCAGCTCATTTGAGTCCCACTGCTGGGCTCGGGCTTTCTCCACAATGGATGGGAAATTTAGCTAATACTACGATGGTCAGCTGTCTTGGTATAGGGTTTTATGTAGAGTTTTTCTTTTCTTGCATTGATGGTATATGCATATTTAGTCCCTTAGTCGCTTTCTACGACACCCACAAGAGACTTCTCTCTTACTTAAGTACAAACTTACACCACTTCTGGTGAATTGTAGTCTTACTCCGTCACCACACGGAAAACTCAACGTTAATACGTGCCAACTAATAACTCGTTTATAAATTATATAAACTGGGAAGATGACATGCATATGTCGCGGGTTCGATATTCATGACCGCGCAGCTTTATTATATATATTAAGTCAACTGTTAATTATAGCTTGCTTTAACAGCGTGAGGAAAACTGCATATCCATGAACCCCAAAAATATCCTTCCAAAGATATTTCATATACCTTATCTATCCAGACCAAATATAGTAATCAGGCTGAACGTCCTGTCCCGGCGGTCATGAACATCTATGATAAGCCTCGTAGGGAATCAGCACCGTCAAATAACTTTCAATCCTCAGTCCTCAAATATTAGTCACTTTGAATTTATCTAATGGGAGTCGCTTCGTGTAAATATAGTATTCTAACGAAATAAATTAGGCTAGGATAACCGAACCCTTATCTGTGCTTAATGCCGCCTTAGCCGAGGTCGCGGGTGCTTCGGCCGCTGTGTCCAAGTTATCAATAGCAGTGGTCGACCCAATGGCGATGGGGTGGTATATATGAGTTATGGGATCGCACGCCCGCCATCCGTCGCCTTGGACAGATTCATCATCATCATCATCGCAGCCCACATACGTCCCACTGTTGGGCTCGGGCCTCCTCCACAATGGGAGGGAATTTGACCTACTATACCATGCTGGTCAGACATTTTGGTATAGGGTTTCATTTCGAGTTTTCCTTCTCTTGCAACAGATCTTATGGGCATATTATATCCCTTAGTCGTCTTATACGACATCCACGGGCAAGATAGGGAGTGGTGAATTGTATTCTTACTCCGTCACCACACGGAAAGACACAGACAGATTGGACAGATTAAGTGGGGTATATCCAGACCATAGCCAACCATAAAAAAAGGATATCAACCCCTATCAAATTCAAATCATTTATTATGCATAAACCTCGAGAAGGCACTTACATATTGTCAGGTTTACAATTTGCAAAAAAAATATACTACCACCAGATTGGATCGCAACCGCTACTGAGAAGATCTGGCAAAAAACTCAGCGGGCTTGTCTATTATTTTTTTTTCTTCTTACTAGATATAAATTGTGTACAACAAGTTTTGTAAGAACTAGCTCCAGTGTGATAGCCTTCAAACCACAAGATACATAATATAATTCAAACGATTATGGCTTGGTCAGATCCCACAAGCGGCACCCGATCACGAGTTAACTAATAGAGCAGCCATCACTCCCATCAACCACTATGGAGGGAAGGGAGAGACCCGCTCCACGCAGCTACCGCAAGTAGATCCTTCTGTGAGCATGACCAACACCATAATATGTTACAAACTGAAAATACACTACATATACTTAGGAATAATAAAGTCTCAAAGAATTTCCTACTACTTTTACGGCATTGAAGTACGAAAGAAAAAGTATGTTTCCAACATAAGTGGGCTCATAACTAATGTGTGTATTTCTCACAGCTATGCTTACGCGCACGGGAATAGAAACATGAAACTTTTTTCCTTGTGGTGACTGAGTAGTAATACAATTTATCACCTCTGCCCTCGGGTATCGTAAAAGACTACTAAAGGTTTATATAATATGCAGATAAGATCCATGTAAGAGAAGACACACTCGAAAAAAAACCTTATATCAACCCATCGGATCAGCGTAGTCGTAAGTCAATTTGCTCACATTGTGGAGGAGGCTCGAGACCAGCAGTAGGTTACATTATCGTCTTTATGGCAGACATTCATTCCACAGTCACACGTTTATAAACAAACGAGCATGTAAAATGCAGCTCAGTAATCCACGTAACAAATCAACTGTCAACATTATCGATTAATTGCTAATTTGCAACTAAGGAAGATATTTTTCAAGGAAGTTACATATAAATTTAACATATATAAATAGAATAGCATATTTGCTTAAAAAGATTAAGCAACGGGTTATATAAATAGCGATTCAGTTTGTGTAACAGATTATCTAGCGCTATGCAAGGCTGTATAACAAATTGTCTTCGCCTTCATACCTTGTATTTATTCTTCACTTTCAAGGCAAATGATGTACTATAGTCATTTAAATTAATTTTTATTACTATTATTTATTTCACGCAATATTAATAAATTGATTTCACCTTTGTCAATAATTCGTAACGATTAAATGTTAAAAATTATATTTTATTTGTTATTAATTGATTTTATTTTGTGATCAATCAAGCAAATTGGTGATCACGGTCATTGGTCAAATGTCGAGTAAAAAATGTTATATATCTTAAATTACTCTGTACAAGGACTCCTGGCGCCATCTATAAATCATTATTACAGCTCGTATACGTTCCACTGTTGGACTCGAGCCTCCTCCTCAATAGAAGGGAAATTGATCTTACTGTATCACGCTGGTCAGACGTGTTGGCATATGGTTTTATGTCGAATTTTTTTCTGTTGCATAGATAATAATATCTGCTTCTAATATCTCTTAGTCGTCTCTTACAATACCCACGGGTATGAGAGGAGGTGGTGAATTGTACTCTTACTCCGTCACCACACGGAGACTTGATTGAAAATTAATGTCTACATAAGTAATCACAACCTATCAAATATCTCCAACTTCCAGTAAAATTAAAAACTCCCGAGACCGATACTCACCTATGGAACATTAATGTATTAAAGATGACGATGATGATGTAGTTTTTTTTCTAATGTTATAGGCATATAAACGTTTTAAAACAGTTAATCAACGTCAAATGTATCTTACATGCGTAATAATAGATTAATTTTTTATTTATAGCTTCAATATCGCTAAGAAATGGGTTCTGTGATCAGGGTTGTCAGTATCGAACGTGACCGATTTTTGACTTCAATTTTATTTTATAAACAACACACGGTTTTATAGAGTATGTAATATTGCTAATTGTACTTCCTAAATATAAATATGTTCTGCAATTATTGAAAATTCGTTATATGTATAGGAGGTTTCCGACAAAAGTATTCGTAATTCAAAGGTTTATTATGCACTACCTCATACTGGCATTTCTAGGGAAATTCGAAAATACATTGTTAATATATTGAAAAAATCGTTATATCAAAGTTTGTTATATTGAACTTATACGGTAGAGTTTATTATTGATACCAACAATTATGTTAATAAAATAGATGAAAACCTATCCAGAATCTTATAAAAATAATCCTCCGCCTGTGGGCAACATTGCAGAATATTGGCAACCACTTTGAATGGCGTTAAGCATAACCTCTGTGCCAAGAAAACGCCAATTCAATTACGAATCGTTTTAATAACTAAAATTACTATTAATTCAATATTTTTGACGTGATAATGATAAATCGATGAACGCCGGCTGCATGCACGAAAAAGCATGACTCATTGTCATGTTCGGCCTGTGGGGTTACCCTTGAAATCAATTCTAATTTAGGAGTGGTAGGACCACACTGTCGACAGTTATCTGTCTACAGCCGCGGGCCGGTCCGTCCGGAGCAGTACCATGCTCTCGCAGAAAATCGACGTCTGAGTAGTAGCAATTTGTTACTGGGCTTCGTTCGGTGAGCGAGAGAGCCGGAAGCCCAACTTTCTGAGGGTGATTGCGTGTGGAGGGTTTTGGTGGTGCCCTTGGTATCACCGAGCCTCAATGCACGCATTCACACTCCCTTCGCTTTCTTCGCGGTAGGCAACGGCCTTGTAAAGGTCCATGAGCGGCAGCAACACTTACCATCAGGTGTACTGTTTGCTCGTTTGTCACCGTTTGCAATAAAAAAAAAAAGAATCCGATTCAATTCCAATCTCACCAAACTTATATTTAGTACTCTTAAACAAAATCCAGAATGAGTTGTTCGCAATTGCCGTTGTTATTTTCACCAAATGTGTCGTATTTTATTACTTTAAATTAATAACGTTACCAAACTCGATCACCACAAAGACGCTTTCTTGAAATTGTGCAGCATTAACGATTTTAAACTATGTACGTCAAAATCACGTCGGGAGTAGCAAATATTTGACTTAATCGACGAGGCGAATTCATTTAGTTTAAAAAAAAATCCACCGAACTTGATTCCAATCGTGCGCTAGCGTAGCTTTCAAGAGTACCAAATTGCTTAAATTCGAGCTGCGATTGGATTTAGAATTGGAATCGAGATTCAAGAGTAATCACACTGTTCTTTTACGCATATATACTTGTATAAAATAATGTCGATGTTTCACATTTGCCAGGCGTACTGAGCGACGGCTCACTTTTTTATTGATAACTTTGCGACTCTACAGACAAATATAAACTATTTCACATCAGTAAATTATTGAATCACAGAAAGAACGGTACTTCGTTTGCTGGACGACATATAGAATTCACTTTCAACGATGTCTACCCACGTGTATAATGAAGACCTTGAAATACTTTAAATATTTCACTATCTTGTTTGAAAAATGCATTCATACAATTTATAATATAAACATATTGTCAATAAACGAGTCGGAAGTCTGTTTTTTGTCTGAATTACTTTTGAAAGCTACATTACGTAGTATTCTACTTGGAATTTATAATAACAAAACAAAAAAATTAACATGAATTCACGAACGGTTTACGTCATAAGCTCCTTGTAAAATTTGTGTTACTCGTTGTAAATAGCTGAATAACATATACATATCAACGTGAATATAATCTTTTAATTCTGGTTAACAAAATACTTACGTATGTACATCCACGTAGCTTATTTTTTTTTGCAACTGTAGGTACTATGGTTAGCTTGCTAGTTATACTAATAGTAATCAATATTTTTACCAACAGATTTTGATGTCAGTCTTTAAGATTCCATGCAAAATTGTACTATCTCCACTTAGAATTATTATTATAAATGTATTAACATAGGTGTGCAATAAAGTATAAATAAATAAAAAACAAAATAAAATGATTTTATCAATATTCTATAGTCGCTATGAAAACAGCTTTATTGAATTTAAACGAAATGTTTATTATTGAAAATCACACTTAATCCTATATATTAACAGATTATAAAAACATTTTCAATAAATGAAATAAAACTATGTAAAAACCGTGCTTAGAGCACGGTTTACAATTTACAATTACAATTTACAAATCAAAAAGAATATTTGACTAAAACAATGATTGACATTGAGTTGCATATGAGAAAGGAGCAGGCATATCATTTCCCATTTCTTTACTCCTGCTGAAGCTCCTACCAAGGGTTCTGCGTATATAATACTACGAAAATAGGATAACTGAATAAAAACCCTTTTCCAATTTCCCTTCTTTTGTGAAAGAGGCTGCAATTATGTGTGTTATATATAGATTGGAGAAGACGAAAAACGTTTCAACGATGTGTAAATTACAATATGTAAGTGCTGTAAAGGGGTTATGCTACCGACACCCCGGGACAGGGACGTGGAGAAGAGAGGGTACCCTCTCAGGGTATTTCATCGGCACGACCACTGACAACAAGGAACTCGACACCGATAGTCAGCCCAACGACGAAAGCTACTTGCTACATACAGGTGGGTCATAGGACCGCGCGCCGCTCTGTCGCCCCGGATGGGGCCGGGCGGCGTGTAGGCTAATCGTGGTCCACCCCCAAAAAAAGGGTTTTATGCAGAATAAATTATTTGATTTGAATATATGTCTTTTGCCAACCCTAATCTAAACATTTGAATGATGAATGAATAAAGTTCTAAACACAGTATTTATAACGATAAATGGTGTATAAACTGCACTCCACGCGATAATTAAAACTAGTTAATGTCTACGCGCATGACGATGTGTTTCAAACAATCATCTTGCTCCGCCCAGGTATTGTGACTTTGATTCTATTAGGAGAAAAGATTTTTACTTAACCTACAATAACCTAATAATCTATTTGTACCTAATCGTTAATTAATTTTTCACTTAAAAAGCATAGAAAAACAAAGATATATTCGTGTGATAACTGAGCAAGAATACAGTTCACCAGCCCCACTCTAACCCGTGGGTGTCGTAAAAGACGACTAAAGGATATGATAATCAGAAAATATTTATGCAAGAAAGGGAACTTGATAAACCCTATACACATTTGACCAGCGCGGTATAGTAGGTCAATTGTCCTTCCATTGTGGAGGAAGCCTAAACCCAACAGAAGAGCTTACATGGTCTGAGATGATGAAAAAGATATAAATGCACCAATCGGTCCAGCTGTTTTGAAAATTATTCAGAACAGACAGTTTATAAAATATTTAAATTTATTTTTAGGCATGGATATCGTATAAATAACAATGTGAGCATGAAAAAAAAGTATTATTTTGACATTACAAACTGTCACTTTAATTTAATTTATATGTATTCTAAGTAGTACGCTTCGTCTACAGGGTATGGTACCCGAAAGTATGTCCCCTTGGTCGAAGTAAGGAATCGGTAGAGGTTTATAATATTTCAGGCTATGTGGTTAGGTTATACGCCATCTCTTCGATCGCTGCTATCAAATAAAGGGGGTAATCTTCGTGAATTCGAACTCAGTCTGTGAATTCTTTTAAAGACTTATCTTTGCTTTACATATTTTTTATTGTCTATTATTGAAGATTCACTTCCGCCCGAGTGCGAGTTTTGTTAACAAAGGAATTTCAACAAAAGCTTGCCAGATCTTTTTCAATAGAAGCGTACTTCACAGTCGTTAAAACTTTTATTTTCACTGTAAATGTCGGTCACCGCTGACTATAAAGTTAGCGTACACGTACAGCAATTATTGTTCGCCATTCGCAGCGTCGTAGCTAGTTACCATGCCAAGTGTCACGAGTTCGATTCCCACGCAAGACTATAGTCTATAATACACTTTTGCGATTAACAAATTATTATTATGAGGTGTGTTATTTGTGTCTGATACATTAGAATTAGAATTAATTCCTTAATGTAGAGTATCGTCTTTTAAAAAATATTATAGAAAAATGTGATTTGAAAATTGATATGGTTTTTGTACGATATTAAATATTGCACACCGACTTTTGGAAAGAGCAATCGAATAATTTTGTCTTCATAGAGTATCGTCTCTGTCAGATACTATGTGACGTTTTTCAGTCGTTGTACAAGTGCGAGAGATTGTTGTTGCTAAAACCACATCAATTAAGGACTTCTCCTAGGTAGCGGATTAATCTAGCAGAGGCTGCGGGTGACCGGACCGGGGATTTAATCCGGGTACCAGCGGAGAGTTTAGCCATGCGACGGCGATCAGCGTCCCGGTAGGGGACGTCGATGGGAGAGGGACGTCCCTTGGAGTATTCCGTCGGGTCGACCACTGAAGTCAAGCAACTCAGCACCGGTGGTCGGCCCAACGAGGAAGGCGACGTGCTATACGGGTGGGTTACGAGTGTGCGTACTTACGCCCCTCTGTCGCTCCGGATGGAGCCGGGCAAGGAGTGCGCCAACCGTAGCCCATCCCAAAAAAAAAAAATAAAAACTGTGGCGGAATAATCCTCGGTCCAGCATACTTTGTTTACCCCAACAATATTTAAAGCTATGCTATCATATTAATATAATTCTATCATACTAGTATATTTGCTATTCGAAGAAAAACAATGATTCGTATCAATAATTATTTCTGCTTAGCTCAAACATTATGTATACAAAAATCGTTGATTCACATTAATCCTACAAATTTTTCAAATTAGGCGAATTCCTAGAAATTTATTAACAGATTCCAGTTAGTTTTTGAAAGAACTTCATCATTTTCCGGTTTCCTTTCTCCATTGGGCTTTTAAATCAATATCCATATTATGGTTTGCCTGGTATCTAGAGAATTTTGCAAGTTCTGTGTTAATACTGTTGCTCATTATTGTCATTTGGCGGCAGAGGAACAAGCAGCCTACCTGATGGTGAGTCGAAACTACTGTTGGGCCTCAGAAATATCAGAGGCATAGTTACGTTGCTAAGTACCATGAGAAAAGAACTCTTCTTAAACCTCTTTTTAAGAAGGACATATCATAACGCTCGCGAAACTTACCGGCAGGTAGCTTAGCATTACAGAGTATGCACGAGCTTGGAAGTAATTAATGCTGACAACTTATGATTAAGGCTATTTGCCAGATTTGTTTCGATACCGCAGTATCGAGTGGTACAGTGATAGAAAGATGACATTGGTACCAAGTTAAACAGCTCTTCGGAGCACTCCCCATTAGAGTTCACATAGTCTCTCTATCTCTCTCCTAAAGTCTTACCGCCGTTCCAAGGACTCAAACTCATCTGTCCTCCAATGCCATAGAGCTCAAAAAGCATAGCGTCATCATCCACCTGATATTAACTCAATTGCTTGACATCGACTTCTTTCATAGTACATATTGCAAAAGTTTTTGCCCAAAATTGTATGACCTGCCGCCTGTTTGACATGTTGTTATAGGGTTTTATTTCCAGTTTTCCATCTCTTGCATAGATGTTATATGTATATATGAGCGCATATCGCCCTCTATCGGCAATATTTGTAAATTGTTGATGTATGTGTTATCAATTATAGTTATAAACATGTTTGAAATATTTGCATCTAATATTTAAATAATTATTTGTAGTAACAACACTGCTATTTATCATGCCATGATATTTAAGACACTTTTTGAATGTATTTCTAGAAATCTTTGATTTAATTGTTTAAATATTTATATAATTGATCAAATTAAAATCGATTAGAATTAATGTAATTATTTGTAACCATATTTAGTTGTTTTTACACAATAAAGATTGTAATTTATTTCTAGTTAGAGCGCCGTCTGTTGAACAATATATGAGAACAATATTTCCTTTAATTACATTAATGCAAATTGTGTAAAATTGACTATTTGGAATTATGTTAAATGCATTAGAATATTTATCGTTATTATTTAGCTATATTCCGATAGTTAAAAATAGTTGTTTTATTTGTTTGTTATAAAAAGTAATTGTAGTTTCTAAGACTAGACCGTTTCATTGTAAAGCGGAGGTTATAAAAACATTGTAAGATTAGAATAGAGGACAGTTTTACTTCACTCACTTCTCCAGCAATAACTCCTAATAAATACAGTGATTACATACTCGATATTTTAATATGGACAACCTAATTCCTGGCGCAACGCCGACATATATTATCCTTTAGTCGTCTTTTACGAAGCCCACAGGCAAGATACGTGGTGAATATTGTATTCTTACTCCGCCAAGACCACATAAAAAAAATTGTGCATTTGCCTAAATAAACACGTATTCAATATTATCAGTTCAGCTGACTTCAACAGACGCCAGCAATAAGTTTGACCTACTAACAAAGTTGGAGACAAGGTTGGTTTGATATAAAATCAAATTGTATTTGAGCGAAATTCGCAACAAACGATTCGTCTCGACTGGTTTTTATTCAAGTATTGTGTGCAAATTGTTGAGAGCGTGCTTTGTCGGCTTTTGTCATTGAAACAACCTACTTTCTTAACATCATCCTTCTCGCCTTTATTGTTCCCAATTGTTTTGACGTCGACTTTCTACTCCTATTACATTTAATAGAATATCATTTTTCTACGAATCAATTGGCTTCAAGAGTCCACAAGGATAACGATTTTTTAGGATTAGATTAAATAATAGACGCCAGTCTCATAAAAAGGGTCCAAGTCGCTTTACGTGCTATGGAGAGGGCTATGCCTGGTACTTCTCTACCTGATATAATCCGGCATACGGAAATCCGTAGAAGAAAAGGTGTAATCGACATAGCCCGAAAAATTAGCACGTTGAAATTTCAATGGGCAGACCACATTGCTCGCCGAACCGTCAACCGTTAGGGAAGAAAAGTTCTCATGTGGCGACCACGAAACGAACGACGCAGCTTAGAACGACCCTCTACTCAGTTAGCTGGCGACATCTTGAAAGTCGCAGAGAACCGTTAGATGCAAGCGCCATAGCACCGTTCCGAGTGGCATTCTCGGTGGGACCCCTATGTCCAACAGTGGACGTCTATCAGCTGATGGATGAATGAATGCTCATAAGAACCTTATGCCATCTGCATCAAACAGCTCCCAGCGACTTTTAAAATATCGTTTGTCCACCTAGTAGATAATCATCCTACAATGCGACGTACTGGTTGCCACTCGAGACGCATGTTTGCCCAAGACCTGTCGATTTGACTAGTGATGTAGCATGCTCATTCCCAATTCATCACGCTAATTCTTCGATCTATGGCGGTTGCGCCCGTTCCTTTACAAATTTCAAGCTCAGTCCTTACAGCACGATTAGCAATATTGACACTGAAGGAATACTAACTAAAAATAATCCGTCAATAATACAATTATTGTTTGTCTGTAAAGTCGGTGATAACGTCATAACAAAACATTAATAAAAAATTGCATACTTTTATGAATTGAATTATTATCACTGAGTTATCATTAT
This sequence comes from Lymantria dispar, assembly GCA_032191425.1. Taxonomy (NCBI): domain Eukaryota; kingdom Metazoa; phylum Arthropoda; class Insecta; order Lepidoptera; family Erebidae; genus Lymantria; species Lymantria dispar. The sequence goes on from CM063452.1 coordinate 32,726,209, forward strand.
TTTGTTTAAAATCGGCCAATTGCAAGTCAGATTCGCGCACGAAGGGTTTCATACCATTGACTAGGTAAACAAGTGCCTCCCTATTGCCATTATCGATATTGAGCAAAGAAATCAAGGTTGTTGTATGGGAGCCCCCTTAAATATTTATTTTATTTTTAGTATTTGTTGTTATAGCGGCAATAGAAATACATCATCTGTGAAAATTTCACCTGTCTAGCTATCACCGTTATTGAGATACAGCCTGGTGATAGACGGACGGACGGACGGACCGACGGATGGACAGCGAAGTCTCAGTAATAGGGTCCCGTTTTTACCCTTTGGGTACGGTAACTCTAATAAAAAGGAGTTATCCGAAAATTTCGATAAATTAACATTTAATTTCACTCGTTAATTCAAATATTTGTTTACTTAAATTAGATGTGTCACAAGCCGAACGTTTAGGTCGATCGTGCCTCTTTAACGCTTCTTCCGCGCTCTCGCTTACGCGGTCGGCTCAGGCGGAACGTGACAATGAGACATGATTTTTCGTGCGTGCATTCGGCGTTCATCGATTTACAAGACATTATCACGTCAAAAAACTTTACCTCAAAACGAGGAGGAGTTTCAATGGTTATACCTATCTATAGAATGGTGTAAAGAAATTTAAAGCAAAGAGAATTACTGATACAGTTATTTTAAAAATTTTAATATATATTTCGACGGAGATATATAAAATTTAAGATCACGTTATAAAATTAACGAGTGAATGTGCGTAGGTTGTATATAGGTTACGGACCGGTTAGCTACACCGCAAGTAGAAAGCGGTTGGCTTCACCTGTTTGAACATTATTTAATAGCAACAACATTAACTTAATACCCTTGTGGTGACAGTAAAAATACAATTCACCACCTTTTGTTTTGCTCGAGGGTATGTCTAGATGTCTCTAGACATTGGGAGGGTACACCAAGTAGGGGGTATTCCGTCGGGCCGACCACTGATGATAAGTATCCCTGCTCCGGTGGTCGGCCCAACGACGAAGGCGACGTGGTGTTCGGGTGGGTTGCGGGTGTACGCCCCTCTGTCGCCCCGGACGGAGTGGCGCGAGGAGCGCGCCGAACCCCAAAAAAAAAAAAAATTTCTCTAGACATTTGGTTGCCCCCATACGGTATCCGAAAGGATAATACACCGGACTGGTCACAAACGTCAGATATTCGGTACCAGTGGCCACCCCAATTGCGAAGGTTAGGGAATAAGGTGACCATAGCCCGTCCAAAAAAAAAACATCGACATTTCCCCTAGGTTGCTTACCCGTCTTCTACGAAAAGCAATAGAAAATTATTATCTATGTTGACTATATTGAATACGTTGTGATAAACCGTACTCATTCTGAAGGTTTTACCAGAAAATCAGCGCTGTAACGTATTTGTGATGCAGCTTATGATGAAGTGGACCCCTTTATAATGATTTTGATTATTTACCTTATGTTTAGAAACGGAAATAAATGTATTATTCTTTTTCTCTTAATTCTTGACGCTGTCGAATATCTCTCTAACGACCGGCAGCAGTAATAGTACCAGTACACCTATACCAGTACAACCATAAATAGATCACCATCAACACCACCGGCACTACAGTTTATATACACCGCTGGGCTCGAGCCTCCTCCACTATACTATACGACCAAGATCAGTGTGTTTTATTTCGAATTTTCCATGGCATATGGAGACAAGTTTGCTTTTCGTTGGTTGCCTTGTCTTTTACAACACCCACGGGTAAGAAAGGAGACTGGTGAACTGTATTCTCAGTCCGTCACCACACGGACTAAACAGATCATAGATCTAATTTTAATCTAAAGGAATTAAAACAATTAATCAATTATTTTAGTTTGTGAATCAAGTCGGGTCACTCGAGGACAATGGTTGCAATTAAATTTCTAGATTATTCTAGACAAACCAGGCCACGTATGGACATTGACATTAACAGATGTTCTTAGAATAAGACAAAGTTTTTTATTGAACAAATTGTTTGATCGCGTTTAAATTTATTGGCTTAAAAATATGTTTTATGATACGCTGTCGTAAATATTCATAGATATTTATTAAATTTCCGTGTGGTGACAGAATATGAATACTATTCACCACTCCCCATCTTGCCCGTGGATGTCGTAAAAGACCTCTAAGTGATATAATATGCATATAACATCTATGCAAGAGAATGAACCTCGAAACAAAACCCTATACCAACACGTCTGACTAGCGTGGTATAGTAGGTCAATTTCCGTCACCTAGTAGACGACGCCCGAACCCAGCAAAGAAACGTATGTGGCTGAGACGATAATGAGGGATAATTTTTGAAGCGAAACTTCTTTAGAATCGTTGTGATTTCAAACACGATTAAACGAAGAAGCGAGTCCATAAAGACACAAACACGTAAATGTATAGGATTCAGCCGGCGAGAGAATGAGATAAAGGATAGAGGATGAAGGATAAAGGGGGGTTTCCCTTCTGATATGCGTACTTTGTACACACTCTTTTTTGAAGTGAAACTTCTTTGCGAGCATGAAGGTAATTTTTTTACGGATGAAACGCAATTTAGCGTCACGAAGATGTGCAGCGTTTTTGTCGAAGAAGAGGGAGAGAGCGATTAAGAGAGAGAGTGAGAAAGGGCGAACGTAGCACGAAGCACAGCCATGGGGGCGAGAGTAGGGAGCAAGCGAGTGAGAAGGAACGAGAGATTTTTTTTTTAATACTCATAAAAAACACATGGAACCAAAGAAGTTTCACTTCTGACATGCGTATTTAGTATTCACGCTAATTTTTTTTATTTATTTCTTCTTAGCTCGGAGCTCCTTCACAGTGAGAGAGAAGTTAACCGACAATATCACGTTGATCCGTCCAGGGTTAGAATATGGTTTATGTCAGGTTTTTCTTTTCTTGCATAGGAGGTTATCTACATCATCATCATAATTTCAGCTTTTATACGTTCCACTGTCAGGTCCATAGATAATTCACTATAAAATAAGAGTCGGGTCCCAGCCTCCTCTAAAATAGGATGAAAATAGACTTACTGCACCACGCTGGTCAGACGTATTGATATAGGGTTTCATTTCGAGTTTTCCTTCTCTTGCACAGATGTTATGTGCATATTATATCCCTTAGTCGTCTTTTACGACATCCACGGTAAGTACATATATTACATGGTTAGTATTAGATTAGCACAGATGTTTTTAATATGACAGTATTCGTAAGTAGGTCAAGATGTGTTCAAGGATCAGGAAGTAAGGTCCTGGCTCTCGTTAAGATTGGCATATCCTTGCGTGCGTGCGTCATTTAACTCGCGAGGGGGGCAACTGAGTGCTTCCTCTAGCGCAGTCTTCTCAATGACAATAAAAATTGGCGGAGACAGCCTTTTAAAGAACATATCAAGAATCACAATTAATAAATTCGAATTTATGTTTGTTTGATATGATTTAATTACTCAACAGATCTTCGTGAAATTTTGCTTATACTTTGTCAAGGAAACAGAAAAGGGTATAGAGTATTTTTCATCTAATAAAATATGTTTTCCAATGATATATTCCCTGTGTGATGTCAGAGTAAGTATACAATTCATCACCCATGTATTACCTGTGGGTGTCGTAAAATACGAGATTAAATATGCATATAACACCTATGCAAGAGAAGGAAAGCTCGAATTAAAGCTCTATACCAACTAGGGATGATCGATATTAGAAAAAATCTATGTAATAATCGAAAACCCAACATCGATGTTTGATATTTATCGAAATCCGAAAATCGATGTTGGATAACATCTATGATTTTTGCATTAATAATTGACAAAGAAATAAAATACAGTGAAAAGTGGTTACATTTAACTCGTTTTATTGAATAATCAGCAGGTGGAGATAGCTACCCGCTTGAGGACGTAACAGTGTTCATAGAAGACATAATTTGTTTCATTGGTCGTGCGTGAGGCCGTGAGTTAATATCGATGATCAATTCCGTTAACATCGATGTTACGATATTTTTCGTATAGCAGCATCGATGTTAAAACTTGTTTTTGCTTTCAACATCGATGATCATCGGATATCCCTAATACCAACCCATCTCACTAGCGTGGTATAGTAAGTTAAATTCCCTCCTATTACCTATAAAGGTGGCTCGAGCCCAGTAGTGGGACGTAGATGAGCTAATAATAAGTTTAAAGCGATCTTACTTCGTTACAATTCAGCTTACGATATGAATAAATTGTATCGACTCATTATGCAGGAGTTTTTTTAAATGTAAAGGGATGTGGCGCATCGCAGCAAAAAACCGCAGGCAAAAACTGGTCTGTTACTAAGTTGAAGGTAATGTTTTCGTTAGCCTGTTCAATTGTCAAATATGGTTAAAAATTGGTCCACAACGAAAGCGAATAATTTAATTGGAAGAGATGGACGAATATAACTCGAAATAAAACCTTGTAAGAACACATCTGACCAGCGTGGTAATTCGTAAATTTCCTTCCTATTGTATATGATATCCTTTGTGATATTTCATCACAAAGGATATCACATCACAAATATCACAAAGGATAATTTGTGATGAAATATCACAAAGGATAATCTTCACAGCTCATATACGTCCCACTACTGAGCTCGAGCCTCCTCTACATTACGAGGGAAATTGACCTACTATACCACGCTTTTTTTTGTTTTTTTTTTTTCACGCTGTGGAAATGCATTTGCGCACTATTCCCCCGCCGGTTACAGACAGGGGAGTGTGTGTGGGACTCGCCGGCCACAGAAGTGACCGAAATACCCACTAAAACCACAGCGGCCCCTTCCGCGCTTTTACGGGGTGCCGGAGAGATCGTCTGATAACATTCTATCCCCGACACCCCAACGCTTGGCCGTCTGGCCACGTCCTGTCGTCATTCAGAGTGGTGGGTGGAGGAGCGCATAGCGGCGTCTCCTCCTCCCTGGTCGTCGCCGGCGGAGCGAGTCAGCGGACGCAAGCGCCTCGCGTGCCCGCTCCGCGGCCTCCTTCCTTGTCATGACAGCCTCACAGAAGGAGGCCATCGACGACCAACAGCTGTCGCTGCCGAGCATCTTGGAGATGATGGTCGGCAACGACAGGTCTGTTGTTGCCATGTCCGTTGACAGGACGTGGCGCTGAGGCCCCCAGGCGGGGCATACTTCTAGTGTGTGGCGCGCATCGTCAATTGCCGCGCCACACTCATGACATCCTGGGGCCTCTTCTCTTCCAATTTTGTGCAGGTACTTACCGAAGACCCCATGTCCGGTAAGCACCTGGGGTACTATACCACGCTGGTCAAGCGGGTTGTTTTAGAGTTTTATTTTGAATCTTATTTCTCTTGCTTAGATGTTATATGAAGAAGATGTCCCTTAGTCGCCTTTTACGACACCCTCGAAAAAGAGAGGAGGTGGGGAATTATATTCTGATTTCGTCACCACACGGAGAAGATGATTATAGAGATGTAGGACATAATATGAGATGGTTAAAAAAAGGAGGTTCTCAATTCGATTGTTTTTTTTTGTGTTTATTTTCTCAGAACTTTTGACTGGGCGAACCGATTTTGATGATTTTTTTTTTGAAAGCTAGTTCCCGTGTGGTCTCGTTTCCAATTTAGTTCAGTTAAAGTCGGTTTATTTTGTTAAAATTATTATTTTATCACAACAGCAATGTTATTTCATATGTATTTTTATGAAAGAAAACTAATATAGAAAAGTCATTGTTAATTGTCACCTTCCTGATTAAAATCACTATATAAATGCGATATTTTATCATTAATTGAGATCAGTATAACTTGTTTAAGCAATATTTATATGTACCGACATGATAATAGCAATATTATAATATACATAAGTCGAAAATCATAATTCTCCGTATGGCAGGCAATCACGGCACGAGAGGGATACAGTACTGCACTATCTACGCAACTAATTACGTCTTATTTTTAACGTGCGGTGATAGAGTAAGAATACAACACATTTACTAATGGTAGGACCACGCTGTTGACAGTTGTCTGTGTACAGCCGCGGACCGGTCCGTCCGGAGTAGTACCACACTGAGCAGAAAATCGACGTCTGAGTGGTAGCAATTTATTACTGCGCTTCGTGCAGTGAGCAAGCACTGTTTTCGCGGTAGGCAGCGGCCTAGTAAAGGTCCATGAGTGGCAGCAACACTTACCCATCAGGTGTACTGTTTGCTCGTTTGAAATAAAAAAAAAATACAATTCACTACTCTCCGACTGAGGAATATAACATGCATATAACGTCTATGCAAAATAAAAAACTTGAAATAAAATTAACCTATACTAACCAGACTGACCAGCGTGTTATAATAGGTCAATATTCTTTCTATTATGGAGGAAGCTGAATCCCAGCAGTGGGATGTACTTGAACCCAAATTAATGAAACACATTAAAATTATTTAAGGACGCTTTTAACTTATTTTGTACTAGCAGCTTCTTGCGATTTTACCCGCATAGTCCCCCTTCCCGTGGGAATATCGGGATAAATTATAGCCTATGTGTTATTCTGATAAGTAAGCTATATTATTGTGAAGTTTCATCAAAATCCATTCAGTAGTTTTTGCGTGAAATAGCAACAGACATCCTCAGATACATCCTGACATCTCACAAACTCACGCATTTATAATACTCGTAGGTAACGGAGTACCCGTAACGAGTAATCTTCACAGGACGGCTGAGCTTTTGTCATGACTCGATAGATGTCGCTATACCTATTTTCTGCATCGCACTTTTTGGTTCAGCGTATTTTTTAGTTTTTTTTAAACACCTTAAGGTTCAGCGCCCTCAGGGCTCGCCCAAGAGTCCTAGTAAAGTTGTCACAGCCATCTGCGGCTAACAACTATAGTCACATAGAAAATGGAGCCGTCGCTCAGGACGCCTGGCAGATATGAAACATCAAAATTTATTTTGTACAAGTATATGCATACAAGAACAGATTACGACAGGAGCTAATATGGCATAATGTATTAATAAAATATTACGATTTTTCCCAGAAAATTATGATTGTTATTCAATAAACCTGCTGTTAACGCCACGCTACAACAATCAGGTTTACCCTCGCATATTTTCCGTCATATACCGTGACGTCGTAACGCCACGAGCTGTTTACGCCACGCCAACGATCAGGTTCACACTCGCTTATAGATGTTTCACATCAAAAAATAAATACCTATTTTATTTAATATTTACTCTTATGTGGCAATTCTTGCCTAATATAAGCAACCAAAGATGCAATCCTAGCCAAGCATTTAATTTATAAAAAATGTGTGTCGGCAGATTAATAAAGGCGGTAAATCGTAATGGTTAAACTCGATTATAAATAGAAAAGATAACCTCTCGAAGCAATTATTTGACGCCATTGAAAGATATAGATAAGTTTACGTGTTAATTGGCTTCACATGTAGATAGATAGATAGATAGATGATAGATAGAATGATAACACTGATTTCCCGGTGGCAAAAATATTATCATGGTGCTATAATTATTACCTTGCTAATTTTAAATAAAACATTTCTTTACTTCTACAGATATCATTATCATCCAACTCTTATCCAAATTACTTCCTGTCAACGTACAATGGTATCTTTTTGAAGTGAAACTTCTTTAGAATCGTTGTGATTTCAAATTCGATGAAACGAAAAAGCGAGTCCATGGAGACACAAACACGTAATTGAATAGGATTCAGCCGGCGAGAGAATGAGATAAAGGATAGAGGATGAAGGATAAAAGATGAAGAATGAAAGATGTAGGATGAAGAATGAAGGATGGATAATGGATAAAGGAGTTTCACTTCTGATATGCGTATTTTGTACACACACTCTTTTTTCCACCAACCAACCTTATATACAGGGTTTTCTTTCGAGTTTTCCTTCTCTTGCAGAGATGTTATGTCTATATTAGTCGTCGTTTACAACATCCACGGCTAAGATAGGGAGTGGTGAATTGTATTCTTACTCCGTCACTACATGGAAAAAAAATATAGGCAAAATATATTTCAATTTTTGAATTTATAATACAAAGAATTCATTTACGATTTCGGAGTTCACCATTATACCCACGGTACTGAACAAACATTGCAAAAGTGTGAATATATTCAAGGAATGAGTGCATACGTGACCGCATGACAATTCCGGTTATTGAATTCAAAATTATTGACATTGCCCGTCCTCTAATACAATGTAATGAAATCGACAACTAGGGTTGAAACTACATATTACAATATAATATTACAAATAATATAACTGATAAAAATGCTTGAAAAAATATATTATGAATTGAATAAACCTCATCTTCATCTTCGTCCCACTGCTAAGCTCGAGCCTTCTTCACAATGAGAAGGAAAATAGTTTAGCATACCACGCTGGTCCGACGTGTTGGTACCGATATGGATTTATTGAAGTTATACTTCTTTTGGCGGGTTAAGGAAAAATTAAAAGTGTAATTTTGTTACAATACGCGCGTACACCGTCTCAAATGTCAACTAGATAATGCATTATGGGGCGGCGCAGCCGTGATTACCTGCATCTGGTGCCGCCCTAGCCGAGGCCACGGGTGACTAGACCGGGGATTTAGTGCGTCACCCACCGAGAGGCCGACGACGTCGCCGAAGGGGGAACGTCGAGAGGAGAAGGTACTCCGCAGGGGTGGGTATCAGGGATATTCTGTCGCGTAAACCCCAAAAAAAAAAGATAATGCGTTATAATAAAACCTTCAATATTTAATATATTGAACTTTTCTACCTTTTTTATATTATTAATGTCGTTCTATAAACGTAGAATTTTTTAGCAAGGTTCTTATCTTGTTACACTACATTTTTTTTTTTAATATTATTTCTGCTGCGTGTTATAGATTATCTGCATATGATCCTGAATCGCTTTTTACGACAGCCTTGGGCAAGTAAAGGAATAGTAAATTGTATTCTTGTTCCTTTACCAAATGGATACGTCCTAGTATATTTTTTGGGGGATGGCCACTCCTCGCTCCACTCCGTCTGGGGCGACAGAGGGGCGTAAGCACGCACACCCGTAACCCACCAGTGAGACGTCGCCTTCGTCGTTGAGCATACCACTGGAGCAGGGTGACTTGACGTCAGTGGTCGGCCCGACGGAATACCCCCTGAGGAATACCCTCTCCTCGACAGACGTCCGTCCCCCTCGGGGAGGACGTCGGTCTTTCCTTGCGCGGTCGGCCTCTCGACGGCTGACGGACTAACTCCCCAGTCCAGTCACCCACGGTCTCGCCTACGGCGGCGGTTCGCGTCGTCGAGGAGACGCTCCTCGTGCACGCGCTCCGCCGCCTCCTTCCGCGAGATTACTGCCTCCCATAAGTCCTAGTATAGAGAAAATTCTATACGTAGGGATTATTTTTTAATTTCAAACTTTCCCTTTCTTACCTAGGTGTTTTCTGGACAAAAAGGGGATGAGGAATTATATTCTTACTCTGTCGCAACACAGAAAAGAAAATAAGTACATTTATATAATTAAAAGAAAATAAAGTAAAATTATCCGTGTGGTGACGGAGTAATAATACAAATCACCACTCCCTATCTTGCCCGTGGATGTCGTACAAGACGACTAAGGGATATAATATGCACATAAGATCTGTGTAAGAGAAGGAAAACTCGAAATGAAACCCTATACCAACATGTCTGACCAGCATGGTATAGTAGGTCAAATTCCTTCCCATTGTGGAGGAGGCCCGAACCCAACAGTGGGACATATATGGGCTGCGCGCTGAAAGTAAAATTATGTTTTGCCATCCCTGCACAAGAAAATCAACGGACATAATATACACTTCGTGTTTGTGAGACTTTTGATCTATACGTAGTTAAGTTCGCCGTTCGTTAGCCAGTTGGAAGTTAATTGATTCGCAATATCAGATCATTAAAGTGCAAAATAATTCTTAAATGATGTTATTATTGAGCTAACTGGTTTTGCTAATATTGATCGCAATAAGACTAAACTACAAACTCCACAAAAGAAGAAGCAAAATTTTAAAAAATGTTCTATACACATTTTTGACGCGCTATGATGCTTCTCTATTGCGCCAACTACTAGAAATGAGTTCTTTCACGTCCTAGACCAACCTAATGGGATACTGGGTGCCATCCCTCGCCGACGCCCCTCCCAGAACTATTTTATGCCTCTTAAGACATAATTCCTTTGTTTTTACACCAACTCAGTCGGATTGCGGTAGTCCACTCATTGCGCGGATAAGGCAAACACGAAGTTTCTGCGGTCTCACACCGTTTGGAATTCAATTTTATCTTTCTATTCGTCCGCTACTTTGAATTGAGAGACCTCAGCGTTCATCCAACAGTCCGGGTAAAGTCGTTATAACCATCTGCGGCTAACAACTATAATCATAGAAAAAAGAATCGTCTACTACCGGACACAGATTTTAGAAGAGAAAATAGTGCTTTGGTAACTGCATGGATAGCGCAATGGTTAAAATAACGACCTACCATGCCTAGTGTCAATGGTACGATTTCCCCGCAGGACCATACTTTGTGCGATCTAAGTCTGGATGTTTTATGTTATTTCATATATATGTAGTAAATTAAGTACGTAAAGTCCGGCATACAAAGATTAATATCTTAACGTAGGATATTTTAAAAACAAACGCCACGTTGACGCATTGTAGCACGACGGCGAACGACATGCCTGGACAGGGACGTCGAGTGGTCAGGCCACCCGAAAGGTTATTTCGTCGGGCCGACCACTGAGGACAAGGATCTCGGCACTGGTGGTCGGCCCAACGACGAAGGCGACGTGGGTACGGAGGGGTTATGGGCCCGCGCGCCGTCCTCTCGTCCCCCCGGACGAAATGGAAGACGCGTGCACTGACTGCCCACCCATAAAAAAAAAATTAAAAATAGTTGTCGCATTGCCAATCGCAATTGGCGTAATAAATTGCATAGTGCAGGTGCCCTTATTAAACAAAGTAATGAGAGATGACATTGTATAGTGAAACAGTCATCACACACAGGATTACATTCCAATAACAGTAATAAATAAATTGTGGTCCTCATAAAAAAGTAATTTAGTTGACAATAGGTGGCTATCTACTTACTACTTACATGATAAACATTAAATGAGATTCTGTTTCATTATTTTGATAAGAAACTTATAAGATGAGAGACATCGTTATATTTATTTTATTTTTTTTAGACTTAAAGATCGTTGTCTCATGGCGATAATTGAAGTCAATATGCTCTTTTGAAATATCCAGACACTAATTTGCATTTATTTAATTGCTTATGCTCAATTAAAATTTAGTATTAGGTATTTGAATGTATAATTAATAAATCATGAGTTTTAAGGTTCTTTACTCAATGGGTATAAGTGGCAACTTATTATTAAGCCTTCGCTCTCCTCCATGTGTCTATCAACGATCGAGTCTCTTGATTTGTTTTGCCTAACATTTAATTTTTATGTTTAATTTTGTACGACTGTAATAATTTCCAAATATTAATTAGATTCTCATCCTCATGCTCACGGCTCATATACGTCCCACTGCTGGGCTCAAACCTCCTCCACAATAGGAGTGAAATTGACCTATTATACCACGCTCGTCAGGCGGGCGAGCATAGGGTTTTATTTTGAACTAGCGACTTCGTACGGGTCATCATTGAATCAAATTGCTTGATAATATTTGCGTTTAGGTTGATAACCTTAAAAAAATGGGCCCTCATCAGGGTTTGTTTAGATGTGATATGCATATATAATCCCTTATTCGTCTTTTACGACACCCACGGGCAAGAAAGGGGATGGTGAATTGTATTCTTACTCCGTCACCACACGGTTAAAAAATGGGTTATAATAAAATTAACTCACCGTCAGTTATTACGTTATGGAGGGACTTAATTCGCCAAGACAAAGTCGTCCCACTATTGGGCATAGCAGATCTCCGCAATGGGAGACAGGTAACCTACCATACTACGGTGGTCTGACGGATCAGTATAAATATTTATATCAATTTCATTGGTTTTATTTTTTTCTTAGAAAATCACGCTGTAAAAAATAAATAACTTTCTTAATTTCTTTCTTGGTTCTTATGAAATAAAACAATTTTTACGGATTTTATTGTGTTTGATCAATGTTTCGAACACTTTTCAGCGTCCATAGTCGGAAGAGTTTCTCATCCTGTACCTTTTATTTCATACTATCGACCCGCATTCATTTCACTTTGATTTCAGTCACTTTGCCCCTAATTTTAAATCTCCAATATCGTCCAAGATGTTACGTTACGCGACTGCGTTCCATGAGGCCTCCATGCTTAGGACTCCTCCACAATAGGATGGAAATTCACCATAGTTTACCATGCTGGTCAGACAGATTGGTATTTTTTTTTTTTTATGGGTGGGCTATGGTAAGCGCACGCGCGGTCCAGTCCGTCCGGGGCGATGAAAGGACGGCGCGCGGGCCTATAACCCATTAGGGCGGCATTAGGCGCAGATACTCGCGCCTGCGCCGCCCGAGTCGCCGGCGGCGGAACGTGTCGCCGAATAGGATCTCTACTTGTACACGATCCGCCGCCTCCTTCCGTGAGATAACGGCCTCACAGAAGGCGGCGACCACGTCCCAGTTCCTGACGCTGACGAGCATCTCCCTGGCAATGGTCGGCAGCGCCAGGTCGGCACCGATAATCGCGACGAGTTCACGGCGCTCCCCCTCCCACGCAGCACACTCCTCGAGCGTGTGCTGCGCCGTGTCCTCGTCGCAACTGCAGTGGTGGCAGGACGGTGTGCTCTTCCTCCTGACAATCTTGTGCAGGTACTTCGCGAAGCATCCGTGCCCCGTCAGCACCTACACCAGTCGGAAGGAAAGCACCCCGTGCGTCCGCTCCAACCACTCCATCAGCACCGGTCGGAAGGCCTCGACGGTCCTGACACCGTACCGAGGTCTCTCCAGCCGGACTGCCCAACGGGCAATGACTCCACGGCGGGCGTCGACCCGCCAGGCGGTGATCTCCTGCAGAGAGACCATACCGCCGCGGGCGCGCGTCTCCGACACCCGCCGATAAATGTCGGCGAGCATCTCCGCCTCCAGGTCCCACGGGGGAGTTCCGGCCAAGAGGCACGCTGCCTCCGTCGACATCGTGGGGTAACCGCGTATGGCCCTGACCGCCATGACCCTCTGTGGTCGCCTCAAGAGGGCCCTCAGCCGGACGGTCAGGGACCCCGCCCACACCGGTGCGCCGTACAGAGCCATCGACCGGATCACCCCCGCGTACAGCTGTCGGCACGTAGCGCTGGGTCCGTCCACATTCGGCATCAGCCGTGAAAGGGCGGACGCCGCGCCGACAAGCCGGGGAACAAGTCGATGGAGATGCTCCCGGAACCAAAAATGCCCGTCGAGCACCAGGCCCAAGTGCTTCATGTGGGCCTGGATGCTGATGGTGACCGACTTCACGGTGATCGAAGCGCCGGCGGGAGGCCCGGCGGTACGGAGGCCATGGGACAAAAGGGCCGCCGTCTTTTCCAGGGCTACCCTCAACCCCAGCGCTTCGATCCGCCTGACAATCTCATATACAGATTGGTATAGGGTATTGTTTCGAGTTTTACCTTCTTTACCGTAGATGTTATATGATTATTATATCCCTTGGTCGTCTTTTGCGATATCCACGGATAAGATAGTAGTAAATTATATTTTTAATCTGTCACCACACGGATAATAATAAATGAATCAAAATATTTTTTGCATCATGCAGGAACTGATACGCTTGTCAGTTAGTTCGCGGTCAATAAATTAGCCAGTAGCGAGAATCGGGATGTTAACGACTTATTAATTGACATTCCGAACGGTTATTATGCCAACACAAGTTTCAAACATCTCCCAATTCAAGGTCATTGTCACCTGTTCACACTAGCTAGGGTTGCCAACAATAACAACCTTTGATAATCTCTCGGAAAATATATTAAGATTTTTAAAGCTCCTAATTCTAAAAACAGCCTAATCTTAAAGATAACCGACAGGCCTGTGCTAAGTTTTTATTAGGTTATGATGCGGTCCCAATCCATTCGGAGTGACGGAAGGGACCGCGTGCTACCTCTTCTCCTGCCGTGCATGTACGTCTCTGTCGCCATATTGGCAGCCGGCCCTTGTCATCGCTAGCCCATCCGGACCATCCGTGTGCTAAGCTTAGACTTACTTTCTTTGTAGCCAAAATACCATGATCGGCTAACTAAAAAAATATCCTAAGACTTATAAATATCGTCTGTGATGCAGTCGGCTCGCGGATGGAGGCGGCGCCGGCGGATCGTGCGTACCAGGAACTCCTCTACGCCTGATGTCTCCCTAGCCGAAGCTGCGAGTGACTGCACCGGGGAATAGTCCGTCACCCGTAGAGGCCGACCGTGTGAGGGCGACGGCCTGTGAGTGCATCAGGTACCCGAAAGGATAACCCGCCGGGCTGGCCACGGACGTTTAGGAATCGGTACCACTGCTCAGCCTAATGGCGAAGGGGAGTATATCTGGTGGGTTATGGAGCCGTGCCGCCGTCTTTTCGTCACCCGAATGGCGTGCCTCCAGACTATAGTCCGCCCGAAAAAGAGCACTTTCTAACATTTTATTGTTATTACATAGGTTTGTATTTACCAGCTAAAACTCTTTGACAGGCATTTTCAATATAAAATTCTACTAATACATGCGTTAGTCTTGCATTGAATTGACAACCCTAAATGCAGCGCTCACTAAGAACAACAAATAAGAATACTCAACCATCGTAAATAATGTTTTGTGATACCCAACTCCCAGCTCAGCAGGTTAACGAAGTATCATTGGTCAGTACTAAGCCCTAAACAACACATACCTGAATAACAAGTCTTTAAAAGTATTTAGGTATTACCCAAATACTTTTAAAGTTCAAATAATTTGTACACATAATTTGTATTTATTCGAAATCATTTTTGCAGAAGTACTTCCTTAATCTTAGATATAAGCAGGTAAGTCAAAAGGTTTTTTTATTAGACAACACTTTGCACCGAGGAAATATTCTTTGTATTGAGGGAGAATTTAATAAAAATATAAGTAACGGACACAAATTACATAGAGACTCAGAACAGTGTTGTCTTACGTGGGATTCGAACCCACGATACTGGCAAGGTAGGTGGGTATCTTAACCTCTACTCCACCAGTGCAATGCTGAGCCTCCTCCACAAAAGTAGGGAAATTAACCTACTATACTACACTTGTCAGACGGGTTGGTATTCTTTTTTTTTATTTTTTTTTTTATGGGTGGGCTATGGTAAGCGCACGCGCGGTCCTGTCCATCCGGGGCGATGAAAGGACGGCGCGCGGGCCCATAACCCACCCGTACCTACGTCACCTCGTTGTTGGGCCGACCACCGGAGCAGATGTGACTTGTCATCAGTGGTCGGCCCGACGGAATACCCTTTCGGGTAACCTCATCTCTCGACGTACTGGGCGTCGGTCGCCATCGCGCGGTCAGCCTCTCTGCGGGTGACGGACAATTCCCCGGTCCGATCATCCGCGGCCTCGGCTAGGGCGGCATCAGGCGCAGATACTCGCGCCTGCGCCGCCCGAGTCGCCGGCAGCGGAACGTGTCGCCGAATAGGAGCTCTACTCGCACATGATCCGCCGCCTCCTTCCGTGAGATTACGGCCTCACAGAAGGCGGCGACCGCGTCCCAGTTCCTGACGCTGTCGAGCATCTCAGACGGGTTGGTATAGGATTTCATTTCAAATTCTCCTTCTCTTGCACAGATGTCTCATTGTATGAATGTTTAATCCCTTAGTCGTAATTTACGACACCCACGGAATAGAGAAGGGGTGGTGAACTGTATTTTTACTCCGTCATCAAACAGGATATTAAAACGAATAGCAATATAATTCAATACAAATTACAATCCTTATAAAAAAACCCTTTTAAATATTTTTCGATAAAATTTACCGCATTCCATCAAAGCTCAATGACTGTATGAACTTTTTTTTTAATTTATAAGCAGAGATTTAGGTATCTATATTTTAATGTTTCGATATACGTCATAAAAATAATTATAATCCTCTTAAGTGATCCGTCTTGTCATCGTTAAGGCGATGACAATAATATGGATATATAAATATAAGTATTGTACACAAAATTAATATTTAACCTTTGATCTTTAGATTTATATGTCTTAGATCAAAATATTATTAATCTTTGTTACTTTATCATACTTTTTATGAGATTAAACCCAATATAAAATTTTATAAGCCAAGATCTACAGTAGTTACGTTATAAGTTTTTTGGTTTTTGTACTAGATAAATTCCTTCCGTGTGTTGACGGAGTAAGAATACCATTCACACCCTCTCTCTTTTCCCGTGGGTGTCGTGAAAGCCGACTAAGGGACAAATATGCAGACAAAATCTATGCAAGATTTTTTTTATATAGGATAACACCCTGCACTAAGGAATATATAATTAACGGAAATTGCATCCAGACTTGGAACAAAAATTTGTCTGACTCAAAACATGTTGTCCTGTGTGGGATTCGAGCCTACTACACTGGCACGGTAGGTCTGTCTCTTAACCACTACTCCATCTGTGCAGTCAAGTCAATAAAGACTTGACATAAAATCCTATGCCAACGCGTCTGACTAGCGCGGTATAGTAGGTTAATTTCCCTCCCATTATGGAGAAAGCCCGACAATGGAACTTATGTGGCCTGAAGATAATGACTACGTAAATTACAACTTTCCTGTGGTAACGGAGTACGAATCAATTTACCACCCCCCACGATTGTGGTAAGACTAAAATAACAATGGAAAAGATTTAAAATCTATACCAATAAATAAAATTGGAGTGTCTGTTTGTAATGTCAAAATAATAGGCTTTTTTCATGCTCACACGGTTATTTGCACGACACGACCAATGCCTAAAATACAGATTAAAAAATTTTTGTCTGTCTGTCTGTTTGTTTCGGGTAATCTTCAAAACGGCTGGACCGATTTCAAAAATTCTTTCATCCGTGGAAAGCTATAATATCAGGGCGTAAACTAGGCTATATTTTCCCGGTATTCCCACGGGAACGGGAACCAAGCAGGTAAAACGACTAAAACCGAAGCGAAGCGAGGGCGGGTTGCTAGTCTATACCAATAAATAAAATTGGAGTGTCTGTTTGTAATGTCAAAATAATAGGCTTTTTTCATGCTCATACGGTTATTTGCACGACACCTATGCCTAAAATAGCAATTAAAAAATTTTTGTCTGTCTGTCTGTCTGTTTGTGCCGGATAATCTTCAAAACGGCTGAACCGATTTCAAAAATTCTTTCACCAATGGAAAGCTATAATATCAGCGCGTAAACTAGGCTATATTTTATCCCGGTATTCCCACAGGAACGGGCACTACGCGGGTAAAACGACTATAACCTATAACCGAAGCGAAGCGAGGGCGGGTTGCTAGTTCGTAATAAAACCCTAACATGGGTGGATGGTGGGTGTCGTACAAGACGACTAAGGGATATAATATGCACATAACATCTGTGCAAGAGAAGGAAATCCCGAAATGTAACCAACATGTCGGACCAGTATGGGCAAGTAGGTCAAATCCCCTGCCATTGTGGCGGGGACCCGAGCCTAACAGTGGGACGTATGTGGGCTGCGATGATGATGATGAATAAAACCCTATACCAACCCGACTTTACGATCGGTTAGCATGGTATAGCAGGTCAATTTCCCTCCCGCTGGAGAGTAAGTTCGAGTCCAGCAGTGAAGCGAATAGGAACTGTTGTTTCTGTTTGATTTAAAGTTATGACTTAGACAGCGGTGTAGAAGTCCTAGTGCCGACCTCTTGTACCAAGTGTATTGGATTTGATTGTTGCACAACATTTATTTTTGCTTTCTATAAATGTTTATTTTCAATCAGATCAATTCGGATTCAGGCATTGTTGTTGATCACGGGAGCACCTCAAGATTCCCAGACTCCACGCCTTACCCTGATTGCCTGCTTACGCTCCTTAGCCTACTGAGTGCCGCGATATCAGCGGGACAGAAGGGGTGGTGAGGCATTGTAATCTTACGTCGCCATTACGTATAATGAAGATAAAATTGTAGTTAACCAAAACACTGCTTAAGTTTAATAAAAACAAAAATATTTTATAACTGTACATTTTATTAATAACTGCTATTTCACGGGCCTAGTTTCAAAACATCTTGTCGCTTGAATGGCATCCGGGGCACAGATTACACGGATGTACTTGCTCGCTTATAAAGATTTTGAGAAATAATCATTTTAATATCAATAAGCGCTCACACGATAATTCTTAATTTTTTAATTTTTAATTGTAAATAATACAAAACATAGACAAATAAATGTAACGTTTTTTTTAATACACGTCGTTAAATCACAGAGAACCGTTCAAAAATTAGTTCCTTTCTTAAACAATCTGAACATTATTACGTCACTTTCGATTTTAAAGTTTCAGAACGTTTGCCAAACTTGATTGGCAGTTCGTTGACCTGACAGATGGCCGCGGCTTGGTAGTTATTAGACGGAATTGCGTTTCCTTGCTGACTACACAAAACCGCTATCTTTGATTAGTTATCCTGAATAAACTATAAACTTTTATGTTACTTGTTCATATTAATTATAAATTAAATACTATTTATATATATGTACGGTTATTTTGACAGATCGGCGTGCGTAGATAAATTATTTTTTCTAACTTATCTATATACCTATATACCACATATATATATACTATATAACTTATCTATATACCTATACCAATAAATAAAATTGGAGTGTCTGTTTGTAATGTCAAAATAATAGGCTTTTTTCATGCTCACACGGTTATTTGCACTATACATATGCCTAAAATACACTTTATATTTTTTTGTCTGTCTGTTTGTTCCGGGTAATCTTCAAAACGGCTGGACCGATTTCAAAAATTCTTTCACCAATGGAAAGCTATAATATCAAGTAAACTAGGCTATATTTTATCCCGGTATTCCTACGGGAACGGGAACAACGGGGATAAGGCGACAGAAACCGAAGCGAAGCGAGGGCAGGTTGCTAGTTTAATATATAAATGTTTAAAAATACACATAAACAGTTAATAATCAACTGTAATTTTATAATCGTATCTTTTATACGTAGGTATTAAAATTAATTAATACTTATTCTTTATTACCTACCATAAGATGATATAAATTCTTAAATTATTTAATTATATTATTGTCAAAGCGTATATGTATACGTCCTACTGTTGAGCTCAGACCTCCTCCACAATGGGAGGACAGTAGAATTACTACTTCACGCTATTCAGACGGATTGGTATAGGTTTTATTTCGAGTTATTTGCCTTTGAATAGATGTTGTCTGCATATTACATCCCTTAGTTGTCATTTACGTTAACCACGGGCAAGACAGGGGGTGGTGGTTCTTGCTTTGTTACCACGCGGAATATTATTATAAAATCAAATACATAATAATTACTTTAATTGTAAAAAAAAAAACCTTATTTGTATGGCATATAAAAAATAAAAAGGATTTAAGAAAACTATGACATTTTTACAGATAACTAAATTAAAAAATCTGATGTATAAAATAGGGACAGCTACATCTATCGAGTCCAGATAAAATTTCAGTTACGGATATAATAAAACTGCTCAGCATTTAAATTTTTACATAGTCATCAGTTTTTGAAAACTATCCTAAGTTTCTAATTAATCAGACGTTTAGAAATGAAAATCACTTTTAAAGATTCTGTTACATATAAACCTAGTAATTATAAGAATGTTAAAAAAGTTACAATACTAAACTATTCTTCTTTCCAGCACTTACCGTACCCGACAGGGTCCATAATTGTTTTGACAGAACGAAAAACAAATGAAAAACGGCGGGAAGCACCATTTAAAAAAAAAGTTTCTTTTTTTTGAAAGGTTAGACCTTTTTCATTGTCTTCGTCATCATCACAGCTCATATACGTCCCTTTACTGGGCTCAAGCCTCTTTCGAGATTAGAGGGCAATTGACCTACTAAAACCACGCTGATCAACTGATCACCCAACCCAACTGGGTTGGGTAGGGTTTTATTTCGAGTTTTCTTTCTCTTGCATAGATGTTATAAAAATTTGGAACATAGTGTAACCAGTACTAAACCTTGGAGCTATATGCTCCAAGGTTTAGTATTACATCACATTGCTCGACGAAAGAATACCTACTCCGAAAGGTAGTTCCTCAACGACCACATTTCGTATCAGAAAATGTTTATCAGAGTTAGAAAGAATGTAAGAAAGTGATCCAAAGAAAGTGGGTGCAAGAAAGAGTTTCAAAGAAAGTGACTGCGAGAAAAGTTCCAAAAAAGTGAGTTCGAGAAAGATTTCCAAAGTCAGTGATTGCGAGAGAAAGAGTTCCGAAGACAGTAAGTGAGAGAAAAAGTTCCAAAAAAAGTTGAGTGTGAGAGTGTTCCAAGGCAAATGTAAGAAAGTGTTCTAAAGAGAGTGAGTGTGAGACAAAAAGAGAGTGCTTGCAAGAACTCCGATCAGCAATTGAATGAGAAAATACTTGGACAATCCGTCGCCATAATTAATTAGGCTATCTCTGACATTTGCGGTTCTATGAGTGGTAATTACCACTCGCTGGTCCGTTTGCCGAAAGCAATAAAAAATAATGTGCAATATTTTTACGCGAGTAAATTACATTTGTAAAACTAGATAGAATGGTCATATAATTTATTGCAATATAAATAATAACGATTGCATTCTGCGAATACAATTTCAATATACAGCTAATAAATGTAGATTCTAAAACTGTTCTTTTTAATAGTTCATGAATTTAGAACTTTCCCAAGCTGTGTCTTTTGCGTAAGGAGTAAAAGTTATGGTTTCTAAACGTTTGACGTAATTTGTGTTTCAAAGTCTTCTGCCATTTGTTGCCTTTAATTATAAAAAAAAATACAAATAGAATTATGTTAAATCGATCGCAGCGCCACCTACTGAATCCAATTCTCAGACTAAACCATTCAAGAATTCACCGGATATCCGAAAAGACATACTATAGAATTTTTGCCTAAGGTAAAACAGAAACACTTCGCTCTTTCATAAATCATCATCATCTTGGCTTATATACGTCCCACTGTTGGGCTCGAGCCTCCTCCACAATACGAGAAAAAATTACCTTACTATACCATGCTGGTCAGACAAGTTGGTTACATTTCGAATTTTCCTTCTCTTGGATAGATGTTATACGCGTATTATATCCCTTAGTCGTCTTTTACGACATCAACGGGCAAGATAGGGAGTAGTGAATTGTATTCTTACCGTACGACGAATGAATGATGGAATTTTTCATAAATACATATATATTTTAATTTTATTTAAAGACGAAGTATATATATTTATAATTGTGTGGCATTAATATTCACATTGAATAAAATTAATAATCTGGACAGTTTATACAGGAAATTCATTAAATAACTGTAGTTTATCAAATCTATAAAATAAATTAAAAATGACCGTCTCTGATTTCGTGATAAAATATTGAGACGTAGACACAATGCGCGTTATAAAAATTAAACATGCCTTAAATGATAAGTCTATCTTTGTTTCATTATTAGAAATAAACATACAATTTTCCTCACGATATTTTCCATAACAAGCAAAAGCCAATTTCATAAATAATTGTTAAATTATATTGAATAATTATTTAATACGTTTAATTAAATTAAATAATTATTTACGTTCAACCTTCAACAAAGATTGTATATATGTAATATCATAAATTATATTTAATAACAGCTTTTATTGTTAAATATTAATTGCTGTAATCAATTTAGCAATGCTTTTCCTATAAGAATATGTATAATTTCATGTGATCATTAACCCAGAAGGGGGTAAGCAATTACGCTACACCCATATTTAACCGTCTAAAATTTTAGCGCCACGTAATAAAGTGGAAATCGATTGCCGTCAACTGGATGAAACACCATAATTATTATCTCACCGCTGACATGTAGGTACTGTAGTAAAATACATTTTAGCCGGGGTTAGTATTTGATCACGAAGCTTCATGGTTATGATCCAATGACATGAAATATGTATATAAGGTACTTTAGTAAAACATTTTTGAGCACTGAGGAAGAGGTTAATTGTGGCCGAGTAATCACAAAAATTGCCGTGTGGCGACAAAGTGAGAATACAATTCACCGCCCACTTAGGTAAGTGGGACAGGACAGGACGGACAGGTGTCCGTGGCTATTGCAAATGACGACTTAAAAAAAAGGGATTACAATATGCAAGAGAAAGAAAACTGGAACTAAAACACTATGCCAACCCGCCTCAACAGTGTTGTTTACTAGGACAATTCCCCTCCCATTGTGGAGGGGGCTCGAACCCAGAACTGAGGAATCATAAATCTTTATTATTTACCTACTAAATAATAGACAGTAGACGTTGATAGAGAAATAAATATATAGAAAATTTCAGGGTTTCTCTTCTTTACCATCCCTGAACAATATTCTATTCACAAACTTGAATGCGGTAACATAAATTCAAGTAATTCATCTTATTTATAAACGTCAAATCGCCCAGTCGAGTAATAATTTAAATTCTCAAATAACACGGTATAAATTGCCCAATATAAAAAGCATATATTTTTCTTAATCTACATAATACATGTACCTATTTACAATGACACATTCCCCTGGCCGTAGACCCCATCAGATGACTATGGGGGTCAATGTATTCTAATATAAGCACTGGTCATTTACCGATAAGTTTTTAGATATAGCATTTTATATCAGCAGGTTTTTAATGGCTTGTCAAGTGGGAGACGACAGAATTTAAATTAGATGAAAAAAAAAACGAATTGTAATTAAGGTACGAGAATCTCGGATTGATCGAGTAAGGTTTTGGATGTTAAATGGAATATTCCATTAAAAGGCCACAGCATGTTATAGAGAAAACCTCAATCGAAATTTCTCTACAAGAGTGGTGATAGGAGCATACCGTCGACGGTGGTTTGTCTACAATCGCGGGCCGTTCCGTCCGGATTAATACCACATTTTCGTAGAAAATCTGCGTCCGAGTAGTTGTTCGCTTCGTTAGATGGGCGAGAGAACCGGAAGCACAACTCTAAGGGTGTTTGCGTTTGGGTTTTGGTTAGGATTGCCATTTTTTTTGACAAATAATATAAAATGATTTGGATAGGAAGAAATATAAAATATTTGACAGAAAAAAGAAATATTTTTCAAAATTTGTTTTTATTGCCTTAAAAACGTATTTTTGTGTGCTTTTAGCACTATATGTGCTAGTTTGATTCACACATATGAATTCTGACATCTAATATTTCGTTTAGTAATTATAAATAGTTGCCATCATCCATTTTCACTTATGTGTACCGCCAAATAACTAAGTACCCATAATGAGCTTTTTATCTTACGAATCACAGTAAGGGTCGACAAAAAAAGTATTTTCACATACTTTATTGGTATGCAAAAGTATAAAGTATAATGACCAAAAATAATGTAGAATGCTTTATTATAAAGTATGGTTGGCAACCTTAATATTGGTGATGTCTTTAGTATCACCTAACTCATAAAATAACATAAAACTATCGTGAGAACTGTTGATAGAAGTCAAAACTTAAAACTATGAACAAACAGTTGTTATTTTTGAATAATCAAATTAATTGGTTGCTCTTAAATAAAATTTGTAAATTAAACCTTTTCACGTGAATCTGGTTTTAACATCTATTGGCATAGATATGTAAGTAATATTTATATAGCTACAGATATATGTAGTGTCGATGACAACCTACATGAATATACTCCCCATCAAAACCCACTTATAGAAGTTTTCACTTCAAAAATTCAACCGTTAGAAAAGATTAGTGGAGTACGTGCCTCGAGGTGTACGTTATCGTAATTGTCTGTCTGTCGTCTTATTTGTCAACTGATTTAAATTAAACTAGATAATAGACTAAGCTTATCAACATACATCTCTGAAAACAAAATCTAATTTGGTCCATCCATTGTGGAAACAAACATGTTTAGATAAAAAAAAAGGTTTTAATATATAGCTTTTATATATAGCACAATGGGGGTCTTGAACCCCGTGTCTAATGGCTTTGATTACTATGATGATATATTTACTTTGGAATACTTACGCATTTGGGTTAAAATAGAAAAGTGAAAAATGTACCACTCGGAACAGTCAGTGCCACTTGCATCCAACGGTTCCCTGCGACTATCACCCACCACCCCCTCTCTTACCCGTGGGTATCGTAAAAGGCGATTAAGGGATAAAATACGCTTATAAAATCTATGCAAGAGTGAAGAGATGGAAAATTTTAAACAAAACTCTATACCAACACGTCTGACCAATATAGTATAGTAGGTCAAATTTCCTCTCACAATGAGGGTTTCCAAGCCCAACCGTGGGACGTATATGGGCTGAGATGACGATGATGATGATCAAGTGTGTGTTACCAACGATGACCTACGGCACTGAAATGTAGTCTCTAAATGTTGGTCTCATAAAAAGGCTCAAAATCGCTCAACGTGCTATGGAGAGAGTTATGCTCGGTATTTCTCTACGTGTCAAAAGCCGGAATAGGGACATCCGTAGAACGAGTGCAACCAGCACAGCCCCAATAATTAGCACGTTAAAATGACAATGGGCAGGCCACATCGCTCGTCGAACCGACGTCCGTTGGGGCAGAAAGGTTCTCGAGTAGGGCAACCTACTAGGTGCACTAATGACACCTTGAAAGTCGCAGGGAGTCCCTACATCTGAACATATGAGGGGCGTAATCTCATGGCAGTGTACAGGAGTAGAGACATATTGTATTTTTATCCCATCATCATATAGAAAATCCGTTATCAAAGTATTGCTGAAGATATATTTGACTGCAAAAGCAAAATCGATCAATTCCCGTGCGGTCAACATATTCGATTTAGACACGAGTATAAGACGCCATTCGATAAAATGCCACACCTGCGATTCACATTACAATTAGCGTGTTATTTGACTCCCATGTAGCGGTAACACTACTTATTACCACGGCTTACATTAGACGCTTTTTATTTTGAATAAGGGGCCGTCCATTAATCACGTGCGTGTATTTTTGGTATTTTTAACTCCCCCTAAGTGATATCTGATGATGTTTACGACTAACCCACGCCCTCCTCACAAAATACATTTGTAGAACCTGCAAAGGATCTTAAAATTTCTAGAATATTATGCTTAAATACAGGTATAAAGTATTGTCGTATATAGGTAGTCTCTGCTCATATATATCCCACTGCTTGGCTCTAACACCCTCATCAATAGCAGAGAAATTAACCTACATCATGATCATGATAAAAATGTTTAGACAGATTGGTTCAGAAATCGCGCGTTTGACGAAAAGATAAGTAGGTGCGCGATATACACTAACAATACACTCCCCTCCCCCTTGTGATATTTCGTGATATACATCCTCTCCCCCTTGTAATTTTTCGTGATTTTTAAAAACCAACTTCCCTTTCGAGCCTCGCTTAATTAATGGACGGCCCTAACTCCTAAAAAGTTAATGCTTTAAATGTAGCTTTACAATGCGTTATCTGAGTATATTTTAACACTTACGTCGTTACTTATAAGTGCCTCTCAAAGTCTCAACTCCGAGATAAGGGAACATATCTATACTACGTGACCCGTGGAAAGGCGTAGGTTTAAGTCACGTGGTCGAGCTAAATTAATTGATCATCAAACTCTAGCAAACTTTTTTATGTATGCACAAAATGATTTAAAACCATATTAATGCCTACATGAAAACTAGAGGGGTCTTGGTGTACATTACAGATGATCACTGAGGGAAGGGAGGCGGTAAAAAAATGTAAATATAGGGCATGTCTAGTTACGTTCTCTATCCGTTAAGTCACAATAAAAGATGTTATATGCCTATTATATCCTTTCTACCGAGTTGAGAGCCATCAGCGCTCACCCATAGTCCGGGCTAAGCTGTGAAAGCCATCTGAGGCTAACAAGTATACACACACACACACAAAAAATTATATCCTTTAGTCGTCTTTTGCGACATCCACGGACAAGTTAGGGAGTGGTGAATTGTATTTTTATTCCGTCACTACACATACATATATGTTTTACAATTTCTTTTCTACTGTTAAGAAGACTCGAAGCCAGCATTGAGGCATATAAGCTAAGACAATAAAGTTTGCCATCGCCATTTCCACTGATCAATGTCTACGCGGAGACTGGTTGGTGATGAGTTTAATTTTATGATTGCCTTCTTTTGCGATGTTCATCTATCCATCAACCCGCAGACGTCCACTGTTAAGCCCCCACTACACGTCGGCAGATGCGTCCGCAGATGTCATCGGCGGACGCGTCCGCAGACGTGTAGAGGGGGTGATTTGCTCGTCTGTGGTAGGTATTTGACGTCCGCAGATGCATCCGGCGCTCATCCGCTAGTTGTCGGTTTTTGTAGCACGGATCAAAGGGTTTCAACGCCAGCGCTGAGTGTTGCGTCCACACGTCTGACGACGCATCAGTGTTCATCGGGAAGCGGATAAGAATGCACGCGTGATTTCTGCAGTATTTTTTCGTTCTTTCTTTTTTACTTGCTCGTTAAAATGGCTAAAACGAGCACTGACAAAACATTCAAATTCCTGGAGCTGTATCAAGCAGAAATTCGAACAAAATTATCAAATTCTCGGGATGGCTCTGCATATGTTTTTTTTTTATTGCCGATGGTGGCAAACGAGCAGGCAGCACACCTGATGGTAAGTGATCCTGCCGCACATGGACCTTTACAATACCAGGGGCACAGCTAGGCCGTTGCCTACCGTGAAGAAAATACTCTTCTTAAACCTCGTTTAAAGAAGGACATGTCATAGCGCTCAGGAAACACAGCAGCAGGTAGTTCATTCCAGAGCCTGCACGTACGTGGGAGAAATGATCGCTGGAAACGTAAAGTTGAAGACCATATGGTTTCCAGGTGAAATGGATGAACCCTGCTGCGATGTCGAGTGGTACGTTGGTAAAACGGTAAAAGTAGTTCTAAAAGCTAGTTATTCACGCTATTCCTGCAAAAAAAATGGCGTCCAGGAGGATGTGTTAAAAAAAATTGCAATAAATCATCATCTTCATCATCTTAGCCCGTATACGTCCCACTATTGGGCGCGGGCCTCCTCCATAATGGAAGGGTATTTGACCTACTATACCACGCTGGTCAGACGTATCGGTATAGGTTGCTATAGGGTTTTATTTCGAGTATTCCTTCTCTCGCATAGATGTTATATGGGTTTTATTTATTTATTTTATTTATTTATTTATATCCCTTAGTCGTCTCGTACTATCACCCTCGGGTAAGAATGAATGTGTGGGGGATGGTGGTGAATTTTATTCTTACTCCGTCACCACACGGAAGGCAAAAAATACATTATAGAAATGATTTTTTTCCACATTATTCGGTTTCTATGTATGCTGATACAGCGTCCACGACGTTCCTCTTCTCCATTTTTTTTTAATAACTACTGCGATGGACACTTAAATAGTACTTAAAGGTCCTAAATAAATAAATAGCTGCAACAGCTGCCGTCTCAATATCCATTTCGCGTGCGTACGTGTTGCGTCCGTCAAGAGTCAATACAGACTGATCGACCTACAGACGTGTGGACGGCGCGCAGAGATCCATCCGCGGATGCATCTGACGACGTCTGCGGACGCATCTGCCGACGTGTAGAGGGGGCTTTAGACATAGGCCTCTCCACGATTTTGCAACTCAGAACGGTCCTGCGTCACTTGCATCCAACAATCCACCAAGTATGGGGTCGATCCTATGCGGCGTTGTTCTATTGGTGGCCGCCACTCGAGAAACTATCTTCCCCAAAATTATCTGTCTAAATTCCTTAATCAAGTTTTACAATCACTACCACAGAAAATGTTGGGGTCGGTAATCATAGCATTTTTACTCAATCATACTGAGCGATCCTTAAAGGTTGTTTCAAAGTTTAGAGCCACTTGCCATTTACGATTAGTTATTTTACAACAAAACAAAGTAACGAAGTAATTGACCTACTTAAGGTCATATGAACTGATGTCAAGGTACTGGTTTGAAATAGTAACGTTAAACGCTTCCACAATAACTTGCCTTAACGGCAATCAAATGTGTTTAATACACATCATGAATCAACGTAAGCCCAACGGTGCACTTAAAATAAATGTAATTATAATGTTTTAAATAATAATCTGTACGTGCAACTCAGCAATTATGTCCAGTACAGTGTCGGCTATTTATTTCGATGCCGAAGGCAATGGCCCGAGTGCGGGACACTAGAATATTTTGATTTATCGTGCGTAAATAAAATTTTGAACAGCGCCATCTATCGAAGTATAGATGCAACTGATATAACCCGAAAGATTAGT
The DNA here is from genome assembly GCA_032191425.1 of Lymantria dispar. NCBI lineage: Eukaryota > Metazoa > Arthropoda > Insecta > Lepidoptera > Erebidae > Lymantria > Lymantria dispar. Next base: position 32,754,594 of record CM063452.1, read on the forward strand.
GTGCTACCACTGAGGTCAAGAAATTTGTACCGGTTTGCAGCCCCAATGGCGATAAGGACATAATATGACCGATTGTAAAGGTGTCCAGACCAAAGCTTTAAAGAGAGTTAGCACGCTGAATTGGTATTACAGACGAAATAGCTTAAGAGACAGAAAATTGGTGAGAAGAAAGGTTCTTCAATAATGATCACGAATCAAAAGACTGTAGCCGATCTACAATCAGTTGAACTAAGAACTAGCTTCTTCTCAAAAATTATTTCATTTGCTTAGTACAGGTTGTTGTACAACTTTACATTCGTTGTTTTTCTATAGATGGTGTTAGCGACAAGTAGATATCGAGTACATACATTATAGACTAATTACAACACGTCTCTAATAAAAATGACAATTTATAAGCAGAATCCTCCTCATTTGGGGGCAATACTTTAATATTAAGTAATATATATTATTCCGACTTATATAAAACATGTGTTGTATATTCAGTAATACTTGAATTTACAGTAAATGTATTTATTTTTATGGTAGCCTTTTTCTGCAACTAACTTCAGTGTTGAATTTGAGTGGCCGTGTGCGCGCGCATCGTTAAAATTCTTTCTGATATTTTTTCCAGACGCGCCAAAAGAAATATAACATCAAAAATCTGCGGCCGAAGTTCTTCAAATGCTCTTAGACAGTTACAGTGAAGCTTCTATAAATGAAAGAACAGGTCGCGAGCAGTTTCAACTCTTGAAAAGCGGTGATTTTTGAAACCAAAAATGAAATGGAATTTTACATCACATTGTAACTACTGACAGAAATAAGGTTTTACAATTATCCCCAGCGCCGAAAAAAATTGGGATCGGGATATCCCCAATACTTTGAAACATAATTATACATATAATCAGATTTTTACAATAAAGCTTTAAAAAACATAATTATTAAAGCAAGGTTTATAAAACCAATATAGTTATTTTACGGTCCAAACCAGCGGCAATTTAGTTACACGCTATGAGTAAGTCCGTTGCACGCAAGCATTTGCCATTCAAAAGGACGCAAAGTAATTGTACCTACATGTATAAAACAGGAAGATGGTGATTTTTTACCTTTTAACAAGCGGTTAATGACTGTAATTAAATGTATTTAATGTTGATTTGCCATATATCCTTCGTATGTAAATGGTGGTCAGAGAATGCGTAAGACAATAACCCCCATACTCTTGGCAGAAATAATTTACAGTTCTACTTTCTGGTTCATATATGTCCTACTGGTTTTAAGCTGATTTTAGAATAAAAATTGGCCTACAATACTAAGCTGGTCAGGAGAAGGGTTTTTGCTCCTCTTGACGAAGCAAGTGTAATAAGGAAATGATTTTATAATAAGGGAAGATCATGCCGTACGTTGCCGAATCAAATTGGAAACATGTTGGCGAAAGGTCATCTTAATAGTACACGTTACTATAAAGCGTGTTTGAAGACTGCGATGAGTGTGAATAAAGCCGTGGAGGTATACCAAGATCGTAGGTTGTGGCAATATATAGTCTCTGTCTACCTCCAGAAAAGCTTGTAAGGCTATCTATTTATGTATAAATAAGGTATATTCATACTCCGTCACTGTATGCAAAATTCGTAGTATCTGAAAATTTTCAGTCCTATGTGGCAACAATATTTTTGAAGTGAAACTTCTTTGCGCGCATGAGGGTAAATTTTTTACGGATAAAAACGCGTCACGAAGATGTGCAGCGTTTTTGTCGAAGAAAAGGGAGAAAGCGATTGAGACCGATTGAGAGAGAGTGAGAAAGGGCGAACATAACACGAAGCACAGCCATGGGGCGAGAGTAGGGAGCAAGCGAGTGAGAAAGATCGAGAAATTTTCTTTAATTTTTTTTTATTACTATTTTTTTTAATAATGATAAATAACGCATGGAACAAAAGAAGTTTCACTTCTGACATACCTTCTTAGTACTCACGCTATTTTTTTATTATTTTTCAGCTCATATTGTTCCACTATTGGACGCTTCTTACTTCACTATGGGAAATTGATTTCTCTCGTCCACTGGTTAGACAGTTAATTCAAACGAAATAAAAACGCGACAAAATCGGTAAAAATTGTGTTTTCATGTGTGCTTGTGGAAAGAGAATTCATTATTAAAAAGTAGAAAGTAAGATAGTATTTAAAGCCGTCACTGCACAGCAACTTAAAAACATGCAATTAGGACACAAATATATACCCAGACTCAGAATATTTATTATTGGATCACATTAATATTTTTCCTACTTGGAAAGTCACTACCTACATTATTACGCCATCTATGTAGTAGCTGTGGCAACATTAAATAGTGACATATTCAATCATGCAAATATATGTAGTTCATGTAATGAGTAAGTAGGTCTCTTATTAGGGACAATCATCGCACCAAAATTATAGCCAGTTATTTGTGTGCTTGTAAATTGAACACTTATTGTTACGACCTTCGGTGTGAAACATACAATAACTGAGATGTTTACAAGTCTTTAACACAAATATTTGTAACTTAGAATCGGGCGTCGCAGTGTATGACGACCTTCCTTTTTTTTGGTTGGGCTATGGTCAGGCACACGCCGTCCCCTCTCTCCTCTCTAATGCCTCTCCAGGGACATCGATTGCCCTCACGCAGTTAGCCTCTCTGCGGGTGACGGCATATTCCCCGATCCAGGCACCCGCGGCCATGGCTAGGGCAGCATCATGCGCATGACGAACCTCTAAGTGACAATATCTTGAAAGTAGCAAGAAACCGTTACATGTAAGTGGCACACAACAGAAACAGCACAACCATAGAATAAAGCCCCCTTAAATTTCTATAGACACCCAACGACTAAGCCTGCTTTAACTGGTGAAAAAAGCATGAAGATTGTCGACTGTTTCCGTAACCAAGTTGGTTACCACAAATAATAGATTTAGGATCACCTATACAATAAGATATGACGCAATATTAGAACAATGGCATATAAAGAATTGATGAGTATGTCACATTAGACAATAGGCGGGGTTCGCTACTGTTTACATTACGTTACATTTAGTTAAAAAAAAAAAAAAGTTTAAACATTGTGGTCCTGCCACTGCCTGGTGTTACTTAGTGGTAGGAGCATACTGTTGACAGTTATCTGTCTACAGTCGCAGGCCGTCCTGGCAGTACCACACTGAGCAGAAAATCGACGTCTGATTAGTAGCAATTTGTTACTGCACTTCGTTCGGTGAGCGAGAGAGCCGGAAGCTCAACTTTCTGAGGGTGTTTGGATGTGGTACGTTTTGGTGATGCCTTTAGTATCACCGAACCTCATTGCGCACTCCCTTCGCTTTCTTCACGGCAGGCAGCCGCCTAGCATAGGTTCAAGAGCGAAATTAGAATAAAAAGAAAAGTCATCACAAAGCGTAAAAATTTTAATGAAAATATATTTATACATATTTATATACTAGCAACCCGCCCTCGCTTTGCTTCGGTTTTAGTCGTTTTACCCGCGTAGTTCCCGTTCCCGTGGGAATACCGGAATAAAATATAGCCTAGTTTACTCCCTGATATTATAGATTTCCATTGGTGAAAGAATTTTTGAAATCGGTCCAGCCGTTTTGAAGATTACCCGGCACAAACAGACAGACAGACAAATTTTTAATCTGTATTTTAGGCATAGGTGTCGTGCAGATAACCGTGTGAGCATGAAAAAAGCCTATTATTTTGACATTACAAACAGACACTCCAATTTTATTTATTGGTATAGATTGTCCAATTTTTAGAGTGAACCTGAATTAAAATTCCATTTCAAGATTAGACCATATGTTAACAAGTTTAATAGGAGCTTGTGAAATAAAGAAATGTCATAGAGTTATTCCAATTTACGTGTTTATTTTTTAATTAGCTTAATAGTTAATGTCTACGGACAATGTTCTCACAATGCCAACGCTGCGTACAATTGGAGACAATGCCATTTTAGACGATATTATGTCCATATGCAAAGCGATGAACAGGTTATAGAGACAGATTGAGCGCGTGAGAATTGCTTGAAATTAACTGTTGTTTTTTTGGTATTGTTAGCATTATTTTGTTCTAGGTTCTGATGTGAGAAGAGAATTTATTACTAAACATGCAATGCAATTAGTAGCCAGCTGTTTTCACGTCCGAAGTACATCATAACGTCTCTAAAACATAACCTTAGGTTAGGTACCAGGTATTCCTAAACTTTAAAAATAGTGGAACACCAAGTTAATACCTTTTTATTTATGGAACCCCATTCCTTAATACCTTTTAATGTATGGATCCCAATATCAAATGATTATACATAGAAATTGAGTGCCTGTGGAGAGCCTATCAGATACGTTCACTGCGGGATTGTGAAGACCTTTTTCTTTAGTTAAATTCAATGATGAGCTTTTTTTAGGAATTGAACGGATAGACATTCAAGTTTACAATAACTTATTTCTACAATTTATTCAATACGATACCTGCCAAAATCGAGTACAAAAGTATCGGTATCGAAAAGTACTCAATACCAAAAAGTATCGATATTTTTTTCGTGTCCCTACTGGTTACGTGCGCTGCTGTGGCATAGTCGAAGCTGAAATTAAAAGCTATTTAATTTGGGCGGGACCCTGATGAATATTCTACGGAACCTCTAGGTGCCGCGGAACACCCTTTGGTAATCCCTGACCTAAACTATCCTAAATTATAAATTTAGGACTGCATCGCACTTACTGTTAAATGATACTGTCAAACTAAGCCTATTAATCATCATCTCGCTCATATAATAGGAGGGCAATCGACCTACTATACCACGCCGCCGGTCAGACCAGTTGGTATACGGTTTATTTCGAATTTTCTCCTCTTCTATATATGTTATACACATATTATATCTTTAAGTCTTTAAGACATACGTCCAATATGGTGAATTTGTATTCTTACTCCACGGAGAAAGCCTAAAAATATAATAAAGCATATAAATTAGTCTGCCTTGTTCTAAAGTTGTTTTGGTGATCTGTAACTTTTATTGACTACAGAAACTAATAAATTGCGTTAAAATAAATAAAAAGTATTACGAAACATCGCGTGACTGCATATAATGATTTAGCGCTAAAAATGAATTCAAATCACTATAACGTATTCGTAGCTAAATAATAATGCCATTACAAACAGAACTATTTATGCAAATAACTTATTTTTTTTGCATAATCAACAAAAATAACGGGAAAGCCGCCGCTTGGCTGAGAAGCGATACAAGTTTTCGATAGACAAACACGTTTTGTGGAAAAATGCCGCGTCCACACATAATGTGTAAGGTGACACACAAATCACGCCACTTTAGTCTCATTTCGTAGGTAAACGTGACGGGCACTGTTGCGATAGCATTAGGGTTGACACCTGAATAAAATTTAAAACAAAACCGTGTGCTTAAAACTACACGACAGAAATTAAAACTCTATCAAGGCAATGTTAATTAATACGACGAAATCCAATTAATTATTCCTTTTTTCACTGTGTGATCTTTCTATCTTTATTTCTTACCAGTAACCCGCCCTTGCTTCGCTTCGGTTTCAGTCTTTCTTGAGTAGTTCCCGTTCCCATGAGAATACCGGGATAAAATATAGCCTAGGTTACTCCCTGATATTATAGCTTTTCATTAGTGAAAGAATTTCTGAAATCGGTCTAGCCGTTTTGAAGATTACCCGGAACAAACAGACAGACAGACAAAAAAATATAAAGTGTATTTTAGCCATATGTATAGTGCAAATAACCGTGTGAGCATGAAAAAAGCCTATTATTTTGACATTACAAACAGACACTCCAATTTTATTTATTTGTATAGATGTACGTGTGTATGTCACTGAATTCCTCCTAAACGGCTAGACCGATGTAGAAGAAATTTTTTGTGTGTGTTCAAGGGGATACGAGAATGGTTTGAATTCACAAATGGATCCGATAGGTGACGCTGCGATTGATTTCAAGAACAATTCTCTTAATTATTTTTAATATTTTTTTTCATATAACATCTAAATCATTACCAGGAAAAGGCAAGTGGCACTCTCCTGGGCAAGTTATTACAAATTTCGATCACCAACCCAAGAGGGAGCTGCTACTTGTTCAACCGGTGAATCCTTAGTCAACTTTTACGACTCCCATAGGCAAGTAAGGGGTGGCGACAATTGTATTCTTATCCAGTATCCACACTGGGAAGCAAACATATGGAAAATTAATTTTCGACAACCCTAATGACGAGTGCAATGATCTGTGGTTTTATACCGCAGCTTGTAAGGGTCAGACTTGATTATAATTAGGTCTAGAATAGTCTAGTCCACGCGAAACGCGAGGGGCAATGTTGTTACTAAGTAGCGTACACGAATATACTCGTATATATTCTTAAATGCATTTTAGGCGATTTGGTCGTTTCAAGTGAACTATGTGATAGATTAAATAATAAATATCTATACCAATAAATAAAATTGGAGTGTCTGTTTGTTTGAACGTATTCAACGAAGATTTCTTAATCATCTAGCATATAATATGAAAACACATCACACACTTAACTCATATAACGCTCGCCTTGAACATTATAAACTAATTTCCCTCAGTGACAGACGCAAGTTACTTGATCTTTTGTTTATCTATAAATTATTTAATGATATGATTGATAGTTTTGAATTACTGTCTAGAATCAATATCTGTGTACCAAGTAAACTTCCTCGCTCGAGAGTCTACAAACTGTTCAGTTTACGTTCATTTAAAACTAATGTAGGCCTCAACTCGCCTCTAAACAGAATGTGCAAATTGTACAACGACCTTTCCACTTCTTTGGATTAAGACATTTGTGGTGATAGTTTACGTCATTTAAGACTAGAATTAATGAATATTTATTGTACAAATGATGTGTATGTATGTGTGTATGTCTATGTGTAAGTATATATATTTTGTCTGTGTGTGCGTATATAAGTACATATATATATATATATATATATATATATATATATATATATATATATATATATATATATATATATATATATATATATTATGTATGTATATATGTGTATCCAGTGGCGGCCTTAGGGGGTGGCGAACAGGGCAATCGCCCGGGGCCTCACGCTTACAGGGGCCTCGCGCTTACAGCGGCCTCACGCAACAACCCAAGCAAATTTAACAAAATATAGATTTTAAATTACATTTTTACTTATTAATTATATTTTTCACTTTGTTTTCAATATTATAAAACTTAAATTTTATTTATTTGTACAACTTTAGTATTTTTCATCAAACATAACAAATCCCTAAACCAAACAACCAGACCTACTTTCGTATCTCATACTTTTCAGTTTTTCACGAAGGACAAAGGGCCTCGCAAAGACCTGCCGCCCGGGGTCTCGCAAAGACCTGCCGCCCGGGGTCTCGCAAAGACCTGCCGCCCGGGGTCTCGCAAAGACCTGCCGCCCGGAGCCTCGCAATGGGTAAGGCCGATATTTTGTTTTAAAAAGTTTAAGTAACATTTAATTGTGGTTACCTGTAACTGAAAGAGCACAAAACATGATCCATGTGATTTTTTTTTTATTACATTGTATGTTTGTGTATTTTTCGTTGGTAATCCTAAAATAAATAAATAAACAAATGTCAAAATAATAGGCTTTTTTCATGCTGACACGGTTATTTGCACTATACTTATGCCTAAAATACAGTTTATATTTTTTTTGTGTCTGTCTGTCTGTTTGATCCGGATAATCTTCAAAACGGCTGGACCAATTGAAAAAATTCTTTCACCAATGGAAAGCTATAATATCAGGGAGTAACCTAGGCTATATTTTATCCTGGTATTCCCACGGGAACGGGTACTACGCAGGCAAGACGACTGAAACCGAAACGAAGCGAGGGCGGGTTGCTAGTTATTTAATATAAGGAAAATAATTGCCGATATTCACGCTAGTAATACACATATTAAATTACTTATACGAATTATACAATGTCTTTGTATTTGATATTCTTTTCCAATCGTTTCAAGCTAATTAAAAAAAAAAGATAAACGATGATCTGATGATTCGAAATTAGAATTGATTTCAAGAGTAGGCCACTCTTGAAATCAATTCTAATTTCGAATCCGATTCGATTCCAAACTTATATTTGGTACTCTTGAACAAAATCGAGAATGAATTTTACGCGTTCGTCGTTGTTATTTTCACCAAATGTGCCATGTTTTCTTACTTTAAATTAATAACGTTATCGAACTCGATCACCACAAAGACGCTTTCTTGAAATTGTGTAACATTAACGATTTTAAACTACGTCAAAATCCCGTCGGGAGTAGCAAATATTTGACTTAATCGACGAGAGTCGAATTCATTTAGTTTAGAAACGTTCCACCTAATTTGATTCCAATCGGGCGCTAGTGTCGCTTTCAAGAGTACCAAATTTGCTCAAATTCGAGCTGCGATTGGATTTAGGATTGGAATCGAGATTCAAGAGTAGGCACACTGAAAGACTTTAGTCCTACTGTAACTAAAACGTTTTAGAAAAATACTTTCAAATAATCATCCTGCTGTTATCCCGGGGTGGCCTACGGACAGCGCACCCGCCGCCCGGCTACATCCGGGATGAAAGAAGTACGGTGGGTTATGGCGCGCAGCCCTATAACCCACCGTAGCACGTCGCCTTCGTCGTTAAGCCGACTACCGGTACCGAGTTCCTTGTCCTCCGTGGTCGGCCCAAGGGAGAGGGGGGTCCTCTCGACGTCCCTTTCCCGTGATGTCGGTCGCCGTTGCGCGGCCAGCCTCTCTGCGGTTGACGGACTTAAATCCCCTGTCCGATCACTCGTGGCCTCGGCTAGGGATCTCAATTATTTGTGGTTCACTCAATATGTATTCTTATTTTATAGAACATTGTAAAAGTTTTAGCAGCGTTTTATATGAGCCAAGATTATGATATGTATCTTTAAATATCCTGCAAATGCTGCATTTGATTTTCTCAGGGGAAGCTTTCTACCAAGCTCAAAGAAATTGATGTGCGTGAAGAGTGTGACATTATATTCATAACCCTTCACAACAAATGTATTATGTTAGTATTGAATAATATTAGCAAATTATGAAATTATTTTCACCGCGGTCACAATCCTAGTACGTACAAGGTCGCGCCCACACACATCGCGCGCCAAAATCACTAGTTATTACCTTGACCAATAGGTCTAACGGCTAATGAAAAATAACGTGGGACAGATCTTGAGTAACCATAATAACTGGTCATGAGCTACGGTGGCATGTAAAGTGCAATTAGCTATCAATCTGAGTACGAATAAAATTGACAGTTATACGCGCTTTCATTATTCTATTTCTTATGTTACAAATATATACTAGAGACAGTTCGTACATCTAACAATTGTGTATGTAGTAAGACGTTGAGTATGCTTTATGTTTCCTACGTCTACATATAATAATATCCGCGACTTGTTTCGGAACTATGACCTTCATACGACCCGAATAACTAAAGGGGACATTGATTAGAATTGTTTTTTTTAAAGACAGCAAGAAAATCATCTTTTTGTTGCGGGGGACTTTACAAATAACGGATACAAATTACATATAGACTCAGAACAAGAATTTGTGGATCGCACAAACTGTTGTCCCGCGTGGGCAACGAACCCACGACACTGGCACGACACGGATGGTCTGTCTGTGTGTGTGTGTGTGTGTGTGTGTATGTGTGTGTGTGTGTGTGTATGAGTGTGTGTGTATGTGTGTCTGTCTGTGGCATCGTAGCTCTCAAACGAATAGACTGATGTCGATGCGATTTTTTTCATTTGAAAGACAGTTTCCTTGCGGTGGTTATTAGCTACATTTAGGTAATATCAGTCCAGTAGTGTAAAAGTATCGGCACTTTTTCAAAATGTTGTAATGGCGTAGTATTACTCGATTTAATGCTTCACGCGTGCCTGTATAATCGTTAAATGACAATTAATTGATAATTTCTGTGAAGAGAACGTAATACTTTTTTATTATTATTCTAGTTTGGTTAACCCCTGACAGGGGTTAATCAAAATTTTTAATTTTATTTCGTACCAAACTTGTTTTCCTAGAAGGGTTTTAAATAGACTATCTACAAAGTTAGGGGATAATGGTCAATTCTAAATATTGTGAGGAAAAACAAAAACATTCACATTGTTTTCAGCGCATCCACGTATTGTTCTTAGCATTTTAATGGGACACGATCCAGTCTTCATGACGCTCCTAATTGTTGCTACGGTCACCACATCAAGTGGCCCATTTAAGGAGTATGCCCAATAAACTAATTCATACTAAGAACTTATCAGCCTTAAAAAATATTTGTATGGAAAAGAAAAGTAGATAGGTAGAATGACGATATTTGAAAAATCTTGGGAAGACATTTAATGCAAGTGGCTCAGGACCGATCCGATTCTCGTGGAGAGATCTTTGTTGTTGGACAAGAGGACAATGGACTGCAGTGTAGAGCGAACCCCCACTAGGATGTAATTTGTGTCCGTTAATTATATCTTTGTAAAGTTCCCAGCAATACAAGGATTATTTCCTTAGTGCATGGTGTTGTCTTAAAAAAAAAAAAAACTAGGTGGACTGATGACATTATAAAAATTGCTAGAAAACGTTTCATGCTGGCTGTTGTTGGACAAGCCGACTACAAAATGATGGATGGATCGATTGAAAAAACGAGATTACCTATAACCAAAAAAAAAAGAATACCCCGTGCCATGCATGGATCGTCAGTAAGTCGACGAGTATATCGTATCGGTGTTCTAGTGAGCATAATAATCGAACGCCGTATTGCTTGCCGTGTAGGACAGGTTCCTAGCACGGTCATAATATGAAACTGTTTAGTGACCAAACTTCTATAAATGTGGTTTATCTGGGGGCACGGCAGTGCCCCCGCCAAGTCGAGCAAAAAAAAAGTCGGGCAAAACGCAAAACTGCCGTAACATACTTTTCTCGAAGCCATTCAGGCCATTTTCGACCCCCTACAACTTCGTTGTTAATAAAGCTAGAAACCTGAATTTTTAGAATCCCAGTAGGCATTGTATACACATTTTAAATAAAACTACTTTACGGATTTTATCGCGTTTGTATTTGATTTTTGTTTACCCGACGTTTCGAACACTTTACAGCGTTCATGATCACGGGTGGACTAAGATGTCTCACGTCCAACAAGTCATCGTTACTGCAGAAAATTTTATAATTATCTACCCGATACAGAAATTAGTTATTAAATATTGACCCACATTTTGATACAAAATTTATTGCCAGTGTAAGAACATTAAAATTAATAGTAATTATTTTATTATTTACTATTAATTTTAATGTTTAATTATTACTAACCATAAACAATATAATTTTTTCATATAGAATCATTTTCTTCTTACACTGGCAATAAATTTTGTATCAAAATGTGGGTCAATATTTAATAACTAATTTCTGTATCGGGTAGATAATTATAAAATTTTCTGCAGTAACGATGACTTGTTGGACGTGAGACATCTTAGTCCACCCGTGATCATGAACGCTGTAAAGTGTTCGAAACGTCGGGTAATCAAAAATCAAATACAAACGCGATAAAATCCGTAAAGTAGTTTTATTTAAAATGTATAATACTCGCGTAAACATCAGAAATCATTATGTATACACATTGTGTATTTCAAATTTCATTCTATTTGAACCAATACTTTAAGAATTATAAATAGTCAAAATTTCGTAATTTTGTCACTCACTGACTGACTGACCGATCATCAATATTAAAGAGGCACTTCTAGCAGACATAGAAGCTTCAAATTTAGAATACAATTAGTGTTTAGTGTATAAATGAAGGAAAAATTATGAAACATTGTAATTTTCATCCAGGTTCCGAGATGCACTAACTGCATAAATAATTTTGTAAACTCATATAAATATATAGGATTACAAAGTTACATTTGCAGTTAATGAAATGCAACTTTGTAAAAAATAAGAATACATTTGTCGCCATCATTGCTTTTCTATGGGAATTTTAGCAACCGGCTAAAGACTGCACAGATGACGTAGTGATTAAGATACCAACGTACCGTGCTAATGTCGCGGATTCGAATCCCATGCAAGACAACAACACCTTGTACGATCCACAAATGGTTGTTCTGAGTCTGAATGTAATTTGTGTTGGTTATTTAAATGTTCTTTCCGTATGGTGACGAAGTAAGAATACAATTCACCACTCTCTATCTTGCCCGTGGATATCGTATAAGACGACTATGGGATATAATATACACATACCATCTGTGCAAGAGAAGGAAAAATCGAAATGAAACCCTATATCAACATGTCTGACCAGCGTGGTATAGTGGGTTAAATTCCCTCCCATTGTGGAGGAGGCCCGAGCCCAACAGTGGGACATATGAGGGCTGCGATGATGATGCGATGTTGGATTATATGTTTGTAAAGTCCCCCACAATATAAGGGTTATTATTCCCTTAGTGCAAGGGGTTGTCATTTAAAATAAAAGATTCAACAGGAAGGAGAGTGGGCAGCAGCTCTCGCCGGGGAAATGTATGATATCTCACTGCGAAACCAAATAGCCTACCAAACGTGGCGACTTCGTCATTATTCCTCATATGGCGAAGAAAAATAAGCTCTTGTCATGGCAACTCTTAGGCAACTCTCAACAAAGGGTAACAACCCTTGAGCGTCGTTGGATGCAGGTGCCACAGTAGCGCACTTTATGGTGAAGCATGAGGGGGGTCTATGTTCTATAGTGGACGGTGATAGGCTGAACGATGATTGGCATAATAAGTGTAGACAGATATCTAGATATAATTATGTTCAAAGATAACTTGTAAAATGGTCAATCAACTTAATGAAAAAGCAAGAGTGGGACATGTCTTATGAAATTGTACCGAAATCTTCCAAAGTATTATGCAAACTAAATTGCCTGAAATTAGTCTGAAAAAAAGAACGCCATCATTAGGCTCGATTGCCATCAAAGCGGAGAGGAGACTAGAGAAGATGTGTTTCGAAAAACCAATAAAATTTCATTATTTTCACATCTCCCCGCTTAGTTTATGTAGAAGTGACTCAAACTGAAAGGAGAGATGTCTCATTTTTCAGAGAGTGGGCTCTAAGAAAATCCGTTGTTGGTGTTCAAGAAGTAGAAGGTACCGGAAAGGAAAATAAGCAGGTCTATCTACAAAAAGAAATGAGATACCATCAAAAACAAACCTTGTAAAAGAAAGCCAAGCCTCGCAACTGAGTTCTCCTACCATAAAAAGTGGTGAGATCTATGTTATTCCAAGTCATTTAACTCATTCAGTCCCTGCTTAAGGCACCTTTCTTCTTAAGTTATTACGTAAATAGCTAACCTAACAACTTCTTATAGTGACTATATCAATATTAAACATCTTTTATGTTTTAAATAAATAGATTGACTTAGCAATCGCACTATGTTTAGTACAATTTAATATATGTATTACTTGTGAAGTACATTGTGTTTTGATGCGATTGCCAAGTCATTCTGTTTATTTAAAACATAAAAGATGTTTAATATTGATATAGTCACTATAAGAAGTTGTTAGGTTAGCTATTTACGTAATAACTTAAGAAGAAAGGTGCCTTAAGCAGGGACTGAATGAGTTAAATGACTTGGAATAACATAGATCTCACCACTTTTTATGGTAGGAGAACTCAGTTGCGAGGCTTGGCTTTCTTTTACAAGGTTTGTTTTTGATGGTATCATTATTTAAAACGAATCTTCGGCGTAAAATTATTATAGTTTTAATTACAGTTTAAAAGATTAAATAAAATACAACACTTCTAGTGTTGTTTCGAAGTAAAAATACAACTCACTAAGAAATTAAGAATATAATTCACCACCCCCTTCTATTGCCCATGGATGTCGTACAAGACGACTAAGGAATATAATATGGAAATAATATGTAGATATTATTTCCATATTATATTCCTGTAAGAAAAGGAAAGCTCGAAATAAAACTATAGCAACCCGCCTGACCAGCGTGGTATAGTAGGTTAATTGCCCTTCCTTTTGTGGAGGAGGCTCGAGGCCAGCAGTGGGACATATATGAGCTGTGATGATAAAATATATATTTTTTTATGACTTTAAAATTACATAGATTTTTAAATAGAGTACGTGCAACAGTTCAGCCCATATACATACCTCCTATTGCTGAGCGCGAACATAACTATGTTCCCTTAAAGACTAACAAGCTTTGGCTGAGCTAATATTAAATAAATACAATATATAAACATTGCATACGTAAGTATGAGAGTTAAACAAATACAACAAGTATATTTGGTAAGCATATTAGCGTCATACGAACGCAGTGCACTACACATATATATATTACATTGTATTGTATACATATTCATCTATATAGCTTTCATTGCAATACCTACATTATGTGGCTAACTTTTACGTGTGGTGACGGAGTAAGAATACCAATCACCACTCCCTATCTTGCCCGTGAATGTCGTAAAAGACGACTAAGGGATATAATACACATTTTACTTACTAGCAGCGCTTCTGCGGTTTCACCCGCGATTCCTCTTCCCGTGGGAATATCGGGATCAATTACCGCCTATGTGTTATTTTGATATGTAAGCTATATTATTGTGAAGTTTCATCAAAATCCATTCAGTAGTTTTTGCGTGAAAGAGCAATAAACATCTTCACATCCTCACATACAAACTTTCGCGTTTATAATATTAGTAGGAGTGGGATAGGAAAAGAAAAACTCGATATAAAACCCTATACCAACCTGTCTGACCAGCGTGATATAGTAAGGTCAAATTTCTTCTTATTGTGGAGTACGCTCGAGTCCAATAATGAGATGTGTATGAGCTGAAATGATAGATGATGTGGCTACGAATACTACCAACCCTTAAATTGAAGTACCCTTACCTTGAGTGTCGTAAAAGACGAATAAGGGCTTACCCATCACCGGCTCTCAATTAGACATTCGACAATATCCAGAAAGAATATAAAATTAAAGGCGACAAATACCTACATACATAAACTCACGCCTCTTTCCCATAGGGGTAGGCAGAGACCACGTACTTCCACTTGCTACGATCTTAACATACCACTTGCGCCTCCTCCACATTCATTAATCTCCTCATTCACATTCTTCGGTTATTTTTAACCTGGCCTTTCTTAAGAACGTTCTCGATTTGATCGTGGAACGTCCGCCTTGGTCTTCCCCTTCCAACACTTCCGTTCACATTCGTCCTATAAATTCTCCTTGTTAGTCTCCTTTCATTCTCCCCCACAACAGTGATAACCGCTCTCCAAACTGCGGCTACCGCCATAGCGAAATGGACTAGGAAATGGAGAATCGGTATAAACCCCACCAAAAGCCAGGCGATCATATTCCATAAGGGGATAGATCGCCGCCACCCAATGGCTGAATACCAACAGATAAAGATGTTCGACCAACCCATCCCCTGGACAAGGGAGGTCAAATATCTGGGTGTGACCTTGGACAGACGACTGACCTTCGGTCCTCACATAGGGCTAGTCCGCGCGCGCGCAGCCCTAGTGCTAGGACGGTTACACAGCTTAGTACACGCCAAGTCTAAGCTATCTCTCCGTAGTAAAGTAAGATTATACACCGCTTGTATACGTCCTATCATGACGTATGCAAGTGTAGTGTTCACACAAGCGAAGCCACACAGGCTACATCGGCTACAAACATTACAGAATAGGTTCATGCGCCGAGCGACGGGAGCACCGTGGTACATGCGCAATGTGGATCTTCACATAGATCTTGGCTTGCCGACCATCAGGCAATTCATGAAACAGTGCTCCCGCCGCTACTTCGACTCTGCCGCGACACACCCGAACCCATTAGTGGTAAGGGCGGCTTCTTACATCCCCTCTAAAATGTCCGCGATCAAACAACCGCGACTAATACTCGACGAACCCGACGACGCTATTACTCTCGCCCAGACTGAGGCATACACAGCCCGCGAGGCCTTGACAAATAGTAATAAATATCCACGTTACCGCCCCCGCCGACGGGGTAGGAAGACGTGTCGCGTTAAAGTCATAAACGTGGGAGTGCCCACTTTGCCAGCGACCGCCCGAGCCGAGGTCCGTACCCCACAGGGGGTGCCCTCGGGATCGGTCGCTTAACTTTAAACGGGTTGAGAGCCCTCAGCGCTCACCCACCAGTCCGGGTAAAGTTGTCACAGCCATCTGAGGCCAACAACTAAGTCGCACAAAAAAAAAAAAAAAAAAACTCCTTTCATTCATTCTCTCTACTTGACCGAACCAACTTAAGAACTGCGACGATTCTGGGTATTAAATATCCTTGTCAAATCATTCTTGCAATTCTACAAGTGAATAACTTAAATATTTGTATACAAAATTGTCTGGTCTCATAGTTTTTATAGCTTAGGCAGATGTGAGTACAGCTGCCTACCTGGTTTTATAAGTTTATTACTTAATCAAGGCCGTACATTAACATGTATATATTAAATGCTTGCTAATAATTAAGATATTTTAATTACATCGCGTTTAGAGTTGTTCTTTCTTCATCTTACCTCATACACGTCTTAAGGCTGGGCTCGAAGCACCTTCATAATCTATTATGAAGGTGCTTCGAAGATTATTATCTTCTAAGATAAATTGACCTTGAGGATTGCAAAATTGCATTCCATTCCATCAACCTATAGACATCCACTGCTGGACATAGGCCTCCCCACGAGAATGCCACTCGGAACAATCCTGCAATCCCGGTTCCGTACGACTTTTAATATGTCGTCAGTCCACCTAATAGGGGATCGTCCTACACTGCGTCGTCCGATTCCTGATCGCAACTCGAGAACCTTTCTTCCCCAACGGTTGTCGGTTTGACGAGCGATGTGGCCTGCCCATTGCCATTTCAACGTGCTAATTCTGCGGGTCGGTTACCGACAAAGCTCGCAGAATTAGTTGCAAAATCGCCTCATGTAATTGATGGCTACCCCTTTATCAGTATATTATCCGTATATTAATTATTTGTCTTTTACGATAGCCACGGACAAAATACAGAATAGTAATAATACTCCGTCACCAATATATCTTACAGAATATAACATTTAGGTGTTTGTATTAGGTATAAACGGATTCCACTATGGGGAAATGATTTTTCTACTTCACTGCGCTGGCTTCGTAAAGGATTTTATTTGGTTTTCCTTCCAATGCAACGACGCTCTGTACTCTAGTCTTCTCATAACTCATCCAGTTACGAGAAATAGGTTTTCCAATTTATAGAACCCGGCGATAAGAGTTGTTGTTCTGAGATAACAGTTGCCCAATCTTTTAATACTGAGTGTCAGCTACAATAATGCCAAATTTTATCAAAATTGATCCAGTCGTTAGATTGTAAAAAGGCAACAAATATACATTCACGTTCACAAGCTTTCGACTTTATAATATGAATGTGATGCGATTTTTTTCCGAATTTAATTTAAAAACTTGCCGTAGAGGTCAAGTTAATAGACATTAAATGTCATTCGCAAACAATTTTTATGGAGAGCTTTATATCTACCACGTTAAGATTCGAACCAAGAAGTTCACATTAAAAAACATAGTTAATATAAATATTCACTTAAACAAGGCGGCATAACAGGTTTTTATTAATAAAAATGAATGGCAACGAAGTTCAAAATAATATTCTTAGCTTTATTTGTAAGTTTTTATAAATAATTTGTTGTAAGTGCATTTGCGAGGGTAAATACCTTCTTTAATACTCGCAATTTGTTCTACAATTTACCGAGATGCCAATAACCATAACCTGCCAATATGCATTGTATCCTAGTTCCATATTTAAATTCAAATAGCTGTTTCGAATTTAAAAAATTAAATCGAATTTTCAAACATAGGAAGGAACACAGTTTTAATTTCCTTTTGTCTTTTTTACACAGCTTGATTTTTTAAATTCGTAAAAAGTCTATGCAATCAGTCTATAGAATATTATATATACAATTGAATATGTTGGCACCATCTATGGTATTTAACATAAATGAATTAAAGAATCTAAACTTATATTTGAATAATTGTTTCAGTTCATATACGACCCACAGCTGGGCTCGACCCTCCACCACGAACATAGGAAAAATTGATGTATAGTCTTAGAATAATAACGTATAGAAGGTAAGTTCACGCACAAAAAGTGAGGCATTTCAATTGGAGCCTAATGGAGCTTACGCCGGAACCGTTCCGTAATGTACAAGTCATTGTACTGCACGTACGTACGCAACTCTTAAAAAATAAATTGATAATTATGACGGTTTGTGCATTCAAATGGTGTCACAACGCATTTGAAAAACTTAAAAAGGTTTTTAACATTACTTTTAAAAGTATTTCGACGATTTATGTTAATAAAAACAAAATTTGATTTCATAATTTCTATAGTGGTGTGCGTGTGTACGTGTGAAATCGTCTACGCACCATTAATATTTTAGATTCAAATTTTGAAAGTTCGAAGTATTGACACTATCCTTCTATACGTTATTATTCTAAGTGTATAGTATATTTTAGTCTGAATGTAACTTAAAAACCTTTTTCCTGTTAAACGCATAAAAAATAGAAGTTTTCTTTTTTATTATATTATAGCCCCGCATTGGGACTTGTATCAGCTGAGAAGAAGAAGAAACGAGTTGGTGAGGTTATCTGCTTGCGTTAATCATCTTTTATAATCACATTCGGGAAAGAGACTCAGGGCTAGACACTTTGTATTCTACAAAAAAGTAATACTAAAAGCTAGTAGAAGTATACGTGCAACCATTATGTTCATTACATGCATAATAATAGGTTCGAATTGAACGAAGCAAAGAGCATCCATTACACGGTACAAAAGATAAAAAAAAACATTCAAGTTACTTAAGATCACACTTGGGCTGAACCAATCCTAGATATATTAACACATACAATTTCACACACATTAACAAACTGTATGCATGCAAACTTATTGTTAGATTTTTGATACAGAATGATATTAATATGCGAATTTATATTTACCATAGACAATTTTCAAATTTCTGTGAGGTGACCGTGTAAGAAAATTATTCTTACCGTGGGTATCGTTTTTTTTTTATAGCAAACGATGGCAAACGAGCAAACAGTATACCTGATGGTAAGTGTTGCTGCCGCTCATGGACCTTTACTAGGCCGCTGCTTACCGTGAAGAAAGTGAAGAGTGTGAATGTGTACAGTGAGGTTCGGTGAAACTAAAGGCTCAGAAAGTTGGGCTTCCGGCTCTCTCGCTCACCGAACGAAGCGCAGTAACAAATTGTTACTAATCAGACGTCGATTTTCTGCTCAGTGTGGTACTACCCCGGATGGAACAGCGCGCGGCTGTAGACAGACAACTATCAAGAGTGTGCTCCATCGTAAAAGACGTTTAAAGAATATGATATGTAGATAACATCTAAGTAAAAGAAGGAATACTCGTCATAAAACCTTTATGCCAACACGTCTGACCAGCGCGATATAGTAGGTCAATTTTTCTCCCATTTTAGAGGCAGCCCGAGCGCAATAGTGGAACTTATCTGGGCTGAAATGATGGTGATAATGATTTTTCAAATACAAAATAGATTATGCACTAACCCTTGTTTACAACAATAATCCATACTAATATTATAAATGCGAAAGTAAGGATGTTTGTTTGTTTGTAACGCTTTCACGCTTAAACCACCGAACCGATTTCAAAAATTCTTTCACCAATGGAAAGCTATAATATCAGGGAGTAACATAGGCTATATTTTATCCCGGTATTCCCACAGGAACGGGAACTACGCCGCGGGTAAAGCGACTGAAACCGAAGCGAAGCAAGGGCGGGTTCCTAGTATGTATATAAAACAAAGCAATCATAAGGACAGCCGACAGTAGTTAAAACTTAAAACTATTAGCAAACAGTATTTTTGAATATTTAAATTGTATGACTCTTTAAATTTGCTTTTGACATCTATCGGCACAGACTTAGCACGTCACATGATCATGTCGATGACGATTTACATGAATTTATTTCCCATACAAACCTGCCTAAAGTTATCACCTCGAAAATTTTATATTTATTTAATACATCTATTTCAACCATCATTTTTATTTTCAGACTAGCAACCCGCCTTCGCTTCGCTTCGGTTTCAGCCGCTTTACCTGCATAGTTCCCGTTCCCGTGGGAATACCGGGATGAAATATAGAATAAGTTACCCCTTATATAGACAGCTACCTGGTATTAAAATACTATCAAAATCGGTCCATCCGTTTTGAAGACTACCCGGCACAAAGAGACAGACAGATAAAAAATTTTTAAACTGTATTTTAGGCATAGGTGTCATGCAAATTTCCGTCGGGCCGACTACTAACGTCAAGTCACCTTGCTCCGGTGGTCGGCCCAACGACGAAGGCGACATGTCACGGGTGGGTTACGGGTGTGCGTGCTTTTTTTTTTTGGAGGTGGGTTACGGTCGACGCGCTCCTCGCACCACTACGTCCGGGGCGACAAAGGGGCGTAAGCACGCACAGCGGGTGTGCGTGCTTAAACTAAAAAAAAGGTGGCGTGCAATTACCGCGTGAGCATGAAAAAAGCCCAGTATTTTGACATTACAAACAGACACATCAATTTTATTTATTTGTAATAGATATTTACTCAGATAATGTATCAAGTGTTATGGGTACGAATCCCATACAGGGCAATACTTTGCGTGATCTACAAATTATCCTTCTGAGTCTGGATATAATTTAAGTACGTTAATTGTGTATTTGCAAATTTCCCCCGCAATACAAGATTCAATTCTTTAGTGCAGGATTCAGTCTTTTTTTAAAGAAATAATTTTACATGTAATACAGTTATTGGAGATACTAAATTGAATCGGAAACATTAGCATTCCAATCAGTCGTGTTGTACGAACAACTGCGCCATACTATCCAAATAATTACATTTATTACTAAGTAATAACTTCTCTAAGTTTTTATGAACCCACTTTTTATTAATTCCTACATCCTTATTAATAAAAAAATATATAAAGAAGCCGTTACTTGATTATTTACAGTAAGCTGTAATGACTATTTTAATATAGACATGTGTAGAATGAAAACTACGTGAGATGACCGAGTAAGAATGTAATTCACCATATCATAAGAAGCGATCCAATTAGAGTGAAATGTGTACTCTCAGTCTATGCTTTCTATTAATTATCTTCTGAGAAAATCATGGACTATTTTTTTTTTCATGACTAAGGCGTGAAATACACGAGTATTACACATTTAAAATTAAACTATTTTACGGATTTTATCGCGTTTGTACCTACAAAGCAATCAATTCACAGAAAGTGACTCATACTGTATATTGATAATAAATAAACACTTGTTAAAAAACTTTACTTTTTTTACATCTTTCCCACATATCGTGGATAATGCGTTTGAACGAAACCCGTTTTATATGCATTGCACAGAACCAGAAGGACTTGCAAACGATACAAACAAATAATTTAGTTACTCTGGCAACATTTTATCTTTTTTATTGGCAATAAAGGGGGAAAATCGTAAATTTGCTTACAGGCCGAGACTTAAATATATAATGCTAATACTCCATTTTAATCCAAGAGTATTTTACGAAGTTATTAATTAGGTAAGTCAAGTGGACATGAAAAGAGAAAACTGACTCTTATCTGATACCATAACCTTTTTGACCGGTTATAGTGTTATTGTGTTAACACTATAACCCTTCCAGCTGCGGAAACGAAAGAGTGCCATGGGGTCTATGTCCCCATTTCAGTTAGTAAGCGTACCACAGGGACAAAATTAGTTATCCCCAGAATTGAAAACTACAGTTTAAGTTTGACTTAGAGCCAAATGCTTCAAATGTTGTCTATATGGCGACTTAGAAATAGATATCTCCACCCTTTTTTTTTTTTTGTGGGTGGGCTGCAGTCGGCGCGCCTCCGCACCACTCCGTCTGGGGCGACAGAGGGGCTTAAGCACACAACTCCCGCAACCCACCCGAAAACCACGTCGCCTTCGTCGTTGGGCCGACCACCGGAGCAGAGTTACTTGACATCAGTGGTCGACCCGACGGAATACCCCCTATTGGGGTACCCTCCCATCGACCGACGTCCCCTCCTTGGGGAGGACGTCGGTCTTTCCTCACGCGGTCGACCTCTCGGCGGGTGACGGACTAATCCCCGGTCACGTCACCCGCGGCCTCGGCTTATCTCCACCCTGCCCAATTCGTTCAGAGCGACAGAAGGGCGCGATACGGCCTCATTACCTACCGTATCTGTTTCCCATAGCTATTAAACTAGCTACTGGTAACGTAGCTTTCATTCCTTAATCAAGGTGGTGAATAGTGTCCCCTAACGTTTTCTTCTTCTTTATTTTGCAATGAACCAGCTAATATAAAATATATATATAAATGTCAAATGAAATGGAGAGGGGTCATGACCCCCTATGACTCCAACGCCTTTGACCACAGTGTGAGACACATCTCACATACTGTAACTTTCTATACACTATAAAATTTATTTAGAAAAATAACTAGATCTATTTTTTTTTATAAAATCAAACTCACAATATCTCATTCCCGTTGATAATAAAGGCGGTTAACCCATATTCGAAGGCTCCTACGGGATACTACACAGGTCGTGCTTATATTATTTTTTCAAAAGTAAAATTTATCATACTAGCGAACTGTCCTCCCTTCACTTCGGTTCCAGCCGCTTTGACAACGCATTTTAAATATATATCTCGTAAGTTATGGCCTCGGGTTCGAGTCCTTGACCGGGCAAAATTTTAAAAGGTTTTTTCTGCGAGAAAAAATAGCCTATGCCACTCCTTATGTAGACAGCTACCTGGTAGTAAAATATTATCAAAATCGGTCAAGCCAAAAATTGTTTAAACTGGTTTTTGGGCATAAATCGTGTGAACCCTTTTTTTTTACCCTATTATTTTGACATTACAAACAGACTCTTTAGTGTTATTTATTTGAATAGGTTACAATTTCTACCTCTACATTGACATTGTTAGCATCACTGCAATCTGATATATATTATGTATGAGGTCAATAGTCGTTTGTAAACACGTGTCATTTGCGTAGGACATACGATACTTATTTTATAAAAACACAATCTTTATTAAGTATGATTTCAGTTTTAATAAAGTAATAACACGTTTTTATTTTAATTTGTTTAAGGTACAGTTCACAGGTCGACAGGACGTGGCCAGACGGCTATACGTTGGAGTGTTGGGGATTGAATGTTATCAGAAGATCTCGCCGGCGCCCCGTAAAAGTGCAGCAGGGGCCGCTGTGGTTTTGATGGGTATTCCGGCCGCGAATGTGGCCGGCGAGTACCACACGATACCACCCCCCCTCCCGGTCTGTGACTGGCAGAGGACAGTGCATAAATGCATTTCCACAGTGTGCACAAAAACGTACAGTTCATTAGACTATATACGTCCCAATGTTGAACTAGAGCCTTCTCCTCTATGGGAGGGAAAATTTACCTAATACCACGCTGAGGTGTTGATATATATATAAGGTTTTAATTCTAGTTTACTCTACTCTTCTCCGGGTTGAGAGCCCTCAGCGCTCACCCATAGTCCGCGTCAAGCTGTCAAGGCCATCTGCGGCCAACAGCTGTACAAACACAAAAAAAAAAAAAAAAAAAAAAAAAAAAAAAAAAACTAGTTTACTCTTGCATAGTTTGTATCTGCATATCATATCCCTTATATATATATGTCGCCATAATGAGAGAGGAATCGACCTACTTTTCCACGCTGGTCAGACGTGCTGGAAGAAGGTTTTGTTTCGAGTTTTCCTCAAGAAGTAATGAATTATGTTATTACTCCGTCACCACACGTACACATACAAACTATACACATAAATAAAATTTAAGTATCTGTTTGTAATGTCAAAAGAAAGAAAGTCAAAAGAAAAAAGAAAGAAAACGACGAAGGCGACATGTCACGGGTGGGTTACGGGTGTGCGTGCTTTTTTTTTTGGAGGTGGGTTACGGTCGACGCGCTCCTCGCACCACTACGTCCGGGGCGACAAAGGGGCGTAAGCACGCACAGCGGGTGTGCGTGCTTAAACTAAAAAAAAGGTGTCGTGCAATTACCGCGTGAGCATGAAAAAAGCCCAGTATTTTGACATTACAAACAGACACATCAATTTTATTTATTTGTAATAGATATTTACTCAGATAATGTATCAAGTGTTATGGGTACGAATCCCATACAGGGCAATACTTTGCGTGATCTACAAATTATCCTTCTGAGTCTGGATATAATTTAAGTACGTTAATTGTGTATTTGCAAATTTCCCCCGCAATACAAGATTCAATTCTTTAGTGCAGGATTCAGTCTTTTTTTAAAGAAATAATTTTACATGTAATACAGTTATTGGAGATACTAAATTGAATCGGAAACATTAGCATTCCAATCAGTCGTGTCGTACGAACAACTGCGCCATACTATCCAAATAATTACATTTATCACTAAGTAATAACTTCTCTAAGTTTTTATGAACCCACTTTTTATTAATTCCTACATCCTTATTAATAAAAAAATATATAAAGAAGCCGTTACTTGATTATTTACAGTAAGCTGTAATGACTATTTTAATATAGACATGTGTAGAATGAAAACTACGTGAGATGACCGAGTAAGAATGTAATTCACCATATCATAAGAAGCGATCCAATTAGAGTGAAATGTGTACTCTCAGTCTATGCTTTCTATTAATTATCTTCTGAGAAAATCATGGACTATTTTTTTTTTCATGACTAAGGCGTGAAATACACGAGTATTACACATTTAAAATTAAACTATTTTACGGATTTTATCGCGTT
Source organism: Lymantria dispar (assembly GCA_032191425.1). Lineage (NCBI taxonomy): Eukaryota > Metazoa > Arthropoda > Insecta > Lepidoptera > Erebidae > Lymantria > Lymantria dispar. The sequence continues at coordinate 32,779,410 of CM063452.1, forward strand.
TGTACCTACAAAGCAATCAATTCACAGAAAGTAACTCATACTGTATATTGATAACAAATAAACACTTGTTAAAAAACTTTACTTTTTTTACATCTTTCCCACATATCGTGGATAATGCGTTTGAACGAAACCCGTTTTATATGCATTGCACAGAACCAGAAGGACTTGCAAACGATACAAACAAATAATTTAGTTACTCTGGCAACATTTTATCTTTTTTATTGGCAATAAAGGGGGAAAATCGTAAATTTGCTTACAGGCCGAGACTTAAATATATAATGCTAATACTCCATTTTAATCCAAGAGTATTTTACGAAGTTATTAATTAGGTAAGTCAAGTGGACATGAAAAGAGAAAACTGACTCTTATCTGATACCATAACCTTTTTGACCGGTTATAGTGTTATTGTGTTAACACTATAACCCTTCCAGCTGCGGAAACGAAAGAGTGCCATGGGGTCTATGTCCCCATTTCAGTTAGTAAGCGTACCACAGGGACAAAATTAGTTATCCCCAGAATTGAAAACTACAGTTTAAGTTTGACTTAGAGCCAAATGCTTCACATGTTGTCTATACGGCGACTTAGAAATAGATATCTCCACCCTTTTTTTTTTTTTGTAGGTGGGCTGCGGTCGGCGCGCCTCCGCACCACTCCGTCTGGGGCGACAGAGGGGCTTAAGCACACAACTCCCACAACCCACCCGAAAACCACGTCGCCTTCGTCGTTGGGCCGACCACCGGAGCAGAGTTGCTTGACATCAGTGGTCGGCCTGACGGAATACCCCCTATTGGGGTACCCTCCCATCGACCGACGTCTCCCCCTTGTGGAGGACGTCGGTCTTTCCTCACGCGGTCGACCTCTCGGCGTGTGACGGACTAATCCCCGGTCACGTCACCCGCGGCCTCGGCTTATCTCCACCCTGCCCAATTCGTTCAGAGCGACGGAAGGGCGCGATACGGCCTCATTACCTACCGTATCTGTTTCCCATAGCTATTAAACTAGTTACTGGTAACGTAGCTTTCATTCTTTAATCAAGGTGGTGAATAGTGTCCCCTAACGTTTTCTTCTTCTTTATTTTGCAATGAACCAGCTAATATAAAATATATATATATAAATGTCAAATGAAATGGAGAGGGGTCATGACCCCCTATGACTCCAACGCCTTTGACCACAGTGTGAGACACATCTCACATACTGTAACTTTCTATACACTATAAAATTTATTTAGAAAAATAACTAGATCTATTTTTTTTTATAAAATCAAACTCACAATATCTCATTCCCGTTGATAATAAAGGCGGTTAACCCATATTCGAAGGCTCCTACGGGATACTACACAGGTCGTGCTTAGATTATTTTTCAAAAGTAAAATATATCATACTAGCGAACTGTCCTCCCTTCACTTCGGTTCCAGCCGCTTTGACAACGCATTTTAAATATATATCTCGTAAGTTATGGCCTCGGGTTCGAGTCCCTGACCGGGCAAAATTTTAAAAGGTTTTTTCTGAGAGAAAAAATAGCCTATGCCACTCCTTATGTAGACAGCTACCTGGTAGTAAAATATTATCAAAATCGGTCAAGCCAAAAATTGTTTAAACTGGTTTTTGGGCATAAATCGTGTGAACCCTTTTTTTTTTTACCCTATTATTTTGACATTACAAACAGACTCTTTAGTGTTATTTATTTGAATAGGTTACAATTTCTACCTCTACATTGACATTGTTAGCATCACTGCAATCTGATATATATTATGTATGAGGTCAATAGTCGTTTGTAAACACGTGTCATTTGCGTAGGACATACGATACTTATTTTATAAAAACACAATCTTTATTAAGTATGATTTCAGTTTTAATAAAGTAATAACACGTTTTTATTTTAATTTGTTTAAGGTACAGTTCACAGGTCGACAGGACGTGGCCAGACGGCTATACGTTGGAGTGTTGGGGATTGAATGTTATCAGAAGATCTCGCCGGCGCCCCGTAAAAGTGCAGCAGGGGCCGCTGTGGTTTTGATGGGTATTCCGGCCGCGAATGTGGCCGGCGAGTACCACACGATACCACCCCCCCTCCCGGTCTGTGACTGGCAGAGGACAGTGCATAAATGCATTTCCACAGTGTGCACAAAAACGTACAGTTCATTAGACTATATATGTCCCATTGTTGAACTCGAGCCTTCTCCTCTATGGGAGGGAAAATTTACCTAATACCACGCTGAGGTGTTGATATATATATAAGGTTTTAATTCTAGTTTACTCTTGCATAGTTTGTATCTGCATATCATATCCCTTATATATATGTCGCCATAATGAGAGAGGAATCGACCTACTTTTCCACGCTGGTCAGACGTGCTGGAAGAAGGTTTTGTTTAGAGTTTTCCTCAAGAAGTAATGAATTATGTTATTACTCCGTGGTAAATAAAGTTTAAGTATCTGTTTGTAATGTCAAAATAATGTGCTTTTTTCATGCTCACACTGTTATTAGCACGATAACTTTGCCAAAAAACCGGCGTAAAAAAATTTTGTCAGTCTATCTGGCTGTTTGTTTTAAATAATCTTCAAAACGACTGGACCGATTTTGATAATATTTTACTACTAGGTAGCTGTCTATATGCGAGGTAACTTAAGCTATATTAATCCCGGTATTCCCACGGGAACTACGCGAGTAAGGCGACTAAAACCGAAGCGAAGCGAGGGCGGGTTGCTAGTTTCAATTAAAATCAAAATAATTAATTAATGTTATGTAGTGTAGAGTACACAATTATAATCATTTCAATCACGTAGCGTACACTACTTAGTAATAAGCATATAGCATAATAACTCGTTAGTAGTACTAATGTAATAACATATTCATCATCATCATCATCGCAGCCAACGTACGTCCTACTGTTGGGCTCGGGCCTCCTCCACAGTGGGAGAGAATGTGACCTATATATATATATATACACATATATATATATATATATATATATATATATATATATATATATATATATATATATCTGCGTGGTGACGGTGTAAGAACACAATTCACCATTCCCATTTTGCCCGTGAATGTCTTACTAAATAGAAAATATCTATGCAATAAAAAGGCAAATACCAATAAAATGGTATACCAAGACCGCGGGTGACCGGACCGACGATTTTAGTCCGTCACCTGCAGAGAGGCTGGCCGCGTGACGTCGAGAGGTGAGGGTACCCGAAAGGGTATGCCGCCAGGCCGACCACTGTAGACAAGTCACCCTGCTCCGGTAGTCGGCCCAATGACGAAGGCAACGTGGGTACGGGTGAGCTATGGGCCCGCGCGCCGTCCTTCCGTCGCCCCGAATGGAATGAACCGCGTGTGCGCTTACCCATAGCCCACGCATAAAAAAAAATACCAAGACGTCTAACAAGCGCGATATAGTAGATTTCTCACTTAAGCACACAGTCACACATACACAACCAAACACACACACTTTAATAAATACACAGAGATGACAGATATCCATCTACCTCAGTGAGATCAGATGTCATCAGAGCTTATGGGCAAGGAATTTGTTTAAAATCTTGCATCTTATTTATTTAACCCTTATACACCACAGTTATGCAATATCATGTTAAGTATCACCTAATATTTAGTAGTAGCCGATGAAATCGCCCATTAGTATGTTGTATTATATTGATAATGTCGCATAATATGTCTTCAAACGGTCGTCATAGCGCCGCGATAACGTATCGTTGTCGCATATAAAATTTAGTACAGATTTGATAACATCAGCTTATCTCGATATACGTTTTTAAAACTGGTAACAAGGTCGAACATGCCAGCGAAATATAATCACACGTGTTTATTATTTTTGAGTGAAACTCCTCATGGAAGGACTTTGAAATTCTGATGCTCAACCTTTTGGTTTCCGTGTGGGGAGGGATCCCCACACGGAGAAGAAGAAGTAAGAATACAATTCACCACCTTCTATTTTACCTGTGGGTGTCGTAAAAGACGACTGAGGAATATCATCAACAATACATGTCCCATGGGCTCGAGCCTCCTCCACAAAAGGAGGGAACATGACTTATTACACCATGCTGGTGAGACGTGTTTGTATAGGGTTTTGTTTCGAGTTTTCTTTCTCTTGCATAGATGTTATATACATGTTTAAGCCCTTAGTCGTCTGTTACCCTACCCCACTGGCAAGTGAGGCAGGTGGTGAATTACACTTCACCATACCTCACTCCACATTCTTACTCCTCACCATACATTCTTATAACCAAACTCGAAATAAAACCCTATACCAACCTGTCTGACCAGCGTAAGGTCAATTTCCCTCCTATTGTGGAAAAGGCTCGAGCTCAGCAATGGGATATACATAGATGAGCTGAAATGATGATGAATGATTGTCAAACTTTTGCAAAATGTAGACCACATAGCAGGATTATGATCACGATACATAAAATTGTCCAGTACAATCGATATGCTGATATATGAATGTACCAATAATTCGATATGAGACTCGTGTTTATCTCCGCGTATGGACGCAGAAGGCGCCCATGTACCAGTATGATAGCTACAATTGCATGATTATCAGCTAAATGCTGTCACGTGACGTTAAGTGACGACACGCGCCCTTATTAGTATTTAGATTATTTTTTTAAATAAAATATTTTTATGGATTTATCGCGATTGTATTCGAATTCCGTGTGGTGACGGAGTAAGAATACAAATAAACACCTGTCTTACAAGTGGGTGTTTTAAAAGACGATTAAGAGATTAAATATGCAAATAACATATATGTGAGAGAAAGAAAATTAGAAACAAAACCCTATACAACACCTCTGACCAATGCGGCATAGTGAAGGTGAGGCCCGAGCCCAAGAGTGGGACTTATGTGGGCTAAGAAGAAGAAGGAAGAAATAAGAAGTAATGATCTCTGATGTTTACGCGAGTATTACACATTGTAAATAAAACTACGGATTTTATCGCGTTTTATGGCAATAAAAAATCAAATACAAACGCAATAAAATCCGTAAAGTAGTTTTATTTACAAAGAAGTATTTGATTTTGGATTCTGTATGAAAACAATCTATTGTTTATAACAGACCAAAAACCATAATTGTTTCATATTCATTTTGCGTCATAATCTAAAATATCCCTTAGTCGATGAGAACCGAATTTACTCGAACTAGCGTTACATAGTTGATCGTGACGGCTCACTTTCATTCAATTTCTATAAAATGAACCGTACAATGTGTGGTGACAGAGTAAGAATACAATTCACCACCCTGTCTCTTACCCGTGTCCGTCATAAAAGACGACTAAGGGATTAAATACGTATATAATATCTATGCAAGAGAAGGAAAGCTCGAAATAAAACCCTATACCAACACGTCTGCCTATCGTGGTACAGTAGGTCTATTTCCGTCTTATTATGAAGGAAGCTCGAGCCCAACAGTGGGACGTATACGAGCTGTGATGATGATGATGAATGCGCCTAAAAAAGTTTTCACCTTAATAACATGGCTTTTAATATAACATAAAACTACACCATAACCATACGAGCGAAAACTAGCGTTTAAATTGGATAGGTGATCGATTCGAATGAGAACTTAACAGGATAAGTATCACTTAATTGATATTAAATCTTGATTTCTTAAGTTCGATTCACGGGTCTGGTTATAAAATGATGCGTTTATATCTCTTAAACTAGCAGTTACGTGAGTTGTTATTAGATTTTCTCATTACACGACAGGTTTCTATGCCTCGTAAGTCTCTGTATAAGATTTTAATGATATTTATATTAAGATATGCAATCGATTTAACAACCGAGTGACTATTAAATGGTGATTATTTACTTCGCTTTATTATAGTATTCAATTAATATTAAATTCCTCATTGTTTAATTTGAAAATGGCTTTTAAATCAATGAGCATAGATCTTTATCACCTGACCGAATTTCATAAACGGAAATTGTTTATTTTAGCCCAGATAAGCCTTCCTCGACAATAGGAGGGGAATTGACCTTCTTATACAGTGTTAGTCAGACATGTTGGTATAGGTTTTTATATAGAGTTTACCTTCAAGTAAAAAACCAAATAAAGATTACTTATACATTTTTTTAAGGACCCAATCCTTGAAAGCTGGGATCCCCCACACACATAAAATGACGAACACAAATTACACCCAGACTCGAAACACCAATTTGTGGTTATAAATAAATCTATTGTTACGGGTTTTATCGCGTCTGTATTTGATTTTTGATTGCCCGACGTTTCGAACACTTCGCAACTTTGGTCACGGGCGGACTGGACTTTTTTTTTCTTACCAGACATAAAATTGTATATAACATGTCTTATAAGTACTAGCTCCATTGTGATACCCTTCGAACCACAAAATCTATACCAATAAATAAAATTGGAGTGTCTGTTTGTAATGTCAAAATAATAGGCTTTTTTCATGCTCACACGGTTATTTGCACGACACCTATGCCTAAAATAGCAATTAAAAAATGTTTGTCTGTCTGTCTGTTTGTTCCGGGTAATCTTCAAAACGGCTGGACCGATTTCAAAAATTCTTTCACCAATGGAAAGCTATAATATCAGGGCGTAAACTAAGCTATATTTTAACCCGGTATTCCCACGGGAACGGGAATTACGCGGATAAAACAACTAAAACCGAAACGAAGCGAGGGCGGGTTGCTAGTATGTAATATAATTCAAACGATTATGGCTGGACCCAATCCCACAAGCGGCACCGGATCACGAGTTAACTACTAGAGCAGCCATCATATTGTTAAGCTGTCACAACATCGACATGCCATTGCTTTTTTTTTTAAATCAACACTTGACGGTGCAGCAATAGCTCCAGATAAGATAGTACTAGTCCTGTAGTCGCTATACGTCATTTTAATATTATACATCTAAAATTATGTGTCATTGTTGTATTAATTAGCTTCTTATCGTTAGTTCAATGAAAGTAGGTTGATGAAACTATAACGCAGATTATTTAACCCCTATTAACTTTAATATCAAATTTTATCAGTCTTTGAAGATATCCCAATAGGTTTGCAGAGAAGAGTTACAAAATTCTAAAACAGGTTATGGTTTCGTTACACAAATGTACATATCAAAGCGTGGCGTCAACGCCACGCCAACGATCAGGTTCATCCTCGCCTATAGAAGTTTCACACCAATAAAGATTTCTAATGTTTACGCGAGTATTACATCTTGTAAATAAAACTCTTGATACGGATTTTATCGCATTTGTATTTGATTTTTGATTGTCCGACGTTTCGAATATAGCCGGACTAAGATGTCTAATACAAATGCGATAAAATCCGTAAAATAGTTTTATTTACAACTAGCAACCCGCCCTCGCTTCGCTTCGGTTTTTGTCGCCTTATCCCCGTAGTTCTCGTCCCGTGGGAATACCGGGATAAAATATAGCCTAGTTTACGCCCTGATATTATAGCTTTCCATTAGTGAAAGAATTTTTGAAATCGGTCCAGCCATTTCGAAGATTACCCGGAACAAACAGACAGACAAAAAATTTTTAATCTGTATTTTAGGCATAGGTGTCGTGCAAATAACCGTGTGAGCATGAATAAGGCCTATTATTTTGACATTACAAACAGACACTCCAATTTTATTTATTGGTATATATATTATATATTATAATTGTTTACAATAGTTATCCCTGTGTTGACGGAATAACAATACAATTCACCACTCCCTATCTTGACCGCGAATGTCGTAAAAGATGACTACAGGACATAATATGCATATAAGATCTATGCAAGAGAAGGAAAGTTTAAAATGAAACCCTATACCAACATGATGATGATGATCTGACCAGCATGGTATAGTAAGTCGAATTCCCTTCCATTGTGGAGAATGCCCGAGCCCAACAGTGGGACGTATGTGGGCTGCGATGAAGATGATTTATTTCAAGTTTCCTTCCTCTTGAATTTAAATATAAATAATTAAAATTACGTCGTTGTACATTTATATTTTCGAAGTTAATGTTACTGTAATCAAAGTACATCGGTTCGATTTAAACGGCATGGACATGTTAGCGTATTGAATACAAATTAATTTAAAACGAAGTTTCTCCAAAGTGAGTCCATTGCTTAGACAGTGAAGTGCTCTAAGTGGCGACTTCCCGTGGGAATCTTATATCTCTCTACGATAAATGATTGTGCGAAACGCAACACTAGTTCCCGGCCATAGACAACTTTATTCCGTAGTTCATGTTTATAGTTTTTTTTTAAATATTCACTTTAATAAATGAAATAGATTTAGAGACGATATCTGATGTTTATGCGAGTACATTTTAAATAAAATTACGGATTTTATCGCGTTTATATTTGATATTTGATTGTCCGATGTTTTGAACACTGCAGCGTTCATGGTCACGGGCGGACTAAGATGTCTCACGTCTAACAAGTCATTATTACAGAAAATTTTCGTTAATAACTATAAAATGTTATGCTATGCTACAAAATGTTCAAAACGTCGGACAATCAACAATCAAATACAATCGCGATAAAATGCGTGAAGTAGTTAGTTTTACTTTAATTTGAGATATTGAATTCAAATTCAAATCATTTATTATGTATAAACCCCGCGGGGGCACTTACATATTGTCATTGTTTTTACAATTTTCTTAAAGTTATAATTACCGCCGGATCGGAACGCGACCGCACTGAGAAGATCCGGCAAGAAACTCATCGGGATTGTCTATTTTTTATTTATTTTTTTTAAATTTCTTTTAAATAAAATTACATCTTACAACATGCTTATTAATAGTTCCAGTGTAATGCCATTCGAAATATTATATAATATAGTTCACAAATATAATAATAATCACAAATGTAATAAAAAAATTATGGTTGGACCAGATCCCGCAAGCGGCACCCGATCACGAGTTAACTACTAGAACAGCCATCACTCCTCTCAACCATAATGGAGGGAAGGGAGTGACCCGCTCCTCATAGCTACCGCTAGCAGACCCTTCAGTGAGCATGACCAATACCATTTGCCACAAACATAAAACACAGATCCAATAAAAAAATCGTTTGGCAAAACACGCTACACTTTACAATTATAGTAGCAACAATAAAAAAAAAAATAATAAACATGTGCGTAATTTCTATCATTGTAATAATGAGGAAATTCCTGTAACATTGTAAAACTACGATAAATATATGACCATGTGGTGACAATAAGAATACAAATCACCACCTCTTCTCTTGCCCATGGCTGACGTAACAGACGATTAAGTGATTACATTGTACAGATAAAATCTATGCAAGAGAAGGCAAGCTGGAAATTAAACTATGTCAATCATCAGCGTGGTATAATAGATCATTTTCCTTCCCATTGTAAGGGAGGCTCGAGCCCAGCAGTGGGACGTAAATGAGCTGCGATGATGATGATGACCGTCTATAGATGAAGAGCAGAGTAATTATATCCTGAATGAATGTATTTTATTCCACTTACCGATCTATAAATTGATTAAACTTGATCAATTCAATGTTTAAATCCCGTTAATAGTTAAAAAAAAATTGAAGAAAGTTACTTTAATATAATTTGTCGATCGGTGAGATTAATGCTTTCATTGCAGAATTGTCGTGTACTCCAAAAGGGCGAAGATAAAATAACCGAACACGTAAAACTTGTCGAAAGTGTTGCATAAACAGACTAACGCAGAAATACCGATTTCCCAATAAATTACACTTGCTGTCTACAGACATTGAAATTTCTGTGCCCTTTAAGCAACTACAAAGAAAACACATCTAGCTAAGTGCGAATCGGAGTCGCGAAGGGTTCCGTACCATTATCTATAAAAAATAGGCAAAAATTGCGATTTTTGTATGGGAGTCCCCCTTAATTTATTTTATTTTTAGTATTTGTTGTTATAGCGGCAACAGAAATAATTTGTGAAAATTTCAACTGTCTAGCTATCGCGGTTCTTGAGATACAGTCTGATGACAGACAGGCGGACGGACAGACAGTGAAGTCTTAGGAATAGGGTCCCATTTTTACCCTTTGAGTACGGCACCCAAAAAACCGCTAACGTCACAATTTTATGTCAAAAAAGTTTAAAATCACTAAACAAATTCCTATGAAAACTAATCATTCAGGGTATCGACGTCCACTGCTAAACGTAGCCCCAGTTTTCTCCACAAGATATGATCCTGTGCCTGTCACTCATATGAGGAGTTATTGTCGTAATCGCCACGCTTGACAAGCGGGTTGACAATCGCTGTGAGGTGTTATAAAGTTCACCAGGGAAGTATGCCAATGCTCGCTACCCTGGTGAACCCATAGCTGAATCTTACGACCCTGTTAAACAATGGGTGACAACAATTGTTTTCTTATTCGGTCAATACGCTTATTAATAAATCATTATAATTTTTATAACAATTTTGTTATTATAAAGCCAAGGGAATGAATCGAGACTTGTCTTTGCTAAGTTTTTAAATTTTTGTGCAGGAAATGACTCAAGGAATTTCTTAATAGCTTGCTTTAGTATTTTTTTCTTATTAATGATTATAACGAGAACATGTTATTAATATTGGAGTTCAAGAGCCTTCCGACTAGCAGGTAGAGTGATTGCAATAATATGATTGGTGGTCAAAAAACCCAAGGCTAATGTGTTATGACTCAGTTTTAGTCTAAGTTTGTTTTAAAAGATTCTCCTAGTTACCTCCATTAGTCTTCATAGATAGTTCATAAATCGCTGCAAAAATATAACAAATTCGTATTATCCGAATGATGATGTGGGTTTATGAAACTATGAATTACATTTGTAACGAATTTTAATAAGCATCTTATAAGCGGTATCGTGTGGTGACGGAATAAGAAGACAATTTATCACTTTCTTGGCCGTGGATGTCATAAAAGACGACTAAGGGATACAAGAAGGATTTAACATCTATGTAAGAGAAGAAAACTCAAAATAAAACCCTATACCAACCTGTCTGACCACTGACGACAAGTCACCCTGCTCCTGTGGTCGGCCCAACGACGAAGGCGACGTGGGTAGGTGGGTTATAGGCCCAGGCGCCGTCTTTTCGTCGCCCCGAACGGAATGGACCGCGTGTGCGCTATAGCCCACCCATAAAAAAAAAGATACCAACCTGTCTAACCAACATGGTATAATAAAGACAATTTCCCTCCTTTAGTAATTTTCTTTATATTGTAAAGAAGGTTCGAGTCCAGCAATGGGACGTATATGAGGCGAAATGATAATGATAATAAAATTGTAATAACAGTAATATAAGCTGTAAAATAAAACGCATTATTTCTAATTACCCGACAAATCGAACATTTTTCAGCGTTTATGATCACTAAAAGTCTAAGAAACGTCAGGCAAGTCATAACTACAAACGTAATAAAACCCGTAAAAACAATTTCATTTCACAAGTTTTTCACAAGTTTTCATTTCACATTAATCGCGTAAACATCAGTAATAATTTTGTATAACTACATATGTACATAAATACCTAACCAAAATGTTATATTCTACAAAATAAATGCACTGAAGTTTCATTTAAATCTATTCTGTATAAGTTAAACACGTAGACAAACATGACGTATATATTTAATAGTAATAAATGACTCATGTATTTGCTGATTGCGTTGAATAAACGAATTCAGTCTCGACAATCGTACGATAGCTGTTGATCTTAATTATGTAAAAGTACATAATTACATACGTGTTAAATGCATTTCATCATCTCAGCCCATACACGTCCCACTGTTGGGCTCGACCCTCCTCCACTATGGGAAGTATATTGACCTGCTATATCGCGCTTTTCAGACGTGTTGGTATGGGGTTTTGTTTCAAGTTTTCCTTCTCTTGTAAAGATATTATATCCCTTAGTCGTCTTTTACGACACACACGGGCAAGAGAGGATAGTAGACATTCATTGCATTTAGTTTTATTTTATTATATACTAACGACCCGCCTTTGCTACACCTCGGTTTCAGCCGCTTTGCTGCCGCATTTTAAATCTGCAATATATGACCTCGGGTTCGAGTCCCAGACCGGGCAAAATTTGAATTGTATGCTTATTCCGCCACACGGTTCAAAATAATGATGACGTATTAATCCATCTAGTCAAGAAAGAATAAAACTAAATTGTAAATTCCATTAGCTAACCTTACTACTAATAACAAATATGGCCGCTACTTGGAATTAAAAACATATTTTTACATCGGGCAATGGTCAATATATTTCTATATTAACACTTACAATGTAAATAAGAGAACTCTTAGCTTCATTGTAATGTGCAAGGAAGTTCTTAAATGTAATGGTGTTGTGCTAACGAGAAAAGCGTGTACAATCGCTTGTAACGTAATTTGGCCGCTCTATAAAGGAAATTATTATATCTTAACTTGGACACTCTTTTTGATACTAAATGAAGCAACTTAGTCCAGTATCGTAGTATTTATTAATAAAATATAGCTTTGCATATTAAAATAATAACGTATAGAAGGATAGTGTCGATACTTAAGCGATCAAAAACATGAAGCATAAATACTACATACCCGCAAGCAATTACACACGTGCACACGCACACCACTATACAGATTATTTATTTATTTATTTATTTAAGACAACACCCTGCACTATGGAAATAATCCTTGTATTGCGGGGGACTTTACAAACATATAATTAACGGGCACAAATTACATCCAGACTCAGAACAACAATTTGTGGTTCGTACAAAGTGTTGTCCCGCGTGGGATTCGAACCCCCGACACTGGCGCTGTAGGTCGCTATCTTAACCACTACGCCATCTGTACATTATGAAATCAAATTTTGTTTTTATTAACATAAATCGTCGAAATACTTTTAAAAGTAATATTAATATACTTTTTATGTTTTTCAAATGTGTTGTGACACCATTTGAATGCACAAACCGTCGTAATTACCTATTTATTTTTTAAGAGTTGTGTACGTAGTGACCTTGTACACTATGGAACGCTTCCGGTATAGGCTCCATTAGGCTCCAATTTTAAATGCTTCATTTTTTGTGCGCAGACTTACCTTCTATACGTTATTATTCTAAGGTTTTGCATATTATCGCTTGAATTAATTGGAAACCGTATTCCGTGTGGTAACGGAGGAAAATTACAATTAACTAACCTCTTTCTTGCCTGTGGATATCATGAATGACTAAGGGATATGATATGCAGATAACATGGGCGAATTATATATATTTCACTAGATTAATATTAATGTATGTATTCACAAATACGCGAGCAATAACTTCTATAAATATAGATACGCATTCGAAGGTAAACAAAGCTTGTAAAAAACCCTTGAGTTCGTATCATAACGAGTTGAATACCGGCAAGCAATAAAAATGCAGATGGACCTAGATTAACACCGAATCGATTTAAAATCGTCTAAAATAGAGATGTTTATGAATTTAAAAAACTATATCGTTCATAACGGTCATCTTATACTTTCAATTTCATGTTACAACTATATAACATAACAATTAAAACTCAATAAAAACTAACAAACAACCTTGAATAGAGGTATAAATCATAACGACAACATAATATAAAACTTGAAGTTCGAATAGCCATCATCTTTTTATTAACTTTTTTTTTACGTATTTACCTGCACAAGGAAGAAGTTATATACAGCCAATGTTACCTTGAACTTTTTAATCTTTTATAAAATGTTACTTCAAATTTGTTTAAATTAACGCTAACTTGGAGGTTAATGGTAGATTTACGGACAAATAAAAGGCGTTAATTGTCGAAGCGAATATTATTGTTGCTTTGCATCATTTTTAGTTATTTTTCGCTGTAAGATTACACACGCGATATAATTACACATTTATTATCATTTATACTCATATTTCTCCGGAATAAAAGTTATAAAAAGGCTCACGTATTTTCGCATTTATTTCATCAGACTAATATTGTTCATGTAACTTTCATTCCCAAACGAGTCGTTTAAGATGAGAATTACACATTATCCCTTTATTTATTTAGATGTCATATGGGGCTAGCCTATTGCCCCCTATCGGTCACAGTTCCAAATTTCATAGTCGCTATTTTTTGTTTTACTAATTACTACTAACATAAAAATTCTTGGCAGAGAAATCTAATTTCATGATTCTCAATGTTATCCTGATGGTAGTGGGTTAATGTTGCAAAATAATATTCCTTTATAATTTTTAATGGGTTAATATTGGCCTCCATTTTATTTTTTTATTTAGGGAATAATATCATAATGCCGTAATCCTAGAGTAGAATGACCACCTACAAGGTGGACTGAGGACTTCTTGAAAATCGCAAGGAACTGTTGGATGCAAATGGCGCAGGACCGTTTAAAGGGGTATTCTCATGGGTAGACCTATGTTCAGCCGTGGACGTCTACGGGCTGATGAATAGATGGAACACCGGCCTTTGTTTAACCTTCATCATTTTTTGGAAAATTCAATATGCCAAGTCATCCGATTCGCTCGAAATCTTATGTTTTTATGTTAAAAAGACACTAACTAAACAAATCTTATCTTCAGAAATAATAATTAAAATAATAAAAGTACATACTATAAATAAAAGCTTGTAGTATTGTATTTTTACCAGAATCTGGCCTTAATTTAGAAATATGTTAGCAATAAGTCACCTAAGCGGATCTTCCGCTAGCATCAGGTGTGTAACGCACTTGGGTACAGAAGTGCAGTGTACTATCTCATCTAAGTTAAATTTAACTTAAGTTTAAGTAACATTTAAGGGGATGTATTACTATTTCTTACTGTACATTTTTTAATTTTTATCGAGTTGAATAAACTAATTCCGTGTGGTGATCGAGTAAGAATACAATTCACCACTCCCTTTCTTGCCTGTGGATGTCGTAAAATACGATTAACGGATTATTGCAAATCACATCTATGCAAGAGAAAGAAAACTTCAAATAAAACCCTATACCAACCCGTCTGACCAACGTTGTATAGTATGTCAAGTTTCCTCCCATTGTGGAGGACGCCTGAGCCTAACAGCAGCAGTCCTACTGCTGGTAGGACGTATGTAAGGTGTAATGATGATGATGATGAATATTGACAGTTGATTATAATCATACACATATACTTATATGGGTAAGTACTGTTGCAGATTTTTTTTCACACAGCAAGCGAGGAAATACTCCAGATAACAATAATAAATACTCAAGTAGGTATATATTTCATATTACATGTTGCAGACAATTTGGCGTTATTTTTGAAGTAAATTTTTATGGGTATCTTTGAAATTCTAATCTGCAACACTTTTATGACTGCTGATGGAGTGGTTGGAGCGGACGCACGGGGTGCTTTCCTTCCGACTGGTGCAGGTGCTTACGGGGCACGGTTGCTTCGCGAAGTACCTGCACAAGATTGTCAGGAGGGAGAGCACACCGTCCTGCCACCACTGCAATTGCGACGAGGACACGGCGCAGCACACGCTCGAGGTGTGTGCTGCGTGGGAGGGGGAGCGCCGTGAACTCGTCGCGATTATCGGTGCCGACCTGACGCTGCCGACCATCGCCAGGGAGATGCTCGACAGCATCAGGAACTGGGACGCGGTCGCCGCCTTCTGTGAGGCCGTAATCTCACGGAAGGAGGCGGCGGATCGTGTGCGAGTAGAGCTCCTATTCGGCGACACGTTCCGCCGCCGGCGACTCGGGCGGCGTAGGCGCGAGTATCTGCGCCTAATGCCGCCCTAGCCGAGGCCGCGGGTGATCGGACCGGGGAATTGTCCGTCACCCGCAGAGAGGCTGACCGCGCGACGGCGACCGACGTCCCAGGACGTCGAGAGGTGACGTTACCCGAAAGGGTATTCCGTCGGGCCGACCACTGACGACAAGTCACATCTGCTCCGGTGGTCGGCCCAACAACGAGGTGACGTGGGTACGGGTGGGTTACGGGCCCGCGCGCCGCCCTTTCATCGCCCCGGATGGATTGGACCGCGCGTGTGCATACCATAGCCCACCCATAAAAAAAAAAAAAAAAAAAATACTAACCTGTTTGACCAGCATGGTATAGCAAAGTCAATTTCCCTCCTATTGTGAAGGAGGCTCGAGCCCAACAGTGGGACGTAAATGAGCCGAAATGATGATAATTATGAATAACATTTATTTATCTAAATATTTTTTCATATACTCGTATTCTTTCGTCAGCTTATTAGTGTTGCCCAAATGCAAGACCAAGACGAGACTTGGACTGGTCTTGGTCTTGCAACATCACACCTGGTCTCGTCTTGGTCTTGCGCACCCGAGTCTTGGTCTTGGTATTGCAGCAAGAGTCTCGCAAAGTCTTGCAAGTCTTGCAGTTGGAAAAACGTAACAGTCATTTATCATGGCAATGAAAAATCCAACTAAATTAATCAAATAGCATCCTATCCTATCTATCCATCTGCTAGCCTATAGTTCACTATTGAATACAATACTTACCACTGGGGAAAATTACTCTTCTATTCCCCTGGTGTTCTATTAGACAGCGTTACTACTCTTATGACAGGACTTTCGTCCCTATTTTCTTAAGACGTCACCAAACGAGGCAGTTGATACAATAAATTTTATGTCATTTTATAATCAATGCGATATTTTTACAATTAATGCGATTGTTTATATTCCCCTTCAAGTTTAAGTGGTATGTATCTATTGTATTTCCAGTTTAGTTACTGATACTCTGGATACTTGAAAAAACCTGTTGCTCTATTGCCTATATAAATACTTTGGCCGCTGGATCCATGTAGCTCTTAATATACTATTTATTCAAGAACATATAAAACTGATTTAAAATTTTATGGTTTTAATACTTGTAAAATGCATGATATTCGTCGTCATCGTCACAGCTCATAAAAGTGCCACTGCTGGGCTTAAGCTTCCTTCCAGTAAGAGGAAAATTGATCTACTATACCACGCTGGTCAGACATGTTGGTATAGGATTTTCTTTCTAGTTTCACTTCTCTTGCACATATGTTATATACACAGGGTGTATCAGGTTATGGGACAACTGTTCGTGTATGTTGTAGTTCAACGGCCATAGATCATAATTAGAATGTATATTACACAAAAACAATATAACGTAAAAGTTATAGTGATTACAAAAATGTGTGTCTAAGAGTTTATGCCTTAAATTTTATGCATTATGTAGGTATGTACAGACAGGATATATGTAAGCATGTAAAATTTCGACAGTATAAATAGATATTAGATTTGCGCGAACCTTTCAATGGTTACGTAGGTACAAAGGCGACTCATCAACGGTCATCGGCCGATCAGCTGATTTATGTTAAAGCGAAGTTTGTCTTGCTTATGCAAACGTAATCATCGATTTATTCAAATTCTAATGAACATTTAACAAAATACGAATATGTTGTAGATTAAGTATCATTGCTTTATACATTTTAATCAATTTACACGAAAAAACGATGACAAAATTGAGAACTTACATGTCTCTCAATTCATTAACGAATTGATATTTTTATTTCAATTTTTTTTCATGGGTTCCTAACACCATTGCCCGATCCGATTTGATACGACATCCACGGGCAAGAGAGTGGTGAATTATATTCGTACTCTGTCTTTTTTTTTGTGTGTGTGTAGCTGTTGGTCACAGATGACCTTGACAGCTCAACGCGGTCAATGGGTGAGCGCTGATGGCTCTCAACCCGGTAAGTAAGTTAAGCGAACATCGCCCGAGGGCTCCCCCTGTGGGGAACGGACCTCGGCTCGGGGCGTCGCTGAGAGCAAAGTGAGCGTGGCAACGTTTAGGTTAATGACTTTTACGCGACGCGGTTTTCGACCTCGACGGCGAGGCCGATACCGCGGAGTTTTATTTGTTATCGCTGCGCGAGCTGTATAGGCCCTTTCTTGGGCGATCGTAATAGCGTCATCCTCTTCTTCAAGAAGATGACGAGGACGTCGGACCGCGGATATTTTTGAGGGGACGTAGTTTACCGCCCCAACCACTAGTGGATTGGGGTGAGTCATGGCAGAGTCAAAATAGCGCTGGGAGCACTGCCTGATGGTGATCGTACTCTGTCCCTACATGGACATTTATGTAGATTAATTGTAGGCATATTTCTATGTCCAACAGTGAACGTCGTTGGGCTAAGGAATAAACGGATATATAAATATGTATAATGGGCAAGAGCATTCTCGTGATTACGGTATTTTTGTCCTTAAGCCTTTCCGAAGAGTAATTCTGAAAAGCCAACACCAACATTGGGAATCGATTGGCCAATAGATGGATATCTCAAGACTGATTTGACTTGCCGTGTAGTGACGGAGTAAGAATATAATTCATCACCCCCTATTTTACCCGCAACTGCGAACCCACGACTAAGGGCTATAATATATAACATCGGTGCAAGAGAAGGAAAACTTGACATGTATGACCTGTAACAACACGGCCGATCACCGTGGCGATTCTTCTCCGGCCACGGCCGATTTCCCTCCTATTATGTAGAAGACACGAGCTCAACCGTATATAAGCTGAAATGGTTATTTGAATTAAATGCAAGACCGCGAGACTCTTGCAGGCCCAGTCTTGGTCTTGCTCAAGTCTTGCAGCGCCAGTCTTGGTCTTGGTCTTACAAAAATTAAGCGGTCTTGGTCTCGGTCTCGCATTTCTCGCAAGACTAAGACCAAGACCGCAAGACCAAGACTTTTTTGGGCAACACTACAGCTTATAGACGTACATTCTTGGGCATACATCACCTTCGCCTATAGATATTTCACATCAATAAACTTTAGTTAAAAAACACATTCTAATAATAATCTAAAAAGTAAATAATGAATTATATTCCTAACAAAATAAATTTAAAAAGCGAGGTTTGTTTATTAATATTTTTGTAATGACCCTATCAAAAGCGAACAATCAACCTATTGATTTAAAATTTGATGTCCAGCACCCCACGTTTTTCAATTAATTTATTTTAACTATAATTTAGTATTTATTTTTGAATTTAAATTATTATTAATATGTGTTTTTTTAACTATAGTTTTTAATCATAGGTCAGAAATTAATAAAAAACTATAGTTTTTAATCATTTCCGTGTGGTGACGGAGTAAGAATACAAATCACCACCCCTTCTCTTACCCGTGGGTGTCGTGAAAGACGGCAAAGGGATTAATATTCAGATAGCAAGAGAAGAAAAACTTGAAATGAAACGCTGTGCCAACGCGTCTGACCAGCGTGGTATATAGATCAAATTCCCTGCCACAATGGAGGAGGCCTGAGCCCAAAAGTACGACGAATATAGAGTAAGACGAGGATAATGATGAAGCTATTAATTATCTAGGAATTGTATACCGTGGACGTAAACATTAAAATATCTCCCGTGGGCAAGATGTGAACGAAATATTAATTACTGTATAGCTTATAGCTTTCCATTGGAGAAAGAATTTTTGAAATAGGTTCGGTGGTTTAAGCACGAAAGCGTAACAAACAAACTTACCTTCGCATTCATAATATTAGTAAGGATTGTAATGTGTACGCCGCTGTAGTTTCATTTGTAAAGAATTTGAAACAGATTTACAATATAGATATGTATTAAACTGTGGAAACATGTTTTTCGGTTCACATATTAGCTGCCTTATCTGGTTTAAAATGTTAATATTTTGTTATTACAATGGGTAATTCATTAATGTAGAAATCACAATACATACAAAACAACGTAGCGACTAAGTAATTAAATATACATAAGTATAACATACCCGCCGTCGCTTCGCTTCGGTTTCAGTGGCCTTACCCGCGTGGTTCCCAATCCCGTGGGAATACCGGGATAAAATATAGCCTAAGTTACTCCCTGATATTAAAACTTTTCATTGGTGAAAGAATTTTTAAAATCTGTTCAGCCGTTTTGAAGATTACCCGGAACAAACAGACAGACAGACAGGCAAAATAAATATAAAATTATTTTTAGCCATGTGTATAGTGCAAATAAGCGTGTGTGCATGAAAAAAGCCTATCATTTTGACATTACAAACAGACACTTTCTGTATGGTGACGGAGTAAGAATACAATTCACCACTCCCTATCTTGCCCGTGGATGTCGTAAAAGACGACTGTGGGATATAATATGCACATACCATCTGAGTAAGAGAAGGAAAACTCGAAACGAAACCCTATACCAACATGTTTGACCAGCATGGTATAGTAGGTCAAATACCCTCCCATTGTGGAGGAGGCCCGAGCCCAACAGTTACGTATGTGGGCTGCGATGATGATGATGATGAAACAGACACTTCAATTTTATTTATTGGTATAGATTGTCATTCAACGATTAAGTATACTGGCATTCGTTAAGTACGTAAAAATGTGATCATACGCCATTACATCACTTGGGCAAAGAGTACTCTTACACTGCTGGTCCGATATTACCCAAACATAGCTAAGAACCACCGCCAAGAAACTGGCTTTCAAATAAAAAAAAAACCGCATTGAAATCCGTCCATCCGTTTGAGGGCTACGATGGTACAGACAAACATCGACGTCAAATTTATAACACCCCTCTTTTTCCGTCGGAGGTTAATAACTTACATTTTTAAACTCGTGATGACTGCCGAATGGAATGTCCAAATTGAATAAATAATTCAAAAAGTTATATAATGGTATTGAAGCAATCTTAAATATGAAGTCATTTATTCTGATAAGGATTAATACCTAAGTATAAATAAAAGAGCTTTTATAGCGGTGGCATTTGAATATATTTTTTAAAATGAAAAACGCCTATTGTGATAAAACTATAATAGTTAGACATATGCTGTCGCAATATTTTTTGTAGATAATTATATGTTCTGCAAAGTTGTAGTACATTATTTTGTCCTATGTATAATCAATAGTTTTCGCAGCGCACGCGATGTAAGGAAGTTTTTTGGTAATTTTTTCACACCTTGGGTTACATTATTGGAGTTTTAGTATGGGTCCCTAACTTATTTGAAAATTTTATATAGCCTATGTTCACCGGGGATAGTGTAGCTTCCCAACAGTGAAAGAATTTTTCAAATCGGTCCAGTAGTTTCGGAGCCTATTCATTTCAAACAAACAAATAAACAATCAAATCTTTCCTCTTTATAATATTAGTATAGATATCCGTATGGTGACGGAGTAAGAATACAATTCACCACTCTCTATCTTGCCAGTAGATGTCATAAAACACGACTAAGGTATATAATATGCATATAATATCTATGCAAGAGAAGGAAAACTCGAAACTGAACCAACACGTCTGATCAGCGTGGTAAGGTCAAATTCCCTTCAATAGTGAAGGAGACCCGAGCCCAACAGTGGAACGTATGTGATCTGCGATGATAACATCTATCCAATGTTCCGTGTGGTGACGGAGTAAAAATACAATTCACCACCCCTCTCTTACCCGTGGGTCTCGTAAAAGACGACGAAGGGATATAATATGCATATAGATAGTTAGGTAATTATTTATTTGTACACCAATTAAAAAACAAAATACAAAAACTTAAATATTAACATAACCGAGAATGTACAAAGGGCTGCCTTATCGCTATAAACGATCTCTTCGAGGCAAACTTAGAATGGATATGACAGAACAGAGAGATGGTAGGTAGTTTATTGCTGGTAGTACTGGAAATCAGCTAATATTTATAAGTCATATATTATGTATTAAATTGTATAAACTACTGTAAAAATAAAAACAACATAAAAAGTAGATAATAAGATTTTTAATACTGAAACTCGAAACTAAACCCTATAATAATACGTCTGACAAGCGTGGTATAAGATCAATTTCCCTCCAATAGTGGAGGAGGCCCGAGCCCAACAGTGGGCCCGAGCCCAACAGTGGGCCCGAGCCAACATGTATGAGCTGAGATGATGATGACTTATGCAAGACAAAGAAAATTTTATATAAAACCTTGGTGTAGACCAACACGTTTTATCAGCGTGGTTATTGTAGGTCAAGATGAATTGAGGCCATGAGAGGCCACTATGGTGGCCTAACTAATTTTTTATAGTATTGAGTTTATGATTTTTTACAGATATAATTATACATTTTGATAGAACCAAGGTGGCCTAAAAGTGATACAAGGAATATTCACTAGATGGCAGCATAATCATTGTTAAGGTTTTTACTATACTTTTTTAAATTTTTACGGTGCTCAAAAGGCTTGTCCGTTGAATTAGGCCAGTATGGTTCTCATGACCTCAATTTCAGGACACACTAAGTGTCTTTCGATGTGGTAGCGGAGTATGAATACAATTCTCCACCCTCTTTTTGTCATTGGGTTTCGCAAAAGGCGACTAAAGAGTATTATAAGCATATAACGTCTATGCAAAAGAATAAAACTCAAGATGTACCAACTTTTTAAAAATTTAAGACAAGACGATCAAGCCCAGCAGTAGGACGTATATTAGCCGAAATGATGAACTGCCCGTATGCATAACCTATTTTAGGCTAAACCGCCCATGACCATGAACGCTGCAAAATGTTCGAAACGTCGGGCAATCAAAAATAAAACACAAACGCGATAAATTCCTTAAAGTATTATTTAGGAGTGGTAGGACCACACTGTCGACAGTTATCTGTCTACAGCCGCGGGCCGGTCCGTCCGTGGCAGTACCACACTCTCGCAGAAAATCGACGTCTGAGTAGTAGCGATTTGTTACTGCGCTTCGTTCGGTGAGCGAGAGATCCGGAAGCCCAACTTTCTGAGGGTGTTTGCGTGTGGAGGGTTTTGGTGGTGCCCTTGGTATCACCGAGCCTCAATGCACGCATTCACACTCCCTTCACTTTCTTCGCGGTAGGCAGCGGCCTTGTAAAGGTCCATGAGCGGCAGCAACACTTACCATCAGGTGTACTGTTTGCTCGTTTGCCACCGCTTGCAATAAAAAAAAAAGAAAAAAAAAAGTAGTTTTATTTAAAATATTTTAGACTAGTTTTCTAGTTACGTATAAAGCCTATGTTGCTAGTTACGTACATTACGTCTAACCAGTTAACTCTGAAATGAAGACCTCTACAGTTCGAAGATCTTATTGTAAGGTTATCATTGCAAAATTTATACATTGTATTATTAATATTGAATTAATGATATATGAAGTAGTTAGGTATTCAGTTTTACGACGGTCATCACCTTCTTATATATTTTACTTAACCTTAGGCTTAAAGGACTTGTATTCATAACCGTAATAAATTAAAAAAATATATATTTAAATAAAATATATACTTAACCTAAACAAAACATTAGTAACCGGGTTGAGAGCCCTCAGCGCTCATCCATAGTCCGAGCAAAGCTGTGAAAGCCATCTGCGGCTATACACACAACAAAAAAGTAATTTTTTTACACCCTTTTACAGCTATACTGGCAATAATTGATACAACGTCAAATAGCATATCTATTGTGTGGGGTCTAAGGGGTGGGCTACGATCAGCGCTCCCGCCGCCGGGTCCGTCCGGGGCGACAGAGGTGCGGCGCACGGCCCCGTAACCTACCCATATAGCACGTCGCCTTCGTCGTTGGGCCGACAACCGGTGCATAGTTCCTTGACTTCAGTGGTCGACCGACGGAGTACCCCGAGGGAATGCCGTCTCCCATCGACGTCCCCCGGGCGAGGCTAACCTCTCCGCGGGTGCTGGACAAAATCCCCGGTCCGGTCACCCGCAAAAGTTGAGATCTTACTGTACGTTCGACTCTTTAGCGTTTTACCGTGTTATCCTTATTAATATTATATTAATTTTGTTTGTTTGTTACGCTTTCACGCTTAAACCACCGAATTGATTTCAAAAATTCTTTCACCAATAAAAAGCTATAATATCAGGGAGTAACATAGGCTATATTTTATCCCGGAACGGTAACTACGTAGGTAAGGCGACTGAAACCGAAGCGAAGGCAGGACGGGTTGCTAGTATAAAATAATTATCCGTATGGTGACTGAATAAGAATACAATTCACCACTTCCTTGCCCGTGGATGTCGCAAACGACGAGCACGCATATAACATCTATGCAAGAGAAAGGAAACTCGAAATAAAACCCTATACCAACCTGTCTGACCAGTATGGTATACTAAGGTCAATTTCTCTCCTATTGTGGAGGAGGCTCAAGCCCAACAATGGGACGTATATGAGTTGAAATGAATGAATTAAATGTAATCACTTTTATACAAGTTAAAGTTAAGTTAGGGAGGTAATAAGTGTAGTCATTAACTAAAAAAATCTTGATTTAGGTCAGAAGTTCTTATAGACCAACAGAACGTACGAATATCTACCTATATATCGTTGAAAGTAGAATTATCAGATCACCAAACCTAATAGCTTGACAGACCAGCCAATTTGGCCGGATATTTGATAAAAAAAAACCGAACACCTAACATTACCTAAGGATATTGTGTCTAGGGTTGCCAACATTTCTTCGACGAAATATAGAATTTTTCAAAATAAGCTTTAAAAAAATAGTACACTTCTAAAAAATATAGTATTTTATGGCAAAATAGAAAAATAAATAATGATATATTTGTTACTTATTTATTTTTATAAAAACTATATTTTTTGCACTTTTTGCATTTTTTACAATGTTTTGTCTGTAAGAAAAGTGTCAGATTTTTTTGGAGAACAAATCAAATACCCAATAGTATTAAAATACTGTTGTATATTTTTAACCGACAATAGGATTATATCAAGATGTACCTTCAAATTACATACATTACATACATTTAGGAGTGGTAGGACCACACTGTCGGCAGTTATCTGTCTACAGCCGCGGGCCGGTTCGTCCGGGGCAGTACCATGCTCTCGCAGAAAATCGACGTCTGAGTAGTAGCAATTTGTTACTGCGCTTCGTTCGGTGAGCGAGAGAGCCGGAAGCCCAACTTTCTGAGGGTGATTGCGTGTGGAGGGTTTTGGTGGTGCCCTTGGTATCACCAAGCCTCAATGCACGCATTCACACTCCCTTCGCTTTCTTCGCGGTAGGCAACGGCCTTGTAAAGGTCCATGAGCGGCAGCAACACTTACCATCAGGTGTACTGTTTGCTCGTTTGCCACCGTTTGCAATAAAAAAAAAAAAAAAAAAAAAAAACATACCTAATTTAAACTCGTGATTGGGCATATGCGCAGGGCATATTCCCCAAGAATATTTTGCCAAGCTCAGATATAAGCTTGTTCCATGTAAATATTTTTGCCTGGGAATATGGGCAGAGCATATTCCCCAAGAAATTTTTTGAAGCTAAAATACAAGCTTGTTTCATGTAATAATTTTCTGCCTGGGAATATACGTAGAGTATATTCCCCAATAAAATTTTTTGAAGCTTAGATATGAGCTTCAATCGTAAGATTCTTTTTGGCTAGGAATATGCACCGAGCAAATTTCCCAAAACAATTTTTTTAAGCCCAAATATGAGCTTGAAAAAAGTTTTTTAGCTGGGAATTTGCACATGGCAAATACACAAGCAATTTATTTAATTTTTTTAAGTTATTATCTGCTTTATCACTATTTGCTATATTGGATATCTACATTTATACCTTAAGAAAGAAAAGTACCAACCTAAAAAATCTCTTAAAAAAATAACAACTGGGAATATGCGCCAGACCCTAGATTTCGGTGTTCAAAATCTAGAATTTTTGCGTACTATATATTACTTCAACAGTATATAGTACGCAGACCTGAAATATAATACAATAATATATATTATAGTACGGTTGGCAACCCTAGCTGTGTCTCAGTTACCTTTTTTTTTATTACCATAAATCTAAATTCTAATGAAATACAACAAACAATATAAAAAGCCTAACAAATTCCGGACACCGTTTATATTGACCGAATACGCAATCAAAAATCCTAAATATGTCCGGCTTTATCCGGACGCCTGGCAACGCTAGTTCTAGATATAGCTATCTTTTTACGATTTTTCGAAACGCGTAGTCACCTACGTAATATCTATCTAAATAAATTTAGACCAATGAAAACAAAAATTTCAGCGCACTTTAATTCATTTACAACAAAAAGTTTGACTTCAAATTCATTCAGTCTTCTTTTTAATCAGGGGTCTTACCGTGTAAGTTGTACTTAGAGTGAACTGCTAACATATTAAATGAAATCTGCTTTAAACAGTTAGGTATAACATCTTTATATATATTTCTTGTGTTGCATGTATGTCACTGAACTCCTCTTAAACGGCTAGACCGATGTTAATAAAATTTGTTGCATGTTCAAGGGGATTCAAGAATGGTTTAGATTCGCAATTGGACCCTGTCGGTGGCGCTGCTGTCGATTTTAAGGATAATACCTTTTATTTCATTTGAACAGGACAACGTCTGTTGGGTCAGCCGTCTGTCAGTCAGATCTATATAAAAATATAAATAATTCGTGCTGTGTGGTCGCGGCCACGAATACCACCATTGCACGTGGATGTCGTAGAAAACTATTAATATCTTTACATCGACCTAGACCAAAACCCATCTGATGGCGTCTGGTCAATAATTAAATTCCCCAAGGAGGGCAGTCAGGCAGGCGGCCGGTCAGATAACTATTGCCAATAACTTTTGCAAAATACAAATCATCATCGCAGCCAAAATAATTAGGCATGGGCCTCCTTCACAATGGGAGGGAATTTGACCTACTATACCATGCTGGTCAGACATGTTGGCATAGGGTTACATTTCGAGTTTTTCTTCTTTTGCACAAATGTTATGTCCATATCATATCCCATAGTCGTCTCTTACAACATCCACGGGCAAGATAGGGAGTGGTGAATTGTATTCTTACTACGTCACCACACGGAAATACAATAAAATAATAAAATACATATAACTATTGTCAATTACTTTGCCTACGATGGAGAAGAGAACACATTGTGTCGATCGCAAATAATTGGGATAGCATCAGGATGATGATGTAAATATATTAATACAGCTATTTTAAATAGTTATATGGCCACATTTATTTAAATAATTGTATCGTTTGGGAGATTAGAAAGATTTCAGTCCATTTGATAAATCGTTCTGAAACCCATTAGCTTACACGGTAAGGCAACTATAACCTTTGATCGATTCAATGACCTAAATTTTTAAGCAACATGTACATAGGTGTCCACTGGCCACCTATCCACCTGCATGATCCTATGCATTTATTCACATGCCTAAAATACTTCACCAATAAAAAAAAAATTTGTAAGTATATCATTTCTCTACATGAAGATACTTTAAATTTTCAATAAATCCGAGTGATTCGCTTATCTAGATACAGACAGGATGTCGTTTATTAATAAAAAATCAATAACTAAAAACATACCAATATCTACCATCGCAATCACGAACATAAGCGTTATAAATTACCCATTACCCGATATTGTTATACAATTTTACAACGTAAGTAAATACGATTAATAGTTAGGTAGGTATGCACTTCGACAAGGAATCAATATTTTCATTGTCCGCGTCATATCAATTATAAGTAATTGATAAACGCAATAGTCTCACGATTAGATGTAAGATCAAACATTAATATCGTGGTTAATATAACAATAAAATAAATCATATCGAGTCTATGGCTGTTCACAGAGTAAGCGGCAAAACTTTAGCTGACAGATAAAGTAGTTATGTATTACTTACGTCGTAACTCCACGTGCAAGAGACTCCGGCGAATTTCGCAACACAGCGACCCAGCTCTACGTCCTCATGAGTGGTGTACAAATGTTTCAGGCAATACTTCACGTGTGGTGCAACTCTTTTCAGCGTCTCCCTAGAGAAGAGAACGCCGGGACCGCCCATGCAGAAGTTTTCGTTATAATCCAAGGCCAATGCATCTCGTTCATCGTTTGTACCTCTGCCTGCTTGTCCAATAAACTGCGGTTTTCTACTGTCTACGGACCGTAAGAACTCTTCTAATTTATCACCTCTCACATACACATCATCGTCCGCACGCATAAACCACTCGAATTTATCTCCGTATTTCTCGTACATATATAGTAACATTAAAAATGATTTCTTTTGTGGGGGATAACTGTCGTCAACATTGCGCAAAGGAACTAAAGGCAAGTCTGGCGCACGCGACACTTCCGAACTGAAAAATGCGATCCGTCCGGGCAAGTCCTGGCTCCAAGTTTCGTACACTGCTTTCGCTCGAGAGCCTAAGTATTGTTCAGCTGTCATTACACCTACAAACACTAATGTTCTATTCGAATTATGAACTGTCTCGTTGGGTTGCAAACCTATCAGGAGTAGAGGATCGGGTTCAACGTACGTCCTCGCCGCTTCCGGACACGCTTCTATAGTCGTCCTTGACGAAGTCCTTAGACACAACTTGAGGAATATCCCGAAAGTCACGCCGAGCGTGACGCCGGCCGCGAGATGCATCCACCTACTCCTCCGAGGCATCTTTGTAACACTGTGGAATCAATTAAAGCACCCACGTTTACCCGGCGTCCACATGTGTGCATTCCAGGAATAATCTTTTTATCCCTTTTTTGTAGCGGCCGGGAGGGGTAGACATTAGCGGGCGGCTTTTTTGTTCGATTTTCGCTCCCATCGGTCGGGGAGCGATCACATGGCCGCGCGTTGCAGGCGAAATGTCGCGCACGAATTCGAACCCTATCACACTATCGCCGGCCTAAATATCAGTTTCGCAGATGTTATCGGCTTTGTGAGTGCGACGAGGCGCGGCGCGTATAGAAATGCGACCCGTTCATGTTACGTTACACGCGAGAGATAAAAGCACTACGCGCGGGTAATGTTCGACTCGTGCGCCGCCCGCCAACCAACTGGACCGTTCCAAAACAAAACTCAAGCAGCGGTAATTCCGAGTGTCCACGCAGACCGTAGTCTTGACCGTGTCTCTTTCGCGCGCGCTCATTCAATCTATCTCCATCCTTCTTTAAAGTCTAATGTGAACGCGAACGAAATGAACTTGCCCCATTCATCGCAACTAGTCTGATGATGACAATAGACAATGCAATGCCCATTGTCTGCTGTTGACCGGCTCGCGGAAACTTAATTTTATGACCTATTTGCAAGAGTCCGGGAACTACGCGAGAACACAGGAAGGCGAGTTCCTTACCTGACTGTCGGTCACCGGACTGTTACGAATTCTCTCAACAACAATGTTGAAATTCATTTGTTTGAATGCCCTTGTTAAAACCAGATGTTGGTAATATTGTATTCGGCTATGCAAGTAACAAGTTGGGCATTATAAT
This sequence comes from Lymantria dispar, assembly GCA_032191425.1. Taxonomy (NCBI): domain Eukaryota; kingdom Metazoa; phylum Arthropoda; class Insecta; order Lepidoptera; family Erebidae; genus Lymantria; species Lymantria dispar. The sequence continues at coordinate 32,808,557 of CM063452.1, forward strand.
AATTGCTTTCTTGTGAAAATTGTTATATATTTTTTATAGTCTTTATATGCAAAGTAAAAAGCAAAGGAGTAACGCAACGAATTACGCAGTGTATAATTATATTTTATGTAGTACACGGTTTCCATATTATGGTATCGAGTATGTTACGATTACCACCCTCCTATTTTGCCTATGGATATTGTAAAAGACGACTAAGGGATATGAATATATGCAAGACAAGGAAAGCACAACAAAGAACCCTATGCCAGCATGTCTGACCAGCGAGGTATAGTAGGTAAATTTCCCTTCAATTGTGGAGGACGCCCGAGGCTAACAATGGAACTATTCTGGGCTTAGATTATGATGACCATCACGCTATTACCGCCTATGGAACATAGTTTCAAGCTTCATGTTTGCTATTGGGAACTTCGGGACGGCAAGCACCCCATAATCCTATCTTCAATTCCTATAATCGCATCTTTTAAAGCAACTTTAAAACCAACAAAACAAGGTTACTGATGATGTACTTAAATTCAATAATCTACAATTTTTCTCAAGTAATATTCATCTGTCTATCATCATCATCATCATCATTCAACCTATCACCGTCCACTACTGGACGTAGGCTTCCCTCAAGTTTCACCACAAAGTGTTGGTCCTGTACCACCTGCATCCAACGACGCTCAGCAACTTTCACTAGGTCGCGGTCGTCGGTCCACCTAGTGAGGGCGTCTTACACTTCGTCCGTCATATGAGGGGTTGTCGTCCATCCACAGATGCTTAACCATATAAAGCTCATACTGCTCATAGCAAATTCAATCCATGAGGCCCATATGCAATATGATATACATATGTACTAACCCAACAGACGTTGTTCTGTTCAAATAAAATAAAAACAGCGCCACCTATCGGGTCCAATTGTGAATCTAAACCATTCTCGAATCCTCTTGAACACACACAAAAAATTTCATCAACATCGGTCCAGCCGTTTAGGAGTTTAGTGACATACACACGTACACAAGAAATATATACAGGTGTCCCAAAATTCAACGATAAGCGGGCACCAACAGATGGGCCTACTTAAGACTGCTCGAAAAAAAAAAAAGGAAAAATTCTACCCTTATTTTATTTTTCATTACGAAAAAAAAAGTGAAATCTTAAAAAAATGGACATCAACAGTACCAATTTGCGAAACATGGTTGTTGTTCTGAAATAGTAGCTATGCATATTTTTTTGGCTAGTTTGCCTAGAATATTATACCATTTAGGAATTGTAGTTAGTTGCGCCAATTTTTAAAACTATTTGCCATAGTAGTGTCAATACTTTTTTTTCACCACGATGAGTGAAAGTGAGCTGAAAGTCAAAATTTTACAAAATTTATGGGAAAAACACAGTTTTGGTTAATTTTTATGTAGAAACTATAGACATTCTGGGATTTTTTAATGGTTGTGATCGATAGCAGTGCTACTTACGTTGCTAATACAAAAAAAAACACCCAATTATTTGTAAAATTGTAGCAATGGCACTTAAAAATATAATAAAGGATGTCCATTTTTTAATGATTTCACTTTTTTTTCGTAATGAAAAAAAAAAACAAGGGTAAATTTTTTTTTTTTTAGTTCGAGCAGTCATAAGTACCCGTGCACTGTTCTTTATATAAAGAAGATACAAGATAAAATCTAGGCGAGAGATCGAAAACTCGAAATATAACCTTATACCAACACATCTGATCAGCATGGTATATGTCAAATGTCCCTCTTACTTTTGAAGAGGGAATCATGTCGTACATTATTGATAAGTCTCCGCTTAGTCTCCGTACGTATCAATAAATAATCTAAGCATATATAGACTAAAAAATGTAATAATTCAGCATCGACCTGGTCATACTCCAATTTCTGATTTGAAATGGATCGCCTCTAAATGTAGGTACTTTTTTTTCATAGAACATATTGCTAAAGTTATTGGCAATAGTTTTATTACCGGACTAGCAACCCGCCCTCGCTTCGCTTCGGTTATAGGTTATAGTTGTTTTACCCGCGTAGTTCCCGTTCCCGTGGGAATACCGGGATAAAATATAGCCTAGTTTACGCCCTGATATTATAGCTTTCCATTGGTGAAAGAATTTTTGAAATCGGTCCAGCCGTTTTGAAGATATCCCGGAACAAACAGACAGACAAAAAATTTTTAATTGCCATTTTAGGCATAGGTGTCGTGCAAATAACCGTGTGAGCATGAAAAAAGCCTATTATTTTGACATTACAAACAGACACTCCAATTTTATTTATTGGTATAGATGACTGCGTGACGTCAACAAGGAGTGTTGACGACATCAGATAGAGTTGGCTGGCTTAGATCGATGTAATGTCTTGGTCGTCTTTTACGACACCCACGAGGAATGTAATAGTTATTCGTAGCCGTCACTACACAGCAAATCTATACAAATAAATAAAATTGAAGTGTCTGTAATGTTAAAATACTGGGCGTTTTTCGCATGAAAGGTACCTATAGGTGTCTTGCAAATAACCGTGTGAGTATACGGTTATTTGCAAGACACCTATACCTAAAATACAGTTTAAAATTGTTATTTATAAACATACATAAACGACAACACAAGCATGAACGTCATTGGCAGTTGTTTGCGATCGCAGTTGGTCTATAAGTTTCTCAAGACCGTGCCTACTACTACCCATTTTATTAGCCCATAGACGTCCACTCTTGGATATAGGACTCCCCACGAGAAACTCACTCGGAATGATCCTGTGCGACTTGCACCCAACGATTCCCTGCAACTTTTAAGATAACTTCAGTCCACTTCTAGGGCGTCGTTCGATTCGTGGTCGAGAACCTTTCTGCCGCAACAGTTGTCGGTTCGACGAGCTGTTTGGCCTGCCCATTAATATTTCAAGTTACTAATTTTTCGGGCTGTCTGTTACACTTGTTCTTCTACGGATATTCGTATTCCGAAATTTATTACGTAAAGAAATGTATGTATAGCCCTCTCCAGAACACGTTGAGCGACTATGAACCTTTTTATGAAGCCGACATTTAGAGACCTTGTTTTAATCCTTGTTTCAGATACTGCCAAATATTAGACGAAAAGATCCTCTTAAGTTTCCCGAACAAAGTTAAGTTAACTTAAGTTGCCCAGCAGAGTTGGATTGATCGGCTGACCTGTTTCTCAAAATTGGATCTACCTAACTGGACTGTTTGTCCTAGGTAAACATAATGATCGACAACTTAGAGAGTCGCATAGGACCGGTACAGGTATGACATGAGCATTAGACATAACTTTCATCTTGTTGATGTTCATTTGTAGACCCACTATTTAAGAAACCTTGCTGAGGTCATTGATCATTCTGTTATGAGTTATGACTACGATATCGTCCGCAAATCGAAGGTGAGCCATGTACATATTCGCCGTTGATGCCGAGTTCGGTCCGGTCTAAAAGCTTGAAGACATTTGCCAGTGCAGTGGTGAACAGTTTCGAAATCGTTGGTCATGATCATCTCAGCTCACATAGATCCCACTGTTGATTTCCTCTATAATGGAAGGAAAATTGACCTACTCCCCTCCCCTCTGGTTAAACCCGTTGATATAAGGTTTTATGAGGACTTTTCCTTTTTTTACACTAACTAACACTGGTTGGATCACACTGCACAGTGTTTGATGGGAGCAAAAAAATTTCCCTCTGCTGTTTATGGCTTTTCTCGATTAAGATATGCATTTATAATGCACGAGTAAAACACCCACGTGTCAAATTGAAATACTTTTTTTTATAAAAATTATTGAACTTTACGTGAAATTTAACTTTAAAAAAAATATTGGTTGCCTGTAAAGTGCGATATACGGGCGATAGTTTTACGTGACAACGACTTTTGAGTGGTAAAATAATTTTAATGTGAATATTCATTCGTATAGTAGGAAGAAGGATGAAATAATAGTAACAATTTAAAACATTTATTTATACAAAGAATTATATTTAAAACATTAATTTATACAAAGAATCTCGCACTGAATTTCATATTAACAAAATTTTATTTTTACCTTTACACATACATACGTATTTATATACAAATATACAATTTTTATGTCTGTCTCTCTCGCTCTTAGGCGGGCTAACCATGCCCGAGTGGAAGGGACGCGTGCCTCTCACTCGCTCTCATTGTGAACGCATAACGTGAGCGGAGCGTAACGCAGTTTCTTGAAGTGTCACCCGGCAAACCAATTTATAAGACGTTGTCACGTCAAAAATTAAATTAATTCTGGAAACGTAACTATCCAAGTTAATTGTTTTAAATAAATATAGTCTGATAAAACATCTTTAGGCGGATGTTTTCAATTTTTTTTTTCGAAAATCACCTCTGGATATTTAGTTATTAATTTTTTTCAGATTTTCGTTATTATTTTTTTCTCCTTAAAAACTCAAAAGTGGGACTTGTGACTAGCACAGAAAAATAGCTCTTAAAAAGGTCTATCGATAATAAAAAAACCACGTTCCACTTTCGCGGCCTTTGGGAGAAATAGACCATTCTGTTCTAAGGTCAAATTATACAGTATAGAGTTGTCGCAAAAGGTCACTTCTTTTTAGCATTTGAAATAAAACTAATTTTACGGATTCTATCGCGTTTGTGTTTGACTTTTAATTTTTAGACGTAGAAGTTTTATTTCAAATGTATAATACTCGCGTAAACATCAAAATCATTAAATTTTTTTTCAGCTTTTGGTAATATTTTTTTTTTCTCCTTAAATACTCAAAAGTGGGATTTAGCACAGAAAAATATCTCTTAAAAAGGCCTATTAATAATTAAAAAACCATGTTCCATTTCCGCAGCGTTTAGAAGAATTTGAATTAAAAAAAAGAGTTATCACTCTGCTTGACTTTAATTAATTTTGTTGCGAACTATATTTTTTTTATAGTAAGTTGTCTTATTAATATATAAAATTAAATTCCAAGCATGGCAGGCCGTTTTATTATGATAGCAAGGATGTAATATGACATAAGCTGGGTGTGCCTCCACGCGGTGAAGGCGGTAACAGTTTTTACTGGCTAAAACCCCAAATGTACATATAACTTAACCTGTTTACTTACATACGCATAAATGCCTTCGGGTTTATGTTGTTCTAGCTATCTATTAGGTATTTTTGTTTAGTAGCACGGTAGCCTACCCGGTAACGCAGGGGAGCAGCCACCTAGCATTTTACTTCAGACCAAGAAGAATTTGTTTGTTACCATGGAGTTGAATTAGTTCCGTGATGCTACTTTGCCTCAGCAGAGGTAAAGGGTAAGCCCGTTCTGCTGCAGGATGCTCATCCAAGCCCCAACTAGCCTTAATGGAAAGGGGACTTGAGAGCCCCAAACCTCAAGTTGGTACATGAATGATGATGAGAACTGCACCACCGCCGGTACTTCTCAAACGCCTGCAGTATCCTCAGATTTGCAAAGAGTTTGTACGCGATTACATAGACGTGGGACACCTTAAAAATAGTTTATTTCAAATACTAAAAAGAAATTGTGTGATCTTTTGCAACAACCATATACCGTGCAATTTCACCTTATAACAGAATGGTCTATTAATACTATCCCCAAAGGCCGCGGGAGTAGAACGTGTTTTTTTATTATTGATAGTCCTTTTTAAGAGCTATCTTACTATGCTAATCACAAGTCCCACTTTTGAGTATTTAAGAAGGAAAAAAATAATAACGAAAATCTGAAAAAAAAATAATAATGGTTTCTGATGTTTACGCGAGTATTATACATTTGAAATAAAACTTCTACGTCGAGAAATTCAAATAAAACGCGATAGAATCCGTAAAAATAGTTCTGTTTCAAATACTAAGGAGAAATGACCTTTTGCGACAACTCTAATAATAACTCTAATAACCACAGGGCAGCTTGTGGCGTGCTGAATGTGAGTGGTGACACTGTGGTCCTGAGTGCCCCAGAGAATCGGCCAGGGCCTCGTATCCAGCTGACCTTTATTGGCTGGCTGGAGTGGCAACCAAAGAGTGCCCGTAGGATTCTAAACTATGGCTTGCCTTAAACGGCTAGTCAGAGAGGGGTCGCCAGAGCTATATGCTCGAGGGTGAAAGTGTCATTTTCAAGAGCATAACTACGGAGAAACCACTGCGGGTTTCCGTTTATCGGCGATTTGCGATGGTGAAACCGGCGCCGCACCGCTCGACACCCCAAGCCACTTACACCAATCTTGTCCCCCTGTTGCCCGTATAGTCTGTATGTCTGTGGCGACCGTTTTCGCGGAGGTCCATTCAGTGAGTTGGCGAGTCACCGTCTGCCAAATTTCAAGAAGGTATTGAAGGCAGACGACAGTTTTAAATCAATAGTTTACCATTAATCCAGTCCATCTAGCCTCCAACCCCATAATCATGTATTAGATACCATCATCACACAATAGTTTTACACCTACCGTTGGCAGTCCATGTGTGTTATGTGCAGTGTTAATCCCATTTTAGATTAAATTTCTCCAAAGGCCTCTGCGTGTTGGATCCATATCCCCATGTAAGCCTTTTAAAGGACCGGGTATCTTCATTTTTTAACAATATGGAAGATAGCCGTGAAACTAGGAGATACTCTAATAATAAAAAAAATAATAACTAAATGTACAGAGGTGATTTTACAAAAGTGCATGCAAATAGTTGCGTTTTCAAAATTAATTTTATATTTTATAAATTAAAGGTCATGTAAAATTCAATATTTTTTTATAAAAAGCAAAGCATTTGAAATTGACACGTGGTACAGTGTTTGATGAGAACATAACACAAGCCCGAACGTATTTATTAGTTATGTAAGTACCCAGGTTAAGTTATAGTAGTATATATTTGGGGAATTTTAGCCAATGAAAACTGTTACCGCCTTCACTACGTACGGTATTCTCAGCTTATGTCATATTAACCGAAGACAAAGACCGGGTTCCAGTGGCCTACTCGCTCGGCGAATAGAGTTGCATTGCGGGGCGGGTCTATGGAGTCGCGCGTCGCTTCTTCTGTCGGACCGCAAGGATTTAGCGGTTTGTGACCATTCCATAGCCCGCCATCTAAAAAAAAGTTCACAACCTACCTATCATAACCTATCAGAACTGCCAAACATGTAATTTAATTTTAAATATTAATGAGATAACTTACTGTAAAATATATAGTTCGAAACAAAATTAATTAGGGTCAAGCAGAGTGACAACCCTAACAATGTTTTTTAAAATTCAATTTCTCTCAAAGGCCGCAGAAGTGGAACATAGTTTTTTTATTGTCGATATGCTTTATTAGGAGCTATCTTTCTGTCCTAGTCACAAATCCCACTTTTGAGTTTTTAAGGAGAAAAAAAATAATAACGAAAATCTAAAAAAAAAAATAACTAAATATCCACAGGTGATTTTCGAAAAATTTAAATTGAAAAATGTTTTATCAGACCATATTTATTTAAAACAATTAACTTGGATAGTTACGTTTTCAGAATTAATTTTATTTTTTTAAAGTTAAAGGTCACGTAAAATTCAATAATTTTTATAAAAAAAAGTACTTCAATTTGACACGTGGGTGTTTTACTCGTGCATTTTAAATGCATACCTTAATCGAAAAAAGCTAAAAATAGCAGAGGGATTTTTTTTTCGGTCCTATCAAACACTGTGCACTGTTGAAAGTTGTCTGTCTACAGCCGCGGGCCGGTCCGTCCGGAGTAGTACCACACTCAGCGGCGGCCTTACCCATTGCGAGGCTCCGGGCAACAGGTCTTTGCGAGGCCCCGGGCGGCAGGTCTTCGCGAGGCCCTTTGTCCTTCGTGAAAAGTATGAGATACGAAAGTAGGTCTGGTTGTTTGCTTTAGGGATTTGTCATGTTTGATGAAAAATACTAAAGTTGTACAAATAAATAAAATTTAAGTTTTATAATATTGAAAACAAAGTGAACAATATAATTAATAAGTAAAAATGTAATTTAAAATCTATATTTTTTTAAATTTGCTTGGGTTGTTGCGTGAGGCCGCTGTAAGCGCGAGGCCCCTCCCCTGTAAGCGCGAGGCCCCGGGCGATTGCCCTGTTCGCCACCCCCTAAGGCCGCCACTGACCACACTGAGCAGAAAATCGACGTCTGAGTAGTAAGCAATTTGTTACTGCGCTTTGTTCGGTGAGCGAGAGAGCTGGAAGTTCAACTTTCTGAGGGTGTTTGCGTGTGGTGGGTTTTGGCGATGTCTTTTAGTTTCACTGAACCTTATTGCACGCATTCACACTACCTTCACTTTCTTCACGGTAGGCAGCGGCGTAGCAAATTTCGATGAGCGGCAGCAACACTTACCATCAGGTGTACGGTTTGCTCGCTTGCCATCATATCCAATAAAAAAAATCTCTCTATATCCCTTAATCATCTTTTACAACATCCACAAGATAATGGCGAATTGTGTTACTACGCCACAACACAGAAAACCGCGGTATAATAATATGAATTTAATTAGACATTAGAAGCGCGAAATATCAACACTAAATCTAGTGTTAAAACAAACTTATGCGTACACGCATACATTAATCACGCACTTGGCATTGACCTATTACGCAAAACGGCACTTTATAATACCTAAATATACATTTTAGTACGCTCTTATTACATAGTACTAAAGATCGTTATTGCGTCTCTGACGATATTATACTAGTTAATAAAATTAAGAGCAGATGTCGACTTAAATTCATCGCATCATTTGCATGTCTTGAATTTATATGTCGGCACATCAGTTTGTATAAAGAAACCTTCCTGTGTTTTTGCTCGTTTCCTCGCAGGAAGTCTCAAAGAGTTCGTAACCAGACCTTTTTTTTAATTAAACGACTGGACGAATACTGTTTTCGTTTGCGAGTTTTTAGTAAGAAAAAAACTGTCCATATTTATATGCGCTGCGCAATTATTATGTTCAAGACGTAATTTTGTAACAGCAAATGCACGAAGTATGACAGGAATAGATTGTTTTATTTGCATTTATTTTTAAGTTACATGTATTATTAGATGATAAACATGTTGATAGCAACTTCTTTTCCTTTCTATAAAGTCATAAAAACTGGTTGGGAGGAACTACCAGGGGAATGGAGCTTTTGGAAAACCTATAAAGAACTACAAGTCATCAACATTTCAGCTCATATACGTCCTACTGTTGAGCTCGTATCTCGTCTATAATTGGAGGGAATTTGACCTACTGTATCATGCTGGTTATACGGGTTCTTATAGAGAGGATATCAAATCCCTTAGTTCTTTTTTACGACACTCACAGGATGTAATAGGAGGTTATGGATTGTATTGTTGCTCGGTCATAAGATGGACATATAATTTTGCCCTTTGGTTCTATGTTGAGAGTAGACGTAGACAGGCTGATAGATAGAACAAGTTTCATGGACAAAGAAAATGTGGAAAATGTCTCATTTTGGGCATTATTCACAAAATGATGCACTTGCCACGTTTTCGTTGGGAAATAGGTATTTATGCATGTCTTCTTTTTCTATTGCTGTAGGTGGCAAACGAGCGAACAGCAACTCTGATGGTAATAGATACTACCGCTCATAGAGTTTGCTAGGCCGGTGCCTATCGTGAAAAAAAACTGAAAGGAGTATGAATGCGTGCAATGAGTTTCGTTGAAACTAAAGGCGTCATCAAAACCCACCACACATAAATACTCTCAGAAAGTTGTGCTTCCGGCTCTCTCGCTCACTGAACAAAGTGCAGTAACAAATTGCTTCTATTCAGATGTCGATTTTCTGCTGTGTAATAACACGGACCGACCGGCCCGTGGCTATAGACAGAAGACTGTCGGCAGTTTAGGCTCCTGTTTAGGGAGGTGAAAAATAATCGATTTTTATAATAATCAATTATAACAAAAAAATTATCAATTAATAATCGATTATTAGTCGATTTTTTATTATTCGAAATTCGATCGAAATTAATCGATTATTCACTGCCAGATTGCCTAAAAAAGGTCATCACGATTGTTTCATACTATATTAGAAAATAAAGCTCACATTTCCAAAAAAAAAGAAGTCATCATAATCCTGTTGGGAGAATAAATCGATTATCTCATAATCGATGTATTTTAAAGAACAAAAAATCGATTATTTGCCCTCCAAGTCACATCCTTACTCCTGCTACTTATAATTTATAAATCTTCATCATCTTCATTCTGCTTTTAACCCAATTACTCGGGAGTCGACGCAACATGAACTCTCTTCATTATTTCAGTTCATATACGTCCCACTACTAGGCTCAAGCCTCGTCCACAATAGGAGCGAAATTGACCTTACTATACCATGCTTGTCAGACAGGTTGGTATAGGGTTTTATATCGAGATTTCCTTCTCTTACAAAGATGCAGTGACGGATTTAAGCTTGATGCCGCCCTAGGTCCAGTTTATCGCGCCGCCCTTAATATTAGATTTATTTTTATTTTAATCCTATATTTTTATTTCTACCAAATAATAAGCATGAAACACAAAATACAGAAGCTTTAGTTTCTGAATAAATTAACCACTCACGGCGTTGAATCTCGCCATTTTTCAATGTACTGAAACTGTCTGAGAGACTGGCATTTCGAAAAATTTTTCGCCCCTCAAATTATGCCGGCCTAGGCCCGGGCCTCATGGGTCGAGGCGCAAATCCAGCACTGCATAGATGTTATATGCTTATTATATCCCTCGGTCGTTTTTACGACACCCGTGATCAAGATAGGAGCTAGATGGAGAATTGTTTTCTTATTCTGTACACCACACGGATATGAACTCTGTTCATTATCATTTCAGACCATCGCCGTCCACTGCTGAATGTAGACCTCCCTCATGTTACGTTACAGTCCTGTGTCACCTGCATCCAACAACACTGAACTTTCACCAGGTCAACCATCCATCTTGTGGTGAGGGCGACTGAAACTACGTCGTCCAATACGTGGGCGCCACTCGAGAACCTTCCCATCGTATATATCGCGATAAGTTTTGGCAAGTTTTATGACCGGTCACCTAACGTCAATCCTTGGAAATGTAATTATTGACTAGACGTCATCAGATGGAGGTGGCCAGGATGTAAAGCTCTTATTCGATCTTCACTATACCCACAAGAAATGTATGTCGCTCGCGTTACACCATTTACTTGGCTATCTCAAACGACAGATACGAAAAATATGTCTTATGCATATTAAGTTATTCAGCATATGCATTCGAATCATCATCATTTCAGCTCATATAACGTTCCACAATTGGCACAAACGTTGGCACAATGCTCAATGATCTCAGCAGGGTATCCCAACTAGTGGGTTTACGAATGAACATGGACAAGACGAAAGTCATGTCAAATGCCCATGTCATTCCTGTACCGGTCCTAGTTGGCAATGCGATTCTTGAAGTTGTCGATCACTATGTTTACCTAGGACAAACAGTCCAGTTAGGTAGATCCAATTTCGAGAAAGAGATTAGCCGACGAATCCAACTCGGTTGGGCAGCGTTCGGGAAACTTAAGAGGATCTTTTCGTCCAACATACCTCAGTGTCTGAAAACACAGGTCTTTGACCAGTGTGTGTTACCAGTGATGACTTACGGCACGGAAACGTGGTCCCTAAATGTAGGCCTCATATCAAGGCTCAAAGTCGCTCAGCGTGCTATGGAGCGGGTTATGCTCGGGATTTCTCTGCGAGATAGAATCCGGAATACGGAAATCCGCAGAAGAACGGGTGTAACCGACATAGCACGAAGAATTAGCACGCTGAAGTGGCAATGGGCAGGCCACATCGCTCGACGAACCGACAACCGCTGGGGAAGAAAGGTTCTCGAGTGGCGACCACGTATCGGACGACGCAGTGTAGGACGCCCCCCCACTAGGTGGACCGATGACCTAGTGAAAGTAGCTGGGCGTTGTTGGATGCAGGCGGCACAGGACCGCTCATTGTGGCGCAACATGAGGGAGGCCTACGTCCAGCAGTGGACGGCGATAGGCTGAAATGATGATGATGATGATGATGAACGTTCCACTGCTGAGCTTAAACCTTCGCCAAATATTGACCTACTATACCACGCATGGTATAGTGTTTTATTTCGAGTTATCCTTCTCTACATACGTTTGTCATTGCTGTTCGTGACAAACGAGCAAACAGCACACCTGATGAGAAACGAGTTCTGCTCATAAACTTTTGTTGATGTTCAGTTTTCGATAAATATCGAACATCGATGTTGGGCTTTCGATTATGATATCGATGTCAGCATCGATGTTTTTGTAACATCGATCATCCCTACACCAAAACCCATCACACGCAAACACCCTCAGACCCTGCGATGTTATTGTGCATATTAGATCTCTTAGTCGTCCCTTACGATATCCACGGGTAAGAAAATGTAGTGGTGAATTGTACTCTTACTCCGTCACCACATGGGACTTATTTTCTTTATACTTATATAAAGGGCATAGCCGGATAAGCAGTCGCACTATGGGGATCAATTTGGTCCCAAAAGAAAATAATTCAGTCAAAATTTTAGCTCTTAATCTTAAGCGGTTTTCGCGAAATTGAAAAATAACCTATTCTTTTGTTTTGTTTTTTTTAATAGAAAAATTAAAAATTTTTTTTTGCTGATTTTTTTCCAAATACTTACGAGCAAAAGCTGTAACAAAAATTTTTTTATGATTCCCAGACTGAAAGCCGATTTTTAAAATAAAAAACAAAATTACAATTATTTTTTTATGCTTATTTTAAAACATGCAATCGCCAAAATTGGAGAGAATACGTTATCTTTGCATCTCTGTACTCAGGAATTTTTTAAATTTTTTTGGTTTGGTGCAACGTTATGAAAAAAATTAAAAACTGATTTTTTGTTAATTATTTTATAAATCCACTACTTTATACTACTCCTTAGTTTACAAAAGAAAAAGACAAATATTTTAGCATAGAGAATACAATTATAAAACGTATTTGTTCATCAAAATATTCATCAAAAAAAGTATGCGTTTTTAATTTTTTGAGGTTACGTGAACAAACGTCTGGTTAGGTAAAATATTGTCTTTAAAACTGGTAGATGGCATTTCGTGTTAAAATCGCGGTTCAATATTCTTACCGATCGTTGGTTATAAAATTGTTCAAATTTTATTTCAAATATGAATTATATAGTTCTAAATATTATATTATTCATTAATAATGTTTAGTATAAAATAGTGGAAATATGAAATAGCATCCGTGGTATGGTATATAGGTATGAAATTAATAAAACAAAAAATAAAACAAGAGTATGAAAATAACATTTTTTATTAATATATTTCAATTCTGAAGCTGTAATGTATAAAATGAACGCCTTCTGTCACTTTCAAAAATTATAAAAATAAATAAAAAAAATAACAGCCTCGACGATAACGGGATTTAATCACTCATTTTACATTATACCAGAGTATTTTTTATCTACAAACAAAAATAATACATGTAAGCTTTCCTGAACAATAAGGAAATTTGCAAAAAAAGAAAAATAAAATTATGCATTATAACTTCACGATTATCTTTACAGTTCATATACTTCCCACTAGTGGGCTCGAGCTTTCTCCATAATGAAAAGTAAATTGTCCTAGTATAGCACGCTGCGCTGGTCAGACAAGTTGGTATAGGGTTGCATTACGACTTTTCCTTCTCTTGCATATTTATATGTACATTATATCGCTTTTACGACACGCACAGACAAGGATGGTGAAGTATTCTTACTCCATCACCACAATTCTAACCAAAAGCAAAAACTTTTCTAGAAGTTCTACAGAAAAACGCAATATTTCTATCTACTTTTGCTTTCATAATCAGATTACTTTTATGCATAGATTTAATTAACTTAAAAAAAACTAGAAGTATTATATTATAGATAAAATAGTTTCAACCTAACCAATTAATATAAATTATGCTATGAATAATTATAAATAGTTAGCTTGCTTTGATACATATAAAACTACTGAAACAATCTTAGTTTGTTACTAACCGTTTTAACTACGAATTAAATGCCGCTAAGACGGAATTAAAAAGAATAACACTTGTGTTTAATTATTTAATATAATATTCATAAATCAATCCCTATTTTAAGATAAACTAGTATATAAAAGCAGGCTGAAGGCATTTGAATTGGAATTCGCTTATTAAAATATAACTTTAGCTAATTCACTTACATGTCAAATTGAAACGGTCCAACATGGTATCCAAAATCATGATTATATACCCTACAAGTAATATTAGGTTAATATATAATAAAATAATAATAACCCAATATTACTTGCTTTTTATCATCACTCCCTATATTACCCGTGGATGTCGTAAAAGACGACTAAGGGATATAATATGCATATAACATTTGTGAAGAGAAGGTTAAACTCGAAACAAAACCCTATACCTGTATAACCAGTATGGTATAGTAAGGTCAATTTCCCTCATATCGTGGAGGAGGCTCGAGCCCAGCAGTGGGACGTATATGAGCCGAAATGATGATGATGATTCGTTGTTGGGTTATTATTTAATTTAATATCCCTTCTTTACCTGCGAATATCGTAAAAGATAGAAGAGGTAAAGCTGGATGTAATTTATATCCGTTAATTATGTTTGTAAAGCCCGCCGAAATACAAGGGTAATTTCCTTAGTGCAACGTATCATTTAAAAAAAAGGGGTTAAATAAAACTCTATACCAATTTAATAACTTAAATTGCTTTTCCTTTATTTTCTTATTATTCAAGTGGTTTAATGTGAAAATAATGATTTAATTAAGTATTATTCATCTCAGCTCATCTGTCCCACTGTTGGGCTCAAACCTTCTTGAGAAATTGATTTACAATATCACGCTGGTCTGAATAATAATAATAATATAGATTTTTATTTCGAGTTTTCCTTCTTTTTCACGGATATTATATTCGTATTATATCCCTCAGTTGTCTTTTATCGCACTTACGTGTAACATAGGGTTATTTGCATTCTTACTCCGTCACCACAAGGAAATTAGTAGTCTTTGTATTTTGTTTTCATTAATTTTGTAACGAGTTTTATTTAATTTTCAATTCAACATTGACATACATACATATTAAAATATTGAATGATTTAATGTATGTAGGTTCAATTGCGCATTATTTATCCATCTTACGTTCTATCCATAAAGATCATACGGAAGTAAATATTCTGATTATAAACAAAATTAATTTATCTTAAAATCGGGTATGACTTAATACGTTTCTTTACATTTCACAAAATATCACCAAATCTCTATAGATTTAAATTAATATTGTACTACAATCCGACTGCAATTATGGGGCTACTATAAAAAAATATAATAATAAAATTGCACATAAGATATTTACAATACATTGGAAACTCGATTATCCGGACCTTGGTTATACGGATTCGCTATTATCCGGACAACGTGTCTAAAATGACATGTCCCGCGGGATCGCTACCCCACGCGTTTCGTTATTATTAGTAATTGTTACTCCGCCTTGACATACATGTCCCGCGGGATATGTATTCGTCTTTTAATAAACGCTTAAAATTATGCACAAAACCAGAAGAGATTTTTCATAAATTCGATTATCCGAATGTCTACTGACAACAATTAATCCGGTTAATCGAGTTTCTACTGTATTAAATAATATTCCATACTACAACCGTACAAAGAATAGTATCGCAAATAATTCTCAAGATATTTCCTCTCACTTGTACAAATATCGATTGTAGGTATAGAGAGGAAGGGAGACTTACATTAAATTCTATATATTCGAATCCAAAGAAAGGCGATCGACTAATCCATTAAATATTACTATAATACTTACTAATGTTTAATTTACTACTACTTAGTTTATATAGTTATACTACTAATAATTTAGAAATAAAATAGTCATATATACAAATATTTTCATCGAAATATTAGTGGACAATTTTGTCAGCTTAATGCTTTTTAGTATTCAATAATAAAATATAAAATCGCAAAAAATTTAATTTTTTGTAGTTATACATCTTTTGGCGTGTTAGGGAAAGATGGCGAGAGTAAATTTTTACAATGAGCGCGCAAACCGTCAAGAAAAACCGACACCCTGAAGTTAGCTACTCAATATTTTTTTACGATGAGCATGGACAACGTCACAAATATCAACTAGATAATGCGTTATAATAAAACTTTCAATGTATTAAATACCTCTTTAACCGACTTCAAAAAAGGAGGAGGTTTCTCAATTCGATCGTATATCATCATCATCATCGCAGCCCACATACGTCCCACCGTTGGGCCCGGGCCTTCTCCACAAGTGGAGGTAATTTGATCTACTATACCACGCTGGTCAGACCTGTTGGTATAGAATTTTATCCGAGGTTTCCTTCTCTTGCACAGATGTTATATGCATATTATATCCCTTAGTCGTCTTTTACGACATCCACGGCCAAGTTAGGGAGTGGTAAATTGTATTCTTACTCCGTCACCACACGGAAAAGTGCGACCGTATATATGCTTTTTTATGTTTGTTCGCGGATAACTTCGTCCTTTATGAACGGATTTTGATGGTTCTTTTTTTGTTGGAAAGAAGATATTTCAAAGGTGGTCCCATGATAAGGACACCAGGGTGTTTGATGATGACAGACCAGAGTAATCGAGGGGAACTTTCAAAAATCGTAGGGGCGACGAGTGCGTTTGTAAGTTTTTTTATTTATTTTATTTGCTTTTTAGTTTACTGTTTGAAGTCGGTTTCTTTTTGTTAAAAAATATTTTCTATCCTATTATTAGTGTCGTATTTTCTACAAACGTAGGATAACGCGAAGGATAAACTTTTTATAAAAAATTTTATCTTGTTACCCGAAAGAAGTATAACTTCTTGGGTGCGTACATAATTACACTTTTAGGCAACTTTTAATCATTGCAGATAAATAAAATTAAAATCATAAGTGCCAAAAGCCTATTGTTATTATTAGTAGTAATTATTTATAGTTAACTTCGTTTTCGTTGTTTGCTGATATAATTGTGCGGTTCCTAAGCAGTGTATAACAAATAAATAAATAATAACATAAAAAATGTCCATCATACAGTCAACGCCACACAATAATCGTACAACTTAATAGACAAAATAATACTATGTGCCAGCAGTTTAATATAAAATAATAATAATTGCGTTAAATAAAAGCAAAGGCAGCAACATCCATATTATTCTAAAAAGGAACTACAGTATTCGTCATCATCATTTCAGCCCATATAAGTCCCAACGTTGGACTTGAACCTCTTCCACAATGGAGGAGAAATTGACCCGCTATACCACACTGATCAGAAGTATTGGTATGGGGCTCTATGTCGAGTTTTCTTTCTCTTGCATATATATTATCTGCATATAATGTCCCTTAGTCGTCTTTTACAACATTTTTGGAGAAGAGAATGGGTGGTAAACTGTATGTTTACTCCATCACCACATGGAAAGGAAAAACAGAACCAAATTTAATTAGCAATTTTTGGAAAAGTACTAATCAAATGATTTATTTTTAAAATATATTAGTAATACTATTTGCCATGAATATCTTGTTACTCGATGAAGAAACTGTGTGAAAAAAATTCGATTGTGTGGTTTTATGAAACCACGGTAAAAGTGAATTTTTTTGCGTTATAAAAAATACATTAAACACTGATAAAAACAAACAAATCGCTTGGAGCACAAATGAGTAATAATCTATACGAACGAATCGATACGAACCACAGGTGCCCCCGTATTGGCCTCGGCTGCTCGCTTTACCCCTACTCCGCGTTCGACCGTCACGCGACATGCAATAGATGGACGAAAAAGTTTGAGGCGATGTAATAAAAGTTTCACTTTAAAAAAATATATAAAACAACTATAGTTCAATTATAAGACATAGATTTTGCTGCCTTTGTTTTCATATGATTCAATTAAGACAATAAATCGTCATACAATTCTCTCCTATTAGGATAGCAAGTTGTGAAGAGCCAATTAAATCAACAGCACGGTATATATATTCAGTCAAATGACTTTTTTTTTAAAGGCGGGCTTATTCGCTCAATGTCCATAAAATTTTTTGAGGAGCTTTTACTCTATTCTTATTATCGTCGAGACCCAATCTTAAATATAGTAGCCATTTAGTGTTATGTTGCGCAGAAATAGAATGGGAAATTAAAATCTAGTTTAAAAGCTATGTACGTCAAAACATTCATATTTTTACAATATTCTTAATGAAAATTCGCCCTGAATATTTTAAATAAGGTTCTCTGTATCCTTAAATATTATGTTTGTATTAAGATTTTAATTTCTAATCATTCCTTTGCTCAACATGGGTAGATACATGTAATAATGTATTTAAATTGATACTGTACGGTAACAAAAAATAGGGCAAAAGCTGCCAGCAAATAAGTATGAACACTGCGACTAGACCAGTCTTAATACGTATTATTTTATCCTTATATTAGGAATATTATTATATGTACATTTACACTTCTATCGATTTTCTTTTTCTCATAAATACTAAGATTCCAAATCGTCATCATTTCTTAAAATGCATTCTATAACTTCATGTATGAGATTAAGGCTTAAGGCAAAATAGGCATAGCATAAAATATTATTTTCACCATGACAGGCATTACTTAATGCAATAGTTTTGTTTACATTTGTAATTACTTTAAAAATCATATAAAAATAATGTAAAAATTAAGATTTATGTAAAGATATATATACAATAAGGAAATCCATTACAATTTTATGTTGTCTAATAGTTTATCATATTATCAGCTGTTATTTTAGTATCGTAAATTACTATATTTTATCTGTGCTGTCTAATACAGATTACATTGGAAAAGGCTGAAAAGACTTTAAGGACAAGTCTGATTATTAGCACTGTTACCAGAATGCGTTTGACATTTAACTCTAACGATAAAATTAAAAAAAAAGGAATCATAAAATTTTAAACTTCGCAAACTATTAATTTCGAATACACCACGGTAAACTATGAAATTAAATCAATATTTTCACTTAGATTTACACTATTTATGTTAACTGTCATGATATGTTCCCGGATGGTGACAGATTACCACTTACTTGCCCGTTGGAATCGTACTCGACTTAGGGATCACCAGGGAAGTGGGCATCGACGCTCTTATGGTAAACACATACCTACCTGCGCTTGGTGAGCCCGAGGTGGTAATTACGACATATGTCTACTTCCTACAAAGTAGAAGTATATTATTCTATTTTAAACTAGTAGATTCACTATTTTATCAGTTGGACCTCAAACTCCGATTTGAACAAACAGCTCACCGCATCCGTTGGGAGTGCATTCTCTGGCATAACGAGCGGGACTTCATGTTAGACGGTCTGTAAGTCACGTCTGGGTTAATATACTATATGGACCTTGTAACAACTCGAGAAAATTGGCGTGCGTTCAGACGTTTTTGTATCTACTATTTTCTATTGCAACCGAACCTAAAGCTCACAAATAGGTCTATTAAGATTTGTTAAATCCGTTTTTGCATAGGAGGGAAGTGGAATCTTTCCAACTCCTCCTGTTTTTCTTTTCTAATTATATTTGCGGGTCCCAAGGCAATTAGAAGCGTTTTCCCGGGACTTCCTGGGAGGCAAACCTCGGTGTCTTATACGGAGACCATTGTGAATCCTGGCTTACAGGAGTTACAGTGGTGGGAATGTGTGGTGGAATTAGTCCCAAAAAAAAATTACATCTTCCTACAAAGGACAGGCTGATGGATGAATGTAATTGAATGTGTTTTTTTGTAACGCTTTCACGCCTACACCACTAAACCGATATCAAAAATTCTTTCACCAATGGAAAGCTACATTTTGAGCGAGTGACATAGACGATATATTTTATTCCCGTATTCCAACGGGAAGGGAAACTATGTGGATGAATCCGCCGCATGTAGTAGTACTCAATAAAAATAACCTGTCGCTATCCGTAATTTTATGCAATGACTTGGGATGTTAACCTAAAAAGGCTGTTCCTTGCGTGGATTAGTGATGAGCGCGAAGGGCTTAAGCCAAACATTTAAGCAACGGGCGCTTGCGGGGGGTGAACCTCAGCTTGGGACGTTGCTGAGTGCAATATAGGCGTTCTTAAGTTATTATATGACTAGCAACCCGCCCTCGCTTCGCTTCGGTTTCTGTCGCCCTATCCCCATAGTTCCCGTTCCCGTGGGAATATCGGGATAAAATATAGCCTAGTTTACTCCCTGATATTATAGCTTTCCATTGGTGAAAGAATTTTTTAAATAGGTCCAGCCGTTTTGAAGATTACCCGGAACAAACAGACAGACAGACAAAAAAATATAAAGTGATTTTTAGGCATATGTATATTGCAAATAATTACGTGAGCATGAAAAGGGCCTATTATTTTGACATTACAAACAGACACTCCAATTTTATTTATTGGTATAGATTATATTATTACACGAGACCATTTCGCTCCACAGCAGCAGGGATGGATATTTACGTGTTAGGGCCTCGCGAGCCACAACTAACTCTATCCTTTACTATTCGAAACTTTCATACAGAATTTGGTTATGGTTTCAAATATTTTTTTCATTTCGGATATCCAATAATTACGTAGTTAGATAAAATCTCTATTTTATAACAATGAAAGACGGTGAATATTTAATTGCACAGATGGCGCAGTGGTTAAGATACAAACCTACAGCGCCAGTGTCAGAAGTTCGATTCTTAACAATACAACACTTTGTGCGATCAACAAATTGTTGTTCGGAGTCTGCATGTAATTTTTGTTCGTTACTTATATGTTTGTAAAGTCTTCCGCAATACAAAGATTTTAATGCAGGGTGTTCTTTTTAACCCCCGACGCAAAAAAAGGGATGTTATAAGTTTGAATTCGATGTTTGTCTGTGTGTGTGTGTGTGTGTGTCTATCTGTGGCATCGTAGCTCTCAAACGGATGGACCGATTTCGATGCGGTTTTTTTTTTCATTTGAAAGCCGGTTTCCTTGCGATGGTTCTTAGTTATGTTTGGTTAATATCGATCCAGCAGTGTAGGAGTATCAGCTTTACCAAAATGATGTAATGACGTATGATTACTTGATTAAGTGCTTCACACGTACATAATCGTTAAATGACAATTGATAATTCCTGTTGAAAAGAACGTAATACTTTACTTTTATTATTTTAGCTTGTGTCGGATGTTATTCAAAATTTTCAATTCAACTTATTTAAAAACAAAATAAACTAGTGCAATATATATCTTAATTGACAAACACATTAAAACATGTAGGAAATAGTAATTATAATCACATTACAAAGAAACAATTTGTAAAGTTGTAAGATTTGAGGATATAATTACTTAAATACAAGTCATCGCGGCCTAATTGCTAAAAGGTTCCTGTTATAGATAAAACATGTTTCAATATACAACATTGCGATTTTAACGAAACACTTCCTAAATTATTTTAAGAGACTTCCTCGAAATCGATTCTTCATCCGCCTATGTATGTCCCACAGTTGGCCACGGGCCTCCTCCATTGTTGAGGGGAACATTAACCCCCTTATACCACATTGATCAGACAGGTTTTTTTTTTGTGGTGGGTTGCGGTCGGCGCGCTCCTCGCACCACTCCGTCCGGGGCGACAGAGGGGCGTAAGCACGCACACCCGCATCCCACCCGAACACCACGTCGCCTTCGTCGTTGGGCCTACCACCGGAGCAGGGTTACTTGTCATCAGTGGTCGGCCCGACGGAATACCCCCTACTTGGGGTACCCTCTCATCGACCGACGTCCAACCCTCGCGGAAGACGTCGGTCTTTCCTACGCGGTGGGCCTCTCGGCGAGTGACGGACTAACTCCCCGGTCACGTCACCCGCGGCCTCGGCTAGGGCGGCATGACGCGCAGGTAATCGGGCCTGCGCCGCCCCAGTCGCCGGCGGCGGGTCGCTTCGTCGAGGCTGAGCTCCTCGCGCGCGCGACCCGCGGCCTCCTTCTGCGAGATCACTGCCTCGCAAATGATCAGACAGGTTAGTATACGTTGTAAATAAAACTACTTTTACGGATTTTATCGCGTTTGTATTTGATTTATGATTGCTCGACGTTGAGAACACTTTACAGCATTCATGGTCACGGGCGGACAGGAGTCCGTCAGTGACAATGAATGCTGTAAAGTGTTAGAATACAAACGCAGTAAAATCCGTAAAATTGTTTTATTTACAATGTATAGTGCTCGCGTAGACGTCAGATATCATTAGGTTAGTATACGGTTTTATTTAGAGTTTTTCTTCGCTTGCATAGATGTTTTATGCATATTATATCTCCGTTCTTTTATAACACCCACGGATAGTAGAGGGGGGGATAGTGAATTGTATTCTTACTCCATCACCAGACAGAATTCGATTCTTACACATGTATTTTGAATTATACTGACTCGCGTAACATCATTTTCGTCACATAAGAGAGAAAACGATGGAGGATTAGAGACAGAGCGCCGTAGGTACCTATAACACACGCGAGGGATACTCTCGAAAGGAATACACTTTTCACCTTATTTAAAAAAAAAGACAGCACCTATATCCTATTTTGTACTAAGGAGATTAATTAAAACAACAAAACAAACATAATTAACAAACACAAATTACATACAGACTCGGAACAACAATTTATGGAGCGCATAAAGAGCCGTCCTGCGCGGGATTCGAACCCGTGACAATGGCACTGTAGGGTTCTTAACTACTACGCCATTAGTTTTGCGACATGTTTCGTTAATTCTCTATTCATATTGGTCGTAGAGTGATATTATAACTTTTTTCGATAAATGGGCTATCCAATACTAAAATAATTGTTCAATTGGAACGAGTAGTTCCTGAGATTAGCGTGAACAACCAAATAAACTCTTCAGTAATATTATAAATGCGAAAGTAAGTTTGTTTGATTGTTACGCTTTCATGCTTAAACCACCGAACTGATTTTAAAAATTCTCTTACTGATGGAAAGCTATAATATCAGGGAGTAACATAGGCTGTATATATTCCCACGGGAACGGGCACTACGCGGGCAAGGCGACTAAAACTGAAGTGAAGCGAGGGCTGGTTGCTAGTATTAGCATATATTTACTAAATTTATTACTAACTAGCAACCCGCCCTCGCTTCGCTTCGGTTTTAGTCGTTTTACCCGCGTAGTTCCCGTTCCCGTGGGAATACCGGGATAAAATATAGCCTAGTTTACTCGCTGATATTATAGCTTTCCATTGGTGAAAGAATTTTTGAAATCGGTCCAGCCGTTTTGAAGATTACCCGGAACAAACAGACAGACAAAAATTTTTTAATCTGTATTTTAGGCATAGGTGTCGTGCAAATAACCGTGTGAGCATGAAAAAAGCCTATTATTTTGACATTACAAACAGACACTCCAATTTTATTTATTGGTATAGATAAAAATGGATACTTGCAAAACTGAGGATAAATCTACACTAAAATATTCGGTAAGCAGGGACCATTCGGATACTCGTTGAAAGTGTTATTGAAGGGGTTTTTTTAAGCGCTTTAAAAATAAACCCATTGACACGGGTTACATCTCGAACGGGTGCAGTGTAACCTCTTCCGAATAGGTAAGATACCCTTTCATTCTGTAACACTGTAACGGCCTGGCCACGATTTTGGTCTTAGCGGCGAGCGGCGCGGCGTGCCGAGCGGCGCACGCTTGTAAAGCCCCATAAAAAGCCGTCTCAAAACCGTTTCATGTGAAAGTCGTTGTAATGGAATAAAATTTATAAATTAATATATAATACATATATAAATAATTAATACAAACGCGATATAATCCGTAAAAGTAGTTTTATTTACAACTAGCAATCCGCCCTCGCTTCGCTTCGGTTATAGGTTATAGTCGTTTTACCCGCGTAGTTCCCGTTCCCGTGGGAATACCGGGATAAAATATAGCCTAGTTTACGCCCTGATATTATAGCTTTCCATTGGTGAAAGAATTTTTGAAATCGGTCCAGCCGTTTTGAAGATTACCCGGAGCAAACAGACAGACAGACAAAAATTTTTTAATTGCTATTTTAGGCATAGGTGTCGTGCAAATAACCGTGTGAGCATGAAAAAAGCCTATTATTTTGACATTACAAACAGACACTACAATTTTATTTATTGGTATAGATTTTTTTTTCTGGTTTGGTCTGTCATTTTAGTATATATAGTATGTAGTAGTAGTGTAGTATACGTTTATGTGTTATTACTATGTTCTACCATTTTATGTAAATTAAACAAGCATATTTTGTATTTTTTTCTTACATACCTAATTCATATATTTTTAATTAATTTATAAACAGATTTTTTAAATCAAAGTTGTTTCATTTAAACTTTAAACATTCAAGTATATGTGTGCATTGTGTGTGACCGATTTCAAAATTCTTTCACCAATGGAAAGCTATAATATCAGGGCGTAAACTAGGCTATATTTTATCCCGGTATTCCCACGGGAACGGGAACCACGCGGGTAAAACGACTATAACCTATAACCGAAGCGAAGCGAGGGCGGGTTGATAGTACTTATATAAATAGCTTTTCAATTAAGGTAATTGCCCATTTTAAAGTATTAAATTGGATATAGTATGTCATCCTTAAGAGACAGACATATGCCACCGCGGACTTTTTTGGAGGCATTTTAAGGGATAGTTACAATACTGTAGTACTTTATTTTGATCTATCTCGTAGGGTTCAGCCAGCGTTTTGTTACAGACGCTATAAGGTCACGAAGAGCGAGAGGACACCGTCCTGCCACCACTGCGATTGCAACGAGAACACGGCGCAGCATACATTCGAGGTCTGCGTGGCATGGGCAGAGCAGTGCCGTGTGCGCGTCGCAATCATCAGTGCTGACCTGTCGCTGCCGACCATCGCTAGGACGATCTTCGACAGCGTCAGGAACTGGGACGCGGTCTGCGAGGCAGTTATCTCGCAGAAGGAGGCAACGGAGCGGGTCCGGAAGGCATTTCTCTACGATGGCACGCTCCGCCGCCCGCCGGCACGTTGAGCGGCGCAGGCGCGAGTACCTGCGCCTGATGCCGCGGGTGGACGGGCCGGGGATTAGTCCGTCACCCACAGAGAGGTCAACCGCGTGAGAGCGATGCTTCGGCACCACTGTCTTGCTGCCGGGGCGTCGAATGCGAGGATACCCGAAAGGGCACCCCGCCGGGCCAGCCACGGAAGTCAAGGAATCAGTTCCAGCGGTCGTGCCGATGGCGTTGGGAGGGAACACGGTTGGTTATGGGGTCGCATGCCGTCCATCCGTCGGCACGGGCGAATTGGACGGAGTGTCCAGACCATAGCCTACATAAAAAAAGGTCCAGCCTGCGTTTGCAATGCAAGCGCAAAAATTTTTTGATGTGAAACATCTATAGGCGAGGATGAACCTGATCGTTGGCGTGGCGTTAACACCACGCAGGGATATGTCCATTTGTGTAACGAAACCCTAAACTATTTTAGAATTTTGTACAAATTGGTCTCGATTTTCAGGCCCAAAAAATCGATTTTATAAATCGATATGAAGCACTGAATCGATTCGGTGAATCGATACTTTATCCTAGAAAATCGTCATTCGATTTTTGTTCTGCCCATTCGATAGGTACTAGTGTTCAGTATCGAATGTTAGGTAGTGTTCTATACTAATATTATTAGATAAATAACACTTTCAAATTTCTTAAAAAACACTCCTCATCACAATCCTGCCAGAAGAAGGGTACATTTCCTAAAAAAAGCTCATCGCAATCCCGCCAGAAACATATCTCGTCTTGAATTGGAAGAAAATTTGAAAAAAAGATCGATGGATCGATTAATCGGCAAACGATCCATCAGACCTCGATTTTCTTGTGAATCCATTCTTTGACCGTCGATTCAAATCGATTCGTCGTAATATTTTATTGATACTTTATGTCATATTAAGTCCTGACGTAATCTGTTTTTTTAAATTCAAATTTAAATCATTTATTATGCACCCCGAGATGACACATATTGTCAAGTCTACAAAATTAAATTATACTCCGGCCGCTCAGAGATTGCGTTTCTGACACATGTCAATTCGTCATAACTAGTGGTGTACAATAAATAACATTCATTATATTTAATAATGTTATTTACTGCATTCATTATGCATATTTATTCAATTCAATATAGATTTTGTTAAATTTATAGGAATTATTTCGCATGTTTTTTTAAAAGTGTCTTCATCTTTTTTATGCTATACGGTGAAGAAGTATTATGGCCGGCTGCATAATCTTTAATTTGAGCCCAGATTAGCTATATGGTATTGTACTGGCAGTGCAATGGGGGAATTCGAAGAACGCAATAAGCGTACTCCAGAGCCAGCTCTAAAACATAACGAACTTATGCCGGCTTATGGTCATTGACTAATTTCATCAACTCTGCTTTTAATGTAGACATATTTTCGCCTTTGCAGCCACCGATTCCTCTTTTTATTAGCTTCGGTAGGTACTTTATTTAATTGCACCGAATGATTAGGGGCATTATCCATTAACATAACTAAAGGTCTGAGAGGCCAGGTAGCAACACATCCTGGAACCACTCCTTGAATGCAGACACATTCATTTCTTCGTGGTAGTCAGCAGTAGTTTTTGACTCGAAAACCAATAAACCGTTATCCACGAAACCGTACTTCGCACAACCAGCGTGGCATATTATGAGTCGTGTTCCTTTACCCATTGGCACTTTCGACGTTGACGCTCGAGTGTCATTTGTCCAAGAATGAGAAAGCGTGTGGTTGGGGTTTAGCCTTGTCTCGTCGATGAAAACGGTATTGTCCCAATTATCAATATTTTTCGCTTCTTTCAAAAAGTAAATTCTTTTTAAAATTATGTTATTCCTTTCTAAAATAATTTTCCAGAAGAAACAAATGAACTGCTTTCAAAGATGCTAGAAGCGACGACCTGTTAAGGACTTCTGGGAAAATAACTACTATATGTATGCTTCCGTGTGATGACGGAATTAAAATACAATTCACCACCCCCCTTTGCTGCCCGTGGGTGTCGTAAAAGACGATTAAGGGATTATAATATGCATACAATATCTAAGCAAGAGAAGGAGAATTCGAAATAAAACCCAACACCAATACGTCTAACCAGCATGGTGCAGTTGGTCTATTTCCGTCCCATTGTGGAGGAGGCTCGAGCTCAGTAGTTGGATGTTTATGAATTGTGGTGAGTGATGATGAATGAATGTGATTCCTTATAGCATCAGCCTCAAAGCTATCTAGCTATTTATATTTATATTGTCTGTTATAGGTTCATTTTTGCATTTCCTTTTTTGGTGTTCGTAAAATATTTTTCCAGTGCCCGAGGAGTCGAACTTTTCTGTATTAATATTTGTTATTGTCCGTTCGCTCACTCCAAGCGCCTGAGAGATGCGCTTTTGTATTGTTATAATTACGGGGCCCGCCATTTTGTCTTTTAAGCTCAAGGTAATATTGAAGCTTAATAACTTATTCTCGTGTTTCACTTTTCAATATTTAACCGCGTTTCGGCATTATTATTTTGCACCAAAAGTGCAAAACAGTAATATACGATACACAACAAAAGTCTAGATTAGCGCAGAGGCTGACCTCTTACTGATATAACAAGGCGAATCAGTCAAATAAACAACAATAACAGTCACGAGAAAATACATATTGAGAAACACTGGAGAACGTAGTCTGTGCGCGCGAGACGACAAGAAATGACTCTTTGTGACTGTCACAAAATGGCGGTCCTCACAACGCTATTATGGGTAGCCATTTTTCACTAGTAATATAAAATAATAAGTTATTTTATTTTTATTTTTTTTAATAGATCTGATTGATATCACGATATTTATTTTCTTAAGTTTTGATTGGGCTTACCTTTGTCATATTATTAACTTTATTAAATAGTAAATACATTATATATTATAAAATAAAATTATAACGTTTTATTAATAATATGCCGACAGATTACATTAAGATTATAAAAATATGCGATTACAATTGCCTCGTTATTTTGTCCCATCACTACAAAAACAAACATAAGATAAAACCTTGAAACAGCGCAGTGTGACATGTTTTGACTTAAAAACTATTGTTTTTATATTTGTTAATTGAGTAATTGTTAATAATTTTAGCCGAAAATTAATACGTTTATTGTAAGTTGGCTTATGCCAACTTACAATAAACGTATTAACGTACGTACGGTCGTATTAACGTACGTATTAATTTATTCAATGTTTAATCTTATTACTCGTTAATAATGTAAATATAAGATATTTAAAATTGTGCGGTAATTAGTACGTCAGTTTAAAGTTACATCGCCCATTCAATCATGACCTGTCAGAAACGCAATCTCTGAGCGGCCGGACTATATATATATAAATTAACCAAAAAAATAAACTACCACCGGCATCAGATCTGGCATCTGAAGACTGAGAAGATTCGGCAAGAAACTCAGCGGGCTTGTCTATTATTTTTAATTATTTTTTTTCTTCTTACAAGATATAAAATTGTGTACATGTTTGGTAAGAACTAGCTCCAGTGTGATGCCCTTCGAACCACAAGATACGTAATATAATTCAAACGATTATGGCTGGACCAGATTCAACAAGCGTTTATGCATATACATATACCTACTGCCAGGGGTCCTGAGCGACGGCTCTCTTTTTTTATTTACAACATGACATTAGAAAACTCTAAAATGGTCAGTATTTTTCTACTATATTAGGCATGTATTATACATAAAACTTTGAATCACTATCTATACCAATAAATAAAATTGGAGTGTCTGTTTGTAATGTCAAAATAATAGGCTTTTTTCATGCTCACACGGTTATTTGCACGAAACCTATGCCTAAAATAGCAATTAAAAAATTTTTGTCTGTCTGTCTGTTTGTTCCGGGTAATCTTCAAAACGGCTGGACCGATTTCAAAAATTCTTTCATCAATGGAAAGCTATAACATCAGGGCGTAAACTAGGCTATATTTTATCCCGGTATTCCCACGGGAACGGGAACTACGCGGATAAAACGACTATAACCTCTAACCTATAAGCGAAGCGAGGGCGGATTGCTAGTTTATTATAAAAAACTAAGTAAGTAGGTACATCAAAAAAACATGAATAGACACGAAAATAGAAATATTTTAATGTTTAATGGCAATATTTTTATTTTCGTGTCTATGCATGCTCATTTTCATAAATATGAATAGACACGAAAAAGAAATTTGCAAAATTTCTATTTTCGCGTCTGTACATTAGGGTGGGTCAAAAACAACAATTCTCAATTTTTGTACAGGCTCAGCAGCAAAAAGGTGCTAAATGGTACGTAATTGATAATTGATACGTAAAGTTGTAATACATTATTTTAATTTTTACTGCCTCCGGATTGAGATAGAATTTATTAAAAATTGTAGTATTTTAGTCTATGTTACGCCTTTTTTTCCCACTTTATTTATATCTTAATTCGCGCGTATTTGTTTTTAAAAAGAAGAAAAATTGATAAGTTCAAAGACAAAAGAGTAAAAAGGGGTGGGGTTACCTTATTAATAATGGAACGTACGAGAAAATCTTGGAATTGTCCATTATTTGGTAGTCTATGTGATTTGAAAGACAACATATTGCCCACATGTGAAGATATGATGAAGTTTTATGGGTGGACCAGACAAAAATTAAAATTTGAGCGGGAAACTAAAAAAGAGCCAACATACAAAGAAATTGAGGGCATTGTGATTACAAAACTGATAGAAATATGGGCAAAATCTTTCTATTTATTATTCAATTATTCTATTCCTAACCTAAACAACATTTAAAATGCAAAAAATTGCTAAAATCTCACCCAAAAATACCTACAAATAAGTTGAATGATTTTCGTCTTAGAAGTAAAGTGACATTTCGGCTTGCAAGTGTCGAGATTTTCTGAAATGTACTTGCCCCAAAAACAAAAAGATACCAGCAACAGAATACAGCTTCATAATAGATCAACGATCCACGAGAAAAATAATTTGGCGACCTTCACCACGATATCATCAAATCCAAGTAATTTATCGCTAATTCTATCGCTTTTCATACAAACCGTCTTATCGTTGAAGTACCGTGGTACCAGTCGGCTAGACAGTACAGGGGTTACAAACATTTATGTCTGTGTGTAATTTGTTTAGAATTTTAATTAAGAAATTATGAGACACCTAAACGTGCAATAAGAAAGCATACATACACGTTACCTACCTTACCACTGCCCTAGCATGAAACTGATAGCTAACCTATCTTAAGCCTAACTTTTTGTTAAATACGTAAGGTGAGGTAAAATAATATCGTCGGTGCGCGTGCAATACCGCGGAAGAGCAGATGGTTAATACCGCGTAACAGCAAAAGGCGCAAATTTGAAATATCGCGCCAGTGAATGCCTAACTTGTATTTGGAGGTAGTAGATTCGACAGATTTTGAATTAGTCCATAAGAAACCTTGATTTAGGCATTAAAACAATACTGCGGAACAGCTATGTGTCTGAAGTTGGCAGCAAGTCCGCGTATTTACTGAATCGACGAAGAAGTTACAACGCAATTAAGACGTGCTCCTGACTATTACCATTTTGCCATGAACAACAGCCATGTAAGTATGTTTTTTTATTGTTGGATGTGTAAATTTATCAATAGTTTATGCTAGGATAGTGTAGTTACGAGTAAATATTTAATTATTTTAATGATTATGGCAAACATAACCTCCATTTCGTGGTTACACGGTTTTAAGACTTCATGATTTGATTACATTGATCATTTACACGGTATTGTATTGTACAAAAAATAATATAACTTAAGTTACTTTTAGGTTAAAACGTTAGAATCAAATATAATGGCAAATCAAGACAATCACAGTTTTTCTTTAGAAAATGCTGATTTAATATCAGCATTTTCTAAAGAATTCAATCTCTTGATCAGATGTTATCTGATTATTAGTCTTAGTTTTCTTTTCAGCCACCCATTGGTAAGAAAGGGGTGGTGATATTTCAATCAAATTTAAAGATTTTCAATATTCAATTCACTATTTCATATTTGAATATAATTAGATACAATTTATAGATTTTTCATTTTTGGAATAAATTTTAAACGGTTTTTTTTTGGGTGGGTTATCTATGGTCCGGGACGACGCAGGATCGGTGCGCGGCCCCATAAACCACCGTATTCCCACCTCATCGACATTGTGCCGAATAATTCATGATTTGATTACATTGATCATTTATACGGCATTGTATTGTACAAAAAATAATATAATTTAAATTACTTTTAGGTTAAAACGTTAGATCCAAATATAATGGAAAATCAAGACAATCACAGTTTTTCTTTAGAAAATGCTGATATTAACGACGACGTGATTACACTAAAAGATCTGTGTGAAAGGCGAAACATATTACTGAAAAAGAAGGAGGAAATAATAAGGAAATGGAATTACCAAAATCAACCACTATTGCAATTAGATTCAATATGTACCTTCATCAGATAATATATTACAGCTAGATCCAAATCAAAATATAACATCCGAATTTATTACACTTACGACAGCTTTGAGTCCTGAACCAATACAAAACGATAATAAAATTACTCCTCTTGAATTAAATGTTAATGTAGTAGAGCACAATGACGGCCTTGATTTTTCGTCTGATGATTCAGTCGCAGATCGTTCTTATGCCGCTCTATCAGATATAACAAATTTAAAGCCATTATCACCAGAAAATGTGGAATGGTTTCCCGAAAGGGAAACAGAAGAGAAGTCAA
Source organism: Lymantria dispar (assembly GCA_032191425.1). Lineage (NCBI taxonomy): Eukaryota > Metazoa > Arthropoda > Insecta > Lepidoptera > Erebidae > Lymantria > Lymantria dispar. The sequence goes on from CM063452.1 coordinate 32,840,262, forward strand.
AAAACAGCAAAAGAAGCGCAGAGGAGATCAAAATACTTGGAAAAGGATGAAAAATAAGCGACAAAGAATGTTGGGCGAAGAGTACACCGGATTTAAAAAAGACGGTAATAAATTTGTACAAAATGATCCTAAACCAGCACGCACAATGGGTCCAATATGTATGTCAATGCGATGTTTCAGCGGCAAAGCCATGTATTGTTCGAAATTAACAGAAGAAGTTAGATCAGAAATCTTCAAAGCCTATTGGAAAATGAATTGGCAAGAAAAGAAAATATACATATCTTCAATGGTGGATCAGATTCCTACCACCAGAAAAATTAAGCGCTCAAATTCAAGGCGAAGTGGTACCAAAATTTATTATTTAAAGGTTAATGATAAGAAGGAAAGAGTTTGTCAAAAAACGTTTCTGGAAACATTAGGTATAAAAGAGTGGACAGTTAGATACTGGCTAAAAGAGAAGATGAGTAAAAATGAATCTGAATCTGATCAAGGAGAAGTAGTAGTCAAAAAACCCAAAAAAGAATTAGCTAAAAAATATTTGATTGCTCTACCAAAGCTGCCGTCCCATTATTGTAGACAATCTTCCTCGAAATTATATTTAGAGCTTATCATACAAAGTCGCAATTATATCGTCTTTATGTAGATTATTCAGTTTCGAGAAATGAGCCGGTGGCTTCAAGAAATGTATTTGAAGGTGCTTTATTTGAAGATAATATCGCACTATTTCAACCTAAAAAAGATGTGTGTGACCAGTGCTGCGCTTACAAAGTAGGTAATATATCAAATGTCCAGTATACCAAACATATTGAACTAAAAGACTTAGCCAGAGCTGAAAAGAGTTCTGACAAAGAAGCAGCAAAGAAAGGAACTATACATGCAATAACAGCAGATCTTCAGGCTGTAAAAGTGTGTCCTTGCCTTAATGCTAGTGCCTTATATTTTAAAACAAAACTAGCCGTGCATCACTTTACAGTCTATAACCTGGGAAATAATAGAGTCACATGTTACTGGTTCGACGAAACGGTATGCGACTTAAAATCGACTACCTATGCAACATTATTTGTCGATTATTTGACAAAATTACTGAATGATGATCCCAAGGATGTCGTAATATTTACAGATGGCTGTACTGCCCAGAATAGAAATAATATTGTATCGAATGCATTGTTACATTTAGCAATGGCCAAGAACATAGTGATAACGCAGAAATATTTGGAGAAAGGCCACACCCAGATGGAAGTGGACTCGGTTCACTCTGTAATTGAGAGAAAATTGAAAAATAGAGACGTGTTTTTACCTTCACAATATGCGACTATTACAAAAGAAGCAAGGAAAGTACCAAGTCCTTATGAAGCTATTACGCCGGATTTTACTTTTTTTAAAGACTTCGGTCATAAAGATTATCTTATTTATGAATCAATCAGACCTGGTCGTAGGGCGGGTGATTGTTGTGTCGTTAACATTAGAGCACTGAAGTATAACCCAAGTGGTACAATAGACTATAAGCTTCACTTCAAAGATGACTTTACGCCTTTGCCGAGGAAACCAAATAAAATATTCTCAATTGACAGTGTACCTTCACTTTATCAATCTAGACGACCAATATCTGCAACCAAGTACCATCATCTACAGGAGCTAAAGAGTGTTATACCAAGAGACTGTCATAATTTTTATGATAATTTGCCTTTTAAATAATTTTTCTATTGTGACAATATTTTAAATGTTGTGATTGATTATTGTTTTAATTTGAATTTTAGATTATTTTTGTTAAAGTTTATTTTTGTTACAGTATACTAGTTGATAAGACTAAGTATTTTGTTGATAAGAATAAGTAAATAGGTACCTTTCTAAGAATAAGAAGTGCACTGCCAAAACACTAATATTGAATAAGTAGATCTCAAAAATAAGTATTAAGTTAATATGTTGTAATTTTAAGAGAACTTACAAGACTGCTGATTAATTAATTCCTAATTACACGATTTATCTTTTTTTTTTTTTAGTTTATTTAACTTAACCAGCCAGCAAACAAGCAGATGTTCGCCTGAAGATTTAATACCATAACTATTTCGTTTATTTTAATGCCATTTAACCCAATTGATTTACCATTCTAAAGATACAATAAACCAGTAAGACGTTGATTTCTAGGGTAATGAAGTATTATATTTTTATTAGAAGTGACCAATCTCGCCTTTAGAACATAATAATGAAAAAGATTTCTTTAAAATTTGATTAATAATTAAGAATAAATTGTTTTGTCATAATAAATTCATTCCTTTAATACAATGTTTTATTTCAAGAGCGCGTATTTGTTAATATTAAATTAATTTTTCTATTATCTATTGCTTCAAAACCGCGTAAGTCACTAAAGACACACATGATGATGATGATACACGGCATCTAAAGAAGTTACGGATCAATTTACGTTAATTTATTATAAAGTAAGTCACAAAAAAGCTACTACATAGTTCGGTCCGTAAAATATGGTCAAATGACTAAGATATTCAGTTTTTTTCACCTCCTGTAAAATCGTACAAAAACCGATACGCGGTATTTACAAATAGCTCTTCCGCGGTTTTGCACGCGCAGCGACGATATACTAAAATAATTCATTTATGACTACAAAAATCTATACTTCTGAACTGTTACTTCCACTACTATTACTATCACTGCTGCTACTATGCTGCTGTCTGATACATGATTTATGAATGCATCGATATACATTTCGGTATATAATGTCATCGAGGCCCCTCATTTTTTTCAATATCTTTTACGTACTCCACACGGAATGTCAAACAAAATGGCGACTGGGCCACACCACGGCACTGATCTCATACACCTGACGCTAAAATCAGTTAAGAAAAGATTATAGGTTTTGACACACATAACCTAAAATTTTGCATCTACTTGTGCGATCCTTTAGGTTTATTACACCTGACGGTAAAATGAGTTGAAAGAAATGTGTCATAACTTAAATCTTGTCATTTTTTGGGAATTACATAATTCTTTGAAACTAATTACGTATTTAATTATAGGATCTATATTGAATTTATATAAATTTTCTCGGTACTGTAATTTTAATGTTACTTAAAACCTTTTGCTTTTCAAACATTTGAATGTGATTTGGCATTCTTATCAATGATATTATTTATAAATTGATGAAATGTCACCAGTTGCAGGTAAATTTGGTATTTTAAAACAATCAAATACATGATTATAGGATATTAAAAACATAAATTTCCTGTGGTAATTTTCCTAGATTTCGTAAAATTTTGAGTTGTGCTGTTTGTAATTTTGCTCCCTTGTAGGCCTGTACCAAGAGAATTTTGCGATACAACACTTTGAAAGATTTGTATGGTAAGCGATAGAGTTTTTTTTTGCATTTTGAGATATCATGGTGAAGGTAGGTGAAGGTCGTCTTTTGCCACGTTATCTGGCACTGAGTACAGTATAGATGACGGCGCAACAAAACAGATGACCAAATTACTAAAAAAGAAGATGTTGAGAACAAAATCGGAGTGTAAACAAATAAAAATTGTTAATACTTGTACGGAAAGCTTGAGCAGCACCTCTGAATCTGAACACGTTGTCGTTCAGTCCAAAGAGTCAGACCTAGTAATACAAAGGAACAGCTACTTCGCACACTCAGAAAATGTATTGTTTGCAATGTTAACAGATCCCCAGCGGCACATCTGTGAATTAGCTGCACGTCTAATCTTGAAAGCTAGATCAGAAACAACAAAAGCATTGCGTCTGTTTCAGACAACAAAGACTAACTTTAAGGCAACAGCATACTACGGTCTTTTGAATTGGCAGGAAAGTATTACTGAACCACCGCTATTAAAGTCTGTAACCGAAAATGAAATCCGATTGCTTATTGACCTGAAAGGAGAAGGAGAACTGAATTTACTACGCCTGCCTTGTTACACTCAAGCAGTTGAAAGAGCGCTTAAAGCTGTGACCGAAGCTTCAGCCACTATGTGATAAAAAATCGAGAGAGGGACTTATAAACGCCCAGATAGATTCAAGGAAAGCGATGCCAAAATTCGACAGCAAGAAGGATTTTAACGTAATCTAAACAATTCATTTAAATAACAATTTAGTAAATTAGAATTGTTATGACTTTATTTTTGTCTTTTTTTTATTAATAAACAAAAGATTTTTATGATTTACGGTCTTTATATTAAAAACAAAAAATCTTTACCCATCAATACGCTATAGCCCTTTGTCACTATATTTATTTAATTTTCACGTGACTCCGGAGGCGGAAGATTAACTCCGAATGCTATCAAACTCCGTACTCTTATTTACAGTTACCATTTAACACCGTTTAATTACTGTGCTCCTATAAAAACTAAACATTTTTTTTTTCATATATATGTGACCTACCCTATGCCTATGCCTGTGCTGTGTGGTAGCGGCTTCGAATACTACAAACCCTTGCTTTGCTCGTGGGTGTCGTAAAAAACGACTAAGAGCCCTAGATTGACCCGGACCAACTCCATCTGGTACCATTTGGGTCAAAGATTACATTCCCAAGGAGGGTTGACGTCAGACAGGCGGCCGGTCATAAAAGTCATTGCCGAAACTTTTTGCAATATGTCAAAACAGATGACATATTGCGTGGACCCCAAGTAATTGGGATAAGAGCAAGATGATGATGATGATGATGTGACCTACCCTACTGTACATGTTTGTTCGCATAAACATGAATAGGTCACTTATCTACCGCTGTTTGTTGTCAAATTCGTAATATCTAAATAAAAAATAGTAACGCAAAGAGGTGCCGCTGGGTGCAAAATATACCTACACCGACATGTCGCTCAATTTTATTAGGTAATTCAAAGTAACCCGAATAAAAGCTTTTCATGAAGGTAACCTCTTCAAAGGCTTAAGTCGTTGAAAGGGGTAACATCTTCACGTGGTTACCGTAACAAAGGGGTTAACCCTATTGCTGGGTTTTGCCGATATAACCCAAACAAAGGGTTACACTGCGTTATGAGTGACCCCATGTACGGGTTACCCTGTCGAAAGGCTTAAGCCTTAAGCGGGGTTGTACGGTCCCTGTCGGTAAGTGGAAATACCTCGATTTTATTGGATCAAAACGCACAATTTTATAATAATTCTCAACAAAAAACCTGCAACTGTTATATCACTGATGCCATAGTCTGAATTGGATCAAATTGAAATGGGACCATAAGGGAAGGCCCAGCTTTTAAATTTAAAAAAACCATCAAAATTTGTTCACCCAGTCGAAAGTAACAAACTTAAAAAAACAGTCAAATTGAGAACCACTTCCGTCTGTTTGTAATGTCAAAATAATAGGCTTTTTTCATGCTTACACGGTTATTTGCACGAAACCTATGCCTAAAATAGCAATTAAAAAATTTTTGTCTGTCTGTCTGTCTGTTTGTTCCGGGTAATCTTCAAAACGGCTGGACCGATTTCAAAAATTCTTTCACCAATGGAAAGCTATAATATCAGGGCGTAAACTAGGCTATATTTTATCCCGGTATTCCCACGGGAACGGGAACTACGCGGGTAAAACGACTATAACCTATAACCGAAGCGAAGCGAGGGCGGGTTGCTAGTAATTAATAATCATGTTCTGTGTTTGACGGTCAAAATCCCTCCTATTGTGAAGGAGGCCGGTGCCCAATAATGGGATCTATGGACTGCAATGATGATGATGATGATACGTAATATATTGTTTGGAGTTTTTGAGAAAGCAGGACACATGTGATCCGCTCAATAGCTGAATAAAGAAAACACAGGGTGTTATCGAGTCCAGCGCCCTGAAAAGCTGGACAGGATAAAGCCAGACGACAGCTGACTCAAAAAAAAATGTTGAGAGAGTTGTTTAACGTTTTGTCGAATCATAAAATGATTACCATTAGTCAATTTCAAAGGAACTGTAATGATTAATTTGTTTGGTCATATGAGTAAATAGTAAATTGAATCCATGTTATCTGTTCTACGCGAGCATTATATTTATAAAAACTTGTTTGACAAGCGATAAATGATCGCCACACGTGGAATTTGAACCCACATCGTCTTACCAATTAGGCGAGCATGGGCCTACGGCGCGCGGCGTGTGGAACGTTCCTCGCAAAGACGATATTAGAAGTGCAATATGTAGTATGTAACGTAGATGTAGGTTCAAATACCATTTTCGCACGTAAGTTGTTATGCGGCTGACAGAACGGCTGACTAGCGGTATACTGAGCATTAAAATGTCCCTCGAAGTAGGTATGTTACAAAAAAGATGGGTTCAACTTGTGTCTAAAGTCGAGCGCTCTCCGAGTCGGGTCTCTGAATGGAGTGAACGCAACTTAGTTCAGTTCAATCCACAAAGATACAAGTATGCGCGTTCTTCTTTAAACGAGGTTTAAGAAGAGTACGGTCTTTACAACGGCAACGGTCCATGTGCAGCAAGATCACCTACCATCAGGTGTGCTGCTTGCTCGTTGGCCAACATCAGAAATAAAAAAAAAATAATATTAACATTTAAAATCTCAGTAATTTAGCGTCAAATTCAACTTTCATTTAATTATCCACTAGTTTATTGACATCCGATTAGTGGAGTGTCATATCACCGTAGTTGACAGGCCAGTGCCGAAAGTAGTTCCTATATATACTATATTCCTATATGCTTCCCAGAAAAGTGCTGTTATCCTTACACCTGGTGATATCTAAGCCGGCTTTTACAACTCTCACAGATATGAGGCAATAACACGCTGTACTCTTAACCTGTCGTGACACGGTCAGTTTTGGAATCATACAATCCTTTAATTTGTTGAGGAGAGTTTAATTAAAAAATATGCTTTACGATTGACTGAAGTATTATTGGTATAGTCCTGTACATACGTCCTCTTGTGGTTATGTGACGAGCTCGTCCAAAGCTTTATCCCTGTTGAACTGGTGCTTGACTAACGCTGAGACAACCTTCTCTTCTGAGAACCCTAGATCCATAAGTTCGCCGACTATCAAAAGGAATTCTATGATCTGAAAAATGCAAAAAGCTATTGTCAGGCAAATTTTTATCGACTTAAAAAAAGAAACAGGATCTTATTCGACAGTATATATAGAAAAGAAGACAGGTTTATGACTCCAAAAACAGGACAATCTATTGGAGGTTTCTTTGTTTTGTTAAATATTATTAATTATTATAGATATATTTTTAATGTACAACTAGCATAAGGCCAAAGATGTATAATCATTTAGTAGAACTATGTACTTGTTAAGACTGTTTACAGCTGCAAATCCTGCGGAAGTAATGTCCGGTCTTAGCAGTATGCGTAGTATGGAACTATGAATAGACCCAGTAATTATGTTGTATTTATAAATTAAAGAAAAGTCTGTCGTATTGATAAATCCAAAATATTATATTTTTATTCATTTCTGCTATTGTTGTATATAGTCAATCCAAGAGGAGAAGTAATGATATACACGCTTGCTAGACCGGTTTAAGAGCCCTCAGTGCTCACCCATAGTCTGCGTCAAGCTCTCAAAGCCTTCTGCGGCTAACAGCTACACACTCCACAAAGTAAAAACGATCGCACTTTCTCTTATAATTATTCCAAGATAGTAGTACTTCTGACCATTCAATAAGTGGTTTCTCAGCAAGAATTGCCATACTATGATAAGAAGGTATAATGACTTCATCATCGTCATCATCATCGCAGCCCACATACGTCCACTGATGGGCTCGGGTCTCCTCCACAATGGGAGGGAACTTGACCTACTATACCATGCTGGTCAGACATGTTGGTACAGGGTTTCATTTCGAGTTTTCCTTCTCTTGCACAGATGTTATGTGCATATTATATCACTTAGTCGTCTTTTACGACATCCACGGGCAAGATAAGGAGTGGCGAATTGTATTCTTACTCCGTCACCACACGGAAAGCGAAATAAATAATGACTTATTGTATTTTTAACGCGTCACTACTCGCGATAAAAATTAATTTATAGTAATTTTCCTCACAATATTAACCGCGGGTAGGGACGGGACAGAATATAATTATCGTCACCCTTTGCGTGGAAGTCGTAAGAATCGGCTAAGGGACCAAGAAAGTGGGTAGGTAGGGTAAGGTAGAAGTGTGAAGAGAAGACGAGGACGCAATAATCATCCAGACCAAATTTGCTCTCCTACCAGGGGGAGAGACCCCTCTTAAAGCGGTGTAGAATTTATCTTTCGAAAGTCAAAAACGACAACGATTGCGAGTGTGTCGATATTGGTGGCGTACCTTATACTCAGAATTACAGAATAGTATTCGTTGAAGGTCGTACGGGTTTACGTGCCGACATCGACATACGCCGATTACGTAGGGGAGGCCTTACACAAGGACGTCTCGAAAGTCATTCGCATGTCCAAAACCAACTTCACGGTCGTTATGGGAGACTTCATTCGAAACTAGACATAAAGACAAACAATGAGCTGAGAGTGGGGGCAATATGTATTTGGACAAAGAAAACAAAGGGGCCAAAGACTGGCTAATTTTTTGGAGTAGAAAGACGTTTTATGATGAATTTCTTCCTCAATGAAACAGCTACAAAGGAAGTGGATCTGTGTTAGCCCCGGTGGTTCCACTAAAAATGAGATAGACTGAGGCCTGGTCGCACAAATGATACATATTCAATAATCATAAATATCAGAGACATTCTCTGTCATGAGCAGTAATTAAAACTGGGAGTGATCACCAGATAGTCTCGTAATATTATAGTCTCACATTGAATCTTCGTACAAAAGTCGAGCGGTCTCGCTTGATGAAGTCTACACTTCGACTTATACCCGTCCAATACTAGAACCTCGAGAGGTCTCAGCTCGAATTACACTTTTGCTTCCAATGCCTTGAAAACTGCGAATCTCCGAATGATACGAGCAGTTCGTGGAAATGCCGCGCGGTCGGGTCGAAGTTCTTTAACACCAACTTTCAGACCAGACTCTCAAGCTCATGGAGCAGAGAAAGGAAATAATGGATGTTCGCCGATTTAATATCTGTGTGGTGACGATTTAGGAACCCGAGACTTGGGGAGTTGTAAAAAGGCTGAAAGATCACTGTGGTCGCCAACGTGTATCCCAAGAGTGGCGCTTATAACTTTATTCTACTCTGCAATGCAAACGTGCAACGAAAAGCGTTGTTATTCAATAGCGTTGATTGCAAATGGTGAGCCTGGACCGCTACTGATAAATAACAATGTTTGTAAACAAAGCACATTAACTTTTAAGTCTAACTTAAGCATTGGAGTGGTTTATTGAGAAGTTGGCTTCCAAAACCCGGATAGGAAATGATTCATCTATTTCACGAGGAAAAATTCAATGTTCCAATTACTTATAGAGATTTTCTGGTAGTTAAGTCTGCATGTCATTTCACAAAAACAAACAAATAATCAGTATAAACAAATAGGGAATTGTAAAGATACTTGACAGTGAGACATTTAAATTGGTGTAATGGAGGCAATTGGCATCCAGACAAGATTTAAATTAAAAGATCAAATATTCGGTCTAAATATACATGAAATGAAACTAATAAAAATATGTAGAACATTTTATTTTTGTCACAAACAATCTATGTAAAAAAATATTGCAATTCTACCCATATGGCAATTGTTATATTAACGAGAGAAGCAGCAGACAGAGAATGCCAGGCATTTGCGGCCACTAACTCGCCCATCAGTAGGGCCAGGCAGGATGAACAGAACTGATAAACGCACCTCCCACCGTCTCGAATGATGATAGGATGAGGGCAGGCGGCCATGCGTTGGGCTGTCGGGATTTAATGACACCAGATGATCTCTAGCACCCTTTAAAAGTGCAGTAGGGGCCACTGCAGTTTGAGTGGGTATTTAGGTCATGTGAGGGAGACGCAAACACTTCCTCATCTGTCACTGGCAGGGGTGATGCATAAATGCATTTCCATAGTGTGAACAAAAAAAGAATTTCCAATTGAATTGCTCTGGGTTGAAGGTTCATATATGGGAATGATATTTCATTCAAATAAAACTTCACATAATTTTAGTCCCATATTGATATGCCATACAGCAATCTCAAGCAGTTAACTGTAGCATCTATTTGTATGCCAACTATAATAATCATATTGGAAGAGAATTCCTAGCAAACAACAAACACTATACAGTTATAAAATACTAAAATATTTGCCATCTATTGTTGAAATCCTATTTTCAGTCAGTCTAATGAGATCACATGTCACTGCTGGGTATGAGCCTCCTCCTCAATAAGAGTGAAATTGACCTACTATGCCATGCTGGTCAAACATGTTGGCATAGGATTTTATTTCGAACTTTTCTTTTCTCGCATAAATGTTACTTATATGTATGAGCAAGATTGAAAGAGTGGTGAATTGCTCTGTCACCCCACAGTAACTATTGAATATAGGCCCTGCAAAATAGTATCTATTGCCATAATCGCTAAACTAAGCTAGCAGGCAGGCTAGTGTGAGTAGCTTACCCAGCAATGTGCTTACTACCCATTCTGTTATTGATCTCTTAGCGGCTTCCATGAGACAAAATGAAACAGCCTATTTTAATTAGACTTACCTTTTTATCACTCTCTCCAACAATAGTGCACACTCGTGCTACCCTGTCAAGTGGAAATCCCATCCGGTGTATCTTCTTACACACATCTTGTAAGTGCGTTTGTAGCTTATCAAATGGATTTGGTAACTGCACTGTTTTCATTTTATTTATTCTATTTTTATTTTTGTGACTTGGTGATTGTTTAGGCTCCGTTTGTTTGTCTTGAGTATTTTTAGAAACTGGAGTAGTATTATGCGATCTTTCATTCATCTTCAACTTCTCCAATTCATCATTCAACTCTCTGACGATATCTGGTACGCTACGTGAGCGGGATTTTATAGTATTTTGTGATGCTGTGGTTAAATTCTTTTCAGTATTTTCATTAAGTACTGGAGTATTATAAATCGGCGTATTTGATGTTTGATACTGTACAGGTAACTGCGGATATTGGTAATAATAGGGTTGATGAATGTATGACGAGTCATTCGGTACTTGACCGATATCTGAAGTCATAGGTAATTGATTACCGTAATATGTGTCCATTGTTTGGTATGAGGTTGATGGAACATAATACTGATAATTTGGCATATACATATTGACATCATCGGCATTATTTGATATATAGTAACCGTTAGACATTGGATACGGTTGGGGAGTATTATACATCATACTTGGGCCTTGAATTGGCTGTTCCATATATGTGGCCGGTAAATAAGCTGTGCCTTCTAATTGTGCTTGAGATGCACAGTTTGGAAGGGAATAACTTTGATCAACTACATATGTAGGCTGTTGACAATTTACTGCTGATTCTTTTGGACTTTGTAATACCTGTGCTAATAGTTCCATATCATTTATGGTTTTCAATTCAACATTATCAAACGGGCTTGATGTATCATTTTCGAAATCTCTAAACGTCAGCATATCTATATTAGGATTATGTGTAATTCTAGTAATCTTATTATTTAATTTAAAGTTCTGTAGTGGGTCAGGGTCATCAAGTAAATTATTTTCAGAATAATGCGAGGTTACCAACGTTGGTTGGAGAATATTTAATGGAGGTTCTGTGACTACGGTAACGGGAGGCAAGTCAATGTTAGTGGAAACTTCAATCTTCTCAGGTGTATTAGCTTCACTAGTAATGTTATCACAGTCTTTATCAGCTTTTTCCTCTGGAGCCAGTACACCAATTTCATCAGTGCTAGGATAAGACACTTCAGACACGTTCAGCTGCTTCAATCGTTCTTCTTCTTCTGCGGCGGCTATCGCATCTAGCCTTTTCTGTTCTGCCTCTTGAAGACGATGTCTTCTTTCATTTTTCTTCGTCTCTTTCGCATTCTTAAGCTCCTCAATCTTCGACAGCACATTTCTCTCGAATGTACATGAGAAGTTTGCTGCATTAGCTATGTCAACAACCTTCTGGGCTCGTGTAATACATTCGTTTATACTATAAGGTAGATCGATTTTGGGAAACCGTTTGTATTTCTCCGATATTTTAACGGGCACATCGTCCATAAAATCTCCGAAATGTGACATAGCAGCGTACAGCACAATTAAGATAATGTAGATAATAATCAAACAATGAGAAAGCAAAGTTTGTTTCTGTTAGCAGCACTTTTAAGGTTACATAGTCCTCATTCAACGTCATCACCCATTACATTTTATGAAAGAGGAACTAAAGATAGAGATTTTAAAACGTTTTCTATAATCACTCAAAGCATTAATTAAATTATTATATTAAAATTATTCCTGCTTATGTTTTTAATATTTTTACGTGTAGATATTTGGCAGATAACGTCAGGACCTTCACATGAAAATTATATGTCAAAACAATGAAAAGGGAATATACATATTAACATGAAAGACAAAGAAAAGACTATATAATAACTGTAGTAAGAAAAGGAAAAGACATATCAATGCTAAGAAGGGAAGGCGTGGTGATCTGTAAATCTTATGTCAATGTCAATTGCTATAATTCTTGCTAGTATAAAAATAATCTCAATAAAAACTATCATGTGACTTTAGTAAACAAAAAGTTAAGTTATTTTAACAAGTACTCAATAAATCTATCTTTTTACATAAAAAGCGATAAATCATTTATACAAACACATTTTATTTCACTACTGGCCTAAAAAGGAACATATGAATTTGAAGTTTAAAAAAATAAAATCACGTGTGGTATTGTTCATTCACGGCCATCAGATGTCGTTAGTGTTGCTTGCTAAAGTCATGGCGGATCTTTTTCAGTAGATTTTAGATTTGCCGTAATTCGTGGGTAGATATTTACCGGCGTCGAAATAATTATAGTTTAATTTATTCACACAGTGAGAAGTTAACGTCACATTGTTATCGACAAAAATACCGACCGGAAGCAATATATTTAGAAAGAAAGGCTCTACTGACGGAACGTCTCGAATTTCGGCGTAGTCAAGATAAATAGAATCATTAGATTTCGACGTCGCACCTTACCATAATTAATTTATTACGCCTGCTATGATGCAATAATCTACCGCCACGCCGACCGCCATCGCATTTTACATTTGGAATACAGGTTGGTATGTCAAAAATTTTTATAGAAATAAGCCGGTGAACTTGTACTGATAACCTGAACGCCGGCAGGGTATCGAGTCGGGAATGAGCGAAGGTGTGCCAATAATGTACCATGGAAACGGGAGCTTCGGAGGTCCAGGTCAGATGTTTTATATGGGTGGGCAGGGAGAGCGTCCTACACGCCACTATCCATTGGATGTGCGACATAACCACGGTGGTTCGCCAGGAGGCCACACTACACCACGTCGATGGCAGCCTCGCCGAGACCGCCATCCTAATCCCAAGAGCATAGACAACACGGCATTTGGATATGATTCTGATGACTCCAGTTTATCCAGTAATGCTTCTGGCTCTAACAAATCTGGAGATAAAGGTAAGTTTTATAGATATGTAATGTAATAATAAGTAACAATTTGTTTCTCAAGGTAATCTATGTTCTAAATTTGAATGTTAACCTTTTAATTCTACCCTCCTTTAAATTCTCTTAATAATTAATTTACTGTAATTAAATAAATTTGCAGATATTTTAGTAATATTTACAAATGGATGACTGCCTAGCCATTAAGAAAACAAACTTATTTTGATTTATTTCATTTTTAAAAGTACCTATCTACTGTAAAAGTCTAATGCAAATAATGCTCCACTACTATTTGTTTATACACCAATACATACCTCTAATACAATGATAAAAAATAATTGTTTTTTGATAACTTATCTCAAGCTGATTTATACAACATTGTTGTAATACTGATTTGGCTTCTTGTTAAAATTTATAGGCTAATATGCCTATATGTATATAGTTTACACTTATTAAGCCCTTTGGGTTGTTTAACTGAGTAAACTCAATTAAGTTTTGAAAAATATGCCGCCTAAATATCATTAAACATTGTCATTAATAAGCTGCTATTGGTATGAAATATATAAGCAATTCTTTTAGATTCTCGAAGGTAAGATATTGAGTTTGACCACTATACTACCGGCACGCTATGATGGCTGTTTTGACGTTTGTGCACTCATGAAGTTTCGTATTTATACTAATTACATTTAAAGGAGCAAATTGCTGTTCTTTATTGTCAATAGTGACGTGCAGTTAGTCATAAAATTTATCGAACCATTATTTTAGGACTCAAAATTTATTTATTACATTGATTTCTAAACTATATATATTAGCGTCCCGCGAACATTTTTTTATTTTTATAAGATTATAATTATTGGTATACTTATTTACCACACAATTCGGCATTTGTTTTTCGAAATACAAAATTTTAAAAAGATTAAATTTAATACGTTCGTCATACTGGATCGCTGGCCACACAACTTCTAGCTCCGGCAAACTCTTGTCAATGCTCTATGCAAAAAAAAGCAGTTTCGACTTGACTTTGCTTCGAAAAGTACAAACTGTAAGTGCACTGCGATTGTGATATAGTTTTGACCTGGCTTTGGAGTTCGGATATTGATACTGCAGTACTGTTAACCCTTGCTCGTTAATTTGGATTCTGTTTATGCCTTTTATTGTGGATTTCGTCGATATGGCCGAACATACGCAGAGAACTGTTTTAAACATGATCGTGAATCTCAAAATGAAGGGGCCTTACTATTGTGAATATAATGCAATTGAGGTGGTGTGGGCTCAAATTAAGAGATATGCTGCAAGACACAATACAAAACTCCCATTTACCACAACAAAGATGCTAAAATATTAGAAGAAGCTTGTAAACATGTGACTAAAGGAGACTGGGAAAAGGTTGTGAATAGAACTGTTAAATTATAAAGGGAAATTTATGAAAGAGATGTGAATATAGATAATATTTGAGAAAACGAACTTATAATTAATGGTGGTGGTGATAGCCGTGACGACAGTGAAAATAGCAGTATGGACGAATCTGATTAAATATAGCCTTTTGTGGCACCTGTTTTTGGTCCCTTTTTGTATTAATTTGTTTCTTGTGTGCATATAAGTATGTACCTATATTCATTTTCATTCCAATATTCAGATCGTTCAAATACATTAAGTAAGCATTTATGGGTTTGTTTTATTAAATCTTTTTAATCAGGAACTACTTGCAATAAAAACTTATAGATTTCATTACCTATATTTTTTTCGAGAATAAATCGACATTTCACATCACTATTTTTTTTTATTTTTTTTTTTTTTTTTTTATATATTCACGCCTTTTTCCCATAGGGGTAGGCAGAGTCCACTGCCCTCCACCTGCTACGATCTTTGACATATTCAGCGTAGCAGAGCGGTTCTCTGTGGGCCACTTTTCGCCCCCGACGGAAACGAGACGTGACGTGTCGCGAACCACATCGCCGCCATTCGTACAGTTTTTTTTTTAATTTTTGAAACTCATTGCGTTTCCGCGAGAAATACATACACATATAATTAACGGACACAAATTACATCCAGACTCAGAACAACAATTTGTGGATCGCACAAAGTGTTGTCCTGCGTGGGATTCGAACCCCCGACACTGGGCGCTGTAGGTCACTAGCATTAACCACTACGCCATCAGTGCAGGAACTACTTGCAATAAAAACCTCTGTGAACTTGGCAGCCGACTTTTAGAAAAAAATTTTTTGTTATTCTCATAGGATTCCACATCGTTTGTACCCGTATGTACCACTTTGATTTTCGTTTGTACCTCAAACCAAAAAAAGTTACAGCGTTTTCAAAATTTGACCCGCAGCCGACTTTGGAAAATTAAAAATTTAGAAAAGGGGTCTGATTCGGGATCGTTTGTACCCGTTTGTACCACCTTCATTTTTAATTTTTCTCAAAACCCAAAAAAGTTACAGAAGTTTGAAAATTTCAAAAAACCAATTTCCACAATTTTTAGATTTTCGAAAATCTGCAAACGCAGATCAACGCTGAATCGTTTGTACCCGCAGAAATCACTTGTCTTTTCGTTTGTACCTCAAACCAAAAAATTTTTGGGGGTTTTCTAATTTTTCAAAAATAACATCCACGTAATTTCTGTAATTTTTGAGATATCTCAATTCTGCAAACGGGGTTCGATAAGGGACGGCGTCGTAAGGTTTGTACCGCTTTAAGTTTCGTTTGTACCTCAAACCAAAAAATTTTGGGGGGATTTCTAATTTTTAAAAAATAAAATCCATGTAATTTCTGTAATTTTTGAGATATCTTAATTCTGCAAACGGGGTTCGATAAGGGACGGCGTCGTAAGGTTTGTACCGCTTTAAGTTTCGTTTGTACCTCAAACCCAAAAAAAATGCGAGCGTTTTAAAAATTAAAAAAAAAAATAAAAAAGCAATTTTCAGATTTTCGAAAATCTGAAAACGTGAATCAACGCGGAATCGTTTGTACCCGCAGAAATCACTTGTCTTTTCGTTTGTACCTCAAAACAAAAAAAAATTTGGGGGTTTTCTAATTTTTCAAAAATAACATCCACGTAATTTCTGTAATTTTTGAGATATCTCAATTCTGCAAACGGGGTTCGATAAGGGACGGCGTCGTGAGGTTTGTACCGCTTTAAGTTTCGTTTGTACCTCAAACCAAAAAATTTTGGGGGGGATTTCTAATTTTTCAAAAATAAAATCCATGTAATTTCTGTAATTTTTGAGATATCTCAATTCTGCAAACGGGGTTCGATAAGGGACGGCGTCGTGAGGTTTGTACCGCTTTAAGTTTCGTTTGTACCTCAAACCAAAAAATTTTGGGGGGATTTCTAATTTTTCAAAAATAAAATCCATGTAATTTCTGTAATTTTTGAGATATCTCAATTCTGCAAACGGGGTTCGATAAGGGACGGCGTCGTGAGGTTTGTACCGCTTTAAGTTTCGTTTGTACCTCAAACCCAAAAAAAATGCGAGCGTTTTAAAAATTAAAAAAAATATAAAAAAAACAATTTTCAGATTTTCGAAAATCTGAAAACGTGAATCGACGCGGAATCGTTTGTACCCGCAGAAATCACTTGTCTTTTCGTTTGTACCTCAAACCAAAAAATTTTTGGGGGTTTTCTAATTTTTCAAAAATAACATCCACGTAATTTCTGTAATTTTTGAGATATCTCAATTCTGCAAACGGGGTTCGATAAGGGACGGCGTCGTGAGGTTTGTACCGCTTTAAGTTTCGTTTGTACCTCAAACCAAAAAATTTTGGGGGGATTTCTAATTTTTCAAAAATAAAATCCATGTAATTTCTGTAATTTTTGAGATATCTCAATTCTGCAAACGGGGTTCGATAAGGGACGGCGTCGTGAGGTTTGTACCGCTTTAAGTTTCGTTTGTAACTCAAACCAAAAAATTTTGGGGGGGATTTCTAATTTATCAAAAATAAAATCCATGTAATTTCTGTAATTTTTGAGATATCTCAATTCTGCAAACGGGGTTCGATAAGGGACGGCGTCATGAGGTTTGTACCGCTTTAAGTTTCGTTTGTACCTCAAACCCAAAAAAAATGCGAGCGTTTTAAAAATTAAAAAAAAAAATAAAAAAGCAATTTTCAGATTTTCGAAAATCTGAAAACGTGAATCAACGCGGAATCGTTTGTACCCGCAGAAATCACTTGTCTTTTCGTTTGTACCTCAAAACAAAAAAAAATTTGGGGGTTTTCTAATTTTTCAAAAATAACATCCACGTAATTTCTGTAATTTTTGAGATATCTCAATTCTGCAAACGGGGTTCGATAAGGGACGGCGTCGTGAGGTTTGTACCGCTTTAAGTTTCGTTTGTACCTCAAACCAAAAAATTTTGGGGGGGATTTCTAATTTTTCAAAAATAAAATCCATGTAATTTCTGTAATTTTTGAGATATCTCAATTCTGCAAACGGGGTTCGATAAGGGACGGCGTCGTGAGGTTTGTACCGCTTTAAGTTTCGTTTGTACCTCAAACCAAAAAATTTTGGGGGGATTTCTAATTTTTCAAAAATAAAATCCATGTAATTTCTGTAATTTTTGAGATATCTCAATTCTGCAAACGGGGTTCGATAAGGGACGGCGTCGTGAGGTTTGTACCGCTTTAAGTTTCGTTTGTACCTCAAACCCAAAAAAAATGCGAGCGTTTTAAAAATTAAAAAAAATATAAAAAAAACAATTTTCAGATTTTCGAAAATCTGAAAACGTGAATCGACGCGGAATCGTTTGTACCCGCAGAAATCACTTGTCTTTTCGTTTGTACCTCAAACCAAAAAATTTTTGGGGGTTTTCTAATTTTTCAAAAATAACATCCACGTAATTTCTGTAATTTTTGAGATATCTCAATTCTGCAAACGGGGTTCGATAAGGGACGGCGTCGTGAGGT
This sequence comes from Lymantria dispar, assembly GCA_032191425.1. Lineage (NCBI taxonomy): Eukaryota > Metazoa > Arthropoda > Insecta > Lepidoptera > Erebidae > Lymantria > Lymantria dispar. The sequence continues at coordinate 32,858,608 of CM063452.1, forward strand.
TTGTACCGCTTTAAGTTTCGTTTGTACCTCAAACCAAAAAATTTTGGGGGGATTTCTAATTTTTCAAAAATAAAATCCATGTAATTTCTGTAATTTTTGAGATATCTCAATTCTGCAAACGGGGTTCGATAAGGGACGGCGTCGTGAGGTTTGTACCGCTTTAAGTTTCGTTTGTAACTCAAACCAAAAAATTTTGGGGGGGATTTCTAATTTATCAAAAATAAAATCCATGTAATTTCTGTAATTTTTGAGATATCTCAATTCTGCAAACGGGGTTCGATAAGGGACGGCGTCATGAGGTTTGTACCGCTTTAAGTTTCGTTTGTACCTCAAACCCAAAAAAAATGCGAGCGTTTTAAAAATTAAAAAAAAAAATAAAAAAAACAATTTTCAGATTTTCGAAAATCTGAAAACGTGAATCGACGCGGAATCGTTTGTACCCGCAGAAATCACTTGTCTTTTCGTTTGTACCTCAAACCAAAAAAATTTTGGGGGTTTTCTAATTTTTCAAAAATATTATCCACGTAATTTCTGTAATTTTTGAGATATCTCAATTCTGCAAACGGGGTTCGATAAGGGACGGCGTCGTGAGGTTTGTACCGCTTTAAGTTTCGTTTGTACCTCAAACCCAAAAAAAATGCGAGCGTTTTAAAAATTAAAAAAAAAAATAAAAAAAACAATTTTCAGATTTTCGAAAATCTGAAAACGTGAATCGACGCGGAATCGTTTGTACCCGCAGAAATCACTTGTCTTTTCGTTTGTACCTCAAACCAAAAAATTTTTGGGGGTTTTCTAATTTTTCAAAAATAACATCCACGTAATTTCTGTAATTTTTGAGATATCTCAATTCTGCAAACGGGGTTCGATAAGGGACGGCGTCGTGAGGTTTGTACCGCTTTAAGTTTCGTTTGTACCTCAAACCAAAAAAATTTGGGGGATTTCTAATTTTTCAAAAATAAAATCCATGTAATTTCTGTAATTTTTGAGATATCTCAATTCTGCAAACGGGGTTCGATAAGGGACGGCGTCGTGAGGTTTGTACCGCTTTAAGTTTCGTTTGTACCTCAAACCAAAAAATTTTGGGGGGATTTCTAATTTTTCAAAAATAAAATCCATGTAATTTCTGTAATTTTTGAGATATCTCAATTCTGCAAACGGGGTTCGATAAGGGACGGCGTCGTGAGGTTTGTACCGCTTTAAGTTTCGTTTGTACCTCAAACCCAAAAAAAATGCGAGCGTTTTAAAAATTAAAAAAAAAAATAAAAAAAACAATTTTCAGATTTTCGAAAATCTGAAAACGTGAATCGACGCGGAATCGTTTGTACCCGCAGAAATCACTTGTCTTTTCGTTTGTACCTCAAACCAAAAAAATTTTGGGGGTTTTCAAATTTTTCAAAAATATTATCCACGTAATTTCTGTAATTTTTGAGATATCTCAATTCTGCAAACGGGGTTCGATAAGGGACGGCGTCGTGAGGTTTGTACCGCTTTAAGTTTCGTTTGTACCTCAAACCCAAAAAAAATGCGAGCGTTTTAAAAATTAAAAAAAAATATAAAAAAAACAATTTTCAGATTTTCGAAAATCTGAAAACGTGAATCGACGCGGAATCGTTTGTACCCGCAGAAATCACTTGTCTTTTCGTTTGTACCTCAAACCAAAAAATTTTTGGGGGTTTTCTAATTTTTCAAAAATAACATCCACGTAATTTCTGTAATTTTTGAGATATCTCAATTCTGCAAACGGGGTTCGATAAGAGACGGCGTCGTGAGGTTTGTACCGCTTTAAGTTTCGTTTGTACCTCAAACCAAAAAAATTTGGGGGGATTTCTAATTTTTCAAAAATAAAATCCATGTAATTTCTGTAATTTTTGAGATATCTCAATTCTGCAAACGGGGTTCGATAAGGGACGGCGTCGTGAGGTTTGTACCGCTTTAAGTTTCGTTTGTACCTCAAACCAAAAAATTTTGGGGGGATTTCTAATTTTTCAAAAATAAAATCCATGTAATTTCTGTAATTTTTGAGATATCTCAATTCTGCAAACGGGGTTCGATAAGGGACGGCGTCGTGAGGTTTGTACCGCTTTAAGTTTCGTTTGTACCTCAAACCAAAAAAATTTTGGGGGTTTTCAAATTTTTCAAAAATATTATCCACGTAATTTCTGTAATTTTTGAGATATCTCAATTCTGCAAACGGGGTTCGATAAGGGACGGCGTCGTGAGGTTTGTACCGCTTTAAGTTTCGATTGTACCTCAAACCCAAAAAAAATGCGAGCGTTTTAAAAATTAAAAAAAAAAAATAAAAAAAACAATTTTCAGATTTTCGAAAATCTGAAAACGTGAATCGACGCTGAATCGTTTGTACCCGCAGAAATCACTTGTCTTTTCGTTTGTACCTCAAACCAAAAATTTTTGGGGGGTTTTCTAATTTTTCAAAAATAAAATCCATGTAATTTCTGTAATTTTTGAGATATCTCAAGTCTGCAAACGGGGTTCGATAAGGGACGGCGTCGTGAGGTTTGTACCGCTTTAAGTTTCGTTTGTACCTCAAACCCAAAAAAAATGCGAGCGTTTTAAAAATTAAAAAAAAAAATAAAAAAAACAATTTTCAGATTTTCGAAAATCTGAAAACGTGAATCGACGCTGAATCGTTTGTACCCGCAGAAATCACTTGTCTTTTCGTTTGTACCTCAAACCAAAAAATTTTTGGGGTTTTCTAATTTTTCAAAAATAACATCCACGTAATTTCTGTAATTTTTGAGATATCTCAATTCTGCAAACGGGGTTCGATAAGGGACGGCGTCGTGAGGTTTGTACCGCTTTAAGTTTCGTTTGTACCTCAAACCAAAAAATTTTGAGGGGTTTTCTAATTTTTCAAAAATAAAATCCATGTAATTTCTGTAATTTTTGAGATATCTCAATTCTGCAAACGGGGTTCGATAAGGGACGGCGTCGTGAGGTTTGTACCGCTTTAAGTTTCGTTTGTACCTCAAACCCAAAAAAAATGCGAGCGTTTTAAAAATTAAAAAAAAAAAATAAAAAAAACAATTTTCAGATTTTCGAAAATCTGAAAACGTGAATCGACGCTGAATCGTTTGTACCCGCAGAAATCACTTGTCTTTTCGTTTGTACCTCAAACCAAAAATTTTTGGGGGGTTTTCTAATTTTTCAAAAATAAAATCCATGTAATTTCTGTAATTTTTGAGATATCTCAAGTCTGCAAACGGGGTTCGATAAGGGACGGCGTCGTGAGGTTTGTACCGCTTTAAGTTTCGTTTGTACCTCAAACCCAAAAAAAATGCGAGCGTTTTAAAAATTAAAAAAAAAAATAAAAAAAACAATTTTCAGATTTTCGAAAATCTGAAAACGTGAATCGACGCTGAATCGTTTGTACCCGCAGAAATCACTTGTCTTTTCGTTTGTACCTCAAACCAAAAAATTTTTGGGGTTTTCTAATTTTTCAAAAATAACATCCACGTAATTTCTGTAATTTTTGAGATATCTCAATTCTGCAAACGGGGTTCGATAAGGGACGGCGTCGTGAGGTTTGTACCGCTTTAAGTTTCGTTTGTACCTCAAACCAAAAATTTTGGGGGGTTTTCTAATTTTTCAAAAATAACATCCACGTAATTTCTGTAACTTTTGAGATATCTCAATTCTGCAAACGGGGTTCGATAAGGGACGGCGTCGTGAGGTTTGTACCGCTTTAAGTTTCGTTTGTACCTCAAACCCAAAAAAAATGCGAGCGTTTTAAAAATAAAAAAAAACAATTTTCAGATTTTCGAAAATCTGAAAACGTGAATCGACGCTGAATCGTTTGTACCCGCAGAAATCACTTGTCTTTTCGTTTGTACCTCAAACCAAAAATTTTTGGGGGGTTTTCTAATTTTTCAAAAATAAAATCCATGTAATTTCTGTAATTTTTGAGATATCTCAATTCTGCAAACGGGGTTCGATAAGGGACGGCGTCGTGAGGTTTGTACCGCTTTAAGTTTCGTTTGTACCTCAAACCAAAAAATTTTGGGGGGTTTTCTAATTTTTCAAAAATAACATCCACGTAATTTCTGTAACTTTTGAGATATCTCAATTCTGCAAACGGGGTTCGATAAGGGACGGCGTCGTGAGGTTTGTACCGCTTTAAGTTTCGTTTGTACCTCAAACCCAAAAAAAATGCGAGCGTTTTAAAAAATAAAAAAAAAAATAAAAAAAACAATTTTCAGATTTTCGAAAATCTGAAAACGTGAATCGACGCTGAATCTTTTGTACCCGCAGAAATCATTTGTCTTTTCGTTTGTACCTCAAATCAAAAAATTTTGGGGGGTTTTCTAATTTTTAATAGTTTTTTAATTATCATAAAACTCACAAACTACGTAAAACGGTGAATTATGTGTCTAAAGATTCGTCTCGATTAGATCTATTGAAAAGTGGCAATTAGAAGGTGATCGGATAAAAGTTGAAAATGTTATAGAGGAGAGTATGCTATTTTTGTTAACAAAAATGGGTGGGTGGGAACAAAACCGGGTGTGCAACGTCTCAAAACCCCACTTATGGGGTACTGACGTATTCGTCTTAGGACGCAATATTAGATGGGTGCGAAATAAGGACAGGATCCGGTACAAAAATGTTGAGAGAGAATAAAAACAAAAATAAGAGCGATTTTACTGCTTAAAAGTTTACCTTTTTTTTTTTTTTTTGTGGGTGGTCTGCGGTCGGCGCGCCTCCGCACCACTCCGTCCGGGGCGACAGAGGGGCTTAAGCACGCAACTCCCGCAACCCACCCGAAAACCACCTCGCCTTCGTCATTGGGCCGACCACCGGAGAAGGTACTTGTCGTCAGTGGTCGGCCCGACGGAATACCCCCTACGCGGGGTACCCTCCCATCGACCGACGTCCCTCCCTCGGGGAGGACGTCAGTCTTTCCTCACGCGGTCGGCCTCTCGGCGGGTGACGGACTAATCCCCGGTCACGTCACCCGCGGCCTCGGCTAGGGCGGCAAGAGGCGCAGGTAGTTGCGCCTGCGCCGCCCCAGTCGCCGGCGGCGGATCTCCTCATCGAGGCTGCGCTCCACGCGCAAACGATCCGCCGCCTCCTTCTGCTAGATCACTGTCTCGCAGAAGGCTGCGACCGCGTCGTCACGCTGCCTCCGTCGCCACCGTGCGGTATCCGCGGATGGCCCTGACCGCCAGGACCCTCTGTGGTCGCCACAGAAGGACCCTAAGTCGGACGGTCAAGGACCCCGCCCACACCGGTGCGCCGTACAGGGCCATCGAGCGGATGACCCCCGTGTACAGCCGTTTTTATTATTATTATTTTTTTTATTTTTAAAACGCTCGCATTTTTTTTTGGTTTGAGGTACAAACGAAACTTAAAGCGGTACAAACCTCACGACGCCGTCCCTTATCGAACCCCGTTTGCAGAATTGAGATATCTCAAAAATTACAGAAATTACATGGATTTTATTTTTGAAAAATTAGAAATCCCCCCAAAATTTTTTGGTTTGAGGGACAAACGAAACTTAAAGCGGTACAAACCTCACGACGCCGTCCCTTATCGAACCCCGTTTGCAGAATTGAGATATCTCAAAAATTACAGAAATTACATGGATTTTATTTTTGAAAAATTAGAAAACCCCCAAAATTTTTTGGTTTGAGGTACGAACGAAACTTAAAGCGGTACAAACCTCACGACGCCGTCCCTTATCGAACCCCGTTTGCAGAATTGAGATATCTCAAAAATTACAGAAATTACGTGGATGTTATTTTTGAAAAATTAGAAAACCCCCAAAAATTTTTTGGTTTGAGGTACAAACGAAACTTAAAGCGGTACAAACCTCACGACGCCGTCCCTTATCGAACCCCGTTTGCAGAATTGAGATATCTCAAAAATTACAGAAATTACATGGATTTTATTTTTGAAAAATTAGAAATCCCCCCAAAATTTTTTGGTTTGAGGTACAAACGAAACTTAAAGCGGTACAAACCTCACGACGCCGTCCCTTATCGAACCCCGTTTGCAGAATTGAGATATCTCAAAAATTACAGAAATTACATGGATTTTATTTTTGAAAAATTAGAAATCCCCCCAAATTTTTTTGGTTTGAGGTACAAACGAAACTTAAAGCGGTACAAACCTCACGACGCCGTCTCTTATCGAACCCCGTTTGCAGAATTGAGATATCTCAAAAATTACAGAAATTACGTGGATGTTATTTTTGAAAAATTAGAAAACCCCCAAAAATTTTTTGGTTTGAGGTACGAACGAAACTTAAAGCGGTACAAACCTCACGACGCCGTCCCTTATCGAACCCCGTTTGCAGAATTGAGATATCTCAAAAATTACAGAAATTACGTGGATGTTATTTTTGAAAAATTAGAAATCCCCCCAAAATTTTTTGGTTTGAGGTACAAACGAAACTTAAAGCGGTACAAACCTCACGACGCCGTCCCTTATCGAACCCCGTTTGCAGAATTGAGATATCTCAAAAATTACAGAAATTACATGGATTTTATTTTTGAAAAATTAGAAATCCCCCCAAATTTTTTTGGTTTGAGGTACAAACGAAACTTAAAGCGGTACAAACCTCACGACGCCGTCTCTTATCGAACCCCGTTTGCAGAATTGAGATATCTCAAAAATTACAGAAATTACGTGGATGTTATTTTTGAAAAATTAGAAAACCCCCAAAAATTTTTTGGTTTGAGGTACAAACGAAAAGACAAGTGATTTCTGCGGGTACAAACGATTCCGCGTCGATTCACGTTTTCAGATTTTCGAAAATCTGAAAATTGTTTTTTTTATATTTTTTTTTAATTTTTAAAACGCTCGCATTTTTTTTGGGTTTGAGGTACAAACGAAACTTAAAGCGGTACAAACCTGACGACGCCGTCCCTTATCGAACCCCGTTTGCAGAATTGAGATATCTCAAAAATTACAGAAATTACGTGGATAATATTTTTGAAAAATTTGAAAACCCCCAAAATTTTTTTGGTTTGAGGTACAAACGAAAAGACAAGTGATTTCTGCGGGTACAAACGATTCCGCGTCGATTCACGTTTTCAGATTTTCGAAAATCTGAAAATTGTTTTTTTTATTTTTTTTTTTAATTTTTAAAACGCTCGCATTTTTTTTGGGTTTGAGGTACAAACGAAACTTAAAGCGGTACAAACCTCACGACGCCGTCCCTTATCGAACCCCGTTTGCAGAATTGAGATATCTCAAAAATTACAGAAATTACATGGATTTTATTTTTGAAAAATTAGAAATCCCCCCAAAATTTTTTGGTTTGAGGTACAAACGAAACTTAAAGCGGTACAAACCTCACGACGCCGTCCCTTATCGAACCCCGTTTGCAGAATTGAGATATCTCAAAAATTACAGAAATTACATGGATTTTATTTTTGAAAAATTAGAAATCCCCCCAAATTTTTTTGGTTTGAGGTACAAACGAAACTTAAAGCGGTACAAACCTCACGACGCCGTCTCTTATCGAACCCCGTTTGCAGAATTGAGATATCTCAAAAATTACAGAAATTACGTGGATGTTATTTTTGAAAAATTAGAAAACCCCCAAAAATTTTTTGGTTTGAGGTACAAACGAAAAGACAAGTGATTTCTGCGGGTACAAACGATTCCGCGTCGATTCACGTTTTCAGATTTTCGAAAATCTGAAAATTGTTTTTTTTATATTTTTTTTTAATTTTTAAAACGCTCGCATTTTTTTTGGGTTTGAGGTACAAACGAAACTTAAAGCGGTACAAACCTCACGACGCCGTCCCTTATCGAACCCCGTTTGCAGAATTGAGATATCTCAAAAATTACAGAAATTACGTGGATAATATTTTTGAAAAATTTGAAAACCCCCAAAATTTTTTTGGTTTGAGGTACAAACGAAAAGACAAGTGATTTCTGCGGGTACAAACGATTCCGCGTCGATTCACGTTTTCAGATTTTCGAAAATCTGAAAATTGTTTTTTTTATTTTTTTTTTTAATTTTTAAAACGCTCGCATTTTTTTTGGGTTTGAGGTACAAACGAAACTTAAAGCGGTACAAACCTCACGACGCCGTCCCTTATCGAACCCCGTTTGCAGAATTGAGATATCTCAAAAATTACAGAAATTACATGGATTTTATTTTTGAAAAATTAGAAATCCCCCCAAAATTTTTTGGTTTGAGGTACAAACGAAACTTAAAGCGGTACAAACCTCACGACGCCGTCCCTTATCGAACCCCGTTTGCAGAATTGAGATATCTCAAAAATTACAGAAATTACATGGATTTTATTTTTGAAAAATTAGAAATCCCCCAAATTTTTTTGGTTTGAGGTACAAACGAAACTTAAAGCGGTACAAACCTCACGACGCCGTCCCTTATCGAACCCCGTTTGCAGAATTGAGATATCTCAAAAATTACAGAAATTACGTGGATGTTATTTTTGAAAAATTAGAAAACCCCCAAAAATTTTTTGGTTTGAGGTACAAACGAAAAGACAAGTGATTTCTGCGGGTACAAACGATTCCGCGTCGATTCACGTTTTCAGATTTTCGAAAATCTGAAAATTGTTTTTTTTATTTTTTTTTTTAATTTTTAAAACGCTCGCATTTTTTTTGGGTTTGAGGTACAAACGAAACTTAAAGCGGTACAAACCTCACGACGCCGTCCCTTATCGAACCCCGTTTGCAGAATTGAGATATCTCAAAAATTACAGAAATTACGTGGATAATATTTTTGAAAAATTAGAAAACCCCCAAAATTTTTTTGGTTTGAGGTACAAACGAAAAGACAAGTGATTTCTGCGGGTACAAACGATTCCGCGTCGATTCACGTTTTCAGATTTTCGAAAATCTGAAAATTGTTTTTTTTATTTTTTTTTTTAATTTTTAAAACGCTCGCATTTTTTTTGGGTTTGAGGTACAAACGAAACTTAAAGCGGTACAAACCTCATGACGCCGTCCCTTATCGAACCCCGTTTGCAGAATTGAGATATCTCAAAAATTACAGAAATTACATGGATTTTATTTTTGATAAATTAGAAATCCCCCCAAAATTTTTTGGTTTGAGTTACAAACGAAACTTAAAGCGGTACAAACCTCACGACGCCGTCCCTTATCGAACCCCGTTTGCAGAATTGAGATATCTCAAAAATTACAGAAATTACATGGATTTTATTTTTGAAAAATTAGAAATCCCCCCAAAATTTTTTGGTTTGAGGTACAAACGAAACTTAAAGCGGTACAAACCTCACGACGCCGTCCCTTATCGAACCCCGTTTGCAGAATTGAGATATCTCAAAAATTACAGAAATTACGTGGATGTTATTTTTGAAAAATTAGAAAACCCCCAAAAATTTTTTGGTTTGAGGTACAAACGAAAAGACAAGTGATTTCTGCGGGTACAAACGATTCCGCGTCGATTCACGTTTTCAGATTTTCGAAAATCTGAAAATTGTTTTTTTTATATTTTTTTTAATTTTTAAAACGCTCGCATTTTTTTTGGGTTTGAGGTACAAACGAAACTTAAAGCGGTACAAACCTCACGACGCCGTCCCTTATCGAACCCCGTTTGCAGAATTGAGATATCTCAAAAATTACAGAAATTACATGGATTTTATTTTTGAAAAATTAGAAATCCCCCCAAAATTTTTTGGTTTGAGGTACAAACGAAACTTAAAGCGGTACAAACCTCACGACGCCGTCCCTTATCGAACCCCGTTTGCAGAATTGAGATATCTCAAAAATTACAGAAATTACATGGATTTTATTTTTGAAAAATTAGAAATCCCCCCCAAAATTTTTTGGTTTGAGGTACAAACGAAACTTAAAGCGGTACAAACCTCACGACGCCGTCCCTTATCGAACCCCGTTTGCAGAATTGAGATATCTCAAAAATTACAGAAATTACGTGGATGTTATTTTTGAAAAATTAGAAAACCCCCAAATTTTTTTTTGTTTTGAGGTACAAACGAAAAGACAAGTGATTTCTGCGGGTACAAACGATTCCGCGTTGATTCACGTTTTCAGATTTTCGAAAATCTGAAAATTGCTTTTTTATTTTTTTTTTTAATTTTTAAAACGCTCGCATTTTTTTTGGGTTTGAGGTACAAACGAAACTTAAAGCGGTACAAACCTCATGACGCCGTCCCTTATCGAACCCCGTTTGCAGAATTGAGATATCTCAAAAATTACAGAAATTACATGGATTTTATTTTTGATAAATTAGAAATCCCCCCCAAAATTTTTTGGTTTGAGTTACAAACGAAACTTAAAGCGGTACAAACCTCACGACGCCGTCCCTTATCGAACCCCGTTTGCAGAATTGAGATATCTCAAAAATTACAGAAATTACATGGATTTTATTTTTGAAAAATTAGAAATCCCCCCAAAATTTTTTGGTTTGAGGTACAAACGAAACTTAAAGCGGTACAAACCTCACGACGCCGTCCCTTATCGAACCCCGTTTGCAGAATTGAGATATCTCAAAAATTACAGAAATTACGTGGATGTTATTTTTGAAAAATTAGAAAACCCCCAAAAATTTTTTGGTTTGAGGTACAAACGAAAAGACAAGTGATTTCTGCGGGTACAAACGATTCCGCGTCGATTCACGTTTTCAGATTTTCGAAAATCTGAAAATTGTTTTTTTTATATTTTTTTTAATTTTTAAAACGCTCGCATTTTTTTTGGGTTTGAGGTACAAACGAAACTTAAAGCGGTACAAATCTCACGACGCCGTCCCTTATCGAACCCCGTTTGCAGAATTGAGATATCTCAAAAATTACAGAAATTACATGGATTTTATTTTTGAAAAATTAGAAATCCCCCCAAAATTTTTTGGTTTGAGGTACAAACGAAACTTAAAGCGGTACAAACCTCACGACGCCGTCCCTTATCGAACCCCGTTTGCAGAATTGAGATATCTCAAAAATTACAGAAATTACATGGATTTTATTTTTGAAAAATTAGAAATCCCCCCCAAAATTTTTTGGTTTGAGGTACAAACGAAACTTAAAGCGGTACAAACCTCACGACGCCGTCCCTTATCGAACCCCGTTTGCAGAATTGAGATATCTCAAAAATTACAGAAATTACGTGGATGTTATTTTTGAAAAATTAGAAAACCCCCAAATTTTTTTTTGTTTTGAGGTACAAACGAAAAGACAAGTGATTTCTGCGGGTACAAACGATTCCGCGTTGATTCACGTTTTCAGATTTTCGAAAATCTGAAAATTGCTTTTTTATTTTTTTTTTTAATTTTTAAAACGCTCGCATTTTTTTTGGGTTTGAGGTACAAACGAAACTTAAAGCGGTACAAACCTTACGACGCCGTCCCTTATCGAACCCCGTTTGCAGAATTGAGATATCTCAAAAATTACAGAAATTACATGGATTTTATTTTTTAAAAATTAGAAATCCCCCCAAAATTTTTTGGTTTGAGGTACAAACGAAACTTAAAGCGGTACAAACCTTACGACGCCGTCCCTTATCGAACCCCGTTTGCAGAATTGAGATATCTCAAAAATTACAGAAATTACGTGGATGTTATTTTTGAAAAATTAGAAAACCCCCAAAAATTTTTTGGTTTGAGGTACAAACGAAAAGACAAGTGATTTCTGCGGGTACAAACGATTCAGCGTTGATCTGCGTTTGCAGATTTTCGAAAATCTAAAAATTGTGGAAATTGGTTTTTTGAAATTTTCAAACTTCTGTAACTTTTTTGGGTTTTGAGAAAAATTAAAAATGAAGGTGGTACAAACGGGTACAAACGATCCCGAATCAGACCCCTTTTCTAAATTTTTAATTTTCCAAAGTCGGCTGCGGGTCAAATTTTGAAAACGCTGTAACTTTTTTTGGTTTGAGGTACAAACGAAAATCAAAGTGGTACATACGGGTACAAACGATGTGGAATCCTATGAGAATAACAAAAATTTTTTTTCTAAAAGTCGGCTGCCAAGTTCACAGAGGTGCAATAAAAACTTATAGATTTCATTACCTATATTTTTTTCGAGAATAAATCGACATTTCACATCACTATTGTAATATGTCAAAACGGCCATAATAGCGTGCCGCAACTATAGTAAATTTTGGATAATAAAACTTACAAAATATAGGGATTTTCTCAATAAGTACGAGTATGTTCTATTTTATCTATTACATAGATTCAGACCTCAAGTTGTGTTCAGAATTTTGTTATTTATCTTTGCATTCACTTTTAGGATTATTTTTGTATATAATTGTTTACGATAATGACTCCTTTCATTATCAATTAATAATAAAATCATAAGGTTTTGTTACACCTTAAGAGAGGACTGTGCATCCTCATACACTAGAAAGTCTAGAAACCATGTTGCCAAAATATAATTTTTATTAGTTCTCAGCTCATATGCTTGCTACTGTTAGGCACAAGTCTTCGCTGCAATGGGAATGAACTATATAACGCCTAGTTGGTTGTTTTTGTAGGTTTTTACAGTTTTTCTTATTTGCTTATAAGAACAACCAGGAAGGAGTGATGAATATTATGCTAAAGCTGTTGCTAGACAACAAATAAAACAATTATATTTTTGCGGAAATTAGGATTACAAAAATCTTTTTTAGGATACTGAAGTGATAGAAATAGTGTATTGTAAGATTTCCGATACAAAGTAAATGCATATTTATTTCATTATACTACTACTTTTACTTTTTAATTACTATTTACTTTTATTCCTTTTTTTTCATTTATTATCTACTAGTATTGCAATAATTATTTCTATGTGATGAAATAAAAAAAAAAAAAATGTAAAAAAGCAAGGGATTTACCTGTGATAGTGATAAAACTCAGCTTCCCTAGGGAACACCAGGCCACTAGCGGACAACAATATTATTTTACTAGTAAGCCATTATTCGCTATTTAAAACTTAGTGATAAAAAAGTATATCTCTCACGCATGACACCTACACTGGCTTAAAATTGCACGTTCAGTAATAGTGGAATAGATGGTACAAAGAATATCCTATGCAGGTCCTGCTACTGCAAAAACCTCTAACTAGACAATGGTATCTATCAAAAATTAATACTGCAGTGAAGTCCATTTAAGAAAATTTCTGATGAATTTGGGTTGTTGTCATTATTATTTCACTTGAAAAAATACAAGGAAATGTTTCAATCAATCTATAAATTATAAAAAAAAAAATTAGCTTTGAAATTTGTGCTACATAAATATACCACTCTCTTGAGCATTTATTATACAATTAATGATCAGAAGCTTATATCATCACGGCAAAAGAAATAGGTGAACACATCTTGTCAGCCTCATCTGTCAGATTTCATAGTGTAATGGTTTAAATATACACTTTTTGGGCTAAGTGTCGTGAGTTCGTTTCCCACGCCGGTCAATTCTTTACGCAATCATTTGTAAGTATCACGAGATAGCCCTAATGTGGGGCCAACACAGACTTACAGACTGAAATAAAAACGCTTTTCATAGCGACGATTGCTTCAGGTTGGATTTACATATTTAAGTGGCAGTAAGTACCCTTTGTTTCCAAATACTAAAATCGGTGCGATTTAGTTTTGATATAACCTTTTTCTTTGTATATTCCTAAGCCATTCAAACTGCTTGTGAAAAATAAAATAAGACGGTGACACTTATTATTCAATTTGTCACGATACGGACGAAATAGCGTAATATTTTTAAATTAATTTTCTTTACTTATTTCACAGACAACTTACGGCCATTTAAAAAAAAACCACCTACATTTGTTGATATAGGAGGCCACGAAAATTGACATAGTGTAGCTAATTAGTACCACGTGTCTCGCGTGCCTAGCGTTTTATTTTTATATAATATTACTCAATTTCCTGGCGCCATAGCACACCTACCTTCGCTCTGAAATAACGCCGAGCAAAAAAATTGCAGTGATTACAAACACGCACGTAACGTTGTAAACAACACGCGGACAACGGTCCGTGTGGTGACGGAGTACGAATACAATTCACCACCCTCTCTTTTGACCGTCGGTATTATAATAATAACTAAGGGATTTGATAAGCAGATAACATTGAGAAGCAAAATCCGAAATGATAGGCAATCATATGCGCACATGTCTGACCAGCGTTTTATAGTAGACCAACTTTCCTCACATTGTGGAGGAGTCCAATAATGTTACGTAGGAGATGACAATGACCATGAGAAACACACAAAATGAATCGTGATATTAGTCGTCTTTTACAACACCCACGGGCAAGAGGGAGAGGTGAATTTTATTCTTACTCCGTCACCACACGGAAAGAAAAATCTAGGTCTGTTTACTTTCAATGACCTTTCGAGTATCGTTTCTTACACGTGCAAAGTTTTTGTTTAAAATAACACACAATCCCATTGTAGACACATTTTCTACGGATATATTTAGATTGAAAATCTTTTAGTTTTTGTTTACAATATACTTTATTACGAAGGCATAACACTTACAATAGTTCACATAACTGGTAAGTATCAGATAACGTAAGTAATATCTAACAGATTTAACCTTGGGAACAAGAGATAAGTAAATAGATGGGATGGCAACGTCTTTAGAAAAAAAAAACACGTAAAGATATGTGCCGAGTAAAATGGGTGCTTGGTTATTTAGGCTGGCGGATTTGTACTCGTGACCGAATGTAGGTAATGACGCGTAAATTGTGACGCATTTCGTTTACAATGTACCTACTGCATTATTCTATAATGAATCACGTAAGATGGTATTGTTGGACGTTGTATTTTTTTTTAGCCTTTGATTACATTTACATGTCGTTAAAAAATATTTGCATCTACCTATATCATAAGTGTTGTCTACATCTTGTAAATTTGACATCTTAGATTAAACACGATTTGTGTACAGCAAAAGTATAGAGATACTGTTGCTGTACACAAATCGTGTTAAATCTACGTCAAGGGAAGGCTATCTTCTCTTTCCACACATTAATGGCGGCACTTGATAATTCTTGTAAATAATATTTATGCAAATGCAGGTAGTCGATCAACCAACCACTTGTAGCGAAAACTGAAAACTGTAAGTCTTAAAAGCGGCATATATAGGTTGATAAGCATTGGGACTAGTGTATATCCATTACCAGCATTATTTATCTAGTCACAGTAGCATCTACCCGCTGGTTGTTTCTAGTTTTAACAAAAGAGCTGTTTAATATCGCGCAACAGGTTTGATTAATCGAAAAGGCAAGTCTCCATCGTACTATTTCTATAACGCGAATCTCTTTAACTCATAATCTCTAGTAAGGCGATTAGAAATGCCAATTAATTTTTATATATCATTTCGGCTCATATACGTCCCACTGCTGGGCTCGAGCTTCCTCCACAATAGGAGGGAAATTGACCTTACTATACCATGCTGGTCAGACAGGTTGGTATATGGTTTTGTTTCGAGCTTGCCATCTCTTGCATAGGTTAGAGTGGTAATTTGTATTTGTTGAGCAGGGGCCTCCTCTACTATGGAAGGAAATTTGACCTGCTATACCTCGCTGGTCAAACGGGTTAGCATAGGATTTCATTTCCAGGTTTCCTTCACTTACATTGGTGTTATCTGCATATTATATCCCTTAGACGTCTTTTACGACACCCACGGGCCTGAGAGGGAGTGATGAATTGTATTCTTAATCCGTCAACACAAAGAAAACCTAATATATCAAATGCTATTAGTAATTATAAGTACACATATATATGTCCACAAACAGTGTAACAATTATGTAAATATAATAATTGCACGCGAGCTACAATTTATGAAATTTGTATCATGTCTGTGAACTACTCCATTTGTGTCTTGAAGCGTAGTGGTCCGTGTCTAATGGGTATTTTAACACCTAACGTGTCTTTTATTAACTTGGTCATAAAGGAGTACGCTCAGCGTGGTATTCCGTTTTACTATTGTACTAATATCCAGAAGTGCCTCCTTGTGGATGGGCCGGAATTAGTCCGCCACCCGCAGAAAGGTCGACCGCATGAGGGCGATGATCCGGCTACACTCTTGTTGCCGGGGCGTCGAATGGGACGATACCCGAAAGGGTAACCCGCCGGGCCGGCTACGGATGTCAAGGAATCGGTACCATTGGTCGAATACGGTAGGTTATGGGGTCGTATACCGCCCATCTGTCGCCCCGGGCGGATTGAGCGTGGTGTGTCCCGACCATGCCTACCAAAAAAAAAAGAAGAAATTGACAGAATCGACAGGAAATTTAGTCCTTCTGTTTGGCTTCCTTAGAAGGACTAAATTTCCTGTTCGATGCCCGAGTCGTTAACTTTTGAGATCATCATCATCTCGATTCGTATACGTCCTACTGTTGGATTCGAGCCTCCTCCATAATAGAAGAGAATTGAACTTAACGTGTTGCTCAGATGGGTTTGGTATAGGCTTTTATTTAGAGTTTTCCCTTCCCTTGTATAGATATTATGTGCACATTTAATCCCGTAGCCGTTTTTTACGACCTACAAGGGCAAGAGATAAGAGGTGGTGAATTGTATTCTTACTCCGTCACCACACGGAAAATAGCTGTAGGTATATTTTGAAAAGTAACAGTGAAATAAATATGTGATAGTAACTGCATAATTAAAACGGCTACCTCCCGTGCTCACGCTTGTTGGTTCCATTCTCACACTGGAGAGAATCTGCATTTTATAACTCTTAACTCTGGATGTAGAAGTCTATTTGTAAAATCCCTCACGGTTAATGTGACATCTTTCAGGGGTTCCTTAATGCAAATTAAATGGATTTTTTATTGCAAACGAGCAGACAGCACACCTGAAGTGTTGCTGCCGCTCTTGGACCTTTGCAAGGCTGCTGCCTACTGCGAAGAAAGTAAAGGGTGTTTGAATGCGTGTAATGAGATTTGATGATACTAAAGGCATCACTAAAACCCACCACCCATAAACACCATCTGAAAGTTGGGCTGCCGGTTCTCTCGCTCAACCGAACGAAGCGCAGTAACAAATTGCTACTACGCAGATGTCGATTTTCTGCTCAGTGTGGTACTACCCCGGACGGACTGGCCCGCGGCTGTAGACAAACCGCTGTTTACAGTGTAGTCCTACCACTAGACTATGATCTTATTGTCTTACCTCGCTTAATAAAATAAAAATTATGGTGTAGACATCGAGGTGTTCTTTTTCTTATGGTGATGGAGTAATAATGTATTATTACTGCCGAACTGTAGTTCGGCAACCCCTCTGTTGCTTGTGGGTGTTGTAAAAGGTGCCCAAAGTTTATGCAGATAACATTAGTGCAAGACCAGTGTACGTCAGTTTTGACAAGCGTGGAATAATAGCTCAAATTCCCTCTCACAATGATGGAGGCCTGAGCCTAAGAGTGGGACATATATGGACTTTTTTTATTGCCGATGGTGGCAGACGAGCAGGCAGCACACATGATGGTAAGTGATCTTGCCGCACATGGACCTTTGCAATACCAGGGCCACAGTCAGGCCGTTGTCTACCGTGAAGAAAATACTCTTCTTAAACCTCGTTTAAAGAAGGATATGTCATAGCGCTCGGTAAACAGCAGCAGGTAGTTCATTCCAGAGCCTGCACGTACGTGGGTACTGAGATGAAGATAATATTAGGCAACGAAAAAGTCAAATAATCTAAAATTATTATTCCTTCTAAGTCTGGGAGTGTAATCAATAAAGAATTGAATATAGGATATATGAATAGTTTGTTCTACTAACAATGTATTTATGTCGGTTCAATGACCATGGACTAGAAATAGGAAGGACATTGCCCTTGTCATTACATTTGGCAGACATATATGTGTTATTACTAACTACTGCTATACTTTACGTATCACGGACACGAGTGAATTTTTTGGGGATAAATGATCACCACATTCTTTCTTTCCCATGGATATCGTTTTTTTGGGTGGGCTGAGGTCAGTATGCACGCCTTCCGTTCTGTACGGGGTGACAAAAGGGCGCTCACGGCGCCATCGCACACCGTATTCCCTCACCTTCGCACTTGGACCGGCCACTGGGACCGAGTTCTTTGTTGGCCGTGGCCCGGCTCCCGTGGGTGTTGTAGGGGTTTTACAAATGACGTCACTGCAAATGAAGGAATTGGACTGTTGGACTCGAACTACGTCTTTTTCTTGTCAATCCATCCAAGAATACTGTTGGACTCGAACTACGTCTCTTTCTTCTCAATTCATACAATAATACTGTTAGACTCGAACTGCGGCTCTTTCTTGCCAATCCATACAATAATCCTGTTGGACTCGAACTGCATCTCTTGTCAATCCATACAATAGCACTGGTGGACTTCGTCTCCTTTTTATCAATCCATAAAATAATACTATTGGGTTCGAGCCTTATCTACATTATCATCAGTCAGCATTTCGCCGTCGACTGTTACACGCAGGCCTCCATTGCCATTTTCTTCATGTTTTGCCACAAAGTGTGGTCCTGTTCTGCCGGCATCCAACGACGCATAGCAAATACTATGCCTACTCTACAATAAGAGGAAAACTATACTAAGCTGGATTGGCATAAGGCTTTATGTCGAGTTTACATGTTATTTGCTTATCATATCCTTTAGTCGATTTTTACAGCGCCGACAAAACAAGGAGGGTGATGAATTGTATTCTTATTCCGTCAGCACACGGAGGAGACGCATACAACAAGACATTGTTTCTACATTATTAATTACACAGGTGGCATTGTAACTAAATTCTCAAGTAAATAGTTATTAAAATTGAAACAGCTGATAATATACAGCGCAAAATAATAAATTGTGGAACGAAGATTATTTACATAGTTTGAGATGTGTAAACAATTAACAAACATTTGAAAGACAATGTCAAAATTAATTAAATTTTTGGACCATTGAAAAGTCAAAAATGATATTATTATTAAAATTACTAAACACCTGCGTTTAGTATTTTGTTTAATTTGTCGTATTGAGAATACAATTTTATACCTTGTCAGTAGTTATCATAAAAGTCGTCTATACCCAAGTGTAGATAACATACTTTTATAAGAGGGAAAACTTGAAATAAAACCTAATAGAAACCTGTCTAAACAGCGTGATGTATGTATGATGTGTACTTTGTGGAAGAAACTCGAGAGTTCCTCAGTGTATATGAGCTGAAATGACGCTGATGATGCTTACATCAGTAAAATTGGAAATTAATTTAGTTTTTGATTTAATTTTCATCCATCAGCATCGCTACGTCCACTTTATATATATTTTTTTGGGGGCGGGCTATGCTCTGTACGCACGCCGCCGTTCGTTCCGCCTGAGTAAAGAATAAGCAGCGCGCGACCCTATAACTCATGGTATTGTTACCGAGCTATTGATACCGATTTCCTTAACGTCCGTAGCCGACCAGGCGGGACAGCTACTTTTTCAGGTACCGTCCCTCCTAGTGACGGATTTATTCCCCGGTCCAGTTATCCGCGGCCTCGACTAGAAATTTAGGCTTAAGGTGATAATGCTATATCACCGCGCCTGACAGGCTAATGGACTATTGGAATAGATTTTGTGTCTCCGTAGCCTGCTGCTGCTATTTTTGCTGGTGATCGCCGATTTTTTCGACTGCCTTAAAAGGCGGTGAGCATTGTGTTTTTAACTCGTAAACAAATTAAATTAAACATTGTTGTTTACGAAAAATGATTTCTTCATGGTAGGCAGAGGCCTAGCTGTGCCACTGATATCGCAAAGGTCCATGAGCAGCAGTATCAGTTACCATCAGGTATGTTGCTTTTTTTAGTGCTATTAGTAGCAAACGAGCAAACAGCATACTTGATGCTAGATGATACTGCACCTCATGGGCCTTTGCTAGACCGCTGCCTACCATGGAAGAAAGTGAAGGTAGTATGAATGCGTGCAATGAGGTTCGGTGATACCTAAGGCAAAACCATAACTTAGCACATGCAAACACACTCAGAAACTTGAGGTTCCGGCTCTCTCGATTATAGAACGTAGTGCAGTAACGAATAGCTATTACTCGGACGTCGATTTTCAGCGAGAGTGTGCTATTATCCCGGATGGACCGGCCCGCTGTTGTAGACGACAGACGACTGTCGACATATAAATGCTTGCTCGTTTGTCACCATAAAATGTAATGTTCCAATTCGGGGTATATATTGTTTCTCGGTCACAACACGTGTAATTCTTCTGCAAATTTGTAAAACAGACCTAATCAGAGTTCGGGTCTCGTTTAGTTAAGAAGTAATTGGGTTAGCTGTCGTCTGGGTAATTGAATTATGAGTTGCGTGATTAACTTACACGTCTTGTCTAGTATTTATTAAAAAAATATATATTTGCTTGAGTATGGTTATACTAACCGGGCTTACTGACCCGCGAGCGTTATAACTAACATGCGTCCAGTTTTGAACGGGACAATCCCGTTTTGAGGTGGTTCCCCGTTATTAATATTTTTACAAATAAGCAAGACATTAAAGACTCAAGGCTTTCAAGACGAGACAGTAAAACGTCTCTCGGTCGGGACAATGCTGTGACCGAGTATGGATTGATCACACGTACCGAGTGATCTCGGCCGAGTACTCGGTGCGTCTAAATATAGCGCCGGGCACTCGGTCGAGCGCTCGGCCGAATGAAGTGGCGAGCCAGTAGCTCGGCTTCTGTTCTACTTACTAGGTCGAGTGTCCACCCTCCCGCTTTCCCGCACTGTCTCGCTCGCTCACTCGGCAGGTCTGAACGTGCACTGTCTCGCCACTCGGCCGCATGATTGTTATCACGTCGTCGCGCGCGCCTTTTTTGAGCATTTTGAATTTAGCAGGATCTTCTAACTAATGCTAATCTTCTAATAGTCTAATTCTTTAAAAGCAGAGTTTGTAGCGCCAAAATCAGATCTCAACATCCATGATCTTGTCTAAATCCGGCGTTGCTCTTTTTCCAATAGTTCCCTTAATCCTTCTGCTAACAGTGGAATGAGTAACTTTGTATATTTTCTAATAATCTTTTTACGATCCATCGTGTCCGAATTAAGGTCTCAATAGAACTGAACTGACTGCTAATTTCAAAACACGTATGACACAGCTACTCGCTTAGATCACTGTCTCGGCCGAGAAACATTTTACTGTCTCGCTAGTTTGCTCGGTACGTGTGATCAAGCTATCGATCACAGCACTGTCTCGACCAACTGACATTTTACTGTCTCACCAGTTATTGTACTCTGACGGTAGGTGTAATCAAAGGCTTTAATAGAGAATATGCACGAATCTCCAAAATGAACAAATTATTTTTATTTGTAATCTTTATTGCTTAAAAAACGTACCTATACAATTATTTTTTAATTTTATCATTATTTAATAATCAGTCTTTTTTGAGATTCGCGTGCAAAATTTCTGAAACGCACCGCATTGGTTGTTCAAAACGTGACATAGTAGTCCTCCGGACTGTGACGTCACAGAATACGCGCGCCGGAGTAGTCGCGTTTACATCGCCCATAAATGATAGCGATTATTAAAAAAAATTTTTAGCGTAATAGTTTCTATTTTGGATGTGTTATATTTATTTCTAGTAATGTAATAACTAGTAGAAACGTTTAAATAAATAAAAAAAAAATCATGCATATTCCCTATTGTAATGATCATTTGATATCTGATAGGAACGCCACCTTTTTTTAGGTTTTACGTCATTAGTTGTCCTCATGTAAGACTTTTTTTTACAAAAAAAAAATGTAAGACTTTCACGTGTCCTTATTTGTTTGTTCTTTTTTTAGCTTTTAGTTTCATATTTTTACCTATTTCTGCAAGTGTCCTAAAAATAACGGGACCGCTATTTAACCGTCCCGTTTTGATGAATAAATTGGCACATTAGTAATACCTGATTAATTTAATAGACTATTTAATAATTGGCTATTAATACCTATGACATCTTAAATGACTCATAGCCTTAGTTATATTTTGCAACTCATAAACAATAGCATAATTGCTTCCTAAAATGTGCATTCGGTTCCTACGATACCATTTAGCCGTACATTCATCATCTACTATTGAGTACGTGTCTTTCTATCTGATTATAATGACATAATCACGATGCTTAAAAGGCAGGCATATCGTAGTTACTCCTGCTTATTAACCGATTTTTTTTAATCCTACGAAATACTAAAACGTATTGACAAATTGTATACTTAAACCGTCAGTAATAAGGGAACCTATAGTTAACAAGTGTAAATTCATTTTAAATCATATGAAATATTGTGTTGATTATAAACAAAGCTTTTTGATTGCCAACTACTGATCAACAACACTATAATTTTTTCATATAGAAAAGTTTTCTTTTTGTACTGGCAAAAATTTGTATCAAATGTGGGTCAAAATTTAATAACTAATTCTGTAGCGGGTAGATATAAATCTCTGTAATAACGGTGGCTTATTGGACGTGAAATACTTTTGGTCCGCCCGTGACCATGAACGCCTAAAACTGTTTGAAACGTCGGGTGATCAAAAACCAAATACAACCACGATAAAAACCGAAAAAATAGTTTTATTTATAATGTGTAAATATTATGTATATGCACAGGATTATTACCCTCGATTTTTTTTTATTGCAGTGTATAGTTTAACAAGTTTGGATATGACTACAATAATTAATGCTGTGGATGTATGTGCACTTAGGCGAGGAGGCGAGCCGTCCTCAGCGTACCAACTGTTTGTCGTACACCACTCAATACGCAGCGTACGGATCTGGTGCGGGCGGTGCTCGTGAGTGGCGAGGCAGGCGCTCGCACGTGGCGCGCGCTCCACGACGCATAGCGCCCGAACGATATCTCAACGGCACATACCCATTCCAGGTCAAGTTCACGCCGGACGATCTGCTTAACGGTAATATATTCATCATATCAGTCCACATACGTCATAATATTGGGCTAGGACCTCCTCCACAGTGGGAGGGAATTTGATCTAGTCGGACATGTTGGGTATTTCGAGTTTTCCTTCTCTTGCACAGATGTTGTGTGCATATTATAGCCCTTAGTCGTCTTTTACGACACCCACGGGCAAGAGTGGGGGTGGATTTATTATTTATTATCAACATATGTCATAATTTTTCATAGTGGTAGGACCACGCTGTTGACAGTTGTGTCCACGGCCGCAGGCCAGTCAGTCCGGGGTAGTACCACACTGAGCAATAATTCGACGTCTGAATAGTAGCAATTTGTTACTGCACTTCGTTCGGTGAGCGAGAGAGCTGGAAGGCCAACTTTCTGAGTGTTTGCGGATGGTGGGTTTTGGTGATATGCCTTTTGTATCACGAAACCTTAATGCACGTATTCACACACCCTTGACTTTCTTCATGCTTGGCAGCGGCCTAGGAAACGTCCATGAGCGGCAGTATCACTTACCATCGGATTTACTCTTTGCTGTCGTCTGCTATATAAAAAATATGAGCCTCCATGAGAGAGAAATTGCCTTGCTATAGCACGCCGGTTAGAAAAAAAATGTTGTTTCACCAATGAAAAATTACCTTAGCAGTGGGTAACATAGCATAGACTATATTTTATCTTCGTATTCCCACGGGAACTGGAACTACGGGGGTGAAATCTAACGTGACCATGTGTTCCGTTTTCAATGGGACAGCCCTGTCTTCAGGTTCTCTCTTGTTATCCTAAGCCATACCAAAAATGGCCCGTTTTTGGCAAACAGAGCGTAAATGATCATTTGTGGTAGGTACCATAAATGATCATTTGTGGTACCTGCCAGAAAGACGTTCTTGTTTTTTTTAAAGTTTTAATATAAATTTTGTGCATTCCTAGGTTCACAATGGGATTCACTATCACAAGAGATTTGGGACAAGTTTATAAAGTCACAGCAAACAGAGGAGACGTTTAGAAAGAAGATGAACCTTTGGAGATATCTTTACATCACCATTAAGGTAAATATCTATTTATCAAGTACCTAATTTCATTGCAATTAATTCTGTATACTCGATTACTTAAAAAATATAAAAATAATTATCCGTGTGGTGATGGGAGTAAGAATACAATTCACCACCCTCTCTCTTACCCGTGGGCTGTCGTAAGAGACGACTAAGGGATTGAATATGCATTTAACATCTATGCACAAGAATGAAGACTTTAAATGTAACCCTGTACCAACACGTCTGACCAGCGTAGTATAGTAGGTCAAATTCTCTCCTATTATGAAGGAGGCTCAAGCCCAACGTGGCCCAAGGTGAGTATGAGATCCCGTAGTACTCTTTTAAGACTTCCACTAGCATGAAAGGAAGTGGTGAATTGTATTCTTACTACTCACTACATCATATTTAGTGGTACATATGAAATAATGGAGGTGTTTCCGGTTGCAGTCGATATTCCCTCGTCACGGGCTGTACGTGGTTGGCTCGACGATGTCAGGCTTTGGGCTGGACGCGTCAGACATGGACCTGTGCCTGTACGTGCGCTCCGGCGATGAGTTGGAGCCGCGCGCCCATGCGCTTCTACACCTCAACTATATACTGACGTACATCCGCAGCTTCGACCCGAGTGCGTATTAAACACACACACACACACTAGGGATGTTATGAGTATGAAGATTCGGGTCTGGATACGGTTACAGATTCGTATGGACCAAAAAAAAAATTTTTTTTTTTGAAAAATATCTTACGAATTGACCAGAAAAAAAATTGTAGTTAAATTTGAATGCCTATTAACAGCTGACGATTTGTGATTTTTGATTTTCCATTTACATAATACGGGATTTTAATTTAATTATTTTTTGGTCTGATATCCTAAACACAGGGTGACCTAATTAGGAGTTGAGCTTATCCATGTACTTACACGAAAATTATGATGATTAATTAAAAAAAAAAGTTTGGATTTTTAATGCGTTTCAACGAACTTTAGGTTGCCAAGTCGATTGGTAGATAGAAAACCTGTCAGAACCTATCTCATCGGTTTTGGTTACGGTTTCAGTTATATTTTCATTTCAGATTTCCGATAATTTTGTTTACGGTTACGGACCTCCATAACATCCTTAACACACCATGCTCTTTTTAACGCATGGACCACTGCTGGACAAAAGGCTGTGCCACTACTTATCCATCGGCCAATAGAAGCCTCTACTATTCGACTGCACAGATGGCCTAGTGATAACGATACCAACATACAGTGCTAAGTGTCACTTGCTGGTTCGATTCTCCCACAAGACGGCTTGTGTGATCAGCAAATTGTTGTTCCGAGTCTAGTTAATATTCGTATCTGTTATATTGTAGTTTTCTGAAATCACCAATCAAGGACTAGTGTAGAGTCTTTAAAAAAAATGAACAATCGCCAGGCTTCTCTCCCTGCAAAGGCGTGCTATTCTTATCAGCAGGTTGGAGTCACTCGAGCGATGGAGAAACTTTGGGTCACTCTGTGTACTTTACCGGCTCTTTCATGGGGAGATTTTTTTATTAACGACGGTGGCAAACGCGCATGCGACACACTTGATGGTGATACTGCCGCACATGGATATTTGCAATACCATGAAAGAGGACATGTCATAGCGCTCGGCAAAACAGCAGCAGCACTTACCATCAGGTGTCCTGCTTGCTCGTTTGCCACCATCGGCAATGAAAAAGGCGGGTTGGCGAACACAGCTGTAATTTTATTATGATAATACCACGCTAGATTACAATTATATATGTAATAAATCCTCTACTAACATTGCGTCGTATTCCTATAAAATCTTATACATATTGTTGTTTCTGGTGGTAGATGCGGAGCTGATACAAGCGAAGGTGCCAATACTGAAATTCCGCGACTGTCGTAACGGTGTTCAGGTGGATCTCAATTGTAACAACGTAGTGGGAATACGTAACACAAACTTGCTGCTGTACTACTCTAAACGTAAGCATTTAATAATAATAATAACTTAAATAATAATCATCATCACAGCTGACATGCATCCCACTGCTGGACTTGAGCCTCCTCTACAATGGGAGGGAAATTGACCTATTAAACCACGCTGGTCAGACGAATTGGTATAGGGTTTTATTTCGAGTTGTCTTTCTCTTGCAGAAGTCATCTGCAATAATCCCTTAGTCGTCTTTTACGTTACCCACGGGCAAGATAGGAGGTGGTGAATTGTATTCTTACTCTGTCACCACACGGAATAAATAATCCCATAATCAACCAATATTAGATAACATTGTCAAGTTGGTAGTCCACGAGTATTATGTGTCATCGGTAGATGTCCGAGCCCATTTTTAGATTAAATTTCTCCAAAGGCTTCTGCGTGTTGGATCCTAATCCTCATGTAAGCCTTTCAAAGGATCGGATATCTTCCCTTGGAAGATCCCCTGGAAACGAAGATACATAATAATAAGTTGCTCTCTTTAGAGCCCTAACACCTGAGAGCTTGGTCCGTATATTCGCTGCCGGTGGGTCGTTTCACTTTTTATATTATATTTAAAAATGTATTCAGGAATAAGTTTAAATAAAGTTAACTTGCATTTATCAGCACGTCAATGGACACTGTTGGACTTAGTTTTTATCCAATGGCTTATCTCGTCGGACCCGGTTGTGTAGAGGGGCCCAATAGACGGGTAAAGTCTTTTATAAAAGAAACGAATAATACTTTTTATTATTTTGATACATTTCTTTATTATTTATTCATTATAATATAAATAATTCATCATCATCATCATTTATTACTTATACTGAATGCTCCTAGGAGTTAAGATAAACCATTCAAATATCAAATTTTCGGCAAATTCATTTATCAAATCCTCCATTGTCTTTTTTTATTCTCTACTTTTTTGTCCTCATAGGCGACAATGACAAGTCTTTCAGCCTAACATTCGGTGTCCTTGTAGCCTGGGGCCGAGTTTCGTTGATACGGCGGTAACTAAGTCTCTGATTTCACTAAGAGAGACCAATACCGCAAACCGCTACGCTTGGCTGGATTCGAAGATCGCAAATCGTGTTTTGTGTCCCATGAGAGTGCTACAGTTCATTCTTTTGATGATCCATAATCCATATATTACGATTCCAACGGAATAGTAATAAATTTGCGTGACTGGTTATTATTAAGTTAATGTCCAAATTAGTCTCCAAAGGTATATAATACCTTAAGAAACTTTAAATTCAAATGATTTATTACGCATAAACCCTGCGGGAGTAATTTATATATTATTATTACTAAAAAATTAATTAAAAAAAAACTACTTTTTGCGTGATCCACAAATCATTGTTCTCGGAACAATAAAAAATTACAGACTAGGACTACAATTACAAATTACAGACTCGGAACAATGATGTTTGTAAAGTCCTCCGCGATACAGTTTTATTCCTTATTGTGAGGAATTACATATTATCAAAATCTACTGCTACTAGAGCAGCCATCAGGTACTAAGGCCTAAAGGTATTTGAAAAAAAAATCATCGAATCAGTCTGCATTTGAATTTCATAATGATACCTTATTAGTTATAACTGGTAATAATATGTATATGTTCGTAGTTGACTGGCGTGTACGTCCCCTGGTGGCGCTGACCAAGTTATGGGCGCAGGCACACGATATTAACGATGCGCGACATCGTACCCTCTCGTCATACTCGCTGACATTGATGGTTATACACTTCCTGCAGTGTGAGTATACTTATGATCATCTTAAATAACACTGGGGCCGTCTAACCATACAAAAATGTGGGACCGATGGGCAAATAAAAGAATAATTATTTTTATATATGTCCCACTGGATTGGGCTTGATTGTACTCCACAATAGGAGACAAAATGATCTACTATACTAAACCTTTCAGAGATGGGTTGATATAGGTGTTCGTTTCGAGATTTCCCTCTCTTAGATACTTTTTATTGGTGTATTATATTCTTTGGTCCTCCTTTACGACAACCACGGGCATAAAGGAGGATGTGAGTTCCCAACCTGTGTATTCTGTAGTAAAACTCGCCATACGGGCAAATTTAATAATAACAAAAAGATGTTTATGATGGATTTTGCTCATGGATAATTATCATCGTCTCGGCTCATGATCGGCATCATCGCAGCGTTACTATTGGGCTTAAGCCTTCTTCGAAATAGGACGGAAATTGACATGAGGGTTTTATTTCGAGCTTGTCTTCTTTTGGCAGACAGATGGATATTTATAGCCAGATTTTGTATATTTTAATGATCAGATATGTCCCACTGCTGAGCTCCAATCTCCTATATAAGGGGAGGGAAATTGCGCTGCTATACAATGCTGGTTAGACGGGCTCGTATAGCGTTTTATTTCAAGTTTTTCTTCTCTTATACATATGTTATTTCCATATCATATTAGCCGTCTTTTAAGAGAAGGAAAACTCGAAATAAAACCTTATGCCAACCTGTCTGACCAGCATGGTATAGTAAGGTCAACTTCCCTCCTATTGTGGACGAGGTTCGAGTCCAACAGTGGGACGTTTATGAGCCGAGATGATGATGATGATTAGCCGTCTTTTACGACACCCATCGTCAAGAAAGGGGGTGGCGAAATAAATTTTTACCACGAATCGGACGGCGAAAAGTGGGACGACTCCCCATTTACTGGACGACATTTCAAAAGTCTCAGGGAACCATTGCTGAATGTCATTCTCATATGAAGGCTTATATCCAACAGTTGACGTCCACGTCAGCTGATGGATGAATGGAAATGTATTACTAGTCTGTCACCATGGATGGTTTGTATGTTTAAGTATGTATTGAAATGTTTATGTATATTTCAGGTGGTACATCGCCGGCGATATTGCCCCGCGTTAGCGAAGCGTGCTCGGAGATACGTCGTGCGCACAACCGAACCACACTAGCCGAACTGTTTCTGCACATGCTCAGATACTATGCCGAATTCCCGTGAGCATAACAATATTTATACTTTCTTTTCTCTTCTTAAAAGACAACAACTTGCCCTAAGCAAATAATCCTTGTATTGCGGGGGACAACAAACATATAATTAATACAGCTTATCTATACCAATAAATAAAATTGGAGTGTCTGTTTGTAATGTCAAAATAATAGGCTTTTTTCATGCTCACACGGTTATTTGCACGACACCTATGCCTAAAATAGCAATTAAAAAATTTTTGTCTGTCTGTTTGTTCCGGGTAATCTTCAAAACGGCTGGACCAATTTCAAAAATTCTTTCACCAATGGAAAGCTATAATATCAGGCCGTAAACTAGGCTATATTTCATCCCGGTATTCCCACGGGAACGGGAACTACGCGGGTAAAACGACTATAACCGAAGCGAAGCGAGGGCGGGTTGCTAGTACTGACTACTCTCCTTTTGGAAGATGTTGCAACGTTCACTGTAGTTTTTACATCATCATCACAGCTCATATATGTCCCATTTTTGGGCTTGATCCTCCTCCATAATGGGAGAGGAATGGACCTACTACACCACACTGGTCAAATGTGTTATTATAGTTTTATTTCGAGTTTTCATTCTCTTACATAGATGTTATATGCAACATCCCTTAGTCGTCTTTTACGACACCCACGGGCAAAGGGAGTGAATTGTTATCCTACTCCTTCATCACACGGATTTTTTACATATTTATTTTTCATTTCAATGTTTATTATGTTAAACTTCTTGAAATAAATTTATTTCTTATTTAGTAAACGATATGTGTCTGTCTGTAGGTACGATAAGATGGCGGTGTCTGTGCGGTGCGGTGCCCGAGTGCCAGTCTCGGAGTGTAGAGCTGCTCGGGCACATAAGAATGACCCGCACCAGTGGAAACTTCTCTGCGTTGAAGGTAACAACACACATACAAATACATACGAAAATGTATTATATATTGTATATGTACAAAAAGAACACAAAGCAGTTATGATGACTTTTTATAAAAAGCTGCATCATTAGCAACTAAGAAAGGTAACATTTGTCATCTTATTTCCACGTTTTTATCAACAGCCCTAATCCGTCCTATGGGTTAGACACAATTCGCCCAATCCGTTCGGGGCGACGGAAGGACGACGTACGGTCCCATAACCCACCGTATCCTCTCCCCACCCCATCGCCATTGCGTGTGGTAATACAGTAAGAATACAGTTCTCCACTGCCTATCTTGACCGTGGGTATCGTAAACGACAACTAAGGGATATATGCAAATAATATCAGTTCAAGAATTTCTCGAAAATAAGTATTACTCCAACACGGCTGACCAGCGTGGTGCAGTAAGTCAATTTCTGCCCCATTATGGAGGAGCCTCGAGCCCAGCATTAAATAATCAATTCAGGATGTCAGTTTATATTAAATTTTCTGTCTCGTTAGGCCATGGAGTAGCTATGTCTGGTGATTGTAAGAAATTATTGATTACTGTGCTAGACTTGAACCCACATCTATTGGAAATCCATTCCAACTGCTTTACCATTAAAGTTACCAGGGTTGGGCAAAATCTGATTTTTATTAAAAAAATCAAAAACCATTGATTTTTTAAAAAAAACATGATTTATTTGATTTTTTAAATTTGAACATTTTGATTCTTTGAAATTATTGTTAATTATTTTAATGTATAAGTCTAAAAATTATAATACAATTTGCGCCTCAAAAACTTGTGACAACGCATTTGTCGCGCTTCTTGCTTCTTGCAAGAAAATTCTTGTCGCGATTTGTTTTCCTTCTGTCCTATACACTCTACTACTCACTCACTATACAGTGCCGAGTGAGGCACGAACGCGTTTGTTGTGCTTTTTGCAAGAATATTCCTGTCGTGTCGTGTCGAGGCTTGTTTTCCTTTTCAACCTATAAATTGACTTTCGCTAGTTTAGTTAAGTTAGTTAAAGCATGTGCTACACGGTTTCAAACAGTGGTTTGAAACAAATGTTTGAAACAGTGTAGATAGATGTTTTATGCCAAATTTCGTATGACCTTTAAACGCCCTTGGCAGCTTGTGTTTCAAACCACTGGCCAAGCGGTGGTTTTTATCTTGTTTGAAACCATCTAGCCGCTTGTTTGAAACCAAACGAATGACAGTTACGCTGCAGAGGTCAGCGCAGGCGCACGCGACAACGTTCTGCGCACAAAATGGCGCGTGAGCAGACGGAAAGCGATCGTGATTTTATTACTCAACTTCTCGAGTTATACAAAGAGTTGCCCTGCCTTTGGGACTTAAATTATGAAGGGTATAAAAATAAAACACAGAAAAGAAATGCATGGGATATTTTAATTTTATCCTTCAATTGCACACAAAACTGCAAGACTTACTCCAACTTTTTGTTGTTTTGATATGTAAGGCGTCATGACGTCGTTGTAGTGATTATACGGTACGCGAGCGTAAAGACGTCCTATCCGCGCCACGTTCTCTAAACACTGTTGGTTTCAAACAAGCTTAAAAACCATGTAGCCAGGAAAGTGCTTTTCTGCCTTTTCTGTTTCAAACCACTGTTTGAAACCGTGTAGCACATGCTTAAGTGAAGTGAAAACATATAAATAAAGTAAAATGAGTGGAAGAAAAGAGGACCCAATATGGCAGTTCTATATTAAGACAACAAATCCAAATAAATTGGGGTGTAGGGCTATTTGTAGAAAGTGCAAGAAAAATATTCAAGGGTTAGTCCAAAGACTTAAAGCAGACCACGATGTTTGTAATTATCAAGAGAGGAATACAGGTAATTAAATTATTAATTTTATTTTATTTATATTTTAGGCATATATGATTGTTTTTAAATGTTAGGTGAAATCTAACACGTGGCGTGGCCTTTAATGTAACTTTTTTAATGCGACCTTTCCCAGGTTAATTATTAAAGATTATCTTTACTCTTCTATACTTACTTAATTTTTTTCAACTTAAAAAAATAAATTTGCTTTTACATCTCTATTGAACATTTTAACTTTATTTTAAAATCAATAATTCAATACTATATCAATATATCATCAATTATAATTAATCAATTTCAATTTTCAGTTATGTTTTTTCTCTTTCCAGAGAGTCGAATGTCGTTTGACAGTTTTGCTAGCACATCATCTGCCTCAAGTTGTAGTTCACTCATGACGAAAGTACCAACACCAACAAGTCCAACAACTTTTCAGCCAGTCCAAAAAAGAAAGCAATCTAAACTCGGCCTACCATTTGTAGTTTTGTAATGCGGACTTCAACTGCTGAAAAACATAAAATTGACAAACAAATAGCAAAGGCTATTTTTGCTACTAATTCGAGCTTCAGATGTATTGAGAATTTAGAGGTGAAAAAAGCCATTCAGTTATTAAGGCCTGGTTATACACCGCCCTCGAGAAAAACGGTAGCAACAAGTCTTTTGGACGAAATCTATGAAGAGGAAAAATAAAAATATTTCTCCTCCCTGTCAGGACAGTCCGTAAATATGTCAATTGATGGGTGGTCAAACGTGCACAACGAAGTGATATACGCAACGATAACCACTGAAGATGGACAAGCCCTCCTATACGAAACTATAGACACATCAGGAAATCCACATACTTCAGAATATTTAACTCAAATAGTTTGTGACCTGATTTCTTCATGTGAATTAAAATACAAATGTACCGTAAAATCTTTTGTGACAGACAATGCCGCAAATATGACACTTATGAGAAAAACATTAGAAGAAAAAACGAACGCAAAAGTTATAACTTATGGCTGCTCTGCACATATTTTTAATTTACTGTGCAAGAACTTTCAAGTTAAAGACGTTATAGAACATGTGGTCCAAATTGTTAAATATTTTCGAAATAACCATTTGGCTAGAGCTAAATTCAGTCAAGCAGGAGGCAGCGCTTTAGTCCTTCCAAGCGATGTGAGATGGAATATCCTTGGCAACTGCTTAGAGATAGATGTATGTCACTCAGTGGGACATCATATTAAAAATCTGCGAAGAAAATAAAAACGAGATTGATTCCACTATTTACCGAAAAGTTTCAAATATTGCGATTAAACATGCAGCGCAAGATTATTTAAACATTTTAAAACCTATATCAGTTGCTCTTGATACTGTGCAGAGGAAAAATGCTACTATCGCAGATACTGTAGAGCAGTGGAAACATTTACAATATATCTTTGATGAATCTGTGGAATTACCATTACAAAAAACACAACAATTTAATAATCGATATAAGCAAGCACTAACGCCATATCATTTTATAGCGTATATGTTGAATCCACAAAAAACAAAATACCAGTTAACACCAGAAGAAAAGAATATAGCTTTAGAAACAATGAAAGAGTTACATGAAAACAATGGACTGTTACCTTTAGTAATAAAGTTAAATGCCCGCAGTGCTCCATTTAAGCAAGTTATGTTTTCGGACGAAGTAATAAAAAATGTAAACGGACTACAATGGTGGTTATCACAAAATGATGAACCGGAAATCTTGAAACAGTTGCCAATAATAAAACAGTTCCTGTGTGCAACTGCTTCTTCAGCTTCAGTAGAACGCGTATTTAGCTCTTTTGGTCTTGTACACTCGGATATTAGAAACAGATTAGGCATAGAAAAAGGAGGAAAACTCGTGTTTTTCTTTAAATTGTATAACAAAAATGAATAGACTGAAAATATACGGTAATAAAATTTAGGTGTTACGTTTAGTTTAAGAATTTGGTTGAGAAAACTTTTATGTTATGTTGTTATCTGGTTCTGAATAAAAAGGAAAAAAAAATTATTTAAATCATGATTTTAATTTTAAAAATCAAGCGATTTAAATCGTGATTTTAATCGTGATTTTAATCACTTGATTTTAATCAGCCCAACCCTGAAAGTTACTGTAGGAGTCGCTTGTGGTTATCAATTATCCGCGTCATTTTCGTCTTTATAACAGTTAATCTACTACGCCGTGTCTTCTTCACCCCCGCTCTTATCCCAATACCTTGGGGGTCGACTTAATATGGACTCTTTTTTCATAATACATATTGCAAAAAGTTTTGGTAATAGTTTTAAAACCGGCCGCCTGCTTGACATCAAACCATTCTTACGAATGTAAAGTCTTGACCAGACGACAATGAATGGGATTGGCCCAAGTTGATGAAAAACTCTTAGTCGTCTTTTACGACACTCACGAGTAATAAGGTTTGGTAGTATTCGTAGTGGACACTATACAGTTTTGTCTATACAACGCCATCTTTCGGCAAACAAATGTAATTCATGTTATGTGTCTGTTTGGCAGAGCCGTTCGACTTGACGAATACAGCGCGTTCAGTGTACGATCCGGAGACGTTCGAAAAGATAGTGACCACCTTCCGCGACAGTCATGCGCGTCTCGCAACGGGGCTGCGTCTGGCAGACGCCTGGCCACAGCCGCAGCGATGATACACGCCGTCACCACCTGTGACCTGTATAGTGATAGTTTATTGGACATTGCGTAACGCGAACTGTTAACGTTGACTTCGCACTGACCACCGACCTCTGTCGTTAAGTGGAACGTGTTCAATATCGATCCGGATCATAATACTAAACTAACTGTACTAATATTGTCAAGTTAATCGTGTTTTAGTATTGATCCGGATTATTGTGAACAGTCAGAACTCCTATCTCAAGTGAAACGTGTTCAACGTTGATCCGGATCGTATGTTTTAACAATCAGTGCTTGTGAAGTAAAACTCGTTCAGTGTTGATCCGGATCATAAGTCTGAACATTAGGCGCTCCATTCGATCCCTAGGTGAGTTAACGATACAAGTGCCACTATGAAAATTATATGTTTACATTCCATAGTGCCATATGTTAGTATATTTATATGAGGTGCGGTTTTTATTGTGATCATTGTAACCTTGCTAGAAGTGTCCACAACCCATTACGAACTAGAGTTATTCTAGTAACAAGCAGGCATTTTATAATTATATTTATTTCGAACTAAATAACTGAAGAAGCATGCATACAACTTCTCGTATTCCAAATAGATCTCCATTTTATTTTTTGTATTTATATAATTTTAAACAAGTATCAGGAGTTTTCTCCCAGAGTCTACTATATTTATATTTTAATTATTTAATATTTTACCCACCTTTTAATATAACTAATCTAGATCAACAATATTGTGTGCTGTCACTATAAAAGCCGCACCTCTTAGTTACATTATATGGTTTGTTCTAAAGGCCACAAGATCAACATACAAGACAGCGTTTATATATTATTGGGCAATTTCTAACCAATATCATCAAACTGAACAAGTCTTACTAAAGATATCCAACATTATATAATTGAAAAAAATTTATCTGCTGGTTGAAATCATGTCAATCATACAAAATTGTCTTATAGCTGTATTCACCAACCTATAATTGAGATAAACACCTAACATAATTTATATGGTACAAAGTTATTAGTTGAAGTTATGTGAAACATTCAAATTATCTTAAATGTTATTTCAAATTTAGGGTTGTTGGTGAAAACCAATAATAATGTTAAGGCAGACCTAATCACTGGTGTCCATACAATTAATAATATTTTCTTGTATTTAATATTGTAGATAATGTGCTACAATTAACAAAATATTAATATTATAATTGCATTAAAAATATATTTATGAAATCTTGAATAATACTACAATAGCTGTCTAAAATTTTTTTTGATCATTTCATACAGTATTTATTTACAACCTAAATATCCTTTAATATTGGATAGCCTGGGAAAGCTATGGACTATTAGCGAAGCGTCAATAAAAAAGTTGCTAAAACAGGGAAAATGTTATTCCCTTTGAGAGCTTTCCTTACGTGCACTTATCATTATAGATGCCTAAAATTCACGTTCTTTTTAACTCTTATGTGACCCTGATGAAGTGGAACGGTTAGTAGTATGTAAATGGATTATCATCTCAGCCCAGATTCCCACATGGCATGCACAGTCGTAGGGAAACTGAATTACTAAACCACGCTAGTCGTCCATATTAGTATAGGGTTTTATCAAGTTTTCCTTCTTGTGCATAGATGTTACCTGCATGTATCCCTTTGCCATCTATTACAACACACACTGGCAAGAGAAAGGAGTTGTTAATTTTATTCTTACTGCTATATTATATTTAAAGGTATACTAATAGCAAATAATAGAATAGAAATTTGTATGGACACCCATCAACTAGGTATGCCTTAAATCATTAGGTTATGTTGATACAAGTGGCTGTAATAAAATATTATAAGTTAACGTACGCGTGTGCAATGTGAACAAGACTGAATGTAGTTTGTGTCATCACAATAATATCAAGTTCACTAGTCTGTAATGTGTATGCGTAAACTGTGCGACCACAAAATGGGGTCCTCGTATACACCTTTTTGTTAAATATTTATATATTGTTTTTAAGTTATTTAAGATATGTAAATAGTAAGAAATATATAAAAAAAAAACAAATAAATATTCGTTTTAGGGTCGAGGCGGTATGGTGTTTCTGTAAATAGTATTTTTGTGATGTGTGAAAGATTAAATAGTGAAAAATATATACATATATATTAGTGTGGCATCTCGATAACTCGAATGTTAAGATAAATTTAGAGTTAATGAGCTTTCGACTTAACAATTAGTTCAATTTAATCCCAAAACATGCAGGACCCTTTTTTTCCTTTTTAAAATTTGAGTTATAAAATAGCCTCCCATGCGAATAACATTTTGGTCAAGTTACAAAGTCTCAATTATTCGATATACCCGTAGTTAAAGTTTCAGCGAAAGGTAATGGTATTTTTGTTCGACTTAACGAGGTTCGAGTTATAGAGTTGCCACTATTTTTTAGATATAAATGGTGTACATGCTTTGCGTGGGCGAAGCCGGGTCCGAATTCCGTCGCACGTTGATGGTGCCGGTATGGGTGAAATAATGAATCCCCTGTGATACATAACGAAAGAGAAATTATGGTGTGTTGTGTACAGTGTTAAATGTTGAGAGTTATTGTTAGAGGGTTATCATAATGTTGCCTTGGAGCGTTATATTGACAGCGCAATAACCATAAGTTCCGCTTGATTACTATCCTGACAGCACACGTTCAAAACTATATGTCAGAAATATGATGTATTTCTTCCATATAATGTTTGGACAGATTATTATGGAAGTGATACGCATTAAAATGTTCCTACGAATTCTATATTCGTTTACGGTGTATGATAAAATATGGTGCTAAGTGAATTGTGTTGCCTTATATTTGGCGCTCGGCTACGCTTAATATAAAGTTTGCGTATAGTATCATGAAATTGTCGAAGGCGTTACATTGAGACAATTTTTATATACATATATTTACATGTTAATAAAGTCGTTAACATTTAATCTGACTGAAATACATTGATACGTCCAATGAACAGGCAACTCGTTGTAACGCCTTTAATATTATCATTCAGTTAATATTTCATTCAACTTTAAAGTTAATTTATCAGTTTCTTAAATTGAGAAGAGCTTAAATTAATACGTTGTACCAATTCTTGTAATTTAATCCGAATCGAAATGAATTTTACGCCTACTCATGGCGCTCGCATTATTAGAGACGCAGATGCAACCGGAAAAATGCATAGATATGCATTGCATGCATCATAGATATGAAACTATAGATTCTGTAGAATATTACTTGCGCGATTTAGGAATTGCGTCATCTGTGACGTCACTAATAGCTGGTCGCGTCACTATGACACCAAACAATACACTTATAAACATTTGCATTGACACAGTTTTACAGGCTTTTACGCATGAACTCGAATCGAACTTGTGTTGTATGTTAAAGTTCATATTTTATATAATATATATATAAAAGCGATTGTTTAGTACATATGTTAGTTGAGTAAATTATTAGTAGCGGTTATATAGTGTTACGTTTTGTATGTGGGGTCAGCATCTACCGATATGTTTACATGGATGTCTGGCGAACGATAACTTGTGTTTACAATAATATTTAGCAACTAAAAACTAATGATTTAGTATAGAAATTGTTAAGTTTGGTTTTTTTTTTATATAATTTGTACCAACAGCATGTGGACGTAATTCCTCTTAGCCCGAAGCAGTGACACTATTTGTTGTATTGTATAAACGCCTGGCTGTTTTTATATCGCATTATGTATAAGTTTTATAAACAATTTTTACATAAGGGGTCACTCGGCCGCGCTGAATAAAGTAAAAAAAGTACAATAAATATTTTTAACAACTTGTATGTAAGAAAACTGATTATAGTTATAATAAGTGTCTCTCGAACTGTTTAATTTTTGAAAAATTATAAAAAAAAATATGGACACGTAAAGAACAAAAAAAAAACTATAAAAATGAATTTAAAAATAAATCAAAAAACCAAAAAAAATAATAAAATTTAAAAATGTAAAAAAAATATATAAAATTCAGAGAAAAAATATTTTGACCATGTCGAAATTTTATCGCATGTTTAGTTGGCTACCACCCGCCTCACAATGAACTGTTTTAAATAACAGATTAAAAAAAAATCAATGTATATATTTATTGCTTTTACCAAATACATAAATATAAATATTGTGAAAAATACCAAAAAATATTCAATCAAATTTTGTTTTGAAAGTATTAATATTATTTAAAATGTTTAATTTGAAAGCGGATACAAATTTACAAAAAAAAAAATAAAACGCCCTTATCCCTTGTAAAGAACCTCTTAGCTAAATACCGGGACGTTTGGTCACTATTCTAGAATGATATAGAGTTTATTGTCATTCATCATCACTTTCACATAGTATACGAAGAATAGTTCAGCATACCTTTTAAATTTAACTGGTCTAGTTTATCATCTAAATTTAAAAAACTAAAATGTTAAAAACCCTACAAACTCGTAATGAGGTTATTTGGTCGGTAAGAGTGTACCTGTATCCCTGGCTGTGGTAAATTGGCGGGTACTTAACACCACGAGTCAAACTGCCTCCACGGCCACAGTGCATGAGAAATATATCTTCAGACAAAATTATAGAATGGACACATTTTAGATAAACATTAAACGTTTTAAATCATGGGGACTTTGTTAAAATATTTGTAATAAATGTAATGATAATATTCTATTGCCTTTTCAAAATTAAAATTACAGATAAATAATTACATTAAAAATAAATTAGAGGCAAAAGTAATTGGCCCAACTTTTGCTGTCTTAATATAATGTGTAATGTAGTTCAATGCATGAAGAGTTTGCTATAGTTCTAATTTTTTATCAAATTGTCTCTAAATATCAGACTTTTATTAAAATTAGGAAGATATAACCTCCGTGTGGTAGGGGATAAGCACCCTTTCTTATCCCTCTTGCCCGGGGGTGTCGTAAAATACGACTAACAAGGAGACCCTCAGACGTGTGGGTCGGGGATTTCCATGATTTTTGGTGGGGTGGTAGAGGGGGCCTGAGAGTTATCATAACGACCAGATATTAGGGTCAACTGGGCCCTCGTTAAAAAGATTTTAAGCGTCAAAGTTGGATGGGTAATGCACTTGTATGTTCTAGGGAAATTCGCATTGGACTCGCAAGCTAGTGGTAGCCTCGTGGTAACATCGCTCGCCTGCGGAATTTATGGTCTCGGGTGAGAGACCCGACAATTTGTTTTTTTTTTTATCACAGAATTGTGTAAAATTATTTATATATTTTTTCATAATTTTACGCAGAACGATACGCGTATATGATAAATGTAAATATTGATTTTTTCACAATATTATAATTATTTATTTTCGTTCCGTAATACCTTAATTTTCATATTGAAGAGTTGATACATGAGAGAGAGCGAGAAAAGGAGGAGATCGTAAAAAAGCAATATAATTTATAATTCTGCGTAAAGTTATAAAAAAAAACAAATTTTACACAATATTGTTATAATTTAAAAAAAATAAGTCGCCGGGTCTCGAACCAGAGACCATAGATTTCGCAAGCGAGCGCGTTACCACAAGGCTACCATAAGCTTGCGAATCGAGTGCGAATTTCTCTAGTACATAAATTACCCATCCAACTTTGACCCTTTTAATATCTTTTTAATGAGGGCCCAGTTGACTCTCTGGTAGTTGTGATACCCTCGGGTCCCTCTACCACCGGTGGGGTGGAAATCAAAATAAAAATCATGGAAATCCCCGAGTCACACGTCTGAGGGTCTCCTTGTAAAAGAATATGCATATAACATCTGTGCAAGAGAAGGAAAACTCGAAATGAAACCCTATGCCAACACGTCTGACCAGCGCTGTATAGTAGGTGATTTTTCCCTTTATTCACTGTATAGGAGGCTCCACCTAACTTTTAGGTAACACTAGTTTATCTAAAACGTAACTTTGCTCCTTAACTGTGTGCGTAGTCAAACCATAATGCATTTCGCTTTTAAGTAACACAACCGCGAAATTCCATCCGATTGTGTTATGTGCTACCAGACGCTAATATCTTAATATTATAAGATTGACTACCACTCGGGCTTTTTATGGTATTGTAGTGCGGCAAACGATAATCGTTGCGTTTATTCGAGATTGTCACGCGTCTTTATACTGGTGCTAACACTTATGCCTTCATGTATATTAGCACAAGCACGATAACACAACAATCCGACGGGTTGAGAGCCCTCAGCGCTCACCCACCAGTCCGGGTAAAGTTGTCACAGCCATCTGAGGCTAACAACTAAGTCACACAAAAAAAAAACAACAATCCGTGT
Organism: Lymantria dispar; assembly: GCA_032191425.1. NCBI lineage: Eukaryota > Metazoa > Arthropoda > Insecta > Lepidoptera > Erebidae > Lymantria > Lymantria dispar. The sequence continues at coordinate 32,899,073 of CM063452.1, forward strand.
GGCGACTGAGGAAGAATACGGTTCACCACTCCGTCTTGTCCGTGGGTGTCATTAAAGACTTAGGGATATAATACGCATATAATATCTATGCTAGAGAAAGACTACTACAACTACTACATATGACGCGTCACGTCGCACATGTCAAACAAATAAAAATTCGTTTTAAATTGTGCGTTGCACTCGTTGATTCCACAACACCAGTCTATAAGGACAGTTATCATTTCAAAAACGTAAAGTGGCTTAGTATAGTTCCTTCGTTACGCGAATACGCATATATTTAAACTTCCAATCGCAGCACTTGTCTACCACCGTTGGGCACGGGCCTCCTTTAAAGGGTACACGTAACACCAAGTTGATCAAACTATTTGAAATATTTGAATTTCTCTTTTCAAAGGCATTATACTTTCATGTCTAAATAAATTTTTAACGATAAAGGGAAGGGATGTTGTCTAATATGTTGTTTCAATACTTAGTTGTGTATATATTGTAACTCATTTGAATCGATGGTATTGGCAACAAGCAGGAGGTACACAATATTGTTATAGTTGCGGGCTATAGTTGAGGTTCGCTCGCTCGTAACCAACACTGCCACGGCGTACGTCCTAAATATTTAAAGCGTTGGCAGTATAATAATTAATATATAGTTATGTTCATGATCTCCTTGGCAGTATATATTCTTACATTTGTAATGTTCAATTTAACTTTTATTTAAAAATAAAACATGTAAACATAGTTTCATTCAAACTGTTCAAAAGAATAAAATGCAAAATTGTTAGTGTTTTTATTGTACGTAAAAAAATAAACTTTAGACAGTCGAAAAGTTTAATTATGACGAGTATATATATATATATATGTTATATCCAACTGTTATCAAGTGTGTATTGAAATTGTAACTATTGTAATTAATTATGTGAATACTACAATATGTATTATAATTTTTATTTGGTGGCCTCTTTTTTGTATAAGTATATTTTGTCATATTTTTTGACAACTTTAAACTTTGTTGCATTTTATTTTTATTGAACTGTGCAGATTTTTATCCGTATTGTACAAAAAAATTATTGTAAAGAAAATATTCTGTAATAGTTAAATATATACAACTGCCAAAATAATGCGTATTATTTGTTATATTCACTACCTATTCAATGGATAATTCGAACTTTTTTTTTATTATGACTGCCAAACCGCACTGAGTCGACCTAGTGGAACCTAACCGCAGGCAGTGCCCTCACGCTACATGGCAGCGGCAGCACTCAAAAGGGCAGCGTTTTTAATGTTTCTTTGAAAGCAACTCTTTCCTTGATATGTAAAAATTGAGTCCATCTTCGTTTTTCCAGAAGGTATAGGTAATAACATATCTTCTTCAGCCTCTGAAAATTTTTTCCTGATTGCGGATAAATTATCCGAAAAACACAGCCGTCACACAAAAACTGTACGAAGATTGATGTCGGAGGTGCGTTGCTGATGTGGGAAAGCTCGGGGTCGCCGACCGTGGTTGCGATTGCGCGTCGCAATAGCCATAACCAAATGCATCTTCAGCTTTTCTTTCATGATACTTAAAATTTACAAGTAGGATGAATATTTTTTTGAAAACATGACAGGTTTGACAGACAGGCGGCCGCGTTTGAACAAAACCCTTAACGCCGCGTACTACTTTGTACAACACCCTAGACAAAAATACTGCGACTAGCTCGGTTAAAACATTATACATATTCAGTTAAAACAAGCAGTAGCGCAGAAGGAAGATTATTAAGGTTTTAAATGCTGAAGTTATTCCACATATATAACTATATTCCACATATACACATATATAACATCCTTGCTCTCCAAGATAATGGAGAAGGTTATAAACCGCCAGCTTCTGCAGTACCTTGAGGATCGCCAGCTTATCAGTGATCGCCAATACGGCTTTCGTCATGGTCGGTCGGCTGGTGATCTTCTTGTGTACCTCACACACCGTTGGGCAGAGGCCTTGGAGGGCAAGGGTGAGGCGCTGGCGTTCAGCCTAGATATCGCAAAGGCGTTCGATAGGGTCTGGCACAGGGCACTTCTATCGAAGCTACCATCATACGGAATCCCCGAGGGACTCTGTAATTGGATTGCCAGCTTTTTGGATGGTCGGAGTATAAAAGTCGTCGTAGATGGCTCCTGCTCCGATACCATGACCATTAATGCTGGTGTACCACAAGGCTCGGTGCTCTCCCCGACGTTGTTTATCCTGCATATCAATGACATGCTCTCTATCGAGAGTATGCGTTGCCATGCGGATGACAGTACGGGTGATGAGCGGTACACTGAGCAACGGAATATCCCTCGTAGTATTCAGGAAAGAAGGGTTCAACTTGTGTCTGAAGTCGAGCGCTCTCTGGGGCGGGCCTCGGAATGGGGTGAACGGAACCTAGTCCAGTTCAACCCCACAAAGACACAAGTTTGCGCGTTCACTGCAAAGAAGGACCCGTTGTCATTGCGCCTCAGTTCCAAGGAGTAATTCTTCCAATTTCTGAGAGTATTGGGATTCTCGGCGTCAAAATATCGAGCAAAGTCCAGTTTGGGAGTCATTTGGAGGACAAAGCCAAATTGGCAAGCAAAAAGTTGGGCGTCCTGAACAGAGCCAGGCGGTACTTCACACCGAGACAGCGTCTTGGGCTATACAAAGCACAAGTTCGTCCTCATGTGGAGTACTGTTCATATCTCTGGGCAGGTGCGCCCAAATATCAGCTAGACCCACTTGACTCCCTGCAAAGACGGGCTGTTCGAATCGTCGGGGATCCCAATCTTACGGACAGATTAGAGTCGCTGGAGCAGCGGAGAGACTTTGGGTCACTCTGTGTACTCTACCGACTCTTTCACGGGGAGTGCTCCGAGGAACTGTTTGACTTGGTACCACCGTCACCATTCTACCAACGTACCACTCGACATCGCAGCAGGGTTCATCCATTTCACCTGGAAACGTTATGGTCTTCAACTGTACGTTTCCAGCGATCATTTCTCCCACGTACGTGCAAGCTCTGGAATGAACTACCTGCTGCTGTGTTTCCCGAGCGCTATGACATGTCCTTCTTTAAACGAGGTTTAAGAAGAGTATTTCCTTCACGGTAGGCAGCGGCCTGGCTGTGCCCCTGGTATTGCAAAGGTCCATGTGCAGCAGTTTCACTTACCATCAGGTGTGCTGCTTGCTCGTTTGCCACCGTTGGCAATAAAAAAAATAAAAAAAAAGACCCTCTAATCTATACTAATATTATAAAGCTGAAGAGTTTGTTGGTTTGAACACGCTAATCTCAGAAACCACTGGTCCGATTTGAAAATTCTTTCAGTGTTGGATAGTCCATTTATCGAGGAAGGCTATATATTTACAAAAAATTAGCGGTCCGTACTAAAAGTCCAATAATGTAACCCAAGGTGTAAAAAAATGACCCGAAAAAATCCTTATATCGCGTGTGCTGCGAAAACTATTGATTATAAAACAAAACAATGTAAAGGGTTTTTCAACAAGAACTTTGTTTTTCAATTGTGGCAACACCAACCACATGATAGTTTTGGCATTTAGTTTTTTTACGTATTCATAGTAGATGCATTGGCAATTGTTACAATTGGTTACAATGAATTCAATTTCGCTCGAAAATCGCATCAAAATAATTAAAATCCACTATGAAAATGATGGTTCCGTTAAAGTTACATTTCGTAAAATTCGTGATATTTTCGGACAACCTAATCGTCCTTCTGAGACCGCTATTAAGAATTAGGTCGTTAAATTTGAGTCGACAGGCTCGATACAAAATGTGCCAACACCATCGCGTGTTCGACCGGGTCGTTCAACTGAAAACATCGCAGCCGTGAGCCACAGCGTTGAAGAAGATCCAAATTTGTCAATTCCTCGACGTTCTCAACGATTGGGGTTATCCAAGACCACCACATGGCGAATTTTGGGTAAGGATTTGGCTTTGAAGCCTTACAAGGTTCAACTGGTGCAGGAATTGAAGCCGACCGACCATTCACATCACCGTAGATTCGCTCAATTCATTCAGGAACAACCCGCTGGTTTTTCTGAAAAAATCATTTTTCAGACGAAGCCCATTTTCACTTGTCAGGGTACGTCAACAAGCAAAATTGCCGCATTTGCGCTTCAGGAGTAGTAGGACCACACTGTCGACAGTTACCTGTCTACAGCCGCGGGCCGGTCCGTCCGGGGCAGTACCATGCTCTCGCAGAAAATCGACGTCTGAGTAGTAGCAATTTGTTACTGCGCTTCGTTCGGTGAGCGAGAAAGCCGGAAGCCCAACTTTTTGAGGGTGATTGCGTGTGGAGGGTTTTGGTGGTGTCCTTGGTATCACCGAGCCTCAATGCACGCATTCACACTCCCTTCGCTTTCTTTGCGGTAGGCAACGGCCTTGTAAAGGTCCATGAGCGGCAGCAACACTTACCATCAGGTGTACTGTTTGCTCGTTTGCCACCGTTTGCAATAAAAAAAAAAAAATCTGAAAATCCTAGAGCGATTATTGAGAAGCCTTTGCATGCTCAACGTGTCACTGTATGGTTCGCTATGTGGTCTGGAGGCGTGATTGGGCCGTTTTTTTCGAAGATGTGGCTGGAAATGCGGTAACGGTCAATGGATCACGCTATCGCGAGATGTTAACAACTCAATTTTGGCCTATTATTGATGACGTGGATATCACTGACATGCGGTTTCAACAGGACGGTGCCACATGTCACACATCCAATGAAACGATCAATTTATTGCAAACCAAATTTCCCGATCGCATAATTTCACGAAAATCAGCTGTTATGTGGCCAGCCAGATCGTGTGATTTAACACCACTGGATTATTTTTTGTGGGGCTATGTTAAGGACAGAGTCTATACGGAGCCAATCGAATCGATTGCAGCCTTAAAACTCAAAACCCGTGATGTGATTAACGAAATAGACTCGCCATTTTGACAAAAAGTGATTAAAAACTGATGAAAGAATCGACATCTATCAGCGTGGTCGTGGTGGACATTTGCCAGATGTCATTTTTCATTCATAATTGCCAAACTTTTCTCTTCATAATACAATAAAAATTTGAATCATCTTCATCTAAATTTTGTTTTAGAAAACAAAGTTCTTGTTGAAAAACCCTTTACTACAATTTTGCAGAACATATAATTTTCTACAAAAAATATCGCGACATCATATGTATATTGTAGTTATCTCACAATAAGTGTATTTCTATAATTTTTTTAAATAATTAAAATGCCGTCGCTTAAAAACTCTTTATTTTGTACCTTGGTATTAATCCTTATCCAAATAAATTACTTCATATTTAAGACGGATTCAATACTTTTCTAGAACTTTTTGAATCATTAAATTCGGACATTTCATTCAAAAGATATCGCGATATTAAAAATGTAAGTATTAGTATTGTAGCCAAAAATAAGTATTAAGTATTTTCCGTGTGGTGACGGAGTAAGAATACAAATCACCACTCCCCATCCTGCCCGTGGATGTCGTAAAAGACCACTAAGGGATATGATACGCATATAACATCTAGTCCTAGTCGTGATAGTTTTAAGGCTATGGTCAAACGCCTATACCTAGGCCTTCTGACGGAATGAACTCGTCATTGAGGAATCACCTCTGCTGTTTATAAAATTTATATATATGTATATGTGTATGTATGTGTGTATGTATGTATTTATGTATGTATATATATATATATATATATATATATATATATATATTGTTTGCTTGTATTAGATATAAGATTATTTAGATTGCCACATTTATATAACCAAATTTCAGAAATTAATGCTCACATTGCATTGCACCTGCCTAATTTATTTCTGCTCCACCCTAGGTCGACTGGCAGAAAATGCCGAAGGCATTAAGTCCGCCTTGTACATTTTTTTTGTGTGCAAAGTAGACCTCGATTTTCTTGTGAAACGATTCTTTGGATGACGATTCAAATCGATCTTTTTCAGAAAGATTGCCAATCGCTAGAATGACCCGCGCGGCATAGTATCTCGCAGAGGCTACCGCCTCCTCGTCCCTCATGACCGCCCGCCACATCATAGGTACATGCGCGCGCAATCATCATGCATCATCATTTCAGCTCATATACGTCCTACTGTTAGGCTCGAGCCTACTCCACAGTAGAAAGGAAATTGACCTTACTATACCATGCTGGTCAGACAGGTTGATATAGGGTTTTATTTCGAGTTTTCCTTCTCTTGCATATGTGTTATATGCGTATTATGTATTATATTCCTTAGTCGTCTTTTATGACATTCGCGGACAAGATAGGGAGTGGTGAATTGTATTCTTACTCCGTCACCACACGGATATATCTTACACTATTCTATTTCTGTGAATACTCAGTATCAACCACCTTCTTTTTTACCACTTTACTGCGGTATACACTGAGATAATAGGTATATACGCTCATTAAATAAATAGCCGAAGCTGTAGCAACGTCAATGTCTACGTCCATAGTGTTTCAGTACACAAGGAACACTGACCGAGGCCAACGTGTGAACAACTCTACAAATACTCGTCTAGGTTGGCCACTCGCGTTGGCGTTCGACGCACTTGTCCAACGTGTGGACGCTAGCACTTGCTTTGTACCTATTTGCCGACGCTCGCGTTGGCCTAAGCTCGGCCAACATGTGGAGGGAGCTTTCCATATATTGATGTCAAACACAAAATTTTATATATTTATTTTTTGACATAATGTAATTGGTGACTTATTAACTCTCTTTTCCTGTTCTTATCTTGCTAGCTGACCAGGCGTCCCAAATAACAGAATAAGTATTAAAAAACTAAAAAATTAAAGAAGTTGTTCTTGTTAGTCGGTACGAATTGGCAGGGGGATGGACCGGGGATTAGTCAGCCACACGCAGAGAGCCCGACCGAGTGATGGTGACGCCCTGGTCGGCAATACTGCAATGTTGCCGGAGCATCAAAGGGGACGGTACCCGAAAGGATAAACCGCCGGGCCGGCCATGGATGTCAAGGTCCGCCACGCACCGATAGTCGGCCCAATGGTGATGCTCTCCCCATCGCCAATACGGTGTGTTATGGGATCGCGCGCCGCTCATCAGTAGGGATGTGACCTGGAGGGGAAAAATCGATTAATAAATAATCAATTTTTCTTTAAAATAAATCGTTTTGCAAAAAATCTGTGGCGACTATCCGCCACTAAGATAACTTGGACCGCAACCCAACAATGCGAAGCAATCCGCTTCGCTAATGAAGATTGGCCTATACAAGAAGACGCAGGTGCGAGGCAGCTGGCGTGCACAGCTGACAGGTGTGCGACACACCTGACACCTGCATTCGCACCTGCGGTGATATCATTTGCACCTGTTAGAACACGTGCACATTCGGACCACACGCAGACTGAATGCTAGTATATATATACCGCCTTTAGCTGTCTATTCATTCATTCCGCGTCGGAGACCCGTAGCGCACGGACGTGCGCCTCGCTGCTCTCCATTTCGCCGCGCTCACCCCGCACCCGCCCCCTGCGGTCGTGCGTTCTCGCTCCGTCTCGCTCGCTCTCGCAGCGAACCACGCGTCGCGTCAAGCCGCCATCTTGTTCAACGTCTGTGGCCGTTCAGTGGCCCGCTCCGGGTGGCCGTGTATACGGTTGTCTGTGGCAGTTTCGCTGTTTGGACGCAGGTGTTGCCGGATCCCAACTGCACGAGTCGACTTTTTCAAGACGTCGAGTGCAGATTTCTACCGTTGGTAGATAAAAAGTCAACCCATTTTGGCCCCCTCAGGGCAGAAAACCATATTGTTTGGTCCCCGGCGGAAACCTCACGGTGTAAACGAAGCCGGGTGAGGCAAGGCCCCGATTTGCCTGCCGAGCCCCTTCAGGGCAGAGCTAACAATCGGAAGGGGTTAGAGCATCCGGCCTTGGGGGATCTCCTAGTCGGACCTAATCTACGGCTTTTCATCATTTTTCTGCGAAGGCCTAACGGCCCGAGCAGCTAGGAACCTATCGCACATTAAGATTGGCGAAGGAGTACAAGCTTAGGGCACATTAGTTAAGTACACATCCTCCCGACCTGCACCCGGTTGGGAGGGACACACACTACACACAACCCAGGGTTTACCCCACCCAGGGCGATAGGACACATTCCTGCGAACGTTTTTCCCGCCAGCCCACGATGGCGGAAAAAACTATCACCATCGACGCCCTTCTGGCGATCCCTGAGATAAAAGCCTACATCGCTCAACATTTTGGAGCGATAACTATTCTTCCACCGCAACCCCTACGCGCTCACTCCACCGTCCTGCCGCTCAAACCGGAATTACCGGCCACCGGCACGGCGATGGATACTGAATCGGTCCCCTCCTCAGCCTCAGCTTCATCTTCCTCCGAGTCGGAAGATTCGCCCAATGAGGGCTCCTTCATCGAAGTTCGCTCCCGTAAGCGTACTAAGAAGGCAAAAGCCAACAAAGAGGCCCCCTCTAAGGCCCCAAAAATAAAGCCGACCGAATCGGCCATAACTCCAGCCGCAATCCCGTCTGAAACGACCGCTACGACCGCCTCGGCCCTCCCTGTCGTCTCGCAGACAGCCCCATTCTCTGTCCCATCCACTACGGACAGCAACACCGTCGCCCCACAGACGGTCAAAAAACCACTGGCTCCGCCGCCCCTATACATTAGGGATAAAGAGAAGTGGCTAGCCATCTCCGCGTGGCTAAACACCAACAGGATTTCGTACAAATCTGCGAAATCCACCCCCCAAGGCATACGAGTGGACCTTCACTCGTCAGCTGACCACCGCTCCGTGTCAAGCATGCTAGGGAATCAACAGATTCCCTACCATACGTACACCCTCCCCGAAGCCAAACTTCTGCGTGCTGTAATACGCAACGTACCGAGGGAAATAGAGACCAAAGAGATTCTAGAATCTCTTAAAACCCAGGATCTACCGGTTGTAGAAGTACACCGGATGATCCGGGGTAGGGGTCGTTATCCCCTCAACATGATACTCGTCTGCCTTACAAATAACGCAGAGGGTAAAGGCATTTTTAAAATTAAGACCATCTGCGGTCTATCTGGGGTCTCGGTTGAGCCCCCACACAAAAATGGCAACCTGGCACAATGCCACAAGTGCCAACTGTATGGACACTCGTCCAAAAACTGCTTTGCCCGTCCTAGGTGCGTCAAGTGCCTAGGTGACCATCACACCTCTCAGTGTGAACGGCCAAAGGACATCTCACTCTGCAAAGAGCCACCAGCGTGTGTTCTCTGTGGAGAATACGGACACCCGGCTAACTACCGCGGCTGCCCAAGAGCGCCGAGGAGGTTAGTCCGCCAGCCCAACACAAACGGCAAGGCCTTGTACTATAACAAGACCTTCGTCCCAGCCCCCTTACCAACCCACAATGCGTGGGCTCGCCCCCTGCTAAACAGCAAGGAGGCTTTCCCAACCCTGCCCAACAGGCAGCCCGCTGCCCCACCCGCAACATCTCAACTCAAACCACCAACAACCGGGCCAAACCAGCCCACTGGTGGTAATCCCAAGCCCCCTCAGGGCGCCCCTATTCCTATCGTCGTCGCTAAAAGCGCGCCCCCAAAAGCCCCCCAAGGACTAGATCCAGATCTAGCCCTGGTGGCCAACTTCGCAGCTCAAATCAATTTCACGGAAATCCGCGAAATTGCAGCCGAATTAAGAAGGAACGAGGGAAACAACCTCGCCCTCCTTAATACCGCTATTAAATTTTCCCCCACGTTAGAGCGTCTAGGCTCGCTTAAATTCAAATAAAATGGATAGGTACACTCCAGGCAGAGTTAAACCCAGACACCTCAAAATAGGGACATTCAATGCCAATAGCCTAACCCAACAGAAGGATGAAGTAGGCACATTCCTTCGGGAACACCAGCTCGACATCTTGCTAGTACAAGAGACGTTCCTTAAACCATTTAACAAGGACCCTAGAGTCGCCAACTATAATATAGTTCGCAACGATAGGACAACCTCACCAATGGGCGGAACGCTTATCTACTACAAAAGGTCGCTGCATTGCACACCTGTGGATCCGCCCCCTCTGATGTACATTGAAGCTTCAATTTGCAGGCTAGCCCTCTCAGGCCATCAGCCTATCACCCTTGTATCCGCATATCTCTCTCCCAATAGAGAACATTCGAAACAGTTGGTTGAAAAAGATCTAAAAGCCTTGCTAGAATTGGGAGGCGCCGTCATCATTGGCGGTGACCTTAACGCCAAGAACACCTCTTGGAGCTGTCAAAGTTCCAATAAGAGGGGCAAGACTTTAGAGCTATTCGCTGACAGACTGGGATTCGATGTCATAGCGCCCATAGAGCCGACACACTTCCCCTTTAACGTTTCGCACAGGCCGGACATACTCGATATTTTTCTTCTCAAAAACATAAACCTTCGTTTATGTTCAATAGAAGTTCAACACGAGTTAGACTCAGATCACCGCCCGGTGACTCTGGAATTAGCCTCCCGCACCCCCGGCCCCTCAGGCCACAACAACGAAAGGACCAAGATAGCGACTGACTGGGCACGGCTAGAGAAAAATCTCAAGTCAACCTCATCGGTCCACCTTGATCAAATTCCCAAAGACATTACGTCTAAGGAAGATACCTCTCAGGCGATCGACTCGCTCACAAGTCACGTGCAGTCGATAATGGACGACTGCTCGCGGCCGGTACCAGATACGAGCGATCGTAAATGGCGCCTGCCAGACGACGTCCGTGACTTGCTGAGACGGAAAAACGCCGCGACACGCGCTTATGACCGCTACCCTACGGAGGACAACCGTACCCGCCTACGGTCACTCCAGAGGGAGGTTAAACAAGCAATTAAAAAATTGAGACAGAGCAAATGGGACGCCATGATCGAGGAGCTAGAACCCTCTCACACAGCCTTTTGGCAGCTTTCCCGCTCACTCAAAAAAGACATCGTGTCCACTCTCCCTCCTCTCACCAGACCCAACCAGCCTCCGGCATTCATGGACGATGAAAAGTCAGAATGCCTGGCCGACTGCTTAGAGCTTCAGTGTACGCCGAGTACACTACACCCCGACGCCGCGAATCACCGCTTCATCGCCGACGAAGTGGAACGTCGTAACACTCTCTCGCGCTCGTTAGGAAACGACAGCCCCGATCAGCCAATCCCAGCAGTGACCACCGATGAGGTCGAATCGTTAGTCAGGGGTCTCAAAACCAGGAAAGCCCCAGGTTCGGACGGAATCTCAAATAAAGTCATTAAATTATTCCCCGCCCACTTGATAATCCTGTTGTGCTGCATCTTCAATGCAGCACTAAATAATAACATCTTTCCCGCGCAATGGAAAGAGGCCGTGGTAATAGGAATCCACAAACCCGGCAAGCGCCGTACCGAACCTAGTAGTTACCGCCCGATTAGTCTACTAAGAGGTCTAGGTAAGATCTACGAACGAATAGTTCTCAGTAGACTACGTACATTCGCCGAGGCTAACAACCTCGTTCCCGACGCACAGTTTGGCTTCCGAGCTAAACACAGCTGCGTACAACAAGTTCACCGTTTGGTAGAATACACAAGTAGTCAGTTCATCATGAACAGATATACGGGTGTATTATTCCTAGACGTAGCGAAAGCATTCGACAAGGTTTGGCATGAAGGCCTAATCTACAAACTCTATCTCCTCAAGATCCCTCACTACTTAATTCACATTATACATGACTACTTAAGTCATCGCAGCTTTCGCTACAGGGTGGAAGGGACGTTGTCGACCTCCCACCCTATCAAGGCCGGCGTCCCTCAGGGGTCGGTCCTCTCCCCATTTCTCTTCACGCTATACACTAGCGATATGCCCAAATTCAACCGGGTACATAAAGCGCTTTACGCTGATGACACCGCACTCTTTTGTGCTGGTAGATCCCCGACAACAGTAGCCAAGACTCTCCAAACAGCGGTTACCGCCCTAGCCAATTGGTTTAGGAAATGGAGATTAGAAATCAACCCCGAGAAGTCAGGCGGTCATGTTCACTAGACGAACTGCCCGTTCCTACTCTATCGATAGCATTCCCCCCCTTAAAATTTTCAACAAGCCGGTCACTTGGACCAGGCAGGCCAAATACTTGGGTGTGACCCTTGACGATCGACTCAGCTTCGCCCCTCACATAAAGAAAGTCCGCGCACGGGCAGCCTTTGTGATGGGCCGTCTCCACTGTCTACTCAACTCTAGGTCGCGTATGCCCCTGAGTAGCAAAGTCCGACTTTACACCACCTGCATACGGCCTATCATGACCTATGCCAGCGTGGTGTTCGCGCATATTAAGCCACACAGGATCCACAGGCTACAGACACTACAAAATCGTTTCATGCGCCGAGCTACGGGAGCACCGTGGTTCATACGAAACGTCGATCTCCACATCGACCTCGAACTGCCGACCATCAAGCAGTTTATGAAACGGTGCTCTCAGAGCTACTTTGACTCTGCCATGACACACCCCAACCAACTAGTGGTTGGGGCGGCTTCCTATAGACCCTCCAAAATCTCCTCCATCCGACGTCCTCGTCACGTCCTCGACGAAGAGGACGACATTATCACACTCGCTCAACAAAGAGCCTACACGGCCCGCGAGGCCTTAACAAATAAATATCCGCGGTTCCGCCCTCGCCGTCGAGGTGCGAAACCGCGCCGCGCAAAAGTCACTATTAAAAACGTGGGCACGCCCACTTTGCCTCCAGCGACGCCCCAAGCCGAGGTCCGTTCCCCACAGGGGGAGCCCTTGGGCGATGTCGCTTAGCATACTTTTCTCCGGGTTGAGGGCCCTCAGCGCTCACCCATAGTCCGCGTCAAGCTGTCAAGGCCATCTGCGGCCAACAGCTGTACACACACAAAAAAAAAAAAAAAAAAAAAAAAAAAAAAAAAAAAAAAAAAGTATTCATTCATTCCGCGTCGGAGACCCGTAGCGTACGGACGTACGCCTCGTTGCTCTCCACTGCCGCGCTCTCCCCGCACCCGCCCCCTGCGGTCGTGCGATCTCGCTCCGTCTCGCTCGCTCTCGCAGCGTACCTCGCGTCGCGTCGCGCCGCCATTTTGTTGACGTCTGTGGCCGTTCAGTGGCCCGCTCCGGGTGGCCGTGTATACGGTTGTCTGTGGCAGTTTCGCTGTTTGGACGCAGGTGTTGCCGGATCCCAACTGCACGAGTCGACTTTTTCAAGACGTCGAGTGCAGATTTCTGCCGTTGGTAGATAAAAAGTCAAACCATTTTGGCCCCCTCAGGGCAGAAAACCATATTGTTTGGTCCCCGGCGGAAACCTCACGGTGTTAACGAAGCCGGGTGAGGCAAGGCCCCGATTTGCCTGCCGAGCCCCTTCAGGGTAGAGCTAACAATCGGAAGGGGTTAGAGCATCCGGCCTTGGGGGATCTCCTAGTCGGACCTAATCTACGGCTTTTCATAATTTTTCTGCGAAGGCCTAACGGCCCGAGCAGCTAGGAACCTATCGCACATTAAGATTGGCGAAGGATTACAAGCTTAGGGCACACTAGTTAAGCACACATCCTCCCGACCTGCACCCGGTTGGGAGGGACACGCACCACACACAACCCAGGGTTCACCTCACCCAGGGCGCTAGGTTTAACACTTTTCCCGCGAACGTTTTTTCCACCAGCCCACGATGGCGGAAAAAACTATTACAATCGACGCCCTTCTGGCAATCCCAGAGATTCAAGCTTATATTGCCCAACATTTTGGAGCAATAACAATCTTACCACCCCAGCCTCAACGCGCTCCTACTACCGCCCTGCCGCTTGAGCCGGAATTACCGACCATCAGCACGGCGATGGAAACGGAATCACCCCCGTCCTCCTCAGCCTCATCGTCCTCCTCCTCCGAGTCGGAAGATTCGCCCAATGAGGGCTCATTTACTGTAGTTCGCTCCCGCAAGCGGAGCAAAAAGGTAAAGGTCAACAAAGAGGCTCCCTCTAAGGCCCCAAAAATTAAGCCGACTGACTCGGCAAAAACACCCGCTGCAGCCCCGTCTGCAACGACTGCCATGGCCGCCTCGGTCCCCCCAGTCGTCTCGCAGGCCACCCCTACCTCTGTCCCATCTTCCACGGACAGCAACACCGTCGCTCCGCAGACGGTCAAAAAACCACTGGCTCCGCCGCCCCTATATATCAGGGACAAGGAGAAGTGGCTAACCATCTCCGCTTGGCTAAACACCAATCGCATAAATTACAAATCGGCTAAATCCACGCCCCAAGGCATACGAGTGGACTTTCACTCGTCAGCCGACCACCGCACCGTGTCAAGCATGCTAGGGAATCAACAGATTCCCTACCATACATACACCCTCCCCGAAGCCAAACTTCTGCGTGCAGTTATACGCAATGTCCCGAGAGAAATCGACACTAAAGAGATCTTAGAATCTCTCAAAACCCAGGATCTGCCGGTTGTAGAAGTACACCGGATGATCCGGGGAAAGGGTCGTTACCCTCTTAACATGATACTCGTCTGCCTTACGAATAACGCAGAGGGTAAAGGAATCTACAAAATTAAGACCATCTGTGGCCTCTCTGGGGTCTCGGTAGAGCCCCCACACAAAAATGGTAATCTGGCACAGTGTCACAAGTGCCAAATGTATGGACACTCGTCCAAGAACTGTTTCGCCCGTCCTAGGTGCGTCAAGTGCCTAGGTGACCATCACACCGCCCAGTGTGAAAGGCCAAAGGACATCTCTCTCTGCAAAGAGCCACCTGCGTGTGTTCTCTGTGGAGAATACGGACACCCGGCCAACTACCGCGGCTGCCCAAGAGCGCCGAGGAGGCTAGTCCGCCAACCCAACACAAACGGCAAGGCCTTGTACTATAACAAGACCTTCGTCCCAGCCCCCTTACCAACCCACAATGCGTGGGCTCGCCCCCTGCTAACCAGCAAGGAGGCTTTCCCAACCTTGCCCAACAGGCAGCCCGCTGCCCCACCCGCACCATCTCAGCCCAAACCACCAATAATCGGGCCAAACCAGCCCACCGGTGGTAATCCCAAGCCCCCTCAGGGCGCCCCCATTCCCATCGTCGTCGCTAAAAGCGCGCCCCCAAAAGCCCCCCAAGGACTAGACCCAGATCTAGCCCTGGTGGCCAACTTGGCGGCTCAAATCAATTTCGCGGAAATCCGCGAAATTGCAGTCGATCTTAGAAAGAACGAGGGAAACAACCTCGCCCTCCTTAATATAGCGATCAAATTCGCCCCCACGTTAGAGCGTCTAGGCTCACTCAAATTCAACTAAAATGGATAGGTACACTCCCGGCAGAGTTAAACCCAGACACCTCAAAGTAGGGACATTCAACGCAAATAGCCTTACCCAACAGAGGGATGAAGTAGGCACATTCCTTCGGGAACACCAGCTCGACATCTTGTTAGTACAAGAAACGTTCTTAAAACCATTCAACAGGGACCCTAGAATCGCGAACTATAATATAGTTCGCAATGATAGGACAACCTCACCAATGGGTGGAACGCTCATTTACTACAAAAGGTCGCTGCATTGCACACCTGTGGATCCGCCCCCTCTGATGTACATTGAAGCTTCAATTTGCAGGCTAGCCCTCTCAGGCCATCAGCCTATCACCCTTGTATCCGCATATCTCTCTCCCAACAGAGAACATTCGAAACAGTTGGTTGAAAAAGATCTAAAAGCCTTGCTAGAATTGGGAGGCGCCGTCATCATTGGCGGTGACCTTAACGCCAAGAACACCTCTTGGAGCTGTCAAAGTTCCAATACGAGGGGCAAGACTTTAGAGCTATTCGCTGACAGACTGGGATTTGATGTCATAGCGCCCATAGAGCCGACACACTTCCCCTTTAACGTTTCGCACAGGCCGGACATACTCGATATCTTTCTTCTCAAAAACATAAACCTTCGTTTATGTTCAATAGAAGTTCAACACGAGTTAGACTCAGATCACCGCCCGGTGACTCTGGAATTAGCCTCCCGCACCCCTGGCCCCTCAGGCCATAACAACGAAAGGACCAAGATAGCGACTGACTGGGCACGGCTAGAGAAAAATCTCAAGTCAACCTCGTCGGTCCACCTTGATCAAATTCCCAATGACATTACGTCTAAGGAACATACCTCTCAGGCGATCGAGTCGCTTACAAGTCACGTGCAGTCGATAATGGACGACTGCTCGCGGCCGGTACCAGATACGAGCGATCGTAAATGGCGCCTGCCAGACGACGTCCGTGACTTGTTAAGACGTAAAAACGCCGCGACACGCGCTTATGACCGCTACCCCACGGAGGACAACCGTACCCGCCTACGGTCACTCCAGAGGGAGGTTAAACAAGCTATTAATGAATTGAGACAGAGCAAATGGGACGCCATGCTCGAGGAGCTAGAGCCCTCTCACACAGCCTTTTGGCAGCTTTCCCGCTCACTCAAAAAAGACATCGTGTCCACTCTCCCTCCTCTCACCAGACCCAACCGGCCACCGGCGTTTATGGACGATGAAAAGTCAGAATGTCTGGCCGACTGCTTGGAGCTTCAGTGTACGCCGAGTACACTACACCCCGACGCCGCGAATCACCGCTTCATCGCCGACGAAGTGGAACGTCGTACCACTCTCTCGCGCTCGTTACGAAATGACAACCCCGATCAGCCTATCCCAGTAGTAACCACCGATGAGGTCGAATCGTTAGTCAGGGGTCTTAAAACCAGAAAAGCCCCAGGTTCGGACGGAATCTCAAATAAAGTCATTAAATTATTCCCCGCCCACTTAATAGTCCTGTTGTGCTGCATCTTCAATGCAGCACTAAATAATAACATCTTTCCCGCGCAATGGAAAGAGGCCGTGGTAATAGGAATCCACAAACCCGGCAAGCGCCGTACCGAACCCAGTAGTTACCGCCCGATTAGTCTACTAAAAGGTCTAGGTAAGATCTACGAACGAATAGTTCTCAGTAGACTACGCACATTCGCCGAGGCTAACAACCTCGTTCCCGACGCACAGTTTGGTTTCCGAGCCAAACACAGCTGCGTACAACAAGTTCACCGCTTGGTAGAATACACAAGTAGTCAGTTCATCATGAACAGATATACGGGTGTATTATTCCTAGACGTAGCGAAAGCATTCGACAAGGTTTGGCATGAAGGCCTAATCTACAAACTCTATCTCCTCAAGATCCCTCACTACTTAATTCTTATTATACATGACTACTTAAGTCATCGCAGCTTTCGCTACAGGGTGGAAGGGACGTTGTCGACCTCCCACCCTATCAAGGCCGGCGTCCCTCAGGGGTCGGTCCTCTCCCCATTTCTCTTCACGCTATACACTAGCGATATGCCCAAATTCAACCGGGTACATAAAGCGCTTTACGCTGATGACACCGCACTCTTTTGTGCTGGTAGATCCCCGACAACAGTAGCCAAGACTCTCCAAACAGCGGTTACCGCCCTAGCCAATTGGTTTAGGAAATGGAGATTAGAAATCAACCCCGAGAAGAGTCAGGCGGTCATGTTCACTAGACGAACTGCCCGTTCCTACTCTATCGATAGCATTCCTCTCCTTAAAATTTTCAACAAGCCGGTCACTTGGACCAGGCAGGCCAAATACCTGGGTGTGACCCTTGACGATCGACTCAGCTTCGCCCCTCACATAAAGCAAGTCCGCGCACGGGCAGCCTTTGTGATGGGCCGTCTCCACTGTCTACTCAACTCTAGGTCGCGTATGCCCCTGAGTAGCAAAATCCGACTATACACCACCTGCATACGGCCTATCATGACCTATGCCAGCGTGGTGTTCGCGCATGTTAAGCCACACAGGATCCACAGGCTACAGACACTACAAAATCGTTTCATGCGCCGAGCTACGGGAGCACCGTGGTTCATACGAAACGTCGATCTCCACATCGACCTCGAACTGCCGACCATCAAGCAGTTTATGAAACGGTGCTCTCAGAGCTACTTTGACTCTGCCATGACACACCCCAACCAACTAGTGGTTGGGGCGGCTTCCTATAGACCCTCTAAAATCTCCTCCATCCGACGTCCTCGTCACGTCCTCGACGAAGAGGACGACAATATCACACTCGCTCAACAAAGAGCCTACACGGCCCGCGAGGCCTTAACAAATAAATATCCGCGGTTCCGCCCTCGCCGTCGAGGTGCGAAACCGCGCCGCGCAAAAGTCACTACTAAAAACGTGGGCACGCCCACTTTGCCTCCAGCGACGCCCCAAGCCGAGGTCCGTTCCCCACAGGGGGAGCCCTTGGGCGATGTCGCTTAGCATACTCTTCTCCGGGTTGAGAGCCCTCAGCGCTCACCCATAGTCCACGTCAAGCTGTCAAGGCCATCTGCGGCCAACAGCTGTACACACAAAAAAAAAAAAAAAAAAAATGTCTATTCATTCAGTCGACATACAATATCAACTCGCACACTTGTACGGTCGTCACTATAGTCTAACTTTTTATTAGCTGCAGTAAAATGACGTTTTGTGGGTTGCCGGTTTTTGAAGAAAAATAAATAGGGATGTAGCTAAATGAGTGAATCATAAATGAATAATCAGTTTAGTTTTTTTTTTTGAGATTTAATATTAAGTTGTAATGTATTTTTTTAACCTTATTATTACTATACTAGAGGATTGATCTTTTTTAGTGGAAGTATAGGGAGGTACATTCAAAATGAAACAAAAACGTCATAATAATGTTATTTAATTAATCTTTTTCGAAATCACTGTCGCTGTCGCTTTCGGTCACACTAATAACATTTATCTGTCACTTCATCTATAATATGATCGAGGTGGCACATTTTATCTTCCTCTTTAATAGTGTGAGACACACAGTCACTCCACTTAGCCGGTGTCACTTTCTTGATTCCTTCTTGGAATAAAGTTTTCACTTCTTGCATTTTATACGTCTTATTATTGTTTGCGACGTGACTCTTTACCTGTGCCCATACCAACTCAATGGGGTTCAATTCACAGTGATAAGGGGCCAGTCTTAAAAGTGTGATACCTTTTTATGCAGCCATCTCGTCTACGGCATATTTCTCAGTATGATTTTGTTGTTTCACAATATCTATGAGAGTGGCCTTGACCATATTTGGTTCAAACGCAATATTTTTAGTAGTCAGCCACTCTTGAATTCGTGCTTTCGTCCACGACATCTTCGGGATTGTTTCGATCTTCCGAGAGTGATAGGGCGCATTGTCCATTACGACTACTGCATTCGGCTTGAGTTTAGGTAGAATACCGCGAAACCAATCCTCGAAACACTCCGCGTTCATTTCATCATGGTAGTCTTCTGTACCTTTCTTTGCTTCAAACATAAGAAGTCCGTCGACCAGGAAGCCTTCTTCTCCGCCTATGTGACTAATTATGAGTCGTTTGCCCTTTCCTGTGGTATTTTTTAATCCCGTAGTCAGGCCGTCTAAAAATGCCTGTCGAGAAGATTTAATACTTCCGTCAATCCAGGTTTTTTTTGTAGTATGATCTGAAAAGAACAAAAAAGAATCATAAGTTTCGACATCAAAACAAAAAGGGAACAAATAGAAGAAACTAAGAGTTGACACGTACCAGCGTTGACCCAGGTCTCGTCTTGATAATATATGTATTTACCCTCCCTACGATATTGTTTAATTAAACGCAGGTAGCGCTGGCGCCATGATATGATATCTTGTCTATCAATAAGCACACTCTTGCGTGATCGAGTAGCGAATTCGAAATTAAGATGCTTCATAATTTTTCTCAATGTCTCTTTCGAGAAGTTGGGCAATCCTGGGTCATCATTTACAACTTGCAGCACCTAAAAATGATTAAAGTTATTACCTAATTGGTTAAGATTACACATGGGATGGGAGAAAACATACATAACGTATAATAAAAAGATGAGTGACGACATGTGTAAACTAACTGTTGCGATGGTGGGTATTTCATTTCTATGAAAGAACTGATGTACAATTCGTCTAACAGCAGTGAATGTGAAATCATCAAGTTTATCTTTAAATGTAAGTTTAGGGCTCGTTTTTTCGGGAGGTTTTGGTGATTCGCTGTCGTTCTACTTGTGCTCCTTTAAAACGGAATAAACTGTGCGGACGGATATTCCCAAGACTTCAGCCACCTTGTTAACGCATTCACTTGTTTTTAGAACTTCAATGTTTGATTCTGAAGATTTCACTTCAAACACATATTTGTAAACGTTTTGGACCCAAAGTTTTTCAGTTGCACTTAGAGCTACACGTGGCCTTTTTTTCTTAGGAGATAAAAATGTGTCTCCATCTTGCGATGTGCTCGGCAGAGCATCCATGTCTTCAATGTATCAAACAAAAAAAAACTAACACGATTAACGAAAACAGGTAATGAAAAACAAACACAACGTAACATAAGTTTAACAATAATGATAACAAAAACAACGCGCAGTGGGCAAATCAAAGTTATTCATGCACTCAAAACAGAAGTATGAAGCCGAATGAGCGAATGACAACCGAAACAAAATGGCGGTCAAGCGTCATCGTAGCACCGTAACCAAAAACCAGTACTACCAACTTGAGAGAGCGTTTTCTTGAGTGTTACCTTGTATATGTCTAAAAGGATCAACGTTTATACAGCCTTTTATTTACATTAATATTAAATAGAATTTAGTATGATCATTATGAGTCAGCTATGGAACGATTAGATATTCTGTAAACTTTTGTGAACTGAATCACATCCCTATTGAGATTAGGCTGTCAACATTATTTTACGGAATGACATTTAGAAACGTCATTTTACTGCAGCTAATAAAAAGTTAGACTTTAGTTCTATTATCAATTTATTGTACATAATTTATGAAATGTAAATAAATCGTCAGTCTTAGAAATAACTCTCTTCATTCTTCTTCGCCGTCTCTTCACATCTTCATTCGCCAACCACAACACAATTGTAGGGTGGCTAATCTCCACACGCCATCCTACAAATCGATTAATTGTTTATAATTAATCGATTATTTTTATAATCATTTTTTTTTGCTATGTCTAGTTCTTTTTTAAAGTTTTTCTCCCGACAGGATTGTGATGACCTTTTTTGTAGGCAATCTGAGTGGTATTAACTTTCTAATAATACAGTGAAACACTGACATTCGATCGAGCACTTTGCCTGGCAGAATTGTGGTGACCTTTTTTTAGGAAATCTGACGGTAATATATTTTTTCTATATAATAGAAAACTTTAAATTTAAACAAAAAAGCAAATACTAAAATAATCGATTTTTATTATTTAGATAATCGATTATTTTTCACATCCCTACTCATCAGTCGCCCCGGACCGTTAGGGCGGGGTGTGTCTAGACACAGTAGAGTCATCTATCAGTAATGTATCTCGGCCGTAACCTTGAATTAAATACCTACATCCATGCGGTATATAAACATGTGATAGGGCTGTCCGCCTCCAGCATTTTAATTACATTTGCCTACTTTGTGTTTCCATTTAGTTTTGTATATACTTTTCTTATATAAACAAATAAAATACTTTGTGAATTGAATAGGAAGTGTTCAATAAGAATGCGTGTTAATTTTTGATTGGAAGTTTTTAATTAAAAAAAAAACATGTTTATGTTTAAATAACAAAATCTAGTAACAGACAGATAGTCAAATTATTTTTTCTAGTACTATTCATACACACAGTACAATAGACATCTGTTATTATTAATAATAAAATACCACGTCTTTACTTTGAATTATATTAACTAACAAAACAAAACACATTATGAGTTTTAACACAAGCGTACCTACTGTAACATGATTCATGAACCGCCTATTTTTTTTATTTTTTTTTTTTTTTTTTTTTGGGTGGGCTATGGTAAGCGCACGCGCGGTCCTGTCCGTCCGGGGCGATGAAAGGACGGCGCGTGGGCCCACAACCCACCCGTACCCACGTCACCTCGTTGTTGGGCCGACCACCGGAGCAGATGTCACTTGTCGTCAGTGGTCGGCCCGACGGAATACCCTTTCGGGTAACCTCACCTCTCGACCTGGGACGTCGGTCGCCGTCACGCGGTTAGCCTCTCTGCGGGTGATGGACAATTCCCCGGTCCGATCACCCGCGGCCTCGGCTAGGGCGGCATTAGGCGCAGATACTCGCGCCTGCGCCACCCGAGTCGCCGGCGGCGGAACGTGTCGCCGAATAGAAGCTCTACTCGCACACGATCCGCCGCCTCCTTCCGTGAGATAACGGCCTCACAGAAGGCGGCGACCGCGTCCCAGTTCCTGACGCTGACGAGCATCTCCCTGGCGATGGTCGGCAGCGCCAGGTCGGCACCGATAATTGCGACGAGTTCACGGCGATCCTCCTCCCATGCAGCACACTCCTCGAGCGTGTGCTGCGCCGTGTCCTCGTCGCAACTGCAGTGGTGGCAGGACGGTGTGCTCTCCCTCCTGACAATCTTGTGCAGGTACTTCCCGAAGCAACCGTGCCCCGTCAGCACCTGCACCAGTCGGAAGGAAAGCACCCCGTGCGTCCGCTCCAACCACTCCATCAGCACCGGCCGGAGGGCCTCGACGGTCCTAACACCATACCGAGGACTCTCCAGCCGGACTGCCCAACGGGCAATGACTTCTCGGCGGGCGTCGACCCGCCAGGCGGTGATCTCTGTGATGGAGACCATGCCGCCGCGGGCGCGCTTCTCCGACACCCGCCGATAAATGTCGGCGAGCATCTCCGCCTCCAGGTCCCACGGGGGAGTTCCGGCCAGGAGGCACGCTGCCTCCATCGCCACCGTGCGGTAACCGCGTACGGCCCTGATCGCCATGACCCTCTGTGGTCGCCACAGGAGGGCCCTAAGACGGACGGTCAGGGACCCCGCCCACACCGGTGCGCCGTACAGGGCCATCGACCGGATCACCCCCACGTACAGCTGTCGGCACGTAGCACTGGGTTCACCCACATTCGGCATCAGCCGCGAAAGGGCGGACGCCGCGCCGACAAGCCGGGGAACAAGTCGATGGAGATGCTCCCGGAACCAAAAATGCCCGTCGAGCACCAGGCCCAAGTACTTCATGTGGGCCTGGATGCTGATGGTGACCGACTTCACGGTGATCGAAGCGCCGGCGGGAGGCCCGGCGGTACGGAGGCCATGGAACAGAAGGGCCTCCGTCTTTTCCAGGGCTACCCTCAACCCCAGCGCTTCGATCCGCCTAACAATCTCCTCGGTGCCGAGAGTTGCCAGGCGTGCCGCCTCCTCTAGCGTCCCACCCCGGGCTGTGACGAGTGTATCGTCGGCGTAGCAAATTACACCCAGCCCGGGTGGGAGGCTTCCTCTCAACGCCCAGTCGTAGCCGATGTTCCACAGGGTCGGACCCAGAACCGACCCCTGCGGGACACCGCACGTCATGGGCGTTCGCACAACGTCCCCTACTCGGTCAACGTAGAGGACGCTGCGCCCCTCCAAGTAGTCTGCCACCAGCCGCCTGAGGTACACGGGCACCCCGTGATACCTCAGCCCCTCCCTGATGCAGCTGAATGGCAGACTGTTGAAGGCGTTGGCGATGTCCAGGGACACCGCCAACAGGACTCCTCCGCCGGTGACGGCCTCCGCTACCACGGCCTTCAGGCGCAGCAGGGCCGCGATCGTCGAACGCCCTCTCCGAAAACCAAACTGGGCGTCCGACAAATCGGGCCCGTCCCCGACGAGGTGCCGCTCGATGCGGGCAGCCAACACCCTCTTCAGCAGCTTGCCCGCATCATCGAGCAGCACGATGGGCCTGTAGGCCGAGGCCGACTCGGGAGACCGTCCCGGCTTCGGCAGGAGAACCAGCCTCCCCTCTTTCCAGCACCCAGGGAACTGTCCGGACGACAAACAAGCGTCGAACAGTCCCCTGAGGCGTGGTCCCAGGTGTTCGAGGACCAGGGCCAGCACACGGTTCGGAATACCGTCGGGCCCGGGGGCGGTGGATTTGACTCGCATACGCGCCACCGCCGCCCCCATATGAACCGCCTATAACTACCTATTTCACTCGTGTCAATCACTTTTTTCACTTTATTAATCCAGACAACTTTTTTTCGGGAGAATAAAGGAAATACTTATACATTAAAACGACGCACATTATGTACCTACCTAATAGTAAGTAAAATTATTTTATAATAGGTAAGATTTCAGAGTTTGCAGGTAATCTAAAATAAAGTTATCTCTGGATTCGTTATTGACGAATTCATGCAAACAAAAACAGCACAATATACCCTACTTGTCATATTAAATATGTGTATAATTATGAATTTTAGTGAAAAATTCGCGCAGTTATTGTTAAAAAAACAACACACCGTTCGCTCGTCACTGCAGCACAGTCGCGACTGTCTGCATGCCGAATCATGCATTGCATGCATGCTGTCTGCATGTCATCATGCCGAAATCGAGGCGCGTAGGTATAGCTCGCGTTTCGTCCGTTTGTATGAAGTTGGATTACTGGTTGATAATATTACCGTGGTCTAGACCTTAGGTTACAAAAAAAGGCGATACGGAGTTCGCCGGGTCGGTTAGTCCTAGTATAAAGCGGGATTTGTCTAATGTCACCCCTCCTTACTGTAACGTGTAGTTGTAAAATATGGTTATCGCATCATCAAGACAGAGCAGTACCTATCACTTTACTTGAGATACTACACTAACTTAACCGCTAACCCGCTTGAGAAGCGTGGCAACTATTATTATGCCTTTCGAGAGGCCTATGTCCAATAGCCGATATAGAATGCTCTCCTGTAGAAACCCAATATGCCGTTCTTTACTTTCATTTCAGCTACAAATCTATTGACTTGCTTACAAAGATCACTAATTTGCTGATCACATTAATCGCGCAGACAGTGATATTCAAAGGTGGGCAATAATAGATAGATAACTCTTTATTTGTACACCGATTACAAAACAAAATACAAAAACTTAAATACTAACATAACACAGAATGTACAAAGGGCGGCCTTATCGCTATAAGCGATCTCTTCCAGCCAACCTTGGGATGGAAATGGTAGAACAGAGAGATGATAGGTAGTTTACTACTGATGGTAATGGAGATCAGTGTAAATAATATTTATAAGTCATAGATAACGACTATATAACAAATTGTATAATAATAATACGTTAATTAACGAAGTTAACATTTTGCTTAACGGATTAACTTTTATTAACTTCAAAAAATGTTAACGCTCTTATTGTTAACTGCCGTTAAAATGAACTTCCGTTAACTTTAATCCGTTACATTAGTCATTTGTTGACATGCTGTCATTTTGTTTGTTTGAATTACGCGCCACGTACACCACGTTCATAATTTCCACGACGCCTGCGCCGCCAAAGTCGCCGGTGGCGAATCTTGCAGAGGAGTTCCTTCCGCGCACGATCCGCCCCTCTTTCCATGACATAACTGCCACACGGAACTGACGCCGTCGACATCGGCCTAGCTATAGTCGGTAGCTTCAGTTCAGCACGGATGATTGCGACGAATGCAAGGCGCGTCCACGTGACACACACCTCGAGCGTGTACTGTGTCGTGTCCTCGTTGCAATCATAATGGTGGCAGGACGGTATGCTCTCCTTCCTTACGACCGTATGCAGGTACTTGGCGAAGCAACCATGCCCCGTCAATACCTGCATCAGTCGGAAGGTTAAAATTAAGCACCCCGTTCTGCCGACCCAATCACTCCATCAGCACCGGCCGGCAAGCCTCTACGGTCCGAACACAGGCAATGTCACACGGTGGGTGTTGTCCCGCCAGGTGGCGATCTAGCTAAACGAGACTAAGCTGCTTCCCGCCGCGCCCCGCGAAGAACAAAACTGATACCGAGCCTTCTTCAATTGTTGTGAATTCTTCTATTATAGATTATGATAGTAGCAGAAGTGATATGTTCTCACTTCCACCTGGGGTCACGACTTTAGCCTTAGCGGCGAGCGGCGCGGCGTGCCGAGCGGCGCACGCTGGTAAAGTCCCATACAAAGCCGTCTCAAAACAGTTTCATGTGAAAGTCTTTGTAATGGAATAAAATTTATGAATTAATATATAATACATATATAAATAATTAATACAAACGCGATATAATCCGTAAAAGTAGTTTTATTTACAATTTTTTTTTCTGGTTTGGTCTGTCATTTTAGTATATATAGTATGTAGTAGTAGTGTAGTATACGTTTATGTGTTATTACTATGTTCTACCATTTTATGTAAATTAAACAAGCATATTTTTTATTTTTTTCTTATACAGTGTGTATCAGATTATGGGGCAACTGTTCGAGTATGTTGTAGTTTAACGGTCATAGATCGTAATTAGAATGTACATTACACAAAAAACAATATAACATAAAAGTTATAGTGATTTCAAAAAAATGTGTCTAAGAGTCTATGCCTTAAATGTTACGTATTATGTAGGCATGTACAAACAGAATACATGTAGGCATGTAAAGCTTCGACAGTATAAATTCATTCATAATACCTAGAATTGTGCAAACGTTTCAATGATATACTCAGTGCCATATAACGTGGCAAAAGACGACCTTCACCTACCTTCACCACGATATCTTAAAATGCAAAAAAATCTATCGCTTACCATACAAATCTATCGAAAAGTTGTATCGCAATATTCTCTTGGTAGATGCCTACCAGGAAGCAACATTACAAACAGCACAACCCAAAATTTTACGAAATCCAGTAAAATTACCATAGAAAATATATCTTTTAAATATCCTATAATCATGTATTTCATTGTTTTAAAATACCAGATTAACCTGTAACTGGTGACATTTCATTATTTTATAATTAATATCATTGACAATGCCAAATTACTTTCAAATGTCTGAATATCAAAGGTTTTTAAGTAACATTAAAATTTAAGTACCGAGAATATTTATATAAATTCAATATAATATAGATCCTATAATTAAATACGTAATTAGCTTCGAAGAGTTATGTTACGCCCAAAAAAATGCCAAGTTTTAAGTTATTACACATTTCTTTTAACTCATTTTACCGTCAGGTGTAATAAACCTAAAGGATTGCACAAGTAGATGCAAGATTTTAGGTTATGTGTATCAAACATAAAATCTTTTCTTAACTGATTTTAGCGTCAGGTGTACGAGATCAGTGGCATCGTGTGGCCCAGTCGCCATTTTGTTTGACATTTCGTGTGGAGCACGTAAAAGATATTGAAAAAAAACGATGGGCCTCGATGACAGTACATACCGAAAGATTGATGCATTCATAATTCATGTATCAGACAGCAGTGATAGTAACAGTAGTGGAAGTGACCGTCCAGAACTATAGATTTTTGTAAAGTCATAAATAAATTATTTTAGTATATTATTTTACCTCACCTTACGTATTTAACAAAAAGTTAGCCTTAAGATAGGTTAGCTATCAGTTTCATGCTAGGGCCCCTGCCCTAGCATGAAAAGCTAGGGGT
This sequence comes from Lymantria dispar, assembly GCA_032191425.1. Classification (NCBI taxonomy): domain Eukaryota; kingdom Metazoa; phylum Arthropoda; class Insecta; order Lepidoptera; family Erebidae; genus Lymantria; species Lymantria dispar. The sequence continues at coordinate 32,926,426 of CM063452.1, forward strand.
AAAAAAAAAGGCAGGGGTAAGGTAGGTAACGTGTACGTATGCTTTATTATTGCACGTGTAGGTGTTTAATAATTTTCATAATTAAAATTCTAAACAAATTACACGCAGACAAATGTTTGTAACATCTGTACAGTCTAGACACCTTCACCACGATATTACGAAACGATAAGACGGTTTGTATGGAAAGCGATAGAATTAGCGATAAATTACTTGGATTTGATGATATCGTGGTGAAGGTCACCAAATCACCTCTTTTGCCATGCTATTTGGCAAACACTATAGTGTAGGTTTGTACCTACGAGCGACGAGCGGTCAACGGTCCAAGGCCGATCAGCTGTTTTAAAGCGAAGTTTGTTTTGTTTATGTGAATGTAATTCAATTTCTAATGAACATTTAACAAAGTATAAATATGTTGCGTATTAAGTATTATTGACTTTATACATTTCAATCAGATTTACACGAAAAAGCGATGACAAAATTGAAAAATTTACGTCTCTAATTCCTTAACGAATCGATATTTTTCGTTCAAATTTTTTTCATGGGTTCCTACCACCATTGCCTAGCTCCCTTTTGACCAGCTGCCCCATAACCTGATACACCCTGTATAATTCATGTAATTTTTAATTTTATTTTTTAATTATTTTATAAACAAATTTTTTAAAATCAAAGTTGTTTCATTTAAACTTTAAACATTCAAGTATAGTGTGAAAAATTACAGCTCAGTTAGTTTTGAAACAACTGAGATACGGAGTTTTGAGACGAAACATACGCGATTTGCCCACTGTGCGCCGCTCCGCGCTTAGCTGCCGCTCACAGCGGCAAGGTCGTTGAACGGGCTGTTAACGCTTACCTTTAACTTGCGTTACATTTTCGCAGATTTAACGCTTTAACAATTATCGAAATTAACATTTTATATAACGAATTAGCGAGTAACGAAGTTAACTTTTGGATCAATTGTGCCCACGTATGGTGACGTTAATGTATTTTTACGCGTTTCTGTCTGGTAACGGAGTAAGAATACAATTCATCACCCCCTACTCTTGTCCGTGGGTGTCGTAAAAGATGAATAAGGGATGCGAGATGCAGAAAACTTGATTTAAAACCATATGCTGACACGTTTTCGATCAGCGTGGTATAGCGGATCAATTTTTTCCATATTGTGGAGGCTCCAACCCAGCAAAGGGAATATAAGAGCTAAGATGATGAGTTACATATAGTAACGGTTAACAATACAATTCACCATCTTTCTTACCCGAGAGAGACTATTTACTTATACAATATGTGGATAACATATGTGCAACAGATCCATCTCACTCTTGAACCACGTGTACAAATTGTTCACAAGAGTCATTACAAACCGACTCGCGTGCAAGCTCGACGACTTCCAGCCGCCCAAACAAGCCGGCTTCCGAAGAGGTTATAGTATCATAGACCACATCTACACGCTACGCCAGATTATACAAAAGACCGAGGAGTATAATCGGCCCGTGTCTAGCATTGGTGGATTATGAGACAGCCTTCGATTTTGTCGAAACTTGGGCAGTGCTGCGGTGCCTTCAGCGGTGCCAAATTGACTATCGATACATCGAAGTGCTGAAGTGTTTGTATAGAAACGCTACTATGCCAGTCCGCATCCGGTATAAGAGTACGAAACTGATCCAGTTGCAGAGAGGTGTGAGACAGGGGGACGTCATCTCTCCGAAACTCTTCACCACTGCGCTGGAAGATGTCTTCAAGCTCTTAGACTGGACCGGACTCGGCATCAACATCAACGGCGAATACATCACTCACCTTCGATTTGCTGACGATATCGTAGTCATGGCAGAATCTCTGGCGGACCTTGCCACTATGCTCAATGAGCTCAGCAAGGTTTCTCAACTAGTGGGTCTATAAATGAACATGCCCATGTCATTCCTGTACTAGGACCACCTAGTTGGGAATGCGATCTCGAAGTAGTCGATCACTATGTTCACCTAGGACAAACAGTCGTTAGGTAAATCCAATTTCGAGAGAGATCAACCGACGAATCCAATTTGGCTGGGCAGCGTTCGGGAAACTTATGAGGATCCTCTCGTCCAATATTCCGCAGTGTCTGAAAAGAACGGTTTATAAACCAGTGTGTGTCACCAGCGATGACTTACGGCACTGAAAACTGGTTTCTAAATGTCAGCCTCATAAAAAAGCTCAAAGTCGCCCAGCGTGCTATGGAGGGGGCTATGCTCGGTATTTCTCTATGTGATAAAATTTAGAACAAGGAAATCCGCAGAAGAACTGCTGTAACCGACATAGCCCGCAGAATTAGCACGTTGAAATGGCAATGGGCAGGCCACATCGCTCGTCGAACCGACAACCATTGGGGAAGAAAGGTACATGAGTGGCGACAATCGGACAACACAGCGTAGGACGACCCCATCACTAGGTGGACTGACGACATTCTCAAAGCCACAGGGAACCGATGGATGCAAGTGGCGCAGGACCGTTCCGAGTGGCATTCTCGTGGGGAGGCCTATATCCAGAAGTGGACGTCTGTAGGCTGATGGATGGATATGTGTAACAGAAGGAAGTCGCGACATAACCCTTGTATCCGTCTGACCAACCAGCATGGTATAGTAGGTCAATTTTCCTTATATTGTGGAGCAAGCGTGAAGTCAACATGTATGAATTGAGATGATGAATGTATTTTTGTCGTACTTGTGCAAGGTTTATATATAAGAAATGATAATCATATATTTGGTAATTATTTTATTGACATTAATCTCCACAATACAGTTATAAAGAATAAAAACAAATGTGGTTTCACAGAATCTAATGTGAAATAATGTTTTACATCTATCTATCTATATTTACGGGTTCACTCGTGGGGAACAAACCCTTCTAAAATATAATTAAATAGTCACACCGATATTTGACTTGTCACACGGTGCAATATTATCAATTGTATAGTCATAATGTCCTTATAAAAATGTCGTGTCCTCGCAAAACCGATTCATATAATTTTTATTTCGCTTGCAGCAATATACAACGAACGGGAACGTTGTAACGTTAAAGAGATGTCGTGTTAATAAATATGTTTGTACAGTTTAAATAATCTTACGATATAAATGTCCTTAACATCTAAAATCCGCAAATTATTTTAATTTCTACGCGACACATTTACCAAACGACAGATGGCAACAAGACAGAACACAAGTAGCTCTCGTATTAGCTATGAGCAAATTAATTCTTAACGCAGCTCAACGCCATATCGGCTAACCTTTATGTCCAAATCACCATATTGACGTAAATGGTAGAATAGAATATAGCACGCTAAGAGAAGATGAGTGATTATTTGATCATAGCTAATAAGAGTTCTGATGTTACGACAATATTAACCCCTCACGCGCCAAACATCGCGGCGCTCTCGAGTGCCCCGCGCGCTTTGGTATATCGAAAAAAGTTCAGTGAATTTTATGGTTTTACGTAAACTATTATTATTGCTATATGAAAAGAAAATATGAAATAAAATATATATCAATAGCTTTGATTGGTTGATTTAAATAAAAGTACTAAAAGCAATTGCTAATTGTAAAGTGTTTATTTGGGTGATACGTGTTTCCCAAAAGCGCTCGAGGGGTTAATGGGACATCTCCAACTAAACTTTCGAGACCGTTCAAAGCGATAAACAAACCTCCTTCGTATTACCCATCAGTATACGTTTGCAATTCGCCAACATTAACGGGCACACAGTACAATATAAATATAAGAAAAATATACATCTTAAACTAATAATATGGGGGAGTGTAGTCATATATTAAAAAATAAACTGCATCATTGCAGACAAATATACGGTACGGGCGGTCCGGTACCGTATATATAAGGAACTAAATATGATTTAAAGTGAAATACTGTAGACTTTAGACACTATACTCTACACCTAAGTTCACGATGAACCACGTTCCGTTCAGATCGCGTTCAATTTCTTTGAAAACTCCTTCACAACTTGCATTAGTCGTCAGTAGACTATCCCTGTCTCCTCGCGTTTCGCTAAACCTACTTACATATATAGTATATGTATATAAACCTAATATAATATATAATCACTACTATGTAAACCGCGGCACATTAATATGCAGTAGTAGATACATTATACATTTGGACAGATCATCACATGTTGCTATGACCAAAAATATATTATCGATAAGAGTCATAACAGATCATACAAAATATCGAAATATTCATTTTTACACACAACAATATTATGACGATGTGATTAAAGGAGTCTTAAACACTAAAACATTTCACACAATCACCGTGCCATAAAACTGTGTCGGGTGAAACATTTTTTTTTCTAAGATTTACTCGACCGTTCCGTCACCGGACAACAACGTCGCGTGCCATGCACGGACTGTCGGCGAGTATACTTTGCCAGTGCCGCCACTCATAGTTCTAGCGGTTAGACTCCTCAACTAATCGTCGTAGTTTAATGGTATTAATTCTAAGATGTTCATATTGCAATCGTGACTCGTTATGACGACATTACCGTATTAGTTTCACATTATCTGTCGAGCCAAAAGAATAAATATAGAAATTCGTGTGTATCTAACTTATTATTATATACTATAAATAACGTGTGTTCCACTCGCAGTGCACAGCGCACACCGGTGGTGACACTTTGTGTGTCGGTAAGCGAGTTACTTCTTTCCGGACGCGTTCTCGGACGTGTCCGTCTTTTCTTCTGTCTTGATTATCTTTCCTTCACCTGTAAATTAAAATTGACTATGAATCAAACTAACATAAAATTAGTCAACGTACATATTTGATGAGGCAGTGGTAGTGTCACGTTGTTGATTTTTTTTTCTGGCGCCATAAATAAGGTAGGCTAGTCCGATATAATACCACACTCTCGTTGTTGGGCCAACCACCGGAGCAGACGGTGTAGTAGTAGTGGTAGGACCACACTGTCGACAGTTATCTGTCTGCAGCCGCGGGCCGGTCCGTCCGGGGTGGTACCACGCTCTCGCAGAAAATCGACGTCTGAGTAGTAGCATTTTGTTACTGCGCTTCGTTCGGTGAGCGAGAGAGCCGGAAGCCCAACTTTCTGAGGGTGTTCGCGTGTGGAGGGTGTTGGTGGTGCCTTTGGTATCACAGAACCTCAATGCACGCATTCACACTCCCTTCATTCCCTTCACGGTAGGCAGCGGCTTTGTAAGGGTCCATGAGCGGCAGCAACACTTACCATCAGGTGTACTGTTTGCTCGTTTGCCACTGCTTGTAATAAAAAAAAAAGACGTGACTTGTCGTCAGTGGTCGGCCCGACGGAATACCCTTTCAGGTAACCTCACCTCTCGACGTCCTGGGACGTCGGTCGCCGTCGCGCGGTCAGCCTCTCTGCGGGTGACGGACAATTCCCGGGTCCGATCACCCGCGGCCTCGGCTAGGGCGGCATTAGGGGCAGGTACTCGCGCCTGCGCCGCCCGAGTCGCCGGCGGCGGAACGTGTCGCCGAATAGGAGCTCTACTCGCACACGATCAGCCGCCTCCTTCCGTGAGATTACGGCCTCACAGAAGACAGCGACCGCGTCCCAGTTCCTGACGCTGTCGAGCATCTCCCTGGCGATGGTCGGCATCGATAATCGCGACGAGTTTACGGCGCTCCCCCTACCACGCAGCACACACCTCGAGCGTGTGCTGCGCCGTGTCCTCGTCGCAATTGCAGTGGTGGCAGGACGGTGTGCTCTTCCTCTTGACAATCTTGTGCAGGTACTTTCCGAAGCACACGTGCCCCGTCAGCACCTGGACCAGTCGGAAGGAAAGCACCCCGTGCGTCCGCTCCAACCACTCCATCAGCACCGGCCGGAGGGCCTCGACGATCCTGACACCGTACCGAGGACTCTCCAGCCGGACTGCCCAACGGGCAATGACTTCTCGGCGGGCGTCGACCCGCCAGGCGGTGATCTCTTTGATGGAGACCATACCGTCGCGGGCGCGCGTCTCCGACACCCGCCGATAAATGTCGGCGAGCATCTCCGCCTCAAGGTCCCACGGGGAGTTCCGGCCAGGAGGCACGCTGCCTCCGTCGCCACCGTGCGGTAACCACGTATGGCGCTGATCGCCATGACCCTTTGTAGTCGCCTCAAGAGGGCCCTCAGCCGGACGGTCAGGGACCCCCGCCCACACCGGTGCGCCGTACAGGGCCATCGACCGGATCACACCCGCGTACAGCCCCCGCGTCGGCACGTAACGCTGGGTCCGCCCACATTCGACATCAGCCGCGAAAGGACGGACACCGCGCCGACAAGCCGGGGAACAAGTCGATGGAGATGCTACCGGCATTTTGAATATGGCTTAGATGTTTTTTTTGATGACAACACTTTGAACTAAGAGAATAATCCTTGTATATAAGATTCAAAATAATTCACGAATCGCAAAGTAGTGTCGTGTCGTTCCTGGAGTTCCAACCCAATACACTGGCACAGTATGTCGGTATTTTAATTACTACCAGACTATATTAAGTCACTTTGTAGTCTATAATTAGGGATAGCTGCAAGTTTAAGCAAGGATCAGTGTGCCTACTCTTGAATCTCGTTTCCTATCCTAAATCCAATCGCAGCTCGAATTTGAGCAAATTTGGTACTCTTGAAAGCGACACTAGCGCCCGATTGGAATCAAATTAGGTGGAACGTTTCTAAACTAAATGAATTCGACTCGTCGATTAAGTCAAATATTTGCTACTCTCGACAGGATTTTGACGTAGTTTAAAATCGTTAAAGTTACACAATTTCAAGAAAGCGTCTTTGTGGTGTCGAGTTCGATAATGTTATTAATTTAAAGTAAGAAAACATGGCACATTTGGTGAACATAACAACGACGAACGCGTAAAATTCATTCTCGATTTTGTTCAAGAGTACCAAATATAAGTTTGGTGAGTTTGGAATCGAATCGGATTCGAAATTAGAATTGATTTCAAGAGTAGGCCTACAGATCGCTGCGTCGTCATTGGGGCGGCGTGACTAACTCCACGATGAACAATTCAACGCAGGCGCTAGTGTGTCGCCGCCTCTAGATTGTCATTATGTGTCATCATATCCAAGCATTTATTACTTTGTACACAATCAGCCTATTGGTGTACACTGCAATGACTGTTGCCGTTCTTGACAGGTTTTCAATCACAGTTGGTATTATAAATTTTGCCAGGCAAATGTTATTGTGTAATATATCGTAATGATCTTTTAGTCTAAACTTTATAGGTTTTCTTACTATTTAAATGGATAAACTTTTAACACATTATAGAGAACAGTTAATAATTTACCGTTTGGTGTGTCTGTTTCAGTGTCAGTGTTGGAACGCCTACGCTTGCGTGGGAACTTCCATGGTCCCGTCGCGTGTTTCAGCTTAGGCAGCGGCTCCATATCCAATACCTACAAACACAAATACACAATTATTTACAGAATATCCACACGCCGTAGCAACTTTCTTCATATGGTTCCATAATAATTACCAGTTTCACTCTACAGAGTAGATGACAGTGGATTTATGGCTGCCATTGGATGACAAAATGATCATGATTCAAAACTTTAGGAGTGGAAGAAAGATTAAAAAGTGCGCTATATTACGCACTGCCTAGAGACACAAACATTAATCCAGCACTGGTAGGCCCGGCCTACGTCTGCGCCTAGCGCAGCATAAGGCGACAAAATGTTCACAATCCCTAAATTTTAAGAACAGTAATGATTAATCGATTTTTACAATAAATGGATAGAACCAACTAGACTGGTTACTCGTCTTCTTTAATACATTTGCTTGTACCCCACTGGTTGACTAGATCATTGGCATTATTATGGAGGTTGCTCAAGCTGAGCCGTAATTCAAATGAAAAATGATACTTGACAATAGTGTAAATATAATTAGAACAGATAGTTTCCTTCTATCTTCATACTATTATTTAATCTACTAGGTGCTTTAAAACTACTAAATGCTATAAGACTTATAGGTAGGCCTTACATAAAAACAAATTATGTAAGATTCTTCTATTGTTGAAATTGTTTGTTATGAAGTTATCTCAAAAGTATAACATTTATTGTATGTTGTGTGTGTTACCTTATGTATTTGTCTAAATGCTATTTGTCGTAGGAACTGTTGAGCGGAGGCGGTGAGATCTTCACGTTTCTGTGGTGGCATGTTGCCCAACGCATCCTGAAACAACAACGTAAGTAATGAAAACATATAGTCAACATGCCTACAATAATCATTATGCGAGGTTATATTCCAAATGTATTCATCTGAATAAATATTATTTCAGCATTCAGTTACAATAACATCTATATCAGATATTTTATTAATAAAAATCGCCAGCTGTCTAGGTTACTTTGTAAATTGTATGTCAATCCGACCAGCGACATTCACTATTGGACACTCTCTTCAAGACAGTGATAATAAGTTTAATAGTGTGTGAAATTTTGGTTTCAGCCTACTTACGGCCAAAAAACGGGTTACGGTTAATAATCGAGCTGAATCTACCGAAACTGAATTCCTGAGTTTTCGCGATGCGCTAGGATATGCTCGGTGCACGAGGTGAGAGAGACGAAGTGTCATTTTACCGCGCTCATAGTCCTATCACAATTTTAGTTCTTTCGTTTGTGTCTCCGTGTCACGAATTTCGCAGTTCGAGGTGATCTCTTCAAAACAAGTATATTTTATTCCACTATTTATGTCATAAATTATAGAGAACATTTTTTGTCTTTGCATTTTCTTAAAAACAAGGCAAACACAAGACTGGCTTATCACCTAGGTTTATTATAAATCGAAATTATTTTGTTCTTATAGCCTAGTTTCTTAAGTTTTATTTTATGTTTATATTAGAAAAGAGCAAAAACTGACTGATTATTATAGACATTTATTTTTCTAGATATTTATTAGATTTATTAGATCTAGATATTTATTTTTCTTCCCACAAAATATTGATCTTATAATTTACACAGAAGGTTCGGTTCGTCCGAAACCGAGACTGAAGCCGAAATTCGGTTTCGATTCCGTCAGTAAAAAGTAATTTCGGCCAGACACTAAAGTTTAACGACTCTCAGGACAAAGTCAAGAGGAGTGATTTTCACTATAAATTATTTTATTTATACTTATTACTAACAACCTATTCGTTTCGGTTTCAGTCGCCTACCCGCATAGTTCCCGTTTCCGTGGGAATACCAGGATAAAATATAAGCCTAAGTTACTTCTTATATGTACAGCTACCTGGTAGTAAAATATTATCAAAATCGGTCCAGCCGTTTTGAAGATTACCCAAAATAAAAAGACAGACAAAAAATTTTCAACCATTTTTAGGTATCGTGCAAATAACCGTATCAGCATGAAAAAGCCCATAATTTTGAAAATTACAAACAGATTCTTTTCAATTTATTTGTATAGATGTATATATTTATCTTTAACATGTTATGCAGGTAGTATAGTTTAGATAGTGATGATTACGTACGACAAGCTCCTTCTCGCAAGGGTCGCGCAGCCCGGGACCGTGCTCAAGCAGCAGCCCGCCGGCGAGCGCCTCGCATACGCGCCTCAGCGCCTCACCCGGCGACAATGCAGCGCCCGCTGATTGAAGCACGCCAGCAACCAACAACTCCATGGCCTGCAACCACACAACACTATATTTACTACCTAAACATCATTTATAGTACAATGTTGGTTTTATAACCATTTTTATATAGTACCTGAGAATATAACATACTTCTTCATCTGGGCTCATATACATCCCACTGCTGGACTCGACCCTCCTCCACAGTGGGAAGGAAATTGACCTCACAATACCATGCTGGTCAGACAGGTTGTTATAGGGTTTTTGTTTCAAGTTTTTCTTTTCCTGCATGGATGTTATATATGTATTATATCCCTTAGTCGTCTTTTATGACATCCACAAGCAAGATAAGGGGTGGTGTATTGTATTCTTACTCCATCACCACACTGAATACATAGGTACTTAATATTGGCCTAACTATAATACTGGTAAAACACAGAGCCTTTGCAAAGGTATAATGCTTTATGGGTTTCCGCTATATTTTCATATTCGATAGCTTCGATTACGGAGATCCATAACATCTATAGTGTGTTTATGTTTTTCATGAGTACATCTAAATTAGTCATACACTCTTAACTATAACACTCTTAATATAGGTACTTATAAAGCCATACGTAACGTAACCAATTTTACGTTACATTTTGTTAGTTAAAACTATACAAGTGTAGTTGTTTACAGTTACAATACAGCCTAGCCTATAAGATTTCGCTATTTGCTCAATTATTGATAGTAACGCTCACTAGTAACCGAAGTTAAAGAAAAAACATGATACCTACTTTACTTTTAGCAGATAAGAATTTGTTTTGTTTATACCAAAGCTACCAAAGTTACCAAAGTTTATCTATTTATCCAATCTAAGTTGTTATGACACGTTTAGTACTTCAAGCTTCGTTATTAGTTTCTTATTTTAATAGGTACTATGTTTTCAAATAGCCACTATAAGGAGTAAAGTGATAGACCTGCTTGTTTAAACTTATAAAAATGAATAATTACTAATACTAATGTTACTTTTCGGTCCATAAGTAAAAGTAATCAATTAAGTGTGATTTTGAGACTTGAGTGAGACTGATTATTGTGATAACTGTTTATAAGCCAGTTTGAACTAAATATTAACCTTGAATCATTGTCTTTTTTCATTTATATATGGAAAATGTTCATAAAATACTTTAAAGGTTTCATCGCTAATACAACCCGGTCGGGCCCGGCCGGGTTGGCGACGAATTCAACCGGGCCTGGCCGGGTTGAGAAACATACCGGGTTGCAATCTCTAATATGTGATAACTAATTAAGTGACCAAATATTGGAGCTATAGTTCTTAGGTAGCGCGTTATCTAGTCGGAGCGACCTATCAATAATTTAAGGAAATTGCATTGTTACTGTATCGCTTTTCGGCAAATTTCAAGTTTGAAAAGGGTTGTATTGGTATTAACGTCGATGCGGTGTGTGCGTGTACTTACATATGGATTGATCGGTGTCCAGTTGGGTATGCGCCGACAGAGATCCCTCATGATCCGGATGATGATGACGCACGACTGTAGCGTCGCAGCTCTAGCCTGAACATTGAACCGCAGTGAGGTCGCGCTCGCACGCCAACAATTAATCATTTATTGCTCCACTCGACAACATTACGTTACAATTCGTTAAGCAAAACAACAAATGAGTAGACGAGCAATAAATGTGAACTCAATATATATTAAACAAACTGCGTTTCCTCTCAAGTACGCTCCCATTATCGGCTACAGAGTGCGCGGAAACGCAGCTTTGGGGGGCCAAGCACCTGTAGCCACATGTTCATGGGAGTTAATGTCGCCACTCTTCAACAGAGTGCGCTACTGCATATATATATATATAATCAAATGGTAAAATAAAATAATAAACATGTGACTAAGATTATTACGTGCGCATTCCGACCTCGCGCACTTCCAATAGTCGTTTCAACGCGATGCACTTTATATTGTATGAGACATAATGTATGTACGTACTATATGAGATGACATGGACGTGTCGAGCGGTCGGATTGCGCACACAACATAATAAATGTTGTGGCGAATGTACCTGGAACCACTTGGCGTGCCGTAGTGCGGCTAACGCGTCCAAACACTTCTGGCGCGGGAGCACATCCTTGTCGTCTCGCTTTATGTCGCCACCGTCTAGCGACAACACAAAGGGTGTTTGACCATCAAAACATCGACGAAAACGGGGCAAACATCGCTTCTACACCTACCAACTATCAGCGGGGATTGTCTCACCTCACGAACTGTACTATATATCACTTATAGACAGACACCGGCCCAGAACACGCCCCCAAATCGTTCAATATCACTACCAAGTTGCCCTATCGTCACAATAATAGATCCTAATAGCTTGGGTCGTTAAAGTGTTAAATAAAAAATGGTAACAGAGTTATAATTATATAAAAATATATAAACAATAAATGTAATGTAAATTTATGTTTGCTCCGTTTCAGTAGAGTGATATGCCAGTGCGGCGTGATAGCGCACGTGATATATCGTGATAGATGATCAAAAATCCTTTTCTTCTCGCCGCATCTTACCCTACTCACACCTAAAAATAAGCATTCAACACATTGCCCGGGGGTGGGCGGTAAAACTTTGAACAAATTATCTTATTTGATCACACATTGTAAACTATAAACAAAAATATACTGTTAAACATACAAATTATACAAAATATAGGCCACATATTAGATAGTTTGTTCTGAGCGATCCTCCGCTGTGGGAGTGGGTGATTTCGACAACCAATTTCAACCGTCCGCCTTAGTATCGTGGTAAGTTATACGCTAGAACAACAAATCGTCGATATATATATATAACATATATGATAAGTGACAGTACAGCGAGGTGTGTAAGTGAAATTGGCGCGGTCGATATCTGGGCGGGTTGTACAACATCGTGTGCTCGCTCACCTGTGGGCTCGCGCATCACGGCCGACGTGAGCGACACGAGCACGTTCACAGCGCCGTCGGACACTTGCACGGCGCCTTCCGCCGGCAACAACTCCACTTTATACTTGGGTTCGTCACCGGGACCCTGTACAGTCAAATGTGGACAAACCAACTACAGTCGCGATAACAATATAACATAATTTCAGCTCATATATGTGTCACTGACGGGCTCGAGCCTCCTCCACAAAAGGAAGGCAATTCACCTACTATATATACCACGCTAATCAGACGTTAGGTATGAGGGTTTAATTTTAACTTTGCCTCCTGTTGCATATGTTATATGCGTATCTAATCCCTTAATCGTCTTTTACTACACTAGAAAATAACGTGGGACTAGATCCATACAAATTGGTAATCCATTCCAACCGTTGTACAAAGTAGTCAATCGTTTTAAACATTTGTCGGTCCCTTACCTCATAGACCTTTACTGTGGGACATAGACTTTCTCAGAATATTAATCAGGTATTAGGCAAGTCGACAATAACAATGTTATTGGTGTGTATAAGGTGGGTTTTTGTTAAAAAGTTGGTAAAGATACTATCGAAATATACACATAGTCTGTACAACTTTCATCTCGACGGCGTTCATGAGTTTATGTCTCCTATTCATATTCCCTTTTCACTACCATACGTAAAGTTTGGCACTAACGCTATCACTATATAGGCCCGCTATATTTTTCTGGACACATTTACCCGCATGCTCCATGCTGAATTTTTTTTAAAGAAATCCTCTCATTTGTTCCGATTCAGATTCCTTCAGATTCTATAGCCCGAAGTCTTAATTATTAAACCTTTACATTTAGGTGTTTGGAAATAAATTATTAATTTAAATGTTTATTTTAACGCTAAGACAATGTTTCATAGGTGGTACGTATAGCGAGGCGATGATTAGGCTTACCTTGACCCTGGCGAGGTGCGCGGGTAAGTCGGCTGCAACTCGCTTGAGCAGAGTGATGGTGGGCCGATCATGACAGAGCACTACCAGTCGCACGTCGCGGTCGCCCTTTAATAGCAGTCCCTTGGCGAGTAGACCGACGCGCATCACGCCCTTGAGTGCGCGAGGCGCAGGCGCCTCACCCGCGACCGCACCGCCCGCTTCGCCCTCCGACACGAACGAGAACCTGCACGCATACAACTCTTTTGATACACAAACACCACAATACTGTTAAACAACATTAAAATATCAAACGATAAATACATCATATTATTATCCACTAGTGGTTGGGGCGGTAAACTACGTCCCTTCTAAAACTTTCGCGATCCGACGCCCCTGTCATTTACTAATGGGACAGATGACTATAACACGAAAGCTCAACAAGGAGCATACACGGCCCGCGATCATAACACGTAAAGAAGCTGTGAAAGACACCAACAAACCAATTATACAACACGCGGTGCGAGTTATAGCCGCCCCCAGACAACGTCGACGACACCCGCCAGTAGAGACCAGCGAGCATCTCCGCCTCCAAGTTCCACGGGGGAGTTCCAGCCAAATTGTTTCTATCCTATATGATATCATATTTTAAGTCACACCTGAAGCAATACATTAGTAAAAACCGCATTCCGGTCCAAGCAATAGTTTTTGAGTGGTATGTGTACGAACATGCAAACAAAAATTCTGAAATTTTTGTGTTTTAGCTTCTATCGTTATACAAATCGCCTACATATTATATTTCCTTCTATATCTACATATGAACAAATACCGGCCTGTTACAATTTTATTATAAGTAAAAATAGTGTCCTATAGTAGAATAGTGCAGAATCTATAACACATATTTATAACAGAAACGCTAAAAGAATCATGTGCTGTATAATATTATTGTATGAATGCAATATTTGAATGTTTCTATATCTCATGTGGTAATGAGAATATTCAAATAAAAAAGTGAAAGTGTGGTATTTACTTATTTACTCACAATTGGTTATCCCGTCCATCTTCTTTGCCTTCAGGTTTGTGATCATCCTTTTTGTCATCTGGTTTGCCTGGTGTTTTAGCTGCAACTTGACTCTGTTTATAATAAAATAATGCATTTGTTTAAAAAATACATTGCGGGATTCTTGTCTCCTTAACTTGTATAATACAAAAAAAAACATGTTCTTTGATCATCAACACAGCCGGGCCCGGGCCTCCTCCATGATGGGAGGGAATTTGACCTACTATACCATGCTGGTCAGACATATTGGTATAGGGTTTCATTTAGAGTGTTCCTTCTCTTGCATAGATCTTATGTGCATATTATATTCCTTAATCGTCTTGTACGACATCCACGGGGAAGATGGGGAGTGGTGAATTGTATTCTTACTCTGTCACCACATTGAGAATATTTAGATGTTTTAATGATACCATAGAACTGCTTTCACGTCACATCTCTATCATTTACAATACTGACACAATAATACGATTGTTTTACTGATGTTAATATTATTGTAAATGGAAAAAACTGAAATAGATAATTTGGTGAAAGTACTAAAATAGGGGTATATGTATAATAGTAATATACACTGCCGGCCAAAAGTTTGAGACCACTTGGTACACAGCTTATAAATAGAAAAATAGTTTAAAATCGTGTACGATATCGAGACAACATACACACCTGCGTTATCTATACATCATGTTGAATGTCAAAACACCATTTCTCTAATCTATTTCATAAAGATAATACCATAAATGGCCTTTGTTTGATTACCATAGATGAGTGCCGCATTAAGAGCTAGGTGTTACAACTATTGTTATATTTTATGGCGGGTTCTTTGTACTTGTTTGGGTTATTGTTTTGTGTTGACCAATATTTACGATTCTTTTTAAGCCATGAAACCTATTCATAACATGGCTATTTAAGGAGTTATTCCTGCTAGTCTATTCAGTCTGCACTACTGTTCTGTTAAGTGAAGATCTTCAAAAATGAGAAGTGCGTGAAATCTCAATTGAAACACGTTCCGCCATTGTCACTTTACACAACGAAGGCAAATCTGAACGGGAAATTGCTGCTAAGCTGAAGTTATCGAAGACTTATGTTCATAACGCAATCACTCGCTACAGGGCAACCGGCAGTCATCAAGAACGTCTGCGCTCTGGAAGGCCAAGCGCGACCACTTCTAGTGAAAATCATTTCATTGTTGTAACAAGCAAGCGTAACAGACGCTTAACAGCACCAGAAATCCGCTCTGAAGTCAATAAAAAGTGATCTAAAGCTGTATCATTGACGACAGTAAAGAGAAGACAGAGATGCCAACTTGTTTGGTTGTGTTGCTGTTCGAAAACCACTGTTACAACCTCGAAATAAAAGAAAACGGATGCAGTGGGCCCTTACCCATCGTAATTGGACCGAAGAAGACTTCAAAAAAGTTCTTTGGACTGACGAATCGAAGTTTGAAATATTTGGTTCAAAAAGAAGAGTTTTTGTACGTAGTGCCGAAGATGATACCAGACTGTGTAGTGCCTTCAGTCAAACATGGTGGAGGCTCTATTATTGTCTGGGGATGTTTCTCTGGCTATGGCACTGGAGATTTAGTTTGTATTGAAGGAATTTTGAAAAAGGAGCAGTACAAAGAAATACTGAAGCGAAATGCTGTTCCTTCCAGGTTGCGTTTGATTGGAGATGGATTCATTTTCCAACAAGATAATGATCCGAAACACAGTTCTAAACTATGCAGGGGTTATTTAGAACTTAAGGAAACAGAAGAGGTGTTGAAAAACATGATGTGGCCCCCTCAAGAGTCCAGATCCCAACCCAATAGAACTTCTGTGGGAGGAGCTTGACAGAAACGTCCGAAACCATTGTCCAACTTCGAAGGAAGACCTCTGGAGGATCTTACAAGAAAGTCGGAACAATGTTTCACAAGAAACAATTAATAAATTAATAGCCCGGTTACCAAGATTGGTTAAAAAACGTGATTTAAATATAAGGGAGGATTATTTTGATGAAAAATCAGTTTTAACTATTTAATTATTTTTATAACTAATAATTATGATTAGTGAAGATTTTTCTTGATTTAATATGTAATAGTAAGTTAATTGTTTAAATAAATAAAGTTATAGGTTGTACAATACTTATTTAGGTAGTTTTATTTTATTAATTTTTTATGGTGGTCTCAAACTTGACCGGCGGTTTATGTATATAGAAATGGGAAAATAGGTTCAGTTCAGTGTTAAAATAGTTTTATTACCTTAGGCCTGGCCTGTTCGGCGAGCGAATCGGACAGAGACTTCAGTGCTCGTTCCGTGTGGCTGACGACTCGCTGGATTTCCTGCAGCTGTTGCTCGGTAGGGTAGATATCGGCGTGCTTGGCAAGAACGTGTCTGTCGTCGGAGGTCTCCGGACGACGGCCCACGGGCCCGAAGCCGCCGAGCGCAGGGTGGTGATGATGTAAAGGCGGCGGTACGGGACCGCGGCCCCACCAGCCGTCCATGCCGCCCTCCCAGTACATGCGCTCATCTTCCTCCATACCCTACATTGTTACATTACATTAATGTTTTTTTCGACTAATTTTCGACACACGTAAATAGAAATCTATTACATCTGAGGCAAGTAGACGAAATCATAATCACCTTTCGGTGACCTATACTTACAGTCTATACTTATAATCACAACTATCTATGCCCGCGACTTCTCTCGCGTTTATGTAGGTTATGTTACTCAATCACTGTATTCCTCGGACTGTACTTTTTGCCCTGAATAAAACCTACTTTATTGCCTTTTTGGCAACTTTGTTAACATGTATGAAAAAAAATTAAAACGATCGGTTTGAATAGTTAATCATAAAAGCGAAACTAACGTGGTTTCCAAATGTTTTGCGCAGTCATGTCATAACAAAACTATAACTAATGTCATAGGACAATATAGATTTTGAAAATGTCATTTAATATTTAAGTATTGCAGCACAAGTAAGCTGCTGGTGGTATATTTACATCGTGCATGCGGCGTCGTGCCCACAGCTCATCGCGGACCAGCATGCGTTGCGCCTTGGCCTCGGCAAGCTTACGCTGGTGCATCGACGGCTTCACCTTCACTTCAAGATCTGGTTGTACCTATCACAACACAATAAATTATAATGTTTTGCAGAGGATATGGTTAATCTTTGCACGCGTCCTGTTATTTCCTCATTGAAATTTGTCATCATTCGATGCACGGAACTCTTGGCGGCCGCGTACGGCCACCAGGCTCTACGTGCACCTCGAACCTTTTACTAAGTAATCATTGGTAGTCCGTGATGTAACTCTACACACCACTGTTACTCTACTGTTTAATTTGTAGCTATGCATTCATAAAATCATTATATCTCTAAAACAATTTGGCTGCATCATGATTAAATGACATTTTTAAGTAAATCTTGTGCTTTTTACGAATTATTGGACATAGGTCACACACTCACACACACACACTTCCTGTGAGGACAATAGGTGTAATACATCTGGCATGATAGGTTGCTATGGGGTTTTGTATTTTCTCTTGTATTTAATAGTTCTCTAAAAGAAGGAAGACTACTAATGCATTATTACTGCTTCATTATGTGAACAAATGAGCTATGGTCTGGCCTTACTTCATCCAAACAAATTTAACAGAATTTTACAACACTTCTGGGATGAGGATAGATAATCAGATAGGCAATTTTCTGTTCATGTATATCCCCCTGTTGAGCAGTGGTCTCACCCAAAAAGAAAGGCCTTTTTGACCTTTCATTATACTATGCTGGTCAAATATGTTATTTTGAGGTTAATTTGTCTTGACCTTAATTCAGTGTGGTGACAAGATAAGAATACAATTCATCGTCCCTTTCTTGGCCGTGGGTGTCCTAAAAGACGACTAAGGGATTGTAGCAGATGTCATCTATATAGATGACATCTGCAACAATCACTACTTCCCATCTTGTCCGTGGATGTCGTAAAAGACGACTAAAGTATATAATATATATATATATAACGTCTATGCAAGAGAAGGAAAACCCTTAACAACCCGTCTGACCACTGTGGTATAGTAGGTAAATTTCCCTCCCATTATGGAAGAGGCTCAAGCCCAGCCGTGGGACATGCGAGCTGCGATAGTGATATTATCCTCTTACATTACTTACACCACCTGCACAATATCCGCGGGAAAGAAATGATTAGTGTGTTGTATCTTTACATACCTTCTTCTTATACTGCAGACGGTGCCGGCGGCCCTTCATGTGCATCTCCTTAGCGTTAGGATCGTTGAACTTGCAGTCGCACAACTTGCAGTTGAAGCTTAGCGCCTTGCCGTCGTCACCGCGTATCTCTTCTATATAGTCCTGCCCGACTGGTTGCACCTCGGGCTCCGTATCACCTTCCTCCTCCTTATCCTCGCCATCCTTGTCCTTCTCGCCTTGAGCCACATTTTGTTCTTTGGTGGTGGAACTCGCCACTGTGCTGAGACCTCCGCACGCCACGAATGCGATCTTGGGCGTGCCGGCCACAGTCTTTTTGGCTGATTGATTAGAAAAGTCAAATTTTCTCACGTTACATGAGCCAAGTATTTGCACTTTTTATTTGACAGAAATACTGACTGGGTCTTTTCTACATTATTGCGTCCAATAAGACGTTATTCTGTTATAAGTTTTATAAATCGCGATGGTAGTTATAAAAAAGGCCCATAAAACACACTCCACATATCTGTACTCGGTTCGAAATGTTTAACGTTGAGAAAATTTGACTGTTGCAAATCTAGCTGCCGACTGAACGCGCGGTACATATATTATGTATACAGATATGGCGTTGTGGCGGTTGCGGATTGTCAGCACAGGTGCGGGGATACAACTCACAAATATGTCCTCCGTACTGACGGAGAGCATATCTGATTTATACATATATACGTTACACTATAAATGAAACATAACAACGAACACTAACATTACAAGTTCAATAAATATAAATGAAAAATAATCAAAAGAAAATACAACATTAACAACAAAACCATAATAATTCTACTTTACTAGTCAATACTACTTCTTATAGCAAATCAAATAATACATTTTATTAAGGATGACCCCCTACTAGGTTGACTAACGACATCTTGAAACTCACAGGGAACCCTTGGATGCAAGTGGCACAGGACCGTCCCGAGTGGTGTTCTCTTGGGGAGGCCTATGTCCAACAGTGGACGTCTATGGACTGATGGAATATTTTATTTACAAATATATATCAACTAAATGATAATAATACAACAAAGAAACCCGCGTATATTCATCACATGACCCTAAGATACTCTCTATGCTACTGAAGCTAAACATCAATGGCACGTGCAAGATGTGTAGGTATATTTAGGTAGATGGATGGCGTACCTTGTCCAATTTTAGTTGGCTCAGTGGATGGTATAGGTTTGCCGAGCATGGTGTGCAATTTGACGACCTTCTGGTGCTTGATGCCACGCACATGGGCAGCGTACGCGTCCGCTCCGGTGCAAGTCACGTCGCACAGCTCGCAGCGAAGAGCGCCACCGCCTGCGCCGCGCGTCGCAGCGCATACGGCACCGGCCGCCGCCAATTTAACGGCGGCCTCCTTCTTCTTGTGCTTTTGCCCCTCGAGGTGCTCCTTGTATGTCTGTGCATACATTATTAATATATATGTATTTCATTAAAGAACGATTGCTTGCAATACGAAATAATTGCTTGTGTAGTGGGAAGGGATGCAAACGATACATCGATGTTAATTTATACGATGTTTTGCCTGCATGATTTATTATGTATGGTACTTTTAGCAGAGCCTGCGTAACAATTTAGGTAATCTGTTTCTAAATAACTAAAAAAAAGCTTATCACGCAAATGTTGGTTTCATGAAAAAATATGCTTTATTTAACTAAGAAAAAGGCTCATCGCTCATAGATCTCTAAAAAACATAGATGTTCTTGGTTTCGATATTTGCATCCCTAGTAGTGGAGAATGATAGAATGGGCACAATAAACAATCATTTATAGATGGCACATAGATCAATCATTTATAGATGGCACATAGATCAATCATTTATAGATGGCACATAGATCAATCTTATGTGGTGGCTGCTCTAGTAGTTGACTGGCGATCAAGAGCCATTGCTGGGATCTATTCCAGCCATATTTTTAGATTTAGAAAATATTTCCTGGTTCAGTAAGACACTAGTGCAAATGCAGTTCTTCTGCGCGACTTCGTTGTCCTTTGCAAAATATTGAATGTATAGTAAGACATTCAATGCAAAGGACAACGAAGTCTCAAAAAGCTTAGGTATCAGGAGAGAAGGTGTTTATGAAAATGTTGAAAAAGGCATGTCAAGTATGGTCTCAAACCTGTGTCCAAACTGATGGTTGGATGAATGAATGCATGAAGACAGTTATTACCTGAGGTCCAGCGCAAGAGATACGGCAGACATCACAATAGTGCAGCTGCTGAGCTTTCGGTGGAGGCTTTGGGCGTCGCGTTTGACCCGCGCCCACGCCGCTCTTGTTGTAATTCTTCCATCCCCTAAAATAATATCAGAGTTAATTTCCTTACATTCATCACCGTCAAATTAACTCATATACGTCCCAATTTTGGGCTCAGACTTCCTCCTCAATCAGAGAGTAACTGACCACCCACATACGACGCTAGTCAGACAAGTTGGTATACAATCCTTATTTTGTACAGATAGATGATAGATGCATATTGTACTTCTTAGCCGTCTTTTAAGACATCTACGAGCAAGAAAGGGGTTGGAGAATTGTATTCTTACTCCATCACCATATGGAAAGTTACATTACAATATATAAAACATCAATGAATGACAAATTGATACATACCGCACATGATGTAGTGCCCCCTTCCCTATTGTGTGTCGTGGGGAGTTATCGTAAGGTAGTGGGATTATAACTCGCGAGGAGCATAATGTGGACAATCGTCAAAGTCTGCAGATGTTAATCGTGTGCTTGTGTTTTTCCAACAGTGCAGACCTGTTGAAATGTCAAATTCTAGACACTGTTTTACTTCTGAATCTAAAGTTTCAGAAGTGGGATTCGAACCCATACATAATCATTCAAAAATGATATTGGACAAGTCAAACACTCGTATGCTCAAACAATTATTATAACATATATATAACAGTTCAAAATACTGCTGTAACCTATACAAACCGTGCCAACCTTCGCAATGCGATTATCCCCATATCCTGCCACATTGTACATATCTATCGTCATTTGGTTTGACCAACAATACCATCATACATGCTACTATCCCATTCGCCAAATATTTATTTAAATAACTGGTTTATTTAAAATAAATACCTAGTCCAAGCATTATTTAGATTTAAACCCATAAATGCATACTTGCGTGTGTTGACGAAGTAAGAACACAACTTCCCACCTCTTATCTAATCCGTGGACACTATAAAAGACGACTTATCGATATAATATACTATTACATCTATGCAAGAGTAATAAAACTCGAAATAAAGTCCTATATCAACCCATCTGACGGGTGTGACATAGATCAATTTCCTTCCGATTGTGAAGGAGGCTCGATCCGAGTAGTAGAACGTATATGAGCTGAGATAGTAATCATCGTAAAGTGTACTTGTGCCTAATATTTTTGTTATTTGTACTATATGTCATGTGGTGACAGAGCACCAAGACTATCTTTTTCAGCATTCATCGCAATAAACATGTAATAAGTTGGGGCATTTCACATCAAGCGGACAACAAAAAAAAAGTGAGGTCGTGAATTTTGTTTATAAATCTGGTCAGTTATACTTCTAGTAGACCTGGATGTGTACACACATTATTTTTTCCATATGTTGCTTTATTGCTGAGTTATGAGCTTTTGAAAAGTGACTAAGAATGAAGTCATGAATTTTTGGATTCTTATAATCTGTATCAATTAATTTGTAAAAAAAATAAACTCAAAAATACTGTTTCTTATACATAGTTAAAAAGTTGAAGGTTATAATTTTTTGTTGAATTCTAAATTTGATTTTTTTTACGTATAGTAAACCGGCAGCGAAAATTTCAAATCGATATTTCAATAACTTCGACCCTTTTTATTTTTAATATTTTTACCTTAAAATAAAGCTTTAAATGTATTAATTCCTTACAAAAAAAATGGCATCTCCAATAGTTTAGGAGCTGGTGCATATAAAGTACATACACATAGCTATGAGCACTGTCTAAGCAATCGGATTTATGCGCTAATAGGCTAAAATACTACACTATTAATATTTTATTCTTTCATTCTAACATTCAAAAATATAAAATTAACGTTTTTTAAATAAAATGTAATTAAAAATATAAATATACGCATTTGTTATAACATAACAATATCAAATTCATACAAAATAGTAATTTCAAAAACTATGTAACACACCAGTAACACGCCATCTCGTAGTTATAAAAAGTGTCACTAACAAATAAAATACTAGAATTTGAAATTTTCACTTCCGGTTTATTATACGTAAAAAAAATCAAATTTAGAATTCAACAAAACAATTATAAACTTCAACTTTTTAACTATAAGAAACAGTATTTTGTTTTTTTTTTACAAATTAATTGATACAGATAATAAGCATCCGAAAATTCTAACTACATTCTTAGTCACTTTTCAAAAGCTCATAACTTAGCAATAAAGCAACACACGAAAAAAATAATGTGTGTACACATCTAGGTCTACTAGAAGTATAACTGACCAGAGTATAAACAAAATTCACAACCTCACTTTTTTTTTGTCCGCTTGACGTGAAATGCCCAAGTTGTCAGTAAACAGCTTTGCTCTAAGAGAAATAAATCACAAAACCAGCATATACCCAATGTGAGGTAAATGCAGATACGATTCTGAAGTCGAAGGCGGTTCTTTACGATTTTGAGTTAAGGAGCCGCGTCTGCGTTAGGACTTTTTGTATTAACAATTTGGTACTTACGCTCCACCGCCAGTTTTGTTCTGCTGTGCTACGTACATGGTTGCTGCATTATACAGAGCAGTATCGTAGGCAGTATTGCCCCTGTTAGTTGTTTCTGGAATATAAACATCTGGATACAAATTAAAGTAAAAGTTAGCACGCGGAAAGCGGCAGGGGATAATTAATAATGTCTTATTATGGAGTGTCAATGTTTATAGAGGAACTGAGTTGAAGATTTATAGAACTTAGATATAGATGAATTCTAAGTAAATTAAAGATTCAATTTGAATTTCAAATATGGTGGGTTCTGTAATAGCCCTGGGTTGGGAAGAGATTATAGCTTGACTAAGATGCTATGTCGTAAATACAAAATATAGATTTAAAACTTTCGTATTACAAGGAAACGTTTTAATTATCTTATCTGTCAATCGCTTTTGCATATCATAGATTATCTATAATTGATTTATGAGAGGAGACGTTGCTCCGACTCTACACTAAAAGATCATGATTTCAAGTTTCTTACTAAAAAAATTTACTTAAAAAAGGGAGGTGCGGTAATTATTAACCACTTTCTATAACATTTGCGGTACAGACTTGTTATAAAAAACTCATTTGTGAATGTAAACAAGGAATGCGGCATTTGAAACCCCTATATGTATATATATTGAAAACCGTTCGAAGCGTTTTACTGTTTAAACTAATGTGATAATTACAAATAGTCATGGGCGTACCCAGGGTGGGGTAGGGGAGGGCAGCTCAGCTCCCCGACCCCCACATAAAGTTGACGTCTCTACTATGTATCTTATCTAGTACTTTTATCGATAAAAATTAAGAAAACGAATTTTTTGCCCTTTGTTTGCAATACAATATTTTACAACTAAAAATTACGCGGCGCGTTCGTTAGATACCTATAACAATAACAGTCGTAAATCGTTTTGCTGAAGACCCTCGAAAGTTACTTTTAAAATAGCCATTGTATAAGTACCTATATAGTTAAAGAATTTATATTAAAACATAATTATCTATTTATAATATATAATATAATTATATTAATTATCTATTTTAATTTAAGTTTTTTTATTCTTTACTACTTTTGCCCGCGACTTCGTCCGCGTAGAAATCATGTGTGGCAGAGGCAATCACAGATAACTGTGTAGTGCGTTCAGGGTTCTACAGGCTCACTGTTGCTCTTGATGATTTAATGCCAATCTGGTATATCAGAGAGGTGTTATTATCAGGGGGTGCTTCTATACCTTAGGCGGCTGACTCCAGACTAATTGAAGTGGCGCAGTGGCCCCTACGTGAAGCGCGCAGAAGACTTTGTGCTAACACCTACGTTGTACTGCTCCCCGTTCAGCTCGTACTTGCGGGTGATTGTATGGTACATTAGCTGAGGCTGAATCCTCTACGGGCTGGGCTTAATTTAAATAAGCGATACGTTTGGCCACACTCGTTATCAATGTGGTGGTTCGATGAGTCATAATGCCACTTAGAGTAGCCCTATATAAAACGAATGATTTGCCGTTTCATAGACCCTGTTGCTATACACCTGTCGGCACAGCAATCATCGTTGATTTGGTTCCACTCGGTCGAGGACCAAATGAAATATTTGGGTTTAGTACTCGACGGGCGACGGTATTTCAGGAGCATTTTTATCAAATTACTACGCGGCTCGTAAGGCGGTGTTAAATGTTGACGTCGGTACGGGAGACTGGTTATATCAATGGCCCTGAACGGTACACCTGTGTGAGTTCTGACCACTTGGTTCACTTGTCTTAAAATTTTCTTCTGGCACTCGCAGAAAGCCATGGTGTTCAGAGCTACACACGGATACCGCGCCTTGTC
The DNA here is from genome assembly GCA_032191425.1 of Lymantria dispar. Lineage (NCBI taxonomy): Eukaryota > Metazoa > Arthropoda > Insecta > Lepidoptera > Erebidae > Lymantria > Lymantria dispar. The sequence continues at coordinate 32,951,639 of CM063452.1, forward strand.
GACCGAGCGTGTGCTTTAGCCAGAACACTCCCGTGGAACTTAAGGGTGGAAATGCATGAAGACCTCCCACAATTGTGGTTCCAGCTAGGACACAGCAGACATACTTATGAGGTCTGTGTTGCCTGGTTAGAGCAGCGCTGTGAATTCATCGCAAGCATCACTGCCGAAGCTACCGACCATCACTTAGATCATAGGAACTGGTATAAGGTCGCCAACTTCTGCTGGGCAGTTATCTTGCGTAAGAGCGGAGCGGAGTCAGGAAAAAAATCTTCCAAACTGACTCGTTCCACCGCTGTGGCATCGGGTGGTGGCTAGCCCGAGTGCTTGTGCTTTACTCTCTTTACGTGATAGAATAATACTTTCGACAATCGTCCATCTAATGTCGCGTACCAGTCCATCCAAAGCGAGAGAGCGGGAAGCCCAACTTGCTGAAGGTGTTTGCCTGTGGTGGGTTTTGGTGGTGCCTTTAGTATAACCAAATCTCATGGCACGCATTTATACTCCCTTCATTTTCTTCACGGTAGGCAGTGACCTGGCAAAAGGCCATGAGTAGTATCACTTATCATGAGCTCGTTTGCCAACTACAGCCAATAAAAAACGAACGTAGTCAAAGACACGGATGGCTGAAACGGGGATTAGTCCTCCACCCGTAGAGAGACGGAACGCGCGAGGTCGATACCATGTTAATATAGTTTGCTGCCTGGGATCAAAAAGGGGTGTTCGAGTGACTCTGCACGACCTTCTTGGTCTATTCATTCTACAAACTATGAATTTTGCGCTACACCCTTCTCTAAGGAACTTCACAAACATAAGTGACGGACACAAATTACACCCAGTCTCAGAGCAACAATTTGGCGATCACACAAGATTGTCCGGCGTTGGAATTGAACCTGTGACACTGGCATGATAGGTTGGTATCTTAACCATTATGTTATCAGTGCAGTTAATTAATCATTGGCGTTGTATGGATTTATTACTTGTGTATTAAAGTGAAAAATATCAAAGCAGAATTCATTCATTCCCTTACACACTTAGAAAAGAATATATCCTCCGGAGGTTGATTTTCAGAATAATTTTCTTTTATGGAGTCATTTTGTATCCATTTTTATTGAAGTAAATAGTACTCTAAGCTGTGTAAGTTACTATAGTTTTTTAACTATCTCACTGGAGCTCTTTAATTTGCCGTGATTAAAAGTATCCTAAATGTAGACCGGAAATGTAAGGACCACCATGCAAAATTTCATATAAATCGGTCGAATAGCTTTGGAACCCGTATAATTAGCACATACGAACAGAAACAGACAAAGAAATAAAAAAAAATATTAAGTATCAAAACACATGGAAGAATAAAAAAGTTCTATTCGATAATCGCAGCGAAATTTTAAATAATGGAAACGTTATCTGCCTGCTTTCGGGTTGCCCACATGTGAACTACGTACGTCCCGCCCCCCTACTTTAAACTCTGAGTAGGGTATCGGCAATAATAATTATTAGGAACTAATAACATAAATACAAAATTTCATTGAAATAATGTAGGTAAATACAAAAAACTTTTTATACTTACTAAATTTGCACCACCTAAGAATGTTCGTGATTTTTGACCACCCTATTCGCGGCCATTGAGAACGAACATTAGCGTAAACGCACACTAATACTGCTTATTACTAACAATTGTGTTATCCTTACTAATATTATAAATGCGAAAGTAACTCTGTCTGTCTGTCTGCTACGCTTTCACGTCTAAACCACTGGACCGATTTTGATGAAATTTGGTACAGAGATGGACTAAAGCTTGAGAAAGGACATAGGCTACTTTTTATCGCGAAAAAATGGGTATAAGGGGTTGAAATAGGGGATGACATTTTGTATGGAAATTCGTCATTTTCGATGATAGAACCACGAATCTTTGTATTAAGACACCTAATAATAAATAAATAAATATTTGTTCAAGCGTTTTGGAAATTTCATTTACATGGGGATGAAATTCAACCCCTAAAATACCAAAAAGCATACAGCCGAAACCACTGGGCCTAGAAACGTTTTTTTTTACACCATCGTATTTCTTGGGGTGCACGAGCACTAGCAAAAGATTTTTGGAAATTCACCCCCTTAAGGGGGTGAAAAACATATAGTCTTTCGCGTCTAAACCGATTTTGATGAAATTTGGTACAGAGATGGACTAAAGCTTGAAAAAGATATAGGCTACTTTTTATTGCGAAAAAATGGGTATAAGGGGTTGAAATAGGGGATGATATTTTGTATGGAAATTCGTTATTTTTGATGATAGAACCGTGAATCTTTGTATTAAGGCACCTGATAATAAATAAATAAATATTCGTTCTAGCGTTTTGGTAGTTTCACTTACATAGATAGGGATGAAATTCAACCCCTAAAATACCAAAAAGCATACAGCCGAAACCACTGGGCCTAGAAACGTTTTTTTTTTTACACCATCGTATTTCTTGGGGTGCACGAGCACTAGCAAAGGATTTTTGGGCATTCACCCCCTTAAGGGGGTGAAAAACATATAGTCTTTCACGTCTAAACCGATCTTGATGAAATTTGGTACAGAGATGGACTAAAGCTTGAGAAAGGATATAGGCTACTTTTTATCGCAAAAAAATGGGTATAAGGGGTTGAAATAGGGGATGACATTTTGTATGGAAGTTCGTCATTTTCGATGATCGAACCACGAATCTTTGTATTGAGGCATCTAATAATAAATCCTTACTTCCTTACTAATATTATAAATGCGAAAGTAACTCTGTCTGTCAGTCTGTCTGTCTGCTACGCTTTCACGTCTAAACCACTGAGCCGATTTTGATCAAATTTGGTACAGAGATGGAATAAAGCTTGAGAAAGGACATAGCCTACTTTTTATCGCGAAAAAATGGGTATAAGGGGTTGAAATAGGGGATGACATTTTGTATGGAAATTCGTCATTTTTGATGATAGAACCATGAATCTTTGTATTAAGGCACTTTATCATAAATAAATAAATATTCGTGCTAGCGTTTTGGAATTTCATTTATATGGGGATGAAATTCAACCCCTAAAAGACAAAAAGCATACAGCCGCAACCACTGGGCCTAGAAACGTAATTTTTTTACACTGTAGTATTTCTTGAGGTACACGAGCTCTAGCAAAGAAATCGCGAAAAAATGGGTATAAGGAGTTGAAATAGGGGATGACATTTTGTATGGAAATTCGTCATTTTTGATGATAGAACCATGAATCTTTGTTTTAAGGTACTTGATAATAAATAAATAAATATTCGTTCTAGCGTTTTGGAAATTTCACTTACATGGGGATGAAATTCAACCCCTAAAACACCAAAAAGCATACAGCCAAAACCACTGAGCCTAGAAACGTATTTTTTACACCGTCGTATTTCTTGGAGTACACGAGCACTAGCAAAGGTTTTTTGGTAAATCACCCCCTTAAGGGGATGAAAACACCGTACTCTTTCACGTCTAAATTACTGAATCGATTTTAATGAAATTTGGTACAGAGATGAACTAAAGCTTAAGACAGGACATAAGCTACTTTTATCCCAAAACATTGGGTGTAAGGGGTAGAAATAGGGGATGACATTTTGTATGGAAATTCGTCATTTTCGATGATAAAACCATGAATCTTTGTATTAAGGCACTTGATATTGAACAAATAAATATTCATTCTATCGTTTTGGAAAATTCGCTTACGTGGGGATGAAATTCAACCCCTAAAAGACCAAAAAGCATACAGGCGAAACCACTGGGCCTAGGAACATATTTTTTTTTACACCGTCATATTTCTTGGGGTACACGAACACTAGCAAAGAATTTTTAGAAAATCAGCCCCTTAAGGGGGTGAAAAGCGTATAGACGAAACTATTGGGGCCAGGCACGTAAAACTTTGTATGCGATTCACTTTCTTTTGTTATATGTGAGCTCTAAGAAATTATTTTTTGAACCTCAACCCCTAAGGGGGTGAAAATATATAGCTGAAATCATTAGGCCTAGAAACGTAACATTTTGTATGAAGTTGTCTTTCTTGGGGAAAGTGCTCACTAAAAAAAGCGTTTTTTGCAATTTTACCCCTAAGGGGGTGAAAAGCGTTTATCCGAAATCAGTGAGCCGAGGAACGGTTATTTTAGTACACGGTCGGCTCTCTTGGATTATCCTAAGATTTTTTCTTAGTGCTCGCTTACCAAGCACTATGAAAGAACTTCTGGCAGTCTCACCCCTAAGGGCATGAAAAGTGTATAACCTAAAATAATGGTCCTAGGAACGTGAAAGTTCTGTTTTGGGATAAGCGAGTACTTACATTGTCCGTGTGGTGACGGAGTAAGAATACAATTCACCATCCCCCTATCTTACCCGTGGGTGATCGTACGAGACGACTAAGGGATATAAAACGCATATAACATCTATGCGAGAGCAGGATAACTCAAAATAAAATCCTATACCAACACGTCTGACCAGCGTGGTATAGTAGGTCAATTACCCTTCCATTATGGAGGAGGCCCGAGCCCAACAGCGGGACGTATATGGGCTGAGATGATGATGATGATGAGTACTAACAAAGAATTTTTGGAAATTCAACCCCTAAGAGGGTGAAAAGTGCATAGCGAAAGATGTGTGAAATTTTGTATACCGATCTGTTTTTTGGGGTAAGCTCACTAAGGAATAATTTTAGGCAGCCCTAAAAGAGTGAAACGTATATAGTCGAAGACACCCAGCCTACATATCATCAATATTTTGCTCTTATCCTAATTACTTTGGATCGACGCTATGTAGGTACTCTTCTCCCATCGTAGATATATCGCAAAGGTTCTAGCTACATTTTATGACCGGCTGCCTGACGGACGACATTGTTGGCCAGACGGCATCACCAATTGGTCCAGATCGATGTAAATCTTTGTCTTAGTAGTATTTTGGGACACCCCACAAACAATGAAAGCGTGGTAATATTCCTAGCCGCTACCAGCCAGTAAAAGACGAGATATTAAGTAAATTTTCTATCTCTACAAATAAATAAATTTGAAGCGTCTGTTTGTCTATCAAAATAATAGGTTTTATTTATGCACACAATTATTTGCACGATACCTATAACTAAAAAACTGTTCAAATTTTTTTGTTTTTGTGTTGTGAGTCACATAGGCATTTTTTATCTCGGCATTCGCATGGGAATGAGGTCTACGTAGGTGAAACTGCGGGAATTTAATCGATATAATTTTTTTTCACCAATGGAAAGCTACATTATCAGGGACTAAGGAAAGACATATTTATCATCGTATTTCCACGGGAATCTGAACTACAAGTGTGGAAGTAATATTCAAATGTGAAAGTTTGTGAAGATATTTGGATGTTTGTTACTTAATCATGCGTAAACTGTTGAGCAGATTTGGATGAAAATGGACACATAGATAGAGTATTTTTTAAATTAAGAAATAGAATACTTTTTATGCCGATAATATTCTTTGCGATAATAGTTCAATATGCAAGTTAATTTTAACGCGGGCGAAGCCGCGGGCAAAAGCTAGTAGTTAATAAGTTTACGATTCCAATTGAATGGTTGAAACGACGTTTTCTCTAATTGCAGTTTATTTTCCATTTCACTTACACCTATACATATTCCTTAATCTATCCTCTCTCTCACATAATCTTCAAATCAAGTGTGCTCTGCTTTGTATTGAGAGAAATGGACTTCATTTTGAACAATTATCAAAATATCAGTGATAGAGTTTTTTTCATGGACCCAAATGACTAGGTAAGTTTAATTGTAGTAAATAGTTAGAACGACTTTTTAAATACGCCTTAATAAATACGAACATTAGTTTGTGACTTTAATAAACTAGTATTTTATTGTACCTGTTTATTATGACAGTCAGAAAATTGTGTAAGGAATTAAGGATGATATTCAACATTGTATTCATGCAACGCAATAAGTATAAGAGTGAGAGGAATGATTGATAGGGCAATAGGGTGTTAGAAGGGGAGCGAACAGTATCTGTGAAGTATGGAATGTTATGAGTAGTATGAAAAAGATGAATAGATGCGAGAACGTGCAAGTGTGAAAGAGTTGGTTGAAGATTATGTGAGAGAGAGGATAGATTAAGGAATATGTATAGGTGTAAGTGAAATGGAAAATAAACTGCAATTAGAGAAAACGTCGTATCAACCATTCAATTGGAATCGTAAACTTATCAACTATAACACAATTGTTAGTAATAAGCAGTATTAGTGTGCGTTTACGCTAATGTTCGTTCTCAATGGCCGCAAATAGGGTGGTCAAAAATCACGAACATTCTTAGATATTTTCAAATCAAAATAATTAATTAATTACTAGTGATTTTAAACATTTTACATTTTATATATCATGTTATTTATATCTAGAATATAATAAAAAAAAATGAAAAAATACCCTGTATAGAAGATAAGCACCTAGCTTATAAAAAATCTGATCCCCCAACCCCGGCCCAGAACCTGGGTACGCCCATGCATATAGTAGTTACCAATTCACTATTGCCAATAAATAAGATGTCATCTATCAGAAATGCATTATATACAATATTATACAAAAATAATATAGTAAAAAAAAAAGAGAAATCAGGTGAATTTCTTGACGGATTTTCTCATTAGCAAACGCATGCCGATGTTATTCCTTCACAAATATTTTTTTAAAAAGATTGTTTATTATACTCAAGTTTTACCGTGTGGTGATATAGTAAGAATACAATTCACCAATCTCTACTTTGCCCGTGGATGTCGTAAAAGACGACTAAGGGATACAATACGCCTATAATATTTATGTAAGAGAAAGAAAATTCGAAACAGAACCCCTCTATAGACAAGCATGATATAGTAAGGTCTAACTCCCTCCTATTGTGGAGTAGGCTCGAGCCCAGCAGTGGGACGTATATGAGCTGACATGAAGATGATTACATCTATGTAAGAGATGGAAAACTCGAAATAGAACTATACCAACCCGTCACGTTTAACGTGATATCCCTCTTTTTATGAAGAAGGCTAAGTCCAGCAATTCGTCGTATAAGACTGATGATGCTGATTATACTCACGTTTGGTCTGCGCTGGTGTCGCTGTGTACGCCTGCGTGGGGTACGAAGCTGTTGCCGTGGTCGCCGTGTACACGCCGCCGTAAGTCTTGGCGGCGCCGGCCGCACGACCGCCGCCCTGACCACCATACTGACTCACAACTTATATTAACACTTTATACAACTTAGACATTACAACACCATCATGACTGTAACCATTATTCTATTAATTTACACTGCTGGACACAGGCATGTCATAACTATCAGGTCATTTCCTCCCATTAGCCTATTGAAGTCCATGGGCACTTCTGGTGATAATGCAAATCACCACGCTTAGGAGACGGGTTGGCCATCGCAGTGTTGATGTTATTAGTATCCCAGAAGTACTTGTACACATTCTCTCTGATCCCTCAAATAGTTTCACAACTCCCATAGGATAAAGATTGATGTCACTTTACACAATCCTTCACCATACGAATCATTCAGTCAGGTAAAAAGGCTGGCAGAAATGTTTTAATTCTCCCATGCACAATCGTCTTTCTATTACTAGTCTCATTCTCCCCTAAGAATGCCAATACCCAATTATGTCGATAGGCTAAATATATAAATGACCGATACTAAAATCAAAATTAATTTTTAAATGTAGATATATCTCCCATTAGTATCTACTAATTACCGTCAGAATGCGTTTTTGTGGCGAGCGAGCAATACACTTAACAGCTAAATAAATTCGGTACCATTTCAGACCATACACGTCCCACTATTGGGTTTCATTTTAAGTTTTCCTAAATTAGATATATTTAACGCTAATATGGATGCGATAAAACAGACACTCAGTCTCGATTTTTCTCAACACATTAATAGGCAAATGTTCTCCATTTTATTGTTTTATGTGAAGAATAATAGTGAAGACCTGTTATTGGTTGTTATGTATCTTAAATATCTGGATTTTTGATGTGAAACATCTACAGGCGAGGGTAAACCTAAAACTACGCGTAATTGTCACAATTTGAAATATGTTTGAATTTTTAATTCTTGTATTTAATGAAAATAAAAGTTTATTGATTAAAAAATATCATTTTCTGGGCAAAATCGTAATGTAATATTATATATACATTATGTATCAATACTTTATGCCATATTAGTTCCTGTTGTAATCTGTTCTTTTATGCATACCTACACTGCCGGCCAAAAGTTTGAGACCACTTGGTACACAGCTTATAAAATGAAAAATATTTTAAAATCGTGTACAATATCGAGACAACATACATACCTGCGTTATCTATACATCATGTTGAATGTCAAAACACCATTTCTCTAATCTATTTCATAAAGATAATACCACAAATGGGCTTTGTTTGATTACCATAGATGAGTGCCGCATTAAGAGCTAGGTGTTACAACTATTGTTATATTTTAGGGCGGGTTCTTTGTACTTGTTGGGTTATTGTTTTGTGTTGACCAATATTTAGGATTATTTTTAAGCCATAAAACCTATTCATAACATGGCTATTTAAGGAGTTATTCCTGCTAGTCTATTCAGTCTGTACTACTGTTCTGTTAAGTGAAGATCTTCAGAAAATCGTGAAATCTCAATTGAAACACGTTTCGCCATTGTTACTTTACACAACGAAGGCAAATCTGAACGGGAAATTACTGCTAAGCTGAACTTATCGAAGACTTGTGTTCATAACGCAATAACTCGCTACAGGACAACCGGCAGTCATCAAGACCGTCCACGCTTTGGAAGGCCAAGAGCGACCACTTAGGCCACTTAGCGAAAATCAGTTCATCGTTGTAACAAGCAAGCATAATAGACGCTTAACAGCACCAGAAATCCGCTCTGAAGTCAATAAAAATCGATCAAAAGCTGTATCATTGACGACAGTAAAGAGAAGACTGCGATATGCCAATTTGTTTGGTCGCGTTGCTGTTCAAAAACCACTGTTACGACCTCGAAATAAGAGAAAACGGATGCAGTGGGCCCTTACCCATCGTAATTGGACTGAAGAAGACTTCAAAAAAGTTCTTTGGACTGACGAATCGAAGTTTGAAATATTTGGTTCAAAAAGAACAGTTTTTGTACTGCGTAGTGCCGAAGAAAAGATAATACCAGACTGTAGTGCCTTCAGTCAAACATGGTGGAGGCTCTATTATTGTCTGGGGATGTTTCTCTGGCTATGGAACCGGAGATTTAGTCAGTATTGAAGGAATTTTGAAAAAGGAGCAGTACAAAGAAATACTGGAGTGAAATGCTGTTCCTTTTGGGTTGCGTTTGATTGGAGATGGATTCATTTTCTAACAAGATAATGATCCGAAACACAGTTCTAAACTATGCAGGGGTTATTTAGAACATAAAGAAACAGAAGAGGTGTTGAAAAACATGGTGTGGCCGCCTCACAGTCCATATCTCAACCCAATAGAACTGCTGCGCGAGGAGCTCGACGGAAACATCCGAAACCATTGACCAATTTCGAAGGAAGACCTCTGGAGGATCATACAAGAAAGTTGGAACAATGTTTCACAAGAAACAATTAATAAATTAATAGCCCGGTTACCAAGATTGGTTAAAAACGTGATTAAATATAAGGGAGGATTTTTTGATGAAAAATCAGTTTAAACTATTTAATTATTTTTATAATTAATAATTGTAATTAGTGAAGATTTTTGTTGATTTAATATGTAATTGTAAGTTAATTATTTAAATAAATGAAGTTACAGGTTGTACAGTACTTATTTATGTAGTTTTATTTCATTTTATAAAATTTTCATGGTGGTCTCAAACTTTTGACCCGCAGTGTATATACTTGTACAAAATAATTTTGATATTTCACATCTGCCAGACGTACTGAGCGAAGGCTCACTTTTTTATTACTTTAAGCTGTTGGTTACCTGATAAATAAATAGTTGAGTAATGTGATACCTGCGCGTAAGTCGGTTGCGTAGAGTACGCCGGCTTGGCAGCAGTGGCGTCGTAGGTGGGCTGCGGTTGTGGCGGAGCCGCCGCTGGGTAGGCGGCCGCCGCCTGCTGGTAGTATGCGCTTTTGCTCGCGTCGTAGGCGGATGCTGCGGCGGCTGCAGCGTGCGCGTGCGCGTGTGCCGCTGCTGGCAAAACCACACCTGTACATGCGCGCGCCTACTTACTATCTCCCACACAATCATACTACACTATCACGACATAATCATGTGGCACAGGCGAGACCATAGTTATACATATATCTGGTTACTACTATTGACTATTTTCACAAACACCTGTAGTGGTAGGACCACACTGTTGATAGCTGTCTGTCTACAGCCCAGGGCTGATCCGTCCGGGGTAGACTACACTCATCGAAATCGACGTCCGAGTAGTAGCAATTTGTTTACCACTCTTCGTTCGGTGAGCGAGAGAGCCGGAGGCCCAACTTTCTGAGGGCGTTTGCGTGTGGTGGTTTTTGTGATGCCTTTATTATCACAGATACTCATTGCACACATTCATACTCCTTTCACTTTCTTCGCCATAGGCAGAGGCCTAGCAAAGGTTTATAAGCGGCAGCAACACTCACCATCAGGTGTACTGTTTGCTCGTTTACCACCGTTTGCAATAAAAATAAAACGAAACCAGATTCTTGGTTAAAGCCAGGGTGATATACATGACACATAACATCATCACCCAGCTTATATACATTCCACTACTGGACTCGAGCTTCCTCCACAATAGGAGGAAAATTGAACTACAGTACCACACTGGTCAGACAGATTGGTAAAAGGGGAGGAGGGAGGTTTACCTTCTCTACATAACATCAATGTTGTTTTACGTAAATTTTAGGGATTGTTGTTGGTACCAGGCATAAATTTTTCTGTTTTTATATGCTCCATTTTACATACCCCGCTGGTTAAGAATAAAACATCATTTAATTTAGAGAAATGTGTGCAGACTGACATAGAATACAGCATTAATAATAAATTTAATTGTTTTTTTTTTAAAGTAAAAAAATGAAAGAAATCATAGTAAGGTAAAAGTTTACATTTAACAAAATGTTAATTTTTTTATATGGTGAGACTGAAAAGCACATACTGTAACTGATTTAAAAAAAAATACGTGACCCTATTTGAAAATATACATTAATTTGTTGCTAAGTCAACATACATTAGCCAAATTATTTAGAAAAATACCCTGGAATGTGCTAACGTAATTTAGTTTTCAAGGCTATCAAATAAATTATAAAAATTTCTTCTAATGAGATTAAAATATACAAATTCCACAGTTGATTCCAATGAAACATGGTTCTTTTAATGGTATAAATCAAGTTATGGGAACAAGAACAGTGGTAGCTACCAACATTATGATACAAATACTACCACTACTACCCATTGCTTGGGGATGTAGTAAAAGATGACAAAGTTTTTCATCATCCTAAGGCAACCCCATCTACCCTGGAGGTATGTCCCGCCTGGGGGCCTCAGCGCCGCGACCTGTCGACGGTCATAGGAACGGGCCTGTCATTGTTGACCATCATAACAAAGATGCTCGACAGCGAGAGGTGCTGGTCGGCGATGGCCTCTTTCTGCGAGGAGGTCATCGCCCGGAAGAAGGCCGCGGAGCGGGAACGCGAGGCACTTGCGTCCGCTAACTCGCTTCGTAGGCGGCGACCAGGGAGGGGGAGGCGCCGATATGCGCGTCTCCTCCCACCGCCTTGAGTGACGACAGGACGTGGCCCGACGGCCTTGCGTAGGAATCTCGGGGATCGAATGTCATTAGATGATTTCTCCGGCACTTCGTAAAAGCGCGGAAGGGACCGCTGTTGGTTTTAGTGGGTATTCCGGTTGCATAGGCGACTGGTGAGTCCCACACACCCCCCTCGTCTGTTACCGGCGAGGGGTAGTGCGTAAATTGCATTTCCAAAGCGTTAACAAAAAAAAAAGGGGGCAACCCCATCTGATTCCTTCAGATTAACAAGATACAAGCACTGTGATATTGATTACGTTATAGACACAAATCCATATTATGCCATATATTTATGACCATATTTTGTTATATAAATTTACAAAAATATACTTTAAGCAAAATTTGAGATATTTCTCCAAAAACCTGACAAATTTAATAATAAATCAAGGGAGCAACAAACTGTGTTTGTATCTTCCACAAGGAAATACATATCAGATTATGTATATATTATACTAAAATGATTTGATTTACTTTCAATCACTTACAGTTACGTCATCATCTTAGCCCATATACATCCCACTGTTGGGCTTGGGCCTCCTCCACTATGGAAGGCCTAACTAACCTACTATACCACGCTGATCAGAAGTGTTGGCATAGGGTTTCGAGTTTTTCTTCTCTTGCATAGATGACGAATGCATATTATAAACGTTTTTAAGACACCCACTGGTAAGAGGTGGAGGTGGTGAATTATGTTCTAACTCCATCACCACACGGAAACTCAGTTTATATATTACTTTCAACAGTAAAGTCAATTAGTAATAAGAATAAACATTCTAGTCATGAAATGCATTGAAATCAATAACGCTACTAAGTCTATGGAAAATAACTTAATTTTTCTTTATTTATACCAACCTGGTGTGATAGCAAATAGATCATTTTTAAATAAAAGATTGTGCTTTCTAATAGTTAGGTGTCGTTCTTGAAAAATCCCAAACTTAACAAACTAAAAAGAGTGTCTCATATCATAAATCTTTTAAAGTACTTGTATTGTTGTTATTGGTAATCATTACATATAATTTTCGGAGGCAACTTAACCTAAGCCGATTTTATTATCATATAACCTTGCCAATTTAACCTCAGCATTCCAACTACATAATTGTAAGTTATAAATATAAACTAACAAACATAGCAGGAAAATATTTGTTACAGGGTGTAAAGCTAGTTTAGTGTACTATTACGTCCATTCGATTTATGCAATAACGCAAATCATTGTAGTGATATCGATTTTGCACGGTTAGGTCCAGATAAATGATGGACTATTATGTTCGTATGTTTATTATGTAAACAATGTTTGTAGGGGATAAGTAACTCAAATGAAGATTACACTTACCTTGAGTAGCGGCTGCAGCCTGATACGCTGTGTCATAGCCTGTTGCGGCGGCACGTTGAGTACCATAAGTCGCGGCTGTTGCTGCCGGTGCTACAGCATACCCAGTTTGCCCGCCATACGCTGCACTGGCCGTAGCCGCACTAAAACACCATGGACGTCATAAATAACGCGACAATCGCAATAAATTTATAACCACACGATCAATACAAATCAGACGCCATTTTGATTAGAGCAAACATGAGGACCAGCACATCTATCTAGCCAGACTCAAATTTGCTGCTATTGTAACTCTTACTATATTGACAATATGTAAATAAACGTTAGATAACTCACCCGTATTGGGTTCCTCCATGGGTAAACCCAAAATAATTATTTGCTGCCATCATTTACCAATTTTCCGCGTCGAAACAACAGACGCTTCAAAACGGAAAAGACCGGCGTTTTGTTAGTCTATGACTATTATGGCGGCATCTAGTGTTACAAAAGTTAAAAAAGCATTTGTTGTATGTAAAAGTTGTAATGTAAAAATTTATGTAAAGGTGTGGTAAAGTATATATTATAATAGTAAAATAAAATCATTGTAAAATGAATATAATAAGATATTAAAGCAATCTTTCTTTCATTAAGTGATTTCAGATTCTTAGTCAAAAAAACATATATACATACATAGTTTCATTATAAATTTAAAAATGTTATAGCATGCAATATAATAAAAACGAAAACATTCTGCCTTAGAATAATAATGTAAGGAAGGATAGTGTCAATACTTCGAACTTTCAAAATTTGAATCTATAAATACTAATGGCGCGCAGACAATTACACATGTACACACGCACACCACTATACAAATTTTGAAATCAAATTTTGTTTTTATTAATATAAATCGTCGAATTACCTTTAAAAGTAATGTTAATAAACTTTTTATTTTTTTCAAATGTGTTGTGACACCATTTGAATGCACAAACCGTCATAATTACCTATTTATATTTTAAGAGTTGCGTATGTTCGTGCAGTACAATGACTTGTACATTACGGAACGTTTCCGTTGTAAGCTTCATTAGGCTCCAATTGAAATGCCTCACTTTTTGTGCGTGAACTTACTTTCTATACGTTATTATTCTAAGCATTCTGCATATCACACAAACATAATTTTTCTTTATGAATCATTGAGTAAGAATCTATTAAATCTATATGTACTAGGAAAGAAGCGTATCACACTTTGAGTCGACTCCAAGTAGTTGGGATAAGAGCTGGGTGATGATAATGATCTGGAAGCAGTAATATCTTGTTTATTTTATGTAGCCAAACCAAGGCCGTCTTAAGTCAATTCTGCGTCGGGGTGCGGGACTCACCCTGCGCCCTCGTTTTTTCTTACACTGCAGCGTGGCACGCGACCGGCGACACACTGCAGTATGAAGGGGGTCTTAGTCAACCAAGAAAACACAATACACGTAATTTTGATAATTTATTTATTTATTACTCTAAAAAACAAAATTAAACTTAAAACTTCGATTACCAAATATCTATTTATTACATGTACATACACATACATCAAACAAACTCAATTTTTCTTGCTTTTGAGTTGGCAAAGATTTTAATTAAATCATTTATTTTTATATCAATTTTGGATTCTATACTTATAATGGCTAAGTTTGTCAGTCTGTCTTGGGTCATGGTTGACCGAAGATAATTTATTATTAATTTTAATTTTGAAAAGGATCTTTCACCATCTGCTACTGTAACAGGCAGTGTTAAATATATACGCAGAGCTGTTGAGATATTGGGAAATGAAGAAATTAAATTATTAGAATATATATAGCTTAAAATATCAGTGGGAGTACTTGTTGATGCATTGGGAAAAAATATAGGCAACAATTCTAAGTCATTATATAAATCCTCCCCGTCTATATCAAATCTATTTTTAAATGTTAATTTTTCTTGGAGCCGATTACACTGATATTTTTTTTCATGCATCTCTAATTTATTCCAGCATACATATACAGCACAATGTTTTGGAAGAGTGGAAAAACTGAATTGTGTTCCGTCAGCAAATAGAATTTCTCATTTAATTTCGAGATAGCAGTGTCCAGTAGAAAAAATAAAAACATACTTTAAATTTGTTGGTTGGGTCTAAAATGGGCTCATCTACAGCCTCGTAATCAAAATGTCTTTTTCGGGGACGTGGACGAGCAGTTTCTTTAAATTATGTTTCGCATTCTAATTCTCCAGTAATTAATTTTGCATCAGATAACAACTGTTCAAACGCGCTATCGGTGCGGTATTTCTCCAAATCTTTTTTAACCAGATTAATCATTTTGGTAGCTTGTGAAATAATTACGTCCGATTTTTGCAAATTTTTGCTTACAATATTAATTTTTAGTAAAATATTGTACCATATAACTACTGAACATATAAATCTATAAGATTTTAATTTGGCTATTAATGAACTCACTATGTTTTTTGTGTCGCTGTCATACGTGTCATTTGTAAAAATATAGTATAATGCATCGTAAATTTTATCCATGTTAAAACGGAGTGCTCTAAGAGCATCAAATTTACTTTCCCAACGCGTATTTGAAAGAGGTTTTAATGTCAAAGTAGGTATCTGTTTCATAATTGCATCCCAGCGTGATGTGGATGCTGAAAAAATGCATAGATTTCTTGGACAATACAGAAAAAGTTTGTAATTTCCAATGAGCTTTTAGCGGCGTCATTTACTACTAAATCAAGGGAGTGAGCAGCACACGGTATGTAAAAAGCACGAGGATTCATGTCCAATATTTTTTTTTGGAGGCCTATATTTTTCCCCCTCATATTGGCCCCATTATCATATCCTTGGCCTCGCAAATCATCTAATTCAATATCGCATGATTTTAAGAAATCTAACAAATATGTCGCCAACCCTTGTCCGGTACTATCAGTTACAGGTAAAAAACCTAAAAAAATGTTCTCGTACCTCAGCGCGTTTTGTCGATGGATTTAAATAAATAAACCTCACAATAACAGTAAGTTGTTCTTGGTGTGAAATATCAGGTGTGCAATATAGAATTACAGAGTAGTATTTACATTGCTTCAGAAGACTAATTATAGTGGTTTTAATTTTATCAGCAATTATACTAATCAGTTCATTTTGAATGTTATGACCAAGATAATGTGGCATGCGATGCTGAGCTCTTTGAATTCGAGCAATGTGTTCTGATAGTGTACTATCAAAATTAGATATACTCTCCACCAACTTTAAAAAATTACTATTATTTGGGTCATACAACTTCTCGGTTGTGCCCCTAAATGCTATATTTTGACCTGGCAAAAATTTTATAATTTCGATTATCTTTTCCAAAACTGCCGTCCACCTCTTTCTTTCGCGGTCTATTTCAGTTTGCTTTACCGAGTCTACTGTTTGCCCTTTCAATAAGTCATTTTTTAGATCCAAATATTTTTTTAAAGAACATATATACCCTGAACTTTTTTCATGTCGTTCTATATTTCTCGACAAATGCCCCCAGTCTTTGTAACCAGTAGGGGCATTAAATGCAGTGACATTATTTTTAAAAAGCTTACAGTGAAAACAAAATACAGAATCAGTAGATGTGGAATATACAAGCCAAACTCGATGAATAATTTCGTTGGTTTGTAACTTTTTACTGTAATATGTATCTGAAAACGACCTCATGTTACTATCTGAAGGATAGTTGGTTTTTTTATCTGAATCGGTCCACTTTCTGTTAAAAATAATCTTAAATTATCGGGTATTACTTGCGGCCAGAGAGCAGGATCATTCGCGACATTTTCACAAAACCGTACATCTGGTTCTGTTGCTAGTTGGTTAACAATAGGAATTGGTTTACTTGGAGTAAGCGAGCCAGGCGAGGTACTGGTACTAGTATGAGCTGGAACTTGTGAAATACTCGTAGAAGTTTTCTCTTCCAAGTTGACTGCCTCTTCTAACTGTCGGGTGGATGTTGACGAAGATGTACCTAAAAAAACATAAGATAGTCAACAATTTGTGTAACCAAGTGTGGTAATAGGGCCACGCAATAATATTTTAGGACGTTAAAAACAGCGCCTTAAAGTTAAGGCGGGCAATCGGGCATAGTCCTATCCGTTAGTCCGGGTGAGCACGCTCAGTGTGTCATTGCCGAGGCGCTTACGCACACTCTATGCGCAAACAGTAAGAAATTAAAATACTTTAGTTGCGATTGGCGGATCTCGCCTGCGGCTATTTCATGAAAAAACATAATCCATAATCCCCAAAAACAAATCACAAACACACAAGCCATATAAGTACAGACAGTCCAGTCCACTGTTAGACATCATCATCATCTTGCTCTTATCCCAATTACTTGGGGTCGACGCAATATGTCATCTGTTTTGACATATTGCAAAAAGTTTCGGCAATGACTTTTATGACCGGCCGCCTGCCTGACGTCAATGGGAATGTAATCGTTGACCCAAATGGTACCAGATGGAGTTGGTCCGGGTCAATCTAGGGCTCTTAGTCGTCTTTTACGACACCCACGAGCAAAGCAAGGGTTGGTAGTATTCGAAGCCGCTACCACACAGCACTGTTAGACATGAGCCTCCAAAACTATGGGTTATTTATTGCCATAATCTCCACGATAGGAACGCGTGTTGGACATATCACACAATACAAAAATTTAACACAAGGTCTGAGAAGGTATGTATTTAAATAAATATTGTACCGGCCGGGATTCGAACCAGAGACCTTTGGCACAAGAGTGAGTGTTATAGTCCATAAAATGTAGCTTGATCTCTGTGACAGATATCAACGAAACCAACGAAGTAAGTTTGAACAAGCGACATGCAAAATGAAATTGTAAAAATTTCATTTTGTATCAAATATATTATCATTCTTTTCGTGCTGGTTTTATTGTAACTGCATTGCAATATATTATAAATATAAAAATATTAATATTCATGCCTAAAATGTACCTCGTAAGTACTGACATACCTAGTAAACATTTTATACATAAATGACGCTTACGCACGTACAAGCTCATACTGAACTGAAAATAAAAAAGAGATGGGACAGTCGATATACGTAAATCGATAATCGTTCTTTACTAAATTATTCATAAAAGAAATAAACCCAATACAGTTCCTATATAAAACTTTCAACATATTTTTTATACTCAAAACAGACAGTTACGTTATAAAATACATAAATTGAATTAATTAAACATTAAAAACTACTTTTCGTCTCAGAGTAAATGATAATATTATGTAGGCATTATTGTCAATAAACTAGACATATTTATTTATAAAATAGTCGTAATTGATCGATTGGTCTAACGACTGTCCCTATTTGGCAAAAAATGATAAATGTTCTGGCAGGAACGCTTCAGTGATGACGATAATAGTGATCTAGACCTTGATTGTACTCCTTTTGAATAATTAAAACGGTCAAAAAACAGTTTTGGTTTAAAATAAATTCAAAAAGATTTTGATTGATTGTATTTTAATTATAATAGAAAATCACAATTATAAAAATAAAGAGTTATATCGATAAAAAACTACGGGCTTTATCGTAAGCGTAACAGCACTAGGGACAACTGTCACAGAGATCATCCTATATTTTATGGACTATAGTTACTAACCATTGCGCCTTCCGGTACGCAATCCGCAAAAAACAATTAATTAGATATATTGTCATAATCATAGAAACCTACTTTATTTAAGACTCATTAGGTATGCACTTCAGATGTTTTATTTGTGGTACCAACTGACTGAACTTACCAGGTCGAAAGAAAGAGTCAATCGGAGAAGTTAGCTTGTTAATTTTTTCTTCTTTCTCCCGTTTCCTTTTTCTATTTTGAGCACCCGATGGTTTCTTTTTATCCCCTAATTCAGCCATCTACAATAAAATCAAATTTCAATTTAGTTTTTTTTTTCTTTCTTTATTCTAAATAAAGTAAGTAGTTTTTATCAATCACTAACACTATAAGAATTTGTATTTTTGCAATTATAAACAAATAAACAAAACAGTCATGACTCTCTCTCATAAACAAATGATGTGATGATGATTGTAATGTACCTAACACTAAGACTTAAAAAATAAAATTGACTAACCTTTATATTTTTTCTCTAAGAACATCCATGTTAATTCGCCGGTTGCCGCAAATGAAATGAGCTAACGAGTTCAATTACTTTTAAAAGAAGAAATCAGATCAATCACTGACCGACACTTACATAACCACCGCGCGCCGCGCTATAAATTCAAATGAACTTACACCTAATTTTAGTGATTTAGAGATCATTTCTCTTTAAGTGCGAGCGCTTGGACGGCTATGTCAAAGGACGCAACACACGTACAGGTGCCATACCACGCGTCCATTTCAAATGAATGAACTTATACTTTATTAACTTAGACTTAGAGATCATTTTGCTTCAAGTGCGGGCGACAGGGCGGCAATGTCAAAGGGCGCAATTACTCGCCTATGACAGACGCACAGGTGCCGCGCCGTGCGCCCATTTCAAATGAACTTACACTCTATTGATTTAGAGATCATTTTGCTACCGGGCGGCAACGTGTCAAATCAAATCAAATCATCTCAAATCAAATCATTTATTCTGCATGGGCCCCTTAAGGGCACTTACATATTGTCAAATTACACGTTTGAATACAATACAACAATCTACCACCGGATCGGAACGCGGCCACAAACTGAGAAGAGCTGGCAAGAAACTCAGCGGGCAGTCATTTTTTTCTTAATCCTTAAAATATACATAATATTATGCTTCGTACAACATATATGGTATTAGCTCCAGTGTGATGCTCTTCGAAATTGTATATATGTATAAATTTTCAAGATGTAGTACAAGACACAAAAAATAATTAAAGCATAAAGAAAGGAAGAAAATATGGCTGGACCAGATCCCACAAGCAGCACCCGATCACGAGTTAACTACTAGAGCAGCCATCACTCTACTCAACCATATTAGAGGGCAGGGAGCGACCCGCCCCACATAGCTACCGCAAGCAGAACCTTATTCAGTGAGTATGACCAAACCATAAATAAAAATACAAAACGAACTACAATTACTACTATATAAAAAAAAACTACTAGTATAAAATAAACTATGAACTATAGCAGGTATGCAAAGAGATCAAAACCAAAATTCGACAGACAAAACATGCTACGCTGTACAATCACAAGAGTAAGAGAAAAAAAAAAAAATAAAATAAGTTATAAATATTACAAGTTAGGAATACCTTAAAGCTATTACCTTAAAACAATTACAATAACATTAATTGCTGAATGAGGAGTTGCTCATAACCACTCTGTATTATCATCTAAATAATCCGAAATTTTGTAATAGCCTTTGCTACAAAGTCTACTCTTAATAGCTTTTTTAAACATGTTAATTGGCATGCCTCGGACATTTTTAGGTAGTTTATTGTAAAAACGTATACATTGCCCCATGAAAGACCTACTAATTCTTTGTAGACGAGTAGTATGAATTACTAGATTATCCTTATTCTTAGTGTTTACGTGATGAATGTTACTGTACTTTTCAAATTTTTCAAAATTCTTTTTTACATACATAAGATTTTCGAATATGAATTGTGATACAACAGTTAGAATGTTTATCTCTCTAAACTTTTCCCGAAGTGAAGCTCTTGGGCCTAGATTATAAATAGGCGGACAGCCCGTTTTTGGAGAACAAAGATGGTATTCAAATTCGCGGAGCATCCCCAAAGTAGTATGCCATAGGACATAAGGCTGTGAAAATAAAAGAAATAAACTATTCTAGCCGTTTCGATGTCAGTTAACATTCGAATTTTCTTTACAGCATAAGCCGCTGAGGTAAGTCTATTTGACAATTTTTCAATGTGAGGCCCCCACTGGAGTTTCGCATCTATGGTGATACCTAAAAAAACCGTGGACTCCACTAGGTCTAGGGCCACACCATTCATTTGAACATTGGTTTCCACTTGTCTCACATTAGGTGTGGTAAATTTAATACATTTAGTTTTCTTCTCATTAAGAACAAGATTGTTTATGTTGAACCAATGAACAACGTTAGACAGTGCGTTGTTCACATCGTCATAACTAAGCATTTGTCGTTTGATTTTAAATAACAAAGAGGTATCATCCGCAAACAACACAATGTCTTGATTGTCCCCTATATAATAGGGCAAGTCATTAATAATAATATCTATTTATTGCAGACCACATAGATCCATAAATGTTAGTAATATAAAAATACTTAGGTAGCTAGGATTAGTAAAAAAAAAAATAATAAAAAATAACAAAAATAACACTACACACGGAATTAAAATAATTTAACAAATGATATTAAGACAAAAGCTAAATTACATTACATTTTGCGACTGGGGCGTGTAAATGCGTCCAGTGCTTCAGTATTGGACAATCCCACCTATCGTTTATCACTGACAGGATACTGTGTGAACTGGAGCGTAATCTCTGTAGCAGGGAAGCGCAGCTTTTTCTAACGAGAGCTTTGAAGCCATCAACGCCCTTCTCTGCGAACATCCCAGAAGCGCTACAAAAACGAGGCAGCCCCAACAGCACCCTGAAAGCGTTGTTATACTGAACACGCAGGTCACTATATGCCCTCTGCGTGTACTTGGCCCACAGGCTACACGTGTACTGTGACTGACAGTAGGCCTTGAACAGTGTCACCTTAACCTCGGATGTACACCGTGCAAACCTGCGGGCCAGCATGTTGCATCGGACAGCCAGCGCCCTGGGTGCTCGTTCAATGTCTACGTTATCTCGCAGATCCTCCGTCAGCCAGTGGCCCAAGTACTTGAACTGAGTTACTCGTGTTAGCGGTTGATTGTACAATGTAACAGGTGGCACGTTACTGTAGCATTTGGTGCCAGCTTTAAACACGAGTAACTCGCTCTTTTTTATATTATAGGTCAAGCCGTGAGTGACTGCATAACCCTCACATATCTCCAACAGCCGCCTAAGAGCACCAACTGACGGACTTAACAACACCATGTCATCTGCGTAACTAATATTGTTTAGACATACGTCATCAATATGGCATCCGATTTTGGTGTTGCTCAGCTCAGCGATCAACCCATTTATATAGAGGTTGAATAGGCGAGGTGAGGTAATCCCCCCCTGTCTCACCCCACAGTCCAAACGATACACTTGCGACATTGCTCCCGCCCACCGGACATAATTCGTCTGGTTGGTATACCAATATTTAAGTAATGATGTTACTTCCTTTTCAATTTTTGTTTCTTTACTTAACTTATTCCAGAGTATTTCATAGGACACCATGTCAAATGCCCGTGACAAGTCCAGAAAACATGCATTGATGGGTGTTTTTCTACGGGTGTAGTATTGAACAGTCCGCTTCACACACATAATAGCCATCTCAGTGGATAATCCTGGTCTAAACCCAAACTGCGCATCGTGTAGCTCAACACGTGGAGCCATATATGCGTCAAGTAGACTGTCCAACACTTTTGCCGCAGTAGTGGCAAGAGATATGGGCCTATAATTAGTAGGAGCAGCCGGATCACCAGTTTTGTTTTTTATGATTGGCACAACTACGGTTTTCATTAGATCGTGTGGCAGAAATGAATGACTTAAACATAGGTTATATAGCCTAGCCAACATATTTGGTAGATGTTCACCAGCAAACCTTAGGTGCTCAATACTGAGGTGATCGTGACCTGGAGACTTGCCTTTTACCATCTCTTTTATAACAGCTGCTACTAGCTGTGGAGAGAAATGGACCTTTTGTTCGGTTGAAATGAGCGGGTCAACCACTGGGGTAGCAGCCGTTGACAATAGTGGCTCACATTTAAACTGTTTTACAAACAAGTTTGCAATGGCTACATGCTCACTTTCTCCTGCGACACTACCAGGAATGCTCGGCTTGGGGATCAGTTTACTGGTATTTTTCCAAAATTTAGCAAAATCGTGTTCCTGGTGATTTTCAGCTAATATATTCATTTTAATTTGGATCTGATGGTTACGACACCACTTTAATTTATTTTTAAACAGTTGTCGTGTATTACGCATACTTTCATAAACTATTCCCGAGCCAGGGTGACCACACAGCCTCCACAACCGTAAGGCAAGTCGAGCCTCACTATGTGCCGCTCTGACGTGTTTATTCCATCCTATAAGTGGCTTATATTTTCTTATACATGAAACTCTTGATGTTAATTCTGCGCTCTCTGACATACTACATATAATATCCTTATAAAACTGCTCTATAAGATGTCTATGACTTAAATCACAACACATATTATTCTCACACTTAACAAGTTCATGAGGGAAAACAATTTTGTTTAATCTATCACTACATAACTTAGTATATTCGTTTTGTTGATTTAAATCCCTATATCCCCATACGACATTACTACTCGTCAAGTCATTATTAGATAATGCAATACCGGGCTCAATCAGTTTAAGATTACATTTTATATGTACGGGTAAATGATCAGACCAATACGTATCGTAAAGAATGTTCGCACTTACAAGTGTCCGTCGCGCGGCTGCCGTCACCACGCAGTGGTCGAGCCAGCGCTTACTGCCGTGCGCCTCACTTACATATGTATACGAGTCATTCGGCAGCAGGTCGATATCCGCACAACACCAACACTGATCTTTACAGAATTCTATTAACTCGCGAAAAAATAATTCAGAAGGGTGCGCGTTAAAGTCTCCAAAAATAAATACAGTTCGTATGTTATAATTCTCCACTATCGCATTAATATCACTTAAACAATTAGTAAATTCCAAAAGATTTTCATTACAATTGGTTGGCATGTATACAGAAAAGATTAAAATGTCCCGTTCTGCAAGGCGAACCTTTATACATGCCAGACGCACATTATTACACTGCACAATAGTTACAGAACTAAATAAACTTTTACGCCACAGTAGTGCCACACCACCGTAAGGCCGGCCTCGAAGTATGCCAGCTGAGGTATCAACCGCAGAGGTCCCAGTAGCATCGAAGTCGTCGTGAATGTTTGATAAAAATTGTAAATCGTGGGGTAGTAGCCAAGTTTCTTGCAGCGCTATTATATCTGACGATACACACAGCCTCCTAATGCAGTCAACCGAAGTTTTAACACATTTACAATTAAACGTAGTCATTGTGATTAGTTTATCAACCATTATTGATATGTGTTTTTGTTGCAGTTTCTGTGTCTCCACTTTGCCTACGATAGCTTTTCTTAAAGTTGAAAAATCTACGGAATGATATCCCTTCTGGCCAAAATTCATCATTCATAAATATATTCTCTTTGGTTTTCGGTACATAAATTTTATAACTTATATATTCCTTGTCCTGCTTCATGTTCACTTTTTCTATATTTACATGCAAGTTAGTCTTTTGTATAATATATGAATTTATATCACTTTCGCTAACGTTTTTGTCCACATTGTAAATATATAAAGGAATTTTAACATCTGCAGCCTTAAATTTATCTGCCGCGATAACGGCGGCTTTTCCTTTCATTCCAGTAAATCGATTAATTCCTTTCGTCTTTCTCTGAACCACAGTCCATCCATTATTTTCATTTGACTGCCTCTGTTCCGCATGTTTTAAAACATCAGCAAAAGATTTACGATTGTTCACAGTAACAATGCCTTCGCTGTCCGGAATGGCCGTGTGTCTCAACTCACATAACGGTTCACGCGGTGGCGCAGTAGTTGTGAGCGCGCGATGACTCACCGCACGATCGCTGCTTCGTTCTTTGCTCGAAGTAACTGGAGCCTCATCGTTAATTTTTTTCTTCTGCCTACCTTCAATTCGTGAAGAATGAATTTTAGGACTATTTGGTGATGATGCTATGTGATTGTAGCTAGTCGAATTTTCGTAATCGTGCACTGGACTAGCCATAAAACCCCCACGCCGAGTATTTATATTTTCAAAATTATTGACGATAGACACTGATTTAAGATTTTCTAAATCACTTCTTAATCCTTCTACTTCTTCTAATGTGGCATATTTTTCCTTTATGTGTCTAATATCTTTTTTAATTAAGACCAGATCCTTCAACAAGCGTGTCACATCAATGTGATCAAACAGTACTGGCGGTAGCTTTTGCAAGTCGCGTGCAACGAATATAGGCAACAAATTGGAGTCAGTTTCTTTTAACAAAGATATTATATCCTCTAGGTCTCTCAACGCCTTGCCGTCACGCTTTCTTTTTATTTTACGTTTTGTTGTCGATACCGACTCAAACAATAAACATTTTGCTTTATCAATGTCTTCCTCATCAAAGGCTGTACTACACACTTGACAGATGCTCTCCTCGTCCATTACATCTATTTTGTTGCAAATAAATGCCAACACTTCATTGATCACTATATTACAACTCGAACATTTTAAAAATAATCGTGAAGATTCCGCCATAGTACTACGTCTATGACTATGCATAACGTAGTAAACCGCGGGTACACAATAAAACACATCTATCTGCGACAAGTGCGCGAGACTGACTGAGAGACTGACTGATTAATGTAAACAAGGAACAGAAATGGCCCCAAAATGGATCCTTGCGGCACGCCCATTTCTATAACAGAGCCAGATGATTGCACACCATTTACGTCAACCCTCTGAATTCTGTTACACAAATAAGACGTTAAAAGTTCGAGAGCTTTATTCCTGATCCCATAGTGATGTAATTTCTTAATGGGGGTTTCGTGGTGTACACAATCAAACGCCTTGGATAAATTGCAAAATATACCCAAAGCATCGTGCGATTTCGCCCAGGCTTCAAAGATATATTTTAATAATTCTACACCCGCATCAGCAGCAAACGTACATACATACACTGTCTTTGGATTAGAGATTTTGCCGCGCGCGTGTTGTATTAAATAAAATTGTTATTTGTGTAGTGTAGTAATGCGGTATGACAAGCGCCGAAAGCGTAATAAAAGTAAAAAAAATATTATTGTTAAGGACTATTTTTTTTTTTTTGCTTGCGCATACATATTTGTCGTAAGTAACAAGTATATAAAACTGTGCAATGGCGTTAAGTTCAATGAAATATCCAAAAATTCAGCGCTCGACAGGCGCCCCCTGGTAAAGACGGCCCTGAGCCAAACTTTTCAGAAGAGCTTTCTGATCGGATAGTAGACATTATTAAAGGCATTGATTGACTTGTTGCTAGAGAGAAAAATTGTAGAGAAAATTGTCCAAGAAGTGGCTGCATCATTTTTGTTCCCTGTGCTAAGCTGAAGAAAAAATATTAGGGATCATTAGGGATGGACAAATGAAAGAAATATCCTTACATGTGGCGGAAAATATTTAAATTGCGACATGTTATTTCAAGGCATGGTTACCTAAAACTTAAAAGTACTGGTAAAGAGGTGTGTAGTTGCGCATCATAATAGTTCCATGAACTATGTTCGCCGTCGGAACGATGTAGGTTCTATCCGCAGTGTGAAACGAAATAGTTCCACTTCCATATGTCCTGGCAACTGTCATGTGGGTGAAACGATATTTCTGAACATGTTCCGAACCGATAGCAAGGCTGACCGAACGGCTGAGTCCTCACGAATCGATTAAGTACGAGGATAGTTAAAACATTCCGTTTTATGTTATGCAATTGTTTTGTACAATTCAGATATTACAGTTTGCGTTAAGGACGACAATAACGGTGTGTAGTTCCAGACCGTAATAGTTCCAGGAACTATTATCACCGTCGAAATGACGTAAATCCGAGGTGTGAAATGAAATAGTTCCAAGGTCCTTTCAACGTGCCAATGTACATTGTACATAGTATTCTGTTTGATTTGCAATTATGATGCACAATACGACTATATTATTACGGTTTTACTATACTATTACGACTATATTATTACGCTTTTAACTTTGATCTCTTCAATAATATTTCTATGTTTGCTAAGAATGAAAGTAAAGAGGTCGAAAGATTCTAGGGGCAGTTATATAAATCATCCCGAAATCCTGTTGTCAGCTTGATCCAAGATTCTAAATCCAAGCTATCTCGGCACTATACCGAAGAAATCGCAGACATCAACTTGTACGAGCTCAGAATGGCTCTCAAACAACTACGAAACGGTAAGGCACCGCAAGATGGCGGAATTACAGCAGAGCTTCTGAAGGCGGCAAACCGGTCTTAAAAGTCCTTCAGAAGCTCCGTTTTTTCCATTATTCAATATGCAAAAAACTAAAATAATGAAAAACAAAAGCGCTGCATGACATTATGACATTTGCGTCAAAATTTATATTTTTACCAGCCCTTAAAAAAGAAAAAAAATAAAAAAATTATGACATTGACAAGTGACAACATTGTAAATTTGTACCTACATTATTATAGGCATACATTCTGAATTTTGTACAACATTACAATAATTTTTCAATATGTTGACCTTATGGAATTTATTTGAAGCTTCATTACTTTGTCTAAATGCAGTATGTGTATTACACGAAGAAAGATTTATGCAAAAAAGTAAGCTAAATGTTGTCGACCGATTTCAATTTTCATCTTTCTGATTTTCTACTAGCTAACCATTATTATACAAAAACTATAAAAGTATTCGAAATGCTAGGTATTAATAGTGTAAGATTTTTAAATATCTACAAATTTACTACATAAAATTTGTGTAATAGTATGTTTTCATTTATATATCGAAACGTAAGCATAATTTTACTTGGCACGCACTATATTATTATATATCACCTACAACAATGAACTAAGTCATTATCATCACAGCTTATACACCTTACGGTGCTTGGCTTGAGGCTCCCCCACAACGGAAGGGAAATTGACCTATTATACCACACTGGTCAGATGGGTTGGTATAGGGTTTTATCTCGATCTTCCTTTTCTTGCACTACTGTTTTCTGCATATCATATTCCATCATTGTCTTACAACAACTAT
Source organism: Lymantria dispar (assembly GCA_032191425.1). Classification (NCBI taxonomy): domain Eukaryota; kingdom Metazoa; phylum Arthropoda; class Insecta; order Lepidoptera; family Erebidae; genus Lymantria; species Lymantria dispar. The sequence continues at coordinate 32,979,592 of CM063452.1, forward strand.
GGGTAGTGAATTATATTCCTACTCTCTCACCACACAGAAATTATATACAGTGGACCCGCAGTAGTCCGGCCCCTGTCTAATTCTGCAGCCCTTGTAATCTGACATGTCTAGATTATTAAACATTTTTTCGACAATTTTTGCTAATGTAAGTTATGCATGATAGAACAGGTGACAACTTGTATGCCTATTGTGCTTTTGTTTTGATTCTGATTGTTTAATTTGAATTTGACTACATGTAATAGCGGGGCCTAAGACGTATTCATAGTTAGTTTATACATTGTATATTATCATAGGTACCCGTCGGATTACAGGATACTCTTTTGTACAAAAAGCTGGACGATAAGAGGTCTTAGGTAGTACTCTATAGTCCGACAAATTTGATAGTTCGACACTGCTGTGCAAAACATTTGTCGGATTCCCAGGGGTCCACTATATATTGCAAATTAGATAAATTAATTTAAATAATCAGAAATGTGATCAAACATTTCACTTTCTATTTATTTTTACCTGTAATCTTTAAGTATATTGTTTTTTTGTTGTAGTGGGCTGGGGAGCAAATAGTCAAAACCAAGGATTTGAAGATCGATCATCAGTCAAATTCCAAATTCTTAATTTAGTTAGATCTATCAGAACAGTTACTAGAAGTAAGTATGAGTACCTAAGAGGGGTTAATATTTTTTTTCAATTATTCAATTAATGCTAATTAATTGTTCTTTCTCTTTCAGTTCCTCTTATCATATTAAATATTTTGACAATAGTATTTAAATTATTACTGGGATAGCTAAAAAGGAAAATAATTAGGTTTAAGGAGAATTATTATTATATAAAGACAAAGCAAAACTGACAGCATTAAGATAAATAATTTCCAAGAACAGATGAGCTTACATTTTGTAAATAATAATTCTTTTCACATTTTCAAATAATAATGAAAACTGAAATCTGAAACACTGCTGCTAAGTTACTGGGAAAATGATGTAAAGGTGTTTTAAATAAACTATCAAGTCTCAAACTGCCTAGAAAATTCTTCTGTCACATAATCAATTACTTGTGTAGATATAGAAAAAGAGAAGAGGAAAAGTGTGTGTGGGCAAATATGACCATTTATTTAAGAATTTGTTCAAGAACATATTTGGTCAATCATAAAAAGCTTTTCCAGAAATGTTTGTGAATAAATTGCTGAAGTTTCTATGTATTATAAGCAAATAACTCTTAATAATATTTATGTTGATTTTGATTCTTGGAAAGCTGAAGATTATAGCCATCAGTTCAATGAGCCTTAAGGAGCAAAAAGACTTAACAAGTACAATCAGTGGTGAAAAAAGAATATGATTAGATGTGGATTGCATGTGATATAGTTATTGCACTTCAGCTTAAAATTACTTTATTAATAATTATAACCTTTTTTCACTTTTCTAACCCATTCCAAATAATAAACTTGGCATTTACGAATTATTGTTTTATTTCATCATTCAGATTACGTATTTTCTAAAATTCCAGGCTAAATATTTGCGTATGGGTTCCCACTGTAATGTAGGTGATCCCTAAGGAAGGATTTTTAAAAATTTGTTGGTAAAAATATTAAAGAATATTTGTAAGAAAATGTAATTTTTTAAGAAAGAGCTATGATAATTGGTATATAATAATTCAGTTAGACAGTAAAAAACTTTCAATTTTTCAAATTCAGCCTGAATAGGAATGTAAAAAGGTTGAAAGTTGGATATTACATTATTTAGACCAGGATTAATAATGGCTTTTTTTAAACAGGAGGGATTTTTGGTGGAACCTTACAATAATAATGTATAGAAGGTAAGTTCGCGCACAAAAAGTGAAGCATTTCAATTGGAGCCTAATGGAGCTTACGCCGGAACCGTTCCGTAATGTACAAGGTCACTGTACTTGCACGTACGTACGCAACTCTTAAAAAATAAATAGGTAATTATGACGGCTTGTGCATTCAAATGGTGTCACAACACATTTGAAAAACATAAAAAGTATATTAATATTACTTTCTTTACTTTAAAGTATTCCGACGATTTCAGTTAATAAAAACAAATTTCTTCTTCTTCTTTTTTTGTCTTGGCAATCAGCTATTAATATAAGCCATTTTTGCCAGTGTCGAGTTATAATTTTCTTTTCAAATTATCAATTTCTTCATGTCAGTAATGGTCCGTCAGTAAGTCAAAGTGTCGCCTCCAACAGTGTAATGGCCACTGTTAGGTGGTATCTTCTGAGAATTTTGGTGGAAACAAAAAGGTATGTATAGCAAGCAATTTTATATCATATTCACTACACCTCAGCAGTTTTGCCACTATATATTACATAAAATGGCATCAAAATTATTTAATATAACACGTTAAAACACTAAGATATTGAATATAATACAAGAACACCACATGACACTTCCAGATTCCCGCCAAAATCTCTCAAAAACAAATTTGATTTCATAACTTGTATAGTGGTGTGCGTGTGTACTGTCCATTTACATTAACTTGACACGTGAGTGATTGGCAGCATTGCGCTCTCAGTCGCCATCTTGCTAATAGTCAGATCGGTTGCTACCTAATGCAGTTTTAGTGTATTTTTATTTTTTGTGACTTAATAACATGCCAAAAGTTGTCAAAAATGCCAAAAGACAAACTATACTTCAAGTATATGCCTTTTGTGAAAAAGAAAAAGCCCAGAATAAGCTGCTTATCCCATTAGAACAAGTTCGGGCCAGAGTTGCCGCCATGACCGGTATGCTTTTAGGGTGACCAGTTCTGCGCCTGTGGTGCCTGCCGCGCCGGTTGCGCCCACCGCGCCGGCCGTGGGCGCCGCCAAGAAGCGCGGCGGGCCCCGAAAGGAGGCAGAGCCGCTGCCCGTGGTGCACGGCGTGCCGGAGGGGTCGATGCGCGTCATCTTTGCTAAGCTTGAGCTTATGCTGGATGCGCGCATCAAGGCCTTGGTGGATCGCCTTCCGCCCGAGCCACCCCTCCGGCCGCCGCTCGTCACGGATAGAGCGAGGCCGCCGCAAGCGTTGGCTCCCACCCCGCTGCCCTGTCAGGGTGGCCGCGTGGTGAGCTACGCTGCGGCCGCCGCTGGGCCCAAGGGGGCCAAGAAGGCCGGCATGGTGCCGGCTCCTGCCAAGGCTGGGCCGCAGCCGGCGCCAGCGGCTGCACCGCAGGCGCCGGCCAGCGCACCCGCGACCGCTCCTGCTGCGCTCAGCGCTGCTGCCAGGCTCGAACAGGGCTGGCAGGTGGCTGAGCGGAGCAGGAAGGCACGCGGCCAGAAGCGGAGAGCGGCGGCCAAGAGTGCCGCCGTGGCCGCCGCTCCCCAGGCGGGAGCCGGCAGAAAGGGGAAAAGATCGCGCAGGGGCCTCAAGTCGCCGAAGACGGCCGCGGTGGTCATCATCGTGCTGCCTGAGGCGGCTGAGAGGGGCCTCAACTATGAGGCCGTCCTAAAACGCGCCCGGCGGGAGCTGGACGTCTCCGACATCGGAGGCGTCGAGGCTAGGACCCGCAAGGCCAGGACAGGGGCTCGAATTCTCGAGTTCCCTGGGGCCGAGGGCGCGAAGACGGCCGATAGTGTGGCTTCGAAGCTGCGGGGGCTGTTTGGGCCAGAGGATGGTGTCCGAATCGCCAGGCCTGTCAAGTGCGCAGAGATGCGCCTGACGGGCTTGGACGATTCCGTGACGGTGGAGGACGTCCGGGAGGCCATTATGGCGCGTACCGGATGTGCCTCGGACACCGTCCGGATTGGCACCATCCGCCCTGGTCCGGGCGGCGTCGGTGCTGCCTGGGTGCAGTGTCCGGTGGAGTCGGTCAAGCAATTGGCCGACTCAGGCAGGCTCCTCGTGGGCTGGAGCTCGGCGCGGGTAACCGTGCTAGAGCCCCGGCCCGCGAGGTGTTATAAATGCATGGCGGTCGGGCATACCCGACCGACATCCGTCTTCTCCAAGCCAATCTCAACCACTCCGCCGGTGCGCAGGACGTTTTCCTGCAAGCCATGGCGGAGTGGTTGATAGGAGTAGCCGTAGCCGCGGAGCCGTACGCGGTGCCCGACCGGCCAAATTGGCTGGGCAGCACCGACGGTACCGTGGCAATCGTCGCCTCCACGTCGTGGCCTTCGTCGCCTCTGATCCTTAGGGACAGGGGCGTCGGATACGTCGCGGCGGACTGGGGAGAGATTACGCTCCTCGGAGTATATCTCTCCCCTGCCTGGAGAGCGGCTGATTTCGGGGTCTCCCTTACCATCTTGGGAGCCTCGTTACGGCGATTGGCACCGCGCCAGGTGATCGTATTGGGGGACTTCAACGCCAAGTCCGTGGCGTGGGGGTCCTCCCGTACGGACGACCGAGGACGGGCGGTCGAGGATTGGGCGGCGGCACTGGGCCTCTGTTTGCTGAACAGAGGCTCGGTGCATACGTGCGTGCGACCTCAGGGCAGGTCGATAGTGGACCTTTCGTTCGCTAGCCCTGAGGTCGCTGCACGCGTGGGGAGCTGGTGCGTCGAGGAGGAGGTTGAGACCTTGTCGGACCACCGGTATATCCGGATGGAGGTCTCCCTGACAATCCCGGCGCCCGGCAGGGGTCACGGGGGGGCGGTAGGGCGTCCTGCGTTCCCGCGATGGGCTGTGGGTCGCCTAGACCGGGACCTGCTGGCGGAGGCAGCCATCGTTCACTCGTGGCTGTCCTCTGCCAACCAGTTGGACGGGGTGGACGCCGAGGCTGGCCGCATCCGCAGTGCGTTGACGCAGATCTGCGATGCGGCCATGCCCCGGGTACGGCGTCTGCCCCCGAGGAGGGCTGTCCACTGGTGGTCCCGGGAGCTGGCGGATCTCCGGGCCGCGTGTATTCGCGCCCGTAGGGCCTACACCCGCAGCCGGCGGCGCAATCGCAGCGCGGAACTGGAGGGCCAGCTTTACGAGGGCTACCGCAATGCGCGGTCTGCCTTCAGGCTGGCTGTCCGTTCCGCCAAGGACGCCAGTCGGCGGGAGATGCTGGAGAGTCTCGACCGTGACCCCTGGGGTCGCCCCTATGGTGCGGCGCTGAGTAAGCTCCGCGCACGGGGCCCGCCCCTCACCGAGACTCTCCAGCCCAGCCTCCTCACCCGGGTCGTCGAGGACCTGTTCCCACGACGGGCGGAACACACGCCCCCGGAACCATCGCCCTCCCGGTCATTGTCATGGCGCCGCCAGACAATGACCGGGAGGGCGATGGTGGCAGTGTTCCGCTCATCACGGAACCGGAGATGGGGGCGGCGGTGGCGCGCATGCGCGGTAAATCCACCGCCCCCGGGCCCGACGGTATTCCAAACCGTGTGTTGGCCCTGGTCCTCGACCATCTGGGTCCCCGCCTCAGAGAGCTGTTCGACGCGTGTTTAGCGTCCGGGCGGTTCCCTGGGTGCTGGAAGGAGGGGAGACTGGTTCTCCTGCCGAAACCGGGACGGCCTCCGGAGTCGCCATCGGCCTACAGGCCTATCGTGCTGCTCGATGATATGGGCAAGCTACTGGAGAGGATAGTAGCTGCCCGCATCGAGCGGCACCTCGTCGGCACGGGGCCCGATCTGTCGGACGCCCAGTTTGGGTTTAGGAGAGGTCGTTCGACGATCGAGGCCCTGTTGCGCCTGAGGGCCGTGGCGACTGAGGCCGTCACCGGCGGGGGAGTGCTGTTGGTGGTGTCCCTAGACATCGCCAACGCATTCAATAGTCTGCCATTCAGCTGCGTCAGGGAGGCGCTCCGTTACCATGGAGTGCCAGCTTACCTGAGGCGGCTGGTGGCAGACTATTTAGAGGGGCGCAGCGTCCTCTACGCCAACCGAGTAGGGGACGTTGTGCGAACGCCCATGACGTGCGGTGTTCCACAGGGGTCGGTCCTCGGACCCACCCTGTGGAACATCGGCTACGACTGGGCGTTGCGGGGGAGCCTCCCACCCGGGCTGGGCGTGATTTGTTACGCCGACGACACGCTCGTCACAGCCCGCGGTGAGACGCTACAAGAGGCGGTAAGCCTGGCGACCTCAGGCACCGAAGAGGTCGTCAGGCGGATCGAGGCGCTGGGGTTGAGGGTGGCCCTGGACAAGACGGAGGCCCTCTTGTTCCATGGGCCCCGTATGGACCCTCCCATCGGCGTCTCGATCATCGTCAATTCGGTTGGGATCAGCATCCAGGCCCATATGAAGTACTTGGACCTGGTGCTCGACGGGCGATGGTGGTTTCGGGAGCATTTCCGCAGGCTCGTCCCGCGGCTCGTCGGCGTGGCGTCCGCCCTACAATGGCTGATGCCGAATGTGGGCGGACCGAGCGCGGGATGTCGGCAGCTGTACGCGGGGGTCATCCGGTCGATGGCCCTGTACGGCGCACCGTTGTGGGCGGGATCCATGACCGCCCGACTTAGGGCCCTTCTGTGGTGTCCACAGAAGGTCATGGCGGTCAGGATCATCCGCGGGTACCGCACGGTGGCGACGGAGGCGACGTGCCTATTGGCCGGGACTCCCCCGTGGGACCTGGAGGCGGAAATGCTCGCCGACTTGTATCGGCGGGTGTCGGGGGTGCGCGGGGGGGCGGTGTTGTTTCCTTGAAGGAGCTCACCGCCTGGCGCGTCGACGCCCGCCGGGACGTCATCGCCCGTTGGGCAGACCGGCTGGAGAGGCCTCGATACGGTGTTTGGACCGTGGAGGCCTTCCGGCCGGTGCTGATGCAGTGGTTAGAAAGGTGGCACGGGGTGCTCTCCTTCCGACTCGTACAGGTCTTGACGGGGCATGGATGCTTCGGCAAGTACCTGTACAGGGTCGCTAGGAGGGAGAGAACTCCGTCCTGCCACCACTGCGATTGCGACGAGGACACGGCGCAGCACACGCTCGAGGTCTGTGCCGCTTGGGCAGAGCCGCGTCGTGAACTCGTCGCAATCATCGGTGCAGACCTGACGCTGCCGACCATCGCTAGGGAGATGCTCGGCAGCATCAGGCATTGGGACGCGGTCGCAGCCTTCTGCGAGGCGGTTATCTCGCAGAAGGAGGCGGCGGGTCGCGAGCGCGAGGAGCACAGCCTCGATGATGCGACCCGCCGCCGGCGACTGGGGCGGCGCAGGCGGGAGTACCTGCGTGCAATGCCGCCCTAGCCGAGGCCGCGGGTGACGTGACCGGGGATTAGTCCGTCATCCGCCGAGAGGCCGACCGCGTGAGGAAAGAACGACGTCCTCCCCGAGGGGGGGACGTCGGTCGATGGGAGGGTACCCCGGGTAGGGGGTATTCCGTCGGGCCGACCACTGATGACAAGTAACCCTGCTCCAGTGGTCGGCCCAACGACGAAGAAAAGGGGTGACCAGTTTCATAATTATATTCTGCTTAATTTTTTGATTTATTTTTATATCTATAGAGTTATACATTTTTAGATTAGATTTAAATTAGAGGGTATTCATAAGTTCAAACTTTATGGTGGCTTAGAAGTTAGACGCAAAAAGGATTTTGTGTATATACATTAAAGTCGAAAATTCTTAAGTGGCAACGCGACAGTTGTGAGCAATTAAGTACTTTTAGTTTTTAGAGTTACTTTTTAGCTGCTCGCATAGAATTTTTAAATATGAACTCCTCTGATACTTCATTGCCACTCCACTTCTATTGATCGTTGCATAGTGATATATAGTCTATAACCATCTGCGATGAATGGGCTATCTAATTCTAAAAGAATTTTAACTAGTGTGCAGGTTTTAGACTTCACTGCAATTAAACTACTTTTACGGATTCCATCGCATCCATTGAAGTCAAGTTTTTTCAGGGGCATCGGAATCAACTATTACCCGTATTCATAGGCAAGAAAGGCCATCTAGTCCTTCACCGGAATTACCTGGACCTGCAAAAGTGTCAACACCAGGCAAATCCAGACCAAATCGAGAAGATGTAGGATGGCGTGTGGAGATTAGCCACCCTACAATTGTGTTGAGGTTGGCGAATGAAGATGTGAAGAGACGGCGATGAAGAACGAAGAGAGTTATTTCTAAGACTGACGATTTATTTACATTTCACAAATTATGTACAATAAATTGATAATAGAACTAGTGACGATCGTACAAGTGTGCGAGTTGATATCGTATGTCGACTCAATGAATAGACAGCTAAAGGGGGTATATATACACTAGCCTTCAGTCTGCGTGTAGTCCGAATGTGCACATGTTCTGTCAGCTGTGCACGCCAGCTGCCTCGCACCTGCGTCTTCTTATATGGGCCAATCTTCATTAGCGAAGCGGATTGCTTTGCATTGTTGGGTTGTGGTCCAAGTTATCTTAGTGGCGGATAGTCGCCACAAAGATAATTATCGACGATTTTGACGCATCTGCAATTCGTCAAAAAATTTTATCATTCTACGTTGTAAGAAAAGAGATTTCTACAATAAATAAGCTACTTGTGGAATTAAGAAATGATATAAATTTTCAAGGTGGACGTTCAACACTATGGAAAATTATAAAACGCCTGGGATTCGTTTTTAGAAGATGTCAATCTAAAAAGAAAATTTTAATGGAACGGACTGACATAGCTGCCTGGCGGTATGATTATTTACTTAAAATTAAAAAGTTTCGAGAAGAAGGTCGGACTATTGTTTATTTAGATGAGACTTATATTCACTCGTCTTACGGCGTTAAAAAATGCTGGCAATCAGAAACTGTGGAGGGGTTATTATCCAAAGAACCGAATACGGGTCGCCGATGGATAATAGCACATGCTGGAACTAGCAATGGCTTGATAAACAATGGCCTATTACTATTTAAATCACAAACGAAATCATCCGATTACCACGATGACATGAATAGTGAAAATTTTATTAAATGGCTAGAAACACAGATCCTGCCAGCTTTGCCGCCTAATTGTGTAATTGTGATGGATAATGCACCTTACCATACGGTACAAATTAATAAAACTCCGACAATGGCAAATGTAAAAGCAGACATGGTCGCATGGCTAGAGGCTCAAGGGTTGTTATTTTCTCCTAATTTAACCAAAAATGTTCTATATGAGCTAATAAAAAAACATAAACCAAAGCCATTGTATAAGGCGGATCACTTAATTGAAGCTCACGGCCATACTTGTTTGCGGCTACCACCATACCATGCAGATCTGAATCCAATTGAGTTGATATGGAGTGTTTTGAAAGGACGTTTTGCAGAAAAAAATGTCGCACAAAGAGATGATAACGTAGAATCGCTAATAAAAGAATCATTCGCTTCAATTGATAGCGAAATGTGGAAAAAAAGAGTGCTCATATAATTAATATTGAGGCAGATTATAGAAAAAAAGATCAAATTATTGACGAATAGAGTGACCGATTTTTACTCCACATTGGTGATAGCGATAGTAACGAAAGTGATAGCGAAAATGACTTCGATGACGAAGATGATATCGTTCCATTGCATCTTGCAGACCATAATTATTAAACCCTATGTTGAAATTTTTCGTTTTTATTTCGTCCTCTCCATACTACACTCATTTGCAAAAAAAAACGGGCACCTAAGCAATGAACCATTTCAAATGTTAATATTTCTTTGTTTGATAATTATAGGTAGTTTTATCCACACAATTTGCTAAATTAATAAGAAAATAATCGTTTTCATCAGTATTTCATAAAATTTAGATACAATTTATGGGAAATAATGCTAAACCTCGCTAGTAGTGTATATTCGCTAGTAGTGCATATGCTCATGAAGTAAAAATAAAAAAGTTTTTTTGTTTGTTTTTCTTTAATAAAGTAAAAGCAGATAAATGTTTAGTATCGAGTGTGACCCCCTCTAGCTAAAATCACAGCTTGAATTCGTCTGGGCATGCTAGCGAGTATATCCCGGATACTTGCTTGCGGAATACGTTCCCACTCCGCAGTAATCACATTCTTCAGCTCTCTGATGGTCTGCGGAGCCGGGTGTACTGATCTCACATGCCGTTTCAGAACGTCCCAGACATGCTCTATGGGATTGAGGTCGGGACTTCGAGCTGGCCAATCCAAACGACGAATGCCGACCTCTTGCACATACGCATTAACATCGCGGGATCGGTGGGCGCGAGCATTGTCGTCCATAAAAATCGAGTCTTCACCTAGAGCGGCCAATGCGGGTTGTGCATGAGAAATTAGAACTTCCGTTATGTATCGATGCCCAGTCAGTGAGCCGTTTTCAATGAAGACTAACTCTGTACGATCCATTGAATTTATTCCTGCCCAAAACATAACAGAGCCCCCACCATAAGGTGTGATTTCTTCGAAACATGCCTCTGCAAAGCGTTCTCCTTGTCTTCTTAGCACTCGCCGACGTCGATCTTCACCGAACAGAGATATCCTGGCTTCATCAGAGAACAAAACCCTATTCCAATCGTCTTGAGTCCATGATTCACAATTTCTAGCGAACCTAAGCCTGTGAACTCTGTGCTCACGGAGTAATTTGGGGCCGCGGGCCGGGCGGTGACTGCGTATATTGGCAGCGAGAAGCCTCCTCCTGACCGTCCATAGACTAATATGCACATTTCTTACTTCTTGGAGGTTGTTCTTAAGATCCACATACGAAGATTTGCGATTTCTCAATGCGCGACTCACAAGAAAACGATCATCCCGTGGTTGGGTACATGGTTTTCTTCCAGAACCAGGCCTTCTCTCGACGGAACCAGTCTCCTGATATCGCTGCCAGGTCCTTTGGACTGTCGAGCGACTAACATTTAGCCTCCTAGCCACGAAACATTGGCTGCAACCCTCTTCAAGCAGCGCGATAATTTTGGTAGCTTTTACCACTTTATCTACCATTTTTGATACAGCCAAACAGCATTAAATAAAGCTTTGACAGTCAAGGATATGAAATTAATCGATAAAAATTGAATAAAAGTTATGAAAGTCGATGTTAACTTCTGGAACTTCGCGCCAAAAATGTAGGATAAAAAGGGGTTTTCTGTAAAAATGAACATCAAATGAAAAATTGAATTTAGAACGTACTTTTTTAAATACCACAGCATTTTTAAAACCGGCCAGTAACGTGTACAAACGATTAAAACCTTTTTGGTATTGTATCTTTTTAAATATGAATGAAAATCAAAACCGCCCGTTTTTTTTGCAAATGAGTTTAATATAAAAAGGTAAAATTTGAGAGTTTGTGACCTCTACAAGGAGGTAATCTCTGGATCTACTAAACCGCTTTTGAAAATTCTTTTATCAGTTGAAATCCACGCTATGTGTGGCAATATAGATGCGACCGCGGAGCAGTCGATGGACGAGGGCGGCAGTGCCGCAGGGCCGTCCAAGACAAAGGAGAGCCCGGCCGCTCAGGCCGCCGGGGGGCCTGCGCTATCAATCCTGGCGGCGGCCGAAACAATGAGGGAGGAGGCCCTTCCCCCACAGGTACGGAAGCGCCCTCTGCACAAGAGTGGCAGCTCCTCATCCGATTCGGAGGGGAGCGGAGACCTAATGCCCCCTCCCAAGGTGGCGACCTCACGCAGAGGGCGCGGAGGGCGTGGGGCTGCGGCAGCGGCGAGAACTGCGACTCCTTCGCCTGTAATGCAGGAGCGAGAGGCTGAGGCTTGCAAGCGGGCCAACGAGGCGGCAGCCGCGAGAATGATGAGGGTGTTGAAAGACATCCTTCCCTCTGGCGCGGCGGCTGCCACGCCCGCTGCGACAAGCGTCGCCCCTAATGTGGCCACCCTGCAGACCGAAAACGCCCGCCTTGGTGGCGAAGTTTCAGGCCTGCAGGAGGAGAACAAGGCCTTGGCGAAGGAACTGTCGGCGGTGCAGAAGGCGAACCGCGAGTTGGCCAAGCAAATGGCCGACTTGCGGCGCCAGGTCGCGCAGCTGATGAAGACTGCGACGCCGGCAAGCGCTGGCCCTGCCGCCGCTCCTGCCGTCCCCGTTGCGCCAACTCGCGCGGCGCCGAGCCCTAAGACGGCCCAGCCGGCCGAAGCGGTCCCGCTGCCCGCAGTGGACGGCGTGTCGGACCTAACCATGCGCGCCATAGTGGAGGTGGTGGGCAAAATGCTCGACGCGCGCATGGCGGCTCTGGAAAAGAGATTGCCTCTGCCTCCGGAGCCCCGTCTCCGGCCGCCGCTTGCTGCGGACAGGCCGAAGGTCGTGGCGCCAGCTCCTGTCGCGCTACCCTGCCAAGGCGGGCGCGTAGGGAGCTACGCCGCGGTCGTCGTTGGACCGAAGCCGAAGGGGCCCGCCGCCAAGAAGAAGGCGGCACCGGCTCCTGCCAAAACCGGACCCAAGCCGCCGCCGGCAACTGCACCATCGGCGGCGGCCAACGCAGCCGCGACGGCGACTGCGGCGCCTAGCGACGCGACTGTTGCGCCCGAAGACGGCTGGCAGACGGCTGAGCGCAGCCGAAAGAGTCGCGGTCAAAAGAGTTCTCCTCTTTTCGGAGGCCAAAAGTGCCGCCAAAGCCTCCGCTCCCAAGGCAGGAGCCGGTAAGAAGAGGTCGCGCAGGAGGCTTCGACCGCCGAAGTCAGCCGCGGTGGTGATCACCGTGCTGCCTGAGGCGGCCGAAAACGGCCTCAGCTATGAGGCCGTCTTACGTCGCGCCCGGCGGGAGCTTAAAGTCTCCGATTTAGGGGGCGTCGAAGCCAGGACCCGCAAGGCACGGACAGGGGCTCGAATTTTAGAGTTCCCTGGGGCCGAGGGCGCGAAGACGGCCGATAGCATGGCCGCCAAGCTGAGGGGTCTGTTTACTGCAGAGGATGGCGTCAAAATCGCCAGACCCGTCAAGTGTGCGGAACTGCGGGTCACGGGTCTGGACGACTCTGTGACGGTGGATGACATCCGGGAGGCCATCGTCTCGAAAACCGGATATCCCGTGGAAACCGTCCGAATTGGCGCTATCCGCCCTGGTCCGGGCGGCGTCGGTGCTGCCTGGGTGCAGTGCCCGGTGGAGTCGGCCAAGCAATTGGCCGGCTCAGGCAGGCTCCTCGTGGGCTGGAGCTCGGCGCGGGTGACCGTGCTGGAGTCCCGGCCTGCGAGGTGCTACAAGTGCATGGCGGTCGGACACACTCGGCCGACATGCATTAACTGCTTTGACTGCAGCGACCTTTGTTTCCGCTGTGGTCAACCCGGGCATAAGGCGGCATCGTGCGCTGCCACTCCCCACTGCCCCGCGTGTGCGGCGGGCAATAGGCCCGCCAAGCACCGCATGGGGGGCAGGGAGTGCAGACCCCCGGCTTCGGCCCCAAAGGGGCGGAGCGGCCCAACGACCCCGGCCGCTCCCGCCCCTAGCGCGACCCGATCGCCCGCCAGCATGGAGGAGGTAATGGATACGGCCCACTAATGGCGGCCGAATCTTACCACCTCCTGCAGGCCAACCTCAACCACGCCGCCGAGGCACAGGACGTTTTCCTGCAAGCCATGGCGGAGTGGTTGATCGGTGCAGCCGTAGCCGTGGAGCCGTACGTGGTGCCTGACCGGCCCAATTGGCTGGGCAGCAGTGACGGCTCTGTGGCAATCGTCGCCTCCACGTCGTGGCATTCCCCGCCTTTGTTGCTCAAGGACAGGGGCGATGGGTATATTGTGGCGGAATGGGGAGAGGTTACGCTATTTGGTGTCTACCTCTCCCCTAACAGGAGCGCGACGGATTTCGGGGCCTTCCTCACCATCCTGGGGGCCTCGATACGGCGACTGGCACCGCGCCAAGTCTTCGTTCTGGGGGACTACAACGCCAAGTCCACGGCGTGGGGGTCCCCCAGGACGAATGACCGCGGGCGGGCGGTCGAAGAGTGGGTGGCGGCACTGGGCCTCTGTTTGCTGAACAGGGGCTCGGTGCAAACGTGCGTGCGGCAGCAGGGTGGGTCGATAGTGGACTTGTCGTTCGCTAGCCCTAATGTCGCAGCACGTGTGAGGAGCTGGTGCGTTCAGGAGGAGGTTGAGACCCTATCTGACAACCGATACATCCGGATAGAGGTCTCCCGGACCCTCCTGCAGCCCAGCAGGGGTCACACGGCGGACGGAGCTCCCGCGTTGCCGCGGTGGGCTGTGGGTCGATTGGATCGGGACCTGTTGGCGGAGGCAGCCATCGTTCAGTCGTGGCTGTCCTCACCGCCCCAGGTGGACGGGGTTGATGCCGAGGCTGGCCGCATCCGCTGTGCGTTAACGCAGATCTGCGATGCGGCCATGCCCCGTGTGCGGCGTCTGCCCCCGAAGAGTGCGGTCTCCTGGTGGTCCCGAGAATTGGCAGACCTTCGGGCCGCGTGCGTACGTGCCCGGAGGGCCTACACCCGCAGCCGAGCGCGTCACCGCGACGCTGAGCGGGAGGGCCAGCTGTACGAGGCTTACCGCAGTGCGCGGTCTGCCTTCAGGCTGGCCGTCCGTATCGCCAAGGACGTTAGTCGGCGGGAGATGCTGGACAGTCTTGAGCGTGACCCCTGGGGTCGCCCCTATCTCGCGGCGCTGAGCAAGCTCCGCGGGCGGGGCCCCCCCCTCACCGAGACTCTCCAGCCCAGCCTCCTCACCAGAGTTGTCGAGGACCTCTTTCCACGGCGGGCGGAACACCCGCCCCCGGTCATGGCTTCGCCGGACAGCGACCGGGAGGCCGAAGATGAAAGTGCTCCGCCCATCACGGAGCCGGAAATGGGGGCGGCAGTGGCGCGTATGCGAGTGAAATCCACCGCCCCAGGGCCCGACGGTATTCCGAACCGTGTGCTGGCCCTGGTCCTCGAGCACCTGGGACCACGCCTCAGGGGACTGTTCGACGCCTGTTTGACGTCCGGGCAGTTCCCTGGATGCTGGAAAGAGGGGAGGCTGGTTCTCCTGCCGAAGCCGGAACGGTCTCCCGAGTCGGCCTCGGCCTACAGGCCCATCGTGCTGCTCGATGATGCGGGCAAGCTACTGGAGAGGGTGTTGGCTGCCCGCATCGAGCGGCACCTCGTCGAGGTCGGGCCCGATCTGTCGGACGCCCAGTTTGGTTTTCGGAGAGGGCGTTCGACGATCGCGGCCCTGCTTCGCCTGAAGGCCGTGGTAGCGGAGGCCGTCACCGGCGGAGGAGTCCTGTTGGCGGTGTCCCTGGACATCGCCAACGCCTTCAACAGTCTGCATCAGGGAGGGGCTGAGATATCACGGGGTGCCCGTGTACCTCAGGCGGCTGGTGGCAGACTACTTGGAGGGGCGCAGCGTTCTCTACGTTGACCGAGTAGGGGAGGTCGTGCGAACGCCCATGACATGCGGTGTCCCACAGGGGTCGGTTCTGGGTCCGACCCTGTGGAACATCGGCTACGACTGGGCGTTGAGAGGAAGCCTCCCACCCGGGCTGGGCGTAATTTGCTACGCCGACGATACACTCGTCACAGCCCGGGGTGGGACGCTAGAGGAGGCGGCACGCCTGGCAACTCTCGGCACCGAGGAGATTGTCAGGCGGATCGAAGCGCTGGGGTTGAGGGTAGCCCTGGAAAAGACGGAGGCCCTTTTGTTCCATGGCCTCCGTACCGCCGGGCCTCCCGCCGGCGCTTCGATCACCGTGAAGTCGGTCACCATCAGCATCCAGGCCCACATGAAGTACTTAGGCCTGGTGCTCGACGGGCATTTTTGGTTCCGGGAGCATCTCCATCGACTTGTTCCCCGGCTTGTCGGCGCGGCGTCCGCCCTTTCGCGGCTGATGCCGAATGTGGGCGGACCCAGCGCTACGTGCCGACAGCTGTACGTGGGGGTGATCCGGTCGATGGCCCTGTACGGCGCACCGGTGTGGGCGGGGTCCCTGACCGTTCGTCTTAGGGCCCTCCTGTGGCGACCACAGAGGGTCATGGCGATCAGGGCCATACGGGGTTACCGCACGGTGGCGACGGAGGCAGCGTGCCTCCTGGCCGGAACTCCCCCGTGGGACCTGGAGGCGGAGATGCTCGCCGAAATTTATCGGTGGGGGTCGGAGACGCGCGCCCGCGGCGGCTTGGTCTCCATCAAAGAGATCACCGCCTGGCGGGTCGACGCCCGCCGAGAAGTCATTGCCCGTTGGGCAGTCCGGCTGGAGAGTCCTCGGTACGGTGTCAGGACCGTCGAGGCCTTCCGGCCGGTGCTGATGGAGTGGTTGGAGCGGACGCACGGGGTGCTTTCCTTCCGACTGGTGCAGGTGCTGACGGGGCACGGTTGCTTCGGGAAGTACCTGCACAAGATTGTCAGGAGGGAGAGCACACCGTCCTGCCACCACTGCAGTTGCGACGAGGACACGGCGCAGC
This sequence comes from Lymantria dispar, assembly GCA_032191425.1. Lineage (NCBI taxonomy): Eukaryota > Metazoa > Arthropoda > Insecta > Lepidoptera > Erebidae > Lymantria > Lymantria dispar. Next base: position 32,995,734 of record CM063452.1, read on the forward strand.
ACACGCTCGAGGAGTGTGTTGCATGGGAGGGGGATCGCCGTGAACTCTTCGCAATTATCGGTGCCGACCTGGCGCTGCCGACCATCGCCAGGGAGATGCTCGTCAGCGTCAGGAACTGGGACGCGGTCGCTGCCTTCTGTGAGGCCGTAATCTCGCGGAAGGAGGCGGCGGATCGTGTGCGAGTAGAGCTTCTATTCGGCGACACGTTCCGCCGCCGGCGACTCGGGCGGCGCAGGCGCGAGTATCTGCGCCTAATGCCGCCCTAGCCGAGGCCGCGGGTGATTGGACCGGGGAATTGTCCGTCACCCGCAGAGAGGCTGACCGCGCGACGGCGACCGACGTCCCAGGACGTCGAGAGGTGAGGTTACCCGAAAGGGTATTCCGTTGGGCCTACCACTGACGACAAGTCACATCTGCTCCGGTGGTCGGCCCAACAACGAAGTGACGTTGGGTACGGGTGGGTTATGGGCCCGCGCGCCGTCCTTTTATTGCCCCGGACGGACTGGACCGCGCGTGCGCTTACCGTAGCCCACCCATAAAAAAAAAAAAAAAAAAATGTGTGGCAACATATTAACCTGAAAATAAAATAAAAACTTTGTCACAATTGTTTCGACTGAACCCTATTTTTATTGCATAAAGTTGTAGACATGTGACGGCTCACTTGATAGAAAGTTTCAGCCGTGACTATTAAACTCAAGAAAGTATAGCCAGGCCCACTGCCTTGCTGTATTTTACTGTAGTTAACAAAATCACTACTTGGTTAACGATATAATCTAATTAATATATGTCTAATTACGATCGAAACACATGTTTTACAGTCGAGTAAAAGGGAAACCGTGCCACCAAGCTGATGGGCCTTAATATTTGAACAAGCATCACATGGTACTCAAACCTACCACCAGTATTTATAAATTATACTGACGTGCATTTTGTAGTCGCCCTGTACGATTGCCGAAAGGATGAAATTGGTGGTAATATTTGTTGACAATAATTATTTAGCAATAATTATTGTCAACAAATATTATCACTATTAATCATAATAATAGATGTTGATTAATTTTCCCCTATATTGTGGGAGCATAGACCCTGCTTCACCTAACAACACTAAACAAAATCAGTGCTACCAATCAGTTCACGCGTCAAGTTAATGTGAACGGATAGTACGTAGGTATGTAATCGGCTACGCACATGTACCTAGTATTGTTTGCTTCATATTTTTTATGGCTTACGTATGGACACTATCCTTCTATACACTATTATTCTAAGACCTGATGGTAAATGATACTGCTGCTCATGAAGCTTTAAACAAAGTGCAATAATTTGCTACTGTTCAGACGTCGATTTTCTGCGTGAGTATGGTACTACTTTAGATGGACCGGTCCGCGGTTGGAGACAGATGATTGTCGACAATGTGGTGGCCCTATGATATATAATTACTACTATACAGTTATATTAGGGGTACCTCTAAATGAGAGAAATAAACTGGAGACTCAGATACACCCATACAATCTCGTGTCTGTGCCGTAAGTTATTCAAGGGATCTGGGAATCTGTTTCCATAGCTCCAATGATGCTAACTTTACTATAAAAATTGTGAAGCACAATATTAACACCAAATTTTTTTGTCAATTTTTTTTCATACACTTGGCCAATTTTGAGATAGTGGGCAGAGGGCCCGCAGCGCTCAGCCATACCCACTGTAGTGCAAGGTCAATTGTGAACCTCAGTGAGTGAATATCTTGTATAAAGTTATTATTGAAATATTATTAACCATAAATAATTTATATAATTTCTCAGTCAGCATATTATATGTAGGTATTTAATAAATATTGCATATCATCATCATAGTCATCTCAGCACTTATACATACCGCTGTTGGGCTCGAACCTCCTCCACAATGGGACGGCAATTGACCTATGCTATATCACTCTGGTCAGATGGGTTGGTATAGAGTTTCATTTCGAGTTTTCCTTTTCTTGCATAGATGTTATATGCATGTTCGATCGATTTGAATTGAAAAAAAAAACAATTCGTCCCATCGCTACTTAGCCGTCTTTCGTCTCATGACACCCACGGGCAAGATAGGAGGTAGTGAATTGTATTTTTACTCCGTCACCACACGGATAAGTTTACATTAATATAAACTATAAAGAAACTCATAGTTTCCTAGAAGAGTGCTACTGCCCCCTGTCCTGAAGCGCTCTTAGCCGTTTTAACGACCCCCGCCGATAAATACGAGAGGGAGACACATTAGGTTCTGAACTCGCTACCAAAGGCGGAATGTGAATACCTTAGATCTAAGGTGAATACATGTCTTATTTCATTTATTTTATTCTGCAGGATTGAGGTACATTACATATTAATTTACTTGCCTCTGTGATGCACAGGGACTTATATAGCCGCTATATTTTACTAAAGTTAGTTCATGACTTACATATATGCTATGTTATAGTATGTTATATTATATACACCGTGGAATCTAATTGGCTGTTTTCCCGAAACACACATACTCATTTACTCAGTTAATGATATAGAACTATACTATAGCATTTATTCAATAAAATAATAACATAAATTCTTGTCATTTGCAATCCCGGACGTTTCCTTAAAATATTATTTTTGCATAACTGTAACATGTAGTTAAGGGCATCGACCGTAGGTACGGTAGCATGCTAACTGACCTATTAAAACATAGACCAAGATCGCGTGGCTCGGGCGCATCACAAAAGAAGAAAGGGGTACGGGACGCGAGCGGGTGAGGTGCGACACCGAGCTCCGAGGTGTTATGCCTAAAATTATTTTGTTTTACCTATTATAGCGATTCAATACGAATGCTATGTCGTAGGCATGTTGGCAGCAATACCGTTGCATGTCAGAGAAACTTAAGAATGTCTAATTATTAGACTTTATTCTAAATATTTTTAGTTATATGGGGATATTAGGAATGATTAACTGAGTACATACGTTTCAGGAAAACAGGCACTTAGATTCTACGGTGTTTAAACTACATTATAGTATGTTGTGTTATAAATCCTTACGTCCTTACTAATATTATAAATGCGAAAATAATCCTGTCTGTCACGGTTTTATTAAATTTTCCTCTTATTATAGAGAAAATTCGGACCTAACATAAATGAGTGGGACATAAATGAGTTGAGATGAGTAATCTGGAATTTTGAACACCGAGCCCATTTTTGGAATAAGCGAGCACTAAGAGATAATTTTAATAGCTGTGGCGACAGAGTGGGAATACAATTTAAACGCTTATTACACTACATGATATTCAGGGCCCTGAATCACTAGGGGTGCTCTACAACAGCTAAATTGTGAGACCTGTTTCACCTGTTTCAGTTTTAGCGAAATAAAAGTTTCAGAAAACTGTTCCAAAATAACAGCCTGTTGTGCTGTAATACGAGAAAAAAGGGGAAATAACTATTCTTTAGGAATAATGTTTAGAAGTGGTTTCAGTGTTTGTTCCTAAAATGAAAACGATCCTTCCTGCTTTATATGCTTAGGACTAGACATGGAAATGATTGCTAATTTTATTTCATTTTCATTTGATGAAATTATTTTTTTTTCACAATGATTTCACATGCGAAATTTCACCTCCAATGATTTTTTAGCAATGCTCTAAATTCACATTTACTACACGCTTGCTATTACAAATGCAGAATGATTTATGATTCATGGCGCTACAATATGAATTAAATCATTAGCTTTTTGTTGGGAACATACAACTTGCTTTTTTGATTTAATTTTATAAAGTGATGCTAATTTGAGTGTCATTTATTAATTTAAATGACATTGTAGTTAAAGAATAATTACAAAAAAAAACAAGTTAAACGAAATCTTTATTTATTTAAATGAAATCATGAATTCATACGTGAGTTTCTATATTGTCTCATAAAGTCTGTGAAAAATTTTAGTAGTGTGGCCACTATTTTAAGTATTTTACTAAAATCGGCGATAACCGGCTGACTTTGTGTTCGATTATCGGGGGGCACAGTAGTGTCCCCGCCAAGTCGAGCGCGAAGCAAACACTGCCGTACCATCCTTTACTGGAACCATTTCGCCGCATTTTCAGGCCCCTATTTGAGAACCTCTGGATAAGACCAGAACGCAGAAATTTTCGTCATCCAGTAAGCTATAAAGACATACTTAAAATACAAAATTTCAAGTCTGTAGGTCATTTAGTTCCGAAGTTACGCGAAAGCAAAGTTTCGCATTTATGACACTCATTCACTCATGATCATCAAAATAGAACTAGTACTTCCCATAAACTCAGAGAGCTGAAATTTCGTACAGAGTTAGGGTTTAATGACCACATAAAGGGAAAACTATAAAAACTAGGATAATCGAAGATCTGGAGTACCTGGTGACCCTTATTTGAAAACACAAGAGCCCAACCAAACTATTAAAGATCGACATACCGCCTTTACAAAAAATATTCAACTTTGTTTGCCTCTTCATTTGATGTCAAAAATCTATCAAAAGGTCTGAAGTATCTGATGAAGAACCTTCAGCTTATCTCAGCTGTATTAGAGATATGGTAATGCCCCCTTCTACTATTGGTACATAAAAAAATCGACTGTCATTGCAAAAATCCAGCATAGTGGGACACATCTTCTAATTTAATCTAGCCTATTGCTTCCCACTGCTGGGCGAATGCCTCCCCTTCTGCTTTTAATACGCATATAAATAAAATTAAAGGAAAACTCTGGATAAGACTAGACTGGCTTTTATACTTATACTTACAAGTTTACAAGAAGAAATAGTCGAACGATTAACTTTATTCTACTCGAACATAATACAAATTAAATAAAAAAATTACACTAAAATATTAATTAATTTCGCTCAAAATTTGGTCAAAATATAATTCATTGGACTAAGAGTGGCGGTGATACTCGCACACGTCGCTAGATGGCGCTGACTGTATTTTAAAACGCGCTTACGTTTGTTTTTCCGATAACCTTATATGGCCAAGTGGCAACCGGCCACGTTACAGTCGTTTACGACATTCTTCTACTGCGCTTGAAAACGTTTATAATAATATATTAATTTAGCTGTATTACAGTACTAGGGAGGTAATACCTTTGGTACAAAGTTCATTGATAATTAATTATATTGACACTTGTCTAAACAATTGGTAGTAAAATTCGCCAATAATTTGATTCACAAATTATTGCCTATTAAGTCAAAATTTGAGATCATACCCCGGGCATACGTGTACAGAGAATAATTCCTAATCTGTGTGGCCCTAACAATTCACAAGAGCCAAGGTCTAAGTTTAAAAAATGCCCTCATGGCCATTGGCACCTCCATATTCTCTTGTGGTCAAGCCTACGTGGCGCTTTCACGAGTAACCAATCTTCATGGGGTGCACCTCATAAATGTTGACTTCAAGAGTATAAAAGCTCAAGCTTCAGCGATCACCGAATACCATCGGCTTAGGCGTAAATACCGCGCCGATCTTTCAGAAATTAAACCGTCTAAAAGAATAATTAATGAACGCAAATGGGCAATACGAAAAACTGTTGCTACTGTACAAGAATCAGAACCGGAAAAAAGAAAAGAAAGATTTGTAATAATAAAAAAACTACTCCTAAAAAGAAAAAAAATGTGTCAAATAAGAAAATCTAATAAAATAAATCAATATGCCCATGTTTCTACAAAAAGAAATGAAATCCCACCAAAAACATTCTGTAAAAAACTAGCCAAGTCTCGATGGAGCTGCTTGTTTATCTCTAAAAAGTAATGAAATCTAGACAAAGTCGTGCCGTAAGTCGTGCAGTAAGGAACCTTAGACTTGGCACGACTTTGTCTAGATTTCATTACTTTTTAGAGATAAACAAGCAGCTCCATCGAGACTTGGCTAGTTTTTTACAGAATGTTTTTGGTGGGATTTTAATTACGTGAATCAATGATGTATCTCGAAGCTGGCAGAAAAAAAATATTAAAATAATGAATTCGGTCGCCATCCTTAAAGAAAACTAGAAAGTGTAATTAGAGCATAGACTTGATTTAGCTGCTAAGCAAAATTTTATCAATGAACTTTCCCTCATACTTGATACAGGCTTGGGACTAACAATATAAAAGTTAGATCGCAAAAATGATTACGTTAAAGTACACATTTATGTAGACAAGAAAATACTTTATACTAAGTTAAATTTTAACACAGGCATATTTAAGAGTTTATTGATTTTATATACAACTTTATACACAGGAGTTACTCATACATATAAATTTAATTTTTTAAAAATTGGTTTTAGAAAATGGTAGATAGTCCTGGGTAATCATCTGGAGTAACTTTTTGTCAATATATTTTTTCGTTTGTCGTCTATTTTACGTGACACGTATGAAGTTATTGCCTGTTATAGTAGTTAGTTAGTTATAGTTGTTATAGTATTTAGTTTATAGTTTATGTTGCGGCATATTTTCTGGCGAGACAATTTGAGTTTTTGTTGGAATTTCAATTAGTTTAGCCGAGCTTGATGATCCCGCCTGTGTGATAACAGAAGCTGGATAACTTTCAAGCGTAACAGCCACTCGAGTTTGTTTTTGTTGTGAATTGGAATAATTTTGGTACGCACTTAAATATTTGTGGTTCAAATGGTTTTTTTAATTAGTAACGGAAGTTAAGTTATACGAATAATTCTTTTTACACAATATACATTTTGACACAGTTTTATCTGGGATTCTTTCATAATGATCTCAAATAGATGCACTCATTTTTTTCTTTTTGCAATACCTAATTTAATGTTTAGATGGTGGGACGCAGATGAGATGTAATGATAATGATGAAATTAAATTGACGTAATATAATAATTACCATAAAATTTAATGTTATATAATAACTAATGACGATGACTTATATGATAAAAGATACCTTAGTCATCCCGTGACCACGGACACTGTGGTGTTTGAATCGTCAAAAATCATATAAAATTACGGTAATGTTGATAAAAATAGTTTTATTTAAAAAAAAAAGTGAGCCGTCGCTCAGGACACCTGGCAGATGTGAAACATCGAAATTATTTGTACAAGTATATATGCATTAAAGAATAGATTACGACAGAACTAATATGGCATAAAGTATTGAATAAAATAATACGATTTTCATTATTATTTGAAATATTACACAGAAATAAAATTAATCCACCGCACACTGAATGAATTCTAAACATTTGTTTTCATTAGTATACATTATAGATAACAATTTACTTTGAGTTCACTAGATGGCGTTATACAAAATTTTAAATCGCACTATGGTTTCGTTACAAAAATGTACATATATATCCCGATATTTATTTAATAGTTAGTCTCCATCCGACGTCCTCGTCACGTCCTCGACGAAGAGGACGACAATATCACACTCGCTCAACAAAAGCCTACACGGCCCGCGAGGCCTTAACAAATAAATATCCGCGGTTCCGCCCTCGCCATCGAGGTGCGAAACCGCGCCGCGCAAAAGTCACTACTAATAACGTGGGCACGCCCACTTTGCCTCCAGCGACGCCCCAAGCCGAGGTCCGTTCCCTACAGGGGGAGCCCTTGGGCGATGTCGCTTAGCATACTTTTCTCCGGGTTGAGAGCCCTCAGCGCTCACCCATAGTCCGCGTCAAGTTGTCAAGGCCATCTGCGGGCAACAGCTATACTCACAAAAAAAAAAAAAATTAATAGTTAATCAGGAGGGCACCACGAGGCGTGGCGTTAAACGCCACGCGACCATCGTGGTCACCCTCGCCTATAGATGTTTCACATCAAAAAGTAACGTAAGTTTCTTAAAAATAACATAACGACCCACGTCTAATATATTTAAGCATGTATTTATTTTATGTATATATATATATAATATTATTATTACATTCAATATTATATTATTATTTATGTATATATATATATGGACCAGTATGGAACAGTTTTCTGAACCTGTTATTTCGCTAAAACTGAAACAGGTGAAACAAGTCTCATAATTTAGCTGTTGTAGAGCACCCCTAGTGATTCAGGGCCCTGAATATCGTGTAGTGTAATAAGCGTTTTACCACTCCCTATCTTGCCTATGGATATAGTAAAAGACGACTAAGTAGGGATGCAAAAAAACCATCGATGTTTGAAAACATCGATGTATCGTTCATAAACATCGATGTTTTAACATCGATGTTGAAACCAAAACATCGACGATACATCGTTGTTGAAGAACGATGTTTTATCGTACATAGATCGTCCGTGTTGTGACGGAATAAGAATACAATTCACCGCTCATCTATCTATCTTGACCGTGGATTTATTTCTTCGTCGTAACATCGATGTCATCGCACTGTATGTTAAAACATCCGACAAATTTCCTAAAAAAAAAAGCTCATTAAAATTTTGTCCGGAGAATTTTATTCCGTAGTAACATCGATGTTCGATTGTTTTCCTAACATCGATATATCGTTCATGAACATCGATGTATCGTTCATAAACATCGATATTTTTATCATCGATGTTTCACTTTTGAAAACATCGATATCCTAACATCAATGTTTTTTATGAGCGATGTAAGTAGCGATGAGATGAATTATGTTTTTTAAATTATATATATAGAAAATTGTTTAAGACTTGGCTGTATGGGCTGTGTTCTCTTTGCCTGTCCGAATGGGCAAACAGATTATAAAAAATCCTGTTTTTATTTTGCGGCAATTTCAGCTTTTTTTGTCTATTAACTATTTTAGTGAAGGCTGCAAATATACTTACTATAGGTAATATTTAAGGATTAACAACTGTTGAATTATTACCAACAATATTGTACGGACCTGCTGATATCCTAATGTGAGTAGATCTCCGACTTATATTGGATCAAATATGACTGCTATACAGTATAGCATAAGTAATACTAATATAGTATAGAATAAAAACAAGGTGATGATAATGCCAGTATAGCCTATACTGGCCTTATCATCACCTTGTCTTTATTCCAATTACTTGGGATCGTAGACTAGAATGACCCGGACCAACTCCATCTGGTACCATTTGGGTCAACGATTTCATTCCCAAAGAGGGTTGACGTCAGGCAGGCGGCTGGTCATAAAAGTCATTGCCGAAACTTTTTGCAATATGTCAAAACAGATGACATATTGCGTCGACCCCAAGTAATTGGGATAAGAGCAAGATGATGATGATGACTTGGGATCGTACAGAATATGTACTTTTTTCATAGTACCTATATATTGCGAAAAAAAATAGGCAATAATGGCAGGCAGGCGCCTGACTATAACCCTCGTTGAGATTATAATTGTTGACCTGATGGCATCAGATTGAGTTGCCGCTTTTCTAAATTGTTCTGATTTTTTCCTCTTGCATAGATCCTGTCTGTATATTATCTCCCTTAGGCGTCTTTTATGACACCCATGGGCTATATAAGGGGGTGGTGAATTATATTCTTACTCCATCCATCTATCTGTGTGGTGACTCAGAAGAATTGCCTTATGCTATTGCTAATTTTCCCTCCCGTTTATTGTCTGTAATAATTTTCTTTGTGGTATCTATACCAATAAATAAAATTGGAGTGTCTGTTTGTAATGTCAAAATAATAGGCTTTTTTCATGCTCACACGGTTATTTGCACAACACCTATGCCTAAAATAGCAATTTAAAAATTTTTGTCTGTTTGTTCCGGGTAATGTTCAAAACGGCTGGACCGATTTCAAAAATTCTTTCACCAATGGAAAGCTATAATATCAGGGGGTAAACTAGGCTATATTTTATCCAGGTATGCCCACGGGAACGGGAACTACGCAGGTAAAACGACTATAACCGAAGCGAAGCGAGGGCGGGTTGCTAGTTTAAGATAAAATTGATTGTATTATAATGCTTTTTATTCTTACAGATAGATGATGTAGGGATGTAGTTATCTTCATGATATGAGCTTGTAAAGAAATGCTACTTGCCCAGCATGGCTAGAGAATATTTTTTCATGAAGGAAGTTTACCTATAACTGTTCAATGTATGTATGTTAGCTTAGATCAGCTATACTCTAAGTGTGTTCCGCGGAACCCTAGGGTTCCGTGATACCTCTGTCGGGGTTCCGCAAGAATTTAGAAATAAAAAAATCAAAACACCTCTCTCTGGTCGCTCCGCGGCTGTGCGGACTCCGCGGCCGCGCGGAGACAAAACGCTATGAATGTTATTTATTTATTTATTTGTATTTGTATAAGCTTGTGTTACATTAGCTGGTACAATATCTCATAAGTTTGGTCTCAACAATTTTATACTTGTACAACGCGTTCGCTCTAAGTTTGCCGGTCTGTGGAATGCGCGTACCCTCCCCCACGTGACAACAAAACTTATAATGTGTCATAGTTTTACCCAAATATCTAACGTACACAATTTTTATTGTTACAATTAAATAAAAAATTTCGAACGTCATACACTCATACCTATCGCCAGCGGCAAACTTAAAACGAGCGGGTAGTATACTTGTAAGCGCTCAGTCTCTTTGATAAAAGCCGCCTCTGAATTAGACGCTATAGTTGTCAACTAGCGACTTTCGTCTCTAACTTCAAAGGATAAAGTCGATATTGTTTACAACGCTATTTTTAAATTTCTGTTTTTATTTTTGCTTTTTGTTTATCAAAGGTGCCGACTCGAGTATTTTCGAGAATATTTGAGATCGAGTCTAGGACTAAGTATAAAAGCGGCGATCGCGCGTTGGCGTCGTCAGTTGATGATTAGCGTTCGGAGCGATAAGTTACTACCTACTTACAAGCTCGCTAGCGAGAAACTAGTGTTCATTGTTTTACTGCCTGCTGTATTCTGTTGTCTCAGTTTTATACATTTCTTCCCTGTAGGTTCTAAATTTAGTCTCTTATACGCAGTAACGATTGTGCATTATTTAAACCCCACTATCCTGACTTGTAACATTATAAATAAAGAAGAATGGAACGTTGGCTTAAAGGTGTTAAACGTGTTCCAACAACATCTTCTAATGACGCTGAATGTTCAAAAGCAATGCGCGCGGAGAATTTAGCAATCACCGATCCAGAAGATGATGCCACGAGTGCCACGACGTCAAGCTCGACGGTTTCAAAGACGAAAAAAAGGAAGTATGATGAATCTTATATCAGTTTCGGATTTGTTGATTCCAACAGCTCACCTCTCTGCATGCTCTGTAGTAAACTGCTTTCTAATAGTTCCATGGCACCTGCCAAATTGCGTCGACATTTAGAAACGGTACACCCCGAGACTAAAGACAAGAATAAAGAATTTTTTGTTCGCAAAAAAGATCAGTTATTAGAAAGTCAAAAAAATATGATGCATGTAACACAAACTACCAACGAAAAGGCCACGGAGGCATCATACTTAGTTAGCTATCGCATTGCACAAGCAGGTGAAGCGCACACTATCGCTGAGAAATTAATAAAACCATGTGTATTAGACATAACAAAATGTATGCTTGATGAAAAATCTGCAAAGCATCTTTCTACTGTTCCGCTATCAAACGATACTGTTTCACGACGAATCCATGATCTGGCAAGCTACGTCAAACAAGAACTAGTTACACGTCTACAAAATACACGATTCGCTTTGCAAATGGACGAGTCGACTGATGTCGCTGGTTTGGCTATCCTGCTGGTTATTGTGAGATATCCATATAAAAGTTCTTTTGAAGAAGACATGCTTATGTGTTCATCGCTGCTTACAAACACTACCGGGGAAGAAATTTTTAATAAAATAAATATATTTTTTGAAGAACATAATCTCAGTTGGAACAATTGCATTGACATTTGTACAGATGGGGCCAAGGCGATGACAGGTAAAGCAGCAGGAGCAGTGTCACGAATGAAAAATAAAGCGCCTAATTGTAGTTCCAGTCATTGTATTCTGCATTGTCTATGCACTTGCGATGAAGCAAATGCCGTCTAATCTAAAATTAGTTATGGATGAAGCGGTAAAAATAATTAATTTTATCAAATCACGACCACTACAATCCCGATTGTTCTCATTATTGTGTGAAGATTATGGCAGCAAACATAAAACACTGCTGCTCCATACAGAAGTGCGATGGCTGTCTCGGGGAAAAACTTTATCAAGGCTATTTGAACTTAGAGCCGAGTTACAAATGTTTCTTTCAGCAGATACTTCTTTTAATTTGAAGGACCGTTTGTATGATAAAACTTGGTTGTTCCGATTGTCTTTTATGGCGGATATCTTTCAAAAACTTAACGAATTAAATTTATCGTTGCAAGGTAAACAGACAACAGTGTTTCAGGCCTATAATAAAATAACTGCTTTTAAAAGAAAATTAGATTTTTGGATCATTTGCATTGGTAAGAAAGAAATAGAAAGTTTTACGTTACTCAGTGAGTTTGTTAGCGAAAACGACTCAGAAATGTTTGAAGATAATGTGTTTGAAGAATTGGTCCAATATCTCAGTTCGATGCGCGCATCTTTTGAAAAGTATTTTCCCGAAGAACACAATACAAAAATTAAAGTGAACTCCTGGATTCATAATCCTTTTTTTACCCAACTTGGAAAAGCCTGAAAACATGTCAAATGAGATATATGAATCTCTTTTAGAAATGTCATCAGACACAAGTATGGAGTCATTGTTCAAAACGACGCCTCTTAATGATTTTTGGTGCAGAATCCAAGATGAATATGCAATGCTTGGCCAAATGGCTCTGGATATTCTTCTCCCGTTCCCAACTACATATTTGTGCGAAACAGGATTCTCTATGTGCGAAACAGGATTCTCTATCTACGCAGCCACGAAAACAAAATATCGCAATAGACTGGACGCCGAAGCTGATATGAGACTCCAACTTTCTTCCATCAAACCTGATATCAAGCAATTGATGAAAAATAAAAAACAGTTTCATACCTCCCACTAGTTAGATTTTTTCTTTTTTAATGTTTTCTATTATTGTCCTTACCAAGTGGTGAAGTAAATAATAATTAGTAACTGATACATTGTACTTTTATTATGCTGATTAATATAGAATACACTTATAAAAATAATTGTTTTATTGTAGGGTTCCATCAAGTATTTTGCTTCCCAAAAGGGTTCCGTCATTTAAAAAGTTTGAGAACCACTGGCTTAGATCATCATCATCATCGCAGTCCACATATGTCCCACTGTTGGACTCGGGCCTCCTCCACAATGGAAGCGAATTTGATCTACTATACCATGCTGGTCAGACATGTTGGTATAGGGTTTCATTTCGAGTTTTCCTTCTCTTGCATAGATGTTATATGCATATTATATCCCATAGTCGTCTTATACTACATCCACGGGCAAGATTGGGAGTGGTGAATTGTATTCTTACTCCGTCACCACATGAAAACGTTTAGATAAATAGGAATAATTTGTCACTCCTTGAAATGCACACAATATTAAAAAAGTAATGTTTAACTATTCTGGATGGTGATGGAGTAAGAATCCTAATCACCAACCCCAATCATGTCCGTGGATGTTGTAAAAGACAACTAAGGGATATAACATGCATATAATATCTATGCAAGAGGAGGAATATTTGAAATAAAACCCTATACTAACCCATCTGACCAGTGTGGCATAGTAGGTCAATTTCACTCCTATCCAGGAGAAGGCCAGCAGTGGAATGAACTTTCACACTTGTTACAAACCTGGTTGTTTCTTCAAAACGGAATACAAATTGCCATAATCTCAGCAGTGAGACATATATCAGTCAAGATATTGACAATGATGGTTGCTGTCTATATTTATAACACATTTTTCTAATATTAACACTTATCAATATAAGATGCAATCACAGAAGTATTAATTCTTTAGAAAGGCCCTCGCTCATAATCTGTACTAGAACGAGTGTCGCCGTATTTCTCCCTCTACATAATGTTAACACATACGCAAGGTCTATACTTACAACAACTTCATACACTAACATAACACGCGCCCATCAATCTCGGTGGCCGTTAGTGCTACCACGGTGTTATCGCAGTTTTCGTTGATATTGCATTGAACACACTACATTGCGTGGTGGCTCAAATAATAAAAGATAACATCCATGTATGGCAGATGATGTAATAATGTTTGGCTCTGTTTGCGATTTTATCCTTGTTGTTTATAAATGACAATACTATTACAAATATCACTGAATTAATAAGTTTATGGACTTATCAATGAAAGGAAATTCCTTCTTGTACGATATTATCCAACTGACATCTTTTCGACAAGTTATCGAAGATGCACAAGATGGCATATTTTTTTTTTGTTAGAGCTTCGTTCAAATTCACTCTATGAGCGCGACTATTAGCTGGTAAAATGAATATCGTCAATATTAAGAACATCGCAATTGTGCCACGCTTGCCCCGTCCACAAGGCCATTCTAATTAATTTTTCTGTGGATGCAATGGTGTCCCTGTGTCTGTGGCAAATGACACATTCATTGCAGTACAAAGTTGGTTATAGTACTTGTGTACAATAGATTTTCTACTGGTAAATTTTTGAAGATGTCACTAATTCTAGAGATAAGCTCTTAAACTTACAAACTTAATGTAAACTGAAATGTTTTCATGTTAATTTTAGATTAAATAACTTCCGAAGGAAATCTTCTGAATGTACTTAATAAAATCATGGATAGTATTGATAAAATGCCAGAAGAAAGTGAATCCCTTGATAACATGGAAGTGTCAGACATACCAACTCTGTCGCAGGACACAGATGAACCTTCAGAAATAGTGACACCATGCCAGATTGCTGATACACATTCTAAGCTTGTGCCTGCTAATGAAGATGATTTAATTTTTGCTAAGCCCTTTGAAGTAAGCTCCTTAAAAGGTAAACATAAAAAATCCCAGGATAATCTAAAAGCAGATGATACTAGTGCCCTAAAATCAAAAGATGTTTATAATGAACCTCAAGCATCTTCTTCAAAAAGCGATGAAGAAATTTCAGCTATATCTTTAGAAATAAATGTTGAAATCCCTTCACCTCAAGGGGATAAAGAACTTTCACAGATAAATGAAGATATACATCCACAACCATCTACATCAAAAAAACAAGATGAGATATTAGATGATACTTGTTTAAAGAACTCTGTTGACCTTTACGCTCCTGATTCTGGACCTCAGATGTATCAAATAAAATGCGATCTAGTGACCCCTCCTATTATAACAAAGAATCTACCGCAGGTATTCCATTATTTGCCTATTTATGGCAAGCCAGGACCGAATATGAAATTAAAAGATTTCTATAGGAGTAAGATTAGGGAATATGTTGGATGTGATCTAGACGATGATGACTTTAGTGATTTGGAAAATTATTGCAGGTGAGTATAGTTTTGAGTTCTTTACTGCAAATAGTGGTTTAAGCAATCTTATTCTAATTATCTCTAAAACTATAGATTTTTTAAATTAGTTTTTGGATGTCCTAATTTAATTCTCCATGTGATGACAGAGTAAGAATACAATTCAGCACCTATCTTGCCAGTGTGTGGCGTAAAAGATGACTAAGAGATATAATAATAATTTAATAATAATTTTAAGACAACACCATGCACTAAGGAAACAATCCTTGTATTGCTGGGAACTTTACAAACATATAATTAACGGACACAAATTACATCCAGACTCTGAACAACAAGTTGTGGATCACACAAAGTGTTGTCCTGCGTGGGATTCGAACCCCCGACACTGGCGTTGTAAGTCGCTATCTTAACCATTACGCCATCTGTGCAGTCATAATAAGTCATAATTTTAGGAGTGGTAGGACCACACTGTAGACAGTTATCTGTCTACAGCCGCGGGCCGGTCCGTCCGGGGCAGTACCATGCTCTCGCAGAAAATCGACGTCTGAGTAGTAGCAATTTGTTACTGCGCTTCGTTCGGTGAGCGAGAGAGCCGGAAGCTCAACTTTCTGAGGGTGATTGCGTGTGGAGGGTTTTGGTGGTGCCCTTGGTATCACCGAGCCTCAATGCACGCATTCACACTCCCTTCGCTTTCTTCGCGGTAGGCAACGGTCTTGTAAAGGTCTATGAGCGGCAGCAACACTTACCATCAGGTGTACTGTTTGCTCATGTGCCACCGTTTGCAATAAAAAAAAATGCATATAATATCTATCTATTCAAGAAAATGAAAACTCGAAACAGATCCGTGTCAACACATATAATCAGTGTGCTTTATTAGGTTAATTTTCCTACTATATGATGCCTGAGCCCAACAGTGGGACGTATATGGGCTAAGATGATGATGATGATGTAATAATATCTACCCTTTACCATTATTAGTTATTAAATTTTGACCCACATTTTGATACAAATTTATTGCTAATACAAAAAGAAAATGATTCTATATGAAAAAATTATAAAGTTTTTGAACCTTAATTATTAAACATTAAATTTGTAATAATAATTATTATACATATTATATATATATTATGACAATTTATTAATTTAAACCTAAAAATATTATTTAATTTATAA
Organism: Lymantria dispar; assembly: GCA_032191425.1. Taxonomy (NCBI): domain Eukaryota; kingdom Metazoa; phylum Arthropoda; class Insecta; order Lepidoptera; family Erebidae; genus Lymantria; species Lymantria dispar. The sequence goes on from CM063452.1 coordinate 33,012,171, forward strand.
TTTCCTGATATTGTAACCTCCTGAATATACTTATAATTATTTAAATAGTCAAACCAGTAATGTATTTAGTGTTAATGTGTATTTTTTAGTCCTGAGCACATGAAAACCAATCGAGAATTAAAGATGGAGACATCTGTTCCAGTAGTGGGCGGCCTAAGCAGTAGCGTGCTTCACAATAACTTCAGCAAGCCTGCCATGGACAATGAACCTTTCAATCTTGTCACACTTAAGAAGAACAAGATTCGGAATGTGAGTGATACAAAAGGTCTATACTTGAAAAAGTTCAAGTACAGAGGTGTAAAGATTCTACCATTTACGCAGGAGGTTAGTCAATATTTGTCTCAATTTTTTTTAAAGAAGTCAAATGATTTATAACTGCATTTAGATGTGAAACATCTATAGGCGAAGGTAAATCTAATCGTAGGCGTGGCGTAACGTGTAGCGTGAAGCTACGTGTGGCGCAAAGCTAGGCGTGGCGTGAAGCTACGCGTGGCGTAAAGCTACGCGTGGCTTGAAAAGTTTGCTCAATATTTGAAATATGTTTGAATTTTTAGGCGTGGCGTGAAGCTACGCGTGGCGTGAAGCTACGCGTGGCGTAAAGCTACGCGTGGCTTGAAAAGTTTGCTCAATATTTGAAATATGTTTGAATTTTTAGGCGTGGCGTGAAGCTACGCGTGGCGTGAAGCTACGCGTGGCGTAAAGCTACGCGTGGCTTGAAAAGTTTGCTCAATATTTGAAATATGTTTGAATTTTTAATTCTTTTATTTAATGAATAAAATCATCATTTTCGAAAACAAAATCGTAATACTTTTATTTATACATTATGCCATATTAGTTCCTGTTGTAATCTGTTCTTTTATGCGTATATACTTGTACAAAATAATTTCGATGTTTCACATTTGTTAAGCGTACTGAGTGACGGCTCACTTTCTTTAGCACATGTCGTGGTATTTATTCCTTGATACTTGGAATCATTAGGTCGCGTCAAACATGGGTTTGTCATAGCTTTAGAGACCGTGGGTTTCTCTGCGTATATATCTTCACGGAGCACTTTTCTTAAATGAGATGTTTGACTTTTACCTCACATTATCACCACTAAATCAGTTTAATATTTTAGTAGAGCTATGCTAATGAAGGTTTTCTGCCTGCAGCTATGAATAGGCCGGCTTTTGTGGGATAGTGACAGAAATGTGAACTTTTCTGATAGACGTCGGACGTTTCCAATAACTATAAATGCGAGTGACAAATTGAATGTTATACATCACTCCACGCTACTCCAAAAAGTAGAAAGAAAGAAAAATAGTTTATTTCTCCCTCATAGATAGATACATATTTGTATAACTTAGTTTATATTGTAGATAGATGTAAGAGTTGGGATCCCACCCCTAAGCAAGTAGAAAGATCACTACTCAGCTTAATTTTTAACACAACAACGCTGTTTTTCAGTAGCGGCCTGTTGTATGACGATTGTCAGCAAACTAAACACAGACTACTTATTACTTACTAACATAGACTTACTAACACTTGCAAATGATAATAAAAAATAAAAAGATAAAAAAAAAATACAATAACACTAAAAAATTAAAAACTGGAATGATTGGAACAGTATTTCGATAAGTGTAGGTTCAAATCTGGCATGTAACAAACACTTTTCATTCACAAACGTGTTACCTAGCACCCTATACCAACCCACCTGACCAATATGGTATAGTAGGTCACTTTCCCTCCCAACGTGGAAGAGGCTGGACATTTTTCTTTCTAAATAATCATCACTATCACAGCTCATATACGTACCACTGCTGGGCATGAGGCTCCACCATAATATGAGGGAAATTGGCATACTATAACACACTGGACAGATGTGTTGGCAACACGCATAGGGTTTTATTTCGAGTTTTCCTTCTCTTACATAGATGTTACATAGATATTATATCCCTTAGTCGTCTTTTACGATACCCACGGGCAAGATAAGGAGTGGTGAATTGAAATCTACTTTGCCAAAGATGTATAATAATATTCCAAATAATATCATTTCAGTCTACCGCCGTCCACTGCTGGACGCCCTCATGTTACGACATAAAGTGCGGTCCTGTGCCGCCTGCATCCAACGACGCTCAGCAACTTTCACCAGGTTGTCGGTCCATCTAGTGGTTTTGTTCTACACTGCGTCGTCCGATACGTGGTCACCACTCGAGAATCTTTCTTCCACAGCGGTTGTCGGTTCGTCGAGCGATGTGGCCTGCCCATTGCCACTTCAGCGTGCTAATTCTTCGTGCTATATCGGTTACACCCGTTCTTCTGCGGATTTACGTATACCGGATCCCGCTCCATAGCACGCTGAGCGACTTTGAGCCTTCCAAATAATAATATATTGCTATTTATAATTTATAGGAAAATTCTGACCAAAGCGTTCTAGCTGATACTGAAGACGAGGTGTTGGTTCCTGGTGTAGATCTGCTGTATAGAGTGAGGGTCTACCGGCCATACAGCTACAGTGTCAATAAATGGCGATTGGTAAGTTACTAAATAATAATCATCATTTTCTTCTTCTTACCTCATACATCACCTAATCTTGGGCTCGAATCTGCTTTAAAATAGCAGAGATATTGCATATCCAGATTCTTTATCTGAGTTTAGGAAGAAGATATCTAGCATACCTCAATGTTTATAAATTGATGTCTCCGTGTGGTGATGGAGTAACAATACAACGCACCCTTGGGTGCCCTTGGGTGTCGTAAAAGACGACTAAGGGATATAATATCTACGCAATAGAAGGACAACTCGAAATAAAATCCTACGTCTGACCAGCGTGTTATAGTAGGTCAATTTCCCTCCCATTGTGGAGGAGGCTCAAGCCCAACAGTGGGACATATGAGCTGTGATGATGATGATATAAATTTGTAGAGGTAGTATGGTAATTTTGATGAAACTAACCCACTTTTAATGCTCTTAGGGAGCCTATTCCCTTGTACACTCAAACACCCTCCATGGCTATGTACGGATGGTATTTATAGTCCATAAAATATAGCTTGATCTCTGCGACAGATGTCAACAAAACCAACGAAGTAAGTTTGAACGAGCAACATGTTTACAATTTCATTTTGTATCAAATATATTGCCATTCTTTCTGTGCCAGTTTTATTGCAACTGAGTTGCAATATATTATAAATATAAAAATATTATTATTCATGCCTAAAATGTACCTCGTAAGTACTGAAATACCTTTTTTTTTTTTTTTTTTATGGGTGGGCTATGGCAAGCGCACGCGCGGTCCAGTTCGTCCGGGGCGATGAAAGGACGGCGCGCGGGCCCATAACCCACCCGTACCCACGTCACCTCGTTGTTGGGCCGACCACCGGAGCAGATGTGACTTGTCGTATCTATTAAAAAAATCATTTTTGAGCATCAAAAATCAGAAGAGGCTCTGAAACACGATACTAGTGCCATTTAATTTAATTTATGTTATTTAGTGATGAATGATGATTAATAGAAAACAAACAAAGGGGAAGTATCAGTTTTTTTATGAATATAGTATTTATACTCTTATGTATATAAGTATTATTTATATATTAGGTATATCAGAATTCAATAGATTTATTTACCATTATTAATTTAAAAATTTACTTACCATCTTGATTTAGGCATCAGTTGCTAATAGTAATAATTTGACACTATTATAATTTATTATCCAATATCCTATATTTTATGCAAAATTACTCACACCACATTATGATAATCATGTTATCTGGACGGCAACAATATATAAATCAATATTTTATTTTTATTTTAATGTTAAATTGAAATTGAATATTGTAATCATAAATTATGCCATGTTGTGCTAAATGTCATCTGTATGTACATATATGTAGTACATCACCGGGAAATGTTCGCCCTGCCACAGATTATAAATCTGTAATTTAATTGCACACAGGACAAGTACCTATGGAGCCAGCTTATTATTTCTTTATTTTATTTTTATAATTTTTTTTTTTTTACTGTTTGTGCTTTATGTTTGTTTGTGTGTGTATGTACCTTCGGCGTGGTTTAATTGTGTTTTATCTTTAATTTCGTATTGTATTTTTATTTTATTTTTTGGCATGCTTTTTGTTAATTTGTTTCACTCGTTTTATTTCGTGACGTCAACATAACGACTCCACGGAAGATCAGTGCAGGTTTTTTCTTAAGCTGCAATATGCTGAGTAGGAGTCGTTTTGTTACGAGCTGTTATGTATTTATTTAAATAGAATGTAATTCATGCTTTTCTGCGTCAATTTAGCTCGTGACAATAAATAATTTTTCATTTCATTTCATTTCATTCGTCATTGACGGAATACCCTTTCGGGTAACCTCACCTCTCGACGTCCTGGAACGTCGGTCGCCGTCGCGCGGTCTGCCACTCTGCGGGTGACGGACAATTCCCCGGTCCGATCACCCGCGGCCTCGGCTAGGGCGGCATTAGGCGCTACTTGGAGGGGCGCAGCGTCCTCTACGTTGACCGAGTAGGGGACGTTATGCGAACGCCCATGACGTGCGGTGTCCCGCAGGTGTCGGTTCTGGGTCCGACCCTGTGGAACATCGGCTACGACTGGGCGTTGAGAGGAAGCCTCCCACCCGGGCTGGGCGTAATTTGCTACGCCGACGATACACTCGTCACAGCCCGGGGTGGGACGCTAGAGGGGGCGGCACGCCTGGCAACTCTCGCGCTGGGGTTGAGGGTAGCCCTGGAAAAGACGGAGGCCCTTTTGTTCCATGGCCTCCGTACCGCCGGGCCTCCCGCCGGCGCTTCGATCACCGTGAAGTCGGTCACCATAGTCGGGCGGCATTAGGCGCAGATACTCGCGCCTGCGCCGCCCGAGTCGCCGGCGGCGGAACGTGTCGCCGAATAGGAGCTCTACTCGCACACGATCCGCCGCCTACTTCCGTGAGATTACGGCCTTACAGAAGGCGGCGACCGCGTCCCAGTTCCTGACACTGACGAGCATCTCCCTGGCGATGGTTGGCAGCGCCAGGTCGGCACCGATAATTGCGACGAGTTCACGACGATCCCCCTCCCATGCAGCACACTCCTCGAGCGTGTGCTGCGCCGTGTCCTCGTCGCAACTGCAGTGGTGGCAGGACGGTGTGCTCTCGCTCCTGACAATCTTGTGCAGGTACTTCCCGAAGCAACCGTGCCCCGTCAGCACCTGCACCAGTCGGAAGGAAAGCACCCCGTGCATCCGCTCCAACCACTCCATCAGCACCGGCCGGAGGGCCTCGACGGTCCTGACACCGTACCGAGGACTCTCCAGCCGGACTGCCCAACGGGCAATGACTTCTCGGCGGGCGACGACCCGCCAGGCGGTGATCTCTTTGATGGAGACCATGCTGCCGCGGGCGCGCGTCTCCGACACCCGCCGATAAATGTCGGCGAGCATCTCCGCCTCCAGGTCCCAGGAGGCACACTGCCTCCGTCGCCACCGTGCGGTAACCCCGTATGGCCCTGATCGCCATGACCCTCTGTGGTCGCCACAGGAGGGCCCTAAGACGGACGGTCAGGGACCCCGCCCACACCGGTGCGCCATACAGGGCCATCGACCGGATCACCCCCACGTACAGCTGTCGGCACGTAGCACTGGGTCCGCCCACATTCGGCATCAGCCGCGAAAGAGTGGACGCCGCGCTGACAAGCCGGGGAACAAGTCGATGGAGATGCTCCCGGAACCAAAAATGTCCGTCGAGCACCAGGCCCAAGTACTTCATGTGGGCCTGGATGCTGATGGTGACCGACTTCACGGTGATCGAAGCGCCGGCGGGAGGCCCGGCGGTACGGAGGCCATGGAACAAAAGGGCCTCCGTCTTTTCCAGGGCTACCCTCAACCCCAGCGCGAGAGTTGCCAGGCGTGCCGCCCCCTCTAGCGTCCCACCCCGGGCTGTGACGAGTGTATCGTCGGCGTAGCAAATTACGCCCAGCCCGGGTGGGAGGCTTCCTCTCAACGCCCAGTCGTAGCCGATGTTCCACAGGGTCGGACCCAGAACCGACACCTGCGGGACACCGCACGTCATGGGCGTTCGCATAACGTCCCCTACTCGGTCAACGTAGAGGACGCTGCGCCCCTCCAAGTAGTCTGCCACCAGCCGCCTGAGGTACACGGGCACCCCGTGATACCTCAGCCCCTCCCTGATGCAGCTGAATGGCAGACTGTTGAAGGCGTTGGCGATGTCCAGGGAGACCGCCAACAGGACTCCTCCGTAGGTGACGGCCTCCGCTACCACGGCTTTCAGGCGCAGCAGGGCCGCGATCGTCGAACGCCCTCTCCGAAAACCAAACTGGGCGTCCGACAAATCGGGCCCGACCCCGACGAGGTGCCGCTCGATGCGGGCAGCCAACACCCTCTCCAGCAGCTTGGCCGCATCATCGAGCAGCACGATGGGCCTATAGGCCGAGGCCGACTCGGGAGACCGTCCCGGCTTCGGCAGGAGAACCAGTCTCCCCTCTTTCCAGCACCCAGGGAACTGCCTGGACGTCAAACAAGCGTCGAACAGTTCCCTGAGGCGTGGTCCCAGGTGTTCGAGGACCAGGGCCAGCACACGGTTCGGAATACCGTCGGGCCCGGGGGCGGTGGATTTGACTCGCATACGCGCCACCGCCGCCCCCATTTCCGGCTCCGTCATGGGCGGAGCACTTTCATCGTCGGCCTCCCGGTCGCTGTCCGGCGAAGCCATGACCGGGGGCGTGTGCTCCGCCCACCGTGGAAAGAGGTCCTCAACAACTGGTGAGGAGGCTGGGCTGGAGAGTCTCGGTGAGGGGGAGGCCCCGCCCGCGGAGCTTGTTCAGCGCCGCGAGGTAGGGGCGACCCCAGGAGTCACGCTCGAGACTGTCCAGCATCTCCCGCCGACTATCGTCCTTGGCGGTACGGACGGCCAGCCTGAAGGCAGACCGCGCACTGCGGTAAGCCTCGTACAGCTGGCCCTCCCGCTCAGCGTCGCGGTGACGCGCTCGGTAGTACTAAAAGTACTGAAATACCTAGTAAACATTTTATACATAAATGACGCTTACGCACGTACAAGATAATACTGGACTGAAAATAAAAAAGAGATGGAACAGTCGATATACGTAAATAGATAACCGATTTTTATTAAATTATTCATAAAAGAAATAAACCCAATACAGTACCTATATAAAACTTTCAATACATTTTTTACAATTAAAGCAGACAGTTACATTATAAAATACATAAATTGAATTAATTAAACATTAAAAAACTACCCTTCGTCTCAGAGTAAATGCTAATATTATGTACGCATTATTGTCAATAAACTAGACATATTTATTTATAAAACAGTCTTAATTGATCGATTGATATAACGACTGACCCTATTTGGCAAAAAATGATAAATGTTCTAGCAGGAACGCTCCAGTGATGATGATAATAGTGACCTTTTTTTTGTGGGTGGGCTGCGGTCGGCGCGCCTCCGCACCACTCCGTCCGGGGTGACAGGGGGGCTTAAGCACGCAACTCCCGCAACCCACCCGAAAACCACGTCGCCTTCGTCGTTGGGCCGACCACCGGAATGATAATAGTGACCTAGACCTTGATTGTACTCCTTTTGAATAATTAAAACAGTGAAAAAACAATTTTTGTTTGAAGTAAATTCGAAACGTCGGGCAATCATGAATCAAATACAAACGCGATATAATCCGTAAAAGTAGTTTTATTTACAATTGAAAAAGATTTTCATTGATTGTATTTTAATTATAATAGAAAATCACAATTATAAAAATAAAGAGTTTATCGATAAAAAACTACGGACTTTATCGTGTGACAGCACTAGGGACAACTGTCACAGAGATCATCCTAGAGAGTTTTTGGTGGGAATCTGAAGTGTCATGTGGTGTTCTTGTATTATATTCAATATCTTAGTGTTTTAACGTGTTATATTAAATAATTTTGATGGCATTTTATGTAATATATAGTGGCAAAACTGCGGAGGTGTAGTGAATATGATATAAAATTGCTTGCTATACATACCTTTTTGTTTCCACCAAAATTCTCAGAAGATACCCTTAACAGTGGCCATTATACTGTTGAGGGCGACACTTTGACTTACTGACAGACCATTACTGACATGAAGAAACTGAGAACTTGAAAAGATAATTATAACTCGACACTGGCAAAAATGGCTCGTATTTGTAGCTGATTGCCAAAACAAAGAAGAAGAAGAGATCATCCTATATTTTATGGACTATAGTTTGCAGACTTTGGGGGCTGAGACCTCCTCTAAAACATCCCAATCTATACAAAAAAATAAAATTGAAGTCTGTGTTTGTAATGTCAAAATGATAAGGTTTTACATGCTCATAAGTTTATTTGCATGATACATAGGTGTCTACGAAAAACCTAAGTAATTTGTTTAGAAGTAAGAATCTACATGTAAACACACACAGAGACCTACTGCACTCGTTCACGCACATACACACACACACACACACACAAACGCATACAGTCTACTATTCTAACTATTGAGTAATATTAAGTTAGTGCAAATAAAATATCCAAAAGAATTAGACGTATTGCGAGTTTACTTAAATCACCCAATAAGCAATAGACCTTATCAACCTATACATAGGCATCGTGCAAATCAAACACAAATATAGATATAACATTTACGCAAGAGAAGGAAAACTCCAAATGAAACCCTATACCTGTCAGTGGTCGGCCCGACGGAATACCCCCTATTTGGGGTACCCTCCCATTGACCGACGTACCCCCCTCGGGGAGGACATCGGTCTTTCCTCACGCGGTCGGCCTCTCAGCAGGTGACGGACTAATTCCCCGGGCACGTCACCCGCGGCCACGGCTAGGGCGGCATGAGGCGCCTACGCCGCCTATTAAACACATACTAATATAAACACGTAGAACGCTGGGAACTGGAGATTACACAGGAGCATACATATGGACAATGCTTACTAGAGGATAGTGGCTACCGGGTTGAGAGCCCTCAGCGCTCACCCATAGTCCGGGCTAAGCTGTGAAAGCCATCTGCGGCTAACATCTATACACACCCAAAAAAAGGGGATAGTGGGGACGTTACGCGAATGTGTTCTATCTCATTCTCTCGCTGGCTGAATCCTATGCATTTACGTATTTGTGTCTCTATGGACTCGGTTTTTTCGTTTGTTGTTTGTTGTAGTTTTAAATCACAACGACGCTAAAGAAGTTTCACTTAAAAACTGGACAGGCCCCGTAATGAAACCTGATAGAAACTTTTGTATTACAAGTAAACGTTTTTAATTATTCATTAATCACTTTTGTATAGCAAAGATTGTCTTTGTCAAGATTTGTCGTCTCGGCTCATATATATCCAAATTTTCGTCATATAAAAAATTTGAGGATCAGAATTTCAATGCCCTCCCTGAAAAAGTACTCCCTAGAGTACCGGGCACCCAACTTTCGGAGGGTGTTTGCGTGTGGTGGGTTTTGGCCTTTCCATCATCCATCCATCACAGATCATATATCTACGTTGGGCTCGAGCCTCCCCCACAGTGGGAGGGAAATTGACCTACTATACCACATTGGTCAGACGTTTTGGTATAGGGTTTTGTTTTGAGTTTACTTTCTCTTGGATAGATGTTATATGCATATTATATCCCTTAGTTGTCTTTTACGACAGCCACGGGGAAGGTAGGGAGTGGTGAATTGTATTCTTACTCCGTCATCACACGGAAAATGCGGGGTGATACCTTTAGTATCACCGAATCACATTCGGTGGTGGACAGGTTCGGTGGTACTAAAGGCATCACTACAGTGAAGGGAGTGGAAGTAGGCTGCGACCTAGTAGGGGTCCATGAGCGGCAGCATCACTTGCCATCTGGTGTTGCCCGTTTGCAATAAAAAATAATTCAAAAATTCTGTTGTTTAATAAATTATTTAAAATTGTTTGTATATGTTGCCAGACTCGTACTCGTCATTCGGTATTCAGTTGTGACATAGTGCTGTCAGGGCGGCACAGACTGACCGACCTACGGGACCGTTTCGTGTGTCACAACGACTTCGACATGCGTGTGGACGTGTCTGATCATCCCGATCTGATGCCAACTGCCAAAGCTAAGGTGAGTTCTCTTTCTATTCTTCACAGCCCATACACGTTCTTTTTATGAAAAACAACGCCCTGCGCTAAGGAATTATTCCTTGTATTGCGGGGGACTTTACAAAAATATAATTAACAAACACAAATTACACCCGGACTCGGAACAACAATTTGTAGATCGCACAAAGTGTTGTCCTGCGTGGGATTCGAACCCCGACACTGGCGCTGTAGATCGGTATCTTAACCACCACGCCATCTGTAGAGTGTGTGAATAACATACGCCGCGGCTCAGACAAGTTATTATAGGGTTTTCTTTCGATTCGATATGCAAAAGCATAGACGACGTCAGACAGACGATCGGAAATCTATATATCTATACAAATAATTAAAATTCAAGTGCCTGTTTGTAATGTCAAAATACTGGATTTTTTTCATGCTCACACGGTTATTTGCAGGACACCTATGCCTATAAACTATTTTAAAATTTTTGTCTGTCTGTTTGTTTGGGGTAATCTTCAAAACGGTTGGACAGATTATGATAATATTTTACTACCAGATAGCTGTCTATATATAGAGTAATGGTATTCCTACGGGAAGGGGAACTACGCGCGTAATGGCGCGCGGACTTTTAACTTACCGTATAGGGAATACGGTTATTCCTAATAAGTCAACCGAATCCTTGAAGTACGTGGCCAACCCGGCGGTTGGCCCTTTCGGGTGTCATTTCTCGTAGCCGCTCCGGCGGCAACCAACAGTACAGCCGGGGCTTCGCCCTCGCGTGGTAAACCTCTCTGTTGGTGATAGAATATTTTGTGATCCGCTAGTGCGGCAATAGTGAGAATATTAGTAGGATTATCGGCAATACAAATACTATCGATAGTGAAGTTATTAGGGATGAAAATAGTAGCAATACTATTATGCACCGTGGAATCTAATTGGCTGTTTTCCTGAAACGTATGTACTCAGTTAATTATTCTTAATATTGGGGATCTTAAGAATAATTAACTGAGTACATACGTTTGAGAAACATAACTAAAAACTTAATATAATTAGAAAAAAGTCTGATAATTAGACATTCTTAAGTTTGCCTGACATGCAACGGTATTGTTCCCAACATGCCAACGACATAGCATTCGTATTAAATCGTTATAATAGGTAAAACAAAATAGTTTTAGGCATGATGACGTGCGACACCTCGGAGCTCGGTGTCGCACGTCATCTGCTCGCCTCCCGCACCCCTTTCTTCTTTTGTGATGCGCCCGAGTCGCGTGACCTTGGTCTATGTTTTAATAGCTCAGTTAGCATGCTACCGTACCTACGGTCAATGCCCTTAACCACATGTTACAGTTATGCAACAATTATATTTTAAGGAAACGTCCGGGATTGCAAATGGCAAGAATTTATGTTTTTATTTTATTGAATAAATGATATAGTATGGTTCTATATCATTTACTGAGTATGTACGTTTCGGCCGAACAGCCAATTAGATTCCACGATGTATTCAGCAGTTACAACATTTTGTACTATTGATAGTATAGATACTATCAATATCGATAGGGCTATCGATATTGATAGTATCGATACTATCAATATCGATAGAGCTATCGATAGTGAAACTATCGACAGTTCGGCATCACTTGAAGCTACCATAGCGCGCATATCACCAACTTCATCGAACACTACTAGACGGTGCTAGTGTACCGGATACGACTCGATTGCTAAATAATACATCTATATTTTACTCATCATCGCAGCCTACATACGTCCCGAGACTCGAGACTCCTCCACAGTGGGAGGGAATTTGATCTACTATACCATGTCAGGCAGACATGTAGGTATAGGGTTTCATTTCGAGTTTTCCTTGCATAGATCTTATGTGCATATTTTACCCAGAGCCGGATTATTTATAAGATGGATTGGGCAACTGCCTAGGGGCTCCGCATCAACTAGGGGCCCGGAGCAAGCACCAAGAAAAAATTCAATTTATCAAACAATTTTTTTTGTAAATTCTCATTTCTTTTGTATACTCCATCATGAGACCTGGATCATCATTTTACTACAATTATAACCTAATCATTAAGATAATTTCAATAAAAGTAAAAAGAAATGCATCAGGCATGTGAGGTGATGTTATAGCATCAAGTCAAGGTGATAAGGTATGTTGTTGCTATAAGCGATTGAAGTAACAGGATACTAAAGAAGTCTATCTGATCGACTGGACTTTTGTAATGGAAAATATATATTTTAAAAAGTAACAAAAGGTTAAAGGAAAGGGGCCCCGAGAATTGAATTACCTAGGGGTCCCAAGAACTGCATTGCCTAGGGGCCCCTGATAGGGTTAATCCGGCCTCGATTATCCCTTAGTCGTCATTTACGACATCCACTGGCAAGATAGAGAGTGGTGAATTGTATTCTTACTAGTGTTGTAACGAATGTTAAGTTTGAGACATTCGCGAATGCGAATGTGAGTGCGAATATTTATTTTCAATATTCGCGAATGCGAATACGAATGTTAGCTTTCAAATAAAGCACGTACAAAATATCATACAGATTTGACATTTCGTACCAGCCATGTTTAAGCCAAATATAGCCAAGGTTAACCGTTACAAGCCGAACGAATGAAACATGTTAAATGCATGGTATGTCACTTAATTTAATAATTATTAAACCAAAACAATTTTTTTCAAATAGAATCATTTTTTTTAACTGGCAATTAATTTGTATAAAAATGTGGGTCATAATTTAATAACTAATTATCTAGCGGGTAGATATAAAACCCTGTATTACGGGGTAAAATATCATGACTTTCTGGACGCGAGACATCTTAGTCCGCCCGTGACCATGAACCCTTTAAAGTGTTCGAAACATTGGGCAATCTAAAATCAAATACAAACGCGATAAAAGCCGTAAAATTGGTTTTTATTAATTATTTACATTTAATTATTTACAACGTGTAATACTGGCGAAAACAACAGAAATCATATTTTTATAAATTATGTTTTTCGTGTTTCTGTGATTTAGTTTATATTTTAACTAGCTATCCGAAAGATGCTGAATTTTATGCTATAAATATTATTCTGATCATTTCAGTGGTTTTCGCAGTATAACCTAACAAAAAACCGGCTCCCCATTTATTAACATATATTAGACTGACAAGAATAAGAGACAGTATTTTTAATTTAGTTGCTGACCTGAGTGTTCCATAATAATTTTTATTCAAATATTATAATTAAATAACAATAATAAATATAATCAGTTATAAATATTATCATTCTATTCCACAATTACCTATATAATTTCCTTTTAGTTTGTCAAATACATTCGCCAAACATTCGCATCGTTTCTTGCGAATGCGATTGCGAATGTCTAAAATATATGCGAATATTCGCGAACACGAATATTCGTTACATCACTAATTCTTACTCTTTCACTGCATGGATATTTTACTCAATGTTAGTTATTGTATGATTTTAGGAGCTGTTCCCGTCCGGTTTCCTGTTCATAAACAACGTATTCTATGTGGACACACGTGAAGGTTGCATAGACTATAGCGCCCCCATACGCGAGTGGGCGATCAAACGGAAGATTGGAGACTTCCCCAAGAAGGACATGAGCGAAGTTAGGTTGCAGGATCTTGTTATCAAGTTGGGATACCCTGAGGTATGTTGTTGTTGTTTTTTAAAAAAGAATACCCCACACTAAGAAATAAATGGGGGTCTATATTGTGTGTGTGGTGACGGAGTAAGAATACAATTCACCACCCCCTATCTTGCACGTGGATGTCTTAAAAGATGACTAAGGGATGTATGAATACGCATAGAACATCTATTATGCAAGAGAAGGAAAACTCAAAATAAAACCCTATGCCAACCTGTTTGAACTAGCAAGGTATAGTAAGGTCAATTTCCCTCCTATTGTGGAGGAGGCTCGGGTTCAACAGTGGGACGTATATGAGCTGAAATGATGATGATTGTGTAAGTTATCTGTAAAGTTCCACGCAGACCATTATCTCATAACCATCTCAGTTCAAATACGTCCCACTGCAGGGCTCGAGTCTTCTCCACATTAGGAAGGCAAAACAAGTTTTATTTGGAGTTTTTATGCTCTTAACTGGGCAGAGTCCAGGAAGTGTCCCGAAGGGAAGTAATCCGGTGGTGGAGAGAAGATCTTGTGTCCCCCGTAGCGGGGCCGGGGACTGTGGAGGCGGTTGCATCGCATCTGTCTCCACCGCTGGCTCGGGAGAAGGCACGGCAGCCTTACATTTAGTATGGTGCAGGTGCTTAACGGACATGGGGTCTTCGGTAAGTACCTGCACAAAATTGTAAGAGAAGAGGCCCCAGAATGCCATGAGTGTGGCGCGCTAATCGACGATTCGCGCCACATACTGGTATGCCCCGCCTGGGGGCCTCAGCGCCACGTCCTGTCAACAGGGAACAAGAGACCTGTCGTTGCCAACAGTCGTCACCAAGATGCTCGGCAGCGACAGTTGTTGGCCGTCGCTGGCCTCCTTTTGTGAGGCTGTCATGACAAGGAGGGCCGCGGAGCGGGTACGAGAGGCGCTTGCGTCCGCTGACTTACTCCGCCGGCGGCGACCAGGGAGGAGGAGACGCCGCTATGCGCTCCTCCTCCCACCGCCCTGAATGATGACAGGACGTGGCCAGACGGACAAGCGTTGGGGTGTCGGGGATAGAATGTCATCAGACGATCTCTGCGGCACCCCGTAAAAGCACGGAAGGGGCCGCTGTAGTTTTAATTGGTATTTCGGTCGCTTATGCGGGCGGCGAGTCCCACACTCATTCCCCTGTCTATTTCACCGGCGGGGGGATAATGCGAAAATACATTTCCACAACGAGAAAAAAAAGGCTAGTAGACGTATTGATATAGCTTTAATTTCGAGTTTTCTTTCTCTTGCATAGATGTTATATACCTAATATAATATCCCTTAGTCGTCTTTTACGAGACCCACGGGCAAGATAGGGAGTGGTGAATTGTATTATTACTCCTGTCACTATACGGGCAATTGTTATTAAAAACGAATTAAAATAATAATTAAATAATTATTTTTGTCACTAGGTATATATTCATCAAGGGAACTGCGAACACGTGTTTCTCTTCTCTGAGATCCGTCTTGTGGGTCCAAATGACCCTCTCCGGATGTCCAGGTACCCGTGCTCCACTGCCATAGCACAGAACCAGACCGTGTACTGCACAACTTGTGCTGAGTTCAGTGCGAAATGGATCGTGGTTGGAAGTGATCGGGTGCCCTTCGACCCTGGATTCTTCTGTGATGCCTGTTTCAAGTTATATATGTATAAAGATGGTCATAAAATTGGTCAGTTCAAGGCTTATCGGTATAGAGGGAACGCTTTGAATGTTTTGAAACCGTGACAAATAGTCGATATTGCTTATTCAATTGTCAATTTATGGTGGTTTTACTTTCCTAAGGGTATTATTTAGCCTTTTGCTGTCCACTGACCTACATCTTGCCCAAAAATGTAGTGCCGTAATCACCACGTTTGGGTGGTGGACGAAAGGGGTGGTGGTTTGCATTAGTAATGATCATAAACTCGATATAAATATTATGCTGGTATATCACGCGACGGGTGGAACGTAGGCTAGGGCTTGCTTCTAAGTATGTAAATAGTCAAATAGTGGTCCTTCAAGCCGGATTAACGATTTGGGGTTTATTTCACACAAGTGAAATAATAATCCATAACGAAGCTAACGGTAAAGACTGTTATTTAATATAAAAAATAACTGTGATAAAAACTTCTGTCAGTTAGTAACTAGTTTTTAATAAATTGTTAAGAAATATCTTGCTTGTTTTATTGTCTATTTTAGTAATTATTGATAAGTATGCACGAGAACCTAAGTACAAAGTAAGAGCCGTCTATCAATCTATCCATCTACTTTTTAAGGATCAGTTGCTGTTGTGTTTCCTAGTAAAACGTTGCTGTTCACTCCACTGGGTACTCCACTTAAATGATTTTTATATCTCCCATGGCAAAGTAAAGGATGATGAGAACCATAGACACATTAGGCTAAGCGAATATAGAGTAGTAGTTTACCAAACATTAGTCAAATAATAGTCATAATAGGAACGCGTAACAGTAAGTGAGGCGTCTCAATCGCCAACGTTTTGGTGCCTGACGGGTGAGCAAGTTGAATATCTATACTAATAAAGCTGAAGAGTTTGTTTGAACGCGCTAATCTCAGGAACTACTGGTCCGATTTAAATAATTATTTCAGTGTTAGATAGCCCATTTATCAAGGAAGGCTATAGGCTATATTTAATCACGTTAAGACCATTAGGAGCGGAGCAGAAATGAAGAATGTTTAAAAAATCAGGAATTTTTTCCTTGTGAGAGCCGCCGCTGCGTGCGCTACGTAAACTGTTAGTTTTGAAAAAAATATATATGACAGAATCGTATTATTTAAAAATATTTTCACCTCCTACGTAAACAAATTAGCGGGTTAAACTTAGCGGTAGTCCAAAGTAACTATTCCACGTGCACGAAGTCGCGGGCAGCAGCTAATTTTAAATAAAACTCCGGATTTTATATTTAAAAATTAATGTAAATGTCTGTAATAACGATGTTGGACGTGAGACATCATAGTCCTCCCCGGTGACCATGAACGCTGCAAAGTGTTCGAAACGTCGGGCAATCATAAATCAAATAGAAACGCGATAAAATCCGTAGTTTTATTTAAAATGTGTAATACGTAAACATCAGAAATCATTAAGTTGAATATTGTATTGTATGAATAGGTCTTGATCGCTTGCTTGTCATTGTGTGTGTAATATGTCTATAGTAAAGGCAATTATATACGTCAGCCTTCGTATGAAAGCTGTTATAGTTGGTTACCAAGTAGGCAAGCAAAAATTCTTTTTCATTATATATTTAATCACTTGTTGTGTCGCTTTGTCTCCATTACCTAATATGGATATTAGTTTATAATATTTGTAATGACCAAATCTCGTGGCCACCAGTTCATGTCGGTGCCGAGAATTTCCCTAGTGATGGTCTGCAGCGTCAGGTCGGCACTGATGATTGCAACGAGTTCATGGCGCTGTTCTGCTCACTGGGCACACATCTCGAGCGTGTGCTGCGCTGTGTCCTGTTACACCAGGCCCAAGTGCTTCATATGTGTACCGGTGTTGACGGGGTCCGAATTGACGGTGATCAGTTTGCTTACTCTGGCAAACAATTCTAATTTCGAATCCAATTCAATTCCAATCTCACCAAACTTATATTTGGTACTCATAAACAAAATCGAGAACGAAGTCTTCGCGTTTGCCGTTGTTATTTTCACCAAATATGCCGTATAGTAGTACTTTAATAACGTCACTGAACTGGATCACCACAAAGACGCTTTCTTGAAAGTGTGCAACATTAACAATTTTAAACTATAGTCCATAAAATATAGCTTGATCTCTGTGACAGATGTCAACGAAACCAACGAAGTAAGTTTGAACGAGCGACATGTTTACAATTTCATTTTGTCTCAAACATATTTTCATTCTTCTCGTGCCAGTTTTATTGCAACTAAATTGCAACATATTATAAATAGAAAAATATTAATATTCATGCCTAAAATGTACCTTATAAGTACTGAAATACCTAGTAATCATTTTATACATAAATGACGCTTACACATGTACAAGGTCTTACTGGACTGAAAATAAAAAAGAGATGGGACAGTCGATATACGTAAATCGATAACGGATCTGTATTAAATTATTCGTAAAAGAAATAAACCCAATACAGTACCTATATAAAACTTTCAACATATTTTTTACAATTAAAACAGACAGTTACATTATAAAATACATAAATTGAATTGATTAAATATTAAAATACTACTTTTCGTATCAGAGTAGATGATAATATTATGTGCGTATTATTATCAATAAACTAGACACATTTATTTATAAAACAGTCGTAATTGATTGATTGATTTAACGACTGTCCCCATTTGGCAAAAATGATAAATATTCTAGCAGGAACGCTCTAGTGATGACGATAATAGTGACTTAGACCTTGATTGTACTTCTTTTGAATAATTAAAACAGTCAAAAAACACTTTTTGTTTGAAATAAATACAATAAGATTTTCATTGATTGTATTTTAATTATAATAGAAAATCACAATTATAAAAATAAAGAGTTTTATCGATAGAAAAACTTTATCGTAAGCGTGACAGAACTAGGGACAACTGTCACAGAGATCAAGCTATATTTTATGGACTATAAGTCAAAATCACGTCAAGAGTAGCAAATATTTGACATAATCGACGAGAGTCGAATTCGTTTAGTTTAAAAAAAATCCACCGCATTCGATTCCAATCGTGCGCTAGTGTCGCATTCAAGAGTACCAAATTTGCTTAAATTCGAGTTGCGATTGGATTTAGGATTGGACTCGAGATTCAAGAGTAGGCACACAGAGCGTCGGTGGGAGGACTGATGCAGAGACCATGGAACAATAAGGCCTCCTTGTCCAGTGACGCCCTCAAACCCTGTTTTTGTAATCGAAATGAACTATTGGTGCCAGTGTCGAGTTATAATTTTCTTCACAAATTGTTAAAAACGTGAAAAACTTTTTCACGTTTTTAGTCACATCATATAGTCGTTATTGATTGAATGCTGACAAAAAGCGCCATTCTACATTTTCACAAAAGTCCAACATTTTATTAAAAATTAACCAAAATTTATATTGTTAATAATTTTCATAGGTCTGATGGGATAAGAATACAACTGGTCGCCACCCCTTACTTGCCCGCGGAAGTGTTAAATATCATCTAAGGGTTCATCAGGAGAGTGGGCAGCAGCTTTCTCCTGAGAAACTAAAAGCTCATATGCTAAGTGCAGTAATTATAGTATTATCTCCTTATTAGTATCAGTGGCCTACACTAGCAGTGGACGATGAATGTCAGGGCTCATGAGGCAAAATAAAGTAAAACATGACATCAGGTATTGCGTGTTGGTTGATTGATACATTTATCTGAGATCAGCGGTTGATTGGCCAATCAAAGATGGTTGCCAGTAGATCTCACACAGATGCCACTTTACGAACTTTATAACTCTAAAATATTCAAAATGGCCGGACAGTAAAAAGAATATAAAAAACGCATACAAATCCATAAAATTTGTTTTGCCATTAACCAAGAATTAGTGTTAACATCTCACGAATTAATCAAATCTAGTAATTTGTCCATGTACCTACTCTAAGTAATTGCTTTAAAAAACAGTTTTGCCACATCTTTCTTTACCGTGGAATAAAGCTGCCTTTGAGATTAGCAAAAGGATTTTCCTAGGAGCCTATAAAACTGCGTAGTCCACCAACGAGGAGATTACGGTCGAGAGGAGAGTATCCTTCTAGGTGAGGTAACCCCAACCATGGATGTCTTTAAGCTGATGGACAGACGAATTAAGCAATTTATAATGTCCTGTGCGACTATTAATTACAAGTTTATACACTGTTATAAAGCTGAAAAGATATTTGTTTATTTTAGCGCCCCAATTTCACGTTTTCCCGTATAACGATGGGATAAGAATGCAATTGTCGCCACGGGCCTCCCCTTGCTTGCCCGTGGAAGTTGTTAGAATCAGGTAAAGGTCCATCAAGGGAGTGAGTAGCAGCTCTCCTGGGACGATTACAGCATTATCCCCTTAAATGACTAGCGAAACATAAGGGAGGTCTACGTCCAGTAGTGGATGGCGATACGCTGAATAATACTGAATCTTAAGTACTACAACTTGGAATGTGAAAACTTTTATTGTATGAGGATCAATCTAGAAAGGTTTTAGGCATATAAATAACGCTGTAATAAATCGAAATGAGGCAAGTGTTTATTAATGTTAGTAAATTGGGTAAGGCTCTATAATACTGGCATGTTGCGCATCGAGCGTTTTGTGCAGTAGCCGCGTTGTATTACAACTGCTGAGATAACAAATAGCTTGACTGATATAATATTAATATCATGTGACGATCTTGTTTAAATAAAATAATAAATATTCCGTATGGTGACGGAGTAAGAATACAATACACTACTCTCTATCTTGCCCGCGGATGTCGTAAAAGACGGCTACGGATATAACATACATGTAACATCTATGTAAGACAAGGAAAACTCGAAATAATATCCTATACCAACACGTCTGACCAGTGTGGTATAGTGGGACAAATTCCCTGTCCCAAGGCGGGAGGCCCGAGCTCAACAGTGGGACGTATATGGGCTGAGATGAATTATCCGGATACTTAGCAGCCGCGGGCCGGTCTGTCCAAGGTAGTACCACACTCGCAGAAAATCGACGTCTGAGTAGTAGCAATTTGTAACTGCGCTTCGTTCGGTGAGCGAGAGAGCCGGCAGCCCAACTTTCTGAGGGTGTTTGCGTGTGGAGGGTTTTGGTGATGCCTTTAGTATCACCGAGCCTCAATGCACGCATTCACACTCCCTTCATTTTCTTCACGGTAGGCAGCGACCTTGTGAAGGTCCATGAGCGGCAGCAACACTTACCATCAGGTGTACTGTTTCCTCGTCTGCCACCGTTTGGAATAAAAAAAGGATCGTTCTGGGGTTCTTGGGGAGGTATAAGTCCAGCAGTAGATATCTACGGGCTGATGGATGGAAGAATGGTTAATCCATGCAAGCGAATTTGCTAGTATATCTAGTTATAAGATAAATTACAACGAGAATCATAGGTATATGTTCCTTAAATGTCAGGTGCATCGGATGTTTCCGTGGGGGCGTTGAATGCCAATCTTAGAATAACCATCTCACACATTCGTGCTTAGTGCAATCATTACAAATATTAAACAATAATTCCCACTTGGACTGCGTAGTTATATTTTATAGTAGCAAATTATATAACTATAGAATAGGAAAATAAAAAAATAGGAAAACTTAGCAAATTCAGCAGCAATTCTTGTATATATATATATATATATATCTCAGTAATCAAAATCTTAGGTTAAAGTTAGCGTTAGCCCAAAGTATCTATACTATACCACGCGGACGAAGTCGCGAGCAGAAGTTAGTATTATATAAGAGAAGGAATACTCGACACAAAACCCTATACCTACCAACACGTCTAACTAGCGTGGGTCAATTTCCCTCCCATAGTGGAGCAGGTCTCGGACCTCCGGCCCAGCAGTGGGACGTGTATGGGCTGAGATCATGATGATGATGAATATCAAAACAATGTAATAAACATCAATATTCAGTTAAGTACGTAGGCTATAGTTGTTACCTAGATAATTATAACAAATGATGCTTTGGAGGCATAAAGTTAGATTGAATGAGCGAGTTATCAGCAGAGATAATAGATATCACGCAGCCGCCTCCCAGCGTTGTGAAATTGACCTGAAAACTGACGTGACCAGGTTAACGGATAAAAATAAATGCAAAATATTAACAGACTATTTTGAGCGGAAAATGTGAGTTCTTGATAAAAATCCGATAAGTTAAAGGCTGTAACACTTTTCGTGTGCTGAGTAAGTATGCAACTCGCTATTCTTGCTCATGGTTGTCGTAATTTCCTCACAATATTTGGAGATAATGCCGTAATCGCTACCCTTTTTTTTATGTGTGGGCTATGGTAAGCGCACGCGCGGTCCAGTCCGTCCGGGGCGATGAAAGGACGGCGCGCGGGCTCATAATCCACCCGTACCCACGTCACCTCGTTGTTGGGCCGACCACCGGAGCAGAGGTGACTTGTCATCAGTGGTCGGCCCAGTAATCGCTACCCTTGGCAGGCGCTTTAGTGATTATGATAAGTGTTCTACCTTTCCCAGAAGAGAGCTGTTGTCTGCCCTCCTAGTGAACCTTTAGCCGATTCTTACGGCTCCCACGGGCAAGCCAAGGGTGGCGACAATTGTATACGTATCCCGTCGCCAAACGGGTATTTATTCAGGTCAAGATTAATGGTCCCGGTACAATCACGACGTAAGAATATAATACAACAACCCTTTGAGTGTTGTAAAAGACGACTACGTCATTGATATGCAGCTAATATCGTTGCAGGAGAAAAACAAACCCAGCATAAAACCAGACTATCGAGACTTACTGTTAGACATAGGGCTTTCGTCAAGTCAGCTCTGCTCCGGTGGTCGACCCAACGACGAAGGCGATGTGTCACGGGTGGGTTACGGGTGTGCGTGCTTACGCCCCTCTGTCGCCCCGGACGGAGTGGTGCGAGGAGTGCGCCGACCGTAACCCAATTCCGAAAAAAAAAGATATAGAACTTTCTGAGTGATAATGTCATAATCGCTACGCTTAGTAACTGGCGATTCGCGATTAAGCTGAGATGATATAACATTCCATTATAACATTTCCCTTTCCGTGTGGTGACGGAGCAAGAATTACAATTCACCACTCCCTCTCTTGCCCGTGGATGTCGTATAAGACGAGTAAGGACTTAAATATGTAGGTATATAACATCTGTGCAAGAGAAGGAAAACTGGAAATGAAGCCCTATACAGACGTCGTCTGATTAGCGTAGTATAGTAGGTCAATTTCCCTCCTATTGTAGAGGGAGCTCGAGCTCAACAGTGGGACGTATATGAGCTGAAATGATGATGATAACATTCCCAGGCAATTGCTGACGCTTTACATACATATACCTTCACCAAAAGCAGATTTTATTGAAGTTAAGAATATGTTATGTCGTCATACGAATCTCTGTTGGCAAAACAAATGAGGGCCTTGATGTACCGCCTAACGTAATGATACGACTAAACGTCATGCTGCATAGTCTCGCGAACTAGGACAAAAATGCGAAAATATTTGCTCTATGTTCAGTGCATGGCAAAGTAAACATGATACGAGGTCGCATCGCATGCCTCTGTGTTATTATCTGTTACGGTATTCATCTGATAACGAACTAAATTAATTTATTGCAAATTTACAAGTGAGATTGTTGTAAACGATTTTTGATGGGTATATAATTGATAAAAAATGTCGGGTCCGAGAACAGCTTCCAGCCAGCGGTCACATAACCACCTTACCTTGTTTAAACCTCGGATTAGTGGCGTATTTTTTTTATAATCTTGTCCGATTTTCATGATGATGAATGAATAATCCTGTTTGATTTTTTAGTCATGAATCAGTGATGTAAAACATCTATTAGCAGGTTATGTAGTGCGTAAAAAGACACCATCCGCTTCTTTTTCTGTGGCTGTCATAAAATACGACAAAGCAAGTCAAGGATTATTAAATCATGCGGCGGATCGTGCGCGAAAGGAGCTCCTTTTCGGTGACACGTTCCGCCGCCGGGGACTCGGGCGGCGCAGGCGCGAGTACCTGCGCCTGATACCGCCCTAGCTGAGGCCGCGGGTGACCGGACCGGGGACTCTAGTCCGGCACTCGCAGAGACATGACGGTGACCGACGTTCCGGGATAGGGACGTCGAGAGGTGAGGGTGCCCAAAAGGGTATTCCGTCGAGCCGACCACTGAGGACAAGGAACTCTGTACTGGTGGTCGGCACAACGACGAAGGTGAGGTGGGTACGGGTGGGTTATGAGCCCGCGCGCTTTCTTTTCATCGTCTTGGATGGAATGGACCGCGAGTGCGCTTACCATAGCCCATCCATAAGAAGAAGGGTTATTAAATCACATATGAATGTGTCTCCTCCACAATAGGAGGCAAATTGACATACTATTCCACGTTGGTCAGACGGCTAGGTATAGGATTTAATTTCGAGTTTTCCTTTTCTTGGATAGCTGTTGCTTGGATATTATAATTATTTAGTACGACACTTACGGGCAAGAAAAGGATTGGTGAAAAAATAACTCAAAAATAAAATCATATAAAAGTTGACTCAAAATAAAATAATTCTGTGTGGTGACGGAGGATATAATTCATCCCCCTATCTTACCCGCGGATATTGTTAAAGGCGACTAAAGAATATAATATGCATATAACATATAGAGACGAAAAAACTCAAAATGAAAGCCTATATCAAAGCGTCCGATCAGTGTGTGTATAGTGGAATAATTTCACTCTTATTGTGGAGTAGGCTCAAGCCTGGCAATGGGACGTAAATGAGCTCTGATGATGAGAATCATACACCGACCTGTTATACCAATGTCAGTAGGTCAATCTTCTCCCATTATGAAATAAAATTGCCGCGAATGATGTGACGTATATGAGTTAAATCTCCGTATGGTGAAAGAGTAAGAATATAATTTAACGTTCTCTGTCTTGCCCGTGGATGTCGTGAAAGACGATTAAGGGATAAGCATATAATTTCTAGGTACGAGGAAGAAACTCGAAACAAAACCCTTTACCAAACTATCTCACTAGCATGGTATAGTAAGGTCAGTTTCCCTCCTATTATGGAGGAGGCTCGAGCCCAGCAGTGAGACATATATGTGCTGTGATCATAATATGAGTTAAGGAGGAGAAGAAGACTTAAGTTCTTGCTCTTTACAAATGTACTAGCAGCGATAGTCTAATGGGAAAGTTCGATCCTCACAGCGTGAAACTAAAAGCTTTGGAGTTATTCTTTCAATAAAAACATCGGTGTCTGGCATCGATGTTCATTATTGTAAAACATCGATGTATCAATGTTATATTTTACGATGTTTTGCCTGCATAATTTAAAATGTACGGTACTTTTAGCAGAGCTTGCAAAAAAAGGTCCTCACATCACGTAAATGTTGGTGTTTCATGTAAAAAATATGCTTGATTTAATTAAAAAAAAAGCTCATCGCATAGATTTCGAAAACATCGATGTTTTGATACATCGATGTTTTCAGGGCAATGTTTTTTGTACATCGATGTTTGTTATCAAACATACATCGATGTCAAAAATATCGATGTATCGATACATCGATGTTTTTGATTTCGATATTTGCATCCCTAATCTCAGCCCACTGTTGGTCTCAGGTCTCCTCCGCAATAAGAGGAAAATTTCCCAACCATAGCGTGGTGGTAAGACGTGTTTGTATAGGGTTTTACGTCAAGTTTACCTTCTATTGCATAGATGTTATGTGCGCTATATATTTGTCCACTAGCAATCCGCCCTCGCTTCGCTTCGGTTTCAGTCGTCTTTCCTGCGTAGTTCCCGTTCCCGTGGGAATACCGGAATAAAATATAGCCTAGTTTACGCCCTGATATTATAGCTTTCCATTGGTGAAAGAATTTTTGAAATCGGTTCAGCCGTTTTGAAAATTACCCGGAACAAACAGACAGACAGACAAAATTTTTTTTAATCTGTATTTTAAGCATATGTGTCGTGCAAATAACCCTGTGAGCATGAAAAAAGCCTATTATTTTGACATTACAAAAGACACTCCAATTGTATTTATTGGTATAGATATAGTCATCTTCCACGACACCCACTGGCAAGATAAGGAGTGGTGAATTGTCTTCTTACTCTGTCACCACTTGAACAAAAGTTATATAGGTATATCCATTAAAAAGAACATTGTTAGGTATCGCTTGCTTTAATGTTGAAGGCAAATATATAATTATAAACCTAAGTATGTATATACATATAAGCTAAAATAAGTTGTAAATAAAACTGTTTTACGGATTTTTTCGCGTTTGTATTGTATTTGATTTTTGATTGCCCGACGTTTCGAACACTTTACAGTGTTCATGGTCACGGGCGGGCTAAGATGTCTGACGTGCAACAAGTCATCGTTATTATACTGTAATAATACAAGTCGTTGTTGCCGTAAAAATAGTTTTATTTACAATGTGTAATACTCGCATAAACATCAGAAATCATTATCAGAAAAAGTTTTGTGTAAATATTTGTGTATAATCTCGTAAATGTGTGAAATCCGTGTTTTGGCGAGAATGTTTAACCATCGATTCCAGCTGTCAAAGACGATTCTTTTTTTTTCTGTTCACACTGCAGAAATGCATTTACGTAGGTACTATCCCGCCACCGGTGGCAGACGAGAGGGTCAGATGACAATTCGTCGTCAGCTCATAA
The DNA here is from genome assembly GCA_032191425.1 of Lymantria dispar. Classification (NCBI taxonomy): domain Eukaryota; kingdom Metazoa; phylum Arthropoda; class Insecta; order Lepidoptera; family Erebidae; genus Lymantria; species Lymantria dispar. The sequence continues at coordinate 33,038,186 of CM063452.1, forward strand.
ACGTCCTACCACTACGCTCAAGCTCCATAACAGGGGGAAAATTGATCTAGTATACCATGCTAGACAAATGGGATGGTTTTTTTTTTTTTTTTAGGGTGGGCTATGGTAAGCGCACGCGCGGTCCAGTCCGTCCGGGGCGATGAAAAAACGGCGCGCGGGAACGTCACGTCGTTGTTGGGCCGATCACCGGAGCAGATGTGACTTGTCGTCAGTGGTCGGCCTGACGGAATACCCTTTCGGGTAACCTCACCTCTCGACGTCCTGGGACGTCGGTCGCCGTCGCGCGGTCAGCCTCTCTGCGGGTGACGGACAATTCCCCGGTCCGATCACCCGCGGCTTCGGCTAGGGCGGCATTAGGCGCAGATACTCGCGCCTGCGCCGCCCGAGTCGCCGGCGGCGGAACGTGTCGCCGAATAGGAGCTCTACTCGCACACGATCCGCCGCCTCCTTCCGTGAGATTACGGCCTCACAGAAGGCGGCGACCACGTCCCAGTTCCTGACGCTGGCGAGCATCTCCCTGGCGATGGTCGGCAGCGCCAGGTCGGCACCGATAATTGCGACGAGTTCACGGCGATCCCCCTCCCATGCAGCACACTCCTCGAGCGTGTGCTGCGCTGTGTCCTCGTCGCAACTGCAGTGGTGGCAGGACGGTGTGCTCTCCCTCCTGACAATCTTGTACAGGTACTTCCCGAAGAAACCGTGCCCCGTCAGCACCTGCACCAGTCGGAAGGAAAGCACCCCGTGTGCCCGCTCCAACCACTCCATCAGCACCAGCCGGAGGGCCTCGACGGTCCTGACACCGTACCGAGGACTCTCCAGCCGCAAATGGGATGGTTTAGGATTTTATTTTGAGTTTTTTTTCTCTTGCTTCTATGTTATATGCATGTTATATCAATTAGTCGTCCTTTACGATATTCACGGGCAAGACAAGTGCTGAATTATATTCTTACTCCGTAACCACACGGATAATTGCGCCAGACATTTGCTCTAAAGATAAAAATTGCCATTTTATAAAGCCAATGTTAATACAATTAGTAATAACGAATGCTCCTAGAGTTATTATTAAAAAATAATAGTTTGGTCCACCTAATTTTATGATGTCATACAAACATCTCACTATGTGTAGTTTCGTACATTTAACATTAAGTAAATATTGTCCTAAGTTTACTGCCTACCGTGTTTATACACGTTACGTAATGTACATGTTTGCAGTTTTGCTATTTACACTTCATGTAACCAAATGCATTTCCTTACTATAGTCGCATTACTTTGATATAGATAGATAGATAGATAATTCTTTAATTGTACACCAATTACAAAAACAAAATACAAAAACTTAAATACTAATATAACCCAGAATGTACACAGGGCGACCTTATCGCTATAAGCGATCTCTTCTAGGCAACCTTATTGTTCGGGCCGATCACTGACGACAAGTCACATCTGCTCCGGTGGTCGGCCCAGCAACGAGGTGACGTGGTACGGGTGGGTTATGGGCCCGCGCGCCGTCTTTTCATCGCTCCGGACGGACTGGACCGCCGGTGCGCTTACCATAGCCCACCCATAAAAAAAAAGAGGCAACTTTATTGTAACCAGCCCTTTATGCGTCTTCTACTGCTACGACCCTTACTGGGACCCTCTTTTTTATTGCATTGTAGAAAGAGTTGTTTTAATTAAAGAAAGAAATATCATAGCTCTTGGGCAGCAGATAGTTCATTCCAGTCTGTACGTGCATAGAAGAAATGAACGCTGTAAACGTAAAGTCGAAATTTCATTTTTAGGTGGTTTAATTAGAATGTTGAATGGTTCGATGATCTAAAGAAGACGTGGCTGTCAAATCATACGGCTCCTCAAAGCACTCCCCATTAAAGAGTCTACACAAAGAGACTCGAAGTGTCCCTTCTCCAACGACTCTAATCCAATTAAGTCCTTAAAGTTGGCTTCATCGACAATTTTTTTATGAATCAGTATTATAATTTGATAATTTTTGGACTCTTCCAGGATGTGCCTGGACATCGTTCCGCTCTTTTTACGCCTCAGCTTCGATATAAGACAGGTTTTAAACTTATATATGTTATTTGACATAATTTATATTGCTATGAAACTACAAGTTTTATAAATAAACTATTAAACTCAATTCGTTATCTATTTCGTGAAGGTGACGGAGTAAGAATAGCTAAATTACCACTTCCTCGGCTCATCTACTACTGCTACAAGAGAAGGAAATCTCAAAATAAAACCTCATAGAAACCCGTCAGACCAGCGTGTTATTATAGATGAATTTCCCTCCAATTGTGAAGGAGGCTCGAGCTCAGCAGTGGGATGTATATGAGCTGTGATGATGGTGATAATAAAATTATCAAAACTACTTAACCGTTTAAGAAGATTTAAGAAGATTTTACCTATAACACGTACAGAAGAATTACGAACACAAAGACATTAAACTCTTCTTTGGTCCATTATTATGATATACTAATTATGTATGCGGTGACGGGTGAGAATACAGTATATCGCTCTGGGCTTTCGGCAGCGCTTTGGCAAAAGAAACAAATCTTGAAATAAAGATCTATGCTAATAAGTTTCACCAGTGTGTAGGGCACTGATGTTAAGGAAGCGGTATCGATGTTTACGATTAGCAAGGACTAGGTGGTCGTAGAGGATGGGGGAAGGTGAGGGACACCGCCTTTGTGTCACTCGGTTGGACTGAGCAGTTTATGACCAGGCCATAACCTATCAAAAAGCTCTTAATTTCTTCTAAAGCTTCCGCACGCGAATCAACAGTGAGATGTGTCATCATTATATGTCTCACAGGGTTTAAGTCTCTTCCACTGTGGAAGGGCAAGTGACCTTCTATTACACTAGGTTGGTCAGACGGGTTGGTACAGGATTCCAATTAGAGTTTTCCTTCTCTTGCATAGATGTTATATGCATATTATATCAGTTAGTTGTCTTTTACGACACATATAGTCAAAAAAGAAAGTGATAAACTGTATTCTAACTTCATCACCACACGGAATTTCTGATTTGATTACACGTTACTTTGATAAAAGTATTATTGATTTCAAACGCTATTCGTATATTTGATTAAAAAAATCGATACTAGATGTCGCTACTAGTAATTAATCTAGTGCTAGATAAAAATTTGCTCGGCCGCGGGTGACTGAACCGGGGAGTTAGTACGTCACCTACCGAGAGGCTGATCGCGCGAGGAAAGACCGACGTCCTCCCCGAGGCGGGGACTCCTCAAGGGGTATTCCGTCGGGCCGACCACTGACGACAAGTCACCCTGCTCCGATGGTCGGCCCAACGACGAAGGCGACGTGTCGCGGGTGCGTTACGAGTGTGCGTGCTTCTGTCATCCCGGACGGAGCGGAGCGAGGAGTGCGCCGATCGTAACCCATCTCCCCAAAAAAAAAAAGATATAAATTTGCTCTTGATTTAGAAGGACCTAGCATCTGTAATAAGCATCTAGAATAAAAGCTAACTTTCTTTTTGCTTTATAGGTACTCTTGAATAGTCTTGAATACTTTCCCTATTCACACTTTGAGAAGGCCAATTACCGATGACTTCGCATCATACTGAAGCTAATACTTAATAAACATTCTGTATATGTGGTGGGTTCTTTGCTCCGGTACCTCCCCGCCAACATCTCGGCAATAATATCGTAGATTCCCGTCTGATGGATGAGTAGACTACTATCAACGTCCACAGTTGGACATAGGGCACCGTACGAGGTGAAATAATAAATAACCTCATGCTCGGTAGGAGTATTATCGACTTTCGTTAGTGTTATTTTTCCAGGAGAGTTTCACATCTTCTCATAATAGACTTCCAGGGAAAGTATGAAGTGGTGATACATTGGTGTCTCAAATTAATAATTTATGTATTCATAGCCGCTACCACACAGCACCAGAAACTTTATAGAAATAGTTAATTAAAAATATACTAAAAATGAATGTGTACACAATACTTAAATGACAAATATATCGAAGAACAACACCTATACGGTGATTGATTTGGAATAAAATGTTTCGTCAACAAATTTAGAGTAAGAGGTCAGCCGATGAATCCAACTCGGCTGGGTAGAGTTTGGGTAACTTAAGAGGATTTTCCCGTCCATTATTCCGCAGTGTCGGAAAACAAAGGCGTAAAACCAGTGTGTGTTACCAGCGATGACATACGGTACTGAAACGTGCTCTCTAAATGTCGCTTTCATAAATAAAAGTCGCTCAACGTGTCATTGAAAGAGCTACTTGGTATACTCTACGTAATAAAATACGGAAATCTGTAGAAGAACGGGTGTAAACGACATTACCCGTAGAATTAGCACGTTGAAATGGCAATGTGCAGGCCACATCGCTCGTCGAACTGACAACAGTTGGGGAAGAAAGGTTCTCGAGTAGCAACCACGAATCGGACGGCGTAGTGTAGGAGACCTCCTACTAGGTGGACTGATGACACCTTGAAAGTCGCAGGGAACCGTTGGATGCAAGTGGCACAGAATCGTTGCGAGTGATAATAATATGCTCGTGGGGAGACCTTGTCCAGCAGTGGACGTCTATAGGCTGATGGATGGATGAGTTACGTTGTTTGTCCGCGATGGACTCCTAAACTATTTAACCGATTTTAATCAAATTTGCACACCGTGTGCAGTTTGATCCAACTTGAAAGATAGGATAGCTTACATCTTAATTTATAGTCGCAATAGTATTTTATTGTAAATTATTTGTATTACCTATATATACCTATTATTTGACACTCACAATTATCTGTTAACTCCAAACGATTTTAACAGATGGCGATATCGGTTGACTGGATTGAGTAATTAATTAATAGATGGCGCTGCTATGTCAAACCTACAAACGTGTCATATACGATTTTAACTTGCTTTTTTACATAGATGCCATTTATAAAAAATATGACGACCTCCATGACAGATGTTCTCTTACAGTTCCACTTAAATAGTTTAATAAAATGTAATATAACAAAAACATTAGCCACAGCAACGCGTGGCCGGGTCTGCTACTTGGTATATAAAAATATGTATACCCGTGGTTTTGTTTCTTACTGTAATTAGCCTTCACTGAAACCAGACCAGTTTATTTGCTTATATGTTGCGACTAAACTTTGGTAATAGTTAATATTTGTATTAAATTAAATCGTACATTAACCTTATTATATTGGAGGCGTCACCAGTTGACGTAATGTTACAATGAAACATTCTTGTTTGTTAATTTTGAACAGGTGTAAGTTTTGTATTTAATATACTGTGATTCAAACACCTATAAGTTCTAGATTATTCGATTACTGGTTTTTATTTACATAGTAATGGGCCATAATATTGCTGAATGAAAGACGAATGCGAAAATTAATATATCTGCTAAATGGATTAGCAAAGATATGAGTTTTGAAGTAATTTTGTGGATGAAATATGAATAAATGATGAAATTACTGAAAATTCTAATGCTTGATGGTTGGATATATGTATTGTTTTTATTTGATTGACCTATAGTCAGCGCCACCCGTTGGGATGGTTGGATATGAGGGAAATTCGCAACTATTATAGTGTTTGAAGTGTCAATGGGTAGGCCACTTTGCTCGATGAACCGACAAGCGCTGGGGAAGAAAGGTTCTCGAGTGGCGACCACGTTATCGAATGATGCAGTTTAGGGCGCCCTCTCCACCCCACTAGGTGAAGCGATAATCTGATGAAAGTTGCTGGGCGTCGTTGGATGTAGGCGGCACAGGACCGCACTCTGTGGTGTAACATGAGGGAGGCCTACGATAGGCTGAAATGATGAATGAACTATGTTGTAGATGTTCCAACATTAAATGTTTGGATTTGGATCACTGCGGATCACATTTCTAATGAAACAATCTACTGTATATCAAGACAAATGTGCAAATTAGAGAATGAACTCATTGAATAGTTACGTTTGTGTTTGATAACGCTCATAGCAATAGTTAAAAACCCGTCAAGGTTTCAGATAACGCAATAACTTTTATGTGCTCGGAGATAACTGCAAATTGGTTAGCGTTATTAATTAATACATACATCTGAATGTTTTGCAACATATTCATATGTTTTATCTTGCCAAATGATAATATGTAGTATACCAGTAAACTCGTGATTGGATGTCGCTTGTGGAATCTGGTACAACCAACATTTTAAAGTGAAACTTTTATTACATCGTCTCAAATTTTTTCGTTCATCTATTGCATGTCGCGTGACGGTCGGCCGCGGAGTAGGGGTAAAGTGAAAGGCGCTCGACAGAGCACCTCATCAGCTGACCATGTAGTGTATAGACTAGTACTGATTTGTGCCAGTGCGCCGCGCTATTTGTTTGTTTTTTAATATATGTATATCATCTAAATAATTGTAAATATTATGTACACAGAGTTATATAAATATTAGTTGGAGACCTAGTTATCATTTCTCATAATCATTCCTATTTTACAAGTATAAAATTAAGATTGATGATGCGATTTTAATACCCTAAATGGAATATTTTCCCAAAATTTTTTAGTTAAATGTCTACAATGCAAAAAAAGTTTCACTTTTACCGTGGTTTCATAAAACCACACAAGCATTTTATTATATTTTATTTGAAAAAAAAAGATAGAAAAGAGTGATTTTGAAAAAAGGATAAGACAACCCGTTATTATTGAGTACGTCTTCTCAGCTGCCGATCTAGATAATGAATTATTAGATGAATTTCGTACAAAATGCAAAATTGATTATACGGAAATGATCTTATAAGCCTATTATACCTACATAATAAACGATTTGATTTATATATCTTAAATTAGATATGTCAGCAGCCTCGCTAGAGTGGCGATATTAGTAATAATTTGCATAATAATTATACCCATAATACATAAAATTTTATGTTATGCCAGCAGTTGTCATGAAAACAGAGATTGCCTGTCGGGTATTATTATTAAATTTTTAGTCGATATGCTAACATAGGCTATAAACCTATATTATAGGCTACTGAGTAAAATTTTTGGAACCTAACTGGTAGAAAATAAGATTAGCGCGTTCAAACAAACAAATGAATTCCTTAGCTTTTTACCGTACATATCGTTATTTATAGGGGAGATGTAGCTAATGGGGATCACTTAAGGAAGAATCGAAATAAAATAAAATCTATTAATGAACTATTTACTATTAAACTCTTATAATAAACTTTACTTATTTAACTTCTAAATAAAATCAGCTTTCATCACTTTAGCTTATCCATTTAGCAATAGAGATTAATTTCAAAATAGCTTTGATCACCATTGTCAACTTCGGTTGGCAATAGTGATCAGCATGTGGACAATGGTGATCAATACATGTCGCATACATAATTGCTAGTCCGAGTCCCACTCAGCACAGTTAAGGTGAGCTCAAGACGTGCACCGATACCATACTTCGTTATCTCGAACAAATTCTACGCACACAAGACACACGTTACGGCCTTCTGCATCGTCGCCTTCGTCATTCTGGCATAGATCATCCATGTTCACGTCTAACGTCGAAGTATTATTCGATTCCTGCAGAATTTTTTTCTTAACCTTTTTAACTTTATCCTTGTGGCTTAATTTTTTTAACACTTTTTCCCTTACTACGGCGAGTTTTAGACTTCTTCTTGAGGCAAAATACGCCACGCTTTACAATGAAAGTTAAAAAAAAAACCTGTTTATCTAAAATTCAGTTAAGATTACTCTAGAGCAGGGATCGCCAAATGGCGGACCGCAGTCCGCATTCGGACCGCCGACCCATTTAGTGCGGACCGAAAGAATAATACAGCAACTGGCACTACAGAGTACGTAATTTAATAAAAGTGTATCCCCGTATTATCTTTGTTGATGTCGTGAATTCAAAAATGTAACGAAACGTTTCAAGAAAACACTGTTTTAAAGCACAAACATGCGGCAGTTTCCAGTGAAGAGTTCTGGATAAAATTTGTGTGTGGTAAAATATATATGCAGAACTACAAAAATTAGCTTTGAAAGATCTTATTATGTTTGGGTCTACATGTGTTTGTGAAGCAGCATTTTCGAAGATGAACTTCATTAAGAATAAATTTCGATCTCGGTATAACTGATGAACATCTCCAGGATTTAATGTCAATAGCTTGCACCAATTTTGCTCTAAATTTCAAACAAATAGTTCGCAATAAAAATGTCATTTTTCTCATTGATATGACTGATATGTAAGAAAATGCATTTGTTAACTAAAAATTACATTTGGTTTTTTTCTATTAAAAACATAGTAAAGAAAGAAGGAAAGAAATTTTATTTTGTAAACCTCACATAATATAGACACCAATGAAAGAAATAAGAACTACTAACTAAAAACAAGGAGTGGAATATGTGAGGCCAAAATATGGTGCCCATCTCAGCTTATGGTACAGTAAATATGATACTACACCGCTGATATTCTGATGGGCCCGCACAATCAAGTCGCGGAAACAACAATATATGCAAAACAAATATATTTTAAAAAGATAAACAGTAATATTTGAAATAGTAACATTAAATTAAGAATAAAATAAATTAATACTATAACTATATCATATTCTAGTTATCATAATTATCACATAGAATAGCTTAAGTAAAAGAAACAAATTATTGGTACGGACCGTGGTGGTTATTTCATTTCTTAGAACGGACCCCTAGCAAAATTATTTGGTGAGCTCTGCTCTAGAGGCTAATAGTAAAATTCGTGTAAATTTCTAAGCGATATAATAATTAATCTCTCCCTGAATGCACAGATGGCGTAGTGGATAACATATCAATCTCACGCATGACAACACTTCATACGATCCACAAATTGTTGTTCTAAATCTGGAAGTAATTGATGTAATTTGTGTCCATTAATTATATGTTTGTAAAGTCCCCCGCAATACAAGGATTATTTCGTGAATGTAGCATGACATCGTTTAAAAAAAAATTGAGGGATCTAAAGCAAAAGTATTGGCTGTTACGACTACTGTCTACTGAAGAACTTTACATCACCTTAGGCCGTCTCTGATACTGTTTAGTTATCAATTACATTCCCAAGAAGGATTTACAACAGGCAGATCATAAAACTTCTGCCAAAAATGTTTGTAGTATTTAAGATAGAAGAAGACCTACGTATCGTCAACCTTCAAATAATTTGAATAAGACCACGATGATGCTAATCATGATTATCTCTCTGCTTAGCATTTCATGGTTAAAGATGATAGATTATAAAAAAATATATTATTATAAGCTTTCTAATAATTATCATGGCGAACATTGTAGCTTGTAATTGGGTCAGGCACCGTTGCGAAGAGGCTGCCAACACACAAGATTAGATACACTAAACATACAATGATAGCCGAGCGCCAACCTGTTCTATGTACACAATTACTAAATTAACTAATTAGTAAGATAACTGATAAATATCATCATTATATCAGCCTATATAAGTCCCACTGTTGGGCTCAGGCCTTCTCTACAATGGGAGGGAAATTGACCTACTATTCCACGCTGGTCAGACTTGTTGGAATAGGGTTTTTATATCGAGTTTTCCATCAATATGTATCGTGGCTGTTTCGCTACCGTAATACGGGCGTAAGGTGAAAAAAAAAACATTCATTATTAATTTCTTTTCTGTGTGTGGTAGCGGCTTCGAATACTACCAACCCTTGCTTTGCTCGTGGGTGTCGTAAAAGACGACTAAGAGCCCTAGATTGATCCAGATCAACTCCATCTGGTACCATTTGGGTCAACGATTACATTCCCAAGGAGGGTTGACGTCAGGCAGGCGGCCGGTCTTAAAAGTCATTGGCCGAAACTTTTTGCAATATGTCAAAACAGATGACATATTGCGTCGACCCCAAGTAATTGGGATAAGAGCAAGATGATGATGATGATGATTAATTTTTTTTCTGATTTTTGATGTTTATACGAGTTTTACACATTGTAAATAAAATTATTTTATTCGTGGTCAGTCATCAGTCCATCCGTGACCATGAACGCTGTAAATTGTTCGAAACGTCGGCCGTTCAAAAATCAAATACAAACGCGATAAAATCCGTAAAATAGTTTTATTTACATTACTTTTCTGTTATACAATAGGTTCTGTAGTAATGAAACGGCCAAATCACACATTTTGACTAAAGTGTAAAGTTTGTGAAGTTAGGATTTATAAAGTTAGTTTTTATGTGATAGAATGACACTGTGGACAGTCCTCTGTCCACAGCCGCGAGAGGCGGCAACCCAACTTTCCGAGACTGTTTTTGTGTGGTAGTTTAGGTAATGCCTGTAGTACCATTGAGCCTCATAGCATGACTGCACAGATGGCGTAGTGGTTAAGATAGCGACCTACAGCGCCAGTGTCGAGGGTTCGAATCCCACGCGGGACAACACTTTGTGCGATCCACAAATTGTTGTTCTGAGTCTGGATGTAATTTGTGTCCGTTAATTATATGTTTGTAAAGTCCCCCGCAATACAAGGATTATTTCCTTAGTGCAGTGTGTTGTCTTAAATAAATAAATAAATAAAAATAAAATGCACTTCCCACTTCTTTACTTTTTTAACGATAGGCCTAGCAAAGGTCTATTGAGCGGCAGTATCACTTGGCCATCAGGTGTGCTGTTTGTTCGTTTGCCATACAAAGCAATAAAAAAAGAAAGTAAAACGCTTGACTTTACTTGAGATCAAAACACTTTTGGACAACATGAGGAAACATAAGATCTCGTCTTTATCTAACAATAAGATAAGTCCCACTGTTGGGCTCCGGCCTCCTCCCCAATGGGAGAGATATTGACCTACTATACCGCGCTGGTCAGACGTGTTGACATAGGGTTTTATATCAAAGTTTCCTTCTTTGTTGCATAGATGTTATTCGCGTATTATATCCTTTAGTCGTCTTTTACGACACCCAAGAGCGAGATAGTGAGTGGTGAATTGTATTCTTACTCCGTCATCACACGGAAAATCTCATCTTGGTAACGCTTAATACATTTTGGTGGGACCTTTATCAATAATTGGAAGTGTGTATTTAAATCAAGCAAGAAAATGTCTGTTAATTTTAAAACTTGAGCAACAGTTACAAACAATATTTTTAGCACACAGTACGTATAAAATTGTCATTATATTTGTTTAGCACGCTAATTTTTGGATTGTTGTGTACTTAAAACACTTGTAATTTGGTGAATTTACATACAGCATACCAGGTCAACGTCTAGTCTATGACTCAGTCTGTGGGTATGATGATTAAATTATTAGATGTTATAAAGTAATAATGGTGATTACATGAATTACACACAATTATACAATCTGTAGTTATGATAAAAAACTAAGTAAATAAGACAGATAGTTCTAAGATAGTGGTAGGACGATACTGTTGACAGTTGTCTGTCTAAAGCCGCGTACCGGTACTTCCGGGGTAGTACCACACTGAGCAGAAAATCGACGCCTGAGTAGTAGAAATTTGTAACTACTGCTACGAGAGAGCGGGAAGCCCATCTTTCTGAGGGTGTTTGCGTGTGGTGGGTTTTAGTGATGCTTTTAGTATGACCGAATCTGATTGCACGCATTCACACTCCCTACACTTTTCTTCGCGGTAGGCAAACGGTCTTGTAAAGGTTCATGAGCGGCAGCAACACTTACCACCAAGTATACCGTTTGCTCGTTTGCCACCACAGAAATATTAATACTTCTTATTAATTTTTCTGTGTTTGCCACCATTTTCAATAAAGTACTGTCTGCTTTTGAGATTATTAATGCAATACGCAAAGTTCACCATTATCATCTTAAATCAAATACGTACGACTGTTGAGCTCGAATCTCTTCCACAATGGGAGGTATATTGGCTTACTATACCAGGGTCGCATAGCAGGTTGGCACAGGGATTTAGTTCGAGTTTTCTTTTTTTTGCTTAGATCTTACCTGCATCATTATATCCTTTTAATCGTATTTTACGCCATAGATACCTACTTAGCTTCACTAATTTTGTGTCCATTTTTTTTTGCGCTTGATGCCGCCCTAGCAGAAGCTGCGGGTGACCGGACCGTTATTTTAATCCGTCCATGGAGAGGCTGACCTCGCGACGGGGACCGACGTCCCGGGAAGGGGACGTCGATAGGAGAGGGTACCCACTTCACGATACTTCGTCGGGCCGACCACTGAAGTCAAAGAACTCGGTAACGGTGGTCGGCCCAAACACGAAGGCGACGTGCTTTCGGGTGGGTTACGGGGCCGCGCGCCGCCCCTCTATCGCCCCGGACGGAACCGGGCGGCCGGTGCATCGACCGTACACCACCCCAAAAGAAAAGTAAAAGAACCCCTCGAAATGATACGAGGTCTATGTCCAACAGTGAACGTCGACAGACAGATCTAAAGATTAATTTACAAAAGAATAGTTCAAAAATACAATATTTTGATTGTACTAGCGTTACTGTAAATTACGTGCGTTGAACAATATTGAAACAAACTTATTAGCTACATAGTAACAAGTTCGCAATCTTATCGTACATTCTTACATTAATCCCATTACGAATATTTCTTCATATACGTAACCACATAAGTATGAGCTTCAAAAACATCTTGCCATTTCATTTGTTGTCTAAATAAATACCAGCATAATTGCTGTGTAATTGTAAATTATGGCTAAAGTTTGCGTGTTTTGGATTATGCGTACACATTGCAAGTTTTAATTAAATACTGACCATGTCCGTGTGGGGACGTAGTAAAAATACAATTCATCACCCCCTCTCTTGTTCGTGGGTGTCGTAAAACCTTATAACACGTCTGACCAGCGTGACATAGTAGGTTGGAGGCTCGAACGTATATGAGCTGACATGACATGACCGTGTGGTGATGAAATAAGAATACAATTCACAACCCTCTTTCTTGCCAGGTGTTATAAAATATTACTTTTTTTTTCGTTGGGCTACAGTCTGTGCACCCACCGCTCGGCTCCATCTGGGGCGACAGAAGGGCGGCGGCGGTGCCCAGTAAAGGGATGTATATGAGTCGAGATGATCATCAAGATTTGAAATTTAGGCACTGGACTATCAAATACAGTCAGTTACATTTGTTCGTTCCGAAATATTATTGTTTTTTTTCATAACACGCACGCTCTAAAATTATGCCGATCTCTGAAGTCAAGGAACTCTGCGCCAGTGGTCGGTCCAACAATGAAGGCGACGTGCTATCGGGTGGGTTACGGGGACGCGCGCCGCCCCTTTATCGCCCCGGATGGAGCCGGGCGGCGGGAGCGCTGACTGTAGCCCACCTCAAAAAAGGTCTAAAATTATAATTTAGGTGTTTTCATCCATTTTCTACGGGCCAAAAAAAGTACACCGTTGGAAATAATCTCAGGAGAAGGTATAATGTCATAATGACCACACTTTCATACTTCCACACTTGGTATTCGGCTTTGCGATCACAGTTGTTACGTTTCTAAGAAGAATGATGCTGCCCAATCGCGTTCATTTTTCAGTATGATTTTACGACTCCCTCTAGAAACTGGAAACCAACTTTTGGTGATAAAGGTGGATTGTATTCTAAGCCCTTAGCCAATCGTATAAATGGGGCGAATGACATTTTCCCTCGCAATGTATGTAGCTAATAGGTATTATCATTAGGTTAAGCGCGAAGGCGTACATTTTTTTATTCGTGAAAGAGTAAGAATATAATTTACTACTCTCTATCTTAGCCATGGGTGTCATAAAAGTCGACCAAGGGATATAAAAGTCATATAACATCTCGCAAGTGAAGAAAATTCGACTTACAATCCTATACCATCATGTTAGACCAGCGCGGTATAGTAGGTTAAATTCCTTTCCATTGCAGAGGAGGCTCAAGCCCAGTAGAACATATTATATGAGTTGAGATATTTTAAATGGCTTACGGCTTGACAGTGGCCGCGTGACCGATATATGGTCCGCGGGGCCATTATTATTATTACTATAAACATTATTGTATGGGGGCGTTATATTGAACAATAGAGCGTAAGCTTAAGTTTTATTGCTCAGCAATTATCTATGTTTATGGACAACGGAAGGTTGTCTACCGTTTATAATATGATGTATATATATTATAAAATATATGAATTATTTCTTTTAAAGTAATCATAGACTATCTATGGCATAACAGAATGTAGAGCAATAAATATTCAAACTAATAACGTTCTAAAAATGATTAAAAATAATGGCGGAAAAAATGGCGTAGTTGTTTTATAGTGTCATGTTTTTATATGTATAGGAATAGGCAGAGTTATAACATATTCTTAAATGCACCTTAAAAAAAATTGAAAAACCTACACTGTGTCATACATGGTAGCCATTCGAGGACTTTTTTCCCAGCGGTTGTCTGTTCGTCTAGCGATGTGACCTGCCCATTGCTACTTCATCGTGCTAATTTTAAGAGTAAACTGGGCTATATTTAATCTCGGTATTCTCACGGAAACTAGAACTACGCGATAAAACCGCGAGAATTTGCTAGTTTTATTATAAAATCCAGCTACCTTAAGAATCGATCTTTGGCTCTGGTAATACACAATATTCGGGCGCTTAGGAACAACGTGATAGAGCTTGAAGTGGAATTGAGATAAATCTGATGAGATATTATACGATTACAGGACGTGCGAAGATAAGGAAATGCACGATAAATCTCCAATCTGCAATCCTGCTCTTGTATCGGGACGAGGATCACTCATCCCAAAGCCGTATGAGGTGTATCGTTCATAGGACTCTCGTGGACAACGAGAATGTCTTGATGGTAACGTACTTTATACTTAGAATTATTTAGCAATTCCCTTTAGGGAATGCATTGAAGGTGATACAGGTTTACGCACCGACCTCTAGGTACATACTCCCACGACGTAGTGGAGGCCTTATAGGAGGACATCTTGAAAGCCACCTAGCAAATCCAGAACCCAATACCTCCAAGTCAGTGCGACGCGACATTCGATTCTTGATCGAGATCTTCTCATCCAATATACCTCAGTGCCTGAAGGCAGGTCTACGAACGGGTGTAACCAACGTAGTACGAAAGATTAGCACGTTGAAGTGTCAATGGACAGGTGGTTCGACAAACTGACAATCATCGGGGAAGAAAGATTCTTATGTGTCGGCCACGTATTGGACGATGCAGTGTGGGACAATCTCTTGCTAGGAGGACTAACGACATTTTATAAATCGCAGAAAACTGTGCGATAGGACCGTTATGTGTGGCATTATCGTGGCCTTTGTCTAGCACTAGCGTCTATGGGCTGATCTATTTAATTGTGGAGGCTAGAGCCCATTAGATGGATAACAGCTGAGAAGACGAAGAGAAGAATTCGCAGTTTTTATTAATTATGTGAATGATTAATAACTTCATAATGATAAACCCATACAATATGTTTGCAATCTCGCATCTGACTAATCTCAACATACACAGTTTAAGATTATTAAGTAAAACAAAGATACGTATGACGCAAGTGTTCGTAACTGAAGGTTATAACACGATTCTGAATTCACGAACAAACCTCGATGCAGTTATAATAATATGAATAACAAAGTACTCTTGACTATGTTACGGTCAAGGCAGCCAGTATCAGCAAACACGAAATACTGCTCAGGACATGATATAAGCAAAATTAAGAGTAATGTTGATGAAATAGCTTAAGAAGGCTCGCCAACGTGTTCATGCTTGGAAGTCAAAATCAAATCCAACCAATTTATGTCTTCTTATTTAATCCTCATCATCATCATTTCGGCTCATATACGTCCCATTGTTGAGCTCGAGCCTCCTTCATAATTGGAAGGAAATTGACCTTACTATACCATGCTGGTCAGACAGGTTGAAATAAAGTTTTGTTTCGAGTTTACCTTGTCTTGCATAGATGTTATATGTGTATTATATCCCTTAGTCGTTTTTTACGAGATCCACGGGTAAGAGGAGGAGTGGTGCAATATATCCTTACTCCGTCACTACATCGCTGACCAGTTAATTTTGCTTCCTGTCTTCTGCGTTGCTTAGAAGAGAGTGATTTTTGCCAACTACTGTTTTTCTACCCAAAACAATTGAGGCGTTACTCTTGCCTGAGGATCAAATCTAAGTGACGTCTAGAGACTATTGAATATCTGGAGAATGTGGATCTCTTTCCGTGTGGTGCTAGAGTAAGAATACAATTCAACATCTCCGCTCTTGCCGTGGATGTCATAAAAGATGACTAAGGTATTAAATATGCATATAATATCTATGCAAGAGACGGAAAACTTGAATTGAAACCCTATACCAACACGTCTGACCAACGTGGTATAGTAGGTTAATATTCCTCCTATTATGGAGGCTCAAGCCCAACAGTGGAAATTATATGAGTTGAAATGAAATGTTGATTGTGGATCTTAACTTACAGGAGTTACAAAGGTGTGAATGTATAGTTTGGGTTTAGTTAAAAAGAAAGAAATTGAAATAAGTTCTTAAGTATCGACAGGTCCGTTTTTATTGAGACCAGGTGTGAAAACCTATTCTGACATAAGTATGTTGTAGCAAAGGGTAAAAGGAAATTCACCACTTTGAGTGAGAGTTCGGGATTCGGAGCAACTCATCAAGCCGCCATTACGTAAATCTTATCGCGAACTCCCTACCGTCGAAAGGCGAACCCCTAGTGGTTCGCGTACCCCACTTTGAGAAACGCTGGTACAAAGTATCGTCCATAGTGGGAATCGGGGATATAAAGTTGGCTTACTGTGTCAACTTTAACTCTTAACCACTACGCCATCTGTGTAAGCGATGTGTTGAATAATAGTCGTTGACTATTATTCAATATTAAATGAAGGAAAGATAATTGTAATGCGAGATAAAATATTACATACACATTACAAACCTTATGTACGTAGTACCAAAAATTTATTTAGATTCAGAATGTGCTTAAGTCACATGGCAACAGTTTCAGGGAAATTTATACTTAGTTGCATCTGGTCTGATCTGATGAGTCAAGTTGGCCTCGAATAATGAGGTTACAAGCTAGATCAACAAACAATTTTGTCTAAATTTATAGCTGACAAGAATATAAAGTTAACTGGTATTTTTTTACAGTCAGTGAAGGATATATTTAAGTGTGCCTTCATCTTCTTTTAGTTTATATGCTTGGTGTACTCCATATTTGAAAGGAAAATGACCACCACTATGCTGCTGTTCCGTGTGGTTACGGAGGAAGAATATAACTAACCACCCCCTTTCTTGCAGAGATACATGCAGGTAGCATCGATGCAAGAGAAGGAAAACTCAATACATAATCCTATTCCAATATATCTAACCAGCGTGGAATAATAGATCAAGTTCCCTCCTATTGTGCAGATGACCAGAACCCAACAGTGGGACTTATGTAGGCCGAAATAGAGATGCTGGTTACGTTTTATGTTGAGTCTTCTCTCTCTCTCTCTCTCATAAATATTGCCTGCAATTATTTTCCTTAGTCGTCTTTTATCCACTTTTTTTTTATCCACGGTCTAGAAAGAGGGCGATGTGTTACATTTTTATTCCGTCTTAGCCATTTTTTTCAAATGTTTTGAATGAGAAACACCAGAATCTCTTGAGAAGCTTATAATATGAGATACGATTGTCGACCCGCTTAGCAAGAGTGGTAATTATGGAATTATTTCCCTCGTGGGTAAGCTTGACTCACTTTTCTATTCTCAACCTTCTTTCGATCTATTCAGGCCATTTCTTTATTATCTCTTTTGAACTGGCTTTTTTGTTGTCTTTATAAGGTTCTGTACCCGAAGGGCAAAAACGGGATCCTATTATTAAGACTTCGCTGTTTGGAGTCTGTCCGTTCGTCTGTTTGTCACCAAGCTGTATCTCAAAAACCGCGATAGTTGAAATTTTTACAAATTATATATTTCTGTTGCCGTTATAACAACAAATACTAAAAACAAAACAAAATAAATATTTAAAGGGGGCTGCCATACAACAAACGCGATTTGCCTTTTTTTGCTCGATATCGATAATGGCAACAGCAGTTGTAATATTCACAAAAGACTCAGTTGGATTTTTACTTTAATAATAAATAATAAAATTAAAATAAAATAAATATTTAAGGGGGGCTCCCATACAAAAAAAAACGCCCTTTTTACCTAGTCAATGGTACGGAACCATTCGTGCGCGTGTCCGACTCGCACTTAGGCGATTTTTTAATTATTTGTTTTGTACTTATAATTGTTATCTATTACAATCTAAGAAGTTTATATCAAAAGCAAAGTTCTAGTAATAGGCCTGGTAGACAATAATGTTCCGTATGTATAATCAGTGTGGTTACAGACTAAGAATACAATTAACCACCCCCTATTTTGTCCATGGTTATCGTAAAAGACGACTAAGGGATATATGCAGGTAACATCAATGCAAGGGATGGAAAACTCCATACAAAACCCTATTCCAATATATCTGACCAGCATGGAATATTAGCTCAATTTCTTCCGCATTGCGGAGGAGGCCTTATCCCAACAGTGGAACTTTATAGGCTGAGATAAATGAACGAATGAATGAGACAATAACAATCTCGACGTCTATTAATTTGAATTGATAAATTACATTATTTAAATGTGATTTTGTTACACCTACTTTGGGGATACAAATATTAGAATAGGAGTTAATTTTAGTGATAAATCATTTGTCACTTAGTAAATGACAGACAATGGCTTGACAAGACATTGTTTAAATGGTGTTTTGACATCGTACTTAATGCAGTACCTGTCATTTACAATGTGTGATTTAATGAATATTGTGTTCTGATGACTTTGTTACAAAGAGAAGGAAGTTTAAAATGTTATGCTCATCAAATTAGTAAAAAAAACATCTTCCGGCCGTACTAAGGAATTATTGTTTACTAGCAACCCGCCCTCGCTTCGCTTCGGTTATAGGTTATAGTCGTTTTACTCGCGTAGTTCCCGTTCCCGTGGGAATACCGGGATAAAATATAGCCTAGTTTACGTCCTGATATTATAGCTTTCCATTGGTGAAATAATTTTTGAAATCGGTCCAGCCGTTTTGAAGATTACCCGGAACAAACAGACAGACAGACAGACAAAAATTTTTTAATTGCTATTTTAGGCATAGGTGTCGCGCAAATAACCGAGTGAGCATGAAAAAAGCCTATTATTTTGACATTACAAACAGACACTCCAATTTTATTTATTGGTATAGATATAGATGTGAAACATCTATAGGTGAGGGTAAACCTAATCGTTGGCGTGGCTTAACGCATGCCGTGGCGTAAAGCGACGCACATCGTGGTGAGGTCTCGCCACGCTACATAATAGTAAGTGTAGTTCCGACCAATTGTCACAGTAATATCGTCAGAGACCTTGAATATAACTATTATATTATATTATTACAGACATCACTAATTAATAGAATTGATTTGTCATAATTTGAAATATTTTTGAATTTTAATTCTTAAATATATTAATGAAAATAAATGTTTCTTGCTTTCTTGTATAAAATTCATCATTTTCTGGCAAAACGTCCTATTATTTTATTAATACATTATGCTATATTAGTTTCTGTCGTAATCTGTTCTTTTATGCATTTATACTTGTCTATACCAATAAATAAAATTGGAGTATCTGTTTGTAATGTTAAAATAATAGGCTTTTTTCATGCTCACGCGGTTATTTGCACGACACCTATGCCTAAAATACAGATTAAAAAATTTTTGTCTGTCTGTCTGTTTGTGCCGGGTAATCTTCAAAACGGCTGGACCGATTTCAAAAATTCTGTCACTAATGGAAAGCTATAATATCAGGGAGTAAACTAAGCTATATTTTATCCCAGTATTCCCACGGGAACGGGCACTACGCGGGTAAAACGACTAAAACCGAAGCGAAGCGAGGGCGGCTTGCTAGTACGAAATAATTTCGATGCTTCACATCTGCCAGGCGTCCTGAAGGACGGCTCACTTTTATGTCGTGTAGAGCTGCGTAGGTCACATATCATCATCTCAGCTCATATATGTACGTCACACTACTGGACTAGAGCCTCCTCAAAAATAGGAGGGAAATTGACGTACTTCACTGATCAGACGGGTACGTAATGTTATTTTGAGTTTCTCATCTCATGCATAGATATTATTTATTTATTTTACGAAATTCACGGACACTAAACCATAAGGAAATGATTAAAATACAAGTTTTTTTGTTTCTTCTTGGATAGGCTTAAGTTGATCCTGGGTATTGCTGGTATGGTGACGGAGTAAGAATATAATTCACCACTCCCTATCTTGCCCGTGGATGTCGTAAAAGACGACTAAGGGATATAATACGTATATCAAGACACAAGATCTGTGCAAGAGATGGAAAACTCGAAATTAAACCCTATCCCAACATGTGTGATCAGCATGGTATAGTAGGTCAAATTCCCTTCCATTGTAGAGGAAGCCCGAGCCCAACAGTGGGACGTACGCGAACTGCGATTGCTATTGAGGAGCAGCACTCTGTTACAGAGGCGTAACTATACCACCTGGGCCCCGTTACAAATTCTTTGAGGAGGCCCTATCACTAAGATCCATCACATTGTACTTACGTAAACTAAATGTTATATAAGTCTGGTACAATCAGATTCCTAAAAAAAAAAGCTCATTCACACACAATCTCGCTAAAAACTTACCTCGTATTAGATAGGCCTTATTCACAATCGATTCGATACCGATACCAGTAAGTATCATCGGTACTTTTCAATCGATTTTGATTGAGTACCGATATGATATCGATACCTAGATGATACCATATCGATTTATCCCTAGGCATATTGGGTCAGGGCCCTCTCGGGTTGGGGGCCCGTGGCATTTTACCAGCCCTACCACACTATAGTTACGCTACTGCTCTGTTAAACGTCATGCAGGCGGTCGGTCATAAAACCTTTGCAATATGTAGTATAAGAGTACATATTCAGTCGACCTCAAGTAATTGAGACAAGAGAGGAGAATATAGACGAAGCCATAAATAAATCGATCTAATTTATAAAGAAAAAAATATATTGGCTTGTATGTGACCTATTTGGTAAGGAAACGAGCGATATACCAAAGTTAACACCTACGCGTTACCGAATCAAGACCGGTCAAAGCTGACCACTAAAATGGTTGTCTTGTATCGGCGTGAAAAATCAAAGGCGTAACATCAATCTCTTGTCATAAATAATACTTTGAGTAATATGTAGGTAATTGTTAGCAATAAACAATGATGTAATATATATGGCAACACTGTTTAATTTGGCTCATATTATGTTTGGATGCTAGGTTTTTTTCACGATGTTTATTCTATTGAGTCATGGGACATTGATATCTGGTCATAGATTTTAAATTAAAACTTTATTAGTGATGAAAGGAATAACTGAATGTTTTGGAACGGAAATGCGTTACAACGGAAGTGATGATTAAAAATAATAATAGCAGTCAAGTGTATACTGCCGTGAGATGCCTAAGGCGATTTAGAATAATATATTTCGTTTTATCATTTTAGATATGTGGATAGATAATTGGATGAATAGGTGGATATATAGATGGGGGTATTGGTGGATATTTGGGTGGATAAGTGGGTAGATGGTTCAGTGGATAGGTGCGTGTAGCTCCTATAACCACTACAGTAACTCCTGTAAGCCAGGATCCACAATGGTCTCCGCATAAGACACCGAGGTTTGACTCTGAGTCCCGAGAAGTCTCGAGAGACACTTTTAATTCTCTTGGAACCCGCAACAAATTTAATTAGAAAAGAAAAACAGAAGGAGTTGGATAGATTCCACTTGCCTCCTATGCAAAGCGGGAGACATGAAACTAAATTGTCTAATAAGCTAGTGAATAAGAGGATGTACAACTAAGTGAAGCAGAGTACAGCACCACGGATTTAACAGAGTTTAAGGGAACTATATGTTTAGGATTGATTGCCATAGTAGATATGCCAAAAACGTCTGAACGGACGGATATTTTCTCAAGTTGCTACAAGGTCCGTATAGTATACCACTCCAGACGTGACTTGCAAACTGTCTAACATGAGGTCCCGCTCGTTACGCCAGAGAATGCACTCTAAGAGGATGTGGTGAGTTGTTTATTCAAAATCGGAGTTTGAGGTCGAACTTTGACAAAATGGTGATGCTAATAGTTTAAAATAGAAATGGGGAACGTTTGTGTGACGGTGTGTGTTTTCCGAGTTCCCACTCTCTTGCCCGTTGTTGTGGTAAAAGTCTACTTTTTTTTTTAATTTTATTGCAAACGATGGCAAACGAGCAAACAGTACACCTGATGGTAAGTGTTGCTGCCGCTCATGGACCTTTACAGGGTCGCTGCCTACCACGAAGAAAGTGAAGGGAGTGTGAATGCGTGCATTGAGGCTCCCAAGAGCACCACCAAAACACACAAACACCCTCAGAAAGTTGGACTTCCGGCTCTCTCGCTCACCGAACGAAGCGCAGTAACAAATTGCTACTACTCAGACGTCGATTTTCTGCGAAAGTGTGGTACTACCCCGGACGGATGACCTGAAAGAAAACGACAGTGATAAGTAGTCTGTAGCTTATATATGTTAACCAGGGCCGGATTACCTATAAGGTGGACTAGACAACTGCCTAGGGGTCCCGAGCATACACCAAGAAAAAAGTTTGTCAACGAACTTTTTTTTTCAATTTGTATACTTCCTCAATATTATTCCTTTTTTATTGCTGTTGGTAGCAAAAGAGAAACAGCATACCTGATGATAAGTGATGCTACTGCTCATGGACCTTGGACCATTGATCCAAGATCTGCCAAATGACTGCTAATGTCAACACGTCTTACCAGCGTGGAACAGTAGGTCTATTCCCATAGTGGAGGAGGCCCGAGCCCAACAGTGTGACGTATTTGAGCTAAGATGGCTATGATGAGTGGATGGTTCAACAGGTATACCTTTGATTCATACACTCCATCCTGCCTACGGTAATATCCATCCATTGGCAATCCAATGGCCTCTCGCGACAGTAAACACTTAAGTTGCTATTGAAGGCCATGAGAATATATAATAATTCTAAAAATACTAATAAAATCGATAAAACATTTATTATGAGTCTACAATTTTAAAATATTATATTAGCAGGAAGGTAATAAACATCGGATGTTTAACGGAGAACATCAAAGATAAACATTGAGTAATACGTGTCCTCGTAAACACAATTAGAGCAATAGAGAATGCATCCTATATAGAAGACAGCGGGCTAATTAATTTATTGGTGTATGTTAATGAGGCTATTTAATTAACAGTAGGGTTTAAGGGATAGGGAGACAGGCAACCGTTCTACAGCGCCAATTACTTATACTTTTTTTTATTTACTGCTTTCATTCCCCAAGTTAAGCAGAGGTGTAAATATGTAAATTTCCTAATACAACCTTTATTCCAACGTGATAAGTAGTCAGCTCATTCCGTGTACGTTTTCTCTGTGTGGTGACGGAGTAAGAATATTAATTCACCACTTCCTATCTTGAGTTGTTGTAAAAGACAACTAAGGGATATAATATGCATAGAATATCTGTGCAAGAGAAGGGAAATTCGAAAAACCCCTACACTAATATGTCTGACATCGTCGTTAGCATAGTAAGTCAACCGCTCCCCTGTTGGGGAGGAGGCTCGAACCCAGCGGTGGGACAGGTGTGAGCTGAAACGAAACTACAACGATAAGTAATCTGCAGATTATATATTCCAAGATTATTGCCGCTAAAAAGGAGGTTTTCGGCTACGAATACTATTAAACGTTTACAATGCTCGAGATTGAAAAGACTAATAGTGGTAGTACCACACTGTTGACAGTTGTCTGTCTACAGCCGCGGGCCGCTCTGTCCGGGGTAGTACTAAACTGAGCAGAAAATCGACGTCCGTTTAGTAGCAATTTGTTACTGCGCTTTGTTCGGCGAGCGAGAGAGCCGGCAACCCAATTTTTTGAGGGTGTCTGCGTGTGGTGACTTTTAGTGATGCCTTTAGTATCCTAGCAGTAAAACCTTATTGCACGCATTCACACTCCCTTCACTTTTTTCGTGGTAGCCAGCGGCCATACCAAGGTCCTTGAGCGGCAGCAACACTTACCATCAGGTGTACTGTGTGTTCGTTTGCCATAATACGTAATAAAAAAAAAACATCATCTGGTCAACAATTACATTACCAAGGAGGTTTAACGTCAGGCAAGCCAATCACTTGTACAAGATCCCAAGGAATTTTGATAAGAGCAGTATTATGATCTCACCGCTAATCGCATTTAGGTCCAAATCCCAAAATTGCTGCTAAGATTTTGCTAATTAAATGCGAGAAATTTAAGGATATCATATCTGGGTTATGAGTCGGGCAAAAGACTCCTTTTCCTTGGGCAGGCTCTGGTTTGAAAACACCCGGTCAGTGGCGGCATTACACTTTAGTTGCCAATAGGCTATTTAATTTTTACCGCAGCTACTAAACCTTGTACAATTTTCTTTATTAATAAAATTTAAATAATCATCAACATCTTGAGGTTAATTTGCCGCCTGCCTAAATTTGCCACCATAGGCTGCAGCATATCAGCCTAGTGATAAATCCAGCACTGCACTCCATCCAATCCGCACGGGGCGACGAAAAGGTGGCTCGTGGCCCCGTAACCCACTGCACTCCTTCCCTATCGTCATTGAGCTGACCACTGGTATCGAATCCTTGATATCCACAGCCAGCTTGGATGTATCTAATACTTTTTTTTTGTAGTGGGCTATTGTCAGCGCACCCGCCGCCCGGCTCCGACCGGGGCGACAGAGGAGCGGCGCGCGGCCCCATAACCCACTGTAGCTTGTCGCCTTCGTCGTTGGACCGACCACTGGTACCGAATTCCTTATCTTCCGTGGTCGGCCTGGATATATCTAATACTTGCAGTAACATATGAAATTACTAGTCACCATTTTCATAACGCATTATACATCAGTTCAAGCCTCCTCTAAGATAGAAAAGAAATTGACCCACTATAGCACGTGGATAGGGGTTTTATTTCGAGTTTTCTTCTCGTGCATAGTTGTTATATGCATATTGTATCCCTTAGTCGTCTTTTACAACACCCACGGGTGAGATTACACGAAAGGGTATTCCGTCAGGCCGACCACTGACGACAAGTCACATCTGCTCCGGTGGTCGGCCAACAACGAGGTGACGTGGATACGGGTGGGTTATGGGCCCGCGCGCCGTCCTTTCATCGCCCCGGACGGACTGGACCGCGCGTGCGCTTACCATAGCCCACCCATAAAAAAAAACACCCATAAACTACAGGGCCCATATAAGTGTACTCAAAAATATAGATACAGGTGTGGCAGGTTTAAGGGCTCTACTCCGTCTTGTGCGGTTTGTTCCGGGTGAGATCGGATTATGGACTGTTGCCAAAAAAAGTTAAAGGGACCTTGGGATAGAATGGGGTTTACATATATTCGTAATGCCCCAAATAAACAAAAATAATAAAAAAGGCATAACTAATATCGTAGCGGAAGCGCGCGTAGATCTAAGTAGTTATGCTGGTGGCATGCGCGTGCGCTGGTCGGTGATAAAGCTCGCAATTTTAAACGTCAGTCGGGAGCGCGCCGCCAAGCGAGACGGTCCTCCCATACGGTCGGCGCGGGATAACCGTGCGTGCATCTATCACCCATCCGGTAATCATCATCTACGAACGAATACTGCACTTGAATCATCACCGACAGTTCTGGTGACCCGATCAGAGGAATCCAGTGGCATGGTAATTTGTGATAATAATTCCAGCAGGATAATGTTCGTTTAATTTTGTTAACGACGGATCCTGGGTGTTTGCCGCCTATTGTCTCTTGTAGAGAAATTGGTATCGTATTACGTAATGTGTACTTAAAAATATCTAATATTTATACATGTTTATATAAGAAAAATATATAATTATAATTATGTATAATATAAATTACATAATGACAATTAAAATTTTTAATATAAATTAATTACGAATAAATCTTTTAGTTATTGAACGCGCCAAATTTCTCACTGCAAAGCTTTTTCGCGTTGGAAATCAATTTAATTTTAAATGTATAAGCTTTTGTTACATTTTTTTTGTGTAACAGCATGATGCTTACATCCTCAGTTAATAGGGCCAGGGTTAAACGTTGGCCAGCAATGAGTCCCTTATCAGAATAGGAACCGCACGAAGGCTAGCCGATTTGCGCAATCACGTCGGCCGTATCACGTCCGTCGCTAAATTCACTTGTGTGGGGATAATTGCTCTTCATATAATTGTAATATATAATTATTAATTTGCTTTTGTTCAAAGTGCAGCTTTCGATAACATTGTCACTGATTTATATATGTTACACTGTAATAGAGTTATAGATTGATAGATGAGGTTCCGTATGGTGACTGAGTAAGAATACAATTCACCACTCCCTATCTTGCACGTGAATGTCTTAAAAGACGACTAAGGAATATAATACGCATATAATATCTATGCAAGAGAAGAAAAACTCGTAGTAAAACTTTATATAAACATGTCCGAGCGGGTATAATAAGTTCAATTTCCCTCCTATTGTGGAGCAGGCTCGAGCCCATCAGTGGGACGTATATGAGCTGAAATGAGATTCTACTTCATCCTTCATCACCTTAATTCTTGTATATCTCATTGCTGCACTCCAGTCTACTCCACATAGGAGCGAAATCGATCTACCAGGTTGGACAGATGGCGTGGTATAAGCATTTACGTCGAGTTTAATTTTTACCTAAATATACATGTGGTGGCAGAGTAAGAATACAATTTACCACCGTCTTGCCCGTGGGTATTGTAAAAGACGATAAAGGGGTATAATATACGAATAACATCTATGCAAGAGAGAAGAAAACTTCGACATAAAATTCTATACAAACACGTCTGACCAGCGCGGTATAGTAGATCGATTACCCTCCCATTGCCGAGAAGACCCTCGCCCAACTATTATGTGAGCTGAAATGATGATGATGATGAACTCTATAGTGGTAGGACCACACTGTTGTCAGTTCTCTGTCTACAGCCGCGGGCTGCTCTATCCGGGGTAGTACCACACTGAGCAGAAAATCGATGTCTGAGTACTAGCAATTTGTTACTGCGCTGAGAGAGCCAGAAGCCCAACTATCTGATGGTGTTTGCATGTGATGGGTTTGGTGGTGTTTTTGGTATCACCGAGCCTCATTGCACGCATTCACACTCTCTTTACTTTTTTCGTGGTAGACAGCGCCTTGCTAAGGTCCATGAGCGGCAGCAACACTTACGATCAGGTGTACTATTTGCTCGTTTGGCACCGTTTGCAATAAAAAATATATCAACTTTCCTTGAAGATATATTTGTTGATCATAAGGCATCAACTGGATTTAGCTCAGATTGATGTAATCTTAGTCTTCTTTTACGACACCCACGAGCAATGTAAGGGTTGCTAGCATTCGTAGTCATTAAGGTTAAGAATACATTACCGTTTTTTATTTTCCCGTAGGAGTCGCGAAGATTGTCTAGTAAAATGGTTAGCAACGGTCTACCGTGAAACCTAAAACCCCATGACATCACAGCTCATATATGGGTGGAGGCTCCTCCACAATGAGAGGGAAATCAAATCAAATCATATCATTTATTCTGCATAGGCCCCTTAAGGGTACTTACATATTGTCAAATTACACGTTTGAATACAATGCAACAATCTACCACCGGATCGGAACGCGGCCACAAACTGAGAAGATCCGGCAAGAAACTCAGCGGGCAGTCATTTTTTTTTCTTAATCCTTTAAATATACATAATATTATGCTTCGTACAACATATATGGTATTAGCTCCAGTGTGATGCCCTTCGAAATTGTATATATGTATAAATTTTCAAGATTTAGTACAAGACAAAAAAAATAATTAAAGCATAAAGAAAGGAAGAAAATATGGCTGGACCAGATTCCACAAGCAGTACCCGATCACGAGTTAACAACTAGAGCAGCCATCACTCTCCTCAACCAAATTAGAGGGAAGGGAGCGATCCGCCCCGCATAGCTACCGCGAAATTGATCCACTATACCACGTTGGTCAGACGACTTGGTATTGGGTTTTATTTTGAGTTTTCCTTCTCTTGTATGAGGTCTAATTATGACATGAATCACACTTAGAGAGTTCCATGGCCAATAATATACGGTGATAGAATTATGTAGATTTACAAAGATTTTTCTTTAAAGTACAATACTTTTGTTTACATCTGTTTAACGTCCTCCGCAACAAATGAATGTGTTCCTTCTTATATTTTTTGTTAGAGAATTGCTTTTCTTATTTGAATAATTTTGTATTCATATCCGTTAAGTATCATTTGTTAACTGTAAATGATTCTTATGTGATGGATGGTAATACTTGTCGCCATAATGTGCTACGAATCGATTCTTTGCAATTTCGTAAAATTATGTAAAATATTTGTTAGATAATTTATATACCTATGACATCGTCATCACAGCTTATATAGGTTGTTGGACTCAAGCCTCCTCTCCAATGGGAGGGAAATTTACCTACTATACCACGCTGGTCAAACTTGTTGGTATAGGGTTTTTTTTTAATTCTCGATCTCTTGCATAGATGCTATATGCATATTATATCCCTTAGTTGTTTTTACGACATCCACGAGCAAGATAGGGGGTGGTGAATCCTATTACTTATTCCGTCACCATACTTATATAATACTAGCAACCCGCCCTCGCTTCGCTTCGGTTATAGGTTATAGTCGTTTTACCCGCGTAGTTCCCGTTCCCGTGGAAATACCGGGATAAAATATAGCCTAGTTTACGCCCTGATATTTTAGCTTTCCATTGGTGAAAGAATTTTTGAAATCGGTCCAGCCGTTTCGAAGATTACCCGGAACAAACAGACAGACAGAGAGACAGACAGACAAAAATTTTTTAATTGCTATTTTAGGCATAGGTGTCGTGCAAATAATCGTGTGAGCATGAAAAAAGCCTATTATTTTGACATTACAAACAGACACTCCAATTTTATTTATTGGTATAGATAGTTATATAATATAATTTTGAGTCTTATGTCCTTTATCACGAAGGATACCTGTAAGGATAATAATAATAATAATAATAGTATTTATTTCTTAGAATATGGTACATTTGGATGTTAATATTAATCGTGCTTCTAACATATTCTACCTCAACAGCCGTAGAAATATTAGTCAATGTCAAAAAAATAAAAAAAAAATAGTCAAAATTCCAGTTACTTACAATTACATTAAACTTTGTCATTTAGGAATTCATTGACCTTATAAAAACTCTTTTCTAATAGCCAGTTAAATAAATATGTCTTAAATTTACTAGTAGGTAATAATCGGACCCCAGCAGGTAGTTTATTATAAATGTTAATTGCCATACAATATGCATTTCTAGCGTACATTTGTAGTCTTTGGCGAGGAATTAATAGTTTACTAGGATCTCTACTATGGGTTTTTTTCATTACTTCATCATATACTGATAACATATGTGGATTTTTTTTACAAATAAACACAATTCAAAGATATATAGACATGGCAATGCAAGAATCTTCATTTGCTTAAAAAGAGGCTTACAATGGTCCAAATAGCCTGCCCCATAAACAGCTCGAACACATTTTTTCTGAGCTATAAGTACTTTATTCGCTTCTACAGAATTTCCCCAGATAATAATTCCGTACCGTATCACCGATGATACGTAGCCATGATATGCCACCAGAGCTGCTTCTTTTGAAACAGTACATCTGAGTTTCTTTAAAGCAAATACAAACCTATCTAATTTATTACAAATATTTTCAACATGTGTTTTCCATTGTAATTCCTTATCAATCGTTATACCAAGAAATAGAGCTGTATTGACTGATTCTATGGTTGTATAATTTATCTGTATAATTGGTTTTGTTATATTATGTTTATTGTTACACGTCTGAAAGTGGATCAACTTTGTTTTATCAATATTTAATTGTAGATTATTATTTGTTAGCCATTTCACTATATTTTTTAGTTCATTGTTAGTTTCTGCTTCTATTTGTGACTTATTTTCACATTTTACTATAAGCGTAGTATCATCAGCAAATAATATACAGTTATGTTTTAGACAATTGTTAATGTCATTAATGTATAATAAAAACAGTAATGGTCCAAGTATACTACCTTGTGGTACTCCACAGCTATTTATTTGCCTATCTGATGTATACATTATTTCTGAATTATCAACTATTTTAGTAATAACTGTACTTTGTTGGCGGTCTGTTAGATAGCTTTCCAACCAATTATATGCATTACCTCGTATTCCATAACTTTCTAGTTTGCAGAGCAACCTTTTATGTGAAACAAAATCAAAAGCCTTGCTCATATCTAAGAAAACGCTCGAAACTGCCATTTTTTTATCCAAACCCTCAGTCACTTGCTTTATTAATGAGAAGCTAGCTAAAGAAGTTGACTTATTTTTCCTGAAGCCAAATTGGTTATTAATTAGTATATTGTTACTATTAACAAAGTTATCTATCTTTTGAAACATCGCCTTTTCAAATATTTTGGATATAACGGGTATCAAAGTTAATGGCCTATAATTACTCATAATAGTAGGATCACCTTTTTTGAACAATGATACCTAAAATATAGATGTAATTTAGGTAACACCTAAGTCAATATAAATGACACATAAAAGCAAGGTTACGCGTGTTGGTTGTTACATAAAACTTAAGTTTATATAGCTTCAATTAATAAAAAACACTTCGTGTGGTGACGGAGTAAGAATACAATTCACCATTCCCTATCTTATATAATATAATAAGGATATGAATAGATTGTTTATCAAGAGAAGGCAAGCTTGAAATAAAACCCGATATAAAATCCGTCTGACGAGCGTGTTCCAAACTCTACCTTATTCCGACGTCGAGAGGAGAGGATTGCCCGCAGACTACTCCGTCGGGCCGACCATGGAGGACATGGAACTTGGTACTGGTGGTCAGCCTAACGACGAAGGCGACGACCTACGGTGGGTTATAGGGCCGCACGCCGCTTATTTGTCGCCCCAGACTGAGCCAGGCGGCGGGTGTGCTGACCATAGCCCACCTAAAAAAAAAAACATACTTTATTAAAGACTAGTTACCCGCCCTCGCTTCGCTTCGGTTTCAGTCGCTTTACCCGCGGCGTAGTTCCCGTTCCTGTGGGAATACCGGGATAAAATATAGCCTATGTTACTCCCTGATATTATAGCTTTCCATTGGTGAAAGAATTTTTGAAATCGGTTCGGTGGTTTAAGCGTGAAAGCGTTACAAACAAACAAACAACCTTACTTTCGCATTTATAATATTAGTATGGATTGTAGAGCTCGTCAGTAACCACTTACCACCCGGTGAGCTGCTAGTTGATCTACTAACAGAATTAATAAAAAATATAATCATTACAGTCATCATCATCATCGCAGCCCATATACGTGCCACTATTGGGCTTGGGCCTCCTCCATAGTTGGACGGAATTTGACCTACTATACCTTGCTGGTCAAACATGTTGGTATAGGAGTTCATTTCAAGTTTCCTCTTCAAGTTCTATTGCACAGATGTTATGCGCATGTTCCCTTAGTCGTCTTTTACGACATTCACGAGTAAGACTTGAATACGATTCACACGATATCCACGGGGGAATTATATTACTTACCACGGCACACGGAAATCATTACAGTACGGACATATAATTTTTCTTCCATATCCATAATGGAATGATATTTTAACTTTCATTTTAAAGACACGATTCACTCAAGACAACAGTATATTGAAAAGTCCTTTGCTAAATATTTTCCGTGATAAAATCAGTGGATTGCGAAATTTTCTTTTAAATTTTATTTGTCTTGATAATATCTCATAAATCGATGAACGCCGGCTGCATGCACGAAAAAGCATGACTGTCACGTTCGGTCTGGGCCGAGTGTGCAAGAGAGACCGCGGAACAAGCGATAGAGAGGCAAGATCGGCCTAAGCGTTCGGCTTGTGATTTATCTATAATTTAAAAAATATTTGAATTCACGAGTGCAATTAAATGTTTATGCATCGAAAAAATATTAATTTTTAATTAACTCCTACTTTGTAACATACAAAATAATGATTTGACTGCACAGATGGCGTAGTGGTTAAGATAGCGCCTGTGTCGAGGTTCGAATCCCACGCAGGAAAACACTTTGTGCGATCCACAAATTGTTGTTCTGAGTTTAGATGTAATTTGTGTTCGTTAATTATATGTTTGTAAAGTCCCCCGCAATACAAGGATTATTTCCTTAGTACGGGATGTAGTGGGTTTTTTTCAAATTATAATTCAGTGATAACAATTGTATTCAATTCATAAAAGTATGCAATTTTTCATCATCATGTTTTCTTATAATACCACATTAAATCACATAATATTGTTGACCGCAAAATTTACAATAAAAAAATTCTTAAATTTTCACCTAAAATAAAGAGAAGAAGTAGAGAAGACAGTTATAATAATAAAGGGATTACAAAGAAGTCAAGAGGACTGCCGACAGAAGTGAACGCTTAAAACTATAAACAAATAGTCGTTAATGTTGGATCTTCAAATTAATTGTTTGATCTTAAATTTATAAATTAAAAATTTTACATATCTTTGCGTCTTCGACATCTATCAGCACGTATTTAGTGACATTGACATAGCTATAGGTATAGTCATAGATAATATACAATTAAAAAGGTAGGTATAGTATTAGCGTTAACACGTCACGTGAACATGTCGATGACGGACGACTTACATGAATGTACTCCTCATACAAACCTGCCTATAGGCGTATTCACTTCAATAATATTAACATTAATAATATCCGTAATAAATCATTCATCATTTTTGTTATCTCATCACTATTTATGACAACAGCGACGGCTATTCTTAATATATTTTGTTCCTATTTATCACTATATTACGTATAACCTACAGCCTGATGAATCCTACTAATATTATAAACGCGAAAGTTTGTATGTATGTGAGGCTGTTTGTTACTCTTTCACGCAAAAACTACTGAATGGATTCTGATGAAATTTCACAATAATATAGCTCACATGTCAGAATAACACATAGGC
Organism: Lymantria dispar; assembly: GCA_032191425.1. NCBI lineage: Eukaryota > Metazoa > Arthropoda > Insecta > Lepidoptera > Erebidae > Lymantria > Lymantria dispar. The sequence goes on from CM063452.1 coordinate 33,071,241, forward strand.
TATAATTTATCTCGATATTCCCACGGGGAGGGGAACTATGCGGATAAAACCTCACGTCGCTGCTAGTATTTTATAAAATTGACTGCAAATGGGGCGTGTTACCGCACGGTGGCGACGGAGGCAGCGTGCCTCCTGGCCGGAACTCCCCCGTGGGACCTTGAGGCGGAGATGCTCGCTGAAATTTATCGGCGGGTGTCGGAGACGCGCGCCCGCGGCGGCATGGTCTCCATCAAAGAGATCACCGCCTGGCGGGTCGACGCCCGCCGAGAAGTCATTGCCCGTTGGGCAGTCCGGCTGGAGAGTCCTCGGTACGGTGTCAGGACCGTCGAGGCCCTCCGGCCGGTGCTGATGGAGTGGTTAGAGCGGACGCACGGGGTGCTTTCCTTCCGACTGGTGCAGGTGCTGACGGGGCACGGTTGCTTCGGGAAGTACCTGCACAAGATTGTCAGGAGGGAGAGCACACCGTCCTGCCACCACTGCAGTTGCGACGAGGACACGGCGCAGCACACGCTCGAGGAGTGTGTTGCATGGGAGGGGGATCGCCGTGAACTCGTCGCAATTATCGGTGCCGACCTGGCACTGCCGACCATCGCCAGGGAGATGCTCGTCAGCGTCAGGAACTGGGACGCGGTCGCCGCCTTCTGTGAGGCCATAATCTCACGGAAGGAGGCGGCGGATCGTGTGCGAGTAGAGCTCCTATTCGGCGACACGTTCCGCTGCCGGCGACTCGGGCGGCGCAGGCGCGAGTATCTGCGCCTAATGCCGCCCTAGCCGAGGCCGCGGGTGATCGGAGCAGGGAATTGTTCGTCACCCGCAGAGAGGCTGACCGCGCGACAGCGACCGACGTCCCAGGACGTCGAGAGGTGAGGTTACCCGAAAGGGTATTCCATTGGGCCGACCACTGACTGCTGTGCTCCGGTGGTCGGCCCAACAACGAGGTGACGTGGGTACGGGTGGGTTATGGGCCCGCGCGCCGTCCTTTCATCGCCCCGGACGGACTGGTCTAAGGGTGCGCTTGCCATAGCCCACCCAAAAAAAAAAAAAAATGGGGCGTGTTGGTTAACATACCGACCTAAAGTGCCAGTGGCGTAGGTTCGATTCCCACGCAGGACAATTCTTTGTGCGATTTATAAATTATTATTCTGATAATTGATTGAATTAGGTGATACATAGCGGAAATCCATTTTTATTTTAATTTTAAAGTGGAATCCCTTCCTTCTATTTTAAAATAAAAAAAAAAGTATTGTTCTGAGTCTGAATGTAGGTAATTTGTGTCCGTTAATTGTTTGTAAGTGTAAGTGGCTTAGTGCAGGGTGTTGTTTAAAAAAGATTTTTTTTATATAATGCAAGTTAGTTCTTGAGATTAGCACAATACAAGCTTTCAGCTTTACAATGTGACGTCATATTACATGTCTCACATACAACAACAATCATTTACATCTAAATTGTAATCTCTTAGTTCCAAATGTTATGATTTGCATACACTTATGTTATCCCTACGTACCGGTCGGCATTGGCCCTACATTTAGTCGCTAATTCTCTATTGTGTTCGTGTATTAACAATCCGTTGATGTGACAATCGGTACTTATCTGTCACTTTGAACTATGTCTATGGCTTTGAATGTTACAAAATTAGCATTTGTCTATTACTTTACATATGAATATAAAATATTTTAATATTTGATGGCTGATCTTTTAGTTAACAGATAATTTGTTGCCGCTTGTAGGAACATAATAAAAAAAAGTGTATGTAGGTATAGGTACTTATGTACGCACGTAAGAAAAGTTTGGAGTGAGAAGATGAAAAAATTCTGAATATCTTTTTATAAATTTTATCCTTCCTTACAACTGTGGAAAAAACGACACTAAAAATCAGCTAAGTGCGAGTCGAAGTCGCGCACGAAGGATTCCGTACCATTTCTATAAAAGGGCAAAAAAATCGTGTTTGTTGTATGGGAGCTTATATATATAGCCCCTTAAATATTTATTTTTATTTTGTTTTTAGTATTTGCTGTTATAGCGGCAACAGAAATACATAATTTGTAAAAAATTCAACTGTCTAGCTATGGCGGTTCTTGAGATACAACCTGGTGACAGACAGACGGACGGACAGGTGGACGGACAGACAGCGAAGTCTTAGTAATAGGGTTCCGTTTCTAACCTTTGAGTACGGAACCCTAATAAAAAAAAAGTGAGCCGTCGCTCAGGACGCCTGACAGATGTGAAACATCGAAACTATTTTGTACGAGTAGAGATACGGTATCGAATATAAAGTATCGATACTGAACTCATGAATAGTATCGAAAGATAAGTAACGTACTGTTTAAAGTATCGAGTACTTTTATTTACTTTATCTTTAGGTATCGAGTACTTTTCTTTCGATACCGATACTTTTGTATTCGATATTTTAGCCAATAAGTACTTTTTGGTAGGTATCGTATCGAATAAATTATCCATTTTAAAATTGACTTTACGACTCATATTTATGGTAACGTCATTTAGTACAAACGAAATGAACCTTCTAAAACGTAGCTTGAAATAATTTGCGATTTATAAACCAGAAATAGCGGTATCTATCGAGCAAACGACCAACTCTAAGCTACAATATATTTTACTCTAATCCTGTAAAGATAATAAGACAAGCTGTTTAAAGTGAGTCAAAATCCAATTCTTAAGGAGTTGGTGACATACAAATAAATAAATACAAAGCTGAAACTAATAAAAGCCTATAAAAAATGAAATGCTTTCATCCGTTCAGCACGAAAAGTGTGATTTAGGAAACAGAAATGGCGGCATTTATCGAGCTAACGACCAACTCTCAGCTTCAATATATTTAATAAAGAAATTTTTAATCCTGTAATGATAATAAGACAAGCTATCTAAATAATTTTAACGTCATTGGTCCTCCTTAAATTTTCAACTTTTTAATGAAATTTGACTGTTTAAAGTGATTCAAAATTCAATTCCTATGAAGTCGGTAATATACAAAGAAATAAATATATATACACCTGAAACTAATAAAAGCCTATAAAAAAACGGTTCTCCAGTTTTCGTAGCTGAAAGTAAACTAAATACCATACCTACTGGTATATTTATATTAATAAGTTAGAGAATTTTACATTAATTTATAAAACAAGTATTTATGCATAAAAGAACATTAGATTACGACAGGAACTAATACGATAAAACTAAAGCATAAAGTATTAATAAAATATCGCGATTTTTTTCCAAAAAATGATGATTTTTATTCAATAAACATTTATTTTCATTAATATACATTACTAGCTTCTGCCCGCGACTTCGTCCGCGGAAAATTTCTTGTTTTAACATAAGATTACACTCGATTGATATTACTGTATTTAATTTTATTAGTAAAATATTTTTTGGAATCAGATCAGTAACTTAAAAGATTACCGAAGTTCTATTTTCTGCTCAAGGTAACTTAACCCTTAGTTGCCTTTTACTTATTTTATTTATTTGTTTAAGTTAGGTATCTATTTAATTTAAAGCTTCTCTATATACAATGTTTGAGGTTGTTTTATTTTCCGGTAACAGAATAATCTGCCTTTCGGATGATCCCACTCTTGATAGACCAACATATAATTGCCCATGGGAAAAACATTCTTTTCGTAGGTCAATGCCAACCAAAGAGAATGTTTGTCCCTGGGACTTATTAATAGTCAGGGCAAATGATGTTTTTATTGGAAACTGGAGTCGTTTAAACGGTATGGGTAGGTCCGTCGGAATCATTGGAATTCTTGGGATGTGCGCCAACTGGCCAGCTCCTGGGCCGATGAGAATGGTCGCCACAATTAGGTTGTCTTTTAAATCTTTTATTAGTAGCCTTGTGCCATTGCACAGGTTAGGTGGGCTTAAATTTCTTAAAAGCATGATAGGTGTCCCGGATTTCAACAGCAGTTCGTGAGGTGGCAGACCAGATGGTTTAAGGGAATTTAAAAATTCCTGCGGATAGTGGACTGCATCCTCGATATTACACACTGTATCAATTGACTTGTAGATTTTACCATGGCCGGGAACTTTTTGTAAAATTAGATTATTGATTTCATTGACTGTATCGTTCCTTGGTGAGACGATAGCCCTTGAACAATGCCAATGAATGTCTCTATCTAGTAAATATTCGAGGTCAGGATATACTGCATCTATAAGATGCTGTAGACTGTGAACTATACGACCCAGAGTCTCATTTATAACGATTTCCGCAGAGTTAGAGTCCAAGGTTCGAGAAGAAAAAGACCCTTCTCCAATTTTGAGCAGCTGTTGTGGAAAATCGTTATCCATATTTCCAATAACGTGGACTCTCATGTTCGTACGTAAATTCAAAGTTTGGACTATACTCCATAGGGGCGATGATTTTAGACATGCCTTTATGATATCCGCACGTGTACCTCTTGTGACGACGGGAAGTGTCTGACGAAAGTCACCTGCAAACACAAAAGTGACACCACCCATGACAGCGACTGAGTTTCTCAAGTCCTTAAGTGTTCGATCCACTGCTTCAACATGAGCTCTATGACTCATGGTACATTCGTCCCACATTATCAACGACGTATTCTGTAACAATTGACCAATGGGCCCATTTTTGCGTATCGAACATACCGACTGTTGCTCCAATGAAACTGTCAATGGGAGTTTGAAGGTAGAGTGAGCAGTTTTACCGTCACTCAATAAAGTAGCCGCAATCCCAGAAGAAGCCACTGCCAAAGCTATTTTTCCGGATTGCCTAACATGTGCTAATATTAAATTAGCGAGGAATGTTTTCCCTGTGCCTCCTGGGGCGTCTAAAAAAAAAATTTTTCCTTTATTATTCGTTACGCTATCAATAATTTCATCAAAAGCCTGTTTTTGGTCTGTGACTAATTTAGGCAAATTTTCATTTACAAAAGTAGCTAATTCACTGATGTTGTGCGGATGTACCAACATTGTATCTATTGCATCATTTACAGGGCGAACTGGAGACGGTAATCCAAAGTCACTCAATGTTTTATCATTCAATGCTAAAAGTTTGTTTTCAATTTGTATTAAACCTTCATTGTACATAACATCATTAAAAGGCATGGTAAAGTCCTGATTTTGTTGTCGATTTCTATGTCTGATATCTTCACAAAAATTGTCCTTGAAGATATCCCATAGTTTTAACGGTTCAGATGGCTGACAAAATAGCAGTATCACCACAAATAACTCCCTAAGTTTCAATGAACATTCCGACATCGAAGCTTCTCTTAATGTCTTCTCCCAGTGATCATCATTTTCCAGCAAACCTCTGTCCCGGCAAGCCGCTTGATACGTCTCCTTGACCACTCCATTTATAGTTTTCAAATCTTTGAATGATGTGGGACCGCGTACGTGGTGCAATAAAATTCTTAGATAAAAGCATTCTGATTGTGACGGATGTACACCGTACACTCTTCCCAAAGCTTCATCTCTTTTTATTTCTGGATGCCCATCGACGTCTTGACCGCGCCTTCGTCTTGAAAATTTGTTATTAGCCCACGTATAATAGTGTGGAACTTCGTGGTACAACAGCGTTTTTGCAAATTCGTCGGTATTGCAGAGTTCAAAAAACGCTAATAGAGTGGTTTTGCGCGGATTTTGGGCAACTTGTCGCGCAGTTCCTGGTGTGAAAAACACCCTTTGCCCGTTTTCTAAGTGCACGGCCAAATGCACGACCGTGGGATGTCGGTCGTGGATCGGAAATTCGAGTATTCGCCAGACGGCTTCCGATGTACTTATATATCGCCCATTTAAATAATTTTCCACCTCATCATGCGGATTTCTAACGCTGAACGTGGCTTGATCGGAACCTTTATTTATATATTTACATATATATTTTATAGCCTGAACTGAATGGCAGTATTCGACGTTAATGTGGGCGTTAAATGACCTGCACAACATTGGAGAGTATGGTACAATCCATCTGTTATCTATTGTAATCGGCCTCCCTCTGATGTTTACAACTGCGACTTGACCACCATTTTCAGCATTACGACGACGATATACAGGATAACCATCCTCGCCTGTCTGAGTATCGGTGACGAATCGCCGAGGATATTTCTTTGAACATATACCGTTCTTCATACACGGTGATGATAAATTGTGCTCCCCACAAGGTCCATGGATCATGTTTTTGGTGATAATATCGAATAATATTGGGTCATCATCTTTGTTTGGTAGTTCAGCAACTATTATACTGTCTATTTCATCTGGTTGTATTTTTTGTGCAAACCAAAACAGCATATGACAGTGTGGTAGTCCGCGTTTTTGCCATTCAACACTAAGCATATGGCATTTGACTTTGCCGAATACCTCGTCTTTAGTGAACGACTTGATCATTTTCTTCATCTTTAAATGAAACACCCTAGCAATAATGTCATGACGGTCGAAAGAACGTTGGCCAGCAAATAGCTCTTTCTTAATTTCTGGCCACTCCGGATTGCAAGTGAACGTCACAAATAAATCGGGTCTTCCATAGTTGCGTACATACGTCATTGCATCTTGGGTTTTTTCATGCATGTAACGCGGAGAGCCGGTGAAAGATGAAGGCAAGATGACATGTTGGCCAATATTTGCAGCGTTGACATTAGCATCCTGATTTATAGCGTCTCTTAAATGGATATAGTCATCAGCTCTCAGTTGTTGTTGATTGCGACTTATGTAACTTAGTCTCTCTGTTATCATTTTAGCCATCATGTCAACACAGTATTGACTAAACAAATCCCGATAATAATGAAGGGGATTAAAACTGTTGGCCCTGGTCATCAATCTATACATATAAAATTGCATACACGAAACTGTTTTATTTCGCGCTGAATTTTGTAGAGGGATAGTCAAATAATAACCATCTTCACCGTTAACAAACATCAAAGGGTATTGTAAGGGATCGTAAGCTCTGTGTAATTCAGAAACTCTTTTCAGTTGACCATCTTTGCAATGAAGGACTATATCTCTAGGTCCCTTATCTTCGTCCACCAATAATACTGCAACTTCGTTTGCTGTAGGTGAATTGTATCTTCCACGATGTTGATTTTGTGGAGTGCGGTCAGCGTGAATGATTAATTTTAAGTTTTCAGATGAAGAGTTATGTTCTAAATTGTATTTGAAACTGCGAATATAAATGTTATGACTATTTAACGACGTCTGTAAATCATTGATTAAATCGATATTTAGGTTAGGAGCAATATTAGACCGCAACGAAAGTTGGTCGGCATCAGAAATGAAATAAATTTGTAGAAACTGCGGGCTTTGCCCTGGCGAAGGGAGTAGACTACCAATTAAGTGATAAACTTGCCCTTCTACTTTAAATGTAGGCATAAAGTTTCCTTCGCGAATTTCTTTAGCACCGAATGACGTCATTTGGAAGAGTGTATTATACTTTCGTATGTTTTTTAAAAAATGCGCAGATAATAGATGATTGCCCAGTAATAGATCTTTTATTGGTTGTGGTGGTGCCTGGATATCAGGAAGAACCACTTTTCCTGCAGCACAACACATACCATTTGGTTCATCGCTCCATTTATTTGCAAAACACTTAGGACATGTTTTATTCATTTCGCCTATTTTCACAGTGTTTTGCTGAGCATAATCTATATTGGCATCGTAATTGAAGGCTGATCTATTTCCTTGGGCTATATTCCGATTACGCGCTCTGACTGTAGCTGCTCGCTGTCTTTCTGTTGCTAGGCGCTGCGAGCGCTCAGTGCTAGTCTCCCTATCCCTTGTCTCACAGACATGCTGCCTTAACTCAGATAGACGGTGCGCACGTTCAGCGCTAGTTTCTCGAGCACGGGCCCGCGTCGTCCTCACATTTTGGCTTGCGAGGCGCTGTGAGCGCTCGGAGCTAGATTCTCTAGCGCGTGCTTGCGAAATATATTCTCTATTTCTCGAGAGGCGTTGCTCATTTTCAGGGGCAGATTCTTCCGTACGGCGTACTCGATCGGCTCTTGTCTGTGATGTCTGCCGAGACAGTTGAGATTTCCTTTTAGGCATGCTCTCAACAAACCACGCACAGACTTGAAAACAATTATGAACAAAGGGAGAGCGACTCGAACACCGTCCGCCTTTACAAAACAAAACAATCGTAATATCGAATAACTCGTGTCGATTATTACGATAGAACGAAGTACGAAACTACGAACATACAAAACAAACGTACAACGAAATTACGATATTTTCGATTATGAGGTATCTATCAACAACAACAACCATGCGAACGAAACAACCGAAACCAATAACCAACTGACATGTAATTTTTAGAACTCCAACTAACGACAACGTGGGCATAATAATTCGAGAGGGTCATCAATCCACGGAAAGTCTTAACACCGCGATTCAGAAAAATGACGTCATTGCAGAACGCCATCTATGGGCAAATAGGTAAAACGTCTGCACAATGAAAGTTATGCTAGGGTCATTTTGCGTTTTAGTAATTTTATATTATCTCCGAAACTTTATGACCAATTGATATACTGTAAATGGCAAATCTTATCTGTATGATGTTCCTGTGATACTGAAATAATTTATTGTCATAAGAATTAATATTTTGTTGCTCAAATAATCAACCAAACGTAACAATGCCGAAAAAAAAATTTTTTTATGCAATAATAGAAGTATAAAAGATAAAATATAAAAGATAGAGATATGGTATCGCTGACTTTTTTGTAGAAATAATTAAGATGAACCAGGTAGCCATACATTCTTTTTAATTTTAAGCAACTGTTTAGGCAGCGCACGCAAATAATTCTGTTTTACGAGGTATTTTTTTCCGACTTGCCAGACAAAAGTTGTGATAGCTCGGTTAATATACATGTTATAGAAACAATTTATAGCCTATAGCACTCAGGAATAATGTAGCTTTCTGCCAGTTAAAATAAAATTAGAATTAGATTATGAGTTCCAGAGATTACCCCCTGCATACAAACTTACAAATTTTACCTCTTTATAATATTAGTATAGATAAGTAACAATTTACTTTGAGTTCACTAGATGGCGTTGTACAAAATTTTAAATCGCACTATGGTTTCGTTACAAAAATGTAGGTATATGCATCCAAATATTTATTTAATATGTGAATATTAGGGGACCGCGAGGCGTGGCGTTAAACGCCACGCGACGATCACGGTCACCCTCGCCTATAGATGTTTCACATCAAAAAAGGTATTTAATACACTGAAAGTTTTATTATAATGCAATATCTAGTTGACATTTGTGACGGTATGTGCGCGAATTAAAAAAATGTTGAATAGCTAACTGCATGATGTTGGTTTTTCGTGACGGTGTGCGCGCGCATTGTAAAAATTTACGATCAAAATTTTCTCTAAGGGGCAGCTATCGGACCGGGGAATTGTCCGTCACCCGCAGAGAGGCTGACCGCGCGATGGCGACCGACGTGCCAGTACGTCGAGAGGTGAGAGGTTACCCGAAAGGGTATTCCGTCGGGCCGACCACTGATGACAAGTCACATCTGCTCCGGTGGTCGGCCCAACAACGAGGTGACGTGGGTACGGGTGGGTTATGGGCCAGCGCGCCGTCCTTTCATCGCCCCAGACGGACAGGACCGCGAGTACGCTTACCATAGCCCACCCATAAAAAAAAAAAAAGGGGCGCCTAAAGAAGTATAACTTCAAAAAAATTAGGCACAGCTATTTTTTTTTGCATTATATTTTGAAGAAATATATCCTGGTTCAGAAGACATCACATTAGAGCTTTTTTTTGGTTGGGCTATGGGTAGCGCACACGCCGTCCCCCCATGCGGGATGACGAAAGGGCAGCGCGCGGCCCCATAACCCATCGTATTCCCTCCCCTTCGCTATTGGGCCGACCACCAGTACCGAGTTCCTTGTCGTCCGTGGCCAGCCTGGCGGGATACCCTTTCGGGTACCCTCCCCCCTAACGTCACTCTAGGGACGTTGGTCGCTCTCACGCAGTCAGCCTCTCTCCGGGTGACGGACTGTACCCCGGTCCAGTCACCCGCGGCCTCGGCTAGGGCGGCATCAGGCGCAGGTAATCACACTGGAGCTAATATTTACAAAAACATCTTGTATATAATTTTATTTAAAGGAGTTATTTAAAATCTGACAAGGTCGTTCAGTTTCTTGTTAGATTTTCTCAGCTTGTGGCCGCCTTTTGATTAGTTGGTCGATTATTATTAATTTTAAATTATATTACAAACGATTTGACTTGATTTCATAAATCAAAATGTGATTGTAGAAAATACATATGAATACTTCGTAGCGTAGCATTTTAAGCTTTCCTTTTAAATTACATTTTGTCAATTTATAATTACTACGTAGGTTTTTGTAGTAATCTTAACTTTTCTTAGTATTGATTACGTATTATTCTTAAGAAATAATAATATTTATTGGACATTCCGTGTGGTGACAGAGTAAGAATACAAATCACCACCTCTTGCTCGTGGGTGTCGTAGAAGATGACTAAGTTATTATACATATAACATCTACGTAAGAGAAGAAAAATTCGAAATAAAACCTTATACCAACACGTTTGACCAGCGTGGCGTAGTAGGTCAATATCCATTCTATTGTGGAGAAGGCTCGAGCCCAGTAGTGGGATGTATAAAGGGTATTCTGTCGGGCTGACCACTGATGACAAGTCACCCTGCTCCGGTGTTCGACCCAACGACAAAAGCGACGTGTCACAGGTGGGTTACGGGTGTGCGTGCTTACGCCCCTCTGTCGCCCCGGATGGAGTGGAGCGAGGAGTGAGCCGACCCTAACCCACCCCCCAAAAAAAAAAGTAGTGGCATGTTTATAATGATGATGGCTAGCAATTTAAGCGTTGGTAGTATTTGTAACCACTACCACACATCAAATTAGATAGATCCTCATTTAATCCCTTGTTCGTATTTTACTACACTTATGGGTAGGGTATAGTGAATTGTATTCATACTCCGTCACTACATAGAAATTGACGTAATTGATTAGAAAGGGGTTTTATTTCGAGATTTCCTTCACTTGAATATTAAATGCGTGTTATAATACTTTAGTTGTCTTTTACATCCACGGGCAAGAGAATGGGTGATGAATTGTATTCTTATTCCGTCACCACATATATATTTTCAAGATATTTGTATTCAAAATGGTCGGATAAGGTCAAAATAATTGTAAAGCGGTTAAATTGTAACCTAAATTATTACAAAGAGCCGCGATTTCATGAGCATTGTCTGCACAGCTGCTGTTGAGTTACTTTGACACAAATCTAACACATGTCTGAATATGTTTTGTTTATTTTTTTCAATACAACATTATGGGAGTCTATATTAATGGCCACTGGTGACGCCAGATTTAATTTTGTACGTACTTATTTAAACTTGGGCTTGAACAGTTTTATATTGTTCATTAACATAATGGCGTGTTTGTACTTAACTTGTGATTGGATACTATTCAAGTGATATCGTTTTGCTATATTTTTTTGAAGCATGCCACGTATATGAGCCGTTTTATTTTTGGAGTCCCTGTAAACCGCCCTTACCTACTCTATGTCACAGGAAAGGTGATACAGTTTTTTTTTTATGAGTAAGCGCACATGCGGTCCATTCCGTCCGGGGCGACGAAAGGACGGCGCGCGGGTCTACAACCCACCCGTACCCACGTTGCCTTCGTCGTTGGGCCGACCACCGGAGCAGGGTGACTTGTCGTCAGTGGTCGGCCCGACGAAATTCCCTTTGAGGTACCCTCACCTCTCGACATCCCTGTCCCGGGACGTTGGTCGCCGTCGTGCGGTCAACCTCTCTGCGGGTGACGGACTAAAATCCTCGGTCCGGACACCCGCGGCCTCGGCTAGGGAAAGATGATACGGTGGCGTGTTTTTTTATAACCAGCTCCTTTTGGTCACTTAACAACTAACTGAAACATGGGCGATATTTCACGTTGTTGGAATCTCAAAGAGTGTCGCAGAAATCCCTGTTTCAACCATTCCCTGGCTTGGCGAAAATCAATCTGGTATGGGAATATTTTTTCAAATCTGTCGATTTAATGATACCGTCTATTCAAAAAGGGGGCAATTTTATTTTACTCTTTGTGGAGAATATGCCTTCACAAGTACTAAGCTTCATTTCAGCTCATATACGTCCCACTGTTGGGCTCGAATCTCCTCCACAATAGGCGGGAAATTGACTTACTATACCACGCTGGTGAGACGTGTTGGTAAAAGGTTTTATTTCGAGATTTACTTCTCTTGCATAGATGTTATATGCATATTATATTACTTAGCCGTCTTTTACGAAGTTCACGGCTAGATAGGGAGTGAGGAACTGCATTCTTATTCCGCCACCATACGAAAACTACTAAACATTCTAATTGATAATTAGATATTATCCTAATCTGATCTATTTTGAAAGAAGATTGCTAATTTAAAGGATGCTGGAAAATAATCCAATTTTTTTTTTGGTGGTGGGTTGCGGTCGGCGCCCTTCTCGCACCACTCCGTCCGGGGCGACAGAGGGGCCTAAGCACGCATATCCACAACCCACCCACGATGCACGTCGTCTTCGTCGTTGGGCCGACCACCGGAGCAGGGGGACTTGACGGCCCGACGGAATACCCCCTATTTGGGGTACCCTCCCATCGACCGACGTCCCCCCCTCGGGGAAGACGTCGGTCTTTCCTCACGCGGTCGGCCTCTCGGCGGGTGACGGTCTAATTCCCGTTCAGACTTAAAATTTTGTCACAACACTATATTCATTACGTCTACCACCGACAATACCGGTCCGTAGACACAATAAAACAATGCTTACATATGTCTCGCAATATAAAGTTTCTAATTAAATACTGTTTATTTAAATGTGCAGACATATTTCGTTTACTTAAGAGATTCCGTTGTTATATTCTGATATAATGTTATTACTGAATTATTTCAACGGTTATCACACTTACAATAAATTAAACACTTTCCTAACAATATTTAGTTTAAATATAATTATTTTTACGGTTTTTATCACGTTTGTATTTGATGTTTGATTGACCGAAGTTACGAACTCGCGTAAACATTAGAAATCATTAGTGCGTAAACATTAGAAATTTAAGAAGAGCATTTTTTTCACGCTAGGCTGTTGCCTAGCTATGCCTCTGGTGTTGCAAAGGTCTATCTGTGGCGGTATCACTTACCATCAGGTGTGCTGATTGCTCGATTGCCACCATCGGCAATAAAAAAGGTGTCTATGACCAGTCTTGGTAGAATATGATTTTTGACTACCATCTGACTACTGAAATTCAGACGAATAATAATATTGAAGACCTAGATCGTATGTGAGGATATTTGAAGATATTAATTGCGTAATTTTTCATCTCCGAACCTCATTGCACGCATTCATACTCCCTTCACGATAGATACCAGCCTAGCAAAAGATCCTTGAGCAGCATAACTTACTATCAGGTGCGCTATTTGCAAGTTTGCCACCAAAATCATTAAAATAAAGGTTCATATTGCGTCGATCTAAATTAAATAAGAGTTGGATAATGATGATGTGAAGGAGGGTCAGCAGTGTATACGAGCTGAGATGATTATGAAAAAGAAAAACAAAGGGTTTTTTTTTAATAAGACATTAACCTGGGTTAAGAAAATAATCCTTGTATTGTGGGGGACTTAACAAACATATAATTAATGGACACAAATTACATTCAGACTCAGGACAACAATTCGTGAATCGCACGAAGTGTCCTGCGTGGGATCCGAACCCGTAACACTGGCTCTGTAGGTCGGTATCTTATCCACTACACCATCTGTGCAGTCGTTATTCACGTTATACTTTTTTACCATTATTTTCCTACACTTGTTACTTGTGGCCTATTTTTAGTAATGTTTACAAAATCAATCACTTTAATTAAGCCGTTTAGATTGACCTACATACAGACATCTATAAACAACTTTGTTTTAAGTATGCCAACATTATTGATTTTCATCTCTTTATCATAAAAGTCAAACAAATTGTGTTTATTGTGTGTTCTCAAGCGATGTATTACTAGCTAATATATTATTTGCTGATGGTTTATCTATTAACTTTTAATCTTCCATTTAGTTTTTTATATATTTATACTTGTTTTTCTTAAAGAGACTAATTTTTTTTGGACTTCTACATCTTGTTGTCTACAGTGAAGAAATTGCTCATCTTAAATCTCGTTTATAGAAGGACATTCATAGCGATCGGGAAATACAGTGGCTGGTAGCTCATTCCAGAGCTTATACGTACGTGGGAGAAATAATAGCTGGAAACGACAAGTTGAAGACCATAACGTTTCCAGGTGAAATGGATTCCACTATAGTTTCTATACACATAGAACATGGAGGCTTAATCCTAAAAAAGTTCCGGATAGCGCTTTTTTATTTTTCTTGAAAAGACATCGCCCTGCACTAAGGAACGAATCCCTGTATCTCGAGAAATTTTCCAAATAGGAAATTAATAGAAAAAACATGCCAACCAATACTCGGAACAATGATTGAACCTACGATATTTGGTATGAAAGATTGGAACTTCTAGTGCCATTCGTGGATTTAGTGGATTTCGCCCATTGCCACTGGCCTCGCAGAGAAATATCGAGCATAGCTCGCTCCATAATAAGCTAAGCGACTTTGAGTTTGTTTATGAGGCCTACATTTAGGGAAAAGAAGAATAAATAAATTCAAATAATAATAACAATCAATTTGTTTTTAAAACTAGTGAACTTTCACGCTGGTAGACTGGAGCACTTGTATCAATTATTAGCTATATTTCTCCTATTGAGAGTTATCTGGTATTCGCTGGTGCATCACTGTAAGTGGCCCTTTGATCGTTCTGAGACACGCGCACAACACTTCCTACTTTAGTTGTGAATGCTGTCTTTGTGTACGAACTGGGCTAGATAGTAATGTTAATAATTGCTCTGTATTTTGATTGAGCATATCTATGATTTCCTACCTACTGCATGCGATTCGTTATTCACTTCAAATTCTGTGTTGGCATTTCTTAAATATATTAAATAATAGGAATTTCAAAAATAAATTATTTTAAGCCAGTAGATTCACTAGTTTTGCTAATTGCGAATTTGAATAAACAGATTACCACATCCTCTGGGAGTGTAACGAGCATGACCTTATCTTAGATAGTTCGCAGTTACGTCTGGGGTACTCTACTACATACACAGACCTTGTAATAACTCAAAAAAAAACCTACACCTCAAGCCGTTTCTGCCACATTTAATACTGCAATCAATCTTAAGGCTCACATAAAGGCTCCTTAAACTCCGTTATATCTATGGTGCTGTACTGCTGCGTTTCTCGTAGCTATACTTACTCAATTTTAGCCTTAGCCAATTTCGCTTAATGTCTTTTACTTTGCATAGGAGAAAAATGGAATTTTTCTCTTCTTTCTCTCTTTTTATTAAATTTGTAGCGGGTTCCAAGACGATTAAAAGCATTTTCCGAGACTTTCCAAGGATCGAACCTCGTCTTTTTTTTGAGTCAGTCGGTTGGCATTTGTGGAGAAGTTAGTGGTGGATATGTGGTAGGTTTAGTCGCAAAAAACTAAAGGTAAATAGTGTAATGTGTATAAAAAGTTGGACCAAAATTTATGGTTTTGGCAGAATGGTAACTGTTGAGAACTATAAAGAAAAAAAGAGTTGTAAAAGAGACAAAAATACATCTTTATTGCCTGGAAGTTAACCAGTTAGAAGTTGTGGCATGCGCCTAATACTAGAAATCCGGCAAACCAGCTATTGAAGAGTTAGCGCGAATAGTGAAAACACATTCTCTGAGTTTCTAATGATGAAGCTAGAAGCGCTTATAGGACTCGGTATTAGATTGTTCAGACTCTCATTTGGAGTGCAATGGTTTCGATAGTAAGAGACACCTCTTATCTGTTTAATTAATCAAGGACTTAAAAAACACGCCTAGTATTCGTAGGCTTGTCTCCTACGTAGTTTGAGTTAATACATGCTATACTATGTAGATGATGTATTAACTCAAACAAGGTTTTTTATTTGGATTTATATAAAACAATATGTTACCCTTTCTTTTTTGTACGTTTCAATCATCGCCCACTCAGCCATTTATATAACTAAAAAGTGAATATAATTTATAATGGACTATAGACTGGACATAAGAATATAATTTATTTCAATTTTTTTTTTATTTTACACTATTTTATAGACTGCTTTTGTTCCAACTTCTAAAGCATCTAAAAAAACACAAATTCAAGTTAAGTATTCATAATCTGTCGTATTGTTAATAATAATCTGACTTGAAAGGCAATAACCATAAAAGCAATGCGATTGTTAAAATCAGTTCAATGTAGAATCCATAAAAATGTCATGCTCTCTATAATTCGTAGGATATAGTTAATCTCGGTTCACCAGTTAACCTCTAACAAGGGATGCTTGTGTCGAACTGTTACAATCAATAATAAAGCCGACGAGGAAGCCTTAAAAACTAAACTAAACACTTAAGGGCTGAGCTACAGAAGAAGCGCTGCGTTTTGCGGGAATTCTATGTACCTACAGCGGTTGAATACGCTTTAACACTCGCTAAATTTAATTTGCGCCATTTAATAACAGATGGCGGTAAATAAGTGCCTTTGAATCGCGCTATGATTCTGTTATATTTAATTTAAGATCGGGTTGAGAGCCCTCGGCACTTATCCAATAGTCCGATAAAGTTATCACAGCCTTCTGCGCCTAACAAGTATAATCGTACAAAAAACAAATACAAATGGGTTGCAAGCCCTCAGCCTTCACTCATAGTCGGGGTAAAGATGCCACAGCGATCTGCCAACCATAGTTACGCAAAAAAAAATTACCTCAATTAAAGTGTTATATTATGTTAAAAGAAAAATTTTAAGAGAGAAAATTTTAACAGCAGCATTGGCTGTTATCATGGCATATAATATACATCTGATTATTGGGCTCGAAGCTCCTTCATAATACGAGGGAAATTGACCTATTATTCCAACTTAGTTCTGTGACTAACGTGGGTAAGGGGTTTTTTTTATGGGTGGGCATGGTTAGCGCACACGCCGTCCATTCCGTCTGGGGCAAGGAAGGCACGCGGCCCTATAACCCACCCGCAGCCACGACGCCTTCGTCGTTGGCCCGACCACCAGTGCCGAGTTCCTTGTCTTCAGTGGTCGGCCCGACGGAATATCCTTTCGGGTACCCTCACCTCTCAACGTCCCTATCCCGGGACATCGGTTGCCGTCGCGCGGTCAGCCTCTCTGCGGGTGACGTACTAAAGTACCCGGTTCGGTCACCCGCGGCCTCGGCTAAGGCGGCATCAGGCACAGGTACTCGCCATCACTGCCTCACCTGCGCCACCCGTATTGCCGGCGGCAAACCGTGTCGCCGAAGAGGAGCTCCTCTCGCGCATGATCCGCCACCTCTTTCCGTGAGATGAGGGCCTCACAGAAGGCGGCGAGCGCGTCCCAGTTCCTAACGCTGCCGTGCATCTCCCTAGCTATGGTTGGCACCGTCAGGTCAACACCGATGATTGCGACCAGTTCACGGCGCTGCTCTGCCCACGCGGCA
Source organism: Lymantria dispar (assembly GCA_032191425.1). Taxonomy (NCBI): domain Eukaryota; kingdom Metazoa; phylum Arthropoda; class Insecta; order Lepidoptera; family Erebidae; genus Lymantria; species Lymantria dispar. The sequence continues at coordinate 33,088,766 of CM063452.1, forward strand.
CACACCTCGAGCGTGTGCTGCACCGTGTCCTCATCGCAATCGCAGTGGTGGCAGGATGGTGTGCTCTCTCTCCTCACGACCTTGTACAGGTATTTGGCGAAGCAACCGTGCCCCGTCAAGGTAGGGGTTGGCATAGCGTTTCATTTCGAGTTTTCCTTTTCTGTTATATATGTTATCTGCAAAATATATTCTTACCGTGTGGTGATGTATCTTATCTGTGGGTGTGGTAAAATACGACTAAGGAAGTAAGTATGCATATAACATCTCTGTAAGAGAAAGAGCACTCGAAATGAAACCCTATACCAACCCGTCTGACCAGCGTAGTATAGTGGGTCAGTTTCACTCTTGACCCACTGGGCTCACTCAGCAGTGGGACGTGAACGACCTGTAATGATGACGATGATGATATTATATTCTTTAGCCGTCTTTTATAATACTCATGGACAAGAAAGGGGTGGTCATTTATTGGTGGTGTATGGCTCCTATCCCGTCGCCACGGGGGCTGTCACATTATCCGTCACCACACGGAAAAAAAAATATAATAAAATCGTCCAAGTGCGAGTCAGACTCGCGCGCGAAGGGTTCCGTGTCATTGAGCAAAAAGGGACAAAAAATCTCGTTTGTTGTGTGGGAGCCCTCCCTAAATATTTATTTTTTGTTTTTAGTATTTGCTGTTATAGCGGCAACAGAAATGCATAATTTGTAAAACTTTCAACTGTCTAGCTATCGCGGTTCTTGAGATACAGCCTGATGACAGACGGACGGACAGACAGCGAAGTCTTAGTAATAGAGTCTTAGTAATAGTAGGTTTTTACCCTATGGGTACGGCCCCCTAGGAAAGAATGCCGCACGACACAATGTAAATGTCTGTGATAAGCGAAGTTAATATTTTTACACATAATGTTAGCAGCTTGTTAGTTATTTCCGGTAATCTGTTTAATATGTGTGATAATTATGGTGTTAATGAAGGATTGCTCTAGTTTTATGGCACTTGGAACTGATGCCGCCGTGGACGAGGTCGCGGTTGGATGGATTTAGGTTTGTATCAACACGCGTAGTGTTCTTAACTGAATGTAGTCACTAGAGGTCTTTTAATATCGATTCTTAGCTGGCATTTTAGTGGGCGGATCAACGGATTAGTAGACAAAGGACTTTCGGCAAAATTTCAGTGGATAGTGGAATGTTTAAACAAGTATGTAGATTTCTTTGGTTTAAATTTCATCATCATAATGATTTCTGATGTTTACGCGAGTATTACACCGGTATCCCGCAGGTCTGGCCATGGACGACAAGAAACTCGGTACCAGTTGTCGATCCAATGGCGAAGGGAGGAAATACGGTGGGTAATAACCCACCAGCCCAATAGGGCTGCGCGCCGCCTTTGTGTCCCATCGGACGGCGTGGGTGCTGGCCATAGCCTAAAATGAAAAAGCGTGGTATAGTAGGTCAATTGCCCTTGTATTATGGAGGAGGCTCAAGGCCTAACAATGGGTTGTATATTAGCTGAAATAACGCTAACAATATGAAGAATATATCAATTGTTATGATTATCTTGAAAAAGTTTTTTATTATGATTTTTTTATTGTAAATAATTTAAGTTTTTAGCGTTATTGTAAATTTTTATTATTTCTATTTTTGTTATTGTTACTGTTTGCAAGTGTTACTAAAATGTGCAATATTTTTAGTTTCATTCTTAACTTGTAATTATGTTATAAATAAATAGTTTGCGTTCAGTTTGCTGACAATCGTCACACAACACGCCGCTACTGAAAAACAGCGTTGTGGTGTTACCATAACATTAAGCTGAGTAGCGATCTTTTTATTCGCTTGCGGGTGGGAACTCAGCTCTTACACCTATCCAAAATGTAAACTAAGTTCCACAAATATGTATCCCCCTGCGAGGGAGAAATAAACTATTTTTCTTTCTTCCTTTCTTTCAAAAGCTGAAGTTTATTACTACGCGCTATTCTACATGTAATGTAAATATTTGAAATATTTAACTATTCCAAATATTTACATTACGTGTAGTAATACGTACGTGTACGTAATAACATTTAAATATTAATTTAATATCAACATCATATGTATATTGAGATAAAATGATTTCTATTGTTAATAGTTTTTTATAATATATTTAACTACGTCTATAATATCCAATTATTAGCACGGTGACTAAATATGATGCACAATACCAGCACACCACAGCTCATATACGTCCCACTGCTGGGTTCGAACCTCCTCCATATTAGGAGGGTAATTAACCTACTATGCTACGTTGGTCAAACGGGTTAATATTGGGCTTCTCTTGTATAGGTGCTATCTGCATATTATATCCCTTAGTCGTCTTTTACGGATCCACGGGAAAAAAAGGGAGTGGTGAATTTTTTTCTTACTCTGTTACCACAAGGAATAACTTCAAAGATTCATGCATTTGCCTGCCTTCATCCCCCTCTAAGTGGGGTCTGCACAACATCTTACCTTCCATAGCTTCCTATCAGCCGCCAACTCGGTACTCACTGCTTTCATACGTGTAACATCATTCAAACAATCCATTCATCTCTTTTTGGGTCACCCAAGCTTCTTACGTCCACAATCACTTTGATAACCCTATAATAAATTCAAAGATTAAAAAAAAATAAATAATAAGAAATGGTTTGTATTAGTTAAATTTTCCTTTATTTATTTACAAAGTAGTGATATATAGACTATTTATTGCATTCCAATTTCTTACATACGTCACACGCCAAGTATTTTCGGAAATGATATCTATTAGACAAAAAGTGTTTTGTTTGTAAGTTTCTTATGTAAACATTTCAACGGAAACTGGGTTTCGACATTATTTAACATTTTGTTGTGAATTATTAATGCCTGTTGGAATTATTTCGATAGGTGCATTATTGGAACTAGCTGCAATTTTATAACATTTTGGTTTATTATTTTCATAATCGTATTTTATATTGACCTGTTTTCGTCTATGTGGCTATATATACTACCAACTTTTACATTTTTCCGTGTGGTGACGAAGTAAGAATACAATTCACCATACCATATCTTGCCCGCGGCAGTCGTAAAAGACAACTAAGGGATATGATATACAGGTAACATCTATGAAAGAGAAGAAATACTCGACATAAAACCTTATGTCAGCACGTCAGACTAGCGTGTTGTAGTAGGTCAATTGCCCTGCCCTATCATTATTGAGGAGACCTGAGCCCAATATTGGGACTTAAATGAGCCAAGATGAGATGAGAATACGTATAATTCGAATTAATAGATGTTAAATAGCACTCTCAGACGTATTTGTTTTATGTATATTTCGGTTTTATTTTTATTTACTATGTATTTTTCGGTGGGGCATATTAGTTTTAAAATATGTGCTTGAATGGATGGATGGAGGATGGATATTAATATAAGTTGTATTTCCGTGTGGTGACGGAGTTAGAATACAATTCAACTTTCTCTGAGTCTCGTAAACGACGACTAAGGGCTTTTATATGTAGATAATGAAAAGAGAAGGAAAACTTGAAGTTAAACAAATAATTTTTACAATTGCAGAAAAATTTTGTACTAAACCTTGTTAGTGAGAATGTTTGGATAGCAATTTATCTTCTATTGCGTAAGTAACAAATGAGAATTGACTGTTCTATACTCCATTTATACAGGCGCCATAAAAGTGGAATGCATTTTCTCAATTCATCGAGTATTCTTTATATTTTATTTTGTTGCTAATATGTGCTTGCTAGGCTTTTCTGAGATTTAAATCTCAATTTCTTCTCTGTGTTCGCGAATCGAGAATAAAAATAAAATTACGCCAACATCTATCGCTTAATTTTTTACTTTAAAACAATTGAGTGGTAGGACCACACTGTCGACGGTTATCTGTCTACAGCCGCGGGCCGGTCCGTCCGGGGTAGTACCACACTGAGCAGAAAATCGACGTCTGAGTAGTAGCAATTTGTTATTGCGCTTCGTTCGGTGAGCGAGAGAGCCGGAAGCCCAACTTTCTGAGGGTGTTTGCGTGTGGAGGGTTTTGGTGGTGTCCTTGGTATCACCGAGCCTCAATGCACTCATTCACACTCCCTTCACTTTCTTCGCGGTAGGCAGCGGCCTTGTAAAGGTCCATGAGCGGCAGCAATACTTACCATCAGGTGTACTGTTTGCTCGTTTGCCACCGTTTGCAATAAAAAAAAATTGATTTTCCTTTTAAAATTAATCAATGATTTATTTAGATAAGCTAAATTTATAATTCAATAACAATTATACGAAATGACGAAATTGACACAAAAGCGTCACTAGATAAATATTAAGATCAAGGTCACTCATTAGTCAAGATTTATTATCAAACCTACAACTCGATATGGGAGGTCTGTGCTTATCACATTTCGCCATATATACACACTCAAATAAATGTTAGTATAGATTTCATTAATGTTTTTAAAGTGTAAACTTCTTTAGGGGCGTTATGTACTTTTTTTGGGATAGGTAAGAAGTGTAAAACTCGCGTCTAGATACGTGACCTGATCGAAAATTCGTAAGACGGCGCAAGACAATTGCGCGAATGTGCGTGTGGCGCATGCGCGCCTGCTCCTTTTTTGAATTTGAAATGTTGTTTAACTTTTGTTGAAAATAAATATTTTTTCTAATATATATTAGCTATTTTTTTTTTGTGGGTGGGTCGCGGTCGTGGCGACAGAGGGGCTTAAGCACGCAACTCCCGCGACCCACCTGAAAACCACGTCGCCTTCGTCGTTGGGCCGACCACTGGAGCAGCGTTAACTTGTCGTCAGTGGTCGGCCCGACGGAATACCCCCCATTGGGGTACCCTCCCATCGACCGACGTCCCCCCCTCGGGACCGACGTCCCCCCCTCGGGACCGACGTCCCCCCCTCGGGAGCTATAACCTATTAATTTAGATTATTATTTTGGAATTACTTTTTGTTTATAAAGAAGTGTTTATGATCAAGAATTAAATTTTGAAGTCATTAACTGTTCTTTACAAACCAAAAATAATTAACAATAATAATCTAATAGCTCGGCGACAAAGTTACTTAATTTTCACTTCTTTTTGGGGACTAATCCGACCATACATTCTCACGATTGTAACTCCTGTAAGCCAGGATCCACAATAGTCTCCATAGATCACACCGAGGTTTGACCCTCGGGCAGTCCCGCGAAATAATTTTAATTGTCTTGGGACCCGCGACAAATTTAATTAGAAAAAGTTAAACAGGAGGAGTTGGAAGAGATTTTCACTTCTATTGAGTCCCCAAAGACTGTTCCGTATTTTTTTTGTAATTTTTGCAATGGGGTTGGGAAGTATCTTAAGGCAATCACCGCGTGGCAGAGGGTTTTCGACAGTCTCAAAAGTATGCACGTCATTTTTAAGAACAAAAGACTTAACTAGACATCACAGCAGTAGCAGCAGTATCTTGACATTACGTTTCTTCTTTTGTAGTATTGTTTGTTTACACCTCTAGTTGGATTAGGTAAAATCTATATTCTCAAATTGAAGTCTACCTTCATCGCCATCCAGTAAGATAATGAGAAGGCTATAATTTCAAAATTCTTTAATTTTTAGATAATAATTAAATGAGCAGTGTGAATAATCATAAAAAAAAGTTTAAAAATAACATCATTTCAACTCATATACTATTGGACGCGATGTAGTAGGTCAATTTCCCTCCCACAGTGAATGAAGCCCTAGCCCAAACAGGGGGCAAAGATGATGAATGTGTAAATAACCGCGTGATCATGAAAAAAAAAACATAATTTTGACATTACAAACAGACACTTCAATATTATTTGTTTGTATAGATATTGAAGCAGATGTAAACGTTGCCATGCATTATTTCGTTCAATAAACATCCTCATAGGAACTCCAAATCCATCATATTGGTATGTGGACACGTTAAATTAATTAGTGTAGCCCTAATTAGGGTTAGTGTGACGTATAGTGTCAGTATTCAGTTTGCTCTGCGCTAGTGTGTTCGGTGTACGCCTTGTTTACCAACCTATATCAATCAAAAATGATTTATGTATGACGACAGGCTTTTTTAAATTTCATTTTGCAACATAACGAGGTTAGTCTTATCGATATTATGTTAGTGCTCGTTGAATGACCTTATTTTGTATTGCTATTTATGTAATGAAGTGGATTTATATGTTTTTGAAGGAATTGGGTGGTTTTATTTCGGTTATATTGGAAGTAATTGATATTTTTCATCTTCGTGAATGTTGATTTTTTCTTTTGAATACTAGTCCATTCATTTACAGTGTATTTTATTCTTCATTATGGCAAGTGTTGCCGGTGTCGACAATTCTGCCGATTTCAGTCGTGTGGAGAAACGTGTGTATTTATATTCGGTAATAATTTAAATTGAGATAACATTATGACTGAATGTGATCATTTACAGTGTAATCTAATGATCTTTAGAATTATCTGTCAGATAGTGTCAACATTTAAAGACATAGGTACCTATGTGTTTGAATATCTATAATGAGACTTTTAACTGGAATGCCAAACTATCATGTAGCGCTTTTAAATTTTATTCATTACTTTGGTATTTTATAGTATTATGTTGAATATTTTTACCGGTATCTTATGTAAATAAAATATGCAGAGAAAATTCTGAAGTATTGTGAATATAATTTAATAGTCAATTACGCGCATTTTCATTTAACGCACAGTTACCAGAGAAATCATTGATTTGGTTGTCAGTACCTAATCAATGGTAACGACTATGACTAAAATACGGGACTGAAGACGTGAAAAATAAATATTATAACTCGACACTGGCACCAGTAGTTTATAATTATAGCTTACTGCCATTACAAAAAAAAGAAGAAATATTTATAATATTATGTGTGTATTTATATTTTTCATATAGAATTGTATTATTCAACTAATTATATTATATTTAATTTTATTGCTGACACGATAAGTGGCGTGGTATAAATTTTCACTTCTCTCCTAAGCTTGGATTATATATTTATTTATTTATATTCAATAATTAAGATACATTATTATATAAGGTGGCATAAATAAAAAAAAAATACGTAGTGTTGTCCATCTTATGATCTAATAATATAGTCAAATACATGGCAAGATCTGGATTCAAAGAGGCCCTAGAGTAGATATTAGGTAAATTATTAATAATTAATAATAGTAATTCGATTTTTTTTTATTCGTGTGGTGACAGAGTAAGAATATAATTCACTATCTTCTATCATTCCTGCAAATGCCATAAAAATGAATAAGGGATACACGCAATATTAATAGTGGTAAGACCACATTGTTGACGGAGTTTGTCTACAGCCGCGGGCCGGTCCATCCGGGGTAATAGCACACTGAGCAGAAAATCGACGTACGAGTAGTAGCAATTTGTTACTGCGCTTTAGTCGGTGAGCGAGAGAGCCGGCAGCCCAACTTTCTGAGGGTGTTTGCGTGTGGTGGGTTTTAGTAACGCTTTTAGTATCACCGAACCTCATTGCACGCATTCACTTACCATTCACCTGATGGTAAGTGTTGCTGATGCTGTTTGCTCGTTTGCCACTGTTTGTAATAAAAAAAAAACGCATATAATACCTATGCAACAGGTAACTTATTCCAGATTCTGCACGTACGTGGGAAAAATTAGAGTATTGTTAGGTCGTCGCTATGTCAATTGGTCAATATTCTGAAATAAGAAGTCTACGTATCATCATGAAGATGTTGGCATTACCTTTCTTCGACGTTTTCGGCTCCTTCGATAGGTTTATTAATCCGATAAACTAGGAGGCCGTCTCCAATACAATGTCTATAAGAATTATGGTTGAAGAAACTATCGGGATATTAGTAAATGATGCTTAAAAGGTAATAAACACCTACGGGCCACAATACCATAATTTTTATAACCATTATACGCATAAATGTACGCTTCTTATTATAGTTTCATTATTAATGCTAATATCTTCGGTATCAACGTGACTCACGCATGAACTTGTCTGCATTGCGTATTATTATAATTAGTTTTGATTGGATTCGATTCCCATGCGAGACAAATATTTTCATAAATGTATCATTTGAGTCTTGCCGTGTGGTGACGGAGCACGAATATAATTCACAACTGCCTATATTGTCCATGAATGTCGTAAAAGACCAATAAGGGATATAATAAGTATATAACATATGTGCAAGGGAAGGAACATTCGAAACAAAACTCTATTCCAACACATCTAACCAGCGTGGAATGGTAGGTCAAGGGTTCATCAACATCGGGCCAGCCGTTTAGTAGGAGTTCAGTGACATACATTACACCCCTTTATATATAAAGATGTGTGTATTTTTTATATATTATTTCATATCTATTCGCAGTAAGGAATATGGTGAAAGCGAACTGAATACAGTTCTAAGGTTTCTTCGATATACTCAGATAACGTGTAATTATAATCTTCTACATGTTTACTTATATTTTCGTCGTATTAACTCATACGCCACAGTGTTATGCCCCCACTACACGTCGGCAGATGCGTCCGCCGACGTGTAGAGGGGGTGATTTGCTCGTCTGTGGTAGGTATTTGACGTCCGCAGATGCATCCGGCACTCATCCGTTAGTTGTCGGTTTTTGTAGCACGGATCAAAGGGTTTCAACGCCAGCGCTGAGTGTTGCGTCCACACGTCTGACGACGCATCAGTGTTCATCGGGAAGCGGATGAGAAGGCACGCGTGATTTCTGCAGTATTTTTTCCTTCTTTCTTTTTTACTTGCTCGTTAAAATGGCTAACACGAGCACTGACAAAACATTCAAATTCCTGGAGCAGAAATTCGAACAAAATTATCAAATTCTCGGGATGGCTCTGCATATATGTAGTTCTAAAAGCTAGTTATCCACGCTACACGCAGCCTCCTGCGTGAGAAATGTGTTAAAAAAAATGTGTTAAAAAAAATTGCAATAAATCATCATCTTCATCATCTCAGCCCATATACGTCCCACTGTTGGGCTCGGGCCTCCTCCATAATGGAAGGGTATTTGACCTACTATACCACGCTGGTCAGACGTGTCGGTATAGGTTGGTATAGGGTTTTATTTCGAGTTTTCCTTCGCATAGATGTTATATGCGTTTTATATCCCTTAGTCGTCTCGTCCGATCACCCACGGGTAAGAATGAATGTGTGGGGGATGGTGGTGAATTTTATTCTTAATCCGTCTCCACACGGAAGGCATAAAATACATTATGGAAATGATTTTTTTTCCTCATTATTCGGTTTTTATGTATGCTGATTACAGCGTCCACCACGTTCCTCTTCTCCATTTTTTTATTAATAACTACTGCGATGGACACTTAAATAGTACTTAAAGGTCCTAAATAAATAAATAGCTGCAACAGCTACGGTCTCAATATCCATTTCGCGTGCGTACGCACGTACGTGTTGCGTCCGTCAAGAATCAATACAGACTGATCGGCCTGCAGACGTGTGGACGGTGCACAGAGATCCATCTGCGGATGTATCTGACGACGTATGCGGACGCATCTGCCGACGTGTAGTGGGGGCATTAGGCTCGAGCCTCCTCCTCAATAGAAGAAAATGTAACTTATTATACCATGCTGGTCAGACTTGTTGATATAGGGTTTTATTTAGAGTTCTTCTCTTACACAGAAATAATACACACAGTGCCATAGTCCCTTAGTCGTCTTTTAAGACATGCACGGGCATAATAGGGAGTGGTGAATTGTATTCTTATTGCCTCGCCACACGGAAAACTATATTTTAGGACCATACGAAAACTTGTATTTTAACCATAGAACATAGAAAAAAAGAAAAGTATTTTTTTAATTTATGATAAAATTAACTTAATGTATAATAGCTGACCAAAGAGACGTTTCTAAAAATTTAAAGATATCTTATAATCATCATCATCATCCTGCTCTTATCACAATTATTTGGAGTCGGATATAAATATATACATATTGCAAAAGTTATTAGACATCCAGCTATCCATTCATCAGCCTACAGACGTCCACTGCTGGACATAGGCCTCCCCATGAGAATGACACTCGGAACGGTCCTGCGCCACTTGCATCCAACGGTTCCCTGCGACTTTGAGAATGTCGTCAGTCCACCTAGTGGGGGGTTGTCCTACCATGGACGCCATTTAAGAACCTTTCTTCCCCAACGGTTGTTGGTTCGATAAGCGATGTGATCTGTCCATTGCCATTTCAACGTGCTAATTCTGCGAACTATGTCGGTTACACCCGTTCTTCTACGGATTGCCGTGTTCTGGATTTTATTACGTAGAGAAATACCGACCATAGCCTTCTCCACAGTACGTTGAGTGACTTTGAGCTTTTTCATTAGACATAATTTTAAGAAAAAAAGGAGGTGCCCGGTACCTTCTTTTCTTTTGGGTGGGCCATAGTCAACAGACACGTTATCTGTTCCGCCCGGATTGTCGAAAGAGCGGCGCGCGACCTCATAACCCACGGTATTCTCTCCCCTTCGCCATTGGGTCGACCACTGGCATCGTGTTCTTTGACGTTTGTAGCTAGCCCGGCGGGAAATAAAGGAATAAATACAATTTATACTATTCAAAAATGATTATTATTATAATATTCCCTGTAAAAAACCTAGAATTTTTTTTTGTTATCGCCCTTATGAGCAGGCTAGAGTCTTTTCGACCATACTGCCTTGTCTTACGTAGCATACAAATAATTATCTTCACATATTATTTACCATTTCTTCATATTGTATATTTATTTTCTTCTTCGTATTCGTATTATATTCATTTCTTCGTATTATATAGCTTATTAATAGTCATTGTCGGTCAGTAAGTCAAGTCGTTACTATTAATTAGGCGCTGAAAACCTAATGAAATGGTCTCCCTGGGTAGAATATGAAAATACACGAAAACCACTCTTATATCACATTCACCATACTTCAGCACTTTAACTGTATTATATTACATAAGATATCAGCAAAATTATTCAATATATATAAAACACAATAATATATAAAACACTAAAAAAATGAATATAATTCAAGAGCTTAACACATTTCCATATTCGCGCCGAAACTCTCGTATCTAGACAACGCACCCTGTCAAGTTTTTTTTTTAAATAAGGAGATTTGATTCTGTAAAAACATGATATAATCAAACGGTACTTTCGTCTGGTATTTATGAATTAAAAAAAAAAGATTAGTCTATGTTACTCGAAACCATTTTGTATAACACTCATTAAAACCGGCTTGAACTTAACTCTATAGATTAAAAAAGTAAACGAATAAAACCTATACAATCAAACATTAATACTTATAAGATTATTATACTAATTAAATGATTAAATTCCTAATTGAATGTGCTTACTTGCACCATAATATTCTTACAGTTAATAACTATGTGCCGTACCGAAACTAGTAATACGATAGATCATTATTGAATTACCAATCGATCAATCAATCGATTCAATGTCAAATGTTTTGGCGCCTAGCTGTCTGCGTGCATGCGAGTTTGTTGACCCCCGTAAGCAACGGTTTGGCGGGAAATGATGTTGATTTTATGTATTTCGGCATCCATAATTAATTTATTAATAGTGTTGCCATAAACTATGCGTTACATATTAGGAATTTATTTACAGATTATATTCGTCAGAATCACAGATTATATATGTTTTTTTTTTAGAGTAATAAAGTAGTTAATATAGGTATACCACTTACATCTTAATTTATACACGTTCATACACAATCATACGCAAACTAAGGGAAACTGACCTATATTATATTAAACTTAAATGTAAGAACATTTAGCTGGGCCAGATAGTTAAATGAAACGTGTATTTATTAATAATTACTAAAAAAAAACTCTAACTACAATAAGTTAGTTTTTTGTTATTGAATACGTACATTCCAAAACTGTAACAATAAATTATGGAAACAATCAATTAAATAGAATTACTATTATGTTATGCGGGTTATAATTAATTATTGTTCTATTGGTGGTATAATTAAGTATTTTAATTAATGATCATTGAGTTACCGCCTGTGTTGAGACCACCTTTTAGATAGAGAGTGACCGAATTAACAGTGTACAATACACACGACCATAGACAGAGACCATAGATTATACCAGGCGGAGCGCGCCAAAGAAACAGATGATGCCATTTTTTTTTGAGTTTTAAAAATTTAAATATTTTGTAAGTAAATAAAAGCAGTGGATTTATAATTTTTATAATTCTAAATTATTTATTGTATGCTTACTTAATTATTGCAAATTTTAAGATGCATCTTAAATTAGTCGAATTAAGAATTAAGTGTTACTATTTCGGAACGCCATCGCCATCGCCACTGAGAAGGTTTGACAAGAAACTTAGCATTTGCCCTTATATAACAACGTATAGAAGGTAAGTTCGCGCACAAAAAGTGAAGCATTTCAATTGGAGCCTAATGGAGCTTACGCCGAAACCGTTCCGTACAAGGTCACTATACTGCACGTACGTACGCAACTCTTAAAAAATAAATATGTAATTATGACGGTTTGTGCATTCAAATAGTGTCATAACACATTTGAAAAACTTAAAAAGGTTTTTAACATTACTTTTAAAAGTATTTCGACGATTTTCGTTAATATAAACAAAATTTTATTTCATAATTTGTATAGAGTGGTGTGCGTGTGTACGTGTGTAATCGTCAGCGCGCATGTAGTATTTTTAGATTCATGTTTCGAACGTTCGAAGTACCGCCACTATCCTTTTATACGTTATTATTCTAAGCATTTGCCTTTTTATTATATAACTAGCAACTGTCCGCGGTTTTACCTGCTTAGAAAATTAGTAAATTAATAAATAAATGTATGTATAGCCGTGGGTGTCCTAAAAGACGTTTGACAAATATAATATGCATATAAGATCTATGCAAGAGAAGGAAATGCCGATATAAAACCTTATGCCAACACGTCTAATCAGCGTGGTAAGTCAATTGTCATCCCTCCTATTATGTGGGAGGTTCAAGCCTAAAAGTGGGACTTAGGTGGGCTGCGATAACAGTAATTTACCTACTGCTATTCATCATCATCAGTATCATCATTACAGCTCATATATGTCCCACTGTTGGGCTCGGCTCCACAATGGGAGGAAAATATACCTAATATAACTACATTGCCCAGGCGGGTTAGTATAGGGTTTTATTACCGGTTTTCTTTCTCTTCCATGGATGTTATCTGCGTATTAAAATACCTTAGTCATCTTTTACGACACCCACGGACATGAAAGGTGGTGGTGGATTGTATTCTTACTCTATCACTACACGAAGATATACAGTGTGGAATAGTAGATCAATTTCCCTTCTATTATGGAGGGGGCTCGAGCCCAACAGCGGGATTTATGTGGGCTGAGATGATAATAGTATACTTACGATCATAATTTGCATATAAATCAGTTTTAATACTTCGATGTTGCATTATATGTTTGTATTTCGTTTAAAGATACGTGGCAGCGAACTGCGTTAATAACCCTTCAATTGGGGGCACTCGCTTGCCTTTTATATGCATTATTAAATCATAAGCATTAGCGTTTTTATTCAAACTAGTGGTCACCGTGTGGTCGAAATTCGGCCATAATTCATTTTAATTAATTTTTCTGCTACACAATTTTCTTTTAATTTTATTTATATATAATTGTAAATTGAGCAAGCTGTATTTCACTAGTAACTAATATATAAAATAATAAGTACAAATGCCTATTATACATTGTCATCATAATTATGATTATTTGACATTCGGTTTGACCAGAGATTTTAACCGTAAACAAAAGTGTATAAGCGTGCGCATGTGTGTGTAGCGATTGCGTTGTAGTGTGCGTAATGCCTTTTTTAATGAATTTAATGATATTCTAATCCATTATTATGTATATGAAATTTCAGTTTTATGCACTTCTCCTCATTATATACTTCAACTGTGCCAAATTTCATACTTGTGCATCCACGTAATTTTTGTAAAAAGGGGTACAAAGTTTTTGCTTCACGAATTAATATATATAGATAAATGCGTATTAAATGCCGATAACTGTGGTTACTCAGATGACGTTGTCGTTAATCGATCGCTCTCTCCCTCTTCTTGGACAAAATCGTCCCACATTTTCGTGTCACTAAATTGCGTTTCATCCGTAAAACTTTTACCCTCATGTGCGCATAGAAGTTTCACTTCACAATGATTGACAATCTCTTTTCTAAATCGCTGTCTCCCCTGCCTTGTGCGGTCGCTCGGTGTATTGATGCGAGCGCGTGCCGACGTTTCCTCCGGAGGGCGAGACCTCTCCAAGCAACCTCGTTGATGATCGTTTGTTGACCGTACGTATTATTTTTGATGACACTTGACACTGATTGGGGTGATGCCTTCATTCTGTACACCAAGGTCAAGGTCGCATATCTATTTTAAGCTCTTTATTGTGTTAAATTAAAATATTTTGATTATAAAAAAGAGTTTGTTTTTGCGGATGATTGTGTACTTGGATTTCGAAATAGATTTTTTGATGTGAAACATCTATAGGCGAGGGTGACCGCGATCGTCGCGTGGCGTTTAACGCCACGCTTCGCGGTCCGCTCTTAATTAACTACAAAACAAATATCTGGACACATATCTACATTTTTGTTACGAAACCATGGTGCGATTTAAAATTTTGTACAACGCCATCTAGTGAACTCAAAGTACATTGTTACCTATAATGTATTCTAATGAAAGTAAATGTTTATTGAATAAAAAAAATCATTTTCTGGAAAAGAATCGTAACTTTATTTTTCTTAATACTTTATGCTATATTAATACCTGTCGTAATATGTTGTTTTATGCGTATGTGCTTGTTCTATAAAATAATGTATAATTTTCTAACTTCCTAACATAAGTATACCATACCTACCTTATTTTCACGTACGAAAACTGGACAACCGCTTTTCATAGGCTTTGTTTCAGCTGTATATTTATATGTTTATATGTTACCGACTCCTAGGAATTGTATTTTGACCCACTTTAAAGAGTTAGATTTCATTTAAAATTTGTAGACTTAACGAGGTACCCAATGACGATAAAATAATTTAGATAGCTTGTCTTATTATCATCATAGGATTAGAGATTTCTTTATAAAATATATTTTGTAGTTGACATTTAGGCTAGGCTCGATAGATGTCGCTAATTCGATCTTCTAACTTCTACATGGCACTTTTTCATGTATTTGACCCATTTGAACTCAATTTTTACCCAATCGGTTAGATTTCATTCAAACGCTATAGACTTATCAAGGAGACATGTACGAAACAGTGCTTCGCGAAGTAATGTGATATGGCATTATATTCCTGCCGAGTAATATTACATTTTACCATCACTTCAAATATCACACTTATAGTTCTTTATAGTTCCTCGCAGACTTGGTAAAAAAAAAACTCATCCTAAACAATCCCGCGATCGCGATCTGATAGGATCTATGACAAGTACTCGATGCTTCGAAAACGATTCAATATCAGTAAAGATCGTTACTTTTTAATTGATACCGATTATTGTTCATGCGATACTAGTACTCATTATAGAATGTTACTTTCTCTCAAACTTACCAAAGAAAAAAAGCTCATCACAAACAATCCCGGCAAGACATTATCCGATAGGCTCTATGAAAAGTACTCAATGCTTTCAAAACGATTCGATTGTTAAGTATCGATACTTTTCAATTGATACTTATTATTGTCCTTCGATACTAGTACTTAGTGGCTCGATAGATGTCGCTATTTTTATTTCCTAGATCACACTTTCTTAGCCGATCCCTTTGAACTACGTACAAGTGTGTGAGGGAGAAGGAGCGATGCGGATCTGCGGCGGATTAATTGTATTGCTGTGTAATATTTCGAATAATAATCGAAATCGTATTATTTTATTCAATACTTCTTGCCATATTATTATTTGCTGTGTGTTCCGGGTAATATTCAAAACGGCTGGACCGATTTCAAAAATTCTTTCACCAATGGAAAGCTATAATATCAGGGCGTAAACTAGGCTATATTTTATTCCGGTATTCCGACGGGAACGGGAACTACGCGGGTAAAATGACTATAACCGAAGCGAAGCGAGGGCGGGTTGCTAGTTGTAAATAAGACTCGCGTTTGTATTTGATTGCCTGACGTTTCGAACACTTCACAGCGTTCTGACTGACCGCCCGTGAGTAGTTTATTTACAAGATTTATATATAGGATTATAATAATGCTGTGTGGTAGCGGCTTCGAATACTACCAACCCTTGTTTTGCTCGTGGGTGTCGTAAAAGACGACTAAGAGCCCTAGATTGACCCGGACCAACTCCATCTGGTACCATTTGGGTCAACGATTACATTCCCAAGGAGGGTTGACGTCAGGCAGGCGGCCGGTCATAAAAGTCATTGCCGAAACTTTTTGCAATATGTCAAAACAGATGACATATTGCGTCGACCCCAAGTAATTGGGATAAGAGCAAGATGATGATGATGACTTCTTGCCATTTTAGTTCTGTCGTAATCTATTCTTTTATGCATATATACTTGTACAAATAATTTCGATGTTTCACATCTGCCAGGCGTCCTGAGCGACGGCTCACTTTTTTTTATTATTATTATTTAAGAATGCAATGTCTTCGACATCCACGACATTTTTTACGACATCCATAGGCAATATAGGGAGTAAGTGAATTGTATTGTTACTCCGTCACCTCACAGAGGATAAATTCCCCAGTTTTATAATGCTAGTATAGATATACTAATGCTGATTATTCCGATGATTCCTTAGTCGGTTTTCATGACTCTCATGGGAAAGTAAGCTTTGGTGACATAGTATATTCCTAACTCGTTACAGTAGGATTATTCTTAAGTCAATCACAATATTATTTATTCAAATATGATATGTGAAAGTTCATTTATAACCATTGATATCATATTGAATGAAGTGTAGAAAGACATGTTTATTTAGGGCAGTATTGATTTGACGGGACTCTTTTGTGGGTCAGCGTGTAACGGGACCGGGGATATGTAATTCAATAGCTTCTATTTTCTTTTTTTAAATTAAAGTTATGTTTGTGGTATAATGGAATTAAGGTTTTTTCTGTGCGTTGACCTGAATTTTTTTTTGTTATAACGTTGACGTAGGATTATAACATGTCCATGTTACGTCATGTTTTTTTAGGTTAGACTTCTATTGGCGCGTTTAGAAAAAAATTGATTGTGTGGTTTTATGAAACCATAAAACAACACAATCAAATAATATGGTTAGAGTAAAACTTTTTCACTTTACAAAAAAATAGCACCATTTACATTAAACACTGATAAAAACAAACAAACAGCGTGGAGTACTGGCACAAATGTGTATGATCTATACAAGTATAGTAGGTAGTACACTACACGGTCAGCTGATGCGAACGCTGCCATATTGGCCTCCGCTGCTCTGTCTTGCTTTAGTCCTACTTAGCGGCCGACTGTCACGCGACATGCAATAGATGGACCAAAAAGTTTGAGGTGATGTAATAAAAGTCTCACTTTAAAAATGATGAGAATAAATTTTTACGATGCGCACGCACACCGTCACAAATATCAACTAAATAATGCGTTATAATAAAACTTTCAACTGTATTAAATACATCTTTTTCTATTATTAGTTTTTCTACAAACGTAGGATAACTCAAAGAATAATATTTTATAAAGATTTTTATCTTGTTACGTCAAAGACGTTTTACTTCTTACGTGCGTACATAATGTACACACTTTTTATTTTATGTAATGGCGACGGACATTTGTTGTCTGTATAGTTACGGATTAAGATTTAGGGATGTGAAAAAGTAATCGATTTTTATGTTAATCGATTATTAATCGATTATTTTTTGTAATAATCGATTTTAATAATTGATTATTTAAATAATAAAAATCGATTTAAAAGGAATCGATTTTTTATATTAAAATTACTAATCGATTATTTTAGTATTTGCTTTTTTGTTTAAATTTAAAGTTTTCTATTATAGAGAAAAGAAATATCACTGTCAGATTTCCTAAAAAGTCATCATAATCCTGTTGGGAGAAAAATTTTAATAAAGAACTACGAATAGTAAATAAGTCGATTATAAAAATAATCGATTAAATAAAAATAATTAATTGATTTTTTTTGCAAATCGATTTATTTTAAAGAAATAAAATCGATTATTTATTAATCAATTTTACCCTTCCAAGTCACATCCCTATTAAGATTACAATATGTTACCGTCCGTGGCATAGGATAATTTTTTTTAAACTACACCTTACACTAAGGAAAGTCTTTGGATTGCCGTGAAACATCGTTATCATCATCTGCACAGCTCATATAAGTTCTACTGTTGGGTCAAAGCTTCCTCTACAATGGTAGAGAAATTGATCTATTACATGACACTGGTCAGGCGATTTGGTGTAGGGTTTTATTTCGAGATTGCCTTCTCTTGCACAGTTGTTATATCCATAATAAGTCCTCTTTTAGGGGCACGGGCAATATAGGGAATGATGAATTGTATTTTTACTCCGTCACTACAAGGAAGCTAAAAGTTAAACTTAAATAAAACATATTTAATTGAATATAATCGGTAAATGTTGTAGAATCATGTGTTGAAGAGGAGTATACCGTGGGTGGTGCCATTAACATCAGCTGAATCATGCACAGGAACAGTTCCTATAAGTCACTAAATAATAATACTGTATAATGATTTCTGATGCTTACACGAGTATTTACACATTGTAAATAAAAATATTTCACGGATTTTATCGCGGTTTGTATTTGATTTTAGATTGCCAGTCAGTCATCAGTCGGCACGTGACCATGAACGCTGTAAAGTGTTCGAAACGTCGGACAATCAAAAATTAAATACAAACGCGATAAAATCTGTAAAATAGTTTTATTTTCTTTACTTTTCTGTTATACAATGGCAATAAAGCAGCCAAATCACACATTTTGACTAAGGTGTACAGTTTGTGAAGTTAGGCCTTATAAAGTTACTTTTTATGTGATAGAATCATATTGTCGACAGTCCTCTGTCTACAGTCGCGAGTTTTTCCGCCCGAGGTAATACCAGACTTTTGCAAAAATTTAACGTCTGAATAGTAGGAATTTATTACTGCACTTCATTCGGTGAGCAGATTGCCCGACGTTTCGAACACATTGCAGTGTTCATGATCACGGGCGGACTAAGATGTCGTCGTTATTATCTCTGTAATACTGTATATATTTATTATTCTTCTTCAACTCATTCTACTTCACAGTTAAATTAGGCTTCGTGACGCTTTATGTTCTTGACTGGTCATCATAAGGATAAAGTAATTAATCATCATCATCTCAGCTCATAAATGTCCTACTTCTGGGCTTGAACCTACTCTAAAATGGGATGGAAATTGATCTACCATATCACGCTAGCTGACCATCTCCTGCACAGATGTTATATGCATATTAAATCCCTTAGTTGTCTTTTGCGACACCCATGGGCAAGCTGATGAATTGTATTCTTACTCCGTCATCACACGGAATAAAAATAATTTGAATGTAATGTTAATATAATATGTATGTAATACTAGATGTAATACAAAATGATTTTGACTAATTATAGTTACGTGATATTAACATATCACGATAGCTGGCGGCGCGGTCGTCGGCCCTTTCTTATCATTTCGGCATACATTACTTGATTCCTCCTGCTCGCCTCTCCACCCGAGCGCACAGCATCCCGCTCAAACATTATTATGTCTCTTTCTATCCAAAAATGCATTTAACTTTGAATATTTAAATAAACATTTTCATTAAAGCTAATCCTGTATATTTAATCAAATTATTTAATTACAAAATTGCACAGATGGTGAAGCGGTCAAGTGCCGATCTTCCGTGCTGAGGCTTATGGATTCAATTTCCACGAAAGATAACATTTTGTGCACAATTGTTGCACGACCCGCAAATTATTTTTTTTTGTGTCTATAGCTGTTAGCTGCAGATCGCTTTAACAGTTTAACCCGCACTGTGGGTGAGCGCTGAGGGCTCGCAACCCGGATTTTCTGAGCCATCATCACGTCGCTTTTATCCCATTTACCTGCAGTCGATTTCAATACGTATTTTCATAATAAATCTTTCAATAATTTTATGATCGGCTTGCTGCCTGTTCATTAAGAATTTTTCGATGACAATTATGTCTACGTAAACTGTTAATAAAAAATTTAAAGATATAATTTTTGTATAAATTCATGAGTAATGAATAAAAAATGCAATAAAAGTTTTTTGACCGCGGAATATTGTTTACTAGCAACCCGCCCTCGCTTCGCTTCGGTTTCAGTCGCTTTACCCGCGGCGTAGTTCCCGTTCCTGTGGGAATACCGGGATAAAATATAGGCCACGTTACTCCCTGATATTATAGCTTTCCATTGGTGAAAGAATTTTTTAAATCGGTTCGGTGGTTTAAGCGTGAAAGCGTTACAAACAAACAAACAAACATCCTTACTTTCGCATTTATAATATTAGTATGGATTAATCTGTCCAGGAGGTACCTGATTTTCTTCAACTCTTAATTTTAATATGTTTAAATAATTATTAATAATAAAATGTCCAGTTTTTTTTTTATTGCCAACGGTGACAAACGAGAAAGTAGCACACCTGATGGTAAGTGACATTGCCGCACATGGACCTTTGCAATACCACGGGTATAGCCAGGCCGTTGCCTACTGTGCTGTACTTCTTAAAGCTCGTTTAAAGAAGGACATGCCATAGCGCTTGGTATGTATGGCTGGGCCCTAGTATGCAAGGCAGAGTAACCATTTTCGGATCTATTTCTAAATCTTTAGGAAAATTATAAATGTACCCCCAGGTACAGTTACAAGGGTTAGGAATTATATTTGCGATGTTTCCTTTTCTTTCAAATTTGAAATTCTCAAGTGGCTTTTGAGATATTTGCGAAACACTTAATAAGCTTAGCAATGTTTACGAGTAGTACCTAGGTACTTATTTTTTTTTAAATCATCTAGATGCTATTCGCAATCGAATGACATCTCAACCATATTTTTCGGCGGCTGATAAAAAAATATTTATACAAGCGAAATTTATATCAAGTCCGTATGGTATGCAATTTTTTATGTTTTATTATCAATGATTTACAGTAAGATCATAACCCAAACAAAAATATAATTTAACTAAAATTACTTTATAATTCACACATTTCTTTAAATTAAAATAATGGTTAGTGTTCACTGAGAGTCATTGTGTGTAACACGAATATTTATTTCAAGCAGCAATTTTCTAACTTTCTCTTATTTCTCATTGCATAAGTATTACAATATACCACATCTTACATATAATTAATATATTCCTTTTTCTTGTAATTTATATATTTTATTTATGTTCATCATGTCATTATCATTTATTGTATGAATGAGCATATAGTTAAGAAAGGGTGAATGCAGATATATCGGCTGACAGCTATATATGCAATCTAAAGATTCTACGTCTAGTCTAGTCTACGGAATGCAAAGATATCGCAGATTTAATCCAATACCGTCGCTAAACGAAATTTTTCGGAAAACTTTTTGATTTCATCTGTTTGCTGAGCATTGAATCTATATATTGCTTCAATTTCTATATTTTCATTTTACTTAACTTTTTCTTTCCTTTATAAAATGGTAGTGTCGCTATCATTTTTAATTATTTATATCCACTAATCCTTACTAATATTATAAATGCGAAAGTAACTCTGTCTGTCTGTCTGTCTGTCTGTCTGTCTGTCTGTCTGTCTGTCTGCTACGCTTTCACGTCTAAACCACTGGACCGATTTTGATGAAATTTGGTACAGAGATGGACTAAAGCTTGAGAAAGGACATAGGCTACTTTTTATCGCGAAAAAATGGGTATAAGGGGTTGAAATAGGGGATGACATTTTGTATGGAAATTCGTCATTTTCGATGATAGAACCACGAATCTTTGTATTAAGACACCTAATAATAAATAAATAAATATTTGTTCAAGCGTTTTGGAAATTTCATTTACATGGGGATGAAATTCAACCCCTAAAATACCAAAAAGCATACAGCCGAAACCACTGGACCCAGAAACGTATTTTTTTTTACACCGTCGTATTTCTTGGGGTGCACGAGCACTAGTAAAGGATTTTTGGAAATTCACCCCCTTAAGGGGGTGAAAAACATATAGTCTTTCACGTCTAAACCGATTTTGATGAAATTTGGTACAGAGATGGACTAAAGCTTGAGAAAGGATATAGGCTACTTTTTATCGCAAAAAAATGTGTATAAGGGGTTGAAATAGGGGATGATATTGTGTATGGAAATTCGTAATTTTTGATGATAGAACCGTGAATCTTTGTATTAAGACACCTCATAATAAATAAATAAATATTTGTTCAAGCGTTTTGGAAATTTCATTTACATGGGGATGAAATTCAACCCCTAAAATACCAAAAAGCATACAGCCGAAACCACTGGACCTAGAAACGTATTTTTTTTTACACCGTCGTATTTCTTGGGGTGCACGAGCACTAGCAAAGGATTTTTGGCAATTCACCCCCTTAAGGGGGTGAAAAACATATAGTCTTTCACGTCTAAACCGATTTTGATGAAATTTGGTACAGAGATGGACTAAAGCTTGAGAAAGGATATAGGCTACTTTTTATCGCAAAAAAATGTGTATAAGGGGTTGAAATAGGGGATGACATTTTGTATGGAAATTCGTCATTTTCGATGATCGAACCGTGAATCTTTGTATTAAGGCACCTGATAATAAATAAATAAATATTCGTTCAAGCGTTTTGGTAGTCTCACTTACATAGGGATGAAATTCAACCCCTAAAATACCAAAAAGCATACAGACGAAACCACTGGGCCTAGAAACGTATTTTTTTTTACACCATCGTATTTCTTGGGGTGCACGAGCACTAGCAAAGGATTTTTGGGCATTCACCCCATTAAGGGGGTGAAAAACATATAGTCGTTCACGTCTAAACTGATTTTGATGAAATTTGGTACAGAGATGGACTAAAGCTTGAGAAAGGATAGGCTACTTTTTGTCGCAAAAATGGGTATAAGGGGTTGAAATAGGGGATGATATTTTGTATGGAAATTCGTCATTTTCGATGATCGAACCACGAATCTTTGTATTGAGGCACCTAATAATAAATAAATAAATATTCGCTCAAGCGTTTTGGAAATTCCATTTACATGGGGATGAAATTCAACCCCTAAAATACCAAAAAGCATACAGCCGAAACCACTGGGCCTAGAAACGTATTTTTTTTTACACCATCGTATTTCTTGGGGTGCACGAGCACTAGCAAAGGATTTTTGGAACTTCACCCCCTTAAGGGGGTGAAAAACATATAGTCTTTCACATCTAAACCGATTTTGATGAAATTTGGTACAGTGATGGACTAAAGCTTGAGAAAGGATATAGGCTACTTTTTATCGCAAAAAAATGTGTATAAGGGGTTGAAATAGGGGATGACATTTTGTATGGAAATTCGTCATTTTCGATGATCCAACCACGAATCTTTGTATTGAGGCACCTAATAATAAATAAATAAATATTCGCTCAAGCGTTTTGGAAATTCCATTTACATGGGGATGAAATTCAACCCCTAAAATACCAAAAAGCATACAGCCGAAACCACTGGGCCTGGAAACGTATTTTTTTTTACACCATCGTATTTCTTGGGTTGCCCGGACGGAGTGGTGCGAGGAGCGCGCCAACCGCAGCCCAACCCAAAAAAAAAATAGGGGTTGAAAAGCATATAGCCTTTTACGTCGAAACCACTCAACCGATTTTGATGAAATTTGGTACAGAGATGAACTAAAGCTAGAGAAAGGATATAAGGCTACTTTTTATCGCGAAAAAATAGGTATAAGGGTTTGAAATAGGGGAAAGTATTTTCTTTTTACGTCGTCTTATTTCTTGGGGTACACGAGCACTAGCAAAGGATTTTTGGAAAATCATCATTAAGTGGGTGAAAAGCGTATAGACGAAACTCTTGGAGCTAGGAACGTAAAACTTTCTATGCAATTCTCTTTCTTTTGTTGTAAGTGAGCTCTAAGAAATTATTTTATTAAAATCAACTCCTAAAGGGGTGCAAAATATATAGCCGAAATCATTAGGCCTAGAAACGTGGAATTTTGTATAAAGTTTCCTTTCTTGGGGTAAGAGATTTTTGCAATTTTAGCCCTAAGGGGGTGAAAAGTGTTTAACCGAAATCACTGAGCCTAGGAAGGATCATTTTATTACACGGTCGGCTTTCTTGGATTACCCCCAGATTTTCTTAGTGCTCATTTACCAAGCACTATGAAACAATTTTTGGCAAGGATAAGCGAGCTCTAACAAAGAATTTTTGGAAATTCAACCCCTAAGAGGGTGAAAGTGTATAGCCAAAGATACCGGGCCTAAAAATGTGAAATTTCGTATACCGATCGGTTATTTGGGGTAAGCACTCACTAAGAAACAATTTTGCCCCAAAAGGATAAAACACATATAGTCGAAGACACCCAGCCAATGATATATCATCATTATCTTGCTCTTATCCTAATTACTTTGGATCGACGCGATATGTAGGTACTCTTCTGCCATCGTAGATATATTACAAAGGTTCTAGCAACATTTTATGACCTGGCGCACGACATTGTTGGCCAGACGACATCACCGGTCCAGGTCGATGTAAATCTTTGTCTTAGTAGTATTTTGCGATACCCACGAACAATGAGAGCGTGGTAATATTTCTAGCAGCTACCAGACAGTAAGTTACAATCAAGATATTATTACAATTTTCTATCTCTACAAATAAATAGATTTGAAGCGTCTGTTTGTCTATCAAAATAATAGGTTTTATTTATGCTCACACAATACGGTCCAAATTTTTTTGCCTGTCTGTCTATTCGTTACAGGTAATCTTCAAAATGGCTGGACCGATATTGATTATATTTTA
Organism: Lymantria dispar; assembly: GCA_032191425.1. Taxonomy (NCBI): domain Eukaryota; kingdom Metazoa; phylum Arthropoda; class Insecta; order Lepidoptera; family Erebidae; genus Lymantria; species Lymantria dispar. The sequence continues at coordinate 33,113,707 of CM063452.1, forward strand.
CCATCAGGTCTACCAGTCGTACATAAGGAATAACTTAGACTATATTTTATCCCAGGTTATATTTTATCCCGGTGTGGCTGAATTAAGTCGATTTTAAAATTATTTCACTAATGGAAAGCTATTTTTAAGCGAGTAACATATTTAAGCTATTTTTATCCCGATATTCCTATGGGATCGGGTACAATGTCGATGAAATCACGGGAATTTAATGGTTTTAAAAATTAATTCACTAATGAAAAGCTATATTATCAGTGAAAGGCTATTTTCATCCCGGTATTTGCCCAGGAACGAGAACTATACCGGGGGATGTCGAACAATTTTTAAAATTCTTTCACCAATGGAAAGCTACCTATGTTGTCAGCGAGTAACATAGGCAATTTATATCTCTGATATTTCTGGGATTAATATTTTTTTTTTTTTTTGGTATGTATGTGTGTAAATTTATAATATCAGCGAGTAACATAGGCATTTTTTATCTCGGTATTGGCATGGGAATTTCTACGTGAATGAAACTGCGGGTGTTTGATTGATATAATTTTTTTTTCACCAATGGAAAAGTACGTAATCAGAGACTAAAGAAAGGGATATTTATCATCGTATTTGCACGGCAATCTGAACTATAAGGCTGGAAGTAATATTCAAATGTGAAAGTTTGTGAAGATATTTGGATGTTTGTTACTCAATCACGCTTAAACTGTTGAGCAGATTTGGATGAAAATTGACACGTAGATAGAGTATTTCTTAAATTAAGAAATATAATACTCTTTATGCCGATAATATTCTTTACGATAATAGTTATTAATATGCAAGTATTAATATGCAAGTAAATTTTTACGCGGGCGAAGCCGCGGGCAAAAGCTAGTTAATAATATCTAAAATGACAAAAAAAATGTTTTATTAGGAATGAATTTATAAAATAAAAATACAATTATTTCTGAAAAGCTAATATACCCTTATTTATATAAGTTAATGTTTATCATAAATCTTTAAATAGCTCTCCTGCATAATTTGCTTATTTAGTATAGTGACGGTATTGGAATAAAGGTGCGGTATGTTATGCCAACCTCGTCGTACACGACTTAACGTGACATGAGGGAGGCTTAATAACAATATCATTATCATCAAGTCTATATTCGTCTACTGCTGCGCTTGAGTTTCCTCCTTAATATGACGGAATTTACATACTATGGGCAACTAATGTACATACTATGCTGGTTCAAAAAACCCTACGCATTTACATAGGTATTTTTGAACCAGCTTAGTCCATTTTTTTGAATTTTAGTAGGTTGTTTGGTTTGTGGTTCTTTTTTAATTTAGTGTTTAAAATTTATTCTCTTGTTATTTGTATATTATATTCCTTAGTTGTCATTTACGATACCCAAGAGAGAGAAAGAGAAAGAGAGAGGCGGAGAGGTAGGGGTGAATTATATTTATACTCTTACTACATGTAAATCCAAGATTTACTAGGTTTTAATTTTGATAAGTAGGTATATTCGTAAATTATACCAATTACTAGATTTCCAAGACGACCTTTTTTGACCTAACAATATCATGAAGATGAAATCTTCATATTTCTATGTAATAAGCGTAATGTGGTGTAATGTTCGCTAAGAATTCTACGTTATAACGAACAGCAACATCGCTTGCTCCTAGTAGACATCAACCTCAATATTTATCAATATGAAGAATATTTTCGGCATTGACATCAGTTTTTATTGTGTAAACATAAGTTTATCAATGCATTTGTGATAACACTGCGCTCAGAATTGTCGTTAACCCAATTAATGTAAATGTTTATTGAGATTTTGTTATACGAGATACGAATGTACTTATTATTATAATTACGAGTCGTGATTTCGCTCCCATATGTATTCATTTATTCCGTGTGATGACGGAGTAAGAATACAATTCAACACCCTCTTCTCTTGTCCGTGGGTGTTGTAAAGGACGACTAAGGGGTATAATATGCGTAAAACATCTATACAAGAGATGTAAAGTTCGAAACAAACTCCTATGCCAACACGTCTGACTAGCGTGGTATAGTAGATCAATTTCCCTCCCCTAGTGGAGGAGGCTTGAGCCCAACAGTGGGACTTATGTGGGCTGAGATGATGATGACGTACTTTTATATCTGAGGATTTTCATCAGTCATCATAGGTTTTTGGTGAAAAATAAAATTGGGTGAAAATGTGCGTCGATATATGGCTGCTCATTGATCTGAAGTATATTTTTCTTATATCTATTTTTAAGGTTAATTACGGAGTAAGAATACAATTTAACATGTGCCTGTGGATGTCGTAAAAGACGACTAAGGGATATAATATACACATAATATCTGTGCAAGAGAAGAAAAACTCGAAATGAAACCCTACACCAACATGTCTGACCAGCATGATATATAGGGTTAAATTCCCTCCCATTGTGGAGGAGGTCCGAGCCCAATAGTGGGACGTATGTGGGCTGCGATGTGTGAAAGAGAAGTGTTAGTTCTAGTTATCACAATGATGGTATGTTTGTTGTATGTTTCAGGGTGATGGTGTCAAGATGACGTGGCGGCTGGTGGCCGCGCTGTGCGTGGTGGTCGCGTGCGCCGCCGAGCCGCGTGTCTCGCGCGTCACTCCACGACCACGACACTGGCAACGAGGAGCACGCACACTCGCTGACAACAAACCAAACCCATTCGTCGGGTTAGTAACACATCTATACCAATAAATAAAATTGAAGTGTCTGTTTGTAATGTCAAAATAATAGGCTTTTTTCATGCTCACACGGTTATTTGCACGACACCTATGCCTAAAATAGCAATTAAAAATTTTTTGTCTGTCTGTCTGTGTGTTCCGGGTAATCTTCAAAACGGCTGGACCGATTTCAAATATTCTTTCACCAATGGAAAGCTATAATATCAGGGCGTAAACTAGGCTATATTTTATCCCGGTATTCCCACGGGTACGGGAACTACGCGGGTAAAACGACTATAACCTATAACCGTAGCGAAGCGAGGGCGGATTGCTAGTACATATATATAATCACGACTCTTTCCTATAGGGTTAGGCAGAGACCACTTGTCCGAAAATGGATGTCTACAGGCTGATGAATATGTAGATAGATGAACAACACTCTTCTAGGAAACTTATAAAACCTATTTCGATCTCTAAATCGTCTGCTAAACATGGCGATTGCGGTATCTATACTAATATTATATAAAGGAAAGATTTGTTTGTATTGAATAATCTTTGAATCTCATGATGGTAATGATGAATAGAAAGCTATAATATCAGGGAGTAACATAGGCTATATTTTATCCCGGTATTCCCACGGGAACTACGCGAGTAAGACGACTGAAACCGAAGCGAAGCGAGGGCAGGTTGCTGGTTTGAAATAAAAGTTTTTACGTACTTTAAGATGTGATGAGGATTATGATGATGATTTATGGTCGTCCAGTCCGTCCGACGCGACGAAAGGACGGCGCGCGGGCCCATCTCTGCCGGTGACGGACTAATCACCCGAAGTTACTTATAACCTGGCCTTTCTTAAGAACGTCCCCGATTTGATCGTGGAACGTCCGCCTTGGTCTTCACCTTCCAGCACTTCCGTTCACATTCGCCTTATTTTTTTACAATATTTATATTTATTTGTGCCACTAAATATGATAAATATTATTTGCTATAAACTATAGAAAAATATAGATATGCGATAACCATATTTTGACTAAAACACTAACCAACGATATAGCTTCGAAAAAGGGGCTTTCAATTATATTTTTTTTCTCATTATTCGTATATTTATTTATTGTTTATTTCAAATTCACTCGATTTAAGTAGTAATGACATATATTTTGTTCATATTTTATTGTTTTATATTGACACGCATACAAGGTTTTTAAAAGTCATCATCATCATCTCAACCTATACACGTCTCATTCTTGGGCTCGAGGCTCCTCCACTATGGGAGGGAAATTGCCTACTATACCACGCTGGTCAGACGTGTTGATATAGAGTTTTATTTCAAGGTTTCCTTCTCTTGCATAGATGTTATATGCATTTTACGAGTATATACCTTAGTCGTTTTTTACGACACCTACGGACAAGGGAGGGGGTGGGAATGGTATTCTTATTTTTTCACCACACGGATAGGTATTGTGGGTGATATTGTAAAAAAATTAATAAGTTGAAAAATGTAAAAAATCGGCTCGTAAACGGCTAAACCGATTTCCATTTTTGCCCGTTCTTGGCCCGCCCGGCTAAATCGTTTCCTTGCCCGTGGGTGTCGTAAAAGACGACCGAGGGATATATTACGCATATAATATCTACGCAAGAGAAGGGAACCTCAAAATAAAACCCTATACCAACCTATCTAACTAGCATGGTATAGTAAGGTCATTTAACCTCCTATTATGGAGCAGACTTGAGCCCAGCAGTGGGACGTATAAGAGACGTATGATATCCAATAATTTAGGGTGCCATTATATCTTGTGTTCTGTTACACAGAAAATTAATAAAATGTTGGGAGCGTAAAAATCAATCGTGTTTGAAATTGAGTCACAAAGTTAAAGAATGTCATGTAAATGGATTTTAATCTGCGATACATCGCTCCCTGGAAATGTACGTGACCTGCGTGAGACTGTAGATTACCTTTGAGCTGTGAGGTCCCGCCATCACAACATACTAATCGTATGCTTGTATATTTAATGCAACTTAACTCTTTACACTTCACACGTGCGTTTATTTAAAATTCAAATTACTGAAATTCTTGAACGATGATTAAGAATTTTTAATGAAATTTTCTATCTGTGACGGAGTAATAATACAATTTACCACCCCTTCTCTTGCCCGTGGGTGTTTCAAAAGGTGACTAAGGGATTAAATATGAAAATCTTATACCAACACGTCTGACCAGCGTGGTATCATGTCGGCTCATGTACGTTCCACTGCTGGGCCTCCCCTACAATGAGAGGGAAATTGACCTACTATGCCACGCTGGTCAGACGTGGTCTAGTAGGTTAATTTTCTTCCTATTATGGAAGAAGCTCGTGCCCAGCAGTGGGACATATATGAGCTGAAATGATGATGATGAAGAATTTCTTCTAGTTATCCAACTAAATATGTAGGCTAGAAGCTACTACTGTCGAAGTTGCGCTTATTTCAAATTAGAAGAGCAATTAGCTTAATCCCGGTTAGAATTGACAAAAGATAAAATTTCGGTGTAGTGACCGAAGTAATTAAAAAAGAAACATTAAGGGTGATCATATCGCTGCAAGAAGAGGAAACTTGGACATATAAGCTTATAACACAACACAACATGCTCTAAGCGTGTTGCCCTTTCAGCTCGTATACGTCAATATATTGGGCTCGAGGCTCCTCCAAAATAGGCAGGATATTGACTTAATATATCACGTCGGTCAAACGTATTGGTATACGGTTTTATTTAGAGTTTTCTATTTCTTGCATTTATATTACATGCAGGCTATCGCTTAGTCGTCTTTTAAAACACCCAGGAGCAAGAAAGGAGGTGTGGAATTGTATTCTTAGTCCATCAACACACAGAACGTGATGTAAAACGAGGTATGTAGTATGGTCAATTTCTCTGTCAAAATAGAGGAAGTATGTCAATCAACAGCAAGCAACAACAAGGTTTCACCTTGTTGTCCTCGTAAAAAAAAGACCCTCAATCCTCTACTCCTTGGGCAATAAATCCAGAAATAATAAGGACTGCTACATACTAAGAAGATTCTCTACTTACCCCTTGGCTAACGAAGTAAAGAAACTATAAAAAATATAAATTGAATAAGGCATACGGTACTCAAACGCGTTACTGTAACATGATACAATATAGATGATGTAGTATGCCGTGGGCGGCGATGCGTAGGAGATTTTCACGCTTATAATTTCGGGAGTCGGGCAGAGGGCAATAGCGGAACCGAGCCGAGTTCATTGGGACGAGATGTGATGTGGCAACTATTCGCGCCAAGGTCGGGGATGCAAGCTATCAATGCAACGATCATAACTAATTTAAATTTGCTGTTTTCTCACAGTCTGAGTTAGAAGTGAATAGTAAATCTTTGGGCAGGTAAGACATATATTTTGGGAGATTAAAATTACTATTAATTTTTCATTTGCATTTTTGATAGAAATTCATCAGAACAATTTAAAAAATGTAATTGAATTTTCACTTCTATTGTGTGATAAGTCCTAAACTGAGTCATCCGATACGTGGTCACCATTCAAGAACCTTTCTTTTCCCACCGGTAGTAGGTCCGTCGAGTTATGTGGCCAGCGCATTGCTACTTCAGCGTGCTAATTCTTCGTGCTATGCCGGTTACATCCGTTCTTCTGCGGATTTCCGTATTTCGGATTCTATCTCGTAGATTCTATTCTTCTTTCGGATTCTATCGCGCTCCATAGTACTCTGAGCGACTTTGAGCTTTGTTATAAGGTACCATGTTTTCGTGTCGTAAGTCATTACTGATACTGCAATATACTAGATCAATTTCCCTTCGATTGTGCAGGAGGCAGGAGCTCCCTGGGACTTATATGGGTGAGATGACGATGATAATAAAACGATTAATTTATTTATTCACAACATTCATAGGTAAGATAATAATGCGAATATTATAACATATATAAGTTCGCGACGAGATAACATTTACGTAACATATTAATCATTGATAAATATATATTTATAGTATATCTGTTCAAAGATTGATGTCCAAATGACATCAGCATCTGAGGGAAGTAATAAGAATTTATTTATTAATAAGTATTTGTATAAATCTGAATCATTATGTTTTTAATAGGTTATGAAAGAACTCGTCAGATAAAATGATCATATAATTTATTTGGTTCGTTTTGTTGAAATGAATCCTAATACATATTTGCAGTAGTAATTGCATTTTCCGTGTGGTAACGGAGTAAGAATACAATTCACCACCCTTCTTTCCTACCCGTGGGTGTAGTAGAAGATGGCTTAGGGATTTAAAATGCATATAAAATCCATGCAAGAGAAGGAAAACTCGATATAACTCTACACCAAAACGTCTGACTTGTGTGGTTATAATAGGTTAATTTCCCTTCTATTGCGAAGAAGGCTCGAGACGCACAGTGGACGTATATGAGCTGAAATTAGTTAGACATGTTGGTATATGGTTTCATTTTAAGTTTCTTTTCCTTGCGTAAACGTTATATGCATATTTTAGTCGTCTTTTACAACACCCACGAGCAAGAGACGGCTGATTTGTATACTTACTCAGTCACGAAACGGAAAAAGCATGACATTTTAAAATATCGTGCAATTACAATTTCGTTGGCGAATATTCGTAATATTTTAAAGATGACTCTTGAACGATAACCCAATATTAACCAGTGCAGTGTTGCACTAAATCTTGATATGGTAAAGTTTTATTACGTGGCCGGCTGATAGTCTCTGACCCGAAATGAATTCAGTTCAGTTTAAGTAGCGCGGAGAATTTGTTTGGTTCTACTTACATACATTGACCAAGGTTATTGGGATCATTGCTTACCGACGTACTTGTTTTGAGTTGCGTAATTTTTAATAGCATTTGTATCTATATCCTAGATGAATATTTGATGCTACAATTCGTAAGATCATGTCATATGTTCAAAGAAATATTTTGTACATCTCCCATGGCTTTAAGTATTTTTTATTGCTGTTGATGAATATGAGCAAACAGCACACCTGATGCTAAGTGTACTGTCAATCGTGAGCGTTTGCTAGGCTGCTGTTTATTTAGAAGAAAGTGAAGGGCATTTAAATGCGTGCAATGAGGTTCGGGGATATTAAAGGCATTACCAAATCCCACTACACGCAAATACCTTCAGAAAGTTGGGCTTTCGGCTCGCTCACCGTACGAAGTGTAGTAAAAAATTGACACTACTCAGACATCAATTTTGTGCAAGAGTCGGTTCGGGATAATAATCCCGTACTATAGAAAGACGACTGTGGACGGTGTGGTCCCTTTCCATTCTATTCCTACTAAATTTTATTAACCGGTTTTTAAGTCTCCGGGAAGTAAGGAGTGATGAAATATTTTATTCCAAACCCTTTTGTTTTGTTCTTCAATAATCTTTATCATTGAAGTATTGTGTACACATTCATGTTTGGTATTTTCAATTAACTATACTTATGATGATTTAGGTGCTGTGTGGTAGCGGTTACGAATACTACCGATCTTTATATTGTTTGTGGGTGTCGTAAAAGACTACTCACAGCATTACATAGAAATGGGTAAACTCCATCTGATGCCGTCTAGTCAATAATTACATTCCCAAGGAGGTGATATCACGGCGGGCATAAGTACTATAATGGAACAGTATATATTGAGTCGGCCTAAACTAATTAGGATCACAGCAGGGTGATGATATGAAAATTGTATCCAACTTTGTGTGCCTTCATTTTAATGAAGATATAAAATCTTTTTGATGTTATTTACACTAAGTTACCATCATAATTTTAACTTGTACACTACTCACTATTGTACCCGAGGGAGGGAAGGGAAATTGATCTACTATATCACGCTGGTCAGATGACTCTAAGGTTTTATTTGGAATTTCTCTCTCTCGCCTGTGCAAGTCAACATCTGTATGTTATATGACTATTACGTCCCTTAGTCGTCCGTTACGGCATTCCCCATTACGACAGAGAGTGGTTAATTATATTCTTACTCCGTTTCTATAAGGAAATGCATCAAGTACTAGTAACATATGTACATGTGTTTTTAATAAAGTATGACACTTTATACCTTTTTTATTTTAAAAAAGCTAAAACCCTGCAGGAATGATCTAAGCCTTGTATTACGGCATTTACAAAAATACATATTTTTAATGGGCACAATTGTAACTAAAGCTACGGATTTTATCGCGTTTGTATTTGATTTATGAAATTTATACAATAAGTGCTCAGTGTCTTGACCCACAATAATGATAGTTAAATATAATTTTATATATCAAAAACCTTTTATTAAGGTAAGTAGGCCGCCTTTTAAAAATTAATAATAATGGAGCATCATGTCCTCCTGAGTTTTCTTGCCGGATGTTTCTCAGTGTGGCCGTGTTCCGATCCGGTGGTAGTATATTCGATTTTTTAGCTTTAAATTAACAAATGGTCATAATAGTTACTACAAATTTAATATTTAATAATCACTAATCATAAAAAATATAACCCTTTCATATAGAATCATTTTCTTTTTGTACTGGCAATAAATTTGTACCAAAAATATGGGTCAAAATTTAATAACTAATTTCTATAGCGGGTAGATAATTATAAATATATATTAGATAGATAATCTGCAATAACGATAACTTGTTAGAAGTCAGACATCTTAGTCCACCCGTGACCATGAATGCTGTAAAGTGTTCGAAACGTCGGGCAATCAAAAATCAAATGCAAACGCGATAAAATCCGTAAAGTAGTTTTATTTACAATGTGTAATACTTGCGTAAACATAAGAAATCATTAATGGACACAGATTACACCCAGACTTAGAATAACAATCTTGTGGATCGCATAAAGTATTGTCCTGCATGGGGATCAACCTCATTTGGAAGTCGGATCGGTATCTTGACTACTACGCCATTTATGCAGTCAATTTGTAAACTTTTATTAATGTTTGAATGTTTTTGTGTATAATTTCAGGCCGCACGTATGCCGATCGCGAAACAGCACGCATTGCTGTCCCGGATGGACATCCAGACCGAATTCATTGCTTTGTATAGTTCGTAAGTCAACAATATTTACTTTATTAAATATGCCGTGTAGTGACGGATTAAGAATACAATTCACTACTCCCTATCTTACCCGTGGATGTTGTAACAGACGACTAAGGAATAACGAAGGAAAACGAGACAAAACCTTAACACTTCTAACAAGCGCGGTATAATAAGTCAATTTCTCCTCCATTTTGAAGGAGGCTCGAGTCGAATAGTGGGATGTATATGAGTTGTGATTTTCCGTGTGGTGACGGAGTAAGAATACAATTCACCACCCCCTATCTTACCCGTGGGTGATCGTACGAGACGACTAAGGGATATAAAACGCATATAACATCTATGCAAGAGAAGGAAAACTCGAAATAAAACCCTATACCAACACGTCTGACCAGCGTGGTATAGTAGGTCAATTACCCTTCCATTATGGAGGAGGCCCGAGCCCAACAGTGGGACGTATGTGGGCTGAGATGATGATGATGATATGAGTTGTGATGATGATTAAATACTAAAGGTAGGACAACTTATTAGTTTACTGGTATGACCATATAGCTTGTTCACTGGGATTTCTGGTTCCGATTTCCATGTGGTCACGGAGTAAGAATACCATTCACCACCTCTTATCTTGCCCATGGGTGTCATAAAAATGACTAATGGATTACAATATGTAGATAACATTTATGTAAGAAAAGTAAAACTCGACATGAAACATTTTAAATAAAACTAGTTTACGTTATAAATTTTTATTATAAATTATAAATTTTAATTATAAATTATAATTTTTTATTATAAATTTTCTGCAACAACGATAACTTGTTGGACGTGAGACATCTTAGTCCGCCCGTGACCATGAACGCTATAAAGTGTTCGAAACGTCAGGCAATCAAAAATCAAATACAAACGCGATAAAATCCGTAAAGTAGTTTTATTTAAAATGTGTAATACTCGCGTAAACATCAGAAATCGACATGAAACCCTATACTAGTATCAAGCAGTTAGTCGTCTCACCAGACGGGTTGGTACAGTGCTGGTGCTTTAGTAGATAAATTGCCCCCTTTTTTTTTTTTTTCTATGGGTGGGCTATGGTAAGCGCACGCGCGGTCCAGTCCGTCCGGGGCGATGAAAGGACGACGCGTGGGCCCATAACCCACCCGTACCCACGTCACCTCGTTGTTGGGCCGACCACCGGAGCAGATGTGACTTGTCGTCAGTGGTCGGCCCGACGGAATACCCTTTCAGGTACCCTCACCTCTTGACATCCTGGGATGTCGGTCGCCATCGCGCGGTTAGCCACACTGCGGGTGACGGACAATTCCCCGGTCCGATCACCCGTGGCCTCGGCTAGGGCGGCATTAGGCGCAGATACTCGCGCCTGCGCTGCCCGAGTCGCTGGCGGCGGAACGTGTCGCCGAATAGGAGCTCTACTCGCATACGATCCGCCGCCTCCTTCCGTGAGATAACGGCCTCACAGAAGGCGGCGACCGCGTCCCAGTTCCTGAGGCTGACGAGCATCTCCCTGGCGATGGTCGGCAGCGCCAGGTCGGCACCGATAATCGCGACGAGTTCACGGCGCTCCCCCTCCCACGCAGCACACTCCTCGAGCGTGTGCTGCGCCGTGTCCTCGTCGCAACTGCAGTGGTGGCAGGACGGTGTGCTCTCCCTCCTGACAATCTTGTGCAGGTACTTTGCGAAGCATCCATGCCCCGTCAGCACCTGCACCAGTCGGAAGGAAAGCACCCCGTGCGTCCGCTCCAACCACTCCATCAGCACCGGCCGGAAGGCCTCGACGGTCCTGACATCGTACCGAGGACTCTCCAGCCGGACTGCCCAACGGGCAATGACTCCACGGCGGGCGTCGACCCGCCAGGCGGTGATCTCCTGCAGGGAGACCATACCGCCGCGGGCGCGCGTCTCCGACAGATAAATTGCCCCCCTACGCTTCGTTTCCTTCCCTCTAATTTCGTTGAGGAGAGTGATGGCTGCTCTAGTAGTTAACTCGTGATCGGGTGTTGCTTGTGGGATCTGATCCAGCCATATTTTCTTCCTTTATTTATGCTTTTATTTTTTTTATTTTTTTTTGTCTTGTATTAAATCTTGAAAATTTATACATATATACAATTTCGAAGGGCATCACACTGGAGCTAATACCATATATGTTGTACGAAGCATAATATTAAGTATATTTAAAGGATTAAGAAAAAAAATGACTGCCCGCTGAGTTTCTTGCCGGATCTTCTCAGTTTGTGGCCGCGTTCCGATCCGGTGGTAGATTATTGTATTGTATTCAAACGTGTAATTTGACAATATGTAAGTGCCCTTAAGGGGCCTATACAGAATGAAGGATTTGATTTGATTTGACCTACATATGAACTTGATGTTGATGTTCCTGGTTACAGCTATACATATGAGTAGCAACCCATAGGCTGGCAATGTACTTGAAAGAATGTGCTCGCTTTGTATCAACTGGAAAGAAGATAAATTTGCAGAAAAGGCTAAAATAGATTACTTTGTCTGATCAAGAATTCGAATCCTCTGACCTTGTAATCGCATACTTACGGTCACTGGACTATAGAGGCAGTTATTAATTTTACACTATGGTATAAAAAATAAATCAATGTTTAAATAGTATGTTTATGTTGTTAGCCGTATGCCGACCGGACTGCGGGTCCCCGGGGGCGTGCGTAGCGCCCAACATGTGCCGATGCGCCGGGGGTGTCGAGGCGCCATCATGCGGAACAGGTGGTGGTGGACTTTATCCCTATCCAGGTATTAATTCTCACGTTTTATTAGTATCTAAATATCAGGTACCGTGATAAGACAGTAAGTAATCCGTAGTAATCGTAGAAGGCGTCTGAATGTGAAATCATAATAAATATATATATTATTTAAATATGATCAATAAAAAATATTATATATACACCGACGACGAATCCAACTCGGTTGGGCAGCGTTCGGGAAAGTTAAGAGGATCTTCTCGTCCAACATACCTCAGTGTCTGAAAACACAGGTTTACGACCAGTGTGTGTTACCAGTGATGACTTACGGTACAGAAAAGGGGTCCCTAAATGTAGGCCTCTTAACAAGGCTCAAAGTCGCTCAGCGTGCTATGGAACGGGCTATGCTCGGGATTTCTCTGCGAGATAGAATCCGAAATACGGAAATCCGCAGAAGAACGGGTGTAACCGACATAGTATGAAGAATTAGCACGCTGAAGTGGCAATGGGCAAGCCACATCGCTCGACAAACCGACAACCGCTGGGGAAGAAAGGTTCTCGAGTGTCCCGAGTCCCGTCCCGTTAGGTGAATATACGACCTGGTGATAGTTGCTGGGCGCCGTTTGAGGCAGGCGGCACAGGACCGCACATTGGCGTAACATGAGGGAGGCCTACGTCCAGCAGTGGACGGCTATAGGCTGAAATGATCATGATGATGATGATATATCGATTGCATAGATGGCTAAGATGTGGTAACGGTTAAGATACGATCTGACGTAGCCAGTATATAGGGTTCGAGTCCCACAAAAGACAATACTTTTTACAATTCATAAGTAAGTAAGTAGTTTGTATTCGTTAATATTATATTTGTAAATCGTTTATTTGAATGTGTATTTTTTATATCTGTGGGTGTCGTAAAATGCGACTTTGATATGCAGTCACTGTGACTAGAAAAGGTAAACTCGAAATAAAACCATATGCCAATACCTCTGACCATCGTGGTTAAGTAGGCCTAGTAGGCTTAAAGATTCTCTGAAATTGACCAATTTCCCTCCTATTATGGAGGAGACTCGATCCTAGCGGGACGTATGTGAACCAAGATGCTAATGTATGTTATAATGTGTTACAGTGCGTACCCCGGGAGGATGCCGACGCATCTGCATGAACGGCGGTACTTGTACAAACGGAACATGCGCCTGCGCACCCGGATGGAGTGGGGAGTTCTGCACTGAGCGTAAGTAATTTACCCAAGTCATCATTATTTATTCAGCATAATTTCGATTAGATATTACAGTTAAGGAAACGGTTAGATTCGAATTATATTTAAAGGAAAGAAAGAACGGAAAAATATTTTATTTCATAATTTTCACCCAATGATTTCTGATGAAATTTTTTTCGCTAGTATTTCTTTTTTTGCCAATGGTGGCAAATGAGGAAGCGGTACACGTGATGATAAGTGATACTGCCGCATATGGACCTTTGCAATACCAGTGGTACAGCTAGGTTGTTGCTTACCGTGAAGAAAATACTCTTCTCAAACCTCGTTTAAAGAAGGATATGTCATAGCGCTCGGGAAACAGCAGCAGGTAGTTCATTCTAAAGTTTGCACGTACGTTGAAGATTATAAATAAAGTAATGTTAGAAACGTGGGGCCATCAAAAATCAAATACAAACACGATAAAATTCTTAAAAATAGTTTTATTTATAAAATTTCACACACTACCTTGTTGTGTGGTGGCAGTTACGAATTCTACAAAACATTTTATTGCTCACGGGTGTTGTAAAAGACGACAAAGAATTTTATTTCAAGGCATTTTTTTTTTTTGGGGATGGGTTGCGGTCGGCGCACTCCCCGCACCACTCCGTCCGGGGCGACAGAGGGGCGTAAGCACGCACACCCGCAACCCACCCACGATGCATGTCGCCTTTGCCGTTGGGCCGTCGGTCTTTCCTCACGTGGTCGGCCTCTCAGCGGGTGACGGACTAATTCCCCGGTCATGTGACCCGCGTTATTTCAACCTATGCCAACTACATTTGATACAATTTGATCAATAATTACATTATCAAGGAGGTTTTACATCAGGCTAAGATAAAAAGTCATTTTTGCAGTTGATATAAGAATCTGTGATGATTGTGTCTTAAGTCAATCCCCACAGCGGAGTCTTTGGGCAATGTCGCTTAAACGTTTCTCAGGATTGAGAGCTTTCAGCGCTCACCCACAATTTAGGTTAAGCTGTTCAAGCTATCTGCGATTAACGGCTATAAACATAAAAAATAAGAAAAAACAAGTGAAAAAGTTAGCTAATGACATATAACTGGAAAATAACAAACCGTTAGACATCGTATATTATCCTTTCAGTCTTTCCGTGTGAAGAGAGTAAGAATACAATTCACCACCCTCTCTCTTGCCCGCGGGTGCCGCGAAAGACGACTAAGGGATATGCACATAATATCTATGCAAGATAAGGAAAACTTGAAACAAAACCCTATATCAACACGTCTGACCAGCATGGTATAGTAGGTCAATTAGATATAGAGCAGGCCTGATCTCAACAGTGGGACGTGTATGGGCTGAGATGATGATCAGATGATGTAGTCATACAAATGTGAAACTCATCATCTCACCAATGGAGTATCATTAAAATATTTTCCTTTATGTTGCAGCGATTTGCCGGGAGCCATGTTTACATGGTGGCAGGTGTATTGCTCCAGATAGGTGCGTCTGCTTCCACGGGCTATCGGGCACAAGATGTGAAATCGACAGAAGAACAGGTAACAATATTTAAAATTATTTTGAATTAAATGGTTCATTTTTTTCCTTGTGGTGACGGAGTAAGAATACAAATGACCACTCCCTATCTTGCCTGTGGATGTCGTAAAAGACGAATAAGGTAAATAATATGCTTATGACATCTATGCAAGAGAAGTAAAACTCGAAATAAAACACTGTACCAACCTGTATGACCAGCATGGTATAGTAAGGTAATTTTCCCTCCTATTGTGGAGGAGACTCTAGCCCAACAGTGGGACGTGTGTGGGCTGAAATGATGAATGATGAAATGAAATGAAGTGGTTCATGTGGCGGACCAATTGAATAATGGTTACTGCTGCTCATACAGTTAAGCCATTCTTTGCGCCCAAAATCAAGAATCTGCATAATGACT
The DNA here is from genome assembly GCA_032191425.1 of Lymantria dispar. Lineage (NCBI taxonomy): Eukaryota > Metazoa > Arthropoda > Insecta > Lepidoptera > Erebidae > Lymantria > Lymantria dispar. The sequence continues at coordinate 33,129,304 of CM063452.1, forward strand.
GGAAGAAGAATGACAATAAGATCTGCTATTTGAATTTATGCTTAGATGAGTTGGTATTCCCAAAATCACATTTAAAATTCAGGTCTGATGTAAATAAAGACTGTTTGGTGACGGAATAAGAATACATTCCATCACCCCTCTCTCTTCCCCGTGTGTGTCGTAAAAGAAGACTAACGGATACAATATGCACATAAAATCTGCAAGAGAACGAAAACTAGAAGAAAATCCTATACCAACCCGTCTGACACGGCATGGATTCTATTTTCCTCTAATTGCGGATAACATCTAGGCAAGATAAGGAAAACTCGAAACAAAACCCTGTAGCAAACTTTTTTGACCAGTATTTTTTTTTTTATTTATTATTTATTTAATACAACACCCTGCACTAAGGAAAACTAATCCTTGTATTGCGGGGGACTTTACAAACATATAATTAACGGACACAAATTACATCCAGACTCAGAACAACAATTTGTAGATCGCACAAAGTGTTGTCCCGCGTGGGATTCGAACCCCCGACACTGGCGCTGTAGGTCGCTCTCTTAACCACTACGCCATCTGTGCAGTATGGTATAATAATGCCAATATTCTGGTGGAGGAGGCTCGAGCCCAGCAGTGGGACGTATATGAGCCGAAATAACGAGGTCCAACCACACAAACATCAGAAGAACGCACAATCAGTGCTAAATCCATCTATCTTTGTTTGTTAGTGGTAACATTTACTGTTCTCCATCTCCAGGTCCTTGTTACACGGAGACGCGAGGAGCTCTATGTACCGGTGCGCTCGAAGGGGTGGTCTGCACCAAGCAGCTGTGCTGCGCCACAGTTGGTGTAGCATGGGGTCATCCCTGTGAGCGTTGTGGAGACCTGGATTGTCCGCAGGGACATTTGCGTAATCTCGCCACTAAGGAGTGCCAGGTACGTGAGACCAAAAGATTATAAATAAACTCAAAAATCACTGCCATTTTAGTACTTAATATCAGGTTGACCGAGCTTCGCTCGGAGTATTTTTGTAGCGTTTATTTAGATATACATTAATAAAAAATAAAAAAGTAAATAATGAAAATTATATAAAAAATTACAAAAAGAGAATAATAATAACACCGAGATTCGATCCGACGCCGTTTGTCGCCGATATCAAAAATAAAAAGAAACCTGACTACTTCGCCACTGAGCTATCGTAACTCATGACATTGATGGCAAAATTTGAATTCATATTCTTTTAAAATTTAATGTCATTATATTGTCTGCCAAAAACACTGACAAAACAACATTTTCTATATATAAAACCTAGCTAGATCGATTTTTTGGGCCCGAATCCTCTAGTATGCCAAGTTTCAACAAAATCGTTGGAGCCGTTTCCGAGATCCTGAAAATATATATATTTACAAGAATTGCTCGTTTAAAGATATAAGATTATGCTGAATTTAAGATTTTACTTACGCATAGAGGACAGTGATGTAAACTTTATCGAGAATAGACATAAAGAATATTAAGAAAGATTTTCAGAGCCTTTATTAATATGGAAATTATTTTTTTATTGTTTGGAAGGCTATACTATTTACTGTCTAAATTATTTCTCATTCATCATCATCTTGCTCTTATCCCAATTACTTGGGGTCGACGCAATATGTCATCTGTTTTGACATATTGCAAAAAGTTTCGGCAATGACTTTTATGACCGGCCGCCTGCCTGACGGCAACCCTCCTTGGGAATGTAATCGTTGACCCAAATGGTACCAGATGGAGTTGGTCCGGGTCAATCTAGGGCTCTTAGTCGTCTTTTACGACACCCACGAGCAAAGCAAGGGTTGGTAGTATTCGAAGCCGCTACCACACAGCAATTTCTCATTATATACTTTATACTGTTCTTCTTTACGTTAGAGAAAGAATACAATATACTACCTCGTCTTTTCCTGCAAGCGTCTTAAATGATGATTAAGGGTACATCATCAAATGGGTTTTCTGTAATAATAATTAAGAAAGAAAGATCTACACAACATTCTAACGTAGGATGGCGGGCTATGAGCCTATGATATAATTTTCTACCTTTTTTAAAATGTTTTTCACTTCATAGATTTTATGTCGCGATATTAATTCACTTATAAAACAAATATCACAATTATAAAAAAAAAAATATGTCTTGTGCATGAATAGAATTTACGAAGTTGTCACTTATTTGCTATAATTTGTTCCCAGGACATAGACGAATGTGCCGCAGTACCGGGCCTGTGTCAAGGTGGACGCTGCATCAATTCTATAGGATCGTTCTCGTGCGAGTGTCCTCCCGGACAGCGCCGTCATCGAGTCTCCAATAATTGTGAGGATATAGACGAGTGTGAAGACCCCGACATTTGTCCTGTGAGTAAGCATACTGTAAACAAACGCTTAAATATATTTCAACAGATGAAAAATTGGTTCGTATTGATATCTAATGTTTACGCGAGCACTACACATTGTAAATAAAACTACTTTTACGGATTATATCGCGTTTGTATTTGATTTATGATTGCCCGACGTTTCGAACACTTTGCAGCATTCATGGTCACGGGCGGACTAAGGTGTCTCACGTCCAACAAGTAATCGTTATTACAGACATTTACAATTATCTACCCGATACAGAAAATAGTTATAAATTTATTAAATTGTTACCCACATTTTAGTACAAATTTATTGCCAGTGTAAGAAGAAAATGAATCTATATGAAAAAAATTATATTGTTTATGGTTAGTAATTATTAATTATTAAATTTGTAGCAATTATTATTACAATTTGTTGATTTAAAACTAACAAAACTAATATACTACCACCGGATCGGAACACGGCCACACTGAGAAAGATCCGGCAAGAAAACTCAGGGGACATGATGCTAAATTAATATTGATTTTTAATTTTAGATGCGTACTAAAAGATTTTTGATTTATAAAATTATCTTTAACCATTATTATTGTGGGTCAAATCTATACAATAAGTGCTCACAGTGTCACGCAGTCTTGTGGTGGTCTCTTTGGATTTATTTTTAATTATGTTTATAACAGGATCCCAGCTTGATGGTAATACCCAGCCATCCTCTCTATTGAAATTTTTGTGTTTTTTGATTTCAATAGCCTCGCGTACCATTCTAGGCAGGTATCGGTGTTCCTTTGCGAGGACTTGAGGTTTATCAAACCTAATGTTATGGCGGGAGCGGTCCTGACTATGTTCACAGACTGCAGACTTAGTGTGACGGCGTTTTTTTTTGTTAGTTTTAAATCAACAAATTGTAATAATAATTGCTACAAATGTAATAATTAATAATTACTAACCATAAACAATATAATTTTTTCATATAGATTCATTTTCTTCTTACACTGGCAATAAATTTGTACTAAAATGTGGGTAACAATTTAATAAATTTATAACTATTTTCTGTATCGGGTAGATAATTGTAAATGTCTGTAATAACGATTACTTGTTGGACGTGAGACACCTTAGTCCGCCCGTGACCATGAATGCTGCAAAGTGTTCGAAACGTCGGGCAATCATAAATCAAATACAAACGCGATATAATTCCTAAAAGTAGTTTTATTTACAATGTGTAGTGCTCGCGTAAACATCAGATATCATTATGTTATATGTCTTTTACGGCACAATGTTTAAAAAAATTGTGTGGTCAGATCCAATTATAAATTTTATAAAAACGTGTAAATTATAAAAAAAGGTTTCACCTGAAACGACGCGATAAGATTGCAATTGTCGTCACCCTTTACCTTGACTATGGAAGTCGTAAATATTGACTAAGGATACCACCAGGCGATTGGGGAGTATTTTTTTTCTAAGCAAGGTATAGCAGTCGATAATCAACGTGTCTAGTGGTAACCAAACTGCCAAGCGGTAGGTCGTAAATCTGCCGTTACGACACCATCCCTTTATTAGTGAGGTAAACCTGTGTCCAGCAATAGACAACGAACGACTAAATGATGACGATATGAAAAAGTTTAATAAATATAACATCAAAAACTTACAGTGCAAAGATTTAATGTAAATGTCGCATCGAGTTAAGTAAAGTATTTATTTAGTTAAAGTGAATTTGACATTGATTTGTCCAAAAGACAATGTTTATTATTTTTAGATTATAAATGATTATTTGTATGATTGGAATAGAATTGGATTTAAAATCGCTGACGTCTCGATTTAATATTGATTCTGCTAATAATATTGCGTTTGGAATTTTAAATAGTTGTTTCTATGTAACATTTTGGAACGAAGTTCCTTATCGCGCGTTGCGAAAGGGGGCTAGACGGAAAAAAATAAGACCAAAAGTTGTAACGACACTTTTTGCTATAGTTGTAAGCCGTGCGGCGTGCGCGTGTTTCTCTCTCTCTCTCTCTCTCTCTCTCTACCTATTAAAACCTGATTGTTTTGAGTATTCATGTTTCTTACAAATAATGTATTATGATAATATATTATTATGTTATTACATATATATTATTTAATAATATATATATATATATAGTATGTAATAAATTACATTATACAAATAAAATAATTCAATGTATACCTATGTATTTATTAAATAATATAATATTAATATTATTTTTTATTATTTAATATATGAATATTTATACCAATAAATAAAATTGGAGTGTCTGTTTGTAATGTCAAAATAATAGGATTTTTTTATGCTCACACGGTTATTTGCACGACACCTATGCCTAAAATAGCAATTAAAAATTTTTTGTCTGTCTGTCTGTCTGTCTGTTTGTTCCGGGTAATCTTCAAAACGGCTGGACCGATTTCAAAAATTCTTTCACCAATGGAAAGCTATAATATCAGGGCGTAAACTAGGCTATATTTTATCCCGGTATTCCCACGGGAACGAGAACTACGTGGGTAAAACGACTATAACCTATAACCGAAGCGAAGCGAGGGCGGGTTGCTAGTATAAAATATAATCTATATACTAATAATGTACAATTACGTAAATGTTTTTATTAATGCTTTAAAATAAAATTTTATAACAATTCCTTCACTAATTAATCGAAAGGAACTTCGTTCCATCTGGGTGTCCCTTGACACCTCTCAAGTTTTTACTTTCGATCAGAAGTATAGTAATTGGGAAAGTCTATCGTGTGGTTAAAAAGTACTAGGCAAGAATATTATGATTGCTAATGCAGAGGCGATGGCAAAGGTAAATTCAGATTTACCTTTACGTGAGAGTTAATTAGCTCTACTGTAAAATAAATTCAGATTTATGGGGTTCTGTTACTCATCATTCAGCTGTTCGCCTGGATTACGTCCCTCCTCCAATATATGGGGTGATATTGATGTAACAGTGCTAGGCTTGGCAGGCGGGTTTGCGATCGCAGTAAAGTATTGTACATTACCCAGAAGAGAGCTGCTGCCCACTCTCCTGGTGAACCCTTAACCGATTCTTATGATTCCCACGAACAAGTAAGGGGTAGCAACAATTGTGTTCTTGAACTAACGCCATACGGGCTGTTAGTCACTCAATAATAAAACAAACATCTCAAAAGATGTAACTGTGAACTTATTAGTATTTCAACGGTTTCATGTGGTGAAGGAAATTGTGGTAAGAGAAATTGTAATAAAGTCTCTAAAATATTTTGTAGTGCTTGATAATAGGCAGGTCTCTATCGCTCATACTGGAATGCGATATATCTATCTCATATATAGTCTGGTTGATTTCATATTTTTAATGTAACTAATTTCATTAATTAAAATAGTTGCAGATGCATCTATTTTAGTAGTACAGAGCTAGTATAGAAATAATTTAATAAAACATATGGACTGTTTTATATTAAAGGCATTATTAATAACGTAATATTGTGTGATAATGTAGTGTTAAGTCGGGCAAGGATAACAAGACATGTAAGCAATTGACTTCTGATGCTCTAATGATGCTGAGACTTATAGGCAATTGACTTCTATTGCTCTAATGACACCGAGACTCATAAGTAATTGACTTCTGTTGCTATAACGACATCAAGACTTAGAGGCAATTGAATTGAACGATACCAATAGTTATAAGCAATTGACTTCTGTTGGTCTAAAGACACCGAGACTCATAGGTAATTGACTTCTGTTGCTATAACGACATCAAGACTTAGAGGCAATTGAATTGAATGATACCAAGAGTTATAGGCAATTGACTTCTGTTGGTCTAAAGACACCGAGACTCATAGGTAATTGACTTCTGTTGCTATAACGACATCAAGACTTAGAGGCAATTGAATTGAATGATACCAAGTGTTATAGGTAATTGACTTAGAGGCAATTGAATTGAATGATACCAAGAGTTATAGGCAATTGACTTCTGTTGGTCTAAATATACCGAGGCTTATATAAGTTATAGACAATTAACTTCTGGCTATTGACTTCTGTTACTCTAATGATATCGAGACTTATGAGCAATTGACTTCTAGTGCCTTAATAACACCGAGACTATATTATTAAACGGCACATTGACATTAGTAAACTATTTCATTATTTAGAATAACATAAATCGCTTAGTTCGTATAAATTCATAACTTATAGATCCGATGAATTTCAATGTCTAAAATAATCAAATTTTAAAACGCGTGATAAACTATGCTTATTTTATTTTCTATTAGAAACATGGAATTTATAATTTACTTAAAAATAATGATACTAATTTTTAATAAAAGTAGAAAAACAAAAGCTTATTCGTATAATTCCCTGCCAGTGATCAACATGCCCAGAATGCTGGCAGCGTTGCCACATAAAATGTTTAACCTATGTGCCAAATAAAATATTTTATATTGTAAAATTAAAGTTATTAATGTTTAAGTTATATGTATATGTATTTAAAATACATTTATCGACGTTGTTATTAGACGTAGGTGTGTTATTAAATAAACCAAATCAGTAACGAGGTATCTATTACTAATAGTTTAGAGGTAAAACTATTTGATCACAAGGTCTTGAGTTTAAAGGGGAGTGATGGCTGCTCTAGTGGTTAACTCGTGATCGGGTGCCGCTTGCGGGATCTGGTCCAGCCATGGTACTTTTTCGTTATATTTAATAACTGTATTGTATGATGATTCGAAAGGCATCACACTGGAGCTATTAATAGACATGTTGTTGTATATTATCTTATTAAAAAAAAAAATTGTAAATGAATAAAAAAGAAGACGAGCCCACTGAGTTTCTTGCCGGATCTTCTCAGTGCGGTCGCGTTCCGATCCGGTAGTAGTGTAAGGTAAAAATGTAAAAAAGTGACCATATGTAAGTGCCCCCGCGGGGTTTATGCATAATAAAGTATTTGAATTTGAATTTGAAATATTGGTTTGGTTATTCAGGATTTCCTATATAAAATTCTCAGTAAAATTGGTATACTCGTTGGACGCTAATAGATCTCTTTATGGCATTTATGTGGGTTATATGTAGATATTTTATAGTTCCGCTTATCCTTTCAGATAAATACGTTTTAATATTATCAAAATGCGACTTTTATGTTACAGAACGGTAAATGTGTAAACACGGAAGGTGACTATTACTGTCTCTGCAATCCACATTTCATTCCCAGTCCAGATAAAAAGTTCTGTATCGGTAAGTAGACAATTTGTCTTGTTATATTTGTATATCACTAAGATTTATACTGTCAAAACTAAAGTACAATTTCAGGTCGTTTATACTAATATTATAAAGAGGAAATATTTGTTTGTTTGTACGTATTGAATAGGCTCCGAAACTACTGGACCGATTTCAAAAATGCTTTTACCAATGGAAAGCTATAATATCAGGGAGTAATATAGGCTATATTTTATTCCGGCACTCCCACGGGAACGGGAACTCCGCGGATAAGACAATATTTTGACGTTCATATTTCTACTTTTTCAAAGCTTCATCGTTATTTATTATTGATAGTGAGAAATGTAATTGTTTTTTGTTGTAATATTGTGCATTCTGGAGTATAGAATATTCACACACTGCGCTCGAATCGCATAATATTGCAAAAAATATTTGAGGAATCCTGCTCATATTCATATAATTGATAGCATGGTGTAGTTGGTTAAGATACCGACCCAACGTGTCAAGAGTCATGGGTACAGCATAGAACAATACTTGGTGCCAATATATTATTTGTATATTTGTGAAGTCTCCCAGAATATAATGCGGCTATCCTTACATTGTTCTTGAGTATCGTAAACAACGACTATGAGATTTCATCGACCTGGGCCACCACCATCTGATGACGTCAGGTCAATAATTACATTCCCAAGGAGAGTTACTTCAGGTAGAACTCAACAGACTAACGTTGTGTTAATGTGGACTATGAAAGAATGGTAGATATTAGGTCGATCCCAAGTAATTTAGATAAGAGTAGGGCAATAATGATTAATCGTATAAAATGCTTTCTTCTAGATGGTAGAGTTGGCAGTTGCTTCACATATTTGAGCGAGACGGGCGAGTGCGAGGACCGTTTGCCGATGCCACTCTCGAATCGCGACTGTTGCTGTGGCTATAACATGGGTCGAGCTTGGGGCGACCTCTGCACACCATGCCCACCTAGAGGCTCCAGTGAGTAATCTTTATTTCTTAAATTCGATTCGTTTAGACGAATGCTCTTTCAGCGATATCAAAATGAATTTAGATAGGGGCTAAATTCATGTAAGTCGCGATTGACATAGTCACATGACGTGTTAACGCTAACACTATATCTTTATTTGGCTATGTCACTCATGTAATAGTGAGAAAATCTTATGCTAATAAACTAGATAATTTGATCAGAATTGCCATCAAATTGGATAAGTTGTCACATGGTAATATTTCACTTTGATTTTAAAATATCAGCTTCCAACACAAAGATGTCTCCTTCAGAGGCAATACACGTGTTGAATCAATATTTGAAATTATGTGAAAAATTATAGGTTAATTTCTCTTATATAGTAGAATAGATTGTTGCCCAGCAGTGGGACGTATACGAGCTGAAATGATGAGAGTATTGCTGTCCAATCTTTTGATGATCGGTCGGTTTCACCATACGAGTAATTAACATGCAGATTGATAATTATACATTGTGTCTTTATCCAGGCGAATGGACTCACTTGTGTGGTGGTGGAATTATCCCTCCGAACTGGCGCCGTAATGTCACCGGTACGGACGACGAGGATACATACGAGCCACCAGCCATCGCTAAGATCAACGAGTGCATGCTCCGGAATGGTATCTGTGGCCTTGGCACTTGTGTGGACAAGGATATTGGGTATGAAACTTTTGACTTTTTCTCTCTTTCTTAGACAAACGAATATTTTCTTTCTCTAATGAATTTGATGCATATAATTTAAGGTTAAATTTTTACTGAATACTTTTAGATCATTGTCCGATTTTATTAAGAGTTTTCTACACTCTCAGCAATGCAACTTGTAGTGTTTAGAATACAATTTGTAGCTAATCTAGACGTAAAAACTGGGCTCTAACAGTCTAGAGAGGCGTGTATTCGATTGTAGGTGATAATAAATTGATGATTACCCGTGTGATGACGGAGTTAGAAAAACAAAATATTAAAACAATTCATCACCAATTATCTTGCCCGTGGGCGTCGTAAAAGACGCCTAAGAGATGAAATTTGCAGATAACATGAATGCAACAAAAGAAAAGCTCTTACCAGCGTGGTCTAGTAGGTCAAATTCCTTTAATTAAAGAAGGATCCTTGAACCTAACAGGAGCATACATATAGGCTGAGATAATAATGAACAAATTGATGGATAACGGGAACGATAATAGTTAAAGAACTAAATCGGAATAATGGGTAACCATTATCAATAGAGGGCCTAGTAGAAGGCCTTTAATTTGTTTGATTGAAAAATTTATTATTAAATATTGTTGTTTTCCGTGTGGTGACGGAGTAAGAATACAATTCACCACTCCCTATCTTGCACGTGGTTGATCGTACGAGACGACTAAGGGATATAAAACGCATATAACATCTATGCGAGAGAAGGAAAACTCGAAATAAAACCCTATACCAACACGTCTGACCAGCGTGGTACAGTTGGTCAATTACCCGCCTATTATGGAGGAGGCCCGAGCCCAACAGTGGGACGTACATGGGCTGAGATGATGATGATTGTTGCCACAACAGACAGTGAAGCAGTTGCAACAGATTACCAATAAGTTACAGTTGTTTATTTTATTTAGATATCAGTGCGAGTGTTGGGACGGTGCCGAGTCTGTGGTACAAGATGGTAACCCAACGTGTATTGATATTGATGAATGCGCGCTCGAGTACTGCAAAGGTGGTACTTGTATCAACAGACCAGGCGGATTTGACTGCAGGTAATATGGTCTTCAAAATCTTGCCACTCATATTAGTAGTAAAAGTTCAACATTACAAATCTGGGTTTTTTTAAGCTTCTTCCCTTTTCAAAGTAATCGCCCACTTTAATAATTTCATGAGCACGATCGTACTTTTAATTCGTAATAAAAAGATTACAATAATAACAAATAACAATAAAACTTAACAATAACGTCAGCAAACAAAAAATATCGAGAACAATAATACGACGAAGCCACAACTCGATATACGTACTCACCCGCTAGTGCTATGCTAACGGTACCGAGTGTTCAATATTAAAAAATTATGTCACCAAAATGGTGGACCGACGCATTAGCAATTGTCGCGAATTATGTTATTCCATATATGTCATTGAAGTTTAAATTGCTAATGTTACCTAAAAATTAGATATTATTGGCGACAACTTGCATAAGAATATCAAGGAAACCAAACTATCAAAGGAAAAGTTGTTAAATGATTATATTTTTCAAAGTATTAAAATTCTTAACTAAATTATGCTTATACTGAGTTCTTCAGTTACTATGCGGACTACTAACAAACACACTGACAGACACATATAAGACGCACATAAAAACATTCAAAGATACGCATATCTACAAAACTGTAATTATTTAATGAAATTAAATGTCCAACAGGTGTCCTCCTGGTTTCGATCCTATCGATAACGGCTTGAGGTGCAGCGATAAGAACGAGTGTGAAATGACCAATGGTGGAATGTGTACCAATGGATTCTGCAAGAACAGTGATGGAGGGTGAGATGTCATTATTTATTTGTTAGCTAGATCTTACAGCATCTTCAAGCTTCATCTTCCAGTAGATATTGTCACAGCCTAGCTTCGTTAACTCCTTGTTAAAGAATATTGCATTTTTTAAATTAATCTTTTTTTAAGGATTATATCGTTTTTGTATTTGATTTCTAATTTAATATTTCGTCGTGTTGAACACTATTCAGTATTCACGTCAGTAGTCGCGGGTGGAGTAAGGTATCTCACGTCCAAGTAGTCATCGTGTTACAGACAATTATGTCTACTAGAGTAGTATTCAAACGCGATGAAATCTGTAAAAAGAGTTATTTTAAATGTTAAATACTCGCGTAAACATCAGAAATTATAATCTTGCATAATTAATTAAGCGATTCTTACACATATATTTCGCGTATCCTGAAAAATCCTCTAAAGATTTGGAAGAAACTAGTTAGAAGTAGAAGAAAATAGAAGAAGCTAGTTAGAAGTAACTAATTTAGATTTTTTTTTCGCTTCTGCTTTCTATATAGACGCCATTCTTCACAAACTATAATTCTACAACTCTATCCTTTACAGTTTTGAAGTATGGTTGTTGTTATTAGACCTCAACTTACTTATATTCTTTATACGATAAGTATATTTTTAACACTTAGGGCAAATTAAAAAACCTGAATCACGATAATACCACGATCTTTTTCAACTAAAGCACATCAAAAGTAATACGCTTTTCATAGGAACACACAATAATGCAATAAATCCGCAGAAGTAATAAAAAGTTAAATGATTTTCGTTGTAAAACGTAATAATGTGATAAAAATATTGAAAATAATTCTTTCAAATACTGATTCACTATAGGTAATATTATATTTAGTTGAGTTTTTGAGAATATTGTTAATTTTTATTAAAACTTGATGTGGAAGTTCGTCATCATTTGCATTATATTTATCAATGTGATAGATTTGGTAATTACGAAAGCTATTGAACTACCTTCAGTTGTAACTATGACTGATTTTAATGAAACAACAATGAAGACAGTTGGAAACGATAACGATGACTCTGAACGCGATAAATCCGAGAATATTTCAATGAATTCGTCGAAGTTTGAAGAAACAACATTATTAAGAATTCAGAATCAATCAATTCCTTATTTTAAAAACGTATCAATAAGCAGTTTATTTGTTTCGCCTGATCTTGGGGAATCTCTACGTTCTATAATTCTAAAGCGTCGAAATTCTACAAATAAATATCGCGAGTCGTATAGATTTTTAGCTATAAAAAAATTGTCTTCCGTAAAACCAACTGCTTCAATAGCAACACTCACAAGTTCCAATAAACAGTTACCCACGCGTAGTAGACTTGCTACTGTGGGTAATAAACATGTCAAAAACCTAAGTACATCAGTGTTTATACCAATATTTGATAAGCCAACGGAGATGCCACAAGTAAATTTCCATAGAGTGAATTCTGGATATTTCAATCAAAGGAATCGTCGCCTTATAATGACTCTTGCAGCATTTCCTAGAGGAATACCTTCAAAATCTTCTAGATTAACAAAAACAAGCTATCTCTATAGTACTAAATATAAAATATGTGACATGTATTTTTGTGACCCCGTTGAAACATTAAAGCGCATGTGAGAACTTTAGAAGTGGGATATTTTCTTTCATAAGGTGATAGAATTTGTCCGTCATTTTGTTTGCGTAAAAATTATACGCGACCTTAGAATAATAACGTGTAGAAGGTAAGTCCGCGCACAAAAAATGAAGCATTTTAATTGGAGCCTAATGGAGCTTAGGCCGGAACCGTTCCGTAATGTACAAGGTCACTGTACTGCAAGTACGTACGCAACTCTTAAAAAATAAATAGGTAATTATGACGGTTCATGCATTCAAATAATGTCACAACACATTTGAAAAACATAAAAAGGTTTTTAACAATACTTTTAAAAGTATTTCGACGATTTATGTTAACAAAAACAAAATTTGATTTCAAAATTTTTTATAGTGGTGTGCGTGTGTACATGTGTAATCGCCTACGGGCATGTAGTATTGTTTGCTTCATATTTTTGATGGCTTACGTATCTACACTATCCTTCTATACGTTATTATTCTAAGTGCGTGACATTAAATATAATCGACATTATTTATGTTTATGTTATAAAATAACATAAAAGTCGCATTTTATTTATTTATTTTACTCTTTAGAGGATGAAAATAGGCAAAAGATAAAATAATATAAACTCATTTGCAAAAAAAACGGGCGGTTTTGATTTTCATTCATATTTAAAAAGATACAATACCAAAAAGGTTTCAATCGTTTGTACACGTTACTGGCCGGTTTTAAAAATGCTGTGGTATTTAAAAAAGTACGTTCTAAATTCAATTTTTCATTTGATGTTCATTTTTACAGAAAACCCCTTTTTATCCTACATTTTTGGCGCGAAGTTCCAGAAGTTAACATCGACTTTCATAACTTTTATTCAATTTTTATCGATTAATTTCATATCCTTGACTGTCAAAGCTTTATTTAATGCTGTTTGGCTGTATCAAAAATGGTAGATAAAGTGGTAAAAGCTACCAAAATTATCGCGCTGCTTGAAGAGGGTTGCAGCCAATGTTTCGTGGCTAGGAGGCTAAATGTTAGTCGCTCGACAGTCCAAAGGACCTGGCAGCGATATCAGGAGACTGGTTCCGTCGAGAGAAGGCCTGGTTCTGGAAGAAAACCATGTACCCAACCACGGGATGATCGTTTTCTTGTGAGTCGCGCATTGAGAAATCGCAAATCTTCGTATGTGGATCTTAAGAACAACCTCCAAGAAGTAAGAAATGTGCATATTAGTCTATGGACGGTCAGGAGGAGGCTTCTCGCTGCCAATATACGCAGTCACCGCCCGGCCCGCGGCCCCAAATTACTCCGTGAGCACAGAGTTCACAGGCTTAGGTTCGCTAGAAATTGTGAATCATGGACTCAAGACGATTGGAATAGGGTTTTGTTCTCTGATGAAGCCAGGATATCTCTGTTCGGTGAAGATCGACGTCGGCGAGTGCTAAGAAGACAAGGAGAACGCTTTGCAGAGGCATGTTTCGAAGAAATCACACCTTATGGTGGGGGCTCTGTTATGTTTTGGGCAGGAATAAATTCAATGGATCGTACAGAGTTAGTCTTCATTGAAAACGGCTCACTGACTGGGCATCGATACATAACGGAAGTTCTAATTTCTCATGCACAACCCGCATTGGCCGCTCTAGGTGAAGACTCGATTTTTATGGACGACAATGCTCGCGCCCACCGATCCCGCGATGTTAATGCGTATGTGCAAGAGGTCGGCATTCGTCGTTTGGATTGGCCAGCTCGTAGTCCCGACCTCAATCCCATAGAGCATGTCTGGGACGTTCTGAAACGGCGTGTGAGATCAGTACACCCGGCTCCGCAGACCATCAGAGAGCTGAAGAATGTGATTACTGCGGAGTGGGAACGTATTCCGCAAGCAAGTATCCGGGATATACTCGCTAGCATGCCCAGACGAATTCAAGCTGTGATTTTAGCTAGAGGGGGTCACACTCGATACTAAACATTTATCTGCTTTTACTTTATTAAAGAAAAACAAACAAAAAAACTTTTTTATTTTTACTTCATGAGCATATGCTCTACTAGCGAATATACACTACTAGCGAGGTTTAGCATTATTTCCCATAAATTGTATCTAAATTTTATGAAATACTGATGAAAACGATTATTTTCTTATTAATTTAGCAAATTGTGTGGATAAAACTACCTATAATTATCAAACAAAGAAATATTAACATTTGAAATGGTTCATTGCTTAGGTGCCCGTTTTTTTTGCAAATGAGTGTATAATACGTATTCATTTATTGTTATTGGAAAGTATTCGTGCAGCAATAGAATGGCTAAGTTTTTTTTTTAATTCTGCCACTGCGTTTCACACCCTTTGGAATTAGTTTGAAAAATCTTTTATTAGCGAGCCCTAAAAAGAAACTGCAGTCAACATTCATGTATAGTTTCTGTCTAGTTTCAGTAATCTCGACTCGGTGTTGATGAGTCAGTAAATTTGCTTGTTTAAATATGTGTTTATTTTATAAGGGAGTAAACATAGATGTTATTAATAATGCATATCATATATCTCATATAAGTGAACTTTAAATATGTTCTTATGAGAATAAAGTTTCTTTAAACCCACTTGCTTGGTGCATGTAAACAACATAGTTGTCAGCCCAATGTATTTAAGGAAATTGTATCTTAATAAAATCGTAACAAAATGTAACAAGTCACATTGTATTGCTTATATTTTTTTAGATATATTGCAGTTATTCTAAAAGGATTTAAAGTATTGGTAAAATTATAATGAGAAAGAAGGAGAACTCGACATAAAACCCTATGCAACACGTCTGACTAGCGCAGTATAGTTCCCTTCCATTGTGGAAGAGATCAGAGTCCAATAGTGCGTCTTATTTGGGCTGCGATGTTGATTAGTGAAACCAATATTTTTGATTAAATTATTTTCTACGTTCATTAAAGCGATGATCATTTTGATTATTTTGTCCCAAATTATTAAATTATTTATGATAAATTACTGACATATTTAATTCGAATGCACTTAATAGAATAGACCTTGAAATTTTTATCATAGACACTAGGGCTTCCAGAACTCGGGGCCCATTACTAAACTCTTGCTAATCTGACATTGGAGCAGTGTCCATGTAATAGGCTAGTAGGCTATAAACGTTGCGACAGGGGATCTTGAATATCGGTAACCAGAGAAAAATTTAGTAACGAGGTGCATCATCATCATCATCATCATCTTGCTCTTATCCCAATTACTTGGGGTCGACGCAATATGTCATCTGTTTTGACATATTGCAAAAAGTTTCGGCAAATACTTTTATGACCGGCCGCCTGCCTGACGTCAACCCTCCTTGGGAATGTAATCGTTGACCCAAATGGTACCAGATGGAGTTGGTCCGGGTCAATCTAGGGCTCTTAGTCGTCTTTTACGACACCCACGAGCAAAGCAAGGGTTGGTAGTATTCGAAGCCGCTACCACACAGCATAATAATAAGTATGAATAATAATATTGTTACCAATGTCTCAGGACGACTTGATTATTATAAAATTATATATAAATAAACCATGAAAGCGAAGCTATTGAACCAGCTAGTTAAAAATTTATGAATTTTGGTGGTATATCCAGATATGAGTGTATCTGCAAACCTGGTTACGAATCAACGGAGACTGGACATGCGTGCCGTGATGTGGACGAGTGCCGAGACAACCCGCGGGTCTGTCGCCGTGGTCGCTGTCGAAACACTCCAGGATCGTACGAATGCGAGTGTGAGCCAGGCTTTAGTACCACCGCTGGTGGTTACTGCACCGACATCGACGAGTGTGCTGATAAGAGTGTTTGTCAGGTGCGTATACATTATTTATAGAAGAAATATTATAATGATGGGTTCATCAAATATGTCATCACCACCTTGAGGTACACACCTCACCACCTCTTCTGTAGGAGGCGTCCGATCCGGTTGAGGGCTCATCAGGAGAATGGACAGCAGCGAGTTTTATGTTACTGTCAATTTTACCGGGCTCGGCTAGCTAGTTTAAACAATTTGGGCGATATGTAATATTCTACGGTATGACCAAAATCTGACCTTCACAACCGAAAGTCATAACGACCTTGTAGAGCATTTGTTAGGTTATTTGAGGGTACTGATCCTCAAAAAAGACTGTAATAAGATATTGATCTGATGTCAAGTGGGTCTGATGATTTTGACATGCTTTTAGAGGCATAGATTTTCGACCACTGACGTCAAGTCACCCTGTTCCGGTGGTCGGCCCAACGACGAAGGCGACGTATCACGGGTGAGTTATGGGTGTGCGTGCTTACGCCCCTCTGTCGCCCCGGAGTGGTGCGAGGAGTGCGCCGACCGTAACCCACCCCCAAAATAAAGGGGCATAGATTTTATACCTCTGTGAATATATTTTTTGGTTTAGATATGACAATGTTTGCCTTAGATATGACAATATTCTGCTCCAATATTCAAGTAAGAGGTTATCATTTTTACGATTTTATTCTGCTTGTATTTGCTTCTAAATGCTGAAAAATTATCGACATTTTGGGCAATTAAAAATCAAATACAAACGTGGCAAAATCAAATACAAAAAAAATCTGTAAAAGAAAGTAAAGAGTTTTATTTAACACGTGTAATACTCGCGCAAATATCAGGAAACCTGTAGCGGTTATTTAAATCCACTGACGACAAGTTAACCCTGCTCCGGTGGGCGGCCCAACGACGAAGGCGACGTGGTTTTCGGGTGGGTTGCGGGTGTTGCGTGCTTAAGCCCCTCTGTCGCCCCGGACGGAGTGGTGCGGAGGCGCGCCGACCGCAGCTCACCCACAAAAAAAAAGCGGTTATTTAAATTCAAATTACAATTCAATACACACATAATTCAGAAAAGTCAAGTCTGCCAAAGGTATTCGCTTTGAGACTTCT
This sequence comes from Lymantria dispar, assembly GCA_032191425.1. Taxonomy (NCBI): domain Eukaryota; kingdom Metazoa; phylum Arthropoda; class Insecta; order Lepidoptera; family Erebidae; genus Lymantria; species Lymantria dispar. Next base: position 33,146,877 of record CM063452.1, read on the forward strand.
GCGTCACTGTTTCTAGAAATAATAAAAATGAACGTGTGTACAAAGTACGCATAGCAGAAGTGAAACTTCTTTATCCTTTGTCCCTTTGTTCCGTTGTCCCTTTGTCCCGTTGTTCCTTTGTCTCTTTGTCTCTTTGTCCCTTATCCCTTTATCCTCTTATCCCTTTATCCCTTTATCCCCTTATCCCATTATCACCTTATCCCTTTATCCCTTTATCCCGTTATCCCTTTATCATTTTATCCCTTTATCCCTTTATACCTTTATCCCTTTATGTCCGCTTAAACGACATGCTATCCCTATTCCACTGGAGAAAGTACTCTTCATTGGGGGGGGAGAAAAAGATGGCGCGTAACGCAAAAATGTGACGCGTAACCGAAAAATGTGACGGTAAATTTTTTTCCAACGCCGATAAAGAAGTTTCACTTCAAAAATCTGAGCAAATACTTAATTAATAGCTATTTATAATTTGTTATACAGGGCGGTAAATGTGTGAATAGCGAAGGTTCATTCCAATGCGTGTGCGAGGCTGGGTACCGTCCGACCCCGGACCGTGGTGCGTGCATCGACGTCAACGAATGCTCAGAGCAGCGCGTCTGTCGGAACGGTCGCTGTCACAACACTCCCGGCTCATTCCGTTGCGAGTGTTTGCCTGGTTTTACTCTTAGCAACGATGGCAGAACTTGTCTTGGTTAGTAACACTTATTTAAATTGAACTCTTTATTTGGAATCAACATTATATATTTGTCTCTCAGACTTTTATCAAAGGTCATCTCTGCCTCTTTTATACCCACAAACTATTTTTTCTTTTTTATTCTAATTTGTCCGTATAATCTATAATTTTATATAGAGCATATAGTTCTAATTATATGGCACTTGTATCATCGTCATCATCATTAGTCTCTTGCCATTCAGAGCCTGACGTAAGGCTATAGAACGCCATTTACAACGCCAGTCTCGCACAAAAATATTTTTCGTGCTCTTAAATATTTAGTAGGAGTATGAGTAGTTTAATAAGTAATGATATAAAATGTTTATTGTAGATGAAGTACAAGACTTATGTTACGAGAAATTTGAAGAAGATCATTGTACGGGACCTGGACCGAATGCAGTAACTCGATCTCAATGTTGTTGTAGTTCCAGCAAGGGTAAGTTCATTTTTTTGTAGAAAATAGCAATAAATCCAATTTTAAAATAACTATTTGCCGAGCATAAAATTAGCATTAACAATATTTATGGAACTATTGTTGAGATTTCGGTATGTAGAATGATGTAAGGTCCAATTTTGTAAACAAGCATAGAGTTTATTTAAATAAATGTAGTTGATCAGAAACAGCAACTTAATATTTTACATAATATAATTGTAATTCTGAGTAAGCCACTAGAAAACCGTTAAGCGTGCAGTTGAATTGCTTCTACCTTAGTTTTCCCGTAACCACGAATTCTGCAAAGTGATGATATCAGATGTTTACGCGAGCACTAGACATTGTAAATAAAACTATTTTTACGGATTATATCGCGTTTGTGTTTGATTTATGATTGCCCGACGTTTCGAACACTTTGCAGCATTCATGGTGACCATGAATGCTGCAAAGTAAACGCGATATAATCCGTAAAAGTAGTTTTATTTACAATTCTGCAAAGTGTTCAAAACGTCTAGTAATCAATAATCAAATATAAATGCGAATAAATACGTAAACATATTTTTATTTCAAATCGACTAGTTCTATTAAATATGTATATTTTCTCAGGTCTACATTTAGGATGGGGTGTGGCTTGTAAGGCATGTCCTAAAGTAGGTAGTAAGGAATACGATATACTGTGCCCTGAAGGGGCAAGTAAAGATAACGGAGGCGCAGATATCAACGAGTGCACGATGATACCTGGTATCTGTCCGCACGGTACTTGTGAGAACTTGGAGCCAGGATACAAGTGCATATGTGATCCCGGCTTCCATCCAGATGCTGATGGCATATGCAAGGATATAGATGAATGTGATATGCATCAATCGGTAAGTAAATTTTAGATGGTTTATATCTATGCGATTGTTATTAGAATGTATTATGTTTAAAGACATAAATTAAATTATTGTTTGAATTTTAATTTCAGTGTTTCTGTTACTGCCATCGTTATTTTATCAGCATAGTCACAGACAATATATGTCTGTCTATAGCCCTGTGAGAGAGAGATTGACCTACTATACCATGTTGGTTAGACGTGTTGGTAGTGTTATATCGAGTTTTCCTTCTCTTGCATAGATGTTATATGTTTATTATATCACTTAGTCGTCTTTTACGACATCCACTGGCAATAGAGGGTGGTTAATTGTAAGTTTACTCCGTTACTACATGGCTTGGAAAACAGCATTTCTTTGAACAATTTGCAGTGGTATTCTTCTTTTTTAATTTACGTATTTCTTTTTGTCTCTCCTTATAGCCTATAATCGTCCTACTGTTGCGAATGGAATCTAGTTTGAAAACTTAAGTTAACTCATTCTACCACTTTTATGAAATGGGTATGAGAATCCGATAGCGGATTTTATTTAGAAAATTTTGCTTTTGCAAACATAAACATAATAACTCAGGAAAGAAGGGTTCAACTTGTGTCTGAAGTCGAGCGCTCTCTGGGGCGGGCCTCGGAATGGGGTGAACGCAATTTAGTCCAGTTCAACCCCACAAAGACACAAGTTTGCGCGTTCACTGCAAAGAAGGACCCGTTTGTCATGGCGCCTCAGTCCCAAGGAGTAACTCTCCAAATTTCCGACAGTATTGGGATCCTCGGCGTCGAAATATCGAACAAAGTCCAGTTTGGGAGTCATTTGGAGGACAAAGCCAAATTGGCCAGCAAAAAGTTGGGCGTCCTGAACAGAGCCAGGCGGTACTTCACACCGAGACAGCGCCTTGTACTATACAAGGCGCAAGTTCGTCCTCATGTGGAGTACTGCTCACATCTCTGGGCAGGCGCGCCCAAATATCAGCTAGACCCACTTGACTCCCTCCAAAGGCGTGCTGTTCGAATCGTCGGGGATCCCAATCTCACGGACGGATTGGAGTCGCTGGAGCGGCGGAGAGACTTTGGGTTACCCTGTGTACTCTACCGACTCTTTCACGGGGAGTGCTCTGAGGAACTGTTTGACTTGGTACCACCGTCACTGTTTTACCAACGTACCACTCGACACCGCAGCAAGGTTCATCCATTTCACCTGGAAACGATATGGTCTTCAACTGTACGTTTCCAGAGATCATTTCTCCCACGTACGTGCAGGCTCTGGAATGAACTACCTGCTGCTGTGTTTCCCGAGCGCTATGACATGTCCTTCTTTAAACGAGGTTTAAGAGGAGTATTTTCTTCACGGTAGGTAACGGCCTGGCTGTGCCCCTGGTATTGCAAAGGTCCATGTGCAGCAGTTTCACTTACCATTAGGTGTGCTGCCTGCTCGTTTGCCACCATCGGCAATAAAAAAAAATATATATTATTGGCTTGCTATACGAATCTTGATACATTCTTGTGATGCTTATGAAAGTCTTTCCTCGTGTTGGATAATTTTAAATGTCAGTTTATAGATTTTAATGCTTTAATTTGGTTCCAGTACTGTACAGGAGGTCAATGTCGCAACACACTGGGAAGCTTCACTTGCGTGTGCCCGCCGGGCACTCGATACGAACCCGATGAACAAATCTGCCGAGACATAGACGAATGCGAGGGTGAGCTTACTTTCCTCGTCAAGGAATATGATAGGGGCGACATCCCTTCTATGATCCCGTATGGCACAGGTTAAAACACCTTTGTGTGTACAGCATCCAGCATCATAATGCTCCATACGCATTGGGCATCTAACAACGAATAAATTCATCCCATCTGACCAACATTCGAGCTTGGTCCTCTCAACTTGACTGATAATTAAAAATAAACATTAATGTCACGCAATCGAATTCATTGCACTGCTTAGTTATTCATAATATTACAAAATTTAAACAACTAAAATTTGACTATCATTTTGTTTAAACTAGCAAATGATTATATTTGATTGAGTTAGATGATGTTTGGTGACATATTTTATGATTATGAAATTAAGAGTAAAGAACACAATTCACCATATACTTACGATTCAGACTAACAGTTTTCTTTTAATAAAAATACACCACAGGAACGAAAATCAAACTTTATATGTAGGTACTGACTGTTTCGACATCATGTACAAACTTGGCGGGCGAAATTCATCAGTTTTAAACAATATTGGAAAAATTGTTTACTTTAATTAACTGCAGGTACAATTAATGTAAATATACATATACATATGTACGTATATATTCTAAAAATCATGGACATAAGGTTGGTGTATTACAAATCCGCCGAGCCAAATGTCCGCTGTTATCTTTACTCATACCTTCGTAAATTTCTAATATTACACGAGGCTTGAACATTCCACAGGCAATAGTCCTAAAATCATAAACATATTTTTTGGTTGTATTCAAGTAATATTGTGTAAATACTTTTTACAGATCCAAATTGGCTTTATAATAATTTAGTTTACATTTTAACAATTATGAAATGGTTACTTGTAGTAACATATTATCTAAAGTGCAATTAATCGGTTTCAAGTTAATAATCTCAAGTATAATTTAGTCAAGCACTAGACTATGAACATAGACACATGAATTTATTTTGGATGTTCTCATTACGTTTATAATTCATGCTATGGGGCAATTGCTACATATCGGACCATGCTTGCTATTTGTTTTTGGTATGTTTGAATTTATATGTATTGTTGTAGAGCAATCAAACCCGTGCGACAACGGTCGGTGTATCAACTCTCACGGCAGCTACGAGTGTGAATGTGAAAATGGATTTGTGCTTGACGCAACGGCGCAACATTGCCTCGGTAATACTAATATTTAATTAAATTGTTTTAGAGGATGAGAAGCCTTAGTAAAATAATATAGGAACAGAATATCATGGATTGAGATATACATATTTCTCCGAAAATATTGTATTACTAATGTCTTACTTAGAAAAAAAATCTGCATGTGTTGATCACTAGAGAAATCAATGTGTAGGCATCTCTTACTGCCTCATTGGTGCAGTAAATATTGAGCTAATAGAGGAGTGAATCACTCTTGGGAAATCCATAATATCAACTAGCGATTACCGACTCATCTGACAAAACCTGGCGACCCAAATGTTATCCCCTTGTAATGTGACCTACATCCGAAAGCGGACGTCGGGCTCAAAGAAATATACGTCAACACTTTGAAGCTCACCAAACGGCAAAGTTTAGAATGGAATCATTTTTGCAGATAATCGTCGAGGCTCATGTTGGAGACGGGTGGTGGATGGACAGTGTGAGGCGGCCGCCATGCGCCCCCTTCTACGACAGGAATGCTGTTGCAGCGTCGGTCTCGCCTGGGGCTCACCTTGTGAGCCTTGTGAAGTAGAGCACTGCCCTTGTCCTAAGGGATTCGCTAAGGTAACATTGCTTTTGAGGAATTTTTTGAAATATAAATAAAAGATATATTTTATCTATTTATAGACATTTATATTATTTATTGCTGACATGTGTCTATTACTTAATATCAGACTATTTCTGCCATTATATTTGAGTTCGGTGAGATTTAGGGCCTTTAATTTTATTTTAGCTGATATTTATGTACTTATCCGTGGAATATAGGAAGACTATTGTTTAGATCTCACGGGAAGATCTTTAATTTATGTAGCTCATTTTCTTTCTTTGACTTTTAATTTCAATAATGGTTTGATAAAAAAAATTAAATCAAACAATAAAACCCGAATGCCCGAATGAAATATGTTGAATAATAATTATTATTTAGATTTTTTGACTTAGACCCAAAAGGAGAGGGATGTATTATACGAATAAGTATATGCGTATGAACAATAATGAGTGCAGATATGAAAGCTGATAGAAGTCTATGGAAGTGGATTAAACATAGAGACAATTTGTGTCGTCCCCTTAGCGTGAAAGGAGGAGGCTAATGATGACGATAATTCTGATATTTCCATAATCTAATTTTCTAATATTTAAATTTGTATTAATTAGTCTTTAATTTGTTAGTTGGATGGAGCAACATGCCGTGATGTGGATGAGTGCCAACTCGACTCGGAGTTATGCATTGGAGGAACATGTATCAACACAGATGGTTCATATAGATGCGAGTGTCCACCAGGTCTTACCCTGGATACCACTGGTACGAGGCTGAATTTTCTATACCAAGTCTGTTAATATTTTTTGCATACGTGCACAGCCTCGTCCTGTGCAAACTTTAAACTTGCTGAAAATGGCTAATGAAAATCTATGGAAACTAGTATGTTATACTTGCCTTTCGGCGCTCGATCTCTAAATTAACACAAGCTCTGAAGTGATTAATGTCTTAGAATATTATGCTATATGTTTAATGCAAGGTTTATGGTGAATCCTAAAACTCAAATCTTATCAACATTTACGCCGCTCTTAATAATTTTCACGTTTTATTGCTGTTTTTTGGCTTGTCTAAATTTCTCGATGTCAATTCAGGTAACCGGTGCGTGGATACTCGTCACGAATACTGCTATACTGACTATGTGGGCGGTCGTTGCTCTAACCCACTTCAAGTAGAAGTGCTAAGAGCCGTGTGTTGCTGTTCAGCCCTTGGCAAGGCTTGGGGCGATGGACGCTGCGAGCCTTGTCCCAAGAAGGGTAGGTTGCTTTATTGTTCATTTTAAATTTAATATTATACTTTATCTGTTTCATCGTCAGGCTCATCCATCTAATCTATCATGTTCGTGGACGTAGACACAGAGTTGTATTTCGAATATTCCTTCTCCTCAAATGACGTCATTTGTTTCTTTTTGTCGTATTGGCAATCAGCAACTAATACGAGGCGATTATTGATAGTGTCAAGTTAAATTTCTTTGTAAGTTATAAGCTTTCAACGTCTTTAGTTTCTTCATGTTGGTCATAGTCCGACAGTAAGTCCAATCGTCACCTTTAATAGTGCCATAGATGCACTGTTAATGGTTATCTGTTGAGAATTATGATGGAAAATGAAAACACTGGAGAAGTACTTTTATACTAGACTACACCCCAGCAGTTCTTCAACATCACTTTACCTAAAATGACATTACAGTCACTGAATCATCATCATCATCATCATCCCGCTCTTATCCCAATTACTTGGGGTCGACGCAATATGTCATCTGTTTTGACATATTGCAAAAAGTTTCGGCACTGACTTTTATGACCGGCCGCCTGCCTGACGTCAACCCTCCTTGGGAATGTAATCGTTGACCCAAATGGTACCAGATGGAGTTGGTCCGGGTCAATCTAGGGCTCTTAGTCGTCTTTTACGACACCCACGAGCAAAGCAAGGGTTGGTAGTATTCGAAGCCGCTACCACACAGCTATTATAGTCACTGAATATTGAATATAATACAAAAAGACCACAAGATGTTTTCACGTTCCCGTCAAAAGTCCTGATCGTCATTTGGTTAGATGCTATCATTCGATATCGATGGATAATGAAGGTGATATAAACTTTTCTTAGGTTTTTTATGCCATGGTTACAAAGTCCTTTATGCCAAATATTTATTAAATTATCATTTCATTCTCCATTTTCTAGGTACGGATGCCTATCGCAATCTCTGTATCGCTGATGCAACCGGTCATCCACCTACGATATGGGATCGACCAGTTGATGCCAATGGGAATGGTAATGGCAATGGCACTGGTACTGGCACGGGTACTGGCACGATAACTAATATTTGGGGTCAGGGAGGGGAAAATCAAGGAGGAGGAGGCGATTATGAATGGGGTGAAAACAATAATGATAATTGGGGTAACATAACTGGAGATAGCTGGCACAAGCCACGTCCTGGCGTAATACCAGGTCAAATGGAGGTCAACGAGTGTGCTGCTTTTCCCGGACTATGTGGGCATGGTCGATGCAAAAACTTGGTGGGCACCTTCACCTGTGATTGCTTCCCTGGCTATGAAAAGGTTTGTAACTCTTTAATTTACTAACCGTTTAATGATTGTATTATTTTGATTAACAATGCGAAAATCGTGATATGGAATTAATTGGCTTTAGTCTCAACTGCTTTCCAGATTAACAGCACTAAACCGAATCAAACAGCATATACAAAAAATTTCCGCTCATATATGTCTCACAGCTGGCCTTGAACCTCCTTCACAACGCAAGGAGAATTTACCTCCTGTACCGCGCTGGTTAGATGTGTTGGTATAGGGTTTTATATAACGAGTTTTCCTTTTCTTGCATAAATATTATGTGTACATTATATCCCTTAATCGTTTTTCCCGACACCTAAAAGGGATAAAATCTATTGTAATATCTATTTATTTTATTCAATTTTTAAGTGAATCAGTCAGGTTGGTATAGGCTTTTATTTCAAGTTTTCCTTCTCTTGTATAGATGTTATATGTATACTTAATGCCTTGATCGTCTTTTAGGATGGAGACCCAGGAAGAAGATAGGGGTGGTGAATTGTATTTTTACTCCGTCACCACACGGAAACTATTTAGAATGTTACTTACTATTGAATTCTGTCCATATTATAAATTTCGCATATAGAAATGTTTTTGTTTATTACATAAGATAATTTAAGAATAGAGCAATATATTTAGAATGAAAATCACCTAATCATAGATTATATAAATATATTGCCTCGGAAATTGAGTCAATTTTCATTAACGACCTCTTGATTTTAGGTAACATCTAAGGCAATTTATATCACACATATTATGAATGATTAATGTTAAGTGTACATATTGAATACATGTAATATTGATGCCTAATTTAGGCATTGCAGGCAGGCCTTGTGTATTAACTAAAATTTAGGTGTTGGTGGTGGTGATAATAGCATTAATCTCTTAATTATGAGAAAATGACTCCTACTTCAATGTTATCAGTTTTAGCTGGTGGCTCTTTTATTTGTTTGATTTTTATTTATAGTTTAAAATTGTGATCTAATGTATAGGTTTCATTTTATTACTATTTTAAATCTGTTTCGTTTGATTTAATAGTTGATTATAAAACTGAACTTGGTGTTTCTATGACCAGGATTCGAAGAACCATACGTGCGTGGATGTGAATGAATGCGAGATTGTAGATGGTGTCTGTGGCTCTGGTGAGTGCCGCAACACTGAAGGATCGTTCACTTGTCACTGTCACCCTGGACATAAATCTGACGACTTTTCTAAAGTTTGCGTTGGTAAGTATTAATGTTTCAAGTATTTTCAAGAGGATATTCTCTATTAATGATTATTTCGTATTTCATTAACATTCTTAATCGATGTTTGATTTCCAGATATTGACGAGTGTGCTGAAACCCGAAGCTTGTGTCGCGGTGGCCGCTGTATTAATACACCCGGCTCATTCCGCTGTGAGTGCGGCCCCGGTATGGAGCTAGCACCCGACAGACTCAGCTGCAAAGATGTTGATGAGTGCTCCATTACCTCTGGTAATAATAATTTTATTAAAAGTCAACATTCTATGATTTAGAATGTTGACTTTTCACATATAATTTGGAGAAATATCATCACACGTTTGTTTTTTGTTACTATTACTATTAATAGATATATAGGTTGATAATATTACAACAAAAGATAGTAAATAAATATCTACCGTAAAGATGATGTAATAACTATTGGTTTATCTTTATCACATGGACCTACCCACCTAATTTATAAGGCAGTTGGGACGGACTTTCAATATTAATTCTCACTGATTGTTGTCGTAAACAATTTAGGCCATAATTATTGCCGCTGAAATCCATATGCTAAATAAGTTAGATCATCATCTTAGATCATTTATGTCTCACTTTTGGGCTCGAGTCTCCTCCACAATTGGAGGGGAATTAACCCTACTATACCATGTTGGTCTGACAGGTTGGTATATGGATTTATTTCGAGCTGATCCGTCCGAGGTATCCACACTCTCGCAGAAAATTGACATCTGATCAGATTAGTAGCGATTGGTTACTGCACTTCGTTTGTTGAGCGAGTGAAAACCGAAAGCCTGACTTTTTTAAGGTGTTTGCGTTTGGTGGATTTTGGTTAGCTTTAGTATCATGTAAACTCATTGCACGCAATCACACTCCCTTCACATTCTTCACGGTAGGCAGCAGCTTAGCAAATATCCAGGGACAGCAGTATCACTTGCCATTAAGTATGATCTTTGTTTGTTTGCCACCAACATCAATCAAAAATGTAGAAAATAGACTTTTAGAACATCAATAAAGAGAACAGAAGTTGCTGAGTTGTCATAAAATAACGGCAGAATTTCAATATGAATGGTGTACTTAAAACCATTATTGTCAAATTACCAAGAGCTATTATTTAAGCATCATGCTTATTTAAAGACAATTGATGACATCATTTGGCAGGTATATGCAGTAACGGCGCTTGTGAAAACTTGATGGGTACCTATCAATGTGTATGTGATGAGGGTTACGCGCAATCAACAGTCAAGTCTCACTGTGAAGATATTGACGAGTGCACAGAAGATCCCACCAGATGTCAGCACGAATGTGTCAACACACCTGGATCTTATCACTGTACTTGTAGGTAAGTAATCGCAACGAAAATATAATTAAGATAGACATTGTTCAAATGAGATCGTAATCCTATAACATCTAATGACTTGAAAATTAGTTCTTCTCAAAGCATATGAGTAGGTTTTTTAAAGAATTTTGCAACTTTATTGCATTGTTATCTGTATTTCAGGGACGGTTGGCATTTAAGAGCAGATGGACGTACTTGTCGTGACATTGATGAATGTGGCGCCGGTGCAAGGCCCTGTAGTGGTGGTGAATGTCGGAATACCCCAGGGTCCTATACTTGTACCTGCGCTGACGGATTGCTGCCTGCACCTGAAGGAGCTAAACCCACCTGTCAGGATATAGACGAGTGTGCGGATGTTAGTATATACAGAATATAATTATAACGAATAGGTTAAATCTATAAGTATATAGATTATCTATATTCCAGTGTATTTGTAGGCTCTTAAAGTTTCCATACTACGCCTTATTTTTACATACGCATTGATATATGGATACTTGTACAAATATTTACTTCATCATCGCAGCCCACGCACGTTCCACTATTGGGCTCGGGCCTCCTCCACAATGGGAACAAATTTGACCCACTATACCATGTTGATCAGATGTGTTGGTATATATTTCATTTCAAGTTTTCCTTCTCTTGCACAGATGTTATGTGCATATTATATCCCATAGTCGTCTTGTATGATATCCACGAGCAAGATAAGGAGTGGTGAATTGTGTTCTTACTCCGTTATTACACGGAACTATTTACTTAATATCAAGTAAATTTAGTTATCCATATAAATGTAAATATATACCTATAGTTCTATGCTTAAAAAATCAACTATATAAATATAATTTTATAATTTAATTTATTAGATTCCAGACTTATGCGGCGCCGGTGAATGTCACAATACTATTGGTAGTTTTGTCTGCCGATGTCCAGACGGATATAGCGTGAAACCTGAACAGGGACCCGCTTGCACAGATGATGACGAGTGTGAGTTAGGAACATGTGATTGCCATCCTGCTGCAGACTGTATTAATTTACCTGTGAGTATGAATTTCTTAAAACGAAATACTTTACACTTAATAAGGGGAAAATGAAATACTTGTTAACGTTAGATAAATATGTTCTTTTAAATAAAGCACTTCTACCATTAATATCTTACTAGTTATTAATAATGTTCATAGAACGATGCGTCTAACAGTCGTCCTTAATGTATAGAACTACATGTGTCGATTTAAATTTCATCGATTTTCTTAACCAAGAATCAAACGGCCAAATCGACACAGTTTTACAGAGGAACACATTTATTCAGCGCAGGCGTATCTCAAGGAGTATTACGAGGGCCACTATTATTCATCATTTAATTATTCGTGTCTTACCATCAAACTATTAGTTCAAAGTTAGGAGCCTTCCTCAGTATAAGAGTATAAATTGTGCACGATGTTAAGAAACTTTCAAAGATCAGATTCCTTTAACAATATTTTTTCGTCAATTTTATGTAAATGATATACATATATATATATATATATATATATATATATATATATATATGTATATATATATATATATATATATATATATATATATATATATATATATATATGGTCGCACTGAAGGTCTCTTATTTACTTGAGGATAAAACTAGACATTTTGAAATATTCATATACTAACTTACCATTTTTTGATGAGACTTACCACGTGACTTTGCCGTGCCTGAGCTTCTGAGCAATTTTTTAAATCAAAATGTTTGAATAATATTTGTCGTTTACCTACAGGGATCATATCAATGTCGGTGTCGTGACGGCTGGCGAGGTGATGGTACAGAGTGTGAAGATATCGATGAATGCCTGACTAATAATGGTGGTTGTCATCCAAGAGCCACTTGTAGCAACACTGATGGTTCATTCACATGTCTCTGTGATACTGGTTATAAGGGAGATGGGTATGTATATAGAAATATATTTATTTACGTATAGGGCATGGATATAAATATCGTGTGATTGATACATATTATAATACCTATAACTGCCGCTGGCGCCGCTGCCTACTCGCCCTGTTGTTGATGAGCATCGGAAATGCTCGAAACCCGGGTCGGCGTAATCGATCTCATTACGTGAGTGTTTTGTAGTTATAGATATTATAATTGCACGGATATAAATATAAATAGATTAAAAAACTTTGAGGAAGAATCTAAGCCTTAAATAAGGTTTTTGAATAATCTTATTGAAAAAAGTTGATACTCATGATTTGGCGATGTCCAGTTTATATACAAATATTTACATCTAACATTAATAATTAAGAGTTTTACTTAAAGAAGTGTAGTAAATCTTTTCGTATATATTCTATTGAGCGCTTAGATCACCTTAAATAAAATATCATATAAAATGCAATAAGTTCCTTAAATATCATTTGTAATACAGATGGAATAATACTCGCTGTAAATGACCAGAAATGTTAGAGAAATGATAGCTATATACTAGTTAGTGGCTGATGTATTATGTATTCGCTTCTGGTAATCGATAAAACAAGTATGGTGTAAGAGATCTATATATGTACGTATATTATTTGCGCTAAAAGCTGATGCTGAGGTTTGTTTATAGATATTCATGTGTGGATATAGACGAATGTACAAATGATCCAACTTTGTGCGAAAATGGACATTGTACCAATATTCCTGGAGGTTACGAGTGTGACTGTGACGTTGGATTCACTAAGTCTGCCGATGGGAAATCTTGTCTTGGTAAGTTAAATTATATGTCTCAAATTATCAATATCACCATCATTATTTGTCTTTTTTATGGCAATATATCTTGTGTCGAAGCAGCATTCTAACCTTTTATACGCCTCTTAAAGAAGATTAATCCAAGCACAGGATAGACTTTATGACCAGTCTCTTACATCAGTTGTCCTTTTGTTAATAGTCCTTTCAGTTTATACTTAATAAGCTAGAACAATTTAAATATAAATCTCTCGAGTTATTTTAAAATTAACCTAAATTCCTAGAATGAAACACATTAGAAATACATTATCATCATGTCGGTCGATAAATTACATATACATACATATACTTTTTAGTCATAAAATAAATTATATTCTAGACATGGATGAATGTGCAACATTTGACAACGTGTGTGTATTCGGCCGCTGCGTTAATACTTACGGCATGTTCAAGTGCATTTGCGACAAAGGATACCAATCTGACAGCATCGATGACTGTAAGTTTTTTTTTAAATTAAAACAAGCTACTGTTCCAGAAAATTCTATCCTAACAGTTTTAGACAGTGTACTACAATTTGGCTTTTACTTAATCAGAGCGGCCCACTGTTGCATCGAATTTGGATTGGGTTTTGCCCAATCACAACGGCACACTGTGTGGAATTCGGATTATCTAGCAGCTTACTTTGCCAAATCGTTTGTAGTTACATCTAATGTAACTTGAAATATTCCACACAAAGTTAAACAAGAATCCGATGCATGCTATACCTTGCCCAGTTTTTGGAAGCTTTTCAGTCCTTAAATGGGACTAACAAGTCGAAACCGATGTTATAAACTGATCTATAAAGGACGAATTTATTACATCTTCGATATAATTTTATATAGATATCATTAATATGTATATAGATTGCGAAATGATATTTTTATTAAATTTAGATAGAAATAAATAATAGTTTTACATATAGCTATTTATATAATAGGAATTCGTTCTCGCCGTAACTATTAAATGGTAAAATATTTGCCTTTCTACTATAATGAAAAATAAATATATTGTGAAGATAACTAGTAATATTATTCGACAGTGATGCCTGGGTTTAATTGCACTGATGTGGATGAATGCAAGTCTCCACAGTCATGTCAGTATGGACAGTGCATCAATACTCAGGGTTCTTACATCTGCCGGTGTCCACCTAACTATGAACTTGTCTCCGATGGCACTGCTTGCTATGGTAAGTTAAATTCCCTGTTCATTTTAATATTTAAGTCATGTTACGTTCAAAAATAAGGTCATAAGAACAGATTATCGTGTAGTGACGGAGTAAGAATTCAGTTCTTTACCGTATTTATCGCCCGTGGGTCTTCTAAAAGACGTCTACGGGATATAATATGCAGATACCATTAATATTGAAAAGGGGCAAACTTGATATAAAACCCTATGCTATATTATGAAGCAGGTCTGAGCTCAAAAGTAGGATGGATCAAGGAAAAGAAAAGCTCAAAGTAATAGATGTCCATAATTTAATTTTATCTGCATATTTCTTTTTTAAATAGAAAACTCTAATGCTTGATAATATTTTGAATAATGATAATAACCTTATAGATCCAATAATATAACCGAATAACAGATCTTTCTTTCCGAAAACGTAGCAGGATCGAGGTTAGCTATTTTCGTAAATGATCATTTTAATTGGAAATAATTATTATGGAACATTTAGTTAGAGCTTTTATTATTTCTTATTTACGGGTAAATTGTGAGAGGGTAAATAAAAAATAAACATTCGTTATTACTTTATAGATTCTAGGAAGGCTCGTTGCTATGGGAAAGTGGACCTAAGATCAGGTACTGAACATTGTAGAGACAGCGATGAATTATCTGAAGATGGTACGATGGCTGCCTGCTGCTGTTCTGTTGGTAGGTATTTATTAATATTATATACCTAATAATTCATGCATGGTGATGGAATTAGAATACAATTCACTACTTTGCCAGTGGGTGTCGAAAGCATATGAGTAAGGGATATAATAAGCAGTTAATATGTAAGCACGACAATGAAGACTCAAAATAAAACCCTATGTCTAATTAACCCATCTGATCACTGTGGTATTTTAGGTCCTTTTTCTTCCCACATTGGAGGAGTTCCAAGTCCAACCGTGGGACGTTTATGAGCCGATACTATTAAATACCTTATAAAACTAAAAACTTTGTCTTAAAAAGCTGCTGCATTATTAGATAGTAATTAATGTAATTGGTCATTACTTCTTATGTTTACTTTTAGATATTTTCTCTTATATGTCACACTGTTGGGCATAGGCTTTCTCTAGAAGACGCTAATTAGTCTACTACACCACGTGCATCAGATGGGTTGGCATAGAGACTTTTTATATAGCAAAACAAATTCAATATAATCTGTACATTTGATACATGGTTAACATGGGACAATTCTGCTGTTAAATTCTTTATTTTTTAGTCTGTATGTCTATTTAGAGGTATTAGCAGATTGCATACTTTCTAATTTATTTTTGGATTCATTGATAAAGCATTGGGTAATGTGGTTACTTGGCATTTCTTTTACTTTATAAATAAATTTAAAAGTAAAATGCCAATACTGAACCGCTACAGTGAATTTCCATACTATATTTTGATAGAATTTTCATTTGGATATTATAAACAGGTGCCGCATGGGGTAATTACTGCGACCTTTGTCCGGAACCGGGCTCCGAGGCATATAGACAACTTTGTCCAGGCGGACCTGGATATCAACCTGTGCTCGAACCTGTAAGTAAATAATGACAAAAAATCCATAAATATTAAAGAATTAACAATCAATATCCATATTCCTATAACAGACATTAGCATACTGAAGGTTTAACGGATAAAGTCCATCACTCATGCTCTTTGTCCATCCACTCATGTTCTAATATTATTTTATTATTCATTGCAAATAAAACTATTTTACGGATTTTATCACGTTTGTATTTTGTCGTCTTGTTGAATTTTATCGTAATAACGATGACTTGTTGGACATGAGATATCTTAGTCCGCCCGTTACCATGAACACTGTAAAGTGTTTGAAATCTTAGGCAATCAAAAATCAAATGGGAAAATCCGTAAAATAGTTTTACTTACAAATACTCGCGTAAACACCAGAAATCATTATTTTGTCATTATCCAAATAGTTAATCGTACGGACATACATATATAAGGCAATTTTAACATGTAACTATTCCAACCCGATTGGTCAATATAGAGTTATAGACCATTGTAGCTTTCATTATGAAAGAAAAAGAAAAATTATGAATATTTGGAATGTGTAGTAATAATGATGATCTCTTTCAGCCGTCGTATGTAGTAACATTGGCTGATATAGACGAGTGCGTACAGCATCCAGCGTTATGTGAGCACGGCACTTGCACGAATACGTTCGGCTCCTTCGTTTGCACCTGCGGTGACGGATGGCAGCTCACTGCTGATGAACAGCGATGCGAGGTATCAATATTTTTTCTAAAGCTTCTATTCGCAAATTTCGTCGCGAGGAGTTACTATTCAATGTAAAGTATGGTCTTCAAAATAAAATAAAAGACTAGGAAATAACGTATTTTATGGACTCATAATAGAAAATGTCACTCGTCCTTTGGCTTCGATGCAACTGAACGAAATACGTTTATACTATTTAATTAATACTATTAGTGGTCTGCGAGGTGACGGTGTAAGATTACAATTAACAACCTCCTTTTTTGCCCGGCAGTACCGAAAAAGACGACTATAAGATTATACTATTATTAAGCGATATATACTTTTTTTTTGGTGGGATTTGGTTAGCAGACACTCCTTCCGGGGTGAAGAAAGGGCGGCGCATGACCCGATAAACAATCGTATTCCCTTCCTTTCGTCATTGGGTCGGCCATTGGTCCTTCCTTGACGTCCGTGACTAGCCCGGCTTGGGATTTTATGCTGAAGGGTTTATATATAACCTGAGATGATGATAATTAATAAATTGAAGACGATCTTCAAAACATTTAAATTGCATTACCGTTTAACTGCTGCAGTCTATGTAAAAAGTTTTGAAATAAAACGGTAGATTATAATAAAATTATTATATTTCAGGATATCGATGAATGTGCAAAACCCGATATATGCGGTCCCGGAATATGTAGAAATATGCAGGGCAACTATGTGTGCCTCTGTCCAGAGGGATACGTCGCCATGCCTAATGGAAGTGAGTATAATATAAAATAAATAACAAATCAAATAGTAATAAATTATTATTGAGAGGAAATAACATTTTTAAACACACATATGGACATGCAGTAAATATACATAATGGACAGCACAGAAGGCATTACGGTTAAGGTACAGACTTACCTGGTCACACTGGCACTCACGATAGGTCATGGGTTCGGCTGTCGTTCGTGTGGACAATACTTTGTGCGATAAGTTGAGAACCTTCAGCGCTCACCCATAGTCCAGGCAAAGCAGTATAAGCTATCTGCGGCTAGTAGCTATTCACACGCACACACACACACACACACACGCACACACACACACACACACACACACACACACACACACACAAAATGCGAGTGTTTTGGCGCTAACGGAACGCGGTAACTGTTTCTTTTACTAAGTAGATTGATTTTGTTAATAACCGAATGAAAGATAGAATTTATGAAAAGAAAATTTTAGATTTGCCTGAAAATGAACAGGTTCCATTTTGTTTTGCTTTTTTTTATTTTCTTTAATGATTTTGAGTGTCTTTTTATGTTGTAAAAATAAATAATAAATCTATCCTTTTTTTTATTGTTCTGTTTTGTCATTTCACCTTATTATGCTTTTCAGAGGAATGTGTGGATGTCCGGCAACGTCAATGCTATATGGAGTGGGATGAAGACACCGGCCAATGTTCAGGAGCTTCAGGTGTCCCTCAAACTAAGTACCTTTGCTGCTGTTCTGTAGGGAGAGCCTGGGGCGCTCCATGTGAGGCTTGTCCAGACAAGGGTTCACAGGAACACATGGCACTCTGTGGTGAAAAGCCTGGTGAATACATTAACCCAATGACTAATGAGACAAAGCCGATCAATGAATGTGATATAATGCCGCAGTTATGTAAGCCAGGTACTTGCCACGATACACCAACTGGCTTCCAATGTGGATGTGATCATGGGTGAGTATTTTAATATCAAATGGTTAGGTTAAAATGCTACAGAAGTAATTTTTCGTATAATAAGATAGGTTTTATTGTGATAATGCAATAAGAAATATTCAAATATGTTTCGTAGTTAAATTAATCAAATTTACTGTAATTTATTTAATATTTATGTAAAATTAAAATTATAAAACAAGTCGCAGCAGAAAATCTCAAGACAAAGTAATAAGAAATTTCAAATATGATACTTATTTCACAGATATGAACATGACAATACCTCACACTTGTGCCGTGACATTGACGAATGTGCATTGCACCGTACGCCTTGCCGCGGTCTTGCCCAATGCGTGAATTTACCAGGAGCATACGAGTGCCGCTGCCCTCCCGGCTACAGGCTCACAGCTTCTCTAGATGAATGTGAAGATGTAGACGAATGTGCTGATGAGCGGTTGTGTGAACACGGCGAATGTAGAAATACCATTGGATCATACAGGTCAGTATTATTAAATATCGTATCTTCATAATATACAACAATTAAAATAATAAGGAAGACAGGACATTACCTTGTAGAACTCCACTAAAATCTTCATCAAATTTAGTTCAAAAAAATTTATATAAACTTATCTATTGAATATATTATTCAATAAATGACTTCCAAATTTATTTTAGTAATAGTTTAAAATAACTTATGCTATATCAAAATCAGACACCTAATCTTATATAATGGTTAACAATGCTAAAAGCTTTATAAAATCTGAATGTTTAAATTATAGATGCGACTGCAAACCTGGCTATACATTACGTGATAATGTATGTCGAGATGTTGATGAATGTGCGCGTCCACGTCCGATGTGCCGTAATGGTACTTGCGAGAATTTACCCGGCTCTTACACCTGTCACTGCGACGAAGGATTTAAGCCAGGAGCTAATAATGACTGTATCGGTAAGTTATTACATTTTAATTAGTTGATATTACATAATTAGGCGCATAATTTCAAGGATCATGACAAGTAAAGTTTTGTGAGCTACATTTTTAAATGATATAGATAAATAGCCGCTGTATTTGTTTCTTAGTCACTCTTTTTATCCATACAATTTTATGCTATAGTTAAGAAATAAACTACAGACTGGGTGTACGTGATACATGGTATGTAACACTCTTGAAAAAGTCTCTGTCTTTAAATTCTTTGCAATGCTTTTAAGTCTTAATCAAGTAATATTTAAATGTTCAATATAAAACCCTCAACTTATTGATACGCATTGCTATATATTGCTCTTAACATTTCCACTATTTCTCCATAAATCTTGAAATATTCCAGCCTTTGAGAGGCATAATTAAGCTAAATTCTACTATCAATACCTTGTGGTTGTAACCTCAACATCGATTAAATTAGAATGTGTTTAAGTTTCTAATTATTGAGACGATCTTAACAGATATAAACGAGTGTCGTGAAGGTGGCATGGTGTGTCGCAATGGTCGTTGCCGCAACACAGCGGGCTCGTTCCGTTGTGAGTGTGCACCTGGTTATGCCCTCACGGCTGATGCGAGACACTGCCGTGACGTCGATGAATGTTCGGAAATACCGCACCCTTGTGGTCGAGATGGATCGCCGTCTTGTACCAACACTAATGGAGGGTTAGTATCAATTCAAATATTACTACCATACAAAATAACGTTTGATAGAAATCAATTCTAAATATGTCAATGGCTCATATGTAAATGGAGTTTGGCATTCAAACTGTTGCGCTAAAATTTAGGTAAATTTTTAGCCAAGGAAAGACAAGATTTTGTGAAGCTGTTATTTTTGTCTAAAACGTTTTCTTTTTGGAAGCAATATCAAAAGCATATTGCATTTTGTGTGCTAAATACTTTTATAATCTAGTAATTGGTGTTCCACATCCAGTAAAATGATGCAATTGTGAGTTATTTCGTTTGGTAATCTAAACTTTCTTATGGTAATTAATCCAAGCCGAGCTTCCCCAATTTACTTTAGTACTTAATAACAAATTAGTTTCTGTTCAATTATGTATAACTCTATAACATTTACAGCTACGAATGTTCCTGTGGTGCTGGATGGCGTTTAGTAGGAAGACGCTGCGTAGACAGAGATGAGTGCAAAGAGATACAATATGTATGTGCTGGTGGCGAGTGTAGGAACTTTAACGGAGGGTAAGTGATTTCGTTTTAAATATTTTTGTTTACTTTATCTTTGGAGTATTTTCTTATGGTAACGGCTTAAAAACATAATGTATTGACCTTACTCTCTAATGGTAGCCTTAAGAATCGGTTGAAGCATCACCGGGCAATGGACAGCCGCATTGTCCTGAGAAACTTATAATACCGCCTGAGATTGCTAAGCCAAATATCAAATGTGGTGACCATAACATTATTTAACCCTTGAGGAGATATCTATGATGGATGCATGTGCAGACCTGAAATACCCGTAGAGAGGCTGACGGCGGTTAGGTTCACCGAGGTTATTCCGTCGGGCCGACTTCTGAGGACAGGGAACTCGGCATCGGTCGTCAGCCCAACGACGAAGGCGATCTGCTACGGGAGAGTTATGAAACCGCGTGCCGCCCCTCTGCCGCCTCGGGCGGAGCCGGGCGGCGGGTGCGTTGTCCATAGAAAAAAAGACCTGAAATATGCAATAAAAACAGATTATAAATTGCATGGTTTTATATAATTGATGTGAATTTGTTTCGTTTCATAAGTAGTAATTCCATATTGAAGTTGCTCACTCTTATTTCAGTTATGTATGCGATTGTCCTCCTGGCTGGAGGTTCGACAAAGCGGCTGCAATCTGCGTGGATGAGCGCAAGGAACTTTGTTATGACGAATGGGATGGTGGACGCTGTCACAAGGCGAGACCACTACAGCTCGGCAGACCTGAATGCTGTTGTTCTGAAGGTATCTTATTTGACATAGAACCTTTCTTCAGTATGTCTGAAATTAGAATTATTTCATGGTTAACGCTCGAACATCTGTGATTCTGATATTGTGAAATACGTAGGATAGTTCCTGACTTTAAAAACAAATGTATAGTTATGAAATTTTTCACCAGGCGCTGCTTGGGGAAGATATTGCGAACGTTGTCCAGCTCCAGATTCTCCGGAATTCCTTCGTATCTGCCAAGGCGGTATGGGTAGACCAAATCTCACTCAAGACTTGGACGAATGCAAAGTGCGGCCAGATGTTTGCAAAGGAGGTCGTTGCATAAATACAGATGGTTCATTCCGATGTGAATGCCCACCCGGATATATTCTCGATGGGACTGGTCTCGCGTGTGTGGACGCTGATGAGTGCGCCACAGATCCGAGGATATGTGGTAATGGTACATGCACGAATACACCTGGAGGATATGAATGTAGATGTAACTTTGGATTTACACAAGGACCTGAGCAGGTGAGTTTGTAGACACTTATTTTACTTAGTATTTTCCTGATAGTGCTTGGTATAAATTCAATTTCAAGCACACCGTTTGACTAGTAAAAACATCATCTTTATAATTAAACTCTTTGTCAGACGGCTACACTAATATTGTTTCAATGTGTGTTCACTAATTTTTTGCACTTAAGTTAAAAGACCAAAAAATTCTAAAACTGTTAATGTCAATTACATTATATATGTGTTGTCTATAAGGTAAATAAAATCTTGTAAAAAGATTTAGGTAACTGTAAAAAAATGCCCTTTTTTGCGCATTACGGAGATTGTATTGCAACTGCACCGAAGAAAATAATCATCATCATCATCGCAGCCCACATACGTCCCACTGTTGGGCTCGGCCTCCTCCACTATGTGAGGGAATTTGACCTACTATACCATGATTGTCAGACATGTCGATATAGGATTTTATTTCGAGTTTATCTTCTCTTGCACAGATGTTATGTGCATATTATATCCCATAGTCGTCTTTTACGACATCCACGGGCAAGATAAGGAGAATAGTATTCTTACTCCGTCACCACACGGAAATAATAATTTAAAGAAGGAAACAATAATTTAAGGAAGAAAATAATAATTTAAAGGCATTTTTAATAAAGTTATTGAGTAAAATTTAAAACAGTACATAAACAGTGACAACTTTTTTATTAGGGGGCGTTCATAAAATACGTGAGATGTTTAAGGGGGTGGGAGGGAGTTGGGTCGAGTCAAATCTCACCTAATCTTACGTTGGAGAGAGGGGGAGTTTCGGCAAATATCACGCAAATTTTTTTCTGATTGAAACAAAAAAAAAATTATACTATTTTGGTCCATTTAATCCAGATTGTACATGCTTGAGATTTAATCTTAAGCGTAATCGTAAAACGATTAAGATCATTCACTAATTCATTCGAAAAAAAATAATTTCATTCATACTTCCATAATTCACTATTACGTAAGAAACCCACATTTTGAAAAATCTCACGTGAGATTGGGAGATGGGTGAGGGGGTTGAATAAAATCTCACGACATCTCACCAGGGGAGGAGGGAGGAACAGAAAATTAAAAAAAACACCTCACGTAATTTATGGACGCCCCCTTACTGTTAGTGGCAAATGACAGCACATTTGATGGTAAGTGATACTGCCACTCATGGACCTTTGCTAAGCCGCTGTCTACCGTAAAATAGTGTGAATGCAAGTATTGAAGTTTGGTGACACTAAAGGCATCACCTAAATCCACCACACGCAAGCACCCTCAGACAGTTGGGTTGCCGGCTCTCTTGCTCATCTAACTAAGTGCAGTAACAAATTGCTACTACTCAGACGTCGATTTTCTGCTCAGTGTGGTACTACCCCGGACGGACCGGCCCGCGGCTGTAGACAGACAACTGTCGACAGTGAGGTCCTACCACATACCAATATGCTCTCGGATTGGTCGTGATAATCTATGTTTATCTTCTACAGACGTGTGTTGACATAGACGAGTGCGCAGAAGGTCGGGCGCTATGCACGTTCCGTTGCCACAATACACTGGGATCCTTCAGATGTACGTGCCCATATGGTTATGCAGTAGCAGCAGATGGAGTACACTGCAAAGACATTGATGAGTGCGAAGATAATAAAGTGTGTCCACATGCCTGCGAGAATGTTGTAGGCTCATATATTTGCAAATGCCCTGAAGGTATACTCACTTCCTACAATTTATCCAAAATTTCTTTCAGAATAGCCATTCACGTGTGGATATAGTTGTGTTTGTTAAACGTCTAACAGCTCTATATCTCTTATAATTATTGTAGTGGATTTTCGCAATGGGCGGTGACTTTGGTATTTGCCCTCGTAATTCCGAAAACTTTGTGTGATGATGGACTAAGAATACCATTCATCACCCTCACCCATCCATTCCCTATCTTACTCATCGGTGTCGTAAAAGACGACTAATGGATATAATCCGTATCCTTACTAATATTAAAAATGCGAAAGTAAGTTTGCTTGTTTGTTACGCTTTCACGCTAAAACCACGATCGAATCGATTTAAAAAATTATTTTATCAACGGAAAGGTATAATATGAGGGAGTAACATAGGCTATATTTTATCTCGGTATTCCCTCGGGAACGGGTACTACGCGGGTAAGGCGTCTGAAACCGAAGCGAAGCGAGGGCAGGTTGCTAGTATGGATATATACACTCATTTGCAAAAAAAACGGGCACCTAAGCAATGAACCATTTCAAATGTTAATATTTCTTTGTTTGATAATTATAGGTAGTTTTATCCACACAATTTGCTAAATTAATAAGAAAATAATCGTTTTCATCAGTATTTCATAAAATTTAGATACAATTTATGGGAAATAATGCTAAACCTCGCTAGTAGTGTATATTCGCTAGTAGTGCATATGCTCATGAAGTAAAAATAAAAAAGTTTTTTTGTTTGTTTTTCTTTAATAAAGTAAAAGCAGATAAATGTTTAGTATCGAGTGTGACCCCCTCTAGCTAAAATCACAGCTTGAATTCGTCTGGGCATGCTAGCGAGTATATCCCGGATACTTGCTTGCGGAATACGTTCCCACTCCGCAGTAATCACATTCTTCAGCTCTCTGATGGTCTGCGGAGCCGGGTGTACTGATCTCACACGCCGTTTCAGAACGTCCCAGACATGCTCTATGGGATTGAGGTCGGGACTTCGAGCTGGCCAATCCAAACGACGAATGCCGACCTCTTGCACATACGCATTAACATCGCGGGATCGGTGGGCGCGAGCATTGTCGTCCATAAAAATCGAGTCTTCACCTAGAGCGGCCAATGCGGGTTGTGCATGAGAAATTAGAACTTCCGTTATGTATCGATGCCCAGTCAGTGAGCCGTTTTCAATGAAGACTAACTCTGTACGATCCATTGAATTTATTCCTGCCCAAAACATAACAGAGCCCCCACCATAAGGTGTGATTTCTTCGAAACATGCCTCTGCAAAGCGTTCTCCTTGTCTTCTTAGCACTCGCCGACGTCGATCTTCACCGAACAGAGATATCCTGGCTTCATCAGAGAACAAAACCCTATTCCAATCGTCTTGAGTCCATGATTCACAATTTCTAGCGAACCTAAGCCTGTGAACTCTGTGCTCACGGAGTAATTTGGGGCCGCGGGCCGGGCGGTGACTGCGTATATTGGCAGCGAGAAGCCTCCTCCTGACCGTCCATAGACTAATATGCACATTTCTTACTTCTTGGAGGTTGTTCTTAAGATCCACATACGAAGACTTGCGATTTCTCAATGCGCGACTCACAAGAAAACGATCATCCCGTGGTTGGGTACATGGTTTTCTTCCAGAACCAGGCCTTCTCTCGACGGAACCAGTCTCCTGATATCGCTGCCAGGTCCTTTGGACTGTCGAGCGACTAACATTTAGCCTCCTAGCCACGAACCATTGGCTGCAACCCTCTTCAAGCAGCGCGATAATTTTGGTAGCTTTTACCACTTTATCTACCATTTTTGATACAGCCAAACAGCATTAAATAAAGCTTTGACAGTCAAGGATATGAAATTAATCGATAAAAATTGAATAAAAGTTATGAAAGTCGATGTTAACTTCTGGAACTTCGCGCCAAAAATGTAGGATAAAAAGGGGTTTTCTGTAAAAATGAACATCAAATGAAAAATTGAATTTAGAACGTACTTTTTTAAATACCACAGCATTTTTAAAACCGGCCAGTAACGTGTACAAACGATTGAAACCTTTTTGGTATTGTATCTTTTTAAATATGAATGAAAATCAAAACCGCCCGTTTTTTTTGCAAATGAGTTTATAATAGACGCCTTTTGTTTTTAAAAATCAAGTTTCAAAGTCAAGATAACACAACCAGCACCAGTGAAATGGCACCTGACTACGCGTAATTGCGAAGTCAATCATCGAATCTAAAATTTTACTACTGCATTGAAAAATAAACTTCTTCTAAAGTACTTAAAAAAATAGGGAGTCCTTTTCTTCTAAATTTAAGGTATAGTTAACAGCTCCAAATTAATGGAACCTGATCACCCGTAACTATAAACCCTGTAATTACTAAATCCGGCAATTACAGAGCACTAATTTCCCATTTTCTTCTCCAGGATTCAAACGCACATCGTCCCCTCATGATGCTCCTGACGCATGCGAAGATATCGACGAATGCGCTGAGAAACCTGAACGTTGTTCTCCTGGAGTGTGTATCAATACTGAAGGTGGTTTTATGTGTGATTGCGATGTCGGTTACGAACCCAGCGAAGACGGCATGAACTGCATAGGTTAGTGTCATTTTTATAATTTTTTATAAGATAATAGTTACTATTCTCGAAGGACAATTGTTTAATTTGAGAAAAATTTATATAATATGAATCACTTTATACAGCGCAGCATATATTGTTACTGACACCTACGAGATGTGTCTGAAAATAAAATGTTTATTATATAAATGCCTGGTGAAAAAAGGAAAATCTTTTTCAAAACTTTTCCACAACGCATTTTGTGAAATCTTGAACTTGATAAATATATGAAAATACTTGAATAGTTTGAGAAATTATATGAAAAACGTAGTATGTGCCTATAAAATTTGAGAGTCGCGCTCGATTTCCAAGGATTCCCATCATTAGATTCTGACTTGGTGATATTGGGACCAGCTCTTTAGGATAACAAGGGCAATGGGACCACCTCTTTGGAATGAAAAAGATAGATAGACGACCTCTTTGGAATGAATAGGAACAATAAGCTTCTTTCGGCGCCGAGTTCGCACAGTCGAATTTTTTAATGGGATAAAGTTCTTGATCTACGTCCAATAAATGATCAAAGATATATCATACTATTCTTCGTGTGTTGACGGAGTAAGGATCCCCTCTCTTGCCCATATATATTGCAAGACGTATTGAAAGTATATTGAAAGACGACTAAGTAACTAAATATGCCTATAACATCTATGCAAGAGAAGGAAAACTCGAAATAAAACCCTATACCAACGCATCTGACTCACTGGTCACAATAGCGAGTCAGATACTGGTTATAGCAGGTAAATTTCCTTCTCATTGTGGAGGAGGCTCGAGTTCAACAGTGGGACGTATATAGGCTGTGATGATGATGATAACAGTGTGTGTCACCAGCGATGACTTACGGCACTGAAACGTGGTCTCTAAATGTCGGCCTCATAAAAAAGCTCGAAGTCGCTCAGCGTGCTATGGAGAGGGCTATGCTCGGTATTTCTCTACGTAATAAAATCCGGAACACGGAAATCCGTAGAAGAACGGGTGTAACCGACATAGCCCGCAGAATTAGCACCTGGAAATGGCAATGGGCAGGCCACATCGCTCGTCGAACAGACAACCGTTGGGGAAGAAAGGTTCTTGAGTGGCGACCACGAATCGGACGGCGCAGCGTAGGACGACCCCCACCAGGTGGACTGACTGATTGTCAAAGTCGCAGGGAACCGTTGGATGCAAGTGGCGCAGGACCGTTCCGAGTGGCATTCTCGTGGGGAGGCCTATGTCCAGCAGTGGACGTCTGTAGGCTGATGGATGGATGGATGATGATAACAGGCTAAGCAAGCCCTAGATGTGCAACCTTTTTTTGGGCGGACTTTGGTCAGCACACACGCCGTCCATTCCGTCCTGGGTGACGAAAGGGCGGCGCGCGGATCCATAGCCCCTTTTTTCCTAATTTTTTTTTGGGTGGGCTATGGTAAGCGCACACGCGGTCCATTCCGTCCGGGGTGACGCGCAGGCCCATAACCCAGCCGTACCCACGTCGCCTTCGTCGTTTAGCCGGACCCTTAGCCTACTGTATTCTCTCCCTTTCGCCATTGGGCCAACGACTGGTCCTAAAATGTGCACGTATAATATTTTTTTTATGATCTAGATCATGTTTAAAAAAAAACAAAGAACGACAGGTACAATTTAAAGCAATACTTTCTGGACACCAATGCATCGCTAACATTCTTTAATTTATAAAATGTGTTGTGTTTTTATTGACAGATCATCGTACTGGTATGTGCCACCGTTCGTTGGTATCGGGCCGCTGCGTACCTGAGCCGTGGCCAAGGTCTATAGCGTCCACCCCAGTACCTCCAGCTCATGTCACCAGGTAAAATGAAGAAAGATTTTGTAAAATCAATTACAAATTAAAAACGTTTTAAATAAAACTACTTTACGGCTTTTATCGCGTTTGTATTTGATTTTTGATTGCCCGACGTTTCGAACACTTTGCAGCGTTCATGGTCACTAACTATTTTCTGTATCAGGTAGATAATTATAAATTTTCTGCAATAACAATGACTTGTTGGACGTGAACCATCTTAGTCCGCCCGTGACTATGAACGCTGCAAAGTGTTCGAAACGTCGGGCAATCAAAAATCAAATACAAACGCGATAAAATCCGTAAAGTAGTTTTATTTAAAATGTGTAATAGTCGCGTAAACATCAGAAATCATTAAATTAAAAACGGTTTAAATTTAAGAAAAAAATGTAAATAAAAATGGAATGGTAGTGGGCTTAACTTGTGACCGGGAATGCAGCGGCATACCTGCCTCCCTCGATTTTCAACCCAAACTAAGCTTACAAACTAAACACACAACATAAGTTAGTAATTAGAGGAATCAAAATTTGTTATTACTATTCTTATATTTAAAGCTGTGCTGTGTGGTAGCGGCTTCGAATACTACCAACTCTTGCTTTGCTCGTGGGTGTTGTAAAAGACGACTAAGAGCCCTAGATTGACCCGGACCAACTCCATCTGGTACCATTTGGGTCAACGACTACGTTCCCAAGGAGGGTTGACGTCAGGCAGGCGGCCGGTCATAAAAGTCATTGCCGAAACTTTTTGCAATATGTCAAAACAGATAACATATTGCGTCGACCCCAAGTAATTGGGATAAGAGCAAGATGATGATGATTCTTATATTTAAAGGGTTAAAAAATGCGTTGTATTAACGGGCAGCAGCGCTCTCCTGAAAAGCTCATAACAACACAAAAGCAACATAAAAGCTAAACACATTATTCCCCCATGGAGCGCGAGAACCGAGTCTCTGTCTTCCCTTCATTGTGGTTAAGGGTAGTGATGCCTGCTCTAATAGTTAAATCGTGTTCGGGTGCCGCTTATGGGATCTAGTCTAGCCATAAAGTTTTGCATTATGTTTGGGAAGTATATTGCGGTTCATAGGGCATTATGTGGTGGATATTACAAGGCATTTTGTATGCAATTATTATTAAAAGAAGTCCGTAAAAAAATAGACAAAGTTTTTGAGTTTCTTGCCGGATCTTCTCAGTGTGGTGGCGTTCCAATCTGGTGCTAGTTATTTAATTTAATTTAAAGTTAAATGTAAAAATTGAGAATATATAAACGCCGCGGCGGCAAATGTTACTTGAATTTAAATGTGGTCACAATCCCAGCTGTTGATTAAAAGTAAAAATTATAGTCCGAAGTTTAGCTGCTTTTTTTCTTCCATAAACATTTTAATTATTTATTTTACAGAGCCCAGTGCTGTTGCACCCTTGGCGTAGCTTGGGGTCCAGAGTGCGAATTGTGTCCTCAACCTGGAACGCCTGAGCGCCTGGAGTTATGTTCACCGATAAATCTAGGCGGTGGAAGTACAGGCACTGGCTTGATCCCTGGTATCATTACTGGAGATAACAACGGACTGATTGGCGGCGGGCTTGATATGTTTGACGTTGATGAATGTGCTGCTATGCCAGGATTGTGTGCGCCTGGCAGATGTGTTAATACTATTGGAAGGTAAGATATTCAATTTGTAGTTTCATACCCGAGGGAGTGGATGATCATTGTACATACATTACAGTTATCTAACTTCAAGCCATATTTTTTGTCTATTCTGAGATTTGAGTTTGGGTTCTTATAGTCGCTTTATACCCCCAATGTGTTCCCGAATTCGATTTCTGGCTTAACAGTTATTGCTGTTGGTGGCAAACGAGAAAACAGCACACCTGATAAGTGATACTCCCGCTTATGGACCTTTGCTAGGTCACTGTGTACCTGCCTGTAAAGAAAGTGAAGGGCTTGTGAATGCACGGGATTAGGTTTGAAGATACTAAAGGTCTTACCAAAATCCACCATATACAAACACTCTCAGAAAGTTCCGGGTCTTTTGCTCACCGAACAATGTGTCGTGACGTCTGAGTAAGACGTCGATTTTCTGCTAGAGTGTGATAATATTGCAGACGGACCGGGCAGTCCGCGGCTGTAGATAGATGCCCGTCGATGGTGTGGTCTTACCATTGGCTGTGATTATCAACGGGGGTTCAAGGTGTCGTTGTTGTTACACAATGCCTTTGAGGGAGGTCTAATCCGTCACTGGTAATAGCCTAAAAGATGAATAGAAAAATATATATTCGCTGTTGTTTCATAATTTACAACATGGTTGATAAATTAAAATGCCAATTACATTTTTCAGTTTCCGCTGTGTATGTGGCCGTGGCTATAAGGCAGCAGGTGATGTCTGCTCCGATATCGATGAATGTAGCGTCAGACCTCCACCTTGTGAACAGCTGTGCAAGAATACTGAAGGTTCCTATGAGTGCTTCTGCCGAACCGGATACGAGGTTGACGAAGACGGAGCTAACTGCAGGGATGTGGATGAATGTGATCGTGGAACACATACATGCCAGCAGATCTGCAGCAATACTGAGGGATCATACGAGTGCTCCTGCCAAGATGGTTATGAGAAGAGGGGTGACGCTTGTGTTGGTAAGTTAGGCGGACGTGTCTATATGTGAAAAATTATATAAGGTTTAATGAAGTTTTTTATGAAGTAAATTACACTTTACAAAAATTACGTCAAAGATATATGAAACGACATTATAAAAAAATAGGTTTTGTTTAAAATTCTCTTTGAATTAAGAAATATTTTGTTTACAAGTTAAATTTTGCACTGGAATTAATTGTGATGTTTGATAATTATGGTTTTGCCGTCGTAAGAGTAATTACAATTTTTAAGTTGTGAAACTGCGATGCCCTTACCATTAGCGCATTGTAATACGTCTTCTTGATTTTCAGATATCAACGAATGTCATGAAGAAGGCCTATGTCCACCTCCAGGCAAGTGCGTAAATCTACTGGGCTCTTACCGTTGTGTGTGCCCTCGTGGCTTCAGACTGGACTTAGCCGGCACCAGGTGTATGGATCGTGATGAGTGTGATGATGGAAGATGTCAATCACCTTGCAGAAACTACGCTGGCGGCTACAGATGTGATTGTCCTATTGGTACGTGTACAAATGAAGTAATAGATAAAAAAAATATCCGTGTGGTGACGGAATAACAATATATTATTCACTACCCTCTCTCTTTTGTCTGTGGGTGTCGTAAATGACGACTAAGGGATATAAAATACATACATGCAAGAGAAGGAAAATTCAAAACAAAACCCTATACCGACACGTCTAACCAACATGCTAAAGTAGGTCAGTTCCCTCCCATAGTGGAGGAGGACGTGTATGGGTTGAGATGAATGGATAAAATATTGTGCAAATAATTAACTAAAATGGTCAATAGATGGCATAATTAATAATTTTTAAAGTCTACGGCGATCGGAAAATTTTTGAATCTATATATAAATACGTGAAGTAAAAACTTTGTACCCCTTTTTACGAAAATTACGTGTATGTACAAGTATGAAATTTGGCACAGTTGAAGTATATAACGAGGAGAAGTGCATAAAACTGAAATTTCATATAATAATGGATTTGAAATACATTAAATTCATTTAAAAAGGCATTACGCACACTACAACGCAATCGCTACACACACACACGCGCGCGTTTGTGAGTCTGTTGCCTAGCAACGCTTATACAATTTTGTTTACTGTTAAAATCTCTGGTCGAACTGAATGTCAAACAATCATAATTATGATGACAATGTCTAATAGAGATTTGTACTTATATATACATATATATTAGTTACTAGCAACCCGCCCTCGCTTCGCTTCGGTTTCAGTCGCTTAAACCTGCGTAGTTCCCGTTCCTGCGGGAATGTTGGGATAAAATATAGCCTATATTACTCCCTGATATTATAGCTTTCCATTGGTGAAAGAATTTTTGAAATCGGTTCGGTGGTTTAAGCGTGTAAGCGTTACAAACAAACAAACAAACATCCTTACTTTCGCATTTATAATATTAGTATGGATTATAATCCATAAAATGTAGCTTGATCTCTGTGACAGATGTCAACGAAACCGACGAAGTAAGTTTGAACGAGCGACATGTTTACAATTTTATTTTGTAGCACATATATTTTTATTCTTTTCGTGCCAGTTTCATTGCAACTGAAGTGCAATATATTATATATAGAAAAATATTAATATTCATGCCTAAAATGTACCTCGTAAGTACTGAAATATCTAGTAAACATTTTATAGAAAAATGACGCTTACGCACGCATAAGGTTATACTAGACTGAAAATAAAAAAGAGATGGGACAGTCGATATACGTAAATCGATAACCGATCTTTATTAAATTATTCATAAAAGAAATAAATCCAAAATAGTACCTATATAAAACATTCAACATATTTTTACAATTACAACAGACATTTACATTATAAAATACATAAATTGAATTAAACATTAAAAACTATTTTTTGTCTCAGATTAAATGATAATATTATGTACGCATTATTGTCAATAAACTAAACATTTTTATTCATAAAAGGGTCGCAATTGATCGATTGATATAACGACGATAATAGGGATTATGACAAAAAATTATAAATGTTCTAACAGGAACGCTCCAGTGATGATAACAATAGTGACGTTGACCTTGATTGTACTCCTTTCGAATAATTAAAATAGTCAAAAAACAGTTTTTGTTTGATTTAAATTCAAAATGATTATCATTTATTGTATTTCAATTATAATAGAAAATTACAATTATAAAAATAAAGAGTTTTGTCGATAAAAAACTACGGACTTCATCGTAAGTGTGACACCACTAGGCACAACTGTCACAGAGATCAAGCTATATTTTATGGACTATAGTGAAATACAGCTTGCTCAATTTACAATTATACATAAATAAAATTAAAGAAAATTGTGTAGCAGAAAAATAATGTAAATGAATTATGGCCGAATTTCGACCACACAGCGACCACTAGTAATTTATAAATATATAATATTGGCTTAATTAATGGATATTTGGGGCAGATCTATTGACGATCATGGCCTTGAATGATGCTGGGGTAAATTCTTCTTTAGAGAGGATTGTGACCATTATTTCGATCCCTTATCTCAACTGCTCCAAAACAATTATTATTATTATATTGACTGCACAGATGGCGTAGTGGTTAAGATACCGGCCTACGGTGCCAGTGTCCTGGGTTCGAATCCCACACAGGACAATACTTTGTGCAATTCCCAAATTATTATTCTATGTCTGGATGTAATTTGTGTCCGTTAATTATGTTTGTAAAGTCCCCCGCAACATAAGGATTATGTCCTTAGTAGCGGTTGCTGTTTTTTTAATATTTAATATATGATTAAAATATTAAGGAGAAACTCATTAATATTTTTCTATTGGGCAAGTGTGTCATTCGTATTTGAAATAGATAGTCTATTTTGCCCCATTTTAATTTAAGTATATTACTTCAACGCCTTTTTTTTTTTTTTTTTTTTTTTTTTTTGTGTGTATTTAGCTGTTGGTCGCAGATGACCTTGACAGCTTAACGCGGGCAATGGGCGAGCGGAAGGCTCTCAACCCGGTTACTTCAACGCCCCTAACGGTTTCAGAATATACTGATACTAAAAGCATTTCTCTAGTGTAATGTACATTTCTTTACTGAAGTACTAAAGTCGTTATTCCAAGATTCCAATGTGGTTCAGTTCGGTGTACACCTACATTAATGTTTCAACAGAGTACACGTTTATATAGATAGATGGCGTTATTATAAAAAGGCAATAGTTTACGATGTAAATTGAAATTTTTCTTTATTACATACTTTTATTTTTTTACAATAACTTTAATGTGATTAAAATTAGCCATAGCATATTGTGAAGAAAATGCTCCTTTTAAACCTCGTTTAAAGAAGGACATGTCATAGGGTTCGGGAAACACAGCAGCAGGTAGTTCATTTCAGAGCCTGCACGTACGTTGGAAATGTTGAAGACCATAAGGGCCAGAAAAACCAGACCAGACCATTAAGTTATTGGAATAACTTTAATGTTGTATTTGTAGGAACTGTTCGTTCATCAAGCGGTATATGTGTACCTCAAGACGTGTGCTCAAGTTCTCCGTGCGGTGGTTCACCGTGCTTCGCCGTGGGCTCGGCGTATCGCTGCGGTTGTCCTGCCGGCTACGGCTGGGATGCGCCTCATGCCGTTTGCTTACAAGTTCGTATTGTACATATACAGGGTGTATCAGGTTATAGGGCAACTGGTCAAAAGGGAGCTAGGCAATGGTGGTAGGAACCCATAAAAAAATTTGAACGGAAATATCGATTCGTTAAGAAATTAGAGACATGTAAAGTTTTCAATTTTGTCATCGCTTTTTCGTGTAAATCTGATTGAAATGTATAAAATCAATGATACTTAATACGCAACATATTCATACTTTGTTAAATGTTCATTAGAAATTGAATAAATCAATGATTACGTTCACATAAGCAAGACAAACTTCGCTTTAAAACAGCTGATCGGCCTATGGCCGTTGACCGCTTGCCGTTGTACCTACATGTCATTGAAGCGTTTGCGCAATTCTAGGTATAAATGAATGAAATTATACTGTCGAAGCTTTACATGCCTACATGTATTGTCTGTACATGCCTACATAATACGTAACATTTAAGGCATAGACTCTTAGACACATTTTTTTGAAATCACTATAATTTTTATGTTATATTGTTTTTTGTGTAATGTACATTCTAATTACGATCTATGACCGTTAAACTACAACATTCTTGAACAGTTGTCCCATAACCTGATACACCCTGTATATAATAATGCATGAATATAATAGCCTCCTTTATAATGGGCGAGATTGCCCTACTATACCATGCTCGTCAAACGGGTTGAATATAATGATTTAATTTGAGTTTTTCATCTCTTATATTTATAGAAGTTACATAAAAACTTATACTTAGTTCTTTTTTACGTCACCTACCTGCAAGACATGGGGCGTTCTAATTGTATTATTACTCTATTATTTAACGGACAAGTGGCCTCTTATAATATTTTTTATGTACGAGCCGTCTTCTTAATAGGAGAAAAATCATCTAAACTTCATTATGATTTCTACTGCTTACGCGAGTATTGCATATTATAAGTGAAACCATTTTTACGGATTTTGTCGCATTAATATTAGATTTTTGATTTCTCCACGTTTCGAATACTTCAGTGTTCATGGTCACGAGCGGACTAAGATGTCCCATATCCGGCATGTCATTGTTATTACGGACATCCACCCACTACAGAATTAGTTATTAAACTCTGACCCACATTGTGGCTCCACCATAGGAGTAAAAAGGAGCGTTGTTAAAAATTTTATTATGTTTGAATAGTTGGCTGGTGGTTGCGCTACAGCGAGTTGCCTGTACGGCTGTACCGCCTTTGGTTCCTCGTACCAATGCGGTTGCCCCGCGGGCTACCAGCTCGTCGGAGCCGGCCACTGTCTCACCGCTTTGGATGCGGCGTTACCGCCCGACGATATCGGAGACGCGCCTGTATTCCCCGTCCAGGACCAATATAAGATAGGAGGGGAGAATGAACTTATATCTACTGAAGGATGCTTCTCTTGTAAGGTAAGAAACTAGGCGATTCATATTTTTATTAAATTGTGTTTTGAATCATTTTAAAGAAATACATGATAAGAAATTTAAGAGATAAAATCCAGCATACGTAATTCGTATAAGAACGTTTTTAATCGTTTAGGAAGAAAGGTTTTTAATTGGATGGCACAATTGAGGACGTCTTTTTATTAGGTTGACTTAGTAAAAGTCCTCATAAACCGATAAAAGTAAGGCACTTGTACCTCTAGCAGTGGAAAATGAAGATCTGTCTATATATATATATATATATATATATATAGACAGATATCATCATGATCATCATTTTAGCTCATACACGTACCACTTTTGAATTCGAGCCTCCTCATCAATAGAAAGGAAATTGAATTACAATCACGATGGTCAGACGTGTTGGTATAGGGTTCATTTCAAGTTTTCTCCTCTTGCATAGATGTTTTATGCATATTTAATCCCTTTAGTCGTTTTTTACAACACCCATGGGCAAGAGAGGTGGTGGTGAGTTGTATTCTTACTCCGTCATTAAACGGAAAGAATAGAAAAGACGAGTAGATAAGGGTATAAATTTATTTTTTAAGTCTATTTACAGATAAATGGACGCAGACGAAGAACACCTGATGAGGCGGTGGTGTTCGCTAACGGTACCACCATTATGAGGAAACGAAAGAGGCGCAGTCGCCGTAAGTATATCCTAAATTTCATTCATCCATAAGTCTATTGAAGTCCATTGGGCGTAGACTTTTCTTACAGAGACAAGCACCACGTTCTGAAAGCAGATTGCTGTTCGCCATTGGTGTTAATGAGATTCCCAAGAGCCAGCTATTACCTATTCTTTTGACTATATCTCAGGCAGATTTTTTGGGCTTTCATTTGACTTTACGTTTCATCTTACTGGTGACCATGGATCTCTTCTCAGAATAGGAGGGGTTTAGGCCATGACAATATTAATCTTATATGTGTTACTAATGTATACTATACAGACCTTGTAGCAGCTCGAGAAATTTTTCATGTGTGCCGACGTTTTTGCCATATCTACTATTGCAAACAATCCTCAAGCTCACCTATAGGCAGGCCCCTTGAGCTCTGTTAAGTCCGTGGCGCTGTACTACCACGCTTCACGTAGTTGCACATCCTCTTATCTGCTGGCCTAGTCAATTTAACTTTGTATCTCCCGCTTTGTATTGGAGGGCAGTGAAATTTTCTAATTTCTCCTGTTTTTATCTTTTCTAATTAAATTTGTTGCGGGTCCCAAGACAATCAAAAGCGTCGGGATGTCTAGAGGCTTAAACCTCGGTTTCTTATGCAGACGCAATTGTGAATCCTGCCTTATAAGAGTTACAGTGATAGGAATGTGTGGTTGGATTAGTTTCAAAGAAAAAAAGGATAATTGAAAATATAAATTAATCAAATTGTAAGTAACAATATTGTCGATATCAGGTCGTCGTTCAATCCTGGAGCCTGAAGCAGAACTCATAGTGGTATCAGCGCATCCAAAACAAACATGGGGCAGAGCACCCTTGTTAAGGCTGGTGCCGGCTGAGGGCAGGGCTCGAGCGCACTATCGTATCGCGTACGGTGACTTCAACAACGACTTTGTGCTATCCAAGAGAGATGGTGCTACTGCTTTAAGACTTAGAAGACACCTGAAGAGTCAGGTCAGTGAAAGTTATAGTTCAAATACATATAACACCATGCTATCAATGTTCTTAGAGGTAATTTAAAAAATATTTGTCTAACAGGATCCCAAAACTTAAAAAAATGCTTCACTACTTTGTAATAGACGCAGTGCTATATGCTTTCTGGTTTCTACCTCCCCATCACCAAATGAGCCGCAGAGAGGCTGACCGCGTAAGGGCAACGTCCCGGAGTCCGGTAGGAGGGATGATACCTGAAGGGGTAGTCCGCGCGGAAAGGCCACGGACGCCAAGAACTTTGTAATAGTGGTCGGCCCAATGGTGAAACGGAGGCGATACGGTGTGTTATGGGGCTACGTATCGCCATCTCAAATGGAACGTACATGGTGCGTCCAGATCATAGCCCGCCCAAAAATATACGCAATCCATGAGTAAGAAAGGGGGTGGTGATTTATATTCTTGGAATTTTTGGATTGGAATGCTTTAATCCATTGGATTAACTCAAGAGGCTAGGGAAGACTCTGGAATGAATTACCTGCTGCTATGACATGTCCTTCTTTAAACGAGTTTTAAGAAGAGCATTTTTTACATCGGAGGCAAGGCCTAGCTGTTCCCCTTCCAAAGGTTCATGTGCGGCAGTGTCACTTACCATCAGGTGTGCTGCTTGCTCGTTTGCCACCACCGGCAATAAAATAAAGGACACCCGTTCACCCGTTTTTCTGCGGATTTCCGCAGAAGAACGGGTGTAACCTACATAGCACGAAGAATTAGCACGCTGAAGTGGCAATGGGCAGGCCACATCGCTCGACGAACTAACAACCGCTGGGGAAGAAAGGTTCTCGAGTGGCGACCACGTATCGGACGACGCAGTGTAGGACGCAAAATAGGTGGACCGACGACCTGGTGAAAGTTGCTGGGCGTCATTGGATGCAGGCGGCACAGAACCGCACTCTGTGGCGTAACATGAGGGAGGCCTACATCCAGCAGTGGACGGCGATAGGCTGAAATGATGATGATGAAGATATATATTTCGTGGAGATATTAACTTGGATCACTTTTACAGGCGACACTTGAACGACAACTGGAGCTGGAAGCACGGTTTGTATATCCTAGTGCCGAACTTAGGCGGAGTGCGCGCGCTCGCCGGTCACTTCAGGACTCGCCCGCTCCGCTCCGCCTCTATGTATCCGTTCGCATATCGCCCGACGTGCACAAACGCTGACCCGCCACCTTGTAGTGAGACTTGACAATACTATACGACCGAATAAAGGATGTCATTACAAATAACGCGTACTCTTATAGCAACACTATACACAAATATAGATAAATTATTTATATATTTATTATCTCTGATGTTAGCCTGATGCGTCCTCAGTAGTATCATTCTCGCAGAAAATTGAGGTCTAAGTATTGTGGTTCCTTCGGTGAGAGAGAAAACCGTCGACCCAAACCCCAACTTACAGGCGACCTGGCTGAGTCTCTAATATGGCGGCCTATCTCAGGTGAACTATCTGATCGCCTACCATCAGAGATTATAAAAAAGATGTGAATATTTGCCATTGTTTTCATTTCAGTTTCACAAAATTTAGGTACATATTTTTAAAAGTGATAAATGATATTTTTTTTTTGGTGTAGATCTCTTTGGTAATGATAAAATAAAAATTAAAATGCCAATTTTATAGTTTTGGTTGTGTAAATATGTGTAAATAAAAAAGACGTTATTAATAATTACATTCTTTATTTGCACGGATTATATATGAATAAATACAGATTGAGTGCATGTTATTTTCAAACTGCAGAAGCTCTTTTAAAGAATTCAAAAGTTGAAATTAATACTTCGAAGATGAGATTGATATATATATTATGTTCAAGGCACTAAATCTTTCATAACACTGCCATCTAACAAGCTGCCTATTTATATCTACATTTTAATTATAAAACGAAGTTACTTCGGTTTTTCGAAGTCGTTAAAAAACCCGGTTCGTAACTTAAAATTTGATAGAATTATATTTATGATTAGGAATGTTCGAAGTCTCACTACTTAAGTAACTTGTAACTTCGTCGAATGATAGACTGGTTCTGTTGAATGTGTAAAATATTGTGTGTTGACGGAATTGTTGTATTTAATGTTCATTTTAATGATTTTTTTTTATTATCAATACGACCGTCCCCACAAAATATTTGCCGCATACACGCATAGGGTCGGCCCGAGCCGATCACATCGGCAGTATTAAAATAATTTGTGTGTGATTGAATGCATAATACGTAGTTATTTAACGATTATATCGATAATGTCATATACCGATTCATCGATAACTTTATATTTTTAACGATACATCACTAGTTGATTTGCCATTGATACGAAACGCCAGTGAATAAGTTTATTCTCATTATATTAAGTACGAACTAATATTTAATTCATAGTCCTTTTCTTTGTGCCATTTGAAGCTTTATACAATTATTGCCGACTACTTAAGTAACTATTTGAGAAGTGTAATAGTTTTGTAGTGAAAAAGAGTTTAATAATTTATACTGTTGACATCTTAAGGATGTCCAAATAACGATGTGAATTATAAATATATCGATATTTTGTGAAGAGAGGACATGAAAGTAATTAGTTATTTATTTTTATTAAAGCATTCGTTATATACAAGAGAAAAAATAATTTGCGATTTTTATATTTTTTAATATTTTTTTGGCACTGCGTAAGTACAAAAATCAATGCAATAGATTTGTTTTGTAAATATGTGTATACAAATAATAAAATTAATATAAAATATTTAGTTATTATAATTAAAATATTATAAGAGCTATTTTAACTTAGTTTTAAGACGAAGTGGATCAAAATTAAAATAATAAATTTTTAATTTGATTTTGTGTTTTTCTTTTATTCACACATCATTATTCAACATTTCAGCGCATATACGTCCCACTTTTGGGCTCGAGCTTCCTCCACAATAGAAGAGAAAGGAGCTGGCCAAGATTGTATGGACGTTTGCCCCACTTGTAAATATTCACATACAGACATGAGATTGGTCGTATTACATAGTATTTGGCCTCTAGATTACAAATCAACGAAAAAAATATCCCTAGAAGTTGTAGTTATTTTTTAAAATAAGTTTTTTAATTTGTTGCTATGATACAAATATCAGGCGCTTTGAACAAAATATAATATTTTTTTTTACAAATAGGTATAGCCTGAACGCTAACCTACGTCTACGCTACGTCGTAGCCTGAACTCTTATAGCTGTTGAAACAACTGACGGAAAGTACCTTGTCAGTGTTGTCAACAGAGCAATATACTAAACATCGATGCATGGAATCCACTCGATAGATATAGCATACGATATATTAAATTCATTCGATATTTTTTTTTTCTTTGTGATAAATATTTTATTGGTTTGATGTATTATTTTTTCATAAAAACATAGTGTCAGTGGAAAATAAACCTAATAATAGTAATAAAACCTTTTCGAGACTATTATTTTTAAAAAGTTTTGTAGTATGAAGACGAAGAATTTATGACCGTTTTAATTCAATTATTCTGATTTATGGCATCATTATTAATAGAATAATAAAAATCAATAATAAAGTTGTCCTAAAATATTATCTAGATATATGGAGCACGATACTATATGATATTTAGAAAATCGTATAGAATACTATACGTTTTTTATACTAGAATTCTATAGGATAGTAGTGATCAATTCAAAGAATAAGAGTGTCAGTTCAATGGTTAGATTTTTGCTTGACCTACATAATTACATAACCAATTGAGTTTATTTTAGCTACCTAACTAACGAACACGTTAATTGACTGATTGTTTTTGTGAGCTTAAATTACTTCTTTGACAAATATATATCTAGCGTGAATGTACAAATAATTAAGCTTAAGTTAATATACCCATTGCATTTAGTAAATGCAAAACCTTAACAATACGTTCTGATATCGAAATGTTCATAATTGCATTTTTGAATCGATAGAAGCAAAATCGATACACAGGTTAATCTCTATTATTTTACATACACTATCGTCCAAAGAAAATGGCAATTAAGGTAAAATGAATAATTGACTAACATTTTTATTGCGAGAATAGTGCCTGCTAGTTTAGCATAAAAATGGAAAAATGGTTAACAACAGAAAATGCAAATTGTGTTGGTATAAAGATAAGTCGAATCTGTAGAAGTTTTAATTGTAATATTAGATATTTTTCGTACATCCGGGGCAGATCTTGGCCACGTCCTTTACCTATAATACCACGCTCATATAGTCATCTATTTTATGTTTTTGTTCTCATGTTATATGCATATTAATCACTTAGTCGTCTTTTGCGACACCCACGGGCAAGATAGGGAGTGGTGAATTGTACTTTTATTCCTGTCATCGCACAGATTCTTTTATTATTACCTGCACAAGGTCATTAGGAGGGAGAGTACACCGTCCTGCCATCACTGCAATTGCGACGAGGACACGGCGTAGCATACGCTCGAGGTCTGTGATACTTGGGTAGAGCAGCACCGTGAACTCGTCGCATTCATCGGTGCCGACCTGACTGGGACGCGGTCGCAGCCTTCTGCGAGGCAGTAGTCTCGCGGAAGGAGGCGGCGGATCGCCTGCGCGAGGAGCGCAGCCTCGATGAGACGATCCGCTGTCGGCGAGTACCTGCACTTCATGCCGCCCTAGCCGAGGCCGCGGGTGACGTGACCGGGGGATTTGTCCGTCACCCGCCGAGAGGCTGACCGCGTGAGGAAAGACCGACGTCCTCCCAGAGGGGGGTATTCCGTCGGGCAGGCCACTGACGTCAAGTCACCCTGCTCCGGTGGTCAGCCCAACGACGAAGGAGACGTGCATCGTGGGTGGGTTGTGGGTGTGCGTGCTTACGCCCCTCTGTCGCCCCGGACGGAGTGATGCGAGGAGAGCACCGACCGCAACCCACCCAAAAAAAAAAAACACATTCTTTTATTATACAATTAAAATTATACCTGTTGGTTTTTTTTTTGCGGTGATGTAGTATGAATGCAATTTACCACCCATTATTTTGCCCAGGTTGTC
This sequence comes from Lymantria dispar, assembly GCA_032191425.1. Lineage (NCBI taxonomy): Eukaryota > Metazoa > Arthropoda > Insecta > Lepidoptera > Erebidae > Lymantria > Lymantria dispar. The sequence goes on from CM063452.1 coordinate 33,189,164, forward strand.
GTAAAAGCCAAATAAGTGATATTATATACATGTAACATCTATGAAAGAGGAAGGAATTTTTAAAATAAAACTACACCACGCTGTGACCGGTATGTTATAGTAGGTTAATGTCCCTATTATTATAGTGGGGGCTCGAGCCCAGCTATATACGACATATATTAGTTGAAATGATGGAACCATCAAAGCACACACAGTATTTGTTTTAAGTTTTATTTTAATCGCGTTCATAGAATTGCTCCAAAAAACTGAACGATATTATCAGTTTGAAGAGCTAGCTAACCTAAATTCTAGAAAGTTAGACGAGTTAAATTTTGATATTGACTTTTAAAAATCTATGTTTTATTTATTTTTATGCACATAGGTTTTCAACAGAAACTCAGTTTAAATTAACAATTTGTAGAACTAGGAATTTAAATTCTAGAAAGTTAGACTTGTTAAATTTTGATTTTGGATTTTGGAATTTTTGTTTATATCGACCATATCGCCCTATTCCTGTAAAAAAGACGTAAATACACTTTTTTTTTTGGGGTTGGTTGCGGTCGGCGCGCTCCTTACACCACTCCGTCCGGGGCGACAGAGGGGTGTAAGCACGCACACCCGCAAACCACCCGCGATGCACGTCGCCTTCATCGTTGGGCTGACCACCGGAGCAGGGTGTCTTGACGTCAGTGGTCGGCCCGACATACAATACACTTGCGCCCAAAATGTTTTATTGCGTGAATAAAGCGAGCATCATCATGGTTTACATCTTCTGTCAAAATCTTGTGAATAAATGCAAAAATACTATAATTTTGCGATTTTAGAAAACATAAAATGCCAGCATAAAATAGAGGTATGCATATTTACATTTATACGCTTTACAATATTATCCCGTTCATAAAGTCATAATTATGTTTACGTAAATTTTAAAGGAAGATTTACAAGAAAATTTTTAACGCAAGTATACTTAAATACTTGTTCCAGCATTGTACAATCTAGGAATTATGTGTAATTCTAATTACTTATTTCTTCTACGAAACTTTTAGGTGACAGTTTATGTGTAATTATTGTTACATACTTTTCATTTGTTTTATTTTCCGTTAAAGAACAACGTGATTATACTTACAATGCTAGACTACAATGAAATTAATAAGAGAAGAAAGCCGTAAGTAGATTTAAATAAGTTCATATATTTGAAAATACATGGCGTAAAAGCAATAATTAAACTTACCCCTGCAAATATTCTTTGCGTTTCGTGGAACACAGAAGTAAGAGTATTTTTTTAGATTATCCCGAAGTACATTAAGCTGTTTCTAAATTAAAAAAAACAGGTGTAGTTGAAGGCAACTGTGACCTACGATTTTCCTTTTGAAACATATTTCTAGAACTCATAATTAAAAATATAGGACATTCTTTCAAGCTCCTGAAAAGTTGGCAAAAATCATTTACTTCTTTCTTCCAGGAATAGTGCGATATGTTGTGTTTGAGGCAGATTTTTCTCAAATTCACATGCACGCTTTCTATTTATTTTTGATGTGAAACATCTATAGGCAAGGGTGAACCAGATCGTTGGCGTGGCGTTAACGCCACGTTTCGGTTTGTACATTTGTGTACGCAACCATAACTTGTTTTAGAATTTTGTACAACGCCATCTAGTGTGCTCAAAATAAATTATTAACCTAAACACATACCTATAGAGTATACTAATGAAAATAAATGTTTATTGAATAAAAATCATCATTTTCTGGAAATAAACCGTAATATTTTATTAATAATTTATGCTATATTAGTTCTTATCGTAATCTGTTCTTTTATATATATATTATATTTGTACAAAAATAATTTCGATGTTTCACATCTGCCAGGCGTCCTAAGCGACGGCTTCCTTTAATTTAAAGGCAACTATTTTCGATGTTTACATGTTCATAGTCGTGGCAGGATTGAAACAATTCTAACTATGTAGTATTGGAAGGACCGACTCTCGGTCTCTCGGTTTCTAAAAATTTATTACAAACTCGATAAAATCTGTAAAACATCATCATCATTTGATGATGATGTTTTGCCTGCCCTTATCCCACGCTAAGTGGGGTCGGCACAACATGTACTTACCTTCCATAACCTCCTATCGGCCGTCATATCTGTACTCACCCTTTTCATACGCATGTCCTCATTCACACAGTCTATCCATCTCTTTTTGGGTCGCCCACGCTTCTTTCGTCCATCCACATTCATATCGATAACCCGCCTTATCACATGGCTTTCATCCCTCCTCATCACATGTCCATACCAAGACAACCTCGCGCTCCTAATCTTCTCTATCACTGGTGCTACTTTCATGCTTCCCCTAATATACTCATTTCTTATCTTATCTAACCTTGTGACCCCACACATCCATCTTAGCATACGCATCTCTGTGGCGTGTAATCTTCTCTCATCCATCTTTTTCAATGCCCAACATTCAGATCCATACATAGCAACAGGTCTGATGACACTCTTGTATATTTTCCCCTTAAGTTTAAGGGGCATCCGTGCATCGCATATTGTTCCCGAGACCTGTCGCCACTTCATCCATCCTGCATTCATTCTACGATTTACCGCCCGGTCGATGTTGCCGTCGTCTTGGAGAAGGGAGCCTAAGTACTTAAAGTCGGAGCAAACCGGTAGGGGTATCCCATCTAGGCCAATGTGAAAGAATTGGGAAGAGTCACCAAAGCTGCAGAACAGATGTTCAGTCTTGGTGCGGCTGATCCTAAGGCCTACTCTCTCCAACCTCTCTCGCCATTTCTCCAGTCTACTCTGTACTCCAGCTGCCTCCTCTCCAACGAGGACAATGTCATCTGCAAACAGCATACACCACGGTGCTTCCTCCTGTATGTCTGATGTCAGAGCATCCATCACCAGGAGGAACAAATAAGGGCTTATGGCCGAACCCTGGTGCAAGCCTACAGTGACACTGAACTCATCAGTGACACCGGCTTCGGACCGGACATTCGTACGTGCTTCTGCATACATAGCTTTCACTAATCTCACATACTTCCCCGGCACTCTTCGTTCTTTCAAAGCCCACCACAGAACTTCCCTGGGAACTCGATCGTACGCCTTCTCTAGGTCAATAAATACCATGTGCAGGTTTTTACGCGCACTTTGGTATTTCTCCATGAGTTGGCGTAAAGCAAAAATTGCATCCGTGGTTCCCAGTCCTGGCCTAAAGCCAAACTGGTTCTGGGTTATTTCACTTTCCTCTCTCATTCTTTTCTCTATCACTTTCTCCCAAATCTTCATGCTATGTGACATGAGCTTTATTCCTCGGTAGTTGTTACATTCTTGTACGTCACCCTTATTTTTAAAGATAGGCACCAGTGAACTGGTACGCCATTCGTTCGGGATCGACTCTTCATATAACAACTTATTAAAGAATAAAGTCAGCCACTTCCATCCATCCGCTTGTAAAACCTTCCATACTTCTACAGGTATATTGTCTGGGCCAACCGCTTTACCTCTTTTCATACTCTGGACAGCCATTCTTACTTCGTCTAAGCTTACTTCTTCTACCAAACCCAGATTGGTCGGTAGGTCGACTACCTTTCCACTCCAGACGTTCTCTTCATTCATTAATGTTTGAAAATAACTCTTCCACCGGCCTTTTATTTCTTCATCGCTGGTCAGAACTCTTCCATTATCATCTTTTATACATTTAACGTGCACGATATCTCTAGCATTCTTTTCTCTCGCTTTCGCCAGGCGATACAGTTCCTTTTGTCCCTTGGAGCTCTCAAGACTTCGGTATAATTTGTCTTGGGCCTTAGCTCTAGCGATCGCTATACCTTTCTTACCCTGCTTCTTGCATTCCATATAGGCTTCTTCTTCTTTCTTCTTTTCTGCTCTTTCAATACCGGGTTATCGTCATTTACGCCTTTCCATTCTTTGAATGCATTCTTCTTTTCTTTCAAAACCTTTTGGACACACTCATCCCACCACCACGTATCTTTAGCAATCACTCCTTTACCTTTCGTCTCACCCAGCACATCCTTCGCCACTTCCCTCACACATGAGGCCATCTCGTTCCAGCATTCATTTACCGAGTTATCCTTCATTCTATTTTCCATCTCACTCATTTTATCAACCACTCTCTTCCGGAATTCATGCGCACAATCCTCTTTCTCAATCATAAACCACTTAATTTTTGGTGGGGGCCTAGGTTTAAACCCAGCTATCGGTCCTGTGATTTTAATCTCCAGTAACAATAGGCGATGCTGGGAAGTTAGAGGCTCACCTGGGATTACTTTGCAGTCTACAACTGCGCGTATGTTCGTTCTTCGAAGGAGGAAGTAGTCAATTTGGGTTCGGTGGTTCCCACTTTGATATGTTATCAAATGTTCATCTCGCTTTTGGAAAAAGGTATTAACAATAGCCAAATCGAACGCTGTTGCAGCCTGCAGCAGTGTTACACCCTCTGAATTCCTCCTGCCTAAGCCCCAACCCCCATGCACCCTCTCATAATCTCCTTTCATTCTTCCCACATGACCATTAAAATCACCCCCTATGTACACATTCTCACATTGTGGGATATTCATTAATATTGAGTCAAAATCCTCCCAAAACTTACCTTTCACTACATCATCGCATCCAACCTGTGGCGCATACACACTTATAATGTTCAATATTAATTTTTCCCACACCATTTTCACTACTATAATTCTATCATTCACTCTTTTTACATCCGTCACACATTTTTTCAGATCCTTATCCAACACCACACTCACTCCATTCCTCTTACCATCACTTCCAGAATAGAAAAATTTGTAACCCATTCCGATCTCTCTAGCTCTCGTACCCTTCCATCTTGTCTCTTGCACACAGGCTACATTCACTCTTCTTCTTTCTAGGACATCCGCAAGCTCACTTCCTCTTCCAGTCATCGTTCCTATATTCCAACTTATCATCCTCATTCTTACTTCACGGACTCGCGTCTTACGTCGCACCCGTCCCTGATGCGACAACCCTTGTCCATTTGCCGCAGGCACCGGGTGCTGCGCCTGCGCGTCGCTTACGGGGAACGCCCTAACATTTTCACACATTCCATTTGCTCTTACGTCCATGTTGTCTATAGTTCCGGCTATTTGTTTTATGACCGGCCGCCTGCCTGACGTCAACCCTCCTCAGGAATTTTCGTTAATGGGAAAGGGGATGGGAATATGGAGGATGTGGTAGGAACTGGGTTAGGGGACACTACTGCCATGAGATATAGGATAAGAATATGACAGGAGCGGCTGGAGCAGTCCGGGATCGCGTGCCCGTAGCGACACTAACCAGTTAACGGACAGTCAACTGGTAGTGACACCCTCTGAACTATAATCGGATAAAATCTGTAAAACATTTAATTTTTTTTTTTAATAATACAGGATTTCAGCGAAAACTGCATCTAGGTTAATTGTTCGAAGAACTAGCAACCACAATTCTAGGAAGATAGACGAGTGTAATTTGACTTTTCAATTTTTCGTTTATGTTGGGTTATTCTTTGACTAATATCTTACATATACCTGGAGTGTTGTGTAAGACAGGGTGAATATGTGTGATGTATTCAATTTATATATTGATAAGCTTTTCTTATTTGTTCGTAGTAATTTGGTCTACTGTGTGGTGACGAAGTAGTACCTACGGAATGACTAAGAGATTATAATACACAGCCAACATTTATGCAAGAGAAAGAGAACTCGAAATACCAACCTGACCAGGTTATAGTAGGCCAATTTCCTTCCAATTGTGGAGGTGGCTTAATCCCACTAGTGATGATGATGAATTTGATAGTTGCACTTAGTTGTCATATAGATGTAGTGTGTGTCAACAACTTGAACTTCGTCCCACTGCTGGACTCGAGCTCCCTTCTGCGTAGAAGTGGCTTTTTTTCACATGTACTTTGAATTTTAACAGTGTTTATGGTAATTTATGTGAATATTAATTGCGAGTTTAATTTTAAATATGTTATATGTATATTAGTCTTAGTCGCTTAGTCGTTTTTAACAACATTCACGGGTACTAAAGGGGTTGGTGTATTATATTCTTACTCTATCACCACATGGATAATCACTAACTATAATCCTACCAAATTGTGGATGACGGCTTACAGCAACTGGAATAAAATGCATATAAATAGAAAGAATATCATTCATCATTTCGGCTCTTACAAGTCCCACTGCAGGGCACGAGTCTCCACCATAATAGGAAGAAATGTTTTTTTTTTTTAAAGACAACTAACTCTCTGCACTAAGGAAATTAATCCTTGTATTGCGGAGGTCTTTACAAACATATAATTAACGGACACAAATTACATCCAGACTCAGAACAACAATTTGTGGATCGCAAAGTATTGTCCTGCGCAGGATTCGAACCCGCGACACTGGCACTGTAAGCACTACGCCATCTGTGCAGTAAATTGACCATACTATATATGCATGCTGGTCAGACAGGTTGGGATAGCGTTTTATTTCGTGTTTTTCCTCACTTGTACAGAAGTTATATGCGCATTATATCCCTTAGCCCTCTTATATGACATCCACGGGCAAGATAGGGAATGGTGAATTGTATTCTTACTCCGTCACCACACGGAATTTATAGTCAGAGATAATATATGTCTATTCCTTACTCATAGTGTATTTATCTATGATGATCACAGACAATATAAACATTGACATCAGTTTATATTTTATGAAAGCATGTACACATAATGTTTGTATAGTTATTATTTTTATATAATTCTATGGATTAGTCAAGTCATCCACATTTTTTCTTTGTATAGATAAGTTTTATATCCATAAAAAGATATTTGAGATAAAGATAATAAAATGTCAAAACCAATTGATAAAGAAGTTTATTCATGTAAGCTGTACAGCAATCGATTCTTCATTTTATGCTGCATGGGCGGCGCTTTAGCCTGTGGTACTACACACTGCTTAGTCACACCTTTGGACCTCGTCAAGTGCCGTTTGCAAGTAGACCCAACTAGATACAAGTCCATATTCACAGGATTCAAAGTTTCTTATCAAGAGGCAGGCATAAGAAACCTCGTCAAAGGCTGGGCACCTACTTTTATCGGATACTCTTTACAAGGCGGAGCTAAATTCAGCGGTTATGAGTACTTCAAATACGTTTACTTCAAAATGGTGAATGAGGAAAACGCTTATATATATAGAACAGCGTTATATTTAGCGGCATCTGCATCCGCTGAATTTATAGCGGACATTTTTTTAGCACCATTAGAAGCTGTTAAAGTGCGTATGCAAACTACACCAGGATATACATCTCAAATGAGGAAAGCAATGCCACACATGTTAAGTTGCGAAGGCGTAGGAGTATTCTACAGAGGCTTGGCACCTTTATGGGGTCGACAGGTACCATATACAATGATGAAGTTTGCGTCTTTCGAAAATATTTTAGTATACTTATACGACAATGTGGTTCCTAAGAAAAGAGAGAATTGTACGAAGGGAGAACAACTGGTAGTGACATTTACAGCTGGCTATATAGCTGGTGTATTATGTGCTATCGTATCCCATCCTTCAGATACTATAGTGTCCAAGCTGAATAAAGAACCAGGCTCTTCTATAAGTGGAATAATTTCAGAGGTTGGAATTGTAGGAATATGGCGTGGTTTATTGGCTCGTATTATTATGATCGGTTCACTTACTGGAATGCAATGGTTTATTTATGATGCGTTTAAAGTATACACCGGTATGCCACGTCCACCCCCGCCACAGATGCCAGAATCTTTAAGAAAGAAATTAGCAGAAGAAGCTAAGAAAAACAAATAACGAACAGTGAATGTTCACAAATTGATAATTTTGAATTTTATTGGATTTTTTTGGACTTCAACGTGAAGTGGATGACGTGGCTAATATAAAAGTATTATTTATATGATTTTGTAACTTATATTATTTTGATGCGACATATCGCAAATTGTTAATGTATACTTTGATTATATTATATATAATAACGTTAGGTTATTATGAATATTTTATTTTTATTATTTTATTTTGCAGTTTATTATTATTATTTTCTGTGTGGTGACAGAATAAAAAGACCACTCACCACCCTCTCTCTTGCCCGTGGGTGTCGTAAAAGACGACTACAGAATAATATGCCTAACGCGATCATTTTTTGACAGGGCCGTCTCGTTTCCAAGTTTTGTGTCTCGTTGTCCTAAGTTGGTTTTTGCCAACAGAGAACAAAAATAATCATTTATTGTACTGATTTTTTTTTTGTGGGTGGGCTGCGGTCGGCGCGCCTCCGCACCACTCCGTCCGGGGCGACAGAGGGGCTTAAGCACGTAACTCCTGCAACCCACCCGAAAACTACGTCGTCTTCGTCGTTGGGCCGACCACCGGAGCAGGGTTACTTGACATCAGTGGTCGGCCCGACGGTACAGTAGTGTCGCCGCAGCCCAGGACACAGTATGGTAGCCCCTAATAGCCCTCACCGCCATGGCCCTCTGCGGTCGTCGCAGGAGGGCTTTGTTGCGGACGGTGAGGGACTCCGACCAGATAGGAGCACCATACAGTGCCATGGACCGCAGGATGCCGACGTAGAGACGCCGGCATGACGACCCAGGACCGCCAGTGTTCGGCAGAAGCCTTCCCAGCGCCGCGGCCGACTTGACGAGCCTCGGGACGAGCTGGGCAAAGTGTGGCCCGAAATTCTACTTTGAATCGAGGTGCAGACCCAGATATTTTATCTGGGCCTGCACCGGCACGGCAACCTCAGACACACTGACGTGTGCTCCTCGGGGGGGACCTCGGCGTGGGCCATGGAAAAGGAGGGCCTCGGTTTTGTCCAACGAGACCCTCAGACCCAACATACCAATCCAGTCGATGACGAGCGCCACTCCTTCCTCTGCCAATCGGGCAGCCCCCCGGAAGTCCGCCCGCTTCACTGTGATCAAGGTGTTATCTGCGTAACAGATGACCCCCATCCCAGGAAGGAGCCGACCCCGTAGGAGCCAGTCGAACACGACGTTCCACAGCACCGGACCGAGGATTGAGCCTTGTGGGACGCCGCACTCTACCCGTTGGCGGTGTATACGCCCGTCGCCCCCCTCCCGAGCACGTACCTTCCCTCGAGGTACGCTTCCAACAGTCTCATAAGATACGTAGGCACTCCATGGTACCGGAGTGCCTCCTTCAATGTCTCGTGTGGGAGACTGTTGAAAGCGTTTTTTATATCGAGCGAGACTGCGAGGACAACTTCCTTTTTGGCCACCGCTTCGGTGGCCAAAGACTTCAGAGCGGCCAGCGCGTCAATTGTTGACCGGCCGCTCCTAAGCCCGTACTGTCTCTCTGACAGTCCCGGCCCGATTCCCTCGAGGTGCTGAACGAGACGGTCTGCGAGCACCTTCTCTAACAATTTAGCCATCTCATCCAGCAGCACCAGTGGTCTGTATGCGGAAGAGGAGTCAGCTGGGCGGCCCTCCTTTCGCAGTAGGCACAACCGTCCACACTTCCATTGCTCCGGAAACTGCCCGGACCTCAAACACGTGTTGAGCAGTTCCCGGAGTTCACCCTTGAGGTATTTCGCGGCGATGCCAAGTACGAGACCCGGGACACCGTCCGGACCAGGCGCCTTCCTTTTCCCACGAAGTCGGGAGAGAGCCACTTCCATTTCTTGGTCGGTAATGAGTGAAATAGGGTTTTCCATCTCCACCACCGACCAAGAAGCCATTCTGGGAGGAACGTGCCCCACAGAACGCGGGAACAGTTCCTCCATTAGCCCTGACAGGAGACCCGGGTCAATTGATTCGATAATGGGGGCGCCGCGGGCACGGAGCTTGTTACGCGCCCGTTGATATGGGCGCCCCCATGGATCTCTGTCAATGCCCGCCAGAAGCTCTTCACGGGCCCTCTCCTTCGCCTGGCTGATGGCCAGCTGCAGTGTCTTCTTCCTTGTTCTGTATTCTCTCCGCAGCTGACCCTCGAGGACGTCATCCCTGTTGCCTCTCTGACGGCATCGGACGTAGGCACGCCGCGACCGGTTAGAAGCCACCCGGAGATTAGCAATCTCGGGTGACCACCAGTAAACTTGACGACGTGCCGGCATCTGTCGAGCTCTTGGCATCGCCGCATCACATACTGCCTCAAGCGCACTCCTCATACGACCTGCGAGCCCCTCTACATCTGTGGGTAGCTGTCCTGCTATACCCCAGCGCTGTACTATGGCAGACTCCCGGACCATTTCCAGATCAAGTTGACCAATGGCCCATTTTGGGAGTCCACCTCTTCTTCCGCACCGGGGCCCTAGTGGTCCCCGAGGGGAGGAGATCTCGAACCGTATATATCGGTGGTCCGAGAGAGTCTCCACCCCTTCTTCTACTCTACAGTCACTCACCTCGCGAGCCGGGGGTAGCAAACGATAGGTCCACAATAGACCCACCCCGATACCGCACGCATGTGTGGATTGTCCCTCTGTTAAGGAGAGACAGACCGGAGAGTAAGGACCACTGTTCGACGGCCGCGCCCTTCATATTTGTCGTGGGGCTCCCCCACGCGCGAGACTTCGCGTTGAAGTCGCCAAGTACCACAATTTTTCTCGGCGACTGACGGCGAACCGCGGCGCTGACAGAGTCCAGGAATAACTGAAACTCCGCTAGGCCGCGGTTGGGGAGAAATAAATTCCAATAATGGCGTAATCTCGCCACCCCACCACAACGTATTCATTGCCCCTCTCAAGAGGAGAGAGGGGAGGGCCGGCGCATCCTCTGAACAGCTACGTCTTCTCTGAGGTCCCCTGTCCAATTTGGCGAGTGGGGGACAAAATAGGGCTCACTGGCCACAACTAAATCTATGTCCCACTCCGCCATGGACTGTACAAGTAGATCTTGAGCCCCGGCGCAGTGGTTCAAATTTGCCTGGAGGAAGCGTACTCTGTCTCCCATTAAGTGGACATTTCGGTTTCCTCCTGTGCTCTGCAGCTACTGCTTGATGCGGTGGCTCGAGGTCCTTGAGCCACCTTGCCTTTCGATGAGGGGGCTTTGCAAAGCCTTGCCCCCATCATATGCTCTGCTGGGCGACCAGCGGCGACGCACACCGCACAACGTGGCGTAGCAGCCGCACATGCAACTGACTTGTGTCCACTGCTACCGCAACGGAAGCAAAGTTCAGAGCGGTTGACAGCGGACGGGTATAGCGGGGCTGTATGCCCCAGTTCCAGGCACCGGAAGCACTTCAATGGGAGGTTTTCCAGCACTTGAACGCCAGCCGAGCTCCAGCCAACCAGGAGCCTTCCTGCATCAGCGAGCATTTTAGCGGCAGCAACGGGGCAACGCACCTTGACCATGCCCATGCCGCGGGATCCACGCTGGATTGGTCCAACCTGGACTTCCGCGGCGTCACAGCTACATGTGCGGGCCACTGCTGTTCGCACCTTCTCCTCCGTGGCAGAGTCATCCATTCCAGTCACCCGGATATTGACACGTTTGACAGGGCGGATGACATCCGCCACACCTACGAGCGCCGTGCGCAAATTGGTGGCCAGCTGGTCAGCAACTTCCATGGACTGGGACTTATGCAATTGCAGGACCCTGGCCCCAGTCACAGAGCGCCTTATTTTGAGACCCTCCTTAATACCCATCTCCTGAAGATTGACTCCCTGCTCGGCGCGGAGCATGGCGTCAGCATATGTAACCCCCTTTTTTTCAGCCTCCGGCTGCAATTTCACGATTACAGCCGGGGAGCGGGGAACGGCAAGTGCAGCCTTTAGTTTCTTTTGCGCCACAACAGCCGGGGCAAGAACTGTGGACGGCGCAACGGTCGCGGGGGTTTGTGCAGGGAGGGAAGATTTTTTCTTCCCCTTCTTCACTACGGTTGCCCAGCTATCCGTAATCACCGGATGGACCGACGGAGTGACTGCCGGAGTCCTCGGACCCACCCTGTGGAACATCGGCTACAACTGGCCGTTGAGAGGGAGCCTCCCGTCCAGGCTGGGCGTGATTTGTTACACCGACGACACGCTCGTCACAGCCCGCGGTGGGACGCTAGAAGAGGCGGTAAGCCTGGCGACCTCAGGCACCGAAGAGGTGGTCTGGCGGATCGAGGCGCTGGGGTTGAGGGTCGCCCTGGACAAGACAGAGGCCATCTTGTTCCATGGGTGCCGTATGAGACCTCCCATCGGCGTCTCGATCACCGTCCATTCGGTTGAGATCAGTATCCGGGCCCATATGAGGTACTTAGGCCTGGTGCTCGACGGGCAATGGTGGTTCCGGGAGCATTTCCGCAGGCTCGCTCCACGGCTCGTCGGCGCGGCGTCCGCCCTATCGTGGCTTATGTCGAACGTGGGTGGACCGAGCGCTGCGGACCGAGCGCTGCGTGCCGATGGCTGTACGCGGCCGGGGTCCCTGACCGTCCGTCTGAGGGCCCTCTTGTGGCGACCACAGAGGGTCACGGCGATCAGGGCCATACGCGGTTACCGCACGGTGGCGACGGAGGCAGCGTGCCTATTGGCCGGGACTCCCCCGTGGGACCTGGAGCGGAAATGCTCGCCGGATTGTATCGGCAGGTGACGGGGGTGCGAGCGGAGGGCGGTGTGATCCCGTTAAGGGAGCTCACCACCTGGCGCGTCGACGCCCGCCGAGATGTCATTGCCCGTTGGGCAGTCCGGCTGGAGAGGCCTCGGTCCGGGTTGCAAACCGTGGAGGCAGCGGATGGTGCAGTGGTGCAGTGGTTGGAAAGGCGGCACGGGGTGATCTCCTTCCGACTGGTGCAGGTTTTAACGGGGCATGGGTGCTTTGCCAAATACCTGCACAAGGTCGTTAGGAGGGAGAGTACACCGTCCTGCCACCACTGCGATTGCGACGAGGACACGGCGCGCCATACGCTCGAGGCCTGCGCGGCTTGGGCAGTGCAGCGCTGTGAACTCGTCGCAATCATCGGTGCAGACCTGACGCTGCCGGCTATCACTAGGGCGATGGTCGACAGCGTCGGGAATTGGGATGCGGTCGCAGCCTTCTGCGAGACAGTGATCTCGCGGAAGGAGGCGGTGGATCGCCTGCGTGAGGAGCGCAGCCTCGATGAGGAGATCTGCCACTGGCGACTGGGGCGGCGTAGGCGCAACTACTTGCGCCTCATGCCGCCCTAGCCGAGGCCGCGGGTGACGTGACCGGGGATCTATCCGTCACCCGCCGAGAGGCCGACCGCGCGAGGAAAGACCGACGTCCTCCCCGAGGGGGGGACGTCGGTCGATGGGGGGGTACACCAATAGGGGGTATTCCGTCGGGCCGACCACTGATGTCAAGTAAACCTGCTCCGGTGGTCGGCCTAACGACGAAGGCGAGGTGGTTTTCGGGTGGGTTGCGGGTGTTGCGTGCTTACGCCCCTCTGTCGCCCCGGACGGAGTGGTGCGAGGACCGCGCCGACCGCAGCCCACCCAAAAAAAAAAAAACTGGTAAAATATAATGTGTTTTGCCCCAGTGCTGCATCACAATTTATAAAGTCTCTTTTAAAGCGAGGGCAGGCTTTAAGGCGTCAATATTCACAGAACTAGTTTTTGATTTTAAAGCAGTTTCGTAGTCTTCGTACATTTAAAAAAATATCCACCTCAACGAAAAACAAAAAAGATTATATAAATTATATAATACAGTGAAATATATAAAACAGTAATAGAAATGGCCCTCGAGAACAAACCCTCAGACTGGGTTTCCTCGAACAACAATATCAATCTTACAATCTTTTATCCTGGCTCCAGAATCAATAGCATTTATATAAATATACGAATTATCTTAATATAGATCGCTAAAGATCAAAATTCGTAGAACTAAAACCAATTAGGTCTAAGAGAGTTCTTTATTTAGCTACAAAGTGTACCTATAATAACTTGAATATATTCCAATATCGTGAAATTGGTATATAAAATAGTACGGGCCATCTCTTAACTACTAAAACACTGAAATATACAATGGAAAAAGCAGGTTGTAATAGCACTAGAGGATCGTATACAAAGGAGTCTGATATCCTTTCTGGTAATAACAATAATATGGGGATTTATTCGAGTACCGTGCCCCACTTACGGGATTTAGTCGGTCCGCTCTCGGCCCTACAGTGACCAGAGGTAAATGGAGCCGCCACCCAAAACTATGTTTTATAAGTGGTCGGATCATGATCTCAAACATCGGCCGACCCATTTAACATAATCTGGCAGATCCGTACAGCCTGTTCGCGAGATACTCCCTATTTGTTTTATGATTTAGGTGAAACCATTTTCTGGGAATACTTTGTTTTATCTAAAGTTAAGGCTCTGTAAGTATCCAATATATGTATTAAAGCTTTTTCCGAACCCGTTCGCTGTTAGATTTTTATTACAGGTCATTTGAATAGTCTATATTTTATTTGACTACATTTTGTATTATGGTATTGATTTAGTTTTTATAGATATAAATGTTCTTTTATGTTGACTCAGTAAGAATTTAATTTATTACTGCCTTATTTCTGGATGTCGTAAAAGACTACTAGAAGATATAATATGAAGATCTGATATGAAGATATCTTTACAAGAGGAAAAATAATCGAAATTATAAAATCTATAGGGACCTGTTTGACTAACTTGCTATTGTAAGCCAATTGCCCTTCTATTTTGGAGGCAGCTTGAGCTCACTTCGGTCAACAGTGTGATGTAATTGAGCTGCGATGATATCTTTATTTTTAATTAAAATTATTATTCTGGCAAGTCTAAAATCGGTGTATCATTTCATTGAGTTCATTAATTACTAGCAACCCGCCCTCGTTTCGCTTCGGTTTCAGTCGCCTTTCCCGCGAGTTCCCGTTCCCGTGGGAGTGCTGGAATAAAATATAGCCCATCTTACTGCCTGGTATTATAGCTTTCCATCGGTGTCCAAGAATTTTTGAAATCGGTTCTTTGGTTTAACCGTGAAAGCGTATCAAACAAACAAACAAACTTTCGCATTTATAATATTAGTAAGGATTGGTCATATTCATTTGTTGATAACCTCATGATTTACCAACGAAAAAGTATAGGTAGAGGTACACTACACTTTGTTAACAATCGATATTTTAACTTAAATTTCATTTATAGTACTGCTGCTGTGAATAAAGTTGTATCTATTCTTGGAAGTCTACGATAAACGGAGACCCGCGATGATTTCCTTGTAGTTATGCTCTTGATAAGGACATTTTCACCCCTAAACATATAGCTCTGGCGACTCGTCTCTCACCAGCTGCTTAAGGCAAGCTAGAATTGAAATTCCTGCGGACATTCTTCGATTTCCACTCCAGCCAGCCAATAAAGATGAGCTGGAGATGAGGTCCTGACTGACTCTCTGGGGCATTCAGGACTGTAGTTTGGACATCACATTTAGCACACCACAAGCTGTCCTCTTTACTGGCTTTCCTATAATTTTTTTGTTTTTTTTTTATATCATAAGATCTTCATATAACATTTTCCCGAGTTTTGCGTTAGTCTTATGGTAAGATAACTACTGGTCCGAGTTCTGCTCTTTTAAACTTATGCTATAGGTACGATGGCAGAAGAATATACACGTTCAACCTGAGTAATTGGGATAAGAGGACGATGATGAGTTTTGTGATTGGTGGTAAACGCGCAAACAGCACACCTAGATGCAAATTATACTGTCATTCATAGACCTTTGCCAGACCGCTGCGTAATGAAAAGAAAGTAAAGGGAATGTGAACATATGCAATGAGGTTCAGTGGTACTAAAGGCCACCACACGCCAACACTCTTAAAATGTTGGACTGCCGGCTTTTACACTTACCGAACGAAGTGCTGTAACAAATTGCTACTACTCAATCGTCGATTTTCTGCGAGTGTGGTATGGCCCTATCACATAATGTTTTCCGCGGATACCGCACGGTGGCGACAGAGGCGACGTGCCTATTGGCCGAGACTCCCCCGTGGGACCTGGAGGCGGAAATGCTCGCCGGATTGTATCGGCGGATGACGGGGGCGCGAGCGGAGGGCGGTGTGATCTCGTTAAGGTAGCTCACCGCATGGCGCGTCGACGCCCGCCGAGACGTCATTGCCCGTTGGGCAGTCCGGCTGGAGAGGCCTCGGTTCGGGGTGCGAACCGTGGAGGCCTACCGGCCGATGCTGATTTAGTGGTTGAAAAGGAGGCACGAGGTGCTTGCTCTCCTTCCGATTAGTGCGGGTGTTGACGGGTCATGGGTGCTTCGCCAAATACCTGCACAAGGTCGTAAGGAGGGAGAGTACACCGTCCTGCCACCACTGCGATTGCGACGAGGATACGGCGCGGCATACGCTCTAGGCCTGCGCCGCTTGGACCACGCAGCGCCGTGAACTTGTCGCAATCATCGGTGCCGACCTGACGCTACCGACTATCGCTAGGGTGATGGTCGACAGCGTCAGGAATTGGGACGCGGTCGCAGCCTTCTGCGAGGCAGTGATCTCGCAGAAGGAGGCGGCGGCTGGGGCGGCGTAGGCGCGAATACCTGCGCCTCATGTCGCCCTAGCCGAGGCCGCGGGTGACGTGACCGGGGATTAGTCCGTCACCCGCCGAGAGGCCGACCGCGTGAGGAAAGACCGACGTCCTCCCCGAGGGGGTATTCCGTCGGCCCGACCACTGACGACAAGTAAACCTGCTCCGGTGGTCGGCCCAACGACGAAGGCGAGGTGGTTTTCGGGTGGGTTGCGGGAGTTGCGTGCTTAAGCCCCTCTGTCGCCCCGGACGGAGTGGTGCGGAGGCGCGCCAACCGCGACCCACAAAAAAAAAAAAAAAATTATAGGATTTTATTTCGAGTTTTCCTTATTTTGCATAGATATTATTTGCATATTATATCCCTTAGTCGTTTTTTACAATATGCACGGGTAAGAGAAGGAGTAGCCTATTATAATATCCATCCATTTCATCTGGTAACGTTATGGTCTTCAACTGTACGTTTCCAACGGGCATTACGTGCAGGCTCTAGAATGAACTACTTGCTTGTGTTTTGCCCAAACGCTGTAACATGTACTTCTTTAAACGAGATTTAAGAAGAGCATTTTCTTCGCGGTATGCAGCGGTCCCTGGTATTGTAAAAGTCCATGTGTGGCAGGGCAGTATCACTGCCTATCAAGTGTGTTGCTTGTTCACTTGTCACCATTAGCCATAAAATATTTATAGTGGTAGGACTACACCCTTGAAAGTTGTCTGTCTTCAGCCACGGACCGGTCCGTCCGGGGTAGTATCACACTTTTGCAGAAAATCGACGTCCTATTAATAGCAACTTACTGCGCTTCGTTCGGTGAGCGAGAGAGCCGTAAGCCCAACTCTCTGAGGATGTTTGTAATATCACCGAACCTCATTTTACACCTTCACACTCCCTTCACTTGCTTCGCGGTAGGCAGCGGCCACCGAACCACCGAAACCACCGAACCGATTTCAAAAATTCTTTCACCAATGGAAAGCTATAATATCAGGGAGTAACATAGGCTATATTTTATCCCGGTATGCCCACAGGAACGGGAACTACGCGGGTTTAAGCGACTGAAACCGAAGCGAAGCGAGGGCGGGTTGCTAGTAATAAATAAATATATTTTAATTTGATTTATTGTTTTCAAAGTTTATTTGTTTGCTCCACTTTGGAGTAATATAAATAATTCAAGGTATGTATATTATAATTCTTTGTATATGTTCTATGTAAGATTTGAATTCTTTTATATGAGTGAGGAAGTCATTTATATAGCTTCAATATAACGAAGTTCAAAGTGGAATGTGAAACCATTTATTTCTTTGTCATGTCAAGATATTTCACGTCAGATGAAACAACAATGAAAAATATGCTTAGAAAATAAATATGTTTGTTATACAGAGTGTGAACTTTTCAGCAACGGACGTATCGTGTGGGACACGATTTGAATAATTGGCATGAGACTAGTATAAACTATGTGTCTATAATTCGAGATAACTTTGTCTTTCAGCGTACGTAGAGTTCAGTTTGTATATTTTTCTGAAATTAAGTCAGTTTCAGTAATCTTCGTCGGCGAGGGCAAACGCGGTGGATTATCTACAGTGCCTTCTTTTCCATAACGACACATGGTGTCCGTGTCTAAGGTCCCATTCTGATAAAGGTCCGTAGACCGAGTTGGAATACAATTATACAATTCGGCAACCCTGCCATCTTGCCCGTGGATGTCTTAAAAGAAGAAGGGTTCGAATCCCACGCGGGACAACACTTTGTGCGATCTACAAATTGTTGTTCTGAGTCTGGATGTAATTTATGTCCGTTAATTATATGTTTGTAAAGTCTCCCGCAATACAAGGATTATTTCCTTAGTGCAGGGTGTTGTCTTAAAAAAAATAAAAATAAAAATAAAAAATAAATAAATATATATATATGTATATATATATATTTACACATATAAGGGAATCTCGACATAAACCTGCGTACTAACCTGTCTAGCGTAGTGTAGTGTAGTAAATCAATTTTCTTTCTATTCTAGAGTAGCTTCTGAGCCTCGTAGTGAAACCTATATGAGTTGAGATGAAGCTTAATTTTGAACATTTACATATTGTAATTAAGAACATTTACATATTGTGATTAAGAACAACACGGTAATACAACGTGGATGATCCAGCGTAGGACGACCCCCCTACTAGGTGGACTGACGACATTTTGAATGTCGCAGGGAGCCGTTTGATGCAAGCGGCACAGGACCGTTCCGAGTGGAATTCTCGTGGGGAGGCCTATGTCACGCAGTGAACGTCTGTAGGCTCATGGATGGATGGACATATTGTAATTAAGAATATATAATCAATATTGACATTTAAAATACTGATTTAAAAATCTTTTTAATTATAATTTAGTTTAATTTTATTTTACCACTGGGCCAGTGAAGTAGAAATATATGATATTGTTATAATCATCATCATCATCATCATCGCAGCCCACATACATCCCACTGTTGGGCTCGGGCCTCCTCCACAATGGGAGGGAATTTGACCTACTATACCATGCTGGTCAGACATGTTGGTATAGGGTTTCATTTCGAGTTTTCCTTCTCTTGCACAGATGTTTATGTGCACATTATATCCCATAGTCGTCTTATACGACATCCACGGGCAAGATAGGGAGTGGTGAATTGTATTCTTACTCCGTCACCACACGGACATGTTATAATCATTATCATTAATTTCCCATTGCTAGCATCACATGGATGTCGTGGTCAAAAGACTAGTGTCGTAAATCAATAGTATTAATCCGTTCTCGATTCTGTATATTCAGCAATTCGTTAATTGGTCATTCTGAAATAGTAGTTGTTTTCTTTTTCTATAATGAAATAACTGCCATATTAATTTGATTTAGCTTTTAGTCAGTTTTTAGACGAATGTGTATATTATAGAGAAGACGACTATGGGATATACTCGCAACAAAACCCTGTCTGATCAGCATGGTATAGTACGGTTAATTTCCTTCCTAGTGGAGGCTCAAGCCCACTAGTGGGACATATTTGAGCCGAGATGATGATAATATATAAACGTTAAAGTCAAACATTCTGTATACATATATTTTGTCTAATATCAACACAGTAACTTAAATATGAAGGTCGGAAGCGACTCACTAAATATTTACATGGATATTCATCACATCTTTCTCAATAATAACTGTTATATACATTGATATCAATACAATTTGAACTTTAAACTGTTCATATAAAGTTCTTATCGGTTACGTCGACAACAAGTGTATATTCCAGCCACGGTTTGACGACAAGTTACCAAGTTGGCTAAACTTTGACATGTTTCCAGAAAGTTACTAAATCGAATTTTTGTTGAGACCTGATTCCAGATACAGTTTTAATATTGCAAAATATATTATTTTATACATCTTTTATTGTGTATGGTTGTGTTCTAGAATTCTATCAATGATAATATTTTGGTGTTGTATTGTACCATCATTTCAGCTTATACACCACCCACTGCTGGGCTCGAGCCTCCTCCACAAAGGCGGGCAATTAATCTACTATACCACGCTGGTCAGACGTGATTTTCTTCTCTTATTGTGATGAGCTCCTGATGTGATATGCCTATTTGATCCCTTAGTCGTCTTTTACGTCACCCACAGGCAAAAGAGGGGGTGGTGAATTGTATCCTTACTCCGTCACCACACGAAAAGTTATAGAATGGGTCTAGGAAATCTATATAGAGATCTAATCAGCTTGTCATTTAGTATGTTATGGCGAAATTCATAACTTAAAAGAATTAACGCTCGAAGCAATCATTGTAAAGACTTTTTTTATCTTCTAAAACATAAGTCTTAATGCCACGATTGAAGATAAGCATTGAAGATAAGGGTGGGATACCTTTTCTTTTTGTTTATAGGCTAAAGCCTATGAATAAACATGAACGAGACAAATGTCTAGTCAAGTGCCCATTCCATTCTCTATAGGTCATAGTTAGCAAGGCGATTTTTTTATTGCAATCTATGACAAACGAGCAAACAGTACACCTGATGGTAAGTGTTGCTGCCGCTCATGGACCTTTGCAAGGCGGCTGCCTACCACGAAGAAAGTGAAGGGAGTGTGAATGCGTCCAATGAGGGTCGGTGAAACTAAAGGCATCACCAAAACATACCACACGCAAACGCCCTCAGAAAGTTGGGCTTCCGGCTCTCGAAGTCGTCAATCATTATGTTTACCTAGAACAAACAGTCTAGTTAGGTCCAATTTCGAGAAAGAGATCTGTGGACGAATCTCACTCGACTGGGCTACACTCGGTAAATTTAAGTGAGATCTTAACAACATAATTTGGGGTCTGAAGGCATAGGTCTACAACCATGTAGGCTTCATAACCAAGCTTAAAGCTGCTTAGCGTGCTATGGAGCGGGCTATGCTCGGAATTTCTCTGCGTGATAGAATTCGTAATACGGAAATCCGCAAAAGAATGAGTGTTACCTACGTAGCACGAAAAAGTGACTACACAGATGGCGTAGTAGTTAAGATCTACCGCGTCAGTGTCCTGGGTTCTATTCCCATGCGGGACAATGCTTTGTACGATCCACAAATTGTTGTTTCGAGTCTGGATGTAATTTGTGTCCATTAAATTATATGTCTGTAAAGTCCCTCGCAATACAAGTATAATAGCCTAAATGCCGAGTGTCGTCTAAAAAAAAGTGCGTGCGTACAAATTACGCATCTTAAAAGTGAAACTTCTATGGTGCCACGTATTTTTTGTCGATTAAAAAAAATAATAAAAAGAATTTAAAAATAAAAAAATGCACTCACTCTCTTTCGATCTCTCTCACTCGCTTGCTACTTACTTTCGCTCCAAGGCTGTGCTTCGTGCTATGTTCGCCCTTTCTCACTCTCTCTCAATCGCTCCCTCCCACTTTTTGGACAAAAATGTCCCAAATTTTCGTGTCACTAAATTGCGTTTTATCGGTAAAATATTTTACCCTCATGCGCACTTAAAAAAAAAAATCAGCACGCTAATGTGGCAATGAGTAGGTCTCATCGCTCGAAGAACCGACAACCGCTGGGAGAAAAGGTTCTCGAGCATCGTTGAATGCAGGCGACACAAGGCCGCATTTTGTAACGAAATATAAGGGAAGCCTGAGGTGGACTGTGAAAGACTGATATATAAAAAGTCATTTAAATGTAAACAGGTTGCCATAAATTCATTAACGTCAAGAGCACGACGATGACAATGAGTATATCAGCTTATCAATTCTAAATATTATACCAAGTCGCTTAACACATTCATCTCTGCATTTGAAATACAAAGACTTTTTCCTTCCCGAGCGCAACGACTATTGTTGTGAGTTCTTTGTTAGCAAGACAATCGCAGCATCTCGGAGAAATTTCTTCAATCTCTCTTCATAACTAGTTGTGCAAGTTATCCGGAGACATGACAGCTTGCAAATCAAATAACTTGCTTATAATCGAACTAAATAAACTCATTTTATAAAGTAAGAGCACCAGTAGTTTTCCGTGTGGTGAGGGAGTAAGATTCACGACTCCCTATCTTGCCCTTGGATGTCATAAAAGACTACTGAGTGATATATATATATATATATATATATATATATATATATAATACGCATGTAACATTAATGCAAAAGAAAGAAAACTCGAAATAAAACCTTATACCTGTCTGACCTGCTGATCTCAGCCATATGTACCAGCATGGTATAAGGTTAATTGCCTTTCCTTTGTGGAGAAGGCTCGAGCCCAGCAGTGGGACGTATGTGAGCCGAGATGATAATGATGACTAGTAGTTGACCATTTAAGGCCATAAAAATCCTTTTTTATTGCTCAGTCTTAATTTTTACCCGAATTCAGTTAGTGTTTCTTTTTCTGAGCTTTGCGGAAGTTTTTCAACGACATTAAACCATTGGTTTTGCTTGTCATCATGATCTCAGCCTAATATCTGTCCCACTGTTGGGCATATGCCTCCTCCATAATGAGGGGATTTGACCTACTACTATTCCATGCTGGAGAGACGTGTTGGAATAGGGTTTTGTTTCGAGTTTGCCTTCTCTTGCACAGATGTCATATGCATATTATATCCCTTAGTCATCTCTTACGACATCCACGGGCAAGATAGGGAGTGGTGAATTGTAGGTATTCTTATTCTGTCATCACACGGAAGATGTTTATACAATAACGGAATAAAATAAAAAATAAATAAAATCTGTAACGTGACAATTAATAGTAGGATTTTTTTTTTCATATTTCACATACAACGTTAACTTAACTGATTCCAATGAAATAATAAAAAAAAAAATTACTGATAGTAAATGGGTTCAAAATCACTAAATTCTAATATTTAACTTTACAATACTTAAAAAATTTTAAGAAAAAGCAAATTAGATGTTTAGAGTGCGTCGCTTGACAAACAATGGGAGTGCATTTGGAATATTAAAAAAAAATAGAGGATGCTTAGTTTATACGATTCGGTGATTAGATAACAGCATCGACTATTTAATATGGAATTAGTTTAAAAACACGCCCTAAATTGTTATTTTACCGATTTAAGTGCGTTAGTGGTCAACTATCGGTACATGATCAACTACTGGTGCTCATACCTTACGTCCTGTTATATCCCGTTTCATAAGGCAGTAATGTTTACTAAGCACGCCACATAAATAGGACTTTTCAGTTTATTTTCTACATCACACGGGCATAATATAAAATTAATGTTTCCATAATTTTCAAGTTAGGCTCAGAACGCCGGGCCCAGTCAAACATTCCGCACATCGCATTAGGGATCCGAAGTCAATGAACAGTAGTGTATAATCGGTCACTGAAATAAAATTAAGTGTTCCAGAGTTTTGTAGTTTCTTTTTAAAAAGACAATCGGGGTCGGCCTCCTAACAGTCCCAATGCTGGGCTTGAGCTTCATCACTATCATCTCAGCTCACATACATTTTACTGTTGATCTCAAGGCTCCTCCTCAATAAGAGAGAACCTATACCACGCTAGTCAGACGAGTTGGTAAAGGATTTCATTTCGACTTTACCTTCTCTTGTATAGATGTTATACGCATATTGTATGTTAGTCGTCTCTTACGACACCCACAGGTAGGACGGGGGCTGGTAAATATATTCTTACTCCATCACCACACGAATAAATACGCAATAAATTCATCATCTCATCATCATCATCTCGGTATATACGCGTCCCACTGCTGAGCTCAAGCCTCCTTCAGAATAGGAGGAAAATTGACCTACTATACCGTGCTGGTCAGACAGGTTGGTATTTTTTTTTTTCTGGGTGGGCTATGGTAAGCGCACGCGCAGTCCAGACCGTCCGGGGCGATGAAAGGACGGCGCGCGGGCCCATAACCCACCCGTACCCACGTCACCTCGTTGTTGGGCCGACCACCGGAACAGATGTGACTTGTCATCAGTGGTTGGCCCGACGGAATACCCTTTCGGGTAACCTCTCACCTCTCGACGTACTGGGACGTCGGTCGCCATCGCGCGGTCAGCCTCTCTGCGGGTGACGGACAATTTCCCGGTCCGATCATCCGCGGCCTCAGCTAGGACGGCATTAAGCGCAGATACTCGCGCCTGCGCCGCCCGAGTCGCCGGCGGCGGAACGTGTCGCCGAATAGGAGCTCTACTCGCACACGATCCGCCGCCTCCTTCCGTGAGATTACGGCCTCACAGAAGGCGGCGACCACGTCCCAGTTCCTGACGCTGACGAGCATCTCCCTGGCGATGGTCGGCAGCGCCAGGTCGGCACCGACAATCGCGACCAGTTCACGGCGCTCCCCCTCCCATGCAGCACACTCCTCGAGCGTGTGCTGCGCCGTGTCCTCGTCGCAACTGCAGTGGTGGCAGGACGGTGTGCTCTCCCTCCTGACAATCTTGTGCAGGTACTTCGCGAAGCAACCGTGCCCCGTCAGCACCTGCACCAGTCGGAAGGAAAGCACCCCGTGCGTCCGCTCCAACCATGGAGTGCCATCAGCACCGGCCGGAGGGCCTCGACGGTCCTGACACCGTACCGAAGACTCTCCAGCCGGACTGCCCAACGGGCAATGACTTCTCGGCGGGACGTCGACCCGCCAGGCGGTGATCTCTTTGATGGAGACCATACCGTCGCGGGCGCGCGTCTCCGACACCCGCCGATAAATGTCGGCGAGCATCTCCGCCTCCAGGTCCCACGGGGGACTGCCGGCCAGGAGGCACGCTGCCTCCGTCGCCACCGTGCGGTAACCCCGTATGGCCCTGATCGCCATGACCCTCTGTGGTCGCCACAGGAGGGCCCTAAGACGGACGGTCAGGGACCCCGCCCACACCGGTGCGCCATACAGGGCCATCGACCGGATGGTATAGGTTGGTATAGGGTTTTGTTTCAACTTTTCCTTCTCTTGCATATATATTATATGTGTATATCCTTTTGTTGCCTTTCACGACATCCACGGGTGAGATAGGGAGTGGTGATTTGTATTCTTATTCTATCACTATATGGACAATAAATTAAGATTCGGTAATTGCACAAGTTCACACTATAAACGATCGCGGTTTAGTGAATAACAGTTTTGATCAAGTTTATCGTGGTTGAATCGTAGTGGCGCCGCGGCGTTTCTACAGCGGTTTGCAGCGACAGCACAACTGAATTAAGACAGCTAGACAGTAGCGAGTTTGTAAACTAGTTGACCTCGATCCGAAGCTGTGAAGAACGACATTTCTTGACTGGCGACCATCTCAAATTGGTTTTCTAATATCTCTGAACCTGAACTCTGACAAAGTTATGTAACCTATTAAATTGATCACCTTTTTTAGGGTTCCGTACTCAAAAGGTGAAAACGGGACCCTATTACTAAGACTTTACTGTAGGCCCGTCCGTATGTCCGTCCGTCTGTCCGTCGGCCTGTCCGTCCGTCTGTCTGTCCGTCTGTCTGTCATCAGGGTGTATCTCAAAAATCACGATAGCTAGACAGTTGATTTTTTTTACAAATTATGTATTTCTCTTGCCGCTATAATAACAAATACTAAAAACAAAATAAAATAAATATTTAAGGGGGACTCCCATACAACAAACGCGACTTTTTTTGGCCTCTTTTGCTCAATGGTACGGAACCCTTCGTGCGTGACTCTGGCTTGCACTTAGCCGGCTATTTTAAGAAGATTTTAAAGCATGACCGCGATCTATCCTACTTTCGCTTCTGATTATTGCAATTATCAAACTAAAAGAAAATCATCTGTATAATATAGAATAGAATAGAATAGAATAGAATAGAATAGAATAGAATAGAATAGAATAGAATAGAATAGAATAGAATAGAATAGAATAGAATAGAATAGAATAGAATAGAATAGAATAGAATAGAATAGAATAGAATAGAATAGAATAGAATAGAATAGAATAGAATAGAATAGAATAGAATAGAATAGAATAGAATAGAATAGAATAGAATAGAATAGAATAGAATAGAATAGAATAGAATAGAATAGAATAGAATAGAATAGAATAGAATAGAATAGAATAGAATAGAATAGAATAGAATAGAATAGAATATAATAGAATAGAATATTATTGTCACATAATAACTAATAATTATAATACATGTTTTTAATTTATTTTGACAATAGGGGAATGCTCAGCATTGTGCTGCATAGAAATTATGCAGGGCTGGTTTTCAGAAAACCCCTTTCCTCAAATATATAAGAAAGAAAAACAACAAAAAAAGGAGAAAAGAAAAAGGAATAAAATAACTTACAATAAGAATGATAACAATATAAATAACATTAATGAATTGAATTAATGTTATTTATATTAATATATCATTTCCGTGTGGTGATAGGGTAAGAATACTATTCATCACCCATAATTTTGCCCTTGGGTATCGTAAAAGACGGCTAAGGGATATAATATGCATGAAATATCTGTGCTAGAGTAAGGAAACTTGAAATGGAACCCTATACGACTAATTTCCCTCCCATTGTGTAGGAGGCATATTATTAACGGACATAAAATACATCTAGACTTAGAACAAGTTTGTGGATCGTACAAAATATTGTCCTGCGTGGGATTTGAACCTGTGACACTGGCACGGTAGGTCGATATCTTAACCATATGTGCAGTCTTACATAACTCTGCCTATCAGCGTCCACAATTCGACATATGCCTTACTCATGTTTTGCCAAAAGTGCGGTCTTGTGCCTCCTGCAATGATGCCAGCAATCTCCACCAGGTTGTCGGTCTACCTAGTGGAGATGCATCCTACACTGTCTCGCCCGATACGTGAAAGCTTTCTTCTCCAGCAATTGGGTTATCCAGCGATGTTGCTATTACTATTATATAAATATCATCATCATCATCTTGCTCTTATCCCAATTACTTGGGGTCGACGCAATATGTCATCTGTTTTGACATATTGCAAAAAGTTTCGGCAATGACTTTTATGACGCCAACCCTCCTTGGGAATGTACTCGTTGACCCAAATGGTACCAGATGGAGTTGGTCCGGGTCAATCTAGGGCTCGTAGTCGTCTTTTACGACACCCACGAGCAAAGCAAGGGTTGGCAGTATTCGAAGCCGCTACCACACAGTACTATATAAATATAATTTTCAATTTTAAATAAAACTACTTTACGAATTTTATCGCGTTTGTATTTGATTTTTGATTACCCGACGTTTCGAACACTTTACAGCGTTCATGATCACGGGTGGACTAAGATGTCTCACGTCCAACAAGTCATTGTTACTGCAGAAAATTTATAATTATCTACCCGATACAAAAATTAGTTATTAAATATTGACCCACATTTTGATACAAAATTTATTGCCAGTGTAAGAAGAAAATGCTTCTATATGAAAAACTTATTCTTACACTGGCAATAAATTTTGTATCAAAATGTGGGTCAATATTTAATAACTAATTTTTGTATCGGGTAGATAATTATAAATTTTCTGCAGTAACAATGACTTGTTGGACGTGGGACATCTTAGTCCACCCGTGATCATGAACGCTGTAAAGTGTTCGAAACGTCGGGTAATCAAAAATCAAATACAAACGCGATAACATCCGTGAAGTAGTTTTATTTAAAATGTATAATACTCGTGTAAACATCAGAAATCATTATAATTTTCAATATAAAATTATTAAACAATATTTTTGTTCACTGGAAATCATACGCTGTATAGAGATTTATAGCTTGATGGATAGATTCTGAAATAGCAATAGCGATGAAATAAGCGCAGGTAGTAAGACAAAAGTATTACATACTCAACGAGAAATATCAAATTTTTCAAATAACTCTCAAGGAGTATAACTGTTGCGATCGCCACGATCGGACTGTGGAAATTGCTGAAGGAAACGTCGGTTCAACTTGTTATATACGTACAAACTTAACAATACATATATGATACACTCTCGGTGTACGAGATAAGGTTAAAAATTGCTTGTTATGAATGTAATTGGTGATAACCGCGAATTGTTCGAAGCGTGTGTGAAAATATACTGATAAGGAATTGAGAAGGGTACGCTCTACTGTAATATATATATATATATATATATATATATATATATAATATATATATATATATATATATATATATATATATATATATATATATATATATATATATATATATATATATGTCTGGTACATTCCAAAAGAATATAACAACGAAAATTAATACAAAATTACTGCACGGATGGTGTAGTGGTTAAGATACCGTCCTACCGTGCCAGTGTCACGTGTTCCAATCCCACGCAGGACAACACTTGTTCGGGCCGACCACGGAAGACAAGAAACTCGGCACCGGTGGTCGGCTCAACGACGAAGGTGACGAGCTACGGTGAGTTATGGGGGCGCGCGCCGTCCCTCCGTCGCCCCGGACGGAGCCGGAGGGTGGATACGCTGACCATAGCCCATTAAAAAAAAAGGACTACATTTTGTACGATCTACAAATTGTTCTTCTGAGTTAGAATATGATTTATGTCTGTTAGTTAATGTTTGTGAAGTCCCCTGTCGCACAAGAATCATGTCTTAGTGCAGGACGTTGTTTAAAAAAAACAAAAAAAATAATAAGAAAGCATTACCATTTTATTTAGAGCAATCTAACGAGTTCAGCACTTACTTGGCGGATCTGACGATGGCATTAGGCTTGCTCAGTTAAAAGCACGTACATAATTATTTAATAATCTGCGGAATCACTCCTGAAAGAAAGAAAGAAAAGTATTTATTTTGTGCCACAGAGTAGAGACATTGGTAACACATAAAAAAGAACCTTACAAAATGAAACACAAAAAAATCAATAAACTAAATAAAGAGACATAATAATTGTGATAGAATGGACGTCTCAGCTGCGGCATAAAAAAGGATAACTGCTCAGTAATTGTTGTGATGTTAATGTAACACCATAACGCTGATTTTCGGCAGTGTCCCTTTTATTCTTCCGACGTCAGACACCAAAGCCACCAAGCAGTGGTGTATTTAAAAGAGAATAACAAAAAAGGAAAAAAGAAAAAAATTGGCGTAACATAAAAATTAAAAATATACATAGGTATGTAAAAAAGAAAAAGTCTCACTTAAACATACACAATTAACGACAGTACAGTCACACTACAAAAGACGACTAAGTCTACAAATACAATTATACTCTTTTATCGCTATTTTATAGGGCAACATTAAGTCACAATAGCCAAAATAGCCATCATATCAAAGTCAAACACAAATAATAAAGCAATAAAGCATATCAACAGAGAAATAGGTACATAATTTCACATTGCAGCTGAATTCCATCAATGCTTGTACAAAAGGAATAGTACATAATTAGCAATATTAAAAGATAGGTACTGCTGTCGGAATCTTTTTTGTTGTGTGTGTGTAGCTGTTGGTCGCAGATGACCTTGACAGCTTAACGCGGTCAATGGGCGAGCGGAAGGCTCTCAACCCGGTAAGTAAGTAAAGCGAACATCGCCCGAGGGCTCCCCCTGTGGGGAACGGACCTCGGCTCGGGGCGTCGCTGAAAGCAAAGTGGGTGTGGCCACGTTTAGGTTAATGACTTTTACGCGGCGCGGTTTTCGACCTCGACGGCGAGGCCGATACCGCGGAGTTTTATTTGTTAACGCTGCGCGAGCTGTGTAGGCCCTTTCTTGGGCGATCGTAATAGCGTCATCCTCTTCTTCAAGAAGATGACGAGGACATCGGACCGCGCTGCTGTCGGAATCAGCAACCGCGCTGGGAGATAGTCGAACGTGGGAATACTCACTTGCTAGCTAAGTTTCAAGTAGAGTTCTGCATCTCATACTGTGTGTCTATTGGATTATTTCCTCCAACTTACTTTTAATGATTGGAAAGCTCTTAGTGCTTACTTTTAGTCCGTGTATAACGATAAAAGTCATCATCACATTTCATAGATGCCACTGTTGGGCTCCTCCACAGTAGGAGGGATATTTATTTGTTATGACGCACTGATTTGGTTAGGGTTGGTATAGGGTTTAGTTTTCCTTCTTATTCTTTTTGCATAAATGTTATCTGCTAATAATCCCATGGTCAACATTTACGACACCCACGGGCACGAGAGTGGGTGAGAATTGTATTTCTTACTCTATTACCACACATTTCTCCAGTTGACACGAACTTAATCTATACCAATAAATAAAATTGGAGTGTCTGTTTGTAATGTCAAAATAATAGGCTTTTTTCATGCTCACACGGTTATTTGCACGACACCTATGCCTAAAATAGCAATTAAAAATTTTTGTCTGTCTGTTTGTTCCGGGTAATCTTCAAAACGACTGGACCGATTTCAAAAATTCTTTCACTAATGGAAAGCTATAATATCAGGGCCGTAAACTAGGCTCTATTTTATCCCGGTATTCCCACAGGAACGGGAACTACGCGGGTAAAACGACTATAACCTATAACCGAAGCGAAGCGAGGACGGGTTGCTAGTTAAGAATAAAATCAAAAGACCACCACAAGACTGCAAAACAATATGAGCATTTATTGTATAGATTTGATACACAATTAATATTTAAAGATAACTTTATTAAATTTTAACAAAATATCCGCCTTTTAAAAGTCAATAATTAGTATTATGGTCTATAAGTTTTCTTGCCGGATATTTCTATGGTTGAGTTGTGCCCTGATGGTAGCATATTGGATTTGTTATGGTTTAAATTAAGATTGAAACACATCAAGTGTTTCAATCTTCAAAAGAATTATAATTTTTATATAGAATCATGTTTTCTTTTTGTAGTGGAAATATTTTTTTATCAAAATATGGGTCAATATTTAATGATTAATGTTGTAGTGGGTAGATATTTCTATTAGCATCAGTCGCAAATATTGACTGAGGAATCCCTAAGGAGAGGGCCAGCAGCGCTGTCCTGAGCAAGGTATTACTTCGCTTCATAAAGAGACCTGTGTCCTGGAACTGACGTTAAGGTTAAATGAAATCTCACGCCACCCGGATATTTTTTAATACTGATAAGTATTAAAAAATATCCAAGCAAAGCTGTTAGTATAATTATTATGAGTATAAAATTAATTATCTATTTCAATCCACGACCGTCTGTAAGAGTTCGTAATATAACAAGTCATAAATAATATATATTAATTTTATGGAAGTTTTAAGTACTTGGCGGGAGTTGTGAGGAAATTTTAAGTTTTTCAATTATACAGAACTGTAACTTCTAACTCCGTTTCAAATTAACATATTAAGGAGAAGGTTTAATCTTAAACAATGAAACTGTCCATTCGCAAAATAAATTCGTAGGTTTTTAAGAATCTATGAAAATGTTCTTTGGTGAGAACGTGAAAGCCTCACGTGGTCTTGTGTTACATTCCTTATACAGTGTTTTAACGTATTATATTAAATAATTTAGATGACATTTTATATAATGCGGAAGAACTGCTGGGGTGTAGTGATTATAATATAAAAGTGCTTTAAAAATGTTCGCAATTCACAGACGATACCATTGTGTGGCCATAGTACTGTTGAATGTTACGATTGGACTTAATGACGGACCATACCTAATGGACGCCATACACGTTACGTTATGCATGATGGTTTTGCCTGTGCAAGCCCTAGCGTGTATGGGATTAAACTGTACAGTTATCGATGTATGTACATGCAATCGAGCGAAAATGAAAATTGATATTTTATGCCTCTCGCTTATGCTCGAGCATAACCGAGCGTGTGTGGCGTCCGGCGAGCTTGCATGCACAGTTCTCATACATTAGTAAATAATTGTTGTAATCTGTTGGTGTAAATCTCAATTCATTTATCAAATTTACGTGGGAGAATTACTTTCTTTTCAATAACCAGCGTTTAGACCATTCAGTGCCATCTCTTTTTTTTGTTCTGTTCTGCAGAACAAATGTTCAGCCAAATACAGCTATTACATCGTCGTCGTTCATTGTAGTTTGTTATTGGTGTCCTACACACATCGTCATGTGCTACGTAGACGTAGCTCCACTAAGAGAGGTAGGCGTCCTACACAAGCCGTCACGTAGCTCAACTGAGAGTTAATGGCAAAACTGTGCATGCAAACCCTAACGTGTATGTGCAATATCAAACTCGGTTATGCCTGTCGGTTATGCATGCACGGGCAAAACCATCATGCAAAACCTAACGTGTATGGCGTCCATAACGTGAAGTAACTAAAGATGTCAAAACTAAAATAATAAAAAAAAAGTATTATGTTCCCTTCAACAGGAATTACCAATTAATTGTTATTTAACGATTATACTGGCATGCACGTGTGAAGAATTTAATCGAGTAATCTAGCGCCATTACATCATTTTAAAAAAATGTGGGTAAAACGCAGGGCGCTGCTAGTGTTACTAATATTATAAACGCGAAAGTTTGTATATATGTGAATATGCTTGTTGCTCTTTCACGCGAAAACGACTGAATGGATTTTAATAAAATTTCATAATAATACAGCTTCCATATCAGAATAACACATTGGCTATAATTTATCCCGATATTCCTACGGGAAGGGGAACTATGCAGGTAAAACCGCAGTGCGCTGCTATGCTAGTCTATACCAATAAATAAAATTGGAGTGTCTGTTTGTAATGTCAAAATAATAGGCTTTTTTCGTGCTCACACGGTTATTTGCACGACACCTATGCCTAAAATAGCAATAAAAAAATTTTTGTCTGTCTGTCTGTCTGTCTGTTTGTTCCGGGTAATCTTCAAAACGGCTGGACCGATTTCAAAAATTCTTTCACCAATGGAAAGCTATAATATCAGGGCGTAAACTAGGCTATATTTTATCCCGGTATTCCGACGGGAACGGGAACTACGCGGGTAAAACGACTATAACTGAAGCGAAGCGAGGGCGGGTTGCAAGTTGATAATAAAACTAAGACGTGATTAAGTAGTAAACTATTCAAGAATAAATAGTGAAACATCCCGTATGTTTTCATAGTAAAGTTTCTCGAATACTATTCTGCATAGGATGTCCGGGTACATGGATAGATAAAATAGTCGAAGTGATGTATAATGTTATGTATGATATATTGTTCCTGCGATCTATTGGATACTATAAGAATATATATACTCTATAACTAGACACAATAGTATATTGATTTTGTGGGTCTTCAATAGGTGAAGATGCGGTACTTTTAAATAAAATATCCGTAATATAAATGCGAAAGTAAGTTTGCTTGCTTGTTACGCTTTCACGCCTAAACCACAGAACCGATTTCAAAAATTCTTTCATCAATGGAAAGCTATAATATTAGGGAGCAACATAGGCTATATTTTATCCCGGTATTCTTACGGGAACGGAAACTACGGGTAAGACGACTGAGACCGAAGCGAAGCGAGAGCGGGTTGCAAGCCGTATATTTTTTTGTCTTTTATTTCTCCGTGTGGTGAACTGGTGATGAAGTAAGAACACAATTCATCACCCCCTACCTTAAGGGATACATATGTACATAAAATCTATGCAAGGGAAGGAAAATTTGAAACAAAGTCCTATTATAATACGTCTGATCAGCGTGTAATAGTAGGTCAATTCCCCTCCCATTATGGAGGAGGCCTGAGCCCAACAGTGAGACTTATTTTGAGCTGAAATGATGATGATGATTATATCAGTATCAGGTCTTAAAAGTCCTAATCAGATAACCACTAGACTAGCAATTTATTCTCATCTTTCATCTATCCCTTATCCAACTCTTATCCATCCCACTATTAAGCTCGGGCTTTTATTTTTTGTTTTTTTTTATTTTTTTTTATGGGTGGGCTATGGTAAGCGCACGCGCGGTCCTGTCCTTCCGGGGCGATGAAAGGACGGCGCGCGGGCCCATAACCCACCCGTACCCACGTCACCTCGTTGTTGGGCCGACCACCGGAGCAGATGTGACTTGTCATCAGTGGTCGGCCCGACGGAATACCCTTTCGGGTAACCTCTCACCTCTCGACGTACTGGGACGTCGGTCACCATCGCGCGGTCAACCTCTCTGCGGGTGACGGACAATTCCCCGGTCCGATCACCCGCGGCCTCGGCTAGGGCGGCATTAGGCGCAGATATTCGCGCCTGCGCCGCCCGAGTCGCCGGCGGCGGAACGTGTCGCCGAATAGGAGCTCTACTCGCACACGATTCGCCGCCTCCTTCCGTGAGATAACGGCCTCACAGAAGGCGGCGACCGCGTCCCAGTTCCTGACGCTGACGAGCATCTCCCTGGCGATGGTCGGCAGCGCCAGGTCGGCACCGATAATTGCGACGAGTTCACGGCGATCATCAGCACACTCCTCGAGCGTGTGCTGCGCCGTGTCCTCGTCGCAACTGCAGTGGTGGCAGGACGGTGTGCTCTCCCTCCTGACAATCTTGTGCAGGTACTTCCCGAAGCAACCGTGCCCCGTCAGCACCTGCACCAGTCGGAAGGAAAGCACCCCGTGCGTCCGCTCCAACCACTCTATCAGCACCGGCCGGAGAGCCTCGACGGTCCTGACACCGTATCGAGGACTCTCCAGCCGGACTGCCCAACGGACAATGGCTTCTCGGCGGGCGTCGACCCGCCAGGCGGTGATCTCTTTGATGGAGACCATGCCGCCGCGGGCGCGCGTCTCCGACACCCGCCGATAACTTTCGGCGAGCATCTCCGCCTCCAGATCCCACGGGGGAGTTCCGGCTAGGAGGCACGCTGCCTCTGTCGCCACCGTGCGGTAACCCCGTATGGCCCTGATCGCCATGACCCTCTGTGGTCGCCACAGGAGGGCCCTAAGACGGACGGTCAGGGACCCCGCCTACACCGGTGCTCCATACAGGGCCATCGACCGGATCACCCCCACGTACAGCTGTCGGCACGTAGCACTGGGTCCGCCTACATTCGGCATCAGCCGCGAAAGGGCGGACGCCGCGCCGACAAGCCGGGGAACAAGTCGATGGAGATGCTCCCGGAACCAAAAATGCCCGTCGAGCACCAGGCCCAAGTAATTCATGTGGGCCTGGATGCTGATGGTGACCGACTTCACGGTGATCGAAGTGCCGGCGGGAGGCCCGGCGGTACGGAGGCCATGAAACAAAAGGGCCTCCGTCTTTTCCAGGGCTACTCTCAGCCCCAGCGCTTCGATCCGCCTGACAATCTCCTCGGTGCCGAGAGTTGCCAGGCGTGCCGCCTCCTCTAGCGTCCCACCCCGGGCTGTGACGAGTGTATCGTCGCAAATTACGCCAAGCCCGGGTGGGAGGCTTCCTCTCAACGCCCAATCGTAGCCGATGTTCCACAGGGTCGGACCCAGAACCGACCCCTGTGGGACACCGCACGTCATGGGCGTTCGCACAACGTCCCCTACTCTGTCAACGTAGAGGACGCTGCGCCCCTCCAAGTAGTCTGCCACCAGCCGCCTGAGGTACACGGGCACCCCGTGATATCTCAGCCCCTCCTTGATGCAGCTGAATAGCAGACTGTTGAAGGCATTGGCGATGTCCAGGGACACCGCTAGCAGGACTCCTCCGCCGGTGACGGCCTCCGCTACCACGGCCTTCAGGCGCAGCAGGGCCGCGAACGAACGGGTTGGCATAGGGTTTTGTTTCGAGTTTTCTTTCTCTTTCATAGATGTTATAAGCATATTATAACCGTCTTTATGACACCCACGTGCAAGATAGTGGTGAATTCTTCTTTATTCTTCACTACAATGAATAATAAAAATATTCATCACAATTTTTTGTTATCTCAGCGGTTTTTGTCCGTCACCCGCAGAGAGGCTGACCGCGCGACGGCGACCGACGTCCCGGGACAGAGACGTCGAGAAGTTAGGGTACCCGAAAGGGTATTCCGTGATACCGACCACTGACGACAAGTCACCCTACTCCGGTGGTCAGCCCAATGCCGAAGGCGACGTGGGTACGGGTGGGTTATGGGCCCGCGCGCCGTCCTTTCGTCGCCCCGGACGGAATGGTCTGCGTGTGCGCTTACCATAACCCACCCATAAAAAAAATCTTAGCAGTTGTAATGATAACAGTGATTATGCTGAACGATTGACGACATTGGTTGGTCAAGAGTCCTATGTCTCGCAATCTTACGCCTTTTTGCGTTTCTTAATAAACAGATTATCATCACCGTATGGGAAACAAAGTTTGCGGAACACTTGTAATTCATCATTATTATCATGTCAGTTCATATACGTCCCACTGTTATCTCGAGCTCCCTCCACAATGGAAGGGAAATTGACTTACTATGCCACGCTGGTCAAACATATTGGCATAGGGTATCATATCTAGTTGTCCTTCTGTTACATATTTATCTGCATAATATTTTCCTTAGTCTTCTTTTCCAGGGGTAATAGAGGGGTTGGTGAATTCTAGTCTTACTTCATCACACGGACTAAGACGTATAAAAAGTAAAAAACCTACATAACAGAAGTTGTGAGACCATCTAGTATAACATAAAACGTTAATTACTTAATTTTTGACGTTCTGCATTAAGGTTACAAAGTTATCAACCTCCGCCGGTCGCGCTATAAGCTAACATAGCCACTAGAACCGTCCGTAAGTAATTAACAAATAAGAGTTTTATCTCAAAATCAAATATCGTTAATTTAATCACACGATTGTTAATATCCGGTATGATTATATTTTTTTTTATTAAAAAATAACTAGTGCTTGACGGCATTTCATCTATAGATAAGTGGCCATAGATTTTCCGTGTTTCATATAGATTGGTTTACGTACTAACTCAGGCTTAACGTAAAATTTTTGTATTGTGATGACGATGACAACAGTATTAAAATAATCAAAATACTTCTATTAGCCACAGAATTAGTAAAATAGTTTAATAACAAGATTAGAGTGTGCTACTAATTCCGTTAATATTTTCAACAACATTTCCGAGCGAGTTTTCACCAAAGAAAATTTTAAGCCAGTTCGCTAACGACCTAAATGTTAGATAGTGAAGATAATTTTCCATAGAGACGGCGCCTCGAGGTCGACCCTCACCTCTCTTTGTTATAACAAACTGATGTGAAGCTTCCCAAACCAACAATCTAATTTCACACACCAATTCTTTCCAGCAAAAGCTCCAATCTTTGCAGTATTCGTTAAAAATTTTACCTCCTTCCACACCCCGCGTTACACCCCCTCTCTGGCCTTGTTAGAAGAAGGCATAAAATACAGTATAATTCCCGGTCATTATTCACAGTTTTCCAAGGGATTTCGGGCGTGTATAATAGCTTTATTTGGAATGGAATTTTCTAAGATACCAACGTTCTTGGTCCCTTGAGTTCAGCGCACCCTTATTGAATTATACCCTTATATATATTATGTTGTTTATACAGAATATTTGTGAAAATATGTCAGCTGATTGCTACAGTTTGGAGTTCTTTAGACATATGACAAAAACTGAAGCCTTATAAAGTCAAGTCTGCGTGCATGCATACTATATTTGACAGACATATTATATGATTGGGAGGGACTAAAAAAGGGGAGAATACGAGTCTTTTATTGAGTGATTAAATAATATTTGTTGTAAAATAAGGTATTTTCCATCTTTATAACATTGTAGCTTACTGAAGTCCTACTTCTGGGCTCGAGCCTCCACCACAACGGGAGGGGAAATTGACCTAGTAAACCACGCTGGTCAAACGTGTTGGTATAGGATTTTATTGGCAGTTTTCCTTCTCTTGCATAGATGTTATCTGCATATTGTAATCCCTTAGTTGTCTTTTACGACACCCACAGGTAAGAAATAGGGTGATTAATAATATTCTTCCTCCGGTCGATCATAAAACTATTGCGAAAACTATTTGTGATGTACGAGGGAAGAAAAGTTGGTACATATTGCGTGAACTCTGACTGTATAGATAGCGTAGTGTTCAAGATACCTACAGTGCCAGTGGCGCGGATTCGAATCCCACGCAGAACAACACTTTGTGGGATCCACAAATTATTGTTCTGAGTCTGTATGTAATTTGTGTCCGTTAATTATGTTTGTAACGTCCTCGGCAATACAAAGATTATTTCCTTAGTACAAGTCATTAAAAAACCCTTATAAATGCTGAATAATGAGGATAATGTGTAAAATCTATATTACTCATAATATGTACCGACAAGTTAGTGAATGTTCTCTGATGGGAGTATTTCATTGCGCTCCTATCTTCTTAGAACAGTTGACAATGATCCCACGCGGCCAATGTATTTTTATGTCAATCAAACCCTTGGTTTACGCTTCGTAAGTTATAGCTTTGAGGCCACGAAGACAGAACTTCATTTTAACATTTTTAATTAAAATTATTATTTGTTGAGGGTTTTTATTACGGAAGCTGGAAAGTTATTATCATCTTCTAGCTGCTGTACATAAGTCTGCTGTACTTAAGTCTGCTGTATCTAAGTCTGCTGTACATAAGTCTGCTGTAGCTAAGTCTGCTGTACTTAAGTCTGCTGTACCCAAGTCTGCTGTACGTAAGTCTGCTGTACATAAGTCTGCTGGACTTAATTATGCTGCACCTAAGTCTGCTGTACATAAGTCTGCTGTACCTAAGTCTGCTGTACCTAAGTCTGCTGTACATAAGTCTGCTGTATCCAAGTCTGCTGTACATAAGTCTGCTGTACCTAAGGCTGTTGTACATAAGGCTGTTGTACATAAGTCTGCTGTACCTAAGTCTGCTGTACATAAGTATGCTGTACATAAGTCTGCTGTACATAAGTCTGCTGTACCTAAGTCTGCTGTACCTAAGTCTGCTGTACATAAGTCTGCTATACATAAGTCTGCTGTACCTAAGTCTGCTGTACTTAAGTCTGCTGTACCCAAGTCTGCTGTACGTAAGTCTGCTGTACATAAGTCTGCTGGACTTAATTCTGCTGCACCTAAGTCTGCTGTACATAAGTCTGCTGTAGCTAAGTCTGCTGTACATAAGTCTGCTGTACCTAAGTCTGCTGTACATAAGTCTGCTGTACATAAGTCTGCTGCACCTAAGTCTGCTGTACATAAGTCTGCTGTACATAAGTCTGCTGTACATAAGTCTGCTGCACCTAAGTCTGCTGTACATAAGTTTGCTGTACATAAGTCTCCCTCATAGAATGCTATAAAGTGCGGTCCTATCCTGCCTACATCCAGCAATCTTCACTAAGTCGTGAGGCTATCTAGTTGGAGGCGTTCAACACTGCGTCATCCGATATGTAGTCGGTATTGGAGAACCTTTCTTCCCTAGTGATTATTGCTCCACGAATAAAATGACCAACCTATTGCCACTTCAACGTGCTAATTCTTCATGTTATGACGATTACACTCGTTCTTCGAAGGATTTTCGTATTTCGCGCCTTATCTTTTAGAGAAATATCTTGCTTCTTTATCTTGCTTCACTTCTCTTTCACTCATTTTTGCGAGATATTTGTGAGAAAAGGCATGATGACAGTAACCAAAAATCACTAAAATAATGTGTTTATCTACTGTAACACAAAGAATATATCTTGAAATAAATATTTATTTTCTTTTATAAGATGAGATTATTAATTTATTTAATAAAATAAAACTGCAAAATACACAAGTCCGCCATGCTCAGCTAAACACCAATCAAATTGAGTTACGTCACTCCTATGTACGCCTGTCATTATCATCACAAATTCTGTACGAAATTCTACGATCGTTACACTTATTAATTGTTATAACTTGCATTTAAAGAGTATTTCGTGATTTTTATCGATCTCTTGCTTACTTTTGTGTTCTTACTAAAATGTAAGTCGTGAAAGAAGGATTCATCAAGGCAAACAGCTCTTATTTGCCTAGAATTGATTTGTTAATCTTGGGAGAGAGTACCTAGCATCAAAACAAAACTTCTGTTCAGCAGAATTTAGAAATGTCAAAACTACGATGGAAGTAAAATATTGATTAATAATCTTCTAACATCTAATTTAAAATCTATTTAAAATTAATACCGCTTGAGATGTTAGAGGTTATGTTATTAAATAATGCTTTTGTAAACTTGGTATTAAACTGCAGTTAAATAAAGTGACATGCCAAATAAAATATACGATATAAAGTAATTACTTACGTCAACATGATCTTCACAGAAATAAATAGTCTCCTATTTATTTATTTTTTTATATTTTTTATATATAAATTTATGGCTTTTGGATCTCGCTGTGCAAGGTTAAGCCACATATATCTTAATAGCAACCCGCCCTCGCTTCGCTTTTAGTCATTTTACCCGCGTAGTTCCCTTTCCCGTGGGAATAGCTTTCCATTGGTGAAAGAATTTTTGAAATCGGTCTAGGCGTTTTGAAGATTACCCGGAACAAACAGACAGACAAAATTTTTTTAATCTGTATTTTATGCATCGGTGTCGTGCAAATAACCATGTGAGCATGAAAAGAGCCTATTATTTTGACATTACAAACAGACACTCCAATTTTATTTATTGGTATAGATTGTTTTATTGTGTGACACATAAACAAAAACAGTTTGTTAGGGGTTTTTATTGATGTATTAACACATTGAAGAACCGCACACCACTTATAGACTTTCGAATTCATGTCTAAATAAAATATATCAGATTTTTTGCTTTAACTCCCTTACGTTTACAACTCAAGTGAATAGACGTGACGTCACAAGCAGACGCCATGACACTA
The DNA here is from genome assembly GCA_032191425.1 of Lymantria dispar. Classification (NCBI taxonomy): domain Eukaryota; kingdom Metazoa; phylum Arthropoda; class Insecta; order Lepidoptera; family Erebidae; genus Lymantria; species Lymantria dispar. The sequence goes on from CM063452.1 coordinate 33,229,634, forward strand.
GGCACCGTTTTGGCGCTAATTTAAATGCATTTAATTAAAATAGCATTTATTTCTAAAGAAACCGCACTTATTGCAAAAATAATATATTTTTTGATAATAGTGGTTATTTAAGAATATTATAAAACAGTTTTTCAAAATTAGTCATCATGCCTAATGTATTTGTGTCTTTTAAATGTACTTTTATTTAAATTTTTAATGTGCTAAGTACAGCAACCTATTCTTATTGCATATGTAGTATCTATAGAAAACTTATCCAGCTAATATCTTATTATTTTTAATCGTTGTTATTACCTGCCACTAAAATAGGCATCATGAAAATTTTAACTATTACGATTCATGAGATACAAACCGCCTGATGACAGACAGACAGGTATAACGTCCAATAAGTACAGAACTAAAATATCAGAGAATAGTAATTTTGAGTTCATAGAGTATTGTACCTAATGAATGAACTTTAGTAATACAGTTTGGTATCTATTAGCTGTTCAAATAGTTATGATTTTTTGTAATTAAATAAGATACACCTTCTTTCTCAGCTCATATTTGTCTCCCTGCTGGCCTCCACCAATAGGAGGGAAATTGATCTACTATATCAAGCTGGTCAGATGTGTCGGTTTAGGGTTTTATTTCGAGTTTTCTTCTTTTTGTATAAATGTTATATGCATATCATTTCCCTTGGTTGACTTTTACGACACCCACGGGCGAGATGAATTGTATTTTTAAGCTGATATTAGACGGTTCACTCGAGAGACTGTTCATTTTTCTTTCATTCTATTTTCACACGGCTAAGAGAGAATGATTTAAAAAAGAACATTCACTATTCTTTTCTTACAATATTATGTCATCGAATGAAGTCGTGCGTCTTAGAATTCATTTAATTTGTGATCATTTAATCACAGTAGACAAAAAAGAAGCAAAAAGAAAACCGTCGACGGTGACGGCGACCTGGATTGAAAGAAGTTTACTAGGACGAAATGTATTCATCAATTTGTTTTGTGGTTTTAAAGGCAATGGTAGTTTTTAAAGTTCTCTAAAAAAAGCAATGTATTTTCATCGGTCCATTTGAACACCATTTTTCCGCGTGCGACCAGTGCAACGCAACGCAGAAAAACATGAGCACGTGACGTCCTTCGGCTGCAGAACTCGAAACATAATAATCGAACCCGAATGAACGTTCTCTTAGTGTTCAGTCCGTTCATTTCTCGTTCATTCGGAGTTCGAGTGAAAGATACCGGATGTCAATAGGATCGGTTCACTAATGAATTCATTCGGCACTAATGTTTCATTTTGTGTTTAGATGCGTCACTTCGAGTGAAAGATGCAAAATGAACAAAAAATGACTCGTCTGATATCAGTTTAACTCTGTCACCACACGGAAATATCACATATCGCTGTAAATTATTATACGTTTCCCGAGAAACGGCTGGTACTTGTGATCTTTCAGTCAATTTTTTAACCTTTACCGGTGAGTAAAGGGTGGCGATAATTGTGTTCTCTCAACACTATGGGGAAAAAGAAAATATCAAATAGAATAAATAAAAATAAAAAGGATTTATAAAATTAAAGTGATGAATATTTTCGCTTATTTAATGGCCCCAACTAAAACTCTAGAGAGGGAGGTATTTCGATCCTTACCGCTTCGTCGTGTTCTCATAAAGCCTCCAGCAGGCATCGGCAGCGCTAAACGCGAAGCTCTTTACGACAAGACTCAACAATTTAGAAGTACGAACATTGAATGTAATAATTTGATTGTATCTGTATTGACATTATTATCGCATTATAGCTTTTTAATATGCTTTTCCGTGTGGTGACGGAGTAAGAATACTATTCACCACTCCCTATCTTGCACGTGGATGTCGTAAAATACGACTAAGGGATATAATATGCACATAACATATGTGCAAGAGAAAGAAAACTCGAAATAAAACCCTATATCAACATGTCTGACCAGCAAGGTATAGTAGGTCAAATTCCCTCCCACTGTGGAGGAGGACCGAGCCCAACAGTGGGACGTATGTGGGCTGCGATAATGTTGATGAATATGCTTTCAAACATATACATCTAAAATCTATACCAATAAATAAAATTGGAGTGTCTGTTTGTAATGTCTAAATAATAGGATTTTTTCATGTTCACACGGTTATTTGCACACCTATGCCTAAAATAGCAATTAAAAAATTTTTGTCTGTCTGTCTGTTTGTTCCAGGTAATCTTCAAAACGGCTGGACCGATTTCAAAAATTCATTCACCAATGGAAAGCTATAATATCAGGGCGTAAACTAGGCTATATTTTATCCCGGTATTCCCACGGGAACTACGCGGGTAAAATGACTATAACCTATAACCGAAGCGAAGAGAGGGCGGGTTGCTAGTAATAAATATAAAATTAATATTCATCTCAGTTCATAAACATCCCACTGTTGGGCTTGAGCCCCCTACCCAATACGAGGGAAATTGATTTACTATATCCATGATCCCTTTTTTTGGGCGTGGGTTACGGTCGGCGCGCTCCTCGCTCCACTCCGTCCGGGGCGACAGAGGGGCGTAAGCACGCACACCCGTAACGCACTCGCGACACGTTGCTTTCGTCGTTGGACCGACCACCGGAGCAGGGTGACTTGTCGTCAGTAGTCGACTATAACATGATCCGTGTGGTGACGGAATAAGAATAGAATTCACCACTCCTTATCTTGCCCATGGATGTCGTAAGAGATATAATACGCATATGACATTTATGCAAGAGAAGGAAAACTCTTTTAGTTTATCAAGGAAGGAAAACTAAAAAAAAAGAGAAGGAAAAAATATATGAAAAAAATAAGTGAAAATATATACTAAACAGAAAATATTCATTGTCTCAGCTAATATAGATCCCACCGCTGGGCTTGAGAGCTGGGAAATTGACCACCTGTTAGACTGCCGGTTAGACGGGATGCTCCATAATGGCTACTTTGTTAGACGTTCTGACTATTTGCATTTATAAGTTGCCTAATACTGCTGTGTCTGTGCCGACATAGCACGAAGAATTAGCACGCTGAAGTGGCAATGGGTAGGCGACATCGCTCGACGAACCGACAACCCTGGGGAAGAAAGGTTCTCGAGTGGCGACCACGTATTGGACGACGAGTGTAGGACGCCCCCCCAATAGGTAGACCGACGACCTGGTAAAGGTTGCTGGGCATCGTTGGATGCAGGTGGCACAGGACCGCACTTTGTGGCGTAGCATGAGGGAGGCCTACGTCCAGCAGTGGACGGCGATAGGCTGAAATGATGATGGTGATGAATGCTGCTGTTCTCTGCTGTTAGCTCCTCTGTGTAACTTTTGATCATCAGCTCAGCTCATATACTACTCAGTGCTGGGCTGGAGCCTCTTTTATAATGGGAGGGAAATTGACTTAATTTTTCCTCCTCCTTACTTCCTTACTTAATATTATAAATGCGAAAGTAAGTTTGTTTGTTGGTTACGCTTTCACGCTTAAACTACCAAACCGATTTCAAAAATTCTTATCTATGCTATATATGCTATATTATCAGGGAGTAAAATAGGCTACATATTTACAAATTTTTTGCTAAGACAGTGTACGAATTTTTTATCTAGACAGACAATTTGTGTAAGACAGATTAATATATATATATATATATATATATATATATATATATATATATATATATATATATATATATATATATATATATATATATATATATATATATATATATATATATATATATATATATATATATATATATATATATATAATTAAATTACTCAATAAAAATTATCAAGAATCATTTAATTGTGGCAAAGTGAAGTTAAAATGTTATTTTTATTTTATATCGTGCTATTAATTGAATGAAACAATTTAAATGAAACAGCCCATTAATTTTCAGTTGGACTGTAATTGATGCTTAAGTTGCAATAGCTATTTTGGTCGAACACTTATTACTCTTATTTCCATGTGGTAATTAAGAATACAATTCACTACGGTCTCCCTGTCTTGCCGGAGGATGTGGTAAAAAGCGACTAAGGGATATCTTGTGCATATAACAACTATGAAAGAGATGGAAAACTCGAAATAAAACCATATACCAACCCCCCTGACCAGCGTGGTTAAGTTAATTTTCCTCCCAATATTGAGGAGGCTCGAGGCCAGTGGGACGTATATGAGCTGTGCTGACTTTTTACTCGTATAGATCTTTTTAGGGTTCCGTACCCAAAGGGTAAAAACGGGACCTTATTATTAAGACTTCGCTGTCTGTCTGTTTGTCTGTCATTAGGCTGTATCTCAAGAACCGCGATAGCTATAGCTCGCAAACTATGTATTTCTGTTGCCGCTATAACAACATAATATCTGGTTGACTGAGCTTCGCTAGGTATATTTTTTTTTGTATTTTTGCCGAACTTTTCTAGATATAAATATTAATAAAAAATAAAATGATGAAATGATGAAAAAAATATATATCAAAAATTACAAAAAGTGAATAAAAATAAATGAAAAATAATCTTATACCAACACGTCTGACCAGCGTGGTATAGTAGGTCAATTACCCTTCCGTTATGGAGGAGGCCCGAGCCCAACAGTGGGACGTATATGGGCTGAAATGATGATGAAATGATGAATAATAATAACTCCGAGATTTGATCCCAACGCTGTTTGAATGCCAAAACAAAACAAAAAAAACTGGACAACTGCCCAACTGAGCTATTGTCAGTCTAGACAGCAACAGCGAAATTCGAATTCCTATTCAGAGAATTTCAATAACATTATATGTCATTGTATTGATTAGCTAAAAACACAGTTTTTTATAAATAAAACCTAGCTAGATCGATTTTTTGATCCGGAAACCTCTAGTATGCCAAATTCCATCAAAATCGTTGGAGCTGGAGGAGATTCCGATATATATATATATATTTATATATATATATATATATATATATATATATATATATATATATATATATATATGTGTATATATATATACACATATACATATATATATATATGTATATATATATATATATATACACAGTGTATTTCATTAATAACGACCTCGGTTGTAACGACTTTTCGATTATAGCGACGTCGAATTTGCGTCCCTAGAATTTAAAGCATACTTTCATAGGAAATTCATTCGGTAATAGCGACTCTGGATATAACGCCTAATTCGGGTATACCGACTTGTTTTTATGAACTATTTGGGACAGATTCCTAGAAATTCCTTGCGGATATTGCGACTGAGTCGGCAAAGGCACAAAGTCTCATTCATAAGCTTTAACTATTAAGCTTTCTTATCCTTTTGTTTATAATTGTAGATGGTCAAATGCTTTGTTTGTGTGTAGGTTGTTATCCTTTGTTTACATTCGCTGATGGTCAAATGCTTTGTTTGTGTGTAGCCGTTGCTTAGCATTTGCGCGAAGTTAAAATTATGAATCAGTTACGTAGCTATTTCCAGTAAGTGAACAGTGTTTCTTAAACTTGTGAAAATGGCTCCTAGACGTACATTTACTGTTAAAGAAAAACTGATTTCGGATATAGAGAACTCCGGATATAGCGACGACATTAAAGTGGTCTCTCTGCCGTCGTTATAACCGAAATACACTGTATATACAAGAATTGCTCGTTTAAAGATATAAGATACTAAAAACAAAATACAATAAATATTTAAGGCGGGCTCCCTCACAACAAACGCGATTTTTGCCCTTTTTATAGATAATGGTACGAAACCCCTTGTGCGCGACTTCGACTTGCACATAGCCATTCTTTTTCAGTTCATGTACGCCACATGAACTGCCTCATTAGGCCATCCCGCATGGAGTGGACACGTCTCACATGGGCGTTCCATTGAGCTATGTGATGGAAGGGAAGAAGATTTAGGCTTTGTTTTAAAGCTAGACCTATTCCATCTATCAGCTTATTGCCATCGAAATTTGAACAAAGATCTTCCCAAATGGAATAATATCATGATTGCCAAGTTTGTCAAATGGGTTGGTTTCTACATTGCCCAGGAGAGCATTGCTACCCATTCTTCTAGTGACTTTTTTTGGGGGATGGGCTAAGGTCAGCGCACACGCCATTCAGCTCCGTCCGGGGTGACGAAGGGGCACCCGCAGCCCTATAATCCACCGTACCTCATCTCCTTCGCCGTTGGGCCGACTACCGGTACCGAGTTCCTTGTATTCCGTGGCTGGCCGGAATTCTCCAAGTGGTGCCCTTAGCGCGAACCATCATCATAATCTTGCTCTTATCCCAATTACTTGGGGTCGACGCAATATGTCATCTGTTTTGACATATTGCAAAAAGTTTCGGCAATGACTTTTATGACCGGCCGCCTGCCTGACGTCAACCCTCCTTGGGAATGTAATCGTTGACCCAAACAGTACCAGATGGAGTTGGTCCGGGTCAATCTAGGGCTCTTAGTCGTCTTTTACGACACCTACGAGCAAAGCAAGGGTTGGTAGTATTCGAAGCCGCTACCACACAGCATTTAGCGCGAACCGTTGTCATGAAAACTGTTGAGATAACAAATGGTAACTGATGTATTGTGGATGTTATTGACGCTGATATTATTTATCATTATCACCATCTTAGCCCATATACATCCCACTGTTGGGCTCGGGCCTCCTCCACTATGGGAGGGAAATTGACCTATTATACCACGCTGGTCAGACGTGTTAATATAGGGTTTTATTTCGAGTTTTCCTTCACTTATATAGATGTTGTATGCATATTATAACCCCTTAGTCGTCTCTTACGACACCCACAGGTATGAGAGGGGGTGGTGAATTATATTCTTACTCCATCACAACACGACACCCACCATTATGGGAAGGAATTTGTTCTACTACAACACGCTGGTGTATTTGTATATGGTTTCATTTCGAGTTTTCAACTCTTGCATCGATGTTATTAGGATATTATATCTTTGAGTTGTCTTTTACGACATCCACGGGTAAGATAGGGGTTGGTTAATTGTATTTTTACTCTGTAGTTTTTTAATTGGACAAATGTTATTATTACGTAAAAGTCTTTTTTTTTGTAATGCTAAAGAAGCATAAATTATTACTGCAAAAAAAAAATAACTTAACCTTCATCGTTTTACCAACTTACCACCCGACACCGTAGCAGAGTTCATCCATTTCACCAAGAAAAATAATGGTCTTCAAGTGTACGTTTCCAGCGATCATTTCTCCCCCACACGTGCAAGCTCTGGAATGAACTACCTGCTGCTATGCTGCTATACGTTTTAATACACCTATAACGCTGAGGTCCACGCAAACTCCCACTATGTCTTGGTAAACACCAGCGGAGGGGGAACGAAACAGAACCTAAAGAGAACCACGAACATAAGAAACACTGTTCTTCCTATTTCATTTTCTCTCACGTTAAATCTTATGAATTTATGTGTCTGTCTCTTTTTACTGTCGCTTTTTCGTTTCATCGAATTTCAAATCACAAAGAAGCTAAAAAAGTGTTCACTTCAAAAATTATATGACTCTGTAGTGTTTTACAACATCTACTAGCAAGATGTGTGTTCCGTGTGGTGACGGAGTAAGATTACAATTCACCACTCCCTGTGTAAAAGACAACTATGGGATATTACAAAACATCTGTGGAAGAGGAGGAAAACTCGAAATGAAATCCTATACCAACATGTCATAGGACGCGGCGCAGCACACGCTCGAGGTGTGTGCCGCGTGGGCGAGGGAGCGCCGTGAATTCGTCACGATTATCGGTGCCGACCTGACGCTGCCGAATATCGCTAGGGAGATGCTGCGTCAGGAACTGGGACGCGGTCGCCGCCTTCTGTGAGGCCGTAATCTCACGGAAGGAGGCGGCGGATCGTGTGTAAGAGGAGCTCCTCTTCGGCGATACGTTCCACCGTCGGCGACTCGGGCGGCGCTGGCGCGAATACCTGCACCTGATGCCGCCCTAGCCGAGGCCGCGGGTGACCGGACCGGGGAATTTAGTCCGTCACCCGCAGAGAGGCTGACTGCGCGACGGTGATCGACGTCCCGGGACGGGGACGTCGAGAGGTGAGGGTACCCGAAAGGGTATTCTGTCGGGCCGACCACTGACGACAAGTCACCCTGCTCCGGTGGTCGGCCCAACGACGAAGGCGACGTGGGTACAGGTGGGTTATGGGCCCGCGCACCGTTCTTTCGTAGCCCCGGATGGAATGGACCGCGTGTGCGCTTACCATAGCCCACACATAAAAATAAAAAAATACCAACATGTCTGACCAGCATGGTATAGTAGGTCAAATTCCTTCCGATTGTGGAAGAGACCCGAGCCCAACAGTGGGACGTATGTGGGCTACGATGATAATGATGACAACTGACAAGATAGTGGTGGTGGGAATGGTGAATAGTATTGTTACTCCGTCACCACCTGGAATCGCAGCTAATACTGATATAGAATACTTGTGTGTGGATACGAACATTGTTTTACGTAATGTGAGGAATCCACAGTAAAATATAAGTCTACAGGGATTTGATTTACACATAAAATATTTTGATGGTCGACGTAAAAAAAGGTTTCTGTTAGCCGTTGTTTATAGTTGAAACGTTAATATACTTATATATTTACAGTTGAGTAATTTTATTTTTACGATTTTACCCTAAGTTGTATAGTTCTTGATAGTCATCATTATCTCCGCTTAATATATCTCCGTGCTGGGTTGCTCCAGAATAGAAGGGTAATTGGTCTACTACACTACGTTAGTCATACGGATAAGTATAGAGTTTTTATCAAGATTTTATTCTTTTGTAACGATGCTATCTTTTTTTTTCATTATTCGATAATCGCTGTAAAATGTTGTCTTATGTTTACGCGAGTATTACACATTATAAATAAAACTATTTTTAAGTATTTTATCGCGTTTGTATTTGTTTTGGTTGTCTAACGTTTCGAGCAGTTTTCAACGTAGATGGTCACTGGCGGCCTTGTAAAAGATGATAATTATATTCTGATTCAATTTACCATTGGTAGCGGTGATGGTACTTGATACCTTTTTCCACATTTTCCGTGTGGTGATGGAGTCAGAATCACATTCACCACCTCTTTTTGGCCGTGGTTATCGTAAAACTACTAAGGGATTATAAAATACATTTAACATCCATGCAAGAAAAGGTACCCTCCTATTGTGAAGAGGACTCGAACCTAGAAGTGGAACGAATATGACAGATGATGATAAAATGTTTTAAATGCTTTTAATAGCCGCTACAGTCCGCCAAGCATCTCCGCCTCCAAGTCCCACTTGGAGTACCGGCCAACAGGCACGCTGCCTCCGTCGTCACTGAGCGGTATCTGCGTATAGCCCTAATCACCATGACCCTTTGTGGACGTCGCAGAGAGACCTTAAATGGACAGTCAGGGATGCCGCCCACATGGGTGCGCTATACGAATTTTATTATATACAACATGGTTTATAGTATAAGTATATCGTATAAGTATATCTCTTCAAGTATATCGCATATAAGAGTCATCATCTTATGCCTTATATCACCTTATGCATATCTTATATCATCACCTCATTAGTATAAATAAATACGAATTTAACGAAAAGACGATCACCAAATGGGTTAAAGTCGGTAGCGATTTGAGAAGACCAACACCGACACCGGTCAACTGGAGTTGCTTTGCTTGTGACGAGAAAGATTTATAGCTAGATGTAAAACCTTTTTTGTCACAGCTAGTAGATTAAAAATATAATTATATCTCGTCCGTAACTATTTCCATTACGTAAAATATTTCAATAAAGTTTATGCACAACAAAGCTCTTTAAGAGACGAAATAAAAGCACTATTTTCGCCATTTTCTTACACAAACGCCTCCACCATGAAGTCAAATGCATTCTTATACCACCCCTCTGCAAAATGGATAGACTATTTTATATTTTAACATTGATGACATTTTAAATCGTCGCATGATAAAAGAGTTGTCTTTGAATCGAATCGTTCAATAGATTCGTTCATTCGCTCGTTGAGTGAGTGAATGAATGAAATGAAACAATGATCGAATTGTTCGGTCGAACGAATGTCAAAAGAGGGCAAGTAGGGCGGGGTATAACTATTGTGTTACTTGATGCGATATTAAGATACTGTCGCGACGATTTCTCAGCGATGTTGTCTGATAATGCCGGATTATTGATATTTGTCACAAAAGAGCAATACATTTGTGAAGGGCGAAGTAATTTATCAAACTCGTAGACGTTGTCAGTTGATTTGTCAAATATTTTGTGATGGATTTTTGTTGTGTTTATTTGAAATGTAAATCCGAACTATGCAATGCTCACCTGTAGATTTTATATGAAAAAAGAGATGAATTTAGTGCTATTATTTATAAATTTATAATATTTCTAACAGAACTACAACGAATTTTAATGATTCTTTTATACAAAATGGTTTTTGTAGGCATCGAACCCAATCATAATCGAAGCTAGAGGACCATTATGCCATCTGTGTTGTGTCTTGTAATTACACATTTAAATCAGGTAAGGAAAGCGGGAAATTCAAAATGAAACTTTACGCATATCCACTTAGCCAGTGGGTTGGTAGGTTTCCATTTATTTATTTATTTATTTTTGGAAGACCAACAGCACAACAATAATATTAAAATACTTGTTATACATCAGACCGCTAATTACAGGTCACCGCTAATATGATACGTTTTAAACAAACAGACTGTAGACACTATAAATAGGTAATCCAATTAGGTAGGTTACATACAAACATAGTTCTTAAAAAATTCTTGGCTTAGCAATCTTCTCACTGTTACTTTGCTTGTGTTAAATACGTCAACGTCGTGCACTTCGCATTTTGCGTTAAGTGTCCTTCCTGCTCGCCACAAAAAACTATTTTGTCTGTAGTTAGTAGGTACTACGGTTAAACTTAATGGAGTATGATGCCGTGTTGATTTGACTGGAGTATTAAAATTTATTTTAGAGAGAAGCTCGGGACTTTCAACATTGTTACGGATGATTTTTAAAATGTAAGTAACATCTGAGATTTCGCGTCTATTAGACAGTGGAAGAATGTGAAATTTAGCACATAGTTGTAAGTATTCGGCAGATCTAAATGTTATATTAGCGCGGTAGCATAAATATTTAATAAGACAAGAATTTAAGACATTTTCTTCTCTCAAAAAGTGAGACTTGCATCTGGGTTGAGAAGTAAAACAAAAATAAACAAAAAAAGCGTCAGGGATTGATCATGCGGGTGTTGCGTGCTTAACCCTAAGCCCCTCTGTCGCCCCGGACGGAGTAGTGCGGAGGCGCGCCGACCGCAGACCACCCAAAAAAAAAAAAAGGGATTGATCATCAAACCCAACCTCGAAGGTTAACCCACCAGGCTGGCCACAGACGTCAAGGCATGATAGGCCCAATGGCGAAGGGGACGGAATATGGTGGGTTATGGATCCATGCGCCGCCCTGTCGTCACCACGTACGGTGTGCGTCCAGGCTCAGGCCCGCCCAAAAAAAAAAATCAATATCATCAATATCAATATCAAAAATCAAAAATCAACACCCAATTTAGTTTTCCTTCCCTTTTTTTGTCGAATGCTGTTCTTCTTGGAGTAATGATATCTGTTTGCGTCCTTTAGTCGTTTATTATGATTACCGACGGGAAAGGAATATGTGGTGATCATCGCACATTTACTCTTTCACCACACCAATACATAATCATCATCATCATTTCAGCTCCTATAAATCCCAATTTTAGGTTCGAGCCTCCTCCACAATACGAGGGTAATTGACCTTACCATGCTAGTCTGACAGGTTGGTACAGGATTTTATTTCGAGTTTACCTCCTCTTGTAGCGATTTTATATGCGTATTATATCTCTTAGTCGTTATTTACGACATCCACGGGCCACCCACGCCGTCACCACACGATTATGGGCAAGGAATGGGTGGCGATCATCGTATCTTTACTCTGTCATCACATTAATACATACTAGATGAACGTTAGTAAGGCGATACAAGATATTCAGTTGAACAAAATCAAAGATTGCTACTTGAACGATTTAAATTGAAAAGTTACATCGCTAGCTAAGTACGGCGAAGTGGATGAAGGCTAAGCTATCGGGTCAGTCCGAAACGTTAGCAATCAGTTAAAAGCATGCAAGCTGGGGCTTAAGGCGGGGTACACGACGGTCAAACGTTAGACGGCTCCGGTCTATGACTTTGAATGCACCGAAATTGGATTAAATTGGTCTTTAAAAGGTTAATTTTTCGGCTACAGTAATAGCAAAGGTATATTTTTTTTTAAATTTCTGAGATAACTAGCATATAACATACTAAGTTTGGTAGCTGATATATTTTTTTTATTGCTGCTGCTGTTATTTGTGTGTTGTGGCAAACGAGCAAACAATAGTCGTGATGGTAAGTGATACTTTTAAGCGGTAACAAATTGCTACTATTCACACGTCGATTTTCTATGAGAATGTGGTACTACCGCGGATGGATCAGCCCGCGGCTATGGACATACGACTGTCGACAACGTGTTCAATATGCTAAGTTACTATTTAACATGATAGATTATTTATAAAGAAAACTAGTAGATGTGGGTTTAAATGCCGTTTGCGGCAATCACTTTTTGTGGGTAAAACAGGTTTTTGTAAATGATCTAGCGTATTAAATATTAAATTTTAGTAATTTAGGAATTAGGCTCGGTTCAGGTAACTTAGAGGATCTTCGGAGCCAAATATACTTCCGTATCTGAAAACACAAGTCTACGACCAGTGTGTGTTAGTGATAACTTATGGCACGGCAACGTGGTTCCTAAATATAGGTCTCATAACCAAGTTCAAAGTCGCTCAGCGTGCTATTCAGGGAGCTATGCTCGGTATTTCTTTGCGAGATAGAATCCGAAATACGAAAATCCGCAGAAGTGTGGGTGTAACCGACATAGCATGAAGAATTAGCGCGCTGAAGTGGCAATGGGCAGGCCACATCCCTTGACAAACCGACAACCGCTGGGGAAGAAAGGTTCTCGAGTGGCGACCACATATCGGACGACGCAGTGTAGGACGATGATCTAGGTGGACCAAGAACCTGGTGAATGTTGCTGGGCGTCGTTGGATACAGGCAGCATAGAACCACTCTCTGGTGTAACATGAGGCAGGCTTACGTCCAGCAGTGAACGGCGATTGGCTGAAATGATGATAATGATGATATATTTGGCTTATGTCATTGTGTAATAAAATTCTAACCGAAAGGTTAAAAGTAAAGGAGAACAATGTATAAATACTTCTGGATAGATGGCGTGTGGAACGTCTTTCGTAAAGATACGAGTGATAATTTGGTAGTAATACGTAGGCCCACACTTGCCTAATTGTTAAGACGATTGAAACGGATTACCAGTAGATATTGGTTCAATCTACGTGTGGTAATCATTTATCGCTCGTATTACAAGTTTTTATCATTTTCTTTTATACATTAAATTGCGTTTCGTGTGGTGATGGAGTAAGAATTCAATTCACCACTTTATTTCTTACCCATGGGGGGCGTAAAGATGACAGAGGGATGTCACATGCATATAACACTCAAATTTTACTTCTAAAATATTGAAAACGAATATAGTTATTTTAAAATTTATATGTTTCCACAATGGTCCAATAAATCCAATTGTCCTACGCGATATATTAAGCCAATTTTTGTCTCATCATACGGGCTCCACGAATAAGTTGAGAGCCAGAAAAAGTCGGTCAATACTATAAACGTATATTGAAATTCGTCACTCACGTGTGTCCAACCCTTAAATCTAACGCAGATCTCCGTTAAACTGAATTTCAACGGTTCGAGGACTCGTATTCACTAGAAAATGTACTATTTGGACAGAATTACGAACTGCGATACAAACTTGAAGATTTGAAATGTGTTTGCGAAGAGAATATTAGTGGAAATGTATCTTTATGAAGCTGTGAAATTGTTTCCAGCGAATGGACTAAGTTAACACGGAAACGTTTTGGAAATAGAGAAATATGAACCAGATATAATGGTGAAATCGTCACGTATTTTGTGCAGTGCTTTATATGATTCAAAAGATATATGTATTTATTTAATTACAAATGATGGCAAATGAACAAACGGTACTCCTGATGGTAAGTGTTGCTACCGGTCATGGACCTTTGCTAGCCCATGTCTACCGCGAAGAAGCGAGTGTGAATGCGTGCAATGAAAATGCAATCTACCGTCGTCTACAGCCAGACGTAGGTCTCCCTCATATTTTGCTACAAAGTGTAGTCATGTGGTTGCTGCATCCAACGATGCCCAGCAACTTTCACCAGGTCGTCGGTCCACCTAATCCTACACTGCATCGTCTGATACGTGGTCGTCATTTTTTATTTCGTGTTTTCCTTCTCTTGCATAGATGTTATATACATATTGCATCTCTTAGTCGTCTTTTACGACACCCACGAGCGGGAGGAAGTGGTGAATTGTATTCTTACTCTGTCACCATACGGACAATAGTTGCATATAGTAGCAGGATATTAAAATTATAAGCATTATGTCAATTCATCTGATCAGGTCATTGTATAGAAAAGTAATTTCTTTCCAATTTGAAATAAGTCATGTGTTCAGCAGTGAAATTCAAAGAAATGTAAAGAAATTCAACTTCAAAATTATTTATTACGATGTCACGTATATTTTTTTTTTTATTTTGTGGGTGGGCTGCGGTCGGCGCGCCTCCGCATCACTCCGTTCGGGGCGATAGAGGGGCTTAAGCACGCAACTCTCGCAACCCACCCGAAAACCACGTCGCCTTCGTCGTTGGGCCGACCGTCCCCCCTCTCGGGGAGGACGTCGGTCTTTCCTCACGCGGTCGGCTTCTCGGCGGGTGACGGACTAATCTCCGGTCACGTCACCCGCGGCCTCGGCTAGGGCGGCATGAGGCGCAGGTAGTTGCCCCTGCGCCGCCCCATTCGCCGGCGGCGGTTCTCCTCATCGAGGCTGCGCTTCTCGCACAGACGATCCGCCGCCTCAGTCTGCGAGATCACTGTCTCGCAGAAGGCTGCGACCGCGTCCCAATTCCCGACGCTGTCGACCATCGCCTTAGCTATAGCCGGCAGCGTCAGGTCGGCACCGATGATTGCGACGAGTTCACGGCGCTGCGTGGCCCAAGCGGCGCAGGCCTCGAGCGTGCGCCGTGTCCTCGTCGCACGATGTCACGTATATACAAATTTTACGTTTTATCTCAAATTAATCCAATAAAATGCACTCAGTTCTGCACGCGACCGCTGCTGAACTCTGGCACTGGAAACCCAGCGGGCTCATCTACACTAATATTATAAAGCGGAGACGTTATATTTTTGTATGTTTATTACGAATAAACTCAAAAACTATTGGACGGGTTTCGATAATTCTTTCACCATATATACCTGGTAGTGAAATATCAAAATTGGTTCAGCTGAAGATTACTCCAAACAAATACACAACAACTTCAGACAGACAAAAATTTTATTAACTGGTTTTTAGGTATTGGTGTCGTGCAAGGTGAGTATGGAAAAAGCCTACTTTAACATTACAAACAGACAATTCAATTTTATTCATTTGTATAGATTCATTTCAGTGTGATGCTCTATAAACGAGGATATAAAGAAAAATTCAAATATAACCCATTCATGATTTAATTACTAGCATATCCATCACTCACCCCAACCACCTTAGAGCATAAGAACTACTTTATCAATATTACAGTTGCCATAAAAGAAAGCTCCTCGTTCATAAAGCAGGCTCTCTATAACTCACAACTACTATAGACAGCTATGCCCGCGGGCGGTTCCCGACCGGGCGTACAATATAATCCAATGTTTTACGCCGAATCAATACGTGGCGCTTACAGATAAGAGCGAACGCAATATCAGACCCCTGTCAGCTATCGACTTACTGTTATCAAGGGCTTAGAACGCGTTACGTAGATATATACAGACTTACAATTAATCGTACCTACTATGTCCTGAATACGTTCTTGCATTATTGAAAGTAACATATTTTATTCATGAAGTCAATTGTCCGTTCAGGAATCTGGGTAGTGCGACATGGTATTTCGAGACAACCTGCTAGCAATTGAAACAGCTAGGCTAAATATGGTGCAACCACCATTCTAAAAAAGGGATAAGCAGAGATAGACGGTGTAGTAGTTAAGATACTGGCCTACCGTGCCAGTATAGTTGGGTTCGAATCCCACGTAGGACAACACTGTACGATTCACAAATTGTTGTTCTGAGTCTGGATGTAATTTATATCCAATAATGTAATTTATATCCATCGATGTAATTTGTATCCATTAATGTAATTTGTATCCATGGATGTAATTTGTATCCGTTAATGTAATTTGTATCCATTAATATAATTTGAATCCGTTATTGTAATTTGTATCCGTTAATGTAATTTGTATTCGTTAATGTAATTTGTATCCCTTAATGTAATTTGTAGTCGTTAATGTATTGTATCCGTTAATGTAATTTGTACCTATTAATGTAATTTGTATCCGTTAATGTAATTTGTATCCGTTAATGTAATTTGTATCCGTTAATGTATTGTATCCGTTAATGTAATTTGTAATCGTTAATATAATTTGTATCCGTTAATGTAATTTGTATCCGTTAATGTATTGTATCCGTTAATGTATTGTATCCGTTAATGTAATTTGTATTCGTTAATGTAATTTGTATCCATTGACGTAATTTGTATCCGTTAATGTAATTTGTATCCATTGACGTAATTTGTATCCGTTAATAACATGTTTGTAAATTCTCCGACAATTCAAGGGATGTTTCTTTAGTGCAGCGTGTGTTTAAAAAAACAAAAAATTTGATCACCCAGGAATCTGAAAGATGTCATCCGACATGGTATTCCAAGACAACCTGATAGCAATCTGAACAGCTAGGTCCAATATAGTGCAACCATAATTTGCTGGAAGAGGGGTATACATAATTATTATTCCTTTTCTCCTTTAAAAGACCTTGAATTGCGGCAGAGGATGTTTATAAAATCATACAATTAAGGACATTAATTATATCATCATCATCATCGCAGCCCACATACGTTCCTCTGTTGGGCTCGGGCCTCCTCCACTACGAAAGGGAATTTGTCCTACTATACCATGCTGGCCAGACACGTTGGGATAGGGTTTGATTTCAAGTTTTCCTTCTCTTGCACAGATGTTACGTACATATTATATTCCATAGTCGTCTTATACGATATCCACGGGCAAGATAGGGAGTGGTGAATTGTATTCTTACTCCGACACCACACGGATAATAACTGATTCACAATTCTGAATATTAATTTGTGGAAAAGTATTGTCCTACGTGGGCATCGACGTAGGAATTGCAATCCGGCAAAACGGATCCGGTACTGTGGCGGATACGGCATCATTTAACGTGCATTGAATCCGATACCAATGCACTGGATTAACCACGGGTAAGATAGGGGTAGTATTCTTGTCACCACACGAAAACACTTTTAATTAATATACGTTAATATGACTTAGTTACGTTATCTTTGAACGCCATATCATCCCCTTATATACCGCAAAATAATTTGAAATTTTTATCACTTATCAAACACTGATGTGATAATTTAAATAGTTTGTACCATTATTCGAGTATTAGCGAGTTTCTTATATTCATATTTGAGATTTTAGCGTCACTCAACGATTAAGCTAACCCCATTTAGAAAGCGTGGTGTTTAGTTTTATTTTAAACTAGCAACCCGTCCTCGCTTCGCCTCGGTTATAGGTTATAGTCGTTTTACCCGCGTAGTGCCCGTTCCCGTGGGAATACCGGGATAAAATATAGCCTAGTTTACGCCCTGATGTTATAGATTTACATTGGTGAAAGAATTTTTGAAATCGGTTCAGCCGTTTTGAAGATTACCCGGAACAAACAGACAGAAAGACAAAAATTTTTTAATCGCTATTATAGGCACAGGTGTCGTGCAAATAACCGTGTGAGCATGAAAAAAGCCTATTATTTTGACATTACAAACAGACACTCCAACTTTATTTATTGGTATAGACTAGCAACCCGCCTTCGCTTCGCTTCGGTTTTAGTCGTTTTACCCGCGTAGTTCCCGTTCCCGTGGGAATACCGGAATAAAATATAGCCTAGTTTACGCCATGATATTATAGTTTTCTATTGGTGAAAGAATTTTTGAAATCGGTCCAGCCGTTTTGAAGATTACCCGCAACAAACAGACAGACAGACAAAAATTTTTTAATCTGTATTTTAGGCATAGGTGTCGTGCAAATAACCATGTGAGCATGAAAAAAGCCTATTATTTTGACATTACAAACAGACACTCCAAATTTATTTATTAGTATAGACTAGGTAGCCTTACCTTATAAATTTGTATATAAATAAGTTTCCTTGTGGTGATGGATTCTAAATACAATGTCTCAACGTCAACTATATTTCTCATTGATTTCTTAAGAATTAACCAAAGGATGTGCAAGGGATTTATAATACAGATGGCGTTAGTGGACTAAGTAGCGAATCTCATTCCAAGTGTTCGATGGTATGATCTAAACTCAAAAAAGTCCGTTGTGCCAAATACAATACACACAACACATAAGCATTCACTCCTTAATATAGGCTATTGTTTTTAAAAGATATAAAAATAAGCATTCTCCGCGTGGTGACGTAGTAAGAATATAATTCACCAGCCGATATTGTGCCCGTTCGACTTGACGGGCATCAGGTGTGAGTACTTGCGCTTAATGCCGGCGATTACTTCTTAACTGCATTAACTTTTAAATATAATTGATATGTTGTTGTATTTTTTGTTAAAGTTTTATACAGTACTAGCAACCCGCCCTCGCTTCGCTTCGGTTTCAGTCGCTTAAACCCGCGTAGTTCCCGTTCCTGTGGGAATACCGGGATAAAATATAGCCTATGTTACTCCCTGATATTATAGCTTTCCATTGGTGAAAGAAATTTTGAAATCGGTTTGGTGGTTTAAGCGTGAAAGCGCTACAAACAAACAAACAAACAAACAAACATCCTTACTTTCGCATTTATAATATTAGTATGGATTCCGTGTGATGACGGAGTAATAATTCACCACCCGTGGGTGTCGTAAAATACGACTAAGGGATATAATATGCATATAATATCTATACAAGAGAAGGCAATCTGGAAATAAAACCCTATACCAATACGTCTGACCAGCGTGGTGTAGTAGGTAATGTCCCAGTCATTGTGGAGGAGGTTCGAGTCTAATAGTGGGACTGTAATGATGTTGATGAAAAATAAACTAATTTTATTACAAGGGAAGCAAATTTTGAAATAAAATTATTTGCTATGCCATTTGGGTTAGTAGATAATTTTATTTATTTATTTATTTAATAACAATGTTTTACAATTATTTTGACAACTAACTTACAAATACGACAGAAGCCTATATATTGGCTTAAACGCGTATTTGATTCGTCTCAGTATTCTAATGAAGTTAATCAAGTAAACAGTAAAAATTTAAATGAAAGAAAGAAGAAAAAGAAATAGTTTACAATAATAAAATGATGGTGCCCGCATAAAAATGGCAAACAAAATACATAACACATCTCTTATGTGGGGGTAAGTAGAAATAATGTTCCTTGTGTAGTTTAATAGTTTATATACAGAGTGTTTCGCATAATAATGGATTTTTATTTAAGTTAAAATATAATTTAATTATGTAATCAGTGTGTTAATGAAATGTTGTTTTAATTTATTTTTATAATTATTGCCATTTATTTCTGTCTTTATTGTATGTGGTAGTTGATTAATGAACAGCGGTATTGTGTAGCATAAAAGACGTTTCCCATAAAAATTTTTAAAGCTTGGTGTTATAAGTTTGCCTTTTGTGACACTACGAGTAGTAATTGAATGATTAATAGCTACTTGTACTTTTTGATTTAAATAATTTTCTTTTAGCAAAACATACTTCACCTTCTCATGTATTGGTATTACTTTACAAAATTTAAACAATTCGTGATAGTTATTCTTAAAATGCGTTTTAACTTTCGCAGGTACAATGGTTTTTAAAATTCTAAGTTGAATTTGGTAAATAGAATCTAGGTGGTATTTAAATGTTCGACTGTAGCTACTTAGACCGTATGACACTATAGATTCACATTATTTCAAAATATAGTATGTACTAGCAACCCGCCCTTGCTTTGGCGGTTTTAGTTGTCTTTCCTGCGTAGTTCGCGTTCCCGTAGGAATACCAGGATAAAATATAGCCTAGTTTACTCCCTGATATTATAGCTTTCCATTGGTGAAAAAATTTTTGAAATCGGTCCAGCCATTTTGAAGATTACCCGGAACAAACAGACAGACAGACAAAAAATATAAAGTGTATTTTAGGCATATGTATAGTGTAAATAACCGTGTGAGCATGAAAAGCCTATTATTTTGACATTACAAACAGGCACTCCAATTTTATTTATTGGTATAAATATAGATTAATATATAAAAAAAGCCAAATGGTTTTCAATAATCAATTAATATTAACGTATAGCGCCACCTATTATTCGTTTCACAATCTAATTATCATGCACATGTTCAAATCATGCATTCTTTAAACACATTCATATGCATCCTTGTGTCTGTTTGTATTCTATAACATATTCATATGTAAATCACTCGCACTACAAAGCTATCTAGCTTAAATATAATATCACGTCTTCCTGTCACAACATGACAATTGGCAGGTCGGCGGTCTTACCTACCCATATCACGTAACCCATTCTATATTGGACACGTGTAATGATTCAAATATTAATATATCACAGATATAATAAAAAAATAAAATATTTTATATTAAGATTACAATATATCGTCATCTTGCCCGTAGAAATTGTAAAAACCAAACAAGGAATCACTAGAATAATGGGCAACAGGATTTTATTAGGAAACTTTTCAGGCGTGGTGATTATGACGTCATCCTCTGTGGGTAGATTAAATGTAACAATAGATGTTGATGGGTGAATGAAGAAGTACATAGTTGGATAACGAATAGACGGCTCTTAGTCTCATTCATCATTTAAGCCCATACACGTCTCACTGTTGAGCTCTAGCCTTCTGCACAATAGGAGGGAATTTGACCTTACTATACCATGCTGGTCAGACAGACTGGTATAAGGGTTCATTTCGAGTTTTCCTTCTCTTGCATAGATGTTATATGCATATTATATACCTTCGTCGTCTTTTACGACATCCATGGGCAAGATAGGAAGTGGTGAATTGTATTCTTACTCCGTCACCGTGTGGTGATGGAGTAAGAATACAAGTGTGGCAGTGAAGTAAAAATATATAATGTGTGTATAACATTTGTGCAAGAGAAAGAATAAACATACACATTATCTAGGGGTTTTACCCCTAGATAAAAACCAACATGTCTGACCAGCATGGTATAGTAGGTCAATTTTTATCCTATTGTGGATGCTCGAGCCCAGCAGTGGGACGTATATGAGCTGAAATGATACAACACTGATTAAATGGTTTAAGAGATTTTTTTTGAATTCTTACTCTGCCTCGGTTTGGGGTGCGAATCGTGGAGGCCTTCCGGCCGGTGCTGATGCAGTGGTTGGAAAGGCGGCACGGGGTGCTCTCCTTCCGACTAGTCCAGGTTTTGACGGGGCATGGGTGCTTCGCCAAATACCTGCACAAGGTCGTGGGGAGGGAGAGTACACCGTCCTGCCACCACTGCGATTGCGACGAGGACACGGCGCGCCATAGGCTCGAGGCCTGCGCGGCTTGGGCAATGCAGCGCTGTGAATTTGTCGCAATCATCGGTGCCAACCTGACGCTGCCGGCTATCGCTAGGGCGATGGTCGACAGCATCGGGAATTGGGACGCGGTCGCAGCCTTCTGCGAGACAGTGATCTCGCGGAAGGAGGCGGCGGATCGCCTCCGTGAGGAGCGCAGCCTCGATGAGGCGATCCGCCGCCGACGACTGGTGCAGCGTAGGCGTCAATACTTGCGCCTCATGCCGCCTTAGCCGAGGCCGCGGGTGACGTGACGTCCTTCCCGAGGGGGGGACGTCGGTCGATGGGAGGGTACCCCAATATTCCCCCGTATTCCGTCGGGACGACCACTGATGTCAAGTAACCCTGCTCCGGTGGTCGGCCCAACGACGAAGGCGACGTGGTTTTCGGGTGGGTTGTGGGTGTTGCGTGCTTACGCCCTTCTGTCGCCCCGGACGGAGTGGTGCGAGGTGAAAAAAAATAGATGTGTTTTTTATTTAGCTTAATTTTATTATCACTCGTGGTAATTGTGGCAAAGAGACGGGTGATTATTCATCCTATTCTTAACCAAACACCACAAGAATTAGAAGTCATTATGTAAAGAGAAAATTGGGAAAGGGACTATATAATCTATGCAAACAAAAAACAAAATAATGGATTAAAAAGAAAAAAAATGTATTTGCTATATAATTTCTTGGTAAATAAACTGTAGGTATACGTAACACTTATATCCTTGCTTAAAATCCAAACTAGAAAAATGTAATGTATGAGAAAAAGTTTTGTGATATCCGGAAGTTATTCACCATAATGAGGTATATACTGTACACTTTTGTTATATTTATACAATCGCTCTCGCGCCATCAATCAATCGCTAAGCATTTATTTAATTTGGCAACACCGGCCTAATTCTATTACTACTCATGATGGATGAACGTTGGCCAACATCGTGTGAAATTTTGTAAACAGGCAACACCAAACTCTAAGTGTAATTTTTTGTAACACTTTTGACAGTTTGTTTGCGACCGAAAAAGCTGTGTGTGTATTTTTATGAATAACGGTTTTCGTTTTATGTTTTCCATTAATTTGTATTTTTTTTTTCATTATTATATTTTTCTATCGCTAGCGTTTTGCATTAACAAATTTGTATTGTGTAATTTTCAGCTTTAAATTAATATTTTAAATTGCAAATAGGTACTTGTTAATTAATTATACTACCGGCACGCTATGATGGCCGTTTTGACGTTTGTCCACTCATGAAGTTTTATATTTATAGTAATTACATTTGAAGGAGCAAATTGCTGTTCTTTATTGTCAATACTGACATGCAGTTACTCATAAAATTTATCGAATCATTATTTTAGGACACAAAATTTATTTATTACATTGATTTTTAAACTACATATATTAGGGTCCAGCGAACATTTATTTTTTATTTTCATAAGATTATAATTATTGGTGTACTTATTTACCACACAGCGCGGCATTTGTTTTTCGAAAATCAAAATTAAAAAAAATAAATTTAATACGTCGTCACATTGGATCGCTGGCCACACAACTACTACCCCCAGCAAACTGCCGTCAATGCTCTATGCAAAACAAAGCAGTATCGACTTGACATTGCTTCGAAAAGTACAAACTGTGAGTGCATTGTGATTGTGATATAGTTTTGACCTGGCTTTGGATTTCACATATTGATACTGCAGTACTGTTAACCCTTGCTCGTTAATTTGTACTCTGTTTATGCCTTTTGTTGTGGATTTCGTCGATATGGCCGAACGATCGCAGAGGAAGGGAAGATTTTGAAAGAGATGTGAACATAGATAATATTTTCGAAAACGAACTTATAATTAATGTAGGTGGTGATAGCAGTGACGACAGTGAAAATAGCAGTATGGATGACTCTGATTAAATATAGCTTTTTGTGGCATCTTTTTATTTTGGTCTCTTTTTGTATTAATTTGTTTATATATTTATTTTCATTCCAATATTCAGATCGTTCAAATATATTAAGTATGCATTTATATTTTTGTTTTATTAAACCTTTTTAATCAGGTATTACTTGCAATAAAAACTTGTAGATACCTATATTTTTTTTCTCGAGAATAAATCGACCTTTCCCATCACTATTGTAATATGTCAAAACGGCCATCATAGCGTACCGCAACTATAGGATTATTAATACGCTTTTATTAGTTTCACTTGTATAAGTGTATATATGTATGTATCTATGTATGTAGCAGAATTTTTGAACATCATTTTACCCCCCTTTGAACGAACAGATTTTATCTAAACCTTGCACTCTCGTCAAAGGCCCATGACAATGCAATAATTCGATCAAAATAGTCCATTATCCTGATTAGATTCGAAATTTCTAAATCAAATCCTTTGGATGAGAGCTTTGCGCCACGCCAACGATCAGGTTTACCCTCCCCTATAGATGTTTCACATCAAAAAATATCTTTAAATAAAGTTTGGGAAGAGCTTTTTCTTATATTTAGGAATAGTTTAAAACTAAAAACTTGTAGTTTAATTTTATCGCAAACTATAAACGTAGTAACTGTTAAAAATAATTACAGAGAGATAGATATATATGAACTGAAACACCAACCAAAAAGTCAATATAAAAGTAACAGACGGCAGTCGGCAGCGCAGCGTTAACCCAAATGTGACAGCGATGTAATCGATATTAATTCATTGTAATCGAAGTTAATGCGGTATTTGGTCTTAAACCAATTTACCAATTAATCTTATGGGACCATTGGATATTAAATGGATGAACGACATTTGCCAGTATTGGAACAAATGTGCGAACAAATAAGCTTTATTGTAAATTAATTTATTGTGGTTGCTAGCCGTGTGGTGACGAAGTAAGAATACCATTCGCCACTCGCTTCTCTTGCTCGTGGATGTCGTAAAAATGACTAAGGGACGAGGGACGACAAGACAAGGAAAACCTGGAGCTAAACCCTATACCTATACGTCTCACCAGCGTGGTACAGTAGGTGAATTTCCCTCCTATGGTGGAGGAGGTTCGAGTCCAACACTAGGACGTGTATGAGCTGAAAGCAATTGAGGAAACAAATTAATTTAACTATTTTTTCTTTTGTGGTGGGCCGCGGTCGGCGCGCTCCTCGCACCACTCCGTCCGGGGCGACGGAGGGGCGTAAGCACGCACACCCGCAATCCACCCGAACACCACGTCGCCTTCGTCGTTGGGCCGACCACCGGAGCAGGGTTACTTGTCATCAGTGGTCGGCCCGAAATTAATTTAACTATTACATATGGTTGTGTAACATATGTCACTGAAACGTGGTCTCTAAATATAATCTAATACAAAAAGCCTCTAAGTCGCTCAACATATAATGGAGCGGGCTAAGCTTGGTATTTCTCTATGTAAAAATCCGGAATATGGAAAGATGACGTACTAATTCTGCAAGCTATGTCGGTTACATCCGTTCTTCTACAGATGTAGAAGAACGGATGTAACCGACATAGCCTGCAGAATTAGTACACTGAAGTGGCAAACGGGCAGACCACATCGCTCGTCGAATCGACAACTGTTGGGGAAGAAAGGTTCTTGAGTGTCGACCATGAATCGGATGACGCAGCGTAGGACGACTTTCTACTAGGTGGACTGACGACATCTTGGAAAGTTGCTGGGAACTCTTACATGCAAGTGGCACTGGACCGTTTTGAGTGACATTTGCCTGGGGAGGCTTATGTCCAACAGTGGGCGTCTATAGGCTGATGGAGGGTTGGATGTGTGGTCACGGAGTAGGAGTACAATTCACCATCCCCTATATCATCTGGTGAAGGATATAGTACTTAACACTTAGAAGATTACAAGATAAACAAAATTTTATTTTGTTCAGTTGTTATAGATTGTTTTCCGTGTGGTGACAGAGTAAGAATACAATTCACCATCTTCTTGCCCATGGGTGTTTTTATACAACTAAGGGTTGTCATATGCATATAACCTCTATGTAAGAGAAGGAAAACTCGAAATAATGTCCTATGCCAATCCCCCTGATCAGGTAGGTCAATTTTACACCTATTATGGAGAGAGGCTCGAGCCCACCAGTGGGACGTATATATGACACAACGAAACAAATATTTTGATATAAGCGACAGGAATAGAAGGAATACTTGAAATAAAAAACTACATTAGCCCGTCTGATGAGCATAATACATTAGGTCAATTATACTTCTATTTCGGGGTAAGCTCGAGTTTTGCAGTGGCACGTATGATTCGAGATGATGAAGGAAAAGGTCAGACTATTTTCTCACCATTTGCAATAGAAAGAAGGCTGAAGGATAATAAACAACTGACAGGATAATAAATAAGAAATTCTATTGAAAACTTCTAAGTTTTGTATGTATTCATCTCGCGGACTAAATTACCCGTTCCTACCTTAAACTTTTAAATTTTCTTGTCTGTTTTGAAGTATGTGGTGTTATCAATTAGGTTACTCGTGCTCGAACTAGAATTTATCGCACGCTAATGGTGCTGAATGTCTTTATGGTGATAGAATACAAGTCACCGCTCCCTATCTTGCCAGGGGATGTCGTAAAAGACGACTAAGGCATATAATACCTATATAAAATCTATGCAAGAGAAGAAAAACTCGAAATAAAACTCTATACCAACATGTCTGACCAGCATGGCATTATTATCATCATTACAACTTATATACGTCTCACTGGTGTGTTCGCAACTCTTCTAAAATAGGAGGCAAATTGACTTACGATACCACGCTAGTCAGACGCGTAGCTATAGGGTTTCATTTCCAGTTCGCCTTCTCTTACATAGATGTTTTATACATACTTAATCCCTTAGTAGCATTTTACGATACCCAAGGGCTAGAGATGGAAGTGGTGAATTGTATTCTTACCCCGTCACCACACGGAAACAGCAGGAAGGTTAATTTCCCTCCTATTACAGAGCTGGCTGGAGCCCAGCAGTGGGATGGAGGTGAGTCGAGATAAGTGGTACCAAACCAACAAATTTGCATTCATAATCTTGTCACAATTTAGTTGTAAATTTGATTTCAATCAAACAATTGTAAAAGTTTTTGCTTCGTTATAGCGTTAACTTATTGAAACATTCCATTGTAATCAATTCATTTGTTGAAATATGAATTTTTGATTTTCAATAAAATTTCCAATTAGTCTATTTTTAATGAAACGAAGTTTTATTTCTTGTGTTTAGTTTCAGTTTATTCTATATTGTTAGTCTAAATTGTTGGGCTATTTATTCAGTTATTCGACCAACTTTTCAAACTATAATAATATATTTTCAATTTATTTTAATATTTGAATATTTTTTGGTAAATAGATAAAGATTTTTTGTTCAAGTATTACGTAACCCCGTCTGTGGGGTTTAGAAATATGACCTACTATATCACACGTATATATGACCTAGTTTAGAAATATGACCTACTATATCACACGTATATATGACCTAGTTCAGAAATATGACCTACTATATCACATGTAATATGACCTACTATATCACACGTATATATGACCTAGTTCAGAAATATGACCTACTATATCACACGTATATATGACCTAGTTCAGAAATATGACCTACTATATCACATGTAATATGACCTACTATATCACACGTATATATGACCTAGTTCAGAAATATGACCTACTATATCACACGTATATATGACCTAGTTTAGAAATATGACCTACTATATCACACGTATATATGACCTAGTTCAGAAATATGACCTACTATATCACATGTAATATGACCTACTATATCACACGTATATATGACCTAGTTCAGAAATATGACCTACTATATCACACGTATATATGACCTAGTTCAGAAATATGACCTACTATATCACATGTAATATGACCTACTATATCACACGTATATATGACCTAGTTCAGAAATATGACCTACTATATCACACGTATATATGACCTAGTTCAGAAATATGACCTACTATATCACATGTAATATGACCTACTATATCACACGTATATATGACCTAGTTCAGAAATATGACCTACTATATCACACGTATATATGACCTAGTTCAGAAATATGACCTACTATATCACATGTAATATGACCTACTATATCACACGTATATATGACCTAGTTCAGAAATATGACCTACTATATCACACGTATATATGACCTAGTTCAGAAATATGACCTACTATATCACATGTAATATGACCTACTATATCACACGTATATATGACCTAGTTCAGAAATATGACCTACTATATCACACGTATATATGACCTAGTTCAGAAATATGACCTACTATATCACACGTATATATGACCTAGTTCAGAAATATGACCTACTATATCACACGTATATATGACCTAGTTCAGAAATATGACCTACTATATCACACGTATATATGACCTAGTTCAGAAATATGACCTACTATATCACATGTAATATGACCTACTATATCACACGTATATATGACCTAGTTCAGAAATATGACCTACTATATCACACGTATATATGACCTAGTTCAGAAATATGACCTACTATATCACATGTAATATGACCTACTATATCACACGTATATATGACCTAGTTCAGAAATATGACCTACTATATCACATGTAATATGACCTACTATATCACACGTATATATGACCTAGTTTAGAAATATGACCTACTATATCACATGTAATATGACCTACTATATACACGCTGCTTATATCACGCTGATCATACATTTAGTTGAATATGATAATCTCTTAGTCTGTAGAATACCCGCGAGTAAGGTAAGGAGTAACGAATTGTATTCTTACTCCGTCTCCACACGGAAAGCAAGTTCACATCACTCCTGCCGTTGGAATCAGCAACCGCGCTGCGAAATAATTGTTAACCAAAATGTAAAATATTATTTAAATATTTCTGTGATAATGATTTGTGATGATTACGCGAGTATTACACATTTACGGATTTTATCACGTTTGTATTTGAACACATAGCCGATGTGAAGCACCGCCGTCACACTAAGTCCTCAGTCTGTGAACATAGTCAGGACCGTGCCCGCCATAACATCAGGTTTGATAAACTACAAATGCTCGCAAAAGAACACCGAGAATGGTACGCGAGACTATTTAAATTAAAAAACACAAAAATTCAATAGAGAGGATGGCTGGGTGTTGCCATCAAGCTGAGTGCCTGTTATTAACATTATCTATACCAATAAATAAAATTGAAGTGTCTGTTTGTAATGTCAAAATAATAGGCTTTTTTCATGCTCACATGGTTATTTGCACTGTACATATACCTAAAAATCACTTTACATTTTTTTGTCTGTCTGTCTGTTTGTTGTTGTATGTCTGTTGTTGTTGTTATCTTCAAAATGGCTGGACCGACTTAAAAAATCTTTCACCAATGGAAAGCTATAATATCAGGGAGTAAACTAGGCTATATTTTATTCCAGTATTTCCATGGGAACGGGAACTACAGGGGGTAAGGCGACTGAAACCGAAGCGGAGTGAGGGCCGGTTGCTAGTCTATACCAATAAATAAAATTGGAGTGTCTTTTTGTAATGTCAAAATAATAGGCTTTTTTCATGCTCACACGGTTATTTGCACGACACCTATGCCTAAAATAGCAATTAAAAAATTTTTGTCTGTCTGTCTGTCTGTTTGTTCCGGGTAATCTTCAAAACGGCTGGACCGATTTCAAAAATTCTTTCACCAAAGGAAAGCTATAATATCAGGGCGTAAACTAGGCTACATTTTATTCCGGTATTCCCACGGGAACGGGAACTACGCGGGTAAAACGACTATAACCTATAACCGAAGCGAAGCGAGGGCGGGTTGCTAGTTAAAAATAAATCCAAAAAGACCACCACAAGACCGCAAGACACTGTGAACTCATATTGTATAGATTTGATCCACAATAATAATAGCTAAAGATAATTTTATAAATTAAAACCTCTTAGTAACATAAAGTAGGCCGCCTGCAAATTTAATATTAATTTAGCATCATGTCACCTGAGTTTTCTTGCCGGATCTTTCTCAGTGTAACCGTGTTCCGATCCGGTGGTAGTATACTAGATTGTTAGGGCTTTTTAATATAATTATTATTAATTTTAATGTTAAATAATTCCTAACCATAAACAATACATTTTTTTCATATAGAAACATTTTTTTTCTTACACTGGCAATAAATTTTGTATCAAAATGTGGGTTAATATTTAATAACTAATTTCTGTGTCCGGTAGATAATTATAAATTTTCTGCAATAACGATGACTTGTTGGACGTGAGACATATTAGTCCGCCCGTGACCATGAAAGCTGCAAAGTGTTCGAAACGTCGGGCAATCAAAAATCAAATACAAACGCGATAAAAGCCGTAAAGTAGTTTTATTTAAAATATTTCTGTGATTTTTGTAAGTTGGAAGCGAATATAAGTTTTCATTGTCTTTTTGTATCAAAATATAGGTCAAATTTTAATAATTAATTCTGTGTGCAGATATAAATCTCTATAATGATTTATTGTACGTGAGACATCTTAGTCACCTGTGACCATGAACGCTGTAAAGTGTACGAAACGTCAGGAAATCAAAATAATGTTTATATATATAACCTCTAATTTACATAAACTAACAAGATAAATAATGATAATAAAATAAAACCCATTCGAGCCCTTCTTAAGTCCAGGTGATTACGTATCTACGTAAATATGTCTTATATACATTAGTATTCCTTGGCTCCAGACGATAGCTGGACTATAAATCGGGCGGACATTGTTACGCCTCTATAGATAAGGCGCAAAACATAGATAACGCGCTTTGGATTGATCTTCAATGAGTGGAAATTCATTTATCTCGACTAAACCTTAAGTAGATAGGGTATGTAAGCTGATTTGAACTTAAACACTTATTGTGAAAGTACAATTTCGGTAATATAACTAAAGTAGTCTTAAGGTGGTGTTCCGTGAGTGAGATTTGTAATTGTATTATTGATGTGTATACTTCTATATGCAGGTTTGGTCTCTTAAGCTCTGTGAAATCCGTGGTTCTGTATTATTGCGCTTAACGTAGTTGATCTTCGTTTCTTTACTGCCCTATTAGCCAATTTTACCTCATGTCTCCCGCTTTGCATAGGAGAGAATCATAATCTTTCCAACTCCTATTTTTCTTTTCTAATTAAATTTGTTACTGGTTCTAACACAATTAAAAGCATTTCACCTCGATGTCTTATGCGGGGACCATTGTAGATCCAGGTTTACGGGAGTTACAGTGATGGGAATGTATGGTGGGATTAGTCCCAATAAAGAAAGGCAGATTTGGATGGGTATTAAATTCATGTAAATAAGTATTCATCGACATGATCACGTGACGTGTTAACGCTAGCGCTATGTCTGTAGTTATGTTACATTGCACTATATCTGGCGCCGATAGATGTCAAAATCAAATTAATGTAAACAGTTTTAATTTTCTTTCCTAATTGAATTTAATAGTGGTAGGACCACACTGTTGACAGTTGTCTGTCTACAGCCGCGGGCCGGGCCGTCCGGGGTAGTACCACACTCTCAGAAAATTGACGTCCAAGTAGTAGCCATTTGTTACTGCGCTGCGGTCGGTGAGTGAGAGAGCCAGCAGTCCAACTTTCAAAGGGTGTTTGACTGTTTGCGTGCGGTGGGTTTTAGGGATGCCTTTATTATCACTGAACCTCATTGCACGCATTCATACCCTCTTCACTTTCTTCGCGGTAGGCAGC
The DNA here is from genome assembly GCA_032191425.1 of Lymantria dispar. Classification (NCBI taxonomy): domain Eukaryota; kingdom Metazoa; phylum Arthropoda; class Insecta; order Lepidoptera; family Erebidae; genus Lymantria; species Lymantria dispar. Next base: position 33,261,106 of record CM063452.1, read on the forward strand.
GGTCTTGCAATGGTCCATGAGTGGTAGCAACACTTATGATCAGGTGTACTGTATGCTCGTTTGCGACAGATTGCAATTAAAAAAATTTATATCGGAGGTTAACGCGACTTTTACACATCCATACTAATATTATAAATGCGAAAGTAAGGATGTTTGTTTGTAACGCTTTCACGATTAAACCACCGAACCGATTTCAAAAATTCTTTCACCAATGGAAAGCTATAATATCAGGGAGTAACATGGCTATATTTTATCCTGGTTATTCCCACAGGAACAGGAAATACATGGGTTTAAACGACTGAAACCGAAGCGAAGCGAGGGCGGGTTGCTAGTCATAAATAAAACTATTTCTTTTTACAGATTTTATCGCGTTTGTATTTCATATTTTAATTTCTTGACGTTCACTTTTCAGCGTCCATGGTCATGGGCGGGCTTACAAATAATTGATTTGAATATCCAAAAATAGAAACTGTTCATAGTTTTAAGTTTCTACTACTGTCAGCAGTCCCCATGAATGCTTTGTGGTCTTTTTTTTATAAAACACAGCTTTAGATTTAAGTGGAATGTAATTAAGGCTTTATTTATTATAATAAAACACTAATAATGAGCCCGTATGATGGCAGAGCCACCGTGACTGGCGGTTATATTTTCTTCGTCCGTTATATGAGGGGATAAAACCGTAATCGCCACACTTGGCTGGCGGGTTAGCGATCGCAGTAAGATGTTACCTATACGTTTCCCAAGAGAGAGTTGCTGCTTACTCTCCTGGTGAACCCCTAGCCGCTTATTACTACTCCCACGAACAAACAAGGGATGGCGATAATTGTATTCTTATTCCGTTGCCAAACGGGAAAATGGCAATGGCTCTTACAAGGTGGACCGACGACCTGGTGATAGTTGCTGGGTGTTGTTAGATGCAGGTGGCTGAATGATAATGATGACTTCTAACACTTTCAAACGACTATGCACCATTATTTATTTAGAAAAATTATTACACGCCACATAATGTGACTTAGTGTTTGAGGTGATGTTCTACTCTCGCCTTACCGGAATCAAGTTGGCCAGTGTGGTATAGCAAATCAAATAAAAGAGGAGGCCCAAGCCTAATAGTAGAACATATATGTAGCATTGATCTAAATTTTCCGAGTGGTAACGGAGTAAGAATACAATCCACCACCCCTCTCTTGCCTGTGGGTGTCGTAAAAGACGACTAAGGGATATAATATGCTTATAATATCTATGAAAGAGAAGGAAAACTCCAAACAAAACCCTATACCAACACGTCTTATCAGCGTGGTATAGTATGTCAATTTCCCTCCCATGGTGGAGGAGGCCCGAGGCCAATAATGGGACGTGTATGGACTAATGATGATTGACCCAAATCTCTATTTCTGTTGGACTATTGGAATTAACCCTTAACTCAAGGAAGCACATAATTTGTGACCGCTATCGACACGAAGATAAAACCGTTCGATTCGACGCGACTTTAATTTCTTTTCCGACGATAAATGCTCTCCTGCGCACCTCTCACTCAATTCGCATATGTTCGAGTGAGATGCAACACGCTTTGTAGACAAAGAAGTTTAGTTATTGGATTACTACGGCGAGTACAATTGTGTTGTATTTTTGGAGAATGTTGTTATATGGTTAGTGTTGGATAAAAATATATAGTTTCTTTTCTTTTATTTGGATCTATGGTCCGTATACATCACCCCCAAGCTATCTAGGCAGGCAGAAGGGACGACCACGGACGACAAGGAACTCGGTACCGGTGGTCCGCCCCAAAGGGGAGGGAATACGGTGAGTTATGAGGCCGTGGCCTTTCGTCACCCCAGACGGAACGGACGTTGTGTGCGTTGACTAGCCCACCAAAAAAAAGGTGGCAGAAGAGATCTCATAACCTGCCTTACACAAAGAGGTTTCTATCGCTTTTTGGGCGGGCTAGTGGTACCAAGCTCTTGTTTTCGCTTTCTGGACCGCTATAATGATACATCTATAGTGGCATACTTTTTTTACTAAATTAAGGACTTGAACATATCTATACATAAGCTAAGGATAGTAACCAATATAATTACGCGCCTCTACCTTCAGTGAGCGTTTTCAGCCTTCTTTTTTTTTTAGATAATACAAAGCAGCAATTATTAACGCACTTCGCATTTTTGTGTGTCTGTACTAAGCAGTGGTCAGCACGATACTGGAACGTCACGCGCTGAACTTCAACGCTGACAAGCGACGCGCTGTGCTGTCGGCGCCGATAGTCAGCGTGATTCTAAAACCAGCCTAAGATATAGACTGTTTTACTAAGAATAGATCGTCTAAATGACAACGTACGTACCAAATCATGTTGTATATATAAGGGTATATAAAACATTGTTCATTTGATGTAACTAAGAGAGCATTAAACAAAGAGGTGGCCACTCGGGGCCGGCTGATTAAATCTGAAGTGACGCAGAGGAATGACCGGACTGTGTTAGGAGAAGCCCTGGATTTGGACAGGCTGTGTATCACACCGTATTATAATTTTAAACGCTTGCGGTCCGCTATCATTATTGTTTTTATCCATACATCATCATCAATTATGTTGCTCTTATCCTAATTACAAAAGTTTTCGCAACAGTTTTATGACCGGCCTACTTAACGTCAACCCTCCATGCGAATGTAATTGTTGACCAGTACCAGTAAGATGGAGTTGTTCCGCGTTGGTGCAACGGTCTTAGTCCTATTTTACGAAGTCCATGAGAAATGTATCATCATCATCATTGCAGTCCACATACGTCCCACTGTTGGGCTCGGGCTTTCTCCACAATGGGAGAGAATTTGACCTACTGTACCATGCTGGTCAGGCATGTTGATATAGGGTTTTATTTCAAGCTTTCCTTCTCTTACATAAATGTTATATGCATATTATGTCCCTTAGTCGTCTTTTACGACATCCACGGGCAAGATAGGGAGTGGTGAATTGTATTCTTACTCTGTCACTACATGGAAGCGATGTATGAGTAGATAGTATTCGTAGCCCCAATCACACAGGAAATTCAGGTTGACAATCGTATTTGGTGTAATAATTTACCCAGGAGAGTACTGGTGTGTTTTCGTCTGCTGATTCCTCGTCAACAAGTTTTATATTAGTTAATATACGTTCCATAAAAGGGCCAAGGCTTCCTATAAAATAGGAAGGAAATTGACCATGCTCGTCAGACAGGTTGGTATAATTGATTAGATTCAAGATCTACCTTTTGCTTGCAAACCCTATGCAATCTCTCATTTATCCACTTATTTAAATTTTAAATGAAATAATATAGTGATACAGGGTAATGCGCCCAGTAGTTGGTGACTAATTTCCACGCTGTCAGTCCTGGATTAGGATGTAGGGTTTTATTTTGATTTTTTCTTATATTGTATAGATTTCTTTATGCATAATATCTCGTCGACATTTAGTATAACCATGGTCTGGATAGAAAATGGTGAAATGAATTTTTACTTCGTCACCAATAAAATATCATCATCATCATCTCAGCCCATATACGTCTCAGTATTGGGCTCGGGCCTCCTCCATAATGGAAGGGTAATTGTTCTACTATACTACGCTGGTCAGACGTGTTTGGTATTTTTTTTTTTTTTTTTTTTTTTTTTTTATGGGTGGGCTATGGTAAGCGCACGCGCGGTCCAGTCCGTCCGGGGCGATGAAAGGACGGCGCGCGGGCCCATAACCCACCCGTACCCACGTCACCTCGTTGTTGGGCCGACCACCGGAGCAGATGTGACTTGTCGTCAGTGGCCGGCCGACGGAATACCCTTTCGGGTACCCTCACCTCTCGACGTCCTGGGACGTCAGTCGCCGTCGCGCGGTCAGCCTCTCTGCGGGTGACGGACAATTCCCCGGTCCAATCACCCGCGGCCTCGGCTAGGGCGGCATTAGGCGCAAATACTCGCGCCTGCGCCGCCCGAGTCGCCGGCGGCGGAACGTGTCGCCGAATAGGAGCTCTACTCGCACACGATCCGCCGCCTCCTTCCGTGAGATTACGGCCTCACAGAAGGCGGTGACCGCGTCCCAGTTCCTGACGCTGACGAGCATCTCCCTGGCGATGGTCGGCAGCGCCAGGTCAGCACCGATAATTGCGACGAGTTCACGGCGATCCCCCTCCCATGCAGCACACTCCTCGAGCGTGTGCTGCGCCGTGTCCTCGTCGCAACTGCAGTGGTGGCAGGACGGTGTGCTCTCCCTCCTGACAATCTTGTGCAGGTACTTCCCGAAGCAACCGTGCCCCGTCAGCACCTGCACCAGTCGGAAGGAAAGCACCCCGTGCGTCCGCTCCAACCACTCCATCAGCACCGGCAGGAAGGCCTCGACGGTCCTGACACCGTACCGAGGACTCTCCAGCCGGACTGCCCAACGGGCAATGACTTCTCGGCGGGCGTCGACCCGCCAGGCGGTGATCTCTTTGATGGAGACCATGCCGCCGCGGGCGCGCGTCTCCGACACCCGCCGATAAATTTCGGCGAGCATCTCCGCCTCCAGGTCCCACGGGGGAGTTCCGGCCAGGAGGCACGCTGCCTCCGTCGCCACCGTGCGGTAACCCCGTATGGCCCTGATCGCCATGACCCTCTGTGGTCGCCACAGGAGGGCCCTAAGACGAACGGTCAGGGACCCCGCCCACACCGGTGCGCCGTACAGGGCCATCGACCGGATCACCCCCACGTACAGCTGTCGGCACGTAGCGCTGGGTCCGCCCACATTCGGCATCAGCCGCGAAAGGGCGGACGCCGCGCCGACAAGCCGGGGAACAAGTCGATGGAGATGCTCCCGGAACCAAAAATGCCCGTCGAGCACCAGGCCCAAGTACTTCATGTGGGCCTGGATGCTGATGGTGACCGACTTCACGGTGATCGAAGCGCCGGCGGGAGGCCCGGCAGTACGGAGGCCATGGAACAAAAGGGCCTCCGTCTTTTCCAGGGCTACCCTCAACCCCAGCGCTTCGATCCGCCTGACAATCTCCTCGGTGCCGAGAGTTGCCAGGCGTGCCGCCTCCTCTAGCGTCCCACCCCGGGCTGTGACGAGTGTATCGTCGGCGTAGCAAATTACGCCCAGCCCGGGTGGGAGGCTTCCTCTCAACGCCCAGTCGTAGCCGATGTTCCACAGGGTCGGACCCAGAACCGACCCCTGTGGGACACCGCATGTCATGGGCGTTCGCACAACGTCCCCTACTCGGTCAACGTAGAGGACGCTGCGCCCCTCCAAGTAGTCTGCCACCAGCCGCCTGAGGTACACGGGCACCCCGTGATACCTCAGCCCCTCCCTGATGCAGCTGAATGGCAGACTGTTGAAGGCGTTGGCGATGTCCAGGGACACCGCCAACAGGACTCCTCCGCCGGTGACGGCCTCCGCTACCACGGCCTTCAGGCGAAGCAGGGCCGCGATCGTCGAACGCCCTCTCCGAAAACCAAACTGGGCGTCCGACAGATCGGGCCCGACCCCGACGAGGTGCCGCTCGATGCGGGCAGCCAACACCCTCTCCAGCAGCTTGCCCGCATCATCGAGCAGCACGATGGGCCTGTAGGCCGAGGCCGACTCGGGAGACCGACCCGGCTTCGGCAGGAGAACCAGCCTCCCCTCTTTCCAGCATCCAGGGAACTGCCCGGACGTCAAACAGGCGTCGAACAGTCCCCTGAGGCGTGGTCCCAGGTGCTCGAGGACCAGGGCCAGCGCACGGTTCGGAATACCGTCGGGCCCCGGGGCGGTGGATTTCACTCGCATACGCGCCACTGCCGCCCCCATTTCCGGCTCCGTGATGGGTGGAGCACTTTCATCTTCGGCCTCCCGGTCGCTGTCCGGCGAAGCCATGACCGGGGGCGTGTGTTCCGCCCGCCGTGGAAAGAGGTCCTCGACAACTCTGGTGAGGAGGCTGGGCTGGAGAGTCTCGGTGAGGGGGGGGCCCCGCCCGCGGAGCTTGCTCAGCGCCGCGAGATAGGGGCGACCCCAGGGGTCACGCTCGAGACTGTCCAGCATCTCCCGCCGACTAACGTCCTTGGCAATACGGACGGCCAGCCTGAAGGCAGACCGCGCACTGCGGTAAGCCTCGTACAGCTGGCCCTCCCGCTCAGCGTCGCGGTGACGCGCTCGGCTGCGGGTGTAGGCCCTCCGGGCACGTATGCACGCGGCCCGAAGGTCTGCCAATTCTCGGGACCACCAGGGGACCGCACTCTTCGGGGGCAGACGCCTCACACGGGGCATGGCCGCATCGCAGATCTGCGTTAACGCACAGCGGATGCGGCCAGCCTCGGCATAGACGTATTTGGTATAGGGTTTTATTTCGAGTTTTTTTTTCTCTCGCATAGATGTTATATGCGTTTTATATCCCTTAGTCGTCTCGTACATTCACCCACGGGTAAGATAGGGGGTGGTGAATTGTATTCTTACTCCGTCACCATACAGAATATAAATATAAAGCTATAGCAATAAAATATAAAGCTAAGTAAAATTATTTTTACGGTTTGTATCACATTTTATTTGGTTTAATAATTTTGAGTTTTATAAATACGGTAGGAATAATGAAAATTATTCAAATCATTGAGAAAGTAAAAATCAAATGCAAATGCCATAAAATGCATAAAAATAGTTTATTAAATGTGTATACTCGCGTAAACATCAGATATCTTGACAGCTAAGTTTAATGTTCAGCTATGGTGTGAGTGCGTGCCACTGATGTTTAATTTGGCGGCACGGGTACCTGCCGGGGTTTAATCTAGGCTACCTGTGGTCGCAAAGATATGGGCTGGCGCTTGCACCCTTCGACTATTGACCCTATTTGACACAATACTAGAATCATCTAGAATAATGTTGTATAACTAGACTCAATACGTACTCTTCTTTCATACTAATATTATAAATGCGAAAGTAAGGATGTTTGTTTGTTTGTTTGTGTGTAACACATTCACGCTTAAACTACCGAACCAATTTCAAAAATTCTTTCACCAATGGAAAGCTATAATATCAGGGAGTAACATAGGCTATATTTTATCCCGGTATTCCCACAGGAACGGGAACTACGCGGGTTTAAGCGACTGAAACCGAAGCGAAGCGAGGGCGGGTTGCTAGTAGTACATAATGCAAAGGTTTTGCAATAGTTTTGCGAATGGCCGCCTCTCTCTCTCTTCTCGACGTCAATCTTCTCTGGGAATATAATTGTGGTACAGACGGCATTATATCTTTATATACAGGTTGTATTAGGTTATAGGGCTACGGGGGTTAGGCAATGGTGGTAGGAAACCATTTAAATTTTTGAAGTAATGGTATCGAGTCATTAATAATTTAGAGGTACGTAAAGTTTTCAATTTCGTCATCGCTTTTTCATGTGAATCTGATTGAAATGTATAAAGCAGATACTTAATCTACAACATATTCGTACTTTGTTAAATGTTCATAAGAAATTGAATAAATCAGTGATTACTTTTGCATAAGCGAGACAAACTTCTCTTTAATCTCAGCTGATCGGCCAATGACTGTTGATACCTACTTTACCATAGACGCATTTACGCGATTCATACATATTGATACTGTTGACGCGTTACATGCCTACGTATATCTTGTCTGTACATGTCTACATAATAACATTTAAGGCATAGACTCTTAGACACACATTAACTAAATCACTGTAATTATTTTGTGTAATATATATTCAAATTCTATGACCTATTTTATATTATAATTCTACGATCTATGGCCGTTAAATTACAACATACTCGAACAGTTGTTCCATAACCTGACATCTTGTATATAAAGCTTCTGTTCGTGTGTTTGTAATTGAGCTCATTCTAAACGACTGGACCGTTTTTTTGTATTTTTTTTGTTGCTGTTGCGATGTATATGAGAATGGTGTAGATTAGTAAGGATTAGGAACCAGTAGGTGGCGTTGTGATCGATTTCAAGGAGAGTTCCTTTTACTATTTTTTTTTAGATTTGAACAGAATAACGTTTGTTGGATCAGATAGTGTCTTTTACGTCTTTTACGATACGCAATAGTCGTGTGTAGTGTTGGTAGTCGCATATACACAGCAAGTGACTAGGTATTTACTAAGCAATTCTTAAATAATCCATATTACTAAATCTTAGAAGTTTCTCGCCAAATTTAAATTACATTCAGCAGACGTTAGATTTCAAAGGATCAGGATATTTCAAGGATCGCAATAAGTAGTGCACTGAATGACGTCACAGCCATTCCCGCCGTAATAAATCTACACACCTAAGACTAGGTTTTAGTTCAAATTGTCTTGTTAAACTATTCTACACCACCAACTTAAGTAGCAACACCTAAAATGGTATCTATGCGGTATATTTTAAGGTTGAGTTTCCTATTAATAAATTTATTATTAAACGTAGTGCTTAAACGAATTCAAAATAGATTAGTGTCTGTTTGAGTGCGTCTTGGCATATGAATGAAAGTAGAAAATGTGTTATTTATGACGCGTAATGTCATGAATGTTCCGTGTGGTGACGGCATAAGAATACAATTCACCACCCCCTATCTTGCCCGTGGGTGTCGTAAAACACGACTAAAGGATATAATATGCATATAACATCTATGCAAGACAAGGAAAACTCAAAATGAAACCCTATACCAACATATTTGACCAGCATGGTATAGTAGGTTAAATTCCCTCCCATTATGAAGGAGGCCCGAGCCCAACAGTGGGACGTATGTGAGTTGCAATGATGATGATGATCTATGCAAGAGAAGGACAATTTGAAATAAAACCCTATATCAGCCTGTCTGACCAGCACGCTATAATAAGCTTAATTTCCCACCTTTGTGTAGGAGGCTCGAGCCCAACAATGGGACGTATATGAGCTGGAATGATGAAATGAATGTCATGAACGTTATTTGTGGTGATGGTCTATGAATGCGATGAGTCAGCACCCCCTTTTCTTTCCTGAAATTGTCTTAAGATACAACTGACATATTCAGGCGATTATTAGTCCCCCTAATGAAATAATATAATATGCATATAACATCTATTTCCGTGTGGTGATAGAATAACATACGAGTCATCACCCCCTTTTTTGCTACTGGGTGGCGTAAAAGACGACTAAGAGATTATAATACGCAGATAACATCTATGCATCTATTAAATTTGTTGCGGGTTCCAAGACAATTAAAAGCGTTTCCCGGAACTTCTTGAGGGTTAAACCTCGGTGTCTTATTCAGAGAGCATTGTGGACACTGGCTTACAGGAGTTACAGTAGCGGGAACATGCGGTAGCATTAGTCTCATTCAAAAAAAAGATAACATCTATGAAGGAGAAGGCAATCTCGTAATATAACCCTATATCAACATGTCTGATCAGCGTGGTGAAAAATCTCAGGAACTATTAGTTCAAATTGAAAATCTTCTTAGTGTTGGAGAGCTCAGTTATCGAGAAAGACTATATAGGCTTTATAAAATCACACAATTTTTTTTTGTTTGGGGGGTGGGTTGCGGTCGGCTCGCTCCTCGCACCACTCCGTCCGGGGCGACAGAGGGTCGTAAGCACGCACACCCGCGACCTACCCTACGTGCACGTCGCCTTCATCGTTGGGCCGACCACCGGAGCAGGGTTACTTGTCATCAGTGGTCGGCCCGACGGAATACCCCCTATTTGGGGTAGCCTCCCATCGATCGACATCCCCCCCCTCGGGGAGGAGGTCGGTCTTTCCTCACGCGGTCGGCCTCTCGTCGGGTGACGGACTAATCCCCGGTCACGTCACCCGCGGCCTCGGCTAGGGGCGATGAAGCGCAAGTACTCGGGCCTACGCCGCCCCAGTCGCTGGCGGCGGATTGCCTCATCGAGGCTGCGCTCCTCGCGCAGGCGATCCGCCGCCTCCTTCTGCGAGATCACTGCCTCGCAGAAGGCTACGAGTGCGTCCCAGTTCCCGACACTGTCAACCATCACCCTGGCGATAGTCGGCAGCGTCAGGTCGGCACCGATGATTGCGACGAGCTCACGGCGCTGCGCTGCCCAAGCGGCACAGGCCTCGAGCGTATGCTGCGCCGTGTCCTCGTCGCAATCGCAGTGGTGGCAGGACGGTGTAGTCTCCCTCCTAACGAGCTTGTGCAGGTATTTGGCGAAGCACCCATGCCTCTTCAACACCTGCACTAGTCGGAAGGTGAGCACCCCGTGCCGCCTTTCCAACCACTGCATCAGCACCGGCCGGATAAAAAAAAAATCACACCATAACCGATAGGAAAATATAATACATCAATGAAAAATATTGCGAAAATGGGGAAACTATTTCTTTATGAGGGAATCATAGGTGCCAACGACTGACTCTTTTTAAATCTCTCTCTCTCTCTTATGTTTTTTTTTTTTTTTATGGGTGGGCTATGGTAAGCGCACGCGCGGTCCTGTCCGTCCGGGGCGATGAAAGGACGGCGCGCGGGCCCATAACCCACCCGTACTCACTTCACCTCGTTGTTGGGCCGACCACCGGAGCAGATGTGACTTGTCATCAGTGGTCAAAAAATAAAGCGTCGCTGGAGTATTTGCTACTACCACCAAGATCTGCACCGACGGAGGCTCCGAGCGGGCTCACGCCCAGACCCTTCTGCGCACTCCGCCGCGCACGTCCTACTCGTTACGGCTTAATGACGCATCACTAAAGAGCGTCGCACATGCCCGTAACGGTAGTGTATAGGCAAAACGCTTCAGCGCCATCCATTTTCAGGGCTGGTTGCTTCGGCAGGTGAGTCGTTGCACACTCCTTAGCGGATTCCGACTTCCATGGCCACCGTCCTGCTAAGTCCTCTCTCTCTTATGTGACGCATTACATTGCCAAGGTGGATTGATATCAGGCGGCCGGTCATAAAATTTGCTAAAATTTTTGAATTATGTATGTACAATGAAAGAAAGAATTAGAAAAAGAACGCGTGTAACCGATATAGCACGAAGAATTATTATTATTTTTTTTTTTAATTGCCAACGGTGGCAAACGAGCAAGCAGCACACCTGATGGTAAGTGTTGCTGCCACACATGGACCTTTGCAATTAGCCCGCTCAAATGACAATGGACAGGCCACATCGCTCGATGAACCGACAACCGCTGGGGAAGAAAGCTTCTCAAGTGGCGGCCACGTATTAAACGATGCAGTGTAGGACACCAACTAGGTGGACCAAACATCTGGTGAAAGTTGCTAGACGTCGTTGGATGCAGGCGGCACATGAACGCACTCTGTGACGAAACATGAGGGAGGTCTACGTCCAGCAACAGACGGCGATAGGCTGAATGATGATGATGATGATATACTATGAAAGAAGAGTACATATTGAGGCGAATTAATTGAGATAAAAGCAGGGTGATGATGATTCCCGTGTGGTGACGGAGTAAGAATACATTTCACCACCTCCTTTCTCACGCGTGGGTATCGTAAAAGATGACTAAGGGAAAACTCAAAATAAAACCCTGCACCATCTGACCAGCGTGGTTATAAGTCCATTTCCCTCCAATTGTGGAGGAGGCTTTAGCCTAACAGTGGAACAGTATGAGCTGTAATCATGATAATGATTTAATGATGATATTTTGCATATTAAACTTAGTGATAGCAAATAATGTGTGGGTGACGTAAGCATTGTTGTTAACCTCATATAGACTTAATAATTTTATGATGCTATTTGAAAAGCTCGCCAAATGTACTTGGTGAAAGCGTGTGAAGTATATCATACGAAGTGCCAAAACTTCGTTTAATATTGCTCGTAAAAATAAATGTGGCAGTTGGTCATTCGGAAACTTTGCTTAGGAAGTTCTTAGTTGGTGTTTTATTGTGTCGCATGAAGACCCAATTATTGACCCACTTATAGAAACTATGTTTAAATAATAATATCTGATGTTTACGCGAGTATTACGCGTTATAAATAAACTATTTTTACGGATGGGCGCTCGATGTGAAAATACTTTAACTGGCGCATTTTTTTTTGTAATTCCAATTCGTACTGGTTTACATTATGATTTCTGATATTTACGTGAGTATTACGCATTATAAATAAAACTATTTTACGGATTTTATCGCGTTTATATTTGATTTTTGATTGCCAGATATTTCGAATGCTGTATAGCGTTCATGGTCACGGACGTATCTTGTGTGCTTGGTATTTTATTTGCAAATTCCAGTCCGTACTGGTTTATATTATGATCTCTGATGTTTACGCGAGTATTACGCCATTATAAATAAAGCTATTTTTACGGATTTTATCGCGTTTATATTTGATTTTTGAACGTTGAAAAGTTTGTATGTGCGTGCTTAAAAACCCAGAAAGTTTCGCTGTCAACGTGAGAATATCTTATGATTTCTTATAGTTCATAAAATATAGCTTGATCTCTGTGACAGATGTCAACGAAACCAAAGAAGTAAGTGTGAACGAGCGACATGTTTACAATTTCATTTTGTATCAAATATATTTTCATTCTTTTCGTGCCAATTTTATTGCAACTGAATTGCAATATATTATATATATATATAAATATTAATATTCATGCCTAAAATTTACCTCGTAAATACTAAAATACCTAGTAAACATTTTATACATAAATGATGGTTACGCACGTATAAGGTCATACTGGACTGAAAATAAAAAAGAGATGGGACAGTCGATATACGTAAATCGATAACCGATCTTTATTATATTACTCATTAAAGAAATAAACTCAATACAGTACCAATATAAAGTTTTCAACGTATTTTTTACAATTAAAACAGACGGTGGCATTATAAAATCATAAATTGAATTAATTAAACATTAAAAAACTACTTTTTGTCTCAGAGTAAATGATAATATTATGTACTAATTATTGTGAATAAACTAGACATATTTATTTATAAAACAGTCGTAATTGATCGATTGACCTAACGACTGTCCCTATTTTGGCAAAAAATGATAAATGTTCTAGCAGGAACACTCCAGTGATGACGATAATAGTGACCTAGACTTTGATTATCTTGACCTTTTGAATAATTAAGACAGTCAAAAAACAGTTTTGTTTGAAATAAATTCCAAAAGATTTTCATTGATTGTATTTTAATTATAATAGAAAATCACAATTAGAAAAATAAAGAGATTTATCGATAAAAAATTACGGACTTTATCGTAAGCGTGACAGCACTAGTGACAACTGTCACAGAGATCATCCTATATTTTATGGACTATAAATATGTATATATATATATATATATATATACTACTGTGTTATTATTATGTTTAAATGTCTATGTATATTACAGACAAGAAAGAGGGTGATGAATTGTATTCTTAATCCGACAAGTCACCTCTGCTCTGGTGGTCGGCTCAACAACGAGGTGACGTGGGTACGGGTGGGTTATGGGCCCACGCACCGTCCTTCATTGCCCCGGACGGAATGGACCGCGCGTGCACTTACCATAGCCCACCCATAAAAAAAAAAAAAAAAGGTACGAACGCACGTGCGACCTGTATGTATGCACATATATGCGCATATACGAAATAACGATATCAAATATCAAAACGACGAATATTTGCAGCTATAGACACCCGATGGGCTCCTAAACTCCTAAACTTTAGGTTTATGTACTTAAACTGATGACTTTAGAACGATTATCATAGATAACATTAATGGTATGTATTTTTTTTTACTTTCCATCCATCCATCAGCCCACAGACGTCCACTGCTGGATATAGGCCTCCCCACGAGTATGCCACTCGGAACGGTCCTGCGCCACTTGCATCCAAGTCTATCTCGTTTTTAGTGGAACCATCACCACCATTTTTTTTTTACTTTAATACCCTTAAATTTAAGTAAAATCCTAAACTTAAGGGTAGTTAGTAGATGAAAGCGGACATAAGTCTTTCTAATTCTAGTTTATATGTATATAGTAAGACAATGTTTCAACTGCAAGAATTATCAGCTGGACAAATCCTTGTAAATTGTGAACCAGTACAATTTGTGACCGGGCCAGAGATCTGGAGGCGTTGATTGCGAAACACCAATATATTTATTGTCCTCCTTAATCTCTAAATATATTGCCACGGGCGAAGCAAGACCTTAAGACCTGGAAGCCTTTTAATCTTAGAGATTATTTACTGAAAAGAAGCGAAGCAGAACGGATTTGGTTGAAAAATTAAATGAGGTATTTTTTAATGTTATTTAAACAGTAATTTTTTTTGATTTTGTGTGGTGACGGAGTGAAAAATGTAATTGAAAGAGGGTGGCCTCTTTCTTGTACGTGGGTGTCGTAAAAGACGACTAATAATATACATATAACGTCTACGCTAGAGAAGGATAATACCGTATACTAACCCGTTTGACCAGCGTGGTGTAATAAGTCAATTTCTCTCCTATTGCAGATCTCCTATAGCAGTGAGACGAATATGAGTTGAAATAATGAAGCAGCAATTTCTCCCGAGATGATGGGGTGGGCATATAATCAGTATGATTAGTATTTTAGTTCTTAAGAATATCAATTAAAGAAAGTAATCACAATGATTTCTGATATTTACGCGAGTATTAGACATTGTAAATAAACTACGGCTTTCACACTTCCAGCGTTCATGGTCACAGGCGGACAGTCCGCTGTAAAGTGTTCGAAACGTCGAGCAATAAAAAATTAAATATAAACGTGATAAAATCCGTAATTTTATTTACGAAAGTAATCACTGCAAGAAAAAAATACAAATCTATAGGAATTTAATTAAGATCTATACTTTGCGAACTTTTCGTCACATAAAAATGTTGTGGGACAGAATATTAAAGGCATAGAATAATAACATATAGAAGGTAAGTCCACGCACAAAAAGTGAGGCATTTTAATTGGAGCCTAATGGAGCCTACGCCGGAACAGTCCCGTAATGTACAAGTCATTGCACTGCACGAACGTACGCAACTCTTAAAAAATAAATAGGTAATTATGAGGGCTTGTGCATTCAAATGGTGCCACAACACATTTGAAAAACTTAAAAAGGTTTTTAACATTACTTTTAAAAGTATTTCGACGATTTATGTTAATAAAAACAAAATTTGATTTCATAATTTGTATAGTGGTTTCCGTGTGTACGTGTGTAATCGTCTGCCCGCCATTAGTATTTTTAGATTCAAATTTTTAAAGTTCGAAGTACTGACACTATCCTTCTATACGTTATTATTCTAAGATTAAAGGCCTTAAAATGTATCACTTTAAATACCTAATACAAATATAAATTTTCTTAGTTTCAAATGCTTATATTTGTTAAATATTTCGTATCAAAATGTTTAAATAGATTAGTAGCTAACATGTGAACCATGTCACAACTTCACAAGCGCAGCTAAATAAAAAGTTACGAAATAGTTTGCAACAAAGCCTGCGGAATAAAACGAGTACAGCAATTTAGTTGGATGTCCCCATGCGGCCGGCGAGCCCGCGGCTTACTCGCCAATAAAACAAAATTTTCAAATTAAACATAGTACGTTTCTCTGTTCCCAACAAAAGTGTTTCAATTTAAATGCACTACTCTGTAATAAGTGCATTCAACATCTACACAGAGTAGTTTTGTGGGAACGTGAAAAAGTTACGGGTTACTTTTGACGTGATAATGTCTTATAAAACTGTGATCGCTGGCTGCAAGCATGAAAAAGCATGACTCATTATCACATTCCGGCTGTGCCGAGCGTGCAAACGAGAACGCGGGACATGCGAAAGAGAGGCATGATCGGCCTAAGCGTGTGATTTGTGACATTGTTACTTTTAATTAATATTTGAAGTGCAAATTACTGTTAAAATCTGTAATTTTCAATTAACTCCTTCTTTGTATTATACAAAATAGTGATAATTCAGTGATAATAATTCAATTAAATTAATAAAATATACGATTTTCATCATTATTTCAAAAAAGTAAAAAGAAAAAAAAAGCGTTGTCACATAAAATTATCGTCCGTAAACGGATTTTACAACAATCAATTTTCCAATATTAAAAAAAAAGTTCTAACAAATAGAAAATATATATTTTTTGGGTTTCTATTCCCCGTGTGGTGATGGAGTTGGATCCATCCTTTACTTTCCCGTGAGATTAGTAAAAAAAAAGAAACACTATGATAGCAGTGTTTTCCTGGAAGACTTGTTGAATTAGCCTGTCAATTAAAAAACCTTCGTCTCCTAAAGCAAACATGACTTCTGCTGGATAATATGCTTATGCTTGTTAATAGCCCTTGATAGGATAATGTGTAGAGAGTGTTATAATATTAGTATACTTGATCTGTTGTCATCTGGTCAACAATTATGTACTTAAGGAGAATTGACATCAGGTAGCCGGCCGGTTATAAAACTATAGTCAAAACTTTTGTTGTATGTAGGTACTATGAAAAACGAAGAATGCCGAGTCGATCCCAGGTAATCTGAATAAGAGAACGATAAATGATGGTGATGATTATTTTCAAAAGAAACGGTTAATAGCGTGGCCATCTACTATTAATTTGCTATGGAATTACATATAATATCATTATGATCATTCTGCTCTTATCCTAATTCATCATCATCATTTCATCTCATATACGTCCCACTGTTGAGTTCAAGCCTCCTTCACAACAAGAGGGAAATTGACCTTAATATACCGTGCTGGTCAGACAGGTTGGTTTTATTTCAAGTTTTCCTCTTACATAGGTGTCATATGCATACTATATCCCTGAGTCGTGTTTTACGATATCTACCGGCAAGATAGGGAGTGGTGAATTGTATTTTTACTCCATCACGATACGTTACTTGCGATCAATGCACTTTTTGATGTGAAGCATCTTTAGGCGAGGGTGACCGTGATCGTCGCATGGCGTTTAACGCCACGCCTCGCGGTCCCCTAATAATTATATATTAAATAAATATTTGGATGCATATACCTACATTTTTGTAATGAAACCATGGTGCGATTTAAAATTTTGTACAGCGCCATCTAGTGAACTCAAAGTAAATTGTCACTTATAATGTATATTAATGAAAATAAATGTTTATTGAATAAAAATCATCATTTTTTGGAAAAAAATCGCGTTATTTTATTAATACTTTATGCCTTAGTTTTATCGTATTAGTTCCTGTCGTAATCTAATGTTCTTTTATGCATAAATACTTGTTTTATAAATTAATGTAAAATTCTCTAACTTAGTAATATAAATATACCAGTAGGTATGGTATTTAGTTTACTTTCAGCTACGAAAACTGGAGAACGGTTTTTTTATAGGCTTTTATTAGTTTCAGGTGTATATATATTTATTTCTTTGTATATTACCGACTTCATAGGAATTGGATTTTGACTCGCTTTAAACAGTCAAATTTCATTTAAAAGTTGAAAATTTAAGGAGGACCAATGACGTTAAAATTATTTAGATAGCTTGTCTTATTGTCATTACAGGATTAAATTTTTTTTATTAAATATATTGAAGCTGAGAGTTGGTCGTTAGCTCGATAAATGCCGCCATTTCTGTTCCCTAAATCACACTCTTCGTGCGGAAAGAATGGCTGCGAACGGATGAAAGCATTTCATTTTTTATAGGCTTTTATTAGTTTCAGCTGTGTATTTATTTGTTTGTATGTCACCAACTCCTTAAGAATTGGATTTTGACTCACTTTAAACAGCTTGTCTTATTATCATTACAGGATTAGAGAGTTTTTTATAAAATATCTTGTAGCTTAGAGTTGCTCGTTTGCTCGATAGATGTCGCTATTTCTGGTTTATAAATCGCAAAATATTTCAAGCTACGTTTTAGAAGGTTCATTTCGTTTGTACTAAATGACATTACCATAAATATGAGTCGTAAAGTCAATTTTAAAATGGATAATTTATTCGATACGATACCTACCAAAAAGTACTTATTGACTAAAATGTCGAATATAAAAGTATCGTTATCGAAAGAAAAGTACTCGATACCTAAAGATAAAGTAAATAAAAGTACTCGATACTTTAAACAGTACGTTACTTATATTACGATACTATTCACGAGTTCAGTGTCGATACTTTATATTCGATACCGTGTCGCTACTCGTAGAAAATAGTTTCGATGTTTCACATCTGTCAGGCGTCCTGAGCGACGGCTCACTTTTTTTTTATTGCCGATGGCGGATAACGAACAAGCAGCACACCTGATGGTACGCTTCTTTTATAGTATATATAATAAAAGTTATTGGCAATAGTTTTATGACTGTCCGCTTGCCTGATGTCAATCCTCCTTGGGACGGTAATCATGTGCAGAATTGGGTCAGGTGAATATAAACCTCTTAGTCATGGTTTTACGACACCCATGAATAATGTAATAGTGGTAGTATTTATAGCCGCATAGCACTTTTAATATAATTTACTTAGAATAATGACGAATAGTGTCGGTACTTAAGCGATCAAAAACGTGATACCAAAAATACTACATGCGTGCAAGCGATTACACCCGTACACACGCACATCACTACATAATAAATTGCCTTGTACGCAGTGATCTCGTAAACTACGAAACGGTCTGGCGTAGGGTGCCATTTGGCTCCAATTTAAATGATTCATTTTTTATACGCGGAGTTAACTTCTATAGTTATTATTTTAAGATAATTTACTTATTTATAAGATTTACTTCCATAAATACATACACACAAATAACGCCATTATGACAGAAGGAAAACTCCTAATAAAACATTACATAAACCTGATTGACCAGGTTAATATGTAGGTCAATTCTCTCCCTTTATGAACAAAGCCCGTGCCCTATATATACATATTTATGACTTTTATGAACTGAATAGGAAGAATTAATGATAAAATAAATATTTGGCATAAAGTTCTTTGTCGCCATGCCATAAAACAGCTATAAAAATACTGACACAGAGCATTGAATCGTTATATTATTAATAGTCTCTTGTTTTACTCTATGGTATAATTACTCTATGATTATACCACAGAGTAAAACACTCTTCGAATACCATAGAGTATAAATACTATGATTATCTAGTATTCTTTACTCTGTGAGAAAATTAAGTGATGTGGTAATGTTACTACGTCAACTAATTTAAAGAGTTTTTTTATTGTGGCCGCGTATATATAAATGTAGGTATATTTATCGCATAATTATGGGGGGGAATGATGTATTTAGCTCAATTATCTGCTAAAAGATTATTTGCTGCGCAATCTTCGTTATTTATAACGGTGGTTTAAACGAGCTTTATACCATGGCAGGCATTATTTATTTTTGTTTTATTGTTTCTTTTTTAATACAAGATAATTGAAAATAGTGAATATTATATTTGTTAGTAATTGTAGATAAAAATTTAACGTAAAGATAAGAAAATAGTCTGTACTAAACTGTACTGTAGATCTTTCTCAGCCAATATATTATTAGAATTTAGGTATTTTACGATTATTCATCAAAATAAAATATGAATCCTATGGTGATGAGTTATGATCGGCGGGCTACGATGATCTGGACGTACGCCAACTAGTCGCTCTATGGTGACGAAAGCGCGGCGCAGGTCTATAACACACCATACTCCCTCCCCTTTGTTATTGGGCCACTACTTGGCCTACCACTGATACTCAGAGTACTCGCCTTGACGTCCGTGGTCCGCCCGCCGGGTTACCCTTTCGGGTATAATCCCTCCCCAACACCCCCACGTGGTGTCACCTTCACGTGGTTTCTCTGCGACTATTCTCCTCAGTCACCAGCAGCTTAGTCTAGGGCGGTACCAGGCGCAGTTACTAATGTAATATTTAATAATTACTGACAAAAACAATATAATTTTTTCATATAAGATCATTTCTTTTTTGCACTGGCAATAAATTTGTATCAAAATGTGGGTCGAAATTTAATAACTAATTTTGTAGCGGGTAGCTATAAATCTATGTAATAACGATGACTTGTTGGATGTGAGACATCTTAGTCCGCCCGTGACCAAGAACGTTGAAAAGTGTTTGAAACGTGGGGCAATCAAAAATCAGATACAAACGCGACAAAAGCCGTAAAAACAGTTTTATTTATAACAAATAAAACATGTTCATAATGTTACTTTTCCGTTATTCAAAGGAAAATTATATTTCAAGTAAGCACGAACCATAGATGAGAAGCACATTATTATAATTACTCATTTCAAATACAATTTTAATACACGTTCACGTTTTAAATATAAACCTGTGGATTTAAAAGGTTTATGTTAAACGTTGAGTTTATTGCGTTACGAGAACTCTCAAATTCGACAGTGTTGGCGCAAGAGGAATCTGCGCTAATGAGTCGACGCGATAATTAGTCATTTTATTCAGTCAGTTAGTTAGTTACCTTGAGTTTGTGGTTGGAATATTTTGAAAATTTGGACTGTTTAACTTACGGCTCGATATTTGCATACGATTATGGTTGAGAATGGGAGTTAGAATAACAAACGAGTAACAAAAAGGGAACACGCTGGGGTTTGTTGTATTAGCGAGTTTGCGAATCACTGTGTTACATTAATGTCGGACAAAATGAAAACTCCGGACGGTATTTTGCTTAAGTTTGATTACTTTGATGGAGGAAGCTTGAAATAATAGATTGAACATCACTGCGGTTGAAATCTTCATAATTATATTTCTATTTAAACTTGGTATGGATACCAAGAATGAAGGCGTTTCATAATTTGTCGATATAAAATTAATTTTTCGTGTGGTGACGGGTAAAATATAATTCACCACCCCCCTTCTCTTGCCCTTAGGAGTAGTAAAAGACGACTGGGGTTTTATCTATGCAAGTGAAGGCAAACTGGAAATAAAACCTTATACCAACACGTCTGACCAGCATGGTATAGTAGATCAATTTCCCTCGTATTATGGAGGAGGCTTGAGTTCAGCAGTGTGACGTATATGAGTTGTGATGATGACGATGAAAATTCGAATGATCTAGTTACGCGGACCCTTCTATTACGCCGTGCTTGATAAATTTCTTTTAGGATGAATAAGTGCACAAGATCAGTAATGTTACCGGGGCGTCGACAGGGATGCTATCCGAGTGGATAACCCGTCGGAGCGGCCACTGTGGTCAAAAGATCGATATCTGGACCAGCCCAATAAAACGAGGGGAGTAGTGGGTTATGGGGTCATATGCCACCCTTCCGTTGCCTCGATGGGATTGAGCAGGTTGTGACTGCACAATATATTGCACACAAAAAAGCATGAATATAGTGGAGATATTCATCAGAAACTAAAGGTAGTGTAGTGATGTCGCCTAGTGATGTCGCCTAGTGAGTTGGCTTCTGGTGGTAGGACGCACGCCAGGATGTGATTGATTGATGCTGGTGGAGTGGAATGAGTGGTATCACGCGGTCGTTTCTTTCCAGCTGGTGCATATTTTATCGGCGCATCGTTGCTTTTACAAATACATGTACTCCATCGCGAGAAGGAAGACGACTCCACCTACGCGATTGCGAGGAGGACACGGAACAGCATACAATACATATATGTATGATCTGGGCAGAGCATTGCTGCGAGCTCGTTGTAATTATTAGTGCTGAACTGACGCTGATCTGACCCGGCATCAAGTTCTCGTGTCCAAGACACGGTCATCGCATTCTCCGAGACAGTTACCTCGCGGCAGAGATCTGTCACTAAAAAAATTATTTCTTTCATATTTTTTTTGTAAGATACAAAGATTTTTAAAGTGCAAAACTTGTACGTCGACGGACATTTTAAACGGTGACAAATTGCAAGGTATGAGAGATTCTCGTATAGGGTTGCTTGGTTTTATTGATAGCAATGGTATATTAATGGTTGATCATTATTATTGCAGAAACGTCAAAGCAAAATGTTTCACCCGCGTATATCGGAACTAATATTATAAATGTGAATATGAATAACTATTTGTTATGGTTTAAAAAACACAAAACCAATGTAAACAATTCTTATACCAATTGAAAGCTATATTATCAGTGAGTAATATAGGTTGCACATAATATTGTGTAGCCTATGTTGTAATATTGTGCAAGAGGATTTATAAAAATGATTCCATATGAATAAAATGTATTTTGCACTGTCAATAAATTTATTTACAAAATGTAGGTCATAATTTAATAACTAATTCAATAGCGGGTAGATACATATCTCTGTAATGACGATGACTTGTTGGACGTGAGACATCTTAGTCTACCTATGACTATGAACGCTGAAAAGAGTTCGAAACGTCGGGCAATCAAAAATTTGTATTCACAAACCGCGATAAAATCCGTAAAGTAGTTTTATTTATAATTTGTAATACCCGCGTAAACATCAGAAATCATTATGTAAAAAGATAGAAAATATAAATTATATTTCGTTCAACCCTATTTCAAATGATATGCTTTTAAGGACAATTTAGATGTCTTCGAGTTGAACAATTTTTCGTATACGACTAGGTCTGTTGAGTACCTATCGAGTAAACTACCGACGTTAAGCCCTCTCGCACTTAGGGGTTCAGTTTTATGACTGAATATTTTACATGAAAACTATTGCCATTATGAGAAAAGTTAAAATAGATTGTTATTATGTTGTTATTATTTTGCAAGTCCGTTAACAATGGGTGAATGCACTACAGTTATTAATAATTTAAAAGAGTTTTTACTAAAAATATTTTATTTAGATCTTGAATACTTTACAGAGTGCATGGTCACAGGAGGTCAGTCACAGTACAGACCATTCATAAGCATGAACTATATAAAGTGTGCGAAATGTTAGAAAAATAAAAATTAAATACAATGGCGATAAAATCTGTAAGAGTAGTTTTATTTCAATCTTGTAATACTCGCGTAAACATCAAAAGTCGTTGTACTGTGAATGGGTATTTAAATAATAATATCTTTTTAAATATATGTGTACTAGTGATGTAACGAATGTCTTATTTTGGACATTCGCGAATGCGAATGTCAATGCGAATACCTGCTGCCAACATTCACGAATGCGAATATTCAGTATAAACGTGTGGTAAATGACGTTGACCCTGTAACTTGGTGGAAAGTGAACAAAGAAAGATACGTTCTTCTGCTTCCTGTAGTACGGCATTATTTAGTTACACCACCAACGAGCGCACATGTCCCCGACGAGCGCATATTTAGTGGTGCTGGACTTATTTATACGCCACATGGAAACAGACTTGAAGCAAACAAGGCATCAAAACTACTATTTTTAAAGTTTAATATGCCCCTACTGAGGTTCAATTATTAATATGAAAAATATATATAATTAACTGTTATTTTTTTTAAGGGAGAGAAGTATTTTTGTTTGAGAATCTATTTTTTTGTTTGTTTAGAGTTAGACTATTTAATGGTCTATTGTAGAAGAATATAATTTTTGTTTGATAATTTACATACATATATACATATAATCACGCCTCTTTCCCATAGGGGTAGGCAGAGACCACTTCTTTCCACTTGCTACGACCTTGACATACCACTTTCGCCTCGTCCACATTCATTAATCTCCTCATACATGTTCTTCGATTCAGGGTACTCCTAACCTGGCCTATCTTAAGAACGTCCCTGATTTGATTGTGGAACGTCCACCTCGGTCTTCCCCTTCCAACACTTCCGTTCACATTCGCCTTATAAATTCTCCTTGTTAGTCTCCCTTTATTCATTTTCTCTACATGGCCGAACCAACTTAACATAACTTTCTCAATCCTTGTCACTACATCTACATTCATTCCACAACGTTCCCTAATCACTCTGTTTTTAATTCTATCACTTAATTTCACGCCAATCATGCTCCTCAGCACTCTCATTTCCACAGCATTTATTCTACTTTCGTGCTTCTTCTGCCATACCCAGCTCTGACTTCCATACATTAGAGTTGGTACAAGCACTCCCCTATGCACAGCTAAGCGAGCCTTCTTAGACAGGCTTTGGCTGCCCATAAAGGTGCGCAAACACCATTCACCATATTTCCCTTACACACTCTTCTTTCAATATCACTTTCACATTTACCATCTCTCGCAAATGTAGATCCCAGATATACAAACTCTTGCACTTGTTCTAATATTTCCTCTTCTATACGTATCTTGAAGTCCGTCATAGCTTCTTCCCTTTCAAATACCATAACTTTCGTCTTCTTTACATTAATTTTCATTCCTTTTCTTTCAAAAGCGTCATGTACTGCTGTTACCATCTCTTGCAACTCATTCACCGACGAAGCAAGTAGAACTTGATCGTCAGCGTAGTGAAAACATTTGATAAGTAACCCATTCATTCTCAGTTCATATTCACTCTCTTTTAAATCAGGCCATTAATAGGCCTTTTCCAAAGCCACGAAAGCACAATAGACCTTCTGGTTTTTAGCCAAGAATTTTTCGGCTATGCAACATAAGGAAAAGACCTGATCCGTACATCCCATTCCCTTTCTGAATCCTGCTTGCACATCCCAGATTCTTTCATCCGTCTCTTTATAACTCTCCCTATCAGTACCTTAGCATACAGTTTGCCGATGAGGCTGAGAAGGCTTATGCCGCGGTAATTGGCGCAGTCCTGTTGCGACCCTTTTCCCTTGTATAAGGGCACGATTACAGTCTTCTGGTACTCGACCCTTTCTCCAACACAAGCTGAAAAGTTGGTTCAACTGACTCACCACTACCCCGTCGCCAGCCCTCAGCATTTCGACCGACACCCTATCATATCCCGCAACTTCATATACTTCATTGCCGTCACGATCTCATTTGTACCTATCTCGCAATCTTGATAATTTAAATATTAAAAATATATCTAAAGACTGAGAAAAGTTTAATAGAAGAATTTAATTTTATTAGTTTCGTTGCATTAAAATTTTGTGTCACAAGTTCTAATAACAATAAATTTTTTTAGCTTTATTAAAGTAAAAGACAATTTTATTCTTGTTTGCTTAAAGTGTTAACTATTAACTCTTATGTAAAATGATTATATTTATACTATAAATACTATAAACTATATAATATAGATATACTATAAACACTTTGTGATTATGATGACAGCAACTCATATTAAGCTTTCATTTGATTTTAATTATAGTAAAAAATCATAGAAGATTATTTTTGTTTGTTTACATTGCATTTAGGCCATTTACTATTTAGTTTTGTTTGTTAAATTCTTATAACAATTTGATTGTTAGGCTTCATTGCCCAAAGTTAAATAAATATTAATTGTAGAAGTATTTGTAGATTATTATTTTTAGTTTTGTTCAAGAAGATAATTATAACATTAAACTTTGGTAAAAATTCATAGAAGATTATTTTTGTTTGATTCCATTTAGGCCATTTAGTATTTAGTTTTGTTTTTTAAATTGTTATAAGTTTGATTGTTAAGTTTCATTACCTAAAGTTAAATAAAAAAATTATACCAATTGATAAAGTGAAGACCGATAATGTGATTACGAGGTTAAGTTATTTTTATTGCATTAAAAACAAAAGAAATTCCATTAATTTCTTTTGTTTTTTGGATTTTTTTTTTTGGATTGGATTTTCTTATATTAACCACTATTATTACCTACTTAAAAAAATTATACACGCAAAAATATTCGCAAAAACATTCGCAATAATTTCGCGAATGCGAGTGCGAATGCGAATATGCAAAAAATATGCGAATATTCGCGAATGCGAATGCGAATGCGAATATTCGTTACATCACTAATGTGTACATAGTGTAATGCTGCCTGCACTATGATCAATTTCAAGGAATTCAATTTCTTTTTAGATTTATATCGAAAGCGTCTGTTGCGGTCAACTAGTTTTAACAAAAAATACACATTGAGTATAATAACATTTTAATAACTTAATACAATAATTATATTTGACGCCACAAGTGATATTTTTATACAGTTTTCAACAATTAAATTTATTTAATAGCGAGATTAGTTTATGTATTAAAATATATTATAAATAAGCTATTTTTTACGAATTTTATCGCGTTTATTTTTGATTTTCGATTGTCCCGACGTTTCCAACACTTTATAGTGTTCATGGTCATGGGTGAATTAGGATATGTCACGTACGGTAAGGTATTGTTATTATAGAGATTTATACTTACCAGCTACAGAATTAGTTATTAAATTTTGACCCACATTTTGATATAAATTTATTGGCAATACAAAAAAATGATTCTATATGAAAAAATTATATTGCTTTTGGTAATTATTATAAAATTTGTTCATTCTCTGGGGTGACGTACCTGAGTCGAGGACTAGGAGTGTGGTGATGCTATTTTTCAAGAAGGGAGATAAAATGCTCATAAGGATTTTGAGACCCATTTCATTCTTGAGCCAGCTATACAAAATTTCTCAAGAGTCATTACGAACTGATTCGCGTGCAAGCTCGATGATTTCCAGCCGCCTGAACAAGCCGAATCTCGAAGAGTTTATAGTACCACATCTACACGCTACGCCCGATTAAACAGAAGACTGAGGAGTATAATCAGCCTCTGTGTCTAGCGTTTGTGGAGGGTATGAGAAGCTTTTAATTCTGTCGAAACTTGGGCAGTGCTGCATTACCAAATTGACTACTGATACATCGAAATGCTGAAGTCTTTGTATAGGAACGCTACTACGTGGCCTCATAATCCATCATAGTCCCTCCTCATCGCCATTAGGCTGACCACTAGTCTAAAATAAATCCTCACTCTAAACTCACTAAATCCTTGACGTGGTCGGCCCATGCTAACTTTTCGGGTACCTCGTCGACACCCCAGTGGCACTGTTGACACTCAGGTGAGCAAGAGAATTGGAGGTCCAACCCCACATTTACATCAGACAGTGACCTGGATATGTCCCTGATATTACAGAGATGCAGTAGCGGTAGTTAGAACTTTCTCTTAAGCGGGCTGCTTACTCGTATGCACAATCTCTCACTCTCTCTCTTTGTCACAGAGCAAAAGTTTCACCCCCTTTTTTGCCCGTGTGTGCAGGAACACGACTAAGGCATATAATATGCATATAACATCTATGCAAGGGAAGGTAAACTAGAAACAAAACCCCATACCAACCTGTCTGACCAGCATGGTATAGTAAGGTCAATTTTCCTCCTATTGTAGAGGAGGCTCGAGCCCAACAGTGGGACGGTAAAAATTCAATCCACATTTATTAGGCATTCGATTCAGGTTCTGGTTTAAATAAGTGCCTCCTTATATTTTTATTTTAAATGTATTTTTTGCAACGTCAGTCACATCGAAAATCGGTTTTTCGTCCCAAATTCATAGGCAGCTGTCAAATACAGCTATCATACTATAGACAAGAGCCTTTTCTAATAACGAATTACCTTCAAGCTTCACGTTATTCGACCTACTTTATATATTAACATGTTACTATAAATCCAACTCTAATAACTTTTTAATACGGTTCAATTTTATATAACATAAGATTAATCTTAGCCAATTGTCTTAGCGTCAAAGTTAGACGTGTCGTCTCCCAGTATTTTATTATTACTTTTAACTTACTTTTCTTGCTAGTCTGATTTTACTAAAGCCTAAATCTAGGTTAAGTAAACAAATAAATTACCTAATTCAATCAATTTTTTTAACTTTTGTAGGTAGTTTGGTTTCACTAAATTAATTAAACCAATTTTACTAAATCAATTCAATAAATTTTGTAACTTTTCTAGCCAGTCTGGTTTTCCTTTATAATTTTTCTGACTAGTCCGGTGTTACTAAGGTTTAAATTTAGGTTAAGTAAATAAATTAATTCCATTAATTTATACTGTTACAACAAACCCTTATTCTATGAAATAAAAATTTCATTAAAGCAGAATTTATGTTATTTAGATAACACATTTTCTATGCGGTGACCGAGTAAGAATACAAATCACCACCTTGCCGGGTGTCGTGAAAGACGACTCAAGGATTTAATATGAATATAACACCTATCATCATCATCATCATCATCGCAGTCCACATATATCCCACTGTTGGACTCGGGTCTCCTCCACAATGGGAGGGAGTTTGACCTACTATACCACGCTGGTCTATACATGTTGGTATAGGGTTGCATTTCGAGTTTTCCTTCTCTTGAATAGATGTTATGTGCATATTATATCCCATAGTCGTCTTTTACGACATCCACGGGTAAGAGTAGGGAGTGCTGAATCGTATTTTTACTCCGTCGGAAACACCTATGCAAGAGAAGAAATACTCAAAATAAAACCCTATACCAATCCGCCTGTTCAGCGTGGTATAGTAGTTCAATTGCCGTCCTATTGTGGAGGGGATCGAAGTCAGCAGTGTGATGTACACGAGCTGAAATGATGAAGATAACAAATATTGAGATATAGATTTTGTGAACTACACACATGTTATCATAACGACTAACGTCATAACCGAATTAGAAGATAATTTTACGATTATTTTTCGAAATAATAAAACTTTCCACCGAGTGTTGACAAGGTAATGTTGATATTTCAGGTCAATAGGTGAAGAAATAATTATAAGGAACTTTAAAATGCACATAAACGTATATTAATCTTGTACTCGTACATTAGCCTGCAGAAAAAGGAAGGAAAGGTAGCAAAGTTGCCAACACAAAAAGACACAAAAACAACTTATACAGCCAACTTAAGTTTAAAGGGTTGCGTTCTCAAATTCCAATAGGTAAGTATACAATATGATATCCACCTTAGATCATAGGAATCGTATTAATATGAAGGATTCAATGGGAAGAAATAATCGCTTGGGAAACTTGTAACACTAAATTTTAACGTATCGTATCAAACGAGGCGATTATGTTATCATTTCTATTTAAGGAGGCCTATATCCAACAGACGCTGATAAACTGATGGATGGGTACTAACAAAATTCTAAATGTTTAAGAATCATCATAATCTTAACTACTATATGGCCCATTACTAGGTTTAACCCTCAATCACAGTAGGAGGTCTAATCTACCTTTTTTTATTTTTTTTATTGCAAGATTTTTTTTTTATTGCAACGAGCAAACAGTACACCTGATGGTAAGTGTTGCTGCCGCTCATGGACCTTTATAAGGCCGCTGCCTACCGCGAAGAAAGTGAAGGGAGTGTGAATGCGTGCATTTAGGCTCGGTGATACCAAAGGCACCACCAAAGCCCTCCCCACGCAAACACCCTCAGAAAGTAGGGCTACCTCGCTGGTCAGACGGGTTGGTTAGGCATAGGGTTTTATTTTGAGTCTTCTTTCTCGTGCTTCGATGTTATCTGCATATTATATCCCTTAGTCGTCTTTTACAACAGCAAGAAAGAGGCTGGTGATTTGTATTCTTAATCCATCATCAAATACAAAATAGATAATCATCATCATAATTTCAGCCTATCGCTGTCCACTGCTGGACGTAGATCTCCCATATGTTAAACCACAAAGTGCGGTCCTGTGCCGCCTGCATCCAACGACGCCCAGCAACATTCACCAGGTCATCGGACCATTAGTGGGGGCGTCCTACACTGCGTCGTTCTATACGTGGTCGCCACTAGCGAACCTTTCTTCCCCAGCGGATGTTGGTTCGTCGAGCGATATGGCCTGCCCATTGCCACTTCAGCGTGCTAATTCTTCGTGCTATGTCGGTTACAGCCGTTCTACCATCAAATAGCTAATACTAAGCTAATACTAGAATTAGTTCCAATGCCTTTCGAAATAGAGTATATTTACTTTTTTAAAATATAGTTAATAAAATTATAGGCAGATTAAATTCCACGAGCACCAAGTAACTACTAGCGCAACCCTTACTCCCCTCAACCACATAACAGAGAAGGCCGAGACCTTCTATTACTAACATTAAGAAATTATCCAAATGTTTTCTAAGCAAGATATAATGAGGAGCGCGCAATCATATTACATATAAGCCGGCTAAGTATATTAAGTAAGATTAGATTAACTTACCTTTACTTAGATTAGTTTGCTTAGGTCGAATTAAGTATAGACCTTTATCAAATTCACCGTACCTACGTTATGTAGATTTTGTCGTTAGATAAAACAAGCTTTGAATTTTTGATTTCGTATGAATGTTTGATAAATTAACTTAGATCGAATTAACAAATTACATTGCCTTGCCTTATTTTGTTGTTATTAACTATTTTTTGAAGTGAAACTTCTTTAGAATCGTTGTGATTTCAAACCGGATGTAACGGAAAAACGACAGGTAAGAGACACAAATACAAAAATGTGTAGGATGAAGCCGGCGAGACAATGGGTTAAAGGACAGTGGATAAAGGATGAAGGGTGGAGGATAAAGGATGAAGGATGAAGGATAAAGGAAGGAAGATGGAGCATGTAAGATGGGGATGGAGGATGACGGATGGCGGATGGAGGATGAGGATGGAGGATGGGGATGGAGGATGGCGGATGGCAGATGGAGGATGGCAGATGGAGGATGGAGGATGGAGGACAAAGGATGAAGAATAAAAGGTAAAGGATGGAGGATAGAGGATGAAGGGTAAAGGAAGAAGGATGGAGGATGAAGGATGAATGATGGAGGATGAAGGATGAATGATGGAGGATGAAGGATGGAGGATGAAGGATGAAGGATGGAGGATGGAATATGAAGGATGAAGGTTGAAGGATAAAAGATAAAGTATAAAGGAGTTTCACTTCTGATATGCGTACTTTGTACACACAATCTTTTTTTTTATTCTCATCATCTCAGCCCATACACGTTCCACGTGAGCTTGGCTTACCTCCATTATGGGAGAGATTTTTATCTACTATATCACGCTGGTCAGACATGTGGGATTTCATTTCAAGTTTTACTCTCTTCTAAGTATATTTTTGATATTATATTTATATTATCCTGGATATATTTTATGTACCTAACGATCACCATCTCAGTCCATATACCTACGTCCGCTTATACCTACGGCTTGGGGCTCCTCCATTATGGTAGCGAAATTGACCTAATATACCACGCTGGACGTGTTGGCATAGGGTTTTAGTACGAGTTTTTCTGCCCATGCATAGATGATGTTACATGCACATTATATCCCTTAGTCATATTTTACGACATACACGAGTAAGAGGTAGAGGGGGTGGTGAATTGTAACTCCATCACTATAAAGAACACACAATTATGTAACGATAGATGGGCTGGCTGGTTGTTTTTCTACGTCCACTGCTTAACGTAGGCCTCCCTTATTCAACAACGCCCAGCAACTTTCACCGGCTAGTCAGTTCACCAATCGTCCTGCTTCATCAGATCACGTGGTCTTCACTCGAGAACCTTTCTTCCTCAGTGGTTGTCGGTTCGTCGAGTGATATGGCCTGTGTGTCATTTGATTTTTAATTTATTGATATTCTGATCGATCACCTGGTGAAAGTTGCTAGAAGTCATTGGATGCAGGCGCTACAAGGCTGCGCTTTATGGCGAAACATGATCGAGGCCTATGTCCAGCAGTGGACGGCGATAGGTTGAATGATGATGATATTTTGATGAATTTTCTGCGTTCATAACTACGGGAGGATCCCTAAAAATAGATTTTATTTCACTTGTGTTGTACTCGCCTGAACATCAGACATGATTATATTAAAAAAAGATTCTTTAATAATATAACTGTCAAATCTCTAGTGAACATGAGCATTTTTTTAATAATCCCTATTCAGTATTATAAAATTTTTATCCAAGCAAATGAATTTTAAAAGGGAATTCAGCCAAGACAATTTTAATTAAGTCCCACTGAGCTCATTATCTTGGAGTACCATCACTGGTACACAACGAGAAGTAACAAGATTTTTTTATACAAAAATCTTTTATAAAGAAAGCGTTATCTCAAGAAAGTATACAACTACAGCTATCTACAGCTAAGTGATTATAATTTATGGAAGTTAATTTTATATTTGTATAAATTAGTATTTCTATGTGATAAAGTGGTAACCACCCCCTCTCTTACTCATGGGTGTCATAAAAGCCGACTAAGGGATAAGATATACGGATATGAGAAATCATCATCATCACAGCTCATATATGTCCCACTGTTGGACTCGAGCCTCCTCCGCAATGGGAGGGAAAATGACCTACTATACCACGCTGGTCACACGTGATGGTATAGGGGTGAAGATAAGAGAAGGAATACTCGACATTAAACCCTATATCAACACGTTTGACCATTGCAGTATAGTAGGTTAATTTCCCATCCAATCTGGAGAAGTACTGAGCCCAACAGTGGGACTTATATCGGCTAAAATCATGATGAAGATGAACTGGTAAAAATACTATTCACGACCCTTTTATTTGACTGTGGATAAAGACCACTAGTAAAAATACTACCGAGAAATGTAATATTCTGCATTTTAAATTTATTATATATTTACATCTGTACAAGAATAGGCAACTCTCTGCCAATACGCTTAATCTGCCTCGTATCATCATCATCATTGCAGCCCACATACGTCCCACTGTTGGGCCCAGGCCTCCTCCACAATGGGAGGAAATTTGACCTACTATATACCATGCTGGAGAGACAGGTTGGTATTTTATTTTATTTAGAGTTTTCCTTCTCTTAGTTTTCTTTCTCTGCCTGGTATACTAGGTTAATATATGGAAAAGGCTCCAGGATAACTGAGAGGAATAAGTTGTAATTTTAAAATAGTAATTGTAGAGATAGCGTCCTCCCATGACTGTGTGTCATGGATTCGATGCTCACACAAGACAGTTCGTTATTGTGATCCATAAATGATTCTTTTGAATTTGAAGTATTATACATATATAGCCTCACGCCTGCTTCCCAAAAGGGTAGGCAGAGACGGATTGTCACAAGCCACGATCCTGACATACTTCGATTGGTTCACTCGCACCGATCAAGGTCCTCATGCATTCTCTACGGTTACGTGTACTCTTAATGACCTTTCATCAGCACATCTCCAATTTGAATCATATATCTTATATCTTTAAACGAGCAATTCTTGTATATATATACCTATATATATATATATATATATTCAGGATCTCGGAAACGGCACCAACGATTTTGATGAAACTTGGCATACTAGAGGTTTTGAGGCCAAAACATTGATCTAGCTAGGTTTTATTTATATAGAATATTTTTGTTTTGTCAGTGTTTTTAGCAAAACAATATGATGACATTAAATTTTAAAAGAATATGAATTCAAATTTTGCCGTCAACGTCATGAATTACGATAGCTCAGTTGGGAAGTAGTGCAGTTTCCTTTTAGTATTGTTTTGGCATTCAAACGGCGTCGGATCGAATCTCGGTGTTATTGTTATTCTCTTTTTGTATTTTTTTATATTTTTTTCATTATTTAATTTTTATTTTTTATTAATATAATATCTAAATAAATTCGACAAAAATACAACAAAAATATTCCGAGCGATGCTCGGTCAACCAGATATTATTATTTATGTGGTTTTTAAGTCTCCCCATAAGTCATCGTCATTATCATCAACTCAACTCATATACATACGTTTCGAACGTTTTGCTTTCATGTCTCCTTCATAATAGGACAGATATTGACATACTATTTCTTTTTTTTGGGTGGGTTATGGTCAGCGTACCCGCTGCCCGCTCCGTCCGGGGTGACTCAAGGGCAGCTCGCAGCCCCATAACCCACCGTATTCTTTCTCCTTCGCCATTGGGCCGACCATTGGTACCTGGAGTTCCTTGTCGTCTGTGGCCAGTCCACCGGTGAGACGGTAAGCTTAAGATGTCGAGTTTCCCTTCTCTGACATATATAATATAATGGTCTTTTAAGATACTCACGGATAAAATGGCGGTGAATTGTATTCTTACTCTGCCACGACAAGGCAAATACCACGCGACATTACTACTGAATAGTAATGTCGCGTGGTATTTGCCGTGTCTCTGAAAGTGATGACTCTGAAAGTCATCATCATCATCTTGCTCTTATCCCAATTACTTGGGGTCGACGCAATATGTCATCTATTTTGACATATTGCAAAAAGTTTCGGCAATGACTTTTATGACCGGCCGCCTGCCTGATGTCAACCCTCCTTGGGAATGTAATCATTGACCCAAATGGTACCAGATGGAGTTGGTCCGGGTCAATTCTTTGGCGGATGATTTTAGTGTTATGAAGGTCGCAAGTGTTTGTAGATTATCTAGATGGAATAGAATACTGATGGTTAATATGTGTATAGATGAAATTTAATCCGGTCGATGGCCCTGTACGGCGCACCGTTGCGGAGGCAGCGTGCTTATTGGCTGGGACTCCCCCGTGGAACCTGGAAGCGGAAATGCTCGTCGGATTGTATCGGTGGGTGACGGGGTTGCGAGCGGGGGGCGGTGTGGTCATTGAGGGAGCTAACCGCCTGGCGCGTCGACGCCCGCCGAGATGTTATTGCCCGTTGGGCAGTCCAGCTGGAGAGGTCTCGGTTCGGGGTGCGAATCGTGGAGGCCATCTTGCCAGTGCTGATGCAGTGGTTGGAAAGGCGGCACGGGGTGCTCTCCTTCCGACTAGTGCAGGTGTTGACGGGGCATGGGTGCTTCGCCAAATACCTGCACAAGGTCGTCAGGAGGGAGAGTACACCGTCCTGCCACCACTGCGATTGCGACGAGGATACGGCGCAGCATACGCTCGAGGTCAGTGACGCTTGGGCAGAGCAGTGCCGTGAACTCGTCGCAATCATCGGTGCCGACCTGACGCTGCCGATTATCGCCAGGGCGATGGTCGGCAGCGTCAGGAACTGTGACGCGGTCGCAGCCTTCTGCGAGGCAGTGATTTTGCAGAAGGAGGCGGAGGATCGCCGGTGTATTAAGCAATTTTCCGTGTGCTGACGGATAGGAATACAATTCACCTTCCCCTTTCTTGCTCGTGGGTATCGTAATAGGTGACTAAGGGATATCTTTGTGCATATAACAACTATGCATATAACAACTACGTCAGTTTCCCTCCCAATGTGGAAGAGCCTAGAGCCCAACAATAAGACGTGTATGAGTTGAAATAAAAATTAAAGAATCCACTATATCTAATTGACATGGAATCATAGTCTCTAATTATCGGTCTTGTAACTAATCTCTACATTGCTCAGCATGCTATTGAGCAGCAGGCTCAGAATTCCTTTGCGAGGTACGAGTAGGATCTGAAATACGGCAATTCACAGAAAAATAGGTGAAATTGATTTTATGATTTAATTTATTTTTATGATTTAATTTATTTTCCGTGTGATGACAAAGTAAGATTACGATTCATCATGCCTTCTCTTGCCCGCGGATGTCGTTCAAGACTGCTAAAGATAATAATATGCATACTACATCTATGCAAGAGAAGGAAACCTTGAAATAAACCTCCATACCAATCCGTCTGACCAACATAGTATAGTAGGTCAATTTCGCTCTCATTGTGGAGGACGTATATGAGCTGTGATGATGACGATTATGGAATTGTTAGTAGGTACGCTGAAGTGGTAATATTTAGGCTACATTGTTTGCAAAGAAGGCTTCTCGAGCGGCAACCATGTACTGGATGACGCAATGTGGGTTGAACTTGATGTAGCGACGACTTGGTTGCTGGGTTTTGTTGTATGCGGCATCGCACTTTGTGGGGATCTGTGGAGCCTATGTACTGCAAATTAAAGGAACTATTCTGCTATTCTGACTTATCCGAGAAAGTTGTAAGAGCTTCACAGATCAATAGCAGAATGGCAACAATGGGCACTGTTGAGCATCTTATAACACCATTTAGTGTTTGGCGATGGACAAAGAAGTTATTATTTTCTATTTACCTATATCGTTTTATCATACCAATGCCATCAATGGACTGGTATCAGTTTGAATTTTCTCTGCAATAATCTAAAATATCTGTCATAATGTATGTTTCAGTTCAGAAATTAATTATATAATAAGTAAATTTTACATAACGCAGGAAGCACGTGCCTAATAATGAAAATTATATAAATTATAAAAAAAGTAATAAGAATCATACTGATTTGATTGGTCGAAGTCTTCATAACCATAATAACCCTTAATGTTACAATGAGCCCGTCTGTCAATTAAATAGCGAGTGATCCCAAAGAATATCATAAAAAAAGGTTTGTTGGGAAGTTTTTTAAAAAAGAAATGGAAAAAGTTGCTTCATTATGGAAGGTTTAAGGTCGAGCCTCGCTGTGGAAGAGCCGAGTTGTTCGTAATCCGAGACGCTTTTAATTTATGAACGCACAAGATGAATGTTACTGAATATCCTATCCATGGATATTCATTTGTTCTTTTTTATGTTTTTTTTATTGTCTATTGTCATGCTGGTTGAGTTTGTGACGGGATAAGAATACAAATCATCCCAGAATTTCCCATGATATTGGTAAATTCGGCGGATTTCCAGGTCAATAGTTTTTTAATTGCTGTTGATGGTAAACGAGCAATCAGTACACTTGATGGTAAATAAGACCTCTCAAGAATCTTTATTAGGCCGTTGCTTACCGTGAAAAAAGTAAAGGTAGTGTGAATACCTTTAATGAGTTTCGATGATACTAAAGGCACCAACAAAGCTCTGAGATCATATATGTTCCTTTGCTGGACTCGAGCCTCCACCAATAGATAAATTTAGTGTTGCCCAAATGCTTGACCAAGACGAAACTTGGACCGGTCTTGGTCTTGGTCTTGCAACATCACACCTGGTCTCGTCTTGGTCTTGGTCTGGCGCACCCGAGTCTTGGTCTTGGTCTTGGTCTTGCGCACCCGAGTCTTGGTATTGCAGCAAGAGTCTCGCAAAGTTTTGCAGTTAGAATAACGTAACAGTAATTTATCATGGCAATGAAAAATCCAACTAAATTAATCAAATATCCTATCCTATCTATCCATCTGCTAGCCTATAGTTCACTATTGAATACAATACTTACCACTGGAGAAAATTACTCTTCTATTCCCCTGGCGTTCCATTAGACAGCGTTACTACTCTTATGACAGGACTTTCGACCCTATTTTCTTAAAACGTCACCACACGAGGCAGTTGATACAATAAATTTTATGTCATTTTATAATCAATGCGATATTTTACAATTAATGCGATTGTTTATATTCCCCTTCAAGTTAAGTGGTATGTATCTATTGTATTTCCAGTTTAGTTACTGATACTCTGGATACTTGAAAAAACCTGTTGCTCTATTGCCTATATAAATACTTTGGCCGCTG
The DNA here is from genome assembly GCA_032191425.1 of Lymantria dispar. Taxonomy (NCBI): domain Eukaryota; kingdom Metazoa; phylum Arthropoda; class Insecta; order Lepidoptera; family Erebidae; genus Lymantria; species Lymantria dispar. The sequence continues at coordinate 33,298,100 of CM063452.1, forward strand.
GATCCATGTAGCTCTTAATATACTATTTATTCAAGAACATATAAAACTGCTTTAAAATTTTATGGTTTTAATACTTGTAAAAAGTATGATATTCGTCGTCATCGTCACAGCTCATAAAAGTGCCACTGCTGGGCTTAAGCTTCCTTCCAGTAAGAGGAAAATTGATCTACTATACCACGCTGGTCAGACATGTTGGTACAGGGTTTTCTTTCTAGTTTCACTTCTCTTGCACATATGTTATATACACAGGGTGTATCAGGTTATGGGACAACTGTTCATGTAAGTTGTAGTTCAACAGTCATAGATCATAATTAGAATGTATATTACACAAAAACAATATAACGTAAAAGTTATAGTGATTACAAAAATGTGTGTCTAAGAGTTTATGCCTTAAATTTTATGCATTATGTAGGTATGTACAGACAGGATATATGTAAGCATGTAAAATTTCGACAGTATAAATAGGTATTAGATTTGCGCGAACCTTTCAATGGTTACGTAGGTACAAAGGCGACTCATCAACGGTCATCGGCCGATCAGCTGATTTATGTTAAAGCGAAGTTTGTCTTGCTTATGCAAACGTAATCATTGATTTATTCAAATTCTAATGAACATTTAACAAAATACGAATATGTTGTAGATTAAGTATCATTCCTTTATACATTTTAATCAATTTACACCAAAAAACGATGACAAAATTGAGAACTTACATGTCTCTCAATTCATTAACGAATCGATATTTTTTTTTCAATTTTTTTTCATGGGTTCCTAACACCATTGCCCGATCCGATTTGATACGACATCCTCGGGTAAGAGAGTGGTGAATTATATTCGTACTCTGTCTTTTTTTTTTGTGTGTGTGTAGCTGTTGGTCGCAGATGACCTTAACAGCTTAACGCGGTCAATGGGTGAGCGCTGATGGCTCTCAACCCGGTAAGTAAGTTAAGCAAACATCGCCCGAGGGCTCCCCCCTGTGGGGAACGGACCTCGGCTCGGAGAGAGAGAGAGAGCGTCGCTGAGAGCAAAGTGGGCGTGGCCAAGTTTAGGTTAATGACTTTTACGCGGCGCGGTTTTCGACCTCGACGGCGAGGCCGATACCGCGGAGTTTTATCTGTTATCGCTGCGCGAGCTGTGTAGGTCCTTTCTTGGGCGATCATAATAGCGTCATCTTCTTCTTCAAGAAGATAACGAGGACGTCGGACCGCGGATATTTTTGAGGGGACGTAGTTTACCGCCCCAACCACTAGTGGATTGGGGTGAGTCGTGGCAGAGGCAAAATAGCGCTGGGAGCGCTTCATGTACTGCCTGATGGTGATTGTACTCTGTCCCTACATGGACATTTATATAGATTAATTGTAGGCATATTTCTATGTCCAACAGTGAACGTCGTTGGGCTAATGAATAAACGGATATATAAATATGTATAATGGGCAAGAGCACTCTCGTGATTACGGTATTTTTGTCCTTAAGCCTTTCCGAAGAGTAATTCTGAAAAGCCAACACCAACATTGGGAATCGATTGGCCAATAGATGGATATCTCAAGACTGATTTGACTTGCCGTGTAGTGACGGAGTAAGAATATAATTCATCACCCCCTATTTTACCTGTGACTGCGAACCCACGACTAAGGGCTATAATATATAACATCGGTGCAAGAGAAGGAAAACTTGACATGTATGACCTGTAACAACACGGCCGATCACCGTGGCGATTTCCCTCCGGCCACGGCCGATTCTCCTCCTGTTATGTAGAAGACACGAGCTCAACCGTATATAAGCTGAAATGGTGATTTAAATTAAATGCAAGACCGCGAGACTCTTGCAGGCCCAGTCTTCGTCTTGCTCAAGTCTTGCAGGGCCAGTCTTGGTCTTGGTCTTGCAAAAATTAAGCGGTCTTGGTCTTGGTCTCGGTCTCGCATTTCTCGCAAGACCAAGACCGCAAGACCAAGACTTTTTTGGGCAACACTAGATAAATTGTCCAACAATTTACATCACGCTGGTCAGATGTGTTGGTTTTATTTAGAGTTTTCCTTCTCTTGCATAGATGTAATATATGCATATAGCCCTTAGTCGACTTTTACGATACCCACGAGCAAGATCGAGGGTGGTGAATTGTATTCTTACTCCGTCACCACACGGAAAATCGTCTGCCATAAAAGGAAATAAAAAACAATTTTTAATTTATCATACGAAGAAGTTAATATAAACTTGTGGTTGATTAGAATGTTTAAAGAGAAAATGGCCTCCAGTTATCTTGAATAATTGTAAAGTATTCTCGTAGCTACGCTCTCAGTTGTCGACGCTGTAAATAATAAATGTTGTCTTGTTTGTAGATCAACCGTTACTTTGTATCTGAGAATTGTGTTTTGTTATAAACAGTACGTTGGATGAGATGTTCCACAAATATTACATCAAATGTACCTTTAATTATAGAAATATCTTAGATATTATATATCTGCGGAAGGAGCTGTGTAATCTATATACAAGTATATAAAGAAATTGGTTGAATGATTCATTTTCATTTGCAACATGAATTTTTGAGTAGTTTTTTTTTTGTGATGTAGATTCACTGGGAATGTATCCGTGCGTGTATATGTATATAATGCGTGTGTGTATACATGTGTAAGTATATACGGACTTGCTTTCATGAATGATAGCTTAGGTGGGAGCTTACTTACGTGGGTGCATGTATATGTGCGAGTGGCGGACAATGAGGTCGTTTTGAAAATGTTGTTAGTGTTTTTTTTTTTGTTCTTTCTCCACATGAACACTCTGAACACTCAAACCGGTCTGAATACTCAAGCCGTTCTTAATATACAACATATTCTTAACATTCAACCCGTTGCTAACAATCCGTACTTAATACTCAATCCGTTGTTAACATTCAAGCCGTTCTTAATACTCAACCCGTTGCTAACATTCGTCGTTCTGAGTACTCAAGCCGTTCTTAATACTCAACCTGTCCTTAATATACAACACATTTTTAACATTCAACCCGTTGCTAACACTCGATCCGTATTTAATTCTCAATCCGTTGTTAACATTCAAGCCATTCTTAAGACAACCCGTTATTAACACTCAACCCGTTCTTAACGTTTAACCCGATCACAAAACTCAACCCTCTAGATATTCAGAACATACCTACTTATGCTGTTTTTAGCAATTAATCCGTTTATATTTCCTTGCGGTAATAGATTAAGAATACAATTTGTTAACCCCCAACCTTAGCCATAGGTATCGTAAAAGGCGACTAAGGAATATAACAAGCAAACAAGAGAAGTAAAACTCGAAATAAAACCCTACAGTAGCCCTGCCGACCTATGTGGTATAGTCGGTCAATATGATTTTTATTGTGTTTTTAGAGGTGTTTGCAGCTCAGCAGTTGGACATATATGCAATATTGATGATAATCCCATTCTTAATCCATTCGCTAACATATGTTGATACAATGATACAACTAATGGATAACATTAGATACAAATTGTGTGTTATTGCAGTAAACTTTTACGAGCCACATAAAGTTTGTTCTAGGTTCAACACGATTTATTGTACAGCGCTAACTGATGACACGCTTTTTATAGCGCTTTAATGATGATGGCCTACTGTGTATTGTAGCTAATCTGTATTGTGTAGGAGTATCTAGAGACTATCGAAGAGCATGAGTTTTTTTTTTTTGGGTGTGGGTTGCAGTCGGCGCGCTCCTCGCACCACTCCGTCCGGGGCGACAGAGGGGCGGAAGCACGCACACCCGCAACCCACCCACGATGCACGTCGCCTTCGTCGTTGGGTCGACCACCGGAGCAGGGTTACTTGTCATTAGTGGTCGGTCCGACGGAATACCCCCTATTTGGGGTAGGTACTCCATCGACCGACGTCCCCCCCTCAGGGAATCGAATAGCATGAGTGACCAAACTACAAGAGTCATTCGCGTTTTTATACTTACACGTGCACGACACGTTCTCATTAAATTTATACTTAATTTTTTCAAATATGTAAAAGTATGTTTTAAAAATAATGGAATTAAAGTACCTATCATCTCAGCTCATACGTGTTCCACCCCTGGGCTCGGTGCCTCCTCCACAATAGAAGGATGATTGACCTACTATACCATGCTGGTCAGACAGGTTAGTATAGGGTTTTATTTGGCGTTTGCCTTTCCTTGCATAAATGTTATAGGCTTACCCTTATTCGTCATTTACGATATCTATGAGCAAGATAGGGAGTGGTGAATTGTATTCTTATTCCGTCACTACACGGATGAAGCTGTGCTTATAAAAATAGCTGTGGAGATGATTATACAATTTAAAATACTAGCTTATCTAGTAGGTTTCAATATATGTGCCATTAATTGGTGCGTTTATATTGAATGGTTTTGAGATATGAAGAAGTAAAAAGTGGGTCGAAATGTTTTGTGTAAATATACATCGGCGCGCTTTTTACTTGGCTTGACACGCTACCACGTATCTAGACTATTAGTATTTCGTATCTAAATACTGTTCCTGATTTTATGTTAACTATAAATAAAGTAATCCGTGCGAAGAAGGAATAAGAATACAATTCACCACTCCCAATGTGGATATCTTAAAGACGACTGACGGATAAAATATGCATGTAACATCTATGTAAGAGAATGACTGTCTACAGCCGCGGGCCGGTCCGTCCGGGGCAGTACCATGCTCTCGCAGAAAATCGACGTCTGAGTAGTAGCAATTTGTTACTGCGCTTCGTTCGGTGAGCGAGAGAGCCGGAAGCCCAACTTTCTGAGGGTGATTGCGTGTGGAGGGTTTTGGTGGTGCCCTTGGTATCACCGAGCCTCAATGCACGCCTTCACACTCCCTTCACTTTCTTCGCGGTAGGCAACGGCCTTGTAAAGGTCCATGAGCGGCAGCAACACTTACCATCGGGTGTACTGTTTGCTCGTTTGCCACCGCTTGCAATAAAAAAAAAAAAAAAAAAAAAAATGAACACTTGAAATAAAACCTTATACCAATCTGTCTAACCAGTACGATATAGTAAGGTCAATTATCCTCCTATTTAGTAGGAGTGGGACGTAATAAGCTGAAATGATGATGATAATGCTGAAAGAGGTCAAAAGTGAGTCGAAATGTTTTGTGTAAATATACATCGGCGCGCTCTTTGCTTTATTTTGACACACTACCGCGTGTTTAGACTATTAGCATTTCGTATCTAGATAAGTTATTTTTAATTTTATCTATACCAATAAATAAAATTAGAGTGTCTGTTTGTTATGTCAAAATAATAGGCTTTTTTCATACTCGCACGGTTATTTGCATACACATGCCTAATAATCGCTTTATATTTTTTTGTCTATTTGTCTGTTTGTTCCGGGTAATCTTCAAATTGGCTGGACCGATTTCAAAAATTCTTTCACCAATGGAAAGCTATTATATCAGGGAGTAACCTAGGCTGTATTTTATCCCGGTATTCCCACAGGAACGGGCACTACGCGGGTAAAACGACTAAAACCGAAGCGAAGCGAGGGCAGGTTGCTAGTGCTACCTATCAATAAAGTAGATAATACAAATTCATTGTATTCTAACAAAATATTTAGAGAAATTCTATACAGAATGTCTGTATTATTACAACAGTTATCTCACTTATATAAGTAGAAAAATCAAGTATGATATAGTGCCCGACTCAGAAAATATCTCTATAATAGAACTATGTACGTAATAGTGAGAGAAATAGTTACTGGTGTATAATAATGTATCCCCAGATGTTACTGTGGTCTGTTATAGCGATATTAACTCTTCGTTTGACTCGAACAGACAACAGATCTTAGATAAAATATTATATATACTTAGAAATCTTTCTTAGGGCACGTTTTCTTGTCTTGTAATCAGTGAGTTAATAGTTTACTGGCGAAGAAATTTTGTTTATATATTAACTCAGTTACTATAATATAATTATTAATAATGATGAAATTGAGTTTGCTGGTGTTTACGCCAGTATTACAAATTGTAAATAAAACTATTTTGCAGCTTTTATCGAGTTTGTATTTGATTTTTGATTGCCCGTCCTTTCGAACACTTTACAACGAAACGTCGGGCAATCTAAAATCAAATACAAATGCAATGAAATCCGTAAAATGGTTTTATTTACAAATTAAGTTTTTCTTTTTTAATTCCGTTGGTGTCCAACGAGCTAACAGCACACCTGATGATAAGTTATACTGCCTCTTATGGGCCTTTGCTAAGCCCCTGTCTACTGAGAAGAAAGTGAAGGGAAAATGAATGAGCTGACCACCGGTGCAGGGTTACTTGTCCTCAGTGGTTGGCTCGACGGAATACCCCGGTCGCGGGGTACCATCTCCTCTCGACCTTCCCCCATGGGGGCGTCGGTCGCCGTCGCGCGGTCAGCCTCTCTGCGGGTGACGGACTAAATCCCTGGTCTAGTCACCCACGGCCTCGGCTAGGGCGGCATTAGGCGCAGATACTCGCGCCTGCGTCGCCCGAGTCGCCGGCGGCGGATTGCGTCGTCATGGAGGCGTTCCTCCCGCGTGCGCTCCTCCGCCTCCTTCCGCGAGACGACTGCCTTGCAGAAGGAGGCGATCGCGTCCCAGTTCCTGATGCTACCGAGGATTTTCATAGCGATGGTTGGCAGCGTCGGGTCCTCGATCTCGGTCTTCAGCCTACGCGGTACATACCGCGAGTGTGTGCTGCGCCGTATCCTCGTCGTAATTGCAGTGGTGGCAGGCCAGCGTACTCTCCCTCATCACGACCGTGTGCAGGTACTTGCCGAAGCAACCGTGCCCCATCGAGACCTACATCAGTCGGAAGGAAAGCACCCCGTACGTCCGCTCGAACCATTCCTTCAGCACCGCCAGGCGGCATTCTCCTTCAACGTGACCATGTCGCCACGGGCGCGCGTCTCTGACACCCGTCGGTAAATTCCGGCGAGCATCTCTGCCTCCAAGTCCCACGGGGGTGTGTCGGCCAGGAGGCACGCTGCCTCCGTCGCCACCGTTCGGTAGCCGCGCATGGCCCTGAACGTCATGGATGCATATTATACCTATCCCTTAGTCGTTTTTTACAGGCATGGTAAGTGGTGAATAGTAGTTTTATTCGTCACTACATAGATTATTTTTATTATTTATTAATAAACCATTAATAAAATAGAGAATGTATGAAATTTTATTTACAGTTTTAATAGTTATCGTCTGACTTGACATGGGTGAAGACTCATTACCGGTCGGTCGGCCGCTAATTTTAGAGAATCCTTTAGCTATCAGCAAACCGTGCTCAATAGTTGGAACGTATGTGTGTATAAATTAGTGTGCCGGCGCTCAGGACAAGTAGGTATATATACAAAAAAGAACAGGTTACACCAGGAACTAATATGGCATAAATTATGCCAATGCTATGAATAAAACATTACAATTTATATTTTTATTTAAAATATTACACAACAATCATAATTAATTCACCGCACAATCGCTTACGTACAACATGGCGTCGATACGTCTAACACACTACTATAGTACATATATTCCATCATATAGCGTGGCGTTACGTCGCCGCGCCGTGTTTACGCCACGCCAACGATTAGGTTTACCCTCGCTTATAGATGTTTCGCATCAAAAAGGATTCCTATCCATATATTATCCGACATTTATAGTAACAGAGAGAACTATTCGACCGATACAACAAAGGTGTCACTGGGGAATGACGCCAAAAGAAATTATCGGTCGGCCATTCCCTATTTCAGTTTCGACATGACGCGGGTTTAGTTGGAAGTGGATATGTGATACTGTAAGTAAAAGTAACTTGATATTTTTAGGCATTAGTGAATTCCTCGTATATAAAGGTCAAGGGAATCCAATTTTGTTTACTGCCGTATGTTAATATTATTTCTGGGTTAGACATCGTTTTAGTTGATAAAGGTCTTTTATCTTGAATTGAAATTTTTTTTTTTGCTGAATCCAATTTCTCAGATTTTTCATTTGGTGACGGAGTAAGAACACAATTCCCCACTTTTTCTCTTGCCCGTAGGTATAGTAAAAGTCTACTAAGGGATATAATATGCATATAACATCTAAAAAACATCTGATAACACCGATCTACGACCAGTGCGTATTACCAGTGATGACTTACAACACGGAAACGTAGTCCCTAAATGTAGGCCTCATAACAGGGCTCAAAGTCGCTCAGCGTGTTATGGAACGGGCTATGCTTGGGATTTCTCTGCGACATAGAAGCCGGAATACGAAAATCCGCAGAAGAACGGGTGTGCACGAAGAATTAGCACGCTGAAGTGGCAATGGGTAGGCCACATCGCTCGACGAACCGACAACCTGGGGTAGAAAGGTTCTCGAGTGGCGACCACGTATCGGACGACGCAGTGTAGGACACCAAGCTGAACCGACGATCTGGTGAAAGTTGCTGGGTGTCGTTGGATGCAGGCGGCACATGACCGTACTTTGTGGCGTAATGCGTGTGGACACCGTGAGGAGCAATGAGGGAGGCCAGCAGTGAACGGCGATAGGCTGAAATGATGATGATGAATGATAACATCTATGCAAGAGAAGGAAAACTTGAAACACTTTACCAATATGTTCGATCAGCGTGCTATAATAGGTCAATTTTCCTTCTATTGCGGAAAAGGCACGAGCCCAACCGTGGGACGTATATGAGCTAAAATGATAATGATGTTTATGAATGGAAGAATTGAAGAATTTGACTGTATAAATGGCGGAGTGGTTTAAATCACTATATGTATCGAACTGAATTTATGAAAAACATAAGTTGATAAAAAAAAGTTATAAGCAACACGATTGTTGAGGAACCGATCGGGGATTATGTCGGTGAATTTCAAAAATATCCCAGGAATTAGATAAAAAATAAATCAACAGACTATACTCCAACTAAAAATATGAATCCTTGAACATCTCTCTGCTCTAATAATATTGTCTCAGCATTTTCGAAAACAGTTTATCTACTGTTGCTGAAGTAACTTAGTTAAAAAAATACAGCTACGTTAAAATTTAACTAAATTGTTGCTCTTGAAAATGTCATCTTGATCAAATCCAAGTATAGAAGAAGCCTATGATTTTTTTTAAATGACTAAGATATTAACTTTATATATAAAAATATTCTTCATTTGCTGAAAAGTGTTTCGCAGGCTTTTAGCTGGGCAATTAAAAATGAAAAATAAAACGTTATAAAATCCGTAAAAGTAGTTTTATTTATAATGTGTAATATATTATTCATGTCAACATCAGCAATAATGATTATTATCAAGTTCAAATTTTGAAGATCTTAGAATTATCATCATTATTTAGTCATTTCAGCTTATATACCTTCCACTACTGGGATCAAGCTGCTTCTACAATAGGAGAGACATTGATCTACTCTACTACGCTGGTCAAACGGGTTGGTATAGGGTTTTATTTCGGACTTTCCTTCTCTTGCATAGTGTTATCAAGTACTACTGCCAGCCTCACATGTACTCCTAATTTGGGTACATCTTAATTATTAACAGACTTGATTATAGTTTTATAATTTAACTGGTAATTTTATAATTAAGTAAATAGTTAATTAATATTTCCGTAAGTTAATATAATTCTCATACAATGGGCGCCTTCCGCTTGTCAGCTTCCGGCGCCACTATTAAATACTACTTATTGTTGTAGACCTAGGTACTCTCTTACACTATGTCGACTAATCACACCTATAATCCTTATATTTTACTACATGTAATAGATTCTAATTTCACTGATTTATGATGTCATCATAAACACGTCTGCGTATCAACTTCCGCCGTAATAAATATTTAATATAATATTTGCAGCATTATGAAATACTGCAAATATTATATTTGCACGTAAATAGCTATTAGAATTATTAAGATATTTTATATTTAGTATTATCTATTAGGTGTGCGAATCTAGTATTAGCTCGAGCTACGTGAATGTATAACTACCGCCAGTTAGAATATTTCAAGGCATTCGTATTGTAACCGCTGAAAGCTGAATTATAAATTGTAAAGTACAAAGTGTGTCTTCATTATCTTCGCCGCCATCCTCGCCGCCTTCGTTTTACAATAGATATTACATGCATTTTATGTCTCTTAGTTGTTATTATAAACACTCACGGACAAGTTAAAGGGTGGTGAAGAGTGTTTCTACTCTGTCACCATATGGAAAATAACCTCTTTTAAATATTCTAATAAATCCAATGTGCTTAGCTTTTTAATTTTTTTTTATGTTATACATAAATCTGTACAATTGTATGTATGTATGTATGTATGCATGCAAAATTGTGATATCTTATGTCTAAAAAAACTTTAATTGAGCATACAAGATTTGATCTCAACCACGCAAAAATATTACGAGTTGAAAAGATGAATATTATGAAATGATTTCTTCATACAAAAGTGATTCATATTCCATCACTCATATTTTCCATCAAGCAGACGTTATATAAATAAATAGGTATTATGACGTCACTATGAAAAAGCGAAATGAAATGTACAGGTTTTGTGTTCACTCACCATAAAATAGTTTTCAGCAGAGAATTCGCGCCCGAAATATTCCGTTTGACTTGTATGCAACATTGTCATTATTGTGGATAATTGAAGAAAATAATGAGAATGGAAATATGAATGATTTATTTTAGACATAACGGGCACAATCTGAATTATAAGATATACTATCTATATGTATTAGTTTTCTTGCCGGATCTTTCTCAGTGTGGCCGCGTTACGATCCGATGGTAGTATAATAGATACGTTAGATTTAAATGAATAAATTGTGATAATAATTACTACAAATTTAATGTTTAATAATCACTAATCAGAAACAGTATAATTTTTTTCATATAGGATCATTTTCTTCTTGTACTGGCAATAAATTTGTACCAAAATTTGGCCAAAATTTAATAACTAATGTTTGTAGCGGGTAGATAATTGTAAATCTTTATAATAACAATGACTAGGACGTGAGACATTTTAATCCGCCCGTGATTATGAACGCTATAAAATGTTCGATATATCGGGCAATCAAAAATCAAATACAGAGACGATAAAATCCGTAGTTTTATTTACAAGGTGTATGATAACATACACACTCGCGTAAACATCAGAAATAATTATATATGATCTTATATAAAATAAGTTAGTAAATATTCATTTACGAATGAAAAGCTACATTATCAACAAGTGAAATAGGCTCTTTCCGCGTGTTAACGGAGTAAGAATACAATTCACCACCTCCTCTCTTCGTGGGTGTCGTAAAATACGATTAAGGGATTAAATGCATATAACAGCTACGCAAGAGAAAGGAAATTCGAAATAAAACCCTATGCCCACCCTAGTTCTCGACGGGCATTTTTGGTTCCGGGAGCATCTCCATCGACTTGTTCCCCGGCTTGTCGGCGCGGCGTCCGCCCTTTCGCGACTGATGCCGAATGTGGGTGGACCCAGTGCTACGTGCCGACAGCTGTACACGGGAGTGATCCGGTCGAAGGCCCTGTATTGCGCACCGGTGTGGGCGGGGTCCCTGACCGTCCGTCTTAGGGCCATCCTGTGGCGACCACAGAGGGTCATGGCGATCAGGGCCATACGGGGTTACCGCACGGTGGCGACGGAGGCAGCGTGCCTTCTGGCCGGAACTCCCCCGTGGGACCTGGAGGCGGAGATGCTCGCCGAAATTTATCGGCGGGTGTCGGAGACGCGCGCCCGCGGCGGTATGGTCTCCTTGCAGGAGATCACCGCCTGGCGGGTCGACGCCCGCCGAGGAGTCATTGCCCGTTGGGCAGTCCGGCTGGAGAGTCCTCGGTACGGTGTCAGGACCGTCGAGGCCTTCCGGCCGGTGCTGATGGAGTGGTTGGAGCGGACGCACGGGGTGCTTTCTTTCCGACTGGTGCAGGTGCTGACGGGGCACGGGTGTTTTGGGAAGTACCTGCACAAGATTGTCAGGAGGGAGAGCACACCGTCCTGCCACCACTGCAGTTGCGACGAGGACACGGCGCAGCACACGCTCGAGGAGTGTGCTGCGTGGGAGGGAGAGCGCCGTGAACTCGTCGCGATTATCGGTGCCGACCTGGCTCTGCCGACCACCGCCAGGGAGATGCTCGACAGCGTTAGGAACTGGGACGCGGTCGCCGCCTTCTGTGAGGCCGTAATTTCACGGAAGGAGGCGGCGGATCGTGTGCAAGTAGAGCTCCTATTCGGCGACACGTTCCGCCGCCGGCGACTGGGGCGGCGCAGGCGCGAGTATCTGCGCCTAATGCCGCCCTCGCCGAGGCTGCGGGTGATCGGACCGGGGAATTGTCCGTCACCCGCAGAGAGGCTGATCGCGCGATGGCGACCGACGTCCTAGTACGTCGAGACGTGAGGTTACCCGAAAGGGTATTCCGTCGGGCCGACCACTGATGACAAGTCACATCTGCTCCGGTGGTCGGCCCAACAAACAACGAAGTGACGTGGGTACGGGTGGGTTATGGGCCCGCGCGCCGTTCTTTCATCGCCCCGGACGGACAGGACCGCGCGTGCGCTTACCATAGCCCACCCAAAAAAAAAAAAAAATGCCCACCCTAGTTTTTTGTTTCAGTTTGACTAGCGTGGTGTAGTAGGTCATTTCTCTCCTACTGTGGAGGAGACTTGATGCCAACTGTGGGACGCATATCAGTTGAAATGAATAAACATAGGCTCTATTTATCTGCGAATCCCCTCGCGAACGGTAACTATACAAGTCAAATCGCAGGAATTTCGAGTGAAGTATATTTGTAGGATATTGTTACAGTATAAACTGATAGATAACGTGTAATAAATTACTTATACATGTAAATGAAATCATAGTATATACATATATGAAATACGTGTATCTGTCTTGTGTGAAACTTTATAACCATTTGTCACTGTTATGTTATGAAAGCTACATGAATATATATCTAGATTGGAACTATTAATAACTATATTTTAATGTCGGTTCATGTGATGACGGAGTAAGAATACAATTCATCACCCATCTATCATGCCCGTGTAAACGACTAAGAAAGAAGAAAAGAAAGAATATTTATTTCGGTATCCAAAACATACGGTAAATAATCAAAATTTGGGTGATGGGATCGAGGATTAGTCCGTCACCCGCAAGGAGGCGGCGCGCGACGGCGACCGACGTCCTGGACGTTAAGAAGAGAGGAGAGGGACTTCGCATACGCATGTAACATCTATGAAAGAGAACTCGAAATAAACCTCCATACCAATCCGTTTGACCAGTATAGTATAGTAGGTCAATTTCCCTCTCAATGTGGAGGAGGCTCGAGCTCAGCAATGGGCTGGGACGCGGTCGCAGCCTTCTGCGAGGCAGTGATTTTGCAGAAGAAGCCGGCGATCGCGCGCGCGAGGAGTGCAGCTTCGACGAAGTGTCCCGCCGCCGGCAACTGGGGCCGCGTCGGCGCGACCTGCACGTCATGCCGCCCTAGCTGAGGCCGCGGGTGACGTGACCGGGGAGTTAGCCCGTCACCCGCCGAGAGGCCGACGGCGTGAGGAAAAACCGACGTCCTCCCCGAGGGGGGGACGTCGGTCGATGGCAGGGTACCCCACTAGGGGGTATTCCGTCGGGCGGACCACTGATGACAAGTAACCCTGCTTCAGTGGTCGGCCCAACGACGTAGGCGACGTGGTGTTCGGGTGGGTTGCGGGTGTACGTGCTTACGTTCCTCTGTCGCCCCGGACGGAGTGGTGCAAGGAGTGCGCCGACCGCAGCCCACCCTAAAAAAAAAATAAGCCCAGCAATGGGACATATAAAAGTTGAATTGATGATGAGAACCGAACCCACGACTCCAGGCTCAGTCGTCACTATACCATCTACGAAGTCACGTTATTAGTTATATTTACGGTTATACGCTTTATATTCTGTCACAGCAATAAATGTATTCGTTCTACTCAAGAACACTTCGCAGTTTAATCTATTAGCTTCGTGCATGTACGGCAAATTTATTAACTCGAAGTCTGCTTTTAACTGTTGACTCGAATGGAAGGCGGGGGGTGACATATCACGTAGTGAAATGTTGCTCTTTAATCAAGGAATTACACTTATTACTTCTTTACTTGTATTGTTAGAACAAGATTAAAGAAATATATTAATTTATTAAGACATAAAACTTTTTTAATTATCACAGCCACAGAAAAATTAATAAGAATTCCAAGAAAGAATTTATTTTCATCGGTAAGCCAGAATCTATATATAACTACGTGAAGCGAAAACTTTGTACCCCTTTTTACGAAAATTACGTGGACGGACATGTATGAAATTTGGCATGGTTGAAGTATATAATGAGGAAAAGTGCATAAAACTAAAATTTTAACAATAATAGGTTAGAAATGCATTAAATTCATTAAAAAAGGCATTACGCACACTACAACGCAATCGCTATACACACACACACAAGCATGTTTGTGTGTTGCGTAGCAATGCTTATACACTTTTGTTTACGGTTAAAATCTCTGGTCGAACTGAATGTCAAACAATCATAATTATGATGACAATGTCTAAAGATTTGTGCTTATATATTAGTTATTAGTGAAATACAGCTTGCTCAATTTACAATTATACATAAATAAAAAAGAAATTTGTGTAGCAGAAAAATTAATTAAAATGAATTATGGCCGAATTTCGACCACACGGCGACCACTAGTTTTATTAATTCAGTGATATTTGTTAATATTTTAACAGTATTATGTCGTTTATAGACAACAACACCCACGGGCAAGAGAGTGGGTGGTAAATTGTATTTTTGCTTGATCACCACACGAAATATCTATACATATACGTACTCGTAAATAGAATTGAAGTGTGTCTAACAACCACTTTAATTTTGAAGTGGAACTTCTTTAGAATCGTTGTGATTTCAAACTCGATGAAACGAAAAAGCGAGTCCATACAGACACAAACACGCAAACGTATAGGATTCAGCCGGCGAGAGAATGAGATAAAGGGTAAAGCATAAAGGATGAAAGATGAAGGATGAAGTATGTAGGATGAAGGATAAAGGATGAAGGATGAAGGTTGAAGGATGAAGGATGAAGGATGAAAGATGAAGGATGAAGGATAAAGTAGTTTCACTTCTGATATGCGTACTTTGTACACACACCCCTTTTTTCTTTCTGTCTGTATGTCTGTTTGTTGGTGTTATTTTAATAATATCTTACTGTCAGGAGTTTATAAGGGCTATATAAGGACTAACTTAGGCCATTTTTCCTCTCAAAAAATCCTTTATAAATTTTGCTCTATCCGGGAATCAAACATGACGACTGCAGTCATGGACTGCAGTCGTCATGTTTTAGAAGATACTGGAGATATTAAAATGCGGGGGCAAGGTGACTGGAACTAAAGTGAGGCGCGGGCTGGTTGTTATGCAAATATCGAAACCAAAAACATCAATGTATCGATACATTGATGTTTCAGAACAAACATCGATGTACATAAAATATCGTAATAAAAACAGCGATGTATTGAAACATGGATGCTTTTTAGGGTTTCGTACCCAAAGGGTAAAAATGGGACCCTATTACTAAGATTTCGCTGTCCGTCCGTCCGTCTCAAGAACCGCGATAGCTAGACAGTTGAAATTTTTACACAATATGTATTTCTGTTGCCGCTATATAAACAAATACTAAAAACAAAATAAAATAAATATTTAAGGGGGGCTCCCATACAACAAACGCGATTGTTATAGATAATGGTACGGAACCCTTGTTTTTTATGGGTAGGCTATAGTAAGCGCACATGCGATTCATTTCGTTCGGGGCGACGAAAGGACGGCGCGTGGGCCTATAACCTACCCGTACCCACGTCACCTTCGTCGTTGGGCCGACTACAAGTGCCGAGTTCCTTATCCTCAGTGGTCGGCCCGACAGAATACCCTTTCGTACCTTTCGGGTACCTTCACCTCTCGAAGTCCCTGTCCCGGGACGTCGGTCGCCGTCGCGCGGTCATCTCGGCTAGGACGGCATCGGGCGCAGATACTCGCGCCTACGCCGCCCGAGTCGCCGGCGGCGGAACGTATCACCGAAGAGGAGCTCCTCTCGCGCAAGATCCGCCGCCTCCTTCCGTGAGATGACGGCCTCACAGAATGGTACGGAACCCTACGTGCGCGACCCCAACTCGCAATTAGCCGGTTTTTTAGAGATCTATAAATTATCATTCTTACCTAGTGGGATTGCGATGAGCTTTTTTTTAAGTTAAAAATTTAGTTTTTTACATGAAGCACCAACATTTGCGATAATTTTTTTTTAGTTATTTAGAAACAGAGTACATATATCGATGTTTTAGAAACATCAATGTATCGTTTGCATCCCTACTGGTTGCTAGTAATGTATAAGATAATCTACGTAATGAAAATGCATTTAGTATTATTACTTGTGGATAACAAAACGAGTTAGATTAAATCTCGCTGAATACAGCGCTTAAGTTTAAACATAAAGTGGTTTTGTAGCGGTTACGATTAAATTTGTAGCTCATTATGCGACTCATTTAGATGGTGATAATTCTTAGTGGAATGCACTTAGCTGATGATATCTAATGGTTTAATGATTATTAAAGACAGTTTACATCTTATAACTCTTATTAACTATTCATGATTTTTGAAATGAAGGTTTTTATATGGAGGGTTGGAGAGAATGTAGATTTATGTAAGTCCTTCTCGACAGGGTCACGTGACGTGTTAACGCTAAGACCATATCTGTAGATATGTCAATATCACTATATCTGTGCCGATAGATAACAAAATCAGGTAAATCTAAATTTTTTTATTTGATATTGATTTAAGACCACAGGATCACACTGTTAACAGCTGTCTACAGCTGCGGGCCGTTCCGTTCGGGATAGTACCACACTCTCGCAGAAAATCGCCGTCTGAGTAGTAGCAATTTGTTACTGCGCTTCGTTCGGTGATCGAGAGAGCCGGCAGCCCAACTTTCTGAGGGTGATTACGTGAGGTGGGTTTTAGTAATGCCTTTCATAGTAAATTATATTGTTATTTTATGGACATTTTTATAATTTTTAAATAAAACCTAACATTGTACATTTTAAAAGTATTAGTTTTGACACAATTTGTAAATGTGGGTTGACGTGAGAGATCGTTTGAATGACGGCCAGCCATTCTTATTTGCTTTTATATTTTATTGTGTCTATGTGTAGTAAAGTGTTCTAGCAATATTCTATTATACTAAATAGAATATTTACCCACTTCATATTATACTGTAAATCTGTATTAGACCTTATGTAGATGCCTATTGTAATTATTAATATATAATGTTACTATAATAATGTTAGTATATAACCCCTGGGCCAGTCGTTATCTCACCACGAGACTAACGCAAACCTCGGAGGAACATTATATGGCTCCCTAAATTCTTTTGATATAAAATGTATCACAAGATTTATAAGAAAGCCAATAAACCGCAGGGCAGCTTGTGGCGTGCTGAATGTGAGTGGCGACACTGCGGTCCTGAGTGCCCCAGAGAGTCGGCCAGGGCCTTGTATTCAGCTGGCCTTTATTGGCTGACTGGAGTGGAAACCGAAGAGTACCCGCAGGATTCTCAACTCTGGCTTGCCTTGAACGGCTGGTCAGAGAGGGGTCGCCAGAGCTATATGCTCGGGGGTGGAAGTGTCATTTTCAAGGGCATAACTACGGGGAAACCACTGTGATGGTGAAACCGGCGCCGCGCCGCTCGACACCCCAAGGCACTTGCACCAATGTTGCTCCCCTGTTGCCCATATGGCCTGTGTGTCTGTGGCGACCGTTTGGGGAGGCCCATTCAGTGAGTTGGCGAGTCACAGTCTGCCTAAGTTCAAGACGATAAAGGTATTGAAGGCAGACGACAGTTTTTCAATCAATAGTTTTTAGTTTAGCCAGTCCATCAAACCTCCAACCCCATAAACAGTTATTAGATACCATCATCGCACAATAGTTTTACACATACCGTTGGCAGTCCACGTGTGTTATGTGCAGACGTGGAGTGTCATCGGTAGACGTCCCATCCCATTTTTACATTAAATTTCTCCAAAGGCCTCTGCGTGTTGGATCCATATCCCCATATAAGCCTTTCAAAGGACCGGGTATCTTCCCTTGGAAGATAGCCGTGAATCGGAGATGTTACTATCTTTGCTGCTATGATTTAACATTATTCTAGACTTTATTGTACCTACCCATTGTAATTATGAATATATAATGTAAAGATACTCTTTGTCGCTATTATTTACCATTATTTCCAATGCTAATATATTCTATTTACTTGTTAGTCACTTCTCAAACGTATAATGGCTTCATCTTACAAAGTAGATTATTTGGTTTATTACTTTTACTGACATGATACTTTAGTAAACTATTACACGCATTCACACTCTTTTCAATTTCTTCGCGGTAAGTAGCGGCGTAGCTGTGTCCCTAGTATTGCAAAGGTCCATGAGCGCCAGCAACACCTATTCGTCCGTTTAATTTTTTGGGCGAAAGGGTGATCAAAATGGTGGCGAATCGTCGTCGTTCGTGGTCAGCCTTGCCGGATACCCTTTTGGGTACTCTTTGCCTACCCAACTTCACCGGGGCGTCGCTCAACAATCAGCCTTTGATTCGGTCCTGTATTAATCCGCGAGGTGACTGCCCCATACGGCCAGGGATACCGCGGTATAGGATCACCAACTGGACCATTCCTACGTATAGCGGTCAGCATGAAGTTCCTAACTGTCCGACATAACATCGATAGGAATGATAATAAGTCGCGTCCACACCAACCGAGCACGGCTCGCGTGCCAGCCTAGCGAGCCAAAGCCTCAGTCGGTGTGGACGTGCCTCGGGGTTATCCGGGCGCACATTGCCTAGGCTGAGTGTGCCTCGCGGTCAAGCCGTTAGCTGTCGGTAAACAAAACGCACTTAAAGGTGCCTCAGTGTGCACTGTGCGTTCAGTGTGGACGGCGATTTTGGCTCGCGAGCGCTATTTTCACAAGTTGTTCGTTAAAGTTATCTTGTTATCATGAACACTCAAGAGTAGTCGATTCGTTTAATAAAATTATATGGTGAATAGAAGATGTTGTGGGATTCCAAGGATCCTAACCATTTAAACAAAACTAAGCGCGAAGACTGTTGGCGGCAAATTTCAGCAGAATTGTAATGTCCTGGTAGTGAACTTAAAAAAATGGATTAAAACGTCTTTTCTTAAAACGTGACTGTTTCCTTTTTTTAAACAATAAGCTACTAGAAAAATAGCTGCAGCAGAAATTACACAATTGCCCATTTTGAATGCTCGGGGACTTCTGATGGATTGGCCTGCCTCGCGAGGCTCGCCTCTGTGTTTCTCGGGTGCATCGCGAACTTCTCCGCGAGCCAGGCCTCGCGAGCCACTACTCCGAGGCTGCCGCGCGAGCCCATGCGCCCGGTGTGGACGCGACTATATACATTTAAAAATTCGCTGATTGTCGACATCAAATAATAAAAAAAATAGCAGTCATGAGGACTGCCGACAGAAGTGAAAATTTAAAACTATGAATGAACAAATAGTTCAGAAGTTTTTACTTCAAAAATATATTAAAATAATAATCAAATCAATGAATTTTGAAACTATATCATCACATGTAAGAACCGCAGAATTTCAAAATGTATTAAAATAATCAAATAAAATAACTATTTCTATAATGCACAGTACATACATTATACATATTAAACTTTTTACAAAATTCATTCAATTTTACTTATAAGATATACACAGCAATAAACGGCAACTGTATAGCTACAGATACACTGCTATAAGCATGACGGTGACGAGAACCCATAAGATTTTCCTCTACCTAGAAGTGCCCAACGCGGTTAAAGACATTTTCATTTCAAAAATCTCTAAATAACAGAAGAATACGTTTCCAAATCAAAGTATCAAAAATATAATTACTTGAACGAAGAATAAATACAAAGTCGTGATATAACCGCCTGTAAGGTTCAATTTCGTACAAATATATAAATGGCGTACATGAGACGTCGGCTTATTTGCAAATAAATATCTTCTCAGTATTCTCAAACAAATAAGAAGTTACACAGATTTGACCTCAGCGGAATAAATAAAGAAGCACGTCGGTGAGGCACATTTTAATCACTTGCCTCGCGCCTCTATTGACGGCTCAATTTTGGCGTATTCGAACAGACTGTCAGGAGGCTGCGGCCCTTGTGAAGCGACAAGCGACTATATATGTTTCAAAAGTCATTTCTTTTTTATTTTTTGTGACATTTACATAATCACAAATTCAGCTCATATACTGCTAGGTTTGAGTCTCCTCGACAGAAGGAGGAGGGAAGAATAATGACCTAATGGCCGCTATAACACACGGTGTAGTGATGGATTAATAACACAAATCAACACCCCTTTTCTTGCCCGTGGATATCATAAAAGACGACTAAGGAATTACAACATGCAGATAACATCTATGCAAGAGTAGAAAAACTCGAAATAAAACCCGATGCTTATCCTGACCAGTATGGTATAGTAGGTCAATTTCCCTCTCATTATGGAGGAGGCTCGAGCCTAGCGATGATGATGATGATGATGATGATTTTGATACTACGTTGATCAGACGTATTGGTATTTTATTTTGCGTCTTTATTCTCTTGCATAGGTGTTATATGAATTCTTTTTTTTACGAGACCCGTAAACAGAGGTCGGCGATTTTATTTCTATTTCATCATCACACGGCATACACATAATATGAGAAATTTAGTTTAATTTGTAAAAAGAGAGTCGTCGTAAAAAGCGAATGAAGAATGATTTGAAAACAAAGGCATTATGATGCCCGTTTATATTTTTATGGAACTTATAACTACTCCACAAATAATACAACGTATTTATCCCTAAAAGGTCTTAACTCTTACTGTGGGCACGAGTTCTCTTCGAAACCGAAAGGAAATAATATCAATATCCATTTAAAGAATAGAAGCGATAGGCCTTCCAAAATATACACACCAACTACAATTACTTTGCGGACATCAATATTAGGTAGTAATAATATTATAAATGTGACAGTTTGTGAAGATGTTCGGATGTTTGTTACTTAATCACGTATAAACCGTTGTATAACTTAGATACACCATTTCTTGATTTAACACCTAGTATTTTTTTATAATAGATCAACTTTACTTGTTTTACTTAACTAAGCATAGTTAATCCGTCGAAAGAATCTGAATACAATTTCATCTTGGGGCAGACACTTTTGACGCAGACAAATCTATCGTCTAAAGCAATATATAATATAATAAATTTAATTACATTATGGATCGAATAATATTGAAGATCTCGAGAAGCAACTAATTGTCAGATAAAGCCATATATTTAAACAATTTATTTGATTGTGGAAAATAAACAAATACTTGTCTAAAATGGAAATATATTTTGATACATATACATACGCATTCACACTCCCTTCACTTTCTCTATGGTAGGCAGCGGCCTAACAAAGGTACATGAGCGGTTGTATCATTTACCATCAGGTGTGCTGTTTGCTCGTTTATCTTGAACAGAATTAATAAAATACATATGCATATACAGCTGAAAAATACTATTTATAGCTCTTTTGAAACCGGCAGTAGTAACCATGGAACGAATAACCAACCAACCTTAATTTAATTTCAAATCATATTCATAATTCAGTTGTATACTTATATAAGAGATTAGCTTTTGCCTACGAGTCCATTTTCGTAAAAGTCGTGTATAATAGAAGTTAGCACAGATAGTTGTGTATGTGTTCAAGGTTCTATATGCCCATTGTGCTGCTGGATGATGTAGGTAAGGTACTATAGAGAGTCCTGACTGCTGCATCACCCGTCTCCCTTAGCGAGATTGGCCCCAGTTTCTGTAAGACAATTATAGTCTTCTACGCCTGAGCGCCGTGCTAACTGAGGTTATTTGATGAGGTGATAGGCTTGGCTATTTTGTATCGAGGAGGTGATTCAGTGTTTTGCGTTGTGGCTTAAATAAAACGAGTGTTGCTGCTGCTTGCACGCAAATCTTCGTACCCTTTTCACTAACTTAGGGGTTAAATTTCTATAAATCCTTTCTTAGTGCTCCTCTACAGTGCAAAGGGAATCAGCAAACCAGCTTCAAAGGCTTTGTAGTCCTCGTAGCCGGCTATGCGTACCTCGTAGCTATAGTTTCGGCTATGCGTTGACTCGTCAGTCAGTCAAGTTCTTCTTTTATATATATATAAAAGTGTGTTGACGTACACGGAATATGTATATCATACACTTTTTATAAATAGCTTGGTATCTCAAATATTAAGTAATTCAGAACACAATTAAAGTCGTACAAATACCATTTATATGTAAGCGATACGGGTGTATTTGCTGACATGGTTACTCATGAAACAGTATAGACAGCAGTAACTTAGAAACTTAGTCAATGATCGCATAAGCACTCTGTTTAATTATAAACTATCGTATAAATTGTATTGTATAATAATAGTTATAACAAATTTTGCTTGTTAAACTTAAGTTATAAGGTTCAAACGACAAGAGCTTTGTACGACATCTAGTATGACATAAATCAAAATAATTAGATGTATAAATAACCCACTTCCTCTCTTGCCCATGGGTGTCGTAAAAAGCGACAAAGGGGCATCTTGTGTTTTTTTTTATTGCAGCCGCGGGCCGGACCGTCCGGGATAGTACCACACTCTCGCAGAAAATCGACGTCTGAGTAGTAGCAATTTGTTATTGCGCTTCGTTTGGTGAGCGAGAGAGCCGGAAGCCCAACTTTCTGAGGGTGATTGCGTGTGGAGGGTTTTGGTGGTGTCCTTGGTATCACCGAGCCTCAATGCACGCATTCACACTCCCTTCGCTTTCTTCGCGGTAGGCAACGGCCTTGTAAAAATCCATGAGCGGCAGCAACACTTACCATCAGGTGTACTGTTTGCTCGTTTGCCAACGTTTGCAATAAAAAAAAAAAAAAAATTGGCCTGGACTATAGATGGTGTTATATGTTTAAAATATTAACTGGCTAATAAAAACTATAGAATATTTATTAGTTGAATGGAAATAGAGACTTTAGAGTCATGATTTCAGCACTAGGTACTTGTGTTAATGTTACGGTTTTGAAACCAAAACAGGTTATCAAGTTAAATTGGGTTTACTCAGGACAAATGTGAAATAAATAACTGTCCTATGTCGAAATCGAACGCATTATATTCGGTACGATAATAATCTAGAGTTCTCTTTTACCTGGCTATTCATTCCCCAAGGTCTTACTCAGACTTAGCTTAATTAATTATAATATAAAAGTAGGTCTGATAGATCCATCTGATGACAGGGTAAGAATACAATCGTCGCCACCCCTGGCTTGCTAGTGGTAGTCCTAAAAATCAGCTAAGTGTTCACTAGTTGTTTACAAATTGGCAAACTACTCTGATCCCACTTAAATTGGTCCTCCGAAGTGAATGAGAGACCTTTGGCGTACTGTCCAGATTTGTCCACCTGTAGTCTTAATTACACTGACGTAACGGGTAGAGGGAACAAGTTAAATTCATTACATGACTACACAAATGGCGTAGTGGTTAAGATATTGACTTACAGTGCCAGTGTTAGGGGTTCGAATCCCAAGCAGGACACCACTTTGTGAGATCCACAAATTGTTGTATAAATACTGGATGTAATTTGTGTCCATTAATTATATGTTTGTAAAGTCTCCTGCAACACAAGGATTATTTCCTTAGTGCAGGGTGTTGTCTTCATGATCATCATCATTACAGCTCATATTCGTCCCACTGTTGGACTAGAGCCTCCACCACAATGGGAGGGTAATTGAATTACTATACCACACTGGTCAGACGTGTTGGTATAGAATTTTATTTCGAGTTTTCCTTCTCTTACATAGATGATATATGTATATTATATCCCTTACTTATATTTTACGATACCCACGGGCAAGAAAAGGGGTGGTGAATAGCAATCTTACTCCGTCACCACACGGAGATGATTTAAAAAAATCATAAACCACTGATATATGTCGCTCCGCTCTTCAAAGACAGTGAGACCGTGACCCTCATCTTACGCCGGCAGCTGCACAGTCCGTAGATTACTTTGCAATTGAAAACAAATAATAATAAATACGAACGTTGCGAGCACGCTCCGAGAAATTGGAAAAAAAGGGAGAAAAACTCCCAAGTATTTGGCGGTGGTCTCACTTCGCTGAGATATTGTAGCAGATGAAACCAGATGCTCAAATATTAGTCTACGATATACAGATGTTTCGGTTTTTATTGATATACTTTTTTTTCCTAGTTCGTGATGGATTCGGTGAGATTGAGAAAGCTGAATTGTAACTGATAAATTTATAGTTTACTATTTAATTAATAGGAGCTATTCCGTGCGGTAACGGAGTAACAATACAATTCTCCACTCCGTGTCTTGGCCGTGGGTGTCGTAAAAGATGACTGGTGGATAAAACATGCATATAACATCTATGCAAGAGAAGGCAAACTCAAAATAAAACCCTATACCAACCTGTCTGTCCATCATGGTAAGTTATTTTCCCTCCAATTGTGGAGGAAGCTCGAGCCTAGTAATGGGGCGTATATGAGCTGATGATCGTCTATTTACAGGGCCATGGTCATTTTATGGTCAATAGTTATAATCTCAGCTAGGTTCAATTATCATGGCCACCCTTTTTTTAACGCGTGTCTAGACGCATGCTGTTCATTTTAGCCGGGATACTGAAAGAACACGGCCCTATAATCCATTGTGTTCCTCTTTGCCATTGAGTCGACCACTGGCCCCTAGTCCTTAACGTTCGTGGCTAGTCTGGACCATGGTCACTCTAGCTATTTTTTTATTTATTTTTTTACATAGTACCTCTGGTACTAAGGAAATAGTTCTTTACAATGAACTTTAACAATATATAATTAAAAGACTTATTCCTCATCCAGACTCATAAAAATTTATGGACCTCTCAGAATCGAACCTATGGCACTGGTACAATGGGTCGGTATCTTAACCACTACTTAATCTGGGTCTTGATTATATAGACCAAATTATTTTAGATTCACGTCTTGGATTTCTTTTCTTGTTATAAATAGTGTTACTCAGATATTTCCTTGTCCTGGATGGAGTAGTTAATAGGTAAGTATTGCTATTTTAGTCTCACGTTTAGTATAAAAATATCTTGAATAATCATGGCATGTGTCTGTTTTGTTCGATTGCAGTCATAAGAACTGGCTAGAACACTAAAGGAGTTGGGTTTTTGGGAAAGTCATAGCTGTGATCACCGATGCTCTTAATAAACGTGGCAATTATTATATTAGTCTTTTTACAAGAAGACATAACCAACAGTGAATGTTAAAGAAACGGATGGATAGAAGGTAAATCAACCCTATTTGACGGCTGGGTCACTTAGAGTAACGTGCCTGTTTATTAAGACTAGGTTAGCCTCAAATGGCTGAAATACTCCTTTATGGAGTCATCATCACCATCATAATCATCGCATCATCAAAGCTTATGTATATCCCACCACGAAATCCCTAAGTCATCTTTTACGATGTCCACAGGCAAGAGAGGGGGGGGGGGGGGGGTGGTAAATTGTGTTCTTACTCCGTCACCACACGGAATCTACACGAAGTATATTATTTTTTTAGATTTATTTGAACTAGGCTCCAGAATAACGCTAGTCTTGTAAGAAAACTTTTATAAGCAATATTTTTACCAGATATTAAACTAAACTACTATATAAAACTAAACCTTGTACCACTTTAATAATGTCTGTTTGCCAACCCTCAGATTTTAGGTAATACTTAAGGCAAAATACAAGACGATGTATTTTTTCACTTTATTTTTTATTTCACCTAAAGCGATTTTTGACCCATAATATTGATTATATTGTGTATTTCAATAGGTGTTACTTAAAATTTGGGTGTCGTTAGTGTTAACAGGTATAAATGTGGTAATCCCTTCCTCTGCATACCTAATACTTTCCAGTATAATAGATTATGCTCATATTGCTTCCACAGGTGTTGTAGAAGTCAGTTACCGAAATAGTTTATTAACTTCTCACGCGTTCATATGCACCATACCCAGTGATGCTTCGATATCATCTGGTAATATCATATAGCTAAATAATAAGTATTTTTTCTAGTTTAAATTTAAATATGAAAGGTTATATATAAAATACTAGATCAGATCTGCCTTACTGAGCTTTGGTTCCAACCATTTTGCCATTGTTTTCCTACTCTGTTACTACACGGAAAATGTCACTATGGATGCTGAAAAGAATTCAATACTTCTGTCGTCATCATCATCATCTTGCTCTTATCTTAAATACTTCGAGACGAGGTAATGTATTCTTCTTTTTGTAAAAGTTGCAATGTTTTTATGACCGGTCACCTGCCGGACGTCAACACCTCTTTGGCAATGTAATTGTTAACCAGAGGACATCAGTTGGAGTTAGTAAAGTCGATGAGAGCTTGAAGTGGTACGAGTATCTTATGGTGTCCAAGCAACCAAATCGTGATATTAAAATGTCATAAAATTTGTAGCATATATTAATATTAATAGTAAAAAAAAATGTGGAGACACACAAACTACTTTTATGGCCCTAAAATCTTGCTGGCACTGAAATCGAAAAACTTTTTAATTCAGTTAAATTCAGTTATAAACTGAATTGTTCTATTGGCATGGGATCTTCAAGCGATGTTTGTAAATTGATCTATCATAAAATGTAAGTTGAATTGGCATCTATTTCAACCTTTACAACTTTAGTTATGCAACTTTGTACTTATAGTTTTTAAATCAAAGTTAATCAAACTTTTAGTTTTATAGACTAGAACCCATCTATCGAGGGTTTATTACGTATATAAATGTGACCTAGTAACGATGTGATTATACATTTCGCTCAACATATGTTTCACATATTTTTGATGTGAAACTTCTATAGGCGAGGATGAACCTAATCCTTGGCGGGGAAGAAACAGCTCGTGGCGATAAAACGCCACGCTACGTACGTAATATGTACGTACGTAGTCTATTCGTAGTAGTGTCTGAGTGAGATGGAGCGAGCCGATATTGTGCGCTATCTCTTCGCCGCACTGAGCTCGCATAGGTACCTATAGTATATACTAGGGACGTTGGCGACGAAAAGAAATATCGATATATCGATATTTATAAAAATATCAATATGGACGTCGATATTTTGAGGCAAAATATTGATATATCGACCACTTAAAATAACAAAAAAACCTTTATTAAATGATAGAGTATTTAGTTCTGCATAATTCATTAATCTCAATAGTAATGTTTCTACAAAACGTATATTATTATAATTTATTGAAATTTCAACAAAGCTAAGATATTTTTGAGGATTCTTTTATTATTAGTTAAAAAATATAAAAATATCAAAAAGCTATCTTTTAGCTAATTTTTCACACAATTTCTTATCTATGCAAAGAAATAAAATCGAACGGTCTGCTTGTAATGTCAAAATAATAGATTTTTGATGTGAAACATCTATAGGCGAGAGTAAATCTGATCATTGGCGTGGGGTAAAGCGATGCATGTCGTGGCGAGGCTACGCTCTATGATAGTAAAATGTAGTTCCGATCAATTGTCACAATAATAGCGTCAGAGGCCTCGAATATAACTATCATATTATATTATTACTAGCTGACCTAACAGACGTTGTTCTGTTCAAATAAGCGCCACCTACCAGGTCCAATTGTGAATCTAAAGCATTCTCGAATCCCCTTGAACACACACAAAAAAAAAATCATCAACATCAGCCCAGCTGTTTAGGAGCAGTTCAGTGACATACACACGTACACCAGAAATTTATGTATAAAGATAGAAATTACTGATTAAAAGAATTGAGTTGTCACAATTTGAATATTTTTGAGTTTTTAATTCTTGTATTTAATGAAAATAAATGTTTATTAAATAAAAATCATCATTTTCTGGAAAAATATCGTAATATTTTATTCATACGTTATGCCGTATTAGTTCCTATCGTAATTTGTTCTTTTATGCGTAATTTCGATGTTTCACATCTGCCAGGCGTCCTGGGCGACGGCTTACTGATTTTTTTTTTCATATATAGCGATGAAAATAATCTTTAAATGGCGTACTAGAAATTAAAATTGAGGTATTATTATGCAACGTATTTAATAGATATACCTATAAAGATAATAAATATAATTATTATGTGTTACTTTTTTAAATTGAAAGAAATTTACCGTATGGTAATGGAATAAGAACAGGTTTTAACCACCCCCTTTCTGTCTCGTGGGTATCGTAAAAGACGATCACGGAATACAATATGCTTATAACATCTAAAAGGGAGAAAATTCAAAATAAAGTTATATATTAAACCGTCTGATCACCGAGATATAGCAGACCAATTTTCGCCCTTTCGTGGTGGATGTTCTAGTCCAGTAGTGGGATATTTATGGTTTATGTATATGTCGGATTATAGTAGCGGAGACATAATTTAAAATAAATAACTGAATCATTTGTCCTAACCATTTTATTTAATTAACTAATTGATGTAATTGAAAATCACTATTAATAGTCCAATTATTAGTTTTTATAGTAAGGACGGCCATTAGTACAACGTGTGCACTAGGGATGATCGATGAACATCGATGTTCGATGATCATCGATGTTGAAAGAAAAAAATCGATGTTTTAACATCGATGTTGCTATGGGCAAAATATCGTAACATCGATGTTAACGGAACTGATCATCGATGATATGATAATTTAATATCGTAACATCAATATTAACGGAATCGACCATAGACTTTCCTAAAAAAAAAAAAACGCTCATCAGAATTTTACGCTGAGAAAAGTACTTAGTAGTACTGGTATTTCATTCTATATTATAACGACTCCAGATTTTTCTGAAAAAAAGAAAAAAAATGGTCATCAAAATTCTCGCCGGAGAATATTAGCGGTAATGGACGATATCACCTAAGATCTGAACGAGATTTCCTAAAAGCTCATCAAAATTTGCCCGTAGGATTTTATTTCTTCGTCAAATATTAAAACGTAACATGTAACATCGATGTCATAAGTCCCGATATACATTAAAACATCCAACTGAGATTCCCTAAAAAAACAGCTCATCAAAATTTGCCCGGAGAATTTTAGTTCTTAGTAACATCGATGTTCGGTTTTCGATAAATATCGAATATCGATGTTGGGCTTTCGATTATGACATCGATGTTAACATCGATGTTTTTCTAACATCGATCATCCCTAGTGTGCACCGGGCAACAATCGACTGACGAATGCTTGTTAGCCGCAGATGGCTTTCACAGTTTAGCCCGGACTATGAGTGAGCGTTGAGGGCCCTCAACCCGGTAGACATTCAACGTTTTTTTTGTGTGTGACTTAGTTGTTAGCCCCAGATGGCTGTGACAACTTTACCCGGACTGTTGGGCGAGTGCTGAGGGCTCTCAATTCGTAACATTCATCTAGCAAGCTCTGCCTTTTATATAGCTTTCGTGGTGGGGTGACTGAGAACGTCATACCCGCACACGCTGTTTTACTGATACCGACGGTCGTGCTATCATATGTATGCTAATATATATGGTTTAAGCAGTATTCGATCACGAGTTCACTACTAGAATAGCCATTTTACACATTACACAAATGAGACGTGATTACAAGTATAACTATTTGCAATATATTTCTTTATTCGTACATATTGTATGTATGGTCTATTTCGTTGAGTAGTTAAGTCGTTCAGGAGTCGTGTGTCCAACAAAATGACGTCATACAATCTAAGTCAATAGCGCTCCGTAACGATTGTGTGTTCGTAACATTTCATAACAACACAGATACCTAATGATAATGTGATGGTACACTGGAAATGGCATCTATTAATTTTTTTTTGTTTTCAGTTTATATTTGTAACTAGCAACCCGCCCTCGCTTCGCTTCGGTTATAGGTTATAGTCGTTTTACCCGTGTAGTTCCCGTTCCCGTGGGAATACCGGGATAAAATTTAGCCTAGTTTACGCCCTGATATTATAGCTTTCCATTGGTGAAAGAATTTTTGAAATCGGTCCAGCCGTTTTTAAGATTACCCGGAACAAACAGACAGACAAGACAAAAATTTTTTAATTGCTATTTTAGGCATAGGTGTCGTGCAAATAACCGTGTGATCATGAAAAAAGCCTATTATTTTGACATTACAAACAGACACTCCAATTTTATTTATTGGTATAGGCTAGCAATCTGCTCTCGCTTTGCTTCGGTTTCAGTCACCTTACCCGCATAGATCCCGTTTCCGTGAGAATACCGGGAGAAAATGTAGAATAAGTTACTTCTTATATAGATAGTAAAATATTATAAAAATCGGTCCAACCGTTGAAGATTATCTATACCAATAAATAAAATTGGAGTGTCGGTTTGTAATCTCAAAATAATGAACTTTTTTCATGCTCACACGGTTATTTACACTATACATATGCCTAAAATACACTTTATATTTTTTTGTTTGTCTGTCTGTTTGTTCCGGGTAATCTTCAAAACGGCTGGACCGATTTCAAAAATTCTTTCACCAACGGAAAGCTATAATATCAGGGAGTAAACTAGGCTATATTTTATCCCGGTATTCCCACGGGAATGGGAACTACGCGGGTAAAACGACTATAACCTATAACCGAAGCGAAGCGAGGGCGGGTTGCTAGTGTAAAATAAATAAACAGAAAACTTGAACATGTAGTAATATACGCCCTGATATTATAGCTTTCCATTGGTGAAAGAATTTTTGAAATCGGTCCAGCCGTTTTGAAGATTACCCGGAACAAACAGACAGACAGACAGACAGATAGACAGACAGACAGACAGACAAAAATTTTTTAATTGCTATTTTAGGCATAGGTGTCGTGCAAATAACCCTGTGAGCATGAAAAAAGCCTATTATTTTGACATTACAAACAGACACTCCAATTTTATTTATTGGTAATAGATTTCTTTGTCTTGTTACCGCATATAAAAGTATTTTCTTTGATCAAAACTATTCAGAAACTTTTAACAACATCATTACTACAAATAAATAAATCTAAGTTAATTTTACGACAAATAATAGAGACATTTTTAAATCAAATCTCCAAGACGACAATAAAGAAACATGACCGATTACATCCTAAATGCGGAAGTAATAAACGGTGATTGCAAATAAAAGTTACAAGGCGATTACATTGTTGTATCTTCGGCTTTAACTCAAGTTTACAACCTCTAAACCGTCCCAATAACAGTGAAAGCCGCTTCCATTGTAGCAACATCTACACGTCTCGCAGACATTCACGTCACGCGCTCGTAGCCCGCTGACGGATTGGTTGGCGGTGCTCGCGGCATACAAATGTGTTAGAGCGGATAGTTTTCATAAAGATAAGCCGGGATTATGAGAAATGTGGCCGGCCGTCACGACTCCACCTTTATACGTTATTTATTTGAGGGTTAAGGCTTATGTATGTTGTGCCGCTTTGCGCAACTTGTCATTATGACAGCCTGCTTAATATAAAACCTTAGATGGAATAAGTTTATGGTTATATTGATGCATTCTAATGATAAAATACCATTTTTAATATAGGTCCATAACCAATAAGATATTGTTATTGAGATTTTTGGTATATGTGATGTTTCAGTAATAATGTTTTTGTGTTTGCCGTATAAATATCACAATTTTTTAGTTAGTAATTTCTCATATTTTTGGATAGGGAATTATCCTAGAGGACCTTGGCGCCATGTTTAATGATTCGCCTGATTTTCTCAGATAGTGGGTTTGTAAATGCGAACAAGAAGAATGTCATGTTTAATGCCCATATTATTCTTGTATCGTTCCTCGTTAGGAATGTGATTCTCGAAGTTATCAATAATACCAAGGACAAAGTTCAGTTAGGTAGAACCAATTTCGAGAAAGAAGTCAGTCTCTGTGGGCTCTCGGCTGAGCAGCGTACCGGAAACTTGGGGTCTATATTATTGCGCAGATGCGAATACTTGAATTTAATTTTTTTATTGATAATTAGGCATAGAGCATTATTACTCAAGTTTTCTTTTAAAAATATTTTTATTTTCTTATCCGTTTAGTTTATTTAGGCCAATCTTGAAATATCGGCAAGAAAGAAAGTCTATCAGCATTTGATACATACATACATTCACGCCTCTTTCTCAAACAGGTAGGCAGAGACTACTTCACTCCACCTGCTAGGACCTTGACATACCACTTTCACCTCCTCCACATTCTTTAACCTCTTGTTCTCCCTCTGTTTTGGATACTTCTAACTAGGCTTACTTCTTACTTAGCACTTGTTAAAAATGATTAAATGCCATTACAAAAAATTATGACGTTGTTTAATATTTTTATTGTTTTGCATTCAGATATGATCTGATGACACTCTGTGGATTCTCCAAAAAGGGGAAACTGTTTTTATTGCTAAGAATGTTATATAAAAGTTAATAATTTCACCATAATTCCCCAACCTCTCCCTAATTGCTCGTTTGTGTCGTAAAAGACGAATAAGGAATATAATATATCTACATATAATATTTGTACAAGAGAAGGAAAACTCGAAATAAAACCCTATACCAACATGTCTGATCAGTATGGTATAAGTAGGACAAATTCCTTCCTATTGGAGAGGAGGTTCGAGCCCAGAGTGTATGACGACGACAACAAGGACCATTTATTTTATTGTTTTTTGCCGTTGTTAGCAAACGAGCAAACAGAACACCTAATGATACGTAAGGATAGGCTTATGCTCAAGGATCTTTGCTAGCCCGTTGTCTACCGTGAAGAAAGTGAAGGGAGTTTGAATGCGTGCAATATAGTTCTGTGATACTAAAGGTATCACCAAAACTCCCCAGACGCACACTCCTTCAGAAAGTTGCGCTGTTAAAAGATGTACATCTACGAAGTGTTCTTAATATGTGTTAATGTCGTCTTGAAATTGAATATCTAATATTTAGGGGCTGTTTACGTGGCTATTTTAATAAATAAATAATAATTTGTTCATAATAGACCGCCTTTCGTGTGATGAATAGGGATAACGGAGTAAGAATACAAATCAACACTACCTATCTTGGCCGTGGATCTTGTAAAAGACGAACAAGGGATATAATATACATATAAAATTTAGGCAACAGATAGCAAAATCGAAATAAAACCCTATACCAACCCGTCTGACTAGCGTGGCATGGTAGGACAATTTTTTCCTTCTATTGTGGAGGAGACTCGACCCCAATATTCGGACGTAAATGAGCTGAGATGAGGATGATTA
Source organism: Lymantria dispar (assembly GCA_032191425.1). Classification (NCBI taxonomy): domain Eukaryota; kingdom Metazoa; phylum Arthropoda; class Insecta; order Lepidoptera; family Erebidae; genus Lymantria; species Lymantria dispar. The sequence goes on from CM063452.1 coordinate 33,331,363, forward strand.
TGAGACCGCATCTACTAGAAGTTTAGTAGATAGAAGAATAGCATAGTTCCCAGTTAGACAAAATACAATCATTTACTCCAATCTTTTTGAAACGAGCATTGACGCTGTATCTATTTAACTCAAGAGGGGTAATAAGTACTTCCCATCTAGTCATTATTGAACACTAAGCACAAACAAAGTTAGTATAGAAGCTCCTTACTTAAATAGTACTTGAATCAAGTTGCGCTGCAGCTCCATTTGCTTTATTGCAATTTATTGAATATTAGAGATCAAGTGTCTTGAAGTATAGTGATTGGATAAACATGACCTATATTTAAACATTTGCTTGTGTTCAAATGACAATTTTCTGTGAGCGTAGTAGTATCCTGGCTGGCCAATTTATGGCTGTATGAAGGTAACTGTTTGTATTGGGATTCTACCGCTAATAAATTATACTATACTAGCTGACCCAACAGACGTTATTCTGTTCAAATAAAATAATCGGAATTCTCCTTGTAATCGACAGCAGTGCCACCTACTGGGTCCAATTGTGAATCTAAACCACTCTCGAATCCCCTTGAACATACACAAAAAATGTAACGTACACAAGAAATATATATATAAAGATAAAAACTGGTTTATAAGCAAAAAAGATTACCTATATACGTGAGATTCGAACCCACGTCATCTCAAAATTATATCTGGAACAATTTATAAAGACCTATTGCTAAGTAACAGTTATATACGAATTAAATCTTCTACTAATGCAGTACAGTGTTCGCAAGGTTCTTTAAGTATTTTAAATTAGTTCTTATCAAAATGATTAAAATACGTTGGTTGTTTCTTCTACTCAAAGACAGATAAAAGTTTTATATCTTACAAAAGTTATATAATTATTTTTCGTGATCTAAATACAATTGTCGCCATCACTTATTTACCCGTGGGACTCAAAAAAATCGGCTAAGGGTTCACCAGATACCTCACTGCGATCGCCAACCCGATTACGCACAAAGAAGATAATAGCCCCCAGGCAGTTTCATGAAGTCTACCTTCCAAACTACACCTGTCCAATACTAAAATCATGAAAGCCCCGCACAAGATTTATCTATTGGGAAAATAACTAAGCTGCAGACCGATTATGGCACTGTTATTTCACCCCAAAATAAGATCTCGGGAGAGGTTGAAAGGTTCCATGGACAGTTGTACAAATAATACCGAAATACTATTGCTCGCCTGATCCAAAAACCCCAATCCAAACTAAATCGGCAAATCCATGGAAGACCTTGGCACCATACTCAACAATTTTAATAAGATATGTTATTCTAAGTTGGTTTACGAATGAAAAAAATTGACAAGAGGAAAGTCAAGTGCCCATGTCATTCTAGTACTTACCGATCTTAGTTGGCATTGCGGTGCTCGAAGAAATCGATCATTATGTTTACCTTGGACAAACAGGTAGATTAGGTAGATCCAAGAGATTAGGTAGATCCACTTTCGAGAAAGAGGTTCACCAATGTATCCAACTGGGAAAAGTTAAGAGGATCTTTTCATTCAACATCCTTCAGTATCTGAAAGCATAGTTCTACGATCAGGGTGCGTTGTCAGTGATGATTTACGGTGCAAAAACGTGGGTTCTAAATGTAGTCACTAAGCGTGCTATGGAACGGGTTACGCTCGGGATTTCTTTGCAAGATAGAATCCGAAATAGTTTATATAAAAAAAATCTAACTACTATAATAATTGAATTCAATTTATAAAAGTATGACATTTTCTTATGACATTATCAGCGTAAAGCGACTTTGCAGGCAACCTTTTTTTGTATAAATTAGCGTAACATGTTAAATGTCAGTAATTGAGGTTACAGACGAAGCCGTTGTAGGAATTTAGTTAATAAATCCGTTATACACAACATATTCGAGCAGTAAAGTCCACAAATAAACTCGGAGTATAACTCATTATTATGTACCGGACGGGCTGGATAAACGTAGGTTAACTAATTGGCCGTATACATTATATCTGTTACGTATTCACTCCTCGCCCGTTTTGCAGCCCTGGTAAATGGATCACAACCAATTTGTATATTTATGATGTATGTATGTATACATTTGAATACAATATTTTTATTTCTTTGCAGAATTATACAGCGAATTGTATTTCTTATTATACGCTGTATTGTATAAACGTTCTTATTGCATTTATTTATTCATTGTATAGAGATCATTAAGTCTTTTTTGTCGTTTTCAGGTCATATTCGTCACACTTTTGAAGTACGGACCTCTTCCATGATGAGAGTGTACGTGACTTGATCTCCTATGGTGTTACGTGGGCTTGGTGGTGGAGGAATATATTGTTTTTTGTCGTCACAAGAAAAATGGTTGTAGTAAGTTTTTTTCTTTTAGCATAGATTGAAATGTAATTGGCAATGCCCGAAGAATTAACACGTTGAAATGATAATGGGCTGACCAAATCGCTCGTTGAACAGAGAACCATTGTGTAAGTTTTTTATCGGAGTGCTGGCACGTATCGAAGGACGTAGAGTAACACGAGTTCCTACAAGATGGACTAACGAAATTTTGAAAGTAGCTGGAGTCATTGGATACAAGTAACATAAGATCGTTCTGAGTGGCATTAATGGAAAACATTTGTCCAACACTGAAAGGTTATGGGCTGATGGATGGTTGGATATAATAGGTGCTCAGTTTGTTTATAATGCATATATCGCGGGTGACAAAACGAATATAAAATTACCCAACCATTTCATCAGCACGGGCTAGAAGACCTCGACGATCTGAACCCCGTATCGAGGCTTCTCCATCAGGACTCCTTAATGGGCAATGCCATCACGGCCCTGACTGCCATGGCCCTATGGAGATGAAGAAGTTGAATTCGCCTCTACGATAGAAATTAAATTTACCCACTATAGCTCTCTATTCAGATAGAGTTTAAATTCAAGTCTTCATTCTCTTGCATAGATGACTACCACATATATGCACAGTATATCTGGTAGTCATCTTTTACATTACCCACGGCAAGATACCCTGCCTGATGCCCTCCACCGTGGCAAATAATCTTATATCTCTCCATTACCACTTGAGGTGCCGATACCGAGAGCTTTTCTTCAGTGGGTGACGTGGAACAATGCAACAGTTTTCTATATGCATACTAGCAACCCGCCCTCGCTTCGCTTCGGTTCCAGTCGCTTTACCCGCAGTGTAGTTCCCGTTCCTGTGGGAATATCGGGATAAAATATAGCCTATGTTACTCCCTGATATTATAGCTTTCCATTGGTGAAAGAATTTTTGAAATCGATTCGGTGGTTTAAGCGTGAAAGCGTTACAAACAAACAAACAAGCAAACAAACATCCTTACTTTCGCATTTATAATATTAGTATGGATTTAGTAGCTGTTTAGTAGCTTTCTGTGAATTTAAAGATACATATGTCCGTGTTATGACAAAGTAAGAATATAATTCACTATCCCCTATCTTTGGGTGTCGCAAAAGACGACTAAAGGTTATAATATGCTTATAATATCTATGTAACAGAAGAAACACTTAAATAAAATGAGTCGTGTTTCAATTTAATTGAAATTTTATGTCGCGTAGGTTGTCAAGTATAAGAGATATTGACATCAAAATAAATGTAATATAACAGAATTTGTGAGTTCAATTAATTTTTAAAAGGATCTCCAAAAAATAATCACGAAAAGGTCATGTTTGTTATATTAAGGCCTTTATATTTTATTATGGAAAATGCTTCAAACGCAAATCTAATCAAGAGCAATCTTTATGAACAGATTTATTTTTATATAACATATTAGATTTTTCAATGTAATGTGTTGTGACGGCTACGAATATTTTCAATTCTTGTAAGCACTTGGGTATCGTAAAAGATGACTGAAAGACAACGATTACATTCCAAAGGAGAATAGAAGGCAAACGGTCGATCATAAGACTTGCCTAAACTTTATCAAAATATAGTTTCAACTCAATACGGGTACGGCTGCACTAAGGAAATAATCCTTGTATTGCGGGGGAGTTGTCAAACACATCGCAGCATCATCATCGCAGCCCACATACGTCCCACTGTTGGGCTCGGGCCTCCTCCACAATGGGAGGGAATTTGACCTACTATATATATACCATGTTGGGCCGACATGTTGGTATAGGGTATTATTTCGAGTTTTCCTTCTCTTGCACAGATGTTTTGTGCATATTATATTCCATCGTCTTTTACAACACCTACGGGCAAGATGCAAGTGGTGAATTTTATTCTTATTCCGTCACCACACGGTAAACATATAATTAACGGACACAAATTACATTCAGACTCAGAACAACAATTTGTGGATTGCACAAAGCATTGTCCTTTTTTTTTGGGTTTGGGTTACGGTCGGCGCTCTCCTCGCACTACTCCGTCTGGGGTGACAGAGGGGCGTAAGCACGCACACTCATAACCCACCCGTGACACGTCGCCTTCCACCGACCACCGGAGCAGGGTGACTTGACATCAGTGGTCGGCCCGACGGAATACCCCCTTGAGGCGTACCCTTCCAACAAAGCGTTGTCCTGCGGGGGATTCGAATCCCTGATGTCTGTTGGCATTGTGGGTCGATAACCACGATGCCCTGTGCAGTTAAGTATCATAACAGGCGCCTTATTTGAGAATAGGTTATAATCCGGTCATACAGGGACTCCTAAAAGGGCAACGTATTATCCAATAAACTGCGGTACACGTACCTACCGCCATTTGAACGGACCATCGGTATCGAGTCTTCATCTTCGTTGATCTGATCGGTGGGTTACCATTGTAGTAAGAGACACTTATGTCATGCAAGCAGGTGATATCATTGCAAAAGAATGAAACTTAATACATAAACGTGGCAAAAGAGCAAACAGCACACCTGATGATAACTGGTATTACCGCTCATGGACCCTTGCCAGACCGCTGCCTACCATAAAGAAAGTGAATGGAGTGTGAACGTGTACAGTGGAGTTCGGTGATACTCAAGGCATGTTCCATCACACGCAAATACCCTCAGAAAGTTGGGCATGCTCTCTAGCTCACCAAAGTGTAGTAATTAGTGGCTACTAATCAGACGGCGATTTTTTACAAGAATATTTTTTACCCTGAACAGACCAGCCGGCCGGTGTAGACAGACGACTGTCAACTGTGTGGTCTTCCAACTAAATAAAGTTTACTCTTTTTTTTTATTTTATTGCAAACGGTGGCAAATGAGCAAACAGTACACCTGATGGTAAGTGTTGCTGCCGCCCATGGACCTTTACAGGGTCGCTGCCTACCGCGAAGAAAGTGAAGGGAGTGTGAATGCGTGCATTGAGGCTCGGTGATACCAAGGGCACCACCAAAACACACAAACACCCTCAGAAATTTGGGCTTCCGGCTCTGTCGCTCACCGAACGAAGTGCAGTAACTAATTGCTACTACTCAGACGTCGATTTTCTACGAGAGCGTGGTACTACCCCGGACGGACCGGCCCGCGGCTGTAGACAGATAACTGTCGACAGTGTGGTCCTACCACTTTGATAAAACTATTATTACTATTACTCGATCTTCTTGCTTTGATTGACTTCAGGTGGACTGATGGACTTAACAGATGTTAATAAAATTTATGCCATAAATAAAAACTCTTCGTATGGTGAATAAGTAACAATAACATTCAGCACATTTTTTTGTCCATAAATATCGTAGACTACTTAGAAAAACTTGCAGTAAATTTCTATACCAACCAGTCTCACCAGTGAGGTATAGGTTTGAGCCCATGGAACGTATGTTATAGCTAAGATGATCATTTGGTCCGTGTGGTGACGGAATAAGAATACAATTCACCACTACCTTGCCCGTGGATGTCGTAAAAGACTACTAAGGGATATAATATGCACATAAGATCTGTGCAAGAGAAGGAAAACTGGAATTGAAACCCTATACCAACATGTTTGACCAGCATGGTATAGTAGGTCAAACTCCTTCCCATTGTGGAAGAGGCCCGAGCTCAACACGTACGTCCCACTTATGTGAGTTGCGATGATGATATGATGAGGTAAAAACGACCACTGTACAATGAAAAAAAGCTTTTGGAAAACTTTATTTGGTTATGATAGTTATATATATTTTGATGTGTTCATATAATGAGGCTTGAAGGGTATCGTATAGAAAGTTGTGTATGTAGGCGTGTGAACTGTTGTGTGGCGTGGGTAATTGTGTTTGTCATAGTTAACAAGAGCCCTCGCCTCAGGCTACGGGATTGACGACTGGGGACTGCGATACAGTTAAGTCATGAGCGGTAGCGGGAGCGATAACGGGTAGATACGCCCAATACGTCCAATTAAGCAGAGCGACTATGATTTAGGTCATTCTTCAACTTAAAACCGCATGCCTTACTACTGGGCTCAAGTCTCCTACACAACAGGAGGCAAAATTATCTACAGTACCAACGTAATTATGGGAGGGTACCCCAACAGGGGTATTCCGTCAGGCCGACCACTGATGTCAAGTAACCCTGCTCCGGTGGTCGGCCCAACGACGAAGGCGACGTGCATCGTGGGTGGGTTGCGGGAGTTGCGTGCTTATGCCTCTCTGTCGCCCCGGATGGAGTGGTGCGAGAGCGCGCCGACCGCAACTCACCCCAAAAAAAAAAAACCAACCTAATTATATATAACGTAAACGTACTATTACACAATACTACACAACGTAATAATTTGATTTACAGTAATATACCAATGTAACGTAATATACCAACGTAAAGAATTTTATTTATAGTTGCCATCAAAAAGTGATCTTCTAAAAACTCGTTTAAAGAAGGACGTATCTTAACGTTTGGGTAACAACTATGCAAGAGAAATAAATCTCGAAAAAAAGCCCAATACCAACCCGCCTGATCAGCTTGATATAGTAGGTCAATTTACTTTCTAATGTCGAGGAAGTACGAGCTTAGTAGTACAATATACATGAGCTGTGATGATGATGATGATAATGCTAAATATAATAAGTAAATGCATATAAAATTTCAAATTAATCAAGAATTTATTCTTTACTTGGTGTGTGATTTATAAACTAATTTTAATACAATCTGTCGTAATAAAAATATAGCGCTATAAAAATTTATATCTATACCAATAAATAAAATTGGAGTGTCTGTTTGTAATGTCAAAATAATGGGCTTTTTTCATGCTCACGCGGTTATTTGCACAATACATATATGCCTAAAATACACTTTATATTTTTTTGTCTGTCTGTCTGTCTGTTTGTTCCGGGTAATCTTTAAAACGGCTGAACCGATTTCAAAAATTCTTTCACCGATGGAAATCTATAATATCAGGAAGTAACCTAGGATATATTTTATCACGGTATTCCCACGGGAACGGGAACTATGCAGGAAAGACGACTGAAACCGAAGAGAAGCGAGGGCATGTTGCTAGTAATAAATATAGCGTATATTAAAAAAATCACTATGAATAAAATAATAGCAAAAATGTAATCTTAACAGCATTCGAATTTAAATGTTAAAATTATTTTGCATAAATATCTGTACTCGCTATTCGCTTATGACTTACATCCAGTCTCGATACTTCGTATTATTAGTTTATATTAGCTTTATTCAAGGGAAATCCGCTTTGTTTTTCCCTAGAGTAAATAATGAAATATATATCAAACATAGTCTAGTTCATAATAATTGTAGCCACGAAGCGTGGCGTCCTTGGTTTATTAAGTTCAAAGACTCAAAGTAAGTCTTAGCGTGGGCACTTTTATAACTCATGTAGGCTTAAGTCAATTTATTTAATACGATTTGAATAAGACAACAGAGACAAATTAGCTGTCTCGGTTTCTCTGACGTCACAATAATTGGTAACGATCTTGTCTCCTTAGCCGAAGCCGCGGGTGACCGAACCCGGAATTTTAGTCTGTCACCCGCAGAGAGGTTGACCACGCGACGGCGACCGAGATCCGGGGAAAGGGACGTTGATAGGAGAGGATACCCCCTCAGGGTATTCCGTCGGTCCGATCACTGAAGACAGGGAATTCGGCAAAGGTGGTCGACCCAACAACGAAGGCCATGTGCTTTGGGTGGGTTATGGTGCCGCAAGCCACCCGTCTGTCGCCCCGGACGGAGCCGGGCGGCGGGAGCGCTGACCGTACTCCAGCCCACCTCCCAAAAATGTCTTATCTGGGGATATTAGTTGTTAACTTAAGAAAGGCTTGCCCACTTTGCTGTCATAATTAATCCGTACTACTACTGAATTTGATTCTTCTTTGTAGTGTGAGGAAAATTAATCTATATCACGCTAGTCAGACGTATTGGTCTTATGTCGAATTTTTCTAGTCTTATATCGATGTTATCTGTATAAATCCCATAGCCGTCTCTTACGACACTATTGAGCAAGAAAGGGTTCGTGAATTGTATTCGTAGAGTCAACAAATGGAACATAAATTATTAAAATGTGAAAAACAATACGTAATATGACTTGTTTTCTTTATAATGCTGATGGTTGGAAACGCGCAAGCAACATACCTGATGGTAAGTGATGCTGCCGCATATGGCACCTATGCAATACCAGGGGCACAACTAGGCCATTGTCTACCATGAAGAAAGTTTCTTAAGCCTTTTAAGAAATGACATATCATATCGCTCGGCAAATACAGCAGTAGGTAATTCATTGCAGATCATGTACGTGGGAGAAGTATACATGTAGCAGGTACGAAGTCGTAAGAATACCATCCATACGATTCCTACTATTCTCTTAATTAATTATAAAAGATGATTACAGGATGCAAGCGAATGATAAAATCATATATCCATCCATCTTGTTAGTAGGACATTTTTCTTTCTATTATGGAGGAGGCTTGACTCCAGCAATGGAACTGATAAGAGCTGAGAAAATGTCGAATCAGACAAATTTTAATTAACTATTTTGCTTAAATCTACGCGCTTAAACATTGGCATATAGCTTCTTTGCTGTAATTTTTTTCTTTTTTTGTTACTCTAAATAGTCTACTTGAATTCAGTTTTCGAGTCGAATTATAGCTATAATTATTCGACCATCGACTCGAGATGAGCCATCGTTATCATGTGGTGAGGCTCTTTACGAGTAAGAATGGGCTATCCAAGGAGCGTTTCTATACCTTAAAGAATTTTTGAGATTCTATGTGTGGTGAAAGCTACGAAAATTGCTTATGTTTTCATCGCTCGTGAGTGTCGGTAAAAGATGACTATGAGATTTTTCATCGACCTGGGCCAACGTCATCTGATGCTGTTTGGTCAATAATTACATTCCCAAGAAGGGTTGACGTCAAGCAACGTAACTGAGATAAGACCAGGGTGATGATGAAAGCAATTTTTAAATTTATGTAATCTACCTTACTTCATCTTATCCTGTTCATAATATTCATTGAAATTTTTTATTTTCTGCAACTATTATCATTTTATTAAGCACTAGCAACCCGCCCTCGCTTCGCTTCGGTTATCGTCGTTTTACCCGCGTAGTGCCCGTTCCCGTGGGAATACCGGGATAAAATATATCCTAGTTTACGTCCTGATATTATAGCTTTCCATTGGTGAAAGAATTTTTGAAATCGGTTCAGCCGTTTTGAAGATTACCCGGAACAAACAGACAGACAAAAATTTTTTAATCGCTATTTTAGGCGACAGACACTTCAATTTAATTTATTGGTATAGATAATATTCAACCTAGATTCGAATCTCCCTCTCAATATGGGGGAAATTAACCAACTATACCACGCAGGTCTGTATCGTGTTGCTTTAGGGTTTCATTTTGAGTTTTCCCTCTCCCTTGCATCGATGCATATTGAATCCCTTAGTCGCCTTTTACTACATCTACAAGCAAGATAGGGGATGGTGAATTGTATTCTTAATTCGTCACCACACGGAAACTGTTTTTAGTTTTTCTTATACGATCTTTGATTAAAAAGGTAACAGTCTATTCTTACTCGGATGCTGTGTATTGTCGGTTGAATGGAATAAATATAACAAAACATAAAATCATGAACTTGATATCATCAATTTATAGTTTAACAAGGCAAACTTGCAATTCATCTTCCGCTGAAGAGCCATGATGGCTTTAATATTCATTGAAAGGATTGATCGCTAGACATTTCCATAATTTACTAGCAAGGTTTATGACTTACCGTCTCGGTTAGAGGAGACAGCTCCTCAGGGATTTGTTAGCGGTGAGCGAGCTGAAGCGAATGGACAGATGCGATTACGTGTGTGGAGTAATAACATCGAAGTAACAAACGCTTCTGTTCTCCCACAGGGGCGAGACGAGGTGGCAAGCCGATTGCTAGTAAATCTCTAACCGTTTCTGATGTCCTTATATTATACAAAAGGATCAAAATAGTATATTGTTGTTAGGTTTTATTGTTGGCAAGGCTCACGAAATTAATTATTTTAACTACTAATAACTTTTATTCATGGTATAATAATACAACAATATTCACGTAGTATAAATCCTATGAAGATGAAAATCTCATAAAGCTGGGAAGCATTGGACGGCCCTCCACTAGGGGGACTAACGACACTTTGAAAGTTGCAGGGGACTGTTGGATGCAAGTGGCACAGGACCGTTCTGAGTGACATTCTCGAGGGGTACACCTGACAGTGGACGTCTGCGGGTTGACGGATGGATGGTTGGAATAAGAATGCGAGTGATACTTACTCGTGTCGATGACGTTATCATAGCCTAAGCTATCTAACTGCACATAATTCACAATCATCACCGTCATAGTTTATAAAAGTTCCAACTGTTGGGCTCAAGCCTTCTACACAATGGGGTAAAAAATTACCTATTATATTACTATACCGCGCTGGTGAGACATGTTGGTATAGGGTTTTATTTCGTATATATTTAGGACGGAAGACGTTATCCACAATAAATGCTAGTAAACTGATATAATGTCTTGGAAAATTGCTCAAAGAAAAGATTCTTAGCAAAGCTACTGTTTGACTGTTGCAGCTCAGTAAAGCTACTGCATGGGCTGTTAAAGTTTAATATATAAAGTAGGTATATACACACAGAAGCACTGACTCCTGTCAAAAGGCAATCAGCCAATGTACGACAATGGTGTGGCCTGTCAACATTCAGCCATAAAGCCGAACGGACGTATCAGGTAAGATTAAACAAAGGCCGTCAAAAAAAAAAATAAACAAAAATACACGCCAATACCATTAAAGGAATTTCAATAAAGGAACATTTATACCATATCATTTGGGTGTTGAGTTTCCATAACAAAATGATGTGTATCCCGTCGATTGCCATGGGGCTCGTATAATCCACGGGTAAGGCGTAAACCCTCCGAAATTGTTTATTCATTGGCACATCAAACACGCTTGTTAAAATTCTATTTCGTATAACGTCGGTTAGCTACAGCTTTTTATTGTAAGGTTTGTGATATTAAGTGCAATGACTCATTCAATAATGGCCATAGATTATTGATATAGATTTTTTTTTCGTGTAGACCTACTAAACCAGGGCTGAAGCCTTTGAAAATGGTAAAAAGTGAAAAAAAATAATATTAGTAGGATGAAACCCGTTGGAAAAGGAAGAGAATGTAACAAAAATAAAAGGAAGTGGAAGGGGGTGAGTTTTTAAGGGTATAAAACGGTTTGTCTCGATTGCCGGCAAAACTTTAAGTCCTACGAAAAAAATGATGTGACAAAGTTGTTGGTAATAAAGAGTCCTACAACTTTTGTATTTAGACTTTTTTCACATAACCTCAAAATTTATGTGAAAAATTCAAATAACCAAGGTTTTCGTTTTTTATTTTTATCTTATACAAATAAATGTCACAAAATTTGGTGAAAACTTACCTTGTCCGAAATACACTGTAATTTTATTTATTTCAAATATTAATTTTTCACCTTATTTTGACTTAATATCGAAAAAGCACCCCAAGTTTTAAAAGGCACCTTTTTCCTAACGGGTTTCATCCTAATATTATTTTATTTTATTTCAGAAATTATCGACCTTGATCTATAGCAGTTTTTAACTGATAAAGAATTTTTAATTCTAATTATTCATCTTTTCGCCGTCCGTTACTAGACATAGTTCGATCATATAGAACGCCAGAAGATGATGTCCTGTGTCGTCCGCACCTAATAACCTAAGGATTCGCTGCAATTTTCACCAAGTCGTCGGTCCAATTGATGGAGCCCTGTTGCACACATTAAGTAATTCGCTGTGCTTGTCAAGGTCATTTCTTTCACAACGGCTATCAGTTCTTCAAATGATGTAAGCCGTTGTCTGTTAATTTGAGCTTTTATCTTTATTTAATGTTATACAGAGTTATGTTCAACTTCGTGTCGCCTACAATTTCATCATCTTAGCCCATATACGTCCCACTAAGTGATTGACCTGCTATAAAATTAAATTGATCTAATATACCACGCTGGTTAGACGTGCTGGTATAGAGTTTCATTTCGAGAATTTATTTCATTCTAAATTTTAAGCAGCGATTTAGAGATTAAATAATCTCACCAATTTACTATGCTATATTTTAATTAAATGAATAATTTTAATAATAACATCAAATAATTTACATTTTCAATTAAATATTATTATTACATTATCATGGACTCGACAGTTAGGAGAAAGATCTTTTTGAAGTTATACTTCTTTAGGCGCGTTATGAAAAAATGATGAGAGTGAAATTTTAAGATGCGCGCGCATCTGTGACACAAAATTAACAGTATGAAGCTGTCTGCTTAACCGCTCATTGAGTGAAATTTTAAGATGCGCGCGCATCTGTAACACAAAATTAACAGTATGAAGCTGTCTGCTTAACCTTAAATTCAATTTTTGAATTTATTATTAAATTTATTTTTAAAATATTAAATAATCAATAATAAACATTTAAAATTAAGAATCTTATAATATTTAGTACAAATTATGTCTTATATATTTATTATTCTCTAAATTTTGTTTTTAATAATTATATATATATATAAACTCATTTGCAAAAAAAACGGGCGGTTTTGATTTTCATTCATATTTAAAAAGATACAATACCAAAAAGGTTTCAATCGTTTGTACACGTTACTGGCCGGTTTTAAAAATGCTGTGGTATTTAAAAAAGTACGTTCTAAATTCAATTTTTCATTTGATGTTCATTTTTACAGAAAACCCCTTTTTATCCTACATTTTTGGCGCGAAGTTCCAGAAGTTAACATCGACTTTCATAACTTTTATTCAATTTTTATCGATTAATTTCATATCCTTGACTGTCAAAGCTTTATTTAATGCTGTTTGGCTGTATCAAAAATGGTAGATAAAGTGGTAAAAGCTACCAAAATTATCGCGCTGCTTGAAGAGGGTTGCAGGCAATGTTTCGTGGCTAGGAGGCTAAATGTTAGTCGCTCGACAGTCCAAAGGACCTGGCAGCGATATCAGGAGACTGGTTCCGTCGAGAGAAGGCCTGGTTCTGGAAGAAAACCATGTACCCAACCACGGGATGATCGTTTTCTTGTGAGTCGCGCATTGAGAAATCGCAAATCTTCGTATGTGGATCTTAAGAACAACCTCCAAGAAGTAAGAAATGTGCATATTAGTCTATGGACGGTCAGGAGGAGGCTTCTCGCTGCCAATATACGCAGTCACCGTCCGGCCCGCGGCCCCAAATTACTCCGTGAGCACAGAGTTCACAGGCTTAGGTTCGCTAGAAATTGTGAATCATGGACTCAAGACGATTGGAATAGGGTTTTGTTCTCTGATGAAGCCAGGATATCTCTGTTCGGTGAAGATCGACGTCGGCGAGTGCTAAGAAGACAAGGAGAACGCTTTGCAGAGGCATGTTTCGAAGAAATCACACCTTATGGTGGGGCCTCTGTTATGTTTTGGGCAGGAATAAATTCAATGGATCGTACAGAGTTAGTCTTCATTGAAAACGGCTCACTGACTGGGCATCGATACATAACGGAAGTTCTAATTTCTCATGCACAACCCGCATTGGCCGCTCTAGGTGAAGACTCGATTTTTATGGACGACGACAATACTCGCGCCCACCGATCCCGCGATGTTAATGCGTATGTGCAAGAGGTCGGCATTCGTCGTTTGGATTGGCCAGCTCGAAGTCCCGACCTCAATCCCATAGAGCATGTCTGGGACGTTCTGAAACGGCGTGTGAGATCAGTACACCCGGCTCCGCAGACCATCAGAGAGCTGAAGAATGTGATTACTGCGGAGTGAGACCGTATTCCGCAAGCAAGTATCCGGGATATACTCGCTAGCATGCCCAGACGAATTCAAGCTGTGATTTTAGCTAGAGGGGGTCACACTCGATACTAAACATTTATCTGCTTTTACTTTATTAAAGAAAACCAAACAAAAAAACTTTTTTATTTTTACTTCATGAGCATATGCACTACTAGCGAATATACACTACTAGCGAGGTTTAGCATTATTTCCCATAAATTGTATCTAAATTTTATGAAATACTGATGAAAACGATTATTTTCTTATTAATTTAGCAAATTGTGTGGATAAAACTACCTATAATTATCAAACAAAGAAATATTAACATTTGAAATGGTTCATTGCTTAGGTGCCCGTTTTTTTTTGCAAATGAGTGTATATATATATGTTAATTATACATTATATAAATTTATATTAAATATATATATTTGAAATATATATATTAAATATATTATTATATAAATATATTAATTTTCAATTTTTAATATTAATTATTGATATCTAAGATCAATCTAAGATTCTTTTAGTTTAAATTTGATGACTATTAAACTGAACTTTGTTGATTATCCTTTTCCAATCCTTCTATTATTTTATTGTAATTAATTATTTGCATGCAATTAAAAACTATTTTTTAATGATGCCAAAGAAGTATAACTTCTCACGCGCGTACATAAGTACACGCACCCATTTTTTTTTTAATTTTTTTTTATTTGATTGAATACAAATTAGCTATAGCTAATACGTTACAAAGATGTATTGATATCTCTACAATATTTATACGCACCGTAGCGTTTAACTAAGTAGGAGCGACACTGTTTGTATCTGTAATCAAAAAGTCCGATACGAATAACTTACAGAAAAAATTTAGCGGTACATAATTAGTTCATCATCATCTCAGCCAATATGAGCATATTATGGCTTCCTCTATAATATGAAGGCAATTAACCTGTTATATCACGCTGGTTTGACACGTTGGCATAGTCTTCCTTCATGTATATATATGTTATCTGCATATTATATCCCTTAGTCGTTTTTTATGACACCCACGGATATAAGAAATGGGTGGTGAATTGTATTTTTAAGCCGCCTCCACACATAATAGGATAAGCAGATAGGTTGATATAGGGTTTTATTTCGAGTCTTGCATACCTAAATGTTATATATTATAATTCTTTGTCGTCTTTTACGAAACTTACGGACATAATTATTTTTGCAAAAAAAGAAACCGCCTTCAATAATGTAGATAAGGTAGATAAATTTTAGATTTTTGTTGATATTCCAAAAATAGCTTATCCCATTTCGATAAGATTTTCATGCAACTATTTGGGCAGTATACCGTTTCCAACAAAAAAAGAACCATCAAAATCGGTTCATGAACGACGACGACTTATCTGCGAACAGACATAAAAAAAAGGATATATACGGTCGAATTGAGAAACCTCCTCCTTTTTTGAAGTCGGTTAAAAATTGAGTGTTGTGAATAGTATTGTTACTCTGCCACCACACGGAAAACAACATATACCAACTCATCAAATTAAAATGTTGTTTATTCTTGTAATCATTTGTATGTTAGGCAACATTTCCGGTTAGACACCTTATGAACGTCACCTTGATGAAAGGATTTTGCTCAGATTTCTGGTGCAAGCTACTGTCAAATCACTAAACTCCTAGGTGTCCCTTCTATGTAACTGTTCCCAGGCGCTGATGAATTTATAATATTGTCCTTGGATTACTAAAATGAGAAGGCTTCATTATCATCATCATTTCAACTCATATACGTCCTACTGTTTGGCTCGATCCTCCTCTAGAATAGGAGGGAATTTGTCCTTATTATTATACCATACTGATCAGACAGGTAGGGACTTATTTAAAGTTCTCCTTCTCTTGCATATATGTTATATGCGTATCATATATCTTAATCGTCTTTCAAGATATTCACGGGTAAGAATAGTGGTATTGTTCTTACTCCGTCACCAAACGGATAATAAGGTATGGCTGAATGTAATTTAATCAACAAGTTAACCTCAAATTGACAGATAATAAAGAAAATAGGATTTGATAGCGAGGGTTAAATTTATAGCTCAATTTTGATTCACAGTTTTCAGTTTAAACATCGCCTGTTTGTTTGAGATGACAAGTAATATGTAGATGAATGAATTTTTAAAATCGATGTAGTGATTTAGGCGTAAAAGTATAAAAAACAAATTCGCATTTTTTTTTTTTTATAAAAGACACACTAAGAAAATGATCCTTATATTACGGGAGACTTTATAGGCATAATTAACGGACACAAATAACAACCAGACTCAAAGTAACAACTTGTGGGTTGCACAAAGTCACATCCTTTTTTTTTGGGGGGTGGGCTACGATCAGCGCATCCACCTAAAATCACTACGTCATCAGGGCAGTCAATCATAGGATTGAAATAATTTTTGGATGTATAACATCTAGCTGAAGTCACAACGGGTAGACCACATCGCTCGAAGAATCAACAACTGCTGACAAAGAAACTTTATCGAGTGGCGACCACGTATCGGACGACCCAGTGTAGAACGCCTAACACTAGATGGACTAAGACACTGGTGAAAGTTGCTGGGTGGGCATATTGGATGCAAGCGCCATAGGACTGAACTTTGTGGCGAAACATGAGGGAGGCCTACGTCCAGCAGTGGACGGCGATAGGCTGAATTATGATAATGAACACCTATAAAACCATCATCATCATCTCAGCTTATATACGACCCACTGCTGGGCTCGAGCCTCCTCCACGATAAGAGAGAAATTGATCTACTATACCACGCTGTTCACACGGGTTTCATTTCGAGTTTTCTTTTTCTTACATATATACTATCTGTATATTATAATAGTTTGCAGCGTTCATGGTCACGGGCGGTCTAAGATGTCTCGCGTCCAACAAGAAAATTGCAGAAAATTTATAATTATCTACTACTAAATTATATATCCATACTAATATTATAAATACGAAAGTGAGGATGTTTGTTTGTTTGTTTGTAACGCTTTCACGCTTAAACCACCGAACCGATTTCAAAAATTCTTTCACCAATGGAAAGCTATAACATCAGGGAGTAACATAAGCTATATTTTATCCCGGTATTCCCACAGAAACGGGAACTGCGCCGCGAGTAAAGCGACTGAAACCGAAGCGAAGCTAAGGCGGGTCGCTAGTACTATATAATTACTAAATTTATAATTATCTGCAGAAAATTTATAATTACCTAATTTCTGTATCGGTTAGATAAATATAAATTTTCTGCAAAAACGATGACTTGTTGGACGTGAGACATCTTAGTCCGCCCGTGACTGTCAGGCAATCAAAAATCAAATACAAACGCGATAAAATCCGTAAAGTAGTTTTATTTAAAATGTGTAATACTCGCGTAAACATCAGAAATCATTAGCGTAATAGTCTTTTACGTCACCCACAGAGAAGAAAGTGGGTGGTAAATTGTATTCCTACTCCTAGAGTAGGAACACGTTATTATTAGAATATATTCCATATATAATGTAACTAAAATCAGTAAGTCAAGAGTCAGTGTTTATAACATCAATCTTGTTTTTGTGTCGTGACACTGTAGTACGTAAAAAGCGATAATAAGAACTGAGACTCGAAATATAAGCCTATTAAGTTAATGATACGGAAAATTCTCATCGCTCACCTACGCGTTTTGTGGAAAATTACACGTAGAAATAAACGTATATATTTATTTATATACTATATATATATATGTACTATACATTTCAGCGCATATTCCACCACCACTATTAGCCGCTGATATTCTATAATATGGCAGGGCAAATAAAATTTACTATGACGCGTTGATGCCCGTCTATCTCATTGACAAAGAATCCTTTTTTTAATTTTTATCGCTATTTTATTCTTTAGTCGTCTTTTACAATAACTGAAGGAGGTTATATACGTTATCGTCAAATGCGATAAAATTCGTAAAAATATGTAGGTTTATTTATAATTAACTAGCAACTCGTCCCTCGCTTTGCTTCGGTTTCAGCCGCCTTACCCGCGTAGTTGGGGACTGCCGATAGAAGTGAGAACTAAGTAACTTTGTCGTCGACCAATTAGATTGTTATTTTTTGATTATTTTTGATTTGAAAAGAACTGTTAATGAACAATTAAAAATTTTATCGTTGATCATAAACACTTCTTTATAAACCAAAAATAATTCGAATATAATAATCTCAATTAATATAATTTAGGTTATAACTAATGTTTTTTAGAAAATTTGTAGTCCAATATTTTCAACAAAAGTTAAACACCATTTCAAATTTAACGCTTGGTGTTTGTCGATTTGAAAGCAAAGAGCAGGCGCGCATGCGCTACACGCATATTCGCATAAGTGCCCTGCGCAGTCTTACGAATTTTCGGTCAGGTCACGTGTCCTGACGCGAGTTTAACATTTTTTACACACCCAAAAAATGCACAACGCCGCTAAAGAAGTTTTCACTTCAATAAACCGCAAAATCTATTTATATTTTTATTTCATTTATTCATACAAATTGAATAGTAACCAGCATAGTATCTATATAAAACATAAGCTAAAAATCACAGAACGAATTATGTTTATACTTCTGATTAACCCTTCGGGTATAAAGGTGTCAAGCTAATAAAAAATAATAATTAATTCTAACTCCATTTTGAATCAAACTCGCTTTACAAATAATGAATATACAGCGCGTCATGACGAGGCGTGACGTCAAAATAAATTTAAAACAATAACGTCAGGTAACTAGGCAGGATTAGAATGAAAAAAATATATATAACCACCTGTTGTTACGTTCATTAATCATTGAACAAATTTATCTTTATAAAGGACGACGGCTTGGTATAATGAGTCGTAAACATTTTTGATAATAAAATAAACAAGAGTAATAAGTTCGAAGTTTTTTGTTTTTATGCTTGTACTGTTTCGAGTTCGGGGGGGTTCTTTATAATGGGCTTTTTCCCCAGTTTCTTATTGTGGGTTTTATTGCGTTATTATTGTAAATGTTATCGGCTGTAGGTGTTGCTGTTAAACTTTTTTGAATGTTCATGTAATTTGTTGATATATAAATAAATTTATTTAACTTTTTACAAATTACAGGATTTTCTTTATAATGGAATTTTGTGTGTATTTTTGTTGCTTTATCTTCGTTATTGAAGTGAAATTTTTTTTAGCGCAACGCACACCGATTTTTTGGTAGGCGGTGAGACTGATCCGTCACGCTTCGAGGTGAAAGGTTCAATCGGGTGAACTCGGGACCGCCGAGTGTACCCGAGCCGGAAAGATACAGTCAGTTGCTCTTCAATGCTGTATCGTTGTGTTTACTATATTCGATTTATATGTAGTAATTGTTATTATTTTTATATATAAGATTGGCTAATGATGTAAATGATTTTTGGAAATGAACATTTTTTTAAAGTGAAAACTGCTATAGGTAGTGTACAGGCGTAGTCTGGGCTAGTGGACTAACGCCGTGTTTGACAGAAGAACCTAAGGTTATAGTTTGATGTACCTAAAGCCCTTAAGTTCCTAGCCTATATGATGGGATACCTGCACCGCGCTACCTAAGGTGACAGGTAGATGTGAGATGGATGTTTGGGTGGAGGATTGGTAATTCTCACTGCCAGTCAAACAGACTCACTTGACTGATCAGAACTGACGGCCAAGGGTGTCTTGGCCACAGTGAGATGGAGGTTTGGGTGGAGGATTGGTAACTCTCACTGCCAGTCAAGCAGACTCACTCGACTGGTCAGAACTGACGGCTAAGGGTGTCTTGGCCACAGTGAGAGGGATGTAAATGAGAGATGAATAAATTCAAATCTGATTTATTTTACACAATGTACACCTTATATACTACTTATTGCTAATACACACATATACCATTTTGTGTTAGTGTGTCGTACGTGTAAAGTATAACGCAGTGTCTTTAATCATGTCAGTGCTAATTTTGCAAATTTGAATGTTGACATGCTTTACTTGTATGTTGACATGCTCTACTTTTGAGTTTGCTGCGTTGCATGTTCAATGTGCATTGAACAGGTAGATTTTAATGGGGAGTAAATTTAAAGACCGTCAAGAAGCATATATGCCAGACTACTAATCACTAGTCACATCAAGGTAAATTAGTTAACACTACCCTAACCAATAATTATTTTTAAGTTTTCCTTCTTGTGTAGTGATATTATCGACTTATATCCCTTAATTTGTACGATACTAACAAGACTGATGATGATGATGACGATAGGGAAATGGATTATTTGCATTCATTTATTATAGAAAAACCCTAAGGTATTTACATATAGTCAATTTTAATATTTTGAATTAAATTAATCCAATAAACTACCATTACCTAAGGTGACGGAGAAAGAATGCAATTCACCACTCCCTTTCTTGCCCGTGGATATCGTAAAAGTCGATTAAAGTATATAATATGTATATATAACATCTATAGTAATAGATCAATTTCCCTCCCATTGTGGAGGAGGCCCGAGTCCAACAGTGGGACGTATATGAGCTAAAATGATGATGATGATGAATAAACTACCACTGAATCGGAATTTGACTACCAATGAAGTAAGAATTACAGTTAGAAACTAAGCGTCTTTTTTAATTATTATTTTTACATAATTTGATTTTGTACACTATACACAACATGTTTAATATGTAAGTAAGTATTATATCAAGTGTAATGCCCTTCAAACCATAATATAATATCGTCATCGTCGTCTCAGCTCAAACATGTCCCACTGCTGGGCTTGAGCCTCCTCCTCAATAGGAGCGAAATTGACCTGCTATATGCTGGTCAGACATGTTGGTATAGGGGTTTTATTTCGAATTTTCCTTCTCTTGCACAGATGTTATATGCATATTATATCCCTTAGACGTCTTTATGATATCCACGGGCAAAATAGGGAGTGGGGAATTGTATACTTACTCCTTCATCACACGGAAAGAATATAATATAATTCTCATAATGAAAAAGATTACGGCTAGATCGGATTCCAGAAGCAGCACGATCACGAGTTAATTACTAAAACGTTCCATACAAAGGGCTTTAAAACTAAATGCTTAAGATTAAATGCGATTTGCCATTTAATAGGCGAAAATAGGAAATAAGGTACCTTATAGTACTCCACACTGACTTTTCATCGCCCCTATCGACAAAAGGGTATGTAATTGACCATGGCTGTTAAAAAGGGGTTTTAAGAACAAAAGCTGTAAAGTAAAAAAAAAGAACCCAAAACAGTCATGAAGTCTGTCGACGGAAGGGCAAACTTAGAACTGTGAAAAAAAAACCGTTTTTGTTTTGGACAATCAAATTTATATTATGTTTGTAAATTTCTAACATGTTGTAAATTTATATACAATATTTATGTTTGATTTTAAATTAAAATTTGTTATTTAGAACTTTTTATATTTGGTTTTCGTATGGTGACAAAGTAAGAATACAATTCACCACTCCCTATCTTACCCGTAGATGTCGTAAAAGACGACTAAGGGATATAATACTCATATAACATCTATGCAAGAGAAGGAAAACTCGAAATGAACCCTTATACCAGTCTGTCTGACCAGCATGGTAGAGTAAGGTCAATTTCCCTCTTATTGTGGAGGAGGCTCGAGCCCAACGGTGTGACGTATATGAGTTGAAATGTTGATGATTGATGATAATATTTCGTTTTGACATTTTTCGGCATAGATATGGTGATTTTGACATAACTACAGACATAGTTTTAGTGATGGCACGTTGTCGGGCTGGTCAAGGCTGGACATTAAGGATTCGGTACCAATGGTTGGCCTAATGGCCAAGGGGTAGGTAGGAATATGGCGGGTTTTGGTGCGTCTGCCCTAACAAAAAAAAAAGCGTTAATACGTCACATGACCAATTCAATGGCGACTTACATGAATTTACTTCTCATTCAAACCTATCTGAAATAGTAACTTCAAAAATCTATATTAAGTTCAATTGGAATGAAGTAAATGGTCAGCAGTATATCAGCTGGTCAAAGTAGAGCCCGTCTTAATTAACCTGGTATGTACTGGTGTTCTGTGCCGACAGCTCTGTATAAACAGCTACAGAGGAACAACGTGCGTGTAGTGCAAAAGGCAAATAGACACATTGAGATATTGCGGCTTCGTGCAACATTTCAGACACAATATAGACGAATTACAGTAGTTTCATTCAGTATTAAAATTAACAGTATTTAAAAATAAGCCTCTGTGGTTACGGTTAAGAATATAATTCACTACTAAGGGATATAATCGTCATTATCATCTGAGCCCATATACGTCCCACTGTTAGGCTCGAGACTCCTCCCGAATAGGAGAGAAATTGACCTACTAAAACAAGATGGTCAGACATGTTGATTAGGAGGTTTTCCTTCTCTCGCAGAGGTGTTATATGCATATTATATCCCTCAGTCGTCTTTTAGGACATCCACGGGCAAGATAGGAACTGGTGAATTGTATTTTTACTCCGTCACCACAAGACTAAGGGATATAATATGCATATAACATTATGCAAGTGAAAATAAATTTAAAATAAAACGTTATACCAACATGTTTGACTAGCATGGCATAGCAGGTTAATTTCCCTCCTATTGGGGAGGCTCGAGCCCAGCAATGGGACGTGTATGAGTGGAGACGACGAGTCGACGAAAATAAGTCAATGATCAGAGTGTGATCCTAGAATGTTGCCTTCGCTACTAAGTTCATGTTTGGTCATCGTGCTATGGAGAGGGTTATGCTCAGAATTTTTCATCATCATCATCAGCATTTCAGCTTATATACGTTCTACAACTGCGCCGAAACCTCCGTTGCAGTGGGAGGGAAAATGACTTACTATACCATGCTGGTTAGACGGTTTCGTATAGGGTTTTACTTGGAATTTTTCTTTCTTTTGTACAGATTTTTATATGCATATTTCATCCCTTAGTAATCTTTTACGACAACTTTTACCCACAAGGGTTGATGCAACATATTCTAACTCTATCACCACACGGAAAGGAGCTTTATACAAAATGTAAGCCGTAATACGGTAATCCGTAGATAACAGTTGTACTCGACGTAACTCGAAGAATCAGCATACTGAAATGGTAATTGACAGACTGCAACGCTCGTCGAACTAATAGCTGTTCTGATTAACACCCTCGTGAAGTGATGTTCAACAGTGGATGTGAAAAGGCTGATGGATGGATGGATAAATTTAAATTATCATGAAACGGACACATATTGGATTAAGTAGACTGAAATTTTGTGCCGCAGATCATTTGATTTGACAATACGAGATGGAGGTAATTCAAATTCGACAAAAGACAGTCACAATTATGAATTAAAAATTCATTAAAGAAGAATTAATAAAATAGATTCGATCCACAATAATAGTTAAAGATTATTTTAGAAATCATAAAACTTTTACTAAGATAAAGTAAGCCGCCTTTTAAAAATCATTAGTAATTGAGCATCACGTCCTCTGAGTTTTCTTGCCGGATTTCTTTTTCAGTGTGGCCGTGTTCTGAGCCGTCGGTAGTATAGTTAAAATATAATATAGTTAAAATAACAAATTATCATAATATAATAATTAATACAAATTAATGTTTAATAATTACTAACTTTCCGTGTGGTGACGGAGTAAGAATACAATTCACCACTCCCTATCTTCCCCCTGGATATCGTAAAAGACGACTAAGGGATATATTATGCATATAACATCTATGCAAGAGAAGGAAAACTCGAAATGAAACCCTATACCAACATGTCTGACCAGCATGGTATAGTAGGTCAATTGCCCTCCTATTGTGGAGGTGCCTCGAGCTGAATAGTGGGACGTATATGAGCTGTGATGATGACGATGAGGAGATATGAAAGCGTTGGTATTATTCCTAGCCGTGGCCACACAGCGTTATATTTAAGTTAAACTTCTGTAATAATGTTACAATGATTCAGGTGATATAATATTAGCATATTACGTAAACATTACGGCTTTATTAAATACAGTGTAGACAAACTGTATGTTCAGATGTTGCTTCAAACTGTATCATAGAGACCACTTACATAAAGTTTATTCATTAAAATTATATGATATCAATAGATACATTGAAATAATAACGCCCTTTTGATGTTGGTAGGTATGACGATGATGAGGAAAATTATTTTGTAATGGATAATAGGATTTTTTTCCGTGTGGTGACGGAATAAAAATATAATTCAACACCTTCTCTCATACCTGTGGGTGTCGTAAAAGACGACTAAGGGATATATTACTCATATGACACCTATGCAAGATATGGAAAACTCGAAATAAAACCCTATACCAATCTGTCTTACCAGCATGGTGTAGTAAGGTCAATTTCCCTCCTATTATGGAGGCTCGAGCCCAGCAGTGGGACGAATATGAGCCGAAATGATGATGATGATAAAAGGAATTCCGTGTAGTGACGGAGTATGAATACAATTTAACAACTCCTTTCTTGCAAGCGTGTGTCGTAAAAGACGACTAAGGGATATAATGTGGATACAACAAGTATATAAGAGAAGGAAAACTCGAAATGAAACCTTATTACACTTATTACACGTTTCATCAGCATGCTATAGTGGATATAATGCCCCCATAATGAAGGTGGTTCGAGCTCAAAAGTGGAACGTATGTAGGCTGAGATAATGTGGGTTAAAGTTCTATGTGTGGCAAACATTTTTCGACCACCAAACAAATGAAATAAGTAATTATACTATTTCCATTTCTTTATTTTCTCGATGACAGCTCCTGTGAAAACTTGAACGAGCGTCTTTTTTACATTATGTATACATTATTTAATAAAAATATGACGCTTACGCGCGTACAAGGTCATAGCAGAGTCGGAGAAACTGATAGGGATTGAGCTATCGATAAACGTAACACGATAAGAGACCTGATATTTTTTTACAAAGTGTAAGAAACTAAACTATTGCCGGATAATTTTCTACAAATTTATTAACTAATATTACATTTCATTACAAGATGTAATTATATTATGTTGATTGTTTATTTATTTATTTTAATCAAAATCTGATGAATCGCCACTATCACTCGATGAGCTCTCCTCAACATTTACTATAAGTTCCTGTATTTCTATATTATCTAATGCCACATGAATTTCCCAATCCGACGCTATAATGTTTTGGGTTCTTCTCAGAATTTTTTCCCAGTGTTCGGCGGTTACTTCCGCACATGCATTTTTTAATAAATCTAACATTTTGTTTGCCGTAAAAGAGGGATGGGTATTGTTTCGAGCGGCGTGTCCTTTGATTTGTGCCCATATTAGTTCTATAGCATTGTACTGGCAATGATACGGCGCAAGTCGAAGAACCCAATGACCACATTCGGCAGCTATTTCGTCGGTAATATATGTATCTTTTAGGGAGGCTTTTTTAGATTTTAAAATATTCACTAATTGTACTTTTAATAAAGTATCATCCACATTTTCGCCATGACGTTTGAGCCAGTCAATTATCTCTTGTTTTTTATTGGCCTGCGTCGGCATTTTATCAATTTGTCTAGAGTGATATGTAGCGTTGTCCATAATAATTATCGACGGTTCTTCCAGAGATTGCACCATTTCTTTGAACCATCCTTCGTAAATCTCCGCGTTCAATTCTTCGTGGTAGTCCACTGTTTTCTTGGATTTAAAGGCCAGTAAAGCATCTGACACGAATCCTTTCGTAGACCCTGCATGTCATATGATAAGGCGTTCACCTTTTCCCATTGGCACTGAAGTAGTGGAAGCGGCGGTGTCGTCAGTCCAGTTCTTCGATACTGTGTGGTTTGCATTTAACCAAGTCTCGTTAGTGAAAATAACATTTGACCAATCTGATATCTTTTTGGCTTCGCTCAAAAATTCGCAGCGAGCCATAGCAACGTCGTGACGCTCCATCAATATTTTACGTTTGTCCGATTTTTTATAAGAAAATCCAATTTTCAAAACTAAGCTTAATGACGATTTTTGGCCGTGGAACAAACCACGCTCACGTAAAGAAACAACAAGTTTTTTAAGTGTTGGAATTTCTTTGCGCAAATAATAGTCATATATATGACGACGAATAGCGTCAGCGTCGAAGTTGTCAACCGATGTCACACGACGTGATTGGCGTTTCTTCTTCGGCGTACGAAGCTTATTTGCTTGCATGCCGCTTGTACCGTAAGCTTCGGTAGTAATTTTTGAAACAGTAGGTCCACTAATTCCTAATGCGGCCGCAACACGCTCTCGCACTTGCGACAGTGGTAATAGCGGGCCACCATTTTGATATTCTGCTTCAAAGTAATTACGAACCTTGATCACCAGTTCTCTCGCCTGACTTTTCAGAACAGATCCTTTAGGCATTTTGATATTTGACAGCTGGGCAGCAATCAACACGGAGGAACACAAAATACACAATGTAACGTATGGATAATGTGAAAAAACTCAGCGAACAGAAATGTAGTGACCATATAGCACGACCGTCTTGTTGCGAGTGACAGATTAAAACAAATACAAAATGGCGGTGGGTCATTGAGTGTTCCCAGCTTGAAAAAATATATTTGAATGTTTTTGTTGAATTTGTCTTTGTTCAAAACATATATGCGATCGATATCATTACTTATTTGGTCACAACACTACAACTATCAAATTTGAACTGTCATCGAGAAAATAAAGAAATGGAAATAGTATAATATTAGTTTAGCTATTACCGATATAAATCAAATGTTCACTGCATTACCATCTTATATAATTTATAAGCGACTCACCTGAACGCGAATTAAATAATTCTGCCTTTGATATTAGCTTATTGTGAAATTATAATTAATTTGTAAAGGATTTATGTGCTTTATAGATTTATATTCGGATATTTCGGAAGTTTAGTGATATCGTGGAGTATAATCATCATCATTATATCAGACCATAAACGTTTTAATGCTGGATCAGGCCACCTCCATCATGGGAGGAAAATTGACCTACTATTACACCGTGGTTAGCATTTTTTTTTTTGGGTGGGCTGCGATCGGCGCACTGTTCGCACCACTCCGTCCGGGGCAACAGAGGGGCGTAAGCACACACACCCGCAATCCACCCGTGACACTAAGTCGCCTTCGTCGTTGGACCGACCACCGGAGCAGGGTAACTTGACGTCAGTGGTGGGCCCGACGGAATACCCCCTTGAGGGGTACCCTCCCATCGACCGACGTCCCCCTCTCGGGGAGGACGTCGGTCTTTCCTCACGCGGTCGGCCTCTCGGCGGGTGACGGACTAATTCCCCGATCCAGTCACCCGCGGCCTCGGCTAGATGTGTTAGCATAGGGTTTTATTTAGAGTTAAATTTCTCTTATATAGATATTCCATGCATATCATAGCCATTCCCGTTAGGCCGCACGTCCTTCTCAAATTTTGCAGTTTAATTAATTTTTTCATCATTTTTATTTTATTTTCATCTGGTACCATTTGGGTCAACGATTACATTCCCAAGGAGGGTTGACGTCAGGCAGACGGCCGGTCATAAAAGTCATTGCCGAAACTTTTTGCAATATGTCAAAACAGATGACATATTGCGTCGACCCCAAGTAATTGGGATAAGAGCAAGATGATGATGATGATGAATTAATTTTTTCATCATTATCTCCGCTCACTTCTGGGCTCGATACTTCGCCATGGAGGAATATTGTCCGATGTTATACATATATTATATCCCTTAGTCGTATTTTAGGACACCCACGGCCAAGGGAGTGGTGATTTAGATTCTTACTTCATCACCATATCTTTATAAATGGTGAAGGAGTAATGATACAATTCCCCACCGCTTTTATTACCCATGGGTGCTGTAAAAGATGACTAAGGGATATTATATGTATGTAACTTCTATGCACAAGACAGGCAACTCGAAATATAACGCTATGCTACATCTGACCAGCGCAGTATAGTAGGTCATTTTACCTTTTATTGTGGAAAACGATCGAGCCCAACAGTGGGACGTATATGAGCTGAGATATATCTATCCAGGAGTTCATAGACGTCCACTGTTGAATATTGGCCTCCCCCCTAGACAAACAATATTCCTTATTGAATTACAAAAAAGAAACATTCTTTGTACACTGACCTTAATCAGTAGTATAATTTGTTGAAAATAGTCGAAGATGAACTGTAACGCCTAACTAGGCCGAGTCTGGTATCCTAGACATTAGTGCCAGTATTCGGATGCCACCCGGAATGGTCCTGTTCCACTACCATCTAGTATAGCCCTCTCCATATCAAATTGAGCGACTTTCAGCTTTTTATGAGGTTGATCTTTAGAGACCACGTTTCAGTGCCGTATGTAGTCGCTAATAACATGAACTGGTTGTAAACCCTTGTTTTCATACATTGCAGACTGTATTGTACGCGCATCCCCTTAAGTTTTCGCAATAAATATAATATTAATTTACTGTCCAATTTTGCCATGTGGTGACGGAGGACGGTCAATTCACCATCTCCTATCATGCCCATGGGTGTCGTAAAAGACGACTAAGGGATATAATACGCATATAAAATCTATGCAAGCGTAGGAATACTTGAAACGAAATCCTGTACCAACCTGTCTGACCAGCATGGTATAGTAAGATCAATTTCCCTCCTATTGTGAAGAAGGTTCGAGCCCAGCAGTGGGAGGTAGACGCAGAAACAATTCCACAGCAGAAATTTACAATAATTTTGAACGCCATTTAAATGTGTACAAAATATTTGATTGCAAATACATTTAATGAGATAAAGGTGATTGGTGAGCGTTTAACTATTAATGCATTCGCGATTGAATACTGTTTCAATTAGTCGATCAATCAACACGTATTGTCCATAGTGCTGGCGGTACATTTATCGCAAATTATACGCGTCATACACAACAATTTACAGTAAAATTTTTTAAACCAACTATTCTTCATTCTTTATCATTTCAAGCTGTCGCCCTCCACTGCTGGGCATAAGCCTCCCTCATTCACCACAAAGTGTGGTCCTGCGACACCTGCATCCAACGACGCCCAGCAACTTTCATTAAGTTCTTTTTATTGCCGATGGTGGCACACGAGTAAGCAGCATACCTGATGGTAAGTGATACTGCCGAACATAGCCCTCTGCAATACCAAGGACACAGCCAGGCCGTTGCCTACCGTATTTTTTTTTTCCCTTTTTTTTTATGGGTGATCTATGGTAAGCGCATGCGCGGTACATTCCATCCGGGGCGATGAAAGGACGGCGCGCGGGCCCATAGCTCACTCACGGCCACGGCCTCGGCTAGGGCAGCATTAGACGCAGATACTCGCGCCTGCGCCGCCCGAGTCGCCGGTGGCGGAACGTGTCGCCGAATAGGAGTTCTACTCGCACACGATCCGCCGCCTCCTTCTGTGAGATTACGGCCTCACAGAAGGCTGCGACCGCGTCCCAATTCCTGACGCTATCGAGCATCTTCCTGGCGATGGTCGGCAGCGTCAGGTCGGCACCGATAATCGCGACGAGTTCACGGCGCTTCCCCTCCCACGCAGCACACACCTCGAGCGTGTGCTGCGCCGTGTCCTCGTTGCAATTGCAGTGGTGGCAGGACGGTGTGCTCTCCCTCCTGACAATCTTGTGCAGGTACTTCGCGAAGCAACCATGCCCCGTCAGCACCTGCATCAGTCGGAAGGAAAGCACCCCGTGCATCCACTCCAACCACTCCATCAGCACCGGCCGGAAGGCCTCGACGGTCCTGACAACGTACCGAGGGCTCTCCAGCCGGACTGCCCAATGGGCAAATCCCTCCAACCACCCATGGCCTTTTCGACATCTTGGTCATACAGGCCGAATCATCAAGTGCACACCATGCTCATTGCGTAAGTATGCACATGCTTCTTGAATCTCTACAAGTTATTTAACTTCCTTCATCCTTGTCCCTGTGTCCTTCTCCCTGTATAGCTAGGGCGGACAGCACACGGTACGACTTCGTCGTCCGCGGTATTCCTACTAGCTAGCCACATTTACCCGCTACTCTGGCTGCCATCTTGGCTTATCCTGCCAACCTGGTCTTCAAGCCGGCGGGCCTTGTACCAGGCGTACGCGAATTCCCGTAACTGCCGGTAGTTCGCCTCCGAAGCCACGAGATCCATGTAGTATACCGGACCTTCTCCGTCGCGATGTATCCCCGAGAGCATGCCCGACCTAATCTCATCATAGAGGGGACATGTCCACAGAACGTGGTGCATGTCCTCATCCCCTTCGCCGCAGCTACATTCCGCGTGAGCCCCTAGCCCTAAATCATACAGCCGCCTGCGAAAGCACCCATGACCCCCCAGCAATTGGGAGGTTTCATAGTCCGGCTCGACCCAAGTCGCCTTGAGGCAAGCTGCCACATCCGGGAAAAACCGATACGTCTCCCTCCTCCTGTCCTCGCGATCCCACCGCGCCTGCCACTGAGCAACGACATCCGTCCATATAGCCCTCCGCCTATCCCGATATTCCTGCCTAATCGCGTCCTGGCGCGCCGCCGCCGCTCTCCCAGCACGGATGACCTCCAGGTCGGCCGGCAGTACCCCACCGATGACCGGAAGGGCAGCCGTACTGGTCATGCGATACGCCTTGGTGAGCAGAACGAGTGCAGCCCTCTACGAGCGTAACAACGCGCTCTTAACCGCGTAGAGACCGGCTCTATGGAACCATACATCTGCAGCATACGCAATCGTCGCCACATATATCCCGTGGTACAGGGTCTTAAGGGCCCTGTAGCGAACACCCCACGAAGACGCCGAAATGCGGGCCACCTTGCCAAAGCAATTGGCCGCTCGCTCGCCAATCGAGTGCGCATGCTGCGTGAACGACATACCCGCTTCCAGCACCACCCCCAGAACAGTAGTCGACCCGACGTTCCTAACGGGGCTCCCCCCAAGACGTATTGTGGGTGGCTTCTGGAGCCGCCCCCTCAGCGTCATACTAGCTGACTTAGCCGGGGAAAGGTCCAGCCTATTTCGGGCCCCCCACTCTCCGACGGCCTGTAAGATGGACGCCGCGTTGGCCTCAATGCCCGCCCTGGAGTTTGTCCCAATCAGTACCGTCAGGTCGTCGGCGTACGCTACCATTCTGGTCCCCCCCGGAAGCGGTAGCCGAAGCAGGTCGTCCATGAGCAGGTTCCACAGAGCCGGCCCCAGAACCGAGCCCTGCGGACATCCCATAGTGGAGGTCTTCCACACCACCTGGTCACCCGCATCCATACCCACGCGCCGACCAGCGAAGTACCCAGACAACATCCGATAGATATTGCCCGGGCATCCCCTGGCCTTCGCCTTCAGCAAGATCATGGGCCACCAGGCATTATCGAAGGCCCCCGAGATGTCCAGGAAGATAGCCTGCAGGTATTTAGTGTCTGCTGCCCAATGGGCAATGACGTCTCGGCGGGCGTCGACCCGCCAGGCGGTGATCTCTTGTAACGAGACCATACCGCCGCGGGCGCGCATTTACGTCACCCGCCGGTAAATTCCGGTGAGCATCTCAGCCTCCAGGTCCCACGGGGGAGTTCCGGCCAGGAGGCACGCTGCCTCCGTCGCCACCGTGCGGTAACCGCGTATGGCCCTGATCGCCTTGACCCTCTGTGGTCGCCACAACAGGGCCCTCAGACGGAGGGTCAGGGACCCTGCCCACACCGGTGTGCCGTACAGGGCCATCGACCGGATCACCCCCGCGTACAGCTGTCGGCACGTAGCGCTGGGTCCGCCCACATTCGGCATCAACCACGAAAGGGCGGACGCCGCGCCGACAAGCCGGGGAACAAGCCGATGGAAATGCTCCCGGAACCAAAAATGCCCGTCGAGCACCAGGCCCAAGTACTTCATGTGGGCCTGGATGCTGATGGTAACTGACTTCACGGTGATTGAAGCGCTGGCGGGAGGCCCGGTGGTACGAAGGCCATAAAACAAAAGGGCCTCCGTCTTTTCCAGGGCTAACCTCAACCCCAGCGCTTCGATCCGCCTGACAATCTCCTCCTTCCGAGAGTTGCCAGGCGTGCCGCCTCCTCTAGCGTCCCACCCCGGGCTGTGACGAGTGTATCGTCGGCGTAGCAGGCCGTTGCCTACCGTGAAGAAAATCCTATTCTTAAACCTCTTTTAAAGCAGGACATGTCATGGTACTCGGCAAACACAGCAGCAGGTAGTTCATACCATCGCAATACAAGGCTTATTTTCTTAATGCAGGACCCCGCAAAAACACCCATTTGTAATAATGAGCATCTATTTGTTTTGCTTTCATAAATTGAACGTAAACGAACTAAAAGACTGTAATATTTATTAACTCGTCTAAATTGTTCCCGAAGGCGTATTACAAAATAGGTCACGGTTAAAACAGTAGCAATTAGCTGAATCCACGCGTCAGCATTATGAGTTATCTCAATACTTAAAAAAAGCCTGAGGGGGTGCTGTTAAATTATAAAATAGACAAAGTAATTTGCGTCACCTTACATTTTACAGTTTCCTTTGTATAAGGTAACCATAATTCCCGTTTTGAATGGTACAGTTCCATTTTCAAGTTGTCTGTCCCGTTCGTGCCCATTGCAAACAGAAAATAAATTATTGTTTCCAAAAATATTTCATATGGTCACGGAGCAAAAGAACACTTCTCCACCTCTATCTTACCCTTGGGTGTCGTAAAAGATTACTAGAGGACGTATTTTGCATATAAAATCTGTGCAAGAGGTAGAAAACGCGAAAGATAACCCGATAAGATAAGATTGTAGAGGCAACTCGAGCCCAGCAATGGAAGGTAGGATATAATGATGATGAATAAATTATCATTTATTATACTGAGACGTATAGAGACGTGTTCCTGTTTGTTTTTAGATTAAAATCCATAGTTTTAGCTAATTCTGCCAAACTTTTTAAGTGTTCTTATTTTTTAGCTGTTATTTTCATATTTTATCTCTTTCTGCAATTAATCCGTTTTAACATAAAAATTACAGTATAAATAATATGGTCACATTACGTTTGTAGAACGTTAGGGTGTCCATGGCCGCTGAAACTCGCGAATGATCCTGTTTCAACAAAACAATGGGGGTGGTGATTAGCTTTTGTTGTAACTTCGTCACATATTTTGCTTGTTATTGTTTGTAAGCAAGTTATTTTGATGTTTTGTCACTTTCATACGAGCTTCATCTTCATTTCAAACTACGCTAACATGTATTGAGTTATTATTTGAATGGTATTCTAAGTTTGATGATTATTTTTGACTCGGGCAGACAATTATTTATGTGGACCACAATTTATTATACTTAAGTTAATTATTTATTGATGTTGTATTGATTGATATTGTATTGATGTTGCGCTGTATGGTAGCGGCTTCGAATACTACCAACCCTTGACTTGCTCGTGGGTATCGTAAAAGACGACTAAGAGCCCTAGATTGACACGGACCAACTCCATCTGGTACCATTTGGGTCAACGATTACATTCCCAAGGAGGGTTGACGTCAGGCAGGCGGCCGGTCATAAAAGTCATTGCTGAAACTTTTTGCAATATGTCAAAATAGATGACATGTTGCGTCGACCCCAAGTAATTGGGATAAGAGCAAGATGATGATGATGATGAATTATTTATTGATGTTAAATGATTCTAAATATAATCAGAATTTAAGGTAGTAATCTGAAGCGATATAAATCCTTACTAATATTATAAATGCGAAAGTAAGGATGCTTGTTTGTTTATTTCTTTGTTACGCTTTCACGCTTAAACCACCGAACCGATTTCAAAAATTCCTTCACCAATGAAAAGCTATAATATCAGGGAGTAACATATGCTATATTTTATCTCGATATTCTCACGGGAACGGGAACTACGTCGCGGGTAAGGCGACTGAAACCGAAGCGAAGCGAGGGCGGCCACATAATATTGATATTACGTTATTTAAGTGCTGTTGTTTAAGTGTTGTGTTGTTGTTGTTGATAATATGATATCTTAGAATAATAACGTATAGAAGGATAGTGTCAGTACTTCGAACTTTAAAAATTTGAATCTAAAAATACTAGTGGCGGGCAGACGATTATACACGTACACACGGAAACCACTATACAAATTATGAAATCAAATTTTGTTTTTATTAACATAAATCGTCGAAATACTTCTAAAAATAATGTTAAAAACCTTTTTATGTTTTTCGAATGTGTTGTGGCACCATTTGAATGCACAAGCCGTCATAATTACCTATTTATATTTTAAGAGTTGCGTACGTTCGTGCAGTGCAATGACTTGTACATTACGGGACTGTTCCGGCGTAGGCTCCATTAGGCTCCAATTGAAATGCCTCACTTTTTGTGCGTGGACTTACCTTCTATATGTTATTATTCTAAGTATGTTATATTGATAATATATCGACTGCACAGATGGTATGATGATTAAGATTTTAACCTATAGTAGTAGCTTAATATGATAGTGTCAGTGTCATGGATTCCATTCCCACGGAGGACAATACTCAATGCGTTTCACAAATAGCTGATTGGAGTATGGGTCTATTTAAATGTTTGTAAAGTCCCTCATAATACTGGGACTATTTTCTTAGTACATGGTGTTGTCTTTCGTCTAGTCGTCTTTTACGACATCCACGGGCAAAATAAATAGAGACTGGTGAATTGTATTCTTACCCCGTCACCACACGGATAGAATATATATTCATAATTAAAAGTAATTTCTACATTTTGTACAATGAATATAGTATAATACATAACTATGGGAATGTGTTCTTAACTTTATGCATATGCATATACAGAGATGAGGTTAAATATAAAAAATATTTGTTGCGAAAATTGCTGTAAAAACTGTACTATGAAACGTGTATTAAGCATTCTTAAAGAACCTAATACATAATACTATTGAGTGCTAGACTTTAAAGTAATGACTATTTTAGATAAATATAAAAATACTAGCTGACCCAACAGACGTTGTTCTGTTCAAATAAAATAAAAACAGCGCCACTTACTGGGTCCAATTGTGAATCTAAACTATCCTCGACACCCCTTGAATACACAAAAAAAAATCGTCAAGAGCGGTGTAGCCGTTTAGGAGGAGGTCAATGACATACACACGTAAACAAGAAATATGTATATAAAGATAAGTAAGCAGTGAAATTAATTATCACGTACATTGTTATCAGATTTTAATCCTCGACAAGCAAACGCTCATCGATTTATTGTATATAGAATTTGGATACAATAAATTATTTATAGCCTCAATAAATAATTTAAAAACTGTGCTTTACTAAGTTAGATTTTCAAACATTAATATTTTATTTAGGCTTGCGAATCTTTACAAAAAACATTACTGATTTCTCAATGAATATTTTAATATGAAATTTTTTATATTGCTATAGTTTAAATATTCAGAAATTATTTTAGCAGTCTATCTCGGATTTAGGTTTGTAAAATGTGAATACAAATCATTAATCATCATCGTTATTTAAGCCCACATACGCACCAGTGCTGGTTCGAGCCTCCTTCACAACAAGAGGTCAATTAGCCTACTGTAGCACGTTGGTCTTTATAGTTTGTATAGAACTTTATTTCAAGTATTTCGTTCTTTGCGTGGATGTTATATGCTTATTACCAGTTGTTTTTACTACACCCGTGAACAGGATAGGAAGTGGTGAATTGTATTTTTACTGTGTTATCACATGAAAGTATGAAGCATTGCCACTTATATATATTTATACCCACGTATTCCGTCACATTTACTAAAGTAATAAATATTATTAATAGTTATAAAATCACAGTCCCCGACGAACAAAATCGTAATAGGAAAATGACAATTTTACAGGAGCAAATAAAAACTGAATATCTTGAAAACTATGAAGACTAAAAAGAAGATTCTTTTATCAAAAATAGGGAATATTTTGTTGCACTAGATTTTTACTAAATTTTTATCATAAATTATCTTTATCAGTAAGAAAATTATGAAAATGTCCATTACTGAAATAAGCTATTGAAAAAATTTATGCAAACTAACTTTACGATAGTGTTCGACTGTAATCGCAAATCGGTGTTGCTATAGTAATCGTTCATTATGATATTGTTCTATGGTAAATATGAATATACCTACTTTCTATTCGTAAAATGACATGGCAATCGTATTCGATGATAGAACTGACTTTAATATTATGGTAAACATAAATTACATGCTTATTCAATGATCATTTTTTAGGTGCTATGAAAGGTAAGCAGCAAAGTCACCCGAACGATATTGTGTTGCCGCTTACCGGGTACCGCTCTGTCATTTTTCTCTCGAACAATATGGTAATAGCCGCTTACTCTAAAATGTTGACTTTTGAGATTTGGTTATAGGTTTTTGCGTTATTGATCGTGTAAATTTTTCACTTATGTTATCCGTTGAACAAAAACATAAAGATCATTATTGAATTGATAAATCCAAAAGTATTCATCGCCCGATCATAAAAAAATCTCAATGATTGTAATAGGGTGTGTAGATAACGAATCTTTAATAAACCCGATTCTATCGTAATAGCGATTACCATAGTGTTCGTCGGGGACAGCAAAATATGAATGTAGTAGGAGTAAATTAAAAATAGCATATTTTATAGCCTATCGATGTCTGCAGGTGGACGCAAGCCGTTCCACTAATGGCTGTTAATTAATTATCACTGCGCTAACCAGGCAATTGGAAGCTCGTAGTTGGCGTTATTAATTTCCTTGTAGACTACTGCCTTGGTTCTCTTAGAGTGTTACTTGTGTAAACATTAAAAATTATTTTTCTCTTATTGTGATGTTATCTAAATCTGGGGGCACGCAGTGACCCCGCCAAGTCGAGCAAAAAAGAGTCGGGCAAAACGCAACACTGCCGTAACATACTTTTCTCGAAGCCATTCAGGCCATTTTCGACCCCCTATAACTTTGTTGTTAATAAAGCTAGAAAGCTGAATTTTTAGTAACCTAACAGGCATTGTATACACATTGTGTATTTCAAATTTCATTCAATTTGAACTAATAGTTTAAGAATTATAACTAGTCAAAATTTCGTAATTTTGTCACTCACTGACTGATCAATATTAAAGTGGCACTTCTAGTAGACATAGAAGCTTCAAATTTAGAATGCAATTAGTGCTTAGTATATAAGTGAAGCAAAAATTATGAAACATTATAATTTTCATCCAGTGTCCGAGATACACTAACTACATAAATAATTTTGTAAACCCTTATAAATATATAGGATTACAAAGTTACATTTGCAGTTAATGAAATGTAACTTTGTAAAAAATAAGAATACATTTATCGCCATCATTGGTTCTCTATGGGAATCATAACAACCGGCTAAAGACTGCGCAGATGACGTAGTGGTTAAGATACCAACGTACCGTGCTAGTGTAGCGGGTTCGAATCCCATGCAAGACAACACCTTCGACCTTGTGTCGGTTAATTATATGTTCTTTATGTATGGTGACGAAGTAAGAATACAATTCACCACTCTCTATCTTGCCCGTGAATATCGTATAAGACGACTATAGGATATAATATGCACATACCATCTATGCAAGAGAAGGAAAACTCGAAATGAAACCCTATATCAACATGTCTGACCAGCATGGTATAGTGGGTCAAATTCCCTCCTATTGTGGAGGAGGCCCGAGCCCAACAGTGGGACATATGAGGGCTGCGATGATGATGCGATGTTGAATTATATGTTTGTGAAGTCCCCCACAATATAAGGATTATTATTACCTTAGTGCAAGGCGTTGTCATTTAAAAAAAAGATGCAACAGGAAGGAAAGTGGGCAGCAGCTCTCGCCGGGGAAATGTATGATATCTCACTGCGAAACCAACCCACCTACCAAACGTGTCGACTACGTCATTATTCCTCATAAGGCAAAGAAAAATAAGCTCTAGTCATGGCAACTCTGTTATCCTTGAGAGTCGTTGGATGCAGGTGCCACAGTACCGCACTTTATGGTGAAGCATGAGGGGGGTCTATGTTCTACAGTGGACGGCGATAGGCTGAATGATGATTGGCATAATAGGTGTAGACAGATACGTAGATATAATTATGTTCAAAGAGTATTTGTAAAATGGTCAATCAACTTAATGAAAAAGCAAGAGTGGGACATGTCTTATGAAATTGTACCAAAATCTCCCATAGTGTTAAGCAAACTAAATTGCCTGAAATTTATCTGAAAGAAAGAACGCCATCATTAGGCTCGATTGCCATCAAAGCGGAGAGGAGACTAGAGGAGATGTGTTTTGAAAAACCAATCAAATTTCTTTATTTCCACATCTCTCCGCTTAGTTTAGGTAGAATTGACTCAAGCGGAAAGGAGAGATGTCTCATTTTTCAGAGAGTGTGCTCTAAGAAAATCCTTTGTTGGTATTCAAGAAGTAGAAGGTACCGGAAAGGCAAATAAGTAGGTCTATCTACAAAAAGAAATGAGATACCATCAAAAACAAGTCTTTTAAAAAAAGCCAAGCCTCGCAACTGAGTTCTTCTAGCATAAAAATTTGTGAGATCCATGTTATACCAAGTCGGTTAACTCATTCAGTTCCTGCTTAAAGGACCTTTCTTCTTAAGTTATTACGTAAAAAGCTAACCTAACAACTTCTTATAGTGACTATATCAATATTAAACTTCTTTTATGTTTTAAATAAATAGATTGACTTGGCAATCGCACTATGTTTAGTACAATTTAATATAATATGTATTACTTGTGAGGTGTGTTTTCATGCGATTGCCAAGTCATTCTGTTTATTTAAAACATAAAAGAACTTTAATATTGATATAGTCACTATAAGAAGTTGTTAGGTTAGCTATTTACGTAATAACTTAAGAAGAAAGATCCCTTAAGCAGGGACTGGATGAGTTAACCGACTTGGTATAACATGGATCTCACAAATTTTTATGCTAGAAGAACTCAGTTGCGAGGCTTGGCTTTTTTTACAAGACTTGTTTTTGATGGTATATGTATATCCTTTGCTAATTTTTTCAAAAATCATGGAACTGACGACGAAAGCATGTACGCGAGTGTAACCTACCTAATCGGTTACAATTCAAACAGGAAACTCATAGTAGCGCTTCCTACTATCTACCCTATGGTGATAAGTTAGAATACAATTCTTACTTTCTCGTAGAAGCTGTATAAATAAGCTTGTCAATGCGGAAGCCTTATGCTACACTGGAATTCAGTACGGTCATGGATGAAGAGAATATAGTAACACTGCCCAAGTGTAAAGTAAAATATGATGTAGAAGTTACCTGATTTTTGGGAGCAAAAAATGGACGGCCAAACATGGAATTTGAACCCAAACTTACTGAGAATCTTACAAATTGGACACGACTAAACCTACGAATGTCTAAGTATGAGACGAAAGTTGTTTATCATTCGTAGACCTACGCTCGTGTAATTGTTAGACGATTGGAATGAATTTTCGGTAGATGTGTGCTCAAATCAAATCTGTGGCAATTATTTTTAGTGTTTTTAAATAACTAACAAACCAATAACAGGCTTTTGAAATAAATAACTGTTAAAGCTTATTATTGCATCTCAGAAATTTAGATAGCTATCTTAGTGTTTGTATTATGCTAAAAAACCCATAAAAAATCATCAAGCCATCATTTTACTTAAGGCAATAAACTTGAGTTTAAAATAATGACTTTAAAATTAAGTATAAAATCAACCTATTGAGCAAATTTATTCGTTATGGAAACCGTAGTTTGGCTTTTTGTTTAAATAAGGCAGTAAGCACGTCTTAAGCTAAGGAATAAATCCATGTGTCGCAACACATGGGGTTTTACAAATATACAATTCGTCTCATCTCAGGCCATATACGTCCCACAATTAGGTTCGGACCTCCTGCACCTGTTCCTGGGAAATTGACTTGTTATACCACGATGGTCAGACGGTGTTTGTATATTCATTTCGCGTTTTCCTTTTCTTATATATTATATCCTATAGTCGTCTTTAACGATACCCACGGGCAAGAAAGGGGTTGTATTTATACTCGATCACCACAGAGATAATAAATCAATAACATACAGACTTAAATCAATTAGGTACTTGTAGATTATCATCACCATTTC
Source organism: Lymantria dispar (assembly GCA_032191425.1). NCBI lineage: Eukaryota > Metazoa > Arthropoda > Insecta > Lepidoptera > Erebidae > Lymantria > Lymantria dispar. The sequence continues at coordinate 33,371,639 of CM063452.1, forward strand.
CGATCATATACATCCCACTGTTGGACTCGAGCCTCCACAATAGGAGGGAAATTGATCTACCACGTTGGTCAGATAGGACTGTTTAAGATTTTATTTCGAGTATTCCTTCTCTTGCATAGATGTTATATGCGCATTTAGCCTCTTAGTCATCTTTTATGACATCTACGTGTAGGATATTGTCTGGTTAAACATATTCTTAGTCCGTTACCAAATGAAAAATTATGGATCGCACAAAAAAATCCTAATTGGGGATCAACACCATAGCAATCAGCACGAATACGTTCGTTAAACCATTACTTCATCTCTGCAGTTAGTAGTAATAGTTGAATGCAAATAAAAATAAAACTACTTTACAGTTAATTTCATTTCTGTAGCGTATAGATAATTATAAATATCTTTAATAACGATGACTGGTTTGAACGTCAGACAACTTAGTCCGCCTGTGACCATGAATACTGTATAGTGACGTTTGGAACGTTGGGCAATCATAAATGGCTGCACAGATGGCGTAGTGGTTAAGATAGCGACCTACAGCGCCAGTGTCCGAGGTTCGAATCCCACGCGGGACAACACTTTGTGCGATCCACAAATTGTTGTTCTGAGTCTGGATGTAATTTGTGTCCGTTAATTATATGTTTGTAAAGTCCCCCGCAATACAAGGATTATTTCATTAGTGCAGGGTGTTGTCTTAAAAAAAAATTAAATTAAATACAAACGCGATAATATCCGTAAAGCAGTTTTATATATATTGACGTGACAACGTCTAATAAATCGATGAATGCTGGCTGCATGCACGAAAAAGTGTCCCGTTACGCTCATAGCACCGTTACGCTCATGTCCCGTCACGTTCATTGTCCCGTTGCGCTGATTCAATTTTATTCATAAAAGTATGCAGTCATTTCATCAATATTTTGTTATGACGTTGTCACGTTAAACTATCGTCCGTAAACCGACTTTACAGACAACCAGTATTTTTTTTAAATGTGAAATACTCGCGTAAACATCAGAAATAATTAAGTAATAGTTGATTGTTGAAACTGAATACGGTAGACTGTCTCAGTTATTCTGTAATAGTTGGTTAGCCTACAACACAGTATACAGCGTGTAGCCGTCGCGCGGGGCACATGTGCCCGCGGCTGTGGCTAAGTATAAATCTTTCGTAGCGCGCTCCACCTCAGGCGTCACCTTCTGTTTGCGTTCATATTTAACTGATATGAGAACACGTGCGACATTACTTTCATTTATATTTTAACCGATTTAAAAAAGAAGGAAGTTCTATTTAATTGTATGTTTTTTGAAATGAAAACTTCTATAGACAGGTTTTAACGCATGCTGTCTGTTCTATCCGGGGTGACGAAAGGCGTGCGTTTCTATAACTGACCATATTCCCTCTTCTATGCCATTGGGCCGATCACTGGTACCGAGTTCCAAGTTCGTGGCCAACCTGGCTAGATATCGTCCCTTCCCGATCCCCTACCGGGAAGTCGCCCTCATGCGGTCAGCCTCTGCGGGTGATGGACTATTGCCCGGTTCAACCACCGGCGGCCGTCGTAAGGTTGCTCGGATCCCGCTTACCACCACAAATAAGTAATTAGTACAAACAAATATTTAGGTATGTTAATTTTTATTTCAATGAAAAATTAAAAGTAACACGGAAAGAATTTAATCCCCATTTTACATCCTCGGATGATGATAATTAACAAACATTTATTAATTGAAGAGTGTTTAATTTGAAGGCAATGGCTTAAGTTTTTTTTCCTATAGTAAAATTCGTCACAGTATTTCACCTCTTTTGGAGTTGAATTTCATAAAAACCTTTATTACTGCCACAAAAATGAACTTTATTGAAAAAAAAATACACTATTGAATAGAGTCGCCTCGGCTTTTATGAGATATCAGCTTTTTATTGGGATCATTAGTTAACTAATCAAATTCGTAAACCTTAAAAACAATAAAATACGAAATTTTTATAATAAATTTTACAGTCTGCCTAAATACCTACATTTCACTGCGAAATAACCAAATAACACTAACTTTTTAACACGAAAACATGCCATCAAATTTCAGCAAACATTATTAAAACATGAAATTATAAGCAACCCTCTCGGACACGGGCAATATACGATCTATTCACACAATATACTCACGCTATCTAATCTACGATATGAATGGTCCGGGGCGTGCTCCGATCCGCTACGAAATGAAAAAGCCCGGACGCAATATGGCTATCGTAATAATTACAACCGAGTTGACCTTTTCACAGTGTCATACGTGTCTATAATGTTATACAAAGAAGACTTAGAAAGGGGGTGGCAACTCAATTATTTTGTTACAGTATAGCAATCACGTCAAATGTAGCAATAGGCTTACATTGTGCTGTAATAAAGAACAATTTGACACATGAAATATTATCAACGAAACGTTTATTGAAATGTATTTGTTGAGGACTTTGAATTTTGTTTTATCTTTGTATATTTACTTGTGTAAACGCTTGAGTAAATAATTAATCATGTGAAGTAATATTTTTGAGTGCGTAAGATGGCGGTGTGGTCTAAGTACCAAGCTTTCGTGCTGAGTGTCGTGGGTTCGAGTCTTATGCATATCAATGAATAAATAATAGTCCTAAGTTTGGGTGTTCCGTATGGTGACGGAGTAAGAATACAATTCACCACTCCTTATCTTGTCCGTGGATGTCGTAAAAGACGACTAAGGGATATAATACGTATATAACATCTATGCAAGAGAAGGAAATCTCGAAATAAAAACCTATACCAACCTGTCTGACCAGCATGGTGTAGTAACGTCAATTTCCCTCCTATTGTGGAGGAGGCTCCAACCCAACAGTGGGACGTGTATAGGCTGAAATAATGATGATGTAAACGAGGTCTTTGAATTTTATTTTATTGTTGGGTGTTGGACTGCACAGATGGCGTAATGGTTAAGATACCCATCTACCTTGCCGGGTTCGAATCCGTAGGACAACACATTGTGCGATCCACAAACTGTTGTTCCGAGTCTGGATGTAATTTGTGTCCGATAATTATATGTTTATGAAGTCCCCCGCAATACAAGGATCCTTAGTGCAGAGCGTTGTCTGTAAAATATATATATATATAATGATAAAATATATATAATGATGTAAAGTACTATATTTGAGTGCACGAGATGATGGTGTGATCTAAATAATGATCTATTTTGCTGAGTGTCGTGGGTTCGAGCCTTGTTGAGCAGGTTATTCAAAAAATGAATGGCCTAAGTTTATGTGGAATTTGTGTATGTTAACAAAAATTGTGTGGTTATGGGATAAAAATATAATTATCATAATCCTTCCTTTACCAGTGATTCGAGTTGGAGTCGTTAAAATTAGTTAAGGGTTCACCAGGAGATTGGACAGTAGCTCTCCCCTGGGCAACATATATAAAATAATTATGTTTGTCCTATGTTTGTGTATTTATAATCAATGACTCTAAAACTAATGATTCATGCATTACTCCGTACACGTCATTACTCCTGGGAAGGTACGATTTGTTCGTTTGTGCCACTTGCATATAACGGTAGCTTGCGACTTTTGAAAGGTTATCATCATTCTTCAGTGTATGTTTTCACGCTACCTGAGTTACGTATGTTCTTCCAAGAAGTGTCTATAAATAGTGCAAATTGAGTCGTCTCAAACTTTAAAAACTTACTGAATACTAAACTATTTCGTGTTATAACTGCATCAAATGAAATCCACAACCCACCGCGGTTCCCTACGTAATCTCGAAGGAATAAATATAAATGAAATAATAAACTAGAAGCAACGGGCAACGTTCCGAACTTGTTCGTTGTAACTTTGAAAATTATTTTCGATTTGTGAAGTTTTAAAATTGCGCGAACGGAACGCAGCAGCGATGTTTCCGGAACCATTTTTATATTTTATTCCTTAACTATGGGTAGTTACAGGTACAAGTAGTTTACGGCAGTTCTGCCTTTTTAATGGTATAGTTCAGAAAATTCAATTGTTTATTGATTATGTACCTATTAAATCCCGACACAAAAACGGAGTGTTATAAGGTTTACGTCGATGTCTGTCTGTCTCTGTGTATGTGTATGTGTGTCTGGTTGTGGCATCGGAACTCTCAAATGGATGGACCGATTTTGATGTGGTTGTTTTCATTTGGAAGTCAGTTTCCTTGTAATGATTCTTACCTATGATTTCTGATGTTTACGCGAGTATTATACATTTTAAATAAAACTACTTTACCGATTTTATCGCGTTTGTATTTGATTTTTGATTACCCGACGTTTCGAACACTTTACAGCGTTCATGGTCACGGGTGGACTAAGATGTCTCACGTCCAACAAGTCATCGTTACTGCAGTAAATTTATAATTATCTCTTTTTTTAATTATAAATATTATTTTATTTATAAATTTATATTTATAAATATAATATAAGTATATAATATAATTATAATATTTAAAAATGTAATATTTATAAATTTTAATTATAAATATAAAATTATAAATTAATTATAAATTTTCTGCAGTAACGATGACTTGTTGGACGTGAGACATCTTAGTCCACCCGTGACCATGAATGCTGTAAAGTGTTCGAAACGTCGGGTAATCAAAAATCAAATACAAACGCGATAAAATCCGTAAAGTAGTTTTATTTAAAATTCTTACCTATGTTTGGTTAATATCGGTCTAGCACTGTAAGAGTATCAGCTCTTTTCCAAAATAATGTAATGACGTATGATTACTCGATTAAGTCCATAACGCGTGCCATCACACTGGCAATTGATAACTCCTGTTGAAGAAAGAGAACGTAATACTTTTATTTATTATTTTAGTTTGTGTCGGGTAGAATGTTTAAAAAAAAAAATTTTTTTCACTCGGAACCAGGAAACTTTCGAGAAGTTTCGTTTAGATGCCAAAGCAGGCCTCTGAAAATATGGACTCTTAATATTAATGTTAAGTATGTTCTCATCGCATTTTTCGATTTTCCATAAGAATTACATAGGATTTTTTTTATTTTTCATTCTGATTTTTGTAACTAATGAACCATACATTGCTCTGTAATTCCCATTACATATATTTGTAGAGAATTAAATGTTCTACAAAAAAGGTCTGATAACATTTTTCGATGAATCAACTCATTCAAAAGTTATTCAAGGTCAAAGCACCACAAAGAATTTACACACATTTATACAGCTTAGCTAAAAAATGCAAAAAATCAAAAATTTGAACCTCGAAGCTGTATAACATATCAAATATAGACAATAGACATTCAACTCAATAGAGCACTTTGTACTGAATTTAATACTAAAGAAGGTATGACTTTGACTTTGAATAACTTTTGAATGAGTGGATGCATCGAAAAATGATCTCAGACCTTTTTTGTAGAGCGTTTAATTCTCTACAAATATATATAATGGGAATTGCAGAGCAATGTATGGTTCATTAGTTACAAAAATCAGAATAAAAAATAAAAAAGTCCTATGTAATTCTTATGGAAAATCGAAAAGTGCGATGCGGACATCCTTAACATTAATATTAAGAGCTGATATTTTCAGAGGCGTATTTTGGCATCTAAACGAAACTTTTGAGCCTGGTTTTGAGAGAAAAAAACAATTTTTTTTTTTGAAACGCCCTAGTGTCGGGGTTATATAAAATTATCAATTTTATTATTTAATGAGGCTAGTTTAATAATAACTATAGTTTTTTAAATCATGATACTGCCATAACTGTACGAAGTTAGTATTTTTGTCAAGAGCAATGCAAATTAATTTCAATTTATGTAAAGCTGACGTCGTTGTGATAAACTACATATATTTGTTAGACGTAAAGACTACGCTTGTTCAAAAAAGCGTTTATGTGATGTAACTACTGTATATAGTACCTACCCAAGCAAATTAGAGACTAATATACATAAGTATATATTTAGGCTTGAAATTACTTGTAAAGAAAACGTATTATTCATTAATAGAATTTTTTAGTTATGTATTATTTATTGTAGTGGTACCTGCATAGGTGTCTTGTTCTTAGTGGTAGGAGCATACTGTTGGCAGTTGTCTGTCTACAGCTGCGGGCCGGTCTGTCTGGGGTAGTACTACACTGATCAGAGTTTTAATGATGCCTTTAGTATCACCGAACCTCATTGCACGTATTTACATTGCCTTCATTTTCTTCACGGTAGGCAATGAAAATTGTAAATAAAACTATTTTACGGATTTTATCGCGTTTGTATTTGATTTTTGATTGCCCGACGTTAATAACCAATATCTGTAGCACGTATGTATAACGATGAATTGTTGTACGTGAGACATTTTAGTCCACCCGTGACCATGAACGGTGTAAAGTGTTTGAAACGTCGGACAATAAAAAATCAAATACAAACGCGATAAAATCCGTAATATAGTTTTATTTACAATATGTAATACTCGCGAAAACATTAGACATTATAGATTGCTTTTATTACTAGTATTGTGTTTTTATTGTATTTTGATTCATCATCATCATCTCAGCCTATACCTACTTACGGGACACCTGTGTCCTGTAAGTAGGACAGGAAATTACCGAAAATCTAGTCTCGGATTATGCCGCGTACGGATCTTAGTCAGTGCCATTTAGCTGTCATTTGCGTTTTGTTATTACATGTCAGATGCGTTTTTGTTATATCAAGCTTTATAGTGACTTGTATTCTCTTTGACGTTTTATGTCACGTTACACGAAAACCCAGTAGAACGGGATAAAAAGCATCCTATGTCCGTCTCCTGGTTCTAAGCTACCTCCCCACCAATTTTCAGCCAAATCGGTACAGCCGTTCTTGAGTTATAAATAGTGTAACTAACACGACTTTCTTTTATATATATATATATATATATATATATATATATAGATATGACGTTAATCAGACCAATTGATTTTAATTTTCTTATTATGTCATATGCATATTATATCACTTATTTGTATTTTACGACATGCGCGAGAAAGATAGGAACTGAATTACATTTTTAGTCTATTAGGAGTGGCTGGGCTATCGATTACAAGAACCGGTACCGGTGGCCCACCCACGCGGTGACGAAAGAGAAGTATGTGCATGACAGGTTATGGGATTGTACGTCATATCTTCCATCGCCTCGGTCGGATAACACCTCGTGTTAGGTCAGGAACCATAGCTTGTCTCAAAAAAAATAATAATAATAAAAAAGGGACAAGTTCTCGACGAAGAGGCCGATATCATCACACTCGCTCAATGTAGAGTGTACACGGTCCGCGAGGCCATTACACGTAAATACCCGCGGTTCCGCCCTCGCCAACGAGGTGCGAAACTGCGTCGCGTAAAAGTAACTAATCAAAACGTGGGCACGCCCATTTTGCCTCCAGCGACGTCTTGAGTGGAGGTGCGTTCCCCACAGGGGGAGCCTTTGGGCGATGTCGCTTAGTCTACTTTCACCGGGTCGTGAGTCTTCAGCGCTCACCAATAGTCCGCGTCAAGCTGTCAAAGCCATCTGCGGCTAACAGTTGTACACTCCAACAGTTTAGTTCGAGGCGCTGTTAGATAGACAAAATATGTGCCTATTTAAAATCTTAAAAGATTAAATATCTTAAGAAATGATTCATCTCATTTTATATAAAATTTGATACGATGATATTTGAAGTCCAAAGATTCATATAAAAATGGTAATCAAAGTTAGATTTAAAAGTTGGTGAAGTTTCTAAATGAAATGGCTTCGGGGTTTACGTTTGGAAGTATCATGATCAAATAATAAATCTCGAGTTCATTTTTTTTCTGTGAACAGATTAATTTCTTAAATATCGGCCGAGAGGGGAACGTTGCTTAGAGAACAAATTTAACTTCGTTGAGAATATGATATTAATTAAATTGGAATTGTAAAAGGGTAGGCAGGCCCCGTATTTTTTTTAATTTAATTTTTATAAAGCTTTTGGTTACATTTTGTTCTCCTATTAGTAGATTTTCTTTACATTTTTATTGTTTGCTCATAAATTATTAAAATTTAGTACAATCTGTACATGTGTAGAGCTTAAGGTATCTATGGTACCAGTTATGGCGGTTTCTATGCCCATTTAGGATATTTTACTACTTACCGTGTTGCATAGTTCCTTAGTGCGAGATATTGCCTTAAAAAGGAGAAGTTGACGATGCTAATCCATACTAATATTATAAATGCGAAAGTAAGGATGTTTGTTTGTTTGTTTGTTTGTAACGCTTTCACGCTTAAACCACCGAACCGATTTCAAAAATTATTTCACCAATGGAAAGCTATAATATCAGGGAGTAACATAGGCTATATTTAATCTCGGTATTCCCACGGGAACGGGAACCACGCCGCGGGTAAAGCGACTGAAACCGAAGTGAAGCGAGGGCGGGTTGCTAGTTTAAGATATGCCGTCAAATTATCCATCCACATAAAGAGGTATACTGTTGTATATAGTCTCTTCAGGAACCCCTTCTTTCATCCTCTCGGATAAAAATCCAATTGCTACCCTTGACAAGTGGGTTGGTGATTACCTTTGAAATTATCATTTCATCTCAGCCTATATATGTCCCATTGTTGGGTTCAAGCCTCCTCCATAATGGACGGGGAATTGACCTACTATTCCACGCTGGTCAGACGTGTTGGAATAGAGTTTTGTTTTGAGTTTCCCTTCTCACAGATGTTATATGCTTATTATATCCCTTAGTCGTCTTTTACGACATCCACGGGCAACATAGGGAATGGTGAATTGTACTCTTACTCTGGACAGTCTTTACTGGATAGTCTTTATGTGGAAGGAGTACTCTGTCGTTTGTTTATAGACGTGGGCCAATCCATCCAGGGTAGTAGTACACTCTCACAGAAAATCGACGTCTGAATCTAGTAGCAATATATTACTACACTTTATTTGGTGAGCAAGAGAGTCAGAAGCCCAACTTACTGATCATCAAGTTTTTTTACTAAATTTCGAAACGTCGGGTAATCAAAAATCAAATACAAACGCGATAAAATCCGTAAAGTAGTTTTATTTAAAATGTGTAATGTGTAATACTCGCGTATACATCAGAAATCATTAAGAGCTTTAAGTCATATTGTACTCTATTTTTATAGTTATTCACTTAATAGTTATTAATTAGTCATTTATTAATTTCTTGTGTCGTTACTCTTATATCAATTGTCAATATAATACATAATTAAAGTAGTTTTCTAGTCATATTTAGTACTTTTTGGTGCCATCAAGTCATTACGTCACTTCACCGTTTGCACACCTGCGTGAACCCCTAGACATCGCCTTCAGTGGTTCTATTTTTAAAATGTATTCATTAGTGAAAAGGATATTTTTAGACTTTTTCACCTGCGTCTCGGGCCAGTATAAACATTTTGCTTAAGTCACTCTCTTTAACTGTAATGATTGATATAGGGCTTATTCTGTATATTAAAGATGAGCTGCAAGCTTCAGGTCTTGTTTAATGAAACACGAAAGATAAATTTCACGCTTCCATCTTTTTAATTCTAACAGCACGCGATCGCCCTGATCTTTATGGTCTTCGACATAGGATGTGTTGATCGATACGAATATATGTACGAATGATCAAAATCTTTTGAAGTATTTTGAAAATGGTCGACGGATCCATAACCACTTTAATAGAAGTTACCATTGCAATTCTGTTTCTTTTTTAAAGCGTATTCCCCTGCTGCCATTCTATTTTTTTTTACACCACATTCCATTAATATGATTTAATATTAACTTCGAAATCAATATGTATATTAGCGGGCAATTATTGAAATTTGTAACAATAAACGCGTTCAAAATTTGAATAAAAAAGTAATCAGAAGTTTTTAAGTAGGTAACAGTATTTAAGATCAGATTAATTAGAAATGATAAGAGAAATAGACGTAAATTATTTAGTTAACTAAGACATAAATGTTATCATAATTATCCTTATAATATAAATGAAGATAATCTCACAGTACATATCAGAGAGCTGCCACTCAGTCTGCCATCTAAATCTTGAATACTACCTACATACATGAATACAATTACCATCGCTAATTAGCTCCAGGCAATACATCTGACATGAAAGGGTTACATTGAACGCGCTCTCACTTGACATTACCTAAATTCTACGAGAAATTATCTCATTTAAATCAAGGTTTAGTTTCAATCTGTACATATTCATTCTCAAAAATGTTTTTTTTGAGGTGAACATTTGTTCATCTCAAAAAACACAGCTTTGAGCACTTTTTTGGGTGGACAAAAAGTGTGAAATCATCGTCACCGCACGCTTCCCGCGAACCTGAATTAGTAGCGCACATACGTCCCACTATTGGGTTCGGGCTTCCTCCACAATAGGAGGGAAAGTCCTACACAATTAAAGGGACCTTACTATACCATGCTGGGCAGACAGGTTGGTGTAGGATTTTATTTCGAGTTTTCCTTCTCTTGCATAATTTTATATGCTTACTATGTCCTTTAGTCGTCTTTAACAACATCCACGGGTAAGATAGGAAATGGTGAATTGTATTCTTATTCCGTCACCACACGGAACTTGTAAATATTAAATCTTAATTTTTTTTGAAGTGATATCTTCTTTACTCGCGTTAAGCACTTTTTTGGGTGAAAAAAAAAACAATTATGGCACTCGCGTTATCGACACTGCAAGCTTCTTATGAACATAAACTACATGTTTAGTGGGTATATATGTATGTATTGAATGATTGATTGATTCAACCAACTTATTATTTTTTTATCTGCATATCTTAGAGAAATAGCAGACCGATATCATAGAAATGAATAATGTATCATTCAAAAACAAGATAATTTTAATTGAATATCCAAAAATAGCAACTTTATGTTCATAGTTTTAAGTTGTTCTCTTGACTGGCGGTAGGAGTAAAAAGATTTTTTATACGAAACAATTTTGATAATATAATGTCATTATCAATATGGGCTACGCCATTTTAGAGACCATTTTTATATGTTTTGGTTCATTAATGTCTCACTGTCCACCTCCTCCGTAATAGGAAAGCAATTGATCTACTATATCACCCTGGTTAGAAGGCTTAATAAAGATTTTTATTTCGAGTTTTCCTTCTCTAGCACATATGCATATTATATTTTTTAGTCGTTTTTAAGGACAACCATGAGCAAAATAAGATGTTGTGAATTGTATTCTAATTGAATTCTTTCCGTTTGGTGACGTAAGTATATAACTAACCACCGCCTCTCTTGTCGTGGATATCGTAAAAGACTAAAGAATAACATCAAAGCAAGAGAAGGAGAACTCAAAAGAAAACGCTATTCCAACACATTTAACTAGCGTGATATAGCAAGTCAAATTCTTTCTCAAAAAGAAGGAGGCCCAAATCCCACAGTTTCTTCTTTCAATCTAATGAAGAATAATAAATAAATCTATATATTACTATGAGAAGCAAACACTTTTGACAAATATGAAATTTGGTACAGATTTGAAAAATATATTGAGGAGAAGAGAACAAAACTAAAATTAGATATAGGTAATAATGTATTAGAAATACATTAAATCTATACCAATAAATAAAATTGGAGTGTCTGTTTGTAATGTCAAAATAATAGGCCTTTTTTTCATGCTCACGCGGTTATTTGCACTATACATATTTCTAAAAATCACTTTATATTTTTTTGTCTGTCTGTCTGCCTGTCTGTTTGTTCCGGGTAATTTTCAAAACGGATGGACCGATTTCAAAAATTCTTTCACCAATGGAGATCTATAATATTAGGGATTTACTCTACTACTAAAATATAGCCTAGTTTACTAGTTTACTAGGCTATATTTTATCCCGGTATTCCCACGGGAATGGGAACACTACGGGGATAAGGCGACAGAAACCGAAGCGAAGCGAGGGCGGGTTGCTAGTTAGTTGAAGAAAATCTGTACTAATATATAAAGCTGAAGAGTTTGTTTGTTTGAACGCGCTAATCTCAGGAATTACTGGTCCGATTTGAAAAATTCTTTTAGTGTTAGATAGCCCATTTATCGAGGATGGCTATAGGCTATATATCATCACGCTAAGACCAATAGGAGCGGAGTACCAATGAAAAATATTTTAAAATCGGGTATTTTTTCCTTTTGAGAGCTTCCGTTGCGTAAACAGATAAATTTTCATAAAAATCATGTGTGACAGAATCGTATTATTAAAAGACATTTTCATCTTCTACGTAAACAAAGTCTTAGGTTAAAGTTAGCGTTAGCCCTAAGTATCTATACCACGCGGACGAAACCGCGAGCAGAAGCTAATATAATAAATAAAAGAAGCAGGTAATATAGTTGAATATATTTCATTGCTAACATCTAAATGGAAATAAAGAAATACGGGAAGTGAATTTGCAAACAAAAATATATCCGAACCGCAGCTCACAACTTCGTACTTAAGCTCTAACAAACTTAACTCACTTTGTCTCTTGTCCCATATAACTATGTATATTTATTTATGTTTATTTATTAATGTGAACACATTTATTATTACGCCTTGGTTGGTGATTTTGGATGAGAGTAGCATAAAACATTCATCATCATCATTTCAGCCTATCGCCATCCACTGCAGGACGTAGAACTCTCTCATGTCGTAACATGAGAGTGACGTACCACAGAGTGTAGTCCTGTGCCGCTTGCATCCAACAACGCCCAGCAACTTTTACCAGGTCATCGGCACACCTAGTTTGGAGTCCTACACTGCGTCGGTTGATACGTGGTCGCCACTTGATAATCTTTCTTCCACGGAGGTTCTCGTTTCGTTAAGCGACGTAGCCCATTGTCACTTCAGCGCGCTAATTCTTCGTGCTATGTCGGTTATACCCGTTCTTCTGCGGATAAGATATATAAATAGATATAGAAAACATTATTAACCAATAAATTAAAGAAGGGAAAAAAAAATTAGAGAAGGTAAACTCGAAATGAAACCCTATACCAACATTTCTGTCCAGCATGGTATAGTAGGTCAAATTCTCTACCATTGTGGAGGAGGCCCGAGCGCAACAATGGGACGTATGTGGGCTGCGATGATGATGATGGAATTAAAGAAGAAAGGTTTTTCTTTTAAAGATATGGTTTTTCTTATCTGCAATCAATGCATATACAGCTGATATTTTGTCTGGTATGCAGAGCCTTTTTTTTTTTTTGGGGTGGGCTGCGGTCGGCGCACTCCTCGCACCATTCTGTCCGGGGCGACAAAGGAGCGTAAGCACGCACACCCGCAACCCACCCGAACACCACGTCGCCTTCGTCGTTGGGCCGACCACCGGAGCAGGGTTACTTGTCATCAGTGGTCGGCCCGACGGAATACCCCCTATTTGGGGTACTCTCTCATCGACCGACGTCCCTCCCCTAGGGGAGAACGTCGGTCTTTCCTCACGCAGTCGGCCTCTCGGCGGGTGACGGACTAACTCACCGGTCACGTCACCCACGGCCTCAGCTAGGGCGGCATGACGCGCAAGGTATGCAGAGCCTAGTGTGGAGTCCATCCGCATCAATCCCCACATTATCACCACGATCAGTGTCACTTCTGTTCCGCATCCGAGCCCAGATGTAATACTTATGCCTGATGTTCAATAGGCATTGGTGGTCCTGGGAGCATTTCGACTAGCTCTGCGGTTTGTGGGCGTTATAGCCATTCTACTCTGTGGCGTTCTCCATTGCGGAAGAGACAATGATCTGCTATACAACGCTGGTCAGACATGTTGGTATAGGGTTTGATATCGCGTTTCCTTCTCTTACATTGATGCATAGATGCAGATAGTGCAGATAGCATATGATATTCCTTAAACGTCTTTTACAGCATCCACAGGCAAGAAAGGGAGTGGCGAATTGTATTGTTACTATCATCATCTCAGTCTATATAACTCTCATTGTTAGGGTCATACCTTCTCTAGAATGGGAGGGAAATTGACCTGCTATTCCATGCTAGTCAGGCGTTTTTGAATAGGGTTTTATATTGAGTTTTCAATCTGTTGCATAGATTTTATCTGCGTATCCCCTAGTCGTCTATTAGCAAGGGGGTCGTGAATTGTATTCTTACTCCGTCACCATACGGATAAGATATGGATACAATACGAATAATATCTTTTCATTTAGTGACAATCATAAACGCTTCCACACTAAATCTACAAATGTCAACAACAAAAGAAAAAATTAGACTAAAAAGAAAGCTTGTCGAACAACAAACAATTTATTCATTCAACATCACGTCGGACAACAACTTGCTAAGTAAGTTGTCTGCAAATATAATTTTCAACGCGACCGCGACCACAACAATACTGGAATAGAACAAAAAAAAGAACGAGGGACACCGCGAAAAAGTTAAATGAATCGAGCTCCCCTCTTTATAAAGTTTTAATCAAAATTGGATTTTGCTTCGTAAAGAGAACATTGCGAGGTGTCGAATGGGTGGGTTTGGATACACTGTTTCCTCAATTTACACATAAAATAAACCTATATTATTTCTAAAATGCTGTGTGGTAGCGGCTTCGAATACTACCAACCCTTGCTTTGCTCGTGGGTGTCGTAAAAGACGACTAAGAGCCCTAGATTGACCCGGACCAACTCCATCTGGTACCATTTGGGTCAACGATTATATTCCCAAGGAGGGTTGACGTCAGGTAGGTGGCCGGTCATAAAAGTCATTGCCGAAACTTTTTGCAATATGTCAAAACAGATGACATATTGCGTCGACCCCAAGTAATTGGGATAAGAGCAAGATGATGATGATTATTTCTAAAATAAAAATGCTAAGTCCGTGTGGTGACAGACGAAGACCTTCTCACGACTCAAGAAAGTAAGCAAATAACTTCGTCGCAAAAGAAAGAAGTGTTGGTCTTTACCAATTCTGTGCCGACTTTTTTAGGGTTTCAGTGAAAGATCCTAGTATCCAACAGGAGAACGTGTGTAACTGAGAAGAAGAACAGCATTGATTTTTTATAGTAGTATTATAAAAGGTAATCATGATGAATAGAAACAATTGTTATTCACTTTGGACCGGAGTTTTTAAGTTTTTGGGATGACGCAAGTGACGATGAACGATGAGTCTTCGAAATAAAATCAAATACAATACTAATAGTATTCGATTATATGTTTTGAAATCATTTATCCACGGAGAGTATATTCCATCTATAATACTTGCACAATTTGACTAAATTTATACTAAATTTGACGCTGATTGCGCGCTGTCGTCAGAATATTAATAAATTCTGATGAGATGGAATATCAAAACGAGACGCAATATAATTGCGATGAATCTGATTGATTTAGAAAATGTTATCTTCTTACTACTATGTTATATAAGAATACTTGACATTGTAAAAAAATTAACAAAATTTATACGCAGCGCTGTATATTATGATAATTACCTGTGTGATGACGGAGTAAGAATACAATTCACCACACCCTCTCTTGACCTATACCAGGGTTTTATTTCGAGTTTTCGTTCTTGCATGTATAGATATGCGTATTATATCCCTTAATCGTCTTTTATGACATCCACGGGCAAGATAGGGAGTGGTGATTTGTATTCTTACTCCGTCATCACACGGAGAAGGTCTATTATTTCAAGTACATAATTTGTTTATTGTTTTTTTTCAGTTATAGGTTTTCTTTGAATCTTTGTTTCGCCATAATAACATGGTACTGGAGGCTGCAGACTTTTATTTATAACTAGCAACCCGCCCTCGCTTCGCTTCGGTTTCAGTCGCTTTACCCGCGGCGTAGTTCCCGTTCCTGTGGGAATGCTGGGATAAAATATAGCCTATGTTACTTCCTGATATTATAGCTTTCCATTGGTGAAAGAATTTTTGAAATCGGTTCGGTGGTTTAAGCGTGAAAGCGTTACAAACAAACAAACAAACAAACAAACATCCTTACTTTCGCATTTATAATATTAGTATGGATTGCTAATATAATTTTACTATTAAAATGATTATTATGGAAAAAAATATATCTATGATAGTATTTTCTACAATAAAAGTAAATGTGATCCTCAATGAACGACACTATAAAAGTTTTATCGGTGCCGTTACAACGTAACTGGGATTTTTATTAAGCTATTTTTACTTAATACATGTCATTGCTTGATCATTTCCTCGCATTGAATGAAATCATAAATTAATCTATTTATTGTTCTCTATAATAATACATTAAATTTCTCCAAAGACCCCTGCGTGTTGGATCCATATCCCCATGTAAGCCTTTCAAAGGACCGGCTATTTCCTCTTGAGAAAATAAAGTGGTAGGACCACACTATTGGTGACTGGGACGGCGTAGGCGCGAGTACTTGCGCCTCATGCCGCTCTAGCCGAGGCCGCGGGTGACGTAACCGGGATATTAGTCCGTCACCCGCCGAGAGGCCGATCGCCTGAGGAAAGACTGACGTCCTCCCCGAGGGGGGATGTCGGTCGATGGGAGGGTACCCCAAATAGGGGATATTCCGTCGGGCCGACCACTGATGACAAGTAACCCTGCTCCGGTGGTCGGCCCAACGACGAAGGCGACGTGCATCGTGGGTGGGTTGCGGGTGTGCGTGCTTACGCCCCTCTGTCGCTCCGGACGGAGTGGTGCGGAGGCGCGCCGACCGCGACCCACCCACAAAAAAAAAAAAAGTCTGTAGAATATTCACCACTGACGACAAGTTAACGCTGCTCCAGTGGTCGGCCCAACGACGAAGGCGACGTGGTTTTTGGGTGGGTCGCGGGAGTTGCGTGCTTAAGCCCCTCTGTCCGCCCGGACGGAGGCGCGCAGACCGCGACCCACCCACAAAAAAAAAAAAAAAAAACCGGTAGAATATTCACGTTTCCTATGGGAGATGTAGGTTCCTCATTCTCATCATTGCACGTGAATAAGTTTTTTTGTCTGTAATATATAGTTTTCCTTTTGCATAAAAGAAATCATCTTTATTGAAATACTATAAAATTTTTATTGGCGTCCTTAGTACGTAACTACGTTTTTTATTGAGCCATTTTTACTATACACTTGACTATCATTTCAATAGAGAGAAAATAATTTTGAATTAATAGTATAGATATATTACTTGTAATAGAATTTTGTGTAGTCTTAAAAGACGACTAAGGGATATAATATGTATATATCTATGCAAGAGATGTAAAACTCGAAATAAATCCTGTTAACCTGTCTGACCAGCGTGGTATAGTAAATCAATTTCCCTTCTATTATGGAGGAGGCTCGAGTCCAACAGTGGGACGACATGAGCTCAGATGATATTATCCAGTGAGTTGACGGATTCAAATTATAATGTATTTGGATAATGGAAAAGGAATTATTTGAAATTATCCACAGTTTAAGAGAAGGAAGACTCGAAATAAAATCCTATACTAACCTGTCTGACCAGCATGGTATGGTAAGGTCAATTTCCCTCCTATCGTGGACGTTTATGAGCTCAATACTACTGCTGATAATGACAATGATCCACAGTTTCGGATAGTTTTATTTAAAGATAGTAGATATTCAGGGAATTTTAAAAAATAAATGCTAAATATGGAGATTACTGAACAATTCCCCTGTGAGGAGGCTTACGTTAAGGCTATTAGTTTAGCCGACTGAAAGAAAACTTGTGATAACATTTCTCATACAGACATCGACCCTAACTGAAATTGATCGAAATTTGTATACCAGTTTCGGTATCGGATACAGGTATTTTCATTTTGTAAATCCTATAGTTTTAGTTACGATTACGGCGCTCCATAATAACCTGTATGATGCTCAGTGTGCTATGGAGCGGGTTATGTTCGGGTTTTTCCTGCGAGATAAAAACCGAAATACGTAAATCCGCAGAAGAACGGTTATAACCGAAATAGAACGAAGACTAAGCACGCTAAAATGGCAATGGGCAGGCCACATCGCTCGACGAACCGACAACCACTGGGGAAGAAAGGTTCTCGAGTGGCGACCACGTATCGGACGACGCAGTGTAACTAGGTGGACCGACAATCTAGTGAAAATTGCTGGACGCCGTTAGATGCAGGTGGCACAGGACCGCACTCTATGACGTAACACGAGGACGGCTTACGTCCGGCGATAGGCTGAAACGATGATGATTTTATATTGATGTGAAACATCTATAGGCGTGGGTGAACCTGATCGTTGGCATGGCGTTGCGTTGGCCACGCTTGGATAGTACATTTTTGTAACGAAATATGGTTTCCTGTTTTAGAATTTTGTACATCTGGTGACCTTAAAATAAATTATTAACCTAAACACACACCTAATGAATATAATTTTTTTTTTGAATAAAAATCATCATTTTCTGGGAAAAAAATCCTAATATTTTATTAATAATTTATGACATAATAGTTCCTGTCGTAATCTGTTCTTTTATGCATATATACTTGTACAAAATAATTTTGATGTTTCACATCTACCAGGCGTCCTGAGCAACTGCTCCCTTTTCTTAAAATACTAATTGACCTTACTATACTATGCTGATCAGACAGGTTGGTATCGGGTTTTGTTTTGAGCTTTCCTTCTCTTGAAGAAATTTCATATGCGTAATATATCCCTTAGTCGTCTTTTACGACACCCACGGATAAGAGGGGTGGTGAATTGTATTCTTACTCCGTTACAACACGGAAGATACTTAATTTATTTTATCTCATAAATAATACAAGTTTTCAATAAATAGGTCAAAATTCAACTCAATTAACAATACTGTAATCGCTTGACGAATGTCTAGTATCAGCGTAATGAAATATTAATATGGCGGCCGACACTTGTAGCAAATGAGTGGGTATCGCGCTTAACCACAGTATTAATTGTGATACAGCACAGCTCGCACTCTAATTATGTGGCTGATTGATTGAGTGGAAATTCTGATTAATACTGTGTGAAATTTACGCTGAAATGGCAACTTGGACTCGACAAATTGTCAGAGAATTGATAACGCCCGGATAAATTAATCGATACCGCAATGGACGAACACTATTTTCTATTTGAACTATATTGATAGATAAAAGAGTTACCCAAATTGTTGTTTTTAATATAATATTATCATAATTTCATTATTTGGATTACACAGGTGGTGTATTGGTTAAGATACCGACTTTCAATGCCAGTGTCGCAGGTTCAAATCACATTGAAGGACAACACTTTCTGCGATTCACAAATAGTTGTTTTTAATCTAGATGTAATTTGTGTCCGTTAATTATATGTATATAAAGTCCTCCGCAAAACAAGGATTATTCCTTAATGCAGGATGTTGCCTATAAAAAAACATTTCACCTCTTATACCTTCCTACTGGATCCGAACCTTCTACAAAATAAGACTGCAATTATCCGATTCTACCATGCTAGTCAGATGATTTTGTATGGAGCCTTATTTCAAGTTACGTCTTTTTTGCATAGGTAAGGTACCTAGTCCTCTTTTACGGTCACGGGCAAAAAATGAAACCTTTATTATTTTTTTGCAATATGAACTATGAAAAAAAGAGTAAATATTGAGTAGACTTCAAGTAATTGGAATGAGAGCAGAGTGCTAATGATAGTAACCCATCACCTAGGCACGACTTAAGATTTAAAAATAATTCTATATGAGATTCCAATCTTTGTGATACAATCTTAATTCACCCACAGGGCTACTAGAGTTTCTTGTTATTACAGCGGTCCATGAACCTAAAATCATCATTCTGCTTTTATTCCAATTACTTGAGATCAACCCAATATGTACATCTTTCATCGTAAGATATTTACAAATTGGCAATCGTTTTAGGAAAGACATGATTTTTTTGCGTGGGCTAGCACACGTCGTTCATTTCATCCGGGGCGACGAAAGACCTGAATGCGGCGCCATAACCCACCTTATTCCTTCTCCTTCGCCATTGGGCCGATCAATGGTACCGAGTTCCTTGTCATCAGTGGCCAGCACGGCGGGTCCGACCGTATGCCTATGTCCACCCTCTTTGGTAATGTTATTGTGGACCAGACGTCGCTAAAACGATACTCGACAGCGTCAGGAACTGAGACGTGGGCGCCGCCTAGACAAATGCCTCGCAGAAGAAGGCAGCGAAGCGGTTCCGGGAGGAATTCCTCTACCACGACATGCTCCGTCGCTGCGCGTTGGCCAGTGCAGGCGCGAGTACCTGTGTCTGCAACGACACCCCGGCAACAAGACATTGTTGTCAGAACGTCGCCCTCACGTGGTCGACCTCTCTGCACTCCACCACTTTCCCACCGTGGGCAATAAAAAAAAGACAGACAACTTTCGTATCGTACCACATGTAAATTGCAGTTTTGGTTTTATTAATGCAGTTTGTCAAAAATAATGATTGAGGATATGACGAAATAAGGTGATTATATCCTAATCAAATTATTTATTCAGTACAAGTATTCAATGAATAATATAATTCAATAACTTGGATTACTTTATTTTGCATTTATCTGTTCGTCAAGCTTTATTTAAATCATTTTGCTGTTATGATATTACCTCTACATTACATGTATGTTATTAGAAATCAGTTGATTCAATTGAGTTTTAAGTATTCTTCTTATAAATTATTAGTATTTGAATCATCGAGGCACTCGGTATTGTTCTTTGTAAATTGTAGGTTTTTAGGCTTAAATATATTTATACATTCTCCTTTTGAGAAAATCTTTTATTATTTAAATAATGGTAGCTTTTCTCGCTAAAGATTTTTTTTTTATAAAACGAGGATTTCTATAAGAGAAACCTAGCTAGAACAATTAATTGTTCTCAAAAACTCTTTGATATAAATTTTTATGTTTCATAAATAGATGTTGTGTACATAGGTGGTATGAAACATAAAAACGATATACCACGTTGGTCTAACGTGTTGATATAGCATTTAATTTTGAGTTTTCTTTCTCTTGCTCAGATGTTATTGGCAAATAATCCCTAAGTCATCTGTTGCGACACACATCGGCAAGAAAGGGCGTAGTGTAATGATTTCTGATGTTTACGCGAGTATTACACATTTTAAATAAAACTACTTTACGGATTTTATCGCGTTTGTATTTGATTTTTGATTTCCCGACGTTTCGAACACTTTGCAGCGTTCATGGTCCCGAGCGGACTAAGATGTCTCACGTCCAACAAGTCATCGTTATTGCAGAAAATTTTATAATTATCTACCCGATAAAGAAAATAGTTATTAAATATTGACCCACATTTGATACAAATTTATTGCCAGTGTAAGAAGAAAATGATTCTATATGAAAAAAATAAATAGTTTATGGTTAATAATTTTATTTAACATTAAAATTAATAGTAATTATATTTAAAAAACCTAACAATCTAGTATACTACCACCGGATCGGAACACGGCCACACTGAGAAAGATCCGGCAAGAAAACTCAAGTGACATAATGCTAAATTGATATTAATTTTGAAGGCGGCTTACTTTATGTTACTAAGAGACTTTAATTTAAAAAAAATATCTTTAGCTATTATTATTGTGGGTCAATTATTTAAAAAGAGCGTAGTGAATTATATACTTCATCACTATACGGTAAACGAAGTTACCCAATTACATTCGTTAAATGATTTTTACGACACCCACTGAAAAAAGGGTATTTTAATCTTACTCTGTTAGCACATGAATAAGTGTGGAACTGCGATAAATGAAATTATATATAAAACTAGATATACATTTTAAAGTTGCCAATTGATAAAGTTAAGTATATTTAGTAAAACGATTGCTTGCGGCTACTACATCGGCGGCATGTTTGCCACTGACTGCAATCGCCTCGAGCGACTAGATACGCTGTCTATTTATTTTCTGTTCACACCATACCAATTAATGATATCTGATGTTTACGCGAGGACTACACATTGTAAATAAAACTACTTTTACGGATTATATCGTGTTTGTATTTGATTTATGATTGCCCGACGTTTCGAACACTTTGCAGCATTCATGGTCACGGGCGGACTAAGGTGTCTCACGTCCAACAAGTAATCGTTATTACAGACATTTATAATTATCTACCCGATACAGAAATTAGTTATAAATTTATTAAATTGTTACCCACATTTTAGTACAAATTTATTGCCAGTGTAAGAAGAAAATGATTCTATATGAAAAAATTATATTGTTTGTGGTTAGTAATTATTAATTATTAAATTTGTAGCAATTATTGTTACAATTTGTTGATTTAAAACTAACAAAACTAATATACTACCATCGGATCGGAACGCGGCCACACTGAGAAAGATCCAGCAAGAAAACTCAGGGGACATGATGCTAAATTAATATTGATTTTTAATTTTAGATGCGGCTTACTTTGTCTTACTAAAAGATTTTTGATTTATAAAATTATCTTTATCAGTGTGGCCGCGTTCCGATCCGGTGGTAGTATATTAGTTTTGTTAGTTTTAAATCAACAAATTGTAACAATAATTGCTACAAATTTAATAATTAATAATTACTAACCATAAACAATATAATTTTTCATATAGAATCATTTTCTTCTTACACTGGCAATAAATTTGTACTAAAATGTGGGTAACAATTTAATAAATTTATAACTAATTTCTGTATCGGGTAGATAATTATAAATGTCTGTAACAACGATTACTTGTTGGACGTGAGACACCTTAGTCCGCCCGTGACCATGAATGCTGCAAAGTGTTCGAAACGTCGGGCAATCATAAATCAAATACAAACGCAATATAATTCGTAAAAGTAGTTTTATTTACAAACCATACCAATTAGTTTAGTTAAATATTATAGAACTGTTATTCCTCGTAGTGAAGTATTAAGAATGCTGTCTTTTTTATGGGTGGGCTGTGGTCAGCGCAAAGAATGCTACGTCTAACCTTTTTTTTTATGGGTGGGTTACGGTAAGCGCACACGCGGTCCATTCCGTCCGGGGCGACGAAAGGACGGCGCGCGGGCCAATAACCCACCGTCGTTGGGCCGACCACCGGAGCAGGGTGACTTGTCGTCAGTGGTCGGCCCGACGGACTACGTAAGAACCGGTTAAAGAAGCAATATGGGCATTCCCCTTAGTCGGTTCTAAGTACGACAGTAGTATCAATCTGGGCAAATTTCAAATTAGGCAAGATAGGCAAGTTGAGATTGCCAACTTGCCTATCAAGTGATATGTTTTTGATATCATCTTCTATCGTATAGGAACTATGTACGTTAATAATTTGACAGATGAATATTTTATTTTGCACTTTGCCGGAAACTTTATGTTTATAAAGTCTATAGAGTTAACGGACATAGATTACATTCAGACTCTGAATAACAGTTTTAGAATTCAAGTACAAATCATTTCATCATCATCACAGCATATACATATACATAAACCCCACGGAGGCACTTGCATATTGAAATTTTTACATTGTACTTTAAATTAATCCAAAAACACTACCACCCGACTGGAAGGTGACAGCACTGAAAGAATCATATGATTATCCTACGTGTAAATTTAACCTGTAACATAATTCATCAAAATAAGTTGGTCTTGAATAATACTACGCTTGAACAAAATTGAATCTAATTTTATACTACGATTCATCACCGAAGGGAGTAGAGGATTGAAAACATTAAAATAATGGGTCGCTTAGTATAGGTACGTTACGTAAGGTGTTGAATTGTATTGTTACTCGTTCACCACACAAAGAATTAGTTAATACTAACATATAAATTCCTATCTGTAATTATACCTTTCCTCAGATAGACCACATACTCGAAGGCATTAACTGTACTAGATAAGGCCGAGTTCATACAACACTTCTATTATATGAGACTTGCAACGAGCATCTTAATTTGAATTACAAAGGTGACTTCATGCGACTGAATAATTAACTAGCCGAGACGAATTACAACCGCAGAGCTGTCGACCAACTACTGCCGCTGTACAATCGCTGCCTGTAAATAAACCTACAGATAGAGAGAGAGCTCGTTATAGTGGATAATAAAAGACGAAAAGAGATAAAAGTTTCAGTGAAAATTACAAGACTGCAACTAGTTTTAACCTGTAGAAATAAATGTTTAGTGTCTTTCGTGAACCAGGTTAGATGTTGCAAAATAATTTACCAACAAGAAATGGTTTTTATTTCTGTCTAGTAGCTTCGCTTGTTTGCAATAAATATAAATAAATATTTATTTTGGTGGATATCATTCCTTTTTTATACATATAAAACAAATTGAAGTAAGTATTTGTTTCTAATGTCAAGATAGTAGGTTTTTTTCATGCTCTCGCGGTTATTTACACGATGACTGCTTAAACACATATAAACATTTTTGTCTGCCTGTTTCTTTGTTCCGTTAAACTTCAAAACGGCTGCACCAATTTTGATGATATCTTATTACCAGGTAGCTAGCTACATAAGGAAACTATAATATAACTTAGGTTACTTTCTCTCTTAGAAATACTTACAAAATTTTGGTCGGTCCGGGAATCAAACCTCAAGCCTCATGCACTGGTATGCCATAGCGTAATATTTTAGGAAATATTGAAACAACAAGTTATTTATTTTAATAACAAGGAAATTGCTGAGTGAGGAACTGCTCACCACCAATCTGTATCATCCAGATAATCCGAGATTTTATAATAACCTTTTTACAAAGTCTAGTTTAGTTTTACCAGGTCTTTAAAAGATAAACGCACTAAAAAGTATGACGCAGAGAATAGGGATCTCTATCGAATCACACAAATTCTCAGCCACAGATATATAAAAAAAAAAAAACACTAATCTTATGTCGACAAACTATTTAAATTACTGTACCTATTCTCTTCAGTCCCTGACCAGAATGCAGAGTTTAACATTTATCCGACGTTTAGAAGGGTGTTTAAATCACGGTAAAATTTTCATTACATACAATTAAAGAAGTTAATATATGCGTGTTAATGATTTGAATTGTAATATTAGACCAGGGTCGAAGCCTTTAAAAATGGTAAAAAGTGAAAAAAAAAATAGTAAGATGAAACTTATTAGAAAAGGAAGAAAATATAACAAAATTAAAGGAAAAATAATTTACGGGCGATCTGAAGTCGGGAAGTGGATGGGGGTGAGTTTTTAAGGGTATAAAACGGTTTATCTCGATTGCCGGCAAAACTACAAGTGCTATGGAAAAAAATTAAATGACAAAGTTGTAGGTAATAAAGAGATCTAAAACTTTTGTATTTACACTTTTTTCACATAACCTCAAAATTTATGTAAAAAATTCAAATAACGAAGATTTTTGTTTTTTATTTTATTCTTATACAAAAAATATTTTTTTATCACGAAATTTAGTGAAAACTTACTGTTCGCGACAAGTGTAAAATACCGTGATAGTGCTTAAAAAACGAACTGTAACATAATAGTGAATTTTGATTTTTTTTTTGTGTGCGGGTACAGCTATTGGCCGCAGATGGCCTTGACAGCTTGACGCGGACTATGGGTGAGCGCTGAGGGCTCTCAACCCGGAGAAAAGTATGCTAAGCGACATCGCCCAAGGGCTCCCCCTGTGGGGAACGGACCTCGGCTTGGGGCGTCGCTGGAGGCAAAGTGGGCGTGCCCACGTTTTTAGTCGTGACTTTTGCGCGGCGCGGTTTCGCACCTCGACGGCGAGGGCGGAACCGCGGATATTTATTTGTTAAGGCCTCGCGGGCCGTGTAGGCTCTTTGTTGAGCGAGTGTGATATTGTCGTCCTCTTCATCGAGGACGTGACGAGGACGTCGGATGGATGAGATTTTGGAGGGTCTATAGGAAGCCGCCCCAACCACTAGTTGGTTGGGGTGTGTCATGGCAGAGTCAAAGTAGCTCTGAGAGCACCATTTCATAAACTGCTTGATGGTCGGCAGTTCGAGGTCGATGTGGAGATCGACGTTTCGTATGAACCACGGTGCTCCCGTAGCTCGGCGCATGAAACGATTTTGTAGTGTCTGTAGCCTGTGGATCCTGTGTGGCTTAACATGTGCGAACACCACGCTGGCATAGGTCATGATAGGCCGTATGCAGGTGGTGTATAGTCGGATTTTGCTACTCAGGGGCATACGCGACCTAGAGTTGAGTAGACATTGGAGACGGCCCATCACAAAGTCTGCCCGTGCGCGGACTTGCTTTATGTGAGGGGCGAAGCTGAGTCGATCGACAAGGGTCACACCCAAATATTTGGCCTGCCTGGTCCAAGTGACCGGCTTGTTGAAAATTTTAAGGGGGGGAATGCTATCGATAGAGTAGGAACGGGCAGTTCGTCTAGTGAACATGACCACCTGACTCTTCTCGGGGTTGATTTCTAATCTCCATTTCCTAAACCAATTGGCTAGGGCGATAACCGCTGTTTGGAGAGTCTTGGCTACTGTTGTCGGGGATCTACCAGCACAAAAGAGTGCGGTGTCATCAGCGTAAAGTGCTTTATGTACCCGGTTGAATTTGGGCATATCGCTAGTGTATAGCGCGAAGAGAAATGGGGAGAGGACCGACCCCTGAGGGACGCCGGCCTTGATAGGGTGGGAGGTCGACAACGTCTCTTCCACCCTGTAGCGAAAGCTGCGATGACTTAAGTAGTCATGTATAATGAGAACTAAGTAGTGAGGGATCTTGAGGAGATAGAGTTTGTAGATTAGGCCTTCATGCCAAACCTTGTCGAATGCTTTCGCTACGTCTAGGAATAATACACCTGTATATCTGTTCATGATGAACTGACTACTTGTGTATTCTACCAAGCGGTGAACTTGTTGTACGCAGCTGTGTTTAGCTCGGAAACCAAACTGTGCGTCGGGAACGAGGTTGTTAGCCTCGGCGAATGTACGTAGTCTACTGAGAACTATTCGTTCGTAGATCTTACCTAGACCTTTTAGTAGACTAATCGGGCGGTAACTACTGGGTTTGGTACGGCGCTTGCCGGGTTTGTGGATTCCTATTACCACGGCCTCTTTCCATTGCGCGGGAAACATGTTATTATTTAGTGCTGCATTGAAGATGCAGCACAACAGGACTATCAAGTGGGGGGGGAATAATTTAATGACTTTATTTGAGATTCCGTCCGAACCTGGGGCTTTTCTGGTTTTAAGACCCCTGACTAACGATTCGACCTCATCGGTGGTTACTACTGGGATATGCTGAACGGGGTTGTCGTTTCCTAACGAGCGCGAGAGAGTGGTACGACGTTCCACTTCGTCTGTGATGAGGCGGTGATTCGCGGCGTCGGGGTGTAGTGTACTCGGCGTACACTGAAGCTCCAAGCAGTCGGCCAGGCATTCTGATTTTTCGTCGTCCATAAACGCCGGTGGCTGGTTGAGTCTCGTGAGAGGAGGGAGAGTGGACACGATGTCTTTTTTGAGTGAGCGGGAAAGCTGCCAAAAGGCTGTGTGAGAGGGCTCTAGCTCCTCGAGTATGGCGTCCCATTTGCTCTGTCTCAATTCATTAATAGCTTGTTTAACCTCCCTCTGGAGTGACCGTAGGCGGGTACGGTTGTCCTCCGTGGGGTAGCGGTCATAAACGCGTGTCGCGGCGTTTTTACGTCTTAACAAGTCACGGACGTCGTCTGGCAGGCGCCATTTACGATCGCTCGTATCTGGTACCGGCCGCGAGCAGTCATCCATTATCGACTGCACGTGACTTGTAAGCGACTCGATCGCCTGAGAGGTATGTTCCTTAGACGTAATGTCACTGGGAATTTATTTCAAGGTGGACCAACGAGGTTGACTTGAGATTTTTCTCTAGCCGTGCCCAGTCAGTCGCTATCTTGATCTTTTCGTTGTTGTGGCCTGAGGGGCCGGGGGTGCGGGAGGCTAATTCCAGAATCACCGGGCAGTGATCTAAGTCTAACTCGTGTTGAACTTCTATTGAACATAAACGAAGGTTTATGTTTTTGAGAAGAAAGATATCGAGTATGTCCGGCCTGTGCGAAACGTTAAAGGGGAAGTGTGTCGGCTCTATGGGCGCTATGACATCAAATCCCAGTCTGTCAGCGAATAGCTTTAAAGTCTTGCCCCTCTTATTGGAACTTTGACAGCTCCAAGAGGTGTTCTTGGCGTTAAGGTCACCGCCAATGATGACGGCGCCTCCCAATTCTAGCAAGACTTTTAGATGTTTTTCAACCAACTGTTTCGAATGTTCTCTATTGGGAGAGAGATATGCAGATACAAGGGTGATAGGCTGATGGCCTGAGAGGGCTAGCCTGCAAATTGAAGCTTCAATGTACATCAGAGGGGGCGGATCCACAGGTGTGCAATGTAGCGACCTTTTGTAGTAAATGAGCGTTCCACCCATTGGTAAGGTTGTCCTATCATTGCGAACTATATTATAGTTCACGATTCTAGGGTCCCTGTTGAATGGTTTTAAGAACATTTCTTGTACTAACAAGATGTCGAGCTGGTGTTCCCGAAGGAATGTGCCTACTTCATCCCTCTGTTGGGTAAGGCTATTAGCGTTGAATGTCCCTACTTTGAGGTGTCTGGGTTTAACTCTGCCGGGAGTGTATCCTATCCATTTTAGTTGAATTTGAGTGAGCCTAGACGCTCTAACGTGGGGGCGAATTTGATCGCTATATTAAGGAGGGCGAGGTTGTTTCCCTCGTTCTTTCTAAGATCGGCTGCAATTTCGCGGATTTCCGCGAAATTGATTTGAGCCGTGAAGTTGGCCACCAGGGCTAGATCTGGATCTAGTCTTTGGGGGGCTTTTGGGGGCGCGCTTTTAGCGACGACGATGGGAAGGGGGGCGCCCTGAGGGGGCTTGGGATTACCACCGGTGGGCTGGTTTTAGTGTTGCCCAAATGCAAGACCAAGACGAGACTTGGACCAGTCTTGGTCTTGGTCTTGCAACAGCACACCTGGTCTCGTCTTGGTCTTGGTATTGCGCACTCGAGTCTTGGTCTTGGTCTTGGTATTGCAGCAAGAGTCTCGCAAAGTCTTGCAAGTCTTGCAATCGGAATAACGTAACAGTTATTTATTATGGCGATGAAAAATCCACCTAAATTAATCAAATATCATCCTATCCTATCCATCCATCTGCTAGCTAGTTCACTATTAATAATAGTTTTAATAGGGTAATAATAGTTTTTAATAGGTAATATACCTATGAAGAGGGTCACCAAATGTATGATATTCGTCGTCATCGTCACAGCTCATAAAAGTACCACTGCTGGGCTTAAGCTTCCTTCCAGTAAGAGGAAAATTGATCTACTATACCACGCTGGTCAGACATGTTGATATAGGGTTTTATTTCTAGTTTCACTTCTCTTGCACATATGTTATATACACAGAGTGTATCAGGTTATGGGGCAACTGTTCGTGTATGTTGTAATTCAACAGTCATAGATCATAATTAGAATGTATATTACACAAAAACAATATAATATAAAAGTTATAGTGATTACAAAAATGTGTGTCTAAGAGTTTATGCCTTAAATTTTACGTATTATGTAGGCATGTACAGACAGGATATAGGTAGGCATGTAAAGCTTCGACAGTATAAATAGATATTAGATTTGCGCGAACCTTTCAATGGTTACGTAGGTACAAAGACGACTCGTCAACGGTTGTCGGGCGATCAGCTGATTTATGTTATAACGAAGTTTGTCTTGGTTATGCGAACTGTTATAACCATACAATGTATGCCAACCTGATGACGTAGCTCTCAGCCCCCTCTGCCGGTATGACGCTAACCATTTGTGTCACGTCAGCACTTTTAGCATGAAGCTCGATGCAGAGCGCTCAAGCGTTAGTCTAGACTTCGACTCCGCGAAGAACGGTTGCATTCAGGGTTCCCTTGCCATACTTGTCGTAGTTCGTAATTCATTTATTAATAAACATTTTAATTTCAATTATAATTCTTTTTTTAAAACGACCTCGGCAAGGGACCCTATAACATTTGGTGGCAGCGGTGGGATACGGATATCTCCAGTGCCGATTCGCGTAAAACCTCTATTAAATCACAAATTGTGAAAATTCGCCGTATCCTGCAAATCAAACGAAAAGAGTACAAAGTCTTCGGTGTCTATGAATGACACATTCCGCGGTATCCTGAGCATCCTGCAATCATCCAGTGGGCAGCATCGCGCAACCTTCGAGTAGCCGGTCGTGACATACGACCATCCTGCGAGTAACCCTGCTAGCAGCATCCAGCGAGCATCCTTCAAGCATCCAGTGCATTCTACACTCCTGCGAGTATCTACGAGTATTCCTCGTCCTTTCTACGTAGTGTTATACGTCCTATCATTCTCCGACCCGCGAGTGTTCCGCGTTGTGTCAATAGTGTCCTGTGAAATCATAGTGCGGTCCGTGTGTACGTGACGCTATGCAGCGTATCAAAGGCCTGACCTTTATCGCCGTCTACGTGTTCCAGTAAGTCAACGAACATTTTTATTGTGTAATTTTACTCTTATACCTCTTATTGTTCTATATTTTATATTATTTTAATGTTTTCGTTCAAATATTATGCCTAAAGTGCCTAAAGTTGAAGATAGTAAATTACAAATTGAAATTTTTGATATCCCGGAGCAAAAGTCTCCGATCACTTCGCCTAGATTAACTAGAAAATCAGTTGCGGAAATGGAACTAAACATTTTGTTAAAATTCGTTAAACCCTTTGACGGCAGTCGCGATAAATTAAATTCTTTCATTACTAATTGTAACAATGCTTATGAATTAGCATCCGATTCACAGAGACCTATTCTTTTTAAATACATTTTATGCCAGCTTACGGGAAAAGCTGAAATCGCCTGCTCTATAAAAGAGTTTTCTTCGTAGGAACAATTGAAAGAGTTCCTTAAAACACAGTTTTCTGAGAGAAAACATTATACACATTTATTAACCGATCTCCAGGAAGGCAAACAAAGTCAGACGGAAAATGTCAGCCAATTCGCACTAAGGATGGAAACTTATCTTTCTCAACTACTTACCGAAATCTCGCTCTCTAATCATAAGGTGAAAGAAATACCTGGCCGTACAGCGGCTATGGAAGACTTAACGCTCCATCATTTCCTCATGGGTCTTCACCCTCGTATATCAAACATTGTTAGGTGCAGAGCCCCTAAAACGTTTAATGAAGCCGTAAATTTGGCTGTTTCTGAGGAGCGTATTCAACAAACGCTATATAAGCGAACAAATATTCCCA
The DNA here is from genome assembly GCA_032191425.1 of Lymantria dispar. Classification (NCBI taxonomy): domain Eukaryota; kingdom Metazoa; phylum Arthropoda; class Insecta; order Lepidoptera; family Erebidae; genus Lymantria; species Lymantria dispar. Next base: position 33,402,672 of record CM063452.1, read on the forward strand.
GCTCGCCCCTGGAAAAAGAAAATAAAATTCGGTTCAAACCGAAATTCTCTGCTCAAAATCAAATGACAAAGGTCAAATCGCCGCAATCCTCTTTTATTAAATCAAATCCAAACCTCGAATGTAGGTATTGCAAGGAAGTTGGACACGACATAAACAATTGCTTAAAGCGTCAACTCTCTCACAAACGTTTCGCTTCCTCTTATCCACAAAAGGATATCTATAATAAACCCTCGGGGTCGCAACCCCATAAATCTCCTACGGTAAACTTCGTCAGTGAAGATAACGACGAAGAGCAGGTTGAACCTGAATACGAAAGTACCGAGGAAGAAGAAATCCCAGAAGATTTAAACCTATAAACGTCCTGCAACCGTGTCGCACATGACGTAAGGTCAAAGTCGGCACAAAGCCTAATCAGTCCCAAAATGGACATCACACACCTAAGGATATACGACAGGGTAACCAGCCCCAAAATGGAATCCTTAGACGTGTCTTCAAAGAGGTTGTACATCAGGGTAACCAGCCCCAAAACGGGAACCTCGCTCCTACTGCCAAGGTTATACGACAGGGTAACCAGCCCCAAAATGGAAACCTTAGGCGCACTCTCAAAGAGGTTGTACATCAGGGTAACCAGCCCCAAAACGGGAACCTCGCTCCTGCCGCCAAGGTTATACGACATGGTAACCAGCCCCAAAGTGGAAACCTTAGGCACTCTCTCAATGAGGTTGTACAGCAGGGTAACCAGCCCCAAAACGGGAACCTCACTCTTGCCGCTGAGGTTATACAACAGGGTAACCAGCCCCAAAGCGGAAACCTCGCAGCAACTAAGGTTATACAACCGGGTAACCAGCCCCAAAGCGGAAACCTTACAAAACACAAGGTTATACAACCGGGTAACCAGCCCCAAAGCGGAAACCTTACAAAACACAAGGTTATACAACCGGGTAACCAGCCCCAAAGCGGAAACCTTACAAAACACAAGGTTATACAACCGGGTAACCAGCCCCAAAGCGGAAACCTTACAAAACACAAGGTTATACAACCGGGTAACCAGCCCCAAAGCGGAAACCTTGGTATACAGGCCCCGGAGCCTAAAGAAATTTACGAGGTAAATATCGACACCTCGAAAAAACTTTTACCTCATATTTTAGTTGAAACAGACGTTTCTGACATACCACTTACGTTATTAGTCGACTCAGGAGCTGCTATCTGTTTATTGAAACAGTCCAGTATCCGACACCCATTAAAGTTAAACAAAAAACCCATAGGTATCAAAGGAATTGATCCTGGCGAAGAAGCTACTCAAACATTAGGCCATTTTAATTTAAGATTTAAAGCATCTGGAGAGAAAAACATATGTCATAAATTTCATGTCATTGCTGACATTAACTTGCCGTATGATGGTATCATAGGTAACGATCTCTTAACCGCACACGGCTGCAATATAGACTACAGTCGCGACGTCCTAAAAATAGATGATCTCGAAATTAAAATTCACTTCTTTGATCCCTGCTACATCATACCAGCACGATCAGAAACAGTGATTGAGTGTGCCGTTATAAACCCTAATCTAAACGAAGGCGCGATAATAGACCAGCATCTCTCTAAAACCCTTCTCGTGGCAAATTGTTTAGTTAAAGTGAAAGAAAATAAAAGAATTAATTTAACTGTTGCCAATATTTCCGATAAGCCGGTTAAAATAAAACGAGACATAAAATTTCATCTTCACCCAATAGAGACCTATTCTATGCAACCATTTTGCACTCAAAACGCATCTAAACGAGCAAAGGAAGTACTTAGCCTATTAAGAACATCTCACCTCAACGAAGAAGAGGCAAACGCCCTCCTCGAATTATGTTCAGATTATTCAGATATATTTCACTTACAAGATGAACCCCTCTCCTTTTGCCCGGCTATCCAACATGAGATTAAAACCAACAGCAATACTCCCATAAGTACCAAATCGTACCGTTTTCCAGAATGCCACAAGAAAGAGGTGAAAACTCAAATAAACAGAATGCTAGAACAGGATATCATAACTCCTTCATCGTCACCCTGGTCTTCTCCAATCTGGATAGTTCCAAAGAAGTCTGATGCCTCTGGCCAAAAGAAATGGCGCATAGTTATCGACTATAGAAAACTCAACGATATTACAATTGGCGAAATTTACCCCATACCACAGATAACGGAAATTCTCGACCAACTCGGTAAGAGTCAGTATTTCACCACCCTCGATCTTTCATCAGGGTTTCGCCAGTTATTAATTAAGCCAGAAGACGCAGCTAAAACCGCATTTTCTGTACCCCAGGGACACTTCCAATTCAACCGGATGCCTTTCGGTTTGAAAAACGCCCCTTCCACATTCCAAAGGCTCATGAATAACTGTCTCACGGGACTGCAAGGCTCCCATTGCTATGTGTATTTAGATGACATCGTTCTATACTCATTTGACCTCCGTTCAGCTATTGAAAACCTCAGAGCTGTCTTCGACAGACTCCGCCAATATAATTTAAAATTACAACCAGAAAAATGTGAATTTCTCCGCAAAGAAGTCGCATATTTAGGCCATATCATCACTCAAAATGGTGTGAAACCAAACTCGGATAAGGTCAAAGCCGTTGCACAATATCCTACTCCGAAATCACCTAAAGATATTAAATCCTTTTTAGGACTAGTATCGTATTACAGACGTTTCATACCCAATTTCTCTAAACTTGCTAAACCTCTCACTTCGTTGCTTAAAAAAGATGTCTCCTTCATCTGGACGAATGAACAACAGATTAACTTTGAAACGCTAAAAAACAAATTAATAGAAGCACCAATACTAGCTTATCCGGATTTCAATCAACCCTTTCTACTAACATGCGACGCATCTAATTTCGCCATATCAGCCATCCTGTCACAAGGCCCCATAAGTAACGACCGGCCGATCGCCTATGCGTCGCGCACCTTAAATAAAGCAGAAATAAACTATAGCGTGACAGAGAAAGAATGTTTAGCTATAGTGTTTGGAACAAAAACCTTTCGTCCTTACATATACGGCCGTCATTTTACTATTATAACCGACAATAAACCTCTCCAATGGTTATTTAACTGTAAAGATCCTGGTTCCCGACTCATCCGTTGGAGATTAAAATTAGAAGAATTTGAATACAGTATACAATATAAAAAGGGAAAAATAAACGCAAATGCAGACGCTTTGTCCAGGTACCCCGTTAATCCTGTTCAACCTTCCACAAGTGAAAGACCAACTAGTAGTATGCAAGACTCCGACACCATTACACACAACACAACCTCCGCACAACTAGAAGAATCCCTTCTAAACCCGGAAAACCTCGATAAAGACTTATTTGACTTGCTGACGTCACCTACGTCAATCTCAACAGACAACTTGGACCCTGATATTCTCGTTGACTGCACTACCCCAGATCTTCAAGACATTGGATCCCCTGATCCTAACCTACCGGTAACGCCACCACGACCGTTACCAGAAAACCGTATACCCCCAGAAACCGAAATCAACCCAGACGACAATTCTACCACTCACCCGACGCCATTAAATGACGATTACACAACCTTTTTGAAAAACATAGCAGACCAAACCAAATCTTTTAACACTAATATAATAGAACGAAACGAAAACTTACTAAAAAGCTCTAGCAAGACAATACTAATCCCCACTTCATTAGATCTTGACACATCGAATCCCTACCTAGAAGAAATACTAGGGAACCTAGAAAATAGGGACGAAATAATTAACCAAGAAAAGCAATTGCACAACTTCACTACATTCACCTTAAATAATAAAAATTATTTCCTCTTATATACAAAAGTACACCATTTCGACCAAACAACATACCAAGAAATATTTCAAACATTAAAACTAATCCGTAACGAGCTAATTAACACACCGGAAATTAGCGAAATAGCTATATCTGACTTTCGGGACCCCTTCGAAAAACACAGTTTTATTAAAATTTACAATATACTTAATTATCTCTTTGACAACACCAACATAAATATTACTATTTTTCATAATAGCATAACTTACCCTTCACCTTCAGAAGTAAAGAGAATTTTGTACGACAACCATAACATACCGGTTGCCGGCCACCTAGGTGTAAGCCGTATGTATAACAGACTTAAAGAACTCTATTACTGGAAAAACATGCGTAGTGACGTAGAATCATATGTAAGAACGTGTAAATCCTGTGAGGAGAATAAAGCTCTTCGGAAAATAAATCGAGCTCCTATGCAGATAACCAGCACTTCAACAAAACCCTGTGAACGCATCTCACTAGACATAGTAGGGCCCTTACCCGAATCCGGTACCGCTAAACTAAAATATATATTAACCTTACAGGATGATTTCACTAAATTTTCATCAGCTTACCCCTTACGCAGTACAACCGCCGAAGAAACTAGCGAGAGCCTTCTACATTTCATATCAGTATTCGGTATACCAAAAATGATATTAACCGACCAAGGATCTAATTTTACATCCGATTTATTCAAACGTACATGTGATTTCCTAAAAATAAAACAGCTGTGGTCGAGTCCATACCACCCACAGACCCAAGGATCTCTAGAAAGATCCCATTCAACCTTAAAAGAATATCTAAAATCGTTTGTAAATAACGAACAAACAAACTGGCCTCGTTATGTTTACACAGCTATGTTAACCTACAATACGACTGTCCACTCCACAACGCACTATACTCCTTATGAATTAATGTTCGGTAACAAACCCCATATACCAAATTCTATATGCAATGAACAGTTAGGCGCTACATATCCGGACTATGTACGAATGTTACAAAATCGAATTAAATACTCGCGTGATAAAGCGTTAGAATACATACAGAGGTCTAAATTAACATCTAAGAATTATTATGACTCACATACTCGCCCTACACAATACAAAATAGGCGACTATGTTTATTTAAAAAACCACCTTAGACTCAGGAAGGCCTTATCACCGATATGGAAAGGACCATACAAAGTAATCAAGGTTCATGGGAATAATACACTATCGTTACTAATAAACAGACGGCACGTGCGTCATCACTACGATGAAGTTAAACTCGCCGATACAACCAACAATCTGTAAAAGAAATATACACGGACCTTTTTACATGATATACTTATATATATATATATATATGTTGTATACATATTATACACCCCATCAATGTACCCATATACAGTACACCCTTTGTTTTACTTATATACTACATGCATATAGGTAATTAATATAAACTCATTTGCAAAAAAAACGGGCGGTTTTGATTTTCATTCATATTTAAAAAGATACAATACCAAAAAGGTTTCAATCGTTTGTACACGTTACTGGCCGGTTTTAAAAATGCTGTGGTATTTAAAAAAGTACGTTCTAAATTCAATTTTTCATTTGATGTTCATTTTTACAGAAAACCCCTTTTTATCCTACATTTTTGGCGCGAAGTTCCAGAAGTTAACATCGACTTTCATAACTTTTATTCAATTTTTATCGATTAATTTCATATCCTTGACTGTCAAAGCTTTATTTAATGCTGTTTGGCTGTATCAAAAATGGTAGATAAAGTGGTAAAAGCTACCAAAATTATCGCGCTGCTTGAAGAGGGTTGCAGCCAATGTTTCGTGGCTAGGAGGCTAAATGTTAGTCGCTCGACAGTCCAAAGGACCTGGCAGCGATATCAGGAGACTGGTTCCGTCGAGAGAAGGGCTGGTTCTGGAAGAAAACCATGTACCCAACCACGGGATGATCGTTTTCTTGTGAGTCGCGCATTGAGAAATCGCAAATCTTCGTATGTGGATCTTAAGAACAACCTCCAAGAAGTAAGAAATGTGCATATTAGTCTATGGACGGTCAGGAGGAGGCTTCTCGCTGCCAGTATACGCAGTCACCGCCCGGCCCGCGGCCCCAAATTACTCCGTGAGCACAGAGTTCACAGGCTTAGGTTCGCTAGAAATTGTGAATCATGGACTCAAGACGATTGGAATAGGGTTTTGTTCTCTGATGAAGCCAGGATATCTCTGTTCGGTGAAGATCGACGTCGGCGAGTGCTAAGAAGACAAGGAGAACGCTTTGCAGAGGCATGTTTCGAAGAAATCACACCTTATGGTGGGGGCTCTGTTATGTTTTGGGCAGGAATAAATTCAATGGATCGTACAGAGTTAGTCTTCATTGAAAACGGCTCACTGACTGGGCATCGATACATAACGGAAGTTCTAATTTCTCATGCACAACCCGCATTGGCCGCTCTAGGTGAAGACTCGATTTTTATGGACGACAATGCTCGCGCACACCGATCCCGCGATGTTAATGCGTATGTGCAAGAGGTCGGCATTCGTCGTTTGGATTGGCCAGCTCGAAGTCCCGACCTCAATCCCATAGAGCATGTCTGGGACGTTCTGAAACGGCGTGTGAGATCAGTACACCCGGCTCCGCAGACCATCAGAGAGCTGAAGAATGTGATTACTGCGGAGTGGGAACGTATTCCACAAGCAAGTATCCGGGATATACTCGCTAGCATGCCCAGACGAATTCAAGCTGTGATTTTAGCTAGAGGGGGTCACACTCGATACTAAACATTTATCTGCTTTTACTTTATTAAAGAAAAACAAACAAAAAAACTTTTTTATTTTTACTTCATGAGCATATGCACTACTAGCGAATATACACTACTAGCGAGGTTTAGCATTATTTCCCATAAATTGTATCTAAATTTTATGAAATACTGATGAAAACGATTATTTTCTTATTAATTTAGCAAATTGTGTGGATAAAACTACCTATAATTATCAAACAAAGAAATATTAACATTTGAAATGGTTCATTGCTTAGGTGCCCGTTTTTTTTGCAAATGAGTGTATATTTATACCATATAATTAGTTTTATAATTAGTTACACCCATATTCTACGATTAGCTACATATATATAAATCAGTAATAACATATTAACACAATATTAGAGAAATTACAACAACACTATATATTTCGAGCTTAAAATAGTTTAACGCGTAAATAAGCTATGAATTCATTATAAATAAACACTACAAATAGCATATTTCAATCAAAATTATACCTAAGTATAATACTTGCAAGGTATTGTTCATACCTTATTAAATTATTGAATAATTACCATACAAATACTTATATTAGACTATATATATTACAATAATATATACATAAAATATTACAAATACACTATTGATTATTTATTCTATTTTTTTTTATTATTTAACTGGTTCGTTAAAGACCACCCATATTTTAAGCCTTTCCGCTCATTGCTTATCACCGTAGCGAATAAATTAATCAGTTAGTATATTTACTTGCAGTGCCTCAGCGGAACTCCAAGAACCTAACGAGTGTGTCCAACCGATTACCACGAGTCCTGGGATATTTTTCGATTACATAGGTAAATTAAAATTTAACAATGCCATCCTAAACGTTGTTATGCCAATGGAAATTTCATATTTTGAACCACATATAGAAAACCTCAACCTAGCATTAGAGACAGTTTCCACCCTGTGCAAACAACCCGGCTTTATAAAAACCTCTGAATGTGAGAGTACATTCGAACCACTGATGGTACAACAACGTAATATAGTTAAATTGTTTGGTTCCATATCACACCTGATAGACAATAGATCCAGGCGAGGAGCTTGGATTGGCGGAATAGGAACCGTCCTAAAGACAGTATTTGGCACTTTAGACGAAAATGACGCATTTGAATATGACCAAGCAATCCATTCTGTACAAGAAAATCAAAAGAATTTATTGTCACTTATTAAAAATAACATTTTGGTCACTAATTCGGTCATATCCACTTTTAATAATAGTCTTTATAAAGTTAAACAGAACGAAATGAAATTAAATAATGCTATCGGCGAACTCTCTTTAAAGATGTTGAATTTAACCAATACTTTAGCGTTACGAACTCATTTTGATTTTATCCTTAGCACTTTTGAAACATCCATGGTCACCCTATCATTTCAACTCGAAGACATTATAAACGCGATAATGTTTTAGAGTCAAAACATCCTACATCCAGCAGTTGTATCCCCTACTGTAATATACCGAGAGTTGGCCGATAACATGAGGCACTTTGCCAATGATTTAAATATACCTATGCACTTAGATATAAGTTCCATTCATTTAATTGTTAAGGTCTCTACTTTATTATGCTACTATTTTAATTATAAGCTTGTATTTTTATTACGTATTCCTTTAGTTTCTAATCAAGAATACACACTGTTTAATAATATTGAACTACCAACACCGGACAATGTAAATCGACAGGATATATTTAGTCTTATAGTACCCAGTACCAGATACATTGCTATCACCAAAGATAAATCAAACTATTGTACCTTGGAATCTTTGGAAAATTGTAAAATATTAAGTCCTGCCGAATATCTGTGTGATATCCCAATAATCTACAAAGCAGACACAAAACCCAACTGTGAAAGCGAATTAATATCCAAGACATTAACCGATACTCCTCTGCAATGTAATATTAAATTTATTTTTGGTAAATTAAATATATTTAAACCGCTATCTAATAACAGGTATCTCTATGTACAATCCGAACCACTAAAATTATCTTTAGATTGTCAAAACGATAGGCAGATTCAAGAAATTAATATAGTTGGAATTGGTATACTTTCTATACCAAATAAATGTGTAGCTTATTGTAAAGGTACTACCTTGTTACCCAAATACCATAACATTCTTAATTTAACGTCACCAATCAAGCTGCCCGATTTTAACTTAATAAATAGCAATTGTTGTAGTATACATAGAATTAACTACATGACAAATAATTTATCCCATACTAAATTAGAAGACATCCATTTAAAAGATATAAACCACATTCAAAGTTTAACATCCAAACTTCTATCAGAAGCCGATAAAATTAGAGACACCTCTCACATAGTGAAATATGGGATACATTATTCAATAGCCACTAGTATAACAGTGTGTATCATTATTTTGTACCTTAGTTATAAGATTATTTTATATTTTTGTAAACCTGGATGCAACCTTCGTAAATATAGGTTTTGCGAATCGCCCAAAATAGAATCGAGCAACATAGAGTTGGAAGAAGGTATTCAAGTCATTCCAGCTCCAACCCTAAGAACTTCAATTTAAAGTTAACTTCAGATGTCACCCCGAAGTTCACTCTAAGAGGGGAGGTGTTATAACCATACAATGTATGCCAACCTGATGACGTAGCTCTCAGCCCCCTCTGCCGGTATGACGCTAACCATTTGTGTCACGTCAGCACTTTTAGCATGAAGCTCGATGCAGAGCGCTCAAGCGTCAGTCTAGACTTCGACTCCGCGAAGAACGGTTGCATTCAGGGTTCCCTTGCCATACTTGTCGTAGTTCGTAATTCATTTATTAATAAACATTTTAATTTCAATTATAATTCTTTTTTTAAAACGACCTCGGCAAGGGACCCTATAACAGAACGTAATCGTAATTCAATGTCTAATGAACATTTAACAAAATACGAATTTGTTGCAGATTAAGTATCATTAACTTTATACATTTCAATCAGATTTAGACGAAAAAACGATGAAAAATTGAAAATTTTACATGTCTCTCAATTCACTATCGAATCGATATTTTTATTTAAATTTTTTTTCATGGGTTTCTAATACTATTGCCTCGGTCCGATTTGATACGACATCCACGATCGATTTGATACGCATACCGATCTACGCATAATAATTCTTTTTACGAGTGTGGGTGTTATTTATATAGATTAATTGTAGGTATATTTCTATGTCCAACAGTGAATGTCGTTGGGCTAATGAATAGATGGATATATCAATATGTATAATGTGCAAGAGCACTCTCGTGTGAAACTTATCAAGACTAACTCACAAGGTGACGATTACGGTATTTTTGTCCTTAAGCCTTTCCGAAGAGTACTTCTGAAAAGCCAACACCAACATTGGGAATCGATTGGCCAATAGATGGATATGTCAAGATTGATTTGACTTGCCGTGTAGTGGCGGAGTAAGAATACAATTCATCTCCTCCTATTTTACCCGCGAGTGTCGTAAAAGACAACTAAGGGCTATAATATATAACATCGGTGCAAGAGAAAGAAAACTTGACATAAAACCCTGTACCAACACGGCCGATCACCGGGGCGATTCCCCTCCGGCCACGGCCAATTTCACTCCTATTATGTAGAAGACACGAACTCAACAGTTGGCCGTATATAAGCTAAAATGGTGATTTGAATTAAATGTAAGACCGCGAGATTCTTGCAGGCTCAGTCTTGGTCTTGCTCAACTCTTGCAGGGCCAGTCTTGGTCTTGGTCTTGCAAAAATTAAGCGGTCTTGGTCTTGGTCTCGGTCTTGCATTTCTCGCAAGACCAAGACTGCAAGACCAAGACTTTTTTGGGCAACACTAGCTGGTTTGCCCCGATTATTGGTGGTTTGGGCTGAGATGGTGCGGGTGGGGCAGCGGGCTGCCTGTTGGGCAGGGTTGGGAAAGCCTCCTTGCTGATTAGCAGGGGGCGAGCCCACGCATTGTGGGTTGGTAAGGGGGCTGGGATGAAGGTCTTGTTATAATAGAAGCCCTTGCCGTTTGAGTTGGGTTGGCGGACTAGTCTTCTCGGCGCTCTTGGGCAGCCGCGATAGTTAGCCGGGTGGCCGTATTCTCCACAGAGAACACACGCTGGTGGCTCTTTGCAGAGGGAGATGTCTTTTGGCCGTTCACACTGAGAGGTGTGATGGTCACCTAGGCACTTGACACACCTAGGACGGGCGAAGCAGTTCTTGGACGAGCGTCCATACATTTGGCACTTGTGGCACTGTGCCAAGTTGCTATTTTTGTGTGGGGGCTCTACTGAGACCCCGGATAGACCACATATGGCCTTGATTTTGAAAATGCCTTTACCCTCAGGGGTATTTGCTAGGCAGACCAATATCATATTGAGAGGATAACGACCCTTGCCTCGAAACATCCGATGTACTTCTACAACCGGCAGATCCTGGGCTTTAAGAGATTCTAAGATCTCTTTGGTGTCAATTTCCCTCGGGACATTGCGTATTACTGCACGCAGAAGTTTGGCTTCGGGGAGGGTGTATGTATGGTAGGGAATCTGTTGATTCCCTAGCATGCTTGATACGGTGTGGTGGTCAGCTGACGAGTGAAGGTCCACTCGTATGCCTTGGGGGGTGGATTTCGCAGATTTGTACGAAATCCTGTTGGTGTTTAGCCACGCGGAGATGGCTAGCCACTTCTCCTTATCCCTAATGTATAGGGGCAGCGGAGCCAGTGGTTTTTTGACCGTCTGTGGAGCGACGGTGTTGCTGTCCGTAGTGGATGGGACAGAGATTGGGGCTGTCTGCAAGACGACTGGGAGGGCCGAGGCGGTCGTAGCGGTCGTTTCAGACGGGATTGTTGCTGGAGTTATGGCCGATTTGGTTGGCTTGATTTTAGGGGCCTTAGAGGGAGCCTCTTTGTTGGCTTTTGCCTTCTTAGTACGCTTACGGGAGCGAACTTCGATGAAGGAAGGGCGAATCTTCCGACTCGGAGGAAGATGAAGCTGAGGCTGAGGAGGGGACCGATTCCGTATCCATCGCCGTGCCGGTGGCCGGTAATTCCGGTTTGAGCGGCAGGACGGTGGAGTGAGCGCGTAGGGGTTGCGGTGGGAGAACAGTTATCGCTCCAAAATGTTGAGCAATGTAAGCTTTTATTTCGGGGATCGCCAGAAGGGCGTCGATAATGATAGTTTATTCCGCCATCGTGGGCTGGCGGGACAAACGTTCGCAGGAATGTGTCCTATCGACCTGGGTGGGGTAAACCCTGGGTTGTGTGTAGTGTGTGTCCCTCCCAACCGGGTGCAGGTCGGGTACGTACTTGTGTACTTAACTAATGTGCCCTAAGCTTGTACTCCTTCGCCAATCTTAATGTGCGATAGGTTCCTAGCTGCTAGGCCTTCGCAGAAAAATGATGAAAAGCCGTAGTTTAGGTCCGACTAGGAGATCCCCCAAGGCCTTGCTCTAACCCCTTCCGATTGTTAGCTCTGCCCTGAAGGGGCTCGGCAGGCAAATCGGGGCCTTGCCTCACCCGGCTTCGTTGACACCGTGAGGTTTCCGCCGGGGACCAAACAATATGGTTTTCTGCCCTGAGGGGGCCAAAATGGGTTGACTTTTTATCTACCAACGGTAGAAATCTGCACTCGACGTCTTGAGAAAGTCGACTCGTGCAGTTGGGATCCGGCAACACCTGCGTCCAAACAGCGAAACTGCCACAGACAACCGTATACACGGCCACCTGGAGCGGGCCACTGAACGGCCACAGACGTCAACAAAATGGCGGCGCGACGCGAGGTACGCTGCGAGAGCGAGCGAGACGGAATGAGATCGCACGACCGCAGGGGGCGGGTGCGGGGAGAGCGCGGCAATGGAGAGCAACGAGGCGCACGTCCGTACGCTACGGGTCTCCGACGCGGAATGAGTGAATTTTGAAAGTATAGTGATAAGAATACCGTAAAAATTAACTAACTCAAAGTGTATCGCCAGATAGGAGTGCGTAACGAATATCGACCAATCAGGGCGCTTCAAATACATAGCAAAATTCGTAAGATGTAAACATTACGAAAAAATGTGTACAGTGCTAAATAAACAATGTGAGTGTGGCGGCAGCCCCGGTACACTTAGTAATAACACCATAATAACAGCACAACATCACTTTAGCCGTAACAATTAAAAACACAAACCGTATTGGTACAAATCAATAACATTCAGCCGCCATTACAGTTTTGCTTGTCAACGCAAGCGCAACTAGCGACACACCACGGACAAGGATGTTTACCATAAACATATTGTCAATTATATTTTCCGATTACGTAAATATTTAATTTTGTAATATAACAATAACTTTATTTTTAATGTATTAAATACTTTGTAATTATATAATAACTTCTGCACTATAAAGTAAATTATCTAACCCAATTGTACAGCTAAAACGATCATGTACGTCACAAGGAACGGACCGCAACTTCGGGACCACTCGCGAATCTCCGCGGCCGTTCGGCATCATATGATCTGCACAAATATGATTTTTGATGCAACGGTCATTCACCTTGTCAGGTCATACACGATCGTTTTTGGCTACTTACTGAGACTCGTTGATCTAGTGATTTCCTATCATATTGCTGGTGTAAAATTAAACTACAGGCATAAATTAGAGTACAAACGTTTATTACACTATTATATATATGTACAAGTGAAGAATAAGGAATAGAAATATACATTTCGCGAGATATTCCTCGCACGTCTTTTTATTCGACCTACCTCGCTTCATGAGTAATAAACATTAAAGTAGATTAATTATACGTTATATTGTAGTAAAAATTGTGTTAAAATAGCTTATAACTGTTTGTTTTTCTTAATTTATGTAAAAGCATAATTGTACTTAGTTACGTTGTAATTTTTGTTGTTTATAGTGTCAAATTTGCAATAAACATAAATATTCTTGGTATTTTATTGAAATACACGCTAGGACCTATCGAACGCAGTAAGAACCAACACCCTAGGTATTATAACTTGCGAGATATAGCCTAATAAAGATAGAAAAAACAATGCTGATAGTATAAAATAATAGTTTTTAGTGCTTGTATAAAGCCTATTTTACTACCTAGGGTCGCGGCCACTACTGAAACAGATAGATAAATAGAATAGTATATAGAATGTAAGCATATCTGTAATAGTCTTAGCGTTATAGTTAATTGTTCAATAAAATCATAGCACAAATCGGACGAATGCGACAACCGTTTACGCTATAAGCCTCGCGGCTCTCGTTACGGTAAAACCTCAAGGTACCTAAGTGTCTCATTTAATGAACACATAGTAGCATAGACTACCGAAGACACCTAGCGGCGCGCGATGGAAGCTTGAAACCATAGTATGAATATGAAGAAATAGTATAAAGAAATAGCGAACTTCAAGCATTAACATCAAAAACGATTCCGCGTCGGAGACTCGTAGCGCACGGACGTGCGCCTCGCTGCTCTCCATTTCGCCGCGCTCACCCCGCACCCGCCCCCTGCGGTCGTGCGTTCTCGCTCCGTCTCGCTCGCTCTCGCAGCGAACCACGCGTCGCGTCAAGCCGCCATCTTGTTCAACGTCTGTGGCCGTTCAGTGGCCCGCTCCGGGTGGCCGTGTATACGGTTGTCTGTGGCAGTTTCGCTGTTTGGACGCAGGTGTTGCCGGATCCCAACTGCACGAGTCGACTTTTTCAAGACGTCGAGTGCAGATTTCTACCGTTGGTAGATAAAAAGTCAACCCATTTTGGCCCCCTCAGGGCAGAAAACCATATTGTTTGGTCCCCGGCGGAAACCTCACGGTGTAAACGAAGCCGGGTGAGGCAAGGCCCCGATTTGCCTGCCGAGCCCCTTCAGGGCAGAGCTAACAATCGGAAGGGGTTAGAGCATCCGGCCTTGGGGGATCTCCTAGTCGGACCTAATCTACGGCTTTTCATCATTTTTCTGCGAAGGCCTAACGGCCCGAGCAGCTAGGAACCTATCGCACATTAAGATTGGCGAAGGAGTACAAGCTTAGGGCACATTAGTTAAGTACACATCCTCCCGACCTGCACCCGGTTGGGAGGGACACACACTACACACAACCCAGGGTTTACCCCACCCAGGGCGATAGGACACATTCCTGCGAACGTTTTTCCCGCCAGCCCACGATGGCGGAAAAAACTATCACCATCGACGCCCTTCTGGCGATCCCCGAGATAAAAGCCTACATCGCTCAACATTTTGGAGCGATAACTATTCTTCCACCGCAACCCCTGCGCGCTCACTCCACCGTCCTGCCGCTCAAACCGGAATTACCGGCCACCGGCACGGCGATGGATACTGAATCGGTCCCCTCCTCAGCCTCAGCTTCATCTTCCTCCGAGTCGGAAGATTCGCCCAATGAGGGCTCCTTCATCGAAGTTCGCTCCCGTAAGCGTACTAAGAAGGCAAAAGCCAACAAAGAGGCCCCCTCTAAGGCCCCAAAAATAAAGCCGACCGAATCGGCCTTAACTCCAGCCGCAATCCCGTCTGAAACGACCGCTACGACCGCCTCGGCCCTCCCTGTCGTCTCGCAGACAGCCCCATTCTCTGTCCCATCCACTACGGACAGCAACACCGTCGCCCCACAGACGGTCAAAAAACCACTGGCTCCGCCGCCCCTATACATTAGGGATAAAGAGAAGTGGCTAGCCATCTCCGCGTGGCTAAACACCAACAGGATTTCGTACAAATCTGCGAAATCCACCCCCCAAGGCATACGAGTGGACCTTCACTCGTCAGCTGACCACCGCTCCGTGTCAAGCATGCTAGGGAATCAACAGATTCCCTACCATACATACACCCTCCCTGAAGCCAAACTTCTGCGTGCTGTAATACGCAACGTACCGAGGGAAATAGAGACCAAAGAGATTCTAGAATCTCTTAAAACCCAGGATCTACCGGTTGTAGAAGTACACCGGATGATCCGGGGTAGGGGTCGTTATCCCCTCAACATGATACTCGTCTGCCTTACAAATAACGCAGAGGGTAAAGGCATTTTTAAAATTAAGACCATCTGCGGTCTATCTGGGGTCTCGGTTGAGCCCCCACACAAAAATGGCAACCTGGCACAATGCCACAAGTGCCAACTGTATGGACACTCGTCCAAAAACTGCTTTGCCCGTCCTAGGTGCGTTAAGTGCCTAGGTGACCATCACACCTCTCAGTGTGAACGGCCAAAGGACATCTCACTCTGCAAAGAGCCACCAGCGTGTGTTCTCTGTGGAGAATACGGACACCCGGCTAACTACCGCGGCTGCCCAAGAGCGCCGAGGAGGTTAGTCCGCCAGCCCAACACAAACGGCAAGGCCTTGTACTATAACAAGACCTTCGTCCCAGCCCCCTTACCAACCCACAATGCGTGGGCTCGCCCCCTGCTAAACAGCAAGGAGGCTTTCCCAACCCTGCCCAACAGGCAGCCCGCTGCCCCACCCGCAACATCTCAACTCAAACCACCAACAACCGGGCCAAACCAGCCCACTGGTGGTAATCCCAAGCCCCCTCAGGGCGCCCCTATTCCTATCGTCGTCGCTAAAAGCGCGCCCCCAAAAGCCCCCCAAGGACTAGATCCAGATCTAGCCCTGGTGGCCAACTTCGCAGCTCAAATCAATTTCACGGAAATCCGCGAAATTGCAGCCGAATTAAGAAGGAACGAGGGAAACAACCTCGCCCTCCTTAATACCGCAATTAAATTTTCCCCCACGTTAGAGCGTCTAGGCTCGCTTAAATTCAAATAAAATGGATAGGTACACTCCAGGCAGAGTTAAACCCAGACACCTCAAAATAGGGACATTCAATGCCAATAGCCTAACCCAACAGAAGGATGAAGTAGGCACATTCCTTCGGGAACACCAGCTCGACATCTTGCTAGTACAAGAGACGTTCCTTAAACCATTTAACAAGGACCCTAGAGTCGCCAACTATAATATAGTTCGCAACGATAGGACAACCTCACCAATGGGCGGAACGCTTATCTACTACAAAAGGTCGCTGCATTGCACACCTGTGGATCCGCCCCCTCTGATGTACATTGAAGCTTCAATTTGCAGGCTAGCCCTCTCAGGCCATCAGCCTATCACCCTTGTATCCGCATATCTCTCTCCCAATAGAGAACATTCGAAACAGTTGGTTGAAAAAGATCTAAAAGCCTTGCTAGAATTGAGAGGCGCCGTCATCATTGGCGGTGACCTTAACGCCAAGAACACCTCTTGGAGCTGTCAAAGTTCCAATAAGAGGGGCAAGACTTTAGAGCTATTCGCTGACAGACTGGGATTTGATGTCATAGCGCCCATAGAGCCGACACACTTCCCCTTTAACGTTTCGCACAGGCCGGACATACTCGATATCTTTCTTCTCAAAAACATAAACCTTCGTTTATGTTCAATAGAAGTTCAACACGAGTTAGACTCAGATCACCGCCCGGTGACTCTGGAATTAGCCTCCCGCACCCCCGGCCCCTCAGGCCACAACAACGAAAGGACCAAGATAGCGACTGACTGGGCACGGCTAGAGAAAAATCTCAAGTCAACCTCGTCGGTCCACCTTGATCAAATTCCCAAAGACATTACGTCTAAGGAAGATACCTCTCAGGCGATCGACTCGCTCACAAGTCACGTGCAGTCGATAATGGACGACTGCTCGCGGCCGGTACCAGATACGAGCGATCGTAAATGGCGCCTGCCAGACGACGTCCGTGACTTGTTGAGACGGAAAAACGCCGCGACACGCGCTTATGACCGCTACCCTACGGAGGACAACCGTACCCGCCTACGGTCACTCCAGAGGGAGGTTAAACAAGCAATTAAAAAATTGAGACAGAGCAAATGGGACGCCATGATCGAGGAGCTAGAACCCTCTCACACAGCCTTTTGGCAGCTTTCCCGCTCACTCAAAAAAGACATCGTGTCCACTCTCCCTCCTCTCACCAGACCCAACCAGCCTCCGGCATTCATGGACGATGAAAAGTCAGAATGCCTGGCCGACTGCTTGGAGCTTCAGTGTACGCCGAGTACACTACACCCCGACGCCGCGAATCACCGCTTCATCGCCGACGAAGTGGAACGTCGTAACACTCTCTCGCGCTCGTTAGGAAACGACAGCCCCGATCAGCCAATCCCAGCAGTGACCACCGATGAGGTCGAATCGTTAGTCAGGGGTCTCAAAACCAGGAAAGCCCCAGGTTCGGACGGAATCTCAAATAAAGTCATTAAATTATTCCCCGCCCACTTGATAATTCTGCTGTGCTGCATCTTCAATGCAGCACAGCAGAATTACCGCCCGATTAGTCTACTAAGAGGTCTAGGTAAGATCTACGAACGAATAGTTCTCAGTAGACTACGTACATTCGCCGAGGCTAACAACCTCGTTCCCGACGCACAGTTTGGCTTCCGAGCTAAACACAGCTGCGTACAACAAGTTCACCGTTTGGTAGAATACACAAGTAGTCAGTTCATCATGAACAGATATACGGGTGTATTATTCCTAGACGTAGCGAAAGCATTCGACAAGGTTTGGCATGAAGGCCTAATCTACAAACTCTATCTCCTCAAGATCCCTCACTACTTAATTCACATTATACATGACTACTTAAGTCATCGCAGCTTTCGCTACAGGGTGGAAGGGACGTTGTCGACCTCCCACCCTATCAAGGCCGGCGTCCCTCAGGGGTCGGTCCTCTCCCCATTTCTCTTCACGCTATACACTAGCGATATGCCCAAATTCAACCGGGTACATAAAGCTCTTTACGCTGATGACACCGCACTCTTTTGTGCTGGTAGATCCCCGACAACAGTAGCCAAGACTCTCCAAACAGCGGTTACCGCCCTAGCCAATTGGTTTAGGAAATGGAGATTAGAAATCAACCCCGAGAAGAGTCAGGCGGTCATGTTCACTAGACGAACTGCCCGTTCCTACTCTATCGATAGCATTCCCCCCCTTAAAATTTTCAACAAGCCGGTCACTTGGACCAGGCAGGCCAAATACTTGGGTGTGACCCTTGACGATCGACTCAGCTTCGCCCCTCACATAAAGCAAGTCCGCGCACGGGCAGCTTTTGTGTTGGGCCGTCTCCACTGTCTACTCAACTCTAGGTCGCGTATGCCCCTGAGTAGCAAAGTCCGACTTTACACCACCTGCATACGGCCTATCATGACCTATGCCAGCGTGGTGTTCGCGCATGTTAAGCCACACAGGATCCACAGGCTACAGACATTACAAAATCGTTTCATGCGCCGAGCTACGGGAGCACCGTGGTTCATACGAAACGTCGATCTCCACATCGACCTCGAACTGCCGACCATCAAGCAGTTTATGAAACGGTGCTCTCAGAGCTACTTTGACTCTGCCATGACACACCCCAACCAACTAGTGGTTGGGGCGGCTTCCTATAGACCCTCCAAAATCTCCTCTATCCGACGTCCTCGTCACGTCCTCGACGAAGAGGACGACATTATCACACTCGCTCAACAAAGAGCCTACACGGCCCGCGAGGCCTTAACAAATAAATATCCGCGGTTCCGCCCTCGCCGTCGAGGTGCGTAACCGCGCCGCGCAAAAGTCACTACCAAAAACGTGGGCACGCCCACTTTGCCTCCAGCGACGCCCCAAGCCGAGGTCCGTTCCCCACAGGGGGAGCCCTTGGGCGATGTCGCTTAGCATACTTTTCTCCGGGTTGAGAGCCCTCAGCGCTCACCCATAGTCCGCGTCAAGCTGTCAAGGCCATCTGCGGCCAACAGCTGTACACACACAAAAAAAAAAAAAAAAAAAAAAAAAAAAGCATTAACATTCAGGGGCTAGGCAGCAACGGTGTAATATTCGTCCGATGTGCAAGTTACTTCAAAATCGATCGTTTTATTTCTTCACTGAAGCCCGCCAGTAGGGAACCGAACCCGAAGATACAGTCCACACATACAGTCCACACAAACCACCGAACCAGCGACTAACCGGGACGTCAGCCGACTACAACACATTTGTCTGAAGGCCCGTCCCGCACACTTACCTTTTTATGTCCTAAACCAGCTGTAATTTTTTTGATTTAAAATATTTATTTTTATTTTAAAAAAGAAGGTGGGTTTTTTGTTCGTTGAAATCTCTTCTTTTTGATGATGTAAAAAAAAATATACATTATTATGGTAAATATTCTCAGAAAATGCAAAGATTATAGTAGGTAGTAAGGCCCTGACCCGCCTAGCCCCTTGCCCACTTCTCTATGATATACCTTCTGATGGGCTAAAATTATCCGTAGGTAACTCAGGTATAAAAGTTATCTTAAAATAGCAATAAATAGGCATCTATGCATATAATGTAAAGAAGATTCTACAACTTTCTTAAAATGTTGGAGATGTCTTATTAAATATTAACTTTTTTTTGCAGTTTCTGCGAACATTTACCATAGTAATGTATATTTTTTTACATCATTAGAAAGTAGAGATTTCAACGAAGTAAAAACCCAACGTTTTTTTAAAAAGCTGATATTTTGACGTGAGTATTTTCGATTGATAATTGGGATGCCTTTTGGATATTAAGTCAAAATAAGGTGAAAAATAAATATTTTAAATCAAAAATATTACAGTCTGTTTGGGACATAAAAAGGTAAGTTTTCATCATATTTAGTGCAAAAAAAAGTTTGTATAAGAAAAAATAAAAAAGGCAAAACTTGGTTATTTGAATTTTTTAATATAAATTTTGAGGTTATGTGAAAAAAGTGTAAATACAAAAGCTGTAGATCTCTTTATTACCTACAACTTTGTCATTTAATTTTTTTCTATAGAACTTGTAGTATTGCCGGCAATCGAGATAAACTGTTTTATACCCTTAAAAACTCACCCCCATCCACTTCCCGACCTCAGATTGCCCGTAAATTATTTTTCCTTTCATTTTTGTTATATTCCCTTCCTTTTCCAACAGGTTTCAAACGTGTATTTTTCTTTTTGGTTTCATAAATTATCGATCCTGGTCTATATAGAGTTACAATGATAATGAAATTGTATTCTCTCCGATTGTTAGAGACCGCCTATTTTCCAGGAAAATATTAGTAAGAGTGAAAGAAAGAAAAATATTTATTCTGTTCTCATTAAATCTATTAAAAAGACAAAAACATTATTAAAGAAAAGAACTTTTTACATAAAATAATTTAATTTTAACGCGGAACAAAAATTCCATTTGTTCAGCTCATGCTACTTCTCCTTGCCAAGTGGACACCTTTTTTTAAAGCCAAACTCGGCACTAAGGAAATAATCCTTGTAAACTTTAAACAAATATAATTTAACGGACACAAATTACACATCAGACTCATTTTGCGAACAACATTTTGTGAATCGCACATAGCATTGTCCTGCATGGGAATTGAACCCATGAGACTAGCGTGGTAGGTCGGTATCTTAACCACTACGCCATCTGTGCAGTCAAAGAAACAGCGTTGGTGTTCTGCCAACACCGTATTATCACAGTATTATTACTCGTGGGTAAGGTAAAATAAAATATTTAAATCGCGGGCAGAATAAATAAAATTATAAGCAACGTATATACACCAGTCAATCAATATGATTGTGGAGATATATTGTCCATTCCGATTTAATTAGTCGAGGCGAGAGCGGAAACCACACCGCAACAGAGTAGTTACTCTGTTTAATGAACTACTCAATTTAATGAACTACCCTTATATATTTGTTTTGTTTCATAAATGTTATTAATTTATTTTATTATTTGCTAGCTGTATCCGGGATTTCGCTAGCGTTAATGTAGATTTCATCAATCAATTTTTGAATTCCCTCGAGAACTGTTCTGCTGAGATGGAAGAGATTATATATATATATATAATATATATATATATATTATATATATATATATATATATTATTACTACTATTATTACTATTCTGTATCCCTGAAAAAGTGTAAAAGAAAATTTAAGACGTTCGGTTGAATAGTTAAGGCGTGCCGAGTCGCTGAGTGTTCATACCAATTTCGGGTGACTGCTTACGTTATTAATGAACAGCCTAATTTTAAGCATAATCAAATTTAAAAACAAGTTATTTATTTCAGCTCATCCCCATTGCTGGTTTTGAGCCTTCCCCCAATGAGAGGCAAATTGAATTACTCTGCCACGCCGGTCAGACGTGTTAGAATATGGTTTTGAGTTTTCTATTTCTTTGCTTAGACAGTATCAGCATATCATAAAACTTAGTCGCCTTTTACGACATCCACTGACAAGGCATCGGGTGGTAATTTGTATTCTTACCGTGTAGTGAAGCGCGGCAAACAATATTCCTTTTTCTGCTATATTTGTTGTATCGCGCTGAGGCAGTTAGAAACCAAAAACTAATTTAAGTAGTACACATCTTCAAACATTACATCTTTGCAAGAATTTTAATAAAAATAAATACACGATATAAAATGTATGAAATCTCTAAATTAAAACTTCCAGTGTTTTCAAAATGTTATTATCATCTGTGCTCATATAAAGCCCAACGCTGAGCTCGCGCCTTCTCCACGATAGGAGGGAAATTGACCTAATATACTACGCTGGTCAGACGTATTGGTCTATACCAAAACGACTTTACTTGGATTTTTATTTCTCTTGGATAGATGTTATCTGATTTTTTTTTCCCATAGTCATCATTTACGATACCCGCGTGCAACAAAGAGGGTGGTGAATTGTATTCTTACTCCGTCATTATCGGTTACATATATACACAACTCAAATTATGTTTTTACTTCCTTTTAAGTAGACACAGTCGGGTAAAAATATGAAAAACAATCCGTGTGGTGATGGAGGAAGAATACAATTCACCGCCCATTATCTTGACCGTGAATGTCGTAAAAGGCAACTAAGGGATATAATATGCATATAACGTCTATGCAAGATGTGCTGTGTGGTAGCGGCTTCGAATACTACCAACCCTTGCTTTGCTCGTGGGTGTCGTAAAAGACGACTAAGAGCCCTAGATTGACCCGGACTAACTCCATCTGGTACCATTTGGGTCAACGATTACATTCCCAAGGAGGGTTGACGTCAGGCAGGCGACCGGTCATAAAAGTCATTGCCGAAACTTTTTGCAATATGTCAAAACAGATGACATATTGCGTCGACCCCAAGTAATTGGGATAAGAGCAAGATGATGATGAACGTCTATGCAAGAGAAGGAAAAGGCGAAACAAAATCCTATACCAACCCGACTGACCGGCGTGGTAGAGTAGGACTATAGCTTTCCTAAAATATGTACACAAATAATTGCTTATCAATAAAAAGTTATATTATCCCTGACTAAGAAAGGCTATATTTATCATTGTATTTCCAAGAGAATTTGAATTACGTAGTTGGAAGTAATATAAATATGAAAGTTTATGGAGATATTCGGATGTTTGTTACTCAATCACGTGTAAACCGTTGACCAGATTTGGATAATATGTTCCCTTTTTTTGGTATTGGGTTCTCCTTGCGGGGTGACAGAGGGGCGGCGCGTGGCCCCATAACCCATCGTAGCACGTCGTCTTTGTCGTTGGGCTGACCACCGGGGCCGAGTTCCTTGTCTTCAGTGGTCGACCCGACGGAATATCCCGAGGGAGTACCCTCTCCTCCCGACATCCCTGTCCCGGGACGTCAGTCGCCATCGCGCGGTCAACCTCTCTGCGGGTGACGGACTAATCCCCGGTCCCATTACCCACGGCCTCGGCTAAGTTGGCATTAGTGCAATAATATGTTCCCTTGCGAAAACAGTTCAACTTTGGGAAAGTTAATTTTGATACGGGTGAAGACGCGTGAAAAAGCTAATAATTAATAATTTACAATTGTAACATCGAATGTAGACGAGTAGTAAGACCTCAACAGTTGTATTACAAGGAAATCCAATTTAACTTTTGTAGATTGAGAGCGCTGCCCGCACACATTAGCGGTTAGAAACAATCTTGATACCTGACCAATCCATTACGAGGGCTAGTGTGTGGGTATAACACGAGGTTTGACCTTGCTTACCTCCCCTTTGTCTTTATTAATTTTGATATATTTTATTTTTTATACTCCTACGCCTGTAGGGGTAAGCAAAAATCGCATTGCTATACAATTTTTGGTCTTGCACTTATTTGGATATTTAAGTTAGTAATTATAAATTAAACAATGTGGAAATTATATGTATATCTTCTTCATATACATGCTACTATTGGACATGAGTTGTTTCTGTTTTTTTTTTTCACAATAAGTTGCCCAAAGAGGCTAATTAGAAATGCAAAACCACGCCAGATAGAGGAATATATGAATGTAAACGAGATGGTCTCCGTGTGGTGACGGAGTAAGAATACAATTCACCACGCTCTATCTTGCCCGTGGATGTCGTATAAGACGACTATGGGATATAATGTGCACATAACATCTGTGCGAGAGAAGGAAAACTCGAAATGAAACCCTATACCAACACGTCATAATAGTGGTAGGACCACACTGTCGACAGTTATCTGTCTACAGCCGCGGGCCGGTCCGTCCGGGGTAGTACCACGCTCTCGCAGAAAATCGACGTCTGAGTAGTAGCAATTTGTTACTGCGCTTCGTTCGGTGAGCGAGAGAGCCGGAAGCCCAATTTTCTGAGGGTGTTTGCGTGTGGAGGATTTTGGTGGTCCTTTGGTATCACCGAGCCTCATTGCACGCATTCACACTCCCTTCACCTTCTTCGCGGTAGGCAGCGGCCTTATAAAGGTCCATGAGCGGCAGCAACACTTACCATCAGGTGTACTGTTTGCTCGTTTGCCATTGCTTGCAATAAAAAAAAAAGAATTCTGACCAGCATGGTATAGTAGGTCAAATTCCCACAATTCTCAAATTGTGGAGGAGGCCCGAGCCCAACAGTGGGACGTATGTGGGCTGTGATGATGATGATGATGAAACGAGATGTAAACGAGAAGTTTTTGTATATTTCTATACAGACAGAATCTTCACAATTATTGCAATGATTTTCAATAATAATTTGTGGATCGCACAAAGTGTTGTACTGCTTGGGATTCGAACCCCTGGCACTGTAGGTCTTAGCTACTACGCCATCTGTGCAGTCAAATTTTAGTTAGGAAATCAAATCTGTTTGATTTAATCCAGACATCCTCAGTTCAATACATGGTTTTTCTTTTTTATTAATTTCCCCTTTTAAATTTTCATTATTTTATTCACTATTTAGTTTTCTGTAATTTAACAAAAGCTAAGTTCGGTATACTTTCTGTTTATTGTTCCTTTTTTGTTTTATCTGTTCTGTTTTTAACAGGTGCTATAATTTTATAGAATAAAATGCCACCCAGACTTTTAAAAACTGATTTTGACTGCAAATATGACGTAGTGATTTTACCGTGCCAGTCGTTAGGTTCAATTCCTACGCTGGCGCATATGTTGCGAGTCTCACAAATTGTTGTTGAGAGTTTCAACTGTAATATGCATATTTCTATTAATTAATTGTTTTTAGATCTTCTAGCAATACAAAAATTATTTACTTAGTACAGACTTTTGTCTATCTTCTTTTTATTTTGAAGGGCCATGGTCAGCTCAACGCCCATTCCGTCCGAAGTGACGAAAGGATGGCGTGCTGACTAACCCATTTTGTTCCCTTTCCTTCACCATTTGGCCGGCTACTGGTCCTGATTCCTTGACGGCCGTGTCCACACCAGCGTGTTACCCTTTCGGGTACGTTCTCTCCCCTACGCTCCTTTACAAATATTTATATTGTCTGATCGTCCGAGAGCTGGCACCAATTATTGGGTAGGTATTTGAGGCAAGCTGAAAACTTGTCACATACCTTTCCTATTATACCCCATTATGGAACTGCAGACTTGCCTGGTGGGTAGCGGGGCTAAATCAACCCCTGATTTTTAAAAATATATTTTTTTTCCCAAAAATATATTTGAGGCAATACGCAATTTCTATATGTTGCAGTGTATTACTTAATAAATACGAAAAAAATAAGCCAGACAGTTTAATCGGGGTTGTAGCATTGCCAGACGCGTGCAAAATATTTTGCAAAAAATTATCAAAAATGTATTTGAGGCAGCTTGAAATTTTAATGGAGTATTTTTTTTTTTATTACAAGCAGTGGCAAACGAGCAAACAGTACACCTGATGGTACCGCTCATGGACCTTTACAAGGCCGCTGCCTACCGCAAAGAGAATAAAGGGAGTGTGAATGCGTGCATTAAGGCTCGGTGATACCAAAGGCACCACCAAAACCCTCCACACGCGAGCACCCTCAGAGAGTTGGGCTTCCGGCTCTCTCGCCCACCGAACGAAGCGCAGTAACAAAATGCTACTACTCAGACGTCGATCTTCTGCGAGAGTGTGGTACCACCCCGGACGGACCGGCCCGCGGCTGTAGACAGATAACTGTCGACAGTGTAGTCCTACCACTACGATTATTTATAACTGAAAAATAAGATTCCCAAAAAGACAGAACATTTTGATGAGACTTTCTACCTGCCAGGTGATCAAACAAATAATGGGTAGGTACGAGCTTGTAGTGCTATAGACAAGCTGTAGTGTGAGAGAGAGCGCATATCGACAGCTGTCTCCGTTCTTGCTTGCCGCGTTACTATTGGCTCTGGCGAGGCCACGTGACTTACAATAGCCATGATGTTTCTAGTCTGAATGTCAGAGTAAAAATATAAATTATTTTCATCTGGTCATATCCATAATCGCTATCTCAACTAATTACATCTCATTGTTCGGCTCGAGTCTCCTCCACAATAGAAAGCGAATGGAATTATTATACCACGCTGGTCAGACGGATTGACATATTTTATGACACTTACGGGTAAGATGGTGGTGAATTGTTTTCTTACTCCGTCAGCATACTGGTCATGTTACCATGAAATAAAAGTAAATGGGATTTTCTTTTTTTTTTTAAAGATAACATCCTGCACTAAGGAAATAATCCTTGTATTGCGGGGAAGATACTACAAAATTATTATACAAACACTTTACAAAAATATATAATTAACAATACAATTTTTTTATTACATCCAGACTCAGAACAAAAATTTGTGGATCGCACAAAATGTTATTCTGCGTGGAATTGAAACCCACGACACTGGCACTGTAGAACGGCGTCTTAACCACTAAGACATCAGAGCAGGCAAGTAAAATTTTATTGGCTTTGGTAACAGCCGACGACGCAAACAGTAAATTCAATTCAATTAATTTTATTTGATAAAATATGGTTTATAGAGTTGGTACACGTAGATGTACTTAACATCATATTCTGCCCCATGGGGCGTGCAAATGGTTATATAATATTATTTTAAATTAATTATATGTCAAAAGTACAATTTAATTGTCAGTTATATACCTATATAAATTATATATTTATTATTATATATATATATTTGTAAATAATGATAAAAAAAATTAAGATTTCATCATCATTGCAGCCTATTGCCGTCCACTGCTAGACGTAGGCCTCCCTCATGTTATACCACAAAATACGGTCCTGTGCCGCCTGCATCCAACGACGCCCAGCAACTTTCACCAGGTTGTCGGTCCACCTAGTGGGGGAGCATCCTACACTATGTCGTCCAATACGTGGTCGTTTAAGATTAATTACAGTTAATTACAATATTATTGAAGTCCATATAATTTGTGATAGTATTAAATTATAAATGTTAGTTCATATTTCAGTCAATTCATATTCAATTTTATCCTGCAAATATTCCTTGCCATTGCAATAGTTTTTATTTATTAAAAAACTAGCTTTTGTCCGCGACTTCGTCCGCGTAGAAATCATGTTTAGCAGAGGTAATCACAGATAACTGTGTAGTGTGTTCAAGGTTCAACAGGCCCACCGTGTTGCTCTGGAGGATGTAGGCAAGCTAGTGTAGATTATCCTGATTGCCCGCATCAACCAGCACCTTAGCGAGGTCTTCTCGATCAAACTAATTCTTTCTGGCAAACGATCGCAGCCTTTCTATGCTTGTGGCCCGTTATCATCAAGGCGCTCACCAGCGGAGTGGCACTGTTGGCACTGTATTTAGATGTCATCAACTTATTTAATAGTTTGCCAATCTTGTATATCAGGGAGGCACTTTTATCACGCGGTGCTTCTGTACCTAAGGCGGCTGATTCTAGACTATTTGGTGCGACGCAGTGGCCTCTGTGTGAAGCGCGCAGAGGACTTTGTGCTAACGTCTATGTTGTACTGTTCCCAGCTGAGGTTGCAATTGCGGGTTGGATATTATCTGAGGCTGGACCCACTCCGGGTGGTACTTAATTTAAATAAGTAATACGTTTGGCCGTACTCGGTATCGAGGTCGTGATTCGATGAGTCACGCTGCCGCTTAGACCTGCTCTATATAAAACGAATGATTTCCTATTTCACAGATCCAGGCATCGCAATCACGGTTAATTTGGTTCCACTCAGTCGAGGACCAGATAAAATATTTGAGCTTAGTACTCGATGGGAGATGGTATTTCAGGTGCATTTTTATCAAATTACTCCCCGGCACGTTGACGCCATATTACATGTTGACGACTGTACGCGAGACTTGTCCTATTACTGGCCCTAATCAATGGTGTACCTGTGTGGGCGAGTACTGACCACTTGTCTTAGAACTTTTTTCTGGAATTCACAGAAAGCCATGGTGCTTAGGGCTACACGCAATTACCATACCATGTCGACCAAGGCAGCGTGCACTTTGGCCAAAACTCTCCTGTGGGACTTAAATGTGAAAATAAACGGAGCCCTCCCACAATTGTGATTCCAGCTAGGATACAGTAGATATACTTTTAAGGTCTGTGCGGCCTGGGTAGAGCAGCGCCGTGAATTCATCGCAAGCATCACTGCCGAAGCTGCCGACCAACGCTTAGATTATAGTCGACAGGTCAGAAACTGGCATGAGGTCGCCATCTTACGCTTGGCATGAGAACTTGGCGGAGCGAGTCAGGAAGAAAAACTTCCAAGCTGACTCGTCACACCACTGTAGCGTTGGGTGGTGGCTAGCCTGAGTGCTTGCGCTTTACTATCTTTACGTAATAGAATCACACTCTTGATAGTCGTTCATCTAATGTCGCGGGCCGATCCGTTCAGAGCGAGACAGCTGGAAGTTAAACTTTTTAAGGATGTTTGCATTTGGTGGGTTTTAGTCAAACGGATGGACACGGATGGGTGAACCGGGGATTAATCCGCTACCCATAGAGTAGACCTCGCGAAGGCGATGCCATGACAATATAATTTGGTTCCTGGGATCAAAAAAGGGTGTTCGAGTGACCCTGCACAGCCTTTTTTCTATTCATTCTACAAACTATGAATTACTAAGGAACCACTAAGGAACCTCATAAACATTATAAGTGATGGATAGAAATTAAACCCAGTCTCAGAGCAATAATTTGTCAATCACGCCGCATTGTCCGGTGTTGGATTAAACCCGTGACACTGGCATGGTAGATTCGTATCTTAACCACTATGCTATCAGTGCAGTTAATTAATCATTGTCGTTGTATGAATTTATTACTTTTGTATTAGAGTGAAAAATTTCAAAGCATAATTCATCCCCTATTTTACACATTTAGAAAAGAATATATCCTGCGAGGGGTTCTCTTTCAGAATAATTTTCGTTTATAATGAGTCTTTTTATATCGATATTCAATTAAGTAGGTTGTGTACTAAGCTATATAAATTACCATAGACTTTTATCTATCCCACGGGAACTCTTTAATTTTCCGGGATTCAAAGTATCCTAAATGTTGACCGGGGATGTAAGGACCATGCAAAATTTCATTTAAACCGGTCGTATAACTTCGGAGATTAGCCCGTACAAACAGATAAACAGACAAACAGACAGAGAAACAATAAATTTGAAAATAATCTGGGTGTGTTCTACTACACTTCTAACATCCCCCTGACTCGGTTTTTAGTATTTTTTCTACGGACATTCGATCTCTACAGTTTTATTATATGTATAGATAAATAGAATAGATTATGGTGGTGCTTTTTTAAATGATGAGAAGTGATAACTTCTGCCCATAGACTCTAGTAACATAGAGTCGACGTACTTTTTCTGTCTGTTGACGGATAAGAGTACATGTCACCACAGGGTTGGGTATTTAACCGTGAGTTTTGTAAAACACGGCTAATCTTATCTTATCTTATATCTTTATCTTTAAACGAGCAATTCTTGTATATATATATATATATATATATATATTCAGGATCTCGGAAACGGCTCCAACGATTTTGTTGAAACTTGGCATACTAGAGGTTTCGGGTCCAAAAAATCGATCTAGCTAGGTTTTATTTATAGAAAATGTGGTTTTGTCCGTGTTTTTAGCAAAAAAAAAAAAATAGTACAATGACATTAATTTTTAAAAGAATATGATTTCAAATTTCGTTGTCAACGTCATGCGTTACGATAGCTCAGTTGGGAAGTTGACCGGTTCTAATTTTGGTTTTGTTTGGCATTCAAACAGCGTCGGTTCGAATCTCGGTGTTATTATTATTCTCTTTTTGTAATTTTTATATATTTTTCATTATTTATTTTATATTTTTTATTAATATATATCTAAATAAATTCGACAAAAATATTCCGAGCGAAGCTCGGTCAACCAGACATTGAATTTAATATGCGAAGAATGTCTTGCATAGCAAGAGAACACCGTTTTTTATGTGATGACATAATAAGGATTCACCACTTTCACTCTGGCCCCCCGGGTGTCTTAAAAGACGAATAAGTGTGTAATCCATAAAAATAATTTTATTTATAATGTATATTACTCGCATAAACATAGAAATCATTAGCCTACTTTATGTTCACCACTTGATGATATACGGTTTCTTTTTTCAAGTTATCCTCCTTTATGTTTCAAAGATATCCCTCTTGGAGTTTCTCTCAAAACTGATTTAAAATCAACTTACAATATTATATAAGCAATCAATTATCCTTATCAAAATAATCAAAGTACTTTAACTCAAATATTTTTGTTGTAAGCCCTCAAGTAAATGAGTGGATCTGGATACGGTTATGCCCGATTATTTCGGATTCGTCTAGTGAGGGGCGGGGGCCACGGGGAGAGAGGGGCTGGGGGCAGGGGGCCGCAGCGTTATAAACACTCGCTCGACACTAACGCGATTTAAGGCTTTGTCCTGTTAGCTTCATATGTGGTACCAGTTATAAGATACAGCGGAACGGTTCTAAAAGGTTTTTTTATAATGCGAAGAAGTTTATAGACAAATTACATCCAGAACAACCGTTCAGAAGAATAATCGTAAAAACTATTGTGCTACGTCAGAATCGAACCCACAACACAGGCATATGTCGGTTTCGTAACCACTACATCATCTATACGATCGAAGTTATTTATTAAGAGCATGATTATAATATATTTAGTTCAATCAATAGTATATCCCTCACTTAATAAACATCCCAGTAGAGGCCTCTTCCAGATATGGAGTATGAATTAGCAATTTTTTTGCAAGACGATGAAGTGTGTTCTTACTCCGTTATCATACAGAAATATAAAATGTATGTGTTTAATCTAGAATATCATATTTAAAGTCGTATTCCTATTCCGAGCAAGACGAAGTCTAATGGATACACTAATGTACATACATCGCTCATATAAATCAGATGAATCAATATTAAAATAATAAGTCTTTTTTAAAGACAAACACAGCCTGCACTAAATAGGCCTTGTGTTGCAGGAGATTTTACAAAGATACAATTGACACAGAGACTCAGAAACACAATTTGTGAATCGTACAAAATATTATCCTACGTAGAAATTGAAGTCACGACACTTAACATACTAGCTCAGTATCTTAACCCCAACGCCATCTGTACACTCAGTTGTCAATTTGTATACTGGTTCTTGACTGTAGTATATATCGTTGCATATAGTTATATATTGTTGCCTATAGTTTTTAGAATAAAAGTTGTAAAAGATTAAGATCATCATCATCATCTCATCATCTCAGCCCATATCCCACTATTGGGCTCGGGCCGCCTCCATTGTGGGAGGGAATTTGATCTACTATACCATGATAGTTAGAGGGGTTAGCATGGGTTTTCATTTCGAGTTTTCCTTCTCTTGCATCGATATTTTCTGCATATCGTCGTCTTTTACGACATGGACAAGAACAGGGGTCGTAAATTGTATTTTTAGTTCGTCACCACACAGAAAAAAAAAGACGAAAATAGAATCTATAAAAAAATTTAAAAGTTATTCGCTAACTCTTATGAATTAAAGCACACATCAAACCTAAGTCTTACGACTTAGACGTACTCGGTTGCTTAATTTCGCGGAATGAGCCCTTGAGCGTGGCCCTTCACTTGTCTGACTTGAGGACCCTACACCTGAAACTTGCCATGTTTAATATGGGTTTTAGTTTGTTTACCTACATAGCATTTTATGTTACCCTAAGGGTTAATATCACGGCGAGCTTAGTTTTAATGAGAAGAGCTTAGGTCGAGGTGGTTCCGATCCTTGGTGAGTTAAACTGTAATTAAGGATTTTCACTTGAAATCATTGTTCCTAGTTTGTAAATGAGATTTCTCTTAAGGAGCCTTTTGTGTTTCGAATATAATTTCACAAGCAACTTTTATAATTCATATTGTGCGTTCTTATTTTTACAATTATACATATATTTATCCATGGAAAGTTTTAGTTTTTTCGACGCCCACATGCAAGAGGGTTTAATTCATTCTTACTCTGCAAAGGAAGAAAATAAACTGTCTTCAAAGCCTTTCAAATTCTACTATTTAACATAAACAGCTTACAGCAACTTATCGACAGAAATGGACCTTATTGCTCCCATATGGGATGGTTCGCTACTGCTTGCATCAAACAACTTCCTGGGACTTTTATAATGACGTTAGTCTGTCTACTGAGAAGCCCCCGGTATTCGCTAATCACAAACGTTTCTTCCCTCAATATCGATTCCAACAGAATTTATAATACTCATTAGAATAAAAATGTTATAAGATTTTACGAGATTTTTCCAATAAATATAAAACAGCGCGAAAACATTTGAATATCAAAATAGGCATTATCTGAAGATTATATCGTCAAGTTGTCTCGACATCAAAGGAAACCTAACTATGCAGATTATTTTTACTTCAAAGACAGATAGAATTACAAAAGTCGAAGTCCGAAATCGTTATTTAAAATGTCTGAAGTTTATTCGGGCCTTTCTTTAAAGGTAATACGATATTCAAATCGTTTTGGAAAGATGAAAAAACAAAGATAATTGATAAAGTAAGCATCGGAGTCGTTTGAGAGAATGATTCAGCCGATACACATTTTGAATGTCAAATGGGGCTAATGGATGCTGAAAAGTGAATCTTTATCGAAGAATAAAAATTAAGTCCTTCTTTATTATCTAAGTCACGTTCGTACAGATTGCTTCGTGTTTTTGATGGCAACTCACACAGTTTAGTGAAATGCTGTCCGTTTTTGAATACTTATTTGGTTTCGCTACGATTACTTACTCTGTAAAGGTTTTTAGAACATGGAAACGTTATATTCATGTATGGTTGAACAGAGAACGGGATCTTTGCTCTAAGGTGGTATAATAAAAGAGTAAATACAGTATTAAGACTTAAGAGTTAACTTAGAGACTTAAGAATAATTATTACAAAAACGTACGCAAAGCAGCTTTTATGACTAGTAAGTTTGAGTTTGACTAGTAAATTGACTACTGAGATAAGTTGCAACCTCAGTAAACGTCACAAGTGTCCCGGATTTGATGCTTAAGCTGGAGAATTCTGTGTAATCCATATAATTGTTTAAAGGTTTTTAAAAATATAATTAATAAAGTACACCGAGTACAATATAATAAAAATACCCGTAGTTATCATAAAAGACAACTAAGAGATAAAATACAATATAACAAATAGCTAACCCGGAAAACGTTGCTTTGCCATAATATAAATTAATTCTAGAGAATGTTTTGTTAGTTGAATAAAATATAACTAACTTAATGTAAATGTGTTGGAATATGGTTCATGTCTGAAGGAGGAATGAAACGTAGACGATGACGGCCTATAGAAATAGCAAAATACAAAGTATTAATTTTTTTAATTCATTATACTTTATTAATCTAATTACGTCCGTTCCAATCATCCCATCCATTCCTGTCAAAACTCATCCCATTCATCACCATCCATCACCATCAGTCATCACTTATCACATCCATCACTATCCGTCATCACTCATCGCATCCACCACCACTCATTCTATCCCTCACCATCAGTCATCACTCAAAGTGAGCCCCAGAAGCGACCTCTGTGCATGTTTGAATAATTTTTACGATAGAAAATGTTTGTATCTTCGACACGTATAGTAATAATAACTTTTACGATAGAAAATGTTTGTGTCTCCGACGCTTATAGTAATAATAACTTTTATTATGGAAAATGTTTGTATTTTTTGAACTTATAGTAACAATAACTTTTACGAGAGTAAATGTTTGTATCGCCGGCACTTAAAGTAATAATAGCGTTTAAGATAGAAAATGTTTGCATCTCCGGCACTTATAATAATAATAACTTTTACGATAGAAATTGTTTGTATCTCCGGCACTTATAGTAATAATAATTTTTAAGATAGAAAATGTTTGTATCTCCGGCACTTATAATAATAAAAACGTTTACGATAGAAAATACTTGTATCTCATGAATTTATAATAATAATAATTTTTACAATAGTAAATTTTTATTTATCTTTAAATAAAGATACGATATCATCGCAAACCCTAGACTCGCTCGCCTTCCTACTATAATTACGAAAAAAAAAACGGAATTCTAAAATATTGATTCAAACAAAATTGACATACGAATCAACAGACAAATAGGTGTATTTGTAAATAATATATACAAACCAAATTTTCTACTCAGTGATTATTTAAACCGTCTAACTAAAGATATAAGCTGTGCTTGTACTGACGGCAATAACTTAACACCCAACAATTTGAATTCGCAAAGTTTTATCTCAAATTTCGTAGCCCTCCGCAAATTGTCGCCTGAAATTGTGCAAAGAAAAAAATGTCAAAGAAGCAAGACCTAAATTCAAGATTATCAGCGCGTTTCGTGGAATTTATTCTACAAGGGATAGAATCACAGTATTTTATTGACGGCGATAAACAGCAGCCTGTGTGGATATAGCCCGACCTTATAGAAGCATTCAGTTTCGTTCCTTCATTGAATTCGCTTGACAAAAATAATTTCTTCATATTTTTTTACGCGGTTCACGGTTTTTTTTTTAAATTGTCATTTCTTTCACGTCTCATAATTTCGGCTACTGTTATATTTGGATTTTAATTTTTCTTATTGGTGTTACGAATTTATGAAATATTTTATTAGGAATTTATTGAATTTTTTGTTGAATTATTTTTATAATTTTGTGAGCAAATTAGATGTTAATTTAGAATATAATTTGATTTTAACGATGAAAAAGATTGACGTGACTGCAATATAATACTTAGCTGCCATATCGCGTACCGTACTTACAATACCTGTGCGAGACGATTCTTAGGGCCGGCGTCCACTGACGGTCTGGCACGGCATGCTTGTATCCCGCGCCATTTCGTGGCATCCCGCGGCGTTCCGTGGCATGCCGTGTTATCCCGTGGCATACTACTGAAAGCCCAGCCACTCTGGCATAAGTTTTACTCCGCACGGATTTGAAGTTTGGGATTTAGTATTAATAGCACTTCTATGATGAAGAGAGAGAAATATGGATTGCTAATTTGACGAAAAAACAATTCAATTATGCACACAGCATAATTTGTGGAGAAAAAGATCTACAAATGTATCATATCGCGGCGGGTCGTGTCATGCCGCAGTAACCCGCGGGACGTCACGCCATTTCGTGGCATCATGGTGTCGAAATAAAGTAACATGAATTCTAAACTCATTGAGATAAGATTCAAAATAACTTGATTAGTAATAGAATCTTTTGCCATGCCACGTCATGCCGTGCCGGCAGTGAGCGCCGGCTCTTAGTGTGATCCGCAAATGTGTATTATTTGTATTCGTTAATTGTATATTTGAAAATTCCTACGTGACAAAACTATTAAAAACAAAAACAAATCTAAATAAATAAATAAAAGTGAAGTGTGTCTTTGTAATGACAAAATAGTAGTTTTTATCATGCTTACATGGTTATTTGTACCTATGCTTAAAAACCAACAATCTGTCTGTTTGTGCCGGGTAATCTTTAAAACGGCTAGACCGATTTTGATAATATGTTACTACCAGGTTATTTTTCCTCTCAAAAAACCCCTATAAGATTTTCTCCGATCTGGGAGTAAGGCGAGGGCATATATACAATTCACCACACCGTTGGTGGTGAATTGTATATACTCCGTCACATCTTGAATCATTTCATCATTTCAGCTCATATACGTCCCACTGCTGGGCTTGAACCTCCTCCACAATAGGAGGCCGACTATACCACGCTGGTTAGACGTGTTGGAATAGGGTTTTCTTTCGAGCTTCCTTCTCTTATATTAATGTTATCTGCATATATCCTGTAGCCGTCTTTTATGACACCCACGGACAAGATAGTGGGTGAACTGTATTCTTACTCTATCACCACACGAATCTTGAATAATTTCATCATTTCAGCTCATATACATCCCACTGTTGGGCTCAAGCCTCCTCCACAATAGGAGGTAAATTGACCTTATTATACCATGGTGGTCAAACAGGTTGGTATAGGATTTTATTTCGAGTTTTGTTTCTCTTGCATCAATGTCATTTGCATATACCCTTTAACCATCTTTTATGACATCCACGGGACTGATTTTATGACATCCACGGGCCACCACACGGATCTTGAATACATTTACTTAAATATATAGCAGTAGAAAGGCCTACACACTTCGATGGCGTCACTAAAATTACATATTTATCATTTTGTTAGGGTTGTTTCAATCAACGTCAGGGTTGTCACGCAAATAAAGATAAATGTCAACAAAATTCAGCAGCAAAGTTGAGTAGGCGACATCACAGGCGGTACACTCACCGAGTATCGGTTATATATTTTATAATTCAATTCAATAATTGTTTGATCCAGCCGAAGACATTAATCAATTTCCAGTACAGTTTCAATGTTCACTTTCGGAGCCATTTGCAAATTTAATTCTGGGTTATGTCAAAGATTAAGTGTTTGCAGAATGGGTGTTTTAGATAAATCACTTTTGCTTTGTTACACGCCTACTTGGAATAGTTCGTAGAATTATCTAGATGTACAAATAAATAAAATTTAAGTGTCTGCTTATGTGAAAATGACTTTTTTCATGATCGGTTATTTACACGATATCGTTATCGATGCAGAAATCGTTATGTTTCAACTAGTTTTTAAGTACAGGCTTAAAAACTAGTTAAAACATGAACATCTCTGATGTTTACGCGATCTATACCAATAACATCTATACCAATAAATAAAATTGGAGTGTCTGTTTGTAATGTCAAAATAATAGGCTTTTTTCATGCTCACATTGTTATTTGCACGACACCTATGCCTAAAATAGCAATTAAAAAATTTTTGTCTGTCTGTCTGTCTGTTTGTTCCAGGTAATCTTCAAAACGGCTGGACCGATTTCCAAAATTCTTTCACCAATGGAAAGCTATAATATCAGGGCGTAAACTAGGCTATATTTTATCCCGGTATTCCCACGGGAACGGGAACTACGTGGATAAAACGACTATAACCTATAACCGAAGCGAAGCGAGGGCGGGTTGCTAGTTGTAAATAAAACTATGGATTTTATTGCATTTGTATTCGACTTTTGATTGCCCGTCTTTTCAAACAATTTGCAGCTCATGGTCACAGGCGGACTGACTGTCTGACCATCTACCCGTGACCATATGAACGTGCCGTAAAGTAGGTTTATTTACAATAATTTCTGATGTTTACGCGAGTATTACACATCTATTCCAATAAATAAAATTGGAGTGTCTGTTTGTAATGTCAAAATAATAGACTTTTTTCATGCTCACACGGTTATTTGCACGACACCTATGCCTAAAACAGCATTTAAAAATTTTTTGTCTGTCTGTCTGTTTGTTCCGGGTAATCTTCAAAACGACTGGACCGATTTCAAAAATTCTTTCACCAATGGAATA
Source organism: Lymantria dispar (assembly GCA_032191425.1). NCBI lineage: Eukaryota > Metazoa > Arthropoda > Insecta > Lepidoptera > Erebidae > Lymantria > Lymantria dispar. The sequence continues at coordinate 33,440,347 of CM063452.1, forward strand.
ATAATAGTTTACTCCCTGATATTATAGCTTTCCATTGGTGAAAGAGTTTTTGAAATCGGTTCAGCCGTATTGAAGATTACCCGGAACAAGCAAACAGACAGACAGACAGACAAAAAAATATAAAGTGTATTTTAGGCATATGTATAGTGCAAATAACCGTGTGAGCATGAAAAAAGTCTATTATTTTGACATTACAAACAGACACTCCAATTTTATTTATTGGTATAGATTTTGTATATAATCAGAGTATCATCAGTATTTAAACTTTTATTAATAAAATGAACATGATAAATGATAATAGTTAATTATCATCACAAATTATAATAGATGAAATATAAACAAACCATGATAGTTTGTAATGCATTGCGTTATTAAGCGCGGTCTAGCACGGCTCCAGTGGCGCAATTGGTCAGCGCACGGTACTTATAAGCAGTATGTCGTGTGAGAAATGCCGGGGTTGCGAGTTCGAGCCTCGCCTGGAGCAATATTTTTATACATTTTATTGATATTTAGTATATGATAGACACTAGGGATGTTTTAAAGTTTCGGATCTGGATACGAATATGTAATTATTTTGGACTAGCTTCTGCTCGCGACTTCGTCTGCGTGGTATATATACATTGGACTAACGCTAACTTTAACCCAAGACTTTTTTTACGTAGAAGATGAAAATATTTGTTAGTAATAGGATTCTTTCACATGATTTTTGCGAAAATTTAGCCGTTTAGGCAGCGGCAGCTCTCAAAAGGAAAAAAAAAATGAATTTGAAACATTCTTCATTGGTGCTCCGCTCCTATTGGTCTTAGCGTGATGATATATGATATATATCGCCTATGACACATTCTCGATAAATGGGCTATCTAACACTGAAAGAATTTTTCATATCGAACCAGCAGTTCCTGAGATTAGCGCGTTCAAACAAACTCTTCAGCTTTATATATTAGTATAGATTATTCGACAGTTTCGGATAGTTTCAGTGACGGATATAGATTTTTTAGAGAATTGTAAAAGGATTTAGCTAATTGTGATGATCATTATATTATTTTCTTTTAGAAAAGCTTATGTTTAGACTGTCCGGTCGGCTGGTAGATATAAAAACTTGTCATAACTTATCCCATACAGACATCGAATCTATCCGAAAATATCCAAAACTTTTATATTGGTTTACAGTTGCGGTTTAGGTTTTTTTATGGTTTATTTTCAGTTCGGTTATCCGACAATTTCGGTCACGGTTATAGAGCTTCATAACATCCCTAATAGACATCAATAACGTTAGTGTACTTAAATAATTAAACTTAAATAATGTATAACTTAAATTATTAAACTTCAATCATGTTAATTATTAAACTTAAATAGTGTTTTCTGTGTGTTGACGGAGTAAGAATACAATTCACCACTCTCTATCTTGCCTGTGGATGTCGTAAAACACGACTAAGGGATATAATATACCACATAACATCTGTGCAAGAGAAGGAAAACTCGAAATGAAACCCTTTACCAACATGTCTGACCAGCATGGTATAGTAGGTCAAATTTCCTTCAATTGTGGAGATGGCCCGAGCCCAACAATAGGACGTTTGTGGGCTGCGATGATGATGATCATGATGAAATAATGTAGACTATTAGTCATATTATTATCTTCGTCATAACCTTAGCTTATTTATATTTCCCTGTTGACTTTGGTTTCCTCCACAATGGTAGGGAACTTAACCCAATATACCACGCTGTTCAAAAGTTTTCTTTCTCTTTCATAGATGTTATTCGCATATTTATATCCTTAGTTGAATTTTGCGACACCCGTAGGCAAGACAGGGGGCTCTAAGTTAGTATTCGAATGCTACAGATACATATAGGATACATAGACATTCTTAAAAGAAAAATAAATGACAAATATTATTAGATTTTAGCTAAAATAATTTATTCTTAAGTTGTTTGGCAGCAGATATGAAGTGTCGTACCATACGATTTAGAGTTTATATCTACTTGATAATCCGTATAATGCAGAATTATTATATTTCCAAGGAAATTTGACGTCAGGTAGCCGGCCGGTTTAATAAACTATTGCCAATAACTTTTGCCTTAAATACTATGAAAGAGAAATACATATTAATTCGGACAATATAGCCTTTCACTTGTCCGTAGAAGTCGTTTAAATCGGATGAGGTGGAGAATGGAAGAATGAGTAGGAGCACTCTCCTTTACCGTGTGGTGACGAAGTAAGAATACTATATCTCACAAAGTAAGAATTCTACATCACTCCATTACCTATCCGTAGGTTTCATAAAAAATACTTACGGATTATAATATGGGGATACAAGAAGGGAAAAGCCTTTTTTTCACGCTGTGTAAATGCATTTACCCACTGTTCCCCCGCCGGTTACAGACGGGGGAGTGTGTGTGGGACTCGCCGACCACAGAAGTGACCGAAATACCTACTAAAACCACAGCGGTCCCTTCCGCGCTTTTACAGGGTGCCGGAGAGATCGTCTGATGATATTTTATCCCCGACATCCCAACGTTTGGCCATCTGGCCACGTCCTGTCATCATTCTGAGCGGTGGGAGGAGAAGCGCATTGCGGCGTCTCCTCCTTCCAGGTTTCCGCCGGCGGAGCGAGTCAGCGGACGCAAGCGCCTCGCGTCCTTCCTTTTTTATGACAGCCCCACAAAGGGAGAAGAAAAACCTGAAATAAAACCCTATACCGCCTATTTAACCAGTGTGGATCAATAACCTGTGTCATACATATACCGACCCCGTCCAAAAATAAGTAATGTAAGTCAATTTCCCTCCATTATGGAAGCTCGAGACCAGCACAGGGGCGTATATGGGGTTGCTTCGGCAAGTACCTACACAAGATTGTCAGGAGGAGCACACCGGCCTGCCACCACTGTGATTGCGACGAGGACACGGCGCAGCACACACTCGAGGTGTGTGCCGCGTTGGCTGAGCAGTGCTGTGATCTCGTCGCAATCATCGGTGCCGATCTGACGCTGCCGACCATCGTTAGGGAGATGCTCGGCAGGATCAGGAACCGGGACGCGATCGCCGCCTTCTGCGAGGCAGTCGTCTCGCGGAAGGAGGCGGTGGAGCGCGTGTGGAGGGAACGCCTCCACGACGACGCAATCCGCCGCAGGTGACTCGGGTGGCGCAGGCGCGAGTATCTGCTCCTAATGCTACCCTAGCCGAGGCCGCGGGTAACTGGACCAGGGATTTAGTCCGTCGTCCGCAGAGAGGCTAATCGCGCGACGGCGACCGAGAGGGTATCCCGCGACGGCGAGAGGAGCGGGTATCCCGCAACCGGTGTATTACGTCGGGCCGACCATTGACGACAAGTCACCTTGCGCCGGTGGTCGGCCCAACGACGAAGGCGACGTGGCTACGGTTGGATCATGAGGCCGCGCTGCCCCTCCGTCGCCCCCGACGGAGCCGAGTGGCGGATGCGTTGACCATGGCCCAACGCTAAAAAAAAAAAAAATAGGTTCGTATATGAATTGTGATGATGATGACTGTCCTGGAAGAATCTATACCAATAAATAAAATTGGAGTGTCTGTTTGTAATGTCAAAATAATAGGCTTTTTTCATGCTCACATGGTTATTTGCACTATACATATGTCCGTCTGTCTGTTTGTTCCGGGTAATCTTCAAAACAGCTCGACCGATTTAAAAAATTCTTTCACCAATGGAAAGCTATTAATCAGGGAGTCATCATAATCATGATATTAATCAGGGAGTAAACTGGGCTATATTTTATCCCGATATTCCCACGGGAACGGGAACTACGCAGGAAAGACTGAAACCGAATCGAAGCGAGGGCGCGTTGCTAGTCTTCAATATGGTGTGTACTGTATTAGCCTATTAAGCAAAGAAGCACCAAGTAGGGAGCCCAACTTTCTGAGGGTGTTTGCGTGTGAAGGGTTTTGGTGGTGCCCTTGGTGTCACCGAGCCTCGATGCACGCATTCGCACTCCCTTCACTTTCTTCGCGGTGGGCAGCGGCCTTGTAAGGATCCATGAGCGGCAGCAACACTTACCATCAGGTGTACTGTTTGCTCGTTTGCCACCGTTGGCAATTAAAAAAAAAAGTACTACTGTACTTCCTTATATGTCGAAACGCTGGTGCTTGTAATAAATGGTATGTAATAAGTATGCAAAATTCACAATTTACATCAGACGTTTTTTCACAATCTCTTATTTAATCAGATTTCATTTAAATTATTACAGTTTGAAAGATTAATCAAGAAAAGTTTGCCATGAAAATACAATTTTTCCTTCCCTGCTCTTTGAATGTCAAACGAGTTTGGAGCTTTTTTTTACCGTGATACCTACTTGCAATTTACGTAATTGATTCGTCTGACTTCGGAGAATCGGATTGGAAAATGAGGCATTATTGATTGGATAATTAGAAGTCGGTTAAGATTATGACATTGGAATTGATTCCATTAGCTTTCTTTATTGTTTTTAATACGCTTATATTAACTGTTTATTACGTCTTTTTAAGATGATTTTCATCTTCTTCCAAACTTTGGAATAAGTTTAAACTTTTCACGCTTATCCATGATCATTTACAATATAATAATTCAAATAGAAAATCCCGTTAAATTTACAGTTTTTTTTATATTCGTAGCTGGGATTTTTGCGTAACTCGATAGATATTGTGAGATCCATTTTCTGCATTATACGTTTTAGTGTTGTACGAAAGAGTGCTTTTTAGTTTTTTTTTTAAACGAAACTCGTTTAAGCGCTTTAAACACTTTTTTAGGTGAACAGCTTTTTTTAAACTACCTATCTTATTATCTTTATATATAAATTTCTTGTGTACGTACACATGTATGTCACTGATCTCCTCCTAAACGGCTGGACCGATGTTGATGAAATTTTTTGTGCATGTTCAAGGGGGTTCGAGAATGGTTTAGATTCACAATTGGATTTCAAGGAGACTTCCTTTTACTATTTTTTTAGATTTACAAAGAATAACGTCTTTTGGGTTAGAGATAGTTCTTTATAAAAATGTGTTTTTTTACATTTGGTAAGTCGATACATAAATAGTGGGCTTTTCATGTCTTAAAATCAATCTATCGATCTACACTATCAGATATAGGTATAACTCCGTAATTGCTACACTTAGTAGGCAGATTGGTGGATTCTTCTGGTAATCCTGTAATCGGTTTTTACGGCTCTCACGGGTAAGTAACACGTGATGGTAAATTTTATTTCAATTTCGTTATCTTAAGTGTTTATTTCGCTTTTAATTTAGAAATGTATCTTTTATAAGTTTTTATTTTTTACTCTTGATAGCTTAAATAGCTGTGATGCTTGTTGTCTATGCTAATCTATACTAATATTTTAAAAATGAAAGATTTGTTTGTTTATATTGAATAGGCTCCGAAACTACTGGACTGATTTCAAAAATTCTTTCACCAATTGAAAGCTATAATATCAGAGAGTAACATAGGCTATATTTTATCCCGGTATTCCGACGGTAATTAAGAAATTATTGAGGAAAATGCTTAAATTGTATTTTAATTCTAATTTAATTTATACTAATGACTTTCTATATAAATAAAGAAGAAACGAAATAATTTTTTAATTAATAGTTTTATTAAACGTGTCATTTAATAGATTTATTTGGCTTAAGGTGACTGGATTATTACTTTGTAGTGACGGAATAAAAATACAATTCACCATTCCGTTTCTTATCCGTGAATTTCGTAAAAGATTATTAAGGCGTAGACTATACAACGTTCCGTGGAGTAAAAATACAATTCACCACTCCCTATCTTGCCCGTGGCTGTCGTAAAAGATAACTAAGGGATATTATACGCACGTAACATCTATGCATGAAAAAGAAAACTCGAAATAAAACTCTATACTGTAATATTAATTGCCGCCATAGGCACAGGGAACAACACGTATACAGCCTAAAGCATAGTGCATACTGTGACGAGACCGAAAGTCCAGCGTTACAATACCAACCTGTCTGACTAGCATGATAAAGTCAATTTCCTTCCTATTGTGGAGGAGGCTCAAGCCCAACAGTGGGACGTATGTGAGCTGAAATGATGAATGATGATGAAAAGAATATAAGAGAGACTAAATTAATTACTGCTTTACATGCATACGAGTATCATATTAGGCATGGCGTTTTATCTAACCTTCTATGCAGGTTATGGGTTCAACTCAAGAAGGACTATTGATCCACAAAAAAGATTATTCTTGAAATGAGCGTATATTTCATCTTAAGCTGCTCGCGCCGGCATTTTGGTTTCGAATACTCTGCTTGGCAATGTATAATTTTCATAGTGAAAACTTCTATAGGCAATTTTGTATGCAGAGTAAATCAATGTAAGTCGTTATCGACATGGTCACGTGACTTATTAACACTAACACTAATATCTATAGCTATAATAATGTCACTATATCTGTACTGATCGATTTCAAAATAAATAATTTTGAATATAAAAAAAAACAACTGTTTTTTTATAGTTTTATGTTTTCACTTCTGTCGGCTATCCTCGTGATTGCTTTGTGTTCTTTTTCGTTTAATATATTAATACTTCAATACGCTGTAGTATTGTGTATATTAATCATCCTCATCACAGCTCACATATAACCCAGTGCTGGCTCGAGCCTCCTCCACAATGAGAGGGAAATTGACCTCATATACCACGCTATTTGACATTTGCAATAAACCCTAAGTCATATTTTACGACACCCACGGGCAAGAAGGGGGTGGTGAATTTTATTTTTACTCCGTCACCACACGGAGTTTTGTATATCTATACCAATAAATAAAATTGGAGTGTCTGTTTGTAATGTCAAAATAATAGGCCTTTTTCATGCTCACACGGTTATTTACACTATACATATGCCTAAAAATCACTTTATATTTTTGTCTGTCTGTTTGTGCCGGGTAATCTTCAAAACGGCTCGACCGATTTAAAAAATTCTTTCACCAACGGAAAGCTATAATATCAGGGAGTAAACTAGTCTATATTTTATACCGGTATTTCCACAGGAACGGGAACTACGAGGATAAGGCGACAGAAACCGAAGCGAAACGAGGGCGGGTTGCTAGTTAATAATAAAATGAAACAATGATGTCGAATTTCTCAACAATTAATAACTCCGGTAAGCTACCAATGGACATTTTCATCTGCGTTGCTAGCCCGAGATAAATATTTGTGATATTTAACAACGAAGCTACTGATTAACGATGCCGCATTGCTGCTTCATAGTGTTGGGACTATCGCAATTATCGATATTACTATATAGTTTATAGTGTTTTATTTAGAATAAGAACTTCGTCACATGAAAGTTGTGAATGTAAAGATAAATTGTATTCTCATATAGTTCACCACCCGCTGTCTTGTCCGTGGGTGTCAAAGACGACTAAGAGATATGATCTACAGATAACATATATGCGAGAGAAGCGAAACTTGACATAATACCTTATGCTCACATGTCTGACCAATGCGGTAAAATAGTAGGTAACAATTTCTCTGCCATTATAAAGGAGGCCCGAACCCATAGGTAGGACTTATAAGGGCTGAACGAGATGATGTTGTACACAAGCTTCATTGATATGTTATTAAAAACTGTGTATTAAATACCGAGTTTCATTGTTCTTGGATTTTGATGGTTATACTATATACGTTTTAATTTGGATGATTTTGCTTATTAGGTGTATTTATTTAAGCACCACCACACTTATAAGGAGATTAATGAACGTCGAGGAGACGAAAACGTCGTAACAAGTGGAGGGAAGTGGTCTCTGCTGCCCCTATGGGAAAGAGGTGTGAATCTATGTATGGATGTACCTATGAGATAAGAGAATGTTGCAGTCCTTAGTTTGTGTCACTTTTAGCAGGTAAGAGAAATAAAACGACAACATTATTTTATAATTCGCTTGCTTGCAAATATTTAATTTTGTAGTAGACGGTACTATAAACTATTAATTACATTAATTTTCATAAAAAATATCGATATCGACATTTTATAGTGAGCACCACTAGTCCGCACGTCACAAAACTGTAATTGAATTTACAAAATGAAAACCGTTAACTTATCGACTTTTGTGAATAAGAAATTGATGAATGAGTCCTGCAATGGCGTATAATTATGTTTGAGCTTTTAAATGGAAAGATAAATTGATCGATTATGCCGAGCGATGGTAAGATTTTGAATACATTTGCCTTTTGCTTTAACGAATATAAATTTATGGTTTGAATATAATTTAAACAAGACAAAACTTGTCTTAGTATAGACTCTAGACCTCGATTATTTCCGTTGACTTGTTCTACGGCTTGTCGACGCAGTGTCCACCCTTTCTTGGCTAATGTGGACGGATCCAGCATTATGTGCCGACGGCTGTACGCAACGACGATCCGGTCGGTGGCCCTGTACAATACACCGGTATGGGCGGGGTCCCTGACTGTCCGTCTGAGGGCTCTTTTGTGGCGTCCACAGAGAGATATGGTGATCAGGACCGATTCGTGGATATCGTACGATAGTGACGGAGGCTGCGTGCCTGTTGGCCGAGACACTCCCGTGGGACCTGGTGGCGGAGATGCTTGGCGAACTTTATCGGTAGGTGTTAGATATATGCCGCGTGTGCAGAGCATCGCAATCATCGGTGTTGACTGGCGCCATGGCCAGGAAGATGCATGACAGTTTCAGGAACTGGGACGTCGCCGGCAACTTGGGCGACGCAGGCGTAAGTACCAACGCCTGATGCTGCCCTAGCCGAGGCAGTGGGTGACTGCACCGGGAAATAGTCCGTCACCCGCAGAGAGGTTCACTTGAGTGAAGGCAACCGGCGTTCCGGGAAGGGAGCTAGGCAGGGACGATACCCGAAAGGGCATTCCGCCGGTCTGGCTGCGGATGACAAGGAACTTGGTACCAGTGGTTGGCCCAATGGTGAAGAAGAGGGTATACGGTGAATTGTGGGGCCCTGCTCCACCATTTGGTCACCCCAGACGGAACGGACGGCGTGTGTGCTAACCATAGCTCATCCAAAAAAAAAAGAAAAATATATAGACTCCAGACTCATAAGGAATAAATACTAATATTTGAAACCACAATTAAAAATTTGCCATGTGTTGACAGATTGAAAAAACAATTCATTTATATCATTTCTTACTTTTGTAAGTGACGTAAAACACGACTATGGGAATATGCAGATAATGTCTGCGAAAAAAAAAGAAAATTTGAAATATTATAATATCCAATATCTAATGATATCTGATGTTTACACGAGCATTAGACACTGTAAATAAAACTACTTTGACGGATTTTATCGCGTTTGTATTTGATTTATCGACCGACGTCTCGAACGCTTTACAGCATTCATGGTCACGGACTAAGATATTTGACGTCCAAACAAGTCAACGTTATTACAGATTTTTATAATCATCTACCCGATACAGAAAATCCAATATCTATCTGTTTGACTGGTTTGGTATAGTAGATCAATTTCCCTCCTATATTAGAGGAGACTTAATCCTAATAGTGGGACGTATGTATATGAGTTAAGATGATGATGATCACAATATCTCTTGTTAGATGTAAATAAAATAAATATAAACGCTGATAATTTCTGTCCCACTGTTGGGCTTGACCCTTTTACAAAATAAGAGGTAAATTTACCTATACCACGTTGGCTAGAAGTGTAGGTATAGGGTTTCATTTCAAGCTTTCATTACCTTATATATAACGAGGGTTGGGCGCCGTGCTGCATCACTATCAGATCGGTCACACATCGCGATATAATAAAATAACACTTCGGATGGCTACTTTTAGACTATATTCAATGATTAACGTTAACACAATTTTATATTATAACTAATGATTACGTATGCCGACGGATAAATTAAGAGTTTGCGAAACGCGGTGAATTTGATACAACCTGGCAGCAACAATGACCGATCGCTCTCGAGTCTCGTCCCCAACCGAGTATTCAACGGACCGCTCTCAATAACGAAAGCTCGGTAATATTTCAAACGTTAACGGTCAAACGACAAACATCAAAAATCATTGCCAACGTTGTATCAAACACACCCAAGTATAATACTTGACGTTTCCGTAATCGATTGATTCTTAAAAATTATTAAGATATGGCGCCAGAGGTAGTGACGCTGCGACATATAGATGTTATATGCATATTTAATCCCTTAGTTGTATTTTACGACACCCACGGACAAGAAAGGATGAGGAATTGTATTCATACTCTCTCACCACACGATAAAGTCTTATTGCATTACGGGAAATATTAATACAGTTTGTATGAAATTTGAATCCATTGTAATTGGTAAAGAAATGTTTTTAATATAACCTGCAAAGGCTTTTGAAGTGATCGATGTATAACATAACACGTCACTCATATGAAAAATCATCATCATCATCACAGCTCCTATACGTCCCACTGTTATGCTCAAGCCCCATTACAACGGGAGGGAAATTGACCCACTGTACCACGTTGGTCAGACGTGTTGGTATTGTTTTTTTATGGGTGGGCCATGGCGCGGGCGCATAACCCACCCGTACCCACGTCACATTCGTCGTTAGGCCGACCACCAGTGCCGAGTTAAGGAACTAAGGAAGGAGGACAAGGGTCCTCCTCAGTGGTCGGCCCGATGGAATACCCTTTCGGGTACCCTCACCTTTCGACGTCCCTGTCCCAAGACGTCGGCTGCCGTTGCACGGTCAGCCTCTCTGCGGGTGACGGACTAAAGTCCCCGGTCAGATCACCCGCGGCTTCGGCTAGGGAGACGTATTGGTATAGGGTTTCATTTCGAGTTTGCCTTCTCTTGCATAGAATTTATATGCGTATTATATCCATTAGTCGCCTTTTACGACACCCACGGGCAAGTAAGGGGTGATGAATTAGATTCTTACTCCGTCACCACACGCAGAATAAAAAAGGTACTAAAAATAAGTAAAGATAAATAAGTCATGCGGTCGCTTCCGCAGGGACATCACAAGACGTCAGTATAAATATTTCTCAAGGATTTTTGTGTTTTACATTATAAAGTATCTCTCATTATACATTTTTGATAAGCCATTTTAAAGATTGTTTACCTATAAAAGTTAAATAGGTACATATTTTAAAATTAATCTATTTCGTGTGGTGATGGTGTAAGAATACAATACACCACTTTAAGGATCCGTGCGCATCGTAAAAGTCGACTAAGGGATATCATTTTAGTCCATATACGTCCCACATTTGGGCTCAAGCCTCCTCCACAATAGGAGGGAAATTGACCTTACTATAACATGCTGGTCACATACGTTAGTATAGGGTTTTGTTTCGAGATTGCCTTCTCTTGCGTAGATGTTATTTGCATATCATATCCCTTAGTCGTCTTTTACGACATCCAACAGCAAGATAGGGAGTGGTGAATTGTATTCTTACTCCGTCACCATACGGAAAAGGGAATAAAGGGAAAACATAGAGATATAATTACCATATAACGTTTATGCAAGAGAAGGAAAACTCGAAATGTAACCCTATATCAACCTGTTTGATCAGCGGTGTAGCCTATTTTACAAAAATATTTTAACTTTTGTAAAATAGGGTATGAGTTTAAGGCAGTAGTGGGATTTATATGAGCTGAGATAAATTAATGATGAAACGTTTTTATTTAAAAATATAGTTGATTCCTTGGCATGTAAAAAAGTAATGATATCCCGGTAAAAATATAAATTTGAAAAAGGTGGCTAAGTTCAATGTTGTGATAATCTTGTTGTGGTTGTAGACTTCACTGACAAGACTTGATATATAAATGGGTGCCAAGTTCTGTAGATTATCCTGAAATTTACTATTTACAACGAAATTATCTTTACTTTTATGTTTATATTATTATTATATACCCTAATCACTCCATACAAGACCCAGGAGAATAAAATAGATGATAATATATTGAATTTTTATTCTACCACCATACAGATCGAATTTTTAAATATTACATTAAATTAAAATTCAACTGCGGTTGAATACTTAAGTTAAATTCGTTTTGATTAAGTCACAAAGAGCTTACTTGACAAAGGCTTAAAGTTTTAAGATAAATAACGTCGTTCAGCGAGTTAAGAAAACTTATTTAAGACCGTTTTGTATTAAGTATAACGAAGTAGTTAGTTGTCGAGATTAATTTAAAAGCTTCATTTTCTAATAATAATTTATCTGTAAATGCCACCATGGGTTGTAAAATGTTAACTTTCTGGGATTCAATAAGAGCCATTGAAGGCTATTTCAGTAAGAGAAAAATATTGAACACTTCTTTTAAGATTTTATTTTTTATCTAAAATTAACTTAAAACCCTTTGTAATATAGTTTTTCACTTGGTGTTGCATTAACTTTAAAAAAATATTTCTGATGTTTACGCGAATATTACACATTTATAAGTAAAATTGAAAATTTTGAATAACTCCGACACAAACGAAAATAATAAAAGAAAATAAAAAGTTTACGTTCTCCTCAACATAAATTATCAATTAATTGTCATTTAACGATTGTTCTGGCTAGTGATGCTCAAATGCAAGACCAAGGTGAGACTTGGACCAGTCTTGGTCTTGGTCTTGCAACAGCACACCTGGTCTCGTCTTGGTCTTGGTCTTGCGCACTCGAGTCTTGGTCTTGGTCTTGGTATTGCAGCAAGAGTCTCGCAAAGTCTTGCAAGTCTTGCAGTTGGAATAACGTAACTGTCATTTATCATGGCAATAAAAAATCCAACTAAATTAATCAAATATCATCCTATCCTATCTATCCATCTGCTAGCCTATAGTCCACTATTAATAATAGTTTTAATAGGATAATAATAGTTTTTAATAGGTAATATACCTATGAAGAAGGTCACCAAATGTATGATATTCGTCGTCATCGTCACAGCTCATAAAAATACCACTGCTGGGCTTAAGCTTCCTTCCAGTAAGAGGAAAATTGATCTACTATACCACACTGGTCAGATATGTTGATATAAGGTTTTATTTCTAGTTTCACTTCTCTTGCACCTGTTATATATACACGGGGTGTATCAGGTTATGGAGCAACTGTTCGAGTATGTTGTAGTTCAATGGTCATAGATAATAATTAGATTTTATATTACACAAAAACAATATAACATAAAAGTTATAGTGATTACAAAAATGTGTGTCTAAGAGTTTATGACTTAAATTTTACGCATTGGGCAGTGGGCATGTACAGACTGGATATATGTAGGCATGTAAAGCTTAGACAGTATAAATAGGTATTAAATTTGCGCGAACCTTTCAATGGTTACGTAGGTACAAAGGCAACTTATCAACGGTCGTCGGGCGATCAGCTGCTTTATCTTAAAGCGTAGTTTGTTTTGCTTATGCGAACGTAATCATTGATTTATTCAATGTCTAATGAACATTTAACAAAATACGAATATGTTGCAGAATAAGTATCATCGATTTTATACATTTCAATCAGATTTAGACGAAAAAGCGATGAAAAAATTGAAAACTTTACATGTCTCTCAATACATTAACGAATCGATATTTTTATTTGAATTTTTTTTCATGGGTTCCTAACACCATTACCCCGGTCCGATTTGATACATCTACGGGTAAGAGAGTGGTGAATTGTAGTCATACTCTGTCCCTTCACGGAAAATTATTACATTACGATCATTATGTACGCACACCGATCTTCGCATAATAATTCTTTTTACGAATGTGGGTATTATTTATGTAGATTCATTTTAAGTATATTTCTATGTCCAACAGTGAACGTCACTGACCTAATGAATAAACGGATATATAAATATGTATAATGGGCAACAGCACTCTCGTGTGAAACTTATCAAGACTAACTCACAGGGTGACAATTACGGTATTTTTGTCCTTAAGCCTTTCCAAAGAGTAATTCTGAAAAGCCAATAGATAGATATCTCAAGACTGATTTGACTTATAGTGGCGGAGTAAGAATACAATTCATCACCCCCTATTTTACCCGCGAGTGTCATAATAGACGACTAAGGGCTATAATATATGACATTGGTGCAACAGAAGGAAAACTTGACCTGAAACTCTGTACCAACACGGCCGATCACCGTGGCGATTCCCCTCCGGCCACGGCCGATTTCCCTCCTATTATGTAGAAGACACGATCTCAACAGTTGGCCGTATATAAGCTAAAATGGCGATTTGAATTAAATGCAAGACCGCGAAACTCTTGCAGGCTCAGACTTGGTCTTGCTCAAGTCTTGCAGGGCCAGTCTTGGTCTTGCAAAAATTAAGCGGTCTTGGTCTTGGTCTCGGTCTCGCATTTCTCGCAAAACCAAGACTTTTTTGGGCAACACTACTTCTGGCACGCGAGAAGCACCTAATCGAGTAATCATACGCCATTACAACATTTTGGAGTTGATACTCTTATACTACCGGACCGATATTAACCAAACATAGCTGAGAACCACTGCAAGGAAACTGGCTTTCAAATGACAAACATCGCATCGAAATCGGTCCATCTGTTTGAGAGCTACGACACATACACACGCGCACACACTGGGGCACACACGGGGTGGGTGTTGGTTGGTTCGGGATTAAAAACAAAAGCGTTTCTGCGGATTTCATCGCGTTTGTTTTGATTTTCAATTTTCCAACGTTTTGAGCAATTTTCAGCTTCCATGGGAGGTTAGGGAACCTTAAAAATTACATACAAACGCAATAAAATCCGTGAAAATAGATTTATTTCAATTTTGTTTCAATTAAACGCCTTTAATATTTCGTCTCAACTAGTATAAGTTCTATTGGACTCGAGCCCCCTCCCAGTAGGAGGGCAATTGGCCTACTATATCATGTCGGACCAGACATATTGGTATAGGGTTTTATGACTAGTTTTGCTTCTCTTGCAGAGCTGTTAATTGCCTATGCCGTCTTTTATGAGACCTACGTGCAAAAGAAGTGGTGGTGAATTGTATTGTTACTCCATCACCACACGAATAGATTTTAGTTTTGACATAATTTATTGCTATTACCTAAAACAAAATTTTATTATATTAGTGAAATGCTTGAATTTTAGATATTATACTTTGAGCATGTTATATACTTGCATATTATGTTTGTCTTTTTTCGATCTAGCGTCTCAGCTGATGGTAAATGACAAGCTTGGGTGATCAAATTAGCAACACCTATGTTTTTACCAGTACCAAGTTCTTTGGCGTCCGTGGCCAGCTTAGCGGGATACACATTCGGGTATACTTATCAACATCTGGGGTGAATAGCAGTTACCTGGTATACAAGTAATTATTGGGCTCAGTAGATCCACCGAAGACTGGGATTCGGTAACGGTGCTCAACCCAAATGGTAATACAAAGGCTTAATATCATCTAGTCGAACAGTTTAGGCGAGGTGCAACTGGTTCACAGCCTATAAAAGAAACAAAAGAGAGTGCGTACAAAGTATGCATATCAGAAGTGAAATTCCTTTATCCTTTATCCATCATTCTTCACGCTTTATCCTTCACCCTTCACCCTTCACCGTTCATCCTTCATCCTTCATCCATCGTTCATCCTTCGTCCTTAATCCTTCATCTTTCATCCTTCACCCTTCACCCTTTACCCTTTACCTTTCATCCTTCATCGTTAATCCTTCATGCTTCATCCTTCATCCTTCACCCTTCACCTTTCACCCTGCACCCTTCAGCCTTCACCATTTACCCTTTATCCTTCATTCTTCATCCTTCATCCTCTGTCCTTTATCTTTTATCTCAATGTCTCGCTGGCTGAATCCAGAATATTATATATTTACATGTTTGTGTCTCTATGGACTCACTTTTTCGTTTCATCGAGTTTGAAATCACAACGATCCTAAAGAAGTTTCACTTCCAAAATATTGTGAAATAAAATTACCTATTATATGATTGACATATTACATTTCTGTTTCAAAGTTCTACCATTCAGGGACAGTACAAGGCATGTTCATATTGTTTATATTAAGGAAATTCAGGAGCTAAGCGACGTTCCACCATAATTGGAAGGTCGCATCGTCGCATCTACTCGGCCTGGTAGCAGGTGACAGATAATGGCTATATAATTATAATGGATTAAAGAACATAGGTAACGTTCACGGTAGAGTAAACACATATGATGGGACGTGAATTAGGGGCCCGTCTTTAGTATCTCTTCACGCCGTATTGGTCTGCGGCAAGTGCCATCACCACCTTAGGCATGCAAGCCGTTTCTTGAACTTCTTTACTGACATTAAAGTGTCATACCGGATTACCTATATTCGAGCGAATATATTGCACACAAAATAATATAAAACTTCGATAACTCGAATAGCATCAAAGTTCGAACTATTACAGAAGTCATGAATAATTCAATTTGTTTCTTTAGTAGAGCACCTAATATAACACAGGGAGCTAATACCGCTGTTGTCAAACTGTCGAAACAAGTGCCGAGTTATTCCCACAGCGAATCGCCGATGCCCCGCTGATGTTAAAATTTTACGTAAATCTTTGAAGTATTCATAATAGACGTACCATTTTGGAAGAAATCAAAATTCATCGCGTTAATAAGAAGCTTAAAATCCCTTTAGTATTGAATACTAAACCTTCTTTTAACGGCATAACTTAAGAAAATCTCATTAACTTTTTTAATGGGAAATGTTCTATTAGGGATTCATAGCGATATATTTGCTTATATAAGACTTCAGATAAAAATGGGTGCCAAGTTTGGGAGGCAATCCTTACAATATTTAGTTCAAGAACGTATTATATTCTTAAGTAAATGTAAAACACCATAATATGTTCTTTTTTACTAAATAATTTTATTAAAAAAAGAACTGACTTCAACTGAAGGACACACGGGAAGTACCAGCTTTCAAATAATAACCTGAAGCACTTGGTAGTTCCTCTATACCGATGTGGAGTTCTATTGACTCTGTCATCTCCATCATCAGGTCTGATCCAAATCTTCATTATTTTGTAGTATTACCTAATATACATACGAGTATCAAGTTTTTACCCGATGCTATGACAATTTTCAAGAGTTGTCCTCGATTTCTCGGGGTTTTCATCATCAGATCCTGACGTGATAGCAATGGGACCACCACAACAACATACACTTTCATATAAAAAAATATAAAAAAATGTATACCAAAATTCGCCGTCGAATTAAGTTTTTACTTTTTTGAAGTCTGTTAAAAAATGTTATAACTTTATGAATTTCAATAGTCGATTTTTTATCTAGAGTGTTTCAGTACATAAAACAAATTTGGTATGTCTTAGTTTTTGAATTATGAAGGGGTCAAAAGTCAAACCGTGACATGATTTAAGTAAAGATACACAGGATGCGACTCGCCAATTCTTTTAGCTTGAACTTGTCTTGACGCGTTATTGCATTTTATATACAAGAGCAATAAAACGAGATTAAAACTGATGAGCGACTAAGTTTTAAGTTTCAGTGAATGGTGGACGATAGGATGGGGCAGTTTTTCTCTGGGAAACTCATTAACTGCCAGCGATAACCCGCATACCAGGCGTGGTGATTATAAATACCACAATCGCCACGCCAGAGGATAAAAATTCTCTCTCTATGGCGAGAGGTCTATATTCAATAGTGGACGTGGATTGGCAGATTAAAGAATCCAACATTTATTAAAAATTCATTCTAACATATTGGATAAAGCAGTTGGAATGAGTTTCCAATGGAATCAAATATCATCGGTAATAAATTTTCTTTCTCAAATGAGTTTTTATTAATTTCATTCTTTCTTTATAGAGATTGTTTTACAAAACGGTTACTAATCCCTTAAGTATTTAGGTAGAACATGTTTCTTACACCTGTTTTCCGTTCAAGTATCTCTGTTAACTGTTATAAGTTTTTATTGGCAATAAAATATTATTTTACGGCACTCCTTCAGCACTTTATTCGTTTCTGTTAGGGATGTTTACTTAATTTGGTATTTGAACACGATCGTTTCTGGACGGAACAAAATGAATAATTAATTGTTCTTCTTTTATGTTTGTTTTTAAATCTAAATGGTTGTTTTTTTATTACAAATTGCTGTATAAAAATCAGCCACCGTTTTCCCCTTATAAAATGATTAAATGTGTAGTGAGTATACGGGAATGCTGTATTAAATTGGCCGTGTGGTGACGGAGTGAGAATAGAATTCGTCACTACCTATTTTGCCCGTGGGCGTCGTAAAACACGACTGCGGTGTATATATTGCATATAACATCTGTGCAAGAGAGGGAAAACTTCAAATAAAACCCTATATCAACACGACTGACCAGCGTGGTATAGTGCAACACATTTTCTTCTATTTTGAAGTAGACTCGAGCCCAAAAGTGCCCACTTAGCCCACTTAGAAAGGTCTAATGTTACCTGTATGCAGCGGTTTCTTTTGAATTTCAGGATATTGTCAGGCTACATGGCAGATGAATGTTTGTCGGCTTGACGATTGATCCGGCATCCTTATTGCCTCTATAGAATGCTAATATTGCTTTTGGACGCATTTTGGAGAAAATCAACCGTAGCTCTTCCCTTAGCATACTGCGCAACTTTAAGCTTAGTTATGAAAATTAGTTAAGGATCTCGTTCCAGTGTTGTAAGCATCGAAGGTACAAAAAATCATTATTAGTAAAAAATATGAAATATTGAACGAAAAATATGGAATATTGTAGATACTTTTAAGTTGCCCTAAAGATACGTAACATTATCATCATCTTAGCTCATATACGTCCCACTGCTGAAGCTTTATCCGTAATAGGACGGCAGTTGACCCTAGTACACCAAAGCTAGCCGGTCGGCCCAATGGCGAAGAGTACTTCGGCGTACATACGGTCCACCCAAAAAAAAAAAAGCAATGGGACATCACCCATCAAGCTTTGCATCATAACTGCATGTTACCTTCAATATTATTATTGTCATGAAACGAGGTCATTGTACAAACAAATTAATACTATTATATACCAAGTTATTTTTTTATTCTTAATGCAAGCAAACGGAGCTATCAGTATAGTTAGTAAAAAATAAAAACCATTTCTTGTTGGTAAATTATTTTGCAACATCTAACCTGGTTCACGAAAGGCACTAAACATTTATTTCTTCAGGTTAAAACTAGTTGCAGTCTTGTAATTTTCACTGAAACTTTTATCTCTTTTCGTCTTATATTATCCACTATAACAAGCTCTCTCTCTATCTGTAGGTTTATTTACAGGCAGCGATTGTACAGCGGCAATAGTTGGTCGTCAGTTCTGCGGTTGTAATTCGTCTCGGCTAGTTAATTATTCAGTCGCATGAAGCCACCTTTGTAATTCAAATTAAGATGCTCGTTGCAAGTCTCATATAATAGAAGTGTTGTATGAACCCGGCCTTATTTAGTACAGTTAATGCCAAAAACAAGAATTTATATATTGGCATTAACTTAATCTTTGTATAATGAAGGAGTAACAATACAACACTTCACTTTCTCTCTTGCCCTTAAACAATTACAGTCGATGCTATGGATATTAGTTTGGACCGTTCGTACTACACTCTTGTAGAAAATCGACGTTTGAGTAGTATCAATTTGATACTGCATTACGTTTGATGAGCGGGAGAACCGGGAGCCTAACTTTCTTAGAGTGTTTGCATGTGGTAAGTGTTTTTTACCTTTACTTTCCTCGCGATAGGCAGCGGGCTAACAAACGTCCATGAGCTGTACTATCACTTACCATCAAATGCGCTGTTTGCTCGTATGCCACTAATAACAATAAAAAAAAAAGAAAACTCAAAATTGATCTACCATACTTGTCTGACCATCGCGGCATATTAGGTTAACGGATTGCATCATCATCATCATCTTGCTCTTATCCCAATTACTTGGGGTCGACGCAATATGGCATCTGTTTTGACATATTGCAAAAAGTTTCGGCAATGACTTTTATGACCGGCCGCCTGCCTGACGTCAACCCTCCTTGGGAATGTAATCGTTGACCCAAATGGTACCAGATGGAGTTGGTCCGGGTCAATCTAGGGCTCTTAGTCGTCTTTTACGACACCCACGAGCAAAGCAAGGGTTGGTAGTATTCGAAGCCGCTACCACACAGCACAGTTTAACGGATTGCATATGAGTTGAAATCATAATTTCTACTATATGCAATCCGTATACTAACTGACCCAAAAGACGTTATTCTGTTCGAACAAAATAAAAGAAATTCTCCTTGAAATCGACAGCAGTGCCACCTACCGAGTCCGATTGTGTATCTAAACCATTATCGAATCCCACACACGAATTGAGCTCACACAAAAAATTTCATCAACATCGGTCCAGCCGTTTAGGAGGAGTTCAGTAACATACACACGTACGCAAGAAATTTATATATAAGGAAAAAGAAGAGTGGAAGATAAATGTTTCAAAACTAGAAAACAGTAAAGCTGTACTGATAAATAATTTTGGGTCAGTTATTTCCAGTACATTTGAGCGTCATGTCCGAAATGGATTGCTAACAGTGTACTCGAATATATTGGACTACGACAATAGGTTCGATCCGGTGAGTGTATTTGACTCAAATTAGGTTTAGACTTAGCATGATTTATACAGGTTGCTCTTAAAATAATTTCTTGTTTTCATATATCGTTACTCGCGTTAATTTCTTTAAGTTAGGTAGCGGCCTGACCGTATCCCAAGAAACGTTGCTAATAGAGCAGCTGTATTACTTACAATCAGATGTGCCCCTTTGTCACTATAGGCAAAAAAGACTTTAGTAAGAGGTATAAAAATATATAAGTCATACAGATGCTGGATTCAGAAAACAAATGATGGTTTGAAAAACGTTTACAATAAAGACCAAAATAATTTGTTTATCATTCAAACCTACCATCAGTGGCCTAATTCCTAATTCTTCCTAAGCTTCGCTATTATTAAGTACAAAAACTTATCTATGTAAATAGTTATCTTAGTTTTCGCAAAATACTGCTTCTACACGTTGGAATAACATTCCTTCATCCATTTGCAAAATGTGCATAAATTTAAAAAATAAATTACATTTAGTAAAAAAAAAATTAAAAATTCTGAAACAAATATTAACCATCATTACACTGCTCTTATTCCAATTACTTTGGGTCGACTTAATATGTACTCTTCATTCATAATAGTAGTAGTTTTAGCAATATCTTTATGACCTATCGCCGTCCTGACATCAATCTTCTTTCTGAATGAAATTTACCAGACAACATCAGATATAGTTGTCAGTCAGTCAGATCAGATGTAGTGTTGTGTGGCCTTAGTTGATGTAAAACTCTTCATCGTCATTTACCATACCCATGAACGATGTGAAGTATTTATTGTAGTATCCGTAGCGGGCACCACACAGCAAATGTTCATAAATAATAATTATACTAGTAACTATTTGACTCTTAGTTATTATTGTTATTAATTAGGTCCTTGTATATTTATAATTCGTCTTTTTTTGGGGGTGGGCTATGGTCAACGCACGCGCTGTCTGCTCCGTCCGGGGTGAAGAAGGTGTGGCGTGCGGCCCCATAACCCACCGAATCTCCTCTCCTTCGCCATTGGGCCGACCACCGCTACCGAGTTCTTTGTCCTACGTGGCTGGTCAGTGGAATACCCTGTGGGGTAGCCTCCCCTTCCAATGTCCCTACCGGGACGTCGATCACCGTCGCCCCGTTAACCTCTCTGCGGGTGACGGATTACTCCTCGGTCCAGTTACCCGCA
Organism: Lymantria dispar; assembly: GCA_032191425.1. Taxonomy (NCBI): domain Eukaryota; kingdom Metazoa; phylum Arthropoda; class Insecta; order Lepidoptera; family Erebidae; genus Lymantria; species Lymantria dispar. The sequence goes on from CM063452.1 coordinate 33,462,028, forward strand.
ACCTCGGCTAGAGCGGCGTCAGGCGCAGGTATTCGCACCGGCCAACAGGCACCCTACGTCTGTCACGCCGTGCGGTATCCACGTAAAACCCTGACCGCCATGGCCCTCTGTGGATGCCACAAGATGATCCTTAGACGGACAGTCAGGGGGAACCCTGATCGGGTGGGAGCCCGGGTGCCGCCCACATCGGTGTACCGTACAGGGCCAGCGAACGGATAACCCCTGCGTACAGCCGTCGGTACGTAGAACTGCGTCCGCACATTCGGCATCAGCCAAGCGAGGGTGGACGCCGCGACAACAAGTCGCGGAGCAAGGCGATTTATATTTAGCCTGTAATATGTTTAATTCGCGCGCGGCCACAACCCACCGCAATTCCTCTCCTTCGCTATTGGGCCGACCACCGGTGCCGAGTTCCTTGTCATTAGTGGTCGGCCCGACGGAATACCTTTCGTGTACCCTCTCCTTTCGACGTCCCTGTCAAGGGACGTCGAAAGGAGCGGGTACGGTGCGGGTACGGTACGGTGCGAATATAAATGGATGTGGATGTAATTTGTGTCCTTTAATTATTTTTGTAGTCCCCCGCAACACAAGGCAGGTTATTTTCTAAGAGTAGCGTGTTGCCTTTCAAAAAAAATATATTCTTAATTTGTCACCATACAGAAAATAATATTATGGCAAATAGTATTTTCTTAATTACATATTGTAGTAGAACCGGCCTGTATATTTGTGCGTTGTTAGATACGGTTATATTGCCACGGTTTGGTTAATTTTGTGTCTCAAAACGACGCTGCTAACTGCCTCGCTCGTAGTTTTCAATCGGTTTAGGAGTTTGGTTATGTTCTTCAAACAGTTCTATTGAGCTGTTCGGTTCACATCGATGTAGATGTAAGCCATAATGGTGTATTATTATTTTATTATTGTTTTTTTAGTTCTCCGTGTGGTGGTGTAATAAGAATACAATTCAATACTCCGATCTTGCCCGTGGATGTCGTAAAAGACGACTAAGGGATATAATACGCATATAACATACTAGTAACCCGCCCTCGCTTCGCATCGGTTTCAGTCGTCTTATCCGCGAAGTCCCCGTTCCCGTGGCAATACTGGGACAAAATATAGACTATATTACTCCCTGATATTATAGCTTTCCATTGTTGAAAGAATTTTAGATTGAACGCTAGTGACCTGATCTATACCAATAAATAAAATTGGAGTGTCTGTTTGTAATGTCAAAATAATAGGCTTTTTTCATGCTCACATTGTTATTTGCACGACACCTATGCCTAAAATAGCAATTAAAATTTTTTTGTCTGTCTGTCTGTCTGTCTGTCTGTCTGTTTGTTCCGGGTAATCTTCAAAATGGCTAGACCGATTTCAAAAATTCTTTCACCAATGGAAAGCTATAATATCAGGGCGTAAACTAGGCTATATTTTATCCCAGTATTCCCATGGGAACGGGAACTACGCGGGTAAAACGACTATAACCTATAACCGAAGTGAAGCGAGGGCGGATTGCTAGTCTTACATAATTTCGGTATAACAAGGTTTTTGAAGTGAAGTAAAATTCGAAAGTCCACTTTATGAATAGATTGAATGGTCCTAATTGTTTGCTTATTATCGTCATCATCATCATCATCGCAGCCCATAAACGTCCCACTGCTGGACTCAGGCCGCCTCCACAATGGGAGGGAATTTGACCATATACCATGCTGGGCAGACATGTTGGTATAGGGTTTTATATCGAGGTTTCCTTTGATGATCCTTGATGTTATGTGCATATTATATCCCATAGTCGTCTTTTACGACATCCACGGGCAAGATAGGGAGTGGTGAATTGTATTCTTACTCCGTTACCACACGATGAGCTAATTATATAATATTATCATCGCAGCCTCAATCTGCTCGGTTTATACGTCCCATTGCTGGGTTCAAGCCTACTCCACATTTGGAGGAGAAATTGACCTACCATATGCTAAACAGACTGGTTGGTATGGTGTTTCATTTCTAGTTTCCCTCCTGTTGCATTGATGTCATCTACACATTTCATCGTATTCATCGTATAGTAGTCTTTCACGAAACGTATGATTTTCCTGTTGTTCTCCCTGCCAGTTTTTTTTAAATTTCTATGGGAAAGTGATTGTAATATTGTATTATTAACTCGTCATGGAAAGGACTGGACTGCAGCTCAGTGAAATAGCCTTTACTGAACTTACATATATATACTATGTATGTATATATATATATATCTTATATCTTTAAACGAGCAATTCTTGTAAATATAGGTATATATTTAGCAAAACGTTACAATGACATTGGATTTTAAAAGAATATGAATTCAAATTTCGTTCTCAACGTCAAGAGTTACGGTAGCTCAGGTGAGACATTGACCGGTTTTAACTTTAGTTTTTGTGTGTCAAACAGCGTCGAATCGAATCTCGGTGTTATTATTATTCTCTTTTTCTATTTTTTTTATATATTTTTCATTATTTATTTTTTATTAATATATCCCTAAATAAATTCTGTAAAAATATTTCGAGCGAAGCTCGGTCAACCTGATATTTTATATATATATATATATATATATATATATATATATATATATATATATATATATATATATATATATATATATATATCGTATTCATGTGTTTTTATCTATGTATATTTGGTATGAATTATGTATTCACGTATATTCCTATGTATTCTCTTTTCTATTTTTAATCATATGACTTTCTCGACACATGTGTCTACCTATTATTACGAGTATCTCTGCACTGCCTATGGTTGACTGGTAGAGAATGCCTCTGACATTAAGTCCGCCATTGTACTCAATACATGAAGTTTAATAAACAAAAAATATACAAGAAAATAAGTTGATGACATATTATTGTTTTAACTCACGTAACTCCACTAAGGAAGTAACATTAGCATATGAAGATATCACGTTAGGAAGTATTTCAATTACGTTGTACTAAGTAACTTTAGTTATGTCTAACACAAAGTCTATGAATGTGTGGATATGGTGCTTGAATAATACTCCCACCTTATTTTGTTTATCCAATAATCATTACTTTAGGTCATTTATCAATCCTTGTCTCGAGCCCTCTTCACAGTGTGAGAGAAACAAATCTTTTCCACCACGCTAACAATACACACTTATCCATGTGGTGACGGTGTCAGAATGCAATTCGCCAACCCATTTCTTACATATGGGTGTCGTAAAAGACGACTAAGTGATTGAAATATGCAAATAATATATATGCAAGAGAAGGTAAACTCTAAATAAAACCCTATACCAACCCGCCTGACGAGCGCGGTATAGTAGATCAATTTCCCTTCCATTATGTAAGAGGCCCGAGCTCAAACAGTGTCACGTATATGGGTTGAGATGATGATGATGTTTTATTTAACTGTCATTTTGATACTTTTTTAAGCCTGATATTTTTGTGTCAAATGTTGTAGTAGAACCGGCCAGTTATAAATTACTAGCTGACCCCACAGACGTTGTCATGTCTTAACTATGAATACGAATTAGTATAATAAATAAAAAAAAATATCCAATAGCAATAATTTGGTGTCAAATGCAATAGATTTTTACGTTATAATAAAATGCAGCTTGATAAAATTTAAAAGCAACATTTTGATTACAATTTCATCGATTCCTTTTAACTTTAATCCGCGTTTGACGTGCTCTTGTATGTCTTTGACTTACAGCATTGCAAGTGACGCAACTTATATTTATAGGTTTGATTGCTGGCATTTTTAAAGATAATGTACACAAATGAATAAATATTGTTTTTTATATAAAATGAATAAAAACATTAAAACTTTTAAAACTTACCAACCTATATAACTAACTACTGTATAATTGAAATGAAATTACACAAAATAATAAATAAAATACTAATATTATAAATGCGAAAGTAAGGATGTTTGTTTGTTTGTAACGCCTTCACGCTTAAACCACCGAACCGATGTCAAAAATTCTTTCACCAATGGAAAGCTATAATATCAGGGAGTAACATAGGCTATATTTTATCCCGGTATTCCCACAGGAACGGGAACTACGCCGCGGGTAAAGCGACTGAAACCGAAGCGAAGCGAGGACGGGTTGCTAGTAAAATATAAACCGATCCATTTATGTTTAAACGATAATTCCAGCGTGCATTCTGTCAAAAGCTGACATTTATTTCAAACGACTGGCCGTTATGTCAACTGATAATCATGTAAAATTAATATGGCTGTTAAGTTTTCTTGAGTTTTCTAATGCTGTGCTCAACTTTCTTATTTTTTTCTTTCATAAGAACCTTCACCTGACTATAATAAATACAACGAAAAAATAATTAGCGAAATTGTTCCATCCATTCACGCGTAATGCGATGACCAAGGAAAATAGAGATTCATTTTTATATATATAGATGGCTGGCCAAGAGCTTTTTTATTATGGCAAACGGTGGCAAACGAGCAAATAGTACACCTGATGGTAAGTGTTGCTGCCGCTCATGGACCCTTGTAAAGCCACCGCCTACCGTAAAGAAACTGAAGGGAGTGTGAATGCGTGCAAGAGGTTCGGTGATACTAAAGGCATCTCTAAAACCAACCATACGCAAACACCCTCAGAAAGTTGGGCTGCCGGCTCTCTCGCTAAACGAACGAAGCGCATTAATAAACTGCTACTACTCGGCTGTCGATTATCTGCTTAGTGTGGTACTACCCAAGACGGACCGGCCCGCGGCTGTAGACAGATTACTCTCAACAGTGTGGTCCTATCACTAGTAACTCAAGTGTCACCGAAGTATTCCATATGTTGTACGCCTACGAGCAAGAAAGGGGGTGGTAAAATGTCTTCCTAAGTCACCACACTGATAAAGTTATTTTTCTATCATGCTTATTTGAAAAAGTTATAAGACTAAGGAATGCCAACCCACCTGCTAACTATCATTTATTATTTCTTCCTTCGTGAGGCAACCTATATTTCCTGGTAGATGTAGATGACCTAATGATTAGATGGATGACTATAGAAATTTAAAAAATCAAATAAATAAAATAGAGTGAAATATCAAAGAAGTTATTGAAGTTATACTTCTTTTGACGCATTAGGCAAACATGACTCGAGTAAAATGTATAAAATGCGCGCGCACATCTGAATGTCAACTACATAACCTACACTAATTTTATAAAGAGGAAACATTTGTATATTTATGTGTATGTTTGTAATGAATAAACTCAAAAACTACGGTGCTGATTTCCAAAATTCTTTCACCACTGGAAAGCTACATTATCCCTGAGTAATATATAATTAAGGCTATATTTTATCCCGATATTCCCACATGAACGGGAACTACGCGGGTTAGGCCACTGTAACCGAAGCGAAGCGAGGGCGGGTTGCTAGTTCGTTATAATAACACTTTCAATGTATGAAATACCTTTTTTTCTATTAGGTATTAGCGATATTTTTTCTACAAACTTAGGGTAATACGAAAGATAAAATTTTTAGAAAGCATTTTATCGTGTTAAGCCCAAGAATTATATCTTCTTACGTGCTTACATAAGTATACACACACTTTTTATTATCAAACTATGATTATCGGTTTACGTTTTTAAACATAAATTTTATAATTCCTGCATCCTTCGAGATGGATAGATCTACGTGGAACAGAAAAAATAAGTAACATTAGTAGTGAATAAGTGACGCGGACAACGAAAAAAAGGCGGACAATTTCAAAAATAGGTATAGGGTTAATAACAGCAACTGTTGTTCGGACATGGTCTAGAATTGTAAGAACAACGTGACGTATGGCAAAGTCGAAAAGGTCCACTTCTGATAAATAAATAGACACATTGTTTGTGGTTGCAACATTGGTCATGGGTATCGTAAAAGACGATTCTCAAAGATCTTTTCATAGACCTGGGCTGACTTCGTCTGATGCCGTCTAATCAATAATTACTCATACATTCTCAAGCAGGGCTGGTGTCAGACTGGTCATAAAACATGTTGCCAAAACTTTTACAACATATAAATTGCCAGTACCGCGGGTACGAATTCGATGCGATCCACGATGGGTGTAATTTGTGTCCGTTAATTATATGTTTGTAAAGGCCCCCGCAATACAAGGGTTATTCCTTTAGCGCTGGACGTAGTCTTTAAAAAAAGGACAAAACTGCCTATGGTTACGGCTACAATGAGAGGAACTTTCTCATGATGCGCACCGTATCCAGTAACATCATCTTCAATATCAGACCCTCAATCCAACTACCTAACACGAGCCTCTTTAGGCGTTGATCGAGGCTCTTGGCTATTAATATTTCTATTATTCATCATCGTCATCGCAGTCCACATACGTCCCACTGTTGGGCTCGGGTCTCCTCCACAATGGGAGGAAATTCGACATATTATACCATGCTGGTCAGACATGTTGATAAAGGGTTTCATTTCGAGATTTCCTTCTCTTGCACAGATGTTATGTGCATATTATATCCCTTAATCGTCTTTTACGACATCCACGGGCAAGATAGGGAGTGTTGAATTCTATTCTTACTCCGTCACCACATGGAAAATTATTATTATTATTACGACAAGTATAATATGAGATTATTAGTAAATACCTAACATAATTTTGCTATCAAGATATTTTTCACATATACTGAGAAAGTTTAAATCACCGCATCAATTTCTTCACATACCCCAGTTGACCGCTGAGGCCAAACTAAAGTAGTACATTGGTCTACGTTAAGTGAATAGTTGGCGACTAAGTTGCGTTAAGTCCGTTAAGTAAACTCAACCGACGCTTGCTCTGCAGTTTAAGCTTGATATATGTAAGAGTATATCACTAGACTTCATGCAAGACGGATCGGATTCTTCAATTTGAAATCTTAGTTTTATTATTCTTTAAAAGTTATTTTACTATCTAAATAAAATCTTATAAAACCTCTTAATCGGCACGGTACTTGGCGGTAATAACTAAAACTTACTAGATGCTATAATTCCGGGTATCCCCGGATATCCATGTAGCGACTGAATTTTTTTAAAAACTACATTCTACGAGAAGCTGGTCACTCCCTTCCCTACATTGTGGTTGAGGGAATGATGGCTGTTCTAGTTGTTAACTCGCGATTGGGTTCCGCTTGCGGGATCTGGTCCAGCCACTGAAGCTATTAATAGGCGTGTTTGTGTATGTAATTTTAATAAATTGTGAGTAAATAAAAATAGACAAACTCGCTGAGTTTTGCCGGATCGTTTCAGTGCAGTCGCGTACCGATGCAGTAGTAACTTAAAGTAAAATGTAAAAAATTACAACATCTGAGTGTCTCCGCGGGGTTTATGCATAATAAATGATTTGAATTTGAAATTTGTATTTCTGTACTAAGGAAATAATGCTTGTACCTATTGTGAAAATCTTTCATCATAATCATCACAGCTCATATACGTCCCACTGCTGGGCTCGAGCCTCTTCCACAATGGGAACATAATTAATCTAATATACCATGCTGGCCAAGGTATCTACCCTATCCTATACCAACTCAAATGGGTTGGTATAGGATTTTATTTCCTGTTTTCATTTTCTTGCATAGATATCATCTGCAACACATTTGCACCTTAGTTTTACGACATTCACGGGTAGAAAGGGTGTGATAAATTGTATTCCTACTCCGTCAGAACACGGAAAGAATGGCCACACGGTGAAAAACTTTATAAACATATAATTCACTGATACAATTATATCCAGACTCTCAAAGTATTGTCCTGCGTGGGAATCGAACTTATAACGCTGACAGGATTACTTGGATCCGAAAGTATCGTAAAAGACGATTAAGGGGTATTGTAGCTTGAGCCCAGCTGGAACATATGAGCCGAGATGAAGAAAAACGCTTAATATCAAGGTATGTTTTTTTAAGATTACGTACTTGTACTTGGAAAAACTACTTGATTGGGAAATACATAAATAAAATAGTATTATTGGCGTGGGTATAGAACCAACTATACTCGACAAGTGAGATCAGTAGTTAAACCACTATGCTATTTGTGGAGTCACTATACCAACTATAGGTACTATGGATAGGTTTTAAAATGGGGTAAGATTATTAACGATACGATCATCATCATCCATCCGGCTCTTATCTAAATCAAATCATTTATTCTGCATAAGCCCCTTAAGGGCCCCTTTTGTCTTTATGCATAGTTAGAAATAATCCATTAATAAACCACCGGATCGGAACGCGGTCACAAAATAAGAAGTGCCGGCAATAAACTCAGCGAGCTGTAATTTTTTTTAATCTTTAAATATGTATAATTGTATACATTTTCGTACAACATAATTATGGTATTAGCTCAAGTATGATACCCTTCGAAATTATATATATGTATATTTTCAAATTTTAGTACAAAGAATATAATTGAAAGAAAAAGAAAGAAGATATGGCTGGATCAAGCGAAAACTTTATGTCGAAATTTCCTTCTCTTCCAATTAGTCGTCTTTATTAGTTAGGCTCTTCCTCTTAGTCGTCTTTTACGACACCCTCGGGAAAAAGTGGAGGGATAGTGAATTGTATTCTTACTCTGTCACCACAGGGAAAACTGAACAACTATTGCGATTATTATAGCCATATCTATTTTATTACAAGCACACAGCAAATTATTTTAGATAGGGTTCCTATATGAAACTTAATATTTCCGTATAGTTAAGAGCAAATATATGTTTGATCATACTTAAGTGTGTGTATACGATGGTGGGGCCAATGGCTTTGCGCTTGCATTGATATATGGCAGGCTTTCATTTCATTGTTTGAAGCTATCGGCGGGTGCCTATCATCTATCAGTAGGGATACTATCAATTTTGTTACAAATTCAGGATCTAATAAATTAAAAAATATCAATAATGTGAATATTTTGTCTGTCTACATATGCTTGCAAGGCCTAAGCCTGCTAATGTTAGAACTATCTATGTATATAAACAGTATGACCGCGTTCCAATCCGGTGATAATATACTAGATTTGTTAGATTTAAAATAATAAATTGCCATAATAATTTCTAAAAAAAATATTTTTAATAATATTTTTGTTATGTACAATCATTTTCATCTTGTACTGGCAATAAAATTGTACCTAAATTTGAGTTAAAATTTAATAACTAATTTCTGTGGCGGGTCGATATAAATCTCTGAAATAACGATGACTTGTTAGACATGAGACATCCCGTCTCCCCGCCCGTGACCATGAACGCTGTACAAAACGTCGGACAATCATAAATCAAACACAAACGTGATAAAATCAGTAAAATAGTTTTATTTACAAATATGTACCTATATGTGTAATTGATACAAATTTTCCGTGTGGTGACGGAATAAGAATAAAATTCCCTACATCGTAAAAGTTGACCTAGGGATATGGTATGCTTATAACAGCTGCACAAGAGAAGGAATAGGTCAATTTCTCTCCTATTGTGGAAGAGAGTCAAGCCCAATAGTGGGACATATATGAGCTGTAAAGATAATGAGATAATTGTAAATACTAATCAAATGTTATTAACGTCTTTACAAGGTTATATTAACAGTTGACATATTTACATGGTTAAGGCGACTGAAATACCACAATGACTTAATCGGTAAAGAATTATAATTATGAAGTAAATTATTGACAAATTTACTGTTCACCGAGCCCAGGATTGGGACACATAAGCTGAGATGAATTTCATAATGTTTTGAAATAAAAATTCATATTTACTTTATTTATAAAATGTTTCTAAGTATATCCTCAGAAATTTTGTTTTTAGCTTACATAAACAAAAACTAAAGGTGCTAGTTTATAAAACTGTGTTCAAGTTGAAGAAGATAAACTGCAGCGTTCACTAACTATTTCATCTAATTTGTTGATGTTGTTGACTACGCGAAACGGAACGGTGTCTGAATGTGGGAAAGCTTTGAATTTGATTAGCTTTGTTATGAGTTAACTTGCCTTTATACTTAATGTAAACCACACTATTTAATACTATACAAAGACTTTAATTATGAAGTTTTTGACAAATAAATTTAGTAAACATGGTATTTTTTTATTCGTCCGTCATATGAGAGATTAATGTCGTAATTCCCACGCTTGGCGATCGGGTTGGTGATCGCAGTAAGATGTTTTACATTTCTCATGAGAGAGTTGGTGCCCACTCTCCTGGTGAACCCTTATTATTTTGCATGTTGTCGGAGTAAGAATATAACTAATAGCCCCCCATGTATCGCGTAGATATCATAAATAAGAAGATGGCTAAGGGATTTTCAAATTCAAATCATTTATTATGCATATATAATTCCGTGCGGTGATGGAGTTAGAATACAATTTATTACCCCCTATCTTATCCGTGTGTGTCATAAAAGACAGCTAAGGTATATATACCTTAGCTGTCTTTTATAATATGCATCTATACCAATAAATAAAATCGGAGTGTCTGTTTGTAATGTCAAAATAATAGACTTATTTCATGTTCACACGGTTATTTACACTGCACATATTTTTTTTTTTTGGTGGGCTATGTTAAGCGCACGCGCGGTCCTGTCCGTCCGGGGCGATGAAAGGACGGCGCGCGGGCCCATAACCCACCCGTACTCACGTCACCTCGTTGTTTGTTGGGCCGACCACCGGAGCAGATGTGACTTGTCATCAGTGGTCGGCCCGACGGAATACCCTTTCGGGTAACCTCACGTCTCGACGTACTGGGACGTCGGTCGCCATCGCGCGGTCAGCCTCTCTGCGGGAGACGGACAATTCCCCGGTCCGATCACCCGCGGCCTCGGCTAGGGCGGCTTTAGGCGCAGATACTCGCGCCTGCGCCGCCCCAGTCGCCGGCGGCGGAACGTGTCGCCGAATAGGAGCTCTACTCGCACACGATCCGCCGCCTCCTTCCGTGAGATTACGGCCTCACTGAAGGCGACGACCGCGTCCCAGTTCCTGACGCTGTCGAGCTGTCCCTGGCGATGGTCGGCAGCGCCAGGTTGGCACTGATAATCGCGACGAGTTCACGGCGATCACCCTCCCATGCAGCACACTCCTCGAGCGTGTGCTGCGCCGTGTCTTCGTCGCAACTGCAGTGGTGGCAGGACGGTGTGCTCTCCCTCCTGACAATCATGTGCAGGTACTTCCCGAATCAACCGTGCCCCGTCAGCACCTGCACCAGTCGGAAGGAAAGCACCCCGTGCGTCCGCTCCAACCACTCCATCAGCACCGGCCGGAGGGCCTCGACGGTCCTAACACCGTACCGAGGACTCTCCAGCCGGACTGCCCAAAGGGCAATGACTTCTCGGTGGGCGTCGACCCGCCAGGCGGTGATCTCATTGATGGAGACCATGCCGCCGCGGGCGCGCATCTCCGACACCCGCCGATAAATGTCGGCGAGCATCTCCGCCTCCAGGTCACACGTCGGAGTTCCGGCCAGGAGGCACGCTGCCTCCGTCGCCACCGTGCGGCAATCCCGTATGGCCCTGATCGCCATGACCCTCTGTGGTCGCCACAGGAGGGCCCTAAGATGGACGGTCAGGGACCCCGCCCACACCGGTGCGCCATACAGGGCCATCGACCGGATCACCCCCACGTACAGCTGTCGGCACGAAGCATTGGGTCCACCCACATTCGGCATCAGCCGCGAAAGGGCGGACGCCGCGCCGACAAGCCGGGGAACAAGTCGATGGAGATGCTCCCGGAACCAAAAATGCCCGTCAAGCACCAGGCCCAAGTACTTCATGTGGGCCTGGATGCTGATGGTGACCGACTTCACGGTGATCAAAGCGCCGGCGGGAGGCCCGGTGGTACGGAGGCCATGGAACAAGAGGGCCTCCGTCTTTTCCAGGGCTACCCTCAACCCCAGCGCTTCGATCCGCCTGACAATCTCCTCGGTGCCGAGAGTTGCCAGGCGTGCCGCCTCCTCTAGCGTCCCACCCCGGGCTGTGACGAGTGTATCGTCGGCATAGCAAATTACGCCCAGCCCGGGTGGGAGACTTCCTCTCAACGCCCAGTCGTAGCCGATGTTCCACAGGGTCGGACCCAGAACCGACCCCTGCGGGACACCGCACGTCATGGGCGTTCGCACAACGTCCCCTACTCGATCAACGTAGAGGACGCTGCGCCCCTCCAAGTAGTCTGCCACTAGCCGCCTGAGGTACACGGGCACCCCGTGATACCTCAGCCCCTCCCTGATGTAGCTGAATGGCAGACTGTTGAAGGCGTTGGCGATGTCCAGGGACACCGCCAACAGGACTCCTCCGCCGGTGACGGCCTCCGCTACCACGGCCTTCAGGCGCAGCAGGGCCGCGATCGTCGAACGCCCTCTCCGAAAACCAAACTGGGCGTCCGACAAATCGGGCCCGACCCCGACGAGGTGCCGCTCGACGCGGGCAGCCAACACCCTCTCCAGCAGCTTGCCCGCATCATCGAGCAGCACGATGGGCCTATAGGCCGAGGCAGACTCGGGAGACCGTCCCGGCTTCGGCAGGAGAACCAGCCTCCCCTCTTTCCAGCACCCAGGGAACTGCCCGGACGTCAAACAAGCGTCGAACAGTCCCCTGAGGCGTGGTCCCAGGTGCTCGAGGACCAGGGCCAGCATACGGTTCGGAATACCGTCGGGCCCGGGGGCGGTGGATTTGACTCGCATACGCGCCACCGCCGCTCCCATTTCCGGCTCCGTGATGGGCGGAGCACTTTCATCGTCAGCCTCCCGGTCGCTATCCGGCGAAGCCATGACCGGGGGCGTGTGCTCCGCCCGCCGTGGAAAGCCCCCTAATCCGAGCCCCTGTCCGGGCCTTGTGGGTCCTGGCTTCGACGCCTCCTAAATCGGAGACGTCAAGCTCCCGCCGGGCGCGACGTAAGACGGCCTCATAGCTAAGGCCGTTTTCGGCCGCCTCAGGCAGCACGGTGATCACCACCGCGGCTGACTTTGGCGGCCGGAGCCTCCTGCGCGACCTCTTGTTACCGGCTCCTGACTTGGGAGCGGAGGCTTTGGCGGCGCTTTTGGCCTCCGCTCTCCTCTTCTGACCGCGACTCTTCCGGCTGCGCTCAGCCGTCTGCCAGCCCTCTTCGGGCGCAGCGGGGTCGCTAGGCGCAGCAGTCGCGGTCGCGCCTGCATTGGCCGCCGCCGACGGTGCAGCTGCCGGCGGCCGCTTAGGTGCGGTCTTGGCAGCAGCCGGTGCCGCCTTCTTCTTGGCGGCGGGCCCCTTCGGCTTCGGTCCAGCAACGGCCGCAGCGTAGCTCCCTACGCGCCCGCCCTGGCAGGGTAGCGCGGCAGGGGCTGACGCCACGGCCTTCGGCCTGTCCGCAGCAAGCGGCGGCCGGAGACGGGGCTCCGGAGGCAGTCTTTCCTCCAGAGCGGCCATGCGCGCGTCGAGCATTTTGCCGACAACCTCCACTACAGCGCGCATGGTCTGGTCCGGCACGCCATCCACTGCGGGCGGGACCGCTTCAGCCGGCTGGGCCCTCTGGCGACTCACCGCAGCGTGAGTTGATGCAACGGGAACGGCGGGTGCGGCGGCAGGGCCGGCGCTTGTCGGCGGCACGATCTTCGCCAGCTGCGCGATATGGCTCCGCAAGTCGGCCATTTGTTTGGCCAACTCGCGGTTCGCCTTCTGCACCGCCGACAGCTCTTTTCGAAGCGCCTCGTTTTTCTCCTGCAGGCCTGAGACCTCACCACTAAGGCCAGTGTTTTCGGCCTGCAGGGTGGCCATATTGTTAGCTCGGGGGTCGCCACCTATAGCGGGCTAAGCAGCCGCCGTGTCGGTGGGAGGGATGTCTGACAACACCCTCATCATCCTCGCGGCAGCCGTCTCATTTGCCCGCTTCTGGGTCTCAGTCCCCCGTACAGCGCCGGCCGGCGACGGCGTCGCCGACCTTGCCGCCACTACTGCGCCCCCTCGTCCCCTGCGAGAGGCTGGAACTTTGGGAGGAGGCATGATGATGCCACTCCCCTCGGAGGCAGACTCCGAGCTGCCACCCTGGCTAAGGGGGCGCTTGCGTACCTGCGAGGGGCGGTCCTCCTCCCTGGCCGATAGGGCCGCCGTCAAGGCCGACGCTGGAGACTGGGATGATCCAGCGACGGTCTCTGCAGCTGATGTGCTGTCGCTCTCAATGTCCGACGGCTCTGCGGCAGTACTGCCGCCCTCGTCAGCCTTCTATGCCGCCCTTTGCTGCTTCGCGGCGCGCCGTCTGGTGCGCTCCGTTGCAGGGGTGGCCTTCCCTCCTCTCTTCTTTTTACGGGCCTCTGTTTTCGCCGGGCCTTCGGCTGACCTTGGAGCCTCAAGTGCCAGACTAGCAGCTGAGCTGCTGTCGGACGAGGAATCCCTCTTCTTTGGGTCCTGACACCGTACCGAGGACTCTCCAGCCCGACTGCCCAACGGGCAATGACTCCTCGGCGGGCGTCGGCCCGCCAGGCGATGATCTCCTGCAAGGAGACCATACCGCCGCGGGCGCGCGTCTCCGACATCCGCCGATAAATGTCTGCGAGCATCTCCGCCTCCAGGTCCCACGGGGGAGTTCCGGCCAGGAGGCACGCTGCCTCCGTCGCCACCATGGGGTAACCCCGTATGGCCCTGATCGCCATTACCCTCTGTGGTCACCACAGGAGGGCCCTAAGATGGACGGTCAGGGACCCCACCCACACCGGTGCGCCATACAGGCCCATCGACCGGATCACCCCCGTGTACAGCTGTCGGCACGTAGCACTGGGTCCACCCACATTCGGCATCAGCCGCGAAAGGGCGGACGCCGCGCCGACAAGCCGGGGAACAAGTCGATGGAGATGCTCCCGGAACCAAAAATGCCCGTCGAACACCAGGCCCAAGTACTTCATGTGGGCCTGGATGCTGATGGTGACCGACTTCACGGTGATCGAAGCACCGGCAGGAGGCCCGGTGGTACGGAAGCCATGGAACAAGAGGGCCTCCGTCTTTTCCAGGGCTACCCTCAACCCCAGCGCTTCGATCTGCCTGACAATCTCCTCGGTGCCGAGAGTTGCCAGGCGTGCCGCCTCCTCTAGCGTCCCACCCCGGGCTGTGACGAGTGTATCGTCGGCGTAGCAAATTACGCCCAGTCCGGGTGGGAGACTTCCTCTCAACGCCCAGTCGTAGCCGATGTTTCACAGGGTCGGACCCAGAACCGACCCTTGTGGGACACCGCACGTCATGGGCGTTCGCACAACGTCCCCTACTATGTCAACGTAGAGGACGCTGCGCCCCTCCAAGTAGTCTGCCACCAGCCGCCTGAGGTACACGGGCACCCCGTGATACCTCAGCCCCTCCCTGATGCAGCTGAATGGCAGACTATTGAAGGCGTTGGCGATGTCCAGGGACACCGCCAACAGGACTCCTCCGCCGGTGACGGCCTCCGCTACCACGGCCTTCAGGCGCAGCAGGGCCGCGATCGTCGAACGCCCTCTCCGAAAACCAAACTGGGCGTCCGACAGATCGGGCCCGACCCTGACGAGGTGCCGCTCGATGCGGGCAGCCAACACCCTCTCTAGCAGCTTGCCCGCATCATCGAGCAGCACGAAGGGCCAGTAGGCCGAGGCCGACTCGGGAGACCGTCTCGGCTTCGGCAGGAGAACCAGCCTCCCCTCTTTCCAGCACCCAGGGAACTGCCCGGACGTCAAACAAGCGTCGAACAGTCCCCTGAGGCGTGGTCCCAGGTGCTCGAGGACCAGGGGCAGCATACGGTTCGGAATACCGTCGGGTCCGGGGGCGGTGGATTTGACTCGCATACGCGCCACCGCCGCTCCCATTTCCGTCTCCGTGATGGGCGGAGCACTTTGATCGTCGGCCTCCCGGTCGCTCTCTGGCGAAGCCATGACCGGGGGCGTATGCTCCACCCGTCGTGGAAAGAGGTCCTCGACAACTCTAGTGAGGAGGCTGGGCTGGAGAGTCTCGGTGAGGGGCGGGGGGGGGGTCTCTATAGGAGCTCCGTCCGCCGTGTGACCCCTGCTGGGCTGCAGAAGGGTCCGGGAGACCTCTATCCGGATGTATCGGTGGTCGGATAGGGTTTCAACCACCTCCTGCACGCACCAGCTCCTCACACGTGCTGCGACATTAGGGCTAGCGAACGACAAGTCCACTATCGACCCGCCCTGCTGCCGCACGCACGTTTGCGCCGAGCCCCTGTTCAGCAAACAGAGGCCCAGTGCCGCCGCCATTTACACTGTACATATGCCTTTTCGAGTGGTAGGATCACACTGTCAACAGTTATCTGTCTACAGCCGCGGGCCGGTCCGTCCGGGGTAGTACCACACTGAGCAGAAAATCGACGTCTGAGTAGTAGCAATTTGTTACTGCGCTTCGTTCGGTGAGCGAGAGAGCCGGAAGCCCAACTTTCTGAGGGTGTTTGCGTGTGGAGGGTTTTAGTGGTGCCTTTGGTATCACCGAGCTTCAATGCACGCATTCACACTCCCTACACTTTCTTCGCTGTAGGCAGCGGCCTTGTAAAGGTCCATGAGCGGCAGCAACAATTACCATCAGGTGTACTGTTTGCACGTTTGCCACCGCTTGCAATAACAAAAAAAAAAATTTTTTTTGTCTGTCTGTTTGTTTCGGGTAATCTTCAGAACGGCTGGATCGATTTCAAAAATTCTTTCACCAATGGAAAGCTATAATATCACAGAGTAACTGCCCATGGGCTTGGGAACCACGCGGGTAAGGCCACTAAAACCGAAGCGAAGCGATGCCAAGTTGCTAGTATTATAATATGCATATAACATCTATGCAAGAGACGGAAACCTCTAAATAAGAAAGAAAGAAATAATGTTTATTTTGGGCTTTACAGCATGTTTTTAAAACTAACTTATTTACTAGATATTACTATTATTAAAACAGAGACTAAAATAAAATCCTGTACTAATGCGCTTGACCAGAGTGAAGGTCAATTTCTCTCCTTTTTGCGGAGTAGGCTCGAGCTCAGCAGTGTATGAGTGTATGAGCAGTATATGAGGTGTGATGAATTATTATGCATTAACCCCAAGGGAGGAATTTACATCACCATCATTATCGTGCTTTACCTGACCTCATGCCTCATTGGGATTGCAATTATTGTTGACCAGATGCTCGTGGGTGTTGTAAAAGATGACTGAGAGATTTACATAGACCTGTACCAACTCCTTCTGAAGCCATCTTCATCATCAGAAGGTCAACAGTTACAATTTTGAATGAAACGGTCAGGTTCACCCTCACCTATAGATATTTAACATCAAAAAAAGAAATAAAAACTATCAATAGATAAACAGACATTTAAGGCCTTAACATTCCTGACACGAACTCGTGCAGAAAAATCCATTAGTTTTCTATATAAGTGGGCAGTTTTGTTACATTCGTTGATCATTGCCACCCTACTCTAGATCAAAGTGATTCGCTTTTGTTCCAGCTGACAGCACTGCCGAATGATTCTGCGTTAGTACAGTGATTGCTTTTTGACGTAGCATAGTTTCGGTTCGATGCCCGCGCCGATCCGATCGCATATTACGGACCATTCCAATGTTCGACTATTTACTATTTGATTGATGTTATTGTTTGAACTGTATTCTGAGTTATCTGACACGTTTATTGGGTTATTTTGAAGGTTGTATTACGTGATGAGTCGGAATAAAATAATGATGTGAGAAATTTTTTAAGTATGAATGAAAAAAGGCTTTAGTAGAAATAAACTGGCCACGTGCGTGTCGGTCTGGCGCACCGAGGGTTCCAGACAAATTTGTAGGTATACAAGTAAAGGCATTTTTAATGATTGCGACGAGGACACGGCGCAGCATACACTCGAGGCCTGCGCCGCTTAGGCAGAGCAGCGCCGTGAACTCGTTGCAATCATCGGTGCCGACCTGACGCTGCCGACTATCGCCAGGGCGATGGTCGGTGGCGTCAGGAATTGGGACGCGGTCGCAGCCTTATGCGAGACCGTGATCTCGCAGGAGGCGGCGGATCGCCTGCGTGAGGAGCACAGCCTCGATTAGGCGATGGATGTGCAAGAGAAGGAAGACTCGAAACAAAGCCCTATACCAACATGTCTGACCAGCATGGTATAGTAAGTCAAATTCCCTCCCGTTATGGAGGAGGCCCGAGCCCAACAGTGGAATGTACCTATGTGGGCTGCGATGATAAAAGTGAAGTTTTCTGCATATTATATTTATTTCCTAGCCGAGGCCGCGGGTGACGTGACCGGGGATTATTCCGTCACCCGCCGAGAGGTCGACCGCGTGAGGAAAGACCGACGTCCTTCCCGAGGGGGGGACGTCGGTTAATGGGAGGGTACCCCAAATAGTATAGTATTCCGTCGGGCCGACCACTGACGACAAGTTAACCCTGCTCCGGTGGTCGGCCTAACGACGAAGGCGACGTGCATCGTGGGTGGGTTGTGGGTGTGCGTGCTTACGCCCGTCTGTCGCACCGGATGGAGTGGTGCGAGGAGTGTGCCGACCGCAGCCCACTGCAAAAAAAAAGATGGGGTCTCATTAGAAGACACTTTGTTTTGAAAAATATTTATGCTTCGCTATCGCGATCGACAGCTCGTCTTAAAAGCGTGACGCTTACATCACTGTTCCCACATTTGTACGGAAGTCCTACGACGAGGAGTGGACAGTGTAAATTTGAAAGATGAATAATGAATCATCATCACAGCACAAATGACTGCTGACTCAAGTGACTGCACAGATGGCGTAGTGGTTAAGATAGCGACCTACAGCGCCAGTGTCGAGGGTTCGAATCCCACGCGGGACAACACTTTGTGCGATCCACAAATTGTTGTTCTGAGTCTGGATGTAATTTGTGTCCGTTAATTATATGTTTGTAAAGTCCTCCGCAATACAAGGATTATTTCCTTAGTGCAGGGTGTTGTCTTAAATAAATAAATAATAAAAAAAAAAAACAATAATAATAATAACAGTTTTAAATCAATAGTTTACCATTAATCCAGTCCATCTAATCTTCAACCCTATAATCATGTATTAGATACCATCATCACACAATAGTTTTACACCTACCGTTGGCAGTCCACGTGTGTTATGTGCAGACGTAGAGTGTCATCGGTAGACGTCCCATCCCATTTCAGATTAAATTTCTCCAAAGGCCTCTGCGTGTTAGATCCATATTCCCATGTAAGCCTTTCAAAGGACCGGGTATCTTCCCTTGGAAGATAGCCGTGAAATTGAGAGCTACATAATAATAATAAACTAAATATATCGCACTGCTGGGCTCAAGTTATATTTATAATGAAATTGACTTACCATACGTTAATCAGACGGCTTGGTATAGGGTTTTACTTCTAGTTTGCTTTCTCTTTCATATATATTTCTAGCTAACCCAACAGACATTGTTCTGTTCAAATAAAATAAAAGGAATTCTCCTTGAAATCGACAGCAGCGCCACCTACCGGGTCCAATTGTGAATCTAAACCAGTGATGGGCAAAGTACGACCCGCGAGCCAACTCCGGCCCGCGAAAGTATTTAATCCGGCTCGCTGGGAGTCCATCCATCCTAAATATTCTAGTCAGCATTTTGGCTTAAAAAATAAAATCTCACGTTTATAATTAAAAAATCTCCGAATTTTTAATGAAAGCCAATTCGTCAGGGGTGTTTGAGCTTTCATTATCATATAATTAACTTGCCATAATTATAATTATCTTGGCAGTCTGTCACAGGTAATAGTTTATTTATTGGAAAAATTCCATTTTCTTCACCTATCGGTGAAGCTAAACTAGCCGCGTAGTTCATGTGTTGGGAAATACGGGGCACAAAGCGTGGTGAAATGTGAGGCGCAGGCGGCGAGGGCATGAACGGAAAAACTCAATCAGAAATCGATTGACTGAACGGACGGACCGACGGACTGAACAAATTTTCGCACTGCTGAAAGTTACTTCGTCACAGATGGAACCTACTTTCGAAAATATTATGGAAAATCAAAAGCCATTCCACACGCCTAACAAGGCGTAAAAGTAAAAGGTATTTTGTTTGTAAATAAAACTACTTTTACGGATTATATCGCGTTTGTATTTGATTTATGATGTTTCGAACATTTCGAACGTTTCGAACATTTTGCAGCATTCATGGTCTCGGGCGGACTAAGGTGTCTCACGTCTAACAAGTAATCGTTATTACAGACATTTATTCGAAACGTCGGGCAATCATAAATCAAATACAAACGCGATATAATCCGTAAAAGTAGTTTTATTTACAATGTGTAGTGCTCGCGTAAACATCAGATATCATTAGGTATTTTGTTTATTAAAAATCTTTAATACAAAATGCATTTTTCTATAATTCTGGACCTCCTCTAGAGTTTCTTAAACTTTGTGGCCCGCCATTAAAAAAGTTTGCCCACCACTGATCTAAACCATACCCGGACCCCCTTGAACACACACAAAAAATTTCATCAGCATCAGTGCAGCCGTTTATGAGGAGTTCAGTGACATCCACAAGTACACAAGAAATACCTATAAAAAGATTACTATATAAAGATTTTTAGATTAAGATTCCAGAATGACTTAGATTTACAATTGGACCCGTGGCGTTATTTTATTTGAACCAAACAACGTTTGTTGGGTCAGCTAGTTTATATAGAGATATATCCCATAGTCATATTTTACGAAACCTACGGGCTAGAAGGTGATAAATTATATTTTTAATTCGTCGCGATACGGAAAGAAATTTAAATATCAAAACAAACTCGTTTTAACAATTCGCATCTTAAGTCTCAAAGCAACAAAACAATTTGAATAAATTCAAGCAAAATGCAAGTTGATCATGCATAGAACAGCGTCAACAGAATTGTTCTCACATCATGTAAAGGAAAAGCGTATAGGAATAGCATGCAACAAAGAATGCAGCATTTGTACGTCGGTATTGGGCTTACCGCGGAATATTCCATGTTTGCCAACTAAATCCCGGCTTTGCTGCGCTTGTTTGCTGAAAAATTCAAGCAAGACTTCGAGCACGTCTGGAAATGGCATAAGGCATGTTGGTGCAAGAAATGGGCTTTCGCGAATGTTGCTTATCGAACCGAATTTCATTGAAGCTTCACCTTTCAGACAACGAGATTTGGCTAAAATGTTCAAAATTTTTGACTGTGTTTTGCTTTTAATTTTAACTGTAGATAAGTGAATAATAAAATTACCCTCGAAAACAATAGCGGTTAAGATAGCAGCGTGACCAAGTGTCCCAGGATCGATTCTTATGTATCATCCGATTATCCTAATCTGCGAGCCAAAATTATTGTCTGGAGTGTGAGTTTGGATGTAATTTGTATACATATGTATTGTAAATAAAATTACGGATTTTGTCGCATTTGTATTTAATTGCCCGACGTTTCGAACACTGCAGCGTTCATGAACACTGCAAAGTGTTAGTGGTAGTTTTATTTACTACTAGCAGCACTCTGCGGTTTTACACCCATAGTTCCCCCTCCCATAGGAATATCGAGATAAATTATAGCCTATGTGTTATTCTGATATATAAGCTATATTATTGTAAAGTTTCGTCAAAATCCATTCAGTAGTTTTGCCGTGAAAGAGCAACAATATATTCACATCTTCACATACTCACAAACTTTCGCGTTTATGATATTAGTAGGATAGGATAGGATATTTGTAAAGTTCTCCGTAATAATTTGGTAATAGTTTTTTAACCGCTCTACTTGACTGATGCCAAATATCTTTGACAATAACCAGAAAACATCAGATAAAGTTGAACCTCGTCGATAAAAAGCAATGTTCGTAGCCGCCACTAAAGGTGACCAAGTTCGCCACAATACATGAATCATTTAACTAATGCAGAGTATTAAAAAACTATAATAATTTTAGGAATTTACTGGAAATTTCATTATTCATCATTTCAGGTCATACACGTCCCATTGCTGGGCTCGAGCCTCCTTCACAATAGGAGGCAAATTGACCTTACTATACCATGCTTGTCAGACAGGTTGGTATAGGATTTTGTTTCGAGTTTTCCTTCTCTTACATAGACGTTTTATATCTATTATAAGCCAAATCTTTCTATTGGGCGCGGCTTTCTATTGGGGAGGCCTTCATCTAGTAGTAGACGCCGAAAGGTTGATTTTGATAATGACGACTCTTTGTGAAAGCCTATATCCAACAAAGTTTTATATTATATTGGGATAGAAATTATAAATCGTCATCTTCAGCCCATCTCCCCCCTCAATTGGGCTCGGGTTTCCTTCATAATGTGAGGGAAATTGATCTAATATACCACGCTTGTCAGTTGTATTGGTATACGGTTTTATGTCAAGCTTTCCTTATCTGCATATCATCTCCCTTAGTCGTCTTTTACGACACCCATGGGCAAGAGAGGGGGTGGTAAATTATATTCTCACTGCTTCATCGCACAAAAAAAAAATCGCTCATATGCATCCTTACTAATATGCGAAAGTATGTTTGTTACGCTTTTTATGCTGTGTGGTAGCGGCTTCGAATACTACCAACCCTTGCTTTGCTCGTGGATGTCGTAAAAGACGACTAAGAGCCCTAGATTGACCCGGACCAACTCCATCTGGTACCATTTGGGTCAACGATTGCATTCCCAAGGAGGGTTGACGTCAGATAGGCGGCCAGTCATAAAAGTCATTGCCGAAACTTTTTGCAATATGTCAAAACAGATGACATATTGCGTCGACCCCAAGTAATTGGGATAAGAGCAAGATGATGATGATGTTTGTTACGCTTTCACGCTTAAACCACCGAACCGATTTCAAAAATTCTTTCACCAATGGAAAACTATAATATCAGGGAGTAATATAGGCTATATTATATCCCGGTATTACCACGGGAACGGAAATTACGCGGGTAAGGCAACGGTAACCGAAACGAAGCGCGGGCGGGCTGCTAGTTTAATATAAAATAGTTCTTTTTCGTCATTATAAATAAACACTTAAATTTTCTTCATCTGTATATTTATGCAATAATTATTGGTCTATGGTCTCGTAAAAGTTCATAAATCCATCTTGTGGCGAACATGTCACACTTAAGCATTTCAAGTATAACTTAATGAATGTGACGAAAGCCTTTGAATTTAATATATTTAAGGTATATCTATAACAATAAATAAAATTGGAGTGTCTGTTTGTAATGTCAAAATAATAGCTCTTTCTCATGTTCACATATGCTTATACACTATACATATGCCTAAAAATCACTTTATATTTTTTTTGTCTGTCTGTCTGTCTGTTTGTGCATTCCGGGCAATCTTCAAAACGGCTGGACTGATTTAAAGAATTCTTTCACAAATGGAAAGCTATAATATCAGGGAGTAAATTGGGCTATATTTTATGCCGGTATTCTCCCGGGAACGGGAACTACGGGAATACGGCGATAGAAACCGAAGCGAAGCGAGGGCGGGTTTCTAGTATAAATATATATATATATATATATATATATATATATATATATATATATATATATATATATATATATATATATGTGTGTGTGTAACAAGTACTGAATATTCAGCAAGAATATCAGCTTTTTTTGGAAGGCACCATCAACTAAAGAAATAATCTATATATTACGGCGGACATTCATCATCTTCGTCGTCATCTTAGCTCATACACATCTCACTTTTAGTCTGTGTGGTGACGGAGTAAGAATACAATTCACCACTCCCTATCTTGCCTGTGATTGTCTATTGTGAAGGGGTATAATATGCACATAACATCTACGTCACACAATTCTATACCAACATACCCACATGTCTGACCAACATGGTATAGTAAGTCAAATTCCCTCCAATTGTGGAGGAGGCCCGAGCCCAACAGTGGGACGTATGTGGGCTGCGATGACGATGATGACTATTTCGAATTTTCCTTCTCTTACATATGGTGGTGAATTGTATAGTAAGTATACATTGTTCTAATTTTTTTTTTTTTTGGGCTGGGCTGCGATCAGCGCGCCTCCGCACCACTCCGTCCGGGGCGACAGAGGGGCTTAAGCACGCAACACCCGCAACCCACCCGAACACCACGTCGCCTTCGTCGTTGGGCCAACCACTGGAGCAGGGTTACATTGTTCTATTTGGGAAATAAACCTATGACATTCAACATAAGAGGTCGGTATTTAAACCACACTGCCTTTGTTCAGACAATGGCATAAATAATTGTACGAATGGAGCTTTAGTAATTGCCGTTATCACACCTCAAATATGTCCCACTACTGGGCTTGAGCCTCCTCAACAATTCAAAGAAAATATATCTACTATACAGCTCTAATCAGGCGTGTTGACAGGAGGTTTAATCAAATGAAATCATTTATTCTGCATAGGCCCCTTGAGGGCATTTACATATTGTCAAATGTATACATCGTTTCAATATAATACAATATCTACCACCGGATCGGAACGCGGCCACAAACTGAGAAGATCCGACAATAAGCGGGCTGTCATTTTTTTAATATCTTTTGAATACAATACAACATATAGTCTTAGCTCCAGTGTGATGCCCTTCGACATAGAATATAACTATTTTTTTTTATTTAGTTCAACTAAAAAAAGAAAGGAAAACGTGGTTGGACCAGATCCCACAAGCAGCACCCGATCACGAGTTAACTACTAGAGCAGCCATCACTCCCCTCAACCACATTGGAGAGAAGGGAGTGACCCGCCCCACATAGCTACCGCAAACAGAACCTTGTTCAGTGAGCACGACCAAACTATAAATTGCGAACTATGATAGGTATGTTAAAAAGACCAAAAACCTAAATTCGTCAGGCAAAGCACGCTACGCTGTACAAACGCAAGACTAACAACACGATAAAAAGAAATATAATTTCAAGTTTTCTTTCTTTTGCAATGATAATCAGTCCCTTAATCATCTTTTACGATCACTGATAGGAAAGGAACCGGTAATAAAGTGTATTTTTAATGTGACGGACCACATGGAAACTTTAGTTATAAGGTAATGATTTCTTTACGCGAGTATAACACATCCTTAAGCAGGTTTCAGACTACGCTATAATATAATAGCATTTAGTATATAGCCCATAGCACAACAATATCGCGCACCATACATAAAGTATAGTACAGTATAAAATATAGTATAGTACAATGTGAACGTGTCCTTAACAATGTATGGTGCGCGATATTGTTGTGCTATGAGCTATATACTATATGATATTATATTATAGCGTAGTCTGAAACCTACTTTACTAATATTTATAAATGCAAAAATACGTTTGTTTGAATGTTTCGCTTTCACGCTTAAACTACCAAACCGATTTCAAAAATTCTTTCATCAATGGAAAGCTATAATATCAGGGCGTAACTTAGGTTATATTTTATTCCGGTATTCCCACGAGAATGGGAACTACGCGGGCAACTGAAACCAAAGTGAGCCTGAGTTGCTAGTTATAAATAAAACTATTTATACGGATTATATCGCGTTTGTATTTGATTTTTGATTGCCTGAATTTTACAGAGTCCGCTGAATATGAACGCTGTAAAATGTTTGAAACGTCGGGCAATGAAAATTCAAATACAAACGCGATAAAATCCGTAAAAATACTAGTAAGGTTCTGTTTCCTTTTGTATAAAAAATTCTAAAGAAGAAATAAAAAGTTTTATTATTGTAATAGTGTTAAGTGATGTTTACTTGGGATCGTATCCCGTGAATCTTCGAACACATCTCGAGCCGTTTTATTTAATAGACTTGACAAATATATATTTACATTTGCCACTAACATAAATAAATACAACTCGTATAAAAATCATATAGATTTATCTTTATACGTTATCTATTAAATTTGCTCGGTTTACAATTTTAGACGCATTTTATATGTATATTGTACGTTATATTTAAACGATTTGATTGATGATTCTTTGTGATTTCGTTTTGGTAAATGTATTACATTAATTTAAGATAGATTGAATTTATTTTATCTTATATATAAATTTCTAGCGTACGTGTGTATGTCACTGAACTCCTCCTAAACGGCTGGACCCATGTTGACGAAATTTTTTGTGTGTATTCAAGGGGAATCGAGGATGATTTAGATTCACGATTGGACCCGGTAGGTGGTGCTGTTCAGGCAGGACAATAAGATAACTTGAGAACGACATTACCGATTTCGTCCATCTTTCTAATTTTTCTAATACTTTGAGAAAGCCTTTTACGAAAAAAAAAATATAGAAGTCGCGTAGAAAATCAGAAAATTTAAGAAAACTTAATAACTATATAAACTTTTAATATTTTGTAATTTTGTGTTATTATTGTGTTATTTTAAATCGTGTACTGATTAAAATATATTATAGAAATATTTTGTTTTTGTAATTTATATGTGTTCAAGTGGGTTCCAGAATGGTTTAGATTAATATTTGGCCCCCGTAGGTGGCGCTGCGATCGATCTCAAAAGGAATTCTTTTTTTTTATTTGAACAGAACAACGTCTGTTGGGTGAGCTAGTTATATATAAATTTTAAATAGTCGCACCTCCAAATTTAACTCTACCGGGACATAATTTGAATATATCTCAAATACTAGAGCGGTAGTCTCCTCTCTTGTCCTTGGGTATCCTAAAAGATGACTAAGGGATTAAAAATGCCTCTTCCATTCCATATTAGGAGGGAAATTGTCTTACTATGCATGCTGGTCAGACAGGTTGATTAGGGTTTTATTTCAAGTTTCCCTACTCTTGTATATATATATATATATATATGCATTTGAAATCCCTTAGTTGTTTTTCATGGCACCCACAAGTAGTCCATTATGACGGATTAGTGAATTGTTTATTTCAAGTTTTATTTCTCTTGCATTTTATATACAGATTATAGCCCTTAGTTGTTTTTACGACACCTACAGATAAGATAGGAGGGTGGTTAATCATTAAAACTAAAAGCAAATAAACATTCAAAACTAAAATACAGTGAGGATGCAATAACTCATAAAAAGAAATATTGCTCAGTATAAGCTCCATTGCTATAAGCGCTCATTTAATTCAAAATTATTAGTATAAATACATTACCTATTAGAATAATAACAAATAGAAGGTAAGTTCACGCACAAAAAGTGAGGCATTTCAATTGGAGCCTAATGGAGCTTACGCCGGAACCGTTCCGTAATGTACAAGTCATTGTACTGCACGAACGTAGGCAACTCTTAAAAAATAAATAGGTAATTATGACGGTTGGTGCATTCAAATGGTGTCACAACACATTTGAAAAACTTAAAAAGGTTTTTAACATTACTTTTAAAATTATTTCGACGATTTATGTTAATAAAAACAAAATTTGATTTCATAATTTGTATAGTGGTGTGCGTGTGTACGTGTGTAATCGTCTGCGCGCCATTAGTATATTTAGATTCAAATTTTTAAAGTTCGAAGTACTGACACTATCCTTCTATACGTTATTATTCTAAGATATTACCTATTATTTATTACTTATTTTTACGGATGTCGACTTGCTCTATCATATATATAATAGATTTTTTTTTGGTCCTATTTGTCCATTTGGAAAGGCAAAGGAAACAAAGCTCATACAGCCAAGTTTTATAGGGTAACTTATTATAGTCCATAAAATATAGCTTGATCTCTGTGACATATGTCAACGAAACCGACGAAGTGAGTTTGAACGAGCGACATGTTTACAATTTTATTTCGTATCACATATATTTTCAGTCTTGTCGTGCCAGTTTTATTACAACTGAAGTGCAATATATTATACATATAAAAATATTAATATTCATGCCTAAAATGCACCTCGTAAGTACTGAAATATCTAGTAAACATTTTATAGAAAAATGACGCTTACTCACGTATAAGGTTATATTGGACTGTAAATAAAAAAGAGATGGGACAGTCGACATACGTAAATCGATAACTGATGTTTATTAAATTATTCATAAAAGAAATAAACCCAAAATAGTACCTAAATATAACTTTCAACATATTTTTACAATTACAACAGACAGTTACATTATAAAGTACATAAATTGAATTAATTAAACATTAAAAAACTACTTTTTGTCCCTGACAAAAAATGATAAATGTTCTAACAGGAACGCTTCAGTGATGATAACAATAGTGACGTTAACTTTGATTGTACTCCTTTCGAATAATTAAAATAGTCGAAAACAGTGTTCGTTTGATTTAAATTCAAAAAGATTTTCATTGATTGTATTTCAATTATAATAGAAAATTACAATTATAAAAATAAAGAGTTTTGTCGATAAAAAACTAAGGACTTCATCTTAAGCGTGACAGCACTAGGGACAACTGTCACAGAGATCAGGCTATATTTTATGGACTATAATAGTATTAATAGTCATTGTTCGTCAGTAAGTCAAGTCGTTATTATCAATTGGGCGCTGAAAACCAAATAATTCTCTAGGCATTTTGTTACAATTTGAAAATACATGTAAACCCCTATTATATTATATTCACCACATTTGAACACTTTAATTGTATTATTATATTACATAAAATATCAACATAATTATGTAATATCCATACTAATATTATAAAGCTGAAGAGTTTGTTTGTTTGTTTGAACGCGCTAATCTCGGGAACCGCAGGTCTGATTTGAAAATTCTTTCAGTGTTGGATAGTCCATTTATCGAGGAAGGCTATAGGCTAAATTATATTTTCAAAAAAATTTTAAATACGTATTAAAAATCCAATAATGTAACCCAAGGTGTAAAAAAAATGACCCCAAAAAACTTTACATACATCGCGTGTGCTGTGTAAACTATTAAGTTATAGAACAAAACAATGTACTACAACTTTGCAGAACATATAATTGTCTACAAAAAATATAGCGACACCATATGTCTAACTAATATAGTTATCTCACAATAAGAGTTTTTTTATTTATTTTTAATAATTAAAATGCTGTCGCTTTAAATACTGTTTATTTTGTATCTTGGTATTAATCCTTATCAAAAAAAATTACTTCATATTCAAGACGGATTCAATACCTTTATAGAAGTTTTTTGAATTATTAAATTTGGACATTTCATTCAAAAGATATAACGATATTAAAAATGTAAGTATTAGTGTTGTAGACAAGTAAGTATTAAGTACTAGCTGACCCGGCGAACTTCGTACCGCCTTTTCTTCGTAATTATTTTGTTTTAGTATTCATCAGTTTGGTTTTAGTATTATCCGTGCGGTGACGGAGTAAGAATACAATTTACCACCCGTGTGTGTCGTAAAAGACGAGTAAGTGATATGTTTTGTTCCGAGTTTTCTTTCTCATGCATAGATATTATATGCATATAATATCCCATAGTCGTCTCTTACGACACCCACGGGTGGTGAATTGCATTCTAGCTATTTAATATACCGCCTTTTCTTGTCGATTCCAAAACCTTTTTTAATCTAGATCTACATGTAATTATGCCAAAAATGCCGAACCGACGGGACGAACATCAAATGTTGGACAGGTAAGAACAGTTTGTATGAGAAAATTAAATTGTTGTTTTTAGTATTTTACTCGCAATTTTGCCATATTTTTTCACCGGAAGTCCAGGGAAAGTTTTTATCTGGACTTCCACAAGTAATTCAAGACCAAAATTGGACAAATCGGTCCAGCCGTTCTCGAGTTTTAGCGAGACTAACGAACAGCAATTCATTTTTATAAATATAGATTATATAAGATACAAAATTGCGTGCGCATGGATGACGTGGCGGGCGGTCATGAGGGGCGAGGGGGTGGTGGCCTCTGCGAAATGCCTAGAAAGATACCTAAACTTTATGCCCAGCAATGAGACAGAGGATGAAAATAGGCAGAGGTTGGCTACTCAACGAGAAATAGCTGAACGAAACCGCGCTAGAGAAACAAGCGTTGAACCAACACAACGTTTGGCTTCACAAACAACTTGAACTTCGTCGAAACGACAACGGCAATCAAGTGCTAAACGTTCTCAACGTTTGGCTACAGAAGTTTTAAAATAAATAAATAAATCCTAAAAGTCACTATACCCCCCAAAGTCACCTTTCCACGCCGACGAAGTCGCGGGCACTGCTAATAACACTATAAAATACTAAAAAAATAATATAATTGAATAGCGTGACACAATGCTTTTATATTCCCGACGAAACTTCGACATATAATAGACAATACTGGTACTAGCTAGAACTTTTAAAACAAATCTAAAGGTCCCCTCTCTAAGGAAATGTATCTGACTTGAACCTGCATGAAAAGAGCTGAATTAAATAAGGAGATTGTTTGTTACGAGTATATTGGTGGCGATTTCAAAGTACAATAATAGACGGCGTTGTAGTTAAGATATCTATAGTACTAAAAGTCTCGAATCGTCAGAATGATTTAGATTAATAAATTGACACTGGTAGATGGTGGTGCGATCGATTTCAAGAAAATTATAAACGGCCGAGCGGATTTAGATGAAATTTTGGGTGTATATTTAACGGGTTTCTAGATGGATTTAAAATACAATTAGGCTCGGTAGGTGGCGCTGTTATCGGTATGTCTCCGTATTTGATTTACTGTACAATTGACAACATAATTTTGAGCAGTACTTTTATTGGCATGCTAGAAAGAGTAGAAAATTATATTATAATATACACATTGTTCGTATAATTCTCGTGGGGAAAGGGAAATGGTGAAATAAAAAAAAATTGTACCACAAAGATAACTAAATTCTTTAAGTGACTTCTTTAAGTATTTTTTTGGCAAATTGCCAAATTCATCATTATCATTACAACTCAAATACGTGTCAATTAACTTACTAAACCATAAAACGGGTTGGTATGCGTATTTATTTTGATTTCTTTTTTTTATTAAATATTTTATGCAAATTATACAATGTGCATATTCAAGGCTTATCTTTAGTCATCTTTTACGATACCCACGGGCAAGATAGAATATCGTGAATTCCATTCTTACTCGAAATAAAAAATGTGTATATTGAATTTCATATTAATTGTGGCGTTCTATTCAGAGTTATATGAAGTCTGAGGGTTACGCTAGTATGTAAGTTTTAGAGTATGTAGAAAAATATAAAAGGAAGCTTTTAGATTATTCAATTCTTATTCGCGAAAGCTCCAAACAAGTCTGAAGCAGAAAGCATTCCGTGCGAACATTTCGCCGCCGATGAATATTCAAAAAGCTTTCACATCGCCGCCATCTTGCGAAGTGCGTACTCCATATCAATTAGTGAAGTCATTACACCGCTAAACGCGAAATGTCTGCCAATGAATACATTTTTATTCGAAACTGCGGCGGAATGAATGAGATGTGTAATTATTACTTAATAAATATAAAATTGCCAGGTTAAGAATTCAATTCACCAAACCCTTGTTTGCCGTCGGATATAGTATAAGATGCTTGAGGGATATAATATGAAACTAAGACCAATTTTTAAGACAGTCTCGAAATTAATAGGTTATATAGAATACTAGCAACCCGCCCTCGCTTCGCTTCGGTTTCAGTCGTTTTACTCGCGGCGTAGTTCCCGTTCTTGTGCGAAAATCGGGATAAAATATAGCCTATGTTACTCCCTGATATTATAGCTTTCCATTGGTGAAAGAATTTTTGAAATCGGTTTGGTGGTTTAAGTGTGAAAGCGTTACAAATAAACAAACAAACAAACAAACATCCTTACTTTCGCATTTATAATATTAGTATGGATATGGATGTTATAGTAAGATGTTCCTGTGGTTACGGAGTAAGAATCCACCACCACCATCTCGTCTGTCGATATCGTAAAAGACCAATTAGGGATATAACACGCATATAATCTCCATTGCATGAGAAAAAATGTCGAAATGAATCTTTATACCAAACCGTCTGATCAGCGTGGTACAAAAGGCTAATTTCACTCCTATCTCGGAGGAGGCTCGAGCTTAACAGTGGAACGAATATGAGCTGAAATGATGAAAATCAATCCTCGTATTTTGATCAATATCACTCCTATTTTGGTGAAGTTTCGAGCCCAGCAATGAAAAGTATACGTGCCGAGATTATAATGCGGATGATGATGATAAAAAAAAATAAATCCTCGGGGATGTTTTTAAAGTGAAACTTCTTTGCACGCATGAGGGTAATTTTTTTACGGATGAAACGCAATTTAGCGTCACGAAGATGTGAAGCGTTTTTGCCAAAGAAGAGGAAGAGAGCGATTGAGACCGATTGAGAGAGAGTGAGAAAGGGCGAACATAGCACGAAGCACAGCCATGGGGCAAGAGTAGGGAGCAAGCGAGTGAGAAAGATCGAGAGATTTTTTTTCGTTTATTTTTTTTATTTTTTTCATTTTTTTTTTTAATACTACCGGTAACAACAGATGGAAGCAAAAAAAGTTTCACTTCTAACATGCATACTTAGTTCTCACGCTATTTTTATATTTTCTTATATATTATTGTGGCTTCACGAGACGTCTGTGTAGCAACATATTGGTGTCCACTCGGATATCAACACATCAACTCTCAGCAGACCACTGCTGGATGTGATAATGCTATGTTCACTATGTTTGGTGATCCTTAGAAACTGGAACCTTCGAGGTGAGTGCTGCTACCCAATACCCAAATGCTCAGTTATTCGGTTTTAATCGGTTGGGTGTATCGGTGGGATCACTTGAATTAGTTCCAGAATATTCTTTCAGGTCACAACCCAAATGGTCCCGTTATTTGTACCTTGCTTAATACAACGAAAGTATAGTTGGCAATATAATGTATTTATAAGTTGTTCACTCCAAAGATAGTGTTCGTTTTAGGTCTTTTATTCTGCTAATAACAGAGTCCAATGTGAAAGTAAGTAGGGGCAATGTCCAGCAGAACAAAAATAACCGTATGTGTGTACTTATGTACGCACGAAAGAAGTTACTACTACTTTGACTAGCTAACTTCAGGGTATCAGTTTTTCGTATTTATATTGATTCACAAATACAACATCATAGTTATCATGTTATTGAGCAAACAAATCAGACAATGAGGAACCATAATAAATAAAAAAAGAATCCACCTAAGTCTAGATAAAATAGGATCGGTTCAAATAAATCATAAATATTACGAGCATAAAGGAAACCGAGCAAAACCTCGATAAGAATGAATACAAATACTCTTCCATTAATATCATGTACACACATCGTAAGCCTATTCAAAGTATTTCAAGGATACGCTGGTAAAAAAAAAAAAACGAAAATCCTACCCTTGCCGAAACACGACCAATAAAATACGATATTAACCCTTGCCGTTACATTTACACGGTCATAAGTTTCGGATTAAAAAAAGGGGGGCAGAGGGAGTCTGCGCAATGAATAGGAACGGATCGCCAGAGGATGAGAGCGATTCCATTGTCGCATGACCTTACGTATTAACTCACTGTATGAAAGATACGTCACATTTTTTTTTCAAATACATTGAAATGTATTGATAACTTTTAATAATAGAATATAATTTGTAACTTTTATATAGAAATATCCCTGTGTAGCGACAGGATAACAATACAATTTTCACCATCCCCTGCTTGCCCTAGGGAGTCGTAAAAATCGGCTAAGGGTTCACCAGAAGCGAGCAACATCTTTATCCTTGGAAACATATAATAGCTTATTCTTAGTCTGGGATTATATATTTCGGCTTATATACATCCCACTGTTGGGCTCGGGCCTCCTTCACTATTGTAGAGAAAGGTCAGATGTGACATAGGTCTTTGTTTCAAGTTTGCCATATATTGCATAGATATGTAGGTATATTATATCCCTTAATCGTCTTTTACGACACCCACTGGCAATTGGTGGGGGAGATTGTATTCTTACTCCGTCACCATACGGAAAATATTCTCTTTTAAGTTTCATCAACGATATTTATGAAGTTATCATTACTTTTATTTTAATACCATCAAAATTCGCAGTAGGTGTATAAATATGAAAATCTTAGGGATGTATGCAGCTACTTAAGTGTCTCGCTTGAACTTTGATGTACGCTCGCGTAATCAAAGTGGTTTGTTACATCACATAAAACTTTACATGCTACCTGGGTAAACTTACATGACACATATTCATAAAAGAGGAACTATTTTCACAAATTTTATCACGTTTAAATTAAGCTTTTACTTGGTCGACATTTCAAATAGTTTCAGTTTTCAGACTTCATGAGCATAGGAGAACTAAGATATTTGACGACCAATAGGTTATCGTTATTACAGACTTTTTTGTTGACAGGTTAGAGCAGGGATCGCTAAATGGCGGACCGTGGTCCGCATCCGGATTGCCGGCCCATTTAGTGCAGACCGGAAGAATACAGCAACTGCAGAGTAAGTAATTTAACACTATAGAGTACGTAATTTAATAAAAATGTAACGCCCATTATCTTTGTTGACGTCGTCAATTCAAAAATGTTGAAATAAGAAAATACATTTTTTAACTAAAAATTACATTTTTTATTTTCTATTAACAGCATGTACGGACCGTGACCGACGTCCTTCCCTTTCGGGGGGAGAGTAATAGTTATTAAATTTAAACCAAAAAGTTTTCAGTAGGTAAAGAAAATTAATCAATCATTATCTCAGCCGATATAAGTCCCACTGTTGGGCTCGGGCTCACTTCACAATGGAAGGGAAATTGTTCCATTATACCGCGCTAGTCACACGTGTTGGTATAGGATTTTATGTCGAGTATTCATCCTCTTTCATAGATATGATCTGCGTATCATATCCTTTAGGCATCCTTTACGACACCTGGGCCAAGAGAGAGGTGATTAATTATATTCACACTCCGTCACCACACGGAAAGTGTATCAATATAAAAATTATATTGTTTTTAATCAGATATTAATTTGCTTCGTTCCTCTTTGTTACAGCGTTAAGTTTGTTATAATGGCATCGTCTCGTCGTCTCAGCTCACACATGTCCCACTGCTGGGCTCAAACCTTCGCCATAATAGGAAGGCAATTGACCTACTATATCACGCTGATCGGACTAGTTGGTACATAATGAAATCCTATATTTTGAATGTTCTTTTTCCCCCACACATATTATATGCATATATATATATGTATATATATATATATATATATGTATATATATATATATATATATGTATATATATATATATATGTATATATATATATATATATATCTTTTAATCGTATTTTACGACACCTACTGGCAAAATAGCGTTGGTTAATTGAAATCTTACTCCGTTACCGCACGGAAATAAAAAAAAAATCACATTTAATCTTTCGTTGCTATTCCGAACAAGAAAAGTCTGTCAAATGTGCTAGTAATTAAGATATTTTGGTCAAAATACCGCACGTATTCTTATCTTTATAGTAGAGTGCCATCAAAAACATAACTTGTAAAAAAACCAAGTCTCACAGCTCAGTTCTTTTACCATAAAAAAGTGTGAGATCCATGTTATACCAAGTCAGTTAATTTATTCAGTCCCTACTTAAGGGACCTTTTGTCTTAAGTTATTACGTAATTAGCTAATCTAACAACTTCTTCATCATCATCATCATCTTGCTCTTATCCCAATTACTTGGGGTTGACGCAATATGTCATCTGTTTTGACATATTGCAAAAAGTTTCGGCAATGACTTTTATGACCGGCCGCCTGCCTGATGTCAACCCTCCTTGGGAATGTAATCGTTGACCCAAATGGTACCAGATGGAGTTGGTCCGGGTCAATCTAGGGCTCTTAGTCATCTTTTACGACACCCACGAGCAAAGCAAGGGTTGGTAGTATTCGAAGCCGCTACCACACAGCACAACTTCAATCTAACAACTTCTTATAGTGACCATATCAATATTAAAGATCTTTTTTTTAAATAAACATATTGGCTTGGTCATCGCATGAAAACACAATGTATTTCACAAGTAATATATATTGTAATGATCTCTGATGTTTACGCGAGTATTACACATCTACACCAATAAATAAAATTGGAGTGTCTGTTTGTAATGTCAAAATAATAGGCTTTTTTCATGCTCACACGGTTATTTGCAATATACATATGCCTAAAATACACTTTTTTTGTCTGTCTGTCTCTCTGTTTGTTTCGGGTAATCTTCAAAACGGCTGGACCGATTTCAAAAATCTTTCACCAATGGAAAGCTATAATATCAGGGAGTAAACTAGGCTATATTCTATCCCGGTATTCCCACAGGAACGGGAACTACGGGGATAAGGTGACAGAAACCAAAGCGAAGCGAGGGCGGGTTGCTAGTTGTAAATAAAGCTTGCTAATTAGCAACCCGCCCTCGCTTCGCTTCGGTTTCTGTCGCCTTATCCCCGTAGTCCCCTGATATTATAGCTTTCCATTGGTGAAAGAATTTTTGAAATCGGTCCAGCCGTTTTGAATATTACCCGGAACAAACAGACAGACAGACAGACAAAAAAAATATAAAGTGTATTTTAGGCATATGTATAGTGCAAATAACCACGTGAACATGAAAAAAGCCTATTATTTTGACATTACAAACAGACACTCCAATTTTATTTATTGGTATAGATATAGATATTGTATCAAATTAGATTGTTTATTGCGATTACCAAGTCAATCTATTTACTTAAAACATAAAAGATCGTTAATATTGACATGGTCGTCATAAGAAAATGTTAGGTTAGCTAATTACGTAATAACTTAAGATAAAAGATCCCCTAAGTAAGGACTTAAGAATACTGCTAGGTATTTAGGAAATTGGACCAAAATTGTATTTTGCCCCTTATTTATACACTAAACACTAATTTATTGTATTCGAAATTTAAAGCTTCTATGTCTGCTCAAAGTGTCTCAACAATTTTGATGATCAGTCAGTCAGTAACAAAATTACGAAACTTTGGTTAGTGATAATTCTTAAACTATTGGTTCAAGTTGAATGAAGTTTGTAAATATACTGTGTTAATACAATACCAGTTTCATCATCATCATCATCGCAGCCCACATATGTCCCACTGTTGGGCTCGGGCCTCTTCCACAATGGGAGGGAATTTGACCTACTATACCATGCTGGTCAGACATGTTGATATAGGGTTTAATTTCGAGTTTTCCTTCTCTTGCACAGATGTTATGTGAATATTATATCCCATAGTGCATATTATATCTTTTACGACATCCAGGGCAAGATAGGGAGTGGTGAATTGTATTCTTACTCCGTCACCACACGGCAATACCAGTTTGCCTACTGAAAATTCAGGCTTCTAGTTTAATTTACAACGAATGTGTAGGGTGTCGAAAATGCATTGATTTTTTTCGAAAAAAGGATGTTATATTAAAGGATGAAAAAAGGATGTTGGATGGTAGCGTGTTTTTGCTCGACTTGGTGAGGGCACTGCCGAACCCCCAGACACATTTTACAGGTTTAATATTGTTATGTTATATATATCAATACTCACACGCATTTGCTTAATCAATTAAACAGTTTTAACGAATTTCCAATAAATCTGGGCTCAAGAGCTACTTGTTGATCTAATTTTTCATTAATAAATAAAATTCTTTTAATAAATACGAGTACGAACAGGTATTATCTCTAGGGAACTGATAATTTTGTTGAGATATAAGTTTTTCAAGTACTAATACATTATCTAAGCTTCTAGCTTTTTACACAGATAGGAAGATTGATTATTTATAATATTATTAATTATATCTGCGGATATATGTTAAACCTATTAGCTTAGACGAAATAATTATTGTATATTTCTATGTATTCAGAATTTCAGTAACGTCTTACACGACTTCCATATAATAAATATCTGTATTTTAACTACTACGCTATCTGTTCATCTATATTTATACTTAGTTAATTCAATTACATTTATTTATAAATATGAGATTACAAAATTTAAAGTTATAGTTAAGTAAATATATGTTCAGCCATCTTAGCTTTTTAGTACGCAAATTGTGTTAGTTTATTTAGAGTAGTGTAAATTAAATTCATTCATATTATATTAATATTACATTTAATATGCCTATGCCCCTGGTATTGTAAAGGTCTATTTAGGGCAGTATCAACTACTATCAGGTGTGCCTGATGTGTAATGTGCCGGACTGCCGTGTAGACCTTGCTCGTTAAGCCACCATAAGCATGAAAAATGCTCTAGTTCCTAATATATTGAAGGGAAACTATATTTTGTTTTGGGGTGCACTATGGTCTTTCCGCCCGGGGCGATAAAGACACCGTAGCACGTCGTCTTCGTCGTTGGGCCGACCACGGTACCGAATTACTTGTACTCCGTGGTCAGCCCGACGAAGTGAAACTGTATGGGAGAGCCTCGAAATTTAAGGCGCAATACTTTTGTTCACAAAATGAAAAGCTTAAGTGATTCTTATATCGCGTATTTGTCATACACTTTTGATATAAAAACTGTGTGACGAATATGTATGCTATTGATATTGCATCATCATCGCTTTTATCTCAATTATTTGGAGTTGACTCAATATATACTCCGCTTCCATAGTACATATTGCAAAGGTATTAGTAATAACTTCATGAATGGCCTCCTACCTGACGTCAATCCTCCTTGGGAATGTAATTGTTGACCAGGTGACATCAGTTGGAGTTGGCCCAGGTCTATGTACAGTTCTTTTATGGTGCATGTGAAAATAGTCCCATGATTTTGTCGTAACCGAGAAATAGGTACAGTGTATGGTTTTTAACTGGTAGTTGCGTTAATACATAATCGTCGCTGAGCCCGGTAAATCCCATCTAGTAAAGACTGCATTTACACACACGACAAAAAAAAAAAGGTCTATTTAAGGCTCTTAGCCGTCTCTGTGATCAAATGTTGTACATTTACAAGCAATGTAAGGGTTTTAATATTGAAATTATAATGAGATTGATACATATTAGAATATATCAGTCACGTGCATGCATTCACGCACTGAGCAGTCCATGCTGGAGCCTTCCAGACGCCGCGCCGCTGCGCATTCGTCCTAATGATGAGCATCGGATATACTCGAAACCCGGGTCGACGTATTTGATCTCAGCAAGTGAGAGTTTTGCCGCTATCGATATTCGAAATATGTCCCACTGTTGAGCTTAAGCTTCCTCCACAATAGAAGGTAAATAGTCATTAATATGCCACGCTGGTTAGACGTGTTGGCATAGGATTTTATATGAGTTTTCCTTCTTTTGCATAGATGTTATATACATATTGTATCTTAGTCTCCTTTTTCGACATCTACGAGTAAGGGAGGGGGTGCTGAGTTGTTGTATTCTTACGCCGTCACCACACGTAATAAGGTCTAAAATTTAAGGGTTGTTAATATTTGTAGCTGCCATCGTACAGCAAATGATATAGATAATTTAATCTATGCTATACAAAAGTGATTAACGAATAACTAAAATGTGTATTATACAATAAGTTTCATTTTTATTGTGCGTCATGACAACACAACTGTTTAGTTTTTACTTTTCAAGGTGTTTTTAAATCATGTATGCTCAGTAGTTTCTATAGGCATCCACGACCATTGAGATGTTCCACTTGAAAATCAACGTCAGGGCTTTGTAGCCGATAAATATTGAAATGGACTCCTGCTAGATACATTTCAAAGATACATTGCGTATTCTTTTATTATCTTTGTATTGTCATCATGATCTCAGCTCGTATACGTCTTACTGCTGGACTTGAGCCTTCTCCATAACAGGAGAGAAATTAACTAAACCACACTTTTTTTATTCAGAGTATGGAAATGCATAGCCCCTGCCGCTTTTTTACGCGATATCGGAGAGATGGTCTGATGACTTTCTATCCCTGACACCACAACGCTTGGTCGTCTGGCCACGTACTGTCATCATTCAGGATGGTGGGAGGAGTTGCGCATAGCGACGTCTCCTCTTTCCTGGTTGCCACCGGCGGTGCGAATCAACGGACGCAAGCGTCTCATGTGTCCGCTCCGTGACCTTCTTCTTTGTCATGACAGCCTCACAAAAGGAGATCATCGACGATCAGCACATCTAAATTAATCATTCAGCCAATTAGCGCACCTCACTCATGCCTTTCTGGGACCTCTTCACTTCCAAATTTGTGTAGGTACTTAGCGAAGACCCCACGTCTGGTAACCACCTGTACCATGCTGGTAAAACAGCTTGTTTTAGGGTTTTATTTCGACTTTTCCTTGCATGGGATTTAATATGAATATAACATATATGGATATTATATCCCTTAGTTGCCTTACATAACACCCATGGGCAAGGTAAAAGGTGTTGAATTGTATTCTCACTCCGTACATAAATGTATTTTTTTATAATTCTGCATTTTGATACTGGAATGTATCAATAAACTATTCTTTCTTTATTTATATTATAAATTATTTTACAATTTATAATCTATCTTATAACTAAAAGCAAACTTGAGACTTGATCTTCAGTTTAACTTCCAAACTATTAATATAATGTTGCTTAGTCTAAAATTAAATTTATCAAATAAGAAAGTACGTATACATTACTGTATAATGTCTAATTGAAATTCAAATTCAAAAGTAATTTATTACATTTATTCAAATGATGACACTTGAGGGTGCGAATATTAAATGAAAGTGACGTCCATTTTCATAAATTATAACATTAATTATTCGTGATTATAATGTTCTTTTCTGATGAGGCAAGAATACGATGTGTCACCACCCCTTACATAGAGTCGCAAAAGATGGCTGCAGAACTACTAGAAGTTTGGACAACGGCATCTGCGAAATCTATAATTCTATAGGATTATTAATCCACCTTCCAAGTTAATGACCGTAAACCATATGACTTAAGTCTTCTTTTGCGACACCTACTTAGTGTGAACTACACTTTTAGTTCTTCACTACAACTAAAACTCTCTTAGAACTTTTTTTTTTGAAAGACAACATCCTACTCTACGGAAATAATGCTTGTATTGCGGGGGACTTTACAAACATATAATTAACAGACACAAATACCATCCAGACTTAAAATAATAATTTGTGGATCGCACAAAGTGTTGTCCTGCATGGGACTCGAACCCACGACACTGTCATTGTAGGTCGGTATTTGAACCACTACGCCATCTGTGCAGTCATTGCATATTTTCTTTATTTTTCCAATGGCATCTTCTGAACTCATATAAGTCCCACTGCTGGGCTCGAACCACCTTCACAATAGTAGGGAAATTGACCGTACTATACCATGCTGGTCGGACAGGTTGGTATAGGGTTTTATTGATGTTATATGTATATGAAACCCCTTAGTCATCTTTTATGACACCCACGTGTAAGATGTGGGGTGGTGAATTGTATTCTTACTCCGTCACCACACGGAATTCCAATCGTATATTGTCTTTATTTTTCAAGCTTTCTCTTTGAAACAAGAATGTAATATAAACTAAAACACCATTTATTATGCCCATTTTAATTTTATTAGAAAAAAACTTATTTCAATATAAAGGTCATTTTACAGATATTTAAAAAAAGAAAACATCTTAAAAAATTTACTTATATTTTTATCAAAAATAAGTGACGCAGGGTTCTTCTAATTATGTACAGTAAATAAGAAAAAAAAAATGATAGTAAAGGAGACAATATTTTTTTTTTGCTCAGCCTATGCAATTAGAGACAGATTAACTTTTATATTGGATTTTCTAAATACAATCAGTATTGAACGTGAACCATAAGTTAAATTGTGCCCCGAACGCACAGATCGCTTAGTAGTTGAAGCGATACTGAGTATTGCGTATTTGATAATCATACAGGATAGGCTATTTGTACTAATTGCGATCATTTCTCGCATGTACGTGCAGGCTCTGGAATGAACTACCTGCTGCTGTTTCCCGAGCGCTATGACATGCCCTTCTTTTAACGAGGTTGAGGAAGAGTATTTACTTCACGGTAGGCAACGGCCTGGCTGTGCCTCTGGTATTGTAAAGGTCCATGTGCGGCAGTATAACTTGCCATCAGGTGTGCTGCCTG
The DNA here is from genome assembly GCA_032191425.1 of Lymantria dispar. Lineage (NCBI taxonomy): Eukaryota > Metazoa > Arthropoda > Insecta > Lepidoptera > Erebidae > Lymantria > Lymantria dispar. Next base: position 33,503,840 of record CM063452.1, read on the forward strand.
CTGGCATGCTAGCATCGGCAATAAAAAAAAATAACCGCAAATAATTATTCCAAATACGGGTATATTAAGGTTCAGTTTTTGATGATGGTGTAAGAATATAATTTGTCACCCTCTTTCTTATCCCTGGGTAATCGTAAGAAACGATTAAGAGTTAAAAGTGGATAACAACACACTGCAATCTCTTGCAGTGTGTTGTTGTGAGGTAAACTCGAAATAAATCCCTATACCAACCCGCGTGAGGTACAGTAAGTTAATTCCCCTTCCATTGTGGAGGAGGCTCAAGGGCGTGGGATGTTTTTTAGCTAAAATATATAGAAAGATATAAAGTCACGTAATATACAATGTGTTTTTTTATTATTTTAAAGACACCTTGTACTAAGAAATTTAGTCCTTGTATTACGGAGGACTTTTACAAACATATAATTAACGAACACAAACTACATCCAAACTCAGAACAACAATTTGTGAATCGCAAAAAGTGTTGTCCTGCGTGTGATCCCAACCCCCGATACTGGTAATGTAGGTCGGTATCTAAACCACTACACCATCTATGCATTCTATATCTTAGTCGAGGTTTTTGTCTTAAGAAAAAGGTATCCAATCAATTTCAGTGATTCCCAAATATCAAACAAACAGCAAGTTATATCCTCGCATTACTTCTGTAAGCACGCCATCAAAACAGGACGGAATGGATAATCAAAAGTCAATAAAATATCGGCCGCCATCGGCTGTAGCTACCGAATTGGATATAAAACACGACCCATTGAACACATTTCCTACACATTAAGTCCACTTTGCCGTCGTGACAAAATTCAATGACCGTGGAATTTTTTCGAGATACGTGCGCAATTTCGAGGTTATAAATAATACACATTAACGTAGGACGTAGCTTACTTGGATTTTCGTAAAAATTCAACTACCTTGTCTACACTTTTTTTTTATTAGTGGCAAACGAGCAAACAGCACACCTGATGGTAAGTAATACTGCTAAATGGACCTTTGCTAGACCGCTGCCTACCGTAAAGAAAATAAAGGGAATGAGAATCCATGCAATGAGGTTCGGTGACACTAAAGACATTACCAAAACTGTTATGACTTAAAAAAGGTACACAGCATTAAATAATGAGTTCCATTCATTCATACATCAGCTTATAGACGTCCATTGCTGGAAATAGGTCTTCCTACAAGAATGCTACTTGGAACAGACCTGCACCACATAATGAGCTGCAGTCTTGATTTAATATTATACAAAGATCTAAACAAAAAGGGAAACAATGCAAATCAAATCATTTTTTCTGGATAAGCCCCGTTAAGGGCACTTACATATTGTCATATTTATACATCGTTTGAACACAATCCCATAATCTACCATCGGATCAGAGGAGCCACAAGCTGAGAAGATCCGGCAAGAAGCTCAGCGGGCTGTTATTTTTTTCCATCTTTTAAATAAAATTGTACGTATACAACATATAGTATTAGCTCCAGTGTGATACCCTTCGAGATAGGACATATACTTAAAAAAAAAGAAAATATGGTTGAACCAGATCCCACGAGCAGCACCCGATCACGAGTTTACTACTAGAGCAGCCATCACTCCCCTCAACCACATATAAGGAAAGGGAGCGGAATCAATTCCTTTGAATTTCTCTCGAAGTGAAACTCTAGGGCCTAGATTTGAAATAGCGCTGCGAGCCCATTTTTGGAGATGGTATTCAAATCCGTGGAGCACCCTCAAAGCAGTCAGTCATAATGACTGCCGACAGAAGTGAAAACTTAAAACTATGAACAAGCAGTTCTTATTGTAAAAAAATTACCTTACGGATTTTATCGCGTTTATATTTGATTTTTGATTGTACAATGTTTCGAACACTTTTAAATGTTTATGATTATGGACGGAAAATAGTTTTATTTACAACGTGTAATACTCGCGTAAACATCAGAAGTCATTACGAGACAGATATTTAAATTAGCCAAATCGCTCTGTTTTTTCTTAAGCGATTCGTCATCAAACGCTATTTATTTCTTATTTATATTCACTTAACTGAATTGCCTGTAATTTACTTCATCCAAAAATAAATATTAGCACATAATTCAATAAATTTACGATTCTTTTGAACTGTAAAGATTATAACGTAATAATAAGATACTTACTTTCCTCAAAGGCGCAAATAACATTTACATAAGAAACGTCCAAGACTTTTATGACTATAGAATCCCATTCGATTCAATTTTCTAATACCGATATGACAAAGAGGAAAGCTTTAATAAAATTGTTATCATGTTAAGTGGTGCAGTTGGCACACGCAGCACGTCTCCCCGCTTGTTCATAACATAACATATGGCGTTAGTGTCTGGAATAACCAACCACCTATACGTGTAAGGCTTCCAACTCGAATTATATAGATTGCGATGTCTTTATCGGAAACTATAAGCAATTTATAATTAATTATTTGCTACTATGGTGAAAGACTGAAAGATTGTTGGAGATCTATGATCTGGACCTTTATATTTGTATATGAGATATCATCTCATACTTTAAGAAAGAAACTTATATCCAATAGAGAGAATCGATACCCTGATAGATGAATGGTTGGAAGGTTTCAAGCTATTTAGCATTATCTATATCTATACATATATTAAAACTGTAGAGACATTGAAAAAGATGCTAAAAAACGCAAAGGGAGGATGTTAGAAGTGAAATGGAACACATCCTGATTTTATTTAATTTTTTTTTTCTCTGTATGTTTGTCTGTTTATCTGTTTGTACGGGCTAATCTCCGAAGTTATTGGACCGATTTAAATGAAATTTTGCATGGTGATACCTTACATCTCCGGTCAACATTTAGGATACTTTTAATCACGGCAAATTAAAGAGTTCCCGTGGGATAGTTAAAAAACTATAGTAACTTAACACGATCTAATTAATTGAAAATCGATATAAAAATACTCATTATAAAAGAATATTCTTAAAATAAACCCTTCAGAGGATATATTCCTTTTTAAGGGTGTAAAATAGGGGATGAATTACGGCTTCAATTCCAACGCCGGACAAATTTTTGTGTGATCGCCAAATAGTTGCTCTGAGATTGGGTGTTATTTGTGTCCATCACATGTTTGTGAAGTTCCTTAGTGGAGGGTGTAGTGCGAAATTCATAGTTTGTGGAATGATTAGAAAAAGAAGGCTGTGCAGGGTCACTCGAACAGCCTTTTTTGACCCCAGGCAGCAAATTATGTTGTCGTGGTATTGGCCTCGCGCGGTCAGTTACTTTACGGGTAGTGGACTAATCCCCGGTTCAGCCATTTGTATCTTTAATTAGGGTGGTTTATTTATTGCCATTGTTGGCAAACGAGCAAATAGCATATCTAATGGTAAGTGATACTGTTTATGGACTTTTGCCAGGTCGCTGTCTGCCGTGAAGAAAGTTAAGGGAGTATGATTACGTGCAATGAGTTTTGGTAATACTAAAGACATCACTAAAACCCACTACATGCAACGATTGGCTTCCGGCTCCCTCGCTCTGGAAGGACTGGGTCGCGACATTAGATGGACGACTATCGAGAGTGGGATTCTATTACATAAAGATAGTAAAGCGCAAGCACTCGGACTAGCCACCAACCGACGCCACAGCGGTGGAACGAGTCAGCTTGGACGTTCTTTTTCCTGACTCGCTCGGCCGAGATCTTATGCGAGATAACTGCCAAAATGAAAATGCCGTCCTCATACCAGTTCCTGATCTGTCGACTATGATCTAAATGATGGTCGGCAGCTTCGGAAATGATGTTGTCGATGAATTCAGAGCGCTGCTCTACCCGGACCACACAGACCTAAAAAGTACGTCTGCTGTATCTTAGCTGGAACCACAATTGTGGGAAGGCTCCATGTATTTCCACATCTAAATACGGGAGAGTTCGCCAAAGTGCACGCTGCCTCGGTCGACATGGTACGGGATCTGCGTGTAGCCCTAAGCACCATGACTTTCTTCGAATGCCAGAAGAAAGTTCTAAGACAAGTGGTCAGAACTCGTCCACATAGATGCACTGTACAGGGTCATTGATCGAACCAGTCCTGCGTACAACCGTCAAGATGTAACACCGCGTCAATAAGCCGGAGAGTATTTGATAAAAATGCTCCTGAAGTACAATCTTCCATCGAGTACTAATTCCAAATATTTTATCTGTTCCTTGACTGTGTGGAATCGAATTAACGGTGATTGCTGTGCCGACAGGTGTATAGTTACAGGGTCTATGTAATAGCAAATCATTCGTTTTATATAGGGTCACTCTAAGCGACAGCGTGACTCATCGAATCACCACCTCGATACCGAATACAGCCAAACGTATCACTTAATCCCAGTCCGGAGAGGGTCCAGCTTCAGCTATTATACCATACAATCACCCGCAAGTACAATTTCAGCTGAGAGCAGTACAACATAGGTGTTAGGGCAAAGTCATCTGCACGCTTCACGCAGAGACTACTGCGCCGCTTCAAATAGTATGGAATCAGCCGCCTTAGGTATAGAAGCCCTCCCCGATAACAGCGCCTCCCTGATATACCAGATTGGAAAATTGTTAAATGAGTTGACGTCATCTAAATACATCGCCAACAACACTCCTCCTCCAGCGACCGCCTTGATTACAACGATCCATAAGCATAGAGAGGCTACGAGTCTGCCAGAAAGAATTGGTCAGAGCAACACGGTGGCCTGTAGAACCCTGAACACAGTACACAGTTATCTATGATTGCCTCTGCCACAGATGATTTCTACGTAGACGAAGTTGTGGGCAAAAGCTAGTCTTTAATTTGATACCCGGATGACCGACTTTAGCTAGGATTTTGTTTTTGTAATTAGTGTTTTTGTAGTGTGGTGACGGAGTAAGTATACAATTCACCACCCCCTCTCTAGCCCGTGGGTGTCGTAAAAGGCGATTAAGGTATCACTCTTGTGCATATAAGAACTATTCAAGAGAAGGAAAACTCGAAATAAAACCCTATACCAGCGTGGTATAGCAGGTCAATTTCTTTCCCGCTATGGAGGCGGCTCGAGCCCAGTAGTGGGACGTATATGAACTAGGATGATGAATTAGTGTTCTTTTAGAACAAAAATACGTAGACAATAATAGATTTTCTTACAAAAAATAATCCTTTACTCACATCATAGCTCAGAAATATATTCATCATCATCATAGCTCAGTTACGTCCCACTAGTGGGCTTAAGCTTACTCTACAATAGGAGTGAAATTACTGTACTATAAGAGCCTGTTCAATGTTGGTATAGGGTTTCATTTTTCCAACTCTAACATAGATGTTATATGAATATTATAATAATATTAATAACATTTATTTTCAGGCAAGATCAAGAAGGTGTTAGTAACAATTTGCTTAAGAACTAGTATTAGTAAAACATAATTATGTATTTTCAAAATGTGGTATGGAGCCGTAACCAATGTTGAATCATTGGAGTGTCCCACCGATCTGTAAAACCGCCTAGGATACTGTTAGTACTGCCGCGTAAACGCGACATCAGGGAGGCACTCCTTTTTCTCGTTATAGCGGTAAAGCCGCCAAGCCAATATATGCCTCCGCAAACATACCCGAGGCACTACATCGCCACGGCAGCCCCAGCAGTACCTTAAGTGCATTGTTGTATTGGACACGTAGGTCGCTGTATGACCGCCGCCCATAACTGACCTTAAACAGCGTTTTTTTGACTGGTACCGTACATCTTGTAAACCTGCGAGCTAGCATGTTCTAGCAGACAGTCAGCGAGCTACGTTCCCTGTCTATATCAAGTCCAATTATATACCTTAGTCGGTTTTTACCATACCCACGGCAGCTGCTGTAGTTAGCAACTGCTACTAACTTATTATTACGTATTGAAATTATCGTGAGACTGATCCATATTATAATATCTATAACGGCAAAACGTTATTATTATGCAACGCATTATTATTACGTGTTATAACGGGTCAAGAACACAATATGTTACCTTTAGTTTAGCAAAAAATTGAATATATAGTTTTAAACAAATTCATTATGAAAATGCTTTTTAATCCTGGAAGTACGTACCGTTAATAGTTTAACGGATTATTTGAGTTTTATTAAACTTTGACTATTATTAAACTTTAATAGTCAAACTTAAATCTTAATTTTATATTATTTGTAGGAATTTTTATTTCGCCGTTTAAATAAACTTGTTTGAGCTTTACATACACTCGAAATCTTCGAAGTTACGAACACGAATAAAAACTAAATCAGGACTTTTTAAAAAGACAAACTCTCTTGCTAAGCACACTACAATATCCCTTGAGGATGACGACGCAAATGTTGCATGCTAGACAAAATTTATTAGATTTTTTTCAATATTCCAAGCAAAAATAAACTCTATTTAAATAGGTTTAAGTTTAGTTCACTTTGTATTGTATAAAGAGTGACTTGGATTCGATGTCTGGGATTATTGCAAAAACTTTTGCATTGTGAGATTTTGACTGTAAATGGGCGATTTTGACGTCTCAGTGGACCACTCTAGGATATTTTATAGAAAGTTCATTGCGATCGTTAGTCATTGGGAAACTGGCTCCTTTGAATTATTAGATAGAGTTATCGCCTTTTAATAATAAACTTACACGTAAGTACGAATATTATGTTATTATTATTCACTGGTGGAAAATAGTACTACTTGAAGTGATGCTGATAAATGTCGTCTCGTTATCATCTCGACGTATGTTCCACTGCTTGGTTCGAGTCTCCTCCCCAAAAGAAGGGAAATTGACATACTATACTGGTCAGACGTGTTAGTATAAGGCTTTATTTCAAGTTTTCTTTCTCTTGCACAGATGTTATATGCAAATTATATTCCTTAGTCATCTTTTACGACATCCACGGGCAAAAAGGAGGTGGAGAATTGTATTCTTACTCTGTCATCACATGAAAAATTTTAAATTAGTTCTTTTTATTAAAATTATTTATATATAATACGTTTAGTAAATATTAGCTTCAGTGTAATGCGCACGGAACTAGTATACTTTTTTAATGATTTCTAATATTTATGCAATATTATAAATAAAAATAGTACAAGCCTATGCAAGCGAAGGAAAATTCTAAATGAAACCCTATATCAACCAGTCAGACCAGTATGGCGCAGTAATATCAATTTCCCTCCTATTGTGGAGGAGGCTAGACCTCATCAGTGGAATGTATATGAGCCATCGTGATGGAATTAAAAATTTAAAAAGTGAGTTCACTAATTTTATAACGTATCTAGTCAACCTGTGGACCACGGTCCAATCTGATGGTAGATAATTATATTAATTTTAAATGAAATGTGAAATTGACTGTATGCAAGTGCCCTATAGGGCTTACATTTAACTCGCTGACCCAACAGACGTTGTTCTGTTCAAATAAAATAAAAGGAATTGTCCTTGAAATCAATCGCAGCGCCAGCTACCGGGTCCAATTGTGAATCTAAACTATTCTCGAATCCTCTTGAATACACGCAACAAATTTCATCAACATTGGTCCAACCATTTAGGAAGAGTTCAGTGACATACACAGGTACTCAAGAAATATATATATAAATAAGATTAGTGTTAGATTCCCAAATCACAAACATAAATTTCAGTCAGTGAATATTGGTGGCAGCTGGTGGAGCAATCTGTATTACTATACTAACCATCGAATAGATAGTTCATGAAATTTTTTCATGGCATTTAGTATAGATAAATCTTAAGTAAATGATAGAGTTCACAAAAATCATTCAAATCCATCCAGCCGTTTAGTTGCAGTATAGAAAAAAATTACCTACATACCGACTGCTGCGCCATCTGCTGGACTGATTTGTGAATCTAAATTATCCAGGCCCCCACTTAAAAACATTCACAAAAATTCATTCAAATCCATACAGCTATTTAGTCGCAGTATGAATAAATAACCTAGATACCCAGTCGTTAAGTTTTCTTAAATTCTCTCATTTTCTGCGCAACTTCCTTAATTTTTGTTCCGTAAAAGCCTTTTTCAAAGTATTAGAAAAATTAAAAAGAAAGATGGACGAAATCGGTGAAGTCGTTCTCAAGTTATGTTATTGTCCTGCCCAAACAGCGCCACCTACCGGGTCCAATTGTCAATTTAAACCATCGTCGAATCCCCTTGAACACACACAATAAAGTTTGGTCAACATCGGTCAAGCCGTTTAGGCGGAGTTCAGTACATACACACGTACGCTAGAAATTTATGTCTCGACTTTGTGGAATTAACCTTATTTAAACATCACTATAGATCCTAGACTCAAATGAGGGCCTCATACGGAAAAATGTCAAGCAGACACACTTCTGCGTCTTATGCGGTAAAATAAATTCGCGTGTTAACCGATATTGAAACACCCAGAATACTTTATTTAGCTTACTTTAATAGACTTACGCCATACGGTGTGTTACTGCGCGGTTGCTCCGTGGAATTGAAGAGAATCTTTGATTAATAAAAATAGTTTCACCGTAACAGGAATACAATATTAATATAATCTATACCAATAAATAAAATTGGAGTGTCTGTTTGTAATGTCAAAATAATAGGCTTTTTTCATGCTCACACGGTTATTTGCACGACACCTATGCCTAAAATAGCAATTAAAAATTTTTTGTCTGTCTGTCTGTTTGTTCCGGGTAATCTTCAAAACGGCTAAACCGATTTCAAAAAATTCTTTCACCAATGGAAAGCTATAATATCAGGGCGTAAACTAGGCTATATTTTATCCCGGTATTCCCACGGGAACGGGAACTACGCGGGTAAAACGACTATAACCTATAACCGAAGCGAAGCGAGGGCGGATTGCTAGTAATAAAATATAAATATAATAATAATATTCTGACTGTTGTATAACAACACATATTGTTAACTTTTAAAAATATAGTAACACTAGAAACCCGCCCTCGCTTCGCTTCGGGTTTCAGTCGCCTTACCCGCGTAGTTCCCGTGAGCATACCGGGATAAAATATAGCCTATGTTACTCCCTGATATTATAGCTATCCATTAGTGAAAGGATTTTTGAAATGGATTGATTCGGTGGTTTAAGCGTGAAAGCGTAACAAAAAAACTTACTTTCACATTTATAATATTAGTAAGGGTTCATCACGTGAATATTCGGCATAAGACCAAATTAGTTGTATAGTACTTGTCTCCAACGAGTTAACGGGTTTTCATAACGGTCTACGTTTCTATAATAAACTACCTTTGTTTTTTTTTTTTTGGAGTAGGCTATGGTCAGCGCACCCGCCACCCGTCTCCGTCCGGGGCGAAAGAGGGGCGGCTCGCGGTCCCATAACCCACCCGTGGCCGCAATACGTCAAATTTGTCGTTAGGCCGACCACCAGTGCCGTTCATTGTCGTTAGTGGTCAAATAAGTAAGTAGGCCCCCCGAGGCTTATTAATAATGAATGATTTTAAATTTAAATAAATCACAGTTCACGGCTGCAAGAAATAAAACACTATACCAACTTCTTTGATCACGATGGTATGGTTAGTTAATTTTCCTTCACACCAAGATAAAAAAAAAAGATTTTATACTATCTACAAATTAATTATTTTAAATTTAAGTGTAAGTTCTCCCCCCATGTGTAAAACCTGAAATTTAACACCAATAATTGTTGTTCCTATGTAAATACAAACAATTTTCAAAGTACCCAGTATAAACTAGTCTGACTTTTCTAAGACAACAGTTTATCCTATCAAAACAAAGCTTTATCCGCTACTGTTGAAATACAAACCTGCAGAACATATTTGCTTTAAACAAACATTTACGAATTGTACATGGAAAAATAGAATCAGCACTTCAAATCAGTGTTTCCCAAACTTATAGAACACTCATCACCCCAATTTATGCACCCATACATCATTTAAATAATAATCACCTCTCTAGCACCATGCTTAATCAAGGTGTGAAGGTGGCTATGAAATTAGATGCTAGAGGAGTGCTCCGAGGAACTGTTTGACTTGGTACCACTGTCACCATTCTACCAACGTACCACTCGACTTCGTAGCAGAGGTCATCCATTTCATCTGGAAACGTCATGGTCTTCAACTGTACGTTTCCAGCGATCATTTCTCCCACGTACGTGCAAGCTCAGAAATGAACTATCTGCTCCTGTGTTTCCCGAGCGCTATGTCATGTCCTTCTTTAAACGACGTTTAAGAAGAGTATTTTCTGCACAGCAGGCAACGGTCTGGCTTTGCCCCTGGTATTGCGAAGGTTCATGTGCGGCAGAATCACTTACCATCAGGTGTGCTGCTTGCTCGTTTGCCACTGCTGATAATAAAAAAAATGTGAAAAACGTAATAGAGCAGCACTAAAACTATTATTGTTTTATTAAAACAATACATTATGATAATAAGAAGTAAATTTAGAAATAAAGTGCTATATCAACCCATTAGCGTGTATAAGTAAGTCAATTCTCCTCCTATTATGGAGGTAGCTTGAGCTCAATAGTGTGATGAGATAATAAATTGGTGATGAATAGATTCCATCCATTCATCAGCCAATAGACGTCCACTGCTGGACATAGGCCTCCCCACGAGAATGCCACTCGGAACGGTCTTGCGCCACCTGCATCCAACGGTTCCCTGCGACTTTGAGAATGTCGTCAGTCCACCTGGTGGGGGGGTCGTCCTACGCTGCGCCGTCCAATTCGTGGTCGCCACTCAAGAACCTTTCTTCCCCAACGGTTGTCGGTTCGACGAGCGATGTGGCCTGCCCATTGCCATTTCAACGTGCTAATTCTGCGGGCTATGTCGGTTACACCCGTTCTTCTACGGATTTCCGTATTCCGAATTTTATCACGTAGAGAAATACCGAGCATAGCCCTCTCCATAGCACGCTGAGCGACTTTGAGCCTTTTTATGAGGCCGACATTTAGAGATGAATAGATTATGCTAACGTATATGAAGCATATAGTTAGTTGCATTTGTTAATGTTATTCAATCAATACACATTTGTTATTTTCTTCATTGATGTAAAAAATATATACAGAATACAATATATCGCCATCCCTATCTTTCAGCGGATTTTGAAAGAGATGAAAAATGGAGAACACTAATCAAGCTCTTGTTCAACAGTGCAAACTATGAGCTATACACGGTGTTTTTTTTATCGTCTTACAAAAAAAAAACCATAAAAGTATCCGACCTAAGAAACATATCTAACATATTTAAACGTTGAATAGTGGTAGTTATAAAAAAAAAATAATAAAACAAAATAAATTAAAGTTAATAATTTGTAACATGTTTATCATATTTACATTTTAAACAAAAGAAATCATGCGGAATTTCGTTAGCCAATCATAGCTACGAAGTCCACGTGGACGGCTTATACAAAGCGTAATCCTTACCTACCCAGGTATCCGTGGCGATCCACGATTGGCCGCCAATTGTTTTAGTATCCACCGGCGTGCGAAAGTGAAAGGTCAAGCGCATGAACTTACAATTTCCTTACAAGTAATTACCTATTTCGCGACATCGTTGTGTGTTTGTGTTGTTACGAAACGTCTAATAGACATTATCAATACTGGAATATCGTACGAGTACGCACAAATGGTGCACAAATGGTCGTTTATGCATAGATAAAAAAAGGGTAAGCAATTTGAATAGTTGTTTCAATATCGATAGAATGATAATTCTTGTATACCTATTCTTGTTACTTTGTTCGCAATTATTTGTAAATAGTGTAAATAGCTGATTCCATTGTATCTAAATACAACTGAACCAATATACTTTATTGAAATAATAACCTACTAGTAGACTAGGAGATACCAAGTCTCTCACTAACACTTTACTACATTATTGTTTCTGACGTCCTAAGTGCGTAGAAAGTATTAAGGAAAAATTGGACTCCGCACTTACTAAATACGTAGTGGTATTTCTGAAAAGGACGTAGGTAGATTATGGTACAATTTTACGAGTTGACAATCGAACTTTTCCTAAGGTGTAATATGAATGATCCGCGCGGGCGGCGAGGTAAAGTACCTACATAGTACAACAGCTGTGTTAAGTACCTACGCGCTCGCTACATGCTGTTTCCTTACTATTTTAATTAGTAATCATTTTTATTAAGAAATATTCTAGTAAATATTTTTTTAACCTTTTAATTGTACGAATGTATAGTAGATACTGGATACTTTAATTGGCCTGCTTTTTTAAGACGACATAAATGTCACCGTGTATCTATATATAATACTATGTGTAAACGTCATAGGTTATTAGACACATCATTACGAAGTTCATTTGATTACACGGCGAGAAATTTGGACCAATTTCAGCTAATGCTGCAATGTCAGTGATTACATTACTAAAGATGTTTGATATCAGGCAAGTGGAACATAATTATAATATAGCCAAAATATTCTGTGCCATATTTTGCTCTTCTTCGACATTTTTAGAGGCAGAAGATGTAATGAAATCCGGGTGGTTACGGAGTTTCTTACTCTGTAACCACCCGGATTACATATTAACACACGGATACAATTAATCACCACTTTTCTTACCCATAGGTGTCGTAAAAGACAACTAGGGGGTTATTATATGCAGATAACATCTATGCAAGAGATGGAAAACTCGATATAAAACCCTTTTCCAACATGACCATCGTGGAATAGTAGGTCAATTTCCCTCCCATTGTAGAGAAGTCCTGAGCCCTACAGTGGGACTTATTTAGGCTCAGATGATGATGATGATAAAGAGAATGGCGAAAGCAATGGAGATCACACACACATGTGTTGAGAAACTCTGACTTGAAGCAAATAGATGTAAGGACAGCTACACACTTAGCGAAATACATCGGCTATCAAACGAAACATCTGACTGTTTGTGCAAACATCGCGCATGCCCATATCGCCTATTTGCATTTGGCCAGAGAATCGCTGAGACGGCCGAACAAATTTTATTTTTATAGGAAGGGCTTCAATATCTACTACAAATACATTTTGTTGATATAAATTGTTTTAGTAGAATTTTATTTTTTATTATTTCAATGGATGGAATGAAATTTATACAAAATCACCACACTATACTTATTTTTGAGTAGAAAATCGGGTCCTGGAGTCATGTGTGCAGTGCATAATATGAAATGCTTTGGTCAAGGGCTTACTGCATCCTCCGCGTCGTCCATGATTTGATACGATACCCATGAATAGAAAATACACAGTTGTCATGATGAGGAACCGCTCTGGTCACATTCTGTCAAATGGGCAAGGTAGAATCACTGAACTGTGATCATTGTAATTCTGTTGAAGATACACAGCATGTGTTGATGGAGTATGTCCTGGATGGATGCTCTTCGCAATAATAATTTTCTGAAAAAAAAAGCAATATACAAACCAATGTTGGTCAATGTAATAGCATTCTGGCTTCACCTGCATCAGGCGAAGCTCCTTTTGGATATTTACTTAGAAATTTTAATTCAAGTTAATTTAATAGAAATATAATATAGTTAATGTAGAGATATATTTACTACGGGACTGGTATGGTCGGTCACAGATAAAACTCCAAATTAATAAATAAGAATAAAAAAAGGGTTTATTGCCATTCATCTAGCAGGTATGCTATGTAGCAGAACCTCTTTATACTAGCTGGTTTATATTAACGTTTTGAAGGAAACAATTTGATTACATTATCAGTACTAATAGAGATCATCATCATTATCATTTCAGCCTATCACCGTCCACTGCTGGATGTAGGCCTTCCTCATGTTACGCCACAAAGTGCGGTCCTGTGTCACCTGCATCCAAAGACGCCCAGCAACTTTCACCAGGTCGTCGGTCCACCTATTGTGTCCTACACCAAACATTCCCATTGTGGTAATTCCTGTAAGCCAGGAGTTACAATGGTGGGATTGTGTCTTACACTGCATCATCTGATATGTGGTCGCCACTCGGGAACCTTTCACCCCCAGCGGTTGTCGGTTCGTCTAACGATGTGGCCTGCCCATTCCCACTTTAGCGTGCTAATTTTTCATGATATGACGGTTACACTCGTTCCTTTGCGGATATCCGTATTTTGGATTTTATCATGTAGAGAAATCCAGAGCACAGCCCGCTGCACAGCACGTTGAGCGACTTTGAGCTTGGTTATGAGGCCTACATTTAGGAATCACGTTTTCATGCCGTAAGTCATCACTGGCAATACATACTGATTGTAGACCTGTGTTTTCAGACACTGAGGTACTTACATTATTTAAGTCCCGTGATTTTTTTCTAATATAGGTAGTGTGCACTCTGCGAGATAGAATCCGAAATACGGAAATTTGCAGAAGAACGGGTGTAACCGACATTTTATTTGTAATGTAATCGTGTGTTTGTGTTTTTATGCAACTTAAGAAAACGTTTTGATGTGAGATCTCTTAAAAAGTAATAATGATAGTCTTATCTATGTAGACATAGGTATTATTATGTCTATAATCTCACAGAAATCTTTTAAGAGGTTAGATTAGAGGTTTACGAAAAACCTTTTGAATTGTGTTAAGCTAAAAAAATTATTCCAATTGCAATAGACAATAATGAAGACCCTCGAAAGCAAGCTTTGAATGCTTGCTTGCATTAAATTTGTAATTTATGTTTTATATATTGCAAACTATTTGAAATCTAAAGAAATCTACAGTAAATTTATCCAAAAATCTGTTCTGACCAGCATCGAAGTGGAATTAGCACGTCCGCAAAGTAAACGAGGGAAAACATTTCACTTAAATGTAATCAAATGGAGATAAATACTAAAAAAAAACGATAAGAACTGTTCGGCAAATTAAATTGGAGACTTTCCATTATTCTACATTCATTTCAACATAAGTGCTTCATATAGACAACTCAATACTAACTCTTTAGAAGTTTTAATAGAGTTTAAAATTAAATGAACAGTGTTTGAGCTAAAGCCGATAAAACTTTAGTGCCTGGGAGAGGAAATTTTGTGTCGTATCGGATTTTAATTTCTTCTCCGTAGAATTAATGACTTTGCTTTCTCTACCGTCGTCTTTGCCAATTCATACGTTAGGAAGCCGATTGCGTTTATTTTCTGCAGTAATATTTTCTTACTTTTATATAATAGCTTAGTGAGAAGTGTATTAGACTGACATGTATAGAGCTCAGCTTTAATATCCACAAAAATCTTTTTAAGACTTTTTAAATTAAGGTGTTAATTGTACTTTAGAAGTGAAAGGTAAAGGTAAAGGCAATCTTCGTGGGTATTTATATATGGAGAATTTTAGAGAAATATAATTTATAAAAGACTAGCAACCCGCTCTCGCTTCGCTTCGGTTTCAGTCGCCTTATTCGCGGCGTAGTTCCAGTTTCCGTGGGAATACCGGGATAAAATATAGCCTATGTTACTCCCTGGTATTATAGCTTTCCATTGGTGAAAGAATTTTTGAAATCGGTTCGGTGGTTTAAGCATGTCGATATTATATCGATCTTTTTGCAACGGGATTGTGATGAGCTTTTTTTTAGGAAATATGATTAGCTTTATTTTTTTTTTAAGAAATCTGACATTAGTATAAAACATAAAACACTAACATTCAATACTGAACATTTATTAACGAATGGGCAGGAAAAAATCGAATGACGAATTTCCAGGGAAAAATATCGATTTACCGAATAGATTCTGTGTTTCATATCGATTGTTTGGGCCTGAAAAATCTCTTCTTCGATTAATCGATCTCAGATCGCCATCCCTATGGGATACCTTTTTGATAGCCGTCCCTCCCCGATGCCCCTTCTAGACCGTCACCTTCACGCGGTCAGCGTCTCTGCAGGTGACGAACTATTGTCCAGTCCAATTACCCAAACACGTTACAATGGAGATGAAGTATATACATAATTCAGGCCACGGCGTGCACACCTCGCAGACGCCGCTGCGCACTCGCCCTGATGATGAGCATCGGACATGCTCGAAACCCGGGTCGACGTAATCGATCTCAGCACGTGAGTGTTTTTGCCGTTTTAGATATTATAATATGGATCAGTCTCACGATAATTTCATTACTAAAATGCCTTTTATATTCGTCAATATATTACAAGTTGAACGGTGAATTTCTTTAAAAACCTCATTGAAAGTATGTAATAAATATAGAAAGTGCAGAACCTCTTTTGGACACCGACAACATCGCGATGCAATTTGTTTAAAAGAATTGTAAAGATTCTCTGTCCGTACATATATGCAGTTAAAATTGAACTTTAAATCTTTATCGCAAAGAATTAGATTTGTTTTAATAGTAATATATATATCACGAGTCCATATTCACACACTTATGCACTTAAATGCAATGCTTTTAAAACTTAGATTCTAAATATCTATTTATGTAGTAGAAAATACATTTCCGTCCGGGGTAGTACCACATTCTCGCAGAAATTTAAGTAGTATATTCATTCGGTGAGTGAGTGTCCGTGTGGTGACGGAGTAAGAATACAATTCAACACCTCCTTTCTTTCCTGTGGATGTCGTAAAAGACGATTAAGGGATATAATATGCACATAACATCTATGTAAGAGACGAAAAGCTCTAAATAGAACTCTATACCAACACGTCTGACCAGCGTGGTATAGTTGGTCAATTTCTCCCCCATTGTGGACGAGGCTCGAGCCCAACAGTGGGACATATGTGAGTTGAGATGATGATGATATGATAATTCTTCTGTACTGATCTATGATAATTCTCCTAAATGAGTAGAATATTTGAAGATTTTTTTTGGGTGTTCAAAATGCACTCGGAGCTGCTTTATATAAATTTTACGACTTCCAAGGGAAAGCAGTGTGGGCCTCATAACTAAGCTCAAAGTCACTCAGCATGCTATGGAGCGGGCTATATTCGGAATTTCATTGCGCGATAGAATCCGAAATGCGAAAATCCGTAGAAGACCAGGTGTAACCAACATAGCACGAAGAATTAGCACGCTGAAGTTGCAATGGGCAGGCCAAATTGCTCGACGAACCGTCAACCGCTGGGGAAGAAAGGTTCTCGAGTGGCGACCACGTATCGGACGTCGTAGTGTACTAAGTGGACCGAGGACCTGGTAAAAGTTTGCAGCAACTTTGTGGTACAAATTGAGGGAGGCCTACTTTTGCGGTAAACGGCTACAGGCTTAAAGATGATGATGATGACGATGAAGAGGAATTAGTAAGAATTTAGGCAAATAACAATGACGTTTTATACGGAAATAATACCTCTAATATAATAATATACGCGTACTTTGTTAGAATTTTAAGTAAGTTTAAACTTGGCAGGTTTTACTCATATTTCACAAAAGTGTACGTGAAACGGAACGCACTGCAGTACTACGTGGTAATGAGTTTTATAGAAAAACAGGAAAGCAAAAACAAGGCAGGTTAGTTTAAAAAAGCTTTGTAGACCTCTTGAAATTTTAGTTCACACGAGAAAAAAAGCTTGAAAATATTATTTAGTAAAAATTCAATAAAAATATTTACCATGTGGTGACGGAGTAAGAGTAAAATTCATCACTCCCTATCATGCCCGTGGATGTCGTAAAAGACGACTGAGGGATATAATATGCATATAACATCTATGCAAGAGAAGGAAATGCTGTCGTAAAAGACTATGGGATATAATATGCACATAACATCTGTGCAAGAGAAGGAAAACTCGAAATGAAACCCTATACCAAAATCAGCAAGATATAGTAGGTCAAATTTCCTCCCATTCTGGAGGAAGCCCGAGCCCAACAGTGGGACGTATGCAGGCTGCGATGACAATGAAAATATATATATATTTTTTTTGCATTTGCAGAAGATCCGGGGAGAAGGAAGGACGGCCATGGGATCCTGTAACCGTTATATTCTTCTCCCTTGCATGATATCTGATAATCCTCTTTGAGAATGCAATGGATGACCAGACGGTATCATATGGGTTTAGCCCAGACTGAAGTAGCTCTTAGTCCTCTGTTACCATAACCACGAACCATTTGTTGGTTGTATTCGCATTCGCCATACCACAGCGAGTAAAACCACAATTAGGCATCACCTAACTAGATTACATTCAAGTTTCATTAAATACATGTTACCTTCAATTTAATTTATCTAAGTTATAGCAAGTTTTTACTTAGTTGCTGCTACGTATAATCAATAATTATCCATTGCATTTTAAATCGTAAGCATTTAATAATAATGTTCATTTTCCTAACGAAGATATCAAAACAGATGCTGTTCCTGAAATATTACTGTAGAAAGTTTTCAATATGAATCATTAATGTGTTTAAGTAGAAGCGAACTGGAGGTAAAAACATAGTTTCAAATAATAGACACAGAAAATTTCATCGGACATTAAAAATAAAACTTGGTTTCAACAAGTCTGTTAACTTTATACATTTCCTTGTATTTCGACAAGTTGTAGCAATTTGTCGGAAGAAGTTTAAAAGAATATTTGTAACATGATAATTTATTAGTTTTATTAGTTTATTAAGCCGTGTGGTGATGGAGTAAGAATACAATTCACCAATTCCCATCGTGCTCGTGGATGTTGTAAAAGACGACTGAGGGATATAATATGCATATAACATCTATGCAAGAGAAGGAAAACTCGAAATATAATTCTATACTAACCAATCTCCGTCGGGCTGACCACTGACGACAAGTCACCCTACTCCGGTGGTCGGCCCAACGATGAAGGCGACGTGGGTACGGGTGGGTTATGGACCCGCGCGCTGTTCTTTCGTCGCCCCGGACGGAATGGACCGCGTGTGCGCTTACCATAGCCCACCCATAAAAATAAAAAATAAAACAATTAATACTTACCAATCTGACCAGCGTGGTATAGTAGGGCAATTTCCCTCATATTGTGGACGAGGCTCGAGCCCAACAGTGGGATGGATATGAGCTGAAATGATGATTATGACGACTTTATTTTATTCTATTAAGAAAAAAGCTATTATTTTAACTAATGTCAACAAACGGAGTCTGTGTATATGTTTTATAAGTCCGTTATTTTCTGAAAAAGTAATCATCCTGTTTCATCACTGCTCATATAATCACTGCTGGGTTGGAGTCTTCTTCACAATGGGTGGGAATCAACTTAATATACCACGCTGGTCAGAGTTGGTATAGGGTTTTATATCGAGATATCTTTCAATTGCTTAAATGTTACCTGCATATTATATCCCTTAGTCGTCTTTTACAATACCCACGGGCAAGATAGGGAGTGGTGAATTGTATTTTTAATTCTTCATCACACAGAGAACTACTTAAATTAAGTCATCATCATCATCATTTACGTCCCACTGTTGGGCTCGAGACTCCTCTTCAATAGAAGAGAAATTGACCTTACTCTGCCATGCTGGTCAGACAGTTTGGTGTAGAGTTATACTTAGAGTTTTCCTTTTCTTGCATGGGTGTTATATGCCTATTATATCCCTTAGTCGTCTTGCACGACATCCACGAGTAAGATAGGGAGTGGTGAATTGTATTCTTACTCCGTCACCACACGGATAAATTTAGTAGTAAAGTTCAAATTCAGTTAATTTACTTTAAATATATATATATATTTCCCATTCCCATTCCATTTGAGAGAAGGAAAACTCGAAATAAAACCCTATACCAACACGTCTGACCAGCGTGGTATAGTAGGTCAATTACCCTTCCATTATGAAGGAGGCCCGAGCCCAACAGTGGGACGTGTATGGTCTGAGATGATATATATTTCCGTGTGGTGACGGACCTATCTTGCCCGTGAATATAAAGATGATTAAGAGATATAATATGCATAAAATAATGATAATGGAATGTATATTAATTAATACATTATTTTGCCTAAAAACTGCCGTATTCATCTCAATTGTTAAAAAAATTGAGATAAACTAAACATTTTGTTGATATCAATTTCTTCACGGACAATACAATTCAAACAGCATGACATCCAAACGTCTTTGCAATTTATCCTTCTTCATAATGCAATTATATAGTGTAACGTCAACTTACGCTTGACCGAACTCCTTCATTTCCCTTTTCCGTCAAACATTCAGGAAGTGGCCCGGGCCGGACGTGGACCGTATCGCTTGATTTCTCTAAGGTATCCAAGATTTGTTTATTTATTAAACGAGAAGACTGGTTGAGTGTATTTGAAAATTCAATTCTGTTAAACGTCTAATGCATTTTAATCTGTATCTATACTAATACTTAAAGTTAAAGAGTTTGTTTGTTTGAACGCGCTAATCTCAGGAACTACTGGTCCGATTTGAATAATTCTTTCAGTGTTAGATAGCCCAATTATCAAGAAAGGCTATAGGCTATATATCATCACGCTAATACCAATAGGAGTGGAGCGCAAATGAAGAACGTTTAAAGACCGGGTTCTTTTTCCTTACGAGAGCAGCTGCTACGTGCGCTAGGTAAACTGTTAATTTTGCAAAAAATATCATATATGACAGAATCGTATTATTTAAAAATATTTTCACCTACGTAAACAAATTCGCGGATTAAAGTTAGCGTTAGTCCAAAGTAACTATTCGACGCGAACGAAGTCGCGGGCAGCAGCTAGTATTTAAATAAAATTCAGCATCATCACAGCTCTTATACGTCCCACTGCTGGGCTCGAGCCTCTTCTACTATGAGGAAAAATTACTTACTATACTGCGCTGCTCAAACACGTTGGTTAGGTTAGGTCGAGTATTCCTTGTCTGAGATATTAATTGATCTAAACGGATAAAGAATACAATGATATCATCATTTATTTTTCAGCGTGAACTGTAGAAATAGTTGCAGAATCACCAGGAGAATTAGCAGTCCCAAGACGTGGTCATGCATTCTCTCTTATAGGAAGCCTCGGGACCTATAAATTGAGATGGAGCTGTCAGAAATGGCGGCCAAGATCTGACAGGGATATAATGTGATATAATGATATGTGACGCGTTGTGGCATGACGTAAAGCGATGTGACGTCATGTGACATGACGTGAATTGACTTACCGTGTCATGACGTGGCATGGCGTGACGGGATGCGACGCCTCGTAATGAAACGCGTCGCAAAGTAATAAAACGCAACGTGACGAGGCGTGGCATGACGGCATGACGTGACTTTGTGTGATGTGATACGATATTATATGATATTAGATGTGATGTGGCAACTGATGTGTTTGGTAAACTACATCCCAAGGTTATAGTGGGTAGATAGTCACTTGTACCGCGCTGTAGAATTCTTTTACAAAACTTACTTAATTATGATCGCCAACCTGCCTGCCAAACGTGATGTTTATGGTATTTTCTCCCCTTGAAGGACGTCTATGTCTAACTGTGGATATTTATAGGTTTATGAATAGCTAGAGTAGGAAGTTCCTCTAATAAAAAAAAAATTAACGTGTGTACAAAGTACGCATAGCAGAAGTGAAACTTCTTTATTCTTTGTCCCTTTGTTCCGTTGTTCCTTTGTCTCTTTGTCTCTTTATCCCTTTGTAAGGGATAAGGATCCCTTTATACCTTTATCACTTTATGCCTTTATCTCTTTATCCCTTTGTCCCTTTGTTCCTTTGTCCCTTTGTCCCGTTGTTCCTTTGTCTCTTTGTTCCTTTGTCCCTTATCCTTTTATCCCCTTATCCCTTTATCCCTTTATCCCCTTATCCCCCTATCTCCTAATCCCCTTATCCCTTTATCCCTTTATCACCTTATCCCTTTATTCCTTTATCCCTTTATCCCTTTATCCCCTTATCCTTTTATCCCTTTATACCTTTATCCCTTTATCACTTTATCCTTTTATCGCTATATCCCTTTACCCCTTTATGCCTTTATGCCTTTATCCCTTTATCACTTTATCCCTTTATGCCCTTTTACCTTTATCCCTTTATCACTTTAGCCCTTTATCACTTTAGCCCTTATCCCTTTATCGCTTTATCCCTTTATGTCCGCTTAAATGACATGCTATCCCTACTCCACTAGAGAAAGTACTCTTCATTCGAATCGACCGTGGTGGGGATGGCGCGTAACAAAAAAATGTGACGCGTAACCGAAAAATGTGACTGTGGTGAATAAATTTTTTTCCAACGCCGATAAAGAAGTTTCACTTCAAAAATATAACTGATAAAAATATCATTTCGCGCTTCAACTCAACTCCAACTTCTGGACTTGAGCCTCCTCCCCAATAGAGGAAAATGACCTACTATACCATGTGATCAACCATGTTAATATTAGGTTTAATTTCGATTATTCCTTCCTTTGTATAGATGGTATATGCATATTATATCCCTTAATAGTCTTTTACGTGACATGATAAAGTATGGTGAATTGTATTCTTACCCCTATCACCATACATGGGGACTTTACATTTAATTTTTTTTCGAAATCATCCGACACTAAGGAAACATTCCTTATATTTTGGAGGACTTTACAAACATATGAGGGACACAAGTTACACATAGACTCGGAACACAACACAAAGTATTGTCCCGCATGAGAATCGAACCTGCGCGACACGGCGCAGTATCTTTACGCCATCTGTGCAGTCGCTTACAAATCATCTCAGCCCATATACGTCCCATTGTTGGGCTCGGGCCTCCTCCATAATGGAAGGGTAATTGACCTACTATACCGCGCTGGTCAGACGTGTTGATATAGGGTTTTATTTCGAGTTTTCCTTCTCTCGCATAGATGTTATTTGCGTTTTATATCCCTTAGTCGTCTCGTACGATCACCCACAGGTAAGATAGGGGGTGGTGAATTGTATTCTTACTCCGTCACCACACAGAAATAACGGACTTAACGACTTAACGAGCCTACAAATAACGGACTCAAATAACAGCTAAACTCTAAACAAAAATGTGTAGATCGCGAACATAGTATTGTACTTTGTGGGAATGGAACTCACGACACTTGAAACGATAGAACGATATTTTAATTACCAACTGTTCAGTCAAATGAAGTCAGTATATAGTCTGTGATGTAGTCTATACAGATAAATAAAATTGAAGTGTTAGTTTGTGATGTCATAATAATATGCTTTTTTCATGCGCACATGGTTATTTACATGATACCTGTGATATTTTTTGTCTATTCGTTTGTTCCGGATAATCTTCAAAACGGCTGGATCGGTTTTAATAATATTTTACTACCATCTATATAAGGAGTAACTTAGAATATTTTTATTCTCAAGAAACTTCTAAAAAATTTTGTCAAGTCGCCGGTCATAGTGGATTTAGTCCGTCACCCGCAGAGAGGCCGATCGTGCGATGGCGACTGATGTCCCTCAAGGGGGAACGTCAAGAGGAGAGGGTACCCCGCGATCGGGGTTTTCCGTCGGGCCGATCACTGAAGCCTCGAACACCTCAATTCTGCACCAGTGGTCGGCCCAACGTCGAAGGCGACGTGCCACGGGTGGGCCATGGGGCTACGCACCGCCCCTCTGTCCCCCCTGACGAAGCCGGGCAGCGGAAGCGACGACTATGGCCCACCCCTAAAAAAAAGTGTTTTCATCTTATCGGACTGCAATTGCGTATCGTAATATTTTAGAAGATAATATGACCCAACAGACGTTGTTCTGTTCAAATTTAAAAAAGAACATGATTTTTTCTTGAAATCAATCGCTGCGTCACCTATCGGTTGCAATTATTAATCTAAACCATTCTCATATCCGTTGGAATAGTCACAATGAATCATCGAAATCGGGCCAACCGTTTAGAAGGAGTTCAATCACAAACACACGAACAGAAGATTCATATACAAAGATTGCAGATTTAAAATGCGGAGACAAGATTACTGAAACCGAAGCGAAACGATGGCGAATTGCTAGTCTAATAAATATGTAAAAAGCTTGTCAGAGGTTGTACTACAAACTGGTCACGTCTAATCGATTTAGAAACTAAAATCGTTGCGATCAGATACGCAATAGCCGCGTCACCGGACGTCAAATTGACGGCGTCACGTATAACGGTTTGCGTTAATCTGACGTCCTCGTCGCGCTTCGAATGCTAAAGGATCATTTCCGTCCAGTAATCGACTGCCGGCCCCCGGTCCCTGATCGCAAGTAATCAAATACTAAGTGATGCTGCATGCCTCGTTATGTTCGGGCTGAGTTATCAGATACGCTGATGACGTCACTGTTAATTGAGTTTAACTAAACGTTGTGTGTATATTAACTGATTATTTTCCTTACAAAAATATGTTATTAATAAATACGAGTATTCCATGCTGGTGACGGAGTAAGAATGCAATTCACCACCTCCTGTCTTAACCGTGGATGCCCTAATAGACGACTAAATATATATTATGCATATAACAACTGCAAAAGTGAAGGCAAACTCGAAATAAAACCCTATGACTAGCGTGGTATGATAGGTCAATTTCCCATATAACTTAATTAAGATTATATGATATAGTGCTAGCCGCTAAGTAATTATAACCCATCTACATAGAGTAATAAATAAATTACTTTAGAAAAATGTAACCGTAAAACCGAGAATATTGTAAAAATTGCTCACAACGAATAAACCAGGCGCTTCCACTTCAGTACATACGTAAATTCAAATAAATGAGCGAGACGTGGAGGCTTGAAGGAGGCTGTTACTTACCATGTATTTATTCTTATAAATCGGACTTTATGCAGGCACCCTCGTAAAACAGAATTTTTGGTCGCCTTCTAGGTATCTGTAGTTGGAAATATGGGAAATGGGGTGATGTTGTAAACGGCTGAGCGTCGTCTCGGTATATGCTCGGCCGTAAACTCATATCTACTTATATCTAGATTGAATGGTTCAGTGCGCTTCCTACTTGCTACTAGTGGTTCTTTGTAAAGGGGATATTTAACTTTATGATGTATAGAGAATTTGATACTATTTGCTTTTGATCCCTGTATGCTGACAGGGTAAAGACACCATATGAAGTAAAAATACCAGGTTAACGAGCAGTGATTTCTTGAAAAACTCATAATCACTCATTGAAAAGGAAATCTCGAAATGAATCCCTATAACAAAATGTCTGACCAGCATGGTATAGTAGGTCAAATTCCCTCCCACTGTGAAAAAAGCCCAAGCCCAACAGTGGAACGTATGTAGGCTGCGATGATGGTGATGATGACACGAAGAAATAGAAGCTAGATGAAAAATTAATACCTTTCATCTTAAAGGTATTATTGAATTAAGACTTCGTTATCATTCAATCAGTCTGCGAGATAGAATCCGAAATACGGAAATCCGTAGAAGAACGGCTGTAACTCAAATAGCATGAATAATTAGCTAGCAGTGTCAATAGGCAAGACACATCACGAACCGATAACCGCTGGGGAAGAAAGGTTCTAGAGTGACCAAACCTAAACCAACCGACTAAAGGATACTATATACTAGCAACCCGCCCTCGCTTCGCTTCAGTTTCAGTCGTCTTACTCGTGTAGTTCCCGTTCCCGTGGGAATACTGGAATAAAATATAGCCTATGTTACTCCCTGATATTATAGCTTTCCATTGGTGAAAGACTTTTGAAATCGGTGTGGCGGTTTAAGCGTGAAAGCGTAACAAACAAAGAAACAAATAAACAAAGAAACTTACTTTTGCATTTATAATATTAGTAACGATGCATATTATAACATCCATGCCTGAATGAAACCTCGGAATAAAACTCTTTATCAATATATCTGATCAGCGCGGTATTGTAGATCACTTTCCCTTTTATAGTGGAGGAGGCTCGAGTTCAGCAGCGGGACGTAGGTATGTAAACTGAGATGAGCTGAATTATATTAGCTAATACTTGTCCGCTTCGCTGGGCTCATTATCAATTTCAATACGAACCTAAATAAAAATGCCGCTTATTAATATATACTGACGGACTCATAAACTGCATCAAACTTCAGGATTACTTTGAAATGATTTTTTTAATAAGTATGCAAACTTTTTAGATTAAATTATATAAATATGGAGAGACTGGCCCTTAATCTTAAAAAAAGCAATATTTTAAAATAGAACTGCAGTAAAACAAATGAATATAGCCGGGAAAAGAAAATTTACTCGTAGTATCAGATTTGCGTGTTATTTATAGCAAAGTTTTAAAATTGATTCGTATTGATTTTTTATTCTTTTGTCAATTGAATTATTGTTACCAGCAGAATTGTTGGGTTAGCTTTTTAACTCATCGAGAGTTTCTGAACCATAATATGGATACTTCGTCCGAACAAGCTGCTCAAATTGTAGCATTGGTGCGGGAGGGCTTGGATCAACGAACGATTGGTAGAAATTTAAATTTAAACCAGTCTACGGTTTCTAGAATATACAGAAGGTTTGTGGAGACAGGTTCTTATAAAAGGAGACGTGGTACAGGCAGAACTCGAGCAACCACCGGTCGTGATGACCGATTTATTGTTACAACTTCCCTGCGAAATCGTTTCCTCACGTCAGTTAACATCAAAACAGAGCTTAATGAAGTGCGTGGAGTAAACGTTAGTGTACGAACAATAAGAAGAAGGTTAAAGGAAGCGGATATTACCCCTTTTAGACCAGCAAATGGTCCAAAGTTGTCTGTAGCTCACAGACAAGCTCGCTTAAGATTTTCGTGTGATCACCTAAATTGGACATATGAGCAATGGGCCTGCGTATTGTTCACAGACGAGTGTAGGACATGTTTATATGGTGCAGATGGTCGCAGAAGAGTCTATCGTCGACGTGGGGAGCGATATGCTCAAAGTTGCATTGAGGAGCGTGTTCCTTTTGGAGGCGGTTCGTGCATGGTCTGGGGTGGCATATCGATGAACGGGCGAACAGAACTTGTGTTCATAGACATGGTCCGTCAAAATGGTAGTAGAGGGGGTTTGACTGCACATCGCTACATAACAGAGATCTTAGAAGATCACGTGGTGCCTTACATGGGATTTATAGGTAAAAATTTTACTTTAATGCAGGATAATGCCCGGCCGCACGCTGCTGCACAAGTTCGACAATATTGCGAAGAGGTTGGGATACGTACAATGAATTGGCCAGCTCGCAGCCCGGATCTTAATCCCATTGAGCATCTTTGGGACAATTTAAAAAGAGCTGTATATGCGAGAAATCCTGTGCCTACAACAGTGGCACAACTAAGAACAGCACTTTCAGAAGAATGGGACAATATTCTGCAAGAGCTTTTAATAACCCTAATCAAATCTATGCGGAACCGATTAGAATCCGTAATAAGGGCACGTGGAGGTAATACACCTTATTAAAACATAAAAAAACCCTTGCATAAAGTTTGTGTCTATTGTTAAAACCAATTTTTTAATTAAACCAATTTTCTTTAAATTTCTGTTTTACTTCAAAAAAGTTTTAAGGTCCTCTCCAGTACACAAACTTAAACTTAAGGATATGACCCTACGCTGTTTTAAAGTTAACGAACCAATCTAGACGTTTCAATTTAAATCTGTGTAGAAAGTTTGCATACTTGGTTAAAATATTTATTTCAAAGTCGTTTTTTACTTTGATGCAGTTTATGAGTCCGTCAGTGTATATTATAACTAGCAGACCCGGCCACGCGTTGCTGTGGCTAATATTTTTGTTATATTACATTTTATTAAACTCTCGCGGAAACGCAATGAGTTTCAAAAAAAAAAAAAAAATTAAAAAACTGTACGAATGGCGGCGATGTGGCTCGCGACACGTCACGTCTCGTTTCCGTCGGGGGCGAAAAGTGGCCCACAGAGAACCGCTTTGCTACGCTGAATATGTCAAAGATCGTAGCAGGTGGAGGGCAGTGGACTCTGCCTACCCCTATGGGAAAAAGGCGTGAATATATAAAAAAAAAAAAAAAAAAATAAACTATTTAAATGGATCTGTAGGAGAACATCTGTCATGGAGGTCGTCATATTTTTTTACAAATGGCAACTAGGTAAAAAAGCAAGTTAAAATAGTATATGATACGTTTGTAGGTTTGACATAGCAGCGCCATCTATTAATTAATTACTCAATCCAGTCAACAGATATCGCCATCTGTTAAAATCGTTTGGAGTTAACAGATAATTGTGAATGTCAAATAGTAGACAAATAATTTGCAATAAAATAATATTGCGACTATAAATTAAGATGTAAGCTATCCTATCTTTCAAGTTGGATCAAACTGCACACGGTGTGCAAATTTGATTAAAATCGGTTAAGTAGTTTAGGAGTTCATCGCGGACAAACAACGTGACACGTAATTTATATATATTAAGATTTCATTTTTAAAATTGCCAAATATTATAATTGGAAATGTTAAAGATTTAACAATAGTTATTTGGTAGAGGAGTGGTAAGAGCACACTGTCGACAGTTGTCTGTCTACAGCCGCGGGCCGGTCCGTCCGGGGTAGTACCACACTGAGCAGAAAATTGACGTCTGAGTAGTAGCAATTTGTTACTGCGCATCGTTCGGTGAGCGAGAGAGCCGGAAGCCCAACCTTCTGAGGGTGTTTGCGTGTGGAGGGTTTTGGTGGTGTCACCGAGCCTCAATGCACGCCTTTACACATTCCCTTCACTTTCTTCCCGGTAGTCAGCGGCCTTGTAAAGGTCCATGAACTGCAGCAACACTGACCATCAGGTGTACTGTTTGCTAGTTAGCCACCGTCTGCAAAAAAAAATTGTTGCAATCGTTACCATAGTAATGGTTACTATAGCAACATATAAAATGGCAAATATGAAGGCATGGTCTTAGAATAACGTATAGAAGGTATGTCCGCGAACAAAAGATGAAGCATTTCAATTGGATTCTAATGGAGCTTATGCCGGACCGTTCCATAGTGTATCACTGTACTGAACGTACGTACGCAACTATTAAAAATAAGTAGGTAATTATGACGGTTTGTGCATTCAAATGGTGTCACAACACATTTGAAAATCGTAAAATCAATCATAAAAGTCTTTCGACGATTTATTAACATAAATCAAATTCAATCAAATAAAAACAAAATTTGTATATTATTTATATATTTATTGTACGTTATTTATATAGTTGTGTAGTGTGTTATGTATAGAGTAGTTGCGTGTGTACGTGTGTAATCGCCTGCATGCATGTAATATTTTTGCCTTCACGTTTTTGATCGCTTAAGTACCGACACTATCCTTGTATACGTTATTGTTCTAAGGGCATGGTATCATTTGTGATCACTGTTAAAATAATTTCTTGAATAGGACTCGTAAAATCCACTCTATGACTAAACGTTGCGAAAGAAGTACCTATGAAAATAATTAAGTAAATAAGACGTATCGTTTCAGAGATTTTGTGATAAGTTAGTGAGTGCCATTTTACTTTTATAGATATTAAGGATTGTATTATTTCTATGAATTTCACGTTCTTCTTCTGTGTGGTGAAGGAGTAAGAATATAATTCACCATCATCTCTCGTGCCCATAGGTCTACACCTAAAAGATGGGCAGGGAATATTTGTAGATGTTCTATCCATCCATCCATCCATTAGCCTGTAGGCGTCAACTGTTGGACAGAGGCCTCCCCGAATGTCACTCGGAACGGTCCTGTTCCACTTGCATCCAACGGTTCACTGCGACTCTGAAAATGTCGTCAGTTCATTACCACAGTACTAGGTAGTAGAGGGTCGATCAACAAATGTTCTATGCGAGAGAAGAAAAACTCGAAATAAAGCTATATCAACACGTCTGACCAACGTAAGTTAATTTTGCTCGTATTGTGGAAGCAGCTCGAGCCCAACAGTGGGACGTATGTCAGCTGAAATGATGAAAAAGAATGAATGGTTTAAAACTTTAAATATAGCAAGAGAAGTGAAAATTTTAGCGCAAACATATCCATTGTCGTTTTTATAAAAGCGCCAGTAACAATAACTTGGCTGGTATTACGGCCTTAGTGAAAAATATAACAAAAACATTTGAACAGCTCTAACGCATAGAATTTTCGTTATTTTTTTTTTTCAATAGTCATAGTTTCGAATCGTGTCGCAACGCCGAAACGAGCGTTTCCGAATTTTTACGATCGCCATACAACAATAAAATTTAATATGTCTCCGTGTTGAGAGGTTTTAACAATTTATTGGCATTCAACTTGCTTATTGTAGTCATCAATTGTCAATTACGTGTTTAAATAACTGTTTATAATAAGTGACTATTTAATTATCATCATCATCCCAGCCCATTGTTGAGCTCGGGCCTCTTACACTGTGGGAGAGAAATTTACTTACTACACCGCGTTGGTCAGACGTATTGACATAGGGTTTTGCTTCAAGTTTTTCCATAGATGTTATATGCGAATTAAATCTCTTATTCGTCTTTTACGACACCTAAGGGTAAGAGGGGGTGGTGAATTGTATTCTTATTCCCTCACTACATAGAAAATTTAATGATTTTTTAAATTTACGCGAGCATTACACATTATAAATACCTATTGCTATAACTATTTTTGCGAACTTTTTCGTGTTTTATATATGATTTTTGATTACACGACGTTTCAAACACTTTTCAGCGTTCATGTTCACGGGTAGACGGTCCGCCCGTGACGATGAACGCTGAAAAGTAACTATTTTGTACGTAAGGGGGTGGTAAATTGTATTCTTACCCTGTCACTAAATTGAAAAGACAATACATATAATTTTGAACAATTCTTACGACGCCGTACGGCATGATGCTTTGGTGATTATTTGGCGTTCCAATATAATCATTAAAATTGTTTAATAAAATACATCTACATTAAAAAAAATGTAATTTAAGTCATATACATATGAAAGAATGAAATGAATATAAATTTTGATAAGGGGCGCGTATACAGGGGGGCTGGATAAAGGTCATAATGGAAAATATGACGGGACATCCCTTTACTTGATAAGGATGTGGGAAACGTCGAGATATAAGACATTATATTGTAGAAGAGATTACTATTATGAGAACAGAAAGTTGAGATTAGATTTTTTTTATAAAAGAGAACGCCCTGCACTAAGGAAATAATCCTTGTATTTCGGGGGACTTTACAAATATATAATTAACGGACACAAATTACATCCAGACTCAGAACAACAGTTTGTGGATCACACAAAGTATTGCAATCACAATCACAGTGGAGGCAGGACGTTGTACTCTCCCTTCCAACGACCGTGGGCAGGTATTTGGCGACACAAAGTGTTGTCCTGCATGGGATTCGAACCTGCGACAATGGCAAGGTAGAACAATATCTTAACCACTAACGCCGTCTGTGCAGTATTTTGTAGAAGTGATTACTATTGTAAGAAGAGAAGCTTGTTAACAGAAAATAGGTAAGGAAAATTATAAAAACATATGAATGGATTCTATTCCAGAGTTAAATCTATATTTGAACTTTAAGATTAGTATATTAGGTACAAGAAGTCGACAGCAGCTGAGTATATCATCATCATCATCATTGCAGCCCAGATACGTCCCACTGTTGGGCTCCGGCCTCCTCCACAATGGGAGGGAATTTGACCTACTATACCATGCTGGTCAGACATGTTGGTATAGGGTTTTATTTCGAGTTTTCCTTCTCTTGCACAGATCTTATGTGCATATTATATCCCTTAGTCGTCTTGTACGACATCCACGGGCAGGATAGGGAGTGGTGAATTGTATTCTTAGCTGAGTATATAGGTGAGGAAAACTGACAAAATTAATAAAGAGATTCTTCTTCATGGTTAAATCTACATATAAATTTCTGTGTTTATCTCGGAAACGGCTCCAACGATTTTGATGAAATTTGGTATACTAGAGGTTTCGGGGCCAAAAAATCGATCGAGGTTTTGTTTAAAAAACCTTTTTTTGTCGGTGTTTTTAGCTAATCAATACAATGACATAAAATGTCAACAGAATATGGATTTAAATTTCGTCGTTGCCGCCAAGAGTGACAATAACTCAGTTGGGCAGTTGTCCAGTCGCATTCAAACAGCGTGAGATCGAACCTCGGTGTTATAATTGTTCTGTTTTTGTAATTTTTGATATTTTTTCATTATTTCATCATTTTTATTTTATATTAATATTTAGATATATATTAATAAATATAAATAATATTTAGTTATATATTAGCAATAAGTTCGTCAAAAATACAATTCACAATTTCCCCTTCCAGTATGGAGTAGGCTCGAGCCCAGTATGGGGCGTATATGAGCTGTAATGATGAGTAGAAGAACCATTAAGGAATACGATATGAAGATAGCTTCAATCCACGGCAAAAAAAAACTCGAAATAAAATTCTAAACTAAACCCTCTGACTAGTGTGGTGTAATTAGTTAATTGCCCTCCCATTTTGGAGGAGGCTCGAACCCAGTAGATGATGTTGAAGAATGCAATACTGTAGTCTATTGGTGTTGTGCTGTTTACTTTCCTGTGGAACTTATTAAATTCCTCTAACGGACCGTTCACGACCTTACCGCTGTGAGCGGCAGCTAAGCGCGAAGCGGCACACAGTGGGAAAATCGCGTATCTTTCGTCTCAAAACTCCGTATCTCAGTTGTTTCAAAACTAAATGAGCAGTAATTTTGCACACATATACTTGAATGTTTAAAGTTTAAATCAAACAACTTTGATTTTAAAAAATCTGTTTATAAATTAATTAAAAAATAAAATTAAAAATACATGATCTAAGATAAAAATACAAAATATACTTGTTTAATTTACATAAAATGGTAGAACATAGTAATAACATATTATAAACGTTTACTACACTACTACTACATACTATATATATTAAAATGACAGACCAAACTAGAAAAAATAATTGTAAATAAAACTACTTTTACGGATTATATCGCGTTTGTATTAATTATTTATATATGTATTATGTATTAATTCATAAATTTTATTCAATTACAACGACTTTCACATGAAACGGTTTTGAGACGGCTTTGTATGGGGCTTTACCAGCGTGCGCCGCTCGTCACACCGCGCCGCTCGCCGCTAAGACCAAAGTCGTGGCCAGGCCGTAAGTAACCAAGAGAGCAGCGGTGAATTAGTTTATCATCATCAACATTTCAGCTCATACACGTCCCACTGTTGAGCTCGAACCTAATCCACAATAGGAGGGAAATTGACCTTACTATACCACAATGGTCAGACAGGTTGGTATAGCATTTTACTTCGAGTCTTCCTTCTCTTGCATAGATGTTATATGCATATTATATCCCTTAGTCGTCTTTTACGATATCCACTGGCAAGATGAATTGGTGTGAATTGTATTCTGGAAGTGGTGAATTGTATTCTTATTCCGTCACCACACGGATAAGCAGCGGTGAATGTAATACAGATAATATATAACCTATATTTACAGTACAAAGAAAAAAGATAATCTAGTATCTGGGAATCGCTTCTAGTAAGTCGTGTATATTTGGATGTTAGCCAAATATAATTCTTTGACTACTTAAGAGCAGACACGTTCTAGCGTTTGGTATTGCAAAACACGTTACTGAAATTGTTATACAGTATTTAGTTTTTAATTTACCGTGTGGTTAAGTTATCATTTTTATCTTGGCTCATATATATCCCTAGTGGGCTCGGGCCTCCTCCAGATTAAGAGGGAAATCGATCTACTTATATCACACTGCTCATAGAGGTTGATCTAGGATTTTGTTTCAAGTTTCACTTCTTTTGAATATTAAATGCATATAATATCCGTTAGTCGAATTTTACGACGTGGTGAATTGTATTCTTACTCCGTCAATATACGGCAACTAGGGTAACATTTTTAGAGGTGAATAAAAGCTAAACCCTGTCAGCCCGCCAACGTGGTTTATCAAACCAATTTCCTTCCGAACAGAACGTGCCGGATCATTTGCATAATATATATAAGAAATATAAGTTAATATTGTATACATAACGTAGAAAGTACATTTTATGTACAAGTTATTTAAGTACAATATCATCATCGCAGTCCATATACGTCCCACTGTTGGGCTCCGGCCTCCTCCACAATGGGAGGGAAAATGACCGACTATACCACTCTTGTCAGATGGGTTGGTATAGAGTTTTATTTCGAGTTTTCCTTCTCTTACATAGATTTTATATTCATAATTAAGCCCTTAGTCGTCTTTTACGACACCCACGGGTAAGAGATTTTTTCACGGATCCATGTTCAGATAATGTGATGTGATCAACTATGGCGTTAAAGAGGTTTTTTTTTTGCCAGGATATATCATTTGCACTCTTCGAGATGCCAAAAGCGACAGCACTCAGCCCTATAACATACCTACTATATTATACCTCTCCAGTAGACAGTTTGCCGGTCACGTCTGGAGCAGTATACTATATGGATCTTGTAACAACTCCAGAAAATTTCCGTGCATATATAATAATTAATCTTAAGACACGTAAGCTTTAATTATAAGCCCAGTCAATTTCTTCCATATTCGTGGTGCTGTGCGGCTGCATTTATCGTTTCTGTACTGCCTATTAATTATCTAATAGTCTCCCACATAAGACAAGAGGGAAGTGGAGTCAATCTCTTCCAACTCCTCCTGTTTAAAGTTTCTAATCAAATTTGTTGCATATTCCAAGACAAATTCATTTCTCGAGGTTGAAATCTCGATTTTATGTGAGTGTATTGCTGATCCTGGCCTACAACAGTTATAATGGTAGAACTTTGGTTAACTGGATATGGTACCACACGCGCAATTTTTGGGGCACGGCAGAACGCCTTATTACCATTATGGCTGACCAACGATACTGAGTTATGGTCTTCGGCAGGATAAGGGTTGATGGCAAAAATATCTATATTAAAAGAAGATGTTGTAAAGTTTAAATAAACGGGGCAAGTATAGTTAAACTGGTACTTTGCAATGTATTCAAGGAATATTTTAATGCAAAATGTCGTTTCAAAGTGTAAGAGAGTATGTTCTTCGGTGAAACTTTAAGACAACACTGTAATTTATTTTTTAACCGCATCATGTCGGTACACGCGTGTCAGTTGCGAACAAAAACACCGGGTGGCGCTGAAGTCGACAAAAGTCAGGTTTCCTCACCTCGTTAAGCCAAAGTTAAACGAAACTTTCTTACCGACTTAAACTGAGGTTATCTTCCTTTCACGAACAATTTAATAATGAAATAAACTCGTTGAATTATATTTGAGTTTTCATTTTGCTACTCGCCCTGTTATATCTTCATTCTTTGTGTTTGATGTCGGCCCATTTTACTGGCAACATTAATTAGGTAAACTTCATTAAACGACGACTATTCCTTGGTGACCGCCATTTTATGTTTTGTCTTAAGAAAATTCTTATAATTTGCGTACAACACAATATTGTGTATAATCTGTGGTAGCTTCATAAAATATTTGATATTTAGATAGCTGGAGTTTTAGCAATTAAAGTCATGTCTTATATAATATTCAATATTTAAATTGAATCTGTTATATTAAATAATTTTGAGCAATTTTATGTTATTGCAAATAACATACCATGTAACGTGTATTTTAATAACGTGTATTTGACGAAAGTGTATTTTAATAACTTATAATATAACAGTGATTAAGTAAGTTTTCTAAAATTTTAATCTGTCTAATAATTTATTTTATGATTTTTTTACTTATTCTTAGACAAAATTGTGATGTTTATTTATCAATGAATTAATAAATATTAAAAAAGTATTGTCAATTAGTGCTATCGATAGAATATAATGACCAATGGGTAAACCAATGACAAAGATTAACTAAAAAGAGTTACCATGCAAATAACGTTCAAAATCATGAAAAAAAATTGTATGGTTTGAGCTCTCAATATTAATATTACGATGTGCCTCTTCGTAATATTTAATTAACCATTTAAATAACATGGAAAATTTTCTTTTCCTTATTTTGCATTTTATTGCTTGTTGTTAAGTCAATTATCTCTATATATATACATATTACGGCTTTCTTTGACGTTTAGTAATATTTCCTATGCTTACCACGAGGTGAGCATAGTAAACACAATGATGATGATGATTAAGACATCATCGTCATTGTGTTTACTTCTCTTTCATAGTGATATATGATGTTTTTTTACGACTCCCACGGTGAATTGTATTCTTACTACATCACCACATGGAGCCACTCACTGTTCATCTAATATCGTAATATTAAGAACTGAAACTGGTCTAGAAATCAAATTCAATACCTTGTTATTTATTATATACTATCCATTATTAGATTATATCTGATTAGACACAAAACAGTACATTTTAAAGATAAAAAAGAAATGATTATTCACAAATAATATTATTCAAATGTATATCAAAAACTTGTAATGTCATCTATCAAACATGAAAATACATTTACATCAAAATGCCAAGTACATTTTGCGTAATAAATCCAAATCTAGGTCTGGTCACGTCTTGTTTATAAAAATCTGAATCATGTGTCGTCCCGGGGAGACAAAAACAGAGCTATTTTGTGCACGGAGTGGTTGGGGGAGTAAACCGAGATAGTTCGTGATAAGCATCCATTTTTGCGAGGTCCTTTTCTACGAATTTATTACGCAGTTTGGCATATTGGCCGCAATGGGCCGTGCGAACGGTTCCTTTGCTACAAGCTACTTTTTGTCGTAATCTTCAGACTTGGCGTGAGTAAATATCGCACGAACTAAGTGCCTACATTTATCTCTTTTATATTATAGAAACAACTTTTGTTATTGTAGATTTAGTATGCACGTAAATACATTTTTATTGCGTTCTGGTCTTCTTTATTACATGATTCAATTTTATATAAAGACAAGAGGTATTTTATTTTATTTACTTATAATCTTTACTATGTATAAATATATGTATTATATAATAAATTTTCCTTTCTTTTATCTAAAATGATCAAATAAATTATTAAAATATTTATCGGTTTACTTATTACGGTGTTATAATTTTGTATTTTTACACGATTAAGGTATGTCTGAAATAATACTGTTTTTACGGATTTTATGCGAACACATTTTAAGCTTCATTGTCAGGATGAGTGTTCATAATTTCGAGCAATAAAAAATCGACCAAATCAGCATAGACATGCTCGGTAAAATCCGTAAAATAATTTTATTTCAAGTGACTAATATAATAGTAAATATTTCATCGTCATTATCATCATTTCAGCTCATATACGTCCCACTATTGGGCTCGAGTCTCCTCCATAATAGGAGGGCAATTGACCTTACCTTAGTTTGGTATACAAGCTGGTTGAACAACGAGTTTTATTACGAGATTTCCTTCTCTTGCACAGATGTTTTATGTGTATTATATTCCTGAGTCGTCTTTTACGACATCCACGTGCAAGTTAGGGAGTGATAAATTGACGGATAGTACACATATGGCACTGGAAATATATCATGTGTGTGATGCCAAAATTTAAAAAATTCGGGGCAGTCTTTGAGGACTGCCGATAGAAGTGAAGACCTGGCAATATTTTCAACAAAAGTTAAACAACATTTCAAATTTAGCGCTTAATATTTGTGGATTTGAAAGCTACGAGCAGGCGCGCATGCGCTACACATACATTCGCGCAAGCGCCCTGTGCGCCGTCTTACGAATTTTCGATCAGGCCATGCATTCTGACGAGTTTAATAGTTTTTACTCGTCGCAACAAAAGTGCATAACGCCGCTAAAGAAGTTTTACCTCAAAAATACCATAAGTAAAGAAAAATTGATCATTAAAGAAATATTGTCCTCGATACCAATCAAAAGGGCATTAGAAAATAAATATTTTTTACTGCTATAGTAAATTAATTGGTAAAATGATAAGAATAATTCCTTCGACTGCGATTTTAATTTGACCGCCTATATTTTTCTTATTCTTAAAATTTATTTAAATGTAATATCGAAGTAGTTGTACGTAAGAATTTATAGTATAAACAATGCAAGCCTTAGATCTGTTAGGTTAAAACTAATAAATTGACATAATATAATAATTATTACAAAATTAGTTTAATAGTAACTGATCAAAAATAATATAATTTTTCGCATGGAATCATTTTCTTATCATCATCTTCTCAACGCAGTACGTCCCACTGTTGGGCTCAGGCCTTCCTCCACTACAGGAGGGAAATTGATCTACTATACCACGCTGGTCAGACGTGTTGGCATAGGGTTTTGTTTCAAGTTTTACCTTCTCTTCTCTTCACTTTTTTTTGTACTGAAAATCAATTCCGTGTGATTACGGAGTAAAAATACAATTAACTACCACCTCGAATGGTTCAACCCGTGGTTGTCGTAAAAGACGACTAAAGGGTTAAATATGCTTTTAAACTCTATGAAAGAGATGGAAAACTCGATATATAATCGTATTCCAATACGTCTGACCAGTATGGAGTAGGAAGTCAATTCTCCCATTGAAGAGTAGCTTGAGCCCAACAGTGGGACTTATATGATGAGAATGATGATGATGACTGGCAATAAATGTGTGTCAAAAATAATGAGTCCATATTTAATAACTACATTTTTGGGCTCATAAAAATATTTGTAATAACGATAACTTGTTGAATACGAGAGTACTTAGTACTTCCTCAGGAATCCTTCCCTCCTATGGTCAGCCATAGGTACCATGAATATTCGAAACGTCGAAACGACGATAAAATACTTACAAATAATT
Organism: Lymantria dispar; assembly: GCA_032191425.1. NCBI lineage: Eukaryota > Metazoa > Arthropoda > Insecta > Lepidoptera > Erebidae > Lymantria > Lymantria dispar. Next base: position 33,542,282 of record CM063452.1, read on the forward strand.
TAATTTTAAGAAAGTCTCGTCGTTAATTTCTACATTGTGAACACATCCTTGCCAAAGGATTGAAGGGTACCACGGGACGCTAGGTCACCCTTTATAGCGGTCCCTTTAAAACAGCCCAATGATACCTAGCAACCGATAGGACCCCCATATATTGTGATCGTGACAAAAACGGGGTATGAATCTTACACCCGTTCGACTTAATGGGCTTTCATCAATGGCGACCTGATTTAAAAATACCGAAGTTTTCTCAGCGATATTTTATCTGATAAGATTTAAGCTCTGGTTATTCAAGATTACAAGAATTCGAATTTGTTACTTTTTCATTCACTATTCATTATTATAAAACCATTCTTAATTTGTTTTTATGTCATTGCACCCCTAATATACATTATTAGCTTATGCCCGTGACTACGTCCGCGTGGAACAGTTACTTTGGACTAATGCTAAATTAAACCCTTTATTTACGTAGAAGGTAAAAATATTTTTAAATAATGCAATTCTGTCACATGATTTTTGCGAAAGCTAACCGTTTATGTAATGCACGCAGCGGAAGCTCTCAAAAGGAAAAAACCCGATTCTGAAACATTTTTCATTGTTGCTCCGCTCCTATTGGTCATAGCGTGATAATATATAACATATAGCCTTCCGTGATAAATGGGCCATCTAACACTGAAAGAAACTTTCAAATCGGAGTAATAGTTCATGAGATTAGCTCGTTCAAACAAACGAACTCTTCCGCTATATATTATTATATGTAGACATAGTGTAATTTTCTAATAAATATCCAATAAAAAAAAAAAAGAAATCCTTACTAATATTATAAATGCGAAAGTAAGTTTGTTTGTTTATTTGTTTGTTACGCTTGCACGCTTAAGCTACCCAACCGATTTCAAAAAATCTTTCACCAATGGAAAGCTATAATATCAGGGAGTAACATAGCATATATTTTATCCCGTTATTTTCACGGGAACGGGAATTACGCGTGTAAGCTGACTGAAACCGAAGCGAAGCGAGGGCGGGTTGCTAGTAATAATATAAATACATATACCTATTTTAAGGAAAGAGATCTTAGTTATTTCAAAACTTATCTTTCATATCAATTATGATTTTTTTTTAATGTGGTAGGATCACACTGTCGATAGTCGTTTATCTCCAGCCGTGGGCCGGTCCGTCCGGGGTAATACTGAGTAGAAAATCGACATCTAAGCAATAATAATTTGTTACTGCACTTCCTTTCGTGAGGAGCTATATTTTGATAGCCGTGGTCTAAATGCACGCTATCCATTCCGCCATCATTCGAGGTGATGAAAGGGCGACGCGTGGCCCCACAACCCACCGTATATATCATTGAACCGACTACTAGTACCGTGTTCTGAGACGTCCATGGCTAGCCTGGCTGAATACACTTTCGCGTAAAGTCTCACCCCGATGCTTCAGATGGCACATCGCACTCACGCGGTCAGCCTCTAAGCGAGTGAGACTATTCCCTGGTCCAGTCACCCGCGGCCTTATCATATCGACTCGTATACGTCCCAGTGCTGGGCTCGAGCTTTCTCCAAAATAGGAGAGAAATTGACTTACTACTCCACGCTGGTCAGACGTGTTAGTAGGTATAGGGTTTTATTTCGATTTGTTCTTTTCTTGCATAAATATTATTCCTAAGTATATATTGCATCGCGTGTAAGTGAAGAAAAACTTGAAATAAAACCTTGTACGAATCCGTCTGACCAGCGTGGTATAGTAGATCAATATCCCTTCTATTATAGAGGACGCTCACGCTTAGATTTGGAACGTATATGAGCTGAGATGACGATGATATATGCAAGAGAAAAAAAAATGGAAATAAAATCTTAGTAAGTCAATTTCCCTCCTATTGTGAGGGATCCACGTGCCCACCAGTGGGAAGTATATGAGCTGTAATCGATGAACTTTATTAACCCCGACCGCATGAGAGTTTTATTTTTAAATCTACGTCATTTGAACGTCCACACTAGACGCAATCAAATTCGATTGTGATGCAAATCAAGTTTAAATTGCGGACCGCAGTTGCTACTGAAACAATTGAGAGTTCGCGTTTTTCAATGGCGCATGATTTTCATTTGGACCGGATATATGCTTGAATGCGGAATACAAAGACCGTCAATAAGCTAGTAGATATGTGTTTGATTAGCATGCTATTATCAGCATCATCAGTCAGCCTATCGCCGTCCACTGCTAGACGTGGGCCTTCCTCATGTTACGCCACAGAGTCCAGTTCCGTCTGCTTCCAACGACGCCCAGCAACTTTTACCAGATCGTCAATCCATCCAGTGGGAGAGTCCTATAGTTCATCGTCCGATGTGTGGTCGCCACTCGAGAACCTTTCTTTCCCAGCGGTTGCAAGTTCGTCGAGCAATACGGCTTGCCCATTGCCACGTGAGCATGCTAATTCTTCGTGATAACGGGTATAACCGACACACCCGTTCTTCTGCGGATTTCCGTATTTCAAATTCTATCTCGCAGGGAAATGATAATGGATAGATGCTGTATGCTATACCCATGTAAACAAAACCGGAAGTACTACCGACAGAAGTGAAAATGTAAAATGGTGAACAAACAGTTGTTATTTTTTAATATTCTAAACTAATTGTTTGATCATAAATTATTTTATATTTTCGTTTAATTCAAATATTTTACTGTTTATCTGGATTTGATATCATTTGGTGCAGATATAGAGTTAGCATTAACACGTTATTTGATTATGTCGATGACGATTTACGTGAATTTACTCCCCATACAAACCCAAGAAAGGGAAACCTTTCTTGCATAGATGTTGGGCCCGTGCCTCCTTCAGTAGGAGGAAAATTTACCTGCTCAAACGTGTGCTATAGAATTTTATTTCGACGTTTCCTTCTCTAGCATAAACTTTGCATGCATATTTAATCCCTTAAAATGAAGCAATACATTCCTTAAAATACTTATAAAATAATTACAGTTATTTGAAATAATTATCTGAAAGTTAAGTTGCATTTATTTGTTAATAGCAGAATCTTAATATCATTGCAAATACTATTTTATTTAAACTGTCTTAATTTAAAAGTTATAAGGAAATAGATGAAGAAATGGGCCAGAATTATAACCCTTTTGTTTTGATGTAGTCGGGTAAAAAACGGGCATTAGAGTAATTAATTTTGTCTTACATTATGTCAAGAATTACTGCTGTAATATTGAGAACTGCGGCTTCCTATTTAGACTCTTGAATATATATGAAAGAGTCGTTCATAAGTGCCTCTCTCACTGATATTAAATCTTTCCAATCAATATACGAGTAGGTTGCCGCTAAGTTATGAACAAACAAAGTTCTACCAACAAAATAACTCCGGTGATGAGCGGATATAGAAATATAGCAAGTATAAGATGGATATAATGCATTAATTTTACTTGTGATAGTAAGAATAGAATTCACTACAACCTCTCTTGCCCGTGGATGTCGTAAAAGATGACTGATCTATATAAAATGCAAACACTTTTTATGTAAATAAAGAGGAAAACTTGAAATTAAGACATTTCTTTTTCAAGGTTTTATTTCAAGTTTTCCTTTTTTTAAAAATACAAAATCATCACCCTATCTCCCTCCTGGGAGTCGTAAAAGACGACTAAGGGATATAATCTGTATATAACATCTATGTTAATGAAATAATATTCGAAACAAAACCGTATAGGCAATATGTCTGGCCAGCGTGGTATAGTGCGTCAGGTTCCCTCCACTATTGGAGAAAAGTACGGCAACTCCCATAACACAAGGGTGTTGTCCCATTGCCTTACTTCAGGGTGTTGTCTTTTTAAAAATTAAATACAAAATAAATAGTATTATTTTTAATGCAATAACGTATATTTATAATAAAGTCAACACTGTGAATATCTTATTTATCTAAGTCCTTTTTTTTTATTGCCAACGGTGGCAAACGAGCAAGCAGCACACCTGATGGTAAGTGATACTGCCGCACATGGACCTTTGCAATACCAGGGGCACAGCCAGGTCGTTGTCTACTATGAAGAAAATACTCTTCTTAAACCTTGATTAAAGAAGGACATGTCATAGCGCACGGGAAATACGGCAGCAGTAGTTCATTCCAGAGCTTGCACGTGTGTGGGAGAAATGATCGCTGCAAACTTACAGTTGAAGACCATAACGTTTCCAGGTGAAATGGATGAACCCTGCTACGATGTCTAGTGGTACGTTGGTAGAATGGTGATGGTGGTACCAAGTCAAACAGTTCCTCAGAGCACTCCCTATGAAAGAGCCGATAGAGTACACAGAGTGACCCAAAGTCTCTCCGCCGCTCCAAGTGACTCCAATCTGTTCGTAAGTTCTAACAGACACAATACATAGTAACTTATATATTTGCCGTGTGGCGACGGAGTAAGAACACACTTCACTAGCCTCTCCCTTTTTCGTTATTTACCACACTGTTATGTATTATAGCTTATTTTTTATCCTTTTTAAATAAATAAGCTATATATAGGTATATATGTGCTGTGTGGTAGCGGCATCGAATACTACCAACCCTTGCTTTGCTCGTGGGTGTCGTAAAAGACGACTAAGAGCCCTAGATTGACCCGGACCAACTCCATCTGGTACTATTTGGGTCAACGATTACATTCCCATGGAGGGTTGACGTCAGGCAGGCGGCCGGTCATAAAAGTCATTGCCGAAACTTTTTGCAATATGTCAAAACAGATGACATATTGCGTCGACCCCAAGTAATTGGGATAAGAGCATGATGATGATGATATAGGTATATATACATATTTGAGATGGTGTTGAAATTCTTATTGAAGAGAATGTGTTCCATTGAACGCATTAAGTTCGGTGATACTAAAGGCATCACTAAAACCCACCACAAGTATGCACCCTCAGAAAGTTGGGCTGCCGGTTCTCTTGCTCACCGAACGAAATGTAGTAACAAATTACTACTACTTAGAGGTCGATTTTTCGCTCAGTGTGGTACTACCCCGGTCAGACCGGCTCACGGCTGTAGACGACTGTCAAGAGTATGCTACTAATACATAGATATTTGCATATCTGTAACAATATATACGTACAACATATTTATAATATATCGATACATAAGGGGTGAAAGAATCAGTTTTGTTCGGGCGCGCAGCCAAAACGTGATTATGTTGGCACGGCGCTACGTGTACTGTTTGTAGCTTGTATCTATATTACTATTATAAACCTTATGAGTTTTGTTTGTTTGTTTGAATTAATCCTAGAAACTATTAGTTGAAGCCCAAAAAAACTTGTGTAATATCGTTTACTTATCGAAAAAAAATAGGTCATAGTGTATAAACGTTACGATAAATATAGAATCTCAAAGAAATAAAGAAACTCGGCAGTATCTACAATTGCAAATAAATTCTTTACTGTCATTACGTATCGTGTGTGTGCGTGAGAGCATGCGTGCGTGCGCGAGTAAGTGCGTGCGTGAGTGCGTGCGTGCGTGTATGCGCGTGCGCGTGCTCGTGTATGTGTGCGTGTACGTTTGTGTGTCAAAAAAATGAAAGGGCTTGGCTAGTAGACTACTAAACACTATGACAAATTTAAAATCCATGAAGACCCTCATCACAAAGTGGCGAAATACATTTTTTAAAGATTTTTTTTTCTTTGTCTCGAGGGTAAAGCAAAATTTTCAATTTTACTTATGTACTTACGGTATGCAATAAAATAGTTATTGTATTATTAATGTATGTAATGCAAAATACAGCTACAATCGCCGTCCAGGTATTTGACGATGTTATCATGATAATATTTGACATTGCAAATTTACAATTAATCTATTATGAGAGTGGGTTTGAAATCAATATGTTACCATCCTTTACGTTCAAAATCAGCAGTCGTAAAATCGACTAAGATATCATTACGATAGTAGACAAAAGCATTGTCCGGGATGCTTATAGCATTAATTCCGATTGTTATTTATCAAGCGGGACGATTAAAGCATTTTGATGTGAAACATCTATAGGCGAGGGTGAACCTGATCGTTAATGTGGCGTTAACGCCACGCTTCGATATGTACATTTGTGTAAGAAAACCATAACCTGTTTTAGAATTTAGTACAACACCATCTAGTGAGCTTAAAATAAGTTATTAACCTAAACACATACCTATACTGTATTGTATAATAATGAAAGTAAATGTTTATTGAATAAAAAATCATCATTTTCTGGAAAAAAAAAATCATAATATTTTAGTAATACTTTATGCCATATTAGTTCCTGTCGTAATCTGTTTTTTTTTAAGCATGTATATATACTTGTACAAAATAATTTCGACGTTTTACATCTGTCAGACGTCCTGAGCGACGGCTCCCTTTTTTTGTCCGTGTAAACCTATGTGGTCGACTACGAACGATACCAGCCCTAACATTGCGCGTAGGGGTCGTTCAAAACAACTATGAACTCTTCATTGATCTGGTTCAACTCCATCTGTTCTATCTGGTCAACAGTAGGGACACGAAAAAAGTATTGATACTTTTTGGTATCGAGTACTTTCCTTTCGATACCTTTGTATTTGATACTTTTATTCAATGAATACTTTTTGGCAGGTATCGTATCGAATAAATTGTAGAAATAACTTATTTGAAATCTGAATTGCCATCCGTTCACAGATGTTCAATTCCTAAAAAAAAGCTTGTCATGGGAATCCTGCAAACGTTGGTGCTATATGTAAAAGACATGCTAGCGTGCAATTGATTCACGGCGGACGGAGCTCCCGCGTTTCCGCGGTGGGCTGTGGGTCGATTGGATGGTTGGCGGAGGCAGCCATCGTTCAGTCGTGGCTGTCCTCACTGCCCCAGGCGGACGGGGTGGATGCCGAAGCTGGCCGCATCCGCTATGCGTTAACGCAGATCTGCGATGCGGCCATGCCCCGTGTGCGGCGTCTGCCCCCGAAGAGTGCGGTCCCCTGGTGGTCCCGAGAATTGGCAGACCTTCGGGCCGCGTGCAAACGTGCCCGGAGGGCCTACACCCGCAGCCGAGCGCGTCACCGCGACGCTGAGCGGGAGGGCCAGCTGTACGAGGCTTACCGCAGTGCGCGGTCTGCCTTCAGGCTGGCCGTCTCGAGCGTGACCCCTGGGGTTGCCCCTACCTCGCGGCGCTGAACAAGCTCCGCGGGCGCCCCCCCCCCCCCTCACCGAGACCCTCCAGCCCAGCCTCCTCACCAGAGTTGTCGTGGACCTCTTTCCACGACGGGCGGAGCACACGCCCCCGGTCATGGCTTCGCCGGACAGCGACCAGCAGGCCGACGATGAAAGTGCTCCGCCCTTCACGGAGTCGGAAATGGGGGCGGCGGTGAGACGAATGCGAGTCAAATCCACCGCCCCCGGACCCGACGGTATGCCGAACCGTGTGCTGGCCCTGGTCATCGAACACCTGGGACCACGCCTCAGGGGACTGTTCGACGCTTGTTTGACGTCCGGGCAGTTCCCTGGGTGCTGGAAAGAGGGGAGGCTGGTTCTCCTGCCGAAGCTGGGACGGTCTCCCGAGTCGGCCTCGGCCTACAGGCCAATCGTGCTGCTCGATGATGCGGGCAAGCTGCTGGAGAGGGAGTTGGCTGCCCGCATCGAGCGGCACCTTGTCGGGGTCGGGCCCGATTTGTCGGATGCCCAGTTTGGTTTTCGGAGAGGGCGTTCGATGATCGCGGCCCTGCTGCACCTGAAGGCCGTGGTAGCGGAGGCCGTCACCGGCGGAGGAGTCCTGTTGGCGGTGTCCCTGGACATCGCCAACGAGTAGGGGACGTTGTGCGAACGCCCATAACGTACGGTATCCCACAGGGGTCGGTTCTGGGTCCTACCCTGTGGAATATCGGCTACGACTGGGCGTTGAGAGGAAGCCTCCCACCCGGGCTGGGCGTAATTTGCTACGCCGATGATACACTCGTCACAGCCCGGGGTGGGACGCTAGAGGAGGCGGCACGCCTAGCAACTCTCGGCAACGAGGAGATTGTCAGGTGGATCGAAGCGCTGGGGTTGAGGGTAGCCCTGAAAAAGACGGAGGCCCTTTTGTTCCATGGCCTCTGTACCGCCGAGCCTCCCGCCGGCGCTTCGATCACCGTGAAGTCGGTCACCATCAGCATCCAGGCCCACATGAAATACTTGGGCCTGGTGCTCGACGGGCATTTTTGGTTTCGGGAGCATATCCATCGACTTGTTCCCGGCTTGTCGGCGCGGCGTCCGCCCTTTCGCGGCTGATGCCGAATGTGGGCGGACCCAGCGCTACGTGCCGACAGCTGTACGCAGGGGTGATCCGGTCGATGGCTCTGTACGGCGCACCGGTGTGGGCGGGGTCCCTGACCGTCCGGCTGAGGGCCCTCTTGAGGCGACCACAGAGGGTCATGGCGGTCAGGGCCATACGCGGTTACCGCACGATGTCGACGGAGGCAGCGTGCTTCTTGGCCGGAACTCCCCCATGGGACCTGGAGGCGGAGATGCTCGCCGACATTTATCGGCGGGTGTCGGAGATACGCGCCCGCGGCGGTATGGTCTCCCTGCAGGAGATCACCGCCTGGCGGGTCGACGCCCGCCGTGGAGTCATTACCCGTTGGGCAGTCCGGCTGGAGAGTCCTCGAAACGGTGTCAGGACCGTCGACGCCTTCCGGCCGGTGCTGATGGAGTGGTTGGAGTGGACGCATGGGGTGCTTTCCTTCCGACTGGTGCAGGTGCTGACGGGGCACGGATGCTTCGCGAAGTACCTGCACAAGATTGTCAGGAGGGAGAGCACACCGTCCTGCCACCACTGCAGTTGCGACGAGGACACGGCACAGCACACGCTCGAGGAGTGTGCTGCGTGGGAGGGGGGGCGCCGTGAACTCGTCGCGATTATCGGTGCCGACCTGGCGCTGCCGACCATCGCCAGGGAGATGCTCGTCAGCGTTAGGAACTGGGACGCGGTCGCCGCCTTCTGTGAGGCCGTTATCTCACGGAAGGAGGCGGCGGATCGTGTGCGAGTAAAGATCCTATTCGGCGACACGTTCCGCCGCCGGCGGCTCGGGCAGCGCAGGCGCGAGTATCTGCGCCTAATGCCGCCCTAGACGAGGCCGCGGGTGATCGGACCGGGGAATTGTCCGTCACCCGCAGTGTGGCTAACCGCGCGACGGCGACCACGTCCCAGGATGTCGAGAGGTGAGGGTACCCGAAAGGGTATTCCGTCGGGCCGACCACTGCTCCGGTGGTCGGCCCAACAACGAGGTGACGTGGGTACGTGTGGGTTATGGGCCAGCGCGCCGTCCTTTCATCGCCCCGGACGAACTGGACAGCGCGTGCGCTTACCATAGCCCACTCATAAAAAAAAAAGCGTGAAATTGATTATAAGTTAAAACATCCTGATAGAATTTACCTAAAAAATCTGATAGGCTCTATGAAAAGTACTCGATACTTTGAAGTATCGATACTGTTTTCGATACTACTCATGAGTACAGTATCGATATTTTCTATTCGATACCGTGTCCCTATTCAACAGTTATCAATGGGGATTGAAGTCAGGTGACTGATCGTAAAACTATTACCAAAACATTTGTTTATGTTCGATAGAAGAAGAATACATATTGCACTAAACCCATGTAATATTAGGAATAGATCAGAATGCAAGTCTATGTGCAACAGTTAACCTGTACAGATTCTTTTTTAAAGACAAAACTTTCACTAAGGAAATAATTTTTAATTGCGGGCGACTTTACAAACATATAATTAATGGAAACAAATTATATCCAGAATAACAATTTGTGGATCGCCCAGTGTTGTTCTGCGTGGGATGAATCCCCGACACTGGTACGGTAGATCGATACTTTAATCACTTTGCCATCTGTGCAGTCTTCAAACAAAATAAATAAATAATAAACACAAACGAATCTGCTGGTAGAGCTAGTTATTTATATATTTTCTGTGTAATTTTACCGCGGTTTTGAGTGACGTGCGGTTTAAATGGTTTCAGCTTGGTTTTTCTGGTTGGTCGATTCGTTACAGATGGTTACAGATCTACAGATGCTGTTATTTTATTAAACAAATTGTTGTCTGCATTTTATATTGTAGTCGTTTTTATGAATATGCTGCCAACTGCTGGGCTTGAATTACCTCCATAGTGAGAGGGAAATTGTACTGCTATACCGCGTCGGTGCCGTTTCGTTGCCTGTGGGTATTGTAAAAGACGATTAAGGGATATAATATGTATATAATATCTATGCAAAAGAAGCAACACTCGAAATAAAACCCTAGAGCAACACTTCTGGACCGGGGAATTGTCTGTCACCAGCAGAGAGGCTGACCGCGCGCGACGGCGACCGACTTCCCAGGACGTCGAGAGTAAATGAGGGTACCCCCGAAAGGATATTCCGTCGGGCCGACCACTGACGACAAGTCACCCTGTTCCGGTGGTCGGCCCAACAACGAGGTGACGTGGATACGGGTGGGTTATGGGCCCGCGCGCCGTCCTTTCATCGCCCCGGACGGAATGGACCGCGCGTGCGCTTACCATAGCCCACCCATAAAAACAAAATAAAAATAGCAACACTTCTGACCAGCGTAGGATAGTAGTCAATTTCTCTCCCATAATGGAGTAGGCCCAAGCCCAACAGTGTCGTATATGGGTTAAGATATGATATCGCCTTAATCCGTTACTAATTCTAAACAGATTAGTAAAAAGTTATTTCAAGTTTGCCGTCTCTTGCAGTACTTTAAGAGTGGTAGGACCACACTGTCGACAGTTATCTGTCTACAGCCGCGGGCCGGTCTGTCCGGGGCAGTACCACACTTTCGCAGAAAATCGACGTCTGAGTAGTAGCGATTTGTTACTGCGCTTCGTTCGGTGAGCGAGAGAGCCGGAAGCCCAACTTTCTGAGGGTGTTTGCGCGTGGAGGGTTTTGGTGGTGCCCTTGGTGTCACCGAGCCTCAATGCACGCATTCACACTCCCTTCACTTTCTTCGCGATAGGCAGTGGCCTTGTAAAGGTCCATGAGCGGCAGCAACACTTACCATCAGGTGTACTGTTTGCTCGTTTGCCACCGTTTGCAATAAAAAAAAAAACTATTGGCTTGCGTTCCTTAATCCTCTTTTATGATGATTGCTCATGGCAAAGTAAGGAAGGATGACTATTGTATTATTACTCCCTCACAAAACATATAGTTTTTTTTAAAATGCTATCCTAGCTATTATAAATGCGGATGTGAGTTTATTTGTTTGTAATCCTTTCATGGTGACACCACACAAAATGGAAAGCTACATTATTAACTAGTAACATATTTATTCTGTCACCAGACGAAGTAAGAATACAATTCACCACCTTCTTTCTTGCCAACATAACAACATTTATACAACAGAAGGAAAGCTCAATATTAAACCCTATACCAATTCGTTTGACCAGCGTGGAGTAGTAAGTCAATAACCCTTCCATTCTGCGTGATGGTGAGGATAATGATTCCCAAGAAGAACGAAAATTTACTATTAATACGTATTGTAAAGACCAAAATAACGTGGTCTGTCCGTACCTGTTAGTCCATCGAAGTCTACTAAAGAATAAAGGATTCCTTATGAGAAATAATATCAATTTCTTCGCATGGTGAAATAAGGGTAAAATTAAAGTTGATGTTAAGATTTATGAGGTTGAGAAATTGAATGATCAGACTGGCTTATAATTTGCTCAAGAGCTTTGCATTGCTATTCAACTAGGTAATGCTGTCAGCTTTCTGGGCATAGAACCAGTAGACAGTTTTTTTTGTGTAGCTGTTAGCCGCAGCTAGCTTTGGCAACATGTGATCTTATAAATTTATATACTGTATATACATTATTTTTCGTGAAGTGACGAAGTAAGAATACAATTCACCACTCCCTATCCTGCATGTAAGTATCATAAAATACGACTAAGGGATACGCATATAACATTTATGCAAGAAAAGGAAAACTGGCAATAAAATTCTATACTAACTTGCCTGACTAGCGTGTTAAAGTAAGGTCAATTTTCCATTTATTGTAGAGTAGGAGCTCAGCAGTGGGATATACATTATTTATCTATTTGTATTATCTATAAAGAAAGACCAGAAGAATGAGCAGCAACACTCTGGGAATTTAAAATACTACCTAAGATCGCCACTTCCAAGCAAACCAGCATAAGTATAATGATGAACGTCGATGTGATGATGTATACAGGTAATGTCTATACAAATAAATAAAATTGAAGTACCTATCTATTTGTATTGTTGAAATAATATAATTTTTCTTTTCTCATACGGTTATTTTCTTGACGCCTATGCATTAAAACAATTTCTTTTTGTTTGTCTGTTTCTTCCTAGTAAAATCAAACCTCTGGACCGATTTTAATAATATTTTATTACCAGATTCCTGTCTATATAAAGAGTAGGCGTTCGAAACCGAATCGAAGCGTGAGAGGATTACTAGTAAATAAATACATCATTCTAAAATGAAAAACATTCAGTAAATCCGATAAACTGCGAACGTAATCCTGCCATTCGCTAACTACATGCAAACTTAATAACCCGAGAAGGATTTACATCGAAAAATTCTAAAATCTAACCGGAAAAAGGCTCCATTTAGCTCTCACTAAAAATATGTAGCGGAAAGCGTAGTTGCAGTACAGTTAAGAGTCCCGTGAGCTCAATATTACACGACCATATATAGTTACACAGAAAAATGCCGTAATGGGTGTCATCTTGGGAAATTTTACACTATGCAGCATATTCTCACCTAGGATCGCGCAATGGTATTTCATAGAGGGACATCGAGCGTGGAATATTGTATTGTACAAGAGGTAGCGTCAGCGATTTTAAATATTACATCGCAGTTCGTATATGTACCATTGTTAGGCTGGAACCTCCCCCAATACAGGAGAGCCGAGGCCGCGGGTGACCGGACCAGGAATTAGTCTGTCACCCGCAGAGAGGCTGATCGCGCGACGGCGGTTGACATCCCGAGAAAGAGACGTTGAAAGGAGAGGGTAACCCACAGGGTATGCCGCTAGGCTGGCTACGGAGGATAAGGAACTCGCTACCGATTGTCGGTCCAACGGCGAAGGAGAGGAGCTGCGGTGGGTTATGGGGTCACGCGCCACCCCTTTGTCGCCCCGAATGGAGCCGGGCTGAGGGTGCGGTGACCATGGCTCATCCCTAAAAAAAGAATTAAATACAATTCACCACCATCTTGCCCGTGTGTATCGTAAAAGACGACTTTGAGATATTATATGCATATAACATGTAGGCAAGAGATGGAAAATTCGAAATGAAACCCTAAACCAAGACTAGCTGATCAGACGATCAGCTAGGTATACAGACGTCAAGTGTGCTTACCATAGCCCACCATAAAAAAAATACACAGGAGCGAAGGTTTTTATTAGAATTTTCTTTCTTTAATACAGATGTTTAAACATTAAACCTCTTACCACATTTCTTACAACACTCGTGATATGTAATATGGTGATAGAACATGTACCTAGAATCACACAATAAACTATGAAATTACGTAGAGGCGTAAGCAAATGAAATAAGTTTAAGCATTACTTGTAGAGGAAGCAAATATTACATAACTATGTAAACATAAGAGTTTAATAAACTCTGTGTAAACAGCCACATTTCTGTAAAATACATTCGCTTATTACGTAATAATGTGTATATATAAGGTAAACAAAACTTAGTTATGCGAAGTGAGCATATCTAAAATTGACAATTATTTATCATAACCTAAAAAGCAAAATAATAACTTTTATTGAAATATCTTCGGCAAACTTTTGTTTTTAACCCCTGACGTAAAAAGACGGGTGTTATTTGATTGCCATCAAAGTCGATCTGTCTGCGTGTGTGCCTGTCTCTGATCGTAGCTCTCAAATCGATGGATCGATTTCAATGCGGTTTCTTTTATTTGATAGCCAGTTTTCTTGTGGTGGTTCGATAATATCGGATTAGCAGTGTAAGAGTATTAGCTATTTTCTAAAATAATGTAATGGCGTATGATTACTCGATTAAGTGTTTCACGCGTGCTAGTATAGTCGTTAAATGACAATTAATTGATAATTACTGTTTAAAAGAACGCCATTTTTTATTATTATTATAGTTTGTGTCGGCAGTTATTCAAAATGTTCAATTTTACTTATAATGCAACGTTATCTAATGGTTGCGCTATTTTTATTACAAGTTTGATAGAGAGAAATCAGTTGTTCTTTTACAAGCAATCAGCCCTTGACCTTAGAGTAAATTAACCTTTATACTAAGTGGCATACTTACGTAATAATGTCTATGCTTATATACCTTAGAAAGGTATTCAGTAAGCCAATCGCTACATTAAGTGTGTGTAAGCGTTCCTCTAAATAATGGCGGTACATTAATTACTAGAATAGTTGGGTGCCCCAGGGAGCTATTCTGGGCCCACATTAGCATTTTAACAACTGCTATGTGACTTTTGTATTATATGAGTGTTGATTCCATTTTCAGATATTTGAGAATATGAATTTGAATAATATCATAACTTCTTTGTTACGATTAATTTATGAATATATTATATCCCTTCTTAGCCAATGTGGTTTATATGTTAAAAATAACCAACTAGCATAAGTATACTGATTGACGATCGTGCAGTCACGAGTTCGAATTCTTGAACTTTTAAATTTCTCCAAATTTACATTTTTTTTAGTGATAGGACCACACTGTTTATAGTTGTCTATCTACCATACTGAGCAGAAAATCGACGTCCGAGTACTTAGTAGCAATTTGTTACTGCGCTTAATTCGGTGGGCGAGAGAGCCGTAAGCCCAACTTTCTGAGGGCGATAGCACGTGGTGGGTTTTAGTGATGTATTTAGTATCATCGAATCTCATTGCACGCATTCACATATAGTAGGTGACAGGGAAATTACCATCCATTATGTAGGTGGCTCGAGCCCAACAGTGGGACTTATATGAGCTGAGATGATGATCATGACTCATTTTCTCAATTTCAAACTCAAAGGCCTGCTGTATCCAGCAATAAGCTCACCTATTATGATTGAAAATAAAAAATATGTAGTAAAATACAGGTGTAAGCGATGCGATTTATCTATACATAATGAATAAAATTAAAGTGCCTGTTTGCAATGTTAAAAATACTGGGTTTTTTCACGCTGATACGGTTATTTATACGACACTTATGCCTAAAAATCAGTTTATTTTTTTTTTGTTTACCTGTCTGTTTGTTTGAGGTAATCTTCAAACTGTTGGACCGATTTTGATAATATTTTACTACCAGGTTTTTTAATAGCTGAAATATAAGGAGTATCTTAGGCTATTTTATCCCGGTATTCCCACGGGAACTATGCGGATAGGCGACTGAAACCGAAGCGAAGCGAGGACGGGTTGCTAGTTAAAAATAAAAACATGTACCTATTTAAAAATAGTAAATAGTAGGCATTCGTTTGTTGCTATACATGTGCGCGCGAGGTGAATGAGGCGCGCGGGGGGAAGGGTTTTCTCGTGCTCACGCCACCGGCACTTTTCTCGGGATACCTACAGCACGAATAGGTCTATCTACGAGCCTTAAGCTAAACTGTACTCTGTTTTTTATTGAAGTGAAACTTCTTTGCGCGCATGAGGGTAAAATTTTTACGGATGAAACGCAATTTAGTGACACGAAAATGTGGTTTGTTTTTGTCCAAAAAGAGGGAGAGAGCGATTGAGATCGAATGTAAGAGAGTGAGAAAGGGCGAACATAGCACGACGCACATAGCCATGGAGCGAGAGTAGGGAGTAAGCGAGTGAGAAAGATCGTGTACGGGCTGCTGCTTTGTATAACCTTTTGGTATGATAGATGATAAGAATAAAACGATAAGTTGTTACAGTTACTGTACATTTGCGATAATAAACAAATGATATAATGCTAATATATTGCAATTTATATAGTGCAAAATATTGATGACGGCGCAAAAATACAATGTACGGTTGCACGATACATCCATACTAATATTATAAATGCGAATGTAAGGATGTTTGTTTGTTTGTAACGGTTTCACGCTTAAACCACTGAACCGATTTCAAAAATTCTTTCACCGATGGAAAGCTATAATATCAGGGAGTAACATAGGCTATATTTTATCCTGGTATTCCCACAGGAACGGGAACTACGCCGCGGATAAAGCGACTGAAACCGAAGCGAAGCGAGGGCAGGTTGCTAGTATCTATATATATTTAAATTCTCTGTTCGAAAATTTAATTTCAAAAAGAATTTAATTAATAATTTTTAATGTTGAAAAAACACGTGGCACCAAAGAAGTTTCACTTCTGACATGCGTAAAGTACGCTCTTTTTTTGTTATTTACATATTAGTTATTAATTAATTCTTTATATATTTCTTGTGCTGTGGCAGCATGCAATGGTCAGACATGTTGGTATAAGGTTTTATTTCGAGATTTCCTTCTATTGCACAGATCTTATGTGCTTATTATATCCCTTAGTCGTCTCTTACGACATCCACGAACAAGATAGTGAGTGGTGAATTGTATTCTTACTCCGTCACCACACGGTAATATTACGTGTTTATATTATTGTAAATAAAACTACTTTACGGATAATGATTACTGATGTTTACGCGAGTAGGTATTACACATTTTAAATAAAACTACTTTTCGGATTTATCCATGTTTATATTTGATTGCCCGACGTTTCGAACAGATTTCAGCGTTCACGGTCACGGGGGGACTAAGATGTTATATTATTTACTATTTTGATAAAAAAGGGTACACATCTTTTAAAATTTTATGTTAATGAGTTTATATACTTCGGGTGAAACTTAGAAAGTTCTATTTAAAATTTTCTTTCATTTACAAAATCGAATAAAATTGTCGAGATATTATAAAATTTCGCTACTTCTCGTACATTAGCCCACAGCTTGCATGTTCACGGCAACAGCGAGCATTTTATGCTAGATTCTGATACGAAACTCCCTTGAGGCCTCTTGCAAAATAACTTCTAGTGTGGAATTTTTATTAACCTACCCCTTTGACTGGCGCGGGTGATAAATCTAGCTCTACTTTATTTAAAATATCTAACTCTCTTCTTAACCAATGATATAATGTCAGCTTAGTATGTTCTACTTAGTTTATGAGTGTTCTCAGCTATACGTGCTTCTGATGCTAAAATATTCCTCGTGAAAAATTTTTGACAAAAATACTTTAGTGTAAAGAGTTTGTAATATTACCACGGCAATCTATTTATATTTGATATTTTGTTCTGAAAAATATTTTAGTTTCAATTAAAGCCTATCATCAACATCAACAATCAGCCTATCGTCTTCCACAGCTGTACGTAGATCACCCTCATGTTTCGCCATAAAGTGTCCTGTGCCGTCTACATGCAACGACGCCCAGCAAACTTCACCAGGTCGTCGTTCCACCTAGTGGTGGGGCATCCTACACTGCGTCGTCCGGTTCATGGATCACTTGAGAACTTTTCTTCCCCGCACGGTTATCGGTTCGGTAAGCGGTGTGGCCTGCCCATTATCATTTTTAATGTACTAATTCTTCGAAACTATTTCTTGAAAGTTTTTATGTGTATAGTTATTAAATGATTCAGCCTTTAGCTGACTAACATACGCTGGATATAGCAATCATCGACGAGCAACAAATGAGAGGACAATGGCAAAATCGCCATGTTTTGTGAACGGGTTGTAGCAGAGTAAGCTACTATACGTCCAAGGATAGAACTTCTATCTATTATTCTCAGAGAGTCTCTTACTAGATTTTTATGACTTCCATTTATAAGAAATAGGGTGCAAGATATATATTTTTAGTTCAGTTTATAGGAACTATTGTTATAATTTAAAAACTGATCTAATTACTATTATGGGAATATTTTTTTTTATTGCTCATAGTTTCCAACGTTTAGCTAAACCGCTGTTTACCACGAATAAAATGCACTTTTTAAACCTTGTTTCATAATCGACGTGTTTGATATCGTTTTTTAAAATACCTTAACCAATTTATCATATGTTGGATAGATTAAAGTATTTTAAACATAAAAAAGTAAGCCGTCGCTCAGGACGCCTGGCAGATGTGAAACATCGAAATTATTCGTACAAGTATATATGCATAAAATAATAGATTACGACAGAACTAATATGGCATAAAGTATTGAATAAAATAATACGATTTCCATTATTATTTGAAATATTACACAGAAATAAAATTAATCCACCGCACACTGAATGAATTCTAAACATTTATTTTCATTAGTATACATTATAGATAACAATTTACTTTGAGTTCACTAGATGGCGTTGTACAAAATTTTAAATCGCACCATGGTTTCGTTACAAAAATGTACATATATATCCCGATATTTATTTAATAGTTAATTGCGGGTTGAGAGCCCTCAGCGCTCACCCACCAGTCCGGGTAAAGTTGTCACAGCCATCTGAGGCTAACAACTAAGTCACACAAAAAAAAAAAAAAAATAATAGTTAATCAAGAGGGCACCGCGAGGCGTGGCGTTAAGCGCCACGCGACCATCGCGGTCACCCTCGCCTATAGATGTTTCACGTCAAAAATTTGTCTCGAGCCATATTGATAACAATACGCGAGATTTGAACTTACGTCTATTGGAAATTCGTTTCAGCTACCTTAGCAATTATGCTATTAGGTGAATCACGTATGATAAACAAAATTATAATTCGCGTATTGCTCTTCATGGTAGATATTTTACAGTTCTGAATACATATAAGACTGTCATATAAAAAGTACTCGTAAACTCAATTCAGAGAAGCCATAAACAAAATTAGAAACGTAGTTTTTCTAGTTACAATAAACAACATTTTGAAAGTATTTCCTAAGGCTAAACTATTTTAAGAGACACCGCAAAGGAACAAGTAATGAACTCCACTGGAGTATTTCAAAAGAGGGCTTTAAACAAGTCAGGTCTTAACTGTTTGTTCAAGTTTGTTACTTAAACTGTACTGATGCGAATTGTCCATTTTATATATAACATTTTGGTTATATACTAAAAGACTACATGGTTTAAAGATCCTTAATAAGATATAACAGTACTAACGTTTTTAAAGACATTCAGTAACATAAAACCATGAATATTTTTAATACCAAATATTTATTTACTTCTGTATTCATTATAATCATTTCAGCTTATATACGTCCCACTGTTGAGCTCGAATCTCTTCTATAATAGGAGGGAAATTGACCTTACTATACCATGCTGATCAGACAGGGTGGTATAGGATTTTATTTCAAGGGAAACCTTACTATACCATGCTGGTCAGATAGGTTGGTATAGAGTTTTGCATAGATGTTATATGCGTAATATCCCTTAGTCGTCTATTACGACATCCACGGGAAAGATAGTGGTGATTTATATTCTTACTCCGTCACCATATGGAATTCACTTCTGTATTATGGATTTGATATGGTAATAACATATATGCCAGGGAAGGTAAGCCTCGAATTAAACCCTGTACCTATACCTAACCAGTTTGATATAATAAGTCAATTTCGTTTCTATTATAGATTAGGCTCAAGTTCAGAGTCGTCCCAGTGGGACGTATGTGATAATAATGAACGAAAAAAAAGTACGTACGCACGTAAGAAGTTATAATTCTTTAGCATATCAAGATAAAAATCTTTATAAAATTTTATCTTTTGTGTTATTGTACGTTTATAGAAAAACAATACTAATAATAGAAAGAACAGGTATTTAATACATTAAAAGTTTTATTATAACGCATTATCTAGTTGACATTTGTGACGGTATGCGCGTGCATCTAAAAATGTTGACTAAAAAACTTCAGGTTTTCGGTTTTTCGTGACGGTGTGCGCGCGCATAGTAAAAACGTATTCTCATAATTTTCCCTAATGTGCCAAAAGAAGTACAACTTCAAAGGAAATATCAATAAGCACGAAGAGAGATGACAAAAAATGCATATTAATTGATGCTTTTATCCATTACTACCAACCCACTACTTACGATGACTGTGGCCGGAGAGTGCAAAGAAATGCAAAATCTCTTATTTAATAAATTTATTTAACTAATTACAAGCTACAGTATGTCGACAATCGATCGATGCTAGATCGAGAGTGACATAAAACTAACTAACTTAACCTAAAGGTTCATTTCAGTGCATCGCGGCTGATCGCGGCCGCGCGCGACAGTCGTAAGCGATCGACCGCGCGCGGCCGATGTGACAATAGTCAAAGTATGAAAATGTATGGCGCCGTTTCAATCGTTGGCCGCGCGCGACTATTGCCGCATCGGCCGCGCGCGATGTTTCGCTTACGATTATCGGCTGCAATGCACGGTAATAAACCTTTAAGCTAAGGTAGGTTGACAGTCGAACGATGTTAGATCGAGAGTGGGAGTTAGTATGTGGAGTTGCAATTTATTACCACACTCAAAGCTTCCTCATGAAGTAGTGTTCCTCATGAAGCACGTTTTGCTGACTAGGGTCTTCATATCTGTTGCCATCGCTATATCGATATTGAGGAACGTACGTATGCCAGGTCAAATAGGCGAATGCTAGTTTAGTGCTGAGTGTTCATACAATACGCCCTCGCTTCGCTTCGATTTCAGTCGCCTTACCGGCGTAGGTCCTGTTCCCGTAAGAATACCGGGATAAAATATAGCCTATATGTTACATCCTGATATTTGATGAGAGTATGATATAATGGAAAACTTAACCTTCCATTGGTGAAAGAATTATTGAAATCGATTCTGTGATTTAAGCGTGAAAGCGTAACAAACAAACAAACAAACTTACTTTCGCATTTGTAATATTATTAAGGATAACGAAAATAAATCTAAATCATGAATTTGCACATCAATAAAGCGAACATCTGAACTGTGTCTGCATATCTAACACAATTCACATCTGCAATCAAAAGCATAAATTGGCGGTCGTTGTAACAGTTACACTTAGTGAAGTTAGCGCGCCGGGACCTGACATATCCCGCCATGACATTTGCATTGCTAATACTAAAACCATTCATATTTGTAAGCAAATTGTTGTGTATGTTGGCTTTTTGTCTACTGACTATGTAAGTTGGGCGATTACATGAATCTGGTTAAAGGTCTGATGAGAACACAAGTGTTGTGAATTGCTCAACACGAATATTTTAGAAGCTTTAATATGTAAAATGATTTCATAATTTATTTTATCAAACTAATAATTTGTTGATTAGTTTTCGTGTGGAGTAAGAATACCATTCACCACCCTTCTTTCTTGCCCGTGGGTGTTGTAAAAGACGACTAAGGGATTATTGCAGATAAAATCTACAAGAGAAGAAAAAATGGCAATAAAACCCTACACCAACAATCAACATGTCTAACAAGCGTGGTATAGTAGGTCAATTTCAAATATATACACACACACACACACACACATATATCCTTATTAATATTATAAATGCGAAAGTAAGTTTGTTTGTTTGTTACGCTTTCCCGATTAAACCACCGAAACAGAAAGAAAAGTTCTTTCACCAATGTAAAGCTGTAATATCAGGGAGTAACATAGTTTATATTTTTCGGGGAAATAGTACCGATAATACTATAGCACTCAAGGTTCAAAAGCGTTGTATAAGAGCCATGTTTAATATTGCAAGAACTGACAGTTGTAAACCATATTTTAAGAAGTACAATATCTTAACGCTTCCCTCGTTGTATATATATGAAACTGCTATGTTTGTCAAGTCAAACTTAAATTTATTTGCGTGAGTGGCAGACACTTATCCAAGAAACAGACGAGATAATAGTAAGCTTTGTTTACATGAATCCAAAACAGCATTAATGACAAAAAGTATTTTCTGCATGAGCCCAATTGTTTATAATAAATTGCCAAAATCATGGAAAGAACTAAATAAAATAGCATTTGGTAGGAAACTTAAGCAATTTTTAACTGAGAAAGTTTATTATAATGTTACACAGTTCTTATTGGATAAAGAAATGTAAATATGTATAGCTGGTATTTAAAATGTTAATATTGTTATATATCCGCATGGACTAATGACTATGTTTTTAATTCTAATTAATTTCTGTATCTGACATTTATTACAATTAATTCATTACAATTAATTACAAATAACTTATACACAAATTTGTACGCCTTAACATGAGGCTGAACATGACTGGACTTTGTACACCATGTAACATCTTGCATTAATGTGTAAATTACCATGTTCAAACAAATAAATATTATCTTATCTTATCTTATCTCGGTATTCCTATGGGAACGGCAACCGCGTGGGTAAGGCGACAGAAACCTAGAAATATATATATATATATATATATATATATATATACATACTTATGTAATACAATTCACTACTTATTCGTGGGTGTCGTAAAAGGTGACTAAGGGTAATGATATACAGATAATATCTATGCAAGACAAGGAAAACTTGACATAAAAACCTATGCTGACATGTATGACCAGCGCGATATAGTATTACCCATTGTAGAGGAAGCCCGGGCCTCAATAGTGGGACTTACATAAGCTAAGAATAACTTAGAAGAGTACATTTGATCATTTTTATTCGTGAATTTTTACGTTTGAATGACAATACGTTATAATTTTGAATAAATCTCGCATAAAATCCAATTAAATGTACCCAAATAGCCCGCATATTGACAGCTCCGCGTCGCGTCGACAGTAATGTTGTCAAACCGATTCATGTCATTTCGTGCCAGATACCGATGGAGCTGCATCGAGTTGAATTTTAAACAAGTCGCCGACAATATTGGTATGGGCGGACACGTGCAATTGCTTCGTATGTTTAAATAGCGCAGTGTATAGATAGGGATATGCGTTTGAGAAAAAGTGTAAATGCTACAGAGTGGTGGCGATGTAACTATACAATTCACCATCCACTTTTTTGTTTGTGGAAGTCGTAAAAGACAATACATGGATATAGTAGGCAATAATGTTTTTGCTGCAAATTTAATATAGATGGTGTAGTGGTTAAGATACCGACTTAGTGTTGTGGGTTCTAATTCTACGCGGGACAAAACTTTGTGCGATCCACAAATTGTTGTTCTGAATCTTTGTGTCCGTTAGTTATATGTTTGTGAATACCCCCGCAACATAAGGATTATTTCATTGCAGCTTGTGCTCTTAAAAAAAAAGAATAAATACCACGCAAGAAAAGGATAACTCGGTATCAAACCGTCTGCCCAGCGTGGTATAGTGGTTCTATGTCCCTCCTATTGCGGATTAGGGTCGAGCCGAACAGCATGACGTACATAAATTGAATGATAATTGTTCACGCTGATATCGTGACGTATCGTGCGATGTCGGTTAACTCCGCCTAGATTCGGTAAATCGTCGTGCGCTAGCGCCTAACCGCCATTTTGACATTCTTGTGCTCATCACCACCCACCACCACCACCTCTTACCACGCTGGTCAGCCTACCCTCACGCGAGTGTATATACTATACCGTAATAGTGATATTAAATAGACAATAACTTCAGTGCCCGCATTCAGCCCAACCTAGCTCGTCGTGAACACCACCTTCAGCCCGGCAAGTCTGCAGCTCCACCAAAGCACGGGAAAGACGAGGTAAGTTCTCCGCTTACTTCCCACCGTTTCCCTACAAACCCCCATTTTGTGGGAAACAATCCCACTAGTGGGATTGGCTTCCCGCTAGTCCTTCGGCTAACCCACGTCGTTACGTTGCTGGCATAAGGTGCCCCATACCGTCCACTAAGCCGCAACATAACAATAATGATGATTAAAAAAATATTAAAACAACGTGCTGTGTATTGGCGACTACTAACACTACCAATCCTTATATTGAGGGTGTCTTTATTACTCGTGGGCTGAGACAACTTTATCTGATGCCGTTTGGTCAACATTACGATAAAAATCACTCGTAAATAATTAAACGCTGAAGAAAACGCTGACATAATGTCACACTCTCTAATATACTGTGCTGACATAGCTCTGGGCCGCATATCTCTTCCTAACACCAGACGGTGTGACTGGTGGAACAAGGAACTTGCTGAACTTCGAAGAATGCGTATATATTAAAAAGTCACGTGTAGCGGGAGTAACGTTTGATGAGTCCTCACTTGCACTCAGAACTGCAAGATCTTCCAACCGGATTGCGGTGGAAAGGTCTAAAGATGCTTTATTTTATAGGGCAGTACAAAAACTGGAAAGCGAATGTCCGTGGTCTCCATTGTATCATGAATTTAAAGCCAATCGATCAGTTGATCTGGCTTACATACAAAATATTAAAATAAAAAGTGACTATCGACTGTCGATCGACCTACCACTAGGACCATCTGTCTACAGCCGCGGGCCGGTCCATCCGGAGTAGTACCACGCTCTCGCAGAAAATCGACGTCTGAGTAGTAGCAATTTGTTACTGCGCTTCGTTCGGTGAGCGAGAGAGCCGGAAGCCCAACTTTCTGAGGGTGTTTGCGTGTGGAGGGTTTTGGTGGTGCCTTTGGTATCACCGAGCCTCAATGCACGCATTCACACTCCCTTCACCTCCTTCGCGGTAGGCAGCGACCTTGTAAAGGTCCATGAGCGGCCGCAACACTTACCATCAGGTGTACTGTTTGTTCGTTTGCCACTGCTTGCAATAAAAAAAAAAATACACACCATGGGTTTAGAGGAGATCAAAAAAGTTTTAATAGATACTTTGATACCGGATGATAACTACCGCCATGGACCTACTATACCATGCTGATCAGACAGGTTGGTATAAGGGGTAGATAGATATTTTATGCATATTACCTATATCCCTTAGTCGTCTTTTACGACACCCACAGGTAAGAAAGGGGCAGCGAATTGTATTCTTACGTCACCACACGGAAAAATCTAAATATATGAGCCCGCTTATCATTTTATTCGGTATAATTAGTGTTGCCCAAAAAAGTCTTGGTCTTGCGGTCTTGGTCTTGGTCTTGCGAGAAATGCGAGACTGAGACCAAGATCAAGACCGCTTAATTTTTGCAAGACCATGACCAAGACTGGCCCTGCAAGACTTGAGCAAGACCAAGACTGGGCCTGCAAGAGTCTCGCGGTCTTGCATTTAATTCAAATCACCATTTCAGCTTATATACGGTTGAGCTCGTGTCTTCTACATAACAGGAGGAGAAACGGCCGTGGCCGGAGGGGAATCGCCACGGTGATCGGCCGTGTTGTTACAGCTCATACATGTCAAGTTTTCCTTCTCTTGCACCGATGTTATATATTATAGCCCTTAGTCGTGGGTTCGCAGTCACGGGTAAAATAGGGGGTGATGAATTATATTCTTACTCCGTCACTACACGGCAAGTCAAATCAGTCTTGAGATATCCATCTATTGGCCAATCGATTCCCAATGTTGGTGTTGGCTTTTCAGAATTACTCTTCGGAAAGGCTTAAGGACAAAAATACCGTAATCACGAGAGTGCTCTTGCCCATTACACATATTTATATATCCGTTTATTCATTAGCCCAACGACGTTCAATGTTGGACATAGAAATATGCCTACAATTAATCTATATAAATGTCCATGTAGGGACAGAGTACGATCACCATCAGGCAGTACATGAAGCGTTGCTCCCAGCGCTATTTTGCCTCTGCCACGACTCACCCCAATCCATTAGTGGTTGGGGCGGTAAACTACGTCCCCTCAAAAATATCCGCGGTCCGACGTCCTCGTCATCTTCTTGAAGAAGAAGATGACGCTATTATGATCGCCCAAGAAAGGACCTACACAGCTCGCGCAGCGATAACACATAAAACTCCGCGGTATCGGCTTCGCCGTCGAGGTCGAAAACCGCGCCGCGTAAAAGTCATTAACCTAAACTTGGCCACGCCCACTTTGCTCTCAGCGACGCCCCGAGCCGAGGTCCGTTCCCCACAGGGGGGAGCCCTCGGGCGATGTTCGCTTAACTTACTTACCGGGTTGAGAGCCATCAGCGCTCACCCATTGACCGCGTTAAGCTGTCAAGGTCATCTGCGACCAACAGCTACACACACACACAAAAAAAAGACAGAGTACGAATATAATTCACCACTCTCTTACCCGTGGATGTCGTATCAAATCGGATCGGGCAATGGTGTTAGGAACCCATGAAAAAAAATTTAAATAAAAATATCGATTCGTTAATGAATTGAGAGACATGTAAATTCTCAATTTTGTCATCGTTTTTTTGTGTAAATTAATTAAAATGTATAAAGGAATGATACTTAATCTACAACATATTCGTATTTTGTTAAATGTTCATTAGAATTTGAATAAATCAATGATTACGTTTGCATAAGCAAGACAAACTTCGCTTTAACATAAATCAGCTGATCGGCCGATGACCGTTGATGAGTCGCCTTTGTACCTACGTAACCATTGAAAGGTTCGCGCAAATCTAATACCTATTTATACTGTCGAAATTTTACATGCTTACATATATCCTGTCTGTACATACCTACATAATGCATAAAATTTAATGCATAAACTCTTAGACACATATTTTTGTAATCACTATAACTTTTACGTTATATTGTTTTTGTAATATAATAATATACATTCTAATTATGATCTATGACTGTTGAACTACAACATACATGAACAGTTGTCCCATAACCTGATACACCCTGTGTATATAACATATGTGCAAGAGAAGTGAAACCAGAAAGAAAATCCTGTACCAACATGTCTGACCAGCGTGGTATAGTAGATCAATTTTCCTCTTACTGGAAGGAAGCTTAAGCCCAGCAGTGGCACTTTTATGAGCTGTGACGATGACGACGAATATCATACATTTTACAAGTATTAAAACCATAAAATTTTAAATCAGTTTTATATGTTCTTGAATAAATAGTATATTAAGAGCTACATGGATCCAGCGGCCAAAGTATTTATATAGGCAATAGAGCAACATGTTTTTTCAAGTATCCAGAGTATCAGTAACTAAACTGGAAATACAATAGATACATACCACTTAACTTGAAGGGGAATATAAACAATCGCATTAATTGTAAAATATCGCATTGATTATAAAATGACATAAAATTTATTGTATCCACTGCCTCGTGTGGTGACGTCTTAAGAAAATAGGGTCGAAAGTCCTGTCATAAGAGTAGTAACGCTGTCTAATGGAACACCAGGGGAATAGAAGAGTAATTTTCTCCAGTGGTAAGTATTGTATTCAATAGTGAACTATAGGCTAGCAGATGGATAGGTAGGATAGGATATTTGATTAATTTAGTTGGATTTTTCATTGCCATGATAAATTACTGTTACGTTATTCTAACTGCAAGACTTTGCGAGACTCTTGCTGCAATACCAAGACTCGGGTGCGCAAGATCAAGACCAAGACCTAGACTCGGGTGCGCAAGACCAAGACCAAGACGAGACCAGGTGTGATGTTGCAAGACCAAGACCAAGACCGGTCCAAGTCTCGTCTTGGTCTTGCATTTGGGCAACACTAGGTATAATCTATAATTGGAGTTATAACCAGTATACGGAAAATGTATGATAAAATGAACCTCCAAAAATATCTTCGAAAAAGTGAAAATTTTGTCAGTATTTTGAATAATGGACATGCAAATAAAAAATGATTTCTCTCAAAATTATTAGATAGAAATATGTGTTCGGAACGAGAACTATAATCAGAGAGTATTTCGAATAAAACGTGAATCCCTGAATGTTTTGAGATTTCAGTGAATATTTTTATTTACTACTAGCAATCCGCCCTCGCTTCGCTTCGGATTCAGTCGCCTTACGCGCGTAGTTCCCGTTCCCGTGGGAATACCGGGATAAAATATAGCCTATGTTACTCCCTGATATTATAGCTTTCCAATGGTGAAAGAATTTTTAAAATCGGTCCAGTACTTTTTGAGTTTATTCGTTACATACAAACTTACAAATTTTACCTCTTTATAATATTAGTATAGACTAGCAACCCGCCCTCGCTTCGCTTCGGTTTCATTTGCTTTACCCGCGTAGTCCCCGTTCCTGTGGGCAACCCAGGATAAAATATAGCCTATGTTACTTCCTGATGTTATAGCTTTCCATTGGTGAAAGAATTTTTGAAATCGGTTCAGTGGTTTAAGCGTGAAAGCGTAACAAACAAACAAATAAACAAAAAAACTTACTTTCACATTTATAATATTAGTAAGGATATTGTGAAAAATTTTGCTTGATTTTGTGATTTATTTTTATGAATGAGTATTGCACCTTTTTTTTTGGGAGTGGGCTACGGTTAGCGTTCCCGCCGCGCGTCTCCGTCCGGGACGACAGTGGGGCGGCGCGTGGCTCCGTAATCCACCCATAGCACGTCGCCTTCATCGTTGGGCCGATCACCAGAGCCGAGTTCTTGTCTTCAGTGGTCGACCGACGGAATATCCTGAAGGGTACCCTTTCCTCTCGACGTCTCTTTCCCGGACGTCGATCGCTGATCACGCGGTCAGGCTCTCTTCGGATGACGCGCGCTTGCGCCGCCAGAATCGCTGGTGGCGGATCGTGTCGTCGTAGAGGCGCCCTTCGCACACACGAGCCGCCGATGAGTATTGTCCCTGCCGTATTACTCGCCATCGCCATTTAGGCTGGCAGTTGGTAACGCCGAGCGTGTCGATTATATCTATATTCTTCTTCGAAGAGGCCTATTATCATAATCATCTCGGTTAACACATGTCACAATGCTGGCCTCAAACCTTCTCCACAATAGAAGTTATTATACCACGCTGCGCGCTGGTAAGACGCGTTGTGGTTTTATTTCGAGTATATCTTCTACTATAATATTAAACAATATTCAAATGTCATAGAAGATGGTCTCGTAACCAAAGCATTGATCAGCAAGTATCCAATATCTCTTTCATATTCGTGTTAACAGATCTAAAGCTATTCAAACACTATGGACAGGAGCGTGCGTTTTGCAAAATATTTAATATCGCCCGAAGATTTGTGGGAGATAAATGTTCTAGAGGCGAAGGTATTTGTTTGTCAATTATGATACTTGATATTATTAACGTGATGTTTTTGTAAGTTATATAATTTTTCATCACCGTCTATAGACGCGTATGAACACGTGTTTATATTGCTGCCTTCGAGCCATCTTAACAATGGGACGGAATTTGGTCAGGCGGGTTGGCAGGTTTTATTTTGAGTTTTCTTTCTTTTGTATAGATTATCTGCATAATTAAATCTCTTGGTCGCCTTTTACTTTACCTATGGACAAGAGAGATAGAGGTGGTGGTGAATTGTATTCTTACTTAGTTATCTACTACCAGATTACTGATATATTTTTGATGTAAAAGTTTCTATGAGAGGGTGTGACATTTTAATCTACAACCTTCTTGTGTAAGTCAAGGTTCGTGAGAAAATGAGCTCAATTGATTTTTATGTGGCATACTTAATCGTATTCATTACAAATTTTGAAGTGGGTGTGCTGTGTGATAGCGGCTTCGAATACTACCAACCCTTGCTTTGCTCGTGGGTGTCGTAAAAGACGACTAAGAGCCCTAGATTGACCCGGACCAACTCCATCTGGTACCATTTGGGTCAACGATTACATTCCCAAGGAGGGTTGACGTCAGGCAGGCGGCCGGTCATAAAAGTCATTGCTGAAACTTTTTGCAATATGTCAAAACAGATGACATATTGCGTCGACCCCAAGTAATTGGGATAAGAGCAAGATGATGATGATGATGATGAAGTGGGTAGGCTGTGATGAATACGCAAAGGAGCAGTCACTTAAGTTGTTTTCCTCGAACTTGAACACAGCCTCTCTTCGACTTCATAATTTTATATAAATAAATGAATGCTAAACACAATTATCAGTTCATATTAATATAAGACTAGAAAAATTGGAACTACCGCCTACTCGGAACGCGACCACACTGAAAAAGATCCATCCAAAAAACTCTGAGGCATTTTCAAAAGCTGGCTTACTTTATTTTCATCGTCATCGTCACAGTACATATACATCCCACTGTTGGGATATGGCCTCCTCCACTGTGGGAGGGATATTGACCTACTTTACCACGCTGGTCAGACGTGTTGGCATAGGGTTTTATATCGAGTTGTCCTTCTCTTGCATAGATGTTATATGCATATTTAATTCCTTAATCGACTTTAACGACACCTACGGGTAAGAGAGAAGATGGTGAATTGTATTCTTAAAAATATAATTTTACTTAAAACAATTACTAATGTTATAAATGCAAAAGTGAGTAAGTTTGTTTATTTGTTTGTTTGTTACGCTTTCATGTTTAAACTACTGAACCGATTTCAAAAATTCCTTCACCAGTGGAAAGCTATAATATCAGGGAGTAATGAAGGCTATACTTTATCCCGGTATTCCCACGGGAACGACAACTACACGGGTAAGGCGACTGAAACTGAAGTGATGCGATGGCGGGTTGCTAGTGTATATAAAATAATCTTTAACTCTTATTATTCACAACGCTGTGAAATTAAAAAAAAATAACATTGAAACGCGACAAAAAGCCCATAAAAATAATAGTTTTATTTCAAACGTACAATTCTCACGTAACATAAGAAATCATTGAATTGTATTCCTTAAAATATCACCCACTTTAGTGGCCGATTCGTATCTTAACTTGCGATTTTAATCTAAATACCCCTTTGGAGTACCGCGCGCCACTTTCGCGGAACTAAAGACTGTTAAGTTAAAAAAGTTGTAAGGAGTGCAGTCTACCCGGGCCCATAATATGTTTGATATCTTTTAACGTTTTTTTTACTTCATGTAATTTGTATAAACGATGTTCTGTTTCTTGCAGTTAAAGTGTTTTTTTAGTGTGTAACTAATGTTACTGTGTTTGGTTGAAGTTTTAATGTAAGTTTGAATTTTAAATTTAACTTCGAGATGGTTAATAAGAGCAAAATGCTGTTGAAAGTTTTAGCTTATGTTTTGTTAGTTCTGCTGTTCTGTTATAAATACACATCTGGTGACGGTGAGTAAGAATACAATTCACCATCCCCTCTCTTGACCATGGGTGTCGTAAAATACAACTACGGGATACAATATGCATCATCATCATCATCATCATCGCAGCCCACATACGTCCCACTGTTGGGCTCGGTCCTACTCCACAATGGGAGGGAATTTGACCTACTATAACATGCTAGTCAAACATGTTGGTATAGGATTTCATTTCAAGTTTTCCTTCTTTTGCACAGATGTTGTGTGCATATTATATCCCATAGTCGTCTTTTACGACATCCACAGACAAGATAGGGAGCGGTGAATTGTATTCGTACTACGTCACCATACGGAAAATGGTCAATTTGCCTCCTATAGTGGAGGCGACCCAAGCCCAACAGTGGGACGTGTATCGGCTCGAGCCTCCTCTACAATTGGAGGGATATTGACCTACTATAACCTCACTGGTTTGATTTCATTAGCTTTCCTTTTTTTTCATTAATTCATATTTAATCAATTAATAGTTATTTATGACATTCAGGGGCAAGAGAGGGTGGTGAATTGTATGTTTACGCCATCACAGAAAATATGTTTATAAACATATTTATATATCTATATTTTTCACTAGTTGGTGCGTAATTCATCCATCAGGCCATCGAAATCACTTATTGGACATAGGGCTTCCCCAAAGAGGAAAAATGTCATAATTCCCACGTAAAAGAAAGCGGTAGCAACTATGATGTTTTTACTCTATCACCTTACGAATAAGAAAACGTACCATTAATGGAAATACATACTAGATACAACCCAGGACTTAAGGCCTAGAAGCTTAGAATAATAACGTATAGAAGGTAAGTTTGCGCACAAAAAGTGAAGCATTTCAATTGGAGCCTAATGGAGCTTACGCCGTAACCGTTCCGTAATGTACAAGGTCACTGTACTGCACGTATGTACGCAACTCTTAAAAAATAAATAGGTAATTATGACGGTTTGTGCATTCAAATGGCGTCATAACACATTTGAAAAACATAAAAAGTATATTAACATTACTTTTAAAAGTATTCCGACGATTTATTAATAATAAAAACAAAAATATTAATAAAAACAAATTTTTTATTTCATAATTTGTATAGCGGTGTGCGTGTGTACGTGTGTAATCGCTTACACGCATGTAGTATTATTTGCTTCATATTTTTGATAGCTTACGTATGGACACTATCCTTCTATACGTTATTATTCTAAGCCTAGATGACTATTTAAATCAGTAAACCAACTGAAAAATCAAGTTGTATTAAGAAAAAACTGTAACAGAATCTGAACACACGTCGAGGTTTTTTTTATTAAACATCCGGTTTATTTCCTGATTATACGGGTTGGAATATTCAATAAATGCGGGCTGACACTTATCTGACACAATCCTCCCCCTTCCCCCACTGTAGACCTGTCGATACCGTTCAGCTGACATACGCTGACACGAGAGATTGATCCGGCATTGCTCTCAAATATAATGTGGAAATTGTACGGTTATTTCATATAAAAATAGATTTACCTACACATATATTTATTGAACCGTGAGGTGATGGAGTAAGAATACAATTCACCACTCCCTATCTTGCCCGTATGTGTTGTAAAAGACGACATCTTAGCTCATATACGTCCCACTGCTGTACTCGGACAGGTTCATAGAGGCTTTTGTTTCGAGGTTTCCTTATCTTGCATAGATGTTATAAGCGTAATATATCTTTCATTTTACGATATTCACGGGCAAGATAACGAGTGATGAAATGTTTTTTTTTTATTGCCAATGGTGGCAAACGAGCAAACAGTACACCTGATGGTAAATGTTGCTGCCGCTCATGGACCTCGCAAGGCCGCTGCTTACCGCGAAGAAAGTAAAGGGAGTGTGAATGCGTGCAATGATACTAAAAGCATCACCAAAACCCATCACACAAACACCCTCAGAAAGTTGGGCTGTCAGCTCTCTCGCTCACCAAACGAAGCACAGTCACAAATTGCTACTACTCGGACGCCGTTTTCCTGCTCAGTGTGGTACTACCCTGGACGGACCGGCCCGCGGCTGTAGACATACAACTTCCAACAGCGTGGTCCTACCATTATATATACCTATTGTAATCTTAATACGTCACCACACAGAAACTAATGGATTTAATGTGCATATAACATCTTTGCAAGACAAGGAAACCGCGAAATAAAACCCTCAACTAAACTGTGTGACCAGCATCGTAGAACAGGCGAATGCCGCTCTTAGAATGGAGGAGGCTCAAGCCCAGCAGTGGGACATATATCAGCTGAGATAATGACGATGATATTTGTTTGTTTCAAATACGTTCCTTCATCTATCGATTGACTTCTACTATTGGACATAGGCTTCTTCATCATCTTAAGCCATATGCAATGAAATCCTGGTTCTAGTCAAACGGATTGATACAGGAATTTATTAGACTTTCCTTTCTCCATAGATGTTATTTGATATAGTCCTCAATCGACTTTAACGATACTCGCGGCTAATAAAATGGATTGTAAACGTACTTTACTGCATTTGAACTCGGATCTAGTGCCTCGCTTACATTAAAATACAAAATTAATAAAGAGCTGCTTAAATAAAACTCGAAAGACTTTTCAGATTAAAAATTCACATAAACTCTGTGGAATTAGGTCGGTGCAGTAAAACCTTTAAAGAAGTTAAACTCCTAAATGAAGTTGGGATAATTCTGTATTTAAAAGCTTCCATCGGTTAAAATAGCTAAAGCTCTGAATAACTTAGAACTTGGACCATCTTTACATAATGGCTTTAATATTATTTTTATTATGATGATCAATTAGTTTTATGTGGTGAGGGAATAATATTAAATTATACCATCCTAAGTGCAGTGCAGTTTTCCGTGTGGTGACGGAGTAAGAATACAATTCACCACTCCCTATCTTGCCCGTGGATGTTGTAAAAGACGACTATGGCATATAATATGCACATAACATCTGTATAAGAGAAGGCAAACTCTAAATGAAACCCTATACCAACATGTCTGACCAGTATGGTATAGTAGGTCAAATTCCCTCCCATAGTAGAGGAGATCCGAGCCCAACAATGGGACGTATGTAGGCTGCGATGAAGTGCAGTGCAGTGTTTAAGAAAAGAAAACTATAAAGCAACATAGACACTTATAAAATTCCAATATACGAACCTACAGCCACTTACACACGCACAATTACACACACACATCCGCTCTGGCACATGCACATATACACGCACAAGCTCACACACACGTATATACACAAACTCATTGCCTTATTGCCATTAAATATTCTCATGTATATCTTTTTTAATGTAATTTATTGTGACATAAAAGTTTGAAGAATACGACGACTGTATCATAGTTAACACTAGTGTAGTTATCAGCGCATCCTCCAATTACAATTAGCTACTCTCAGATTCCTCACGACTCACATACTTCTAAGTGCTGGGCTCGAGCCTCCTCCACAAAGGGAGGGAATTTAACCTTACTATACCATGCTGCTGACAGGTTGGTATAGGGTTTTATTTCGAGTTTTCCATTTCTTGCATTGATGCTACATGCGTATTATATCCCTTAGTCGTCTTTTACGACATTCACGGGTAAGATAGGGAGTGGTGAATGGTATTCTTACTCCGTCACCACACGGAAAGATTATCTCAGCTAATATAAGTCCCATTACAGGGCTCGAGCCTCCTCTATAATAAAAGAGATAGATCTATTATAGCATGCAAGTTGATTATCTTTAACTGTTCCTTCTCTTGCATAGATATTCTTCATATCATATCCCCTTAGTCATCTTCTACCAAGGCCAAGAAAAGAGAAATTGCTCAAATATATTTCTAATACTTCACACGGAAACCTAACTATAATATAAAGAAAACTATAAAATCAAATGAAAAAAAAATAAGTTATTCTTACAATACATTCTGCTGTCCGCAAATTGTTGTTCTGAATCTGGATGTAATTTGTGTCCATTAATTTTTCTTTCATAAAGGCGTCTGAAATCATCAAAATCATCTTGTACGTTTTTAGATTTTTTTTCTTTCTTTTTAGAAACTTTAATTTAATTTCACTGTATGTAATTCCTTGTAGTGACGGAGTAAGAATGTAATTCACTATCTTCTCTCTTGCCCGTGGGTGTAGTAAGAGAAGATTAAGCGATATAATATGCATATAATTTCTACGCAAGAGAAGGAAAAGTTTACATAAAACCAACACGACTAACCAGCACGGTATAGTAGGTCAATTTCCCTCCCATTATGGAGGAGGTTCCAGTGCAACATCAGAACTTCTGTGGACTGAGATAATGATGATAATGTATCTATGTTCTGGAATTTAGCTATCAGTATCTCACCCGCTTCTATTGAAACTATCGGGTTAAAAATAATCTATTATTAAAAGACAATATTCCCCACTAACAAATAAATACATGTTCTGCGGGAACTTAGCACGTGCGCGTGGTAATCGAACCCATGATGCTTGGCATGGAAGATCGTTAATTAAACGCGAAATTTATATAGGTTTTTTGTAGTTAGCTGTGGTCAAAACACTACCGTATCTCCTCCCCGTTACCATTAAACTAGTCAGTGGGGAGGGGATACCATAGGGATACAGTTACTCTTTTTTTTGGCATCAGTGGTCGGCTTAATAACGAAGGCGACGTGTCACGGGTGGGTCATGGGTCCACGCGCCGTCCCTCTGTTGCCTCGAACGCATCCGGGCAGCTGGAGCGTTGACCATGGCCCAGCCTTAAAAAAAAACTTCAACTACTTTCCCTTCGCATTCCCATTGGGCCGACCACTGGTAACGAGTCCTTGAGGTCCGTGACTAGTCCTCCCTCTCTGGTACCGTTCTTTTCAACGCCCTGGCAGCGCTGTTGGTTACCGCCAGGACATCTAATTTGTGCGCTATAGTAGAATATTTCTTTTAATGCCAATGGTGGTAAACGAGTAAGCAGCACACCTGATAGTAAGAGATACTTTTGCACATGAATATTTGCAATACCAGGGGTGCAGCCAGGCCGTTACCTACCGTAAAGTAAATACAATTCTTAAACCTTGTTTAAAGAAGAACTGTGACATCACAGCACTCGGAAAACACAGCCGCAGGTAGTTCATTCCAGAGCCTGCACGTACGTCGGAGAAATGATCGCTGGAATCGTACTGTTGAAGACCATAATGTTTTTAGATGTAATTCTACTACGGGGTCGAATAGTACATTGGTAAAACGGTCAAACATTTACTCAGAGCAGTCCCCATGAAAGAAGCGGTAGAGTACACAAAGTGACCTAAAGTCTCTCCGTCGCTCCCGTGACTTCATTCTGCCCGTAAGATAGGATCCCCGACGATTCAAACAGCGCGCCTGTGCAGGGAGTCCAATGGATCTAGCTGATACTTGGGCGCGTCTGCCCAGAGATGTGAGTAGTTCATATGAGAACGAACTTGTGTTTTGTATATCACAAAACGCTGTCTGGGTGTGAGGAACCACCCGGCTTTGTTCAGATCGCCTAACTTTTTGCTTGCCAATTTGGCTTTGGTCAATTTACCTCTCATTGCCGAACTGGCTGGGTCCACCCTAACAATAGAACTTATATGGGCTACGACGATGAGAGCAACCTTCTATTATTACTAATAAAACTAATAAAGTTTAAACTTTAAATACAGAAATGTATACGTAAACACTTTAATACCTTTGCATACTGCATATTAAAGAATGTGGAAAATTCTATGCTAGCATTTAATTTTCTGTCTACAGGCATAAACATGTGTAGTGTAGCTGGTGAGAGAATTGTATGTGCATATATTTGCATTAGAAACAAACGGACTGCACTACTATGCAATAAAATACATCCGGCGCATTAATGTAACTAACTTAAAAGCCTTATCATGATGCTAATGGAATTACACGAAGCGAAAAAAAGTTAAAGTCTAACGTGAATTTTTCATTAAAAACAATTTCTCCGGCGAACGCCATTTCTGAGATGGTTGGTAATTAGTGGGCCCAAGTAATTGCCCAAATGAAATCCTCTTGGGTATTGTAAAGGCGTGAGCTCAATGTTACTCAGCAAAAGTTAAATAAATGGCAGCTGAATGTCTTGTCTTTTGAATTTCAACGATTATCGTGAATAATTCCAATGTCGAAGTTTTGATATTTCGACTTTTTTGTTTTACTAAGAGATTTGAATAGGAGCATTTGTTATAATACTAGAATCATGATAAAAGAAAAGATTCTCGAATGTTATAAAATTATCTCTTTGATATTTTTTATTTGCTACTGCTTACAATCTTTCAACTTTTTCTTTTTCAGGAATAACCCACCTATTTCGACAGTTTGAACATTTTCTTGTGTGACTCGAGCAGTTAACCTATCTTAGCATATTCTTAAAATTTTCATTTAAAAGGAGTACTACTACTAACTATTTTAGAAAAGTAGTTATTGAATATGCAAAAAGCGAAACATTTTTATTTGTTGATAATAAACATAATAAAAATATAACAAAAATAATATAAATATGTAAGAGTTGTCTATATTTACGAATCTTTGAATGTGATTTTCACAGACTTCAAATTG
The DNA here is from genome assembly GCA_032191425.1 of Lymantria dispar. Taxonomy (NCBI): domain Eukaryota; kingdom Metazoa; phylum Arthropoda; class Insecta; order Lepidoptera; family Erebidae; genus Lymantria; species Lymantria dispar. Next base: position 33,579,765 of record CM063452.1, read on the forward strand.
TCTTATTGAATTGAAACTTTGCACACTTTTCAAGGACTAACGTTTGTATAATAATTTAATAATTTTATCTCATTATCCTGAGTTGTAATAAAATGGTAATATCTTTATTTATAAGTTAAGTAACTTTGCGAGACTTGAAAAATAATTATAGCTCAATAAATCTCTGATTAGAAAGTAAAAATAAATTAGGGCTTAAAAATAATTAAAAGTTGCCAATTACTCGTACATCCAAGGTGACGTAAAGACGGTGCGCGACCCTATAACTGTATTCTCTGCCCTTGCACCTTTAAAGCACCCACTTGCACCGAATTCCTTGACGTCGGCAGCTAGCCCGAAATTAAAAAGGTTTGGGAAGCTTTACACTATATTGTAATGATATGTTATGTATTTATATAGAGCGTAAATAATAAGATATTGATGGTAAAAAGAACTCTCAGTTTTTTAATTTTGTTTTCTTTTGAGCTAAAATTTTCAATAATATATTACTTACTCTGTATTTACCAGTTACCCCTGTACCTATATGCCAAAAAAATTAATGTTCTTTAGGTAAAATCTGCGTACAATCCATAATAACTATATTACTAAACACAGTTATTACAGAATTTGTTACAATAGAGGAAATACAACCAAAAATGAATTGAAAATCAAATATTTTATAGATAGACGAATGCAGCAATTATTATCATCATCACCACGCACTACTGCTGGGTCGAGTCTCTTCCTCAATAGGTGGGTAATTAACTGACCAAACTGGTTAGACGTGTTGGTATTGGGTTTTATTTCGAGATTTCTTTCTCTCGCAGGGAAAAATAAATACAAGCACAAAATAAAACCTTTTAGCAACTGCACAGAAGGCGTAGTGGTTAAGATATAGACCTACCGCGCCAGTGTCGGGGGTTCAAATCCCTCGCAGGACGACACTTTGTGCAATCCACAAATTGTTTTTCTGAGTCTGGATGTAATTTGTGTCCGTTAATTTATATATTTGTAAAGTCCCTAGAAATTAGTGCTATATATAGCAGGGGAATGTCCCTCCTATTTTGAAGGAGGCTCGAACCCAGCAGTGGGTCGTATATGAACTGTCATGATGGTCATAAAATCGAATAAGGGATGTTAGCAGATGTCATCACTGCAAGAAAAGGCAAATCTCGAACACTCTGCCAAGCTATCCGGTCAGTGTGGCCTGGAGACCACATGTGCCTAACTGAGCAAACATGGGTGAATAAGACGAAATATTGAGTTGACATATACACTTTTATTATTGAAATATTTTGTTTTGAGTAGTTATATATAAAGTTGAAGAGTTTGTTTGCTTGAACGCGTTTATCTCAAGAACTACTGGCCCAAATGAAAGAATTTTTTCAGTGTTAGATAGTCCATTTATCGCGCAAGGCTATAGCCTTGTGTGATGTATACAACATATATAGCCTATAGGCCATATAATATCACGCTAAGACCAATAGGAGCGGAGTACCAATGAAGAGTATTTAAAAATCGGGTATTGCGCTCATGTGTGACAGAATTATATTATTTAAAAATATTTTCAGCATCAACGAAAACAGAGGGAGAGTACACCGTCCAGGGAGAGCACACCGTCCTGCCACCATTGCAGTTGCAACGAGGACACGGCGCAGCACACGCTCGAGGAGTGTACTGCGTGGGAGGGGGAGCGCCATGAACTCGTCGCGATTATCGGTGCCGACCTGGCGCTGCCGACCATCGCCAGGGAGATGCTCGTCAGTGTCAGGAACTGGGATGCGGTCACCGCCTTCTGTGAGGCCGTTATCTCACGGAAGGAGGCGGCGGATCGTGTGCGAGTAGAGCTCCTATTCGGCGACACGTTCCGCCGCCAGCGACTCGGGCGGCGCAGGTGCGAGTATCTGCGCCTAATGCCGCCCTAGCCGAGGCCGCGGGTGATCGGACCGGGGAATTGTCCGTCACCCGCAGAGGGCTGACCGCGCGACGGCGACCGACGTCCCAGGACGTCGAGAGGTGAGGTTCCCGAAGGGGTATTCCGTCGGGCCGACCACTGACGACAAGTCACATCTGCTCCGGTGGTCGGCCCAACAACGAGGTAACGTGGGTACGGGTGGGTTATGGGCCCGCGGGCCATCCTTTCATCGCCCCGGACGGACTGGACCGAGCGTGCGCTTACCATAGCCCACCCATAAAAAAAAAGCATCAACAATCATCAACTAAAACAAAGTCACGGGTAAAGTAAGCGTATCCCAAAGTAATTATTCCATGTAAACGAAGGTGCGGGCAGAAGCTAGTATAATATACAATTTGGTTTTGATCTGAGAGAGTTTCTTTAGACAAATTGTGTCCACGTGCAGTATGGCTCAAGCCTTACCCTCGTTCCTTCAGGCGTCGCGCTTCAGTTAACCTATTTACGTTGTTATCCGTGTAATGATGGCAATGCCTTTATTTTTTTACAAGCGAGTATAAAACCGTTTCAATCTTAAGAAGAATTTTTATAAACATATAGTTTATAAAATGTTTCACAATTTGCTTTTTTATATTTTACTGGAAATGTAAATATATATATATCTATTATCTATAGAATTACAGAACAATAAAAGGTTTCGGTTATAGCGGTTGCCTATTATGAGATATTAAATGCATTTCTTGTTATAAGTGTCAATTTTCAATTCCTAAAATAATCTCTTAATTTTTTTTTATTGCTAACAGTGGCAAACGACAAACAGTACACCTGATGGTAAGTGTTGCTACCGCTCAAGGACCTTTGCTAGGCCGCTGCCTACCATGAATATAGTGAAGGGAGTGTGAATGCGTGCAATAAGGTTCAGTGCAACTAAAGTCAGCACCAAAACACACCACACACAAACACCTTCAGAGAGTTGGGCTTCCGGCTCTCTCGCTCACCGAACGAAGCACATTATCAAGTTGCTACTACTGTGACGTGGATTTACTGTTCAGTGCGTCTACCCCGGACGGACCGGCCCGCGGCTGTAGACAGACAACTGTCAACAGTGTATCTTACCACTATGGATATATAATAATGGATTAGTAAAAAGATTCTCTATGTGGTGACAGAGTAAGAAAACAATTTACTACTAAGGAATCGTCAAGCAATAGGTACAAGTGGTCGGCTCAATACGACGATGGCGATGGGGAGGCTCCTATAACCTACCGTATATGAGTGTGGTGACGGTGTAAGAATACAATTTTCCACAGCCTATCTTGGCCATGGTGTCGTGAAAGACGACTAAGAGTAAAATATGCAGATAACATCTATGCAAGAGAAGATTCGAAAGAAAAGCTTTTTTTTTTGGGGTGGGTTGCGGTCGGCGCACTCCTCGCACCACTCCGTCCGGGACGATAGAGGGGCGTAAGCACGCACACTCGCAACCCACCTGCGCGGCACGTCGCCTTTGTCTTTGGGCCGACCACCGTAGCAGGGTAACTTGACGTCAGTGGTCGAACCGACGGAATGCCCCCCTATTTGGGGTACCCTCCTATCAACCGACGTCCCCCCCTCGGGGAGGACGTCGGTTTTTCCTCACGCGGTCGGCCCCTCAGCGGGTGACGGACTAATTCCCCGGTCACGTCATCCGCGGCCTCGGCTAGGGCGGCATGAGGCGTAGGTAATCGCGCCTACACCGCCCCAGTCGCCGGCGGCGGATCGCCTCATGGAGGCTGCGCTCCTCGCGCGCGCGATCCGCCTCCTCCTTCCGCGAGACTACTGCTTTGCAGAATCGAAATAAAAGCCTACAGCAACATGACTCATAGCATGGTATATCAGATCAATTTCCCTCTTATTGAGTCTTATTGACATATATGAGACGAGATCATGATGAAGGATAAATTATTAATTCAATTACAAATCAAACAAAAGTTTGACATCAACATATAATCCCCTATTCTACCCTTAGAGGATGAAAGAACGTGTTAAGAATATAAATTTTTGGTGTACGTGTGTATGTCACTGAACTCCTCCTAAACGGCTGGACGGATGTTGTTGAAATTATTTGTGTGTGTTCAAAAAGATTCGAGAATGGTTTAGATTCACAATTGAACCCGGTTGGTGGTGCTGCGATCGATTTCTTGAAGCTTTTTTAGATTTGAACAGAACAACGTCTGTTGGGTCAGCTAGTATATTATATATCGAATTCGTAAAAAACCGGTTAAGGAAGCCACCTAGAAACATTGCCAATAGCACTATCCTGGATACCGTAATCAAATTTCCCTTTGCAGGGAGGCATGTGTCCACTTCTTGTATGTACTTAAGAGGGTAAAGCCAGCAACATAGATTGATACTCTCCTCGTGTGTTGGGTTCGATTCCTACACAGGATAATATTTTGTGCGATCTACATGTATGTGTTCTCAGTATTGGCGAATATTATGTCCATTAACTACATGTTTGTAAAGTCCTCTGCAATATAAGGATAATGCCGGTAATGCAGCGTGTTGTGTCTATTGTTGGCGAATGAAAACCTTAACTCATACCTCTAATCTGGTAGGGAGCCGGATAATTTTTACTAATTCGTACTAATATTGCACCAAATAAAGCCAAAGAATTTATACAATTTCACTGAAATAAAACAGAATAACACTCAAAACTTCAAATTAATAATATTTTAATATAATAAGAGCATTGAGGAAATACGTATATATCGTTATAATATAAAACGCCACTGAAATACTTACAAAAGTTACCGGCGCGGCGGCGCCACAAAAGACTGTCCTGAAGTTATTAATCATGTCGTCTTAAAGTGTACCCATTTGAAATACAACCCACCTGAGAAGCAGAAGACGAATATGTCGACATTAGAATACTGAAACATTTATATTAAGGAAAACTACCCTTATATTTCATTGAAAATTTCAGAGTCTAAAGATTGGCTCACATTCAACATCTTCTAGGGTTGCTGTATTACTATACATTTTATAGTAAATAAAACACTTTTGAAAGTAAATACTTCTTTAAAAAATTTGATATTTCTGAATTAATCATCATCATCGCAACCCACATACGTCCCACTGTTGGGCTCGGGCCTCCTCCATAATGGAAGGGAATTTGACCTACTTTACGATGCTGGTTTTTTTTTTATTGCCGATGGTGACAAACGAGCAGGCAGCACACCTGATGGTAAGTGATACTGCCGCACATGGACCTTTGCAATACCAGGGGCACAGCCAGGCCGTTGCCTACCGTGAAGTAAATACTCTTCTTAAACCTCGTTTAAAGAAGGACATGTCATAATGCTCGGGAAACACAGCAGCAGGTAGTTCATTCCAGAGCCTGCACGTACGTGGGAGAAATGATCGCATGTAAATAAAAAAAAAAATACCGACATGTCGGTCAAACATGTCGGTATTTTTTTATTTATTTTTTTTTTTTTTATTATGGGTGGGCTATGGTAAGCGCACGCGCGGTCCAGTCCGTCCGGGGCGATGAAAGGACGGCGCGCGGGCCCATAACCCACCCGTACCCAGGTCACCTCGTTGTTGGGCCGACCACCGGAGCAGATGTGACTTGTCGTCAGTGGTCGTATAGGGTTTCATTTCGAGTTTTCCTTCTCTTGCACAGATATTATGTGCATATTATATTCCTTAGTTGTCTTTCACGACATCCACAGGCAAATTAGGGAGTGGTGAATTGTATTCTTACTCCGTCACCACACGGGAAATTGAATTAATGAAATGTAAAAATTACTAATCTGACTGATCACCACATCATCTCAACTCATATACGTTTCGCTCTTGGGCTCAGGCCTCCTTCACTATGGGAGGGAAATTGACTTACTATACCACCCTAGTCCACGCTAGTCTGACGTGTTGGTATAGGGTTTTGTTTCGAGTTTTCCTTCTCTTGCACTGTATTATCTGACTGATGTATTATCTGAGTAGTGCAATATAGTAGGTCAATTGTCCTCCCATTGTGGAGGAGGCCCGAGGCTAATAATAGGACTTGTATGGGCTGAGGTAAAGATGATGGGCAAAAAACCGGGTGGTGAATTGTATTCTTACTTTGTAACCACACGGGGATTACTATTGCTATGTAAGATTAATTATTACAAATTACAAAGTGTCGTTTCTGTAGATATCATATTAAGTTGTCTTCCATTAAAGTTCCAAGAAGCGCTCCCTCAGGATTGAGTCATTCGTTAAAATCTAACTTAGATTCGCAGCATTATAATTTGATTTCATTTAACGTTCCAACAATGTCCCGTAATTGTTGGATTTAGTATTTTAATTACAGACCATAATCCAAATAGGGCTTGAAATGTTCTAACAAATTGTTTCCATAATAGATTTGGTCGAAAACGGTGTTCGGTTTGGATACTAACATAAATAAACTTTATTTTTATCATCGGGTTTAAAATTATATTGACTTGCTTAGAGCTTATTAACTTTTATAGTGCAATTTATTGGTAATAAATATATAAGGCGGCGGCAGATATGCGGGGTGACACGTTCTGAAATGTGATATTAGCAATACTAATGTTAAAAATTGATAATTTCACATACATGTATATAGTCTCTAACGAGGAAATATAATTAAAATATCTGTAGTTTCTATACTGCACTTAAAATCAAGCTGTATGTCCACATCTATCTAATTCATTACAACGTCACAGTCACCTGCACTGTAGAGAAATTTCTACAAACACCATTCTGCAAATTTCTGCAGGAGCGCCTCCCGGCCGCAGCCGCTTCCAACATTTGCATCTCATTTGGAATGCAACCACTTTGTGTACTACGTAAATAATGAGTGGATGTGGTAATTTATGACCCGTTGCCCTTTTCTTGCTATAGTTTTGGAAATGGAATATGTTGAAGCCCCAAACGGCATTGGAATCTGCTGGACAAATTGTCTGGATATGAATTTGGACACTGCTGAATGTTTTACAAAACACTTATTCCGAAATTTAATATGGCGAAAACTTATGCCGTTAGAGTTTTGAGCACAAGCCTTCTTTAAATGAGAGTAAATGACCAAGTTCACTAAATTGGCCAGACGGGATGGTATAGAATTTTATTTGAAGATTTACTTAGTGATATTATGTATTTACATATATTAATAGATTTATAGGATATCTCCGAGAAAAGAACATCTGCATTCTTACCAAAGGGTGAATTTAGACTTTTATAGAATTGCTTGGTTTTTAGCTTTAAGCAGTTGCTATCGAGTTTTAGTTCGAGTAAGTTTACTCTTCTAGCAATATTTCTTGTTACGTACTTTTGTCATCTCAAATAAGCAAAAATACAATATTTATTTTTCTTCATAGTTATTAATTTTTTTTTATTTGATTCATTTCCGAAGAGATTTGAACCTAATAAGCTAAATCGTATTTCGAAAGAAAACGTAAGATTTTCCAATACCATATTATTTGTAGACTGATTATTAAAAAAAAAAAATTCTATTCAGAAATTTTCGATTTAGTTTTCTATAGAAAACACGTAGATATACACTTAAAAGGAAATAAAATTTACAAAATCATTCCCTAGCTATATATTCACGAACAAATAAGGTTAACAAGCCAAAACTCAACACAGTATAGTGAGCACAAAGTATGAATAGAACGGAATAACAATAGAAACAAATTAAGTACCGCATCCATGAAACGGAAGCTCGTTAAATCCATTATACGTTTGGGTCGAGATTTTGCAAGCAATTTCCGCCTTAGCGACGAATGCAAATACGAATGAAATGTGTTATTTATCGCGTGAATTACAACTCGTGGTGTTAACTACTAGTGGATGCCTTTGAGTTCACATTTGCATAGCCGAATTATGGATACCGCATAGCTTTATAATGTAACTATTATGGTGCGGCCAAGCAAGAGTGTGCTTAGTGTTTTTGGCAAGGCTTCGTACGTTTAGTGGATTAAACTGGGGGCGACTTACAAGATTGATGACACTTTCGAGTATTTGAAATTTAAATTCCGTTTTGAATTATTTCAATATTTTGTTGTATTTTGTACCCCAATTTGTAATATTTTAAATAATATCGTTATTAATCGTTGCAACTTTTTGTTGAATCATTACACCATAAGACATGGTCTTGAAAAATTAAGCATTCTAGTGAGTTTACTACAACTCTGTAGATATTAGGGAATAATACATAGTCATGACTTTTCCCTGCGATACTACAAAGTGAAGATTGATTGATGAAGAATTTCATTTCAATTTTGTATTCTGTTGGCAAAATTAGAGATTATTTTGAAATTTTGGATATGAAATAATTGAAATTATTTTTAATTCGAAAACGGGCAATGTCATTAATTAACTGTAAAACGGTTGCAACTTATTACTTAATTCTGCTAAATCATAGCTAATATTTTATATTTAAGCTCTATACATGCACTATTTTACCCTTGAATTAATTTTTCATCATTTTACATCATCTTCATTTCAGCTCAAATATGGCCTACTAGTAGGCTCAAGCCCCCTCCAATATAAAAGAGAAAATTGGCTTACTATACTATGCTGCTCAGACGTGTTGATATAAGTTTTATTTCGAGTTTTTTTCTCTTTCAGAGATGTTATGTCCATCTTTTATCCCATTTTTTTTTGCGGATGGGTTACGGTCGGCGCGCTCCTCGCACCACTCTGTCCGGGGTGACAGAGGGGCGTAAGCACGCACACTGGTAACCCACCCATGACACGTCGACTTCGTCGTTGGGCCGACCAACGGAGCAGGGTGATTTAACGTCAGTGGTTGGCCCGACGGAATACCCCCAGGGAGTACCCTCTCCCGTAGACGTCACTACTGGGACGCCGATCGCCGTCGCGAGGCTAACCTCTCCGCATCTTTTATCCCTTAGTCATCTTTTACGCGACACCTACGGACAAGATAGGGGATGGTGAATTGTACACTTACTCCATCATCACACGGGCAAACTTCATCTATACCAATAAATAAAATTGGAGTGTCTGTTTGTAATGTCAAAATAATAGGCTTTTTTCATGCTCACACGGTTATTTGTACGACACCTATGCCTAAAATAGCAATTAAAAAATTTTTGTCTGTCTGTCTGTTTGTTCCGGGTAATCTTCAAAACGGCTGGACCGATTTCAAAAATTCTTTCACCAATGGAAGACTAAAATATCAGGGCATAAACTAGGCTATATTTTATCCCGGTATTCCCAAGGGAACGGGAACTACGCGGGTAAAACGGCTAAAACCGAAGCGAAGCGAGGGCGGGTTGCTAGTCACTTATAAAATTCATCTTAACTAAATAAATTCAAACTACACATTGGGATGAAAGATCGTTAGTTCCTCTCATCATTCATAAATCCGTCAATATCTAAAATAATCTTAAAATATTTTACATAGAATATAATATCTCCCTTCATTGAAGTTAATCTTTAACCTTAGATATTTTACACTTACAATAACCCACACATACAAAGTTTAAACCATCGTCTTAACCATGTCCGACCCTAGGGACGACCATTTTACCTAATTAGGCCAAGTGGCGCGGAAAATTACAGTCAGATGGGGTCCGCTTGACCGTAATTGGTGAAGGGTTCCCGATTGATGTCCACCGCGAGGGTCTAGAGGTGTCGGATGAAATCTTTGATGGATATTTTTGAGGTTTAACTAGGATGTAGGACTTTATAACTATACTAGTTCTCACCGCAGTTTTGCTACTATATATTACATATAAATTTTTATTGTAAATAAAACTAGTTTTACGGATTTTATTGCGTTTGTATGAACCCTTCGAACCCTTTACAGCATTCATGGTAGTCCGTCTATGGTGTCCGGCTCATGGTAGTTCGAATAGTCTGCCCTTGACCATGAATGCTGTAAAGTGTTCGAAACGTCGGGCAACCATAAATCAAATCCAAATGCTATATAATCTGTAAAAGTAGTTTTATTTACTACTAACAACCCGCCTTAACTTCGCTTCTATCAGTCGTCTTTCCTGCGTAGTTTCCGTTCCCGTGGGAATACCGGGATAAAATATAGCTTAATTTACTCCCTGATATTATAGCTTTCCATTGGTGAAGGAATTTTTGAAATCGGTTCAGGCGTTTTGAAGATTACCCGGAACAAACAGACGGACAGACAAAAAAAAAATATAAAATGATTTTTAGGCATATGTATAGTGCAAATATATATGAGCATGAAAAAAGTCTAATATTTTGACATTACAAACAGACACTCCAATTTTATTTATTGGTATAGATGTGTAGTACTCACGTAAACATCAGATATCATTACATTTTTTTATTTTTTTTAAATTAAAATATGTACTGTGAAGTAGGAGCACATATATTTAGTCGAACCCAAGTAATCTGATTTACCGCGTGGTGACGGAATAAGAATACAATCCACCACATCCTCTTTTGCTCGTAAAAGATGACTAAGGGATTATTAATATTATATTTGATAAATTTTGTATCTTCACCGTTTGTAACATATTATGGTGTTGGTCATGCTCACAGAAGGATCTACTTGTGGTAGCTGCGTGGAGCGGGTCTCTCCCTTCCCTCGATAGTGGTTGACGGGAGTGATGGCTGCTCTAGTAGTTAACTCGTGATCGGGTGCTTGTGGGATCTGGTCCAGCCATAATCGTTTAAATTATGTTAAGTATCTTGCGGTTCGAAGGGCTACACTGTAGCTAGTTCTTACAAAACATGTACACAATTGCATATCTAGTAAGAAAAAAATAATAATAATTAAAAATAATAGACAAGCCCGCTGAGTTTCTTGCCGGATCTTCTCAGTAGCGATCGCGTTCCGATCCGGTGGTAGTATATTTTTTTTAAGAAATTGTAAACCTGACAATATGTAAGTGCCCTCTCGTGGTTTATGCATAATAAATGATTTGAATTTGAATATATTATATAGATTATTAATATGCACGTAACACCTATGCAAGAGAAGGAAAAAGAACCCTATACCAACACGTCTGACCAGCGTAGCATAAGTCAATTTCCCTCCCATTGTGGAGGAGGCTGGAGTGTGACGTGACATGTATGAGCAAAAATGATGATAACTGAATAACACACTGAAATATGTTATTATATGAACAAAAAATCACATAAGTATACACTTTCTTGTGATATATATTTAATGTCAGTAGAGAGTATTTCATTTGTCATATTATCGCGGGGCGCCCCACGGGTGGAATGATTTAGTGCCGCGAAAGTTTCTATGGGGAGATTAGTTACTTTTTATGGTCCCTTCCGTGGCCGTATCCGTTTATGGACTGAATCGCTGTGTTAATTTGGTAATAAAGAAACCTTGTGTGATTTTTGACGCTATCGAGCGTGTTTTAGTGTGATAAATCATTTGACCCAGTTAGAAAATAGTTTTTGGAATATTATGGCAAACTATTATAAATGTTATTATAAAAAATATGCTTTAAGTTATTTTTGGAATTTTCATGTTTTGTAATCTTACTTAAACAGGCGTTTTACCTATCTCAATGTCAGGTTTAAAACTTGATTTGGACAAAATATGTTAGTAAAATTTTTACTCTTACTTTCAATAGCACTTTATGGTAGCGATTACGAAAACTACCAACCCTTTTTTATTATTTATTTAAAAGACAACAATCTCAAATCTTTCAGGCTTTCTCATAAATCTCAAGTAACCGGGCTAACATCAGCACAATGTGTACCCATAACTGGCTTCGCTACCTTTCCCTAATTCTTTACCATACCAATGACATTATAAAATCGCGACTTTAGTTAAAAACTTTAGTTTTTTTTAAAGATAAACACCCTGCACTAAGAAAATACTCCTTGTGTTGCGGGGGACTTTACAAACATAATTAACGGACTCAAATTACATTCAGACTCAAAACAACAATTTGTGGAACGCACAAAGTGTAGTACTGCGTGAGATTCGAACCCCCGACACTTAACCACTTCCCCATCTGTGCACTCATCTTGTACTACTCATGTTTGCCGCTTTACGTTCTGGGCCATTTTGAAGCTGTTTAGTCCAACAATTACATACCCAAGTAAGCTAAACGTCTTGCAGGAGACTTATCAAAAAACTACAAATGATAATCTTTTTAATATGTATTATGGAAAATTAGTATATTGTGTCGACCTCAAGTAATTGTGATCGTATCACTATACACTACACTATATAAACTGATTATAACTTTGATGTTCTAAATAGAATGAATAAAGTGACTTTTTTTTAGGAGGGTGGGCCATGTCGTCTGGGGCGACGGAGGGGCGGCGTGCGGCCCCATGTCCCACCCGTAGCCAGGTCGCCTTCGTCGTTGGACCCACCATCGGAGCAGGGTGACTTGTCGTTAGTAGTTGGCCCGACGGAATACCCCGGTCGCGGGATACCCTCTCCTCAAATAAAGTGACTCTGAAACATGGTCTGGTATTAGAAGCATTACTTGGTGCTTATCACGTGGAAATGAAACTTGCTAATATAGTTCTTCATCATCATCACACATTATCACAGATCATACACGTCCCACTGCTGGGCTCGAGCCTCCTCCAAAATATAAGAGAAATTGACATACTATACCACGTTGGTTACATGGGTTGGTATAGAGTTTTATTTCGAGTTTTCCTTTTCTTACATAGGTGTTATATGTATATTTAATCCCTTAGTCGTCTTTTACGACACCCACGGGCAAATGGCGAATTGTGTTCTTACTCTGTCACCATACGGAAAAAAGTACATAAATTATATTCTAATATTTTTAAAAGAGCTAATCTTGTATATTTATCTATATTGAGAATGTCAGAAACAACTGCTTCGATTTCCATGAAATTTGATATACGAGAGGCTATAAGGGCGATAAATCAATCTAGAAAACTTTTATTTATAGAAAAATCTCATTTTAACAGTATCTGCAGTTAATATAAAAAAAAAATAATATATGAAAATAAATTTAGGCATAGCCATCGCGGGTTTAAAACTAGCTCAATTGAATAATCGAGCAACCCGTGAGTCAAGAGAGCCTGGTTGTCTGTATTCAAGTTTCTTTTTTGTGAGAAATACTATTATTATTCAATACCTTTGACTAATCTCACAAAATAGAACACAATTTACAAAAATAGAAGTACCGACCTACGTTCTATCATCTGGGTACTTACTGTTACAGTTATAGACGTATATACATAGGGCTAAAGTTATAAATCATCATCTCGGTTCATAAACGTCCCACTGCTGGGCTTGAGCCTCCTCCATAACAGAAGGGATATTAACCTACTATACCACGCTGGTCAGACATATTGGTATATGGTTTTGTTTCGAGTTTTCCTTCTCTTACATAGATGTTATATACGTATTTTATCCCTTAGTCGTCTTTTACGATACTCCCAGGCAGGGAGTAAGAATACAATTCACCACACCCTGGTGAATTGTATTCTTACTCCGTCACCACACAGACAGCTACTATATACCACGCTGTTACCACCGGTTGGTATAAAGTTTAAATTCGAATTTTCCTTCTCATGCCCAGTACACGTTGTACGCATGTTAGGGCAAAGCAAGATAGGGAGTGGTGAATTGTATTATTACTCACTCATCATATCGATAACAGTTATAAATATCATCATCTCATCATCATCTCAGCCTATATATGTTCCACTGTTGGGCTCGGGCCTCCTCCACAATGGAATGGTACTTGACCTACTATACCACGCTGGTCAGACGTGTTGGTATAGGGTTTTATTTCGAGTTTTCCTTCTCTCGCATAGATGATATATGCGTTTTATATCCCTTAGTCGTCTTGTACGATCACCCACGAGTAAGAGGTGGTGAATTGTATTCTTACTTCGTCACCACACGGATATAGATATAAATATACTTGTAATAATATAAGAAAATAGAAATAGAAGAATATGATCACATTACAATATAATTATTAAAAGCCAGTAGCAATATCTGTGGCAATATCCTAAAAATGAATCAGACCACGCCTTGCCGGAGCCAGGGCGAAGGGAAAAATTGGAAATCAATCTATTTCTATAAGCAGGCGTCGCCGAAGTATCCATTAACATAATGTGATGGAGACCCAATACTATAATCAGATATCTAAGACCTTCAGTGTTATGTTATATATATATATATGTATATATGTATGTATGTATGTATATTTTTATTACACACGAATACGGGACGCGTTCCGTTTCCTAAGTGGTGCGAGTGTTTTTCTTTGAATTTATTGTATAGCGTTTGATATGGCTTTATGAATTTCATTGTTGGTAATAAAAATGGGTAGGAATTTCTTTTTTATTTATGAAAACTTGATATTAATCTACCTTATAGTAAAACATAAATTTTGTGTGATAAATATATTCTGTGAATTATTTATAAACTAATATTTATCTATTTTTCTTTTGCTCCTCTAGTAACAGGACTTCGTTGGTAATAGTTTCAGATTAGATTATTGTGAACTGGCTTGTCTGAAGTAGTAATATATTCTCAAAAGAAAATGGGCGCCCGAGTTCAGTTATTCGATCGGTGAACGAGAGAGCCGAAGGTCCCAATCTTTGCGATAGACAGTAAACCTGGTTGTGGCCAGTACCAGTATATTTCAGGGAGCCATGAGCAGTAATTACCAGTTACCATTAGATAAATGCTTTAGCCGTCTGACGGCAAAGGTAATAAGAAAAACCAAATGATCACACTTTTGCATTCCCTATTTTGTGTAGTGGTGAAGAGGAGCACAATTTTTTCAAAGCAGCCCTCTTGAGACGGAAGTGAATAACATCACGAGAAGGAAAACTCGAAATATTGATGTCACGTTTTTGGGCCCGCTCATATGCCGTCCTTTCCGTCCGGGTCGATGCAAGGGTGCCGCTCTACAACCCGCCGTATTCCCTTCCCTTCGTCATTGGGACTGGTACTATCTTTTTTTTGTGGCAGGCTGGTGCCTGTCGCACACCGTCTGTCCCGTATGCGGTGGCGAGAGGGTGGAGCGTGACCCCACAACTCACCCTATTCCTTCGCCTTCGCCATTGGGCTGACCTCTGGTGCCGAATCCTTAATCAGCTCAGATCAGCTCCTCTGCGGGTGACCTACAATTCCCCGGTCCAGTCACTCGAACTGGTGCTACCTTATATGGATTTTGTGACTTTCTGGTCATGTAAGATGTGACATCGCAATGTATTCTTAATGAAACGTTTACTTTTTTTGTTTATTTTTGGGAGAGTTTATGCCCAAACCCTCCGGATGGGCGCAAACGTCATAACCTGCCGTATGTACTTCCTTGTTACGAGTTGGTTAGGTTTGAGCTTATTCTTCAATAAGGGGGAAAGTAATTTACTACACTATTCTGATCAGAGAGCTATGGTTCGAGCTTTCTTCTCTTGCATAGATATTATTTGAATAACATATCTCTTAAACGTCTTACGATACCACCATTCTGACTCAATGACGCATGAAATAATATAGGTAATGAATTTGTAATAAACTTTTCACACAATCCTTTGATCCCGTATGAGTTTATTAATTAATATTACGTATATGTTGTTAAGTTATATTATTTTGTAAAATGATAATGTAATTGTACGAGTGATGTTAACATTATGTTTGCGAATCGACGTGAAATAATCTTAACTAATTACCAAGTATAATTATTCACGTGAAACTAATAGTATTTATGTTACTAGCGCGTAAGGCTGAGATATTGTTTTACTGAAGTTTCAAGAACTAACGGAACGGCAAAAATTTCAGTGCGTTTAAAAATATTTTATTGAAGTTCTATTTCCTTGGCGCGTTAGGGAAAAATAATGACAGTAATTTCCGTCACGGCAAACCGACACCCTAAAGTTAGATAGTCAACATTCAACAAGTATCAACTAGATAATGCGTTATAATAAAACTTTTAATGTTTTATAAATCATGTTTCGATGTATACTACATTTTTTTTTCTAGCAGCATCTACACTTTTCATAAATAGTATCATAATCATCATTAGTTCTTATACGTTCTCCTGTTGGACTCGAGTCTCTTTCATAATAGGAGACAAATTTACCTATGTACCAAACTGGTCAGATGAATTGATGTAGATGTAATATTCATATTTAATCCTTTAGTTTTTTTACGACGCTCATGGATAAGACAAAGGATGGTGAATTGTATTCTTACTCTGTCACCACACGGAGACATAAATTGTATAATTAATAAAAAAAATCTTCACGGTGACTAAGAATACAAATCATCACCCCCTTGACCATGAGTAGCCGTAAAAGACGACTAAACATGCAAACTAATAAAACTTTTACGATTTTTTTCTTCTCTGCATATATGTTGTATGCATATTTTATGAAAGAAAGAAAGAAAGAAAAATAGTTTATTTCTCCCTCGTAGGGGATACATATTTACCGACGTCCTCCCCGAGGGGGGGACGTCGGTCGATGGGAGGGTACCCCAATAGGGGGTATTCCGTCGGGCCGACCACTGATGTCAAGTAACCCTGCTCCAGTGGTCGGCCCAACGACGAAGGCGACGTGGTTTTCGGGTGGGTTGCGGGAGTTGCGTGCTTAAGCCCCTCTGTCGCCCCGGACGGAGTGGTGCGGAGGCGCGCCGACCGCAGCCCACCCACAAAAAAAAAAAAAAAGGGTATACATATTTGTATAACTTAGTTTATATTTTGGATAGGTGTAAGAGCTAGGATTTCACTCGCAAGCAAGTAAAAAGATCGCTACTCAGCTTAATGTTATGGTAAAACAACAACGCTGTTTTTCAGTAGCGGCCTGTTGTGTGATTTGCTTGTGAGCAAACTCAACGCAAACTACTTATTTATAACATATTTACGTTTGAAGAATAAAACTAAAGATAGTGTATGTTTTAGTAACACTTACAAACAATAATAAAAATTTACAATAGCACTAAAATCTTAAATTATATCCCCTAATCGTCTTTGGCAATACCAACAGAGTGCTTAATTGTATTTTTACTCAGTCTCAGTATATTAATAAAGATATGTACAATTATATATATCATGTATAACATAATATATCACAAAGGATTTAATCAAGCCGATCCCTAAGGTTGACTGTTGGCCTGAGCCCTTCGGTTCAGAGCCCGTCGGCCGGCGACGATTAACTAATGAAATTGTAATTGTGATTTAAGGTACGGCTTAGTCCACAGGGCGGGCGTTACATGGAACTTTGTCAAGGGTATTACATTGTGGTTGGACTACTCGACTAACTGATTTCACTTGATCTGTTGAACATAAAATTATTTATAGATTTGTTAATTTTTATTATTAAAAATTGTCCGTGTGGTGACGGAGTAAGAATACAATTACCACTCCCTATCTTGTCCGTGTAGGTGTTGTAAAAGATGACTAAGGGATTATAATATAGATATAACATCTATGCCAGAGAAGGAAAACTCGAAATAAAACTGAAGGCGACGCCCAGGGGTTTCACCACTGCACAGCGGTTACGTAATTACTGTTGGCGCCAAAACAGTACTGATGTGTTGCGATGAAACTGGTTTATTTATGTATATATGGACTATTGATATGAGAGTAACAACACAGGTAATTTATAAGGGACTAATTAACAACTAATATGTGAATAACAATAAAAACAGATTACAATTTAGACCTTTCTTTTTTTTTTTTAGAAGTGGGTTACGGTCGGCGCACTCCTCGCACCAGTCCGGCCGGGGTGACAGAGGGGCGTAAGCACCCACCCCCGTAAGCCACTCGTATAGCAACTCGCCTTCGTCGTTGGGCCAACCACCGGAATTTAGACCTAAGGCTCGTATCTAGACCTATTTGTGCTGTAGATTTCGAGAGAGTGAAGAAGAGGGCACGCTAGTCGCAGAGGTGCGAGCGCAGGAGCACGCGAAAACTTCTCCCCGCGCGCCTAATTACCCTGCGCGCAGCTGCATAGCAACAATCGAATACCTATTATTTACAATTTTTGAATACATATTTTATTTTGAATTATTAGCGTCGCTTATAAAAACCCTATATGAACCCGCCCGACCAGCGTGGTATAATAGGTTACTGTCACTCCTAATGTCACGTTCATGTCACGCCAACTATAATAGCTAAATCGCTTGTCAAACATAACACGGAGGGATAAACATTGGTTGTGTGATGGATTATAGGATAGAAGTATACATCTCTATTACCCATAAGTCTTATAAAGTATCACCGGGCATATGGACAGAAGCATTCTACCGGGAAACTAGTAAAGTTGAACAGCATTATCCATTGGCATTATCCTTGAAATTAGTCGTAGTGACACCTACCGGTTCCACTCATTAATCTAAACCATTTT
Source organism: Lymantria dispar (assembly GCA_032191425.1). Taxonomy (NCBI): domain Eukaryota; kingdom Metazoa; phylum Arthropoda; class Insecta; order Lepidoptera; family Erebidae; genus Lymantria; species Lymantria dispar. The sequence goes on from CM063452.1 coordinate 33,597,976, forward strand.
CATACCCATTGGAAGTCACAAGAAAAAAAAATCATCAAAATCGGCCCAATCACAAACACACGAACAGAAGATTTGCACATATATAAAGATTGATATAAGAATTAGCACGCTGAAGTGGCAATGGGCAGGCCACATCGCTCACCAAACCAATAACCACTGGGGAATAAAGGTTCTCGAGAGGCGACCACGTATCGAACGACGCAGTGTAGGACGCCCCACCACCAGGTGGACCAACGACCTGGTGAAAGTTGCTGGGTGTCGTTGGATGCAGGCGGCATAGGACCACACTTTGTGGCGTAACATGAGGGAGGTCTACGTCCAGCAATGAACGACGATAATCTGAAATGATGATGATACCAACCGTTGATGAACTATTATCTTACCTATCGGAATAGCCACAAAATTAATCAAAATCAGTCCAACCGTTTAGAAGGAGTTCAATTACAAACACACGAATAGTAGATTTATATATAATATATAAAGATGTATACATTAAAATTATTTACCCGTTTAATAAAACTTTTATTCTAATACAATACGGCTGCAGTGCAGCTGGGGAACTGAGATTAGTTTGCAATTGGAAATAAATAAAAAACGACAATGGAACAATGCAGATGAGAACAGCGGCTCAGGCAATGATACGAGATTACTTACTAGTATTAATATAGCGCTGAACTAAACACTATTTTTATTTTTTATGGGTGGGCTATGGTATGCACACACGCGGTCCGCTCCGTCCGGGGCGATGAAAGGACGGCGCGCGGGCCCATAACCCACTCGTACCCACGTCACCTCGTTGTTGGGCCGACCACCGGAGCAAAAGTGACTTGTCATCAGTGGTCGGCCCGACGGAATACCCTTTCGGGTACCCTCACCTCTTGACGTCCTGGGACGTCGGTTGCCGTCGCACTGTCAGCCTCTCTGCGGGTGACAGACAATTCCCCGGTCCGATCACCCGCGGCCTCGACTAGAGTGGCATTAGGCGCAGATACTCGCGCCTGCGCCGCCCGAGTCGCCGGCTGCGGAACGTGTCGCCGAATAGGAGCTCTACTCGCACACGATGCACCGCCTCTTTCCGTGAAATTACGGCCTCACAGAAGGCGGCGACCACGTCCCAGTTCCTGACGCTGTCGAGCATCTCCCTGGCGATGGTCGGCAGCGTCAGATTGGCACCGATAATCGCGACGAGTTCACGGCGCTCCCCTTCCCACGCAGCACACACCTCGAGCGTGTGCTGCACCGTGTCCTCGTCGCAATTGCAGTGGTGGCAGGACGGTGTGCTCTCCCTCCTGACGATCTTGTGCAGGTACTTCGCGAAGCAACCGTGCCCCGTAAGAACCTGCACCAGTCGGAAGGAAAGCACCCCGTGCGTCCGCTCCAACCACTCCCTCAGCACCGGCCGGAAGGCTTCCACGGTCCTGACACCGTACCGAGGACTTTCCAGCCGGACTGCGCAACGGGAAACGGCTTCTCGGCGAGCGTCAACCCGCCGGGCGGTAATTTCCTACAGCGAGAACATACCGCCGCGGGCGCGCGTCTTTGACACCCGCCGGTAAATTCCGGCGAGCATCTCCGCCTCCAGGGAACTAAACACTATAAGTATATATTTGGCTTCTACGATTATTTATCTCATATTTTAAAGAATAATTGTTTTAAAACTGTCGTAACCATCATCATCATCATCATCCTGCTCTTATCCCAATTACTTGGGGTCGACGCAATATGTCATCTGTTTTGACATATTGCAAAAAGTTTCGGCAATGACTTTTATGACCGGCCGCCTGCCTGACGTCAACCCTCCTTGGGAATGTAATCGTTGACCCAAATGGTACCAGATGGAGTTGGTCCGGGTCAATCTAGGGCTCTTAGTCGTCTTTTACGACACCCACAAGCAAAGCAAGGGTTGGTAGTATTCGAAGCCGCTACCACACAGCTGTCTGTTAAAACTGTCGTAACCCAATTACTATAAACCTTTTTTTGACAGGCTATGCCAAAATCGCTACTAACATGGACTTGGGTCAACCTCATCTGATTTCGTCGGGACAATCACACTGATCAAACAAGTTGACATCTTTTGCATATATATTATAGGCATATTTCCATCGTTGTTTTTGCGCAGTGTTCAATATAGGAAATAGTGAATTGTATTCATACATTATCACCATTCGCAAAAGACTCAATTTACACTTTGATTCAATGTTATTTTTTTTTATTGCCACGATAGCAAACGAGTAGGCAGAACACCTGATGGTATGTGATACAGCCGCACATGGACCCTTGCAATACCAGGGGCACAGCTGGGCCGCTGCCTACCGTGAAGAAAATACTCTTCTTAAACCTCGTTTGAAGAAGGTTAACACAAAAAGTACAATTGAACAATTTATTGGAACTATAATAGCATAGCCTCGTTGATTGTTGCTTGCTTGTAACGCACTGTATTTTAATATATTATTTTATCTGTTACATGTAGGGTTTACCTTAAAGTAATTGTCACATTGTTACTAACATTAAGAATTTAATATTGTGTTACGCTCCCACGTGAGCGATTGTTGGGAAACCTTAATAAAATAAATAAATAATAACATAATCCATGGCGTTAGCATAGTACACACCATACACACCTTCCATACCTTAGCTTCAATAAATAACTGTCAGTCATAAATTATGATGATGTAACGAAAGAAATGTCTCTTTCCTTATTTAATGCCCTATCTTACTCTAACAGAGTAAGGGGTAACAGAGTAGGGAATTAAATAAGGAAAGAGACTAATTTAATTCCCTAAACGTATAATAATTAAATAAGGAAAGAGACTAATTTAATTCCCTAAACATTTAATTTCTTATCTTACTCTAACAGAGTAAGATAGGGAATGTAGAGAGAATAAATGAAAGGAGACTAACAAGGAGAATTTATAAGGCGAATATGAACGGAAGTGTTGGAAGGGGCAGACCAAGGCGGACGTTCCACAATTAAATCGGGGACGTTCTTAAGAAAGGCCAGGTTAAGAGTACCCTGAACCGAAGAACACGTATGAGGTGATCAGTGAATGTGGAGGAAGCGAAAGTGGTATGTCAAGATTGTATCAAATGGAGGGAATTAGTCTTTGCCTACTCCTATGGGAAAGAGGCGTGAGTATATGTATGTTACTCTAACAATTTAGGGGCTATGTTTAAATTCATGTTAATTGTTACGGTAGTTTCACCAACTTGATAATTTCCATTCAAAGCCTTTTATATACAGAGATAGTTCTCCATACATCTATCCTCCATATCTTTCATTGCAATCTTCTTAGAATTCGTATTATACGACTAAAATAAATAGCTATTTATATTGTGCAGCACGTATATGTGGCGCACCTTTTCTAAATTGCAAGGTGTTGCAACGGAGCGTAATAGTTCGCGGTGATATATAGCGCTACTGTGTTAGAGGATTTCGATTCTTATGATTATTTTTAAAGGCAAATACTTAGAACTAATGAAATATAATCATTGTATGGCGGGCGACTTTACAAAAATATAATTAATAGACACAAATTACACACAGACTCAGAACAACAATTTATGGATCGCACAAAGTGTTTTGCATGGGATTCGAACCTGTGACACTGGCATCATACTTTAACCATTACGCCATCTTTGCAATCAATTTTGTAATGAACTAGCACACTGCTTGCAGCTTCGCTTGCGTCACAGCTTAGACTCCGCACCATGAAACAAGTCCCGTGACAGAGCTGAAGTTAGTTCTCAATTTATGGTTATAAAACTTATGGTTTACTTTGGTGATACCAAAAATAGTGATAGCCATTATTCTGAAATAGATATTAATCCTTTTTAAATTTTTTTTCTTGGGGGTGGGCTACGTTCAGGGCACCCACCGTCCGGCTCCATCCAGGGCGACAGAGGGACGTAAGCACGCACATCCGTAACCCACCCGTATAGCACATCGCCTTCGTCATTGGGCCGACCACCGGTGCAGAGTTCCGTGACTTCAGTGGTCAGATATTAATCCTTAAGATGACTTCAGCTCATACACGTCCCACTGCTCAGCTCCAGCCACGTTAGTCAGGCGGGTTGACATAGAGTTTTACTTCGAGTTTTCCTTCTCTTGCATATTACCTGCATATTGTAATCCCATCAATATCAGTGTGGTGATGATCTTGCCCATGGGTGTCATAAAAGGCGACTAAGAGATATATTATGGATATAATATTTATTACTACACCAACATGTCTGACCAGCGTGGTATAGTAGGTCAATGTCCCTCTTATATTGGATGAGGCTTTTATTTTAAGGTGGGTTGCGGTCGGCGCACTCCTCGCACCACTCCGTCTGGGGCGACAGAGGGGCGTAAGCACGCACACCCGCAATCTACCCGAACACCACGTCGCCTTCGTCGTTGGACCGACCACCGGAGCAGGGTGACTTGACGTCAGTGGTCGGCCCGACGGAATACCCCCTGAGGAGTACCCTCCCATTGACCGACATCCCCCTCTCGGGGAGGACGTCGGTCTTCCCTCACGCGGTCCGACTCTCAGCGGGTGACGGACTAATTATCTTGTATGAGGCTTGAGCCCAACTGTGGGATGTACATCACCTGAGATAATGAAGATTTATTCCACACAAAAGTTCCCACTTCAAAATGTGATTAAATTCTACTAGAAGATTTTCATTAAATGGTGAGCAAAATTTCGCTAATAATATATGTTGTATGTATGTTTGTTTATTATACGTTTGGTCGTTGAATGTTGAAAAGGGTATGTTAGAATTAAGAACTTTCAAATGTATTAGTGAATGTTGTAGTGACAAAGTGAAGGGTGCCGATGCTTTGTAGCAATAAGTAACAATTAGCGTGTACCCTCGGAGCTGTATCGCTATTTTGCGAACTATTCATGTCCCAGTAATTACTGACCCAGATGTTAATTGATTAGATGCGGTATTTCTATTAATGCAATAATATATGTAATAAATTAACCACTCCCTATCTTGCTCGTGGATGGCATAAAAGACGACTAACAGACGATATATACGCAGATAATATCTAAAAGGAAAACTCGAAATAAAATCCTGTATCAACACCTTTGACTAGCGTGCGAATAATAGGTCAAGTTTCCTCCTATTGTGGAGGATGCTCGAGCCCAATAGCAGGAGGTATATAAGCTAAAAGGATGATGATACACATCTATGCAAGAAAAGAAAAATATCTGATCAACGTACTATAAGTAGATCAATTTCCCTTCCATTATTAAGGGGACTTGAGTCCAACAGTGGGACTTATGTACCTTCAGTTGATGATGTAAATAGAATATATAAGTACTTTTCATGCAGTCAGGGGACGAGAATATAATTCGCCGCCATCATTTTGGCTGTAGGTATAGTAAAATCATCATCATCATCATCGCAGCCCACATACGTCCCACTGCTGGTCCACAATGGGAAGGAAATTGACCCACTATACCATGCTGGACAGACATGTTGGTATAGGATTTCATTTCGAGTTTTCCATCTCTTGCACAGATGTTATGTGCATATTATATCCCTTAGCCGTCTTTTTCGACATCCACGGGCAAGATATGGAGTGGTGAAATGTATTCTTACTCCGTCACCACACGGAAAGTGTAGTAAAATACTACTACGATATAAAATATGCAGACACTTATGCAAGAGAAGAAAAAATCCATATAAAGTCCTACGTCCATTCCTCTGACCAGCGTGATAAAGAAATACATTTCCCTCCTATGGTAGAAGAAGCTTGTGTCTGGTAATAAGACGTATATCATCTAATGCTGAGATGAGGATATGATGTTCTTATAATGGAAGTAAGTTATCTAATGGTTATAATTTCTTTTTTTGTATTATTTTAACATCAGATGTAACCGATAATATTATTGCATGATAAGGAAAAGTTAATATTCTTTCTTGTAACCCATTTTTTTAGCAGCCTATGGTGCAGCCGCTTGTCGTCTGTCGTATTAACCAATTTCTTAGTTGAGCGACTGAGGCTCATATCCCACCTTATGGTTGACAATAACTTGATAATTGCTAAAGTCATAGACTTTAGGACAGTTGCTACTTACCTTCAGGTGATATGCTTACTTATCTGCCAATAAAAGCGTATTGTCTTTTATGGTAAAAATATATGTATATTTAAAAAAAGCGTAAAAGAAAACTATTTTAATAATACCACATCCAATGATTACGCTCGTATTAAACAAAGCTTCATGCTCTCATTGCGAAGAAGCGCTTATTGTACAAGAACTCTTTAGTTAATTCCTCAGTAGGAGCCCGTACAAAATTATTCAGAGCTCTTATAATTAATTATTTAACTAAGACAAGAGACTATTGTTAAAAATTCTATAGAACTAGCTTCAGCTTTGTAAATCGTTAACAACAATGAAATCTCTTATGATACAGTTACATAAAACGGGTCTAAAGCAATGATTTTACATGGGGTAGGGGTCTGTAACGGACCTCATGTCGAGTTTTAAACGCTTTGTCTGACTCCAGGTGTTATGTCCAACATTTGTATACTTTCGTTTGCGATGCAAGATTTCTTATTGCCGTGTTTCTTATCATTATCATCTCGGCTCAATACGTCCTACTGTTAGGCTTCACTCTTGTACACAATGTTTGAAAAATTGAGTTATATCACGCTGGTCAGACGTGTTGGTATACGATTTAATTTCGAGTTTTCCCTCTCTTGCATAGATGTTATATGCATATTATATAACTTAGTCGTCTTTAACGACACCCTCAGATAAAAGAGTTGTTGGTGAATTATATTTATACTCTGTCACCACATGAAATGTATTTCTAGTCTTTAAAATAATGTTTTGTTAGGAATTTAAATACAAATTTTCAGGTCACGATCTAGTCTATTATGCTAGAAATCTCTCAAACATAGAGAGATAATCTCTATAGCATTCAGTGTAATGATAGAATAAGAATACAATTCACCTCTCCGTATCATACCAATTGGATTAGTGTTGCCCAAAAAGTCTTGGTCTTGCTGTCTTGGTCTTGCGAGAAATGCGAGATCGAGACCAAGACCAAGACCGCTTATTTTTTGCAAGACCAAGACTGGCCCTGAAAGACTTGAGCACAACCAAGACTGAGTTTGCAAGAGTCTCGCGTCTTGCATTTAAGTCAAATCACCATTTCAGCTTATACACGTCCAACTGTTGGCCTCGTGTCTTCTACATAATAGGAGCGAAATTGACATACTATACCGCGTTGATCGGACGTGTTGGTACAGGGTTTCATGGCAAGTTTTCCTTTTCTTCCACCGATGTTATATATATATATATATATATATATATATATTATAGCCCTTAGTCGTCTTTTATGAGACTCACGAGTAAAATAGGGAATGATGAATTGTATTACAGTACACGGCAAGTCAAATCAGTCTTGAGATATCCATCTATTGGCCAATAAATTCTCAATGTTGGTCTTGGCTTTCAGTATTACTCTTCGGAAAGGCTTAAGGATAAAAATACCATAATCGTCATACTGTGAGTTAGCCTTGATGGGTTTCACACGAGAGTGCTCTTGTCCATTATATTTATATATCCGTTTTTTCATTAACCCAACGACATGCACTGTTGGATATAGAAATATGCTTACAATTAATCTACATAAATAACACCCAGACTCTCAAAAAGAACTATTATGCGTATATCGGTATGTGTACATAAAGATCGCAATATAATAATTTGCCGTGTAGAGACGGAGTACGAATACAATTCACCACTCTCTTTCTTACCCGTGGATGTTGTTATCTGACCAGCTTGGTATAGTAAGTCAATTTCCCTCCTATTATGGAAGAGGCTCGAGCCCAGCAGTAAGACGTATATGAGCTGAAATGATAAATGATGAAGCTGCTACTAGGTGCGATATAGTATCCAGATTTGTTTATAAGATAGTAGTTTATAATATATATCGTTATATAACAGTCCCTGCTACTAGTATTTCGTTGTCGCTATTACAAGCTATCATTTAAAATTAACTATAACAGTGACGATAAATACTACCTACTATTATTAGCCATAGCTTCTCGGAGTAACTTAGGTTGTATTTTATTTTCCATAGAAAACCCGCACATAGCCGGGACGGGTTAAAACGGTGAAATTTTTAAATCAGTTTTATATATTATTCAATAAATAATATAGTAAAGCGCCACATGGATCGCAGCGGCCAAAGTATTTATATAGGCAATTTTATACAGGCAATAGAGCAACAGGTTTTGAAGTGAAACTTCTTTGCACGCATGAGGTTAAATTTTTTATGGATGAAACGAAATTTAGCGTCACGAAGATGTGCAGCGTTTTTGTTGAAAAAGAGGGAGAGAGCGATTGAGACCGATTGAGAGAGAGTGAGAAAGGGCGAACATAGCACGAAGCACAGCCACGGGGCGAGAGTAGGGAGCAAGCGAGTGACAAAGATCGAGATTTTTTTTATTATCTTTTTTTTTAATACTGATAAAAACACATGGAACCAAAGAAGTTTCACTTCTGAATTTATTATAAAATATTTAAAATGACATAAAATTTATTGTACCAACTGCCCCGTGTGGTGACGTCTTAAGAAAACAGGGTCGAAATTCCTTCCTTTGCCATAGGAGTAGTACCGCTGTCTAATGTAACACCAAGGGAATAGGAGAGTAATTTTTTTCAGTGGTAAGGGTTACATTCAATGGTAGACTATAGGCTAACAGATGGATAGATGAATGATATTTGATTAATCTGGTTGGATTTTTCATAAATGACTGTTTAGGTTATTCCAACTGCAAGACCTGCAAGACTTTGCGAGACTCTTGCTGCAAGACCAATACCAAGACCAGGACTTGAATGCGCAATACCAAGACCAAGACGAGACCAGGGGTGATGCTGCAAGACCAAGACTAGTCCAAGTCTCGTCTTAGTCTTGCATTTAGGCAACACTAACTTGGATGTCGTAAAAGACGACTAAAATTATATGTTTGTAAAAGTCCCCCGCAATACAAGGATTAATTCCTTAGTGCCAGGATCTTGTCTGTAAAAAAAAAAGGGTGTGCGTTTAAGACCGCACGGCAGAAGTGAAAACTTCATTGGCCAATCCCAATCAATTAAATAATAATAATAGTAGTGCTTCAAAATAAAAAAGTTAGGTTAACTTTTAATTATATTACACATATATACATTTATATATACGCATATAATATAAACATGAGGTGACTTACCTATACGATCGAATCCCTTTATATAATATCAATAACAATAATTATGATTTGTGTAACGGTTATTGTTTATATTTTTTGTCAATATATAATATTTTTTCAAAATGTATTATTTTTCAATATTACCAAACAGCTAAATACACACACTAACCTCACAATGTAAAACAGATAGTTGTTAAAATAAAAATTATCATTACATATCAATTATAACTATTAATTTAATAAAGACAATTAAGACGTAAGAATTGATCATACTAAATACAGCGATACAACTGCGAAGAGCAGCTGACTGTATCTTTCTCGCTCGGGTACACTCGGCGGTCCCGAGTTCACCCGATCGAGCGTTTCACCTCAGAGCATGACGGATCAGCCTAACTTACTACCACAAAAAAATCTGCGCCTAAAGAAGTTTTCACTTTAAAAAGAAAAAGAAAGATTGTTCATTAATTGGCATCAGGTGTAGGCAGGCCGATGTAGTGTTTTAGTCGTTTTTTACGACAGCCTAGAGCAATATATAAAAAAAAATGCGTGCAAACAAAGTACGCATACCAGAAGTGAAACTTCTTTAGTGCCACGTGCTTTTTGTCAACATTAAAAAAGAACAAAAAAAAATTAAAAAAAAATATTAATTAAAATTAATAAATTAAAAATTAAATAAAAATCTTACTCTGTCGTTTTACACCGTTGTGTATACGTCGCTCTCTTTTGCTCTAATTCCATGAAATCTAAATGTATATTTCTCTCTCTTTTTCTCACTATCTAATAACTTTCGTCCTTCTCGCGTAACGAAATAGGCTTAAACGTGACTCGTCTTTGAAATTGCCCTCGCCATTATTATCTATATTTCGATTATCGAATCGCCGCCTGAGAAGTTTCACTTCAATAACATGCAAAATAAAGAAAATCGTATTTCAGCCCATCTTACTAGTGAGATAAAGGAGGGCAGATTCCTGTATGGTGTATTATTTCTAGATGTAGCGAAAGCTTTCGATAAAGTTTGGCATGAGGGCTTAATTTACAAATTATATTTATTAAAAATCCCCGAATACTTAATTCTAATAATACATGACTATCTGAGTCATCGCAGCTTTCGCTATAGGGTGGAAGGGACGTTGTCGACCTCCCATCCTCTCAAGGCCGATGTCCCACAGGGCTCGGTCCTCGCCCCATTTTTGTTTACGCTGTATACAAGTGATTTACCCAAGTTCACTCGTGTGCACACGGCGCTTTACGCCGACGATACCGCACTCTATTGTGCAGGTATGTCCCCGACAACCGTAGTCAATACACTCCAAAAAGCGGTTACCGCCCTTGCCAATTGGTATAGGAAATGGAGAATAGAAATTAATCCCGAGAAGAGCCAAGCGGTCATGTTCACTAAACGAACTGCCCGTCTGTGCTCTCCGGACAGCATCCCTCCTCTCACTCTCTTCGGCCGACCTGTCTCATGGAGCAGAGAGGCCAAGTACTTAGGTGTGACCCTTGATAGCCGACTCACTTTCCTGTCCCACTTGAAGCGGGTCCGCGCGCGCGCCGCCTTCGTGATGGGACGCCTTCACTGCTTATTAAACGCAAAGTCAAAACTATCATTTAAAAATAAAGTCCGATTATACACTACCTGCATACGGCCGATCATGACGTATACCAGTGTAGTGTTCACGCACGTTAGGCCAAACAGGATCCACAGGTTACAAACACTACAAAATAGATTCATGCGACGGGCAACGGGAGCACCGTGGTTCGTTCGTAATGTCCATCTACACATCGACCTCGAATTGCCGACCATCAGGTAGTATATGAAGCGTTGCTCCCAGCGCTATTTTGACTCTGCCACGACTCACCCCAATCCACTAGTGGTTGGGGCGGTAAACTACGTCCCCTCAAATATATCCGCGGTCCGACGACCCCGTCATCTCCTTGAAGAAGGGGATGATGCCATTACGATCGCCCAAGGAAGGGCCTACACAGCTCGCGCAGCGATAACACATAAAACTCCGCGGTATCGGCCTCGCCGACGAGGTCGAAAACCGCGCCGCGTAAAAATCATTAACCTAAACGTGGCCACGCCCACTTTGCTTTCAGCGACGCCCCGAGCCGAGGTCCGTTCCCCACAGGGGGAGCCCTCGGGCGATGTTTGCTTAACTTACTTACCGGGTTGAGAGCCTTCCGCTCGCCCATTGCCCGCGTTAAGCTGTCAAGGTCATCTGCGACCAACAGCTAAATACACACAAAAAAAAAAAAAAAAAAAAGCAGATTCCTGTCCTTTAAAGCGGAGGTACCAGGCCTAAAATTGGGACAAATATTAGCTGAAAAGAGAAGATTTATTGTTGATAGCGAGGTATGTATAAAAACATGCGTCTGTTCATGTTAAAAATGTTTTCTTGAAAATATGTTTTATATAAAATCTGTTTACGAATTTAAAACGTGTTCGGTTGGCAAATATATGTTTAATTCATACGCTTACTAGCCACAAATAATGTTTAATATTTCTTTGCTAGACTGAGATTTAAAAATATGTTCTGTTCAGCTTTTATCGTAGTTAGTTTTTATGTTATATTTTATTTGTAGATTTTCTTTTCATTTTTATTGTCTTTTTAGTATATTAATTTTATTATATATTTTATTTATTGTGGCTGCAGAGTAAGAATGAAAAGAATCAACCCCCGTCATCTCCACTTTGCCTGTGGATGTCTAAGAAGTGCAAGTAAAATCGATAAAAGAGAAATAAATTCAATATAAAACCTTATTCCAACGCGTTTGATTATCAAAGAATCTTAGATAAGATTGCTTAATTGATTTCTCTTCTATTTTAGAAGAGGCCCAACTCCAACAGTGGAACTTATATAGGCTTTTGTTTTGGTTGGTCAGCGCACCTGCCGCCCGGTCCCATCCGGGGTGACAGGTCAGCGCGCGGCCCCATAACCCACGTAGCACGTCGCCTTCGTTGTTGGGCCGACCGGTATCGAGTTCATTGTCCTCCGTGATCAGCCTGACGGAATACCAAGCGCGGTGTTCTCTCCTCTTGACGTCCCCTTTTCGGTCGCCATCGCGCGGTCAGCCTATCTGCGGGTGACGGACTAAATCCCCGGTCCGGTCCCTCTCAGCCTTGGCTAGGGCGCCGCCCGAGTTGCCTCCTTCCGCGAGATGACAGTCTCGCAGAAGGCGGCGACCGCGTCCCAGTTCCTGACGTTATAGAGCATCTTACTAGCGATGGTGGACAGTATCAGGTCAGACTTATTTATGCTGAAATGATAATGATGTTATTTTCGATGCTACTTGAAGAAAATTTGTCGTTCGCTAGGATTACTACAGGCAAATGAGACATTCGATAAAATAAAGTTACATACATAGAGAAAGCTGTGGAACTAGTTTTGGTTAATTGTACCTGAACGTTAATGGATCAGGTACTGAAAGACTAATGCAGCCAACGAAGTCAAGATAAAATGGGAGAAATTCTGAAACAATAGATTATTGAAGGCCATACTGCTTTGCCATCATACCACTTAACCATTCCATCAATTTCCAAACATGAGGGATCATAGCCGACCAAAGAAAGGTATGAACAATAAGATTGTCATCTATGGTCATATTTGCAAAATATATGGAAAAAAATGCGAAGAATATGAAACCTGGTTGATATGGAACACTTCTGCTTTCTTCAACTTTGTTCCTATTAACTACCACTATTTATGGTATTAATCTTTTAAATGTTGACTAATCTTTTAGTTACATCATATCAACTCATTATCTATACCAATAAATAAAATTGGAGTGTCTGTTTGTAATGTCAAAATAATAGGCTTTTTTCATGCTCACACGGTTATTTGCACGACACCTATGCCTAAAATAGCAATTAAAAAATGTTTGTCTGTCTGTCTGTCTGTCTGTTTGTTCCGAGTAATCTTCAAAACGGCTGTACCGATTTCAAAAATTCTTTCACCAATGGAAAGCTATAATATCAGGGCGTAAACTAGGCTATATTTTATCCCGGTATTCCCACGGGAACAGGAACTACACGGCTAAAACGACTATAACCTATAACCTATAACCGAAGCGAAGCGAGGGCGGATTGCTAGTTTATAATAATTTTAAGATATTTGATTCAAAATTTTATAAACACTGCTTATAATTTATTTCTAATAATCTTCTAAACATTTATACAAATAAATAAAATTGATGTGTCTGTTTGTAATGTCAAAATACTGGGCTTTTTGAAATGAAATTCCTTTAGAATAGTTGTGATTTCAAACTCTATGAAACGAAAAAGCGAGTCCATAGAGACACAAACACGTAACTGTATAGGATTCTGCCGGCGAGAGAATGAGATAGAGAATGAAGGATAAAGAAGTTTCACTTCTGCCATGCGTACATTGTACACACGCTCTCTTTTTTCGTGCTCGCACAGTTATTTGCACGACACCTATGCCTCAAATACAGTTTAAAAAATGTTTGTCTCCCTGTCTTTCTGTCTGTCTGTTTGTTTGAGGCAATCTTCAAAACGCCGAATCGATTTTGATAATATTTTACTACCAGGTTGCCATCTATATAAGGAGTAACTTAGGCTATATTTTATTGCGGTATTCGACTGGATCAATTTTGATAAAATTTAGTATGGTGGTAGCTGAAGCCCTCGATTAACAAATGGGATGCTTTATGACCCGGTAATATGCCTTGCCTTGTCCGTGTGGTGATGGGGTAAGAATACAATTCACTAATTCCTGTCTTGCCCGTGGATGTCGTAAAAGACGACTAAGGGATATAATATGCACATAACATCTGTACAAGAGAAGAAAAACTCGAAATGAAACCCTATACCAACATGTCTACCCAGCGTGGTATAGTAGGTCAAATTATCTCCCATTGTGGAGGAGGCCCGAGCCCAACAGTGGGATATATCTGGGCTGCGATGAATATGTTGCCTTGGGGTAATAGTTCAAAATTACTTATTACTCAATTAGATATACTCCGTTAAAAGGATTTAGTTAAGAAGTTATTAATAATAAATATAAACAAAATATATAGCGATAAAACAGATTGACCAAATGTAAATTTAATGCGTCACAAACTGTGCCTGTAATATATGTATTAGGAGTAAAGCCGTGGCTCATTCAGTTGACCCATCCGACTTATATGAAGTTAAAATGCGACATTTTACATAATCTCATAACGAAAATGTAGCTAACAGTGGCCCAGCATGACTTGCACGATCATATAGAATTTAGTTTTATAATAATATAAAATACTAGCTGACCCAACAGACGTTGTTCTGTTTAAATACGCGCCACCTACCGGCTCCAATTGTGAATCTAAACCATTCTCAAATCCCCTTGAACATGCACAAAAATTTCATCAATATCGGTCCAGCCGTATAGGAGGAGTTCAGTGACGTACACACGTACACAAGAAATTTATATATAAAGATTAATAATATTCTTATCATCATGACAGCTCCTGTACATCCCAATGATGGAATCGAGGAGCGGAGGAGGAGGAGTATTCGTAGTAGCCATCACATAGCAACTTTTCTTTCATACATATTATTTATTTTCTTAGTCGTTCTTTACGTTTATTTGTGGTAGGACCACAGACAATTTTCTATATGTAGCCGGTCCGTCAGAGGCAGTATCACATTCTCACAGAAAATCGACATCTGAGGCTGGAAACCCAACTTTTTGGATATGTTTGGGAATGATCACCGCCGGCTACCTGCTGGTCAGCATCGAATCTGAACCCAGGATTAAAAGGCTGTCCCATCAACAGTCAAAAGTTTCATCGTATAGTCATCGTGCTGAAGTAGAAAACCAAATTGGACCTTGGCAGTTACGTGCAAGGGAGCACTGGGGGCCTTTCTGTGCTCTTGGTATCAACTCCTCACAACACTCATCCTCCAGCCATGCACTGTGACCCGCCCCTTTCATTTTCAAGTGTCACAGAGCCTGATTGCATGCAAAGCACGCTCTTCTTATTCTTCTGAAATAAAATCCGAACAAAAGAATAAACCAAAAAGGCAAGGGCTAGACAGTCAGTGGCTATTATTTTTTTGTAACATTTAGGGACGACGTGACCTGCCCTGCTCCTTTTTGGCGTTGATAGGTACCCCGAATGATACTTCGTATCTAGATTACCCCGGTTATAAGCTGGAGTAATCCTTCCGTCATAAAACTGAAGTGTGCGTATTATTTCGAAGTGATATCTGTGGTCGTCATCTTTGGGCTCTCAAGCATATTTAAGTTTATGGTAACTTATAGATTGTGGAGGGCTTCCCTACATCTACGCGCACCTCTAAAGGCCCATGGCTGTGATTCGGGTCAATTCAGATATTTGAAAACATCCATTAGGAGATTAAAAAATATTGAAGTAGTGTCCATCAGCGGAAGTTGTGATTCTTGGAAACTTCAACCTTCACCGTATAGACTGGTTGGGATTCTAACTTACTGACCTCTTGGCTACCGGATAGTAGCCAAAGCTCCTCTTGGGTCATCTGACTGCTGCTGGGTCCATAGCAGAGGCCCTGTTGCCGGCCCTAGTCCCTCTAAGGCGACTGGGATCCGCAGAGTCTCGCAATAATTCAGTAGATTAGGATGGACTTCGGACTTTTTTTGCATCCTACTCATGAGAATGGAGGAGATGCTTTGAGAAACTGTTATACTTAGTTCCACCGTTATCTTTTTACTACTGTATCGCTCGATACCATAACAGGTTTCTTTTATTTTACCTGGAAACGTTATCGTGATCAACTGTTTATTGCCAGCGATCATTTCTTCTATGTACGTGCAGGATTTGAAAAGAAGTATCTGTTGCTGTTTTCCGAGTGCTATGACATATCCCTCTTTAAATGATGATTAAAAATAGCACTTTCTTCATTGTAGCACTTCACGGCTGACAGCTTAGCTGTATCCCTGGTATTACAAAGGCCCATGTGCGACAGTATAATTTAATATCAGGTGTGCTGCTTACTTGTTTGCCACCATAATCAACAGGTAGTGAACAGTATTTGTACGCCGTCATCTTACTCCGTCATTGCACGGAAAGTTAGAAATATACAAACAGACAAACAAAATCGTTGTGTTCTATAAGATAAGATTAATATACCACAACGACCTCGCTCCAGATAAAATGAAGCGCAAAATAAATTGCTTCATAAAATTATCATCTATGTATTTAACGCGTCAACAAAAAGGTTGTATTTTTTCCACACGGAGGCATGTTAAAAAATTCAATTAAAAACCTCATTTGTGTTTTTCATCAAGTTAAAAACTCAAGTCGCGTCTGTTTGAGGGCGAAATATTACCGCGTGGTCTGAGTGAAAGAAAGAAACATTTTGCACTCGCGTATGAAAACTGTTTATAATTTTATGTTTTATTACTTTATTTTTTCCTTGTAGTGTCAGAGTAAGTTTTCATGCGGTGGCGATCGCACATCATCCTAGCGATGGTCGGGAGCATCAGGTATATGATTGCGTCGAGTTCACGGCGCTGCTCTTCCCACATCGGTACACACATCAAGTGTATGCTGCACCATGTCCTCCTCGCAATCGCAATAGTAGTAGAATGGTGTGACTTTTCTCTTCCTGATCTTGTACAGTTACTTAGTAAAGAAACCGAGCCCCGATAATAATATATACACCAGTTGGAAGGAAAGCACCCCATGCTGCCTACTCAACCACTCAATTAGCACTAGCCGGAAGGCCTTAACGACCGAAGCACCATACCGAGGCCGGACTACCCAACAGGCAATAATGGCAAGGTGAGCACCACCACCCTGGCGGCCATTTTGCTAAGTGAAACTGTGCTACCCCTCACCCGCATCGCTGATATCTGACGGTAAAAGCCGGCGAGCATCTCCGGCTCCATGTTCTCGACCAATAGGCACGTCGTGATCGTGATAGTAGGAAAAGTTTTATGCTGTAGCGGCTACGAACACTATCATTCCTTACATTGATTGAGGGTATCATAAAAGGCGACTAAGAGTTTCATATCCTCGTGTGGTGTCGGATTAAGAATACCCCACCTCCCTCTCCTCACCGTTGGTGTCGTAAAAGTCGCCTAAGGGATGTGATGTGTTATATACACATCTATGCAAGAGCAAGAAAACTCGAAACAAAACACGTCGACACGTCTGACCAGCGTGGTATAGTAAGTCAATCTCCCTCCCATAGTGGAGAAAGCCCGAGCCCAGTGGGACATGATGTATACGAGCTGAGATGATGAAGAGCTTTATAAAGATCTGAAGACCAATTCCACATGATGTCGTTTAGTCAACAAATATATTTTTAAGCAGAGTTGACGTTAGGCATACGGCCAATCATAAAACTGAAGAGTTCAGATAAAGGTCGACCCTTGAGACAACTAACTAACGTATGATGACAGTATGAAGATTAATAGACAAATTTCTTTCCTTCTCTACCATTTTTGGGGAGCTAAAGCAGCTTTAATTTACAAAAACAACGATATTATAATTTATCAAACAACAAAACTTTATTTGAAGGGTTTTATTATTTTTTTATTTTTTTATTAAATATCTAAAGTACTTTTATAGTCCAATGAATATACTATAAAAATGGCATCATCGTACTACTTTCATTCATTTTAATAATTATAACTTTTAATTAATTAATTTAGAGTTTTAGTCGTGAAATTGTATTTATTTAGACAGTAAATTGCATTTTAGTGAGGCAATAAATCTGTATAACTTAAGTTATACACTTGTGTTATGATCATCGTTATTTCTGTTCATATACGTCCCACTGTTAGGCTCAAGGCTCCTCCACAATAGGAGAGAAATTGACCTACTATACCACGCTGGTGAGACGTGGTGGTCTAGGATTTTGTTTCCATTTTTCCTTCATAGATATTATATGCATATTTAATCCCTTAGTCGTCTTATAACACCCATAGGCAAGAAAGGGGATGAATTGTTACTCCATCACCACACAAAAACTTGAAACTATATATCTAAAAGAAAGTCGTGTTAGTTACACTATTTATAACTCAAGAACAGCTGCACCGATTTGGCTGAAAATTGGTGGGGTAGCTTAGAACCAGGAGACGGACATAGGATACTTTTTATCCCGTTTCTTTTTTTAATGTTGTTTACAAGATTTCACCAATAACTCTTTTATCCCGTTCGCTCGCGTTCCCGTGTGACGTGACATAAAATGTCAAAAAGAATACAAGTCACTATGAAATGTAGTATAAAAAAACGCATTTGATATGTAATAACAAAATGCAAATGACAGCTAAACGAAATTTTGTCGATAGTTAAGTATTGTTAGTAAATTTGATAATTATAATTTTGTCAGAAATCAATAATGAGTAATTTGTATTCTCTTTGAATCATCATTAACAATGCCGCGACCAAAACTATCGAATCTTTTCCGACAAAAATGTAATGGTTAAACTATATTTTCGGAAATTTAGAAAATATATTTACGAAAAAAATTATGGCGTTACGAAGTTCGCTGGGTCAGCTAGTTATACATATTTAAAAGACCATGATTTTAATAAACTAATACAATTTAACTAAGTCATGAAATATAAAAAGATCTCATCATCATCTGACTTTGGAGTAGAGTTTTCATCATTCGTTTGGGTAACATTGCGCTAGGAACATATTTTAATGTATTATTACATATATTAACTCCACAAAGACGACTCATAGGTACATCATAATTTTACCGTATTTGATTTACCTATCACATAACTTTAGCAGGTATTTATGAGATTAATAATACACATCTCACAGGTTTTAAAACTATTATTTACTACAAAAAGTTAAACGCAGTTTCAAGCATAATCTAACCCACTTAGATCTTACTTTTTTTTAATCTTGTTGTTTCTCTTCTGTAAAGAGTTGAGTTTTGTCTTCTCACTTAATAATGGAGGAGGCAAAGATTTTTTTAACTAATTATAGTATTATAAATACTACTTAGATTTAGTATTAAATGTTCTACAACCCAGAAGATTCCCCCAAGAGAACAGAACCAATAAATGCGCAGTAAAAAGTTAGCAGCATCAAACAAGCTAAGTATCCATCGGTCTCTTTTACATTAAACCAAAGAGAACGAAGCAAATCTCTACTTTTTGACTTTCAAACAAATAGTTAATTATCCAGAGAGCTCGTTAGGCGCGGATTGTAGCGAACTTGGCTTCTTTACTTTTTCTACGGCCAACTCTTGCTTCAACTGGGAGGGATTTTAAACGGGGCGCCAAAGAATGTGATTCTTGCTTTTTTTAAACCCGCTTTGTCGTACTGAATGGTAACGGTTGAGAAATGAAGGTGACTAGGAGTTAGTTACTTTTGGAAGCTCTTTTAATTTTGTGGTACAGCTTAATGGCTGTGATTTATTTCTGTGAAGCATTTTTCAAACTATTACTATTGGGTATCGTTTACTTTTTTATACTGAGGTTTATAATTTTGTAATATTAAGCAAATAAGGTGACAGAATTAATTCTGGTAAGATAATAGGGCAGGCTTTCCATGTGGCGACGGAGTAAGAATACAGTTCACCACTCCCTATCTTGCCCGTGGGTGTCGTAAGAGACGACTAAGGGATGTAATACGCAGATATCATCTATGCAAGAGAAGGTAAACTCGAAATAAAATCCTATACCAACATGTCTGACCAGCATGGTATAGTAAGGTCAATTTCTCTCCTATTGTGGAGGGTGCTTGAGCCCAACAGTGGGACGTATATGAGCCGAAATTATGAATGTTGATGAATAGGGCAGGTACAGATAATGCAGCAATAGAAAACGCACAATTTGCGAAAGAATTTTCGAGAGAAATTCCTCCAGATTTTAAAATATCTTGTATATTTTTATTGTTCAATTCAAAATCAATTTAATAATTAATATAATAATCAGGATTTAATAATTACAATCTTTACACTGCCATTGAACCAAGGTGTTTTCAATTATTATTAGAGTAAATTCTCGCTTTGAGTGGCAGAATTATGCAAAAATAATATTACTCGCTTTAGTCCCGTAATAGATAGCATGGTAATAGAGTAATAAAACCGTTGTCCCTTTCCTTTCCCACAGACATTGTAATAATCGAGTAAATAATGTAAAAAAAAATTCCTAACTCTTCGAATGGCGTAATTCTGACTAATATCTCTCAATAAGGATCTGGAATCTGTTCATAAACATGGAACGTATATCTATAATATTTAATACCCGCGTAAACATCAGAAATTCGTGTTTACTGTAGAATATCAATTGATTAATGAAATTGAATCTATAACTTCATAGTTCGTAATTACCTGGTTATCGAGCAGTATCCATGCTAAATCCATATCCATGGGATTTAGATCTGGGCTTTGATAATTTCATAATATCTATAACGGCAAGACACTCACGGCATGCACGCCGGGCCCTTGCAGACACCGTTGCGCACTCGCCCTGATGATGAGCATCCGATATGCTCGAAACCCGGGTCCACGTAATCGATCTCAGTACGTGAGTGTTTTGCCGTTATAGATATTATAATATGTATCAATCTCATGATAATTTCAATACTAAAATCTGATAATTTCTTCGCGTTATCTCTGGCGAAAAACTTATTGATCGGGATTGTCGGTGATGGTCATTTACTCGTACACTCAAACACTAGGGACAATTTAGACAAATTAACGATAACATGTCTCAATGAACTATTTGAATGGGGTACCCGAAATCGGCTTAGACTTTTACTAAAAGGAATTTTATATTTTTCGCCGCGTATAAAATTCTACAATATGACAGTCAAAGGGAAGTTTTAACTATCCCAGACTAGTCTTAGATTTTTTATATCTTTTATCAAAAATTTTATTACTGTTAATAATAAAGCGAAACTGAATTACTATTCGCTCACAATAACGCGTTCGTTTTATCACAATTAAAACATGGCTACGTATTTAAGGTGTATTTCTTAGGCTACACCTAATTGGGCCGATAGAGTTACCATTGGGATGGCACGGCTTCATTTACTACAAAGTCAACAATTAAATTTAATATTTTCACAGAATGATTAATACCGAAGGCTTGCCATTGCTCGCAGATATACTTCTGGTTAAACCCTCAAGGGAGATGGGTGTCAATGTAGAAAAGTTATGAATACAGATTGCCTTCTACTATTACGGTCACGTAATGAAATCGCTACATTATTTGCGTCGTTGTCTATTGGTTATGAGGAACTTCAGATCGAATGGCAGGAAAGATAGGATTCATCACCGAGAGGCCTGTATCTTTTCATCACCCTATGTTAGATAGCAGATAGTCGTTTTATGTTAGACAGTGTACAACTCATGTATGAAGTAGTATAACAGAAGAAGCTTGTATTCTCGTGCATGCAAGCGTTTTGCCACATCTTTTACAACAATTAATATTAAGGCAATATGATGATGCTAATAATAGGCCCCGATTAGTTCTCCGGTATCCGCGGTGCTGCGCTGCCACTGCTCAGTGAGTATGTATTATATATACTGTTATTTATAAGGTGAGCAGTAAATTTTACTTAATATCTTCTTGTATGAAAGGAAATGAGAATCAATATTTTCCAACTCCTGTTTAATTTAATGATATCTGATGTTTACGCGAGCACTACACATTGTAAATAAAACTACTTTTACGGATTATATCGCGTTTGTATTTGATTTATGATTGCCCGACGTTTCGAACACTTTGCAGCATTCATGGTCACGGGCGGTCCTGTTTAATTTTTCTAATTAAGTTTACTGCAGGTGCCCAGATTATTAAAATCTTTTTTCGAGACTACCTTAATGTCATCTATATTTAGGATTGTGAATCTTCGCTTACAGAAATAAACTGTCACTTTATGGCGGGCATGTGTAGTAGAATTAATCTCAATCTCCTATGCAATATCTCGTCACTATATGAGGAATAAAATATTATAAAAAAAAATAAAAACAAGCTTTTATTTAAATAATCTAAAACGAAGAAAAAGTGCTTGTAAAGACTATTCAAACGAGTCCAAACTCGACGGTTTTATCTCGTTTAGTTTAGAAGTTCCTATGGCCACCTTCCGACGCCATCTTTAGACCAGCTTCATGCTACCACATTATTGCATTGTCACCGAAATAACGTAATTAAATCAAATTTCAACCTAATCTAACGACAAGAAGTGGTTCTAATTTAACTCGCAAGATTTATCCCATACTAACATACTAACAGGGCAAGTTAAATAAAAGCTTTTAAAAAGCTTATAAAGTCTTCTATTTTGCTCTCGAATTTTGAATGAATAGTCTGCCATTATGTTAAATATAAATATTGCTATAATAATATCTGTATTCTATCGCCCCACTAGATAGTTTTTTGTAGTTTTAATCAATATCTCTATACT
Source organism: Lymantria dispar (assembly GCA_032191425.1). Classification (NCBI taxonomy): domain Eukaryota; kingdom Metazoa; phylum Arthropoda; class Insecta; order Lepidoptera; family Erebidae; genus Lymantria; species Lymantria dispar. The sequence continues at coordinate 33,620,531 of CM063452.1, forward strand.
AATAAAACTGTCTATATTCTATATATATTTTACTAAATAAATATCGTCTACATTCCTCAATCACAAATATGTTTCATAAACGTAGAATGATTTGTTGCCCCAGGCGCCCTATACAAACATAATTTATTCTTGTACAGAAGAAATTCAATGATTGTCCAAATGCAAATTATATCTTTGTAGGTTCAATGTTGTTTTGTTTGGCCATGTTTTTTCATACTTCAATCACTTAGTATTTTTTTATGTGAAAGAGTTTTGATCAAAGAACCATATTTTTGGAAGGGCTCCAAGCAGAGAATAACAAATGCAACCTTTTCAATTATAGTGATAAGAAATCTCAGTTTATATTTCATACTAGCAACGCGCCCTCGCTTCGCTTCGGTATCAATCGCCTTAACCGCATAGTACCCGTTCCCGTAGGAATACCGGGATAAAACATAGCCTATTTTACTCTCTGATATTATAACTATCCATTGGCGAAAGAATTTTTGGAATCGGTTCGGTGGTTTAAGAGTGAATGCGTAACAAACAAACAAACTTACTTTCGCATTTATAATATTACTAGCAACCCGCCCTCGCTTCGCTTCAGTTTCAGTTGCCTTACTCGCGTGGTTCCCGTTCCCGTGGGAATACCGGGATAAAATATAGCCTATGTCACTCCCTGATATTATAGCTTTCCATTGGTGAAAGAATTTTTGAAATCGGTTCGGTGGTTTATGCGTGAAAGCGTTACAAACAAACAAACAAACACCCTTACTTTCGCATTTATAATATTAGTATGGATTAGTAAGGATGTACGTAATTTTGTGATACTTTAACATTGACAAATACTATCAAATATGGCATCTATAATATATATATTATATATAAATATGTCAGGTGTTTTATTAACCATGCCAAGATTTTAGTGGAAGATCCATCCAGCAACCTATCCATTTTTATGGGCATGCCTCTCCAAGGCAGTTTAACTCATGCTATGCTTATGCAAAACACATTAAGTGTGACCGCAAACCCGGTAAAGTGCTACTGTCTATTGATCTAGTAATATCTTGGCTTGCTCTTACGACTATCATATGTAACATAAGGGTGCTGGCATATATTATTTTTAATTTATCACACTGCCGTATATATACTTGAACTCTAAACACTGCAATAAAGAGAATAAATTGTCTCATTTCCGTTGATTGCATGCCCACTCTTATTTTTAATGCTAATCCTGTACCCCAAAAAATCCTAGGTCATTTAGTCAAAAAATTCACTAAAGAACTAATCGATTAAATTTTTGCTGACGACGAAAGTGACGATTTCTTGATGGCTTCGTAGAAGCAATATATTGCCATATTGCTTCTATCTTCTTCTATCTAGATCGGGTTAAATGATAAAAGAAAACCCGAGAAGATTTTACAAAGCAGTGAGTATGTAGTAGTTAGTATGCTGTTCCGTGTGATGAGAAAATTGAATACACATTAGTGTATTCATATTGGGAATGGTAATCTATCCCCTATCTTGCCCGTGAGTACCGAAAAAGATGACTAAGAGATTATAATATGCATACACCTATGTAAGAGAAGGAAACCTCGAAATGAAACCCAACTAACCCTTCTGACCAGCGTGGTATAACTGGTCAATTTCTTTCTTATTATGGAGGGGGTTTAAGCCCAGCTGTGGGACGTATGTGAATATCGATGATGATGAGTACGCAGTAGGTTTTAAAAACTGAACTAAAAAATCAGTAACCATTGGAGAAAACAGTTTCCTAAGTAAGTAAACAGTCTCACGTAATGGTTCTAAGACATCGTCAAAGGATTTCACGTGAGGCAATTTCGCCTTCTCTTTCTGTTACGGTATCCGCTTGCATTGATTTTTAAGATATCTACGCAAAAGAAGAGATGTTGACCATTGTATTCTTAGTCTATCATCACATTGTTAGATACCGAAGAAGACTACGCTTCTGATAACTTTCTGCATTCTACCATTAACTGACCGGCTCGTCATGGATATTAATAGTTATATAGGCGAGCTATGTGGTCTCGTTGCACGCCGTCCATTCCGGCCGCTGTAACGAAAGGGAGGCGCGTGGAACTGTAGCCCACCATATTCTCTTCCCTTCGCTATTGGGCCGACAACTGGTACCGTGTCCTTTGTGGCCAGCCCGAATAGTAATACACATTAGCAGAAAATCGACGTTAGAATATTAGCTTCTGCCATAATTTGCTACAGTGCTTCGTTAGGTGTAAGAGAGAGAGATACTGAAAGCGGTGGCCGCTTTCTTCCGCTCACGTTACGGTAGATAACAAACTGGATGTAACCTTGGTTCTGGAGGTATCCATGAGAGGCAGTTATCACTCATTATCTGGTGGACTCTGTACTCACTCACCACAAAAAAACAATAAAAAACATGGTGAGAAGAAATGAGTAATTATCTATTTGAATTCAAGTCGTACAAAACTATTATCGTAGGCTCCTAGTAAAATTGTTTGACATTGAGCAAAGTTATTATTTCTCATTCACTCATCTATAAAACACCTTTTAAATATTTTCCCTCTAGAAAAAACAACATTGTATCCGTCCAATTTATTAATATTCCAAGGTCGTTTGTATAAATTATCCTTCGAATGCTTTCGCAGATTTTCTCGGTACTATGTAATTGGAAATATCGAGCGACTCGCTCCAGCTAAATATATTAAATTCTGTTTTTTATGTATTAAAAAAGTTAGTGTTTGATAAAAATTTTATCTGATCCTGGCTTAGATGCTTAAATGATCTGACGATGCTCATATTGTAGAAGGTTTTCCAGCTTTATATAAAGTAGAAGCGTATACTACTTTTTTCTATATTATCTATTTTTAACTGGCTTTAGTGGCAGAACTTTAGTGATGTGAGACAGATAGGTACATTACTGCAGGTCTACGCGTCATCCTCAAGACTGTTGGAGCGAGGTCTCATGAGACCATAGCTTATCAATAAAAAGGGTTTATTATTATAGGATAATATTCTATTTAGTTATAACAAGTTCAGGATTAACAAAATAACTTGGAACGGACTAAAGAATATACTGTTTTCATTACACGATATTTTTTTTTTGTTATTTAGGCAATTTCAGTGTGTGTATTCAGAAGTCCACAATATCAATGAAGTGATAGAAGTACAGAGTCGACAGTCCTCTATCTACAGTCGTGAGCAGATCCTTCTTGGCTACCATAATCTCGTAGAAAATCGACGTCTAAGTAGCAGCAATTTGTTACTTCATTTCGTTTGGTGAGGGAGAGAGCCGAAAGCTTAACTTTCTGAGGGTATTTGCACGTGGTGAGTTTTGGTGATGCGTTTAGTAACATCGAAACTCATTGCATGCATTCACACTCCCTTCACTTCCTTCACGGTAGGCGGCGACCTAGCAAAGGTATGGATCTCATTGGGGAGGGGCAGCATCACTTACCTTTAGGTATACTGTTTGTTCGTTTGTCACCAACAACAATAAAAAAAAATCTCATTACAGATAAACAAGTTTCACTAAAATATAAACATTATCTACTATAGATCGATAATTAATTATTGAAGATATTTTCTTAGAAATTGTGATTCGCCAATCTATTTGTCAATAGATAATAACCAAGACTTCAATTACTACGTGATATTGAGAATATTTATATAAAAATGAACGAAATGAAATCGTTCCATTTTATTACTATGTGATATTAAAAATATTGATTAAGAACGAAAGAAACGAAATCATTAAATTTTATTAAAGAAAAATCAGGTGCTATATTTTGTCATTTTTGAATAAGAGCCATATCTGAGTGTACTCAGCCTCGACGCAAAAAGAGTGGTGTATATAAGTTTGACGTCATTGTTTGTCTGTCTTTGTATGTATCTGTCTGTAGCATCGCAGCACTCAAACGGATGGATCGAGTTCGATGCGGTTTTTTTTTTTTTTTTTTTTCATTTCGATGGCTCCTAAGTATAGTGAGTCAACTAACATTTTTAGGTATTTTAACTTTTTTGATGAAATGATAAAAAAAATAACCTTATTTATCAATCACGGTCATAAAAATTAAAAAAATCATTGCAGATAATCATTGAAGCTTGTTCACGTGTGGAAGCTCATTACACCCACAAAGATACAAATCGTAAATATTTGAATGGATCCTTGTCGTTTCCTAAGATGTTTGACCTCTATAAAGAATGGTTTGATCCCGTTAACTATTTAAATGTCCAATGAATCACGTTGTAACCAATACAAAAACTTAAAAATCCTAGAAAAAGAATTTGAAAAAATGTAAACATTTTATCTTTCGCACGCTTCCGGTAAAATTTGAATTTTTCAGATGACTCACTGTTCGTAGGAGCCATTGATTTGAAAGCCAACTTCTTTGCGGTGGTTCATGGATATGTTTGGTTAATATCGGACCAGCAGTCTAAGAGTATCAACTCCAAAATGATGGAATGGTGTATGATTACTCGATTAAGTGCTTCACGCGTGCTAGTATAATCATTAAAAGACAATTAATTGATAATGTCTGTTGAAGACAACGTAGTACTTTTTTATTATTTTAGTTTGTGTCAAGGGTTATTCAACATTTTCAATTTTACTTATTAAAGTGGCGATTGAATAAGAATATGTTATTTTTTATTCCATTAAATTGTCGTATGAGTAATAAAAATCGCCATACGGACTCATCAGGAGATTGGGTAGCAGCTGTCTCCTAAGAAACGTAGAATGTTGAGATTGCTAAACGGCGCTTGCTTAAAATAGAGATTATATGAGTGTATTATCATTTCTGGGTTGAATATGTCCATAAATGGGCGGTGAAAAGGTGAAATAAGGACCAAAATGTGTCGAGTTTTCATAACATATTAGCTCACTTCAACTTTCAATGAAATACGTACACTGTCAGGTTGTGTAGCATAGTTATATGTATACTTAAATTTGGTTAATAGATAGATAAATATCTTGCGTGAAAGCTAAAGTAAGCTAAAGTCTTGAGTCTTGAGCTAAAGTAAGTAGCAATACATTTTATTTTTAGACAGAGGAAATGTTTATATAATTTCATTATCTTAATTTAGCCTATCGCTGTCCACGGCTGGAGGCTTTCTTCATGTTTTACCATAAAGCGCGATCCTATGCTGCTTGCATCCAACACACCCATTAACTTTCACCGGGTCGTCGGTCCACCTAGTGGGGGGTGTTCTACACTGCGTCGTTCGATACGTGGTCGCCATTTGAGAACTTCGTCCCAACGGTTGTCGGTTCGTAGAGCCGTGTGACCTGCCCATTGCCGTTTCAACTGGCTAATTCTTTATTTATTTTTCAAATAATTTAATTGTAGAATAATAGAAAATTTAAAAAAATAAAAGCCGACTTCCAAACAGTCAAGATGAACCAAATAGGCATAATAATGCCTAAGGATAACTCAAAAACTACTGTACAAATCTTGATCAAATTTGCATGGAATTGTCTCTTTAGTATGATCTAATAAGTAAAAAAAGCATCGTTATAACCCTACTATTGTTACAAATATAAAAGTGTGTGAAGATATTTGGATGTTTATTGCTCGATCGCCCGTAAAATGTTGAATAGATTTGAACGAAAATTAAGGTATAGATAGGCTATATAATGATGATAATGAAGTCAAGTTGGTTTGTTAAATATAATAATAAGTACCTGAAAACTTACGATGAAGGAACATTTACGACACCCAGGGGTAAAAAAATATACCCGAAAGGGTAACCCGCCAGGTCGGCCACGGATGTCAAGGAATCGGTACCAGTGGTCGGCCTAAAGGCGATGGGGAGGGAAAACGACGATGGGTTATGGGGCCGTCCATCCGTCGCCCCGGACGGATTGGACGGGGTATGTCCAGACCCGAAAAGTGCTGGTGAATTATATTCTTACTTCGTCATTACATAGAAAAAAAAAATACAATAAATGGACGCAAATTACACCAGACTCAATCAATTTGTAAATTGTTCAAGGTGTTTTCTTTAGACTATTATATAGACGCGCGCTACCTGCTCCATCCGGGGCGACGAAAAGGCGACGCGTCGCTCTGTAACTCCCTGTCTGTATAGTAAGGGTACTTACTATCTTTATTGGGCCGACCCCTAGTACCAAATATTGTCCTGCGTAGTAATCGAACCTACGATATTCGGCACCGTTAAGCGTTATTTTAACCGATACACCATCTGTATTATCAAAATGTGTAGCCATATTATATTGAACATTTTACACTTTACAAAAATGACTAGATCTATAATATAAAGCCGTGGCACCCATAAACAGTCTATAAAAGGGATTCGGGGAGACAGAGAGTATATAAACACATTTGGGAGCAGCAATAAAGGGAAAATCGCGGAATGTATTCAGACCGAGGCGACCGTATGTAGCGTAGCTTCACTATGAATAATTTAATAGCGATTCTTTCAAGCCGTGTGTTCGCAGTAATACTGCACCACTTTCAAATTGTATTCACTATCTAGCTTATTGTATTATTTTACTATAATCATTTAATATATAATAATTTGTACCTAAAAAATAAATATTATCTTTTAAATAACCATTTTATTGATATTTTCTTATATAAATACTAAAAACATATTTTACTACTCCCTGTCTTGCCTATATACCCCTAGTCGACTTTTACGAAACCTATAGGTTTCGTAAAAGTCGACTAGGGGTTATGATATATGCCGGATATGCAATCCGGGCGGACCACGGAGGACAAGGAACTCGGTACCGGTGGTCGGCCCAATGACGAAGGCGACGAGCTATGGTGCGTTATGGGACCGCGTGCCGTCCCTCTGTCGCCCCGGACGGAGACGAGCGGCGGGTGCGCTAACCATAGCCCACTCCACGTCTAACCAGCGTGGTATAGTAGGTCAATTTCCCTCCTATTGGCAAAGGCTCGAGCCCAGCAGTGAGACGTATATGAGCTGATAAAGACATTTATAATTTAGTTTAAATGGCTGATCAAGGACTGGCAATATAAGTAGTTTAAAGTTTGAATCAATAGTCAAGTCCGAGATATCTTGGTTTGAATATAGACTCCTAAATGAACTCTTCATCATTCATAATTTCGGCTCTTATACGTCCCATTGCTGAGCTCGAGGCTTCTCCACAGTGGGAGGGAAATTGACCTTACTGTAAATAAAACTACTTTTACGGATTATATCGCGTTTGTATTTGATTTATGATTGCCCGACGTTTCGAACACTTTGCAGCATTCATGGTCACGGGCGGACTAAGGTGTCTCACGTCAAACAAGTAATCGTTTTATATAGACATTTAAATGTCTGTAATAACGATCGAGTAATCGTTAACGATAAAACGCGATATAATCCGTAAAAGTAGTTTTATTTACAATGTGTAGTGCTCGCGTAAACATCAGATATCATTATGACCTTACTGTATCATGCTGATCAGACAGGTTGGTATGCTGAAAATGTACATTTTAAAATCGTAACGATTCTGGTTGGAATGAATGAACCCTATTATAATTTCAATTAGTACGGTAGTAAAATGATGACAGCTATACTAATTGAAACAGTTCTTCAGAGTACTGCTGTGAAAGAGCTGGTAGAGTACACAGAGTCACACCCAAGTCTCTCCGCCACTCCAGCGACTCCAATCTGTCCGTGAGGTTCACCGAAGATTCGAACAGTTTGTCTACCTGGAAACCTGTAAAAGATCCATCTACTAAGAATAGCAATTAAAGAATTTATCAGATTCGGAGGAGCCCTATGTTTAAAAGTCGATTTGGAAATGCTAAAAAAAATGGTTAAGACATGGATGTTCGATTTTTTTCTTTATGCCACCATTGCACTTGATAGCTAAAACAATTTGAAATAATGCTGGAAGTCTCACAATTACCTGTAATATACCATCATCATATTATTTCATGTACGTCCTACTGCTGAGACCAAGCCTCCTTCATAATGGGCGGGAATTTGGCCTACTATACCACGCTGCTCAAACGGATTGGTATAAGATTTAATTTCGAGTTTCCTTCTTCTGCATAGATTTGTGTATTTTAATCCCTTAGTCATTTGTATTTTTTTCCGTCAGCACATTGTAAACTGTAATATATGTGTCAAATCAAAATAGATTCATCATCATCATCACAGCTCACATATATCCCACTGCTGGGCTTGAGCCTTCTCCATAATGGGTGGGAAATCGACCGAGATTTTTTTCTCTTGTATAGTTGTTATCTGCGTATAATAATCCTTTAGTCGTCTTTTACGACACCCACAGCTAGTGAATTGTATTTTGAAAGCTGTAGCTGTTAGAAATCAAGTTAGATTATCTATCAAGATTGAAACACAACTGAAATTGTAATATACGAGTACAAACTAGTTGTATGTTACGACACACTCTTACCCCCAAATAACTCGTTTTCAACTGGGTGTATTTTAAATCGCATTAGAGCAAACAAAGACAGGGTCGGGTCGCGCATGACATGTGTCATAGCGGTTTTATTACGACGCATGTGGTCCGAATGACCTCCATATTGGTATATTTATCTTTTCTCTACTATTACTACACGATATTTGTTGTAATATACTTTAGAAATAATGTCACACAGTTATTTTAAATTGCAATTGTTTAAATATGTTTTTCTTTTTGGTCTTATGACTTTGTTATTTCGGCTCTATACATACCACTGCTGGGCTGGAGCCTCCTCCGTGATAGAGGACTATTGACCTGGTATACCACGCTGGTGAGACGGGTTGCTATAGGGTTTTATTTTGCGCTTTCCTTCTCTCGCATAGATGTTATATGCATACTATATACCTTAGTCATCTTTTATGATATCCATGGGTAAAAAGGGTAGTGTTGAATTGTATTCTTACTCCGTCACCACACGGAAATGACTTAATGGTTAAATCTCAGAATTTTAAATAATAAATTATTTTTTTGGAAATAATAGTTAAACGCTCTGTATTTCTCATAAAATCTTCTTCACGATGGCCATATTACTTGGAATTTATATAAATTTGTGACATTTTTTCATTGTAAACGGTGGCAAACGCGCAAACAGTACACCTGATGGTCAGTGTTGCTGCCGCTTATGGGTCTTTGGAAGGCCGCTGCCTACCGTGAAGAAAGTGAAGTAAATCTGAATACGGAGTGGTAGGACCACACTGTCGACAGTTATCTGTCTACAGCCGCGGGCCGGTCCGTCCGGGGCAGTACCACGCTCTCGCAGAAAATCGACGTCTGAGTAGTAGCAATTTGTTACTGCGCTTCGTTCAGTGAGCGAGAGAGCCGGAAGCCCAACTTTCTGAGGTTGTTTGCGTGTGGAGGGTTTTGATGGTGCCTTTGGAATCACCAAGCCTCAATGCACGCATTCACACTCCCTTCACTTTCTTCACGGTAGGCAGCGGCCTTGTAAAGGTCCATGAGCGGCAGCAACACTTATCATCAGGTGTACTGTTTGCTCGTTTGCCACTGCTTGCAATAAAAAAAAATACGTGGATCGATGATATTAAAAGCATAACATCACTAAAACCCACCATACGCAAACATCCTCAGAAAGTTGGACTTCCGGTTCTCTCGCTAAGCTAAATTGCTACTACTCGGACGTACCGGCGCGCGGCTGTAGATAGACAAATGGCAACAGTGTGGTCCTACCACTATAAAATTTAATTGACGTGACCGGGGATTAGTCCGTCACCCGCCGAGAGGTCGACCGCGTGAGGAAAGACCGACGTCCTCCCCGAGGGGGCGACGTCGGTCGATGGAAGTGTACCCCAAGTAGGGGGTATTCCGTCGGGCCGACCACTGATGACAAGTAACCCTGCTCCGGTGGTCGGCCCAACGACGAAGGCGACGTGCATCGTGGGTGGGTTTCGGGAGTTGCATGCGTACGCCCCTCTGTCGCCCCGGACGCAACCCACGCAAAAAAAAAAAAAAAAAACAGTAGAATTTAATATCATGTAATAGTAATAGTTGAAACAGGCACAACCCAAAAATAAAAATAAGTGCACTATGCGTAAATAAAAATAAAAACCTTATCGTTGCCACTTAAAATTCATAAGCCAGGTTCGATGTTCAGCGGAACATTTTCTGGGGCAAATAATAACAAAAAGGCTTGGCGAGCCGCGGATTTTTAATGCAGGGGATGAACAGAAATAAATTCAGCAAGATTTTTCAGTGGACGCGACGAGACTCCGTAATTTGTTTGCTACTTTTTGGGGTTCCCTATGACTAGAATTATAGACTAGTGATATTACTCTGAGTTAGATACTTTCACGTTTTTACTATTTTAACATAAAAAAAATAATAGTTCTATTTTTACTGATTATGTCGCGTCTGTATTTGATTTCTGATTGCCAGACGTTTCGAACACTTTATAGCGTTCATGTTCACGTGATCAGGAGCGTTGTAGTGTTTGAAAAGTCAGTCAATCAAAAACCAAATACAAACGCCATAAATATATATATATTAAATATATATATATTTATCTATACTAATATTATAAAGAGGAAAGATTTGTTTGTTTGTTTGTATTGAATAGGCTCCGAAACTACTGGACCGATTTCAAAAATTCTTTCACCAGTGGAAAGTTATACTATCAGGAAGTAACATAGGCTATATTTTATCCGGGTATGCCCACGGGAACGGGAACTACGCGGATAAGACGACTGAAACAGAAGCGAAGCGAGGGCAGGTTGCTAGTGGCAAATATAGTTTTACTAGCTGACCTGGCGAACTTAATACCGCCATAATTTTTTTCGTAAATATATTTTCTAAATTGCCGAATATATAGTCTCTAATAGAAGAACCATTATGACTTTGTCGAGAAAGATTCGATCGTCTTGGTCGCGGCATTGTTAATGATGATTCAAAGACAATACAAATTACCTAATGATTATTGATTTCTGACAAAATTATAATTATTAAATTTTCAACCATACTTAACTATAGACAAAATTACGTTTAGCTGTCATTTGCGTTTTGTTATTACATATCAAATGCGTTTTTATTACCCTACGTTTCATAGTGACTTGTATTCTGTTTGACATGAGTTTCAGTGCGAATATGGAAATGTCATATTAAGCTCTTATATTATATTCATTTTTTTAGTGTTACATTGAATAATTTTGCTGGTATTTTATGTAATATAATACAGTTAAGGTGCTGAAGTGTGGTGAATGTGATATAAGAGTTGTTTACGTGTATTTTCATATTCTACCGAAATTCCCAGAGAAATCATTTAATTAGGTTTTCAGCGCCTAATTAATGGTAACGACTTGACTTACTGACGGACATGACTATTATATATAAAGAAATGTTAAATAATATGAAGAAAATTGTATCAGACTTGGCTGTATGGGATTTGATCCCTTGGCCTGTCCGAATGGACAAACAGAAACAAAAAAATAAATTTATTTGATATTTTATGTCACGTCACACAGGAACGCGATCGAACGGGATAAAAAATAGGTCATTGCTATTAAGAAGAAGAACGGAATAAAAATTATCCTATGTCCGTCTCCTGGTTCTAAGCTACCTCCCCACCAATTTTCAGCCAAATCTGTATAGCCGTTCTTGAGTTATAAATAGTGTAACTAACACAACTATCTTTTATATATATAGATTTACAATGTGTACTTATATTAAGTACACATTGTAAATCTGAGTAAATACGAGAGTATTCTCTCGTAAACGTCAGAAATTAAAAGAATAGTTATTTTTGTTATATAGATGATGTACACACAATTGACTGCCGTACAATTCCTGCGTAGGCCATTCGCACCACCGGGGATTATCTGTCCACTACCCGCAGAGAGGCTGACCACGTGATGGCGACCCTCCGGTAACACTGCTTTGTTGCCAGGGCGTCGAAGAGGACGGTAACCGAAAGGGTAATGCACTGAGCCGGCCACGGATTTGAAGGAATTGATATCAGTGGTCGCCTGATCACAAAGGGGAGTACGTTGGGTTGTGGGGTCGCATAACGCCCATTCGTCGCTCTGAACAGGTTGGGCGGGATGTGCGACTATAGCATACCACAAAAAAGGCTATTCAAATGTGATTATTCTGAGTCCGGTTGTAATTACTATTCATTAATTTTGTATTTTTAACTTACAATTGCCAGCTGGGCTGATTACTAATATCGATTCCCTGACTCTAATCACCATGATTGGTGACTCTTTTGATGATTTTTTTTCACCCTGCTAGTAAGTAAAGGATTCTTGAAAATTCAATAATCAATTTCACTCGTGATATTTCACGATATGTAGCCTAAAATCTAGTCACTACTATTTTCGTCGTAATAAAAGTTAAATAAAGGCATCTTTTGCAGCCGGCAATCTATTCGTTAGAGTTTCAACACTAATTTCCTGTTGCTTTCACAGAGCCGGTCGGATATCTGATTCTACAATAGACTTTCAAATTAATTGGATAGTTATAACTGTTCTTGTATATGGAAATAGAAGTTTAAATAGAAAACATTTTAAGAGTTTTCACCAAAATCCTTGTGATGACGGAGTAAGAATACAATTCTCCACCATCTTACCAGTGGGTGTCGTAAAAGACTACTAAGGAATACCTTGTGCATATAACGAATATGCAAGAGAAGGAAACCTGACCAGCGTGGTATAGTAGGTAAATTTCTCGTCCAAGATTCAGGAGGCTCGAGGCCAATAGTGATACGTATTTGAGCTGTGTTGATGGTTAGACGTGTCGCTATAAGGTTTCATTTCGAGTTTGCCTATATTTGTATAACAAAAATTGTCATTCTAAATATTCATCATTTGTCATCATAATTTGAGCTCATATACGTCCCACTGTTGGGCTTGAGCTTCCTCCACATTAGGCGGGAAATCGACCTACTAAACCACACTAGTCAGGCGGATTGCTATTTACTTCGCGTTTTCCTTCTTTTACATTGTTTTTATATGCACAAGACATCACATCGCCAACAACATTATCGCCTTTTACGACACCCACGGGCAAAAGAGGGGGTGGTGAATTGTATTCTTTTTCCGTCACCACAGGGAAACCTTTTTTATTTTCCTTTTTAATTTTTCATGTTTATTTTTATTATTTCATCAATTATTTTTTTATAATTTCTCTACAAAAATTGCGCACTGAGCTTGGCCATCCATATATTATATACTAGCAATCCGCCCTCGCTTCGCTTCGGATTCAGTCGCCTTACGCGCGTAGTTCCCGTTCCCGTGGGAATACCGGGATAAAATATAGCCTATGTTACTCCCTGATATTATAGCTTTCCAATGGTGAAAGAATTTTTAAAATCGGTCCAGTACTTTTTGAGTTTATTCGTTACATACAAACTTACAAATTTTACCTCTTTATAATATTAGTATAGATAAATATTGATCTAAAAGTATTTTTTTTAAAAGGTCAACACTATAGAATTGAGAGAGAACGTTAAAAATATATTTTAAAAAATAACGAGCGCCACCCGTAGGCTTTTCATGAAACGGAAATTAGTATCTTCAGGCGTTTCTCATGAAAGCCTCCGAGCGAGGTCGGAAGTGACGAATTTCCTGAGACCCAAGTGGGCAAATGTTAATGTTAACAAATTAAATAGTACCGCCAGTGTACTTGATTACTTTAACTTTAACATCATATCCGTTTATCTTGTATCATACTTCGTTAAGTATGGAATATAAAAATATAACACTCAAAATGCTACGGACTTATAAATACGCTTGAAATAACTTAGAAAATAAAATTGTGGCGCGTAAAGTAAATCTTAATATAAAGCTCTTTTGTGGATAAGTATCATGGTCGGGCATCATTCAGCCTTATGCCCACGACTACCGGACGTAAGCTTTCATCATATAATGCTACAAAAGGCGATCCTCTGTCGCCCGCATCCAATGACTCTAAACAACCTTCTCCAAATCGGGCGCTCTATATTGTGTCGTCCGATATGTGGTTGCCATTCAAGAATCTTTCAGTCCCGGTAGTTGCTGGTTTGTTCAGCGATCTGGCCTGCCCATTGTCACTTCATCGCTCTAATTCGCCATGCTAATTCTTGGTTCCTTCCGTTCTTTTGCGAATTGCCGTATTTCAAATCACAAGTACCAATTTAAATAATAATCTCATTCTTCTAAAACTCATCTGGCCATCACCATGGCCTAAGAATACAATATTTATTATCCTTACCAATCTTGTGGATGTTGTTAAAAAATAATTCAAGGACTAACCAGAAACACACATACGCACACACACACACACACACACACCCACACACACACACACACACACACACACACACGCTCATGCACATGCACACACGCAAACAAGCAATCAACACACACACAAAAATGAAAAAGCGAACTCATCATATAAAAGCACATCCTTCATAATTCAATTCATTAATGTTATTTATATTATTATCATTCTTAGTTTTAATTATTTTATTTCTCTTCTTTTTTTTCTCTTTTTGTTATTTTTCTTTCTTATATATTACAGGAAAAAGGTTTGCTGAAAACCAGCTCTGCATAATTTCTATGCAGCACAATACTGAGCATTCCCCTATTGTCAAAATTAATTATAAAATATGTATTATAATTGTTATTATGTGACAATAAATGCTATTCTATTCTAACCGCTACAAAAGTAAAAAGACTAACTTCCTTTCTGTTAGTTGAATTTCTTTCCCACTGTGGTGTCGACACGAACCCAGAAATGGGACGTGTATAAGTTAAAATGATGATGATCTCATTATTGAAATGACGCCGCCCATATTTCTCATATGAAAGTAATGTCATTCCATATTTATCATTGAAAAATCAAATCCATGCGAAACGGATCGTACCTCTATTTACATTGGAGCTATAAAAGGCGAACGTCCCGACGTCTCTTTGCCATTCATATCCGCGCGTGCGTGGCCGCGTCATGAATAATGTACACCCGAACTGGGGACCGAGCTACCCTTTTAATTTTGTTTTTAGATTTTGGCAGGTGGCAACCCTGATTCTGAAATCGTTCAAGTACCCTAATTGTGCTGATGAAGTCGTGCAGGTGTGTTTAGACACTCGAGCCTGAGTGATATTTACTACAACCGACACTCCTGTTTGTGGGGACTTAATAAATGTACGCATACGTTTATTGAAAGGGCAAAGGTTTCGTTTTAATAAAAATATAATGAAAATGAATTATTTCATTAAACGTGCTAGACTCTTTAATTATACGCATTAAGAAATCGTGGCAGTAAATTAAATGACAAATTCTATTATAAACTACTACTATTATACCGAAATAAAACCATATTTGATGCGACATTTGTATAACGAACTGATGAATAATTACATGACATAACCTACAAATTTGCAACAAATAGATACGTCAATCGCTGCCCACATACACGCATACGCACACACATTCACACACGCAAACAAACACTCAACACTCATACACACAAAAATGGAAAAGCGAACTCATCATACAAAAGCACATCTTTCATAATTCAATTCATTAATGTTATTTATATTGTTATCATTGTTATTGTAAGTTATTTTTATTCCTTTTCTTTTTTCTTTTCTTTTTGTTATTTTTTCTTTCTTATATGTTTGAGGAAAGGGGTTTGCTGAAAACCAGCCCTGCATAATTTCTATGCAGCACAATGCTGAGTATTCCCCTATTGTCAAAATTAATTAAAAACATGTATTATAATTATTAGTTATTATGTGACAATAAATGCTATTCTATTCTATTCTATTACATTTGCCAATACATGTGAGTTCGGGTTCTGTTTGAGACGATTTTTCTTTCATTTCATAAAATGAGGTTTATAAAAATATTAATTATATTTTTGTGTTTGAAACTAGAAGAGATTTTTTTTAAATATTTTTTCTAGTATTGTAGAAGTTTTTTTTTTTGTTATTTTAGAATTTATTCGCACGTGATATAAACTTTATTAATAAAACTATATTTACGGTTTCTATTTGAGTTTTAATTGACCGACGTTTCGAACACTTTTCAGCGTTCATAGTTATCTAGCGGGTAGATATAAATTCCTGTAATAGCGCTGACTTGTTAGACGTGAGACATCTTAGTCAGCCCATGAAAATGAACGTTAAAAAGTGTTGGAAACGTCGAACAATCAAAACTCAAATACAAACGCAATAAAATCCATAAAAATAACTTTATTTATAACGTGTAATACTTGCGTAAACATCAAAAGTCATTACCTATTTAAACTGTTTATTAAAAGAATAATAAAGGGAAATACGAGGAGGTGAGAATAACAAGGATCGATAAGACTAATCGTCGGTCAGACAAAACTTTAGACCTTATTGAGGTCAAGAATACTAAGAAATAACTCTGAAGCCCTTTTTTTGCGGTGGGTTACGGTCGGAGCACTCCTCGCCCGGCTCCGTCCGGGGCGACAGTCGGGCGCAAGAACGCACACCCGTAAAACGTCGCCTTCGTCGTTGGGCCAACCACCGGTGCAGAGTTCCTTGACTTCAGTGGTGACTCTGAAGCCCTGTGCTCCATCTTCTGTACATACAAAAATACTTGTTTTTCGTTGTTCTCTACAAGTTATAAGTTTAAACAGAGTATGCTTCTTCAATAACACCAAACGTTCCTTTTGAACTTATTTATTATTCCAACCTATACAATGCACTGTTGTTAAGTATTTTGCTCTAAGTAACACTTGCTTACAACCTTCTATTAGCTAAGCTCCAAGCACAATGCCCGTTCGAATGATATCTTGCCGAATGCAGTCTTGGTCCAGTGTAAACCGTTTAATCTACCGACCTAATTTAAATTATAAAACTCCCTATTATCATTTTCATTATTTTGACATAGTACTATTTCTTTCTTTTTTTTTATGTAATGTAGCAAAACCCTACGTGAGCAATCGCGACCTTGGAATTTGAAGTGCTTGGAAATCTATATTCAACAGTTTAAGTAAGACGTATTCGCTAATCATTTCAATGTGTCTTATTTATATTTATACTTTCAAAATCTTATCTCAGCATATACATCTCATTATAGGCTCGGGCCTTCTTCATTTTGAGACGGAAATTAAACTACTATGGCACGTTGGTTAGACGGGTTGGTATAAGGTTTCAATTCGAGTTTTCTTTTTTTTTTTTTTGCATAGATGTTGTCATCATTCAACATCACTTCAGCTCATATACGTCCCACTGCTGGCCTCCATCACAAAAGGAGTGAAATTGACCTAATACATGCTGGTCAGAAGTGTTGGTATAGGGTTTTATTTCGAATGTTCCTTCTCTTGCATAGATGTTCTATGCATTATTATCCCTTAGTTGTATTTTACGACATCCCCAGGCAAGATAATGGGTGGTTAATTCTATTCTTACTCCATCACCACACCGTTGTACGCACAATAATATCCTTTAGTCATTTGTACGACATGCAGGGATAAGAAAAGGGATGAGGTATCGTATTGAATTTAAGTTTACTAATCATCATTATTGTCCTGTTCTTATTCCAATTATTTGAGCTCGAAGCGATATATACACTATTTTTCCATCATTTTCTCATTCCATGGTGGAAAATTTTTTCCAATAGTTTTATGTTCGGCAGACTTCATTACGTGAACCCTTCTTAGGAAAGCAATTATTATCCAAACGGCATCATATGGTGTATGTCCAGGTCTGTTTAGCTCTTAGTCCTATTTTAACACACCCAAGAGTAGTTTCCATGTGATGAAGGAATGAGAATACAATTCACCACTCTCTATCCTACCTGCGGATGTCGTAAAAGACGACTAAGGGAGTAAGCATGTAACATCTATACAAGACTGGGAGAACTCAAAACCCTATAATAACCTGTCAGACAAACATGGTATAATAAGGTCAACTTTCTTCCTATTGTGGAGGAAGTTCGAGCCCAGCAGTGGGACGCATACGAGCCGAGATGAAGAGTAGTGTAGGGTTGGTAATATTTGTAGCCGTGAATACATAGCACACTATTTTCACCAATCATGGTACGAAATTTTACTAATTATTTCTTAAAGCATAGCAAATCATAATGATTTCTGATGTTTACGCGACTATTACACATTTTAAATAAAACCACAAATTTTATCGCGTTTGTATTTGATTTGAACGTTTCAAACACTTTGCAGCATTCATGGTCACGGGCGGACTAAGATGTCTCACGTCCAACAAGTCATCGCTATTACAGAAAATTTATAATTATCTACCCGATACAGAAAATTAGTTATTAAATCGCACTATTCCTGGAAGAAAGAAGTAAATGATTTTTGCCATCTCTTCAGGAGCTTGAAAAATGTCCTATATTTTTAATTATGAGTTCTAGAAATATGTTTCAAAGAGAAAATCGTAGGTCACAGTTGCCTTCAACTACACCTGTTTTTTAATTTATTAACAGCTTAATGTACTTCGAGATAATCAAAAAAAATACTGTTACTTCTGTATTCCACGAAACGCAAAGAATATTTGTAGGGGTAAGTATAATTATTGCTTTTTCGCCATGTATTTTCAAATATATGAACTTATTTAAATCTACTTACGGCTTTATTATCTCTTTTTATTTTATTATCTTTATTATCTTTATAATTTCATTGTAATCTAGCGTTGTAAGTATAATCACGTTGTTCTTTAACGGAAAATAAAACAAATAAAAAGTATGTAACAATAATTACACATAAACTGTCACCTAAAAGTTTCGTAGAAGAAATAAGTAATTAGAATTACACATAATTCCTAGATTGTACAATGCTGGAACCAGTATTTAAGTATATTTGTGTTATAAATTTTCTTGTTAATCTTCCTTTAAAATTTACGTAAACATAATTATGACTTTATGAACGGGATAATATTTTAAAGCGTATAAATGTAAATATGCATACCTCTATTTTATGCTGGAATTTTATGTTTTCTAAGATCGCAAAATTATGGTATTTTTGCATTTATTCCTTTAGTTTTGTCGATAGTTTCACGAGATTTTGACAGAAGGTGTAAACCATGATGCTCGCTTTATTCACGCAATAAAACATTTTGGGCGCAAGTGTATTTACGTCTTTTTTACAAGAATAGTGCGAAATATTGACCAACATTGTGATTCAAGTTTATTGCACTTACAGTGGTAAGAAGAAAATGATTCTAAATGAAAAAAATATATTGTTTATGGTTAGTAATTATTAAACATTAAATTTGTGGTAATTATTATTACAATTTATTAATTTAATAAACCTCTTTTTTATTTTATTTTTTATAAAAACAAAGAAATCCAGAATACTACCACCAGATCAACACACGGCCACACTGAGAAAGACCCGGCAAGAAAACTCAGGAGACATAATGCTAAATTAATATTAATTTTGAAGGCGGCTTACTTTATCTTACTAAGAGGTTTTAGGTTCTAAAATTATCTTTAACTATTATTATTGTGGGTCAATTCTATATCATTGTAGTTTTATTTAAACCATAGCAAATCATATAAAATTAAATTTTAATCACAATATAAAAATAAAATAAAGAGATATCTCGTTGCCAAGATGTAGTGGAGAGAATTAGCTCAAATTATTATGCACAAAGCGAAGAAACTTCCTCTTTTGTCCCCGGGCCATTTGCATAGCCATGTCACTGGGGCTCCGGGGCTCTGCGTGGAACTCGCAGCCGCATTTTTGATGCAACTCAACTAGGGTATATTCTTTTACTTTTAGCTATTATTCTTTCTTTAATAAATACTAGGTTCTTCCCACGACTTTGTCCGTATGGAACAGTTACTTTGGGTTTATGCTAATTTTAACCTGTGGTTTTGTTCATAATGATTTTGTTTTAGCAGGTGAAAATATTATTATATTTTAAATAATACGATTCAATCACACACGATTTTTGCGAAACCTTAACCGTTTGTTCAATGAAAAAAAAAAATAACGATTTTGAAACATTCTTCATCAATGCTCCGCTCCTATTGGTTTTAGCGTGATAATATATAACCTATAGTCTTCCTCGATAAATGGGCTATCTAACACTGATTTTTTTTTTCAAATCAGACCAGCAGTTCCTGAGATTAGCGCGTTCAAACAAACAACCTCTTCAGCTTTATATTTTAGTATAGATTTATAATGTAACGTGATTGGCTATCTCTTTGATAGCGGGCTAAGAGTACAATATGTTGTCTATTTTTAAGTCGTAATCCAAGCAATATTTTAATCACTAATAATAATTAGATCATTATTACATCTCTTATGAGTCCTATTGCTGGAATTGTGCCTTCTCCCTAACAAAGAGCAGGAGACTCATCATAGCACGCTGTTTTGTTTAGTTGGATAAGGATTTCCGTGTGGTGACGGAGTAAGAATACAATTCTCCATCCCCTCTCTTGTCCGACGTTTAAGGGATACAATATGCAAAATTTGTGCAAGAGAAGAAAAACTTAATGTGAAACTCTATACCATACTATTTGACCAGCGTGGTGTAGTAGGTCAATTACCCTCCTATTATGGAGGAGTCCAGTAGTGGGACGTATATTAGCTGTGGTAGATAAGCTTTCATTTCGAATTATTTTTTACTTTGCTACATTTTATCTGCTTATCCTCAATTGCTTTTTTACAAAGCGAATGGGTAAGATAAAAAGCGATAAACTGTATTCTTACGCCGTAACCAGGCGAAAATTTTTGTTAATTTTATTAATATTTATTTTGAAAGAGTTGTCTAGAATATTCGAATGTTCTACATACAATGAATCAAAGAAAATGAAATAAATAAAACTAATATTAGTGCTAAACAATATAAGTTTACTCTTAAACTTATCTTATTCTATCATTCAAGGTCTATTTCCCATAACTAACCTCAAAAAGCTGATAGCTATAAAAATGCTAATAGATGTTTTGAAATATTGAAGTAGCTTCAGTGTTTAAAATCAAATATTGAAATCGATATTGAATGGAAAGTTACTAGACAAAATGTAAATATCAATAGCTCTCAACCTCGTCAAATTAATGAAAAAGAAAAAAATAACTTATAAGAATAATAATATAGAATTCAATATAACAGTTAGGTTATATTTACAATAGATATCGAGAAAGGTAAACACAAATGGTCACTATGATCTTACGTCAAAAGGTAAGCCAAAGGGCACACTCCGATGCTAATCACAAAATAGGAACATGACTTAAGCTAAAGGATATTGTATTATTATATTTTTTTCGTTACCGTTTTGTGAACTTTTCTGTTCTTGACTACATTTATCGTTATTCAGGTAAGTGATATCCTATTTTTTACTGATTATCAGTACGTTTGTGTAATAATTATATGAAATACATCTTATATGTATTATACGGGTTCACATTCTTTGTGGTGATGGAGGGAGAATATAATTTATCCCCTATTTTTCTCGTGGGTGTCGTAGACAAACAAGCGATGCAACATACAACATCTATGTAATAGAAGGGAAACTCGAAATAAAACCCTGTATCAACACACCTGACCAGCATGGTATAGTAAGTAAATTTTGTTCCTACTATGGAGAAGGCCCAGACCCAGCAATGGGACGTATACATGCTGAATTGTTGTTTATACGCGTTGTATAATTGAAGATCGATTTTTAGATCGATCGATAAATTTAGTTAAAATAAAAAAAACATGAGTGCAAATCAGACGTGGTATTAACGAAACCTTAAAAAAAAATTACAAGCTTTGTACTACATATATGCATACAAACACGTGTTAATATATGTGTAACGCTGAGGCCCAAGCAAAGTCCCACTTTGTGTTGATAAACACGAGTGGATTGGGTACGAAGCAGAGCACAAAGTGAACCACGACTTTAAGAAACACTGTATAATGCTTCCTATCACATTTTCTCCCACGTTAAATTTCATAACTTTATGTGTTTTGTCTCTTTTTACTGTCGCTTTTTCGTTTCATCGACTTTCAAATCACAATTATGCTAAAGAATTTTCCACTTCAATAAAATAGTTATAAAACAAATCTCTGATTTTGTATAACTTGCGCCAATATTTTTTCTGGATTGAAGGTCCCGTGGTCACTCCGGGATAATATCATACGGTGTTCGCAGGCCCAGTTCCCAAGAGCCTTATTGTCGGAGCAAATTTAACGGAAGGTGGGCACAATTTTTTGTCGTCACGCCCTGCCAACATTTCGATCGAGGTGAACGCTATTACGTTAAAGACAATTTTGTTTAGAAACTCTCGAGAGCTTTTTAATAATATTTTTGTACTTATATCGAGAAGTTACTCTTGTGGGATAATTGACTACATAGATAGCGTAGATATCTGAGTAGCGACATTAATGAAGTGTCATGGATTCAAACCCCATGAAGGGCAGTTCATAGTACGATCTACAAGTAATTATTTCAGTCTGGATTGTTCTTAATCTGTATTTCTGTGTTGGCGATCTACAAAGTCGTCACTGGTAAACATTTCTTATCGGTTCTGGTGAGCAATAGCCCCTTTGGCCCATGAATTGGCTTAGAAATACAGATCATTATTAGAGTAAAAATAAAACAGAACAATAATTTTGAAAATTATGTTCCGTGTGGTAAGGGAGTAAGAATACAATTCACCACTCCCTATCCTGCCCGTGGATGTCGTAAAAGACGACTAAGGGCTATATAATACGCATATAACCTCTACGCAAGAGAAGAAAAGCTTGAAATAAAACCCTATACCAAGCTGTGCGACTAGCATGGTATAGTAAGGTCAATTTTCCTCCTATCATGGAGGAGCCTCGAGTCCTGCAATGTGATGTACATGAGATGAAGTGACGATGAATGATGATGTCTATCTACATGTCTACAAGTTTGTACACACAGCACCTGCCATCACCATGGAATGGAATGAAGAAGTCTAACTAATATTTTTATTGGTATTTTTAATGTATCTTTTATGTTTATTTCAGTCTAATTCCATTCCAAAACCTCCTCCTTTTTTGAAGTCGATTAATAATAAATAACTAAATAATCAACCCACTCAAAAGAGCTGATAAAACTATTCAACAAAAAAATGAATCAAAGGTGTTTTACCTTTGACTTTTTTGACAATTTTTGCGAGACGTATTTCATAGCCAAAACACGAAGGCAGAATATAAATGTTGTCATACATACAAATATGTTGTGAATTCGGAAATTAAGCGGCTCTCAGTGCTTTGTGATGTCAAAATATAGGGCGTCGTACTGAGTAGTTTGTTACATGTATAGGACTCTTTGTATAGCTTGAAACATTAATTAAAAATCAGTAATACTCTACTTTTTCCGTGTTAATGGAGAAAGAATACAATTCACCTCCTTATACTTAAACAATCTTATCCGTGGGTATCGTAAAAGACGACTAAGGGATAAATTATGTATATAACATCTATGCAAGAGAAGGAAAACACGAAATAAAACCATATACCAACCCGTCTGACCAGCATGGTGTAGTAGGCCAATGATCCTCCTATTGTGGAGGAGGCTCGAGCCCAAAAGTGGAACGTATATGAGCTGAAATGATGATCATGAATACTCTACTTCTTTCTGTGTGGTGATGGAGTAAGAATACAATTCACCATCCCCTATTTGTCCGTGAGTATCTTAAAAGACGACTAAGGGATAAATTATGCATAACAAATCTATGCAAGAGAAAAACTCGAAATAAAATCAAATGTCAACCCATCTGACCAGCGTGGTATAGTAGTTCAATGACTCTACTACTGTGAAGGAGGCTTGAGCCTAGCTATGGGACATATTTCAGCCAAAATGATAATGAATACTCTACTTATATTCCTACATTTCCCATTGTACTGCAGTAGACTTGGTACGAATAGTTGCATCAAAGTATTCGTAATGTGATCGAGATCAATTTGTATGATGTTTAGAGTAGTGACTCTACTGTCCGATAGCGGCGCTGCTCTAAATCTCACACCAATTTTATCGATAACAATGCGAATACATTGCGGCAAATGTTCGTATTACGCCTACAGTTTGTATAGAGTTTGGAGCAGCGCCTCTATCGTGCATAAATGGAACTCAAACGGCAGTACAAACTATAATTTTTTGTACTGAAAACGTTTTGTCACGTAACGTAACGTCACGTAACGAAATAAGAACGCTGATCGGAAGCTGTCGTGTGCTCACGAAAGCACAGAATTTTTTTTTTTGGTAAGAGATTCAATAAAGTCATTCTCACGTCACACGTTAAGCATTTATTATCCGTGTGGTGACGGAGTAAGAATAAGGTTCATCACATCGTAAAAGATAACTAAGGGAAGTAATATGCATATAATATCTGTCAACACCCAAGGGTAAGGAATAGGGTGGTACATAATATTCTTACTCTGTCAGCACAAGGAAAATTCTATTCCTATGTTATTAATAAAATACAGGTCTACGACCAGTGTGTTACCAGTGATGACTTACGGCACGAAAACGTGGTCCCTAAATGTAGGCCTCATAACCAAGCTCAACGTCGTTCAGCGTGCTACGACGCTTCAGAGCTACGGCGCTACGGCGCGCAAAGAAATAAAAGAACAAAAGCAGCGGGCTATGTTCGAGATTTCTCTGCGAGATAGAATCCGAAATAGGGAAAGCCGCAGAAGAACGGATGTAACCAATATAGAATGAAGAATTAGCACGCTGAAATGCCAATGGACAGGCCACATCGCTCGACGAACCGACAACCGCTGGGGAAGAAAGGTTCTCGAGTGGCGACCACGTATCGTACGACACAGTATAGGACGCAACTAGGAGAACCGTTGAGCTGGTAAAAGTTGCTGGGAGTCGTTGGATGCAGGCGGCATAGGACCGTACTCTGTAGTGTAACATGAGAGAGGCCTACATTCAACATGATGAATAATAAATGATTATTACTAAACCGCTAGATAAAAACGAATTTAAATATTATCTGTAAAGCTATTTGTAAACATTATACGTGGTCAGTTGAGTTATGAAGCATATCCATGTCTCTAGAGTATAAGAATGAAAATAAAATTGTAACCGGGCTTACGTCACACAAAAACTAGCACAAGGGAATATAGATAGAAGTATTTGGATTTTGTAACATAGCCAAGTTTGAGATTCATCTCAAGGTTTGTCTATTTAGGTGTGTCTAGGGGCCTATTGTTATCTATCCCTTTTGCTAAGACATTAGGATATATAATGTAGCTAGTATATTAGGCCTCAAGCGACTGTGTAATATTCAAGTAGGTATATTATTGTACAAGAACGAATATCTTGGTATTCTATTTTTGGTAAGATTACCTAACCAGGTAGATGTTTGCTTGGAAAGCTCAAATAGTAATTCGATTGCACTGATCGCGTAGTGGTTAAGATACCTACGATTACCCGATTACCTACCATTGTCGTACGTTTGAATCCCACGTAGGGCAACACTGTGTGATCTACAAATTTTTGTTCTGAGTCTGGATGTAATTTGTGTCCGCTAGTTATATGTTTGTAAAGTCTCCTCCCGTAATACAAGGATTATTTCCTTAATGCAGGGTCTTGTCTTTAAAAAAAAATAGTTAAATTAGTAATAGCGTCTCTTCAATCCAGTGAAATACACATACAATTCTTCTTCACAATTACATCTATCTTTTTTTTTCTTGGGATGGGCTGCGTTCGGCGCACTCCTCGCACCACTCCGTCCGGGGCGACAGACGGGCGTAAGCACGCAACTCCCACAACCCACCCACGATGCACGTCGCCTTCGTCGTTGGGCCGACCACCGGAGCAGGGTTACTTGTCATCAGTGGTCGGCCTGACGGAATACCCCCTAGTGAGGTACCCTCCCATCGACCGACGTCCCCCCCTGGGGGAGGACGTTGGTCTTTCCTCACGCGGTCGGCCTCTCGGCGGGTGACGGACTAATTTCCCGGTCAAGTCATCCACGACCTCGGCTAGGGCGACATGATGCGCAGGTAGTTGCGCCTACGCCGCTCCAGTCGCCGGTGGGTCGCTTCGTCGAGGCTGCGCTCCTCGGCAGCGTCAGCTCGGCACCGATAATTGCGATGAGTTCACGACGCTCTACACAATTACATCCTCATAAATACACATTTAATAACATAATATTAATATGCACTTGCAATATCCAACTATTATACGTGTTCTTTGCTTCTGCTGACTCCGAAATATGTGCGTCCACCGAATGTCCTCCATTATAATCTTGTTTCGTCGACTTCCCCTCACACGGTGAAATTGACGGTCTGTAACCGGAGGAGGGACGGAGGCAGTTTCGGGCGTTGGCCCCTACTGCAATATCAATCGCCGTCGCTAAAACCACCGGTGAGTGGTTGTGTGTCTTCTACAGTGTCGTTATGCCAGGTGTGTGGTGCCAACGATGGTCAGTGTGCTACAGCAGCATAGTGGTGATCCGATCGCTTCGTTGGGGCCAGTGTCCGTTCTTCACCCCTTCAGGGCGATCTGAGCGAGCAGGATGAGATCCCTGGTGACCCCGGGGGAGGCCCCGCTCTGAATGACGCGCATTCCGAGGTGCAAAATCATCCACATATTCAAAACTGTCTGTTTATACCCATTTTTCACTATTAAATCATACAATCATGATAGTTCACAGCTACAAATATTGCGAGAGCATTGTTTGAGTTACCTTCTTTCGGTGGCCAATGATATTAGTTTCATAATCTAAATAGATATGCGACAAAAAATTGTCTTAATATAAAAAAGTGAACCCGAAAATAGTTTCACACAAATATAGCTAAAATTATATAATAAACACCGAAGTCTTAGAAGAACATTAAAACTATATAGGTATGTGTACATCGTTATGATAGATATAAAGATTTATTTTAAAAATCAAATACCCTTAAAAATGTGTAACCTAATTAATACATATTGCCATCTTACATATTTATTCGATAAATGGATATTATTATACCCATTAGGGAGGATTATGCTCTATTCCGACGGCGGCGTAACAATCGCACCGATTCAGCAGCAGAACCAAGGGTTTTAACGATGTCCATTTTTTTATTGCTCAGAGATGGAATGAATTGTATTCTAACTCCAACAATACCCAAAGGAGTGGTAGGACCACACTGTCGACAGTTATCTGTCTACAGCCGCGGGCCGGTCCGTCCGGGGCAGTACCACACTGAGCAGAAAATCGACGTCTGAGTAGTAGCAATTTGTTACTGCGCTTCGTTCGGTGAGCGAGAGAGCCGGAAGCCCAACTTT
This sequence comes from Lymantria dispar, assembly GCA_032191425.1. NCBI lineage: Eukaryota > Metazoa > Arthropoda > Insecta > Lepidoptera > Erebidae > Lymantria > Lymantria dispar. Next base: position 33,647,646 of record CM063452.1, read on the forward strand.
CTCAGGGTGATTGCGTGTGGAAGGTTTTGGTGGTGCCTTTGGTATCACCGAGCCTCAATGCACGCATTCACACTCCCTTCGCTTTCTTCGCGGTAGGCAACGGCCTTGTAAAGGTCCATGAGCGGCAGCAAAACTTACCATCAGGTGTACTGTTTGCTCGTTTGCCACCGTTTGCAATAAAAAAAAAATAAGCCTTAGATATCAAATAAACCCTAGGCGAGGCCATGGGTACCAGGACCGGGGAATAGTCTGTCATCCGCAGAGAGGCTGACCGCGTGAGGGCGACTGACGTCCCGGGAGGAGCGTTAGGGAGGGAGGGTACCCGAAAGGTTCCTGCCGAACTGGCTACGGACAATAATGAACTCGATACCGGTGGTCGACCCAATGGCAAAGGAAAAGGAATAGGTTATGGGGCCGGGCTCCACCCAAAAAAAATATAACAAATAAAAACAAAGCATTATTATATAAATAAAAATAACAAAATTCAAATAACATTTTCAACTTAATTGCCATAAAAGCATCATTAACGAAAATCGCTTTATTATTTAATCGCTTGATCACCATAGAAACGTCGATTATGAACGAGAAATTTACTTTATTAATTTTCCGAATTCAGTGAAAATTATTTCTTAACTGATAAAACGAGGCACTGATAAAGTCTTCTTTATGGAAAATCAATTTTCCTTTAAGATTAAATCGGTTTTTGGAGTTTATAGTATACGTTGTATAACGAGCCAAGGCCGAATAGATAATAATAAAAGTATTTATTTACCAGACTTTACTCTGTACTTTAAATAAAACATGATAAAAATAAGAATATTTTGACTTAATTATTAAGAAATATTGGTTTCATCATCCTTAACTTGCCTCGTTGTAACGGAGTAAGAATACAATACACCTTTCTTGCTGTCGTAAAAGCCGACTAAATGATTGTAATATGCTCACAACATCTACACGAGAAATCCAAGCCAAGCCGCTTATCAAACGTGACGATTATTTTATTATTTTCTTTGTAAAGACCTTAATCTCAATTTAGATATCCCTGGGTTTTTGAAGGGATAAAATTTTTATTTTATTTTTCCGTGTGGTGACGGAGTAAGAATACTATTCACTACTCCCTATCTTGCCCGTGGATGTCGTAAAAGACGACTATGGGATATAATATGCACATAACATTTGTGCAAGAGAAGGAAAACTCGAAATAAAACCCTATATCAACATGTCTGACCAGCATGGTATAGTAGGTCAAATTCCCTCCAATTGTGGAGGAGGCCCGAGCCAAACAGTGGGACGTATGTGGGCTGCGATGATGATGAAAATTTTTATTATTTATTTTTATTGCAAACGTTGGCAAACGAGCAAACAGTGCACTCGATGATAAGTGTTGCTGCCGCGCATGGAACTTTGTAAGGCCGCTGCCTACGGTGAAGGAAGTGAAGGGAGTGTGAATGTGTACAATGAGGTTCAATGATACTAAAGGCATTACTAAACCCTCCACACGCAAACACCCTCAGAAAGTTGGGCTGCCGGCTCTCTCGCTCACCGAAAAAAGCGCAGTAACAAATTGCTACTACTCGGACGTCAATTCTCTGCTCAGTGTGGTGTGTCCGTTAATTCTTAATTTTTCATCATTTCAGCCTATTGCCGTCCACTGCTGGACGTAGACCTCCCTCAGGTTACGCCACAAAGTGCGGTATTGTGCCGCCTGCATCCAACGACGCCCAGCAACTTTCACCAGGTCGTCGGTCCACCTAGTGGGTGGGCGTCTTACACTGCGTCGTCCGATACGTGGTCGCTACTCGAGAACCGTCACTGTGGCCTGCCCATTGCCACTTCAGCGTGCTAATTCTTCGTGCTATGTCGGTTACACCCCGTTAATTACATATTTGTAAAGTAAAACAATACAAGAATCATTTGTCTAATTACGGCGACGTATTAAAAAAACAATGAATACGTAAAATCCTTTGCGAGTTACATTTTAATATCACACTAAATGTTAATATATAATAATAAACAGTTCTCTTCATAACAAAATACAATGAGAATAAATCTTAAACCGAGGTAATTATAATAATTTATAGCGGTACATAAATCAACTAAGTTACTTTGTTGAGTTTTCCGTCGCATATCCCCATTTTGTCAGGAATTATTTGTAGACCCACTGTATTACACTCGCAGTTAAAATCTTAATTAATTACTTTTTAGCTTGTACAAATTGATCGGCATGGTGTAAATTTAATTATTACAAAACAGAAAAATAATGTATGCAATAAGACTTTGATAACAGGCAAAATTTTTGTGTGATGACGGAGTAAGAATACACTTCCCCACTCCGTTCCATCCCATCCATTTTGCCCGTGGATGCTGTAAAAGACGACTAAGGGATATAATATGCATATAACATCTGTGCAAGAGAAGGAAAACTCTAAATGCCTATACCAACAAGTCTGACCGGCATGGTATAGTAGGTCTAATTCTCTCCCATTGTGGAGGAGGCCCGTGCCCAACTGTGGGACAGGTAAATAAATTATATTTTCATTTGCAAACGAAATGCTGTGTGGCGGTGGCTAACAAATACTCCTCCTCACGGTTCATACATGGCCCACTGCTGGGATCAAGCCTTCTCCACATGGGGATGGAAATTGATCTACTATATCACGCTGGTCAGGCGGGTTGGTATAGGGTTTTATTTAAATTTTCTTTCTCTTGCCTAGATTCTATATGCATAATTGATCCCTTTGTCGTCTTTTACGATATCCACGTGAAGGAAAGGGGATGGTGAATTGTATTCTTATTCCGTCACTACACGACATACTGTACAAATATACGAATACTACCAACCTCTAAATTGCTCGTAGGTATCGTAAAGGAAGAGTTAGAGTTTTATTTTGATTAATATAAAATGTCACCTGGTCAACAATTACATTATCCAAGAGGGCTCCGACATCAGACAGGTTACTACTGCCAAAATTTTTACGATATGTAAACTTGAAGAAGAGTACATATTGTGTCGTCCCTAAATAATTGAGATTGGGATAAAAGCAACGTGATAACGTTAAATTTCTTTTGAAAAGGACTATTTTGATTTCTAATGTTTATTTTATTACATATTCATCCGTCCATCCGACCATCTGTAAAATAATCCCTTTACAGTATTCAGTCTGCTTTATATTGCTCAAGCAGAGAGATGCATAAGAACCCATAGATGATTTGAAACAACGCCAACATACTATATTAGGAATCTGTGAACACAGTCAGGCACAAGCCCGCCATTACATTAGATTTGATACTTTCTCCTTGCAAAATACGACCGACACTTGCCTAGAATGATTCACGAAGTTGTTGAAATATAATCACATAAATTAACATAAATAATACCTATGTCTTATAATAATGACGTATAGAAGGTAAGTCTGCGCACAAAAAATTAAGCATTTAAATTTGAGCCTAATGGAGCTTACATCGGACCGACCCGTAGTGTACAAGGTCACTGTACTGCACGTACGTACGCAAAATAAATACCTAATTATGACGGTTTGTGCATTCAAATGGTGTCACAACACATTTGAAAGATATAAAAAAAGGTTTTTAACTTGATTTTTAAAAGTATTTCGACGATTTATGTAAATAAAAACAAAATTTGATTTCATAATTTGTATAGTGGTGTGCGTGTGTACATTGCGCAGGCGATTATTCATAGGTATAATCGCCTGCGCGCGTGTAGTATTTTAAGCTTTAGATTTTTGAATGCTCGAAGTGCCGACACTATCCTTCTATACGTTATTATTTTAAGACCTATGTATTTATTATATGCGTATTATAACCCTTAGTTGTCTTTTACGACATCCACGGGCAAGAAAGGGAGTGGCAAATTGTATTCTTATTCCGTTACCACATGTAGATTGAACAATTACATAGCCCTAAAACATATGAAGCAATAAGTTGAATGTATACAAAACCAAAACAAACACAGTTAACGTTATATACATTTTTGTAACATGTCTCAACATGTATTAATTGTAGCCATTACGTAGCGAGGTTGCAGGGCACTACCGATAACACTTGAAGCATTACTCATCGTGGTTACTTTTTGTTCTGGAACTGTTCAGTTCGTACAGTAATATGTTCTATACACACCTATATAAGTATAATAATTGTATATATATATATATATATATATATATATATATATATATATATATATATATATATATATATATATATATATATATATATATATATATATATATATATATATATATATATATATATATATATGTCTTGTTTCATCTTTCTCCTTCTAACATTCCAATGTTAACTTCTACAGATCATTATTCATTAATTATTATATATTAATTTTATTATTGTGATTATTATTCTTATGACATTTATTATTTATGTATCTCCTCGTTCACGGGATCTTCCTAAGATAGAAGATACCCGGTCCTTTGAAAGGCTTATATGGGGATATGGATCCAACACGCAGAGGTCTTTAGAGAAATTTAATTTAAAATTGGGATGGGACGTCTACCGATGACACTCCACGCCTGCATATAACATTCGTGGACTGCCAACGGTAGGTGTAAAACTATTGTGTAATGAATGGGTACCTATCTAAAATCTGATTATGGAGTTGGAGGTTCAATGGACTGGTTAACTTAAGACTATTGATTTAAAAACTGTCGTCTGCCTTCAATACGTTTATCATTATGACATTTATTATTATTATGAGTCTTTATGTTGCTTGAAATAAAATGATTATTATTATTATTCAACATTCTGTTCATATCTTAATTACTTTGAGTCGACGCTATATTCTTTATCACGACTGCACAGATGGCGTAGTGGTTATCATACCGACCTACCAGTGCCACAATGTGCCAGTGTCGCGGGTCGAATCCCACGCAGGACAATACTTTTTACGATCCACAAATTGTTGTTCCGAGTCTAGATGTAATTTGTGATCGTGAATTATATGTTTGTAAAGTCCCCTGCAATACAAGGATTATTTCCTTAGCGCAAGGCGTTGTATTTTAACCAAAAATATAGTGCAAAAATGTTGACAATAGTTTTGTCTGGCCGCCTGACTTCAACCGATCTTGGGAAGATATTTGTTGACCATGAGGCATCAGATGGAGTCAGCTCAAGTTTATGTAAAGTTTTTAGTCGTCTTATATGACAGCCACGAGCAATTTAAGTGTTGGTAGTATTCGCAGCTGCCACCACATATCAGGGCAGGAGACTTCTTGACGACTAAAAGATATGATATGCAGATAACATCAACGCAAAAGAAGAAGAACTTGACATAAAACCTCATGCCCATGTGGTAAAGTCAATCAATGTCCCTTCTAAAGCGGAAGGCTTGAGCCCTTTAGTGCGATGTAATATGTATTTAGATGAGATCTGAAGAAGAAGCACGTTCGTGCTGGCCTCTGGAAATAGCTATCTTTTGTAGTGCTATGATATGTCCTTCTTTAAATAAGGTTTAATAAGAGCACTATTTCACGGTAGCCAGCCGCCTGGCTATGACCGGCCCGTGTAAGAAGGTATGTGGCATTGCAATTTTAAATTGTGTGTCTTAATGTCTGGAAATTTTGCGTTTATGGGTGTTTACGTGTGTATGTGTGCGTGCGTGCTTGCCTGCGTGCGTGCGTACGTACGTGCGTGTGTGCGTGCGTTGGAGTATTTCGTCTATAATTTAGTTATCATTATTACCTACCGACATTGGTATAAAATGCTAAGTTGGATTAGATTGCTTTAGATATCGATTTAAGTCAAATCTGTGATCATTTTTCATTCGCAAATAAGTTTTTATAAATAGTCCAGCATGTGAATTACTAAATCACAGTAATTTTCATTTATATTAGTTTTCAACCTTTTTTTTTCGTTAGCGTACCTCTTTTATAAATAGAGTAGGTGAATGCGGTGACGCTGATTTGCGGTGACAATGTCTGTTAGGATCGGTGCACACGTACAATATGTCGGTAATAGCTTGCGGTGAACGAACGCCGTGTTTGTTCACGGCTAGCTACGTCACCGCGTGTGTACATGGCTTTATATAGACAAAGATTATTTTGCACAGAGTGTATATTACGGCATCGGAATTGCTACAACGATTCGAAGTTCTTTTAAATATTATAAAGCTATTTTTAATAAGCTATTTTAGCGTTTAACCACGTTGGGTAGATGAAGTACTTGACATATAGACAAAATGATGTAGTATACATATTATACAATTTGTTTTAGTAATTCAATATGAATATTTTAATCTACTTAGACTTAAGGCAGAACTAGTATCTACGAATATCTTAACCGACTTTTAGGATACCCACGGGAAAGGGGTAACCCTTGGATTTTTAGGCTATCACATACGTAATAGCCTGTGTTATTCCATAATCATATGTTGGTAACATTATGGAGCGAGCGCCATTTTTATTTTATTATTACCTGTAAAAGCGATACACGGCGTATGGCCGTTGGGATGACAATTATGGTACAAATAGGTTGCTCTTAGACTCCTTGTTAAGTTACCGTACAAAATTTACATTAATAATAAGTTACTATGTAAGTTTAACGGTTCACTATCTATTTTAAAATCCTATTTTTATATCAGTTTGTAATGTGTTTAAATTGGTAAGAATAAAACTGAAAGTGTTGTGTAATTACTAAGTATAGTTAAGCTCATTTAATCGTAATTGTGTTTTCCGTATGAAAAGTGATTAAAGCGTTACTAATAAACTACTAAAGTTTAATTTATTTAACACATATTATCGTTAAATCTCAAGGATCTCTCCAAATAAGGATCAATCTCTCTCTCCAAATAAGGATTTCTTCTTTAAGATAGTTAACTACTTACGATAAAGCACGATAAAACCAACTGACCTTTCCTCAATGAGGACTCTATCAGTTATCCACAAATTTAGATATAGCATCGGAAGTTTAGAGCCAATGACAGAATATATTTGGATAGCTGCGCAAACAATTCCGAGCCGTAACGCTTTATAGGTTGCACAAACTCAAAGGTCATTATTAACTTTTAACTTTACTGGACTATTTCATGCATCCATGCATGCCAAAAGTAAATATTATCTATATTAAAATGAGAAAAACTTTCTAATACTGTACCTGTATATCAGCTCAACATCATCTCGACTCATATACGTCCCACTGTTGGGCTCAAGCCTCCTGCACTATGGGAGGGAAATTGATCTACTATATCACTCTGGTCAGACGAGTTGGTAAAGGGTTTTATTTCGAGTCTTCCTTCTCTTGCATAGATGTTATATGCATATTATATCCTTTAGTCATCTTTTATTTAGTGGTAGGATCACACTGTTGACAATTGTTTGTCTACAGCCGCAGGCTGTTCCGTTCGGGGTAGTACCATAATGAGCAGAAAATTGACGTCTGAGCAGTAGCAATTTGTTACTGCGCTTCGGTCGCTGAGCATGAGAGCCGGCAGCCTAACTTTCTCAGCAACACTTACCGTCAGATTTATTGTTTCCTCCCCACCCATGTGCAAGAGAGGGGATGGTGAATTGTATCCTTACTCCGTCACCACACGGGGTAACATGTATATATTTTTTCTAAATATATCACAAATCATCATCACCATCTGCTCTTATTCCAATTACTTGGAATCGATTCGATATGTACTCTTCTTTAATAGTACATATTGCAATAGGTTATTAGCAACAGTTTTAGGACTGGTCGCCTGTCTGACGTAAACCCTCGAGAAAATGTAATTGATGACGAAATGGCTCAGTTTAAGTTACCACAGGTCGATGAAAACCTCTTCAGCGTCTTGATCAGTCGTCGTTTGATTTTCTGTATTGTAGACGTAGATTGGTGACAGTTTCCTTACTAGTAAACTATAATCCGTTTTACGTTACAAATTACAAATTTGCTACCCTTTTACATAAAGCCAACATACAATACATAAAGCCTTTTTTAAAGCAAGGGCAGATCTTGAGGTATGAATCTCCAGAGAACTGGTTTTTGATTTTATAGGAGCAGGTCTTGGTACATTTGGTATGTTCTCGACGGCCATTTTATTATATACAATTATACATATTACCTACTGTTTTATGTATCTTATTATGTTATAAAAAGTTATCATCATCATCATTTCAGCCCACATAAGTTCTACTATTGGGCTCGAGGCTCCTCCACAACGAATTGGAAATTGACCTACTATACCATGCTGGTCAGACGTGTGTGATATAGGGTTTTATTTCGAGTTTTTCTTCTCTTGCATAAATATTAAATGCATATTATATCACCTTTTTTTTTTGGGGTGGGTTGCGGTCTGCGTGTTCCTCGCACCACTCCGTCCGGGCCGACAGAGGGGCGTAAGCACGCATACCCGCAACCCACCCGCGATGCACGTCGCCTTCGTCGTTGGGCCGACCACCGGAGCAGGGTGACCTGACGTCAGTGGTCGGCCCGACGGAATACCCCCTATTTGGGGTACCCTCCCATCGACCGGCATCCCCCCCTTCGAGAAGGACGTCGGTCTTTCCTCACACAGTCGGCCTCTCAGCAGGTGACGGACTAATTCCCCGGTCACGTCACTCGATCCCTATATCCCTATACGTCACCCTATATCCCCTAGTCATCTTTTACGACATCCATGGGCAGGATAAGGAGTGGTCAATTGTATACTTACTCCGTCATCACGCGTAGAGATTATAAAATAGAAAAGTATATAATTATAAAAATATTAAACTATCCAAATTTTATCTGCTGGCGTCGTCATTTAAATGCATTCAAAATATTTTCTATGTAATTAGTATGTTTTTTTATAGACTACAGTGTAAATACGTTCTTGTTATAAAATATTAATAAGTTGATAATGACACGGAAAGAGAAGGAAATCTTTTACAAAATTCAATTCATCTACCCAGCGCTGTACATGCCCTTCATTACAGAAGAGACTCCGCGATAGTATAAGGACTGTGATAAAAAGATGAAGAACAAATAATGGTTTTCCTAGTAATTACTAGATTTAGTGTTCTACTTACTCAAGTATTAAAGAACTTATATATACTTTATTTTGAGTGGGCTACGGTCAGCGCACCTGCCACCCGGCTCCATTCGGGGTGACAGAGGGGCGGCGCGCGGCCCCATAACCCACCCGTAGCCACGTCGCCTTCATCGTTGGACCAACCACCAGTGCCGAGTTCCTTATCTTCAGTGGTCGACCCGACGCAATACTCTGAGGGCGTACCCTCTCCTAACCTGTATGATCTGTACATGCTGAATAGTTCTTCTATTAATCATTAATATCATCAGACATTATTACTCACATGCCTTCTCATTAAAGGGGCATTGCCCCTTTAGTGATTGCACTACAATCAGCAGGCGGGTTGGCGATAGCAATTGGTGTTCCAAATTCTTCAAAAGAGTGTTGCTATCCTTTATTTTAATGATCCCTCAGACGGTTTGTTACAACTCCCACGGGAAATTAAAGGGTGATCAATTGTATTCTTATCGCCGCATTGGGTGTTTCTTTTTTTTGCTCTGACTAAATCATAAAATCATCATCATCATTCGACCTACCGTCGTTCACTATTGGACGTGGCCTGCCTCATATTTTCCCCGTAAGTACGGTTCTATGCTGTCTGTATCCAACGAAGCCCAGCAACTCCAACGAAGCCCAGCAACTTTCACCAGGTCATCGGTCCACCTAGCTTATCCTACACTGCGTCGTCCACAAAATACTTCAAACTTATATCAATAATAGTTAAAATTTATCTCAACAACCCCCAAGTAATATGTACTGAAGAATTTAATTCATAAACCATAAAATTAAATAGGGGCGAGCATGAAGTCACGGATCCAAATTAAATTATAAGTAGGTATCTCAAAATTTGCACTTACGAGGTTACTCACCGGTCGTGTGGCGTTGAATTTCAACTCGGGATCTCTTGCCACAAATTAACTTGGGAAGCGGTGAGGGCCCACATTCATAGGGGAGCACCTATTAAATTATTTAATATCTAAATGTACCTGAGTGAAGGATTCTCTAATATTTTTGAAGTGAAAACTTGTATAGACAGGTTTAGATGGGGGTAATTCATGTAAGTCGTTATCGACATGGTCGAGTTATTTGTTAACACTATATCTGTAGCTATGTTAATATACCTATATGCCGATTGATCTCAAAATCAGATAAATGTAAAAATTTTGAAATTACTAATTTTTATTTAAGATCAAACAATTTGAATATGCAAAAATAACAACTGCATGTTCATAGTTTTAAGTTTTCACTTTTGTTGCTAGTCTTCATGACTGACGAGGACACGGCGCAGCATACGCTCGAGGTTTGTGCCGCCTGGGCAGAGCAGCGTCGTGGATTCGTCGCAATCATCGGTGCCGACATGACGCTGCCGACTATCACCAGGGCGATGCTCGACAGCGTCAGGAACTGGGACGCGGTTGCAACCCTCTGCGAGGCAGTAATCTCGCGGAAGGAAGCGGCGGGTCGCGCGCGTGAGAAGCGCAGCCTCAACGAAGCGACCCGCCGCCGGCGATTGGGGTGGCGTAGGCGCGACTATCTACGCCTCATGCCGCCCTAGCCGAGGCCGCGGGTGACGTGAACGGGGAATTAGTTCGTCACCCGCCGAAAGGCTGACCGCGTGAGGAGAGGCCGACGTCCTCTCCGAGGAGGGGATGTCGGTCGATGGGAGGGTACCCCAAGTAGGGGGTATTCCGTCGGGCCGACCACTGACAACAAGTAACTCTGCTCCGGTGGTCGGTCCAACGACGAAGGCGACGTGGTGTACGGGCGGGTTGAGGGTGTGCGTGCTTACGCCCCTCTGTCGCCCCAGACGGAGTGGTGCGAGAAGCGCGCCGACCGCAACCCACCCCAAAAAAAAAGTCTTCATGACTACTTTGTGTTTTTTATTATTTATTATGAGCATATTATGAGCATATTTTAAGGTACTTTTTAATTGCCACGATGGCAATTATTAAAGCCGCTGGACGATATAGGAAAGCTGTTGGAGAGAATTTCTCCGGCCGACACTGATAACTACCGGCCGGTACTGATGAAGTGGTTGGATCGGAAGCACAGGGTGTTATCCTTCCGACTAGTGCAGGTCTTGATGGAGCATGGTTGATTCGCCAAGTACCTACCTTCACAAGGTCGTAAGGAGTACACCGTCCTGCCATGCCATTACGACGAGGACACGATACAGCACACACTCGAGGTGTGTTCCGCGTGAGTAGAGCAGCGCCGTGATCTCGTCACAATAGGTAATCGATACCTACCTGACGCTGCCGATCATCGCTAAGGAGATGCTCGACAGCGTTAGGAACTAGGACGCGATCGCCGCCTTCTATGAGACAATCATCTCATGGAAGAAGACGGCAGATGTACACGGTTGGAACTCTACTATAGCGATGTGATCCACCGGCAGCGATTTGGACGGCATGAGGCGTGAGTATCTGCGCATGATGCCGCCCTAGCCGGGGCCGCGCGTGTCTGCATCGGGAATCGGCATCGGGAAGACAGGGTACCGGAAAGTCCACAGCAGTGAAGGATTCGGTACCGGGGAGGGCATATGGCGGGTTATGGGGTTGCGCGCCGCCCTCTCGTCACCCCGGACGGGACACATGGCTTGCCCGCTCGATAGCCTGCAAAAAAATACTCGTCTAACCAGTGTGATATAGTAGATTAATTTACCTGCTATTACTGCCAGCTGAGAAGACGATTGAAGAGTTAAGTGAGCGGCAGTTTACTTTCGGGTGGGTTAGTATACGGCTTACTTCTATGCAATAAAAAGTCATTTGAAAATATTTATTTACATACATACCGTAATAACGTTTATACTGAGACTTGAATCAAATTCTTCAGAATTCTTGACGTACTGAACCAACAAGATATACAAATTAACAATATTTATTTACTAAAACAATTATGTAAATGGAATCACTGAACAAAACATAATTTAATAATCTCTTTAATCTTCCTCAACAACGCAACCACGATTAAATATACTCTCGAATTAACACGATAAAGAAAGAAACGACGAACATCTAAACAGGAACGAAACAAAGATACAAAAAAAAATACATTTCATTGAAATACATAAAAGCCCACATCAAAATTCACTTTGCTCGCGGGAGGCGCTGTAAGAGCGAACACTGACTCGCTGAGCCAGCTATAAATAAAATAAATGCCCGTCAATCTGATCAAGGAGACTTTCACCAAGACCTCTAAAACGTTGCTTAATACATTTTTGAATCCATTGCTCTTATACAACTGCACCTAAATTTACAACGATAGCACAAATAAGAAATGGAACGAAAGTAAACGTTCAGTAGTCCATTGTCAGCCTTGTACTGGATTTTTTGGATAAGATCCCGGAAAGCTGGTTACGAGACAGTATTTTCAGAATCCTGAGTAAGCTTATACAAGAGTTTGTAAACGATATTTGTTCGAAAACTGATGAAAACAATACTATGAATTTTACATATTTTGAAGATTTAAAAATAATCCGTTACTAATTTTGGATTTACATTTACTTTTTTTTATAGTCAATCTCTCTACCTTTGGAGAAGTTGATAGAAATACTATAAGCCCCTGTTTTTATCAGAACATTTTAATGCCGTGTATTTTTCTATTTTCGAAACCTCTTTATTTGTTTTATTTTTCAAGAGATAAAAGCCTCTTAGCCTCTCTTATTTTTCAAGAGATAAAAGCCTCTAAATACATTCTTGTTATGTGAAGTATTTTACAAACATAAAATTAACAGACACTACACGCAGGTTTTTTTTGGTGGGCTATGGTGAGCGCAGACACCATCTGTTCCATCAGGAATGACAAAAGGACGAAGCGGGGCCCCTATAACCCGCCCTATTCCATCTCCCCTTTCCATTGGCCCGACTGTCGATACCGAGCTCCTTGTCGTCCGTGGCTAGCACGGCTATACTAGACGCAGCTAGGGTAAGAATAATTATTTGTTAGTAGTAATGGCCCGATCTGGTTCTGACGACCATCGTTAGGGAGATGCCTGACAGCATCAGGAACTGGGACGCAATCGTCGCCTTCTGTGAGGCAGTTATCTCACGGAAGGAGGCAGCGGAGAGTGTGCGTGATGGATACCTCTATGGCGACAGATCCGCCGCCGGTGACTTGTGCGGCGAAGACGCGAGTATCTGATGCCGCCCTAGCCTAGGACTGGGGAATAGTCCGTCATCCGCAAAGAAACGGTACTCGAAAGTGTATCCCACCGACCTGGCCACGGACAATAGGGAACTCGGTACCGATGACGAAGGTGAAGATATATGGTGGATTATAGGACAGTGCGTCGCCCTTTCATCGTCCACCCAAAAACAAGGGTGTTAAATAGGACTCAAATAGTTATACAGATGAAATATTAATTGTTTACATTATTTTAATGACATGCGTTTGAAACTACACAGAAGACATAGAGATTAAGATGCAGACCACGCTATATGTTGCGGGTTCAATTCCCACGTAGGACAACAATTTGTGCGATCGAGAAATTATTGTACCGAGTCTGGGTTTAAATTGTTTTTGTAGTCTCCCGCAATATAAGAATTTGTTCCTTAGTTTTGCCCTTTTGAAAGAAAAAAGAAATATGTGAGTTATTTTTACTTTTTAATGGACGTAGGCAGATGACCATGTGTTGGGGTGTCGGGGATTGAATGTCATCAGACGATCGCTCCGGCATCCCGTAAAAGCGCGGAAGAAGCCGCTGTGGTTTTAGTGGGTATTCCGGTCACGCGGTGGCCAGTGAGTCCCACACACTCCTCCAACTGTCAACGGCGGGCGATAGTGCGTAAATGCATTTCCACAGTGTTCATAAATAAAAGGTATGGTGTGCTAGGTCAATCTCTCTACTATAGTGAATGATGTTTAAACTCAGCAGCATGATGATTGTTTAGGAATACAGTAACTTCTTACTCCTTATTTTCCTGTGAGAGGCATAAAAAGCGCCTAAAAAACCAAACAAGATTGGGTATCGGTGTTCTTAAAAAGAATTTATAACAGTGTATTTCTATAAGCTCATGTATGGATAAAAATTCTTATAAAAGCTATCACATATTCAAAAACAATTATTTACATCTCAAATAAAAAGTTTGAACAAAATTTTCAATCCGTGTAAGGTATTGTACATGAAATTTAAACAAACACCAATTCTAGTCATGAATAATACATAAGCGAGTACGTCGATCCTTTCACTACCTATCGATATAAGCAGGCTGCCGACCGCTAAACTAATAAATGCATCTAATAACAACCTTACCACAAACTAATATGATTCAAATTCAAATACCGCAGCTTCGATAGTGAGTGGTTCTATTTCTGAAGACAAACTTCTTAATGCATTTATCGTAATCCTTATTCCTTTGAAATAAATGTTATATTGAAGTGTAGCTTACGCACAAATATTCTTGTCAATATTTTTCCCTAAAGACGAGTTCAGTGTTAGGTTTATGATAATTTTTAGGCCTCATCCAGTTATTATAGTCGGCCATTAAATTTCCGAACGGAGATGTGTCTATAAAGATCTTTCTGGTTTCACTTCGAAATCAATTTCAATAAAAAATGAATGAATATAATTCTTAGAGAAGTATTATTCTTAATATTTTTACATTTATGTTAAAAAAACTCACAGTATTCAGTATTAGGGTTCAACAAAATATAATTTGGTTCATTTTAAGATTTTCTGAAGGACTTGCAAATAGCAAGTATAAAGTTTAACACTGTATCTAATAAACATAATTTATGAGTTTATTAAAGAAATGCTTAGTGAAAGAACAATCCACCAGAGGAGACTCCGATGAGAAAGACCGGATACGGATGGCCCACTCGCATGGCGACAGAAAGGTAGGACGTATGATAGGTTGAGTTTGTACGTCATCTCTTCCGTCGCCAATAAGAAAAGTTCTATCTAAAACAGCATATATCTAATTATCTAATGATTTCTGATGTTTACGCGAGTATTACACATTATAAATAAAACTATTTTATTGATTTTACCGCGTTTGTATTTAATTTATGATTGCTCGACGTTTCGAACACTTTAGAGCGTTCATGGTCACGGGCGGACTAAGACGTCGGACGGGTGGACTGATATAAATCTCTGTAATAAATATGACTTATTGGACGTGAGAGATCTTAGTCCGCCCGTAACCATGAACGCTGTAAAGTGTTCGAAACGTTAGGCAATCAAAAATCTAATAATAACGCAATAGCATGTTTTCAATTTTGTTTGTATCGCGCAATGTAGCATGTAAGTAAAAAGATTTCTTTCGTTATTGCTTATGTAATTTTAAGGCATTGTAATATTGAATAAATAAATAAAATAAATAATTATTGTGTGATGATGAAAAAAAAATGTATCTGTTTACTAATTATAGTGTAAGATATAATATCAACTTTTATTTTGTGCTTTAGTCGTCGTTTACGATACCCACGAGCCAGATTTTTAGGGTTATATATTCGTAGCCGCCATCACACAAAGTGAATATGATTGTTATCCATTATATCGGACTACGCGGTGTAGGACACCCCACCACTAGGTGGACCGACGACCTGGTGAAAATTACTGGACGTCGTTGGATGCAGGCGGCACAGGACCGAACTTTGTGACTTGACATGAGGGAGACCTACATTCAGCAGTGGATAGTGATAGGCTGCAATGATGAAGATTATCCAAGTAATGATAAAGTAAGGATACAATTTATCACCTCATCATATCTTGGAGGTGTCAATAAATATCGACTAAGGGATTAAATATGCTTATGATATAGATTCATTTTTAACTATCTCGTCCAATATACCGCAGTGTCTGAAAACAAAGGTTTATAACCAATGTGTGTTACCAGCGATGACTTACAAACGTGGTCTCTAAATGTTGGCCTCATAAAGCTCAAAGTCGCTCAACGTGCTATAGCCCTCTGGCTATGTTCGGTACTTCTCTACGTGATAAAATCCGGAGCATGGAAATCCGTAGAAGAACGGATGTAACCGACATAGCCCGCCAAAATTAGCACGTTGAAATAGCAATGGGCAAGCCACATCGCAGCGTAGGACGACCCCCCACTAGGTGGACTGACGACATTCTCAAAGTCACAGGGAACCGTTGAATGCAAGTGGCGCAGGACCGATCCGAGTGGCATTCTCGTGAGAGGGCTTATGCCCAGGAGTGGACGTCTGTAGACTGATGGATGGATGATATTTATACAAGAGGTGGAAAATCCGAAATTAAAACCTATACCAACACGTCTGACCAGCTTGTTATAGTAGGCCAATATAATTTTAAAAGGTTTAAACCTTAGAATAATAACGTATAGAAGGATAGTGTCCATACGTAAGCCATCAAAAATATGAAGCAAACAATACTACATGCGTGCAAGCGATTACACACGTACACACGCACACCACTATACAAATTATGAAATCAAATTTTGTTTTCATTTACATAAATCGTCGGAATACTTTTAAAAGTAATGCTAATATACTTTGTATATTTTTCAAATGTGTTGTGACACCATTTGAATGCACAAACCGTTATAATTACCTATTTATTTTTTAAGAGTTGCGTACGTACGTGCAGTGACCTTGTACATTACGGAACGGTTCCGGCGTAAGTTCCATTAGGCTGGAGCCTAATGGAGTCAATTGGAATTGAAATGCTTCACTTTTTGTGCGCGAACTTACCTTCTATACGTTATTATTCTAAGGTTTAAACATAAGAAGATAATATAGGAGATATAGGAGTCCTGTAAGAGGAACAGCTGATAACAAAGCGTTACACTAACCTGTCCAGTTAATGGGGTATTTCCTTCCCATTACGGAGGCGACTCGAGTTTCACAGGGCTTATACACTGATTGTAAATCACACACGGCCGCCACTTCAAACGGCTTTGATTCTCTCTAAAACTTATAAACAAAATATATCCTTACTAATATTATAAATGCGAAAGTAAGTTTGTTTGTTACGCTTTCACGCTTAAACCACCGAACCGATTTCAAAAATTCTTTCACCAGTAGAAAGTTATAATATCAGGGAGTAACGTAGGTTATATTTTATCCCGATATTCCCACGGGAACGCGAACTACGCGGGTAAGGTGACTGAAACCGAAGCGAAGCGAGGGCGGATTGCTAGTCATTTATAAAAGTATTTAAGTAAAACTAGTAATAATAGTATAATAATTATTTATTTATCTTCTGTGCGGTGAAGGAGTAAGAATACAATCACCAGCCCAGAGGGGATGGATAAAAAAGACGACTAAGGGATATAATTTGCATATAATATTTGTGCAAGAGAAGGAAAACTCTTACTCCAACATGTCTGACTACCACGGTATACCACGGTACCATTATTTCAGCTCATATATGTCGCACTGTAGACTTTACTATACCATGCTGGCCAGACAGGTTGGTATAGAGTTTTATTTCGAGTCTTCCTTCGGTGTGCGTGCTTACGCCCCTCTGTCACCCGGACGAAGTGGTGCGAGGAGCGTGCCGACCGCAACCCACCCCACAAAAAAAAAATGGCATTTTTTTTTCGGCAAACTATGGTGCGGACGTATGCGGTCCGTCCCGCCTGGAGTTACGAGAGGACGGCGCGCGACCCCATAACCCGCCATATTCCCTCCCTTTCGCCATTGGGCTGACCACTGGTACCGAATCCTTGACTTCCGTGGCCAAGGTATACGGTTTATTTACTTACGTTACCTTTTTGTTGCGTAATTGTAAATAAAACTATTTTACGGATTTTATCGCGTTTGTGTTTGATATTTAGGATTCCGTGCAAAGGAGTAAAAACGGGCCCCTGTTAGTAAGACTTCGCTGTCTATCCGTCCGTCTGTCTGTGATCAGGCTGTATCTCAGGAATCGTGATAGCTAGACAGTTGAATTTTTTACAAATTATGTATATCTGTTGGCGCTATAACAACAAATACTAAAAATGAAATAAAATAAATATTTAAGGGGGGCTCCCATATAACAAACTCGATTTTTTTGCCATTTTATACATAATGGTACGGGACCCTTCATGCGTGACTCCAACTCGCACTTAGCCAGTTTTTTTATTGCCCGATGTTTCGAAAACTTTACAGCGTTCATGCTCACAGGCAGACTAAGATGTCTCATGTCCAACAAGTCATCGTTATTAGAGAGATTTCGATTTCGTCGGGGATCCCAATCTTACGGACAGATTGGAGTCGCTGAAGCAGCGGAGAGACTTTGGGTCACTCTGTGTACTCTACCAACTCTTTCACGGGGAGTGCTCCGAGGAACTGTTTGGCTTGGTACCACCGTCACCATTCTACCAACGTACCACTCGACATCGTAGCAAGGTTCATCCATTTCACCTGGAAACGTTATGGTCTTCAACTGTACGTTTCCAGCGATCATTTCTCCCACGTACGTCCAAGCTCTGGAATGAACTACCTGCTGCTGTGTTTCCCGAGCGCTATGACATGTCCTTCTTTAAACGAGGTTTAAGAAGAGTATTTCCTTCACGGTAGGCAGCGGCCTGGCTGTGCCCCTGGTATTGCAAAGGTCCATGTGCAGCAGTTTCACTTACCATCAGGTGTGCTGCTTGCTCGTTTGCCACCGTTGGCAATAAAAAAAAAAAACGATACGCCATAAAATCCGTAAAATATTTTCATTTACAATGTAATACTCGCGTAAACATCAGAAATCCTTATTTATAAAACTATTATGCATAATATATCCCTTAATCATCTTTTATAACACCCATATATTAAACAGGAAGGTGGTGAATTGTGTTCTTAATCTGTCACCACATCCAACTGTATTCTGTAGGCTTACCCTCGAAATCAATTCTAATTTCGAATCCAATTCAATTCCAATCTCACCAAACTTATATTTGATACTCTTAAACAAAATCGAGGATGAATTCTTCGCATTTGCCGTTATTATTTTCACCAAATATGCCGTATTTTATTACTTTTAATTAATAACGTTACCGAACTCAATCACCAAAAAGACGCTTTCTTGAAATTATGCAACATTAACGATATTAAACTACGTCAAAATCACGTCGGGAGTAGCAAATATTTGACTTAATCGACGAGAGTCGAATTCATTTAGTTTAAAAAAATTCTACCGAATTTGATTCTAATCGTGCGCTAGTGTCGCTTTCAAGAGTACCAAATTGCACAAATTCGAGCTGCGATTGGATTTAGGATTGGAATCGAGAATCAAGAATAAGCACACTGATATCGCATATTTCTGCCATATTTTTGAGATATTTAGTGACTATTTTTTTTTTTTATTGCAAGTAGTGGCAAACGAGCAAACAGCATACCTGATGGTAGGTGTTGCTGCCGCTCATGGACTTTTACAAGGTCGCTGCCTACCGTGAAGAAAGTGAAGGGAGTGTGAATACGTGATGAAGGCTCGGTGATAACAAAGGCACCACCAAAACCCTCCACAGGCAATCACCCTCAGAAAGTTGGGCTTCCGGCTCTCTCGCTCACCGAACGAAGCGCAGTAACAGATTGCTACTACTCAGACGTCGATTTTCTGCGAGAACGTGGTATAAATCACCAATACAATAAAATCATTGACCCATAGTATCTTCAGTGTTTGCAAACGTACCGATATTATTCATGTTGCGATTCGCGAACTTGACCTACATACCTATGATTTTAATCTATACCAATAAATAAAATTGGAGTGTCTGTTTGTAATGTCAAAATAATAGGCTTTTTTCATGCTCACACGGTTATTTGCACGACACCTATGCCTAAAATAGCAATTAAAAAATTTTTGTCCGTCTGTCTGTCTGTCTGTCTGTTTGTTCCGGGTAATCTTCAAAACGGCTGGATCGATTTCAAAAATTCTTTCACCAATGGAAATCTATAATATCAGGGCGTAAACTAGGCTATAATTTATCCCGGTATTCCCACAGGAACGGGAACTACGCGGGTAAAACGACTATAACCTATAACCGAAGCGAAGCGAGGGCGGGTTGCTAGTGTGGAAATATGAATATATAAATGGTATAGTGGTTAGTAGAAGGACCTACCGAGCTAGTGTTATAGATTCTATTCAGGACCATACTTTGCGATCAACTGTGTTCTTCTGAGTTGAGGAACAATTTGTGATCATTCACTGTATCATCATCATCATTTCAGCCTATCGCCGTCCACTGCTGGACTTAAGCCTCCCTCATGTTGCGCCACAATGAGCGGTCCTGTGCCACCTGCATCCAACGATGCCCAGCTACTTTGACTAGGTCATCGGTCAAAATGAGCCCGTAGAGTACTGGAGCCGCTGTGACTGGGGGCCATTTTTTTATTGTACGCCATTTCTAAAAAAAGGGGATATTGCCGTAATCGCCACGCTTGGCAGGCGGGTTGGCGATCGCAGTATAGGTGTTTTACGTTTCCCAGGAGAGAGCTGCTGCCCTGCTCTCCTGGTGAACCCTCAGCCGATTTTTACGACTCCCACGGGAAAGTAAGGGGTGGCGACATATGTATTCTCAGCCCGTCGCCACACGGGCACTGTATAGTGATGGAATAATACCAATTCACCACTCCCTATCTTGCCCGTGGATGTCGTAAAAGACGACTAAGGGATATTATACGCATATAACATCTATGCAAGAGAAGGAATACTTGAAATAAAAGCCTATATCGACCTGTTTGACTAGCATGTTATAGTAAGGTCAATTACTTTCTTATTGTGGAAACTCAAGCCCAGCAGTGGGACGTATATGATACAGCTGAAATGATCACGATGATTCATTGTATGTTAGCTATGCGGTGTTTGAGTAAGAATTCACCCCGCCATTTTTTACCCGTGGTATGGTAAAAGACTATATAATATAATTTACCTTTCTTGCAATATTATAAGTTCCACCGACCTCAAGAAATCAGTACCAGTGGTCAGATCAAAGATGATAGGGACCGTAGATTATAGGGCCACAGGCAGCCCTTTCGTCGCCTCGCACGGATTGAACGGGCTATATTCAGACCATAAGCCTAACCCCTCAAAAGAAAAAAAAAAGAGTATTATCGGTTACTAGATACCTATGGATAAGAAAGAGAGTGGTGAATTGCTTTCTTACTCCATCATCACACGAAAATACAAAATATATTAATACTAACTGCTGCCCGCGATTTCGTCCGCGTAGTAGTTACTTCGGGCTAACGCTAACTTTAAACTGCAAATTTGTTTACGTAGAAGGTGAAAATATTTTTAAATAATACAATTCTGTCATATATGATAATTTTTTGTAAAACTAGCCGTTTCTCCCCTCACAAGGGAAAAAACTCCGATTTTTAAATATGCCTCATTTCTGCTCCGCTCCCATTGGTCTTAGCGTAATGATATATAATCTATAGCCTTCCTTGATAAATGGGCTGTATAACATTCATAGAATTATTCAAATTGGACTAGTAGTTCCTGAGATTAGCGCGTTCAAACAAACAAACTCTTCAGCTGTATATATTAGTAGAGATTATATCCATTTCGTAGAATCACTTCACGTTATTGTGGCCATGAGTGCCTATTATAAACCAAAATGTTTAATGACTTAGAATTAGTTATAAGGTATACCACGAATTTGTTTCCCTGAACTGGATCGATATTTACCCTTCGTAAAAATTTAATAAGTGCTTATTCTTATTAACCTTATTATTAATACAGAATTATAAAGTTTTGCTATTATGCTTATTATAGCTTGTATGTTATTAAAATAATAATTTGTTTATCTATACCAATAAATAAAATTGGAGTGTCTGTTTGTAATGTCAAAATAATAGGCTTTTTTCATGCTCACACGGTTATTTGCACGACACCTATGCCTAAAATGGCGATTAATATTTTTGTCTGTCTGTCTGTCTGTTTGTTCCGGGTAATCTTCAAAACGGCAGAACCGATTTCAAAAATTCTTTCACCAATGGAAAGCTATAATATCAGGGCGTAAACTAGGCTATATTTTATCCCGGTATTCCCACGGAAACGGACACTACGCGGGTAAAACGACTAAAACCGAAACGAAGCAAGGGCGGGTTGCTAGTATTTTTTTTTTTTTTTTTTTATTTTTTTTTTTTTTTTTTTTTAATAGGTGGGCTATGGTAAGCGCACGCGCGGTCCTGTCCCTCCGGGGCGATGAAAGGACGGCGCGCAGGCCCATAACCCACCCGTACCCACGTCACCTCGTTGTTGGGCCGACCACCGGAGCAGATGTGACTTGTCATCAGTGGTCGGCCCGACGGCATACCCTTTCGGGTAACCTCACCTCTCGACGTACTGGGACGTCGGTCGCCATCGCGCGGTCAGCCTCTCTGCGGGTGACGGACAATTCCCCGGTCCGATCACCCGCGGCCTCGGCTAGGGCGGCATTAGGCGCAGATACTCGCGCCTGCGCCGCCCGAGTCGCCGGCGGCGGAACGTGTCGCCGAATAGGAGCTCTACTCGCACACGATCCGCCGCCTCCTTCCGAGAGATTACGGCCTCACAGAAGGCGGCGACCGCGTCCCAGTTCCTGACGCTGTCGAGCATCTCCCTGGCGATGGTCGGCAGCGCCAGGTCGGCACCGATAATCGCGACGAGTTCACGGCGCTCTCCCTCCCATGCAGCACACTCCTCGAGCGTGTGCTGCGCCGTGTCCTCGTCGCAACTGCAGTGGTGGCAGGACGGTGTGCTCTCCCTCCTGACAATCTTGTGCAGGTACTTCCCAAAACACCCGTGCCCTGTAAGCACCTGCACCAGTCGGAAGGAAAGCACCCCGTGCGTCCGCTCCAACCACTCCATCAGCATCGGCCGGAAGGCCTCGACGGTCCTGACACCGTACCGAGGTAGTACCGTAGTTTACGCCCTGATATTGTAGCTTTCCATTGGTGAAAGATTTTTTTAAATCGGTCCAGCTGTTTTGAAGATTACCCGGAACAAACAGACAGATAGACATAAAAATTATAAAGTGTTTTTTAGGCATATGTATCGTGCAAATAACCGTGTGAGCATGAAAAAGGGCTATTATTTTGACATTACAAACAGACACTCCAATTTTATTTATTGGTATAGATTTTCTTTTGTGATTGGTATAGATTTTTCTTTCTATCTTTCTATGCTGTGTGGTAGCGGCTTCAAATACTACCAACCCTTGCTTTGTTCGTGGGTGTCGTAAAAGACGACTAAGAGCCCTAGATTGACCCGGACCAACTCCATCTGGTACCATTTGGGTCAACGATTACATTCCCAAGGAGGGTTGACGTCAGGTAGGCGGCCGGTCATAAAAGTCATTGCCGAAACTTTTTGCAATATATCAAAACAGATGACATATTGCGTCGACCCCAAGAAATTGGGATAAGAGCAAGATGATGATGATATAGATTTTCTTTTCTCTCGATCTAAAGATCCTTAATAGATTTTCACGATACTACGGAAAAGGCAATCATCATCATCATTTTAGCCTATCGCCGTTCAATGCTGGACGCAGACCTCCCTCATGTTGTCCCTCAAAGTGCGGTCCTGTGCCGTCTGCATCCAACAACGGCCAGCAACTTTTACTAGATCGCCGGTTGACCTTGAGCAGGATGTCTTACACTGCGTCGTCCGATACGTGGTTGCTACTCGGGTATCTTTTTCCCCAATGGCTGTCGGTTCGTCGACCGATATGGCCTGTCTATTGCCATTTCAGCGTGTTAATTTTTCATGCTATGTTGGTTACAGCCGTCCTTCTGCTGAAAAGGAAATAGCGGTGACTATTATATTCTCACTCATATCATACGAATAACCAGCAAGAGATATAATTTTTATGAAATCAAAATAAATGACCGCATAGTAAATTATTCTCGACAGAACCGATTTCAAGTTGCTAACACATTCGTTGGGAGCACAAGCACACTCCTATAACTCTTCGCCGCCGACAGTTTCGAATTTCTAGTTTGTAGAAGACTATTTTTGCATACAACTAACGAGTGACGGCAGAAGTGGCGAGCGGTCCGAACGTAACGAACGGCCCGGAACGGACAATGTTTGTTCGAGCTATTGAGCGACAATAGTTCAGGAGTTGCCAACAAAATAATAATATTTATTATATTAACTGAAATTGGAAACTGAAACTTCTGCCGAACTAAATGATTTTTGACAACGTCTTATAATTCGATGGAGCCGGCTGCACACACGAAAAAACATGACGTATGCGGCGTTACCTCGCTCTGAGGCGTTCCATTTAAGGCTTGATCCATACAAAATATCTATCAAACAAATAAAATTAAAATTTTCTTTTGAAAAATGAAACCGTTCCATCAGTATTTTCTTATGACGTTATCACGTTCCAACTATCGTCAGGAAACCGACTTTACAGACAATCGATTTTCTTTTTAAACAGCCTGCACTATGGAAATAATCCTTGTATTGCGGGGGACTTTACAAACATATAATTAACGGACACAAATTACATCCAGACTCAGAACAACAATTTGTGGATCGCACAAAGTGTTGTCCCGCGTGGGATTCGAACCCCCGACACTAGCAATGTAGGTCGCTATCTTAACCACTACGCCATCTGTGCATTTTAAAAAGATTATGGATGGATAATTAACACTTATAATCGCTTATCAAAAGTTATAGTCGAATAAATTTTAGGTGACATGAATTTGCCGTGTGGTATGGACGGAGTAAGAATACAAATCACCACTCGCTCTTTTGCGCCCGTGGGCCCCATAATAGACGAAAAAGGATATGCAGATAATCATCATCTCGTCTCAAATACGTCCCACTGTTGGACTCGAACCTCCTCCACAATAGGAAGGAAGTTGACCTTACTATACCACGCTGGTCAGACAGGTTGGTATAGGATTTTGTTTCGAGTTTTTCATCTTTGCATAGATGTTATATGCGTAATATACCCCTTAGTCGTCTTTTGCGACACCCACGGGTATGAGAGGGGGTGGTGAATTGTATTTTTATTCCGTCATCACACGGAAAATCAAATGCAGGTATTATTTATTCAAAAGAAGGAAAACTGGGCATAAAAACGTATACCAATACGTCCGACCAGCGCGGTCTTAGCAGGTCAATTTCTCTTCTATTATTTAGGAGGCCTGATTCCAACTATGGAACTTATGTGAGCTGAAATGACGATGCTGGGTTTTCCATTCAGGGTATTTTATTTTACAATAATAATAATATGTAAAGGACATTATATACCTCCTTTTCTGGCCTTTTTATGCAAAATACATTAGGATATGTATAAATTTGATAAAAATCATAAATATTTTTTTTATAAATTAATTGATTTTTACACTTATCCGTGTGGTTTTGAAATAAGAATGCAATTCAGTTGTAAAATACGACTAAGGGATATAATATGCATATAACATCTATGCAAGAGAAGGAAAGCTCGAAATGAAGCCCTATACCAACCAGTCTAACCAGCATAGTATAGTAAAGTCACTTTCTCTCATTTCATGGAATTTTTGCGACAATTTAATATTTTTTATGACATCATATGTATAAATAGTTAATTTTTTTGTCCAATCTTGCGTTTTCATTTCCTTCTTCATGTTGTATCTTATCATAAAAAAAATAATTAAATTATAATACATTTTTGTAGTTAATCATGTAAATAGTAAAGGTTAATTGTCGGGAACAGGTTGGTTTATCATCCCAGGAGACGATATTTAGAGTACCGAGGTCATAAAGCAGAAAGGTTCATTGAGGTCATTAAGTACAACTCGTTGCCCTAAATTTGTTCTTAAGAACACTTTTAAGGTTTATTGTTACAAGGTATATACTCGTGTCTTAGTTGAAAATTTTGAAGAAAACATGTTATATAGTTTCTTGTACTAGTAGGTAATTTGGTGTTCGATGTTAGAAGAATAACATTTACTCTTGGCAACAAAAAAAAAATTGTTGCCTGTAAAGTCGGTCTACGGACAATAATTTTACGCGATAACGGCATAAGAAAACAAATAAAAAATTCCAAACTCTGATGAATTGAATTACTATCACTGATTCAGGATCTCGGAAACGGCACCAACGATTTTGAAGAAACTTGGCATACTAGAGGTTTTGAGGCAAAAAAATCGATCTAGCTGGGTTTTATTTATAGAAAATGTTGTTTTGTCGGTGTTTTTAGCAAAACAATACAATGACATAAAATTTTAAAAGAATATGAATTCAAATTTCGCCGTCAATGTCATGAGTTACGATAGCTCAGTTGGTAAGTTGTCCAGTTTTCTTTTAGTTTTGTTTTGGCATTCAAACAGCGTCGGATCGAATATCGGTGTTATTATTATTCTCTTTTTGTATTTTTTTATATTTATTTCATTATTTAATTTTTATTTTTTATTAATATATATCTAAATAAATTTGACAAAAATACAACAAAAACATTCCAAGCGAAGCTCGGTCAACCAGATATTTTTGTGTAATACAAGGGAGTTCATTAAAATAAAAATGTTTCAATAAATTAGCTTTTATTTGCACTCGTTAATTCAATTTTTTTTTTACTTAAATTAGAGATGTGTAACAAGCCTTACACTAACCTTACACTAACACTTAGCCCCATCGTGCCTCTCTATCGCTTATTTCACGGTCTCGCTTGCACGCTCGACTCAGGCGGAACGTGACCAGAGTCATGTTTTATTCGTGCGTGCAAACGGCGTTCATAGATTTATGAGACGTTATTACATCAAAAAATAATAAACAACTGTGCTAAAAGAAATGTATAAATTGTGTATATTTTGCACTCACATAAATTCCTTTGTTTCGATACTCCCCCTCGATGGTCTTGAAAAATATATGTCCGTGCTTTGAGGCGCATAAAATCCGCCATTTTGATTTTGAACAATTTATGACACTTTCTACATGAATACAAACTTAATAATGACGTAAAAGTTATCGAAATTGGTTGAGCTATTAAATAGTTATGAGCGTATAGAAAACAGACATACGTGTCAAACACATAATTAATTTTGCACTTTAGCGTATTGGGATAAAAAGCCGACACTAAGAAAATATTAAAAAAAATAACTTAATATTACCAGCAAGAATATTTCTCAATTTTAAATTGATACATTCATCAGCATATCGACGTTGCAAGGAGCTGGATGGCTAGCTGGAATCCAAATTTGAACTTTTTAAATCATCTGGAAGTGGATTAAGTTTTTGACGTATGTATATGTAAATCAGTCAATCATAAAAGTAGCGATTTTTAGACGTTAATATCAATATAAGCCTTTAATTTGTGGTTACAAAATTTGAAATACAATCCTAAGAGCTAATATACTAACTAAATTTGGTATTTTATTATATTAAATAAGTTTTGACTAGAGAAGGGGTCAAAAGCGGCTCGAAATAGTTCCTGTAAACTAACAGTAACATGCTAGTTCTATTGGCTTGAACTTGGCTTGACAAGCTACCACGTGTCTAGATATATGCTCCTATATTGTGATTCTTTACCAGTTTCAATAATTCCGTCATCTTAATGCCTATATTTTTTATTATTCACGTTCCACGCTCCTGATTCAGCTAAGACAAGATATACACGCGGAGGGCACAAAGAATCAATCGGACAGCGGGGAAGCTGTTTTCTTTTTCAATCAGTGGACGTCCTTTGAGAATTCATGCGCACATTTGTAATGCAAACCAATCCCAACGACACAGTCTAAAAAATTACCAAACAATCAATTGTTAGACTGTAGATTTCAGTTCAAAATTTAAAGAATTATTTCAACTCTGTGATATTTGGTGTTCATATCTGTACGTGAAGTTAGTGTAGTTGTTAGAAAATAAATTGAATATTGGAGAGTGGCTAGATCCCTTCGCATTTCGCCTCTAGATTGAGCGTGGCTTTATTTTAACTCGGCACATCGTAAATGTTAAAGTAAGGTGAAATTATGGTCAGTGAGCAATAAATACGTGCAGGATAATGGAAGTCGAGGCAACACTGACGTGCTTTACGATCTCACCTGAACTCGATGTGTTACTATTAATTTTATGTTATTGTTCAAGGGCCAGGTGTTGCTATTATGTACTAAGAAAACATATCTATATATTAATATGTGAAGCAAAAACTTTGTACCCCTTTTTACGAAAATTACGCGGATGGACAACTAAGAAATTTGACACAGTTGAAAACTATATTGCGGAGAAGTGAACAAAACTAAAATTTGAATAATATTAAAAAAAGACATGACGCACACTACTATGCAAACGATACACACACACACACACACACACACACACACACACACGCACCCACGCACTCACGCACGCACGCACTTACGCACGCATGCACGCACGCACGCACGCACGCACATTTAAACTCTTTTGTCTATAATTAAAATCTCTGGTCGAACTGAATGTCAAGCAATCATAATTACAATGACATTGTCTTATAGATATTTGTACTTATATATCAGTTATTAGAGTAATTAGTTGAATAGAGTTTGCTCAATATACGTATATACTTTTACGTTTTGGCCCTTAGTCTTACATGGCTGTGCGGTGGCGACTTGAATACTTTGATGATTACTAACCCTTTACATTGCTTATGAGTGTCATGAAAAACCACTATAGTAGTTTTTATTATATGTGGTAGGACCATACTCACCACAGTCGTCTGTCTACAGCTACGAGCCACTCCGTCCGGGCTAGTACCACATTCTGACATAGAAATTCTGAGTAGCAGTAATTTGTTAGCTATTGCATTTCGATCAGTGAGCGAGAGAGCCGTAGTAAGTTTGGTAGCCTTTCGTATCACCAAAGATCATTGCGCTTATTCACATTCCCTTCTCTATTTTCACGGTAGGCAGCAGCCTAGTAAAGTTCCATGAACGATAGCAACACTTACCATCAGGTATACTGTTTATTCATTCACCATCTACTGCAATAACAAAACCTCTATAAGTCGAATTTCTGACGTCTCGCTTAAGTTTGTTTTACTTTGCCACTATAAAAACATATCTTCTATATATAATATACTAAATCATTTGACAGTGTAACGTAATTAGCAAGTTTAAAGCGTCATCTTATCCAAATTCTCTCGACACTTAAACTCTTTAGTCAAACAACGTTACCTATGGAAACTTCGATTCACCTCAGCTCATATTACTAGTTTACAATTCTCTAGAAGCTTATTGAAAATCTGCTTCAGTAGTTTCAACATTTAATACAATATTATAATAGTCTCCTTCTAGAATATTATTCAGAACTGTGATTCTATGAGGTTTATTAATGAACTAAGTCTCCTAGCCACAATTTATATTGGTGTATATAGGTCACTACATTATCCATCAAAAGCCATTAGGATTATGACGTGTCAATAAACCTTTCCTCCAGTCGTGTGGCATTAAAACGAATGACTAAGAAACATAAGCAGATAATATGGAATCTCAAACTATCATGGCCACTTAAACTAGAGAAATTATGGATAGCTCGATTTATACCGTGTATTTTTTACTTACAAGTTTACAATTTTTTGTTTCTTCACTGATCATAACACTTGTAACTTGTGTCAAAGATAGTTTAAAAATGTATGTGGTAGGATGATACTGTCAACATTAGTCTGTTTACACTCTCGGCCACTCCGTCTGGGTACAGTACTACTACTGTACTCTCACAGAAAATCGACCTCTGAGGAGTAGTAACTATTTACTGCACTTCGTTCGGTGAGCAAGAGAGCTGAAAGTTTAACTTTCTGAGATTATTTGCATATGGTAGGTGTTGGTGATACCTTTAGTATTACCTTCATTTTCTTTCGCATTTCCTTCAATTTCTACACGAGTGGCAGCAGCCTAGTAAAAGTTCGTGAGTGGAGGTACCACTTACCATTACATGTGTGAACGTAAGTTTGTTTATTTGTCAACTTTTCATATCCAATAATTTTCATAGATATGCATCTATACTGCTGATAATATTTGTGAAAATTGTACACATATAAAATTTTTCATGTAGAATAGAGTACAGAGATAAACAATTCTTAGATCATCCTTCAGCATTACGCGAGGGAAGCTGCGGGCATATCAGCATGGTTTAAAGATCCTCGTTGAAAGCATTAAGGTATTTTAAACTTTACGTTTTTGAAATAAAACTATTTTTGAGGATTTTGTTGTGTTTGTATTTGATTTTTGAATTGCCGAAACTTCGAATACTTATTTTATATTCTTACAGAGTTTATATTCTTCACGGGAGGACCGGGACTTTCAAATTTGATTAACAAACGTATTTCTGTTCAAAGGAGACTATTATATTGGAATATTAGCTTAACAACATGAATTCCAGTTGAGTCGGATTTCTGAATGCAGCAAATAATTGTTGGATTACCGTTTGGACATTCTCTGAAGCAGCACAAAGCCTCGAATAATATCCGGTAACTAATAATAGGTACTGCTCCTCTATTCCAATCATGAGTTATATGAGACTTAGATATTATTCATATGATAAAAATTAAGAATAAATATAGTAAAAGTGATCATTATTCATCATCACAGCACATATACGTCCCACTATTGGGCTACAGTCTCCTCCACAATGGGAGGGAAATTGACTTACTATTATACCATGCTGGTTGAACCCGTAGGTATAGGGTTTTATTTAGAGCTTGCCTTCTCCTGCATAGATGTTCTATGTATATTTAATGCCTTAGTCATCTTTTACGACACCCATGGGTAAGAGAAGGAGTGGTCAATGGTATTCTTACTCTCTCATCACACGGAAGATCAGATAATAGTCATCATCATCATTTCAGTCTATCGCCGTCCACTGCTAGACGTAGGCCTCCCTCATGTTACGCCACAAAGTGCGGTCCTGTGCCGCCTGCATCCAACGACGCCCAGCAACTTTCACCAGGTCGTCGGTCCACCTAGTGGGAGGACGTCCTACACTGCGTCGTCCGATACGTGGTCGCCACTCGAGAACCTTTCTTCCCCAGCGGTTGTTGGTTCGTCGAGCGATGTGGCCTGCCCATTGATACTTCAGCGTGCTGATTCTTCGTGCTATGTCGGTTACACCTGTTTTCCTGCGTATTTCCGTATTTCGGATTCTATCTCGCAGAGAAATCCCGAGCATAGCCCGTTCCATAGCACGCTGAGCGACTTTGAACACACACTAGATAATAGTATTAGGAATAAATATAGGAGTCAAGGTTATCGTCATTATTCTACCTTTATACTAATTACTTGCTATCGATGTAATATTTATTCTCCTTTGATCATCATCATTATCATTACAGCCCACACACGTCCCACCGTTGGGCTCGGGCCTCCTCCAGAATGGGAGGGAATTTGACCTACCACGCTGGTCAGAGATGTTGGTATAGGGTTTCATTTCGCCTTTTCTGTCTCTTGTACAGTTATGCTGTAATGTATCCCTTAGTCGTCTTTTACGACACCCACGGGCAAAAGAGAGGTGGTGAATTATGTTTTTACTCCGCTACCACACGGAAAACACTCTTTTGAACATATATGTATATTTAAGTATTGAAATTATCGTGAGACTAATCTATATTATCTATTCTATACCAATAAATAAAATTGGAGTGTCTGTTTGTAATGTCAAAATAATAGACTTTTTTCATGCTCACACGGTTATTTGCACGACACCTATGCCTAAAATAGCAATTAAAAAATTTTTGTCTGTCTGTCTGTCTGTTTGTTCCGGGTAATCTTCAAAACGGCTGGACCGATTTCAAAAATTCTTTCACTAATGGAAAGCTATAATATCAGGGCGTAAACTAGGCTATATTTTATCCCGGTATTCCCACGGGAACGGGCACTACGCGGGTAAAACGACTATAATATTTACTAG
Source organism: Lymantria dispar (assembly GCA_032191425.1). NCBI lineage: Eukaryota > Metazoa > Arthropoda > Insecta > Lepidoptera > Erebidae > Lymantria > Lymantria dispar. The sequence continues at coordinate 33,679,427 of CM063452.1, forward strand.
TGGTAGGACCACACTGTCGACAGTTATCTGTCTACAGCCGCGGGCCAGTCCGTCCGGGGTAGTACCACGCTCTCGTAGAAAATCGACGTCTGAGTAGTAGCAATTTGTTACTGCGCTTCGTTCGGTGAGCGAGAGAGCCGGAAGCCCAACTTTCTGAGGGTGTTCGCGAGTGGTTTGGTGGTGCCTTTGGTATCACCGAGCCTCAATGCACGCATTCACACTCCCTTCACTTTCTTCGCGGTAGGCAGCGGCCTTGTAAAGGTCCATGAGCGGCAATAACACTTACCATCAGGTGTACTGTTTGCTCGTTTGCCACTGCTTGCAATAAAAAAAAATAAAAAAATATATATAATCTATAACCGAAGCGAAGCGAGGGCGGGTTGCTAGTAATATCTATAACGGCAAAAACACGCAGACGCCGCTGCGCACTCGCCCTGATGATGAGCATCGGATATGCTCGAAACCCGGGTCGACGTAATCGATCTCAGCACGTGAGTGTTTTTACCGTTATAGATATTACTAGCAACCCGCCCTCGCTTCGCTTCGGTTATAGGTTATAGTCGTTTTACCCGCGTAGTTCCCGTTCCCGTGGGAATACCGGGATGAAATATAGCCTAGTTTACGCCCTGATATTATAGCTTTCCATTGGTGAAAGAATTTTTGGAATCGGTCCAGCCGTTTTGAAGATTACCCGGAACAAACAGACAGACAGACAGACAAAAATGATTTAATTGCTATTTTAGGCATAGGTGTCGTGCAAATAACCGTGTGAGCATGAAAAAAGCCTATTATTTTGACATTACAAACAGACACTCCAATTTTATTTATTGGTATAGATAATATATGTATATAGCAAATTTTTTGGCACTAGTTTAATGACCTTTCTAGTTAATCCTTCTTCAAAATTCAATTGTTGAGCGGTCGACATTAGATACAGTTGGCTCAAGTCCTCATAAAGATTTTAGTTTTTTTTATTGCTGCTGATGGCAAACGAGTAAACAGCACACCTAATGGTAAGTGAAAGTACCGCCTAAGGAACTTTGCCAGTCTGCTGCCTACCTTGAAAAAAGTGAGGGAAGTGAATGCATGCATTGAGGTTTAGTGATACTTTTATTTTATTTTTTATTTTTTTATTTTATTAAACTTCATGCAACAATGCAATGGCGGACTTAATGCCAAAGGCATTCTCTACCAGTCAACCATAGGTGATGCAGAGACGAAAAAAAGGTAGGTGCATGTTCCGAGATAGTTATATTATTGTAAAATGAAAAAGAAAATATATTTTACATAGATAAATAGGTATATACGAAAATATATAATACATACCAAAGATACATACATACCCAAATACAAAGATAGATATGATATATATTAAGATATATAAATATATACATACACAGTATATATACATAATTATAAGGACATTATATCAGTTGTGATGATTCTGCCAACTCGTTTAAGAGATGGAGTCGAACGCTCTTCTTAAATGTTTGACGACTAGTTGCCATCCTGATACCGAGAGGTAGTGAGTTCCAGAGGAGAACCGCCTGGACAACGAAAGAGGAATGCACACGATCAGAGTGATGAGATGGACAAAGTAAGAGCAAGTTTTTGGAGGAGCGAAGGTTTCTGTCATGATTAGTAGAGAGGTATTGAAAGAAACAAGACAAGTAATTAGGAGAATTAGGAGAGTTGAGGATAGAATATAGAAAAGTAAGGGCACGCAAACTACGGCGTTGTCGAATAGTTAGAAAATTTAATTGAGAACGATAAGCAGAAATATGATCATACTTGCGAAGATTATATATGAATCGAATGCAGTTATTGAGAAGACGGTCTAGTTTATTAAGAAGATCTGCATTCAGGTCAAAATAACACACATCACCATAGTCAATTAGAGGAAAAATTAAAGTTTGGACAAGCGTCGTTTTAGTTTTAACCGGTAGAAAATGTCTCAACCGATTGAGAGCACGTAAGCTACAGGTGACTCGCTGACTCACTCTGGTTACTTGAGTACTCCAATTGAGAGTGGAGTCGATATATAAGCCAAGGTCTTTTACGTCAGGGGACAGCGGCACAATAGAGCCGTCGTACAATATAGAGGGGAGAGATTTGACGTCTACTCGGCCTATCATACGCTGACTACCCACAATTATTGCCTGACACTTGGTAGGGTTCACCATCAACCCGAACTGGCAACACCAACTTTTTATGCTGTCAAGGTCTGTATTGATTTTGGCAATTGCTGACGGCATATCCTCCACACTCGCTTGACAGTAAAGCTGCAAGTCATCGGCATAAAGATGATACGAACACTGAAGATTATAAGTAATGAGATTAATAAAGATAGAAAATAACAAAGGAGAGAGAATACCGCCCTGAGGGACGCCAGCGCTGAGGTCGCACCAATTCGAAAAGCTGTCTTCGATGCGGACACACTGCTGACGCCCCTGAAGATAAGAAGAGAACCATTCCAGTGCGTTGGGTGAGATCAGGAAGTGAGATAAGATGGCTAGAAGGATATCGTGATTGACGGTATTGAAGGCGTTAGAGAAATCTATTAAGACTAGAACCGTCACATTGGTTTTCTCCATACCAGCCCTAATATCGCCAGTCACTTTTAGGAGAGCAGATGTTGTGCTGTGGCCTGGTCGGAAGCCGGACTGGAATTGACATAAGAGATTATTTTTGAAAATGAAATCCGATAATTGCTTATGCACGCAAGCCTCCAGAACCTTAGAAAGAAAGGGAAGAATAGATATAGGACGGAAGTGATTAGGAAGAGAAGGATTAGAAATTTTAGGCAAAGGTATTACATAAGCCTTACGCCATAATGGTGGGAAACAGCCAGATTCAAGAGAAAAGTTAATAATATGTGAAATAACAGGAAGAAGGTGGTCCAATATTGCTGTGATCATGCGACGACTTACGTAATCACATCCCACAGCATTAGACTTAATGGATAGGATTATTTTTTTGATTTCTTCCAACGCAACTGGAGAAAAATTGAACGGATAGATGTTAGACTGAGGTAACTGCTTTAGATAATCTAAAGTGTGACTTTTGGTTTTGTGGTCCAACGGGATAGAGAAAGAAAAGTGCTGATTGATGTCATCCAAACCCACTGTCACCTGAGAATCCGAATGACAGTGCTTACCGATGCCTAGAGTCCCTAGAAACTTCCAGGCATTAGCAGCGGAAGAAGAACTAATATTGTCAAGAATGTGGCGGCGTTTAGCATTACGAATCATCTGATTACACCGATTCCTTGCAGCCTTATACTCAGACCAAAGTACTTGGCACCGATCACCTTTATATTTTCGATATGCTCGGTCTCTGCGCTTCATTGCCTTACGGATGTCTTCTGAGATCCAGGGTGCTGGTGGACGTTTTAATTTTACCTTTCTGATAGGTGCGTGATTATCGAAGAGGTGGTGGACTACTTCACCAAAGCACCGTACTTTCTCCTCAATTGACGAAGATGCTCGTAAAAAGTCCCAGTCAAGTGCTGAGGCATCACTCTGTAAATCAGTGAGGTTGATTCTGTTAAAACAACGCATGTACAAAAATTTGGGCTTAGGCTTAGGAGGTTTCAAGACGTAAGAAAGGAAAATGAGATCGTGGTGAGAGAAGGCGGGGGCAGGAAATTGGCCGTTAGAGGAGACAAGAGAAGGGTTGGAGGTGAGGATTAGGTCTAGCCATGTGTCGTTGCCATCCCTGTTGTGGTGAGTGGCCTGTAAGGGTACAATCTGTAGATTGGCAGACTGAATGACTTCAAGGAGTTTTTGAACACGTGGTAAATGGGAAGAAAGGAGATCAGTGTTAAAATCGCCCATGATGATGTGGTGTGAATATTCTGACCCTAAAGATTCCAGAATCGAATCGAGACTGGAGAAGTAGTCGACATTGGGAGGACAGTATACAACACCAAGGACGGCTTTAGCCCCTTTGGTAGATATCTCTAAAAAGAGAAACTCAGCAGAGGAAGATACGGAAGATGAAAAAAGAATTTTATAGGGAATGTGGCTGCGGAGATATATCGCAACACCACCTCCTCTTCGCTCAGCCCGATCGTTACGAATAAGTATGAAGTCAGCAAGAGGGTAAGCAGTGGAAAGAAGTTGAGGTTTGAGCCAGCTTTCTGATATCAGAATGGCGTTAACGTCAGTATCAGTGAATGTTTCTAAAAAGTCACTGTAATGGCTTGGGATACTCTGTGCGTTTATATGGCATACCTTTAACAAATTGTGTGAATTATTGTTAAAAGTTTGTCGCACACAGTCGCCAAGCGTGGGAGATGCTGAACAGAAACTGTCATCATCTGAAGAAGAATTGGCAGAGTAATAAGAATCATCATCTGAATACATGGAATAAATATATAAAAATAAAATATAATATAAATAAAATATAATACAAATAATATAATTATGTGGGACTAAATTATAGGATGTTACTTTACTAAACTTCTATATATAAAAATCCGCATCACCTACCAGCTAAGAGGTGTACAATTATGAAATAGCAGCAGACATACAGTTTGTGAGGCATGTTATGCGTACAACGGAATTCAGGAGTAACTAAACGTCACGTAGATCTTACGTCAAACATATAGCTTGACATTTGTACAATTCGATCTAATAAGTAAACAATAACAGATATAATGATATTACATGATTAAAAAGAATGTGTTGCGTTTTGAGTAGAAATATGTGTTGACAACTAGCACTAATAATGAAATAGGAAATTTATAGTTACAAAAGGCAAAAGTACTGTTATATATTCCTGCGCGGTTTTATATTACCGGTGATGGTCGTTGAATTTCCTGTGCTTGAAGACTCTCCAACTGCCCTGGGATACTTGATAATGAGTTGATTAAGATCATCCATGGTGAAAAACTTGTGCCGGGTACCATCAGGAGCTTTTACCACAATGATACCATCTTGTGTCCAGCAAGAGCGCATACCAAAATGCTGCCGGGCTTTATTGAAGACAGTCTGCCGGGGCTTTGTCAAAAACTCCTTAATGGATGCAATTGAGCCTTTCAGTTTAGACTTAGTTCTCCATATAAGTGATCTAATATCAAGACTAGAAAACCTTACCAAAATAGGACGGCTGTGGTTGTTGTTAGGTGTGCCTAACCTGTGACAAACACTAATGCTGGGTGCTGAGATCTCCTTTAGTGACATATTTGAATGTATTATATCAAGAATGACAGCAGTGCAGTCCTCCTTTTCAGCTTCGGCTATTCCCATGAAGATTAGTGCTTTCTTCCTGTGTCTGGTCTCTAGAAGATCTACCGTGCGGGAACACTCACTTATTTGCTGACGTATAAGTCTGAGCATGGAAAACATTAGCTCCCTGAAGGTACGAAATTCTTCAGCAACTTTAGCCACAGTGTCCTTAGCAGGTGCCCCGACTTGTAGTTGTGTTTCTAATTCTGCCATTCTCTTTGTGAAAGTCTCCTCCAAGTTGACTTGTGCTGCTTGTATTGTGTCTAATTGTGACATTTTATAGCCAAACAGAAAGTTAGAAGTGAGTGAGTAGTATCAGCTAGCAGGTGATTTGGGATTAAGTTTAATTTACATAAATTATATCACAACTGTAAGTACTTTGTACTAATACAATATTAAATTGAAAAGACCCAAGAATTATGCAGTATACTATTATATATTAATTTAGATTAGAGGAACAAATTTTTAACTTTTTATCTTTTTCAAACCTACCCACCGAAAAACTAGCATCGATTAAACTCTCAGAATGTTGGACTTTCGGCTCGCTTGCTCACTGAACTATTAGCAGTTATAGATGTTGCTTTTCTGCGAGAGTGTGCTACTTCGCGGCTTTAGAAAAACGACTGCCGCCATTATAGTCCTACTATATATAATAAAAACTACTATAGTGGTCTTTTACGACACTCATAAGCGAGTAAAGCATTGGTAGTCATCAAATTATTCAAGTCGCCACCGCAAAGCCTAAGGCACAAAACTTATTAAAATCATTGCAAAACTCCATAGAAAACTACTCGTAAATTAAAAGTATACTAAAAATCTTAAAATAATAACGTATAGAATTGAGTGTCGGTACTTCAGCGATCAAAAATGTGAAGCCAAAAATACTACATGCGTGCAAGTGATTACACACGTACACACGCACATCAATATACAATAGGGTTGCTTTGCGCACGCAGTGACCTTGTACACTATGGGACAGTCCCTCTGGCTCCAATTTCTGTGCCTCAAATTTTGTGGACGAATTTAGCTTTTATGAGTTATGATTCTATTACTAGCAACATTGCAGGATGTATATATATTCACTCTATTTGGTGACGAGACATGTCCTGTATTTCATTAATTTCCCACGGGAGTCGTAAAAACTGGTTGAGGGTATCAGGAGAGAAAGTAATAGCACTTTTCTGGGAAGTTTATAACACCGAATGCCTCTCAAATGTGGCTATAACGGCATTATCCTCCTTTAGGGAGGCCTATGCCTAACAGCCAACGTATAGAATCTATAGACTCACGGCTTTTTTCCAAAAATCCATGTAAGCATTAATTTTACTTAACAAGTATTTTTGTCCTATACACGCTCGGTATTTCACATCAGCTCTTTTTACGAACTATGTCGAAGGATTTTATATGTCTATGGTCTAATTATGGGCCGTACTTAACTTTGCCATAATTATTCTTATATCATTAAAACACAATGCGAAAATATTGCAGTGATGGCATTTAAAATTTAAGACCTTTTAAAGATCCAATTCCGTGTAGTGATGGAGTAAGAATACAATTCACCACCCCTTCTCTTACTCATGGAGGTCGTAAAAGACGACTAAGTGATATATTACGTATATGACATCTATGCAAGATGTGGATAACTCGAAACAAAAGCCTGTGCCAACCTGTCTGATCAGCAAGCTATAATAGTAAGTTCAATTTCCCTCCTATTATGGAGGACGAGCCCAGCATTGGGACGTATATGAGCCGAAACGATGATCATGCAAGATCCACTCCTTAACTTTTATAATGGAGTTATTTTTACGTATGCATTAAACAAAACTCTAGTTATCTATAATCGTCAATCTCAGTGAATTTCTTATCCCCAGATTTAAATCCGCCGCCGGCGACTGGGGCGGCGCCGGCGCAACTATCTGCGCCTCATGCCGCCCTAGCCGAGGCCGCGGGTGACGTGACCGGGGATTAGTCCGTCACCCGCTGAGAGGCCGACCGCATGAGGAAAGACCGACGTCCTCCCCGAGGGGGGGACGTCGGTCGATGGGAGGGTACCCCAATTAGGGGTATTCCGTCGGGCCGACCACTGACGACAAGTTAACGCTGCTCCAGTGGTCGGCCCAACGACGAAGGCGACATGGTTTTTGGGTGGGTCGCGGGAGTTGCATGCTTAAGCCCCTCTGTCGCCCCGGACGGAGTGGTGCGGAGGCGCGCCGACCGCGACCCAGCCACAAAAAAAAAAAAAAAATAAATCCCCAGATTTAAAAGGGTTAGCTTCCTAGTGTAACTGATTTCAGTTGAATATCACTTATCATCGTGGGTTGATAAATTATTTCTTGTAATTTACAGATTGTAAATAAAACTACTTTACGGATTTTATCGCATTTGTATTTGATTTTTGATTGCCTGACGTTTCGAACACTTTACAGCATTCATGGTCACGGGCGGACAAAGATGTCTGACGTCTATAACTATGTTGGACATCTTAGTCCGCTCGTGTCGCTTCCTTCCGCGAGACGACTGCCTCGCAGATAGCGGCAACTGCGTCTCAGTTCCTGACGCTGTCGACCATCTCCCTAGCGATGGTCGGCAGGTTGAGGTCGGCACCGATGATTGCGACGAATCCACGGCGCTGCTAGGCCCACGCGGCACACACCTCGAGTGCGCTGCGGCGTGTCTAATAAAACTACCTTACGGATCTGTCCGCTCGTAACCATGAACTCTGTAAAGTGTTCGAAACGTCGGGCAATCAAAAATCAAATATAAACGCGATAAGATCTTTTAAGTAGTTTTATTTACAATATGTAATACAAATTGCGTAAACATCAGAAATCATTATGGAATTTTCAGGTTTGGTTCACTATGTCTTTGTAAAAAACAACTTTATTAACTCTTGTTCTGCTGCAGATTTTACAAACATACGATGAACTTTCACAAATAACAATCAGGTTCAGAGAAATCATTTGATGATCGCATAGTGTCCTATATGGGGATCAAAACTATGGTACTCGACATTGAAGGCTCTCAGTTACCTTTGGAGTCAAAATTAGCATCAAACTCTAAGTGAAAAACTCTAAAGAGTTCCCTTTAGTAAGCAATATCAACCCCTCTGATTGGTATGGTATAGTAGATTAACTTCTTTCCTGTTGCTGAGGTGGCTCCATCTGAGCAGATAGTATATGGTATATCTCATCATCATCTCGGCTCATATACGTCCAATTGCATCGCTTGAACCTCCTCGTGGTGAATGTGTATTCACCATTCCCTGTCTTGTCCGTCCGATGTCTGGGTATATATTCTTACTTTGTCACCACATGAAACGATGATGATACCTACCAACCTCTAAATATATATTTCATGTTAACTTTATCATTCAACAACATACTTTCTAAGCCAAAATTTTCATCACAGAAACTGTAACACAATTCTGGAATGTTCAATAAAGGTTTTATTTTGTGACGTCAGCAATACGTCACGCAAACGTAACCTTCGCTCCTGTCGTGTGATGTGTTGAACCCAATGATATTAGCAACCCATCCGTATAGTACATACATGACTTGAATACGAAACGTATTGGATTTGTAATGTGGGAAGACGTATCACGCGTTTGTATTGGAAATAACATAATAACGTTGTTTTATGCTAATAATTATGTTTTACTTCTCTTTGTGGTGATAGGTTAGAAATACATTATTTCAAGCGATTTTTAATATGCTTTTGTTTACCTGATCCCAGAACGGTAGAGTGTACGACTTTGTAAAGGAATGTTTAAACATGATTTGTGGGTAAGAACCATCTCCAGACGAATCTCAATAATTATTGTTATCAATCTAGGTCTCAATAGGTTATTTGGTTACAATGAATGGACAAAGAATGTGAAAACATAGATAAACAGACGAAAATAACATAACAGATTGCGAGCAAAGCAAACAATTTAACATGTATGTTTATTTTCATTTATTTTAGTCCATTTAAATTCCAATGTTGGATTCAAACCTCCACAATAGCCCTCCTAATGATCCTCTTATTAAAAATGACCTATTATACCGCTCTCCTAAAATATTTTAGCACAGAGTTTCACGACAAGTTTTCCTCTCGTTTTCTTGAACCTATGTTATTTGTCATATTCCTTTTTCGTCTTTTATAACACCCACGGTAAAAGAAAAGGGTATGAATGGGGGTTTGCGTTCATTCTCCGTCATTACAAAAAAATTTCATTTTAAAATCATAATTTTATATAAATAATACTTTAGTTGTCAATAATTTAATTGACCCACTGACTCCCAAAAAGTTATCTAAGCCGTTTCGTTAAAAATTTCGTTCGAAAACCCATCCGTTTCACGTCGGACTCCTCCAGGCGCATATCCGCGCGAGTTCTGTTCAAAAAACTTTATTTGGTCTGTGCAAAATTCGTTTGCTAAACAAATACACATTTTTTTTCGTCGGTACTGTGTGCGCTTGGCATTGTTTTTTAAGCGGATGTCCTGTTTACTTTTGTCGGGTCGCGGTTTTATGGTTCTGTTTATTATGTTCTGTGTGTGTCTCGCTTTATTTTGACTTTTGAACCCACTCATCTCTGTTACAGTCCGAAACATTTATTTTATTGTTAATCGCTTCGAATAGGGAAGTTACATTTTCTAAGATGACAATACTTGCTTCTATCTAACCATATTCATCAGTGTATAATTGGGTCTTTTGATACGGGTTAAATGATAATTGTCATGCTTCACAAGCAATTTTGATGAGTATCCTTGAATGATAAAGCGTCAAGCGCAAATCCTGGCTTCAAAATCAGTTACGTCGATGAAAATTAACGAATACATGCATGTGTGAAGATTCAAACCTCGACTCCATTATAATTTACCATTAGATAAACCACTATCAATCACCGTGTACAATACAAAAATCTAATAAAGATCATCGTTGCATATACTTGAAAAGCTTTAAGCCATTGGTTTAAAGGAGATGAGTGGTAGGCGCTACGTTCATCCTATTGTCGATTCCGAAGCAGAGTGAAATTGACCTAGTATGCCGGGCTTTTTTTTTTGGGGTGGGTCGCGGTCAGCGCACTTCTCGCACCACTCCGTCCGGGGCGACAAAGGGGCGTAAGCACGCACAACCGCAACCCACACTAACACCACGTTAGCCTTCGTCGTTGGACCGACCACCGGAGCAGGGCACTTTTCATCAGTGGTCGGTTCGACGGAATACCCCCTAATGGAGGGCCCTCCTATCGACCGACGTCCCCCTCTCGGGGAGGACGTCGGCCTTTCCTGATACGGTCGGCCTCTGCGCAGGTGACGGACTAATTGGCCGCGGGTGACGTGACCGGGGGGTCAAGTCACCCGCGGCCTCGGCTAGGGTAGTATACCCGGCTAGTCGGGCGTGTTGAAGTGACGTACCATTTTAAGTCTAGTTTTCCTTTTCTTGTAGGTAGAACGCTAGATGATGTTGATTATAAGCACAACTATTTTGAAACGCAAATAGCAATATTTGAATTGGGTTTATCTTAATCCCGCTATATCCCACTGTTGGGCTCAGTTTTTATTCTTTACGAGAGGGAATTTGACCTAGTAAATCATGCTGGTCAGGCGTGTTGGCATAGAGTTTCATTTCAAGTTTTCTTTCTCTTACATTGATGATAACGGCATATTACGTCCCATAGTCTCATTGCCCGACAATCACGAGTAAGAGAGTGGATGGTGAATTGTATTCTTAGTTCGTCACCACATGGAATTGGGTTTATAAAACTCAATTTGTTCAATATAAAATAGTTAACTCTTGTTCTCTTCTCTGGTTTACAAGAGAGGTGTGAACCCTCTTAACGTTCCATCTTTATGAATCCAAATGTTCATGTTTTGTGAAAATATATCTAATGCATGTTGTAAATCTACATTTTGACGCGTGCAAGCCAGACAACGCAACTGTAGTACAGGAGCTAAGAAAAACATTTAATAAATAGAAATCAAGTGCATATTGGCAAGACTTGAATCTCATAAATATACAGGTAACGTCTTTATTTTATTGAAATATTACGATTTCTAGCGAAAGTACGTCAGAAATTGTAATCTACATTTGGGCCTGGTGCTCGACGGGCTTTGGTGGTTCCGGGAGCATTGCTAGCGACTTGCTCTTCCGTCCGCTCTTTCTTGGCTAATGGCGAATGTGGGCGGACCCAGCGCTACGTGCCGACGGCTGTACGCGAGAGTGATCCGGTAGATAGCTGTGTACGGCGCACCGGTGTGGGCGGGGCTCCTGACCGTCCAACTGAGGGCTCTCTTGTGGCGTCCACTGAGGGCCATGGCGATCAGGGCCATACGCGGATACCGCACGGTGGCAACGGAGGTGGCATGCCTCTTGGCTAGAACCTCCCCCATGGGACCTGGAGACGGCGATGCTCGACGAGCTTTACCTGTGGGTGTCGGAGATATGAGCTGGAGGCGACATAGTCTCAGATAAGGAGCTTGCCGCCTGGCGGGTCGACACCCGCCGAGACGTGATTGGCCGTTGGGCAGTCCGGCTGGAGAGGCCTCGGTATGGTGTCAGGACCGTCGAGGCCTTTCGGCAAGTGCTCATGGAGTAGTTTGCGACAGGGGTGCTTTGATTCCAACTGATGCAGGTCTTGACGGGGCACGGTTGCTTCGCCAAGTACCTGCACACGATCGTGAGGAGCGAGAGCACACCGTCCTGCCACCACTGCGATTGCGACGAGGACACGGTACAGCACACGCTCGAGGTGTGTACCGCGTGGGCAGACCAGCGCCGTGAACTCTTCGCAATCATCGGTGCCGACCTAACGCTGCCTGTATGCACTTAAATAATACCTTTAAAGCCGATATAAGTTCTAATTTTGCATATCAGCTTCCACCTCTTCTTATCAAGTTGCATAAGTCCCACTATTGGGCACGGGTCTGATCCACATAAAGTATCTAGTTTACAGCAATACGCCAAATGGGTTAGAATAGGGTTCTATTTAAAGTTTATCTATTTATGAACAATCGATTTTACAATACCCATATTAGTACTTTACTATGCATCATCATCATTTCAGCTCATATACGTACTAATATTCGGCTCAAGACTCCTCCACAATAGGAGGGAAATAGACCTTATTATACCATGCCGGACAGGTTAGTTTAGGGTTTTGTTTCGTGTTTTCCTTCTCTTTACCTTAGATTTAGCTTTTATATATTTTATTCATTCATCTCGGCTCCTACAAATCCCACTGTTAGGTTCGAGCCTTCACCACAGTAGGAGGGAAATTGACATTACTATGCTAGTCAGACCGGTTTTGTTTCGAGTTTTCCTTCTCTCACGTAAATGTTATATGCTTACTATATTAGCCTTAGTCATCTTTTACGATATCCACAGGTAAGATAGGGAGTGTTGAATTGTATTCTCATTCTGTCATCACACGGAATTCTTATTCCGTCACTACACGAATGGAAATTTCTTTTCCTGCCCTCCTTGTTTTCTTCTTCTAATAGCGAAGTTATCTAATCTTTACACATATATATAGGGGATTCGAGAATGATTTAGATGCCTGATTGGTCCCAGTAGATGGCGCTGCTGTCGATTTCAAGGCGAATGGCTTTTAGTTTATTTGAACGTCTGTTGGGTCAGCTGATTAATAATAAAATGTATGTAAGTCAATTTTAATTCACCTTCCCCTTCGCAATAGTCTTAGACTTTTGATTTTAGTAGGTACAATTCTGTGTAAGAATCTATTGTAGTCTTTTACGTTATGAATGGCAACCCTGATTAGTTGAAACATCAAATTAATCTTCAAAATACTTAGCTATAAATTTGTTTTCACTATTGAAGTTTTACGTGGGTATTTATAAAATGTTTTTGTTCAGCTATTTGAAAAATGAAAGGCTTTAAGCCATAAAAATAAAATTAAGGGATTTGTTACTCTAGTTGATTTATTTTTAAATACCTACTTTACAGTAAAAAATTGTAATTCATTGCCTGTGGTAAATATATCAAGACGGAGAGAGTGATAGAGCTATAGTTTTTTATTTATATAGGATAATTTAGAGAAAAAAATTAGAAGAAAAAATTAAAATTAATTATTGAAGGAATTATTTTTTTATATTATTATTTATATTGTTTTTTATATTATTTATTATTATTGTTCCGTGTGGTGACGGAGTAAGAATACCATTCCCCACTCCGTATCTTACCCGTGGATGTTGTAAAAGACGACTAAAGTTGCTATGGGCTGCGGGCTGCGGGTGTAGGCAGCACATGCGGCGGCTGCACGAAGCCGGCTGTGGCTGCACGACTGGTTTTCTATGTAGTAGTATAGATTTCTGTGAAAACATTCCAGACGCGGCTGCGGCTGCACATGCTGCCGAGCCTTGGCTGCAAGTGCTGCTGCAACTTGCAGCTGTAGCCGATCGCAGACCAGTAGTGCTGCGGCTGCAAGTCGATGTGCACGTAGTTACATCACTTCAAACTGTTGTGACAAGTCCCAAGTAGTCGCTACTCGGAGCCAATCTCACCAAACTTAATTTGCCATTAGATTAGCGCTCATATTGGATAGAATCATAGAATTTTTATCGGCTCTCGATATTTAGATTTAACATCAATAATTATTTCAAGAAAATGAGATTTTCGAAGGCTGAAGAAGATCACTTAATTAATCTTGTAACAAAATATCTTATTCTATTTTTTATAATCCACATGAAATTTAAGAATAATGTGGCTAAAGATACCGTCTGGAAGGAATTAGCCACTGCCTGCTGCAGCACATACAGCCAGCCTCGGAATCACTGCCGGCTGCGAATACAGGCCGCGTGTCAAGCGTGTGCTACCTGCATCCGCAGCCTGCAACCGAGGTTGGAATGTCACCTTAAGGGATAAAATATGCATATAACGTCTATGTAAGAGAAGGAAAACTCAAAATGAAACCCTATACCAACCTGCTTTACCAACATGATAATATACAGGTCAATTTTTCTCCTAAATGATGATGATGATATATTATTATTATAACATAAATCGTCATCATTATTTCAGCTCATATACGTCCCACTGCTGGGCTTGAGCCTCTTTCACAATAGGAGGGAAATTGACCTTAATATATCATGCTTGTTAGACGTGTTGCATAGATCTTTTATAAAATCCTTTCTTCGATCTTTTATGAGAATTTGAAGTAAATCGAACCAATAGTTTCAAGGATCTCTTGACGATCAGTGAGTGGTATTTCGCTTATATAGATAAAATAATATGATATCTAAATTTTTGATTAAGATAGATACAATTTCGGCAAAAAGGTCAGCCGACGAATCCAACTCGGTTGGGTACCGTTCGAGAAACTACCTCAATGTCTGAAAACATAGGTCTACAACCAAGGTACCAGTGATGACTTACGGCACAAAACTGTGGTCACTAAGTAAATGTAGGCGTCATAACCAATCTCAAACTCGTTCAGCGTGCTATGGAGGGCTATGCTCGATATTTTTCTTCGAGATAGAAATATGGAAATCCTCAGAAGAACGGGTGTAGTCGACTACACCCGTTCTTCTCGAACTTCTTCGACTATAGCACGAAGAATTATCACGCTGAAATGGCAATGGGTAGGCCACATCGCTTGACAAACTGACAAGCGCTGGGAAAAAAAGGTTCTCGAGCAGCGACCACGTATCGGACAACGCAGTGTAAGACGCCCCAGTAGGTGGACCGATGACTTGGTGAAAGTTGCTGGGCGTCGATGCAAGCGGCAAAAGATCGCACTCTGTGGCATGTGGGAGGCCTTCATCGAGCAGTGGACGGCGATAGGCTGGAATGATTTGATGACGGCGATAGGATGAAATTATTTGCGGGTGACGTGACCGGAGATTAGTCCGTCACCCGCCGAGAGGCTGACCGCGTGAGGAAAGACCAACGTCCTCCCCGAGGGGGGGACGTCGGTCGATGGGAGGGTACCCCAATAGGGGGTATTCCGTCGGGCCGACCACTGACGACAAGTTAACGCTGCTCCAGTGGTCGGCCCAACGACGAAGGCGACGTGGTTTTTGGGTGGGTCGCGGTAGTTGCGTGCTTAAGCCCCTCTGTCACCCCAGACGGAGTGGTGCGGAGGCGCGCTGACCGCGACCCACCCACAAAAAAAAAAGGATGAAATTATTTATCGAAATTTAAGTCTAAAATCGCATCCACGCTCCTGGCTTATAAGTTTACCACGTATTCATACAGGAGCATTCTGTCAACGCCTCACCGTATCCAATTTAATAACATTTCCCGTGGGTGCTCTACAAACTTTATTAGCTGACTATAAACTGAATACAGACCGCTAGTCAGGGAATCAGAGAGCAAGACAGCCAATCAGTGAACATCTCGCATCATATTTTACTACATATATGTTACGTGATTTCTCTTCTAGTTTATAAGATATATTATTTAACTAAATTCAGTAGTTCAATAAACTTGATCTTTGTAGAATATTAAATCCGACCTTACCAGATAATTTCATTTTAGATTGGTAAATATATTAAATAGATAGGGACCGTAGATACTAGTTATTGTTAACTAGTTAACTAGTATCTACACTAGTTATTAATAACATTTGTATGTATTTTCAGAGTATTTTAATATACTTTTCATGTTACTCGGTTTAGGAAATCTGTATTCATCGCATATTAATTTGATTGTCGTTATCATCGTTATTAGTAGGGATGTTATGTATATAAAGCTTTGGATCTGGATAAGTTTACGGATATTAAGATTACATTATATCGGTTACAGATACGGTTACGGATATGTAATTATTTTGGATTATCCGATAATTTCGGTTACGGATATTGATTTTTTAGAAAATTTTAAAAGGATTTAGCTAATTGTGATGATCATTGCATTGTTTCCTTTTAGAGAGGCTTGTGTTTAGGCTGTCAGGTCGGCTGATAGATAGAAAACCTGTCATAACCTGTCTTATACAGTCACCGACCCTATCCTGATATATCCAAAACTTTTATATCAGTGTGCATTTGCACTCTTGAAATCAATTCTAATTTCGAATCCGATTCAATTCCAATCTCACCAAACTTATATTTGGTACTCTTAAACAAAATCGAGACTGAATTGTTCGCATTTGCTGTTGTTATTTTCACCAAATGTGCCGTATTTTATTACTTAAAAGTAATAGCGTTACCGAACTCGATTACTGCAAAGACGCTTTCTTGAAATTGTGCAATATTAACGACTTTAAATTACATCAAAATCACTTCGGGAGTAGCAAATATGGGACTTAATCGACGAGAGTCGAATTCGTTTAGTTTACAAAAAATCCACTGAATTTGAATCCAATCGTGCGATAGTGTCGCTTTCAAGAGTACCAAATTGTTCAAATTCGAGCTGCGATTAAATTTAGGATTGGAATCGAGATTCAAGAGTAAGCACACTAGTCTGGTATATTTTGAATTTGGATATATAATAATTTCGGTTATGATTACCGGGCTCCATAACATATCTAGTTTATAGTCTATATAAAAAGCATTATTTGATATTTCATCATTGTTACAGAGGTTTTATTCTCCACTCTTGGGCTCGGGACTTCTCCACAATGAGAGAGAAATTGATCTACTAAACCGCGCTGGTAAGACGTGTTGGTATAGGATTTTATGTCCAGTTTTCCTTCTCATGCATATATGTTATCTACATATCATATCCCTTAGTTGTCTTTTACGACATTGAAAGGGGGTGTTGAATTGTATCTTACTCCGTCACCACACGAAGACTTACCTTCACTCAATAGTAATCTTGGACGGGTTGTTATTATCATTTTCTTTACAATTCCTTTAGTGAGTCCAGATTAATTTATGAAGTACAAATATCTGCAATATATTTTTTTCATTATTTCATTCGTTAATGATCGTGAGATGATTCGGGAGTGTTTGATCGTAAATTAATATAAAACAGAAAGATAATACCTCGTCAGTGTAATTGTAGTTAGGATTCAATATCAAAAATTATGAATTACTTTGTAGTTTTAGCATTAGATATGTTAGTTTTTTACAAAAGCTAGTTCGCAAATTTAAATAAAGTAACATCGTCTAATATACTAAAACAACAAATAAATAATCATTAATTATTGCATTCAGTATTTAATGATATCTTAAAGATTCAAGATATTCAATAGTTTCATATTGAAGCTACGAGATTCCATTTTGCTACACAAGGTACGGTCAACGTACTTCGAAGTAGTAAATAAGATGGACATAAAACTGACGGCCATTATTCTGTACACAAACTGGAACAGTTACTAAAGTACTCCAGTCTCCAGTATCTCGCCAAGATATTTGAATAACGATCCATCGTAAAAAACAACAAATAATAACTACCAACAAAACAGGAAAAGTTTTAAACTAAATTCTAAATGCTTTTAGTTTTGACATGGATATTTTTTAATTTAATAATTTAAAAATCGTAATAAATATTAATGGAGACTTGGATGAGAGTTTTCTATTATCCTTTTGTTCTTACTTCAATTACTGGGTGTATCTATCTTAATCTTTATACATATATATTTTTTTTCTTGTGTACGTGTGTATGTCACTGAACTCCGCCTAAACGGCTGGACCGATGTTGATGAAATTTTTTGTGTGTGTTCAAGGGGATTCGAGAATGGTTTAGATTCACAATTGGACCCGGTAGTTGGCGCTGCTGTCGGTTTCAAGGAGAATTTCTTTTATTTTATCTGTACAGAACAAAGTCTGTTGGGTCAGCTAGTGTTCGGTACCAAACATTTTTATATTAGTTTAATAATTAAATCCATGTAGGGTAGTTCTGAATTTTGTAGTTCGCGGTTAGCTCGGAGCCGGCGACTCTTGCGTTGGAAGTAACGGTCGCGTAGGCACATATTTTTGTAATTGCTGTCTTTTGTGGACTAAAGCCGTGAAATCGTGGTATTTATAATATTGCGCGCCACCTTTTTGTTTTGTGTGCCGCTTATGTATGCGAGTTAATTAGAATTAAATATATATTTGTGAACATTAAATTGTGTGTGCAAGTAGCAAGCCTGAGTCCTTGAGGTGTACGAGGCCATTGTCGTCACCGCGCCTTTGGATACAAAGCTAAGTAACCCCTCAGTTAGTTTCTATTTGTCTGGCCAGACCGAACGCTGAGTTAGGTTACGTTATAGCTACCTCCGCGGTATCTACTCGTAAGTGTTAAAATCGGTTCTTGTACTATCATTTAAGAGAACTTAAAATAGCCTTGCGTAATCGCAAGCCAATGTTATTACCCATTTGGTATCCCTCACTGGCCTGGTGTTCCCTTCCACTGCGCATCCTAGGTCAGTAGGGAACGGTAATGAACATAATTTCTGGTAGCAGAGCGTGGTTCTAGTGAATCTAGTAATTTAGTTTGGTATTGATATCTACAAGTGCCCGTGTTGAAAAATAAATCGATATATAATTACTTGAATTTTACGTATTACGGCCCAGTTTAATAAATAGTCTGGTGTATAAAGATATACATTAAATATTTGTGTGATTGATCATTTGTGTACTTATTGTTATTAGTTATTAAAAATATCTTATAAATAAGTTCACTGCAACATTTGAAATTTTGAATATCATTGTTTACTTAATGTGCCACAGAGTAATAAAATAATTTGCGTAGTACATTGTGCCACAGAGTAGTGCAGTCTCGTGATTGAATGAACGAATGAATTGAACTATGTAGACAATTAGTTTAATATTATTTTTGCGTTTTGTTTATGGTATACAGTAAAATATTAACGTGCTGTGTGGTAGCGGCTTCGAATACTACCAACCCTTGCTTTGCTCGTGGATGTCGTAAAAGGCGACTAAGAGCCCTAGATTGACCCGGACCAACTCCATCTGGTACCATTTGGGTCAACGATTACATTCCCAAGGAGGGTTGACGTCAGGCAGGCGGCCGGTCATAAAAGTCATTGCCGAAACTTTCAATTGGTTGATTTATTTAGTTGATTATATATATATATATTTTTTTTTGTTGGAATTTAATTAATTTATTCGATTATTATGGCTGCTTTCGCTAAGGCTAGCGCTAAGGACTCGGCAGGTAAGTTGCGCTCTGAGTTGAGATGGTTCTCAACTGCAGCCGCCTTGGTTGATAGGCCTGATCGAAGCGAGTCTCTCCTGGATAGGTACAGCAAATTGGATACGCGCTTGCAATTTGTTGATGATGTGTACCGTAACTTCAACACGAAAATTGTAGACATTCCTGATGAAGATTACCCACAGACGTATCGTGATTTGGTACACGCGGATTATGACCAGATTATGGATTATGCAGATCGAATCTCACAGCGTGCTAGGGAAATTTCCGCGCCGAAAAGGGGCGAGTCTCCCGCGTCTAGGGATGTGAAACCTTCTACGTCGGGTTTATTGAGTAAACTGCCCACTTTGGACCTGCCGCGTTTTGATGGTCGTTTGGACCAATGGCTAGGTTTCATAAATTTGTTTGAGAGCTTAGTCCACGCGCGTTCTGACTTAGGTTCCGCTCAAAAATTAGCCTACCTGTTCTCCGTGTTGGAAGATGAGACGAGAGGTTTAGTGCAGCACCTGGAGATCAGTGATGGAAACTACCTAGTGGCACGTAACCTTCTCATAAAGCGTTACCAAAATAAGCGTTGCCTGGCAGACACACACATTGGTCAGCTCTTGTCTGGGTCTGCCAGTGGTATCTAGGGTCTCGGCTTTAAGGTTCGACTTATTGAACCCATTGATGATTGCGATCAACGCACTGGAAAGGTTAGACCTTCCGGTGAGCACTTGGTCATATATGCTGGTGCATATTGTTTTGAAAAAGCTTCCTGCGGAACTTAGGGCTCGTTTCGAGCAAAAATATGGAGGTGATGATGCAACTCACTTGCCTGCTTTTGATGACCTCAAGAAATTTTTGGAAGATGAGTGTAGAATGATAGACATGACGGTCGTTGACAGGTCATTTGGTCAACGGTTGCCACGTTCATCGGCTCCGACCCGCAATCACGCCTTTGGAAGGCCAGAGGTTCGTCACCCACCACGTTTTGCTGCTGTACAGTCGCGACCTGAGTGCACCTATTGCAAGTCCCCGAGTCATAAAGTTGCCAGTTGCTCAGATTTCACTGCGCTGCACGTGGCCTCACGTAGGCGTTTGGCTAAGGCTCGAGGTTGGTGCTTCTCTTGCTTGGGAAACCATTTCCAGCGCGATTGCCCTAATCCTCGCCCATGTACGTACTGCGGAGGCCAGCATTTGAAACTTCTTTGTGCGAATAATAATGGGAATGGTCGTGAACATGAACGTCAAGGCTCACCTACGGGTAGTTATGAGTGAAGGCACCGGTATGAAAACCGCAGTTCGAGACCTAGTCGCTCACCCCCGCGCGTCGTAGGTTCTGCCGCAGCGAGGCGCCCACAAGGTCAATGCTCGCCGTCATCGGAAGCCCGTGGTAAGAGTGATAACCACGATTCGCGCCCGTATCGTCACGGGCGGGTACCTACCTTTGATGACGCTTCACGTGAACATGAGAATCACCCGCTGCCTAGACGTTAGGAACACGGTGCCTGCCCCCGTTATGTACCACCCCCGTTTGAAACCGTACTCCTACCCACTGCTTCTGTAAGGGTCTGGGGACGGACAGGTGCCTCTGTTGTGGTCCGGACAATTCTGGACACAGGCTCTCAGGGGTGTATAGCGTCTTCTTGGTTGGTGGGGCAGGTACGCCTAAGTATGCGTGATTTTCCTCACGTCACTAGAGGTGTTGGCAACGCAGTTGTGGCCAATGTTGAAGGCCAAGTATTATGTGCGTTCTCTCCTACAAACTCGTCAAGCCCATTGTTTGAGTGCTCAGCCCTTGTTATGAACAATATTTTGGGCACCTATCCGGAGAAGCAGTTGTCTCCGTATGCTATTGGTTTAGTGTCGGGTTTGAATTTGGCAAATCCCAAATTTGGTATACCTGGATCGGTCGATTTGTTGCTAGGCGCCGATGTTCTGGGAGACATATTCTTGGGTAGCATTCAGGTCTTGCAACCAGGAGGCATGGTAGCCATCCCGACCATATTTGGCTCTGCACTGATGGGACCAGTCCTCACGGATACCCGTCTTGACATTGGCTTGATGGTAGGCTCTGCTCTCTCTGATGCGGTTCAGAGGTTTGGGAAGTGGAAGAACCACCACAGGCTCTGCGCACTGATCCGGAGCATGAGGAGTGCGAATTGTTTTACCAAAACAATACGAGTCGCCTACGTACTGGTCAGATTATGACTCGATTGCCGTTTCTCGCCGTACGGCCACCACTTGGCATCTCGCGGCCTGCTGCTGAGAAACGACTATTGGCTATGGAGCGCCGAATGGCTCGAGATGCTCTCCTAAAGGAGAAATACATTGATTTTATGCGTGAATATGAGGAGTTGGGACACTGTCTGAGTCGGAATTAGATTGGCAAACAGTGGATCACTTCTTTCTACCGCATCATGCTGTAATTAAGGCATCAAATGGCAAATTGCGTACAGTATTCGATGGTTCTGCGCAGTTTGGTGCTTTCCACGGTTGCAAGAACATTTGATCCAAATGGTTGGATATGTCCCGTCATATTTTGGGCTAAATGCTTTTTACAAAGGCTTTGGATGGCAGGACTAGGCTGGGACGAACCACTTCGGGGAGCTTTGGTGGAAGACTGGACCAAATTTGTATCCTCACTTCCTGCGATCAATGAGGTATCGATCCCTCGTTCTATGCTTCCTCCAGGAAAGTACCAGGCAACTCTGCATGGTTTCTCGGACGCCTCTGAACGGGGTTACGCCACTTGTGTATATTTGCGTACGGTGGGTTCTGACAGCCAAGTGAAGATCTCACTGGTCATGGCGAAGAGCAAGGTGGCACCCCTACGGACTGCTTTGACAATCCCTAAACTTGAATTGGCAGGGGCTACTCTTCTTGTGCGTCTTCTTAATCACGTGTCGAATTTGTTACGTCATACTGTGAACATTAGCACCACTTACGCATGGACTGACTGCCAAATTGTTTTGTGCTGGTTAAAGGCTTCAGTTTACACCTTAGAGGTATTTGTAGCGAACCGAGTCTCCCAAATTCAGAAATCTGAGACTCCCTTGATTTGGAGGCATGTGTCTGGTGAGCTTAATCCAGCTGATTGTGCATCACGGAGTTGTACATCCCCCGCCTTGGTAAAGTACTCCCTTTAGTGGGGACCGGAATGGTTATTACGCTCAGAGTCTGAATGGCCACTGACGCCGGTTTTGGACGTAGGCCCGTTGCCTGGGTTGCGACTGCTCGCTGTTGAGAGGCGTGATTGTGAATTCGGTCCAAATGTCTTGTTGAATCGGTATAGCTCCCTCGACAAATTAGTAAGTGTAACAGCTTGGATTAAGCTCTTCTATTACAACTGTAAGCACTCACAGAACAAAAAATTAGAGGCTTTTCTATCACCACAAGAACGACAAGAGGCTTTTTGCCATTGGATACGTGTGGTACAGGATACACATTTTGAAAGGGAGATTGAAATTTTGAAAGCTGGTAAGGCTAAACTAACAGGAACCTTGCGTATGTTGAGCCCCTTTTTGGACCACACGGGTGTCTTACGTGTTGGAGGTCGCCTCAGAAACTCTAGTCTACCCTACGGTAGTCGGCACCCTATATTGTTACCCAAGCAAGGTCATTTTGTGCAATTGTTGGTGACGGACCGTCACATTAAAAATTCTCACGCTGGCTGTAACGCCTTATTAGCCATATTGCAGCGAGAATTTTGGATTTTGTCTGCTCGAAGAACGATTCGCAGTGTGGTATTTCGTTGCATGCCTTGTTACAGGCTGAAGGCTAGTACCATGCAACCTTTGATGGGTGACCTCCCTTCTGATCGTGTCAGAGAATCGAGGCCATTCGCCAGTGTAGGCACCGACTTTGCAGGTCCTTTTTTAATTAAGAATTCAACCCTGCGAAATAGTAAAACAGTCAAGGCCTATTTGTGTGTCTTCGTATGTCTGTCAACCAAAGCGGTGCACCTTGAATTAGTGTCATCCCTCTCCACCGAGGCATTTGTTGCGACACTTGATAGATTTGTTTTAAGGAGAGGACTGCCTTCTTTGATACGTTCAGACTGTGGCACAAATTTTAAAGTAACTAATAATTATTTGAAAGATGTACATGAATTTTTAGCCAGCAATCACACAAATATTGGTAATAAACTAACCAGTCGTAGTATAACCTGAAAATTTAGTCCGGCAGCATGCTCACATTGGGGCGGTATTTTCGAAGCCGCAGTTAAGATTGCTAAAGCACATTTGCGACGAGTTATTGGTGAGTCTGTACTCACATTTGAAGAACTCCTAACTGTGTTTTGTAAGACAGAGGCCGTAATGAACTCGCGACCGTTGTGTCCGATCTCTTCAGACCCGAGTGACTTGGAGGTTCTCACACCGGGTCATTTTTTGATTGGTCAGCCACTTAATGCTTTGCCTGAGTACCCCTTTGTTGATGTGAGATCAAGTCGTCTTTCGCGGTTTGAGTTGGTCCAACAGCTTACTCAAAGCTTTTGGAAGCGTTGGAGCTTAGAATATCTTCATATTCTCCAGCAGCGCGTTAAGTGGACTGACAAGACTAATCCACCTCGTGTTGGTGACCTCGTTTTGATAAAAGATACCAATTTGCCGCCACTATGCTGGCGTCGAGGCCGTATTTTAAATTTAGTATATGGCGCAGATAATGTGCCTCGTTTTGCTGAGGTTCAGGTGGACGGTTCGGTACTGAAGAGAGCGGTAGCAACATTGTCCCGTTTACCAATTGGTTAGCGGCCAGGTAGACCTGTCCGAGGCGGGTAGATGTTCGGTACCAAACATTTTTATATTAGTTTAATAATTAAATCCATGTAGGGTAGTTCTGAATTTTGTAGTTCGCGGTTGGCTCGGAGCCGGCGACTCTTGCGTTGGAAGTAACGGTCGCGTACGCACATATTTTTGTAATTGCTGTCTTTTGTGGACTAAAGCTGTGAAATCGTGGTATTTATAATATTGCGCGCCACCTTTTTGTTTTGTGTGCCGCTTATGTATGCGAGTTAATTAGAATTAAATATATATTTGTGAACATTAAATTGTGTGTGCAAGTAGCAAGCCTGAGTCCTTGAGGTGTACGAGGCCATTGTCGTCACCGCGCCTTTGGATACAAAGCTAAGTAACCCCTCAGTTAGTTTCTATTTGTCTGGCCAGACCGAACGCTGAGTTAGGTTACGTTATAGCTACCTCCGCGGTATCTACTCGTAAGTGTTAAAATCGGTTCTTGTACTATCATTTAAGAGAACTTAAAATAGCCTTGCGTAATCGCAAGCCAATGTTATTACCCATTTGGTATCCCTCACTGGCCTGGTGTTCCCTTCCACTGCGCATCCTAGGTCAGTAGGGAACGGTAATGAACATAATTTCTGGTAGCAGAGCGTGGTTCTAGTGAATCTAGTAATTTAGTTTGGTATTGATATCTACAAGTGCCCGTGTTGAAAAATAAATCGATATATAATTACTTGAATTTTACGTATTACGGCCCAGTTTAATAAATAGTCTGGTGTATAAAGATACACATTAAATATTTGTGTGATTGATCATTTGTGTACTTATTGTTATTAGTTATTAAAAATATCTTATAAATAAGTTCACTGCAACATTTGAAATTTTGAATATCATTGTTTACTTAATGTGCCACAGAGTAATAAAATAATTTGCGTAGTACATTATGCCACAGAGTAGTGCAGTCTCGTGATTGAATGAACGAATGAATTGAACTATGTAGACAATTAGTTTAATATTATTTTTGCGTTTTGTTTATGGTATACAGTAAAATATTAACGTGCTGTGTGGTAGCGGCTTCGAATACTACCAACCCTTGCTTTGCTCGTGGATGTCGTAAAAGGCGACTAAGAGCCCTAGATTGACCCGGACCAACTCCATCTGGTACCATTTGGATCAACGATTACATTCCCAAGGAGGGTTGACGTCAGGCAGGCGGCCGGTCATAAAAGTCATTGCCGAAACTTTTAATTGGTTGATTTATTTAGTTGATTATATATATATATATTTTTTTTTTGTTGGAATTTAATTAATTTATTCGAGTATTATGGCTGCTTTCGCTAAGGACTCGGCAGGTAAGTTGCGCTCTGAGTTGAGATGGTTCTCAACTGCAGCCGCCTTGGTTGATAGGCCTGATCGAAGCGAGTCTCTCCTGGATAGGTACAGCAAATTGGATACGCGCTTGCAATTTGTTGATGATGTGTACCGTAACTTCAACACGAAAATTGTAGACATTCCTGATGAAGATTACCCACAGACGTATCGTGATTTGGTACACGCGGATTATGACCAGATTATGGATTATGCAGATCGAATCTCACAGCGTGCTAGGGAAATTTCCGCGCCGAAAAGGGGCGAGTCTCCCGCGTCTAGGGATGTGAAACCTTCTACGTCGGGTTTATTGAGTAAACTGCCCACTTTGGACCTGCCGCGTTTTGATGGTCGTTTGGACCAATGGCTAGGTTTCATAAATTTGTTTGAGAGCTTAGTCCACGCGCGTTCTGACTTAGGTTCCGCTCAAAAATTAGCCTACCTGTTCTCCGTGTTGGAAGATGAGACGAGAGGTTTAGTGCAGCACCTGGAGATCAGTGATGGAAACTACCTAGTGGCACGTAACCTTCTCATAAAGCGTTACCAAAATAAGCGTTGCCTGGCAGACACACACATTGGTCAGCTCTTGTCTGGGTCTGCCAGTGGTATCTAGGGTCTCGGCTTTAAGGTTCGACTTATTGAACCCATTGATGATTGCGATCAACGCACTGGAAAGGTTAGACCTTCCGGTGAGCACTTGGTCATATATGCTGGTGCATATTGTTTTGAAAAAGCTTCCTGCGGAACTTAGGGCTCGTTTCGAGCAAAAATATGGAGGTGATGATGCAACTCACTTGCCTGCTTTTGATGACCTCAAGAAATTTTTGGAAGATGAGTGTAGAATGATAGACATGACGGTCGTTGACAGGTCATTTGGTCAACGGTTGCCACGTTCATCGGCTCCGACCCGCAATCACGCCTTTGGAAGGCCAGAGGTTCGTCACCCACCACGTTTTGCTGCTGTACATTCGCGACCTGAGTGCACCTATTGCAAGTCCCCGAGTCATAAAGTTGCCAGTTGCTCAGATTTCACTGAGCTGCACGTGGCCTCACGTAGGCGTTTGGCTAAGGCTCGAGGTTGGTGCTTCTCTTGCTTGGGAAACTATTTCCAGCGCGATTGCCCTAATCCTCGCCCATGTACGTACTGCGGAGGCCAGCATTTGAAACTTCTTTGTGCGAATAATAATGGGAATGGTCGTGAACATGAACGTCAAGGCTCACCTACGGGTAGTTATGAGTGAAGGCACCGGTATGAAAACCGCAGTTCGAGACCTAGTCGCTCACCCCCGCGCGTCGTAGGTTCTGCCGCAGCGAGGCGCCCACAAGGTCAATGCTCGCCGTCATCGGAAGCCCGTGGTAAGAGTGATAACCACGATTCGCGCCCGTATCGTCACGGGCGGGTACCTACCTTTGATGACGCTTCACGTGAACATGAGAATCACCCGCTGCCTAGACGTTAGGAACACGGTGCCTGCCCCCGTTATGCACCACCCCCGTTTGAAACCGTACTCCTACCCACTGCTTCTGTAAGGGTCTGGGGACGGACAGGTGCCTCTATTGTGGTCCGGGCAATTCTGGACACAGGCTCTCAGGGGTGTATAGCGTCTTCTTGGTTGGTGGGGCAGATACGCCTAAGTATGCGTGATTTTCCTCACGTCACTAGAGGTGTTGGCAACGCAGTTGTGGCCAATGTTGAAGGCCAAGTATTATGTGCGTTCTCTCCTACAAACTCGTCAAGCCCATTGTTTGAGTGCTCAGCCCTTGTTATGAACAATATTTTGGGCACCTATCCGGAGAAGCAGTTGTCTCCGTATGCTATTGGTTTAGCGTCGGGTTTGAATTTGGCAAATCCCAAATTTGGTATACCTGGATCGGTCGATTTGTTGCTAGGCGCCGATGTTCTGGGAGACATATTCTTGGGTAGCATTCAGGTCTTGCAACCAGGAGGCATGGTAGCCATCCCGACCATATTTGGCTCTGCACTGATGGGACCAGTCCTCACGGATACCCGTCTTGACATTGGCTTGATGGTAGGCTCTGCTCTCTCTGATGCGGTTCAGAGGTTTGGGAAGTGGAAGAACCACCACAGGCTCTGCGCACTGATCCGGAGCATGAGGAGTGCGAATTGTTTTACCAAAACAATACGAGTCGCCTACGTACTGGTCAGATTATGACTCGATTGCCGTTTCTCGCCGTACGGCCACCACTTGGCATCTCGCGGCCTGCTGCTGAGAAACGACTATTGGCTATGGAGCGCCGAATGGCTCGAGATGCTCTCCTAAAGGAGAAATACATTGATTTTATGCGTGAATATGAGGAGTTGGGACACTGTCTGAGTCGGAATTAGATTGGCAAACAGTGGATCACTTCTTTCTACCGCATCATGCTGTAATTAAGGCATCAAATGGCAAATTGCGTACAGTATTCGATGGTTCTGCGCAGTTTGGTGCTTTCCACGGTTGCAAGAACATTTGATCCAAATGGTTGGATATGTCCCGTCATATTTTGGGCTAAATGCTTTTTACAAAGGCTTTGGATGGCAGGACTAGGCTGGGACGAACCACTTCGGGGAGCTTTGGTGGAAGACTGGACCAAATTTGTATCCTCACTTCCTGCGATCAATGAGGTATCGATCCCTCGTTCTATGCTTCCTCCAGAAAAGTACCAGGCAACTCTGCATGGTTTCTCGGACGCCTCTGAACGGGGTTACGCCACTTGTGTATATTTGCGTACGGTGGGTTCTGACAGCCAAGTGAAGATCTCACTGGTCATGGCGAAGAGCAAGGTGGCACCCCTACGGACTGCTTTGACAATCCCTAAACTTGAATTGGCAGGGGCTACTCTTCTTGTGCGTCTTCTTAATCACGTGTCGAATTTGTTACGTCATACTGTGAACATTAGCACCACTTACGCATGGACTGACTGCCAAATTGTTTTGTGCTGGTTAAAGGCTTCAGTTTACACCTTAGAGGTATTTGTAGCGAACCGAGTCTCCCAAATTCAGAAATCTGAGACTCCCTTGATTTGGAGGCATGTGTCTGGTGAGCTTAATCCAGCTGATTGTGCATCACGGAGTTGTACATCCCCCGCCTTGGTAAAGTACTCCCTTTAGTGGGGACCGGAATGGTTATTACGCTCAGAGTCTGAATGGCCACTGACGCCGGTTTTGGACGTAGGCCCGTTGCCTGGGTTGCGACTGCTCGCTGTTGAGAGGCGTGATTGTGAATTCGGTCCAAATGTCTTGTTGAATCGGTATAGCTCCCTCGACAAATTAGTAAGTGTAACAGCTTGGATTAAGCTCTTCTATTACAACTGTAAGCACTCACAGAACAAAAAATTAGAGGCTTTTCTATCACCACAAGAACGACAAGAGGCTTTTTGCCATTGGATACGTGTGGTACAGGATACACATTTTGAAAGGGAGATTGAAATTTTGAAAGCTGGTAAGGCTAAACTAACAGGAACCTTGCGTATGTTGAGCCCCTTTTTGGACCACACGGGTGTCTTACGTGTTGGAGGTCGCCTCAGAAACTCTAGTCTACCCTACGGTAGTCGGCACCCTATATTGTTACCCAAGCAAGGTCATTTTGGGCAATTGTTGGTGACGGACCGTCACATTAAAAATTCTCACGCTGGCTGTAACGCCTTATTAGCCATATTGCAGCGAGAATTTTGGATTTTGTCTGCTCGAAGAACGATTCGCAGTGTGGTATTTCGTTGCATGCCTTGTTACAGGCTGAAGGCTAGTACCATGCAACCTTTGATGGGTGACCTCCCTTCTGATCGTGTCAGAGAATCGAGGCCATTCGCCAGTGTAGGCACCGACTTTGCAGGTCCTTTTTTAATTAAGAATTCAACCCTGCGAAATAGTAAAACAGTCAAGGCCTATTTGTGTGTCTTCGTATGTCTGTCAACCAAAGCGGTGCACCTTGAATTAGTGTCATCCCTCTCCACCGAGGCATTTGTTGCGACACTTGATAGATTTGTTTTAAGGAGAGGACTGCCTTCTTTGATACGTTCAGACTGTGGCACAAATTTTAAAGTAACTAATAATTATTTGAAAGATGTACATGAATTTTTAGCCAGCAATCACACAAATATTGGTAATAAACTAACCAGTCGTAGTATAACCTGAAAATTTAGTCCGGCAGCATGCTCACATTGGGGCGGTATTTTCGAAGCCGCAGTTAAGATTGCTAAAGCACATTTGCGACGAGTTATTGGTGAGTCTGTACTCACATTTGAAGAACTCCTAACTGTGTTTTGTAAGACAGAGGCCGTAATGAACTCGCGACCGTTGTGTCCGATCTCTTCAGACCCGAGTGACTTGGAGGTTCTCACACCGGGTCATTTTTTGATTGGTCAGCCACTTAATGCTTTGCCTGAGTACCCCTTTGTTGATGTGAGATCAAGTCGTCTTTCGCGGTTTGAGTTGGTCCAACAGCTTACTCAAAGCTTTTGGAAGCGTTGGAGCTTAGAATATCTTCATATTCTCCAGCAGCGCGTTAAGTGGACTGACAAGACTAATCCACCTCGTGTTGGTGACCTCGTTTTGATAAAAGATACCAATTTGCCGCCACTATGCTGGCGTCGAGGCCGTATTTTAAATTTAGTATATGGCGCAGATAATGTGCCTCGTTTTGCTGAGGTTCAGGTGGACGGTTCGGTACTGAAGAGAGCGGTAGCAACATTGTCTCGTTTACCAATTGATTAGCGGCCAGGTAGACCTGTCCGAGGCGGGTAGATGTTCGGTACCAAACATTTTTATATTAGTTTAATAATTAAATCCATGTAGGGTAGTTCTGAATTTTGTAGTTCGCGGTTAGCTCGGAGCCGGCGACTCTTGCGTTGGAAGTAACGGTCGCGTAGGCACATATTTTTGTAATTGCTGTCTTTTGTGGACTAAAGCCGTGAAATCGTGGTATTTATAATATTGCGCGCCACCTTTTTGTTTTGTGTGCCGCTTATGTATGCGAGTTAATTAGAATTAAATATATATTTGTGAACATTAAATTGTGTGTGCAAGTAGCAAGCCTGAGTCCTTGAGGTGTACGAGGCCATTGTCGTCACCGCGCCTTTGGATACAAAGCTAAGTAACCCCTCAGTTAGTTTCTATTTGTCTGGCCAGACCGAACGCTGAGTTAGGTTACGTTATAGCTACCTCCGCGGTATCTACTCGTAAGTGTTAAAATCGGTTCTTGTACTATCATTTAAGAGAACTTAAAATAGCCTTGCGTAATCGCAAGCCAATGTTATTACCCATTTGGTATCCCTCACTGGCCTGGTGTTCCCTTTCACTGCGCATCCTAGGTCAGTAGGGAACGGTAATGAACAGCTAGTTAAGACTTTATCTTTTATATATAAATTTCTAATGTACGTGTATATGTCACTGAACTCCTCCTAAACGGCTGGACCGATGTTGTTAAAATTTTTTGTGTGGTTTCAAGGGGATTCGTGAATGTTGAATCGAATGTCATAAGACAACCTTTCCGGCACCTCGTAAAAGCGCGGAAGGGACCGCTGTGGTTTTAGTGGGTATTCCGGAAGCATAGGCAGCCGGCGAGTCCCAAACTCTCCCTCATCTGTCAACGGCGGGGGATAGTGCGTAAATTGCATTTCCACAGCGAAAAAAGAAAAAAAAAAAAAAAAAAAGGGGATTTGAGAATGGTTTAGATTCACAATTGGACGCGGTAGGTGGTGTTTATTTGAACAGAACAACGTTTGTTGAGTCAGCTAGTCTTATATGTAAATTTTTTGTGTACGTTTGTATGTCACTGAACTCTTCCTAAACGGCTGGATCGATGTTGATAAATTATTTTGTGCGTTAAAGGGGACTTTAGAATGGTTTAGATTCACAATTGGTAGCGCTGCTGTCGATTTCAAGGAGAATTCCTTTTATTTTATTTGAACAGAACAACGTCTGTTGGGTCAGCTAGTTATATATAATTCCCGTGTCACGATGTTGGTCCAGAAAAAAATCCGAAACTAACAAGCCGATTTTAACTTTTTCTTTTTTTAAATGTATATTTTGTTCCAATTTGAGAGATAGTTTAATATATATATATATATTTATTTATTTATTTAAATGCAATATCGTCGATTTTCATATTATGAGTAATGCAGCTAGATGGGGGACCAAAAGTTTCTAATTTCGACTACTACAACTTATTGTGTGACGTACATTTGGTCGAATTGCCTGTTCTGAATATTTTTGTTTTATGTAATTTTGTGAAAATGCAATTTATAATATTATTTTATGAGTAAAGAGTTAAGAGAGTTTTTATGAATAAACCATTCGTATGTAATTTGATTTGATACGTGATTTGATTATGATTATTATCTTTTCTAAGAAATGTAATAATTTTGTTTGTAAATTATTACTCTACAATTAATATTAAAAAAGAATTAATGGACAATAAGAGTTTGTGTATAATAATAAATGATCATTTTCATTTGTATTTTATTGTAAATATTTTAAAAGTCACTTATTATTATATTCAGATTTCACTTATATTGAATTTTTCAAGATGAATGGAATAAAGTGATATTGGATAGTGATGGATGTAATGAGAAGACTGATGGTGATGGATGGTTGGAGTGGTGGTGGATATGATAGGGAATACTGAGGGATAGTGATAAATGGAATGTATGGTGAGGAACTGAAATGAGGTGATAAATGAGATAACATGTGATAGATGGGGATGGATGGATTTAATTGAGTGATTGATTTGATTGATTGATTTGATTGATTGATTTGATTGATTGATTTGATTGATTGATTTGATTGATTGATTTGATTGATTGATTTGATTGATTGATTTGATTGATTGATTTGATTGATTGATTTGATTGATTGATTTGATTGATTGATTTGATTGATTGATTTGATTGATTGATTTGATTGATTGATTTGATTGATTGATTTGATTGATTGATTTGATTGATTGATTTGTTTGATTGATTTGATTGATTGATTTGATTGATCTATTTGATTGATTGATTTGATTGATTGATTTGATTGATTGATTTGATTGATTGATTTGATTAATTGATTTGATTGATTGATTTGATTGATTGATTTGATTGATTGATTTCATTGATTGATTTCATTGATTGATTTGATTGATTGATTTGATTGATTGATTTCATTGATTGATTTGATTGATTGATTTGATTGATTGATTTGATTGATTGATTTGATTGATTGATTTGATTGATTGATTTGATTGATTGATTTGATTGATTGATTTGATTGATTGATTTGATTGATTTGATTGATTGATTGATTTGATTGATTGATTTGATTGATTGATTTGATTGATTGATTTGATTGAATTCAAAATTCAAAATTCAAATTATTTTATTATGCATAAACCCTGAGAGGGCACTTACATATTGTCAGGTTTACAATTTCCAAAAAAAATATACTACCACCGGATCGGAACGCGACCGCTACTGAGAAGATCCGGCAAGAAACTCAGCGGGCTTGTCATTATTTTTAATTTTTTTTTTTCTTCTTACACAATTGTATAGCGATATTTTTTTTGACATATAATATATTTTCGTATATATATTGTGATACAGCAGTTAGAATATTTATTTCTTTGAATTTCTCCCGAAGTGAGATTCTTGGGCCTAGATTATAAATTGCACGGACAGCCCTTTTTTGGAGAACAAAGATTCTATTAAAGTCCGCGGAGCATCCCCACAGTAATATACCGTAAGACATAAGACTATGGAAATAAGCGAAATAAACCATTCTAGCTGTTTCAGTATCTGTTAACATTCTTATTTTTTTTACTGCATAAGCCGCTGAGCTAAGCCTACTCGACAACTTTTCAATATGAGGTCCCCACTGAAGTTTAGCATCTATGGTGATACCTAAAAAGACTGTTGACTCCACAAGGTCTAGAGCCACACCATTCATTTGGACATTGGTTTCCACTTGCCTCACATTAGGAGTAGTAATTTGATACATTTAGTTTTTTTCTCATTGAGAACCAAATTATTAGTGTTAAACCAATGAACAACGTTAGACAGTGCATTGTTCACATCGTCATAATTCAACATTTGTCTTTTAATTTTAAATAACAAAGAAGTGTCATCTGCGAACAACACAATGTCCAGATTGTCCCCTATATGGTAGGGTAGGTCATTAATATATACAAGAAACAGAAATGGCCCCAGAATGGACCCTTGTGGAACGCCCATTTTTATAATAGAACCAGATGATCGTGCACCATTAACATCAACCCTCTGGATTCTGTTGCTTAAATAAGAAGTTACAAGTTCAAGAGCGTTATTCCTGATCCCATAGTGGTATAGTTTTCTGATGAGTGTTTCATGTTGTACACAATCAAATGCCTTGGATATATCACAGAAAACACCTAAGGCCTCATGTGACTCCTCCCAGGCTGCAAAAATATTTTTCAATAACTCTACGCCCGCATCAGTAGTAGAGCAATTCTTAGTAAAGCCAAATTGATTTTTGTGAAAAATACCATGTCTCTTAAAATGAATCAACATCTGATTAAGCATAATTTTTTCGAATACTTTACTGAGTGTTGGTAGTATGGAAATAGGACGAAAATTATTAATATCTGACATACTACCAGATTTAAATAAAGGAATTACTCTACTAATTTTCATGAGATCAGGAAACACACCCTGAGCAACACAACCATTAAATACAAATGCCAGGTGGGGAGCAATAACAGGTATTATAAAATCAATAGTCTTTACTGATAAACCCCATAAATCTGCTGTTTTCTTAATATTAAGATTTTTAAAAGACTTTAAAATATCATCCACACCTACATCTGAAAATTCAAAGGAAGTGTCACATTTTACAATGCTTTGTTTAAGGAGCGATTCAGCCAAAATAGGGCACGACGCTAAGGATTTTGTTGTTAATACAGGCACATTTGTAAAATAGTTTTCAAATTCATGTGCCACTTCTTTATTTACTGTCACATTTTTATCACCAATCTTTAAATTAAAGTCCTTCTTCCGCACAGTGTTCCTACCGGTTTCACTATTAATCACTGTCCAAGTCATTTTAATTATATCACTAGATCCTTTAATTTTCCTCCTTAAATAAATGGATTTAGCACTAGAACAGGCACGTTTGAAAATTTTTGAATAATTTTTAACATACTTTAAAAATACTGGGTTATGGTTATAAGATTTTTCACTGTAAAGATCATATAACCTTCTTCTACTCTTGTAGATACCACAAGTAGCCCATTCACTAAAACCAGCAGGCACTCCAAATGTTAATGTTTTTGGTTTAAAAATTTTACTAAATTCGGTATTAATTGTGTGAAATAAAGATGTATATAGCTCATTAGGACTGTCATGAATAGGCAACAGCGGTACCTTCATACTCAGTTCATCTTTAAACTGCTCTAAGCGGCTAGCAGTCATGGGAACAAAGCTAATACTTTCTCGTTGAACCCTACTAGTTCTAGGAAATACAACAAATTGACCACAATGATCCGTTTCTAGAGCACTCAGAATAGAGTGAGCAATGGGTTTAACAGTTGTAAATACATTATCAATACAAGTTGCACTCCCAGACGTTATCCTAGTAGGCTCCAAGAAGACATTATATAAATCATATGATTTCATAAGAGTTATAAATTTTTGTGTGATGTTGTTGTGGTCTAATAAATTAATATTAAAATCGCCACAGATAATAACTGTTTTATTAGAGGTAGAGATTTTGAACAAAATATCCTCCATATATCTTTCAAAATTATCATATGGTGAACATGGAGGTCTGTATACGCATACAATTATGAACTGCTCCGACTCAATACAAGCAATTTCTATAACACGTTCAATAGAGAGTCTCACAATATCATTTCTTTCTTTAAATTTAACCATCTTATTTAAAATTATCAATGAGCCGCCTCGTATCCTATTGACTCTATTGAACGATTTCGAATTGATTGATTTGATTGATTGATTTGATTGATTGATTTGATTGATTTGATTGATTGATTGATTGATTGATTTGATTGATTGATTTGATTGATTGATTTGATTGATTTGATTGATTGATTTGGTGGTTTGATTGATTGATTTGATTGATTGATTTGATTGATTGATTTGATTGATTGATTTTATTGATTGATTTTATTGATTGATTTGATTGATTGATTTGATTGATTGATTTGATTGATTGATTTGATTGATTGATTTGATTGATTTGATTGATTTGATTGATTTGATTGATTTGATTGATTTGATTGATTTGATTGATTGATTTAATTGATTGATTTAATTGATTGATTTGATTGATTGATTTGATTGATTGATTGGTAACTGATGGTAATAGATAGAATGAGCTGTGACGAATGGGGCTGGATGGGATAAATGGTTATAGATGGGATAAGTGGTGATGGATCGGATAAGTGGTGACGCATAGATAAGTCATGGATGTGAAAAGTGGTGATTCATCGCTATGGGTGGGTTGAGAGGTGAAGGATGTGATACATGGGATGAGCAATGATGCATGAGTTCAGTGGTGACCGATAGAAGTGAGTGGTGATGGATGGATTGAGTGATGACTGATGGGTTGTCCGTTGAAGGATAGTGATGAATGATAGGTGTGGTAAGGAATGGTGATGAATGAGATGACTGGTGATAGATGGGTTCAGTGGTGACTAGACTAGTGGTAATGGAGAGGATGCGTGGTGACGTATAGGGATGGATGGGATAAGTGGTATGTGATGAGATAAGTGGTGATGGATAGTGATAGATTGGATAAGTAGATAGATAGATTGATAACGGAAAGTGATGGATGTGATAAGTGGAATATATAATCCAACAGTGGAACGTGTTTGCCCTGAGATGATGATGATGTCATGTTATTTTCACCATTTCTTGGGGCTTTTCTTATGCCTAAAGAGACGGCGAATCTCCATCCGGACGTTCACTATGGGATGAAGGAATCTCCAAGAAAGGAACCATTACAATCGCTTAAGAGGCACATTGTAGATCGCAGGTAGTGTTATCTAGACACGCGGTAAAGTGTCAAGCCGAGTACAAGCAAAGAGAACCGACGAGCCTGTCTGTAAATTTACTGAACTATTATAAGTCACTTGACCCTTTTATAACTCAAAAGCTATTTAACATAAACACATCAATTTAGTTTATTTATTGACACCCTTTCAATATTAAATTTTGTAAACACAACTTTGACGGTTATATTTAGTTAAATAGATAAACACTGAAATTCAATAGATCATAAGTTATTTACTTTATGTAACTAATTTCATTATTGGAATGTAGAAAGCCATATTTATAAATGGTAAACATTTTTGTTGTAAAAGAAAGAGAAGAAATTGTGTTTTAAATTAATCGTGTTTTTTTTTTCTGCCGATGGTGGCAAACGAGTAAGCAGCACACCTAATGGTAAGTGATGCTGCCACAGATAGACCTTTACAATAAAAGGGGCACCGATAGTCTTTTGCCTACCATGAAGAAAATGCTATTCTTCGAGCTCGGGAAACATAGTAGGGGTAGTTAATTCCAGAACCTGGTTATACGTACGAAAAATGATCGCTGGAAACGTTTAGTTAAAGACCCTTTTCAGGTAAAATAGGTGAACGTAATGTTTCCAGGTAAAGTAAATGAACCCTACCACGGTGTCGATTGGTACGTACGTTACAAACAATTTCTCAGAGTACTCCACATGAAAGAATCGGTAGAGAATACAGAGTGACTCAAAGTCTCTTCGGAGTTCCAGTGACAGCAATCTGTCCGTAAGATTGGGAATTGTATATTCTAATGATTTTTAATATGTTCACGCGAGTTGTTCACATTGTAAATAAGACTATTTTTACACATTTTAGTGCGTTTGTTATCAAACGTATTGTCAGTATAAAAAAAAAAATTAGTACCCGCAATAAATTTTAACAAAACTGTGTAATTATTTCTGTAGCGAGTAGATATAAATCTATTTAAGAACCATGACTTTTTGAGCGTGAGACATCCTTAGTCCTCCTATGAGCATTAACACTAAAAAAAGTACGAAACGTCAACAAATCAAAAATCAAATAAAACACTAGAATCCGTAAAAATAATTACATGCTTTTTTAATAACTAAATTTTCAAGATAGTCTACAGAAATTGGCCCTCATTTAATATCAAGTCTTTACACGGACCATAATATATACACAATAATATCATAATATTGAACTTCACTTCAACTTTCACATGCCTAATTTTTTTGGAATAAATTTTACAAGATACTGCTTTTGACCGTTCTCTTCGTGAACTCCTAATCCATTTTTAGGCCTTCTAAGAGAAATATAAGTGCTGACACATAACATCTTGACTCCATCCCCTCATGTGAAGTACATAAAAACCCGTAGTTACAGCAACTTAATCTAAAATAATCTCCCAAAGTGATTTTAAATCAATATCTGTTCTCACTAAGATAACATCTAAGTTACAGAGAAGATCTTCAAAAGATCGTAAAATTTACAACCGACTGTAATATTTTCGCACAGTAAGCTTTTCAATCAAATGAAATTGATTGTAGCAAAGAAATAGTGTGGTTCTTAATTGGGGTACTGAAGTATAAAATCCTCCGACTTCGCTCGTAAAAGTGGCGGAGGTGAAGTAATGTAGATGTATTATAGTTCTGACATTTTCGTGAAGTACTTTATAGAAGTCTGGGCTTAGGTAGGTACTTGAGTATTT
Organism: Lymantria dispar; assembly: GCA_032191425.1. Lineage (NCBI taxonomy): Eukaryota > Metazoa > Arthropoda > Insecta > Lepidoptera > Erebidae > Lymantria > Lymantria dispar. Next base: position 33,717,504 of record CM063452.1, read on the forward strand.
GTAACTTCGTTTGTTGTTGAAGTCTTGTTTGTCTGACCTAGTTTCTTGTAAGATTTAGACACATTTCAGATCTACTGCTCAAATATTTAACTGTTAAGTTATGAGCTTAATATATAACCTGAATCATTATAAATTGAAGCCAAAATGGAATATAGCTTTAACATAATAATATAACAAGCTTGTTCCGTGTAATAACGAAGTAAGAATACAATTCTCCGCTCCTTATCTTGCATGGATAAGAAGCGGAGTGGATAGCATAAAAGGCGACTAATGGATATAATACGCATATAACATGCAATAACCATCAATGATCTAACAACATACTTCCAGTATGTTGATTACAGACTTAAGTGACTCTAGCAACACTATTGGCTTACAACTAAACACCTCTAAGACAAAAGTAGTTACAAACAGTATACAAACCCCTGTTATAGTAAACCAAACGCCAATCGAATATGTCGACAGTTATACATATCTTGGAAAGCTAATTTCATTTAAAAGCACAAGACATAAAGATGAACTAGACAGAAGAATTAATATGTCTTGGCAGAAATTCTGGAGCCTAAAAGAAACATTAAAATCAAAAATTCCATTAGATCTAAAGAAAAAGTTATGGACTCGTATATACCATGCCTGACATATGGAACACAAACTTGGATCTTATATACACAAAAAGGCAAATTCCGACTTTCCAGCGATCTATGGAGTGAAGCATTCTAGGCCTAAAGCTCAAAAATAAACAAAGAAGTAGTGATATAAGACTCAAAACCTAAGTCATAAATGTGGGCAAGCATGCACAGTAGGGTGTCCGTTATTTCCCAAATTGGATTTTATTCTGTAAACGCCCCTCAAATTTTTAGATTATGACCTAAAAAAAAATATCAGACCCAAACCAGCCCTTAATATTTACATTAACCCGTGCCTAAATCATAATACATTTCCCATTTAAATAACATGGGATTTTTGCACTTTTTGCAGTTATTTTTTTTCCACTGAAACAAATGTAGCTAAAAATACTTAAATAGCTATTTCTTGTAGGAAATTTAACGCTCAACAAAAAAGATCTGAACGCTTTTTTCGATAAAATTCACCGTTTAAAAGTTATTCAACAACAAAGTTGTACTCATAGTTAAATTCATCGTTTTTATTAATTTCCAACATAATTTTTATTTATATCAAACTAAACGCATACAGATAGGTAATAAAATAAATAAATACAAAAGTTAGATCCAAAATAAAGTATATTATTGCTTATAAATAATAGTATCAAAATATTTATAGCACTTTTTTCATTTCTACTAATTTTTTTGTCAAACATTTTTTAGTTGCAGTAGGATATTTGACTCTGTATTCGCTTACAACTTGAATCAAGTATTGTTTTTGATCTTCTTGAGTAGTTAATCTATTGATATAATCTTGTGTTAATTGAACAGCTCTTTCGGCTACATCGTTTACTACTTGCAGATTATTAACAATTGCCAGTCCATTTAAATAATTATCATTTCTAATCCACGTATCGGCATTAGTTTCTAAAAAATCTTTACTAATATTAACTCTATCGAAAAATTTTAAGGAATTCGAATTAATAAAATAATCAATATCCTTCTTTTCTAAATTTTTAATCTCACCATCTGTATTAATAATATACCGTTTGGAAGAATCAAATTCTGAATCTTCACAATTTTTTAACGCTATGACCATTTTGTTTTTTAAGTTAGCCGATACGTTTGGATCAAAAAATGCAAGAGCAGCTATTTCAGAATTTAAATACCATAAGTGATTTTTGAATTTATGTAAAACAGCTTCCGAATTTTTTTTATCAATTGTTCTGTATTGATTAACAACTTTTAAAAATTGTAAATCTAAATTTGGAGCGAGTGCTACACGAGGCACCGCAAACCAAAAAGGCACACAAATAAACACTATAAATAAATAATACAACTTTATCGTTGAATAACTTTCAAACGGTAAGTTTTATCGACAAAAGCATTCAGATCTTTTTTGTAGAGCGTTAAATTTTCTACAAGAAATAGCTGTTTAAGTATTGTTAGCTCCATTTGTTTCAGTGGAAAAAAATTAACTGCAAAAAGTGCAAAAATCCCATGTTATTTAAATGGGAAATGTATTATGATTTAGGCACGGGTTAATGTAAATATTAAGGGCTGGTTTGGGTCTGATATTTTTTTTAGGTCATAATCTAAAAATTTGAGGGGCGTTTACAGAATAAAATCCAATTTGGGAAATAACGGACACCCTAATGCACAACTATTGAAGTGGAAATGGGCTGGCCATGTGATACGAACGACGGGTGAACGATGGACGAAACTGGTCACAACATAGAAAGGTCCAAAAGGCAAGAGAATCAGAGGCAGACCCATAGACCGTTGGACTGATGACCTACGAAAAGTAGCAGGAGATAATTGGATGGAGACAGCAAGAGATAGAGTACAAAGGAGACAGTTGGAGGAGGCCCACACCAGAGAGGGGCCATGACTTAATATTAATAGTATAATTTAAAAACTTTTTAGTATAATTTAGATAACTTATTAAGTACTAACGTATAGTTTTAGAAAACTTTATAGTAAAATTTAGAAAACTTTTTTATTGTATTTTGTTATGTTAGGATGAAGTCAAGGAACAAATAAAGGCTTATTATTATTATTATATCCCTTAGTCGTCTTTTTCGACATCTACGGGCAAGATAGGGAGTGGTGAATTGTATTCTTAATCCGACACCACACGAATAAAAAAGTATATAGTACATAATTCGTAGGCTATTTTATAACAATTTACTTCCATAATATACTTATAACACAAATGAGTGGGCCGATAATCGCTGGTATGCCTAAGTAGCTCTGTTAGAATATTACAATTACTGTTCACTGCGTGTAAAATTGTATTAAATCAAATTCTATTGTATTGAAGACGAATAAATTGAACTCTTCAAATCCCTTTAAGGAGGTCTCCAAGATCTTTACAACGAATGATAAATTTAAATATACAATATTTTTTGTATGCGATGATATAGGCTTTATCTAAAATTTCCATATCATTGGGGAAAACTGGTATAACAAACAAATTTTAACTCGTACCGTTATTTGATAATGTACTAGAAATGACTGTTTCGTCTACCTTTAGATTTCCGCGAACATAAATCACGTTTTAAAAAATATAACAACAGCTACAAGGCTTGCCAAGGAAGCTTTCACCGCAAGCATTTCTGGACATGACTCGAATCGTTTCCTTGAGATAAGATCGGAAAGTACTCTTAAAACGAGTTTTATTGCCTAACTATAAAGTTGGAATTCAGTTGATGACTGTTTTCTGAATTTGTACAATATTCGCAAAGAAATATCAACTTTATGCAGTTCGTGAAAAGTTCAGTTTCGCGAATAACGTCGTCCCCATCACAGCTCCCAGCCATGGGATACAGAACATGTCATACACTCCGCTTGTTTATTGTCAAGAATTGGTTAAAGTAGTGACATTCCCCGCATTCCTTTGATTCTCTTATATTTTGTATGGAAAGTTTGCAAATTGAGTTTTGAAGCTCTGCCGTTGGCTTTAAATAACATCACTCGTTTGCCTCCGCTTCATGATGTTGTTTATGCTTTCGCGTAATATTCAATAAAATGAGGATATTTTTGTGATATATTCGGAAATTGCTTTAGTGTGTAACTTGTTAAAACTAGAAAAATAACATTTAATGTTGGTATAGTCTTATATTCGATAGTATAATATTCCGTATTTTCATTAACAAAGAATATATTATTTCCCCATTTCGTTGTGCTCAGAGGATATCGTAAAGGACAATTAATAGATATAATCAGGTAAAATAGTATTTAAGAACTAGAAGTTACTGGAAAGGAAAAGAAAGTAGGTTTATCTACAAAAAGAAATGAGATACCGCTATAATATTTTTAGTTCTTAAAGCGTGCGAGTTCCTGTAATATATGAGTATGTATGTATATGTGTATGTAAGTATATTTATATGTATGTATATGTGTATGTAAGTATATTTATATGTATGTATATGTGTATGTAAGTATATTTATATGTATGTATATGTGTATGTATGTATATGTGTATGTAAGTATATTTATATGTATGTATATGTGTATGTAAGTATATTTATATGTATGTATATGTGTATGTAAGTATATTTATATGTATGTATATGTGTATGTAAGTATATTTATATGTATGTATATGTGTATGTATGTATATGTGTATGTAAGTATATTTATATGTATGTATATGTGTATGTAAGTATATGTGTATGTATGTATATGTGTATGTAAGTATATTTATATGTATGTATATGTGTATGTATGTATATGTTTATGAATGAGTATGTGTGTATGTTTATTTTATATGAAAAAATATACTTAAGACATAAATACAATTATCTACTGTTTACTAATTTATATTGTTTTATTTTCACAGTATTAGAGTTACAGATATTAACACATAATATTTATTAGTTACATAGTCATAATGTTATTTAGAATTGATTTTCTGTACCACCAGCAACTAATTACCTACCATCTCCCTTCTCTGTTATATTATCCATCCTAAGGTTGCCTGGAAGAGATCGCTTATAGCGATAAGGCCGCCCTTTGTACATTCTAGGTTATAATTATTATTTAAGTTTTCTCGTAATATGGTGTACAAATAAAGTATTATCTAATCTAATCTAATACCACCAAAAACATAACTTGTAATAAGAACTAAGTCGCAACTCAGTTCTTCTACCGTAAAAAGTTATTAGATCCACGTATTACTAAGTCAGTTAATTTATTTAATTCTTACTTAAGGCACTTTCCGTCATAAGTTATTACGTAATTAGCTAACCTAACAAAATCTTATAGTGACCATATCAATATTAAAAAGTTTTATGCTTTAAATAAATAGATTGACATGGCCTTCGCATGAAAACATAATGTATCACAAGCAATACATGGCGTGCCTTTAGTCATTCTTTAGTACTGTTATTGTCACAATCGCCACGCTTGGCAGGGCGGTTGGCGATCGCAGTAGGTGTTGCACGTTTCTTAGGAGAGTGCTACTATCCATTTTTCTAATGATCCCGCTGATTCTGATGACCAAATGAGGGAACGTATTTCTATTTCGTTACCCCGTTTTTTGTTTTGTTTTTTTTCGGGTGGGCCATGGTCAGATCGCTCGCCGCCCGGCTTCATCCGGGGCAACAGAAGGGCGCCACGCGGTCCCATGACCCCCACCCGTGGCACGTCGCTTTCGTAGTTGGGCCGACCACCGGTGAGAGTTCCTAGTCGTCAGTAGTCGGCCCGACGCAATACCGCGATCGCAGGGTACCCTCTCCTCACGATGTCCCCTCTCGGGGCCATCGGTCACCGTCACGCGTTCAGCCTCTCGGCGGGTGACAGACTAAACCCGCGGATTTCGTTGCCCCTAAGGAGAACACCACTCATGAACTAAGGAGAAGAAAAAGAATATTCGCATAAACCCAGAAATCATTATCGAGAAATTTAGTAGTACTAAGCATGTTGTTATCTACGAGAATATTTATACATTTGCGGTTTACTGTTAAAGAGGTGTTCTAAAATTTTATAAGCTCAATATCAGCTTGCGATTTTTAAAGCAGCTTTTAATAGCCTATTGTGTGCTCCGAGTTTTATGTGAATGATGTAGATTGTGTTGCGGATTTTAGATAAACTTTAAATAGTATTACGTAAACTTTAAGCTGTCGTATTTTGTCTATATATTTAAAAAAATATTATTTTTATGGTCATCATTTTTCCAGCGTTCATCTCATTGCTGGGTTTAAAACTCTTCCAAAATCGGAGAGAAATTGGCCTATTATATCACGCTGGTCTGACGGATTGGTAAATGGTTTTATTTCGAGTTTTCATTCTCTTGCAATGTAATGTTGCTCTTGTAATGTTATCGGTTTGCACTCCTTTGTCGCCTATTATGATGACTCACAGAAAAGAAAAGGCTGGTGATAAATTGTATTCGTTCACCATCAGAGGTTAAAATATATCTATACCAATAAATAAAATTGGAGTGTTTGTTTGTAATGTCAAAATAATAGGCTATTTTCATGATCACACGGTTATTTGCACGACACCTATGCCTAAAATACAGATTAAAAATTTTGGTCTGTCTATTTGTGCCGGGTAATCTTCAAAACGGCTGAACCGATTTCAAAAATTCTTTCACCAATGGAAAGCTATAATATCAGGACGTAAACTAGGCTTTATTTTATCGCGGTGTTCCCACGGGAACAGGAACTACGCGGGTAAAACGACTAAAACCGAAGCGAACCGAGGGCGGGTTGCTAGTCTATACCAATAAATAAAATTGGCATGTCTGTTTATAATGTCAAAATAATAGGCTTTTTCATGCTCACACGGTTATTTGCACGACACCTATGCCTAAAATAGCAATTAAAAAATTTTTGTCTGTCTGTCTGTCTGTTTGTTTCGGGTAATCTTCAAAACGGCTGGACCGATTTCAAAAATTTTTCACTAATAGAAAGCTATAATATCAGGGCGTAAACTAGGCTATATTTTATCTCGGTATTCCCACGGGAACAGGAACTACGCGGGTAAAACGACTAAAACCGAAGCGAACCGAGGGCGGGTTGCTAGTCCTCTATAAATAGCTTAGCTGATTATATGGTAACATTCCAAACTGGTGGTAGCTATAAAGAATTGTCTTCAAAATACATGAATACTGAAAGACCTTCCTCAGATATTACAGATCTATATATGCTTGACAAAATTCAAATCCGTCTTGGCCTTCCATTTTCAAACCAGCCGTTGTTGGAACAGTGCAACTCCATCATAACTATTAGGGGTTAGGTAAGTTAGAAAGGAAATCTCGAAATTAAACCCCAACCTGTTTGAGCAGCATGATATAGTATGATCAATTTCCCTCTTAATATAGAGGAGGCTCGAGCCCAACAGTGGAAAGTATATGAGCTGAAATGATGATGAAATGATGAAGTTAGGATTAAGTTGCCAATACAATGACCTATGTTCTGTAGCAAAGGAAAAACATGCAAAGCTGAGGGTTGAATTTTTCAATTAACTTTTCTCAAAGTCAAAGCTTGTCTGTTGTACTACTGTAAAAAGTTATCAAAATTTTAATTTAGATAAGTATTTACAACAGTTTTGATCTTTACATTTCGCGCAACGCTTTTTCATTGTGCGGTTTCTTGAGCAGTTACTTTTTAGTTCCTTTTAACTAAATAAAAGCTCTTTAAAACATTTCTTTTACAAATATTTTCTAATATATCTGCATACTATATCCCTTAGTTGTCTTTTACGACACCCACGGGTAAGATATGAGGTAAATTGATGGTGAATTGTAATCTAACTCCGTTACTACACGGAATGATTTTTATAATAAAATGTTATTTTTATAGTTTAAACATGCGTTTATTTAGTTCATCTATCCTGATGTTTGTCTGTAGTCAGATCCTGTAGGTTAAAGTCGACACACTGTTATCCCATTGAGCTGAAATGTTAAAACACCTAAATTTTCGAAAATAATTCAATATACAATATCATAATAATTTCAATTTGGCCGCCATTCCAAGATAGCATTATTCTTTCCTTCCTTTCTTTTTTCACTTCTAAATGAAATAAAAGACAATAAAACTATAAAATTAATATAATCATACTAAATTCAATAGCTAGTTCAAGATGGCAGATTTCATTCTGTTTTCAAATTTCTCTACCATCTTATAATATCTATAACGGTAAAACACTTACTGAGTACTGAGATCGATTACGTCGACACGGGTTTCGAGCATATCCGATGCTCATCATCAGGGCGAGTGCGCAGCGGCGACTGCGAGGCCCAAGCGTGCACTGCGAGCAGCGTGACGGGCAGAACGCCGCGATACAGCCACGAGGGGGGCGGAGCAGGTATTTGCCTCTTGAGCGTCTTCGGCGGAAACGTCGGACTTCTCTACCATCATCATTATTATAGCTCATATACTTCCCACTATTGGGCTCGAACCTCCTCCACAATGGGAGGGAAACTGAACTACTGTACCACGTTGATCAGGCGTGTTGGTATAAGGGTGGAGGTTGTATTTTAAGTTAACTAGTCAACATTCTTTACGATGCGCCCGTACATCGTCACAAATGTCAACTAGATAATGCGTTATAATAAAACTTTTAATGTATTAAATACTATTTTTTTCTATTATTAGTGTAATTTTTTCTAAAAACCTAGCATAGAGCGTTTTTTTTTTAAATTGCAAACGGTGGCAAACGAGCAAACAGTACACCTGATGGTAAGTGTTGCTGCCGCTCATGGACCTTTACAAGGCCGTTGCCTACCGCGAAGAAAGTGAAGGGAGTGTGAATGCGTGCATTGAGGCTCGGTGATACCAAGGGCACCACCAAAACCCTCCACACGCAAACACCCTCAGAAAGTTGGGCTTCCGGCTCTCTCGCTCACCGAACGAAGCGCAGTAACAAATCGCTACTACTCAGACGTCGATTTTCTGCGAGAGTGTGGTACTGCCCCGGACGGACCGGCCCGCGGCTGTAGACAGATAACTGTCGACAGTGTGGTCCTCCCACTCTTAAATAAATCGTAGAATAAAATTTTTAGAAAGATTTTTATCTTGTTACGCCATAAAAGTATAACTCCTTATGTGCGTATATAAGTACTCACACTTTTTGTAACGATATGTATTATAGCTTTTCTACACAAATGGGCTATCTTATTTAAGTTGATTACATTAGAATTCATGATCATCATCTCGGCTCATAAACGTCCCACTTCTGGGCTGCGAGCTTCCTCCACAATGGGTGGAGGAATTGACCTTACTTATACCATGCTAGTCAGACATGTTGGTATAAGGTTTTGTTTCGAGTTTTCCTTCTCTTGCGCAGCTGTTATATGCGTATTATAATCCCTTAGTTGTCTTTTATGACATCCAAGGGCAGTGGTGAATTGTATTCTTATTCCGACATCATACAGAATATTAGAATTAAGCTCTTAATTGCCAAAATTAGCGTTTATATCCAAGATCAGCTTTTTATAATAAACCCCACATTCTTAGTAATGTAAATTAAAATGAGTAAAATATTTACGTATCCATTTTAATTCATTCTATAATATTAAAATTTATGTAATAAAGTTTTAGAGTTAGTCTAACGACGTTTTCAATTACTTATCTGAAATTAAAGAGAGATTATTATCGCTGATTGATGACTACCTAAAATATTCATAGCTTTTGTTTTAAAATCTCGAACAACTACTGTCTATGCGTAATCAATAATAACTCTTTCCAACATTGTTCAAAATTTATTGATAAAAAAATGGATTTTCTCACCTTCATTATCTAAAATCACTTAAAATATGGGGGAGTGGTCTGATACCTACTTTATATGTAATTTATAAATGAAGTAAAAACTGAAATGATGATATATAATGATTTATTGTGAAAAACGCGGGATTATGGTTTTTAAAAAAAAAGCAGGAATTCTATCTAGACATGACCGAAAGAAGCGAAATGTTGCAATACAAAGTGTAAAAATTAAAAGTAACTTAAAATCCCGCTATTAATTATTATTTTATAATATACTAGCAATCGCTTTACCCGCGGCGTAGTTCCCGTTCCTGTGGGAATACCGGGATAAAATATAGCCTATATTACTCCCTGATATTATAGCTTTCCATTGGTGAAAGAATTTTTGAAATCGGTTCGGTGGTTTAAGCGTGAAAGCGTTACAAACAAACAAATATCCTTACTTTCGCATTTATAATATTAGTATGGATGTACATGTAATTAATTAGCAATGTCCCATTATTGTATATCTATACATATACATACATCTTGTATAACGTTCTTGTATATCAGTAGCGTTTCTCACACAATACGGCGCAGTGTCGTAGACGTTAGCATTATGTTATGTTAGCTTCATTTCAGGCCAATCCACAAAATATGTAGTATTATAGCAAGGCTGCTCAACCAAAGGTACGCCAGCCCATTTTTAATGGCCCGCGAAGGCATGATTCATTCCCGCCAAGTTGAAAATGTCAAAATTTGATTAGATTATCTAAAAATGTCTTCTTAAATGAATTTGAAAACTTATTAAACATTAAAATTCCTTAATAAACAATGATCTTTTTTTTTTTGAGAGATAGTGTTACTTCAAAAAAAATCCAGCAAATATCATATCTATTCGTTTTGTTAGTCACCCGACAAAAAATTCTCTATCGTCTGTTTGGGCCGACTATTATGAAACTTGAGCAGGCTTATATTATAGTAAGGTTTTTATATCATACGTGCATGATTATTATCTTTATTATTATTACATTTGATCCTTGTATTACTTACGGTTAACTAGACCAGAATTAATTTAATTACGTCAAACCAAATTTGTACTAACAAATTTAACTAGCACTAGAGGTTTGAGGAGATAGGAGGAATAATCTAATTTCTTCTGCTTTTCTAGGACATATATATGAGTTTTGTTCACAATAGGAAGAAAATGGTGTGGATTCTCCCATGCTAAATAGATGATTAAGTTATGGGGTTTTGTTTCTCTTTCGTTTAAGTTTTATTTTTACTTTATTTTGAGGTTTTTACGAAAGCCGTAGAGAAGGACATTTCCTTCGATTGTTATGTATCGGATTTTTAATTTCATCATTATCTCCTCATAGTGATTAAATCCAAGACATTTAGCAAAGACGATCTACTTAGATCACTCCACTATACGGGCAGTTTTGAAGGCATTTTGGTTATGAGATAAAATTACTAAAAGAAATCTAGTGTATCCACAGTCCCGTACTGCCGGCCATTAGTGCGAGGCTCCTTTTGAAGCGAGTGATGTATTGCGCACTTGATTTATGTCCATCTGCGTTTTATGTTGAAGACGTTCTGTAGACGTACTCAAATACCTACTTATATTTTATTGTATTGTCTGGCAAAGTGGAGAAATTTGTTATCGCGGCGGCTACCACAATGTGAGAGTAATTTATAATATTTAGTTTATAAATATTAAGATAAATGTAAGTCTATGTTATATTAATTAATGGTATTTTAGTAACTTAGAGTTTTATACTATTATTAGAGATCCTTAAGAAAATGTACGTTTAAGTGGTTTAATAGATTTATGCAATACTAGGTGAGTTAAAGAGATCTTAAAAGTCGCAGGAAGACGTTAGGTGCTGGTGACATAGTATTGTTCTGAATGATATTCTCGTAAGAAGGACATAGCGTCCAACAATGGACGTTAATGGGTTGTATAATAATGACATTGAAAATATTAAACGAAAAATTGCTAGATTTGATTAAAAAACAAGTTGATAGTTTTTATCCTTTGCATGAGATTGACATGAATGAATATTTTTAGATTATTTTCGTATTTTACTTTTATTAAGCAAAATATAAGTGATTCTACGTGAACGTACTTTTACTATCCTATCAGCATCCTACTGGGCTATCTGGGCCTATATGGAGTAGTTGGGCATGATGTTCGTGCATTAATGGTTACGAGAGCACCCTCGTTGGCTTGCTCCGCAGCTTATCGACGGGGCATCCATCCTTTCTTGGCTCATGCCGAATATCGTACACATTCAATCCAGTGCTACATGCCTACAGCTGTACACAGAGCTGGTCCGGAGACCACAGGGAGTCCATAGCGTTCAGGGTTGTACGCGGATAACGCACGGTGGCAACGAAGGCAGCGTGCCTATTGGCCCGGATTCTCCCGTGGGACCTGAAATCAGATATGTTCTCCAGAATTAAACGGATGTCAGCAACATTGGTGGTGGCGACACTGGTGGTGGCGATACAGTCTCGCTCAGCAAAACGGCCGTATGGCAGGTAATCTATAGTGGCCTCGGTACAGTGTTTGGACCGTTGAGACCATCCGGCCGGTTCTTATGGAGTTGTTGGGTCGGCTGTACGAGGTGCTTCTCTTTCTACTGGTAAAGGTATTGACGGGATACTGTAGCTTCACCAAATACCTTCACAACGTCGTGCAAACGGAGAGTGTACCGTTCTACCACCGCTGCAATTTCATCGAGGAAACAATGCAACACACACTCGATGTGTATGCCCTGTAGGCTGAACAGCGCCATGAACTCGTCACAATTATCGGTGCCGACCTAACGCAGCCAACCTTTGCTGGAGCAATGCTCAATGACGTCAGGAACTGGAACGCGGTCGCTGTCTTCTGTGAGACAATCGTTTCACGGAAGGAAACGGCGGAGCGAGCGTGGGTGGAACTCCTCTACGGCGATATGATCTGCTGCTGGCGACTTGAGGGTGGGCGCAAGTATATGTACCTAATGCCGCCTTAGCCGAGGCTGCGACTGACCGCGTGAGGGCGATACCCAGATTTGATTTGATTTGATTTATGGAGCCGTGTGCCATTCTTTCGTCGTTTCGGATACAATGGTGTGTAGTAAGTAGCTCGTCCAAAAAGGGTGGTTTTACTATAAATTCATATTATGTAAATTGAATAAATGAATAAATAAAATATTATACAATCACCGTGGGTTCCTTAAGAGAATACTAAAGGTAACTCTTTATATAAGTGGCAAAAAATAAAATGCTGTTCAGAGTGTTAAAATGTAAACGCTTTTTGTTTTTAAATGGTATTTGATGTATTTATACTTTTTACTACAGTTGGTATGGTGATTGAATTTGAATGGTAACAAGATGTTAATTGAAAATTTATGCAAATAATACCTATGTAAGAGAAAATAACCTCGAATAAAAAACTATTTACCAACACGTCTATATAATAGATCGGTATATTAGGTCTATTTTCGTCCTGTTGTTGAGGAGGCTCTAGCCCAGCAGTGAAACGTATATGAATTAAAATGAATGATAAATAAATAAATGTAAACGGGGTTACGTAAAACTAGATACCATATAAATCAGCTGGTAAGTTACAATTAAGTATTATAAATTGTACTGTATCTGTACTAGCTACAACGAATGAGAAGAAAGAAACAAAGAGAAACATTTATTATTCTCTCGTTATATCTATTTAAAAATACGAACAAGATCTTACTTCTTACATAAAATAATTTAATTTTAACGAGGAACAAAAAAGGCTCAGATCGTACTACTTCTCTTTAAATAAATAGCACTAATATTCTGCCAACTAATGCGAGACTACTAATACTCCAAACTATAACATTGCTCGTAGAAGTCCCTTAGTAAGACGACTAAGGGACAAGTAAGGCATATCAACCTTGGCCTGACTTGACCCTAAACCACTTCACCATGTCCTATCGAGAGAGAGAGAAATCGACATGGACCAACAGCATCTGATGCTGATCACCAATTACAATCCCCAGGAGGACTAACGTCAGGCGGGCATCCAGGCATGAAACTTGAAAGAAGAGTGGAATGATGATGATTTTCAGTTATCCCTTCCTTGCAGTTTTAGTACTTGTTTACATCCCTTAATCAATTTTTATTATTTAAATGGGAAAGGGAAGGTTTAATACCCCCGGTATTTTTATTCCTTCACGAAACAGACAAAGAAGATATTTTTAGCTCTGGCCATCTCACACATGGTCTATTCCATTCGAGACGATGCAAAGGCGGAACGCTGCCCCATAATCCACCGTATGGACGACGACTGGTACCGGGGCTATGTCGTCCGTGGCCAGCCCGGCGTAATATCCTTTCGGGTACCGTCTCTCCTCAACGCCCTTTCCATCGCGTTCACGCGGTCAGCCTCTGTGGGTGACAGACTATACCCACGACCTCGGCTAGGAAAGTTTTACAGATAAAATTAAATTCTTTATTAAATAATCTTAACACCATTACGCTTAACAGAAACACAATAAAAGAACGAGGAAATAAAACGCCAAAAATCCACTCCAGTTCGTGTGTGTCGTAAACATGAACAGCTTATCGCATTGATATGGTAATGTATCGCTTGTCTTGATTGATTAACTGTCAGATAGTTTATTTGTATGTAGCAACGATATACAGGGAAATGTTTTAGACAGGGAACGTTACGATATCAATGGGGAATGAAATTGCTATGGTGAAAATCTTGCTATGTGAAATTTGTAATTTTAGTAAGAGTAAACTGGTTAAGATTAGAGTGAAGAAGTATTTATTTGATTACGTAACATCACGATACGAGACATCACAATTTTCATTAGATTTTTGTAACACCGCATGTTACCCATAGGTGTAATACAAGACGACTGAGGAAAATAATATGTTATGTAAAAGAAGGAACACTCTTAACAGAACCCTATGCCAACACGTCTGACCAGCGTATAGTAGGTATATTGCCCTTCCATTATGGAGGAGGCTCGGGCCCAGCAGTGAAACGTATATGGCCTATAATGATGATGGTGAAGATTGATTTCAACATGCTAACAGATAATGTCGTTGCAAACAAATCAAAATCAAATCCTATACCAACCAGTCACATCAGTATAGTATACTAGATCACTGTCCATCCTAATACAAAAAATTAGTTGCAAACAAATGTGAGAAGAAAATAGAGGTTTTTTTAAATAAAGGTCATTGAAAGAGTAAAAAGAGGTAGTATTAGAATAGCCAACATATGGTGGTTTCATTTTATGTAGAAATCGAATAGAGAAAAGCATTGTAGGGTAGTTTGGTCAGGTAAAGAGGATGGATAAAAAAATTCATCATTATCTCAGGTCATATACGTCCCACTGCTGAGTTAAAGTCTTCTTCATAATATAATGGGCATTCGGGTTGAGAGCCCTCAACTGAAACTTTTTTCGCATTTTAAACATTTAACTAAAAAAATAGCAACATTTACATTAAACACTGATAAAAACAAACAAATAGCGTGGAGCACTGCCACAAATGAGTAATAGTCTATTTACTACACGGTCAGCTGATGCGAATCATAGTCGGCGCCATATTGGCCTTGGCTGTTCTGTCGAGCGCCTTCCACTTTACCCCTACTCCGCGGCCGACCATCACGCGACATGCAATAGATGGACGAAAAAGTTTGAGGCGATATAATAAAAGTTTTACTTTAAAAGGATGGAAATTGACATAAAGCCAGTCAGACGGTTTATTACATGATTTTAATAGGAACCTTCCTTCTCTGAAATACATATTACATGTATATTATATACCTTAGAAATCTTTTACGACACCCTTAGGACAAAACAGGGAATGAGCAGAATGAATTGTATTCTTATTTCATCACCACATGGATATTAATTCACTCTGAATTAATTTTCTTATTCAGATTTTATTATATGAATGCATATGTTACCCAAACCATTATCATTTGTGTAAAACGAGGGTAATGGGATAATGTTTACAAATAAATGCGGAGTCGACCATACGGTAATGTGTTTGTAATAACGATACAAGTACACGCCTCTTAACTGAGTTACGATGTTCTTAATCGTTGCCGATGGTCGCGTACTTACTGATAAAGTCATGTCTGGAACAAACAATGGAAACTAGCGTTTTATTTTATACATTTAACATAAAATTGATAATTGGAATGAGGGATAGAATAATGTTATACAATCCAGATTGATTGTATTGGCGATTATTCTGAGAACGATAGGGGGAACGATCGTTTTTTTCTTTGGCAGGCGACGCTTCAGACGCACGTCGTCTCGTGGATGGGAATCCAGAGTGAAGAGAGGTCGGCGCGCGACCCCATAACGCGCTGCATTCCCTCCTCTTCACCATTGGGACGACCACTGGTACCGACTTCTGTAGTCAATACGGCGGGATACTTTTTCGGGTACCTTAGTAGTACCCTAGTAGATACTGATCCGCTCATATTTGTCGCAGCGTTATGTTTAAAATCTTTCCCGATAACGGTGCTGTTCAAAACATTTTGTTTAATCCAATTTCATCATCAACTCGGCTCATATCTGTCCCACTTTTGGGCTCAGGCCTAATTCTTTATGAGAGGGAATTCAATCTACTATATCACGCTGTTCAGACATGTTGGCATAGGTTTTATTTCGAATTTTCCTTCTCTAACATATTATCTGCATATTATGTCTCTTAGTCATCTTGTACGACATCCACGGGCAGGGGAAGGGGTGATGAATTGTATTCTTACTTCATCATCAAATTGAAAATCCAAGTTAAAAGTATAAAGATTCGGTATCTTGTAACTTAAGACACACAGCACACACAAAATATGTTTGTTCGGGCTAGCGACTATAATAATAATTAACGATAAATCTAAACACATATCGTTAACGCGCTGATGTTAATTCACTAACTCTATATGATTCTATATTGAGTGATTAACGTCCTTCTAACTATATTTCAGTCACAGTATGCCAGTAATACATCATAATTTCGGCTCATATACGTCCCACTGCTGGGCTCAAGCTTCCTCTATAGTAGGAGAGAAATTGACTTTATTATTATACTGGTCAGATGGGTTGGTATAGGTTTGTGTTTCGAGTCTTCCTTCTCTTGCTTAGATGTTACAGGCATATTTAATGCCTTAGCCGTCTTTTATGTCATCCACGGGCAAGATGGGGAGAGGTGAATTGTATTCATACTCCTTATCTCACGGTACAGCTCTTCACAGATTACAATATGGGTATGTATGGACTTAACAGATGGCGTAGTGGTTAAAATATGGCGCTACCGTGGCAGAATTGTAAGTTCGAATTCCAAGCCCACAGTTTGTGCGTGCACGTTTTATGTCCATGAAGTCCCCCGCAACACAAGGATTATTTCTTTGGTGCAGGGCGCTTTCTTTAAAATTAAATATATCAATAAAATATACTATCATTCAATTAAAAACGCTCATTAGAAGGCTTACCAAAATTAATTTTCTTAGTAATATTCCTAATACATTCAATTATAATCCATAAACTTAATGCATAAAGTTGTCAATTGCTTGTCTCGTGTGATGTCAACGGCACGTTGCTATTGGTGAATATGCTGTCAGTACTTGTCAGTGCAGGTCAATAATCTACAATAATGTAATACATGCAGCGTGTTTGTATGCATTAATCGTATTAGCTTAAGCCCATCATGTTGTTCTTAGTAAGCCAACAAGCTTAGTTATTGTATGACATAGTTATAGAAATTTGTAATAGGTTATTATACGATCTTGAAAATATTCTGCATAATTATATTATTTATAACATGGTAGTTTGTATTTTATTTTTCAAGTGAAGGTGATTTCAAACAAGTTTAACACGGCTGAGATCTATAAAAACAAGATGGCAGCCGCAGGTCAGTTTCGTTGTTCGCGAGTTGTACGCGAGTACGCTGTAGTTTTTGGTCGATGGGAGGGTACCCCAATAGGGGGTATTCCGTCGGGCCGCCCACTGATGTCAAGTAACCCTGCTCCGGTGGTCGGCCCAACGACGAAGGCGACGTGGTTTTCGGGTGGGTTGTGGGAGTTGCGTGCTTAAGCCCCTCTGTCGCCCCGGACGGAGTGGTGCGGAGGCGCGCCGACCGCAGCCCACCCACAAAAAAAAACGCTGTAGTTTTGGAATGTCGTGTTATACATACTTTTTTTTTTATTGCAAATGATGGCAAACGAGCAAACGGTACCTGATGGTAAATGTGAAGGGTGAAGGAGTGAAGGGAGTTTGAATGCGTGCAATGAGGTTCGGTGATTAATAGCATCACTAAAACTCACCATATGCCTTCATAAATTTATATAATAACTATAATAAAATAAGATTACTCTGTAGATTTACATCTTTTTTTTCTAACTTAGAAGACGGTCTTCTGGGAATCGAAAGACCGTCCTGTTTAATCAAGCTCGCTGTTCAAACAGGTGAAGCAGAAGGGAGAGCATTAGGTTCTACATGTCACAATTAGTAATAGTAAAGCTGTGTGGTAGCGGCTTCGAATACTACCAACCCTTGCTTTGCTCGTGGGTGTCGTAAAAGACGACTAAGAGCCCTAGATTGACCCGGACCAACTCCATCTGGTACCATTTGGGTCAACGATTACATTCCCAAGGATGGTTGACGTCAGGCAGGCTGCCGGTCATAAAAGTCATTGCCGAAACTTTTTGCAATATGTCAAAACAGATGACATATTGCGTCGACCCCAAGTAATTGGGATAAGAGCAAGATGATGATGATGATGATGATGTCACAATTAGTAATAAGAAAATTAAAAGCCTAAATTTGTTTCAACAACATTACCTCATCGGCTTTTAATTCATATGCTTCCCACTACTGGGCTTGTGCCTTCCCCACAATGAGAAGAATGGTAAGCCTGTGTGGTGACGGAGTAAGAATACAATTCACCATTCCCTATCTTGCCCGTGGATTTCGTAAAAGAAGACTAAGGGATATAATATGCACATAAGATCTGTGCAAGAGAAGGAAAACCCGAAATAAAACCCTATTCCGACATGTCTGACCAGCATGGTTATAGTAGGTCAAATTCCTTGCCATTGTGGAGGAGGCCCGAGCCCAGCAATGGGACTTTTGTGAGCTGGGATGATGATGATATTGACTAAATATTTAATGAGCATGTTTCGTGTCGTGATGGTATTGGTAATTCGCCACCAACTATCTTGTCCTTAGATAGGTGTTGTAAAAGACGACTAAAAGATATGAGATGCATACTAGTATAACATCTATAGAAGAGAAGACCATGCTGATCAGACATGTTGGTATAGGCCTTCATTACGAGTTTCCATTTTCTTGCACAAATGTTATATGCATATTATATCCCTTAAGGGAGGAGGCTGGTCTAGAGCGTGAAAAAATGGGCATAATTTATGATTCTTTTGTGACTCAACAAAAAGATCAATCGTAAATCTGTGAAAGAGGTTTTATAATTTAGGTTTTAATATACAAATACCAATTTTTTCGTGTCAATTAAATTCAAAATGGCGGCTGTCCAGCATTTCTTCGGAGGCGCCTCATTTTTTAGACGGGTCCATGGCCGAAGATGTAATCTCCTTAATTTTGGTCCTGGAACAAAATCCTAAAAATTTTTAGTTTCTATATAATAACAGCAAGAGACGTACGTAGGATTTTTTCGATATTTTATTTTTCCGCGAAATGGTGCACGTTTGAACAAAACATTAAAATTTTCACTATAAAAAAAACGACAAAATTGTTGAATAAAAAAAAAACTATGCAATATAAAAAAAATCCTACGTACGTCTCCGGAGAAAAGTATTTCGAATGTACAGTCAAAATTTCGTATAGATCGGTGAAGATTTGCTCGAGTTATGTCTTCGGCCAGTTCAAAAAAAGTGATTTCGAGAAAAACGCCTTTAAAGTTTTAAGTACTATAAAATCATTTTAAATACATATATATACCTTTTATCTGCAATGCATGCGCCATACAATTGCCCTTTTGTATCAATCTCTTCGGCTTCTTTTTCCTTTCTGAACGCTTTTAATTGCATGCGGGCTTCTTTTGCGCCGACACTGAGTGACTGCTCCGCTTTCTTGATACGGTTCACATCAATCTCCGTGCACACTTTATAGCTGTTTGGTCCAATTTTCATCCCCATGACATCGAATACGTGTAGACATTTTTGCCGGCATCCATCCTTTGGTATGTTATTTTTAAGACCCTAAAGTAACTTATAAGACAAAAAAAAACGGTTTCTTCAAAATTCTAGACCAGCTTCCCCCCTTAATCGTCTTTTACGACATCTACGGGAAAGATAAGGAGCGATGAATTGTATTTTTACTCCGTCACCACTTTAAAATGACTACACGAAACATGCTAATTAAAATATTTAGGCATAAAACTAATAATTTAGTAATAAGACACTCGATCTGCATGAAGCTGTTCATAGATTATAATAAGATAAGTCATTACAGTAGTTCAATCTGAATTGGTTTGGGATTGTCAAAGGGACCGGCTAAAGTTACTGATGCTATCGTCGGAAAGTTAAATTGATACATTTTTAACAAGTTTCCTTGGGCCCCTTTTTGGGTTTAAGTTACGGATTAGTAGGTTCCGAATATTTTAATTTTAAACATGATATTTTTACTGGCTGACCGAGATTTTTTTAGATATGCGATCTAAATTTCTTACTTATTTGCCTTAATAATCTCGTTTTGTTATCATAGAATTTCTACCTGTTAAATTTGTGCCTGGCTTTGAAGCTTCAGTTGAATATCATTAGTTTTTATCGTTAGTTTCGTCTATACAAAACGATATTATCGAAAAAATGACACACGTATTTTATATGTTGAAGAAATTAATCACTAAAGCATGAATTGTAAGCAGTCCTCATATAATCGTCTCAACCAATATACCTCCCACTGCTGAGATTATGCTTCCTTCAGAATAGGAGAGGCACGGATCTACCGCACCACGCTGTTTAGACGGTTTAGAATGGAATTTTGTTTTAAATATTCTTTATCTTACATAAATGTTATATGAACATTATGTCCCTTCGTCGATTTTTAAGGGAATTACATTCTTACTTGGGTTAATAATGCAATGTGTCTCAACATCTTTGCCATGGTAATCCTACAGATTGACTGACTAATTACACAATTATTTATAAATTAAAATACACAGTTAAGGTATACAAGAAGAAAACAATTAACAATAACGTTTTCTTTTCTGAAAAAAAAAAATCTGCTTTGTTGGTGTTCGTATATAATTTATTCATTTCATCTCTGTGTATCATCCAGCAATAGTCCGTCGTCATATTAACGTCCCAACGTCCTTGATATTTTCTTTCCGTCTCTTTTTATCCCGATGAAACCGTTCACCTTGTTCTTCACTGTCGCCTAGATTTTTTGGGAAACGATCAATGTGAGGCTTCAAAACTTGAATTTTCAAACTCATATTACAGCCTAAATTTTTATAGCCATTTAACTTTTCCTGGACAATATTTTTATACTCAGGATCTTTACTGTTACCTAGAAACTTAGATACGACATTTTTAGAGTCATGCTAGGCATTTCGTTCCAAGTTTATCATCAAATGCACATTCAAACTAACCATTTGTGTTTGGTGTACTCCAAAACATCTTTCGGATTTTTTCAAGATAAAGGTATCGATGCAAATTTACTGTCGATATGCAAAAGAACAGCCGTTAAGCTTCTTTTTAAAGAATCTATTATATAAGGAGTCGCCATTCTTGTGTATTATATTCGATATTGAATTTTTGTATTAAACCGCCAATATCACAGCAAAATACTAAATTATCCTCTTTTTAAAATACTCCACAAAATCTTGTTCTCTTATTCAATACCAGTATGCATTACTGGTCATCTAATAAATTGTTTTCTTTTAGTTGAGAACCAAGCAGTTCTGCAGCACCCTTAGGTAATCCAAGATCGCGTATCAAATCTATCAGTTCTTGCTGTTTTAAAGATCGAGGGTCATTTGTAGGGTGAAAATTTCACCATTTTTTTATGTATACGCAAAAAAAATGTGACGTGATACGTTAAAACAAAGTTTATATTTGCTATATATAGACCAATATCTACATGTTTGTGATAAAATTACTTAAAAAACTTTTTCTTTGCAGACCTGTGTTATTAGGGAAACTTATAATACCTACAGCCATCGCGAGCCCGTCTTACATAAGCGTAACCATTATAGCATCCCTCACAACTCAGTTACATCACTTTCTCCAGTGTCTCTTCCTCTCTTTTTTTGAGAGCTAATGCTAGATTTTGCAAAGTTATCGACGACTCTAGCTAAGACTTACCACTTGACTGGACTGGGCAATAGTCCATTACCTAGTATGAGATAGTATCCCAACGAATAACCCGCGGGCTGCCCACGGACGTCGAAGACTCGGTACCCGGGATCGCTCCCATGGTGACGGGAAGTGAATACGGTGGGCAACGATGCCACGTGCTTCTCTATCGTCACCGCGTGCGGAATGGATGACATCTGATCAGGCCATAGCTAGCCCGAAAAAAAGAGTACGGTATTACTCCAGACAAATCAGTCCATTTACGGTTGCTAGTAGTAAACTATCAGTACTGTGACCCTATCAATACTATCAGTACGTGGTGTCTCTGAACATTGTGATTTCAGTTTACATCCGACCTTTTAATTACGGTTCTGAAATATTTGTATATTTGGCATGGTTCCGTCTGGTTGACATACTGAGAATACAAATCACCACTACATTTCTTGCCTGTGTTTGTTATAAAAGGTAACTAAAGTATATAATACGCGGATAGCTTATTGTGGAGGAATCTCGAGCTCAGACTTATAAGGGCTGTGATGATGATGATGATATTGTATCCCTAAACTTGCCATCAGACGGAATATCAAAAATATGAGGACAAAAATTGCATCTAATTTTATTCGTTATAAAAATTCCTATTCTATTCCGCTTGTAGAAATGAGGCGTAAAAATTCATATACTAAGAAAATCTTGAAATAGGTGTATACTGTATGTATAGTTAGTTTACAAGATATATTGCCTACGAACATCGAGAACAGCAAAAAGATAAGGTCATCACGCCCTGCCGACCCTTCGACGTTACATCAACACGCTCATTCAATCACAATTATCGTCCACGTCCTATCAGTAACCCTTCAATAACTTTTATAATATTTTCATATCGATTCGCTGGCTCCTCTCCCTTGGGTCAGGAGCTGTGTTGCCAGACGTACAAAATAAAATTAGAATTTCGGCACATTCATTGACTTTTGAGTATTTATTTTGACATGCGTACAGAGTATAATGCATTTGTCTTAATTTGCGTGAAAATAAAAAGTTTAGCTGACCCAAATGATGTATCAACCTGAACACATACAAAAATATCATCAATATTGGTGCAGCGATTTAAGTCTTCAGTTACATACACATGTACAGAAGAATTTAAAGACGAGTACAATATTGTTCCAACTTTACATATTTTGTAATTGAGAGATTAAATTTTGATACTACTAGTTCGTTTT
The DNA here is from genome assembly GCA_032191425.1 of Lymantria dispar. Taxonomy (NCBI): domain Eukaryota; kingdom Metazoa; phylum Arthropoda; class Insecta; order Lepidoptera; family Erebidae; genus Lymantria; species Lymantria dispar. The sequence continues at coordinate 33,740,353 of CM063452.1, forward strand.
TTTTTGGATTGGATATTGATGTTTTTACAAATAAGATATAGATTGAATATGATATATGCTCTAGCTCATAGGCATTATGCGGAATACCTATGACGTCATCTTAATTTCAGGTCATATACGTTAAAGTTAGGTTCGAGCCTCGTGCCGAGTCAGCAGCCCAGCTTTCGGAGGGTGTTTGCGTGTGGTGGGTTTTAGTAATGTCTTTAATATCGTTGAACCTTATTGCGCGAATTCATGCTTCCTTCGTTTTGTACGCGGTAGACCTAGCCAAAGACCATGGGCGGCAATATCACTAACCGTTAGGTGTGCTGTTTTTGCGTTTGCCACCAACAGAAATAAAAAAAAAAAGCCCGTTTTTTTTTTTGTTGAAGATTACAAAAAATCCCGTCACTATATCTTGAAATTAGTGACTTTTCCCGTTTGGGTATTTTTTAAAAGTTAATCTTGCAACCCTGGTTGGAAGCTCGGGTGAGAGAGTTTTTTTTCATAAGTTTTAATCAAAATATCCGTCACGTCATACCGTGACGAGGTGGTGTTTATATTAACATAATGCTGAGCGTTACCGCCACGGTTCATTGTTTATTAGTATATATTGTACCGTAGGTATATATTGAATTGGATAATACAAACAATTTATATTTAATAACAAATATTTAGATATTAAGTTATAGTTATAAGTAAATAGTAGTAAAAGGCCACTAAGGGATATAATAACTACATAACATCTGTGCAAGAGAAGGAAACTCGAAATTAAAATCTATACCAACATGTCTGACCAGCATGGTATAGTAGGTCTATTGCCCTCCTAATAGGGAGGAGGCTCAAGCCCAGCTGTGGGACGGGTACGAGCTGAGACGAAGAGACGACTTAGGTATTTCATCATTATCAACATTATTTTAGCTCATATACGTCCCAATGGTGGGCTCGATTCTATTCCACAATAAGAGAAAATTAACTCCTTATGCCATTCTAGTCAGATGGTATAGGGTTTTATTTCGAGCTTTGCATTGATATTATATGCGTATTATAATCCTATATTCGACTTCTATGACAGCCACCAGCAAGAAAGAGGGTGGTACGATGTATTATACAATGTATTTGCTTACTTCGTCACCACACGGAACAACAATTCATTTAATAGAGGCGTAACTAGAACATAATCGGGCGACCGGACCGGGGATTTAGTCTGGCACCCGTGGAGAGGTTAGCCTCGTGACGGCGATCGGCGTCCCGGGGGGATATCAATGGTAGAGGGTACTCCCTCGGGGTATTCCGTCGGGTCGACCACAGAAGTCAAGAAACTCTGCACCGGTGGTCGGCCCAATGACGAAGGCGACGTGCTATATGGGTGGGTTACAGGGCCGCGCGCCTCCCCTCTGTCGCCCCGGATGTAGTCGGGCAGCGGATGCGCTGACCGTAGCCCATCCAAAAAAAAAGAAAACTAGAACATAGTAACATAAACGTTATACTCGTGCCAACCATTTATTTTACTTTTGACACATGCTTTAGGACGTAACTGTTTCATTATACGCAATTATTAACTTTGAAACGAGTGAACAGAGAAATATATAAACTGCCCAATAATATTTATATATCTTAATTATTACCCACTAAATACATTAATATGCCGTAAATAGCTCTATTCATAAAATTTAAGTGATAATTCATTTGCGTTATAAAAAAAGTTACGTTCTATCGCATCTAGTGACAGGATCAAAAGTATTCGGTGCAAACTAATGAATCGCAAATAATCGATTACACTTATTTGCAGTTAAGTCAGCTGACAACTGAGTTTTGAATTGTTGTAATAGACAACACGTTAAATTGTATCAGGGAGATATAAAAATCTTCTCATCATACCTATAACATGAAATAAAACAACCAAAATATTTTAATATTATTTTATTATAACGAATCGTCGGATTCTTCATACGAACTCGAATCGTCGCTTGAATCATCTGCAGTGTTTATTATTAACTCTTGTGTAGGTATGTTGTCAAATTCAATTTCCCGATCCCAATCAGAGAATAGGTATTATATTTTTTGTCTTGTTGACGACACTCGCCCAGTTTTCAGGCGTCACACTAGCACATGCGTTTTTTAAAAGGTCAAGCATTTTATTTGCTGTGAAAGGAGGAGTTGTATTGTTTCTTGCGGCGTGTCCTTTGACTTGTGCCCAGATCATTTCAATTGGATTATATTGACAGTGGTACGGAGGAATTCTGATTACAACATGCCCATATTCTGCTGCCATTTCGTCGATGACATATCGTTTTGGCTGCTTTTTACTTTTTAATATTTTAAGTAATTCTACTTTTAGTAGGGATTCGTCCACATCTTCCCCATTATCACAAAGCCAGTTTATAATCTCGTGTTTTTTGTTGGCCTGTGTTGGCATTTTATTAATTTGGCGAGAGTGATAGGGTGCATTATCAATAAATATTGTTGATGGCTCTTCAAGTGATGTAAGCATTTCTCTGAACCACTTTTCATACACGTCTGCATTCATCTCCTCATGATAGTCTCCTGTTTTTTTTTATTTGAACGCTAACAGAGCGTCTGGTACAAATCCCTTTGTAGTTCCCGCATGGCAAATGATGAGGCGTTCACCTTTCCCCATTGGCACTGCAGAAGTAGAAGCAGCAGTATCGTCAGTCCAACCTTTTGGTATGGAATGATTGGCATTGAGCCAAGTTTCATCTGTGAAAACGACATTCGACCAGTCTTCTATTTTCTTCGCTTGTCTTAAAAATTCACAGCGAGACAAGGCTATATCACGACGTTCCATTAAAATTTTTCTTTTGTCGGATTTATTATACAAGAACCCGATTTGGTGCAGCACCTTTGACAAAGAAGATTTTTGACCACGAAACAAGCCACAATTTCGTAGAGACGCTACTAATTTTTTCAAAGTAGGAATCTCTTTGCTTGTGTAATAATTGTATATATGACGACGAATAGCATCAGTATCAAAACTGTCAATTGCTATCACTTTACGGGGCTGACGTTTTTTCTTAGGCGTAGATAGCTTGTTCTGTTCAATACCACTACTACCATAGGCTTCTTTAGTGATTTTCGCCACCGTTGGAGCACTAATACCTAATGCTGCTGCAACACGGTCTCTAACTTGGGTTACTGGTATAAGGAATCCGCCATTGCGGCTTTCCTTTTCAAAAAATTCACGAAGCCGCAGCACTAACTCTCTGGATTGTCCTTTAAGCACCATACCTTTCGGCATTTTGCAAGTAAAATCTTACTGGGAGGAACGATACGCTCAACTCAATCAAAGTAAGAACAATGAAATCAATACGGTGGAATATAAATACTCAACACAGCGTATGAAAAATATGAAAGAGCACTCAGCGAACAGAAATGTGACTAGCACGGGAGTCTTGTTGCGAGTGACAGACAACACAACAAAATGGCATCGCCGGCGCGCCGTTCAGTGTTGCCAATTCGGCTTAAAAAAAAAAGGGGTAGGCTGGATGAGAAAATTAGTGATTTACTACCGCAGACGAGGGCGCCATTGTCTCTAAGTAAAGTTTGGAGCAGCGGACCCCGCTTAATGGAAAAATGCTTCATAAAGTAGTTATTTTTTATTTTGCAAAGTACAAAGTAAAATATTTTGGAAGGACTGAATTAGTGGGTATGATGATTTCTGATGTTTACGCGAGTATTATACATTTTAAATAAAACTACTTTACGGATTTTATCGCGTTTGTATTTGATTTTTGATTACCCGACGTTTCGAACACTTTACAGCGTTCATGATCACGGGTGGACTAAGATGTCTCACGTCCAACAAGTCATCGTTACTGCAGAAAATTTTATAATTATCTACCCGATACAGAAATTAGTTATTAAATATTGACCCACATTTTGATACAAAATTTATTGCCAGTGTAAGAAGAAAATGATTCTATATGAAAAAATTATATTGTTTATGGTTAGTAATAATTAAACATTAAAATTAATAGTAATTATATTTAAAAACTAACTAATAATCTAGTATACTACCACCGGATCGGAACACGGTTACACTGAGAAAGATCCGGCAAGAAAACTCAGGTAACATGATGCTAAATTAAAGTTAATTTTGAAGGCGGCTTACTTTATGTTACTAAAAAGGTTTTAATTTATAAAATTATCTTTAGTTATTATTATTGTGGGTCAAATCTATACAATATGAGCTCACGGTGTCTTGCAGTCTTGTGGTGGTCTTTTTGGATTTCTTTTTAATAATGTTTATAACAGGTCATCCTGCGCGCAGACAAAGGAAACGCGACCGTGGTTATGAATACGTCGGATTATAATGATAAAATTAACCAACTTTTGTCGGATGAAACAACGTACAAGAAGGTCAAAACAGACCCCACCAATGTCGTTCTAAAGAACACAAAGAAACTAATAATAAAGTACTCCGATACATTACATCTAGACGTGAAAAATCTAATACCACCATGCGTCAAACCACCTAAATTATATGGGTTGCCCAAGATACACAAATCAAATGCACCACTGCGACCAATAGTAAGTCAGATCGACACGCCGACTTATAAATTAGCACAGAAGGTTGCGAAAGTCCTCTCCCAACTCCGGGGACACACTAGTGCATTTGTGAAAGACTCTTACCATTTTGTCAGTGAAATTAAAGATCTACATCTCGCTGACAATGAAACTATGGTCAGTTTTGATGTCACATCACTCTTCACCTCTCTACCTGTGGAGGATTGCATCAAAACCATATCTAAGAAGCTATCTGACAATAATATGCCATTGGGATATGCGGAACTGTTACGTCAATGCCTAACAACTGGCTATTTAATGTGGAATGATGACTTCTACAAGCAAGTAGATGGAGTGGCTATGGGCTCGCCGGTCTCCCCTGTCGTTGCCGATATATTCATGGAGGACTTCGAGGAGACGGCCTTATCAAGCTCACCTGTCACACCCAGGTTCTACAAGCGGTACGTAGATGACACTTTCACAATATTACCCACGGACAAAATAACCATATTCCTAAACCATCTTAACTCCATTAATCCAAAAATTCAATTCACTATGGAACTGGAGTCAAATAACTCTTTAGCCTTCTTAGACATTTTGGTTATACGTAACCCTAATAACACCTTGAGTCATACAGTGTATCGAAAAGCAACACATACAGACAGATACTTGAACGGTGATTCTCATCATCCCCCTTCACAGTTAGCTACCGTGTGTAAATCTTTGTTGCAGAGAGCACGAGGAATCTGTGACGATGAACACCTGGCTGGGGAGCTGCAGCATGTCAAGCAGGTGCTACGTGCAAACAAGCTGCCAGTTCCTCGCCCCCGTCGCAGAGACCGAGTGAAACCACCCACAGTTGAGCGCCTTCCTGCAATACTACCTTATGTCAAAGGAGTCACTGACAAGATTGGCTACATCCTGAAACGCTCTTCCATTAAAACTTATTTTAAGCCACTGAAGAGGATTAGCCAATTCTTACCACCTGTCAAGTGCCAGATCTCTTTACAAGATGCAGGAGTATATAAATTTGACTGTGACTGTGGTCTCTCTTACATTGGACAAACAAAGAGATCCATAAGAACTCGGATCAAAGAACACATAGCCGATGTGAAGCACCGCCGGGACACTAGGTCTGCAGTCTGTGAACATAGCCAGGACCGCGCCCACCATAACATCAGGTTTGATAAACCACAAATCCTCGCAAAAGAACACCGATACCTGCCTAGAATGGTACGCGAGGCTATTGAGATTAAAAAACACAAAAATTTCAATAGAGAGGATGGCTGGGTGTTACCATCTAGCTGGGATCCTGTTATAAACATTATTAAAAAGAAATCCAAAAAGACCACCACAAGACTGCAAGACACCGTGAGCTCATATTGTATAGATTTGACCCACAATAATAATAACTAAAGATAATTTTATAAATTAAAACCTTTTTAGTAACATAAAGTAAGCCGCCTTCAAAATTAACTTTAATTTAGCATCATGTTACCTGAGTTTTCTTGCCGGATCTTTCTCAGTGTAACCGTGTTCCGATCCGGTGGTAGTATACTAGATTATTAGTTAGTTTTTAAATATAATTACTATTAATTTTAATGTTTAATTATTACTAACCATAAACAATATAATTTTTTCATATAGAATCATTTTCTTCTTACACTGGCAATAAATTTTGTATCAAAATGTGGGTCAATATTTAATAACTAATTTCTGTATCGGGTAGATAATTATAAAATTTTCTGCAGTAACGATGACTTGTTGGACGTGAGACATCTTAGTCCACCCGTGATCATGAACGCTGTAAAGTGTTCGAAACGTCGGGTAATCAAAAATCAAATACAAACGCGATAAAATCCGTAAAGTAGTTTTATTTAAAATGTATAATACTCGCGTAAACATCAGAAATCATTATGTAAGCCAGTACGGACTGGAATTTGCAAATAAAATACGCCGGTTAGAGTATCTTCATACCAAGCGCGCAAGATATATAACATCACTAAATTTCTTGAAGAGATGCCGAGACCATGACCTCATTCCTACGTGTGTAAGGATTCCTTGCAAGAAAAACATACGTGGAAGCGCTAAGATCTTAGAACAGGCGAGTAAAAAGTTATTGCAGACGGTAATTCACGAGACCCGATCCGATCTATACAATATTAACCGTGAAATCGAGAAAAATTCTAGTGTGATTGAGTTAGTTTTAACGACAGCCGAATTCAAAAGTTGCATCGAACATCTAGGTAAGCGCGAAATAACTAAATATAATAGATGCAAAAATAAACACGTTACAAAATTTGAAAAATTATGTAACAAAAAATCTCGCGTTGAACATGGAACGCAGCACGGGGACGGAACGCGCCCGTCAACCATAGACTCTTACGCAGACCGCGCTGTCATAAATCTGTCAACACAACATTTAGACAACACCGAAATTCAAGTTTTATCGAAAGGTCTAAATTTTGCTGTAACACCTACGCGAATTCCTTATGCAGAAATAATTTGTGCTGTCGAAGATGTTCTGATTAAAAATACCGTGCCAAAGGAAGATATGGAGGCTATTCGGCAGGATGTCTCGTCCTTATTGCGTCGTAGCGGTCTACCCAAAAATAATCTTCCAAAACAACAATATTTAGCCTTAAAAAACCTACGGAATAAATCAGATATCGTCATCCTGCGCGCAGACAAAGGAAACGCGACCGTGGTTATGAATACGTCGGATTATAATGATAAAATTAACCAACTTTTGTCGGATGAAACAACGTACAAGAAGGTCAAAACAGACCCCACCAATGTCGTTCTAAAGAACACAAAGAAACTAATAATAAAGTACTCCGATACATTACATCTAGACGTGAAAAATCTAATACCACCATGCGTCAAACCACCTAAATTATATGGGTTGCCCAAGATACACAAATCAAATGCACCACTGCGACCAATAGTAAGTCAGATCGACACGCCGACTTATAAATTAGCACAGAAGGTTGCGAAAGTCCTCTCCCAACTCCGGGGACACACTAGTGCATTTGTGAAAGACTCTTACCATTTTGTCAGTGAAATTAAAGATCTACATCTCGCTGACAATGAAACTATGGTCAGTTTTGATGTCACATCACTCTTCACCTCTCTACCTGTGGAGGATTGCATCAAAACCATATCTAAGAAGCTATCTGACAATAATATGCCATTGGGATATGCGGAACTGTTACGTCAATGCCTAACAACTGGCTATTTAATGTGGAATGATGACTTCTACAAGCAAGTAGATGGAGTGGCTATGGGCTCGCCGGTCTCCCCTGTCGTTGCCGATATATTCATGGAGGACTTCGAGGAGACGGCCTTATCAAGCTCACCTGTCACACCCAGGTTCTACAAGCGGTACGTAGATGACACTTTCACAATATTACCCACGGACAAAATAACCATATTCCTAAACCATCTTAACTCCATTAATCCAAAAATTCAATTCACTATGGAACTGGAGTCAAATAACTCTTTAGCCTTCTTAGACATTTTGGTTATACGTAACCCTAATAACACCTTGAGTCATACAGTGTATCGAAAAGCAACACATACAGACAGATACTTGAACGGTGATTCTCATCATCCCCCTTCACAGTTAGCTACCGTGTGTAAATCTTTGTTGCAGAGAGCACGAGGAATCTGTGACGATGAACACCTGGCTGGGGAGCTGCAGCATGTCAAGCAGGTGCTACGTGCAAACAAGCTGCCAGTTCCTCGCCCCCGTCGCAGAGACCGAGTGAAACCACCCACAGTTGAGCGCCTTCCTGCAATACTACCTTATGTCAAAGGAGTCACTGACAAGATTGGCTACATCCTGAAACGCTCTTCCATTAAAACTTATTTTAAGCCACTGAAGAGGATTAGCCAATTCTTACCACCTGTCAAGTGCCAGATCCCTTTACAAGATGCAGGAGTATATAAACTTGACTGTGACTGTGGTCTCTCTTACATTGGACAAACAAAGAGATCCATAAGAACTCGGATCAAAGAACACATAGCCGATGTGAAGCACCGCCGGGACACTAGGTCTGCAGTCTGTGAACATAGCCAGGACCGCGCCCACCATAACATCAGGTTTGATAAACCACAAATCCTCGCAAAAGAACACCGATACCTGCCTAGAATGGTACGCGAGGCTATTGAGATTAAAAAACACAAAAATTTCAATAGAGAGGATGGCTGGGTGTTACCATCTAGCTGGGATCCTGTTATAAACATTATTAAAAAGAAATCCAAAAAGACCACCACAAGACTGCAAGACACCGTGAGCTCATATTGTATAGATTTGACCCACAATAATAATAACTAAAGATAATTTTATAAATTAAAACCTTTTTAGTAACATAAAGTAAGCCGCCTTCAAAATTAACTTTAATTTAGCATCATGTTACCTGAGTTTTCTTGCCGGATCTTTCTCAGTGTAACCGTGTTCCGATCCGGTGGTAGTATACTAGATTATTAGTTAGTTTTTAAATATAATTACTATTAATTTTAATGTTTAATTATTACTAACCATAAACAATATAATTTTTTCATATAGAATCATTTTCTTCTTACACTGGCAATAAATTTTGTATCAAAATGTGGGTCAATATTTAATAACTAATTTCTGTATCGGGTAGATAATTATAAAATTTTCTGCAGTAACGATGACTTGTTGGACGTGAGACATCTTAGTCCACCCGTGATCATGAACGCTGTAAAGTGTTCGAAACGTCGGGTAATCAAAAATCAAATACAAACGCGATAAAATCCGTAAAGTAGTTTTAATTAGTGGGTATGCAAAAATTAATGTGCCCAAATAAAAAATATATTTACAGAAGTGAAGTTTTTAAATAATATGAAATATGTATTTAAGCAAAAATAAAATATCCGTGTTAAATCGATTAAAAGTTCTTCCTGACTAAAATCGATTATTACAAAACATAGTATCCGTAATACATTAGTACAACACTAATTGATCAGAAATCGACCTGCCAAAAGTAAAATAAATGGTTGGAACGAGTATAGTTATAATTAATATTAGTTTATTTTTTTAAACAAACATACACCTATACATAGCGAAACATCTATTTCTTTTATAAAATTTTGACTCTTTTCAAACTTTATTCTAGATCCTTTGTGTCACGCAGTCTCGAGGATTTCCAAAAAAAAAGAATAAGAGTGTATGGCCGCTTAAAAAAGCTTTTTAAACTCCACATCCATTAAATCGCGTATAAGAATAAAGTCGGCATCGCACAAAGCGTTCTAGATCAAAGAATAGAGCCATTTCATACGTCAATGATTGCTATTTGATGCGCCGAGATAAAAACCTCTTATCAATTTTACAACTTCATCATATACATTCGACGATTTGGTGAACGGTAAAAAAAAATATTAACGAAGTGTTTTATGATTATGTTATGATTTAAAGATTAAAATAATGTTTTTAATGTGATAATTTCTGTTATTATATAGCCAGTCCATATAGGCATTTTAAAATGGAAGGACGGGAGACCCACCACCTTCCCACGGTATTCAATATACCGCACACCACAATAGAAGGAATACGGGATAGGATTAAGGTGGACTAGAAAATAAGTCGCAGCTGGTGGATCAATCTGTATTACTATATTAACCATCAAAGAGGTAGTTCATGAAATTTTTTCATGGAATTTAGTATGAATAAATCTTAAGTAAATGATAGAAATGAAGTAAATGATAAAATCTTAAGAAAATGATAGAATAAGAGAAGGAAAACCCGAAACAAAACCCTATGCCAACCTGTCTGACCAGCATGGCATAGTGAGGTCAATTTCCCTCCTATTGTGGAGGAGGCTGTAGCTCAACAGTGGGACGTATATGAGCTGAAATGATGAAATGATAGAAAGTTCACAAAAAATCGCATTCACAAAAATTCATTCAAATCCATCCAAGTTACAGTATAGATAAAAAACTTAGACATCGACGGCAGCGCCTTCTACCGGGCTGATTTGTGAATCTAAATCATCAGGCCCCCACTTGAACACATTCACAAAAATTCATTCAAATGCATCCAGCCGTTAAATTGCAGTATAGAGAAATAACCTAGATACCTAGTCGTTAAGTTTTTTCAAATTCTCTGATTTTCTGCGCAACTTTCTTAATATTTTTTCCGTAAAACCTTTTTCAAAGTACAAGAAAAATTAAAAAGAAAGATGAACGAAATCGGTGAAGGACGGTCTGTCTCAAGTTATGTTATTGTTCTGCCCGAACAGCGCCAGCTTTCGGGTCCAATTGTGAATCTTCCATCCATCCTCGAATCCCCTTGAACACACACAAAAAATTTTGTCAACATCGATCCAGCCGTTTAGGAGGAGTTCAGTGACATACACACGTACGCTAGAAATTTATATATAATACTAGCTGACCCAACAGACGTTGTTCTGTTCAAATAAGCACCACCTACCGGGTCCCATTCAATCTATTTATCAATCAATCTAAACAGAATGGTTTGGATGTTCCGAATGGCTATTCCTATGCATATGAGAATTCATATCCATCGGAATGGCCACAATAAGTCATCAAAATTGGTCCAGCCGTTTAGAAGGAGTTTAATTATAAACACACGAACAGAAGATTTATACAGGGTGTCCTAAAATTCAACAATAAGCGGGCACCACCAGATGGGCCTACTTATGACTGCTCAAGAAAAAAAAGAAAAAAATTATACCCTTATTTTTTTTTCTGTACGAAAATAAAAGTGAATAAATAATAATAGTGAAATAGTGAATAAAATAATTCAGTGATTTTTTTTGTATTAGCAACGTAAGTAGCACTGCTATCGATAATAACTATGAAAAATCCCAGAATGTCTATAGTTTCTACACAAAAATTAACCAAAACTGTGTTTTCCACAAATTTTGTAAGATTTTGACTTTCAGCTCACTTTCATTCATCGTGGTGAAAAAAACAGTATGATGTAAAATTGTAGCAATGGCACTTAAAAATATAATGATTAGTGTCCATTTTTTAAAGATTTCACTTTTTAATTCGTAATGAAAAAAAAATAAGAGTAGAATTTTTTCTTTTTTTTTCTCGAGCAGTCATAAGTAAGGCCCACCTGTTGGTGCCCGCTTATCGTTGAATTTTGGGACAGCCTGTATATATAAAGATAGAAAAGTTTATATAGTCGAAAGAAAGGTTACATTAGAATAGTATATATAAACGTTAAATTTTCTTAAATTTTCTAGTTTTCTGCGCAACTTTCTTATTTTTTTTCCTTAAAGGCTTTTTTAAAATATTAGAAAACTTAAAAAAAAATTAAACCTTAATCCAAATTTTAAACCTGAGACTTTCGGTTCTTAATTGCAATTTTATACTATTGTACTGGAAATATATATAAATATTTAATTTTAAAGATCTCATGCAAAAGAGTTGACAGTAATAAATCACTTACATTTCCAAGGAAAGGTGAGCCATAAATATTTACTACCATTACCTATTCAGATGGGCCGATAAACAAATTATGATTGGTGCATTACATTTGTTACGCCATAATAATCTTTATGTTGTTCTACTTTAGGGGTGTTATTTGATTTACGGTTATTGCCGATCTGGTGATTATGTGTTCTGAGGGGTGTAAACGATGCATTTTATTGTTGTTTTAACGTTTCGTGCGGTTTTTACGATGAATCAATTTTTTGTTTATAAATTATTTATTGATGTTATATGATGTAAGAATTTTTGTGTGTTTGAAGTAAATTTTATGTCTTCCAAATCGTGACAAGTTAAGAATTCAATATACATACATAATTTCTTCTCGACTGAGACTAAAAGATGGGCCAGTAGTTTCTCTCAAAATCTATACTAATACTAGCTAGCTAACCTAACAGACGTTGTTCTGTTTAAATAAAGCGCCACCTACCGGATCCGATTTTGAATCTAAACCATTCTCGAATCCCCTTGAGCACATACAAAAAATCATCAATATCGGTCCAGGTGTTTAGGAGGAGTTCAGTGACATACACACGCATATAAGAAATTTATATATCCATACTAATATTATAAATGCGAAAGTAAGGATGTTTGTTTGTTTGTAACGCTTTCACGCTTAAACCACAAAACCGATTTCAAAAATTCTTTCATCAATGGAAAGCTATAATATCAGGGAGTAACATAGGCTTTACTTTATCCCGGTATTCCCACAGGAACGGGAACTACGCCACGGGTAAAGCGACTGAAACCGAAGCGAAGCGAGGGCGGGTTGCTAGTTAAAATATAAAGCTGAAATGTTTGTTTGCTTGACCGCGCCAATCTCAGGAACTGCTGGTCCGATTTGAAAAATTCTTTCAGTTTTAGATAGCCCATTTATCGAGGAAGGCTATAAACTGATATATATATATATCATCACACTAAGACTAACAGGAGCGGAGCACCAATGAAGAATGTTTCAAAATTGGGGTTCTTTTTCTTTTTGAGATCTGCCGCTGATTAAACGGCTAAATTTTCGCAAAAATCATGTGTGTCAGAATAGTATTATTAAAAATTATTTTCACCTTCTACGTAAACAAAGTCTTAGGTTAAAGTTATCCCAAAGTATCTATCACAGAAATATTAATACTTTAGAAAGGCCATTCGGCTGATTTTGTTCGAAAATCAGTGTGGCATAATTGCCCCCTCCCGCTAATGTTAACACATATGCAAGGTCTATGCTTACAACAATTTTACACACTAACATAACACACACACATCAATCTCGAAGCTGCAATTGGTACACAAATTATAACTAAGTTCTGTAGGCAACGTATACCCACATATAAAAAAGCACATGTACGCTAGTGCTTGCCATGGTCGATATACTACACGATATTTATTTAGCCTGTTTTATCGAAACAAAAATATTAATGTCTTTAAATTAAGCACTTGTGTGATGTGTTGACGTTATTTGTAATGCAAGTCAGTAATTTAACAGTAAAATCATGCAAATAAAATATTCCTCACTACACTCTGTATAGGTGACAGAAAATTTAAGTGCTATAATTACGTAAGCGAGTAGCGATTTGTATATTATATTGTTCCCATATATGGTACACACCAGTACACAAGATACAATTAAAATGTATTAAAAAGAGACCACAGTCAAGTTTATAAACTCCTGCATCTTGTAGAGGGATCTGGCACTTGACAGGTGGCAAGAATTGACTAATCCTCTTGAGTGGTTTAAAATATGTTTTTATGGAAGCCCGTTTCAGGATGAAGCCAATCTTGTCAGTGACTCCTTTCACATAAGGTAGTACTGCAGGGAAGCGCTCAACTGTGGATGGTTTCAGACGGTCTCTGCGACGGGGGCCATGGACGTCTGTAATAACGTTGACTTGTTTGGACGTCAGACATCTTAGACCGCCCGTGACCAGGAATGCTGTAAAGTATTCGAAACATCGGGCAATCCTAAATCAAATACAAACGTGATATAATCCGTATAAGTAGTTTTATTTACAATGTGTAGTGCTCGCGTAAGCATCAGATATCATTCTTAAAATATGTTAAAATATTATTTTTTATTGAAATTCGGTTTATTTTTATTGGTGTTATTATTTAACTTAAAAAACAAAACAGTTATTTATTTTTTTAGATATACTGGTACTGCTACTTGTAAGTAAATTTTTGTTTATTGTACACTAAAATGTACTAACATTGTCCGTGTGGTGACGGAATAAGAATACCAATCACCACTCCGTATCTTATCCGCGGATATCCCATCCTAATATATTGAGACGACTAAGAGATATAGTAAGCATATAACATCTATGCAAGAGAAGAAAAACTCAAAACAAAACCCTATACTAACCTGTCTGACTACTATAGTATAGTAAGGTAAATTTGCCTATAATTGCGGAGGAGGCTCAAGCGCAGCAGTGGAACTTATATAAGCCGAGATGATGACTATCATGTCAACATTTCTTGGAATAAAAATTCAACACTTACGAAAAGTTAGAAATCAACACTTATAATGATAATAACTAGTAATGAATGACCAGTCTCAAGAAATTCATTCTTGTTATAAATTATTCCATCTTAAGGAAGAATAGAACAATTATTTTGTACGACAATTAAATACCTACTTAATTAAACAGTTTGTACTATAGATCATCATCATCGCAGCCCACATACGACCCACTGTTGAGCTCGGGCCTCCTCCACAATGGGAGACAATTTGACCTACTAAACCATGCTGGTCAGACGTGTTGGTATAGGGTTTCATTTCAAGTTTTCCCTCTCTTGCACAGATGTTATGCGCATATTATATACCATAGTCGTATTTTACAACATCCACGGGCAAGATAGGGAGTGGTGAATTGTATTCTTACTCCGTCACCACGCGGAAAATATACAAGAATGTACTATAGATATACAAGATAAATTAAGTAGGTAATGTATACCAGAATAATTGATTTTTAAATACCTATTTAAATATTGTTAATATAATTATATAAAACGATCACTAAATTAAAAGTGTTAAAAATATTTATTTATATGATAAAATTAACCCATAGCTAATTATTGAAATCGATAACTTATAGTATGTTGGACAGCACTATCGATACGCGTGGATCGACGTCAATGTAACGAATGAAAACGTATACTACCACGCTAGTAAGGCGGTTCTTAGTGATATCGAATTGAACGCAGTACATTGCGCGGTTGCTGGACTAATAAAAGGTGATATCCATGTGTGGCAGACGATGTATAATGTTTGGCTCTTTTTGCGATTTCATAATTTTTCTTTATAAACGACATAATACTTTCATAAAATTAAGAAATATCACTGAATTAATAAGTTTATGGACTTAACGATGAAAATAAATGCCTTCTTAGACTATAACTACGCAACTGACTTCTTATTCGACGCGTTGTAACAGCGCAAGACGGCATATTTCTCTTTTTTGTCGGAGCTTCATTCAAGGTCACTATATGAGCGCAACTAAGAGCCGGTGAAACGAATTTCGTCAATATTAAGACCGTTTGATCGCAATTGTGGCACGCTTGCCCCGCCCACATGGCCGTTCTATCTTATTAATTTTTCTGTGGTATCTATACCACGCGGACAAAGTCGCGAGCAGAAGCCAATTTATGATATGATATATGCAACTTTAATTTCGCACAGTAATGCCGTGTGGTGAAGGAGTAGGCATACAATTCTCCATCCCGTCTTTTGCCCGTGGGTGTCGTAAAAGACGACTAAAGGATTAAATACGCATGTAGTATATATGCAATAGAAGGGAAGCTCAAAATAAAGCCCTATTTTTTTTTGGATGTGCTAAGGTCAGTGCCGCCCGGCTGCGTCTGGGGCGACAGAGGGGCGGCGCGCGGCCCCGTAATCCACCCATAAACCCGTGCCGCCTTCTTCGAAGGGTCGACCACAGGTGCAGAGTTTCTTGACTTCAGTAGTTGACCCGACGGAGAAAATAAAATCCTATACCAGCACGTCTGACCAGCACAGTATAGTGGGATAATTTCCCTGCTGTTGTGGAGGAAACTCGAGCCCAACAGTGGGATGTATATGAGTTGAAATGATGATGATGAATGATAAGTCCACAGTATATCTATTCTCTATACAAATAAATAAAATTAAAGTGTCTGTTTGTAATGTCAAAATACTGCGCTTTTTTCATGCTCACACGGTTATTTGCACACCTATGCCTAAATTACAATGTATTTCTTTGTCTGTTTGTCTGTTTGTTTGAGGTAATCTTCAAAACGGCTGGACCAATTTTAATAATATTTTATTACCAGATAGCTGTCTATATAAAAGGCAGTTTAGGCTATATTTATAGGAACGGGCACTACGCGGGTAAGGCGACTAAAACCAAAGCGAAGCGGGGGCGAGTTGCTAGTTTAAATATAAGAAAAAGGCTACTATTTGAAATAAGTTCAGTGGATTTGTTCGTATTAAGTTAAAAACTATTCTGGTGGATTTCAGAGAATTCTTTTAATATTAAAGTTCAAAATGAAATAATTTTAACTAATAATTACGTCAAGTCTACTTAACGTTTCAAAGTAACCGTATACCTCTAAGTAAAACTTGAAAATTGTTAAGCAACTTTAATTATAACTACTTATTCAAATTACAAAAGCTCTAAGAGAATTTAAAAATAAATCTTTGTACAATTTTTGTGTTGTAATTATTTCGGGTGAAATATTTTATTAGAAAATTAAAGTTATTCTTACGTAAGTTTAATGTTTCATAGACTTAAACGTTATTTAATCTTTTTAAATATTCGTGTGGTGACAGAGTAAGACTATAATTAACCATGGCCTATCTTGCCCGCGACTGTCTCAAGACTAAGGGATATGATGTGCATATAAAATCTACGCAAGAGAGAAAAAACTCGAAATAAAACCCTATAGCAAACCGTCTGCAACCCTTCCCTCCATTATGGTTGAGGTTTAACCACTAGAGCAGCCATCACTATGATGGCTGCTCTAGTGGTTAACTCGTAATCAGGTGCCGCTTGCTGGATCTGGTCCAGCCATAATCTTCTCATAGTATTTGTGATTATTATTATATTTGTGAATTATATTATATAATATTTCGAATGGCATCACACTAGAACTATTAATAAGCATGTTGTAAGATGTAATTTTACTTAAGTGAAATTATAAAAATAAATAAAAAATCGACAATCCCGTTGAGGTTCTTGCCGGATCTTCTCAGTGCGGTCGCATGCCGATCCGGCGGTAATTTTAAGAAAAATGTAAAGAAAATGACGATACGTAAGTGCCCCCGCGGGATTTAAATATAATAAATGATTTTAGTTTGAATTTGAATCTGACTAACGTAAACGAACGACGAACGTAGACAACGTAGTATACTATGTCAGATTACCACAAATTGCCAATTTTTTTTTGTGGTTTACGGTCTGCGCACCCGCCGCCCGGTTCCGTCCGAGACGACAGAGGGGCGGCGCGCGGCCCTGTAACCCACCCGTGGCACGTCGCCTTCGTCGTTGGGCTGACCACCGGTGCAGGGTGACTTGTCCTTAGTGGTTGGCCCGCCGACATACCCCTGAGCCGACGTCCCTCACTGTTCGGGGATGTCGGTTATCGTCGCGCGGTCGATCTCTCGGCGGGTAACGGACTAACTCCCCGGTCCAGCCACCTGCGGCCTCAGCTAGAACAAATTACCTATGAAGGAGGCTCGAGCTTGGCTCTGCTTTCATGCATATGCGCCGAGATGAAATATATATTAAGTTATTCTTAGTGTTTTATAAATTTAATAACTACTACATCAGTATAATACTAATAATTTATAATAATTATCATCATCATCATTTCAGCTCATATACGTCCCACTGTTGGGCTCGAGCCTCATCCACAATTGACCTTACTACTGATCAGACAGGTATGTATAGGGTTTTATTTTGAGTATTCCTTGTCTTATATATATGTTATATGCATATTTTCCGGGCCCATATGAGGTACTTGGGCCTGGTGCTCGACGGGCGATGGTGGTTCCGGGAGCATTGCCGCAGGCTCGCTCCGCGGCTCGTCGGCGCGGCGTCCGCCCTATCGTGGCTTATGCCGAACGTGGGCGGACCGAGCGCTACGTGCCGACGGCTGTACACGGGGGTCATCCGGTCCATGGCCCTGTACGGCGCACCGGTGTGGGCGGGGTCCTTGACCGTCCGACTTAGGGCCCTTCTGTGGCGACCACTGAGGGTCATGGCGGTCAGGGCCATCCGCGGATACCGCACGGTGGCGACGGAGGCAGCGTGCCTATTGGCCGGGACTCCCCCGTGGGACCTGGAGGCGGAGATGCTCGCCGGATTGTATCGGCGGGTGACGGGGGTGCGAGCGGAGGGCGGTGAGATCTCGTTAAGGGAGCTCACCGCCTGGCGCGTCGACGCCCGCCGAGACGTCATTGCCCGTTGGGCAGTCCGGCTGGAGAGGCCTCGGTTCGGGGTGCGAACCGTGGAGGCCTTCCGGCCGGTGCTGATGCAGTGGTTGGAAAGGCGGCACGGGGTGCTCTCCTTCCGACTAGTGCAGGTGTTGACGGGGCACGGGAGCTTCGCCAAATACCTGCACAAGGTCGTAAGGAGGGAGAGTACACCGTCCTGCCACCACTGCGATTGCGACGAGGACACGGCGCGCCACACGCTCGAGGCCTGCGCGGCTTGGGCAGTGCAGCGCCGTGAACTCGTCGCAATCATCGGTGCCGACCTGACGCTGCCGGCCATCGCTAGGGCGATGGTCGACAGCGTCGGGAATTGGGACGCGGTCGCAGCCTTCTGCGAGACAGTGATCTCGCAGAAGGAGGCGGCGGATCGTCTGCGCGTGGAGCGCAGCCTCGATGAGGAGATCCGCCGCCGGCGACTGGGGCGGCGTAGGCGCAACTACCTGCGCCTCATGCCGCCCTAGCCGAGGCCGCGGGTGACGTGACCGGGGATTAGTCCGTCACCCGCCGAGAGGCCGACCGCGTGAGGAAAGACCGACGTCCTCCCCGAGGGGGGGACCTCGGTCGATGGGAGGGTACCCCACGTAGGGGGTGTTCCGTCGGGCCGACCACTGACGACAAGTAAACCTGCTCCGGTGGTCGGCCCAATGACGAAGGCGAGGTGGTTTTTGGGTGGGTTGCGGGAGTTGCGTGCTTAAGCCCCTCTGTCGCCCCGGACGGAGCGGTGCGGAGGCGCGGCGACCGCAGCCTACCCACAAAAAAAAAAAAAAAAAAATATGCATATTTTAACGCTTAGTCGTCTTTTACGACATTCACGGGCGAGATAGGGAGCGAATTGTATTCTTACTTCGTTATCATATGAAACTTTCTGACATAAAGGTACTTACGAACTAATTTCTATAGTTTTACAATTGTTTCCAGTTTATGACCTTTGTGAAGTGGCTTTGTGTATGAATGCCATTACATTGTCTTTCACTCACTCCTTCATATATGTCGTTAACCTGAATGTTATAATCCAGCAGAATGCATTGTAGATCGCGATTAGAAGAAAAGATCTTGCATAAGTCAATGTTAGAGCCAGCTAGCTGACAGTCATCATTTATGTTCCAGTTCGCCCAAAGTAGTATCAAATCCGCGCAGAAAATCGATGACTAAATAGTTAAATTTTGCAACTGTAATTCATTCCATAAGCGAGGAGATGAAGTCCGGTAGGGAGCAATCTAGTTGTACCCCTAATATTGTAAAAGCCCGTGAACAGCAGTTACCATGGGCTATCAACGTGGTTGATGGCTACTTGCTCATCAAACACCAAAGGCAACAAATAATAGAAAATTAAAGTCTAAAAAAATAAAAAAATAAAAACATGCTTACAAGCTGACAGCCCGAACCATAGAAGTTTCGAATTGCGCGCATGTTTAGTTCACACACTAGCTCTATCTCTCTTGCTCTTATGTAAAGGATGTGATTAGAAATTTCTAAATCATTTATTTTCCTCGTTTATTTTTAATACGCTTTTATTAGCTTCAGACGTATCTATGTTAGTATGTTGGTATGTAACGGAATCTTTGAACATGATTTTGACCCCCTTCAAAACGTCGGATTAACTCGAAATTGGGCATACTTATTAAGGACCGATGACATTTCAATATTTTAAACAGTTTGACACGTTATCCTTACTAAGATAATCAGGTTTAACGATTTAAGCGTATTTTTTTAGTTTTTTGAACTATTATATTTATTAATTTTAAGTTAGGCGTGTATATTACGACAATTGTCGTCGATACAGGCAAATGACCAGTCTATCTTTTCTCGTATTGTTGAAGCCCAGCGAGACGTCATTGCCGTTGATCAGTGTGGCTGAAGATGGTTTGATTTGATCTTCATATTTTAAAGTTTCTGTAATTAGTGCTACTTGATACTGCTTGTAATTTGCAGGTGTTATTAGAATGCGGTGGGTTTGGCAAGTCGGTAGTCTTTTCAGGAGCAAAAATCTAAAATGGGCTATCAGTATAGTCCATAAAATATGGAATGATCTCTGTGACAGTTGTCCCTAGTGTGTCACGCTTATGAAAAGGTCCGTAGTTTTTTTATCGATAAAACTCTTTACATTTATAATTGTGATTTTCTATTATAATTAAAATACAATCAATGAAAATCTTTTTGAATTTATTTCAAACAAAAAGTGTTTTTTGATTGTTTTAATTATTCAAAAGGAGTACAATCAAGGTCTAGGTCACTATTATCGTCATTACTGGAGCGTTCCTGCTAGAACATTTATCACTTTTTGCCAAATAGGGACAGTCGTTAGATCAATCAATCAATTACGACTGTTTTCTAAATAAATATATCTAGTTTCTCGACAATAATGCGTACATAATATTATCATCTATTCTGAGACGAAAAGTAGTTTTTTAATGTTTAATTAATTAAATGTATGTATTTTATAAATCTCTGCTTTAATTGTAAAGAATATATTGAAAGTTTTATATAGGTACTGTATTGGGTTTATTTCTTTTATGAATAATTTAATAAAGATCGGTTATCGATTTACGTATATCAAATGTCTTTTTTATTTTCAGTCCAGTATGACCTTGTACGTGTGTAAGCGTCATTTATGTATAAAATATTTACTAGGTATTTCAGTACTTATGAGGTTCATTTTAGGCATGAATATTAATATTTGTATATTTATAATATACTAGCAACCCGCCCTCGCTTCGCTTCGGTTTCAGTCGCCTTACTCGCGTAGTTCTCGTGGGAATACCGGGATAAACTATAGCCTATGGTACTCCTTGATATTATAGCTTTCCATTGGTGAAAGAGTTTTTGAAATCGGTTCTGTGGTTTAAGCGTGAAAGCGTTACAAACAAACAAACAAACAAACATCCTTACTTTCGCATTTATAATATTAGTATGGATTGCAATTTGATTGCAATTTAGTTGTAATAAAACTGGCTCGAAAATAATGAAAATATATTTGATACAAAATGAAATTGTAAACATGTCGCTCGTTCAAATTTACTTCGTTGGTTTCGTTGACATCTGTCACAGAGATCAAGTTATATTTTATGGACTATAGTAATAATATTACAGCGTATCATCGAGGTCAATCTGACTTATTTTAATTTTGATATTTCTTTTTTATTTTTTTTTTTATTGCCGATGGTGGCAAACAAGAAGGCAGCACACCTGATGATAAGTAATACTGCCGCACATGGACCTTTGCAATACCAGGGGCACAGCCAGGCCATTGCCTACCGTGAAGTAAATGCTCTCCTTAAACCTCGTTTAAAGAAGGACATATCGCTCGGCAAACACAGCAGCAGGTAGTTCATTCCAGAGCCTGCACTTACGTGGGAGAAATGATCGCTGGAAATGTACAGTTGAAGACCATATCGTTTCCAGGTGAAATGGATGAACTCTGCTGCGGTGTAGAGTGGTACGTTGGTAAAAGAGTGATGGTGGTACCAAGTCAAACAGTTCCTCGGAGCACTCCCCGTGAAAGAGTCGGTAGAGTACACAGAGTGACCCAAAGTCTCTCCGCCGCTCCAGCGACTCCAATCCGTCCGTAAGATTGGGATCCCCGATGATTCGAATAGCACGCCTTTGGACGGAGTCAAGTGGGTCTAGCTGATATTTGGGCACACCTGCCCAGAGATGTGAGCAGTACTCCACATGAGAACGAACTTGTGCTTTGTATAGCACAAGACGCTGTGTCGGTGTGAAGTACCGCCTGGCTCTGTTCAGGACGCCCAACTTTTTGCTAGTCAATTTGGCTTTGTCCTCCAAATGACTCCCAAACTGGACTTTGTCCCATATTTCGACGCCGAGGATTCCAATACTGTCGGATATTTGGAGAGTTACTCCTTGGAACTGAGGCGCCATGACAAACGGGTCCTTCTTTGCAGTGAACGCGCAAACTTGTGTCTTTGTGGGGTTGAACTGGACTAGGTTCCGTTTACCCCATTTCGAGGCCAGCCCCAGTGTTCACGCCGATTAGCGTGACATATGACGCGCGGCTAATATTACTTTGGTTCCGTCGTGCGCTGGCACGCGCCGCCATTTTTCTTTGACATTCTGCCTTTGAGATTCGCGCAAGATTATTGTGAAAAAAGTTCGTTCAGCGCCGCCCAGCGGACCACGCGCCGCGAGTGTATATATACCATAATAGTGATCACAGACAATAAATTCAGTACCCGCATTCAGCCTACAGCCTAATCTACCTCGTAGTGAACACCACCTTCAGCACGCCGAGTTTACAGCTTCGCTAAGGCAAGGGAAAGATGAGGTAAGGTTCTCCCCTCTCTCCGCCAGTGGGAAGTGTCCCACTTTTTCCCGAACAAACCCTCATTTTGTGGGAACCAGTCCCACTAGTGGGATTGGCTCCCACTGGTCCTTCGCCGTTCAGCCCACGTCGTTATGTTGCTGGCAACCACCCATACAGTCCACTAATCCACAACATAACACCCAGAGAGCGCTCGACTTCAGACACAAGTTGAACTCTTCTTTCCTGTGTACTCCGAGGGACATTCCTTTGCTCGGTATACCGCTCGTCACCCGTGCGTGGCATCCGCATAGCAACGTACATTCTCGATGGAGAGCATGTCGTTGATATGCAGGATGAACAACGTCGGGGAGAGCACTGAGCCTTGTGGTACACCTGCATCAGTGGTCATGGTATTGGAGCAGGAGCCATCTACGACGACTTTTAGATTCCGTCCATCCAGAAAGCTGGCGATCCAATTACAGAGTCCCTCGGAGATTCCGTATGATGGTAGCTTCGATAGAAGTGCCCTGTGCCAGACCCTATCGAACGCCTTTGCAATGTCTAGGCTGAACGCTAGCGTCTCACCCTTGCCCTCCAAGGCCTCTACCCAACGGTGAGTGAGGTACAGACACACACACACACACACACACACACATATTTAATTTGGTATAACGACAGAAAGGTGATGAATATTAATGTGAGAAATTAATTCTTGTAGATTATTCAACAAAGTAAATAAATAAGAACAATTTTGAAGGTTATTATAAACGAAAATAGTTTGAGGGCGTGCACATTACACTTACACTTCATGTTGTAATTTTCTGAATTACCCAAAATACCCGTTATTAAGGACCGACACTAGTGTAAAGGTATTTCATATTAGCTGGTATATTCTCTTGCGATTTTCATTATACCCCTTTGTACCCCCTTGAAAATTATGACGCTAAAATTGAGAGTCCATTACTCTCAATTTTTATGACTTTCTCTTAATTTTACGAGCATCAGCTTACTTAAAGTCAATCTTACACAGCACCGGGTTACATTGACGAAAATTAATGTAGAACCTTTAGTGTTTTCAAACACAGTTTCTATAAAGATGCGTGGTATCAAAATTTGAATTGTAGGAAATAATAGGAATACTTTCAATTTTGTTTGGGCCTGCAATAATTTTTTATAAAGATAGATAAAAGGTGTAGAAAACACTTATTGTATTTATTCTATCCGATTTACGACATGTTCTAGATGATTATGTATAAAAATAATACATAAAATATTTTAGGAATTATTGCACTATAAATTCCTAGACAAAAGTCCTATAAGCTAAGATGCAAAATGTGATCATAAATTAAGGAAAGTTAAGATAAGTTAGAAATTAAGGGCAATTCATTTTGGGAAGTCCCGGCAAATGATTTTGACCCCTCGGTGATTGTGTTGGAATCCACAACAAAGTTAATGAGAAAAGGATAAAATGGGGATAGTTAAAAAGATTCCACTTCTCTGATATGCTAAGCTGAACACATGCAGTAAAATTGACTGTTTAACCCCCGTGTAAGGACGGAATAAAAATACAAATCACCACTCCCTATCTTGCCTGTGGATATCGTAAAAGACGACTAACGGATATCATACGCATATAACAACTATGCAAGAGAAGAAAAACTCGAAATAAAACCTATACCAACCTGTCTGACCAGCATGTTATGGTCAGGTCAATTGCCCTTCTATTGTGAAGGAGGCTCGAGCCCAACAATGGGACGTATAAGAGCTGAAATGATGATGATGATGATGAACCCCCAAGCAAATGGCTATGCCAGCCATAACTTCTCCCAACGCTCACATACAAAGAGAAAAAAAAATACACGTGACCATCTTTCGTCGAAGATAATTTTTGGTTAGAATAAAAAAAATAATCTATTGCCGCCCATTCTCGTGTGAAAGGCCTTAAGCATCGTTTCACGTTTGACGTCTGCCGGAGTCACGCGATCCAACCATCTCGTTGAGTCATTGTTCTTCGCCTAATTATTGTCGACGCCTGACGACTATCACTTCTGACACCAATTACAAAAGCAGACTGTTTTGGATTTAAGCTTTATATTTTTTTTTATCTTATTGATTTTTTTTAAGTAACATTTTTGTTACGCTGCTGAAGGGACTGCTTTTCAATGCGATGATGGAGTAAGAATACAATCCATTACCCCCTCTCTTTCTTATGGATGTCGTAAAAGACGACTAAGAGATTAATTGTGCATATAACATCTATGCAAGAAAGGAAAACTCGAAATAAAATCCTATACTAAACCGTCTGACCAGCTTATAAGTCAATTACCCTCCTATTGTGGAAGAGGCTCAAGCCCACTAAGAGGGAAATATGTGACTTAAAATGATGAACAATAATGAAGAGATTAGTGGGGCTGCGTGCATATAAATTGTCACCAACTACCATGGCCATAGCACCAGCTAAGTTTAGCGATTATTGCATTATTCTCCTATCATAAAGAGGCCAATATTCGATAGCGGATGTCGATAAACTGGTGACGGAACATTAGCCTGTAAAGTAAGAATCAGTATATTGGAAACAGTAGTTGAAGGCTTTCCAGTCTCTAAAGTTATATTATACATAAAGTAATATCAAGGCTTAATAATACTATTGATAACTTTTTCTGGGGTAGTTGTGAAAACGGACTGAGTGATCATCAAGAGAATGAATAGCCTCTCCTGTGATAATTTACAGCGTAGACTAATATAAAACAGTAGATAGGCTCATGGATGCCAAGTCGCTGTCATCTCTCAGAATGAGTTCTCAGAATGAGCTCATAGACGTATCATGTCTGGACACAAACTTCCTCCACAATAGAAAGAAAATAACCTACTTTTAATGATTTTTAATATTTACGCGAGCATTGCACATTGTTAATAAAACTATTTTACGGCAACCGAATTAAAATATTTCGTTTATATTTGATTTTTGATTGCCATTGGGAATTTCGAACACCTTACAGCATTCATGGCCTGCCCGTGACCATACAAACGCGATAAAATCCGTAAAATAGTTTTAATTACCTATTTTTTTATTTCGAATTGTATATAAAAACATTACATGTGGCAGTAAACTTAAATCAAAAAATATGGGTCAACATTTAATAACTAATTTTGTAGCAGGTAGACATAAATCTCTGTGATAACGATGACCGTTTTTAACATGAGACATCTTAGTACGCCCATGAACACTGCAAAGATTTCTAAACGTGGGGAACATCAAAAATTAACTACAAACGCGATAAAATCCGTAAAAAAAATCCGTATTCATTTTATTTATAATGTGTAATACTCACGTTACAAGAAATCATTCTGATTTCTGATGTTTATTCTGTAATAATGATGACTTGTTGAACGTGAGACATCTTAGTCCACCCGTGACCATGAACGCTGCAAAGTGTTCGAAACGTCGGGCAATCAAAAATCAAATACAAACGCGTTAAAATCCGTAAAATAGTTTTATTTATAATGTGTAATATATAACAAGAAATCAGTTGCCAATTTTTTATATTAAAATCCAGTTGGAATCAAAATACAAACGGTGGCAAGCCTACACTTTTTACCGATACAGATCAGTATATCGAGACCTACCTCCAATATATTTACCACAAATTCAATCTCAACAGTACCCCACATAAATAAATCTGACCTCAGCAAAAATTCAACCGTGAGATACGTTTAACTATGTACAAAATTAAATTCATCTCCACAATGATTACATTTGTTTTTTTTTAAACGAAAAAAAGTTACAACTTTTTCGTTTGGCATTTTGTAATGGTTGCAATTTGTGTAACGAAGCCGCGGCATCCGGCTGTGGCTTTTGCGTTTTTATTTGTAACGTTCCATACTCTCACAGTGATTACACGAATTTCATCAGGTAACAATTTAGTGGACGACAGACTTTAATTGTTATTTTTTTATATTACATAAATATATAGGAAACTCTGGCTCCTACGCTAATTGTATTCTGTGTTGCTGGAGCCAGATAATCTTGTATCTAGTCGCACAAATATACATTCCGTGTGGGGACGGAGTAAGAATACAATTCACGAACCCACAATCTTGCCCATGAGTGTCGTAAAAGACAACTAAGGGATAATATAACAGATAACATTGATGAACGAGAAAAACACTTGATGTAAAATTCTACGCTTTTTTCTGTTTGGGGGTGGGTTGCGGTCGGCGCGCTCCTCGCACCACTCCGTCCGGAGCGACAGAGGGGCGTAAGCACGCACACCCGCAACCCACCCGCGATGCACGTCGCCTTCGTCGTTGGGCCGACCACCAGAGCAGGGTGACCTGACGTCAGTGGTCGGCCCGACGGAATACCCCCTATTTGGGGTACCTTCCCATGGACCGATGTCCCCCTCTCGGGGAGGATATCGTTCTTTCCTCATGTGGTCGGCCTCTCGGCGGGTGATGGACTAATTCCCCGGCACGGTCACCCGCGGCCTCGGCTAGGGCGGCATGAGGCGCAGGTAATCGCGCCTACGCCGCCCCAGTCGCCGGCGGCGGATCGCCTCATCGAGGCTGCGCTCCTCGCGCAAGCGATCCGCCGCCTCCTTCCGCGAGACTACTGCCTCGCAGAAGGCTGCGACCGCATCCCAGTTCCTGACGCTGAAAATTCTATGCTAACAAATATGACCAGTGCGATTTAGTAGGTCAATTTTAAGAAGCCTGAACCCAATTCGTGTAGTGACGGTGTAAGAATACAATTCACCACCCCTTTCTTGTCCGTGGTT
The DNA here is from genome assembly GCA_032191425.1 of Lymantria dispar. Lineage (NCBI taxonomy): Eukaryota > Metazoa > Arthropoda > Insecta > Lepidoptera > Erebidae > Lymantria > Lymantria dispar. Next base: position 33,767,849 of record CM063452.1, read on the forward strand.
ATCGTTTAAGATGACCAAGGGAATATGAAAGAGGAAAACTCGAAATATAACCCTATACTAACCTGTTTGACCAGCATAGTTATAGTAGGTCAATTTCCCTCCTATCGTGGAGGAGTCTCGAGCCCAGTAGTGGGACATATACGGGCTGAGATTATGCTGATGAAAAAATATTTAACTGCGATGATGACTTATTTTATTGTAACGTGTTAAGAACACAATGTGTCAGGACCCTTTGTTTTTCTATCTAAATCATTAAAGCTGAATAATCATCACAGTGGACTAGAGCGCTATCCTGAGTAAATTATGACCCTTATGACATCCATATAGGCGGTCTATTTAAAATTTCTCTGATAAATGCCTCGGTATCAATTACAATCATTTTTTTGTTTTTATCTACGCCGCTGAGTACGTCACTCCTACACCGCTGGCCGCGCCGCTTTGTTTCGTGGCGTCGCACTCATTCGCTTGTACTTTTGTTCCTGCCGTTCCACGCACCGCGCGCCGCTGTAGCGATTCGCTCGGATAAAACCGCGTGCATTCTCGCTATGAGTGGCGTCTCGTGGCGTGCTTCAAACATTTTTATACTTTTGATATTAACGCTCGCCGCCCCGCGCTTAGCTGCCGCTCATGGCGACAAAATCGTGAACGGGCCTTAATTGTGATCGCCAGCCCACCCACCAAAGGTGGTGTATTCGAGATTATCCTTTCGAAAAATAATCGATCTAAGTCTAAATATTACTTGTGTCTCTCGATAAATGAATATATTCCTTCAATTACAGCGAGTACTTTAAAAAAAAATAAAAAGAAATAACCAAGCATCGAAGTGGTTACATTGATTACGGGGTACATTATTCACATTCGTGCATTAAGTACTGGCGAAATCGCAGCGGAAATGGGAACTGTATGAACTTGATTGATGGCATTTATTTTACATTTGCCTAAAATTACTGAATAAGTACCTGCATTTGGAATGAAAAAGTAAAATTGGAATACCCGTGACATTACACCCTTTTATTAGTAAATGGTATATTATGTATAGTGTCTGCAATTCGATAATTTAGCAAATATTAAAACATATTATCCCAAGGCAACATTACTGGGATAAAGAGTAATAATCTGGGAAATAGATAGATCTATCTATGTGTCAATATTCATCCGAATTAGTTCAAAGGTTTATGGGTAATTTAGTATCAAAGAGCAACATCAATATCAAATTATTTCAGAAATTTCACATTTATAAAATTAGTCCTATTAATCTTACTTTTCCTACTCTTTTTCTAGGATTACTATTAAGTGTCTAGCAATAGTACCTATATATATATTTGCTAAATATAAATTCTAAAAGGTTTGATATACATGATAAAATCAACTGAGTTTTTGAATGGAAACGTCCATTTTAGATAATTGTTTATTTTTAGTCATTGGAGACAAAAGTAAATAACTTTCAAAATGGCGTAGCCAATATTAAAATGGATGTAGAATATATCTAGGTGATATTTTATACACCTTCGATATGTAGAGATCGCCTGGTCCGATCCGGGTATGAAGTCATTGTCGATTTTAAATTTATTGTATCAATTTATAGTATCAATATTCCGTATGGTGACGGAGTAAGAGTGTGGTACTATGGATTTCGCTGCAGACCCAAAACTGTTAGCATCATAAATAATTTTATATAAAAACTAGCTGACCCAAAAGACGTTGTTTTGTTCAAATAAAATAAAAAAGGAATTGTTCTTGAAATCGACAGAAGCGCCACCTACCAGATCCAATTGTGAAACTATACCACAAACACAAAAAATTTCATCAACATCGGTCCAGACGTTTAAGAGGAATTCAGTGACATACCCATGTACTCAATAAATCCCTAGCCGAGGCCGCGGGTGACGTGACCGGGGATTAGTCCGTCACCCGCCGAGAGGCCGACCGCGTGAGGAAAGACCGACGTCCATCCCGAGGGGAGGACGTCGGTCGATGGGAGGGTACCCCAATAGGGGGTATTCCGTCGGGCCGACCACTGATGTCAAGTAACCCTGCTCCGGTGGTCGCCCACTGCCCACCCACAAAAAAAAAATGTACTCAATCTTATATCTTTCAACGAGCAATTCTTGTATATATATATATATATATATATTCAGGATCTCGGAAACGGCTGCAACGATTTTGTTGAAACTTGGCATACTAGAGGACTCGGGTCCAAAAAATCGATCTAGCTAGGTTTTATTTATAGAAAATGTTCTTTTGTCGGTGTTTTTAGCATAACAATAAATGACATTAAATTTTAAAAGAATATGAATTCAAATTTCGTTGTAAATGTCAAGAGTTCCGGTAGCTCAGTTGGGGGACGGCCGGTTTTAATTTTGAGTTTTGTAGCATCCAAACAGCGTCGGTTCGAATCTCGGTGTTATTATTATTCTCTTTTTGTAATTTTTTTATATAATTTTTAGTTTTTATTAATATATCTAAATAAATTCTATAAAAATATTCCGAGCGAAGCTCGATCAACCGGATATTAAATGTATATATAAGGAAGATTAGAAAAACAAACTTTTTTTTATGATGTCCGCCATATTGAATTAAGAATTACGTTACTTAATGTAATTTGCTGAAACCTTTCATTTGATTCTCATATCTTCAATGAAATTTATAAATCACCATTTTGTGACAACCACTATATTGAATCAAAGAGGGCGACATTTGAATAATAGTGTATTGTCATATATAGGTACCAAACGTGTGTAGCAATTAAGAGAGCTATGGCTTCAGCGGAAGAGAGTGAAATATTGATTGGAAAATTCCAGAACTCGCGTAAAAGTGATGTTAAATGAAAGGTTTTGCAATGAGGCAAAGATAATAATAAAATCTAAAGTTTATTGTGACGTGTACAGAAGTAACGTACATCACATACTCCCCCCTAGCCACAATCTCCCCACATCGCGTCGACATCAACAAACTCTTTCGCGGGCGCTGCCGAAGCCTATTATGTTCGCGATAAGCAAACACTCACAAAATCGGTTTAAGGGCTTCGAATATTTTTCTTTTATGGCGGCTGTGTTTGCACGAAGGTATTTAGGTAATAGACTGTAAATATTATTTGGATGTTGGGATTTTATATAAGAAAGTAAGTAATATCTTAGATGTAGAGTATAGTTATAATCGGCAAGCGGAAAGACAAACCCTGCCAAGTCAACATTATTTGAATAGAGATTATTAATTGAAACAATTTTTTGAATACTTCTCTCTTTCTATAAGCTTCTTTCTTTAGTGGTAGAGTCACACTATGTAGAAGTGTGACTCTCAAGAGTGTCTCGTAGAATATCAACGTTTTAAGTTACTAGAAAATTACGCTTCGTTAGGTAAGTGAGCCAGAGGCTCAAGCCTTTACAGGAGGCAGCGAATCTGGCTGAGCCTCTAGTATTGTAAAAGCCCATGAGCGGTAGTTACTTCTTAGCATCAGGTGGGTTAATAGCTCATTTTCCACCATAAAGGTATTGAAAAGAAAATTCATTGCGAGAGTTTGATTCTAGGCTCTTTTGATTTTTCAAAATGATATGCCAATTTAATTATAACTTAGAAATATTTTAAACGATGAAGAGACAGATTAAATTTTAAGATTCAATTTTGCCCTTTCTTGTATATCTGCTCGTCTGTAATGAAGTGACGATCCAACTCAGTAATAATTATACCGTTAAAGATTAATGATGATGCAAGTAAAAATAAATAAATACACTATTTGTAGGCTAGTATATATGTACTCGCAGTAAACTACGCTGCTCAGTGTCCTGTTTGCAAGCATTAAATAGTTTGCACTTTGCTGCTGGTACTGCAGCAGATATTACAAACAATCATGAAATTTATTGTTTTTTACTCTTCAAGCCCTTGCATTTGACACTCTTATTAATGGCTTTGAAAAGATAAAAATGTAATCCACAAAGTGCGTCCATTTTGAAATTATTATAATACTAGCAACCCGCCCTCGCTTCGCTTCGGTTATAGGTTATAGTCGTTTTACCCGCGCAGTTCCCGTTCCCGTGGGCATACCGGGATAAAATATAGCCTAGTTATAGCCCTGATATTATAGCTTTCCATCGGTGAAAGAATTTTTGAAATCGATCCAACCGTTTTGAAGATTACTCGGAACAAACAGACAGACAGACAGACAAAAATTGTTTAATTGCTATTTTAGGCATAGGTGTCGTGCAAATAACCGTGTGAGCATGAAAAAAGCCTATTATTTTGACATTACAAACAGACACTCCAATTTTATTTATTTGTATAGATTGAGTATTACACTTATTACATACTAGCAACCCGCCCTCGCTTCGCTTCGGTTATAGGTTATAGTCGTTTTACCCGCGTAGTTCCCGTTCCCGTGAGAATACTGGGATAAAATATAGCCTAGTTTACGCCCTGATATTATAGCTTTCCATTGGTGAAAGAATTTTTGAAATCGGTCCAGTCGTTTTGAAGATTACCCGGAACAAACAGACAGACAGACAGACAGACAAAAAATTTTAATTGCTATTTTAGGCATAGGTGCCGTGCAAATCCGTGTGAGCATGAAAAAAGCCTATTATTTTGACATTACAAACGGACACTCCAATTTTATTTATTGGTATAGATTACATACAATATATACAATCGGACATTGTGAAGTGGCCTAATTTAACGTGCAAGAATTGGTTAGAGTAATACAGATAAACAACCACCGAAACAGGTGAAACTCAATAAAACTTGTAATATCAATGAGTTTGCCATAAAATCGTCGTCGTCTTATGATCCCAGTATATATTTCCAAGCCTACACTTTGGGGTTTTCTACGCAAGGAGAGGTATGCCTCGAGCTCAGTGCACTCTTGTACAAACAAGCTAACGTCATGTTTATTCGGTTGGAAATTCCAGATAGTTTGGCTGGAGCAGCGGAAACGTTTTGTACGTTTGTCCGTACCGTGGATGTTGTCCATTCATAAAGCACTAATTCAATACAAGAAACACTTGGACGAGTTTTTAATCTGAAAATTCAAACTTGGATGACTTTTTAATCTGAAAATTCACAGGTTAAAGAAGGTATGAATACAAACTGTCACCATCCATCCACTTTCCCATAAGAATCTTAAAAGTCTAGCTAAAGAACACCAGCAGAATTGTCAGTAGGTAGCTCTCTTTTAGAATATTTATAACACCTTATATGATGACAAATTCACTTACTCGGTTAGTAAGTTGTTTATTATATTATATACCATAGAGTATTGGTCTCCTTGGGGGATTCTATGTTCAAAAATGTACATGAATAAGGCAATAGATGGATTTAACCTCGAATATAGCTGCAATGTAGACAAATTTGAGTCACTTTAGTCAGTTGTAATAGAACGGTTGTAATAGAATTACCTGCCATATTGAGAAAATGTCTAAGCATTCCAAGGGTAATAATCCAAGTATTCCCTTGTCGTGGGTTTGAAATCAGCACACGCTTCCGTAGTTCTAGGACACACTATTAGAATAAATTTATTAAATTACAAATAATATAGGACATGAAAGATTTTTTGTTTTCAAACCATATTGAATCGTTCAGCTGGATATATGCAATATATTTTTTTACAAAGTAACTGCCCTCTAACATCTGCAAGTTAAAGAAAAGCGACATTATCATAAACAATCAACCGATAAATAAAGGCAATACGAACCACAGGAAAACGGTAATAAATTATAGCAACATTGAATATATACTGTCAAATAAATCGTAGAATAAATTTTATGTAACAAACGAATGTCAGACATGGTGTGGAGATGTGATGTGACGGATTGATAGTAACGTTGTGAGGAGAGTTTTAACTATAAATATTGAAGCAGTGGACGAAGTGCAAGCAGTACCGGGGACGACAACGCTCCTGCGTCTGCGGCCGCTACCAAGACTTACTGTCTCATTGCAAATTGTTTCTTATTTTTCATAATAAAAAACGTTTATATTTTCACAAATAGTTAATATACATAGTTTGAGAATAGCAAATACGATACATAAACATATACTCCTTCAAAAAACAACGATTGAAAAGGATAAGAATTCGGTTTTTAAATTTAGAAAGACACAAGTATTGCATAGCTCTGTAGCTACATATTTTCTAGTCTTACTTATGAGCCTGCTACGAGTATAGGCTTGTCATCAGTAATGTTTCGACTAAATTAACTTCTAGGCAGCAATCATTGTTATTCTGTAATTACTGTCATAGCAAAATTACATTATGAGGAAGTTGAAGGAACTTTGATTACTAATATCCGTGAATGATTTTACCATATCGAAATTGACCACGGTTTGTCACATGTATTTTGCAATAATATCGCCGATAACCCGAACGACCGAACCGATCTAAAAGTCGATAGAGAAAAATACTACATATGAAATCTTCGAAGAAAAGCGGACATAAAAATGTTACCATAAATCACGATTTCAAATTCCAACACAAAATCACTGTAGATGAGAGTACTACTTCGCTATAAAAATGTCGACAAAGTATTATAAAATGTACATTCAAATCCGCCCTAAATATTCGTAGCGTGTGTCGTTACATGCAAACACTGGCTTAAAAGCCACTTGATGCTTTCAGATTTTCATTCCTTAAGAAAAATATTATATTTTGTAAGATTATGATATGAAAAAAAAATATATATATATATAATTTACCAAGATTGGCACTCCACTTCAAAAGAGTAAAGACATATTTCTGCTTATCCTATACAAAATCGGTTTTCCTGAGTTGCTTTTAATACGATTTTGTTATGAGAAGTAATAAGATATTCATGTGAGCTTTTTGAGTATTTCATTTCATTTTGGGCTTACACTTTTACCGAGAGCCTTATGGGATTGTATTAATTTACTTTAAGATGTAATGTTTATTCTAGGTCGCATAATACTATTTATATTAAAATAATATGGTGGAACATTTTAAATAAAACTACTTTACGGATTTTATCGCGTTTGTATTTGATTTTTGATTACCCGACGTTTCGAACACTTTGCCTTCAAAATTAATATTAATTTAGCATCTGTCACCTGAGTTTTCTTGCCGAATCTTTCTCGGTGTGGCCAAGTTCTGATCCGGTGGTAGTATACTAAATTGTTAGGTTTTTTAAATATAATTACTATTAATTTTAATGTTAAATAATTACTAACCATAAACAATATACTTTTTTCATATAGAATCATTTCCTTCTTACACTGGCAATAAATTTGTATCAAAATGTGGGTCAATATTTAATAACTAATTTCTGTATCGGGTAGATAATTATAAATTTTCTGCAGTAACCATGACTTGTTGGACGTGAGACCTCTTAGTCCGCCCGTGACCATGAACGCTGCAAAGTGTTCGAAACGTCGGGTAATCAAAAATCAAATACAAACGCGATAAAATTCGTAAAGTAGTTTTATTTAAAATGTGTAATACTCGCGTAAACATCAGAAATCAATATGGTGGAAAGAAAGGCGCTCTAGTGATAACCACGTATTCAAGTAGACAGTAGGATGATTACCAACCTGGTGAAGTCATTGGGAATCATTGGATGCTGCTACACAGGAGTGATGAGTAGCAATTTACAATTGCAATTTAAGTTGGTTGAGCGAGAGACCTGGGGATCCAAACTCCAATTTACTGAGGAAGTAGATATAACTGGGCGATGCCTCTAGGTATGCAGAGGTGCAGAAGTTATAGTTTTTTTTCTTTTGGGACTAATTCTACCACACATTCCCACCATTGTAACTCCTGTAAGCCAGGATCCACCATGGTCTCCATAGATCACACTGAGGTTTGACCCTCAGGCAGTCCCGGGAGATGATTTTAATTGTCTTGGGACCCGCAACACATTTAATTAGACAAGTTAAACAGGAGGAGTTGGAAAATATTGATTGCGAAGGAGTGACAGTTATTACTTATCAATGCTCGTCGACAAAAATGAAGCTAGCTGGTCCCGTGTGGATTAAGAGTAGAAAGTATCACCGTATTTTCTTTTCCCATGGCAGTATTCAAAACTGACTAAAGGACCAATAAAGGGCTTTTCAGAACATACATAGTTAGTTGCATTCTCATGTGACCCTCAACCCACCTGCTTGGTGATAATCGTATTATTTCCTTTCATTAAAAATTTGCAGCACGTGGTGCCAATGTATGGCGTTTTCATAAGAAGACCTTTATCTGACAGTAAATTTTAGTGGACCCAAAAATAGCTAGAGATAACAAATATGAAATTTTAACATAAATAACTTAATTTTATCAGCCATAGAAAGCTTTTAAAATTTTATTGATTTTATATTAATAGGCGGCATTGATAGTTAACCATGCAGATTCATAACCCTAAAAGTTCTTCTCCCGAAGGTGCTTGATCCCTTTTTATAACATATACGATTAAATTTGCTTAATTGACAATGATAGAAAACATATTAAAAAACAGGTCGTAGAATTTTATTAAGCAATACATATTTTATTTTAGTTACCAGGAATCTAATGTAAATGAACAATAGAAAATATTGAACAAGCTTGAAAGGAGTTTATTGAAAAAAATAATATTATGCTTTGCATTATATTAAACCCACCAATATATGCAAATAAATAAAATTTAAATACTTATTTGTAATAATAGGCTTTTTATATCTATGCCTATAAACCAGTTAAATAGTTTTTGTCTGTCTGTCTGTCTGTTTGTTCCGGGTAATCTTCAAAACAGCTCGACCGATTTTGATAATATTTTACTAGCAGATAGCTGTCTATATAAGTATTGACTTGGTTATTTTTCCTCTCAAAAAACCCTATAATTTTTTTCCGGTCCGGGACTTTAACTGGAGGCCATATGTAGATATAGATATTGAAGATTTAAAATGCGGGCAAAAAGCCGTTGCAACGGAAGTGCAGCTAGTAGCCGTTGCGAAAGAAGCTTGAACTCAGCAGTATAGGAGCTGAAATATGACTAATGTGTTTTTCCTCTTTTTCTAAGATGATGTTGACTACCTATCCATTTGCGTTGCGGCGCTTTTATCGACTATTTGTCAAATTCGTCAAAAAAGGCATATCACAGAAACCCAGTCTCTATATAATTGACATTGTTAAGGCTTCTAGTCTAACAAGAAGATAACATTGAAAAGTTTGATTGAACGACAGACCTAATTTATTTACTTAGTATTTTTACTACACTTGTTTAATATGATGAGACTTTGGATCTATAAAAATCTTTTCCAAATATATCTAAATTTATGTTTTATTACACATGTAAGTGGGATTCTTTTTTTTACCTATGACAATAGAGAAAATCAGCCGAGTGCGTGTCGGACTCCCGCATGAGGGGTTCCGTACCATTGACTAGGTAAACAGCAGTAGGTACATACATTTTATCTGGGCGGAGTCTCTTACCGCCTCCAATAAAGCTAAATTGCGAAAGGCGCAGAGAGCCATGGCGGTGAGATGAATACGAGGATACCGTACAGTGTCCTGGACTGCAGCCACACTACTGGCGGGCGATCCACCCTGGCCTCTACTAGCTAGGGCGCTTGCAGAGATCTACCTACTCTGCGGCGCGGGTCAGTGGCGAAGGTATCACCACAAGGGGACTGAGTAGGGCAATAAAAACGGCCCAAAGGATAGTTATCCAGCGCTGGAGGGAGGAATTGGAGTCCCCCGTAGCACGGCGGGGGACTGTAGAGGCCATTGCGCCCCACCTCCACCGCTAGATGAAACGAAAGCACGGCAACCTGACCTTCCGGATGACGCAGGTACTTACCGGACACGGGGTCTTCGGTAAGTACCTGCCTATGATCTATTCTATAATCGGAAGTGAGGAGGCCCCCGGATGCCTTGAGTGTGGCGTGCCAAATGATGATGTGCGTCACACACTGGAAGTATGTCCTGCCTGGGAGCCTCAGCGCCACGACCTGCCGGCGGTCATAGGAACAGACCTGTCGTTTAGACCATCACGATGCTCGACAGCGACAGGTGCTGGTTGTCGATGGCCTCTTTCTGCGAGGAGGTCATCACTCGGAAGCAGGCCGTGTAGCGGGAATGCGAGGCGCTTGCGTGCGCTATCTCGCTCCGTAGGTGGCGATCAATGAGGGAGAAGCGCTGATATGCGGAGTTTCGGGGATCGAATGTCATTAGGCGATCTCGCCGGCACTCTATAAAAGCGCTGAAGGGACCGCTATTGATTTTTGTGGGTATTCCGGTTGCATAGGCGACCGGCGAGTCCCATATACCCCCTCCTCTGGTACCGGCGGGGGATAGTGCGTAAATTGCATTTCCACAGCGTTAACAAAAAAAAGATACACAAATTTACTGATATCGAGCAAAAATAGCCCAAAAATGGCGTTTTCTTGTATGGGAGCCCGCCTTAAATATTTATCTTACTTTAATATTAGTATTTATTATTAAATTAAAAATACAACTGAGTATTATGTGAATATTTCAAGCGACTACCGGTTGCCATTATCGATATCGAGCAAAAAAGGACAAAAAAATCGCGTTTGTTGTATGGAAGCTCCTATTTGTTGTTATAGAGGCAATAGAAATAGATAATTTGTAGAAATTTCAACTATCTATCACGGTTCTTGAGATACAGCCTGATGACAGACAGACGGATGGACAGACAGCGAATTCTTAGTAATAGAGTCCCGTTTTTACCCTTTGGGTACGGAACCCTGTAAATTGACTCGTTTGAAAGGTTATCTACTAAAGTGTAGTTTAACAAAAAATTGTTAACTTGTGCGTAAAATCACAGAGCAGGCGGTGCATGCAAAATACTTACTTTCAATATGAACCACTTAGGTTGCCTGATGTCATAAAAATTTATTTAACTAAATCATGCTAAGTTTTATTAGATGAATATCTTTACAAGAACCTCGATATAGAATTGCATGAAACTGTTCCTGGCGGTACTTTGACTTTACTGTCACTGAATCTAACCCGACAATCGTGAACTCAGCCCATATACGTCCCATTGTTGGGTTCAAGCCTTCTCCATAATGGGAGGGATATTGACCTACTATTCCACGTTGGTCAGATGAGTTAGAATAGGATATTATTTTGAATTTCCTTCTCTTGCATCAATGTTATCTGCATATATCCCTTAGTCGTATTTTACGACACCCACGTACAGGATAGGGGGTGGTGAATTATATTCACTCCGTTAACACACGAATAGGTATGCCCCGTCAATACCAGAGGAACCCGATGATGCTCATACTTCTAGTCCAGATGGAGGTATATAACGCCCTCGAGGCCCTGCCAAAAAAAATTATTTTAGTTCCACAATCGCAGTTGAGGCTGGAATGGATGCAAAAAATGGCGGCGAATACGGGGAAAACCCACATCGCCAGCAAGCGAGCTGAGGTCCGTTATATATTACAAAATAGCTACACTTTTTTTGGATGGATGAGCTGAAGGTCTTTTGGAGTGCTTTTTAACTATTATGACTGATCTATTTCATATAGTTGTGTTTTGTTTACACAATGTTTTTTTTGGGTTCATGTTTTTTGTTGGGTTATGGTCTGTCCTATCGACGAAAGGACGGCGCGCGGCCATAATCCACCACAATCCCTATCTTTCGCTATTGGGACGACCATCGGTACCGAGTTACTTGTCGTCCGTGGCAAGCCCGGCGGGATACCTTTTCAGGTACCCTCATTCTCCAACGCCCCTCTCGGGACGTCGGCAGTCGAGCATCTCTCTAACGATGGTTGACAGCGTCAGGTGGGCACTGACTGCGATTAGTTCAAGACGCTGCTCTGTCCACGCCACCACTGCGATTACGAGGACACGGTGCAGCACACACTCGAGGTGTGCCGCACCGTGTCCTCGTCGCGATCGCAGTGATGGCAGGGTCTATCTATTAGCCTACCAATTTGCACTGTTATATACAATCATCTCCACCGGAAAACATAATTATCACGGTTAGACGGCGGGTTGGCGATTGCAGTCGTAGTTCTTAGATGAACCTTGCTGCACATTCGAATTACATTATTAAATTCTATTTCACTTTACTGATCTTTTATGATTGGCCTCCCACACATGTCCGAATTCGTTTCTTATGTTTAGCCCATATATTACCTAATAGGCACGGCCCTTCTTCCCAAAGAGAAGGAAATTAATCTACTTTTTTCGACATTTCCTCATATTGCTGTAATTTTATTTACTCATTTTCCTTAGTCATCTCTAATAAAATTCACGTAAAAGGAAGTACTAGTTAGTGGTTACATAATAATAATATCTTTATTGAATCAAAAAACAAAATGAATATTAAAAAGAATCCATGCACATATTAAAAGTTACATTGGGTAAGTAGTAGCTATTATTACTTACATAGAAAAACCAAAATAATAATAAAGTAAAACAACATAGTTTTCGTGTAGATACATGGATAAACTCTAACTCCTAACTAGGTCACCCTGTATTTAGGATATCAAATTCCCTTGACTTTACAGAAATAAGTGTATCTATTAGGAAACGGTATTGTAAATTTAAATTTTTATTACGCATTATTATTACGCTTTAAGATTTTTATGAATAAAATAACACAATTTTTGTATAATATTTATTAATATTCTCGTTTTTTTATTACAATTTATGTACAGTATACAAAAACAAAAAAAAAACAACATTTTCATATTCAGTTTAAGGACAATCTTCAGGCAGAGCCACTTAAACACCAGTCCACAAATCGCAGCCGTACAAATACATTGTCAAATTACATTTATTAACATCATACTACGCTTTAAAAGGAACATAGCTAGGTATATTTCAGCTACAATACTATCGTAATAATTCAGTATTTTAACTACTTTACAATTACATAAGAAGATGGGAAGTCAACATTTTGAGGCGTCGAGTCCAAATTTGGACTTAATTTACGCGGTACAAGAGACTTTATTCAATTAAAATGTAATCGTGTCCAACAAAATCAATTGAAGACCTTACTAGATAACATCAAAATTAACTCTCCCGTAAACCTAATCAGTCTCGTTTTACTCGGCGTAAATTAAGTCCGTAAGGGACCAGATTAACATGGAAATTAAATTATATTATTTGAGATTTGAATTTAGTTTTATTACATAAAAATTTTAATGGAAACAGTCAATAGATTTTTTAATAATTATTTGTCGTTATTTCCTAGTAATAATATATTTAAGCGTCTTGTCATCAGAAAAAATACTGGTGTTTATCATATTATGCAGTGCACTGAACTTAGAAATAACGAAAAATTTATATTTTTTTAATTCGAATATAAATTAAATTTTCGCTCGCTTTCATTTCAAAAGGTGTAAGCAAGAATTTAGCGCATTTCACCAAGTAATGTTTTATTTCACATAATGTGATAAAACTAACTTTCAAGATACAATTGTCAATTCCTGGAGAAGAACTTCAAAGTGAAGACTTAAAACCATGAACAAACAATTGTTATTTTTGGATACTCATCATCGTCATCATCATCACAGCCCACATACGTCCCACTGTTGGGTTCGGGCCTCCTCCACAATGAGAGGGAATTTGACCTACTATATCATGTTGGTATAGGGTTTCATTTTGAGTTTTCCTTCTCTTACACCGATGTTATGTGCATATTATTGCCCATAGTCGTCTTTTACGACATCCACGGGCAAGATAAGATGATTGATAAGATGATAATGATTTGAATATCCAAAATTTGCCGTGTGGTGAGGGATTAATACAACTCACCACTATAGTTAGGGAGAAAATTTAATTTAAGATTAAATGATTTGAATCATTTAAACTTAAATTAAATTTTGTAAATTAAAACTAATTAAATTAATCTAGTTTAAAGATCTATCGGCACAGATGTAGTGCAATTGACCACTGATATAATATTAGCATTAACACTTAACGTGACCATGTCCATGACGGCTTACATGAATTTATTCTCCAACCAAATCTGTCTGTAGGAAGTTTCACTTTTCTTTTCACTTTAGAGTAGACTAATCGGTCCTCGACGAAGCGGCCCGCCGCCAGCGACTGGGGCGGCGCAGGCGGGATTACCTGCGTGCAATGCCGCCCTAGCCGAGGCCGCGGGTGACGTGACCGGAGATTAGTCCGTCACCCGCCAAGAGGCCGACCGCGTGAGGAAAGACCGACGTCCTCCCCGAGGGGGGGACGTCGGTCGACGGGAGGGTACCCCGGGTAGGGGGTATTCCGTCGGGCCGGCCACTGATGACAAGTAACCCTGCTCCAGTGGTCGGCCCAACGACGAAGGCGACGTGGTGTTCGGGTGGGTTGCGGGAGTTGCGTGCTTAAGCCCCTCTGTCGCCCCGGACGAAGTGGTGCGGAGGCACGCCGACCGCAGCCCACCCAATAAAAAAAAAAAAAAAAAGAGTAGACTAATCGGTAATCGAATAAAATTTTTCAAATAATACGTTTAAGGTATTTACTGCTCGTCAGGCCTTTACGAACCTATTTTATATAGGTTTAAGTCATTACGTAAGATTTTAAAAATTACCGATTCTGTGATTTAGCAAGTTTGATAGCATAAGATATTCTTCAATTAATCTAGTCGATGTATAACAAAATTTTGCATCACTAAGTTCTATTTTGAACGATTTTCAATGTGATACTTTAAATAGATCTGATTTCTTAATAAAATTTTCCTTGGGTTTAACATTCTTTTTCATGTTATTTTTGTCGTTAATCTCTATTTTGATAATATGTACTTACCACATTCATTATTGTACAGGCGATTCTTTATTTGAAGGATATAAAAATGAAAATATAATATTAAATTTTTGTGTTATTTTAATTACAGAATTTATCTCTTATCTTTACTAGATATAAAATTTAATATCTGATAATAAAAACAAAATAATGAGATAAAGTACACAAGTAATTACAAAATTAATATGTCTAGACATCAAAAAGTTTAGTTATTTAATCTTGCGTGAGGTAAAATTTCGTGTAAACTATATCATAATATTGAAGTTTTTAAGTAGCTATTAGATGCCTTGTTCAAACAGTAGGCATCGTAGTTCAATAAAGACTGCTTATGCCTTTGTTAACCCTTATGGAAAAGCTATAAGTATTTATCAATTCAAAATTTTAATGAAATGGTTTTAACATAATATAAAATATGTAATTAGTATCTTTTTTTGGGGTAGGTTAGGGTTGGCGGCGTAGGGGCATAAGCACGCATACCCGTAACCACAGAAATATTAATACTTAACTACTACTTCTTATTAATTTTTCTGTGCCCGTAACCCACCCGTGACACGTCGCCTTCATCGTTGGACCGACCACCGAAGAAGGGTGACGACGGAATACCCCCTCAGGAGTACCCTCTCCTCGACTGACGTCCCCCACTCGGGGATGTAATTACTATATATGTATCCTGTAAAAACTAATATAATAATCCCGACGTTTAATAGGATTATTACGTACATAAGGGTAATTCAGTTAGTTTTTTTATATCCGTGTGGCGACGGAGTAAGAATACAATTCACCACCCACTTTCTTGCCCGTGGGTGTCTTTAAAGACGACTAAGCGATGTAATGTGCTTATAATATCTATGCAAGAGATGGAAAACTCGAAATAAAAGCCAGCTAACACGTCTTACTAGCGTGGTATAATTGGTCAATTTCCTTTCCATAGTGAAGGAGGGCAGAACCCAACAGTGGGACGTATATGTGCTCAGATGATGGTGATGAAATTTATGCAATTTGATAATAAACATTTTTAAAAATATATGCGTTTAAAGTTATCCTTGAATAAATCAACAATAAACCATCTATGTGATACAGAAACCTCATTCGAAATCAAAATTTGATAAATAATATTTATTAATTTATGTTTTTTTCTGATGAGAAGACCTTAAGGTATAAGAATAGTTTGTTCTAGGAACAAAAAAGTAATGTTTTTTCACCACTCGAATGGTAGAACAACTACTATTTTAATAATATTTTAATCTTATAATTAATCATTTACCTTGTATATACAACAAAATATTTACAATGCGATTTGATATAAATTTTATTTAATCTACAATTTATTACGTATAATTTACTTTATTTACAAAAATCTTTTTCAAATTATTAATTAAATAATCATAAAAACGATAGTGATAAAGAATCATAATCGAATTATAAAATAAAAAAAGGAAAAAATAATTCTTAAATTAAACGGTTTTATTGTAAAGTAACCGTAAAAATAAAATCGTCGGGCACTACAAAACAAACATTTTAATCGGCGATTGTAGATATTTGAAGTGCCCCACGATTTTACTTTTACTGTTTCTTTACCATAAAACTGTTTAATTTAATTTTTTTTTCTTTTTTTATTTTCAAGTTTTAGTTTTTATATTGATTTTGTATAGAGCACTGTATTCTACTTGTCAAGCCCTTTCATTTAATACCCATATTAATGCGATTGAAAAACAAATAGGTTGTCCGCCATTTTGTAGCGGCGGCCATCTTAAATTTTGAATTTGTATAATGCATTGTATTCTACTTGTCAAACCCTTTCATTTAATACCCATATTAATGGGATTGAAAAACAAATAGGTTATCCGCCATTTTGTAACGGCGTCCATCTTGAATTTACAAAAATATTGACTATACATAATTGTATTGTCACCAAAACCAAAGGCGTATACCAAATTTCAGATCAATCGGTTGACAGGAAGAGGGTGAAATTTCAATTACTAAATTTGACCCAACAAAGAAAAAATAAACATACAAACGGGGTAAGCTAAATAAAACCGTTTAATAATTGATTGAATTAGGCGATTATGTATTTTAAAATTGTTAAAAAAGGAAGGAATACATAATGAAGGTGAAATAGGGGATAACGTAGTTTTTTTACTCTTGCATGATGAGCAACCTCTAGAACAAAAAGCAAAAAAAAAATAAATTCTACAGAATTCTGGGCTAAATTGCAGTAAGAAGACTCGTTATATCTTATTTTAACTTGATTTTATACTGTATTTCTTTCTTTCTTAAAGTGTGCGGTATTTAACCACGGGAAAGTAGTGCGACTCTCTTCTTTTCCTTTACTTAAATATAATCAAATTATTAATGACTAATTGAAATGTCTTCTTTGAAATTATATTTCATTACTAAAAAATAATCCTAATAATAATACTGTTCGGTAACATTATAGTCACAAATTTATTTTTGCCGAAAATGTTAATTATTTTATAACAATCCCTATATTATTTATTAATAATTAAATTTTAACGTTAACATTACAACTTCAGATGAGACCGGAATATTTATTATTAACGAAAA
Source organism: Lymantria dispar (assembly GCA_032191425.1). Lineage (NCBI taxonomy): Eukaryota > Metazoa > Arthropoda > Insecta > Lepidoptera > Erebidae > Lymantria > Lymantria dispar. The sequence goes on from CM063452.1 coordinate 33,785,103, forward strand.
CCCAGTTAGTATTTTGAGACTGAAAACATTGTTGTATTCACAACCAAACTGTTTCTATTTATCAAATAAATATTTACGTTACCGTGTAAATGAAATAACTCAATTTGTCTATATACATTTGAAGATTCTGATAACAGGCGGAGAGAAAAATCCGCTTCTTGTTTCAATATTTGGTTTGTATTAAACAGTAAAAAGATTTGTTCTTTTAGTTCCGTTAGGCAAATATAATTTGTCTGGGCAACTGCCAATTTTGTAATTTTATTATTAAGTACGTAAAAAATAAAAATACTAGATCAAGTGTGTCGTGAGGACACACTACAGAAGTGAAACTGTTATTACAGGGAAATGTTTTAATAATTCATCAAAATTTAAAGCAGCATATATTGGGTTTTACATTCACTCATTTAGATAAAATTAGGAATGATAGGAAAGATGTCGTCTCACCTTTCTCAAATTTACGAGAAAAATGCTAAGCAACTTCTATATTACTTATGCGTATTCGAGACAAATTGTGAAGTGCAATATCAATACAATTTTTATGACGAATACTCGTATTTAAGCAATGCAGTAGTCACTTAAGCTCTTTTTCTCGCGAACATATCATACATAAAAAGGTTACATATTAGAATTTCAAGCCTCCATATAAGAAGTTTCACTTTAAAACCATAATTATTTCAAAACAACAAATAAAATCTATTACGTATTAAAAATGAAACGTTGAAATGTTGAAGATACAAAACTGTAATGTTCAATTTATAACACATACTGTTATTTTCGACGATTACACAATATCCCTGAATCCCTCTGACGCTGCTGATGATGATGGTGATTTAAGCCGATCATCTGCAGACTGCGGATGACAGGAGGTAGGTAACTATGGCACAGCTGAGCTGTGATGTGAGGTACGATGAGGCTCGGTTGCTTGTTTGCATTGCTGCCGGGTGCTCGCCTAGGGGAAAACATACGATTAATAAAAAGTCGTTTACTAATTATTACTGCGAGGATTGATGGCTTTTCTAGTAATTAACTCTAGTAATAATTATGATCAGGTAATTTTTTGCATTCTTTGCAACATATATTTTGGATCTTATATATATTTTAGTTCAAAATTTAGCACACTTTTTTTTTTTTGGTGGTGGGCTACGGTCATCGCACCCGCTGCCCGGCTTCGTCCCGCGCGACAGAGGGGCGGCTTCGTAACCCACTCCGCCGCCTCCTTCCGCGAGACTACTGCCTCGCAGAAGGCTGTAACCGCGTCCCAGTTCCTGATGCTGCCAAGCATCTCCCTAGCGATGGTCGGCAGCGTCAGATCGGTACCGATGATGGCGACGAGATCACGGCGCTGCTCTGCCCACGCGGCACACACCTCGATCGTGTGCTGCGTCGTGTCCTCATCGCAATCGCAGTGGAAACAGGAGGCTGTGCTCTCCCTCCTAACGACCGTATGCAGGTATTTGGCGAAGCTACCATGCCCCGTCAAAAGCTGCACCAGTCGAAAGGAAAGCATCCCGTGCCGCTTAACACCGTTAACACTAGTTAACACTGGTTAACCTATAGAGTTTACCAAGTTAAACTCGAAATAAAACATATCAAAATGTCTGAATAGTGAGTTCATTTTCTTTATAATGTGCAGGTGTTTCAATCATATGTCATAAAATAAGATGAAATGATGTTTTTTGTATTTGGGTTTTTTTTTGTTTCTGTTGGTGGCAAACAAGCATACAGCACACCTGATGCTAGGCCACTGCTTCCCGTAGAGAATATAAAGGGAATGTGAATGCGTACAATGACATTCGGTGATACTAAAGGCCTCACCAAAACTCATCATATGCATGTATCATTATCTTCAATGTTAATATTTTTTTACGCAAAGTAAGTAGTCGTTCAGACTGTTATTTTTACTTGGTTTATCTAGCGTTTGTGTATCTGCAAAGTTAATTATGAAAAGATTAATTTATTTTTCCATTAAAAATCACTGAATACAAAAACTCCACAAAGTAAATTAAAATATTCTTAGTACTTTATCAAAGGTAAAACGTAATTAGTCTAGAATTTCCAGATTACGAATTGAAAATTAGATTGTAAGAAATTGTTATTCGAATTGTGTAAATGCCGAGATAATTCAAATATTTTTGTTCATTTACAGTTTAGATTTGTTGGAAATAATTGCGAATGTAATTCTATTCATTTTAAACACAGACTGCTGTCAATAAACAGGCAGCCTTATGTTAAAGTAATAATTTAAAACTTAATGAGATATATCTCAAATAACTTATTATGAGATATTATTTTATTTTCATAAAGATCAGCACGAAAAATATGTTAATTCAATATTTTACGGACTGAAATTGAATAATTAAATATACTCAGCTCCGTATAATGACGGAGTAAGAATACAATTCACCACTCCTCTTCTTCTTCATCTTACCCGTAGATGTCGTAAAAGATGACTAAGGGATATAATTCGCATATAACATCTATGAAAGAGAAGGAAAACTCGAAATAAAACCCTATAACAACCTGTCTAACCAGCATGATATATATAGGAAGATTAATCTCCCTCTTATTGCGAAGGAGGCTTGAGCCCAACACTAGGACGTATAGGAGCTGAAATGATGATGATGATATTTAGTAATGGCCAGTGCGATGCTCTTCAGGTGCGGACCAGGCATGGGTTCTTCGGTAAGTACCTGCATATGAGGGAGAAGAGGCCCCAGGATACCATGAGAATCGCACGCCAACCGATGGCGCGTCTATAGGCGTCTCACATTGAAGGTGTGTCCCCTTTGGGGGCCTCAGCGCCACGTCCTGTTGGTGGTACTTGAAATAGACCTATCGCTGCCTACCGTTATCACAAAAATGCTAGTCGTCGAAGGAACGTGGAGTGGGAGCGCGAGGCTTTTGCGTTTGCTGACTCGCTTCGTCGCCGGCGGCCCAGGAGGAGGAGGAGATAATATATGCACCTACTCCCACCAGCCTTTATAATGACGACAGGACGTGGCAAGACGGCCATGCGTTGGGTGTCGGCAATTGAATGTCACCAGACGATCTCTGCGGCATTCCGTGTAAGCGCGTAAAGGGCCGCTATGGTTTTAGTTGGTATTCCGACCGCGAATGTGGTCAGCGAGTCCCACCCCGTCTGTCACTGGCGGGGGATAGTGCATAAATGAATTGCCACACACTCTTCGTATTACAATATATTTCTTCATTATAAATGCAATACACCAAATTTTGGTTGAGCTGTGTGGTAGCGGCTTCGAATACTACCAACCCTTGCTTTGCTCGTGGGTGTCGTAAAAGACGACTAAGAGCCCTAGATTGACCCGTACCAACTCCATCTGGTACCATTTGGGTCAACGATTACATTCCCAAGGAGGGTTGACGTCAGGCAGGCGGCCGGTCATAAAAGTCATTGCCGAAACTTTTTGCAATATGTCAAAACAGATGACATATTGCGTCGACCCCAAGTAATTGGGATAAGAGCAAGATGATGATGATGACACCAAATTTTGGTTGAACCAGATTTTATAAACAGCACCAACAGTTCCTAAAGTACTACTAGGAGCCATCACATCAAATCTCCGGCATCAGACACCTTTCCATAATGTGCTCAACGACTTTGAGCTTTATTATGAGACCCAACAAATTATTCATCATCATATCTCACACGTAAGTCCCACTGTTGAGCTCAGGCCTCCTCCACAATAGGAGGGAAATTGATCCATTATTACATGCTGATCAAAAGTGTAGGAATAGGGTTTTGTGTCCAGTTTTTCTTCTTTTGCATCGATGCTACCTGCATATATCCCTTAGTCGTCTTTTACAACACCCATGGGCAAGAGACGGAGTAGTTTCTAGTATTCTCACTCCACACGAAAATAATATTATTCAGATACAATATAAATATTATCTTTATATCTTTCTTACCATTAAGCACATGAACAGATACAGATGCTGGGTGTGCGTTATTTGGTACACAGGTGTAGTTGCCGGAGTCTGTCAGGGCAGCCTTCGTGACCAGCAGCTTACTTGTTGTACCACCTTCTGTCTTTTCCGTCTCCAAGCTGATCCCGCCACGAGGAGAATCGAAGTCTACAACGGCATTACCGTGGTACCTGTTCAATTGTAATTTAACTATTAATAGACGAAATTATTATTTCTCTCTAAAACGAATACGAATGAAAGAGGATGTTTAAAAAACTATCACACTTCTTTGATCAATTCAACCACTGGTATCGAATTCTTGACGTCCGTAGCCAGTCCGATACTTACAATACCATGCTACTCGGGCGGGTTGGTATATAGTTTCTCTCGCATAGATGTTGTAAGCGACGCGAATTATCTATACATTAATACGTGAAAGAATATTGTGGACCCCTTTTTACAAAAATTACGTAAATGGACAAGTATGAAATTTGGCACAGTTGAAGTATAATGAGGGGAAGTGCATGAAACTGAAATTTCATATAATAATGATTTAGAAATACATTAAATTAATTAAAAAAAGGCATTACGCACATTACCATGCAATCGTGTATCGATCGTACACACGCTTATACATTTTTGTTTACGGTTATAATCTCTGGTCGAACTGAATATCAAACAATCATAATTATGATGACAATATAGACATTTGTACTTATATATTAGTTATTAGTGAAATACAGCTTGCTCAATAGGTATACAATTATACATAAATAAAATTAAAAGAAAATTGTATAGCAGAAAAATAAATTAAAATTAGTTATGAATATATATAAGTATACAAGTATGTATTTAATAATAATAAATAGTAGACATTCGTTTGTTGCTATGCGAGTGAGCGTGGGGTGAGTGAGGTGCGCGCGGGGAGTGGGTTTCGCGCGTTCACGCCACCGATTTTATTCCCGAATTCTCGATATTACCTACAATACAAATAGGTTTAAATACGAGCTTTAAACTAAATTGTAATCTGTTTTTATTATTATTCACATATTAGTTTTTAATTACTAATCTATTAATTTTTTGTGTTGTTACTCTTATTTACAAAAATAAACTAGTTATATCGACACATTAGTTAATTTTTTGGCGCCAACAGTTATTACATTGCTCCTTCACAGCTTGCAAATCGGTGAACTCGCCTTCAGATGTTGTCTGCATATTATTATATCTATTAGAAGTCATTTACGACACCCACGGGCACAAAAGGGGGTGGTGAATTGTATTCTGCTTCCATCACCACACGGCTGAAGACGAGGTCTTGAGGTATAAATATTTGTATCACGAAGACTTTCTTTGACTCTCACGTACGTGTAGATTCTGAAATCACTTGTTACAGTATTTCTTGAACGCTATGACATGCCATGTTGGGGAAGAAAGGTTCTTGAGTGGCGACCACGAATCGGACGGCGCAGTGTAGAACGACCACCTACTAGGTGGACTGACGACATTCTCAAAGTCGCAGGGAACCGTTGGATGCAAGTGGCGCAGGACCGTTCCGAGTGGCATTCTCGTGGGGAGGCCTATGTCCAGCAGTGGACGTCTGTAGGCTGATGGATGGATGAATGATGATGACATGCCATTCTTTAAGTGAAGAAGTTACAAGAGTACTTTCATCATGGTAAGCAACGAAGAAAGTGCTCTCTTCTTCTATACCACTAAGGTCCATGAGTAGTAGTATCGCCTACTGTCAGGTATATTCTTTGCGCAATTACCACCAAAGGTTAGATTAGGTCATTACCTAAAAACAGCATACATCTTACTGCTGAGCTCGCGCCTGCTCCAAAATTTTAAGAGAAATACCTACGTTTTATTTTGAGTTTTCTTCTCTTGCATACATATTATCTTTATATGATATCCCTTAGTCGACTTTTGCGATACCCATGAACAAGATAGGTATTGGTGAATTGTATTCTTACTCCATCACCACATGAAGAATTTTGCTACAATTACCCTTTACAAATAAAACTATTTTTACGTATTTATTATACATTAGTAAACATTAGAAATAAATATACAATTACCCTATTATTATTCTGTATAATAACTGCAGCATAATAAGCCAAACAACCAACCACATTTTCAAGTATTTTTACGTAATCAGTAGAAACACTGCTTCTACAAATTTAAGTACTTTTATAACTAAAGCTAAGAATTATTTTTAAAGATTTCTACACCCACAATGTATTTGCCAAACCTACCATTACAAAACGATATATTACTTCAGTTTTACGTCCAATAATACCTTTTTTATTCCAGTGATTTTATAGCTCACGGGACATAATTTACAGTTCAGATCGCAATATATTTTACAAACTTGTTTCCTAATCTTATTGAAACTTCAATATGGAGCTCCAGTATAGTTTTCAAATCAATGCTAAGAAAGTTTACAAGAAATTCTCTGAGAAATTCTATTTACAGCGATAAAAATGTTTAAAATGAAATGGTTGGAACCAACAATAATATTTACCATAAGATTGAGGCTGTAGAAGGTGGCGATGAATGCACATTCACTGAACACGTCAACGATATGGTACTGCCTTTCTTCACGTACACATCCTGAGAGCCCCATATAGTTGCCGCAGCGGCTGCAACAAAGAAAAACCAACCTTACAATCCAGAACATACAGTGAAAATTATATTACCATCACACGAACAAATCAAATAAAATGCTTGCATATTTACAAATAATATGCAAATAGGTATTCAGGGTCCAATAGACAAGGTACAACAAAACGGATTTAATGAAACTAGCACCAATGTTTAGCTACGTGAGGTCGGAATATGGGGTAAAGGCTATTGAACAAATCGTGCAAATGTTTCAAGTCACGTTGTCTCTTATTTACATAAATTAATGTTTAGGATTTAAAAGGTCTTTCTGTTCTTTAGTATGCAGGTACTAAGACTAATTATAATATGGTCTACTAAAACACTAGACTAATTCAACAATTTTTTATTTAATGGACTGAACGAAAACAATTTGATTAATAATTGTGTCATTCTCATTCATAATTTCTTGAAAAATCTACATCAGTGGTATCTGGGGGCACGGCAGTGGCCCCGCCAAGTCGAGCAAAAAAAAGTCGGGCAAAATGCAACACTGTCGTAACATACTTTTCTCGAAGCCATTCAGGCCATTTTCGACCCCCTATAACTTCGTTGTTAATAAAACTAGAAGCCTGAATTTTTAGTAACTCAGCAGGCATTGTATACACATTGCGTATTTCAAATTTCATTCAATTTGAACCAATAGTTTAAGAATTTCAGTTTTATCGCTATCCTCTCAATGGATTTTCTGTTACGTATATAATATTTGAGATGATGATGAAAACATCATCATCATCACAGCTCCTATACGTCCCACTGTTGTGCACAACCCTTCTCCACAATAGGAGGGAATATGACCTACTTATACCACGCTGGTCAGACGTGTTGGTATTTTTTTTTAATTGGTGGGCTATGGTAAGCACGCACGCGGTCCATTCCGTCCGGGGCGACGAAAAGACGGCGCGCGGGCCCATAACCCACCCGTACCCACGTCGCCTTCGTCGTTGGGCCGACCACCGGAGCAAGGTGACTTGTCGTCAGTGGTAGACGTGTTGGTATAGGGTTTCATTTGAGTTTTCTTTCGCTTGCAGAGATGTTATATGCATATTATGTCCCTTAATCGTCTTTGAAGACCCCCACGGGCACGAAAGGGGGTGGTAAATTATATTTTTCCTCCACCACCACACGAATTTCTTTCGTATTTTTTCATATATGATAATTATAATTTTATTTTCTAAAAAAACAATAATTTTTATTTAAGTTTAACAGCTACGCGGAACAAATTTCAAGCCGATTTAACCTAATTTGACTTTAAAAACTGTATAAGTTAGCATTACGGCTCACTTAAACTTACTCAATTCTAAGCACTGGTTGACGTAACGACTGAAACGTTTATTTTTGTAATGGCAACCGACCGATCTAGATGTTGGTAATAAAATTTCATTTACTTTTTGCGGCACAGTTCTTGACAGTAATTGGTCGAAAAAAGTTTTCGGTTAAATCTTGGTAATCTAATGCAGTAATATATCTTGTTTACTTTGTTAATGTATCCTAAAATATCCTTTAACGGTAGTCATGCATTTTAATATATAAAATAAACAAACAAATTGTATAGTAATGGAAACTGCATAATAATCACGTAGACTGTCCAGGTAATATGAATTTTAATAGCTACACGAAACACCAGCCAAACTTATCGAAACAAAACATCTCGTGCTATGTCATCGTAAGCAAGAAACTGAAGCTGCGTTGTAAAAATGAATATTGAATGAAGTACTAATGAATAAATAAATAAAAATGTAATTATAAATGAAGGATACGAAACTGGTACCTGAGGATCGGGGCGCGGCCGAGGTCGCGGGGATGAGGGACTCATCTGGAATTCACAAGACAAAAGCTTAGGAAAGGGTCAGGAATACAAAACACTATGTCAACCTACCAGATATGCAACAAAGCAGTTAAAAAAATATTATTAGATTGGGTTAAATTAGTAATAGAAAGAGATAGCAGTAGAATTGTTAAACAAATTAATGTAATAGGCAACCTTACAACTCGATACTTATTATTCAAATCAGATTTTGTAGACAGCCGTTGAGACTAGAAGATAGGAGATAGAGTGACGTGATTGAATTAAGATATTCCCCCGGGTGAATGCCAGTCTAAATTATATCGTATGAAGTGTCTAAGAGCCTTCTGTGAGTAATCAAATTACCCTGAACGGATTGGATTGTAGGCAAATGCTTATCATATTATTAAAATTAATTATAATACTAAAGTCATGTTAATATAGACTCCTGTTTTAATGTCTGTGTTGATATGAGAGAAATTTTGTGATAGTTTGAAGCGTTGATTGATATGCCTTTTGTGATCTGAATCGACCGGGGCGACGGAAGGTCGGCATGTAACCACATAATCTATTGTTACCGATTTCTTGGCTTCGGTTGCTACCCTTTCGGGTATACTCCTGCGAAAGCCCTTACGCCCGACATGTATTCGTTACTTCTCGTGGTTCATCAACCTCTCAGTAACAAACTAATCAAATACTCCAGTTCGTTAGAACCTTAAATTCTCATCTGTTTTGCCAGATTATTATTGAAAATACACTTTAAAATAATACAAAAAAAAAAAAATATGCTAGTACTTGCCACATCATCTCATCAGCCTACATATGTCCCTCCGTTCGACCTTGATCTTTCTCTACAATGGGATGGAAATTGACGGCGCTGTTTAGATACGTCAGCATAGGATTTTATGTGGAGTTTTCCTTCTCTTTCATAGACATTATCTGCATATATACCCGAGTCGTTATTACAACATGGTACGGACGGTTAGACGGTACTTACCACAAAGACTATACTATTAAATGGCAATATTGATGCATTAAAATATATGAATTTCTTAATTACAAATAAAACTATTTTACGGATTTTATTGCGTATGTATTTGTTTTTTGATTGCCCGATATTGCAAACACTTTACAGCGTGCATAGTCATAGGCAAACTGATGGCGATGACCGCTGTCAACTGTTCAAAACGTAGTGCAATGAAAAATTAAATACAAACCCCAAAACCCATGAAAATAAACTCATTTGCAAAAAAAACGGGCGGTTTTGATTTTCATTCATATTTAAAAAGATACAATACCAAAAAGGTTTCAATCGTTTGTACACGTTACTGGCCGGTTTTAAAAATGCTGTGGTATTTAAAAAAGTACGTTCTAAATTCAATTTTTCATTTGATGTTCATTTTTACAGAAAACCCCTTTTTATCCTACATTTTTGGCGCGAAGTTCCAGAAGTTAACATCGACTTTCATAACTTTTATTCAATTTTTATCGATTAATTTCATATCCTTGACTGTCAAAGCTTTATTTAATGCTGTTTGGCTGTATCAAAAATGGTAGATAAAGTGGTAAAAGCTACCAAAATTATCGCGCTGCTTGAAGAGGGTTGCAGCCAATGTTTCGTGGCTAGGAGGCTAAATGTTAGTCGCTCGACAGTCCAAAGGACCTGGCAGCGATATCAGGAGACTGGTTCCGTCGAGAGAAGGCCTGGTTCTGGAAGAAAACCATGTACCCAACCACGGGATGATCGTTTTCTTGTGAGTCGCGCATTGAGAAATCGCAAATCTTCGTATGTGGATCTTAAGAACAACCTCCAAGAAGTAAGAAATGTGCATATTAGTCTATGGACGGTCAGGAGGAGGCTTCTCGCTGCCAATATACGCAGTCACCGCCCGGCCCGCGGCCCCAAATTACTCCGTGAGCACAGAGTTCACAGGCTTAGGTTCGCTAGAAATTGTGAATCATGGACTCAAGACGATTGGAATAGGGTTTTGTTCTCTGATGAAGCCAGGATATCTCTGTTCGGTGAAGATCGACGTCGGCGAGTGCTAAGAAGACAAGGAGAACGCTTTGCAGAGGCATGTTTCGAAGAAATCACACCTTATGGTGGGGGCTCTGTTATGTTTTGGGCAGGAATAAATTCAATGGATCGTACAGAGTTAGTCTTCATTGAAAACGGCTCACTGACTGGGCATCGATACATAACGGAAGTTCTAATTTCTCATGCACAACCCGCATTGGCCGCTCTAGGTGAAGACTCGATTTTTATGGACGACAATGCTCGCGCCCACCGATCCCGCGATGTTAATGCGTATGTGCAAGAGGTCGGCATTCGTCGTTTGGATTGGCCAGCTCGAAGTCCCGACCTCAATCCCATAGAGCATGTCTGGGATGTTCTGAAACGGCGTGTGAGATCAGTACACCCGGCTCCGCAGACCATCAGAGAGCTGAAGAATGTGATTACTGCGGAGTGGGAACGTATTCCGCAAGCAAGTATCCGGGATATACTCGCTAGCATGCCCAGACGAATTCAAGCTGTGATTTTAGCTAGAGGGGGTCACACTCGATACTAAATATTTATCTGCTTTTACTTTATTAAAGAAAAACAAACAAAAAACTTTTTTATTTTTACTTCATGAGCATATGCACTACTAGCGAATATACACTACTAGCGAGGTTTAGCATTAATACCCATAAATTGTATCTAAATTTTATGAAATACTGATGAAAACGATTATTTTCTTATTAATTTAGCAAATTGTGTGGATAAAACTACCTATAATTATCAAACAAAGAAATATTAACATTTGAAATGGTTCATTGCTTAGGTGCCCGTTTTTTTTGCAAATGAGTGTAGTTTTATTTATAACGTGTAATACTCGTTTTATTATAACTAATAAACAAAGAGAATATTCACCTAAAATATATTAAAACTGTTTGCATTATTCAGCTTGATGTCGCAAAGATATAACTAGATAGGACGGTGTTTATTACTAAACCAGTTCACTATTACTACTTCAAGCTTACGTATACTTCTAGTTTTACGATCTATATCGTTAAGACTTCAATGGCATAGATAGGAAGGTAAATGAGTCTGTGAGTAATTTAGTTTCGTTCGTTCTATGATATATCGTGGAACTTTACAATACCTATTTAAACCTCTATTACTTACATCATAATATATTTATCTGTGTAAATATTACTGAAAACAAAGTTTTGCGTTGAGAAACCTGTGTATATCGCTGGTAAGCGATGATTTATGATTCCACATTGAAACTGTCTCTAAATGTTGGCCTGACAATGAACAGACCACATCGCTCGTCGAACCAACGTTGGGGAAGAGAGTTTTCGAGTGATGACCACGAATCCGGCGACGCAGTGTTGGATGGGGGTCATACTAGGTGGATTGAAAACCGCAGGGAACCGTTGGATCCAAGTAGTAGAGGACCATTCCCTGTAGCATTCTCGTGGGAAGGCAATAAATTTATTTACTAATTATATTTAAAAATAAACTAATGTTATATTTATCAACCCATAGGCGCCACGAATATTGTCATAATTGTTATCCGCTTCCCAAACATTCATTGAACGATTACAATTCGTGTTATGTGATCATTCTGTGTGGTGACTCTTATTTTTATTGTGAATTATCTATAATGGTGATGGAGTAAGAATACAATTCACCACTCCCTTATTACCCGTGGATGTCGTAAAAGATGACTATGGGATATAATATGCACATAACATCTGTGCAAGAGAAGGAACACTCGAAATGTAACTCACTAGTCAGATACACCAACATGTCTGACCAGCATGGTATAGTAGGTCAAATTCTCTTCTATTGTGGACGAGGCCCGAGCCCAACAGTGGGACATATGTGGACTGCGATGATATGAAATTAATTAGAAAGTTACTAAAGATAATTTCATTTCAACTCATACGTCGTGCTGTTGGACTGGAGTCTCCTTCACAATAGGAAGGAAACTGAGCTGTAATGTTGGTCAGACGGGTCGGCATAAGTGTTATATGCATATTATATCCTTACGACACTCACAAAAGTGGTGGCCCATCACCACACGGCAAGTTGATTTGGATATGTTTAACTTGGATTTAACGCTTCCCTGATAAGGAGAATAATATGTATATGATTTTTATTGATGGCTTTTGTGGTCTAAGACTACAAAATTCGCATTCTAACTTTGAATCATATCAATTTGTGCAGAAGCTCCGTATTAAAACGAGGATGCATATTAGTCTTCGTAACGCACACCACAAAACGTTAGATGAGCTATTGCTAGTCATTTTTCAGTGATAACAAGCGCTATAATTGGCCATGAGATGAATTTGAGAGGCTCCCATGATGTGTCTGCAAGCGAAGCGAACAAATGGCTAGCGTGAAACTAGATGATAAAAAATAGTACTCGTTTAAGAAGCAAACGATGTTGGAGCGAAACGAATTTGTTCCGCCATATAATTTACAAAAATCGATAAGTAGATTAGCCGTGAATTCAGTAATTTAGAATTTTTCATCAAGTACCTTTATCTCCTTAAGAATTTTCTATATAGTATGCTTCGGTCTTGTATACACTAACCTATACCATCGGCATCAGATGACTTGGTTTTGAGAGGGACAGAGGATTTTGTATTAAATTTATGTTCTTAGAGATCTTACCTACTTACGTCATCTTAGACGCCTATTAGGATACCGAAGGGAAAGAAACCACCAACATCATGACTGACCCATATAAGTCTCACTATTGGGCCAGGACCTTCTCCACTATGGGAGGGAAATTGAACTATCACGCTGGTCAAACCTGTTGGTGTAGGGTTTTGTTTTAAGTTTTCTTTCTCTTGCATAGATGTTATATGCATGTAATATCCCTTAATCATTTTTAAGACACCCACGGCAAGAGAGGGGGGGGGGGGGGGTGAATATTGGCGGCGGGTGGGTCATCAAAGTGGTGGTGCACTTTACTTGCGGACTAAGTATTAAAATCAGAAATTGCAATTAAACAATAATTTACGTAAAAAAATATTTTTTTATTATGTATTTTTGAACACATTACATTTTGTAGGTGTACTTGCGAAGAAAATAATATTTTTTGTTTTTCTCACCTTAAAAATATTTATAAAAGAGGGCCTTGGCGGTCCCGCCAATTTATATCAACTTTATTTTAAAAAAAAATATTATTGTCTTTAATATAATATTTATTTATGCTCATTTTCACCCACACTACACACTGTATAGGCAGTATAAAATAGAACTAAGACTAAAATACATCGATCACCAATAATACTGATCGATGCTAAAATAGAAAAAGAAAACAATTAATGTAAACAAACCATATTTAACGCGTCACAAATACATCGAAACTATACCTACTTACTGTACTTAATGAGACATCATCAGCGAATTTCGTCGAAAGTCGAGTTCTCTCGGCAATATTCGGTTCGCCCGTGCGGCGTACGATAACAGACTCATTTTTCAATATATTTCTATGAACTATCTTCTGTCTCACGCGCCAGGCGTTTTAACTCATAACTAATACAAGTTGTATTGGAAGTCCCTGTGCGCTCGCCTAAGCGCACGAGATTTTTTTTACAGGGAAAATAACCTTTAATAGTTTAGTAAAGCGCTTAAATTGTTTCGTCATAATTTGAAATTTTATTTGTTATATGTATTTCTATATTCAACTAATTAATAAGGTAATTTAAAAATAAAGATGAAGTAAAATTTTGTAATTTTTAAATCTTTTGATTTGGTGGTTCAATGCACGAGCGCACTTAAGGTACAGCCGCCACTGGTGGTGAATTGTATTCTTACTCCGTCACCACACGGGAACGAAATGTTTGATAAAAAAAAATTCTTCACATAAAATCTTAAGGTGATAATGAATTCTGATGTTTACGCCAGTATCATTATAAATTATGATCAGAATATTTGGCAACGTCGGGCAATTAAAAAAAATCAAATACATCATCATTATTTCAGCTCGTACACGTCCTACTGCTGGAGCTCGAGCTGACCTTACTGCTGATTGAATTGGAAATTGACCATGCTGGTCAGACAGATTGGTATAGGGTTTTATTTTGAGTTTTCCTTCTCTTGCATTGATGTTATATGCGTATCATATCCTTTATTAGTCTTTTACGACAAACACGGGCTAGATAGGGAGTGGTGAATTGTATTCTTCACACGGACATCATCACGGATCAAATACAACCGCCATAAAAGACGTAAAAATAGTTTTATTTATAATGAAGGTTATGTTAAAAATATATCAATATGTTATGTAAATTATACATATAAAAACTGTATTTTTCGATGGTAATAATAAACTAAAGAATAGTTGTCCAGCGGCTTAAACACACGACTGCTATTCATAAGATATAAAGTTGAAATACTGAGCTTTTTTTTTGTGTGTGTACAGCAGTTAGCTGCAGATGGCCTTGACAACTTGACACAGACTATAGGTGAGCGCTGAGGGCTCTCAACCCGGTTGAAATACTGAGCCGCGCATTATGAAGTTTCATATTATAATCAGTAGGTATTTCCAAGGAGTAACTCTCCCAATTTCTGAGAGTATTGGGATTCTCGGCGTCAAAATATCGAGCAAAGTCCAGTTTGGGAGTCATTTGGAGGACAAAGCCAAATTGGCAAGCAAAAAGTTGGGCGTCTTGAACAGAGCCAGGCGGTACTTCACACCGAGACAGCGTCTTGTGCTGTACAAAGCACAAGTTCGTCCTCATGTGGAGTACTGCTCACATCTCTGGGCAGGTGCGCCCAAATATCAGCTAGACCCACTTGACTCCCTGCAAAGACGGGCTGTTTGAATCGTCGGGGATCCCAATCTTACGGACAGATTGGAGTCGCTGAAGCAGCGAAGAGACTTTGGGTCACTCTGTGTACTCTACCGACTCTTTCACGGGGAGTGCTCCGAGGAACTGTTTGACTTGGTACCACCGTCACCATTCTACCAACGTACCACTCGACATCGTAGCAGGGTTCATCCATTTCACCTGGAAACGTTATGGTCTTCAACTGTACGTTTCCAGCGATCATTTCTCCCACGTACGTGCAAGCTCTGGAATGAACTACCTGCTGCTGTGTTTCCCGAGCGCTATGACATGTCCTTCTTTAAACGAGGTTTAAGAAGAGTATTTCCTTCACGGTAGGCAGCGGCCTGGCTGTGCCCCTGGTATTGCAAAGGTCCATGTGCAGCAGTTTCACTTACCATCAGGTGTGCTGCTTGCTCGTTTGCCACCGTTGCCAATAAAAAAAAAAAAATAGTAGTAAGATCGCGTCTAATAAAACTTACTCAAACTAACATGCATATTTGTATATGTATCATATCTTGCAAAAACAATCAGCAGTCGATAGCCAAGTGGAGAATACCTGATTGTATTGATGATATCTTCAATATCAATTGTCATTTACCATATCCGTCGCTAACACATTAGCGCCTTATAAAAATTCATAAATAAACATTTACCAAGAGTTGATATTACTGTTTTATAATAATTATTATATTTCATTTATCTTTATATATAAATTTCTTGCGTACGTGCGTATGTCACTGAAGTCCTCCTAAACGACTGAACCAACGGGATGGGTTATATGCCCACGCGCCGTCCTTTCATCGCCCCGGACGAAATGTACCGCGTGCGCACTTACCATAGCCCACCCAAAAAAAAAAGCGATTGAACCAATGTTGACGAAATATTTGTGTGTTCAAGGGTATTCGAGACTGGTTTAGATTCACAATTGGACCCAGTAGGTGGCGCTTTCTTTGAACAGAACAACGTCTGTTGGGACAGCTAGTTTTATATAAATTGTAAAATAAATAATTGATAAAACGACTTGGAAAGAAAGAAAAGAACATTCTTTAAACAACTCCCTGCACTAAGGTAATAAACCTTGTATTGCGAAGGACTTAACAAACCGAGCGGCGCACGCTGGTAAAGCCCCATACAAAGCCGTCTCAAAACCGTTTCATGTGAAAGTCGTTGTAATGGAATAAAATTTATAAATCAATATATATGTAATACATATATAAATAATTAATACAAACGCGATATAATCCGTAAAAGTAGTTTTATTTACAAATTTTTTTTCTGGTTTGGTCTGCCATTTTAGTATATATATTTTATTTTTTTTTTTATTTTATTAAACTTCATGCAACAATGCAATGGCGGACTTAATGCCAAAGGCATTCTCTACCAGTCAACCATAGGTGATGCAGAGACGAAAAAAAGGTAGGTGCATGTTCCGAGATAGTTATATTATTGTAAAATGAAAAAGAAAATATATTTTACATAGATAAATAGGTATATACGAAAATATATAATACATACCAAAGATACATACATACCCAAATACAAAGATAGATATGATATATATTAAGATATATAAATATATACATACACAGTATATATACATAATTATAAGGACATTATATCAGTTGTGATGATTCTGCCAACTCGTTTAAGAGATGGAGTCGAACGCTCTTCTTAAATGTTTGACGACTAGTTGCCATCCTGATACCGAGAGGTAGTGAGTTCCAGAGGAGAACCGCCTGGACAACGAAAGAGGAATGCACACGATCAGAGTGATGAGATGAACAAAGTAAGAGCAAGTTTTTGGAGGAGCGAAGGTTTCTGTCATGATTAGTAGAGAGGTATTGAAAGAAACAAGACAAGTAATTAGGAGAATTAGGAGAGTTGAGGATAGAATATAGAAAAGTAAGGCCACGCAAACTACGGCGTTGTCGAATAGTTAGAAAATTTAATTGAGAACGATAAGCAGAAATATGATCATACTTGCGAAGATTATATATGAATCGAATGCAGTTATTGAGAAGACGGTCTAGTTTATTAAGAAGATCTGCATTCAGGTCAAAATAACACACATCACCATAGTCAATTAGAGGAAAAATTAAAGTTTGGACAAGCGTCGTTTTAGTTTTAACCGGTAGAAAATGTCTCAACCGATTGAGAGCACGTAAGCTACAGGTGACTCGCTGACTTACTCTGGTTACTTGAGTACTCCAATTGAGAGTGGAGTCGATATATAAGCCAAGGTCTTTTACGTCAGGGGACAGCGGCACTATCTGGTCGGAGTCCCTCACCGCCCGCAACAAGGCCCTCCTGCGCCGAGCGCAGAGAATCATGGCGGTGAGGACTATCAGGGGTTACCGTACGGTGTCTTGGACTGCAGCGACGCTATTGGCAGGCGACCCGCCTTGGCCGCTTGTGGCTGAGGCGTTGGCGGAAGTTTACCAGCTCCGTGCCACAGCGCGGGCCAACGGCGAGCAAGTCTCTGCAAGGAGACTGGGCAGAGCGCAAGAAGTGGCCCGGAGGGAGGTTATCCGGCGGTGGAGGGCAGACCTTGAGTCCCCCGTAGCAGGGCGGGGGACTGTGGAGGCGGTTGCGCCGCATCTCCACCGCTGGCTCACAAGGAAGCACGGCAACCTAACATTTAGGATGGCGCAGGTGCTTACCGGACACGGGGTCTTCGGTAAGTACCTGCATATGATTAGAAGAGAAGAGGCCCCCGGATGTCATGAGTGTGGCGCGCCAACTGATGATGCGCGTCACACATTGGAAGTATGCCCCGCCTGGGGGCCTCAGCGCCACGACCTGTCGGCGGTTCTCGGAGCGGACCTGTCGCTGCCGACCGTTATCACAAAGATGCTCGGCAGCGACAGGTGCTGGTCGTCGATGGCCTCATTTTGCGAGGCCGTCATATCCAGGAAGGAAGCGGCGGAGCGAGAACGCGAGGCAAGCGCCTCTGCTGACTCGCTCCGTCGCCGGCGACCCGGGAGGAGGAGGCGACAATATGCGCACCTACTCCCACCGCCCTAAATAATGACGACAGGACGTGGCCAGACGGCCATGCGTTGGGGTGCCGGGGATTGAATGTCATCAGACGATCTCTCCGGCACCCCGTAAAAGCGCGGAAGGGGCCGCTGTGGTTTTAGTGGGTATTCCGGCTGCGGACGTGGCCGGTGAGTCCCACACAACCCCCGCCCACTGGCGGGGGACTGTGCGTAAATGCATTTCCACAGCGTGAACAAAAAAAAAAAAAAAAAAAAAAAAAGGGGACAGCGGCACAATAGAGCCGTCGTACAATATAGAGGGGAGAGATTTGACGTCTACTCGGCCTATCATACGCTGACTACCCACAATTATTGCCTGACACTTGGTAGGGTTCACCATCAACCCGAACTGGCAACACCAACTTTTTATGCTGTCAAGGTCTGTATTGATTTTGGCAATTGCTGACGGCATATCCTCCACACTCGCTTGACAGTAAAGCTGCAAGTCATCGGCATAAAGATGATACGAACACTGAAGATTATAAGTAATGAGATTAATAAAGATAGAAAATAACAAAGGAGAGAGAATACCGCCCTGAGGGACGCCAGCGCTGAGGTCGCACCAATTCGAAAAGCTGTCTTCGATGCGGACACACTGCTGACGCCCCTGAAGATAAGAAGAGAACCATTCCAGTGCGTTGGGTGAGATCAGGAAGTGAGATAAGATGGCTAGAAGGATATCGTGATTGACGGTATTGAAGGCGTTAGAGAAATCTATTAAGACTAGAACCGTCACATTGGTTTTCTCCATACCAGCCCTAATATCGCCAGTCACTTTTAGGAGAGCGGATGTTGTGCTATGGCCTGGTCGGAAGCCGGACTGGAATTGACATAAGAGATTATTTTTGAAAATGAAATCCGATAATTGCTTATGCACGCAAGCCTCCAGAACCTTAGAAAGAAAGGGAAGAATAGATATAGGACGGAAGTGATTAGGAAGAGAAGGATTAGAAATTTTAGGCAAAGGTATTACATAAGCCTTACTCCATAATGATGGGAAACAGCCAGATTCAAGAGAAAAGTTAATAATATGTGAAATAACAGGAAGAAGGTGGTCCAATATTGCTGTGATCATGCGACGACTTACGTAATCACATCCCACAGCATTAGACTTAATGGATAGGATTATTTTTTTGATTTCTTCCAACGCAACTGGAGAAAAATTGAACGGATAGATGTTAGACTGAGGTAACTGCTTTAGATAATCTAAAGTGTGACTTTTGGTTTTGTGGTCCAACGGGATAGAGAAAGAAAAGTGCTGATTGATGTCATCCAAACCCACTGTCACCTGAGAATCCGAATGACAGTGCTTACCGATGCCTAGAGTCCCTAGAAACTTCCAGGCATTAGCAGCGGAAGAAGAACTAATATTGTCAAGAATGTGGCGGCGTTTAGCATTACGAATCATCTGATTACACCGATTCCTTGCAGCCTTATACTCGGACCAAAGTACTTGGCACCGATCACCTTTATATTTTCGATATGCTCGGTCTCTGCGCTTCATTGCCTTACGGATGTCTTCTGAGATCCAGGGTGCTGGTGGACGTTTTAATTTTACCTTTCTGATAGGTGCGTGATTATCGAAGAGGTGGTGGACTACTTCACCAAAGCACCGTACTTTCTCCTCAATTGACGAAGATGCTCGTAAAAAGTCCCAGTCAAGTGCTGAGGCATCACTCTGTAAATCAGTGAGGTTGATTCTGTTAAAACAACGCATGTACAAAAATTTGGGCTTAGGCTTAGGAGGTTTCAAGACGTAAGAAAGGAAAATGAGATCGTGGTGAGAGAAGGCGGGGGCAGGAAATTGGCCATTAGAGGAGACAAGAGAAGGGTTGGAGGTGAGGATTAGGTCTAGCCATGTGTCGTTGCCATCCCTGTTGTGGTGAGTGGCCTGTAAGGGTACAATCTGTAGATTGGCAGACTGAATGACTTCAAGGAGTTTTTGAACACGTGGTAAATGGGAAGAAAGGAGATCAGTGTTAAAATCGCCCATGATGATGTGGTGTGAATATTCTGACCCTAAAGATTCCAGAATCGAATCGAGACTGGAGAAGTAGTCGACATTGGGAGGACAGTATACAACACCAAGGACGGCTTTAGCCCCTTTGGTAGATATCTCTAAAAAGAGAAACTCAGCAGAGGAAGATACGGAAGATGAAAAAAGAATTTTATAGGGAATGTGGCTGCGGAGATATATCGCAACACCACCTCCTCTTCGCTCAGCCCGATCGTTACGAATAAGTATGAAGTCAGCAAGAGGGTAAGCAGTGGAAAGAAGTTGAGGTTTGAGCCAGCTTTCTGATATCAGAATGGCGTTAACGTCAGTATCAGTGAATGTTTCTAAAAAGTCACTGTAATGGCTTGGGATACTCTGTGCGTTTATATGGCATACCTTTAACAAATTGTGTGAATTATTGTTAAAAGTTTGTCGCACACAGTCTCCAAGCGTGGGAGATGCTGAACAGAAACTGTCATCATCTGAAGAAGAATTGGCAGAGTAATAAGAATCATCATCTGAATACATGGAATAAATATATAAAAATAAAATATAATATAAATAAAATATAATACAAATAATATAATTATGTGGGACTAAATTATAGGATGTTACTTTACCAAACTTCTATATATAAAAATCCGCATCACCTACCAGCTAAGAGGTGTACAATTATGAAATAGCAGCAGACATACAGTTTGTGAGGCATGTTATGCGTACAACGGAATTCAGGAGTAACTAAACGTCACGTAGATCTTACGTCAAACATATAGCTTGACATTTGTACAATTCGATCTAATAAGTAAACAATAACAGATAGAATGATATTACATGATTAAAAAGAATGTGTTGCGTTTTGAGTAGAAATATGTGTTGACAACTAGCACTAATAATGAAATAGGAAATTTATAGTTACAAAAGGCAAAAGTACTGTTATATATTCCTGCGCGATTTTATATTACCGGTGATGGTCGTTGAATTTCCTGTGCTTGAAGACTCTCCAACTGCCCTGGGATACTTGATAATGAGTTGATTAAGATCATCCATGGTGAAAAACTTGTGCCGAGTACCATCAGGAGCTTTTACCACAATGATACCATCTTGTGTCCAGCAAGAGCGCATACCAAAATGCTGCCGGGCTTTATTGAAGACAGTCTGCCGGGGCTTTGTCAAAAACTCCTTAATGGATGCAATTGAGCCTTTCAGTTTAGACTTAGTTCTCCATATAAGTGATCTAATATCAAGACTAGAAAACCTTACCAAAATAGGACGGCTGTGGTTGTTGTTAGGTGTGCCTAACCTGTGACAAACACTAATGCTGGGTGCTGAGATCTCCTTTAGTGACATATTTGAATGTATTATATCAAGAATGACAGCAGTGCAGTCCTCCTTTTCAGCTTCGGCTATTCCCATGAAGATTAGTGCTTTCTTCCTGTGTCTGGTCTCTAGAAGATCTACCGTGCGGGAACACTCACTTATTTGCTGACGTATAAGTCTGAGCATGGAAAACATTAGCTCCCTGAAGGTACGAAATTCTTCAGCAACTTTAGCCACAGTGTCCTTAGCAGGTGCCCCGACTTGTAGTTGTGTTTCTAATTCTGCCATTCTCTTTGTGAAAGTCTCCTCCAAGTTGACTTGTGCTGCTTGTATTGTGTCTAATTGTGACATTTTATAGCCAAACAGAAAGTTAGAAGTGAGTGAGTAGTATCAGCTAGCAGGTGATTTGGGATTAAGTTTAATTTACATAAATTATATCACAACTGTAAGTACTTTGTACTAATACAATATTAAATTGAAAAGACCCAAGAATTATGCAGTATACTATTATATATTAATTTAGATTAGAGGAACAAATTTTTAACTTTTTATCTTTTTCAAACCTACCCACCGAAAAAATATAGTATGTAGTAGTAGTGTAGTATATGTTTATAATGTGTTATTACTATGTTCTACCATTTTATGTAAATTAAACAAGCATATTTTGTATTTTATTCTTATATAATTCATGTACTTTTAATTTTATTTTTTTAATTAATTTATAAATAGATTTTTTAAAATCAAAGTCGTTTAATTTAAACTTTAAATATTCAAGTATATGTGTGCAAAATTACAGCTCGTTTAGTTTTGAAACAACTGAGATACGGAGTTTTGAGACGAAAGATACGCGATTTGCCCACTGTGCGCCGCTCCGCGCTTAGCTGCCGCTCACAGCGGCAAGGTCGTGAACGGGCCGTAATGGACACAAATTATATCCAGACTAGAATAACAATATCTGGATTGCAAAAAGTGTTGTCCTGCGTGAGATTCATACCCGTGACATTAGCATTGTAGGTCGGTATCTTAATCACTACGCCATATGTGTAATCAGTATAAAATAAAACAATAAATATAAAACAAGAAATAAAATGTTAATATCAACAGTGGTGTCCTCTTCATAAAAGAGAAAAAGGATAAAAAAAAAACTTGAGAGGTGTCAAGGGACACCCGGATGGAACGAAGTTCCTTTCGATTAATTAGTGAAGAAATTGTAATAAAATTTATCAAGTAAGGGAAAGGGATATTTTTCATTTATTTATCACTAGCAACCCGCCTTCGCTTCGCTTCGGTTTCAGTCGCTTTACCCGCGGCGTAGTACCCGTTCCTGTGGGAATACCGGGATAAAATATAGCCTATGTTACTCCCTGATATTATAGCTTTCCATTGGTGAAAGAATTTTTGAAATCGGTTCGGTGGTTTAAGCGTGAAAGCGTTACAAACAAACAAACAAACAAACAAACAAACATCCTTACTTTCGTATTTATAATATTAGTATGGATTAAATGAATTAAAATGATTAAATTTTGAATACATGTGGTAGGAGCTAGGAATGTGACTTGGAGGGAAAATAATCGATATTTCAATTATCGATTATTTGTTCTTTAAAATAAATCGATTATAAAATAATCGATTAATTAAAAATAAATAATTGATTATAAAATAATCGATTAATTAAAAATAATTATCGCTTATAAAATAATCGGTTAATTAAAAATAAATAATCAATAATAAAGTAATCGATTTTTACTCCCTACGCGATGACCCTTTTTTTAGGTATTCTGGCCGTGAATAATCGATTAATAATCGATAGTAAAGAATCGATTAATAACCGATTTTTCTTATTTTGATAATCGATTGTAAAAATCGATTATTACAAAAAAATAATCGATTAATAATCGATATTTTTTTTAATCGATTATTTTTCACTTTCCTAGTAGGAGCAAACTGTAGGTACTCGTCTGTCTACAGCCGTGAGCTGGTTCACTCTAAGCAGTACCACATCCACGCAGAAAATCGAAAAGTTGAAAATCTTTTTAATTTATTCGAATATTAGACTTATGGAATATTGTTTTCTTTTTATAGCACTAATATTTTCTCATTTCCTTGAAATAACAAACGCGAGTATATCGGTAAAGTTATATTGATATAAAAGTGTCGTTACAACTTTTGGTTTAAATTTTTTCCGTCTAGCCTCCTTTCGCAACGCGCGATAAGGAACTTCGTTCCAAAAATGCGAAAGTAAGTCTGTTTTTTTGTTACGCTTTCACGCTTAAACCACCAAACCGATTTTAAAAATTCTTTCACAGATGGAAAGCTATAATATCAGGAAGTAACATAGACTATATTTTATCCCGGTATTCCCATGGGAACTACGCGGGTAAGGCGACTGAAACTGAAACGAAGCGAGGGCGGGTTGCTAGTGTACTATAAAAGGGATAACACAACACTGTCATTCTGAAACGTCCTGCGAAGTCTGTCAGCAATGTACAGGTAGGAGCAGAATATAATAGTCACTGTCAAGTTACAACTACTTCTTTGCAAATAATATTACTTTTTTTAAGACGACACCCTGCACTAAGCAACTAACCTTGCGGGGGACTTACATCCAGACTCCGAACAATAATTTATAGATCACATAAAATAATGTTCTATGTAGGATTAGAATCCGCAGTAGGTCGGTATCTTAACCACTCCACCATCAGTACTTATATTAGGTACTACTGTATAATGATTGCTTAAAAGGGATAGGTGAATAATTTAACTATAAAGCAATTTTTCATCGATTAAATTCTCATGCTGAGCAATTCTTTATGTGATCTACAATTATTCACAAATTATTTTGAGTGTTTATGTATTGTCCAATATCATTCGTTTCCGTGTAGTGAAGGGGTTAAAATATAATTTAACAGCCTCTTCTTCCCCGCAGGTATCGTAATGAAGACTAAGGGAAATAATATCTGACTTTGCAAGAGAAGGAAAATAAAATCAGATACCAACACATCTGACCAGCGTGGTATAATAGGACAATTTCCCTCTTATTATTTAAGAGGCTCGAGCCCCACAGTAAGACAGGTATGATTTGAAATTAAATAAAAAATGTGTGTGTACTTATGTACATATGGAAAAAAATTATACTATTTTGGCGTAACGAGAAAAAGCTCTCTAAAAATTTTATTCTTCGCGTTATCGTACATATGTAAAAAAACGATACTATAGTCCATAAAATATAGCTTGATCTCTGTGACAGATGTCAACGAAACCAACGAAGTAAGTTTGAACGAGCGACATGTTTACAATTACATTTTGTATCAAATATATTTTCATTCCTTTCGGCACGAAAGGAAGTTTTATTGCAACTGAATTGCAATATATAATTATAAATATATAAATATTAATATTCATGCCTAAAATGTACCTCGTAAGTACTGAAATACCTAGTAAACATTTTATACATAAATGACGCTTACACACGTACAAGGTCATACTGGACCGAAAATAAAAAAGAGATGGGACAGTTGATATACGTAAATCGATAACCGATCTGTATTAAATTATTCATAAATAAAATAAACCTAATACTATTATAAAACTTTCCTACCTATATAAAACTTTTAACATATTTTTTACAATTAAAACAGACAGTTACATTATAAAATACATAAATTGAATTAATTTAACATTAAAAAACTACTTTTCGTCTCAGAGTAGATGATAATATTATGTACGTATTATTATCAATAAACTAGATATATTTATTTATAAAACAGTCGTAATTGATTGATTGATCTAATGACTGTCCCTATTTGGCAAAAAATGATAATTGTTCTAGCAGGAATGCTCCAGTGATGACGATAATAGTGACCTAGACCTTGATTGTACTCCTTTTGAATAATTAAAACAGTCAAAAAACACTTTTTGTTTGAAATAAATTCAAAAAGATTTTCATCGATTGTATTTTAATAAGAATAGAAAATCACAATTATAAAATAAAGAGTTTTATCGATATAAAACTTTGGACTTTATCGTAAGCGTGACAGCACTAGGGACAACTGTCACAGAGATCATCCTATTATCTATACTATATATCCTATTTTATGGACTATAATAATAGAAAAAAAAAGAGTGTGTGTACAAAGAACGAATATCAGGAGTGATACTCGTTTATCCTTTATCCCTCATCCTTCATCCTGCATCCTTCATCCTTCATCCTTCATCATTCATCCTTCATCCTTCATCCTTCATCCTTCATCCTTCATCCTCCATCCTTCATCCTTTATCCTCTATCCTTTATCTCATTCTCTCGTCGGCTGAATCCTATACATTTACGTGTTTGTGTCTCTATGGACTCGCTTTTTCGTTTCATCGACTTTGAAATCACAACGATTCTAAAGAAGTTTCACTTCAAAAACATATTTAAAACATCGAAAATTTTATGATAACGCATTATCTAGTTGACATTTGTGACGGTGTTTGCGCCCACTAGCGTAACTATCTAACTTCAGTGTATCGGCTTTTCGAGACGGTGGGCGCTTCGTAAAAAATTACTCTCTATTTTTGCCTAATACGCCAATAGAAGTACAACTTCAAAAATGGTGATAGTAAAGAGGTAGGTACGTTACCTCTTAGAGGACATTACCCTATCACAACGTGACGAGGCCGCATTATTTTACTTGCAATATTAATGACAGTACACAGGTGAACACCATCTAAAATATTCCCAAGCCCCTGAAGTAATCACGTGCTAATATTTGAGCAAAATGTTGTTCCTAAAATAAATTCATGCATGTAAAAATAAAAAGGTGTAAAAAAAATATGTCAGTGCAATTTTTGTGTAAGCTTTCTGAGAAGAATAAATGCTTTAATTCAAAAATACCTCGCTAAACATCTGGGATTCATAATTAAAAAACATAAGTCCTAAAGCGTAGAGCTTGCAAATAGAGTTATTTCGTCGACGAATGCTTAATGTTTTATTGCCGTTGAATAAATTTTAAATGTCATGAATGCAGTTTCGGTTAATTTTGGGATCCACAGGTAATTAAGGCAGTTTTACAAGCATTTTATTAGTAAACGAGTTGACATTTTTTCAGCCATGTGAGACTTTAGTAAATTTTAGTTTAACAGTAGACGACTTTGTGTTTTGCTTAATATTGAGGTTATAAAACGGAACCCCAAATTACAGTTATGCGTTATACAAAATTATTTGATTAACAATAATTTGTTTAATATTACCCTTTACTGCCTGGCTATGAATATTAGTAACGCTTCAATCGTATCCAAAATCTATAAAAAATATTTCATCTATATTGTAATAGCGTAGTTATCGAGATCGTCGAGATAAAGGATAAAATAATAATTACCTCGTATTTTTTTTTGTTACTATAGAAATCTTTCAAAGCCTTTCATAACTATTATGATAAAAAGTAAAATGATTTCACATTATTCTTAATCCTTCAATAGATTTATTTCATTTACAAATTTTTATTTATTTTCTTTCCGTGTAGTGACGGAGTAAGAATACAATTTACCACCTATCTTGCCTATGGGCGGCGTAAAAGATAACTAACGGTCGGGACGAGTACACCTTGTCTTGTCCACTTGTCTCAGCTTAAGCGGGTTTCAGACTACGCTATAATATAACAGCATAATAGTATATAGCTCATAGTACAACAATATCGCGCACCATACATAAAATATAGTACAGTACAGTATGACCGTGTCCTTAATAATGTATGGTGCGTGATATTGTTGTGCTATGAGCTATATACTATATGATATTATATTATAGCGTAGTCTGAAACCCGCTTTATACATGCCTCACTGCTGGGCTATAGCCTCCCTCGCAATTGGAGGGAGAATTGACCTACTATACCGTGCTGGTCAGACATGTTGGTATAGGGATGTATTTCGAGTTTTCCTTCTCTTACACAGATCTTATACGAGTATTATATCCTTTAGTCGTCTTTTAATGATAACGGTTACAACAGGCATATAATATCTGTGCAAGAGAAGGAAAACTGGAAATGAAACAATATAGTAATTCGTCTGGCCAGCGTGGTATAGTAGGTCAAATTTCACTCCTATCTAGGAGAAGGCTCGAGCCCAGTATTGGGACGTATGAGAGCTGAAGCGATTGAATTTATCCTGATATTTTTGATGTCTAATTTAGCTGGTAAAAGACTCTGTTGTCGCATGAGCTGAAATTTCGCACATATTTTGAATAATTTACAGTCTGATCGCTGAGAGAATGTCTTCTTTTTCCAATATAGATAAATACAGTAGAACCCGTTTAATACGATCACGTTTAATACTATTTCCCGCATAATACGCCATTTTGCGTCAGTCCCAGCAACTTGAGACATGTTTTCATACATTTCTTAACGCTTAATACGATCGTCATCCTGTTTAATACGCCA
This sequence comes from Lymantria dispar, assembly GCA_032191425.1. Classification (NCBI taxonomy): domain Eukaryota; kingdom Metazoa; phylum Arthropoda; class Insecta; order Lepidoptera; family Erebidae; genus Lymantria; species Lymantria dispar. The sequence goes on from CM063452.1 coordinate 33,813,075, forward strand.
ACACGTGTCACTTAAATACACATATTACCCCTTGCAGCAGCGGCCAGCGACTGACGAAGTGACGACTGTCGAGCGACCCTAAGTGATAATGACCAAGAAGAAGATGAGTCAACTCCGATTTAGTCACAAGCCCAGGCATTATCAGCAGTTAATGATTTAAGACGCTATGTAACTTTTTTGAATCAAAGCGAAGACGGACTGCGAAAATTAAATTACATACGTTGAAAATCTTGTAATTGCTAATGTCTCAAAATCTTTTTGTCAAATTAAATAAGTGATTATTTTAAGTAACGTAATAATAATAAACAACATTTTTTTGTATTTTTAAATATTTTTTCTTTTTTGAATATTTAAAAATGTATCTAGTAGTAAGTATATTAAATAAAGAAAATAAACAACATTTTATTTAGGTAATTTTTAAATGTTAAATTCAATACGTAGGTATTCGAAATAATAATAGAATATAATAAATAATAATGGCACGTTTTTTTCCCTTTCCCGCATAATACGCTTTCCCGCCTAAGACACGTTTTTGGTCGGGTCCCTGCGAAATCATCTTAAACGGGTTTTACTGTATTTTTACTTTACAATCACAAAAAAAAATAGTACGAATAGTCGTAACAATCCTACTAATCTTTAATAATATTATAAATGCGAAAGTAAGTTTGTTTGTTTGTTACGCTTGCATGCTCAAACCACCGAACCGTTCAAAAATTCTTTAACCATTGGAAAATTTATATTAGGGAATATTAGGGAGTAACATAGGTTATATTTTATACCGGTATTCTCACCGAAACAGGAACTACGCGTGTAAGACGACTGAAACTGAAGCGAAGCGTAGGCGGGTTGCTAGTGATATTATAAATGCGAAAATTTGTGAAATGTTTGTTGCTCTTTCATGCAAAACTACTCAATGGATTTTGATGAATTTTCACCATAATACAGCTTACATATCAGAATAACACATAGGTTATAACTTATCCCGATATTCCCACGGGAAGGGGAACTATGCGGGTAAAACCGCAGGACGCTGCTAGTCTTTATATATTTATATTTCTTGTGTACTTGTGTATCTCACTGAATTCCTCTAAAACGGCTGGACCGATATTGATGAAATTTTTTGTTTGTGTCCAAGGAGAAGATTCGAGAATGGTCGATTTCAAGGAGAATTCCTTTTATTTTATTTGAACAGAACAACAGCTCAGCTAGTATTGTATAAATTGTTATTACAATTACAAGACAAATTATGAAGAGGTACTAAAATACTTGACTGTATCACTTTAGCCTTGCCACTATGGTCTTTAGTGATTATTTAAACGCTCTCAACCAACTCCGATTTATTTACACTACGAAAGCTTTTGAGATTTCCTTCACATTTGATGTGGTGTACTACCAAAAGGTTAAATTGGTCAAGTTTATTAAATGTTTAAAATGTAAACGAGTGATCTTCTATGTGGTTAAGAGTTTCCGGATAAATATAAACCGGTCACAACTTGGGTAAATATTTAAAGTGACTTGACCACGAAATTAACGCCAGCGTACAAAGTTTTCTTGTGAACTAACACTTAATATAATGCTTCAAAATAAATCTATTTTCACGGACAATATCGCGCTTGTATTTAATTTTTGAATGCCCGACCTTTCAAACATTTTATGTTCATGGTCACGGGCGGACTGTCCGTGGTTCGTCCGGTCGTGATAAAATCCGTAAATATAGTTTTATTTGAATACTTCTGCTTAACACACACTTAAATATTTATATTGTTTTCCATTCAGCTGCTGTGTAGTGCCTACTACGAATATTAACAACACTTACATCCTTATTAATATTATAAATACGAAAGTAAGTTTATTTGTTTGTTACGCTTTCACGCTTAAACCACCGAACCGATTTCAAAAATTCTTTCTTCATTGGAAAGCTATAATATCAGGGAGTAACATAGGCTATATTTTATTCCGATATTCCCACAGGAACGGGAATTACGTGGGTTAGGCGATTGATACCAAAGTGTAGCGAGAGCGGGTTGCCAGTTTTAAATAAAACTACAAACTTTTATGGATGACAGTGTTCATGGTCACAGGTGGACTAAGTCATGGTCACAAGTGGACTAAGTCATGGTCACGGGTGGACTAAGTGTCTTGAACGTTGTAGTGTTTTAATCAAAAATTAAATACGAACGCGATAAAATCCGTAGATTAATTTTATTTACAACTAGCAACCCGCCCTCGCTTCGCTTCGGTTATAGGTGATAGTCGTTTTACCCGTGTAGTGCCCGTTCCCGTAGGAATACCGGGATAAAATATAGCCTAGTATACGCCCTGATATTATAGCTTTCCATTGGTGAAAGAATTTTTGAAATCCGTCTAGCCGTTTTGAAGATTACCCGGAACAAACAGACAGACAGACAGACAAAAATTTTTTAATTCCTTTTTAGGCATAGGTGTCGTGCAAATAACCGTGTGAGCATGAAAAAAGCCTATTATTTTGACATTACAAACAGACACTCCAATTTTATTTATTGGTATAGATGCACTTGCGTAAACATCAGAAATCATTAACCCTTACCATTACCTTAATAGGTGTCGTAAAAAACGACTATAACTTTACAATTGTGTCAATTCTATCTAATGCCGTCTGGTCAAAAATTACATTCGTATCCTAAATTTATGACCAATAACTTATGCATATATAAGATGGAAGAATAAGAGTAAGGTGATGATGACGGTGATGATAATGCATTAGAATGACGAAGTCCACTATCAGACGTACACCTCTCCAAATAGAGATAATGTGATAATCGCATACTTAGTAGGTGATTTAATGGTTGTTTATATGTTTCTGATTCAATCCCTTAACTAACTCGTACAGGAAAGTAAGTAGTCCACTGCTGGAGGTAGGCCTCCCTCATGTTTCTCCATAAAGTGCAGTCCTATGCCGCCTGCATCCAACTACGCCCAGCAACTTTCACCAAGTCGTCGGTCTATCTAGGGTGTCTTACACTGCGTCCTTCAATACGTGATCGCCAGTCGTGAATCTATCGCTATGCATCAATATATAAGGAAATCTATTTACGATTATATAATACATAAAGACGTTGTCCATTTTCTTTTTCACGATTAGAACACCATTTCTCAGTCCATTACACCAATAGGAATGTTTTATATATTTCACTAAGTAATCCTCGTGGGTGGGTGGACGGTACTTTTAGACCGTTGTACCGTAAATTGATTTGAACGGACATATGGACATATCTCCTTTGACAGATCACCCACTACTGAAAACAATGATTATATATTCGTTCTCTTGTTTTTTTAACGTTTGAAGGTATTTACGATAATTTTGATGATAAAAATCTTTGTAAATGAGACGATAAAATAAAACTTACATGAGTAAACGCTTATTTTAGTAGTAGATAAATATATTATCCATCCTCGTGGTGACGGAGTAAGAATATAATTCAGCACCCCCTCTCTTGGCCGTGGGTATTGTAAAATACGACTAAGGAATATTATATGCAGATAACATCTACATCTAGAAAACTCGACCAGCGTGGTATAGTAGGTCAATTTCCCTCCCATTGTAGATGAGGCTCGAGCCCAACAAGAGAACTTATGTAGGATGAGACGATGATGATGATGATAATGATGATATTTACCATCATCATTTCAGCCTGTCGCCGTCTACTGCTGGACTGGACGTAGGCCTCCCTCATGTGCGGTACTACGCCGCCTGTATCCAACGACGCCCAGTAACTTTTATCAGGTCGTCAGTCCACCTAGTGGGGGCGCGTCCTACACTGCGTCGTCCGATACATGCTCGCCACTTGATATTTATCATTATCAGTAGATACAAAATTAAAAAATATATTCACCCAAAGTCTGACGTATTACCAATAGCTCTATCTACAAATTAACAGTGTTTCAATACGTTTTTAAAAGGCTTGTGTTAACTCGGTTTGTATGTAACGGAATCTTTGGGCGTGATTTCCACCCCCTTCTAAGCGTCGGATTAAATTGAAACTTTATACATGGAGGGCTGATGACAATGTAATAATTTAAATAGTTAGTTGCATTATCATTTCTATGTGGTGACAGATTAAGAATATAATTCACCACTCCCTATCTTGTCTGTGGATGTCGTAAAAGATGACTAAGGGATATAATATGCACATAAGATCTGTGCAAGAGGAGAAAAACTCGAAACGACACCCTATACCAACATGTCTGACCAGCATGGTGTAGTAGGTCAAATTCCCTCCCGCCGTGGAGGAGGCCCGAGCCCAACAGTGGGACGTATGTGGGCTGTGATGATGATGATGATTATATTTACAGGATTAGTGATTTATTAAGCAATTATTAGTAGCATAGTTTTTATTGCGGGCTTTGAGCGCGGCGACCGAAACAAGAAATTCCTTAACGAAAATAAAACCTAACACCCACCTACTATGTAGCTCGGCCGAGCGTTCGAAGTGAGGGTTGTCGACATTCTACGTTCGTCCGTCTCGGTGCGCACACGCGCCACCGCTTTGCGTAGCTTACGTCAAAAAGTGTTTTCGCGCGTTTTCTAACGGTCCCAACGATCTTCAGCGGACAACACTGGTAATCCAAACCGCCTTTATTGTTATTATATGTATAACAATACGTACGTTTGTTTTCTTATGGGTCATCACGCTCAAAAAGTGTAACTTAAATTAATATCAAAGAAAAAAATACTGCATAAATAAAAATAAATAAATAATTATAATTGCATAAGTTGATAAAAAATGCTATGCAATAGCTTTACCGCGGCAGTCCCCGAGTGACACACTTTTTTTTTTATTTGTCACTCGATAGATCCTTTATTTTTTTCCATCGCACTTTTTAGTTCGGTTATCAACAAAAACGTATTTTATATTTTTTTAAACTACTCATTTTAGATTTAATTAAAAATAAACATTAAATTCCATCTCCTTGATTCGTATTCGCCATTACTGGGGGTCGTGATCCATGTCCGTTACGATGCGATTTTGTACGATGGAGCGCCATTTGGACCTGTTGGTAGCAACTCGTGGAGCCTAGTGCATTGGAGTCTTCAGAGCGGTGTAGATCTGGTCTGACCAACGCATCGGACTACGACCACGAGGCCTCTTTACTTCTATATTTCCTGTGACCATTAGCTTTTCCAAATTTGCATCTTCCTTTTTTGCTATACGGCCAAAGTACTCAAATATCCTCTTTAGGCAAGTTGATGATATATTTACTTAGATGCACATACAACATTAAATTACTTAAATGAAAACATTTAAAGGTAATTATAATTTTATCTGTACCAATAAATAAAATTGGAGTGTCTGTTTGTAATGTCAAAATAATAGGGGTTTTTCATGTTCACATGGTTATTTGCACTATACATATGCCTAAAAATCACTTTATATTTTTTGTGTCTGTCTGTCTGTCTGTTTGTTCCGGGTAATCTGCAAAACGGTTGGACCGATTTAAAAAATTTTTCACCAATGGAAAGCTATAATATCATGGAGTAAACTAGGCTATATTTTATCCCGGTATTCCCACGGGAACGGGAACTACGGGGATAAGGCGACAGAAACCGAAGCGAAGCGAGGGCGAGTTGCTAGTTTTCTCATATATTTGATACCTTTAAAATAACTGTACTAGAGTATGTCTATAAATTCCGAATCTCTGTAACAGCTCCGTCAATTTACATGAAATTTAATATGCAAAAGGTTTCGGAGGTGATAAATGGATCTAGGTTCTATCTAGGTTTTATTTATAGAAACTCTCGTTTTAGCAATTTTCAAGTACAAAAATAGCTCAGTTAGAAAATCGAATAGTAAGTTAATTTAGACAGTCTCAGTTAGGTTAATGAATTCTCCCTAGCCGAGGCCGCGGGTGGCTGGACCGGGCAATTAGTCCGTCACAAGCCGGGAGACTGCGTGAGGAAAGACCGATGTCCTCCCCGAGAGGGGGATGTCGATCGATGGGAGGTTACCCCTAAAGGGGGTATTCCGTCGCACCGACCACTGATGTCAAGTCACCCTGCTCCGGTGGTCGACCTAACGATGAAGGCGACGTGTCGCGGGTGGGTGACGGTTGTACATGCTTTCGCCCCTCTGTCGCCCCGGACGGAGTGGTGCGAGGAGTGCGCCGAACGTAACCCACCTCCCCAAAAAAAAGGTGGGCTATTTTCATGCTCACACCGTTAGACGATACCTATGCCTAGAAACTGGTTTAAATATTTTTGTCTGTCTGTTTGTTTTGGGTAATCTTCAAAATGGCTGGACCGATTTTAATTATATTTTATTACCAGGTAGCTGGCTATATGGCTATATTTTATCCCGGTATTCCGAGGGGAACCAGAACTACGCGGGTAAGGTGACTGAAACCGAAGCAAAGTGAGGGCGGGTTGCTAGTCTATACCAATAAATAAAATTGGAGTGTCTGTTTGTAATGTCAAAATAATAGGCTTTTTTCATGCTCACACGGTTATTTGCACTATACATAATACTATACATAAAAATATAGCCTAGGTTACTCCCTGATATTATAGCTTTCCATTGGTGAAAGAATTTTTTAAATCAGTTCAGCCATTTTTGAAGATTACCCGGTACAAACAGACACACAGAAAAAATATAAAGTGTATTTTAGGCATATGTATAGTGTAAATAACCGTTGAGCATGAAAAAGGCCTATTATTTTGACATTACAAACAAACACTCCAATTTTATTTATTGGTTATAGATAGACTATGTCTGGTCACTGGTGATCTGGTGTCTGGACACACTCCGCTCAATCTATCCGGTGCGATGGATGGGCAGCGTGCGGCTCCATAACCTGCCGTATTCCCTCCCATCCCCATTGGGCCGACATCTATGGCCAACCTGGCGGGTTACCCTTTCGGTACCGTCCCCTTTGATGATCTGGGGCCGTCGCCTTCACGTGGTCAGCCTCTCTGCGGGTGGCGGACTAATTCCCATTCCACCCGCGATCTCGGCAGGAGCGGCATCAGCCGCAGGTACTCGCGCCTGCACCACCTTATATATATATATATATACTTGCTTAAACAAACCAGAGCAATTTACAAAAAAGAAATATTTGGATGCCTAACCACGGTTAACCAGATTATGCACTTAATTTGAAAACTATACTAAATCATATGCGTTTCATACAAATTTGCAATTACTTCACTGTCATAACAATACATATTTTGTCGTACTTTGTAAATATTTAGTCAAAAATCAAGGTCAACATCGAGTTGTTAATTAAACAAATTTCCCCTTTCAAAATTATTTTGTACACAAATTTAATTTCAGACCAAAAGGGTCAAAGCTTAAAAACAATGGCTTACTTTTTAAATATTTTCATTTATATAACGCGACAAACGGTTGGCATATTATGTACCTACTCACTGCTGTGCTTGCGTCGATTACTTATACGTTTATTACTTTTTGGACATTTACTATTTTTTTTTATTGCAAGCGGTGGCAAACGAGCAAACAGTACACCTGATGGTAAGTGTTGCTGCCGCTCATGGACCTCTATAAGGCCGTTGCCTACCGCGAGGAAAGTGAAGGGAGTGTGAATACTTGCATTGAGGCTCGGTGATACCAAGGGCACCACCAAAACCCTCCACACGCAATCACCCTCAGAAAGTTGGGCTTCCGGCTCTCTCGCTCACCGAACGAAGCGCAGTAACAAATTGCTACTACTCGGACGTCGATTTTCTGCTCAGTGTGGTACTACCCCGGACGGACCGGCCCGCGGCTGTAGACAGATAACTGTCAACAGTGTGGTCCTACCACTATCATACTAGTTGATGCTATGCTATCTAGAAGTATCACTAAAGCAATACATCAGTGAAAATTTCATTCAATTTCATGAGTAGTTTTTGCGTGATGAGTGTACAGACATACAGCGGGGCAAAAAATAGCTCTAAAAATTTTTTGTTTTGGTTTCAATTGCTAAATAACATTTTTCCATTTTCATTTCAGAATTCTTAGTAGTTTTCCGTGTAGTGACGGAGTAAGAATACAATTAACCTCTCTCTGTCTTGTCCGTGGATGTCGTAAAAGATGACTAATGGATATAATATGTACATAAGATCTTTACAAGCGAAGGAAAACTCGAAATGAAACCTATATTAACATATGTGGCCAGCATGTGTTAGCTTGTATATAATTACCAAGGGAAAATACTATTTGCGTATAGCCACACATTTTGAATAAGGACATTTTAATTTAGTACTGGCAACATAGAGGGATCTATATATAAATACGTGAAGCAAAACTTTGTACCCTCTATCCGACGTCCTCGTCACGTCCTCGACGAAGAGGACGACAATATCACACTCGCTCAACAAAGAGCCTACACGGCCCGCGAGGCCTTAACAAATAAATATCCACGGTTCCGCCCTCGCCGTCGAGGTGCGAAACCGTGCCGCGCAAAAGTCACTACTAAAAACGTGGGCACGCCCACTTTGCCTCCAGCGACGCCCCAAGCCGAGGTCCGTTCCCCACAGGGGGAGCCCTTGGGCGATGTCGCTTAGCATACTTTTCTCCGGGTTAAGAGCCCTCAGCGCTCACCCATAGTCCGCGTCAAGCTGTCAAGGCCATCTGCGGCCAACAGCTGTACACAGACAAAAAAAAAAAAAAAACTTTGTACCCCTTTTTACGTAAATTACGTGAAATTATATGAAATTTGGCACAGTTGAAGTATATAATGAGGAGAAGTGCATAAAACTGAAATTTCATATAATAATGGATTAGAAATACATTAAATTCATAGACTTTTGTTTACGGTTAAAATCTCTGCTCGAACTGAATGTCAAACAATCATAATTATGATGACAATGTCTACTAAAGATTTGTGCTTACATATTATTAGTTATTAGTGAAATACAGCTTACTCAATTTACAATTATACATAAATAAAATTAAAGAAAATTGTGTAGCAGAAAAATTAATTAAAATGAATTATGGCCGAATTTCGACCACACGCTGACCACTAGTATTTGTTAAATGTTTAACGGACTACAGACGGGCATTCAATTATTGGCTACCGGCGAGCAAAGTGGTCTCGAGTCACGAACCTAGACTATTGTACAGAGTGTGAATAAAGTATTTATGTGAGTACAAGAGGGTTTGGTTCTTTCACATGGTACAGTAGGTCAAATTCCCTCCCATTGTGTAGGAGATCCGAGCCCAACAGTGGGATGTATGTTGCCTGTGATGATAATGATGATGAACGTAGTAAAAATACTATTCATCATCCCTTCTCTCGCCCTTGGATGTCGAAAACATAACTAAGGGATAAAGTATGCTGATAACATCTATAAAAGAGAAGGAAACGTGTAAATAAAACCCTGTACCAATCCATCTAACTAGAATATATAAGAATATATAAGACTAGCAACCTGCCCTCGCTTCGCTTCGGTTATAGGTTATAGTCGTTTTACCCGCGTAGTTCCCGTTCCCGTGGGAATACCGGGATAAAATATAGCCTAGTTTACGCCCTGATATTATAGCTTTCCATTGGTGAAAGAATTTTTGAAATCGGTCCAGCCGTTTTGAAGATTACCCGGAACAAACAGACAGACAGACAGACAGACGGACAAAAATTTTTTAATTGCTATTTTAGGCATAGGTGTCGTGCAAATAACCGTGTGAGCATGAAAAAAGCCTATTATTTTGACATTACAAACAGACACTCCAATTTTATTTATTGGTATAGATGACAATCCCACTGAGTTTCTTGCCGGATCTTCTCAGTGCGGTCGTATTCTGATCCGGTAGTAATTTAAAGTAAAATGTAAAAAAGTGACCATATGTAAGTGCCCCCGCGGGGTTTATGCATAATAAAGGTTTGAATTTGAATTGAATAGCACGGTAGGTCAAAATCCCTCCCATTGTGGAGAAGACACGTTTGGTTACCCGCAGTCGTCTTTTACGATATTCTCGCAAAAGTAACGTTGTGAAAGTTAATTAAAATCCTTTTTAGAATTTTGCCTCAACTGTGTACATATTAGTTAAAGCTCAAGTGTATAAACATTAATTAAGTTCAATTGTATAAATTGCACTTTAGTTTAACTCTTAACTATATACGGATTGCATTCAAATTCAAATCATTTATTATGCATAGACCCCGAGAGGGCACTTACATATTGTCAATTTTACAAAATAAAATTAAATTATCCAATAATAATAAACTACCATCGGATCGGAATCGCGACCGCTACTGAGAAGATCCGGCAAGAAACTCAGCGGGCTTGTCTATTATTTTAATTTTTTTTTCTTCTTACTAGATATAAATTTGTGTACATGTTTTGTAAGACCTAGCTCCAGTGTGATGCCCTTCGAACTGCAAGATACTTAATATAATTCAAATGATTATGGCTGGACCAGATCCCACAAGCGGCACCCGATCACGAGAGCATGACCAAGACTATGGTGTTACAAACATGTTACAAACGACGAAAATGCAAAATTTCGTTAGGCAAAACACGCTACGCTTTACAATATTAGAGTTATTAAAAAGAGTTTATTTAAAATAACAAGGAAATTGCATAATGAGGAGCTGCTCACAACCAATCAGTATTATCATCTACATAATCCGAGATTTTATAATAAGTTTTCTTACAAAGTCTATTCTTGATAGCTTTTTTAAACTTTCTTGTTGACAGGTCTCAGATATCTTTAGGTAATCTATTGTAGAAACGTATACATTGCCCCATGAATGATTTGCTATTTTTTTGGAGACGAGTAGTATGTACAACTAGTTTGTCCTTATTCCGAGTATTCATTTCATGAATGTCACAATATCTGAAACAAGCAAGTTTCAACAATTTGAAACTTAGCCGAGTCCAGTTTCAGGTTGGGGGTTAGTAAAACTTATAAGTGTCATGAGTAATTAAACATGTGATGAAAGTCATCTTCACATTCTGTTTCTCAGTTCTGAGGTCTTGTTATTTGCATCTGGGGTATGGTGATCATTATCATCATCCTGCTCTGATCCTAATTATGTAATGTTAACTCAATACATGCTCTTCTTATAGAATAAATATTGCAAAAGTTTTGGCAATAGTTTTAAGAACAACCTCCTTGAGATGCCTCTGTGCGAATATAACTGTTAACGAGACGGCATTAGATAGGGTAGGCTCAATTCTATTTAAGGCTCTTAGTTATCTTTTACGACATTCTTGAGTAATATAAGGGTTGGTAGTATTCATAGCCGCAACCACACATTAATCTGGGATATGCTACACCAGCAATATCCAGATAAGTTTGTATAGATATTTCTGTCTTGGTTTTCTCTTCTTTTATGATAGTTGCAAGAAATGAATATGTGATTCATGATTCATCTATGATCCTATAAATGTCTATTGTTTTACATAGAACTATTTAAGAGCATGAAATAGGTTGGTCACGGTTGGGACCAAAATTTTCCAGATAAGGGACGTGTGGTGACGGGAGTAAAAATACAATTCACCACTCCCTATCTTGCCCGTGGATGTCGTAAAAGACGACTATGGGATATAATATGCACATAACATCTTTGCAAGTGAAGGAAAAATCGAAATGAAAAGAGTTTCATGTACCAACATGGCTGACTAGCATGGTGTAGTAAGTCGAATTCCCTCCAACAATAAAGGAGGCCTGAGTCCAACAGTGGCACGTATTAGGGCTTCGATGATGATGACGATGATGAAAAGACGCTGACCATTCTTCTGTAGATCCTTTATCAGGTTGTTACAACTCCTATGAGCAAGTAAATGTGATAATATCATCGCTCCCAGTTTTAATCATGTTAATTACTAAGACGTCATGGAATGTCTAAAACTGAAAATCAAATTAAAAGTCTACTACTAGTCGTTTTTATTGAAGCGAGCTAAGCCGAATATCCAATCCTTTTCCATTTCCAGAATAATCCATTTCCTTTGTGGTTACTTTCTAAAGAAGCAATTCACCATAAAGTGGCTTTCTTTTCCTAGGCAATCAGCTAGATTCTGGCCTCATCTAGTTTCTCTGACCATACCTATGTTGTCCAACAATAACTCATCATGCAAGTTAAAATCTTCTGTAACCACCGTGAAGTGTTTTTGAACAAGGATAACGACTAAAGACTATACGAATTATTATTTGATTTATTCACAAATAAATCATCAAAATATTCATTAATCAAACCCTCAAGATATTAAAAGACTGTTACTATGTAAATGGTCGTTGTCCTTTGATTACTGATTTACATTAAGTCCAGAGATCATCTATTTTGTAATTAAAACATAATCCCCGAAATGATCACGGTTACAGCGGATTATGTAAATTCAAAATATCCAACAAAACTTACGTAGATTTTGCAAATAATTCCTTTAGAGTTTGATGGTGGAATGATTTTGTCTAGAAGATAATGTTTAATTATATTAATCATCCGGGTAATGTTCCAGGAACTCATTTATATTTGATGTCTTGCCAAGCTCCCTCCCCCTGCCCCCCTCGCCTGTCGCTCATTAGACTTTGAGTAGATCAGCAATGTTAATGAATTAATATTAATTGACGCCTCCTTTTATGAAATAAAATTTTAGACTTTATCTCGTTAAATGACTTTCATTATAACGACATAATATTAAAATATTAAGCTATTAAAGTTTAATAAACAAGTTATCACGGTTTCTTTCCTCATATATGTATAAGTGTCGTAAAGTGAATAATCAGATAGATTATATATATATATATATATAATCAATTCTGAATCTTGATAAAATTATTTGTGTTATATATATATATATATATACAGGGTGTATCAGGTTATGGAGCAACTGTTCGAGTATGTTGTAGTTTAACGGTCATAGATCGTAATTAGAATGTACATTACACAAAAAACAATATAACATAAAAGTTATAGTGATTTCAAAAAAATGTGTCTAAGAGTCTATGCCTTAAATGTTACGTATTATGTAGGCATGTACAGACAGAATACATTTAGGCATGTAAAGCTTCGACAGTATAAATTCATTCAGTAATACCTAGAATTGTGAAAACGTTTTAATGATATACTCAGTGCCATATAACTTGGCAAAAGACGACCTTTTTTTTTATTGCAAACGGCGGCAAACGAGCAAACAGTACACCTGATGGTAAGTGTTGCTGCCGCTCATGGACCTTTACAAGGCCGTTGCCTACCGCGAAGAAAGTGAAGGGAGTGTGAATGCGTGCATTGAGGCTCGGTGATACCAAGGGCACCACCAAAACCCTCCACATGCAAACACCCTCAGAAAGTTGGGCTTGCGGCTCTCTCGCTCACCGAACGAAGCGCAGTAACAAATCGCTACTACTCAGACGTCGATTTTCTGCGAGAGCGTGGTGCTGCCCCGGACGGACCGGCCCGCGGCTGTAGACAGATAACTGTCGACAGTGTGGACTCTTATACCTTCACCTACCTTCACCACGATATCTTAAAATGCAAAAAAATCTATCGCTTACCATACAAATCTATCGAAAAGTTGTATCGTAAAATTCTCTTGGTAGATGTCTACCAGGAAGCAACATTACAAACAGCACAACCCAAAATTTTACGAAATCTAGTAAAATTACCATAGAAAATATATGTTTTTAATATCCTATAATCATGTATATCATTGTTTTAAAATACCAGATTAACCTGTTACTGGTGACATTTTATTATTTTATAAATAATATCATTGATAACAATGCCAAATTACTTTCAAATGTCTGAATATCAAAAGTTTTTAAGTAACATTAAAATTAAAGTACCGAGAATATTTATATAAATTCAATATAATATAGAGCCTATAATTAAATACGTAATTAGCTTCGAAGAGTTATGTAACGCTCAAAAAATGCCAAGTTTTAAGTTATGACACATTTCTTTCAACTCATTTTACCGTCAGGTGTAATAAACCTAAAGGATCGCACAAGTAGATGCAAGATTTTAGGTTATGTGTATCAAACATAAAATCTTTTCTTAACTGATTTTAGCGTCAGGTGTACGAGATCAGTGGCGTCGTGTGGCCCAGTCGCCATTTTGATTGACATTCCGTGTGGAGCACGTAAAAGATATTGAAAAAAAAAATGATGGGCCTCGATGACAGTACATACCGAAAGATTGATGCATTCATAATTCATGTATCAGACAACAGTGATAGTAACAGTAGTGAAAGTGACAGTCCAGAACTATAGATTTTTGTAGTCATAAATAAATTATTTTAGTATATTATTTTACCTCACCTTACGTATTTAACAAAAAGTTAGCCTTAAGATAGGTTAGCTATCAGTTTCATGCTTGGGCAGTGGTAAGGTAGGTAACGTGTACGTATGCTTTATTATTGCACGTGTAGATGTTTAATAATTTCTTAATTAAAATTCTAAACAAATTACATGCAGACAAATGTTTGTAACCTCTGTACAGTTTAGACACCTTCACCACGATATTACAACGATAAGACGGTTTGTATGGAAAGCGATAGAATTAGCGATAAATTACTTGGATTTGATGATATCATGGTGAAGGTCACCAAATCACCTCTTTTGCCATGCTATTTGGAACACACTATAGTGTAGGTTTGTACCTACGAGTGACGAGCGGTCAACGGTCCAAGGCCGATCAGCTGTTTTAAAGCGAAGTTTGTTTTGTTTATGTGAATGTAATCATTGATTTATTCAATTTCTAATGAACATTTAACAAAGTATGAATATGTTGCGTATTAAGTATCATTGACTTTATATATATTATATTATTTATATATTTCAATCACATTTACACGAAAAAGCGATGACAAAATTGAAAATTTTACATGTCTTTAATTCCTTAACAAATCGATATTTTTCGTTCAAATTTTTTTCATGGGTTCCTACCACCATTGCCTAGCTCCCTTTTTAGTTGTTGCCCCATAACCTGATACATCCTGTATAACACAAATAATTTCATCAAGATCGATCCAGCCGTTTAGGAGGAGTTCAGTGACATACATATGTACACAAGAAATTTATATATAAATATATAACGAATTACAGCCCAAACGGATACAAATTATAACCCGAATTTTAAAAATGAACAAAAAATTGTCGTGATTTGGGACCAAACTTAAGTCCCTCGGCATAAGAGGTCCTTATTAAAATCACTCTGTAAACTATACAGTCAATTATAATTTTCATTATAGTGGAGGCTCGTAGTAAATGGTAGGTGATAAATTTTAGGGATAAGTAAAAACATTTTAAAAAGAAGACGTTAAAAGCCATTATTATAACTACTGAAAATTTAATGATCAGGATAACAAACTTTACGAGCTATTTCTGACTCAGATAAATACGTGTATATAACACAAGCGCGCTACCCCATTACTAATATCTCGCGAGATGAATGTCGGCTTACGAGTCGAACACTTTTCAGGGCTGTACTGACAAACCTTTGGGAACATCGTTTATATTCATTACAGGGCAGGTGAGCGTTTTTATTTTGTACGCTATTTCGAGTATTTTTATCGTTATTAGGAACTGTAACACCAACTTCGCCTGTGTATATTAACTATATATTTATTGATATCATCACAGCGTACCTTTATTTTAAGTTATTCTCTTATAATTTAAGATATTATACGCCCTTATGACTTTCAAAGATAATTATTTTGAACTTGTTATGACGATGAATATTGAGGGAATAATGTTTACTTAGTAACGCATTAAGTCTCACTGATACTGTTTTACCGATTTGCAACCATGGTAACATTTTATATCTTGCAGAGTTTTGCCCTATAGACCCTGCTTATAAAACCAATATATAATAACAGTATATAATAACAGTATATAATACCAATATATAATAATACATAATATATAATAACACATAAAATAAGTTTATTTCAAACCTAGCTTCTAAATAGAAATATAAGATTGGAGATAAAGATCGCTTTTAAACAAACAAAATCTTCAACTCTATTATCTTATATCTTTAAACGAGCAATTCTTGTATATATATATATATTTTTTTTTTTCAGGATCTCGGAAAAGGCTCTAACGATGTTGATGAAACTTGGCATACTAGAAGTTTCGAGGTCAATAAATCGATCTAGCTAGGTTTTATTTATAGAAAATGTTGTTTTGTTGGTGTTTTTAGCAAAACAATACAATGACATTAAATTTTAAAAGAATATGCATTCAAATTTCACCGTCAACGTCAAGAGCTATAATAGCTCAGTTGGGAAGTTGTCCAGTTTTCTTTTTGTTTTGTTTTGGCATTCAAACAGCGTGGGATCGAATCTCGGTGTTATTATTATTCTCTTTTTGTAATTTCTGATATTTTTTTCATTATTTTTTTTTATTTTCTATTAATATATATCTAAATAAGTTCGGCAAAAATACAACAAAAATATACAGAGCAAAGCTCGGTCAACTAGATATTAGCCACGTAAAAGAACAAGAAAACTATTTTAAGGTATTCCTAATAAACATTGGTTAAATCTCAATGGAATGTCATTTGGTAATTTAATTTGTATTGATAACTGATAATACGTAAGATTATGTCATTCTCTATGCATAACAAGTTTTCTGAGTGCACATAGAAGAGGTCTTATTTCCAGATCATATGCGTCCCACTGTTTAGCAAGGACCTCTACCAGATCATGGAAATTAAATTACTGTACTACGCTGGTTAGATAGATTGTTCTGATAGATTGAGCTTGATGAAATCCTATGACATCCTATCATTCTATTTCCCGTTATGATATTTCGGAACAAGTACTTAGTAGTGGAAATACCTTGTATCTGCTAAAAAAGCTTACAATAAACTTATTTGTGGATAATTTATTCGTCTTTAAATCAAACAGTGCAATACCTTGTCATTTACGAAGTATGCTGGCAAAGTATATTTAAACTTTGTAAAACGTATACAAAGTAAAACGTATACAAAGTAATTTCCGTATAAACAATGCAATGTTTTGCTATCAATTGCAGTCCCATTGGAGTAGCAAAAATCGGCCAAAGTAGAACCAAGAGATTAATCTGCTGATTCAGCATACTGCTTAAGCAGTAATTAATTCCAGACGGCCATGCAAATGCATGGCACCGACTGCAATCGTCAACCCGTATCCTAAGTTTGTGATTATAAGAAGAAAATCGATTTAGAGGAGAAGATTATCTGTAATATCGATGACATCGATGAGTTGACAGATAAGTGAAAGTAACTGGCGCTCACAATTAGCGCATACCATTGGGTTTAGTTTGAACACAGCCTAAAATGATGTAATACCAACCGATAATATGCGTATTTAAGTAATATGGCGTAATTATATAGTCATCATGTTTAACTAAGCGTAACTTTGAATTAATCTGCCTCGAACGCAATTGATGAGTGGAAATATTATTGCAGACGACGAAGTAGTTACACAGTGAAATTATACCTGAATTATTATATAGACATTATGTATTGGCATAAATTTAATGGCACGACGTGCAGATATTAGACTTTAGTTATTATTACCATGACTACGCATTAAGATGCTTTTAGTTTGTTGTGTTATTGTGTCGTGAACTTCAATATATATTTTTTGGTTGTATAAGCAATGATGAGTTTATTGGATTATATTGAAAATACTAAATCAATCAGACAGTGGCTGTAGATTGAATGACTGTTAAATATCTAATGGTTAATAATCAATATAAAAGTATGTTATATTGAAGGATTACCTCAAGGCAACATATTAGGACCACAAAGTTAAGGCAATATTGCTGTCAGCTTTTCTTCTCAGCACATGGAGGGTTACAATACAAAAATAATTATATTGATAATCTCTTTTCAATAATTTGAAACCAATCAATGTTTAGTATATAGAGAAATGTTATGTCTACGTACATTAGTGTTAAATTTCGTTTTATCATCAAATACTTTATTTGCAATAATAATTTTAGTAATGTCTAAAAATAAATTTTAACCTTTTCTAGATGTGGGTGTATATTATCATCTCATTGAGTTGTCGGTGTACGAAGGCGTATCCCTGCATTAAAAAAGGTACGCATTACTGTATGTAATTTACCTCACATGAATGTTGGAATATAATTACTCATCAAATATGTAAGAACAATTTCAATGTTGGTTTTCATACTTTGTTTATATGAAAAATGTTTTTGTGAAAAGAGTATACTATTAACTTTCATTTCGTGTATATTTAAGATCCATATTTTATACCAAAACTGTCGGTACTTTTAGGTTACCTATGCATTAGATTTTTAACAATTATATATATACAGTAAATATGCCTTACATACTAAATATAAACATGCAAAATATTATTACGGACAAGCAAGACATTGGCGCGTTTGAGTAGAATTTGACTTGATGTTCGTGCGAGCATTTCAAAAACGATTGTTATTTTGCCACAAATTGCTATTTATTCATTATAAGACAATGACAATAAAGATTTCAATTGCCGTTAACCAAATTCGTTCCACAGATAATCCGTTTCATTAATTCAAAATTGTTTGTAGTATGTTGCGTCATTTGTTAACATTCGTGGACACTGCTTTGCGCCTCTTAATTGCAGCATTATTTCTTTTAACATAAATTTTTCTTTTTTTTTGGGAGGTGGGTTTCGATCGGCGCACTCCTCGCCCGACTCCGTCCGGGGTGACAGTAGGGCATAAGCACGCACATCCATGACCCACCCGTGACACGTCGCCTTCGTCGTTGGGCCGACAACCGGGGCAGGATGACTTGTCGTCAGTGGTCGGCCCGACGGAATATCCTTTGAGGTGTACCCTCTCCTCGATCGACGTCACCCCCTCAGGGAGGACGTCGGTCTTTCCTCGCGCGGTCGACCTCACGGCGGGTGACGGGCTAACTCCCCGGTCCAGTCACCCGCGGCCTTGCCTCGCAGCATATACGCAGATACTCGCGCCTGCGCCGCCCCATTTGCCGTATATATATATAGAATTAACGTGATACGAAGCATGACATACTTGTCTCAAATTTATTTTTTAACACAGTACTTTAAGAGATCTCTAGAGGGCGCCATATTAGATTCAGTGACACATCATATAGTCTATAACCAGCGGGCAATCTAGACACTTCTAATGATACCTTATTTCTCTGGTTCTAATAAGTAGTGGAGGAGCTATGAGGGAACAGATGAACATACATACATAGGGTTATGATTTTGGCAGGCCATAGCTGTTGTCGCGTAAAAATAAACAATATTCATAGATTGTATCGTAAATTAATTATCGTCATTATTATTTATGATAATTTATTATAAAAAAGTAATAAATATTAAAATAAAATCAGTTAAGAAGCTCTGTATCGCATAACAAATTAAATTTCATAATTATTCTATTCCTTCTTACAAGCTTCCGCCAAAGAGCTTTGTTTCTCCAAATTAAAAATAATTTAACGATTTAATTATTAAAAGGTTGCCAGAGTACTCTAATAAATTACAATTTAATTTTGTTTGATACAAAAATAATTGCTTACTTAATTTTGGACTATGTATACTTTTTCGTAATAAACATGTTTATTATTTTTATAAAATTTTTATAACGGCTATACAATATATATTTGTAAACCTTGTATATAAAAGCTGTAAATGTTTGTATTTTTTATCAGTTATTTTTTTTAAGTGTAAACTTATTTTTGGCGCACTGCACATAGAATTTTTGTAGGCTGTGAGAGAGATTGATCCGTAACTCTCTGAGGTGAAAGGCTCGATCGAGTGAGCTCGGGGCAGCCGAACGTACCCGAGCGAGAAGGGTACAGTGAAATGCTCTTCATTGCTGTGTCGCTATATTCAATTTATATGTAATAATTGTTATTATTAATTATTATCAATTATTCAATAGTTTTTAATAGTTATTATTATTACATAATAATAATTTTTTGAACGATCATTTGGTTTCCATTATTTAATGAAGTTTTCACTTCTGCCATGCGGTCTTAAGCATGTACATAATTTTTTTTTTAAATTGTCTCTTTTTCTGTTAGGTGGCAACGCAGTCCTGCTATATTTCATGCTATTGTATATCGTTTTAAAATTTAACAAATTCTCATACTCGTACATTTATTCTAATATATATCCATGTCCGAGCAAGATACTTTCCTTCTTTAAATATAATTATCGTCTCAGCTCATACATGCCCACTGCTGGGCTCGAGCCTCCTCCACAATAGGAAGCAATTGACCTACTGTACAATGCTGGTCAGACGTTCTGGTATAGGATTTTATTTCGAATTTTCCTTCCCTTAGACGGATGTTATATGTACTGTACATCCCTTGGTCGTCTTTTACGACATCCACGGAAGATAGGACAAGATAGTAAGTAGTGAATTGCATTTTGAATACCTGCTCTTATCACAGTTACTCGAGATCGACGCAATATATACTCGTCTTCCATATAACTTCATCAGATATCAAAACATTCTCATTAGAAAAAAATTGTTTAAAACTTACATTAATTGATGTACCTATTATCTGGTGCTAATTGATAACACAAATGGGGTCTAAAAACCAACTCACACACACTCCCTTCCTAGCAAAGGTCCATGAGCGGCAGCAACACTTACCATCAGGTGTACTGTTTGCTCGTTTGACACCGTTTGCGATAAAAAAAAATACGGATGTATGGGGTTACAAGGTTAGCCAAAATAAAAAATGTATATATTAGAGGAAGCCTGTAAGTGCATCAATGGTAGAAAAGATTTAGGAGCGCGAGTTTGTCTGGGTGTGGACATGTGACAAGGAGTGATACATAAGACAAGAAGATTTATAACTATGATTATGGAGTAACATAATAATTGTGGTAGACCCAAAAAGAAACGGATGGATGAGGGGATATGCGAATGAAAACAGTGAGTGGAGGGACGACTGATAGGAGACTATGGAAGGTAAAGAACATGCTGTACCGACTGCAGTCCTTTGATACATCCGTCGCGCATGTCATAAATCGCATGCGGCTGCGATTAGCCGCATTGCGTGGCAATAACACTAAATTAAATTAATATAGGGTGCTCGACTTACGAAAATGTGGCACAAAGCGTCCCACGCTTTTTTCACAATAATATTAATATATTTTGTTCATTATTATTTTCTGCCTATATTGAAAACTAGCAACCCGCCCTCGCTTTGCTTCAGTTTCAGTCACTTTACCCGCGGCGTAGTTTCCGTTCCTGTGTGGGAATACTAGGATAAAATATAACCTATGTTACTCCCTAATATTATAGCTTTCCATTGGTGAAGGAATTTTTGAAATCAGTTCGGTGGTTTAAGCGTGAAAGCGTTACAAACAAACAAACAAACAAACATCCTTACTTTCGCATTTATAATATTAGTATGGATTATTTTACACTTTTTAGTTGAAAGCGTGTTTTTTAGTTTTTTAAACTATATTTATTTTCACTTTTTAGTGAATAGCCACCGGCATGTAATTAGTATGCGTATTAGATTTGTCGGTACATCGATGAATGTATACGGCTCAAGACACAATTATTACCATAGGAAAGTCTCTACGCGTTTGTGTCAAGCCGAGTGCCCGACTAGCTCTATCTCTCTTACTCTCATGCAAAGGATGCGGAAAGAAGTTGATGAATCCTGGCGAATCTAATTAGGACAATTGATTATTTTTTAAGCGGATTATTGTATCCGACCACTGAAGTCAAGTCACCTGCGGGTGGGTTACAGGCGTGCGCGCTTACGTCCCTCTGTCACCCCGGACCGAGCGGACGAGGAGTGCTCCGACGGTAACCCACCTCCAAAAAACCAATCCCAAAAAAAGAAGCGGATTATTGCATTGTCATCGGTCTTTGATAGGTGTGCAAAGTTTAAAGAAAATCTGATCGCTCAAAGTAGGGCAAAATCGAGCTCAAAGGTGGAACAAACATATTACAAACAAACATACAGGTGAAGCTAATAAAAGCGTATTAAAAATACTTGTCTCACGACTAGTATAAAATTTTCACTAGGAATTCTAACACCACATATGAAATCATAATATAATATGTTTAATTAAATGTGTAATAATAATAAATTATTGATAAAAATGTCACCTTCCACTGTCAATACGACAGCCATATTTATCTTGGGCTCGGTGTTAATCTGGCACTCGTAGACACCAGCATCTCTGGGCTGGACGTAGTCGATCTTAAGGTCCCAATCGTCTGAGGGCTCCGGATGTAATACACTGAATCTTGCGTCTCCAGTGTAAGTGAAGATGTGTGAGGTTAGGATGTGGAGGTCTCGTTTTCTCATCCATGATACCTATAACAGAATATTTTTGTGAAAAATTACATAATCTAACTTATACCGAGTATGTGGTGACCGGTTATGAATACAACGACATCATCATAGTCTATATACATTCCACTGTTGGCCTTAGGCCTCCTCCATTATGCGAGAGAAATTGATCTACTATACCACGCTGGTCAGACGTTTTGGTATAGACTTTCGAGTTTTCCGTTTCCTTCTCTTGCGTAGATATTATATGCATATCCCTTAGTCGCCTTTTACGACACCCGCTCCTATAATTATTATTCTTAGTGTATCGAATTATATGAATAGCATCCTAACCTCTAACCCTTCTCTAGACCCAATAAACGAAGAGTTATTTCATGACTATAGGTGACCGGCTTGTGGTGTCACATTTTTATGCTTAGTTTTCTATTTATATACATTTATCTTTTGTTTATATCTAGTTCATGTTTGGGGTGACCCCACGCCCCATACACTATGCGGTAGTAATCTAGCAAATAAAATATTTTTAATTATTCATTAATAATGCCGTATGGTGATGGAGTAAGAATACACTGCATCATCCCCTCTTTTACCTGTGGGTGTCATAAAAGTCGAGTTAGGCAGATAATATATAGATAACACACATGTGCTGTGTGGTAGCGGCTTCGAATACTACCAACCCTTGCTTTGCTCGTGGGTGTCGTAAAATACGACTAAGAGCCCTAGATTGACCCGGACCAACTCCATCTGGTACCATTTGGGTCAACGATTACGTTCCCAAGGAGGGTTGACGTCAGGCAGGCGGCCGGTCATAAAAGTCATTGCCGAAACTTTTTGCAATATGTCAAAACAGATGACATATTGCGTCGACCCCAAGTAATTGGGATAAGAGCAAGATGATGATGATGATGACACAAAAGGAGGTAAATTCGAAATAAAATCCTATATCAACCTGGACCAGCGTGGTAAAGTAGGTCGGTTTCTCTCCTACTGTAGTCCACAGGCTGGACTCTAGGAGTGAATATAAGCTGAGTTGATGATGATCAGTAATTAACGGATATTAAAACTACTTTACGGGTTTTATCGCGTTTGCATTTGATTTTGATTGCTCGACGTTTCGAACGTTTTATAGCGTTCATGGGCATACAGGCGTACTGACATGTCTCACATCCAATAAGTTATCGTTATTACAGAGATTTATAATTATCTACCGCTACATTAATTAGTTATTAAATATTGTAAATAAAACTACTTTTACGGATTATATCGCGTTTGTATTTGATTTATGATTGCCCGACGTCTCGAACGTTAAATATAATAATAGTTTATATTATTAAGAACGTTAATAATAGTTAAAGATAATTTTATAAATCAATCTTTTAGTAAGACAAAGTAAGCCGCATCTAAAATTAAAAATCAATATTAATTTAGCATCATGTCCCCTGAGTTTTCTTGCCGGATCTTTCTCAGTGTGGCCGCGTTCCGATCCGGTGGTAGTATATTAGTTTTGTTAGTTTTAAATCAACAAATTGTAACAATAATTGTTGCAAATTTAATAATTAATAATTACTAACCATAAACAATATAATTCTTTCATATATATTTTCATTTTCTTTTTACACTGGCAATAAATTTGTACTAAAATGTGGGTCACAATTTAATAAATTTATAACAAATTTTCTGTATCGGGTAGATAATTATAAATGTCTGTAATAACGATTACTTGTTGGACGTGAGACACCTTAGTCCGCCCGTGACCATGAATGCTGCAAAGTGTTCGAAACGTCGGGCAATCATAAATTAAATACAAACGCGATATAATCCGTAAAAGTAGTTTTATTTACAATGTGTAGTGCTCGCGTAAACATCAGATATCATTAGTTATTAAATATCCCACATTTTGGTACAAATTTATTGCCAGTACAAGAAGAAAATGATACTATACGAAAAAGAAATATATTTATGGTTAGTAATTATTAAACATTAATTTTGCAGTAATTATTATGTCAATTTATTAATTTAAACCTAACAAATCTACTACCACCGGATCGGAACGCGGCCATACTGAGAAAGATCCGGCAAAAAAAACTCAGAGAACATGATGCTAAACTATTATTATTTTTTTTGTTTTTGTTTTATAAAATAATCTTTAACTATTATTATTGTCAGTCAAAGCCTATACAATAAGTGCTCACGGTGTCTTGCAGTCTTGTGGTGGTCTTTATGGTTTTATTTTTGATTATGTTTGTAACAGGTGGGTCAAAATTTAATAACTAGTATCTGTAGCGGGTAGATAATTATAAATATCTGTAATAACGATTACTTGTTAGTTATGAGACATCTTAGTCCGCCCATGTCCATGAACGTGGTAAAATGTATGAAACGTCGGGCAATCAAATACGATATACAAATGCGATAAAATCCGTAAAGTAGTTTTATTTACAATGTGTAATACTCGCGTAAACATTATAAATCATTATGTAAACGGGCATTAATTTAAAAAGTCTTGTAGTGCTTATGTTGCCATTTTTTGCAAAATTAAAGATATCACTTGCTAATGTTTAGTCCTATATGTGAAATTAGAATTTCTAAACTCACAAGAATATTCAAACTAACTACTCTTACTTACTAACCTCTTCTTACCTGATGCTTATAATAATTTAATTAACAACATCAAACGTAACTACTAAACGTCGAGTACAAAATAAACCGACGTCTCCGGAGGTTAAAAACTAACCAACTTGGTAGTAAATTCCAAATTTTCATCAAACCTATCAAACAGTACCTGACGAATATCAATTAGAGAGCAATTCATATCGCTGTGCCTTTCGTATCTATTAAATGGGTCAGAACTCGTTTACATCAATATTCAATATTGCTCCCAAGGTTGGCCTGGTCCCTTTTTGATTAGTCTACCGTTATTGATTTGCGCTTGTTAATATTGATGAGATATGGCCCTTTTCTCGCTCATGTCTGCGGTAAATAGATACAGACCCTGAGAATTGTGTCTCGTACTATAAAAAGCTCGATAACATATTTATGAACTGAGAAAATTAAATGAATAAATTTAAATAATTATTCAAATTATTACGAAACGATCGTCTACGAATATTGGTTGTAATATTTAGAGACAATTAAATTAATATACTATAAAGCAGCATGGCTATTTATTAAAAATAAGTATGTTATTTAGAAATTTAAAATGTAGTTTACAATAAATGCGAAAGTAAGTTATTTGCTATAAATATTCAAAATAGGAGACAAATACTTATCCAAATAAACCGCTGCCAGGAGGTAACGTATCCAGAATGCTGGCAGCATTGTCATATTGGATGGCAATGCTTAACCTCTGTGCCAAGTAAAGCCCAGCATTCCGGTCTCGTGTCACTTCATTAAGGCACTTATTTAATTCTTTAAATATATTATAGGCCCCAGGCCCCCACGGTCCCAAAGTTTCCACCTCAAAAGGCTCAAATATGTATACACTGTCTAGAGTACACTATTTGCGCCTTTTGAGGTTCTCCGCTGATGCAGCCGCTGCTCCAGTCTTATTTTCAGTTCCGGGAAGATATGACGGCGCTAGGGTATCAACACAAGTTGCGTCCTATACCAAAGGTCGACACATCTTCCAGGGAATTAATGTCATACATCGGGTCTCTTACCATCAGCGCGAACTAGGCCGCAAGGTTCTAAAATAGCGGCGCAGTTCGCGCTGATAAAAGCCCGACGGAGGATATCATTAATACTGGCATGGCGGGGAATTATACCTGCACCCTTTAAGCAGGAGAGGCCGTGATGCCCGAGCTGGTCGACGACAAAACCACACTGACAACGGTGCGGTGCACAACAAGATGCACCCAAGCGTAGACAAGCTGCAATACGGAAAGTAAAAGTGGCCATTAATGTTCCACTACGTAGTGAAGGGAGAGCCTGTAACCATAGACCCGATTTCCACTCACCAACAGCTAAAAGACGGGCGCGATCCACAGAGCTCGAGCACGTATCGAAAAGTTGCTTCCGTACAAGCTCGTAGAGCGGCCTGTCCCACAGCCGCTGAGATGACGGGTCCGTGGGAAGATTTTTATTAAAATTGCAAGTCAACGACGTATCTCTGGCCTCATTAAAAGAAGGAATTTCTATGTTTTGTAAAGAGGGTCCTAGAATTTGGTAGATTAAATTTTGAGTGCTATAAATTGAAGACAGGAATGCGGGCAACGCCACACCAGAAATTGAGCGACTGCCCAAACCTCCAAAACGTACTGGAAGTGATGCCTGAAGCCACTCTCGTTCTTTTAAATTTATATTTAAAATTGTTCTTTATGCTTCCAAAGTTACGAACGAATCGTATACATGAATTTAGGCATAAAAAGGCAATGTCGAATTATAGTAAAGGCTATATGGGTATTGATTTTGAATAAACGATCTGAACATTCTAAGAAATTTCGAATCTTTTCTTCGAAAAAAGGATGGAAAGATTCGTCAAAAATAGGGGCACCCAATAAATGAAGGGACCGTTTGTCAGTGATTTTTATAATAGGAGCCAATGTATTGATTTTTTGTATTATTAGATCTTTTTGTAAATGATCTCATATAAAAGTTCACACTTTGAAAAATTTAGTTCAAGGCCAATCCGATGGAACTCATCTATTAATACAGCATTAAACACGACATTTACGTCACCACCCAAAGTTCCATCGTCCAAGTACCAAACGTTCAATTTAGATTGGAGCTGTTGGATGAGAGCATTGATGGCGAGACTGAAAATATCAGGACCAACAGGATCACCTTGTTGGCAACCAACAGCAGATGAAAAAAAAACTATACTATAAATAGCTGACCCAACAGACATTGTTCTATTCAAATATAAAAGAATAGTGAAACGAATTCTCCTTAAAATCGATAGCAGCACAACTTACTGGTTCCAATTATTAATCTAAACCATTCTCATATCCACTGGAATAGTCACAAAAATAATCAAATTCGGTCCAGCCATTTAGGAGTGCAATTACAACCACGTGAACAAAAGATTTATAAGAAAGATTTGCCTTTAAATTCACATAACATGAAAGAAATAAACAGTACTGTAAGTTCCTACTTACATAAGACGTCGTAATATTTCGGCTCATACGTTAACGCCTGTAGACCCAATA
The DNA here is from genome assembly GCA_032191425.1 of Lymantria dispar. Taxonomy (NCBI): domain Eukaryota; kingdom Metazoa; phylum Arthropoda; class Insecta; order Lepidoptera; family Erebidae; genus Lymantria; species Lymantria dispar. The sequence goes on from CM063452.1 coordinate 33,840,440, forward strand.
AGTAGTAAGCAGGTTTTCCCATTTTAAAATAAAACGATTCAGACTGAATTCTTTTTACACCCATCAATATTCCACTATTATTCAAGGACCTCCTTCACAATGAATGAAAAAATGGTATACTTTATAGGTGAGCCCTTTTATGCCAAATATATATGTGGAGCTCTAGCCACCCATCCACATATATATATATGGTGGATATTATTTTACTATACTCCGGCCGCTCTGAGTTTGCGTTCCTGACACATGTCATTTCGTCATAACTAGTGATGTACAATAAATAACATTCATTATATTTAATAACGTTATTTATTGCATTCATTATGCTTATTTATTAAATTCAATATAGATTTTGTTAAATTTATAGGAATTATTTCGCATGTTTTTTTAAAAGTGCCTTCATCTTTTTTTTATGCTATATGGTGAAGAAGTATTATGGCCGGCTCCATAACCTTTAATTTGAACCCAGATTAGCCCTATGGTATTGTACTGACAGTGGAATAGGGGAATTCGAAGAACGCAATAAGCGGTCTCCAGAGCCAACTCATCTAAAACATAACGAACATATGCCGGCTTATGGTCATTGACTAATTTCATCAACTCTGCTTTTAGTGTAGACATATTTTCGTCATTGCCACGTCTTTGCAGCCACCGATTCCTCTTTTTATTAGCTTTGGTAGGTGATTTATTTAATTGCACCGAATGATTAGGAGTGTTATCCATTAACATAACTAAAGGCTCTGGGAGGCCAGGTAGCAACACATCCTGGAACCACTCCTTGAATGCAGTCCATTCATTTCTTCGAGGTAGTCAGTAGTAGTTTTTGACTCAAAAACCAATAAACCCTTTTCCACAAAACCGTACTTCGCACAACCAGCGTGGCATATTATGAGTCGTGTTCCTTTACCCATTGGCACTTTCGACGATGACGCTTGAGTGTCATTTGTCCAAGAACGAGAAAGCGTGTGGTTGGGGTTTAGCCTTATCTCGTCGATGAAAGCTTAATAATAATACAATTCACCACCCCCCTTTACTGCCTGTGGGTGTCGTAATAGACGATTAAGGGATTATGATATGCGTACAATATCTAAGCAAGAGAAGGAAAATTCGAAATAAAACCCTATACCAATACGTCTAACTACCGTGGTGCAGTTGGTCAATTTCCCTCCCATTGTGGAGGAGGCTCGAGCTCAGTACTTGGATGTTTATGAACTGTGGTGAGTGATGATAAATGAATGTGATGCCTTATAGCATTAGCCTCACAGCTATCATTGTAAGTTCATTTCTGCATTTCCTTTTTTGGTGTTCGTAAAATATTTTCTCCAGTGACCGAGGAGCCGAACTTTTCTGTATTAATATTTGTTATTGTCCGTTCGCTTATTCTAAGTACCTGAGAGATGCGCTCTTGTCTTGTTATAATTATGGGGTCCGCCATTTTGTCTTTCAAGCTCAAGGTAATATTGAATCTTGATAATTAGTTCTAGTGTTTCACTTTTCAATATTTAACCGTGTTTCGGCATTATTATTTTGCACCGAAAGTGCAGAACAGTAATATACGATACACAAAAAAAGTCTAGATGAGCGCAGAGGCTGGCTTCTTACTCATATAATAAGGAGAATCAGTCAAATAAACAACAATAACAGTCACGAGAAAATACATATTGAGGAAAACTGGAGAACGTAATCTATGCGCGCGAGACGACAAGAAATGACTCTTTGTGACTGTCATAAAATGGCGGTCCCCACAACGCTATTACGGGTAGCCATTTTTCACTAGTAATATAAAGTAGTAAGTGATTTTATTTTCATTTTTTTTTATAGGTGTGATTGTTATCACGATATTTATTTTCTTAAGTTTTGATTGGGTGTACCTTTGTCGTGTTACTAACTTTATTAAATAGTAAAAACATTATATATTATAAAATAAAATTATAACGTTTTATTAATATTATACCGTCAGATTATATTAAGATTATAAAAATATGCGATTACAATTGTCTCGTTATTTTGTCCCATCGCTACAAAAAGAAACAAGACAAAACCTTGAAACAGGGCAGTTTGACATGTTTTGATTTTTAAAACTATTGTTTTTATATTTGTTAATTGAGTAATTGTTAATAATTTTAGCCGAAAATTAATACGTTTATTGTAAGATATTTAAAATTGTGCCGTAAATAGTACGGCAGTTCAAAGTTACATCGCCCATTCTGTCATGACCTGTCAGGAACGCAAACTCAGAGCGGCCGGAGTATAACTGACGTACAATCAGCCATTGTGCATTGGACGCTTCGTTTAGTCACACTCCAACTACCTCACTACGATTAGGACATCTAGTCAGCTGATCATGATTGCCTCAGCAACAGCTGAAACAGATACCATATTTTGCTACTAATTTTGGTTTCATTGCTTGAGGAAAATGTGAGATTTCAAAATAAAATTATCCGTACCATTGACTAAGTAGGTAAACAAGTGTCTACATGTGGCCATTATCGATATCGAGCAAAAAAGGACAAAAATCAAGTTTGTTGTATGGAAGCCCTCCTTAAATATTTATTTTATTTTATTTTTAGTATTTGTTGTTATAGCGGCAATAAAAATACATCATCTGTGAAAATTTCAACTGTCTAGCTATCACCGTTTTTGAGATACAGCCTGGTGACAGACGGACGGATGGACAGCGAAGTTTCAGTAATAGGGTCCCGTTTTTACCCTTTGGGTACGGAACCCTAAAAACAGTTGAATATTGCTACTACTCAGATTTGTGATTTCTTATAATATTGTAGTGTGGACGTGGTGAGTCACTATATTTATGAAAGCAAGCAAATAAATATCGTTATAAAAAATATCGAAATAGTAACGTTACTCTCCCATTGTTGCTATGCTGTTGCTGTTGCTCCTTTATTTATTTTATTACTCATTAGACATCTATGCAAGAGAAGGAAAACTCAAAACAAAACTCTATACCAACTTGTCTGACCAGCATGGTAAAGTAAGGTCAATTGCCTTCCTATTGTGGAGGAGGCGCGAACCCAGCAGTGGTACGTATAGGAGTCGAAAGGAATATTTTTTTTTATCGTAAAATCCATGGAAAGGCAGTTAGCTGATTATAAAACTATTGCCTAAAACTTGTAAAATATGCACAACAGTTGCGGAGTACCATGCAGCATATTGTGTTAACCCCAAGTAATTGAGATAAGAAATATATAACTATAATATAATAATGAATATCAGAGGTTTTATATTTCCGTAATTATTGTTTAATATAAATCTCATGTTTTTAATTTTGATTTAGGATTTCTTTATTTTTTTTTTAAGCGGAAACTGATTTTTTAAGCTTTCTAAGGAGGAAATTAATATCAATTAGGAAAAAACCTTTTGGTAAGTTAACGGTTATTAAATTTTGACGATTAATTTTATAATATTACAGAGAGTAAATTATCTACGCAGGCGGCTGAAGATATTTTCCTGGCGACTCAGGCTACAAATGCGTGAATACGAGATCGTCCACCTCTACCGCAAAGCCTCAGGCGGTATTATTTTTTCGCAAGTTGCCACCGTCACAAAGAGATGCCTCGGCCTTTGATTAAAATTACACCGACAATAAACGTTTGAATTATATTTTTAATTCAAGGGCCCTCTACACTGAGAAATTAGAAAATAAATTTCCGTACTTTTGTTGGGTTTTTGTTTTTCTACGTAATTAGAGTAAGCCGGGTCGAGATCGCTTAAGCTTGGCCTGTAATTAAGCAAGATGGAACGTACTAAAACTGTTTACAGCCTTAAAAATAATAAAATTAAGTAACGTCTGAGCGGTCGGAGGAATTTTTTTCAATTCCTGTGAAGCGAAGAAATTTGATGAATTATACTCGACGCTTGAATGGGTCGCCGAGAATGAGTTTTTTTTATCTTCCTAGTATGGAGGATATTTGTTTATTTTATTATCCACATCAAGTGAAACGAGGATTTATGCGGTTTAACTTAAGTGTACTTGGAGAAACGCTGAATGCTTAGATTTTTTTTATAACTGTAATTTTTTCTCTTTTAAACATTTATTTATTCGAGAATCACGCAATTATTACATTGATTAAGAAAGGGACTTGTTTATAACAGAAACTACTTTGCTTTAACTGATATTCATACATTACTCGATAAAACCTGAAGTAATATTAAAAACTAGCAACGCGCCCTCGCTTCGTTTCGGTTTCAGTTGCCTTGCCCGCGTAGTTCACGTTCCCGTGAGAATACCGGGATAAAATATAGCCTATGTTACTTCCTGATATTATAGCTTTCCATTAGTGAAAGAATTTTTGAAATCGACACAGTACTTTTTGAGTTTATTCATTACAAACATACACACACAAAAATACAAATTTTTCCTATTTATAAAATTGTTGTAGATAACCACAGCTTACATAGGTAAGTCATAACTATTTCTCAAAGACAAGCTATATGCACTGAAACGTGGTCCTTAAATAGGTATTAGTCTCATAAAAAAGGCTCAAAATCGCTCAACGTGCTATGGAGAGGGCTATGTTCGGTATTTCTATATGTGATAAAATCCGAAAAACGGTAATCCGTTGGAAAACGGCTGTAACTAACATAGCCCGCAAAATTAGGCACGTTGATATGGCAATGGAGAAGAAAAGTACTCGAGTAGTGACTACGAAACGGACGATACCGCATGGAACGTCCTCTATTAGGTGGACTGACGACATCTTGAAAGTCGAAAAATCAAGAATCGTTGTATGCAAGTGACATAGGAGCGTTCCGAGTGGTATTCTCATGAGGAAGTCCATATGCAACAGTGTTCGTTTACAGGTTGATGGATGAATGGAAGCATTATGCATGTCCGAATTCCACGTTTCTGACGTCATCGTCACTCTTGCTTTATACCAATGATTTATCATCATCATTATTTCTGCTCATATACATCCCATTGTTGGGCTCGAGCCTCCTCCACAATAGGAGGGAAATTGATCTTAATATATCACGTTGGTCAGGCAGGTTGGTATTGGGTTTTATTTCGAGTTTTCCTTCTCTTGCATAGGTGTTATATGTCTAGTATATCCCTTAGTCGTCTTGTACGACATCCACGGGCAAGATAAGGAGTGGTGATGTGTATTCTTACTTCGTAACCACACGGAAAATAACCAATTACTTATTGTCGAAACAAATTCTTCGACACAACTTCACCAGATGTCATCAATACATTCCCTCGCTTTCCATGTCATGCTTCATCCAATCCATTTATCTATTCTGTGGTCACTTACCCCTCAAAGCCATATTCATACTTAAAACTTTCTTCACAACATTACTTTTATCCCGTTCAATGATTCTAAGATATTGAGATATTCCTTTCATTTACATTTATAACATTCTCATAAATTTCTATTAAGGTCATAAAAAAATCTGTTTGTTATTTTAATATCGCGTTTAAGTATATATCTATTTATCCTGTCTGAATAGAAAGCAATTGAATAACTTTAGATATTGCCGTAGCAAACTAACATCGACCTTATTTCATTGCGACAAGGGTTTGAAATACAATTCTGTTGTTGAATGAGAAAAACGGTGATATACCAACAAGGAGTGACCCAAATAGTGGGTATTTGCGCTATAAAAGCTATTTTAACGAGTCCGATCATTACGACAAGAGTACCCGGTCCGGGCCCGAGATCGTTATGCCATTGATTTTCATTCATTTTGGGCATGAAGTCCTGCAGCGTGGCGACCCTGAAGTTACCAAATGTCAATGATTATCATAAAACTTCATATTATTACCACTTAGAAGAAGTAGAGAATTCTTAAAATAACATTTAAATAATACAAAATACGCTAATAATATTATTTTTATTCAATTATTTTTGATATTTAATTATCGTCTTTATTACCCAAAATTTTTTTCTTTTTTTTTACGGTCGGTGTACTCCTCGCTCCATTCCATCCGGGGCGACAGAGGGGCGTAAGCACGCACACCCGTAACCCACCCGTGGCACGTTGCCTTCGTCGTTGGACCGACCACCGCAGCAGGGTGACTTGTCGTCAGTGGTGGGTCCGACGGAATACCCCTTGAGGAGTATCCTCTCCTCAACCGACGTCCCACCCTCGGGGAGCGACTGGGCGTTGAGAGGAAGCCTCCCACCCGGGCTGGGTGTAATTTGCTACGCCGACGATACACTCGTCACAGCCCGGGGTGGGACGCTAGAGGAGGCGGCACGCCTGGCAACTCTCGGCACCGAGGAGATTGTTAGGCGGATCGAAGCGCTGGGGTTGAGGGTAGCCCTGGAAAAGACGGAGGCCCTTCTGTTCCATGGCCTCCGTACCGCCGGGCCTCCCGCCGGCGCTTCGATCACCGTGAAGTCGGTCACCATCAGCATCCAGGCCCACATGAAGTACTTGGGCCTGGTGCTCGACGGGCATTTTTGGTTCCGGGAGCATCTCCATCGACTTGTTCCCCGGCTTGTCGGCGCGGCGTCCGCCCTTTCGCGGCTGATGCCGAATGTGGGTGGACCCAGTGCTACGTGCCGACAGCTGTACGTGGGGGTGATCCGGTCGATGGCCCTGTACGGCGCACCGGTGTGGGCGGGGTCCCTGACCGTCCGTCTTAGGGCCCTCCTGTGGCGACCACAGAGGGTCATGGCGATCAGGGCCGTACGCGGTTACCGCACGGTGGCGACGGAGGCAGCGTGCCTCCTGGCCGGAACTCCCCCGTGGGACCTGGAGGCGGAGATGCTCGCCGACATTTATCGGCGGGTGTCGGAGAAGCGCGCCCGCGGCGGCATGGTCTCCATCACAGAGATCACCGCCTGGCGGGTCGACGCCCGCCGAGAAGTCATTGCCCGTTGGGCAGTCCGGCTGGAGAGTCCTCGGTATGGTGTTAGGACCGTCGAGGCCCTCCGGCCGGTGCTGATGGAGTGGTTGGAGCGGACGCACGGGGTGCTTTCCTTCCGACTGGTGCAGGTGCTGACGGGGCACGGTTGCTTCGGGAAGTACCTGCACAAGATTGTCAGGAGGGAGAGCACACCGTCCTGCCACCACTGCAGTTGCGACGAGGACACGGCGCAGCACACGCTCGAGGAGTGTGCTGCATGGGAGGAGGATCGCCGTGAACTCGTCGCAATTATCGGTGCCGACCTGGTGCTGCCGACCATCGCCAGGGAGATGCTCGTCAGCGTCAGGAACTGGGACGCGGTCGCCGCCTTCTGTGAGGCCGTTATCTCACGGAAGGAGGCGGCGGATCGTGTGCGAGTAGAGCTTCTATTCGGCGACACGTTCCGCCGCCGGCGACTCGGGCGGCGCAGGCGCGAGTATCTGCGCCTAATGCCGCCCTAGCCGAGGCCGCGGGTGATCGGACCGGGGAATTGTCCATCACCCGCAGAGAGGCTAACCGCGCGACGGCGACCGACGTCCCAGGTCGAGAGGTGAGGTTACCCGAAAGGGTATTCCGTCGGGCCGACCACTGACGACAAGTGACATCTGCTCCGGTGGTCGGCCCAACAACGAGGTGACGTGGGTACGGGTGGGTTATGGGCCCACGCGCCGTCCTTTCATCGCCCCGGATGGACAGGACCGCGCGTGCGCTTACCATAGCCCACCCAAAAAAAAAAAAAAAAAAAAAAAAAAAAAAAAAAAAAAAAAAACCCTCGGGGAGGACGTCGGTCTTTCCTCACGCGGTCGTCCTCTCGGCGGGTGACGGACTAACTCTCCGGTCTAGTCACCCGCGGCCTCGGCTAGGGCGGCATCAGGCGCAGATACTCGCGCCTGCGCCGAAATCGAAAAAAAAATCCCTGGATGGAAATGGATAATTGTATTCTAAGCCGTCGCCACATTGAGAATTTTGATGTTTTGGTATCTCATGGGTATGTCATAAAAATAATTTTTAACAAAAAAGAAACCGACTTTAAACAGGAAACTAAAAGGCAAAAAAATACTTAATGAGAAAACTTACAAACGCACTAGTCGCCCCTACGATTTTTGAAAGTTCCCCTCCATTTTTCTGGTCTGCCATCATCAAACCCTGATTTTCTTATTATAGGACCACCTTAGAAATATTTTCTTTCCAACAAAAAAAGAATCATCAAAATCCGTTCATAAACGACGAAGTTATCCGCGAACAAACATAAAAAAACATATATATATATATTTTTTTTGTGGGTGGGCTGCGGTCGGCGCGCCTCCGCACCACTCCGTCCGGGGCGACAGAGGGGCTTAAGCACGCAACTCCCGCAACCCATCCGAAAACCACCTCGCCTTCGTCATTGGGCCGACCACCGGAGCAGGTTTACTTGTCGTCAGTGGTCGGCCCGACGGAATACCCCCTACGTGGGGTACCCTCCCATCGACCGACGTTCCCCCCTCGGGGAGGACGTCGGTCTTTCCTCACGCGGACGGCCTCTCGGCGTGTGACGGACTAATCCCCGGTCACGTCACCCGCGGCCTCGGCTAGGGCGGCATGAGGCGCAGGTAGTTGCGCCTGCGCCGCCCCAGTCGCTGGCGGCGGATCTCCTCATCGAGGCTGCGCTCCACGCGCAGACGATCCGCCGCCTCCTTCTGCGAGATCACTGTCTCGCAGAAGGCTGCGACCGCGTCCCAATTCCCGACGCTGTCGACCATCGCCCTAGCGATGGCCGGCAGCATCAGGTCGGCACCGATGAAAAAAAAAAAAAAAAAAAAAACATATATACGGTCGAATTGAGAAATCTCCTCCTATTTTGAAGTCGATTAAAAAAGAAATCGTTTAATTTCTTTTACTCTCCCAACATTTTAAAAATTGTTTAATATTTATAGTTACGGGCGGACTAGGGTATTTGACGTTCAACGTATCATGATTATTACAAAGCTTTTTATCTATCCCTTTTCTTTTTGGGGGTTACGGTTGGCGCACTCCTCGCCCGACTCCGTCCGGGGCGACAGAGGGGCGTAAGCACGCACACCCATAACCCACCCGTATAGCACGTCACCTTCGTTGTTAGGTCGACCACCGGTGCAGAGTTCCTTGGCTTCAGTGGTCGACCCGGCGAAATATCCCTCTCCCGTCGACGTCCCCTACCGGGACGCCGATCGCTATCGCGAGGCTAACCTCTCTGCGGGTGCCCGAACTAAATCCCCGGTCTGGTTACCTTTATCTATCCCTTGAAGTATTGCTGACATTTTCTTATTGTGGACGCATTTCAGTCCGTTAATAACATTTTATATATGCGTTTACTAACATCAACTACATTTCATGTTATAATTATAGCAATATCAGGTTGACCGAGCTTCGCTCGGAGTATTTTGGTAGCATTTATTCAGATATATATTAATAAAAAATAAAAAAATAAATAATGAAAATTATACAAAAATTACAAAAAGAGAATAATAATAACACCGAGATTCGATCCGACGCCGTTTGTCGCCGATGTCAAAAATAAAATGAAACCCGACTACTTCGCCACTGAGCTATCGTAACTCATGACATTGACGGCAAAATTTGGATTCATATTCTTTTAAAATTTAATGTCATTATATTGTCTGCCAGAAACACTGACAAAACAACATTTTCTATACATAAAACCTAGCTAGATCGATTTTTTGGGCCCGAATCCTCTAGTATGCCAAGTTGCAACAAAATCGTTGGAGCCGTTTCCGAGATCCTGAAAATATATATATTTACAAGAATTGCTCGTTTAAAGATATAATATATATATATATATATACAAGAATTGCTCGTTTAAAGATATAAAGATATTCATTAGCAAGATACGCGTAGTAAATTGCATTTTTACTCATTATTACAGGGAAAATATATGACAACAGGACAGGACTTTACAATTATCATCATTCATGCAGATATATATACAGATATTTTAACTGAACTGAACCAACTAGATTAGTTTTTCGGCATGTTTTTTTTAAATAAAACTAGTTTGACGGATTTTTTCTCGCATGTGTATTTGATTTTGCTGTGTGGTAGCGGCTTCGAATACTACCAACCCTTGCTTTGCTCGTGGGTGTCGTAAAAGACGACTAAGAGCCCTAGATTGACCCGGACCAACTCCATCTGGTACCATTTGTGTCAACGATTACATTCCCAAGGAGTGTTGACGTCAGGCAGGCGGCCGGTCATAAAAGTCATTGCCGAAACTTTTTGCAATATGTCAAAACAGATGACATATTGCGTCGACCCCAAGTAATTGGGATAAGAGCAAGATGATGATGATGATGTACATTTGATTTTTGGTTGTCCGACGTTTCGAATACTTCTCAGCGTTCAGTAGACTACAGTCCGCCCGTGATCATGACCATATTTTATTTATAACTAGCTGATCCAAAGGACGATGTTCTGTTCAAGTAAAATAAAAGAAATTCTCCTTGAAATCGACAGCAGCGCCACCTACTGGGTCCAATTATGAATCTAAATCATTCTAGAATCCCCTTGAACACACACAAAAAATTTCATCAACATCGGTCTAGCCGTTTAGGAGGAGCTCAGTGACATACACACATACACAACAAATATATATATATATATATATAAAGAAGATGTGTACTCGCATAAACTTCAAGAATTATTATATTTTTTTAAATTTAATTTAGTGTATTTATTTTAAGTAGTAAAACTGAATGTCACTCGACTTAAAGTTGGAACCTGAGTCCTCGCTGTAGCTGTGACATACATGTCAACAGGAAAAGCTTTGTATAGTTAATTTATAAATTGAAGTTGTACTTGGGGAGCATATTTGAATTGGAAAACCTACCACTTATTACGAAACTGCCAATCTTAACTGTCACGACTGATTAGGGTCGACAATACTCCTGTTACGTTTGGCAAGAAAACGGAAAGGGCAGGAGACAGTGGCAAATATTTGACCCAAATATTTTGAATATTCACCTGTAAATATATTTACGCGTATTTTTTTGTAAAATCCTTACTAATATTATAAATGCGAAAGTAAATTTGATTGTTTGTTTGTTACGCTTTCACGCTTAAACCATCGAACCGATTTCAAAAATTCGTTCACTAATGGAAAGCTATAATATCATGGAATAACATAGGCTATATTTTATTCCGGTATTCCCACGGGAACGGGCACTACGCGGGTAAGGCGACTGAAACCGAAGGATGCTAGTACTTTATATAGTAGTTAACAATGTATTGCACAGATGGCATAGTAGTTTAAATAACGACTTAAAGTACCAGTGATAGCGGTTCAATTTTCATACAGGTCAACACTTTGTGCGCACCACAAATTATTGTTCTGAGTATGAGTGTAATTTGTGTCCGTTAAATATTTGTAAAGTCCTCTGAAATTTAAGGACTATCTTCTTAGTATGGGTTATTGTGTGTTATTAAGAAAAAAAGAAATGTGACTTCCTACAGATGTCTGTAAGAGTTAGAGTAAACCTCATTTATATAAATTTATTTATTTATTTATTTTGTACATATATATTTTGTACATATGTATATTATAGCTAGTAATATGTAATTGTTAATATCTCTGTTAGCTAATTACAAGTCTTCACTCACAGGAATTATATAATTGATTGAGAGCATTCTGACTATATGTAATACTAGCAACCCGCCTTCGCTTCGCTTCGGTTTCAGTCGCCTTCCCCGCGTACTTTTTGTTCCCATGGACATATTGGGATAAAATATAGCCTATGTTATTCCCTGAAGCTATAGCTTTCTATTAGTGAAAGAATTTTAGAAATCGGTTCAGCGGTTTAAGCGTGAAAGCGTAACAAACAAACAAACAAACTTACTTTCGCATTTATAATATTAGTAAGGATGTTACCCTGAAGTTATAGCTTTCTATTAGTGAAACAATTTTTGAAAGCGGTGCAGTGGTTTAAGCGTGAAAGCGTAACAAACAAACAAACAAACCTACTTGCGCATTTATAATATTAGTAAGGATAATTACTTACAATGCATTCATTTTAGAATGCATTTAATTATGTTAGACTAATTAAAAAAAACTTTGCTTAAAATCCTAGGTTCTACATTTATATTTGTCATAAATTGGTCAAAATCATTCTGTTTACTTAAATTATTAAAGACTGCTTGCGCGGATATTTCGAATTTATAATATTATGATAATTATCAAGTAAGTCGGCAAATTCATATAGGATACTTTTTAATCAACAAAGCACGCGGGTGAAGACGCGGGTGGAAGCTAGTGAATATGTCAAAGTTTATTTCTTTATTTATACGCTCTTATCTCAAAACTCATAACTTACATTATAAAGAACGTTTTTAAATTAAATAGTAATTGCATACACGTCGAAAATTTCCCTTTACTAATATTCTAATGAGGAAAGATTTTTTGTTTGTATGCTTGTAATGGCTCGGAAACTACTATAACGATGATTTCTAATGTTAACGCGAGTATTACATATTTTAAATAAAACTAATTTACGGCTTTTATCGCGTTTATATTTGATTTTTGATTGCCCGACGTTTCGAACACTTTGCAGCGTTCATGGTCACGGACGGACTAAGATATCTCACGTCCACGAAACGTCGGGTAATCAAAAATCAAATACAAACGCGATAAAATCCGTAAAGTAGTTTTACTATAACGATTTTAGCAATTCTTCACCAATAGAAAGCTAAATTATCAGGACGTAACATAGGCTATAATTTATTTCCACTGCTCCGTTGGTCGGCCCAACGACGAGTGCGACTTGGGTACCGACTTGGGTGGTAATGGACCGCGTGTGCGCTTACCATAGCCACGGTAATATAATCTACCAGTAATCCAACTTCATACAAACGGACGAAACGCGAGCTATACCTACGCGCCTCGATCTCGGCATGCGCTCGGCATGTAGACAGTCGCGACTGTGCTGCAGTGACGAACGAACGGTGTGTTGTTTTTTTAACAATTACTGCGCGAATTTTTCACTAAAATACATAATTATACACATATTTAATATGACAAGTAGGGTATATTGTGCTGTTTTTGGTTGCATGAATTCGTCAATAACGAATCCAGAGATAACTTTTTTTAGATTACCTGGAAACTCTGAAAGGTAAGATTATAAAATAATTTTACTTACTAGTAGGTAGGTACATAATGTGTGTCGTTTTAATTTCCTTTAATCTCCCGAAAAAAAGTTGTCTGGATTAATAAATAAAGTGAATAAAGTGATTGACACGAGTGTAATAGGTAGTTCATAGGCGGTTCATGAATCATGTTACGGTACGCTTGTGTTAAAACTCATAATTTGTTTTGTTTTGTTAGTTTATATAATTCAAAGTAAAGACGTGGTATTTTATTATTAATAATATATGTTTATTGTACTATGTGTATGAATAGTACTAGAAAAAAATGATTTGACCATCTGTCTGTCACTAGATAATTTAAATTTATAGACCGATTTGTTATTTAAACATAAACATGTTTTTTTTAATTAAAACTACCAATCAAAAATTAACACGCATTCTTATTGAACACTTCCTATTCAATTCACAAAGTATTTTATTTGTTTATATAAGAAAAGTATATACAAAACTAAATGGAAACACAAAGTAGGCAAATGTAATTAAAATGCTGGAGGCGGGCAGCCCTATCACATGTTTACGTTTAGGGATTTAATTCAAGGTTACGGCCGAGATACATTACTGGATAAATGACTATACTGTGCCATAGCCCACCGATAAAAAAAGGCTATAATTTATTTAAATAATATTAGAGATCCTTAAGTAAACTGCAATATTGTAACTCAAGATACGAAAACGAATTTTTGTATAGTCGTGCGCTTCAGAAGCTATTGAGGGTAGAACAAATTAATGTATTTCGGGTTTATAGCGCTTATTCATTATCATCTCAGCCACTGTTCAGCTCAGGACTTCCTCCACAATAGAAGATAAGTTGACCTAATATACCGAGCTGGTCAGACGTGTTGGTATAGGGTTTTATGTCGAGTTTGCTTCCCTTTGATAGATATCATCTGATTATCGTACCCCTTAATTTTTACGACACCCACGGATAGCTGGTTATTAACATCTACAAAAAAAAATGACAAGGAATATTTAACTATAATAGTCATCTTATATCTTTAAACGAGCAATTCTTCTATGTACATTTTCAGGATCTCGGAAACGGCTCCAACTATTTTGATGAAATTTGACATACTAGACGTTTCGGGGCCATAAAATCGATCTAGTTAGGTTTTATTTATAGAAAATGTTGTTTTGTCGGTGTTTTTAGCTAAACAATACAATGGCATAAAATGTTATTGACATAGGAATTCGAATTTCGTCGTCGTTGTCAAGTGTGACAATAGCTCAGTTGGGAAGTTGTCCAGTTTTCTTTTTGTTTTGTTTTAGCATTCAAACAGCGTTCATTATAATAGTTCCTATAATAGTCACTATAATTGTTACTAAAAATATTCAGTATAATAGGCAGTATAATAGTCACTATAATAGTCACTATAACAGTCCCTATAATAGTCACTATAACAGTCCCTATAATAGTCACCCCGGGTTGAGAGTCTTCCGCTCGCCCATTGACCGCGTCAAGCTGTCAAGGTCATCTGCGACCAACAGCTACACACACAACAAAAAAAAAACCCTATAATAGTCACTATAATTGTTCCTATAATAGTTACTATAATCGTCACTATAATAGTCACTATAGCCGCTATTATTATCTTAAACCCAAGATATAATCGGCGGGTGTCGGGGGTGCGCGAGGAGGGCGGTGTTGTTTCCTTGAGGGAGCTCACCGCCTGGCGCTTCGACGCCCGCCGAGACGTCATTGCCTGTTGGTCAGTCCGGTTGGAGAGGCCTCGGTTCGGGATGCAAATCGTGGAGGCCTTCCGGCCGGTGCTGATGCAGTGGTTGGAAAGGCGGCACGGGGTGCTCTCCTTCCGACTAGTGCAGATGTTGACAGGGCATGGGAGCTTCGCCAAATACCTGCACAAGGTCGTAAGGAGGGAGAGTACACCGTCCTGCCACCACTGCGATTGCGACGAGGACACGGCGCAGCATACGCTGGAGGCCTGCGCCGCTTGGGCCACACAGCGCCGTGAACTCGTCGCAATCATCGGTAACGACCTGACGCTGCCTGACAGCGTCAGGAATTGGGACGCGGTCGCAGCCTTCTGCGAGATAGTGATCTCGCAGAAGGAGGCGGCGGATCGTCTGCGCGAGGAGCGCAGCCTCGAGGAGGAGATCCGCCGCCGGCGAATGGGGCGGCACAGGCGCAACTACCTGCGCCTCATGCCGACCTAGCCGAGGCCGCGGGTGACGTGACCGGTGATTAGTCCGTCACCCGCCGAAAGGCCGACCGCGTGAGGAAAGACTGACGTCCTCCCCGAGGGGGGGACGTCGGTCGATGGGAGGGTACCCCACGTAGGGGGTATTCCGTCGGGCCGACCACTGACGACTAATAAACCTGCTCCGGTGTTCGGCCCAACGGCGAAGGCGAGGTGGTTTTCGGGTGGGTTGCGGGAGTTGCGTGCTTAAGCCTCTCTGTCGCCCCGGACGGAGTGGTGCGGAGGCGCGCCGACCGAAAACCCAAGATATAAAATATAAATACCAAAAGTCGAGATAAAACGAGTTTTTATAGGTGTACGCTTAAAAACTATTGAGGTCAGAAAAAAATTATTTACTATTAACTATTATAGGTAAATCTCAATAGCAGACTTTATGTTCCAAAATGTAATTAAGTCGCTTGTAGAAACAAATGTTGAATCCATCTGTATCATAGTTGAAGGCGACGGCAGGGGTGTGGAGTGTTTTACTGGTGTGCAGCGGTGAAAAGTTACGTAATGTCTTCATGGCGCCAAAAAATACTGATGTGTTGAGATAACTGGTTTATTTATGTATAAATGAACTATATTATTCACAATATGAATAATTATTAACTATTACGACAATAACAATAAAACTTAGAATAATAACGAATAGAAAGATAGTTTCGGTACTTCGAGCGATCAAAACATGAAGCCGAAAATACTACAAGCGCGCAGGCGATGGTGATTGGTGATTACACACGTACACACGCTCACCATTATACAAATAATGAAATCAAATTTTGTTTTTATTAACATAAATCGTCGAAATACTTCTAAAAGCAATGTTAATACACATTTTATGTTTTTCAAATGTGTTGTGACACCATTTGAATGCACAAACCGACATAATTACTTGTTTATTTTTTAAGGGTTGTATACGTACGTGCAGTACAGTGACCTTGTACATTACGGAACGGTGCCGGCGTAAGCTCCATTAGGCTTCAATTTAGATGCTTCATTTTTTATGCGTGGACTTACGTGCTTCTATACGTTATTATTCTAAGAATAGAAAATAGAATACAATTTAGCTTAAGGCTGGTATCTATACCTATTTGTGCCATAGATTTCGAGAGAGTAAAGAAAAGGGCGCACTAGTCCCGGTGGCGCGAGCGCGCGAACACCTCTCCCCGCGCGCCTCGGTCACCCCGCGCGCACTTGAATAATAACAATTGAATGCCTACTATTTACTATTTTTGAATAAGTAAATATTTTTATTTTGAATATTTCGCGTCGCTTACAGTAGTATTATTATCCAAATAAATAATTTTATAATCGTATTTACGTAATTCGAATTTGAAATTGCATTTAGAAATCAGATTATAAAAATGTTATAAGTAATGAATCCCATACAAAGAAATATGCAAAACTTTCGACAATGTTCTTTGCTGCGACGCTCCCTACACTAGGAAATTTTGTTATATAATATAATAACTGAATTATTATATTTTACTTAAGCATAATCCGCTGAATAAAATTTCGTAAGTATTTGGATAAATATTCATCTCAGGTAAGTTACTGTTTACGCGGGCAGAAGCTAGTAAGTTATAAATCATAATTTTATATCAAATGAAATTTCTTTCCCAGCGATTATCGGTTCTTCAAGCTCATTGCTATTTTAGCGTGCTAATCCCCTTGCACTATATTGGTTACACCCATTCTTCTGCGTATTTCTATATTGTGGATCCTATTTTGTAGAGAAATCACGAGCATACCTCACTAAGCAAATTTAAGATTATTTATAGTCTACATTTAGGAATTACACTTCTGTGCCATAAATTATCACTGTTTTCGCATGGTGATACCGACACTGTTTTCGATTGCCCTCCTATTGTGATGAAGGCTCGAGGCCAGGAATGGGATTAATATGTGCAGAGATGAAGGTAACACACACTGGTCATAAATCTGTACTTTCAGACAACACACCTCATATTTATTATCAATAAATAACAGAGGCAACACAACAAACTTATAATAACAGCAAAATAGCATCATAAACCTTCAGCCTTCTTCAAGAAAATGACACGGAGATAATCCCCGAAGCACAGTATATTATAATGCACCAGGGCACACGTCAGATGGCTATTTATTTTCTCGAATGTGAACGGTGGTAACACCATTAATATGGCGGTCAGTGGAGCGAGGTTAAGGGGACCGCCGATGAGTACGTCGACAATGACAAATGATTTGAAACAGGAACGGGTTTGGTTCTTGAAACGCAAAAGGTTGTGATTTGACGGTTATATTGCGCCATTATGAACATTATGAGACGAGAGTCATATTATGATATATTTTTTGTTTTATTTTTAAAGTTGTACTTCTTTTAGAGCGGTAGGAAAAAAATATGAGAGTAGATTCTTACGATACGCACACACCGTCACGAAAACGCGGCGCCCCGAAGTTAGCTAATCAACATTTTATACGATGCGCACACACCGACACAAATGTCAACTAGATAACGCGTTATAATAAAACTTTCAATGTATTAAATACAATTTTTCTATTATTAGTGTAGTTTTTCTATAAACGCAGGATAACGCGAAGGATAATTTTTTTAGAAAGATATTTATCTCGTTACGTCAAATACGTATAACTTCTTAGGTGCCTATAAGTACATACCTACACACTTTTTTTATACAGCGACCGTTTTGAAAGTCTATATAACGGACAATGCCCTGTTAAACAAAATATATAACGTATTTAAATTCATTAATTCACACGTGTTCATATTACTCGAGTGTCCGATTACATTTCGAAATGAGCTCAAATCTACGTCGGTCGATGGGAGGGTACCCCAAATAGGGGGTATTCCGTCGGGCCGACCACTGATGACAAGTAACCCTGCTCCGGTGGTCGGCTCAACGACGAAGGCGACGTGCATCGTGGGTGGGTTGCGGGTGTGCGTGCTTACGCCCCTCTGTCGCTCCGGACGGAGTGGTGCGAGGAGCGCGCAGACTGCAACCCAAACCAAAAAAAAAAAAGAATGTGCTCAAATCTGTCGATAGTTTCATTATATTTTGCTTTAAAACTAAAAATGACGTGTTGATGATAGTTTCTTTCATCTTGACTTTAGTAAAACAAAACTATTTTTTAAGAATTTCTTTGAGTTTATTTTGATTTTTCATTGTCCTATGCTTCGAAGACTTTTCAGCGTTTATGGTTACGGTCAAATACAGACGATAAAATCCGTAAAAATAGTTCTATTTACAATGTACTCGCATAAAAATCAATATTCATTATCTTGACTTTTATTTTAATGATGGCACACACTTTTCGGTAATAATGCTTTTTTTTGAACAATTGCCTGAACTGAAGAAGAATACGAAATGAAGGCTGTAGCCTATTTCTGATTCATCACTTTTAAGTTGGTAATGATACTCTCAAATAACCATAATATTGCATCAATACGTGACCGTTATTGTAAATTATCTAAAACATGAGTAAAATAAATGTGACATGGTCGTAACGATAAAATACGAAAAATAATATGACACTAGGAAGGTTTAATGCCCATGTGGCGACGAAATAAGAATCTAGTTATCACTTCACCTGTCTTGCCCGTGGTAGTAAATTGGCAAATCGGTTGTTTGATCACCAGGAGAATGTGCAGCAACACTCCTTTATTTTGTATATAACACCTTACTATAATTACGAACACGCTTGCCAAGCATGTTTATAATGCCAATAACCTCTTCAATGAATGACCGCGCCGTTTGACATTCTATGATTGATAATATAACTCATAGCTAGTAATTGCAAGCATAGCTTTCAGAGGCTGTTTTCTTCAGAAGAACTCGAAACGCTCAAAGCTATAAATAAATTAAAAATCTTTTAAAGTTAGATCAAAACATCTTCAGAAGCGAGGCTAAGGTGAAATATTTCTGTGATACTGTTACATAAAACATTCACAAGTTCGTAGAAACTTGGAAGTTCCAGCCTCGTATAACCTGATTTTGTATAATATTGACTTAAACATCGCAAAATTACAAGATAACTCTTTGCTTGCGATTCATCGCTAAAGGTAAATTTTAAGTTGAAATTATTTATTTAAGGCATAAATTTTACAATTCTTTGGACTTGACTTATAAAGATCAATGATATCTTTAACATAGATCTGCCAAACCTGGAAGGGGAACAAAGACCATGCCTACTAAAAATGGAACTTAAAAAGAATATATGCAAACGATAATTTAACGAGCCTGGAATTTGGAGTAAACGTTTGTGAATCTCTAATGAAATGCAAAGGTTTTGGGCAGTATTCGGCGCCCGTTATACGAAGTGTAACGATGTAGTCAGAATACAACTTCCAACCCCTATATCTTACCTCCGAATGACTTAAAAGACGACTATACAGATAACCTCTATGTAAAGGAAAGGAAAACTCGGGATAGAACGGACGACAACACATCTTGACCAGCGTGGTATAGCAGGTCAATTTCCCTCTCATTTAAAAGTGGACGTTGGGACGTTTATGAGATGATGATAACTGTCTTATCTAGAATTTGTTACCGTTAAGCATTACCATGATTGCCCCATATGGTGATGGATTAGGAATGCAATAAGTCACCAATTCTTACTTGACAAAGGGCTAGAACTGCTAAGACAACACTAGAATAATTGATAGTAGGAATCTCCTGGAATCTCTTAAAAAAACCTCCGATCACCTAATACTTGAATAAGCGTAGCGATTATAGAATAATTCCTTACATAGACTTATGTCCAGCAGTGAACATCGATAACCAAATCGATGGTGAAAATATTTGCAAGACACTATCCTATAAGAGTGGTAGGACCACACTGTCGACAGTTATCTGTCTACAGCCGCGGGCCGGTCCATCCGGGGTAGTACCACACTCTCGCAGAAAATCGACGTCTGAGTAGTAGCAATTAGTTACTGCGCTTCGTTCGGTGAGTGAGAGAGCCGGGAGCCCAACTTTCTGAGGGTGTTTGCGTGTGGAGGGTTTTGGTGGTGCCCTTGGTGTCACCGAGCCTCGATGCACGCATTCGCACTCCCGTCACTTTCTTCGCGGTGGGCAGCGGCCTTGTAAGGGTCCATGAGCGGCAACAACACTTACCATCAGGTGTACTGTTGAGCTCGTTTGCCACTGTTGGCAATAAAAAAAAATGCTAACCAGGGGAATTGACATGGCTTTTATTATAGTCTTTTTTTTTTTGACAGGTTAATGATCTCAGCACACTTTTCTCCTGTACAGTCCGGGGCAATAAAGGACGGCATGCATATCCATAGCCTGACTTACTTTCAGTCCTCGCTACTTGGGCTAACCACCGGAAGGTACCGATTTCTTGAACCATCAATCATCATAGGGTAATAATAAGTTCTCTACACATTGCCAAAATTGAGTTAATAACACATCGCACGCACAGTCCACAATAATCAAGGTATTAATGTCTGAGATAATAATCTGGCAAGTTAATACCCGTCGGCTGACCGGAGGGCAATGCTCTACGTAATATTAGTGATTTATTAATAGGATTACTGTTCATTGAAAATCTGTCCGTAATGACCTGAATAGTACTTAATATGATCCATGGAGCTGAAGCAACTAAGTAGCGATAAAACTGAATTTTTATACAGAATTTTTCATTACAAATTTTATTTATTTCATAATCTGGGCTCATATACATCCCACTGCTGGGCTCGAGCCTCCTCCACAGTAGGAGAGAAATTAAGCGTACTATACTATGCTGGTCGGACAGGTTGTATAGGGTTTTGTTTCGAGTTTTCCTTCTCTTGCACAGATGTCTTATGTGTATTATATCCCTTAGTCGTCTTTTACGATATCCACGTTCAAGATAGGGAGTGGTGAATCGTATTCTTATTTCGTCACCACACCGCATACTAATTATTTATGAAATTGAATACGAATACGAAATTTAAAATTTAATCCCGCCGCAATGAGAGGATAATTAGCCTATCTTCTTTATATCTCTATATATAAACTTCTTGTGTACGTGTGTATGTCACTGAACTCTTCCTAAACGGCTGATCTGATGTTGATGAAATTATTTGTGCATGTTCAAGGTGATTCGAGAATGGTTTAGATTCACAATTGGACCCCGTAGGTGGCGCTCATTTGAACAGAACAACGTCTGTTGAGTCAGCTAGTTCTATTATAATAATATTATAAATTAGCTAGAAACAATCAGCACAGCCTTTTTCGAGGCTATGAGAAACAGAAAAACTGAGCGCCAGTTAAACAGTTAAGGAAAATACAAATTGTTTTATAATTTCTGTGTTCCATGAAACTTATATATCAGAAACTCTTATAACACTACGATCGTCAACCCTTTTACGTGGTAATTATAACAAAGGTCAAGAGATGGGTACGTACAAAATAAATGTACTTACAGTTCTATTTCCTATATGTTTTGCTCTACATCTCAGCACCGCGACTTGTCCCACTACAGCGGACACATTCCGGGGAGACACGTCATCGAAGTACGGGCGTTCTACTCTGACGCCTTCGAGTCCACCACTTCCCGCCAATGCTCCTGTACCTGAGAACAAAGGAATATTTATAATATTTATTTGTAGAATTATCTATACAAGCGACGCAAATTATTCAAAATAAAAAATATGTAATTATAATAGACTAGTGGTCGCCGAGTGGTCGAAATTCAGCCATAATTGATTTAAATTAATTTTTCTGTTACACAATTTTCTTTTTATTTTATTTGTGTATAATTGTATATTGAGCAAGCTGTATTTCACTAATAACTAATGTATAAGTACAAATGTCTATTAGACATTGTCATCATAATTATGATTGTTTATGTTTGTGTGTGTGTGTGTGTGTGTATGTGTCTGTGTGTGTGTCTAATCCATTATTATATAAAATTTCAGTTTTATGCATTTCTTATTATATACTTCAACAGTGGCAAATTTCATATATGTACATCCACGTAATTTTCGTAAAAAGGGGTACAAAGTTTTTGATTCACGTATTGATATATGCAGGTAATAGCGGCGGGGGGGGGGGGGGATGAGTGAGGTGCGCGCGGGGAGAGGTATTCGCGCGCGCACCCGCGCTCACGTCACCGACATAATGCGCCCTTTTTTATACTTTCTATATACCTACGACACGAATAGGTCTAAATAGGAGCCTTAAGCTAAATTGTACTCTGTTTTTATTGTTATTTACATATTAGTTATTAATTTTTAAATGTCCTGCGTTGTTCACTAATATTATTAGTTAATATAAATCTAAATAAACTACTTATCTCAACATATTGTACTTTTCGAGTGGTAGGACCACACTGTCGACAGTTGTCTGTCTACAGCCGCGGGCCGGTCCGTCCGAGGTAGTACCACACTCTCGCAGAAAATCGACGTCTAAGTAGTAGCAATTTGTTACTGCGCTTCGTTCGGTGAGCGAGAGAGCCGGAAGCCCAACTTCCTGAGGGTGTTTGCGTGTGGTGGGTTTTGGTATCACCGAGCCTCAATGCACGCATTCACACTCCCTTCACTTTCTTCACGGTAGGCAGCGGCCTTGTAAAGGTCCATGAGCGGCAGCAACACTTACAATCAGGTGTACTGTTTGCTTGTTTGCCACCGTTTGCAATAAAAAAAAAAAACTTTTTTGGCACCATTAAGTCATTACGTCACTATTGATCGCTTGAACTACTGCGAAAACTTTAGACATCACCTTCAAGCTACTTAAATGTTTTCTCTATTATGATGGCGTTTGAATACAATTCCTATCGCCCAATGTTTTATTTATCATTCACGCACTCTTTTTTCAGAATTTAGCCATAAGCAATAGTGGTAAAAAATAAGTTATAATCATAACATATATCTATACTAATATATATTAATATTATAAACAGGAGAATTTTGTTTGTTTGTTTGTATTGAATAGGCTCCGAAACTACTGAACCGATTTCAAAAATTCTTTCACCAATGGAAAGCCGAATAATATCAGGGAGTAACATAGCCTATATTTTATCCCGGTATTCCCACGGGAACGGGAACTACGCGGGTAAGACGACAGAAACCGAATCGAAGCGAGAGCAGGTTGCTAGTCGTATTATATATCTAAATATTTCTGTAACAGATAATATACAACTGAAAGAATCTATTATCGCCCAGATAGTAGGTTTGTGTGCTCCCAGGGCACTACCAACAGGCGTTGTTGTCGCCTTCGCCATACATACCTATCAAGCCCATTTAAATCCACTATCTGTAGAATATGAGCATTCAATATGAGGCAAGTGCAGGTGTCTTCTAATCCTGAGCTCATTATAACTAACAGTACCCAAATTAAATAGAATTGGATACATCAATGGATAGTATGGTTATTCACTATACTGTATCATGTATTTATCATGCATGTCGTAAACTAAGGGAAGTTAGCAGCATTTTCAGATATTACAACTGCAGCCATGCTGTGTGATAGCGATAACTCGTCTGAATACTCTATTTGGCAAGAGGGAGTCGGAGACTCATAAGTCTGCTTTACGGAAGATAAAGTTGAATTAATATAATGAAAGATTTTAACTATAACTGAATAATATTATAAAGGTGAATTATATTTGGATCATTATTATCACTACCTATTTCATCATCATCATCACTTCAGCTCATATACGTCCCACTGTTGGGCTCAAGCCTCCTTCACAATAGGAGGGAAATTGTGCTTACTATACCATGCTGGTTGACAGACAGGTTGGTATTTTTTTTTTATGGGTGGGCTATGGTAAGCGTATGCGTGGGCACACGCGGTCCAGTCCGTCCGGGGCGATGAAAGGGCGGCGCGCGAGCCCATAACCCACCCGTACTCACGTCACCTCGTTATTGGGCCGACCATCGGAGCAGATGTGACTTGTCGTCAGTCGTCGGCCCGACGGAATACCCTTTCGGGTAACCTCACCTTCCGACGTCCTTTTTTTTTATTTTTTTCCCCGTGGAAATGCAATTTACGCACTATCTCCCGCCGGTGTCAGACGAGGGGGAGTGTGGGACTCGCCGGCTATGCTTCCGGAATACCCACTAAAACCACAGCGGTCCCTTCCGCGCTTTTACGGGGTGCCGGAAAGGTCGTCTTATGACATTCGATCCCCGACACCCCTACGCAAGGCTGTCTGGCCACGTCCTGTCGTCAATCAAAGCGGAGGGAGGAGATGCGCATATCGGCGCTTCCTCCTCCCTACTCGCCGCCGGCGGAGCGAGTCAGCGGACGCAAGTGCGTTCCCGCTCCGCGGCCTCCTTCCTTGTGATGACCTCCTCGCAGAAAGAGGCCATCGACATCCAGCACCTGTCGCTGTCCAGCATCTCTGAGATGATGGTCGACAGCGACAGGTCCATTCCTATGACCGCCGACAGGTCGTGGCGCTGAGGTCCCCAGGCGGGACATACTTCCAGTGTGTGGCGCGCATTATCATTTGGCGCGCTACACTCATGGCATCCAGGGGCCTCTTCTCGTCCAATTCTGTGCAGGTACTTACCGAAGACCCCGTGTCCGGTAAGTACCTGCGTCATCCTGAAGGTCAGGTTGCCGTGCCTTCGGTTCATCCAGCGGTGAAGGTGGGGCGCAATCGCCTCGACAGTCCCCCGCCCTGCTACGGGGGACTCCAATTCCTCTCTCCACCGCCGAATTACTGTCCTTTGGGCAGTTTCTCTTGCCCTTCTCATTCCCCTCGTAGCGTTAGGTTCGCCACTGGCACGCGCCACTGCGCGGAATCGGTAGACTTCCGCAAGCGCCCTAGCCTGAAGTGGCCAGGGTGGATCGCCCGCCAACAGTGTGGCTGCGGTCCAAGACACCGTACGATATGCTCTTATAGTTCTCACCGCCATGGCTTTTTGCGCCTTTCGCAGAAAAGCCTTATTGGAGGCGGTGAGAGAGTCCGCCCAGATGGGGGCACCGTACAGTGCCATAAACCGCAAGATGTTGGTGTATAAACGCCGACAGGACAATCCAGGACCTCCAGTGTTTGGCAGAAGCCTACTTAGCGCTGCGGCTACCTTGGTGAGCCGGGGAACGAGCTGGGCAAAGTGCGGCCCAAAGTTCCACTTATTGTCTAGGTGCAGACCCAGATACTTCATCCGAGTCTGCACCGGCACGGCAACCCCAGACACACAGATTTGTGCTCTGCGGGGGAGACCTCAGCGTGGGCCGTGAAAGAGGAGGGCCTCTGTCTTTTCCAATGAGACCCTCAGGCCCAACTTGCCAATTCGGTCAACGACGAGCGCTAATCCGACCCTTGCCAGCCTGTTGGCTTCCCAGAAGTCAGTCCTCCTCATCGTGATGAGGGTGTCGTCCGCGTAACAAATAACCCCCATCCCGGGAAGGAGCCGACCCCGTAGAAGCCAGTCAAATCCGACGTTCCACAAGGTCGGACCGAGGACCGAGCCCTGTGGAACTCCGCATTCCACGCGGTGATGATGTATGCGCCCGTCGTTCCCCTCCCAGAGCACGTGCCTTCCCTCGAGGTATGCCTCCAACAGCCTCCGAAGGTACGGAGGCACCTCATGGTATCGGAGCGCCTCCTTTAACGTCTCATGTGGGAGACTGTTGAAGGCATTTTTAATGTCGAGCGAGACTGCCAGTACCACTTCCTTGTTGGCCACCGCTTCGGTGGCCAGGGTTTTCAGGGCGGCCAGCGCGTCGATCGTTGACCGGCCGCGCCTGAATCCATATTGATTGTCTGACAGCCTCGGCCCGACAACCTCGAGGTGCTGGACAAGACGGTTCGCGAGCACCCTTTCAAATAATTTTGCCGTCTCATCCAGCAGCACCAGTGGTCTGTAGGCAAAAGGAGAGTCGATCGGGCGACCATCCTTCCGCAGCAAACAGAGCCTGCCACTCTTCCATAGTTCGGGGAACTGCCCGGATCTCAAACACTCACTTTGGACGTCCTGGGACGTCGGTCACCGTCGCGCGGCCAGCCTCTTTGCGGGTGACGGACAATTCCCCGGTCCGATCACCCGCGGACAGGTTGGTATAGGGTTTTATTTTGAGTTTTCCCTCTCTTGCATAGATTTTATAGGCGTGCGTATTATATCTCTTAGTCGTCTTTTACGACATCCACGGGCAAGATAAGATGGTTTGTATTCTTACTCCGTCACCACATGAAACCTAACGTAAGAGGTTATGGTAAAATCACTCTCACCTTTATATATATAATTTTTCTGTCCGTGTGTGACTGAACTTCTTCTAAACGTCTGGACTGCTTTCGATGATTGTTTTTATGTGTGTCAATGGGCTCAGACATGCTTTAGATTAATAATTGGACCTAGTAGGTGGTGGTGCGATGGATTTATTTTCAAGGCATTACGTATTAAGTTGTAAAGAACAGCGTCTGTTGGGTCAACTAGTAATCACTGAAAAATGGTCTCTAAATGTCGGCCACATAAAAAGACTCACGAGTCACTTGACGTGCTATGGAGCGGGCTATATTCGGTATTGCTCTACGTGATAAAATCCGGTATATAGAAATCTGTAGAAGGACGGGTGTAACTGACATACCCCGCGGAATTAGCACATTGAAATGGTAAATGGGCAGCCCACGTCGCTCGATGAATCAACAACCGCTAAGGAAGAAAGGTTCTCGAGTGGCGACCATGTTTCGGTCGATGCAGTGTAGAACGGCCCCCCTCACTAGATTCACCGACGACATAGAGAAAGTTGCCGGGCGTCGTTGGATATAGGCAGCATAGGACTGCGCTTTATGGCGAAAGATGAGGGAGGCCTACGTCCAGCAGTAGACGGCGGTACGCTAAGTGATGATAATGATGATGAATATAAAGCTCTTAGAGCAATTGATACGTTCATCACCACACAGCAAGTATAGAGAAATTGATTAATAAATCAATGTTGCGCAAATGTTGCCGCATAGGCATTATTTAATAAACATGAAACACCTTCAAAGCCTTTCAGTACAAATTGGAACAGATTAACCTCAAGCTATAATGAAGCAGTAAATTAAAACGATACGACTTGTTTATTAAATACGAGTATTTATTTTAGAATACGGAGGCTTTTTGGAAGTCTCTTATTATGTAACATACAGTACAGTCGACAGTATATTTTAATTTGGTTTTTGTATTTAAATAAATTCTTAATAATACTGTTGATAAACAAGCCAAATTACGTAGATCTCTTCTTACGTAAGCTATGTACTCGTATTTAGATCGGGTTCTCTCCTTTCTCTTGAATGTGATGGAGGAGACGGATAACTGTTTTAGTAGTTGGTTGGACTACCAATACATAAGCAACACCCAATCACTAGATTGGGTGTTGCTTATGGAATAGAAGCCGTAGTCTTCTACATAATATAAAATGTTATTGTTGTTATTAAAACTATTCTTTTCAATAAAGAGTACAGTTTAATATGCATTTTGGTGGCAATTAATTTCTTCGCAGATGGATAAGCTTTTAGAACATACAAGAGCCATTATAGTAGGCAAGTACAAGCATAGATTATGAGTTGAGAGGAATAGGATATTTTTTAAACTCTTTTTGTACTATACAAAATAGTTTTAAATTAATTTTCGTTAAATACTTTAGTTATTTCGTTATGTTTTACTTAAAATAGAAATGGTAAGCGTGTTCAGAGTACATATTTCAAGATCTCGATAAGGAAGGTAGTTTATAGTATAATAAGATTGATATATTCATAAATTTTGTTCAAAAATTTCACTTCTACAATTAAAAATTAACTGGCAAGTTGATAATCTGATATCCAGGTAAGTAATAAATTAATTTTAAGTTAAATGAAGAACGTTGTATACCCCTTCAGTTATTATTAAATTTATTGGAATGGAACTTGACGTCCATTAGATATCAACCCTTTATTGGTGAAACACTTTATCAAACTTTATATTTTCACCTTTATGTTTGAGATATGTTTCATTTCACAGCAAAAACTATTGGATATTTTACCTATGGTAAGATAAAAGTAAAAAAAAACTTACTTATATCACTATTATCATTTTCTGTGTGGTGATGGCGTAAGAATACAATTTACCACTCCCTATCTTGCCCGTGGGTGTCGTAAAAGATGACTAAGGGATGTAATACACAAAACATCAATGCAAGAGAAAGAAAACTCGAAATAACCAACCTGTTTGACAAACATGGTATAGTAAGCTCAATCTTCCCTTCTATTGTAGAGGAGGCTCGAGCCCAACAGTGGGACGTATATGAGCTGAAATGATGATTTTCATCACTACCTTAACCTTATCCTCCTTATTTTATATAATTCTTGTGACGGAGTAAGAATACAATTCACCACCTCTCTCTTGTTCGTGGATGTCGTAAAAGACGACTGAGAGATACAATACGCATATACCATCTAAGCAAGAGAAGGAAAACCCGAAATAAAACTCTATTCCCACACGTCTGACCAGCGTGGTATAGTAGGTAATTTTCTCTCCTATTGTGGAGGAGGCTCGAGCCCAGTAGTGGAACGTGTTATAAGAGCCGACTTGAATCTTATCCCAATTACTTGGATCATTTCAATAAGTATTCTACTTTCATAGTTCATATTTTTAAAAGTTATTGGTGAATAGTTTTATGACCGGCCGCCTTCCTGACATCAACCTTCCTTGGGAATGTAATTCTTAACAAAGGGTAGATACTCCGTGACGGTGGAAGACATCTGGGAGGCCATCGTCTCGAGAATCGGGTGTCCCGTAGGCACCGCCCGCGGCGGTATGATCTCGTTGCAAGATCACCGCCTGGCGGGCCGACGCCCGCCGAGACGTCATTGCCCGTTGGGCAGTCCGGCTGGAGAGGCCTCGGTACGGTGTCAGGACCGTCGAGGCCTTCCAGCCGGTGCTGATGGAGTGGTTGGGGCGGACGCACGGGGTAATTTCCTTCCAACTGGTGCAGGTGTTGACGGGGCACAGTTGCTTCGCCAAGTACCTGCACAAGATCGTCAGGAGGGAGAGCACACCATCCTGCCACCACTGCAATTGCGACGAGGACACGGCGCAGCACATGCCCGAAGTGTGTGCTACCTGGGCGGGGGAACGCCGTGAACTCGTCGGGATCATCGGTGCCGACCTGACGCTGCCGACCATCGCCAGGGAGATGCTCGACAGCGTCAGGAACTGGGACGCGGTCGCCGCCTTCTGTGAGGGCGACATCTCACGGAAGGAGGCGGCGGATCGTGCGCGAGAGGAGCTTCTCTTCGGTCACACATTCCACCGCCGGCAACTCGGACGGCGCAGGCGCGAGTACCTGCGCTTCATGCCGCCCTAGCCGAAGACGCGGATGACCGAATCGGGGAATTTAGTCCATCACGGGACAGGTAGGTCGAGAAGTGAGGGTACCCGAAAGGGTATTCCGTCGGGCCGACCACTGATGACAAGTCACCCTGCTCCGGTGGTCGGCCCAAGGACGAAAGTGACGTGGGTACGGGTGAGTTATGTTTCCGTGTGCCGTCCTTTCGTCGTCCCGGACGGAATGGACCGCGTGCGCGCTTACCATAGCACACCCATAAAAAAAAAATAAAAGACCAGAATGTAGATGTATTTGGCCCACGTCTATATTAAGCTATTACCCAAAATGTTCTCTTTTGTTTTCGTCTTCTTTTTATTAATAGAGCAATTAAAAGGTGTTTTCCCGCATTTTCACGCACATGCACTGCGCTGGCAATTCTGGCACCAACTAAATCGGTTAAGTCTGCGGCGTGTAACCAATTAAATAAAGTTGGCCAACTAAATTGTAAGAGCACGCAATTTAGTTGTACGATAGTCGTCCAACTTGCAATTGTATGTGTGCGGGCTCTCTTAACGTTCATTGCCCAATCAGCTGATATTAAGGTGAAGTTTATGTTGCTTATGCGAACGTAATAATTGATTTATTAAATTTTTGATGAACATTTAACAAAGTACGAATATGTTGCAGATTAAGTATCACTGACTTTATACATTTCAATCAGATTTACACAAAAATCCATGACAGAATTAAAAGATTTACATGTATCTAATTAATTTAAAAATTTACGAATCGAAATTTTTACTATTTCAATTTTTTTATTTAATTTCATATCTTTCCGTGTGGTGACGGAGTAAGAATACAATTCACCAATCCCCATCTTGCCCGTGGATGTCGTACAAGTCGACTAAGGGATACGATATGCACATAAGATCTGTGCATGAGAAGGAAAACTTGAAATGAAACCCTATACCAACATGTCTGACCAGCATGGTAAAGTAGGTCAAATTCCCTCCCATTGTAGAGAAGGCCCGAGCTCAAAATTTTTAACACCAACTGTGATCCAGCCTGTATATTCAACATGGCGATTATGGCATTACCTTACTCTATGAGGAACTCTATCTCTAACAATGGATGCGGTACTCTGATTGAACGATGAATGAAAGTTTAAGACAACAGATACCAACGAATTTCTTTAATAATAATATTATATACGTCTGAACTGTATACGGTGTGGTTAGACTGATCTCTGTTTGAATTAAGGAAATATACAGAATGTCTCAAGTTATGGGAGAACTGATCAAACGGGAGTTATGCAATAGTGGTAGGAAGCTATGAAAAATATCATCATCATCATCGCAGCCCACATACGTCCCACTGTTGGCCTCGGGCCTTCTCCACAATGGGAAGGAATTTAACCTACTGTACGATGCTGGTCAGACATGTTGATATAGGATTTCATTTCCAGTTATCCTTCTCTTGCACAGATCTTATGTGCATATTATATCCCTTAGTCGTCTTTTACGATATCCACGGGCCAGATTGAAGTGAATTGTATTCTTACTACATCACCACACGGACAAAGATACGTGGAATATAAAATGCTACATTATAATCTTTTTTTAGTGATCAATATTTTATGCCAAGGATATTTTAATCTCAACCCGAATCCTTCTTTTCAGATTAAAAAATAAAAACAACATATTATTGAAATGTCTCGACGCGCGCCTCACGTTTCCGGCCACGTGACGTCACACCCGCCGAACCGGAAATAAGAACGAAGCCTTTGCCCGCCCTCTTATAAAGGAAACATGGCAGCGCACATTCTGTTGCGGTCGGGTCATGAAATAAGCGAGTGTCAATTGGTGTTATTATTCTGATACTAGTTGTGCTCGCTGCTTTGCTTATCTTGTTCATTTATATTTTTAAATAAAACTGTTTTACGACCTCTATAGTATTTTTTGGCAATGAAACTTCTAATGCGACTTTCAACAAGGTTGCGTTAAACGTTTAAGGCTACGGGAATAGAAAGAGCCAGAGCGTGAGTGAATGCGTGGCATTCGAATCCATGCGCGTAATATACCTGTTACAGGCCAGCGCGAGCGTTAGCAACGAGTAGCGTACAATATTTTTTATCATATTTTATTTTTTTATCTTTATTTTTATATTGACAAAAAACACGTGGCACCAAAGAAGTTTCACTTCTGACACGCTTATTTTGTACTCACTGTCTTTTTTTGATTTTTGATTGTCCGACGTTTCGAACACTTCACAACGTTCATGATTAAGGGTCAGTCTACCCATGGTCATGAACGCTGATTACGAACGATGTTACAATGTGTAATACTCGCGTAAACATTAGAATTCATTATATTAAATCATTATTATCATTATATTTTAAGATTTATTGTTACTTATCATCCTATAGAACATAATGCTTTAAAGTAGACCTCTAACAATACATAGGTCAAAACTACATGCATTTAATACATTAGTTTACGCATAACACATGTAGAATGTGTAAATATACAGACAGAGAAATAAAATCGATATAATTTATTATTGTTTTGACATCTGTTACTCCAAAAACTATATTTGCAAAAAAATTGTGTTGGATGTTCGTGTGGTGATGGAGTAAGTATACAATTTAGCATCCCCTATCTTACCCGTGGGTGCCGTAAAGGACAACTAAGAGATATAATACGCATGTAACATTTATGCAAGAGAAGAAAAATTTAAAATCCTATATCAGTACTTCTGACCACTTTGGTATAGTAGGTCAATTTTCCCGCCCATTGAGGAGGAGGCTCAAGCCCAACAGTGAAACGTATATGAGCTGTAATGATAATGATTGTATTTTTACTCTTCTCACGTTTCTAATACTTCTCAGCACTTTAGATCAAAAGAAATATCGTAAAATATAGAAGGATGTTTTATTCGTTGAAATATTTTTGGAAATATTAATATATAGTAACGCATATCTATAAACCGCTAATCGTGTGGCCTCAAGCGTAAGTCTGCGGTGCAGCAAGAAAATGGAAATGACAACAATGAAGTTCTTTTGTGACTTTGTACGCGCATGTGTCGAGGTAACTCTTTTGTCTTATCTGTCGCTCTATCTCCGATAGGTTTCTTTGCGGTGTTCTCTTGAACCGAACTACTTACCAAACAGCGTCTGTACTTAAGAACAAAAAGATAACAAGTGTTTTTAGCTTTGAAACATTTTCGTACTACTATACTTAGGTTATTGGGCTCAAGTTACTGTAACGCGGCAGAGTAGATAGTGTCCAATTGTGCTATAATACCATCACTCTTAGAAAATATGAAAATCTATGCAAAATGATTTTACATTATATTGGCTATTTACTGAGAAAAATGTTTACCAGAAATAGTCTTGAGACCTTATAACATTTGTATGCCAGATCAGAGGCAAAACATTCCAATAAATACGATAGCATATGGAATAACGTCTGTATTATTGAGCAATTTATAATTTGTAAAAGCAATGGCAAAGCGATTTCTTTTCAACACATACGCATAAGCTTTAATAGTTGGCTTAAATATCGTAATAAGAACATAACTAACATTTTAACCACAAGCTAGATTCGGCTTTCTATTATGAGTTTTCTTCCTCTTGAGGTTGTAGTAGTTTCAGCTCATATACGTCCCACTAGCGGGCTCGAGCCTCCTCCATAATAGGAGGGAAGTTGACCTTGCTATACTATGCTGGTCAGACAGGTTATTATAGGTTTTGTTTCGAGTTTTCCTTCTCTTGCATAGATGTTATATGCATATTATATCCCTTAGTCATCTTTTACGCCATTGACGGACAAGATAGGGAATGGTGAATTGTATTCTTACTCCGTCACCACACGACAGTTCTTGTCTTCTTACTCTTAATTATATCCTTTAGTTACTTTTACGACACCCACCAGAAAAATGGGATCACATTCTTATTCCATAATCTTAGGAAACTTAAGTTGTGCAAATAAATATAAACTAAAATTATACCATATATGATAGGACGCTTATTGCTCCCGTTTCTCCGCATATATAACCCCACTTCACGGTACACTTATCTTCAAAATCCCGCTACCAGAGGAAATATATTCTAAATAGATTTAAAGTGGAGCTTCCGAATAGGCAACATTTTATTTGGTGAAAAGCGAATAAATTTACCGCTACTAACAGTTTTACAAAATAAAAAATATTTCTGTGCAACCTCTTTATTTATAGTAAAAAAGATCTCTTTTTAACTGATTAAGTTTGTATTAATATGCAGAACTAGAAATGGATGCTTTGGAAGAATTCTAAAACTATAAATATTCTGAATAATAAAATATCTAGAACAAAATAATAATTGTGTGGTTATGGGGTAGTATCTAATGGACTCCACCTCTTTCCCCTTGGTGAGAATCAATTAAGATAAGGGATCATGAATGGGGAAAGACAAAAAGATGCTTCCTAGTATAATTACCAACAAATTAAAAAACTGCTATATATATATATATATATATATATATATATATATATATATATATATATATATATATATATATATATATATATATAGTAAAAATAAAGCAAGGTATTTAACTTGTTTATTCAATATCTGCGTACACACATTCATATGTAGATATATAAAATGAAATAATTTTTAAATAAAACTACTTTTTTTTTTTGTGGGTTGGTCACGGTCGGCGCGCCTCCGCACCACTCCGTCCGGGGCGACAGAGGGGCTTAAGCAGGCAACTCCCGCGACCCACCCAAAAACCACGTCGCCTTCGTCGTTGGGCCGACCACTGGAGCAGCGTTAACTTGTCGTCAGTGGTCGGCCCGACGGAATACCCCCCATTGGGGTACCCTCCCATTGACAGACGTTCCCCCCACGGGGAGGACGTCGGCCTTTCCTCACGCGGTTGGCCTCTCGGCGGGTGACTGACTAATCCCCGATCACGTCACCCGCGGCCTCGGCTAGGGCGGCATGAGGCGCAGATAGTTGCGCCTACGCCGCCCCAGTCGCCGGCGGCGGATCTCCTCATCGAGGCTGCGCTCCTCGCGCAGGTGATCCGCCGCCTCCTTCCGCGAGATCACCGTCTCGCAGAAGGCTGCGACCGCGTCCCAATTTCCGACGCTGTCGACCATCGCCCTAGCGATAGCCGGCAGCGTCAAGTCCGTACCGATGATTGCGACGAGTTCACAGCGCTGCACTGCCCAATCCCCGCAGGCCTCGAGCGTATGGTGCGCCGTGTCCTTGTCGCAATCGCAGTGGTAGCAGGACGGTGTACTCTCCCTCCTAACGACCTTGTGCAGGTATTTGGCGAAGCACCCATGCCCCGTCAAAACCTGCACCAGTCGGAAGGTGAGCACCCCGTGCCGCCTTTCCAACCACTGCATCAGCACCGGCCGGAAGGCCTCCACGGTTCGCACCCCGAACCGAGGCCTCTCCAGCCGGACTGCCCAACGGGCAATGTCATCTCGGCGGGCGTCGACGCGCCAGGCGGTGTGATCCCTTATCGAGACCACACCGCCCTCCGCTCGCACCCCCGTCACCCGCCGATATAGTCCGGCGAGCATCTCCGCCTCCAGGTCCCACGGGGGAGTCCCGGCCAATAGGCACGCTGCCTCCGTCACCACCGTGCGGTGTCCGCGGATAGCCCTGACCGCTATGACCCTCTGTGGTCGCCACAGAAGGGCCCTAAGTCGGACGGTTATGGACCCCGCCCACACCAGTGCGCCGTACAGGGCCATCGACCGGATGACCCCCGCGTACAGCCGTCGGAAATAAAACTACTTTACGGATTTTATCGTGTTTGTATTTGATTTTTGATTACCCGACGTTTCGAACACTTTACAGCGTTCATGGTCACGGGTGGACTAAGATGTCTCACGTCCAACAAGTCATCGTTACTGCAGAAAATTTATAATTATCTACCCGATACAGAAATTAGTTATTAAATATTGACCCACATTTTGATACAAAATTTTATTGCCAGTGTAAGAAGAAAATGATTCTATATGAAAAAATTATATTGTTTATGGTTAGTAATAATTAAACATTAAAATTAATAGTAATTATATTTAAAAAACTAACTAATAATCTAGTATACTACCACCGGATCGGCACACGGTCACACTGAGAAAGATCCGGCAAGAAAACTCAGGTGACATGATGCTAAATTAATGTTAATTTTGAAGGCGGCTTACTTTATGTTACTAAAAAGTTTTAATTTATAAAATTATCTTTAGTTATTATTATTGTGGGTCAAATCTATACAATATGAGCTCACAGTGTCTTGCAGTCTTGTGGTGGTCTTTTTGGATTTGTTTTTAATAATGTTTATAACAGGATCCCAGCTTGATGGTAACACCCAGCCATCCTCTCTATTGAAATTTTTGTGTTTTTTAATCTCAATAGCCTCGCGTACCATTCTAGGTAGGTATCGGTGTTCTTTTGCGAGGATTTGTGGTTTATCAAACCTGATGTTATGGCGGGCGCGGTCCTGACTATGTTCACAGACTGCAGACCTAGTGTCGCGGCGGTGCTTCACATCGGCTATGTGTTCTTTGATCCGAATTCTTATGGATCTCTTTGTTTGTCCAGTATAAGAGAGACTACAGTCACAGTCAAGTTTAATTTTTACGATCTATATCGCGTAAAATTTAAATACGATAAAATATATTACGTAAAATAGTGTTATTTTATGTGTAACCATCTCGGCTGCGGACTACTGCGCTCGAGCTTCCTCCATAATGGAGATAAATTGATCCACTATACCATGGCTGGTCAGATAAGTAGGTATGTGGTTTTATTTCGAGATTTTTTTCTCTTATATAGATACTATCACGTATTATTACAGGATGCTTTCCTTCCAACTGGTGCAGGTATTGACGGGGCACTGTTGCTTCTGCACTGATATTTGAAACAGTAGGTACCTACCTATATGGAAAAGTTAATTATATTACACTTAATATTTTGCCCTTTAAAACTACTGAGAGAATCGGTACTCAATTCATCTAGTC
This sequence comes from Lymantria dispar, assembly GCA_032191425.1. Lineage (NCBI taxonomy): Eukaryota > Metazoa > Arthropoda > Insecta > Lepidoptera > Erebidae > Lymantria > Lymantria dispar. The sequence goes on from CM063452.1 coordinate 33,876,922, forward strand.
TTATTAATAATACTAGGCAATCATTTACATCATAATTGAACAATAATTTCAATAAATTATGTAGGTAGTTACTTTTTGTTAATTATTGATTATTTTTGTATGTATAGGTGAAAATGTTATAATTGAACACCATAATATCGGTGTTTTGTAGTAAAATTGTAGACAAAAGCTTAAGATTGTATAAGAATGATTGTAAATGAAAATCCATATTCCCTGCCAAATTGTCGACGAATTTATGTTTGTATATGCATCTATTACGTTTATATATGAATATTTAATGATTTCTGATTTTTAGTCGAGTATTACACATTATAAGTAAAAGTATTTTTAAGGATTTTATCACTTTTTATCACTGACAATACCCGTGACCATGAAGACTGTAAAGTATTCGAAACTCCAGGTAATCAAACATCAAATACAAACGCAATAAAATTTGTAAAACTTACTGAATCTGTAAAACTCTCACTTACATAGTGACGAGGTAAAAATACTTAAGTAATCAACCCGCTCGACAAAAATTACAATTCTGGCATTATCCCTACTTGGAGTGGCCTATTTCTAATAATAGGCGTCAATAGGATGAAAGATAAAAAATCTACATTATCTATACCAATAAATAAAATTGGAGTGTCTGTTTGTAATGTCAAAATAATAGGCTTTTTTCATGCTCACACGGTTATTTGCACTATACATATGCCTAAAATACACTTTATATTTTTTTGTCTGTCTGTCTGTTTATTCCGGGTAATCTTCAAAACGGCTGGACCGATTTCAAAAATTCTTTCACCAATGGAAAGCTATAATATCAGGGCGTAAACTAGGCTATATTTTATCCCGGTATTCCCACGGGAACGGGACAGACAGACAGACAAAAAAATTTTAATTGCTATTTTAGGCATAGTTGTCGTGCAAATAACCGTGTGAGCATGAAAAAAGCCTATTATTTTGGCATTACAAACAGACACTCCAATTTTATTTATTGGTATAGATATCATCATTATCATCATTTCAGCCTATCGCCGTCTACTGCTGAACGTAGGCCTCCCTCATGTTACGTTACAGAGTGCGTTCCTGGACCGCCCGCATACAACAACGCCCAGAAACTTTCACTATGTCGTCAGTCCACCTAGTTGGGGGTCCTAAACTTTGTCGTCCGATACGTGGTTGCCACTCGAGGACCTTTCGTCCCCACGGTTGTCGATTTATATTTATATACTCCCTGAATTTTATGCTATATAGCGGATACGAATACGACCAACTTTTACGTTGATCGTGGGTGTCATAGATGACGACTAAGACTGTTTTGACTCAGACCTACGCTACGCTATCCGATACCGTCTACTCAACAATTATATTCTCTAGAACAGTTTACCTCAGACGGGCAGTCGATCATAAAACCATTGCGATCATAAAACCATTTTCCAATATGAGCTATCGAAGAGGAGTGCATATTGCGTCGACCCTTATTAATTGGGTAAGAGCAGTTTATATGACTCTCTGATTTTATCAAGTATTTAACATGAATGTTTATGAACAAAACATCCTACATTTTATTTAATTAAATAGAATTCTCAATATAAACAAATTCTCCTTTATATTTGTAATAACAACAAGCCTTTTCAAGCTTAGATCAAATTTAATCCACATATATAGAGAAACTCTAACGAATACAACATTGTATACATTACTCGTATATTTAAAACAACATGTTAATTCCATTAGTGCTTCTCATATATTAATGTAAACAGTTAAATGAATACGTTACAATTAATTTAAATGAAATACGAGTTGAAGGTGAAACCATTACAGTGCGTGTTTATATTTATTTCCTCGAATATGTCACCAGATTATTTTCGTTTTGCTACTACAACGCTAAAGCGTTGTAGTAGCAAAACGAAAATATTTAAAATAGCCATTCGTGTTATATAAATATAACACGAATGGCTATTTTAAATATTTTTAGGTGCTTACTTGTAATTTTATTTAAGTTGTAACTCTATTTTTTGACGTTTAAGCTGCTGTGTTAAGTATATATTACGCTCGTTGTTTATAAGAATACAATTATAAATAAAACTGCTTTTTCATAGATTTTTTGGCGTTTTACTTAATTTTATTTTCTCGATATTTCGAACAATTTTTCTCAGTGTAGTATTGTTTCGAGCTGTTATTAGTATTAGATTTGTTAGGTTTAAATTATTAAATTGTTAATTATAATTGTTACTGCGAAACCTTTTTGGTCAGTAATATAATCTTTTCATATAGAATTATTTTATTTTTGTATTTTCAAGAATATAATAACGAGTTCTTTAACGGCTATATCTAAATCTCTGTAAATTAAAAAAAAAACAAACGCGATAAAATACGTAGAAATGGTTTAATTTATACATTAACCTTTCTAATATTTTGTTTTATCTAGTACTTACTAGCTTTTACTTCGTCGGAGAGATCATGTGTTATGTACATATTACTGTCACTATTTGTATTGTATGGTAAAAAATATCAAAGTAAATTTCAACCCTTATATTACACCCCTAAGTAGGAATATATGGTGGTAGGACATAGGTATATGGTAGGAGTGGTAGGACCACACTGTCGACAGTTATCTGTCTACAGCCGTGGGCCGGTCCGTCCGGGGCAGTACCACGCTCTCGCAGAAAATCGATGTCTGAGTAGTAGCAATTTGTTACTGCGCTTCGTTCGATGAGCGAGAGAGCCGGCAGCCCAACTTTCTGAGGGTGTTTGCGTGTGGAGGGTTTTGGTGGTGCCCTGGGTATCAACAAGCCTCAATTCACGCATTCACACTCCTTTCACTTTCTTCGCGGTAGGCAGCGGCCTTGTAAGGGTCCATGAGCGGCAGCAACACTTACCATCAGGTGTACTGTTTGCTCGTTTGCCACCGTTGGCAATAAAAAAAAAATATATATATATTCTCTAAGTGGCCGAATTTCTGAATATGCCTGTGAATCTATCACAAAAGTTAGACGCTGCGGAGTACTTATGTCTGCTAATTTTTAATTCAAAAGTATCATCACAAATTTATTCCCCTATTTTCCCTATTATACTCATAAAGGATGAATGAAATTGACAAATACCGAAACACGCGTTTAATTATTTTACTGAAGAGTATTTATGCTTAAATTCAAGATAATTGATAAAATGTTTTCTTCATATGAACACTTTGCTACTGAATTTCACCCAATTTGGGGTTGAATTTCACAAAACCCTTTCGTAATGAGTCTCTACGTCACATGAAATTTCAACGCAACGTTGATGAATTAGTCAACAAGTTTCTTTATATAAATATACATTGGTAAGTGATATTATAAAGTTTTATATAACATATAATGGCAATGCTGAAGGGCTACTTGAACTTCATGTGTTTATGAGTTCAGAACACAATCTATAATCACGACTTATCTTTCCTTCGGAAGGGGTGTAACACAGTTGATAAATCACCAGAATAGTTGGTTTTCTTTTTTTTTATCGCCGATAGTGGCATACGAATGAACAGCACACCTGATGCTAAGTGATACTGCCGCACATGGACCTTTGCAATACCAGGGGCACAGCCAGGCAGTGGCCTATCGTAAAGAAAATGCTCTTCTTAAACCTCGTTTAAAGAAGGAAATGTTATAGTGCACGGGAAACACAGCAGCAGGTAGTTCATTCCATAGCTTGCACATACGTGGGAGAAATGATCGCTGGAAACGTACAGTTGAAGGCCATAAGGCTTCCAGGCGAAATGGGTAAACCCATCTACGGTGTCGAGTGGTACGTTGTTAAAACGGTGACGGTGGTACCAAGTCAAACAGTTCCTCGGAGCACTCCCCATGATAGAATGACCCAAAGTCTCTTCGCCACTCCAGTGACTCCAATCTGTCCGTAGTAAGTAGGTACACTCTCCTGGGAAACTTATAATGCCATAACAATCTCTAATATATCTGCAAATCGTGGTGATTCTGGCACTTTTTAACCTTGAGAAGATCCAGTTCAAATAATGGATGTCAACAGCTTGATAGATAGTCGACAATAGACGACCGTATCACATCTTAGGCCTGCTCTTTTTTAGATGAATAAACAAATGCATACTTAGAATTAGAACAACGAAAGCTGTTCCATCTATTTTTAGTGCTTCACAAAATAATTGTTCTAAAACAACAACGACACTTTGTAACCCAATTTATTTCAGACTAAGTCAATTGCCAACAAATTTAATATTTCTGAACGAACAAAAACAACATTTCGCTAACACAAAGCTCGTATAATAACTAGACCGTACTAGAAAAATATGGGAACGAGATTTCTTGTACCATTTTTTAAACAAAACATAAAAGCTCTTTATAAAATATCAACCTAAAATAACGAAGTTAAATATTTTTTCATGAAATCAACCCAGCTAGGGAATGTAAACCTTATTAACATAAGAATATAAAATCAATTATATGTACTACTGCTTAAATACTGGACTGGAACTTTTTAATTAATTTTATAAGAAAGAATCAAGACAGATGTTCTATCTAACCACTCATATACGTCAGAATGTTGAGCTCAAGCCTCCTCCATTTTAAGGAATGCAACATCTGTCTTTCCTTATCGTGACGGAATAATAATACAATTCAGTACTCTTACCTTGCCCGTGGGTGTCTTAAATGACGACTAAGGGATTTAATAGCATGTAACATCTATACAACTTCTATCTATACAACTTCTGTGACAAGCGTCATGTATTAGGTGAGTTTCCTTTTTATTGTGGAAGAGGCTCCAGCCCGATCATTAGCCGAGATATTGATGATGATTCCAGAAGTAAAGAGAAAAGAACTATTTGGGCTATTTGATGGACAACCGTTTTTAAAGATATGGAATGGGAGCAGTTGAACACACAAGTCAGAACAGAACATTCTGGTGTCAAAAACGAGTAGCATCAAGCTTAAATTAGAAAAAGAAAGAAAGAATATCGATAAATAAAACTATCTACCTATACAGACAGATTGAGAGCAAAGGCTTTAGAGGCGAGACATTGATTTATATGTCTATTGATTACAAATAACTGTATATATATAATACGAATTCAGCTTCCGTTTGAAACGCTATGAATTTTATGTGCCACTTAGAGTAGTCCATCATAAATAATAAGTCACTTGACGCCTTGAAGTACAAATATAGAGTTGACGGTAACAAAGGAGGATAAAATAGGGGGAAATGGGGTAAGAAGGGGTGTACTAAGTGAGAAAGGGGACAATTACATTAATGAATGTTAACAACCGTCTCAGCGGTTGTATGTTAGACGTAATAAAATTGTTTAAAAATTATTCTTCTAAGAGCAACGATGACTTGGAAATATTAAAAAAAAAAATATTTTTTAAAAATATTTTACAAGAGTGGTAAAGGTTCATTTCGAGAACTGCGACTAAGAAGCGTATGTCTAAACGTCGGAAAACATGTAGTTACGCTGCATAATGAAACTATTTAAAAAAAAACGCTAAAAGTCTAAATATATATTTTTTTTTGAGATTATCATGCGTCAAAGCCAAAAAATGACATCAATTTTTTCGAGATGGAGCCCGTAGATATTTACTATTGAACATGGGTCTTTTCGAGAAAATACAATTGAGAACGTTTTTGCGCTACCTCAATCCAACGGTTTCTTGCACATTTTAAGATATCGTCAATCCAATTGAAAATACGTTGCGTCGTCTGACATGTGATCGCTACTTAAAAACCTTGCTCCCTAACGTTTATCGGTCCAGGGAATGGTGAGGCCTGTCCATAACCATGTCAATGTAATACTACCTAATAACTAATTCTTTTTAATTTTAATCTTCTTAATCTGAACAAATACTAATATTCTAATCTTCCATTAATCGTTTCCAAGTAGTGACCGAATAAAAACAATTCATAGACAGACAGGATATATGATTTTATTTCGAGTTTTCCTTCTTTTGTATAAATGTTATATGCGTATTATATCCCTTAGGCGTCTTTTACGACATCCATGGGCAAGATAAGGAATGGTGAATTGTATTCCTTTTCCGTTACCACAGAGATACGCACGAATATGAACCATATATCCTAATTAATATATATGTTATTGTTATTACAATTAAAGTAATAAACACTTAAAATTCATAAACTATATGATCACTTAATACTAATAAAGGAGGGGTGTATAAATCACATGCTGGTTTAACGAGCGAGCGACTAATTATTTGTATAATTAATAGCGTAGCCACATCGCGTTTAGTTATTACACAACAAGAGTATTAACAAATGTTTTAAAATATTGTATACAGTTATGTTTATTAATTATTGAAGTTTGTTTTATTTATTAACTGGTAACATTGACCACTGGTTATTTCTAGTTAAATATATTTGTGTATAGAATGGAATTTTTTATAGTAATTTCTAAGTATACTACAATATCAACCCTCATATTGCTAGTAGATGTCGAAGGAACGTCTAAGAACGATACATCAACTTTGGTCAACTTCATGATGTCGGGTCACATTTCTAAAAACCTTTGACGTCAGATAAGCGGTCAATCATAAAAATATTATTAATGACTCTAGATATATACAATGGAAAACGAGTACATAATGTATCGACAATAAGTAATTGGAATAAGAACAGTATTATAATGATGATGATTTTATTAGCTGTGTGTAAAATTATTAAATACTAGTTGACCCAACAGATGATGTTCTATTCAAATAAGCGCCACCTACTGGCTCCAATTATAAATCTAAATCATTCTCGAATCCTCTTGAACATGAACAAAAAAATTCATCAATATCGATCCAGCCGTCTAGGAGGAGTTCAGTGACATACATACGTACACAAGATATTTATATATAAAGATATATAATTCACCATTTTCCATTTATGAGACTATATTCATTATAACATATACATATAATTTAATTTCTTATTTGTATATTCCCGTACTTATGCTTCTCTACCGATCTTGTGCTTATGTAATAAATAAAGGTATAAGAATCTACGCTGTATGTTCCGAAGATCACAGGCCAAATAACCTATACTGGTCACCCATGACGTGATTATTTTATGTTTTCACACTAATCTTGTAAATATTATATATTTGTTGTTTTTATTTGTTTTATGTGTAAAAATAATAATGTGTAGTACCTAATTTAAATGTATTTGGTAACTGTGAAGTCAGTCGTCCTAAACATATACTCTATATACTTCAACATATCCTTTATAACATTTCAGCTGCTATACTGCCCACTGTTGGCCTCAAGCCTCCTTCACAATAGGAGAGAAAACCGTCATATACTCATTCTGGGCGACGATGTCCTGTTCGCCGAATGGTGGAGTCATATAATTATAATTTTATTAATATAAATATACTTGCATGGACTAAATCTAAATATAGACATAGTATTACTAAACATTTATCATTTAATTAATTATACCTACTGATTCTATAGTAATGTAATGGAGTGTTTCATTTGTTTGTACTATTTAATTTGAATTTTTATTTAATTTATTATGTTTAATAATAATGATAACTTTAATTAATCATCATCATCATCTTGCTCTTATCCCAATTACTTGGGGTCGACGCAATATGTCATCTGTTTTGACATATTGCAAAAAGTTTCGGCAATGACTTTTATGACCGGCCGCCTGCCTGACGTCAGCCCTCCTTGGGAATGTAATCGTTGACACAAATGGTACCAGATGGAGTTGGTCCGGGTTAATCTAGGGCTCTTAGTCGTCTTTTACGACACCCACGAGCAAAGCAAGGGTTGGTAGTATTCGAAGCCGCTACCACACAGCACTAATATAACTTTAATTAATAATAACTTAAATTCTCTGCTTTGGTTAATAGTCGTAATGTAATATTATTTGTATCTCATGTACTTCTCTAGTGGCAATGTATGTTTAATTTAATTATATTTATATGCGGATAATGTAGTTGGCCATAATATTGTTTAAATAGCCCTAAGCCTGCATTTATTTGTATTATTTATATCGTAGCTGTTTATTGTCCCATAGCATATAAAATAAAATATACTGTAACTTATATTAATCAAGATTATGTACTATTTCAAATTGTAATATTAAACATTAAGTTGAAAATTATAGTGTTTGTATACATTTTAATAAATTAAGATTAAAGTTTTTGATATATTGTTATACTTTACAGTGTTTATAAAAATATTTTTCTTATTTATTTAAGTAATTTTCTTAACTATTTTCCAATTTCAGTTTATTTTACTTATTAGTTTATATCAAAGCTGTAAAATAAAAAAAATCGTGCTTAGGTGTGGTACACACTACAATTATTAATCGTCTTCTATTATTTCATTTAGAAAACTATGTCATTACGAAAAGAAGGAGCTTAATTTTTGAATAAGGTTATCTATACTTAAGAGTTTTATTTAAATTTTTCCTTCTCTGCTATTAATGTTTTTATCATCATCATGCTACTCTTATCCTAACTGTGATCGACGCAATATGTATTCTTATTCTTCTTTCGTAGTACATATTGCTAAACTTTCGGCAATAGTATTACGACTAGTCGCCTACTTAAAGTCACCCCACATTAGGAATGTTGACTAGACAGCGTTAGATGAAATTGGTTCGGGTTCATGTGCCGCTCTCAGTCGTCTTTTACGACACCCACGAGCAATGTATGAGTAAGTATCATTCTCACTCGCCACAACACAGTAAAAACTGTTTGATAACGTTACTTGGTACCTTTTTACGACACATTAAGGGTTGCTAAATATAGTTACTAGTGGTCGTGTCGGCGACCACTAGTAAATCGGCCATAATTCATTTTAATAAATTTTTCTGCTACACAATTTTCTTTTTAATTTTTTTTTATGTATAATTGTAAATTGAGTAAGCTGTATTTCACTAATAACTAATATAGTACTAATGTCTATCAAACATTGTCATCATAATTATGATTGTTTGACAATCAGTTCGACCAGAGATTTTAACCGTAAACAAAAGTGTATAAGTGTTGCTACGCAACACACTCACAAAAACGTGTGTGCGTGCGCGCGCGCGCGTGTGTGTGTGTGTGTGTGTGTGTGTGTGTGTGTCTGTGTATGTGTGTGTGTATGTGTGTGTGTGTGTGTGTGTGTGTGTGTGTAGCGATAGCGTTGTAGTACGCGTAATGCCTTTTTTAATGAATTTAATGTATTTCTAATCCACATTTCGGTCTCAGCTTAATTGGCTACCGATAAGGCAAAGACGAAGCTTGCGAACTCTTTCTTTACTGTATTCTATTTTAAACTCTCCTAATGCTCCTCCCTACTTAAAACTTCACTTTCAACTTCTTTGCACTACTCACGACCGTAATCTCCGTTCCTCCAAAAATCTTCTTCTTCACTGTCCTTCTCACTCCTCCAGTATGGTACATTCTTCCTTTTATATCCAGGCCATTCTTCTCTGGAATGCGCTACCATTAGAGATCAAAATGGCAGCTAGTCGTGATAGTTTTAAGACTATGGTCAAACGCCTATACCTAGGCCTTCTGACGGAATGAACTCATCATTGAGGAATCACCTCTGCTGTTTATAAAATTTATATGTGTGTATGTACGAGGGGTGATCCAAAAGTAATGATAATCAATAATAAACACAATGAATAAAATAAAAAAATATATTTATTTCTCAACATAGTCTCCTAGCAAGTCTATACATTTAGTCCATCTCTTTTCTAAACCTAAAATTCCCTTACAAAAAAAATCTTTATCTTGACTCTCAAAAAAGTCCTCAACCGCGGCCATCACGTCGCTATCATCATCAAATTTCTTGCCTCGGAGGTGTTCCTTGAGTCGTGGAAAGAGATAGAAGTCACTGGGGGCTAGATCTGGTGAATAGGGGGGGTGTTCCACCAACTCAAAGCCCGCTTCCTGAATGCCAGCCATGGCAATTGCAGCTTTGTGAACAGGTGCGTTGTCTTGATGGAACAACACTCCAGCCCGCAGTTTGCCTCGCCTTTTCTCCTTAATAGCCTCCCGCAATGTTCTTATTTGTTCTGCATAGTAGGAGCCTGTAATAGTGGCCCCCTTTTCCAAGTAGTCCACCATGATTATTCCTTCAGCGTCCCAAAAAACAGACGCCATAACCTTCCCTGCTGAGCTTGACACTTTGAATTTCTTCGGCGTCGGTTCATCGGATCGTTTCCATGTCATCGATTGTTGTTTTGTTTCAGGATCAAAATGGTGGATCCAGGTCTCGTCCATGGTCACAAAACGTGACAAAAAATTGTCCTTGTCTGCCTGGAACTTTTCGAGATTTGCTCTTGACATGTCGACTCGTTTCTTCTTTTGCTCGTCGTTTAACATTTTCGGTACCCAACGCGCGGAGACCTTTCTCATATGCAATTCGTTCGCAAGGATTCTTTGAATGCTGCCATATGAGATCCCTGTGACCTCAGCTACATGCCTGATAGTCACTCTTCGATCTTCCAATACAACTTCTTCAACTTTTTTCACATTTTCTTCAGTGAGGGACGTCGATGGGCGTCCTTCGCGGTGTTCGTCTTCCGTCGATGTTCTTCCCAGCTTAAACTCCTTAGCCCAGCGTGCAACTGTGGAATATGGAGGAGAAGAGTCCCCTAATGTTTCCACCAAGTCGCTGTGTATGTCTTTGGTAGACATTTTTTTCAAGCAGAGGTATTTAATGACAGCTCTGATTTCGTGTTTTTCCATTTTGATGTTCACTCCTTGACAGTCCGTATTCAAATGAATGTAGCTCCCGGGAATTGTGGCCTATTTATATGATTTTTTTTTCCTGAACTAGTGGGTAACTGAGCAAGTGACTGAAATTTTTTTGTATTTTTGTGTGCACTAGAAATAACTGATTATCATTACTTTTGGATCACCCCTCGTATATAATATATATGTATGTATATATATATATATATATGTATGTATATATATATGTATATATATATATATATATGTATATATATATATATATGTATGTACATATATATATATGTATGTATATATATATATATGTATGTATATATATATGTATTGTTTGCTTTTATTAGGTATAAGATTATATAGATTTGCCACATTTATATAACCAAATTTCCGAAATTATTGCTCACATTTCATTGTACCTGCTTAATTTATTTCTGCTCCACCCTAGGTCGACTGGCAGAAAATGCCTAAGGCATTAAGTCCGCCTTGTACCTTTTTTGTGTGCAAAAGTTTTAAATAAATAAATAAATTATGTATATGAAATTTCAGTTTTATGCACATCTCCTCATTATATACATCAACTGTGCCAAATTTCATACTTGTACATCCACGTAATTTTCGTAAAAAGGAGTACAAAGTTTTTGCTTCACGTATTTATATATAGATACTGTGTAGAAGCACATTCTTTTGTTTACAGCCGCAGACCGATATAACCGGGGTAAACACACATACTCTTGTAGAAAATCGATGTCTGATCAGTAATAATTTCATAGTGAGTAAGAGAGCAGAAAGCTTAACTTTCTAAGGTTGTTTGCGTGTGGAGGATTTTGATGATACCATAGTATCACTAGGTACGCTATGTAGTGGCACACACTCTCTTCACATCCTTCACGGCAGACAGCGGCTTAACGAAGGTCCATGAGCGGCTGTGCCACTTAGGTACCATGCTGTGCTGTTTATTCATTTACCATCAACAGTAATAAAATATATACATTATGTCACTATGTAGAAATGGCAATAATTTCTAAAATCATTACTGATATTATTATGTTCCGTGTGGTAACGGCCTGAAAATACAGTTCACCAACGCTTGTCCATGAATGTTATAAAAGACAACTAAGGAATATAATACGCATATAAAATCTATGCAAGAGAATGAAAACCCGAAATAAAACCCTATACCAACCTGTCTGACCAGCATGGTATAGTAAGGTCAATTTCCCTCCTATTGTGGAGGAGGCTCAAGACCAATAGTGGGACATGTATGAGCTGAAATGATAAGTAATATTAATATTATCTGTTCTTACAATAGCTGACATATTCAATTATTCAATGCAGTAACCCGAAGAATAAATAAAAGTAATAAAACGTGTAACAAAGTCGACGGCGGAACATTTTCTTTTATTATCGATACGCGGTTAGAGTAACATTCAAGTCACGTATTGTACCGATACCCTTTACGTATCGCGTGCGGTTACACCACAGTTTTATGGGATAGATTAGGGTGGATGCTTAATTAGTGGTCGCCTTATTTTGGTGGCAGTTAAAGGGCTATGTGGTGACGATGATTATACTCTGAGAAAAAGATTAATCTATTGTATTAATTTTATTATTGATCAACTGAATCTTTTGAATCCACGTCAGCTAGATGGCTCTCGGCAAGCTTATAGACACTAAAGAATATTTTTTTAGTGTCTCAGAATTAGAGTCTAAAATGTGCTCTCTCAAATATTGACGACGTAGGTAAAGCTCAAAGCGTTAGTTTGTCAAGAGCATGAAAATCCAAAGTAATGATTTCTGATGTTTACGCGAGCACTACATATTGTAAATAAAACTACTTTTACGGATTTTATCGCGTTTGTATTTGATTTATGATTAGCCGACGTTTCAAACACTTTACAGCATTCATCGTCATGGGCAAACTAAGATGGCTAACGTCCAAACAAGTCAACGTTATTACAGATTTTTTTTTCAATTGTTCAATCCATATTAAATTATCCCATAAAGAAACGTTTATAAGTAGTGTAGTCAGAAGCACTATATATTTTTTTGGGCGGGCTGTGGTTCCATTTGAGGCGACGAAAGAAGCCCGACATCGCCATTGGGCCGACCACGGGTATCAAACCCTTGACATCTGTGACTAAAAAGAAGCACAACACTTACGTGGCAGTCAGCATTTTATATTGCTTAATGAACGGACAACTAAGGATTAAATATTCTTAAATGGTCACTATAAATCAGATTATTTGTTGTTGACAACAATTTAGTAACCGCAGGAAATCATTAGGTGTAGACGGCATGAATGTTCAAAGTAGTATGCAAGTGCTGAGGTCGATATTCAACGCTGGACATCGTTAGGATAGATATATAGAAAGATATGTAGGAATTAATGGATTGCATGTATGGCATAATATCCCAAAAAGTAATTACGTGTTGTTGGCTATATTCCTAGAACTTACAAGTATTTCTGTATTTCAAAAATACACATTTGTGTAGTAATTTACGTAATTTGGTATTGTGAATTGCCTACCCTCATGTCTTCAAAGGTGTAAGCAGAAACACCATGAGCTAGAAATCCCTATTTACTACATCTACACAGTACTAAAGTACTAAATTGTCTTTCATGGGATTCTTAAAGGGCTATTTTAATGTATATATTTAAAAATAAACATTACCATAAACACTAAAAATAAAATTATTGACAGTGTTATGACTATATTTCTGAAAAGAGTTGGCCTATGTGTAACACAATTACATAGAATACATTATATACTTTTGCAGTGTTCTGAGTGGATAACAAAACAAATGTAGCCACCCATTACTTGTCCGTGACAGGAGTAAAAATCGGCTAAAGGTCGCCCTAGATCACCAGTAATCCTATCCTGTGAAATGTATAAAAGACCTCACCGCATTCGCCAATCTATCTGGCAAGCGTAGCTATTATAAAGACCAGCCCCTCATTCATAAATCGACTTAGAGCCAATAGCGGACAAAGAAATGATGATATGGGGAGGGGAGGGAGGCAACCTTAAATTCATTCAACCTAGTTATAAAAAGTTTTCCAGAAAGTTCTCAAAATTCAATTTTATCCAAAGAAAACCGCAACAGTTTCTTCAGTCCAGAAATCAATCCCAAAACCTTATAATCGAAACCCCATACCCTGCTATATACCAATAAACCAATAAAGCATCAGTGAATAACCTTTACGCTGACGATTTACAAGTTTACTTACAGACACCGTTGGCCAAATTGTCTGACACAATAGAGACACTTAACGGAGAGTTGGTGAAGATTAGTGCATGGAGTAAATGTCATGGACTCATGGGAAACCCATGTAAAACTCAGGTGTCTATTATAGGCAGTAGTTGGTTTACATCTAGAATCGAATATTCTCAATTACCCCAAGTCCTCTTTGATGGCACAACTATTCCGATCAGTGATCAGGTTAAGGATTTGGGAATAATTATTGATGCTAATTTAAGTTGGGGTCCGCAATTACAAGAGGTAAGCAGAAAAGTGTTTGCCTCTGCGGGCGTTTTGAAAAGGTTCAAAATTTCTTGCCCACTGCCACGAAAATTACTCTTGCTAATTGTCTATTATTATACATTTTAGACTACGCTGATGTTAGCTACTTGGATCTTGCTGAATATCAACTAGACAAGCTCGAGCGTCTCCAAAATCTTGCACTTAGATTCATATTTGGGTTACGCAAAAATGACCATGTTACACAGTTTCGCCAGCAGCTCAAATGGTTACCTATACGTCTTCGTCGCAACTCTCATATTCTTTCTCTATTATACAGTGTATTATTTATTTCTTCCACTCCTTCCTATCTTAAAGCTCGTTTTCAATATCTTCATGATACGCATAATAGAAATTTGAGGTCATCAGATAACATGAAACTGAAAATGCCGCTGCATTTTACATCATTCGCCGAGAAATCGTTCACAGTCACGGCAGTACGTCTGTGGAATGAACTTCCGCTAGATATAAAACGTTCAAAGACACTAGCCACATTTAGAATAAAGCTTAAAAATTATTGTCTAGAATTGATCAGTTAGTATTTGCTGTGTAGGTACCTTATTATATAACCTAAATTCTGTTCATTACTTTAATAAACTTCACATTTTGAACTACTAACCGCGTTATATAAATATACTAGCAACCCGCTCTCGCTTCGCTTCGGTTTCAGTCACTTAAACCCGCGTAGTTCCTGTTCCCGTGGGAATACCGGGATAAAATGTAGCCTATGTTACTCCCTGATATTATAGCTTTCCATTGGTGAAAGAATTTTTGAAATCGGTTCCGTGGTTTAAGCGTGAAAGCGTTACAAACAAACAAACAAACAAACATCCTTACTTTCGCATTTATAATATTAGTATGGATTTGGTATATTTATTTTATTTATATGTATGTGTGTATGTGTATGTATGTATGTGTATGTATATACTTATATATGTGTTTGTATTAATATACATATATATATCGTATGTATGTGTTATTTATATATTATATACATAGTTAAGCAGTGCACCTACAACTACCGCTCTTTCCTTACATGTTTCCATCCAAAGGTTGCCTGGTTGAAATCGCTTTTAGCGATAAGGCCGCCCATTGTACTTTCTCCACTTAGAATTATTATTATAAATGTGTTAACATAGGTGTGCAATAAAGTATAAATAAATAAATAAATAATTATTCTAATGTATATTAAGATCCGTACACGTGCATACGTCTCGATGACCGCATCAAAGGTTTCCATAACGACAAGAACTCAGTTTCAAAAGTAAAGGCGTAGAATCTTATATAAGAGCTTATGTGAAAACTCGTGATCTTTCACGTTCTTTGAACGACACGGTAACAGTTAATTCTGCGAAAGCACTTTAAGTGGAACTAATGAATTTTCCTAGAACGCGAGTGTCTTTGAAATATTACGTAAAGGTATTATTATTATTTACTGTTCATAAGTCTTTTTTTTTTGCTATTATGAATATTTTTCCCTAAGTAAGATCTAGTGGAGGAATACAATTTACTACCACTTCTCTTGATCGTCAGTATCGTAAAAATGGCAAAGCGATTTAATGTAGAATAGGAAATCTTGAAATAAATACATGTAAGAAAAGGAAATCTCGAAATAAAATCATAGGATTTTAGCCAACCCATCAGAGCCACGAGGTTATGACAGTTTTTCTCCAATTGCAGAGAAGGTTCTAGCTCAGCAGTGAGACGTACATAAGCTAAAATGATGATGATCATCATCATCATCATCGCAACATACATACGTCCCACTGGGCTCGATCCTCCTTCATAATGGGAGGGAATTTGACCTACTATATCATGCTGGTCGGGCATGTTGGTTTAGGGTTTCATTTCGAATTTTCCATCTCTTGCACAGATGTTATGTGTATATATCGCCTAGTCGTCTTTTACGACATCCACAGGCAAGATAGGTAGTGGTGATTTGTATTCTTATTCCATCACCACACGGAAGCTCCACAATAGGAATGACGATAATGAATAAAATTAGTTACTTTTTTAATTGCCCATAGTTTTATAAAAATTCTAACGAGTTCAATCTAGAAAAAGGAGCAAATACTTATAATGGGTCTTGTTCTCATTTAATACATATTTAGCTTCATTTTTTTATATTATTCATGGAAAATATGTCATATGAGGAACTGTATTCTTCTCTGTCACCACAAAGTAATGATGATGTAAGAATAATTGCGACTATTCTGTATTTAATTAGCTTTAATTATTCAGTAATAAAGTAGATTGTAAATCGCGTCATTAACGAGCGCGTTAGCGCTTACACGTTGATTAATCACCCTCAAGTATTGAAATATTCAGAGGTTCTAGTAATACATAGCAAGCTTAAGAGCTTTTACCGACACCATAATGTTTGCAATTAATTTTTAATATCGTTATAATGGGTCATCTGTTTGGTCGTGCGGGGACAGATACAACATCGCTTTTCTGTTGGAAGAGATAATTTAAGGGTATAAGTATATAAAATTACAAGCAAGAATGGATAAAATCAAAGCAAAATTCTATGTCAAACCGTTTCACAATCATATTTAAGTATATTATTTATTTCTTTTCTCTTCTATTGTAAAAAAAAATAAACTTAAGGCTATCAGAGAGGCAAATATAGAGTTAAGGCTTTGAACATTGATTCACTTCAATCAAGATTACCAATAATCTTTTTAACGTATTTAATTTTATACAATTAATAGTATTGAAAAAAAAATATATAAAAAGGGGGCCGTTGCTAAGGCGACTGGCAGATGTGAAACATCGAAATTATTTTGTACAATATGCATAAAAGAACAGATTACGGCAGGAACTAATATGGCATAAAGTGTTAATAAAATATTACATTTTCTTTTTCCAGAAAATGATGTGTATTTTATTCAATAAATATTAATTTTCATTAGTATACACTATAGGTTTGTGTTTAGGTTAATAATTTATTTTGAGCTCACTAAATGGCGGTGTATAAAATGCTAAAATAGGTTATGGTTTCGTTACACAAATGTACATATCCAAGCGTGCCGTTAACGCTACTCCAATGATCAGGTTCACCCTCACTTATAGATGTTTCACATCAAAAAATTCAAAACTATATAATACTAGCAGACTCGGCCACGCGTTGCTGTGGCTAATATTTTTGTTATATTACATTTTATTAAACTATTTAAGTGGAACTGTAGGAGAATATCTGTCATGGAGGTCGTCATATTTTTTTACAAATGGCATCTATGTAAAAAAAGCAAGTTAAAATCGTATATGACACGTTTGTAGGTTTGACATAGCAGCGCCATCTATTAATTAATTACTTAATCCACTCAACAGATATCGCTATCTGTTAAAATCGTTTGGAGTTAACATATAATTGTGAATGTCAAATAATAGGTATATATATAGGTAATACAAATAATTTGCAATAAAATAATATTGCGACTATAAATTAAGATGTAAGCTATCCTATCTTTCAAGTTGAATCAAACTGCACACGGTGTGCAAATTTGATTAAAATCGGTTAAGTAGTTTAGGAGTCCATCGCGCACAAACAACGTGACACGTAATTTATATATATTAAGAAGATAATTTGAAAGTGACAGTTTAAGAATACAAAAGGTCTTAGTTTCCTGTAGGGGCTGTAAAAATCAGCACAGAAAACACTGTGTCCAAGTACGTCCTGGCTGCCAGGTGCAATGATTTTGGCAGTACCAGTAGGCAATCTAGCTATATACAATAGTTTTTTTTTTATTGCAGATCGTGGCAAACGCGCAAACAGCACACCCAACAGCCAGGCTGTTACCTACCTCAAAGAGAATGCTCTTCTTAAACCTCGTTTAAAGAAAGACATGTCATAGTGCTTGGGAAACACATCAGCAGCAAATTCATTCAAGTTCTGTAGGCTGTACGTACGTGAGAGAAGAACCAGAATGAACTGTAATGAATTAAAATGATCGCAGGAAATGTACAGTTGAAAATCAAAACGTTTCCAGGTGAAATGGATGAAACCTGCTGCAGTTTCGAGTGGTGCGTTGATAAAACGGTGAAGGTATTGCCAAATCAAAGAGTTCCTGACAGCACTCTCCATGAAAAATCCGGTAGAGTACACAGAGTGACCCAAAGTGTCTCCACTCCAGTGACTCCAATCTGTTCGTAAGATTGAGATCCCCGACGATTCGAATAGCATGCATGGAGTCAAGTCGGTCTAGCTTATTTTTGAGAGCGCCTGCCCAGAGATGAGAGCAGTACTCTACGAGAGGACGAACTTGTATAGTGTATGAATACATCGATGAGCTTAACGCTTGAATAGATTGGGCAATAAAATTATTTTAAAAAGCGGTTTTAATATAAGCGCTTTAAAACCGACATACTCCGAGCTTCATAACATTGTTATAGATTTATTATGTTATAGATATAATATTATAGTTCCATATAAAAGCCATAAACTGATGAGAATGTTATAACGTTTGATATCAAACTGACATTGTATGTTAGTGCCTACGCCGTAGCTTCGTAGCAACTTCGTAGCCGCTCTACGTGCTACGTGCTATGTTTAATCATGTAAACTCTATCTACTGGTCGTTTCTTATTGTTAGCGTTATCAATATTAATGATTAGCTTTAGAAACAAAAGCAAAGTTGGTTGTGGGTAAATAAATAATTATTTATATTAACACGTAAGCTACTTATCTATTTAGTTTAACTTAATAAACAAATAAACTATTTTAGAGTCAGTTTTATACTATATTGGATATAGGCCTATGAAAGGCAATAATGTCGTAATTGGGGGTAGCAATTATGGCTATAGTCTAGATACACCCGATCAGACCTGTCCGGGGCGATGAGAGGTCAATGTGCGGCCACCATGACCAATGGTACTTATTCTCTAACCTTTATGCCCCGGATAGCTGTCATCACATACAATTGAATGAATGCAGAAAGTACTGTTGGTTTTCCAAGATACATACATTTATATGTGTAAACTGTAAGTGTAATCAAAGATTCAATTTACTTATATGTAGAAGTTCCCCAACCCTAAGAATGCTCAACTCTAAATCATCAGGACTATTGACGACGTAAGGAGCTCGCGTTCATTGGAGCAGCTCAAACAATGGCCGCTTTCGACGCAGAATTGCCGATAAATCAACTGTAATGTCCGACTTTAGGAATGGTTCCTACCATTATGTTCAATATTGCATATTACCACTATTTAGTTCGATTGATGTGATAGTATTTTGTGCAGTGACGGGTGAAGAATACAATAATTAACCACCCCATCCTATTCAGTTGATATCGTAAGGAAAAACTAAGGAGACGTAAGGAAAATAACATCATATCAAAAAGAAAATTCGAACTAAAGCCTAACTGAACGTATAGCGTCCGCAATTCGGCCGCGTCAAACTTATGATGAATATAATATGTACCCCACCTATTATTTTCATACATCAGTCATAAAAATTAAGGGCCTAGCAGCTCTTCGGAGAAACTTGTAACTCCAACTGCGATCGCCAACATGCCTGCTAAGCGTGGTCGTTATGGCAATATGTGTAAATAGACTAATGAAATAGACTAATGAATAGGATAGATAGAAATCTAACTTTTGATTATTATTAGACTTAGGTATTCACACATTTCATTGCCCAATTCACTGATGATTTTGCAGCGACTGAGTTTTTTTTACCGCTCTAACAGAAGCTGCGGGTGACCAGGCCGGGGTCCGGTTAGTCCGGGCACCGGCGGAGAGGTTAGCCTCATACGGCGATTGGCGCCCCGGTATGGGACGTCAACGGGAGAGGGTACTCCCTCAGGTTATTTTGTCTCTGAACTCAGTCACTCGCACCGGTGGTCGGCCCAACGACGAAGGCGACGTGCGATTCGAGTGTGTTACGTGTGTGCGTGCTTACGCCCCTCTGTCGCCCCGGACGGAATCGGGAGAGGAGAGCGCCTACCGTAACCCACCCCCAAAAAGAAAAGTGATTGAGTTTTATTTAAATCAGTTATCTTAATATTATTGAAAATAATAAGTGTTTAAAATAATTTATATGGTACAATAATATGATTTGTCGTAATAATATAATTTCTTTGAATTGTCCATGTGGTGACAGCGTAACACCCTCCATGAGAGAGTTACACCCTCTCTTACGCGTAGGTATTGTAAAACGCGACTAAGGTACATGCTATGCAGATGATATATATGCAAGAGAAAGAAAACTTGACATAAAACCCCATGCCAACACGTCTGACCAGCGCGGTATAGTAGGTCAATTTCTCTTTCATGCCTGAGACCGACAGTGACACTTATATGCGCTGATATAATAATGATTATTCCTGACAATGACATTTTCTATCGAAGTCTTGAATTTGTTTCGCGTGGTTTCATATATAGGCAGTGATGGGTAGTATGCTAAAGGATCACTTCACCTCGAAGAGTGAAAAAAACATGCTTGAAAAATTTAATAATGGAATCCAATTGTGAGACTTTACATCCAATTTATTACATACCTAATACCACAAACAAACAACAGCTATACAATATAGATATAATACCCATCAAACTTTTATATATTACCAGATTAATGATATTTTCATGTGAAACATGTCGCGGTCGGGGGTAAAGCGGTAGTGTTTGGGAAACAGCGACAATCAGATTTAAGATTAGTCACCGCTTATTCTTCAAGTAGTTAATAGATTTTGATTTATCTAATAATTTATATGCACTGGTAAATGTATTCCTGAAAATCTCAAAAAGTGTTTTGTTATATAAGTTTAAAATCTCGAAATTCTTCTAAAAATCAAATTTTCTTTTTAAAAAACTGATTAAATGTATAATTATGTTTTAAAGTATTAGGGATAACCAGATCGTCATGATTTTCGGCGCTTAAATTTATCGTACAAAATTCATTTTTCGTCACGAATGCTATTCGAAATTACCGCTCTTGAAGTGTTGAAAACACTAACGACATATTTTTCAGCAGTCTCACTATAAGTAGCTGAGAGTATTCAGTGTCTGTCGCAAAGTCAATGGCAGATTTTTTTGATATTAAAAGATTTCCCACTAGCGACGAGAATTTGGCTCATAAGTTGAGATTTTTATTGCAGAATAATTATATAATGTGAACACAAATCGACTACTCTTGCTATAAGAATATATTCACAAGAAATATCTTGTTAATAGAGTATTATAATTCGTTTATAATGTATGTACTCGACGCCAACAAGTCACTGGTATCATCTATAGAAAAACGATACTACCAAAGTTGTGTACTAATAATATCACAAAATAAAGAATTTTTAATTAGCACAGTTCCAAACGCCGAGGATTTTGCTAGGAATTTTCTGAGAACATTCTCGAAAATCGAAAAGATCTACCAAAAACTACACAATATTTATATTCTAGATTTTAAAGCAGGTTCTTGCAATCAAAGCAGCATGCATACAACCTTTGCTAAACAGAAAGTAAATAAATAAAAAACACTTTGTAACATTTTTTTACTCTGGTTCCACATCTATTAACTAATATTATAAAGCTGAAGAGTTTGGTTGTTTGTTTGTTTGAACGCGCTAATATCAGGAACCGCTGGTCCGAGTTAAAAAAATCTTTCAGTGTTGGATAGTCCATTTATTGAGGAAGGCTATATGTTATATTATATTTCCAAAAAAATTGGGGATCCATATTAAAAGTCCAATAATGTAACCCAAAGTGTAAAAAAATTACCCATCAAAATCCTTACATCACGTGTGCTGCGAAAACTATTGCTTATGGAACAAAACAATTTACTACAACTTTGCAGAACATACAATTGTCTACAAAAAATATCGCAACACCATATGTCTAACTATTGTAGTTTTCGCACAATAAGTGATTTTTTTATTTTTAAATAATTAATATGTCGTCGCTTTAAAATCTCTTTATCTTGTACTTTGGTATTAATACTTATCAAAACAAATTATTTGATATTCAAGATTAATTCAAGACCTTTCTAGAACTTTTTGAATTATTAAATTTGGACATTTCAGTCAAAAGATATAACGATATTAAAAATGTAAGTATTAATGTTGTAGCCTAATAAGTATTAAGTATTGCACGCGCATGTATGATGTGGCGGGTGGTCATGAGGGGCGAGGGGGCGGTAGCCTCTGCGAAATGCCTAGAAAGAGACCTTAACTTTCTCGACAGTCTGCCACTGTAAAACGACTGCGACTTATGCGCATGAGACAGAGGATGAAAATAGTCAGAGATTAGGTACTCAATGAGAAATCGCTGAACGAAACCGCGCTAAAGAAACAAGCGTTGAACGAACAGAACGCTTGGCTTCACAAACAACTCGACCTTCGTCTACTCGAGAACGGGAATCAAGTGCTGAACGTTCTCAACGTTTGGCCACAGAAGTTTTAAAATAAATAAATAAATCCTGAAAGTCACTATACCCCCCAAAATCACAATTTCACGCGGACGAAGTCGCAGGCACTACTAGTATAATATATTTTAGTTTAACTTTTACATTCATATTTTAATTATTAGAGTACTGGTATGCACCTATTATAAAAATCAGAGTAATATTATACTGTCACCAGTTAAGAGTCTGTAGTGGAGATAAAACTCAATTTTAATCAACACGTCACCTTATCTGAACACATAAACAATGGCTATCTTTATAGGCTATAAACTAGCTAAATAGTTTTTATGGGAAACGGTGACGTCATCACTCGGCCCAAACGCCTCCGGCTGCAAATTTATGGGTGATGTTGATTCGATTGGTGACCTCTTTTTATATATTTTGCTTTTTATTTTGCCGTCTGTGATTTAGATTTAGTTATAACTTAACAACGAGTATCAAAATTAAATCAGTTTTCTTTGACAAGCCATGACGTTATCCTTGCGGCATATGGCCTTATAAACTAGTATATTTTTCCTCCATCAACCATCAATTAAACTGAGTTCTGGTACCGATTTCTTGACTTCGATGGTGGTGAACTGAAACTATGGAGTTATTTACCCCATTCCTTTCCTATGGGTATCGTAAGAGACGACTATTAGAACTTGACAAAAATCAGTCTAAAAGAATTTGTATTCCTTTTTTCAATCACCTCTTTTAATCATCATCATATTTTCAATATATAATATATTTCTGTGGAATGAAATTTCTATGTACCATAAGATAGGATTACATTCATGTATTACTTTGTAAAAATACTTAAAAAAGTAGTCAGAATCTATCAACGTCACAGCTACACTTCGTCAAATAACACTTACACAAAATATAGACGCCATCTTGTTTTTAGGCGTTACGTTTAAATATAACTTAATTTTCGCGCCATTACTGACAAATGGCGGTACTTATCGATAAAAATCAGAGTTTTATACACGTAACATGGTAAAGGGAGATTGATGGGGTATAATTTTAAGATTGATGGACAATACCTTACATAAGACAAAAGTGCGGTGAAAATAGTATTTTAATTTTAACAAATGATTTTTTTTCTTCTTTGATGATTATTTTATCAAAAACCATCCTTGGCTTTCTTTTTTCTTGGTAGGTTATGATCAGATCATAACCCATCCCGCCGTCTTAAGTATAGCATAGAGGCTTATAGTAACATATGAATCATCGTTTTTCCCATTGAGTTGACCATCTGCACCATATCAACACTTCTTCAACCCTAGTGGACCATGGCGTAAGCCATTATAAGCAGTTTAGGGTTGTTATAGATCAAAGATATGTGAAAATAAAACATAATAAAAATTTTATGTCAGTAGAGACTTTGAAACTATCTAACCGACATGGCTCAAATTGGTTACATTAGAGAGGAAAAAACAAACAAACAGCATACCTGAAGGTAAGTGATGCAGCCATTCACAGCCCTTTACTAGGCCGTTATCTACCGTGAAGAAATTGAACGTAGTGTGAATGTGTTCAATGAGATTCGGTAATGCTAAAGCCATTACCAAAACCCGATACACGCAAACACCCTCAGAAAGTTAGGCTTTCAGCTCTTTTGTTCACCAAACAAAGTGTAGTAATAAATTGCTACTCAGACGTCAATATTTTGCGAGAGCGTTGGTGCTACCCTGGATGAACCGGCCCGCGGTTATAGACAGACGACTGCAGATAACCCCTACCACAATTAAAGAATTTAAGTAGATAATATGACAGCAAGCAAAAAAATACCTAAAATAAAACCATATGTGGACCGGTTTAGCCAGTAATGGTGCAGTAATCTAATTGCCCTCATTTCAGGGCAACTAGTGGACACATTGGGTATATATGTATGTATGTACTATTGAGTTGATGGCCAGTTAAGAGTAGACCATATCTTTTATTATTTTTGCTAATTAACTGCACAGATGGCGTAGTGGTTAAGATACCAACCTACAGTGCCAATGTCTCGACACACAAAGTTTTGTCCTGCGTGGGATTCGAACCCTCAGGTTTTACGAATTGTTTGATTCTGGATTTAATTTGTACCCATTAATTATATGTTTGTAAAAGTCCTCTACGATACAAGGAATATTTCCTCAGTGCGTGGTATTATCTTTTCAAAAAAAAATGGTCTTATTATTTTTAGGTAATAAAGAAATTCGTTTCCAAATTCACTCATATATAAAATGAAAAAGTGAGTCATACATCACGATCCCCTCTGTGGCAGTGAGTTATAATTACCTTCGAGTAACAGTTACGAGTTCTCAAACATGATGCCGGGTTAGGGTGACCATACTTCAAAATATACCCCTGACACGCAACTTCAGTCATAAAATGTTGGATAATTTAGTTGTAATGAGGTTTCCTTGGCATTAGATGTTATATTTCAGTTCAAATTGCGATATAATGTTTACAAATAAGGGGTAAATTTAGGGGTGTTAGAGTTTTTAGATAAGGGTTGTTGATATAAATCTTACTTTACAAAATTAACTTTAATTCCTTTTGTTTTTCTTTTTAACTTATATGGGAAGATTCTCTGTATCATGATGGAGTAAGAATACAATTTATCACTCCATTTTATGCCAGTGGGTGTCGTAAAAGACGACTCAGCTCCATTAAGCAGTTATCATGGATACAAGAGAAGGAAAAATCGATATTAAATCCTATGTCAACAAATCGGCCCATTGTGGTGAAATAGATCAATTTTCCTCGCCCAACAAAGAAGGCCCTAGCCCAACAGTATATAAAATTTAAAAGAAAATCTAAATTAGTAGTTAGGAGTCGTAAACATCACGTAAAGGAAACTCAGAAGGCAGATTTAGCAATGCTCGCTATTACATTTCATCATCATCATCATTTCAGCCTATTGCCGTCCACTGCTGGACGTAGGCCTCCCTCATATTGCGCCACAATGTGCGGTCCTGTGCCGCCTGCATCCAACGACGCCCAGCAACTTTCACTAGGTCGTCGGTCCACCTAGTGGGGGGGCGTCCTACACTGCGTCGTCCGATGCGTGGTCGCCACTCGAGAACCTTTCTTCCCCAGCGGTTGTCGGTTCGTCGAGCGATGTGGCCTGCCCATTGCCACTTCAGCGTGCTAATTCTTCGTGCTATGTCGGTTACACCCGTTCTTCTGCGGATTTCTGTATTCCGGATTCTATCTCGCAGAGAAATCCCGAGCATAGCCCGTTCCATAGCACGCTGAGCGACTTTGAGCCTTGATATGAGGCCTACATTTAGGGACCACGTTTCCGTGCCGTAAGTCATCACTGGTAACACACACTGGTCGTAGACCTGTGTTTTCAGACACTGAGGTATGTTGGACGAAAAGATCCTCTTAAGTTTCCCGAACGCTGCCCAACCGAGTTGGATTCGTCGGCTGATCTCTTTCTCGAAATTGGATCTACCTAACTGGACTGTTTGTCCTAGGTAAACATAGTGATTAACAACTTCGAGAATCGCATTGCCAACTAGGACCGGTACAGGAATGACATGGGTATTTGACATGACTTTCGTCTTGTCCATGTTCATTCGTAGACCCACTAGTTGGGATACCCTGCTGAGATCATTGAGCATAGTGCCAAGGTCCTCCATGGATTCTGCCATAACGACGATATCGTCTGCGAATCGAAGGTGAGTGATGTATTCGCCGTTAATGTTGATGCCGATTGCTATTACATTTGCATACTAAAAATGATGATTACGGCGCGTTTGGGAGAAATCTATCCACAATAGTAGATATAATAGAGCTAATAGATGAATGGAAGAATAGTTGTAGACCAGAGATAAAGGAAAAGGAACTGAAATTGACTCTATCATCATCATCATCAACATCTCAGCTAGTAAAAGTCCCACTGTTCGGCTCGGGACTCTTCGGTAGCTTGAGAAAAATTGATCTACTACACCATGCTGGTCAGATGACATATGGTTTTAAAGTCAAGTCAAGTTTTCCTTCTCTTAAATCGATTTTATTAACAGATCCCATAGTTGTTTTTGTTTTTTACGATACCCACTAGCAAGAAATTGGGGCTTGGAATTGAATTGTTACTCCGTCACTATAAGGATTGGCATTGCACTCTTGCTAAATCATTTCATGAATATTAATCATAACATAAACGGTGATTAATCAGCGAATAACTTTTAACCTGTTCATTGTTAATCGTACATTGATTACTGCCGTATGCTACCTGAACTTGTTTGTCTTCAAACTCATTAAAATTTGAAATTAATATTTGCTGAGCCTGTGACGTGCATGTTGTGTAAAATGTTTTTAATTTTAATAAATAATTTAACAACGATTTTAATAGCTATATTTTTTCTAAGGGTGGTTTGCGGTCGGCGCGCCCCTCGCACCACTCCATCCAGGGCGACAGAGGGGCGTAAGCACGCACACTCGCAACTCACCCACGATGCATGTCGCCTTCGTCGTTGGGCCGACCACCGGAGCAGGGTTACTTGTCATCAGTGGTCGGCCCAACGGAATACCCCCTATTTAGGTACCCTCCCATCGACCGACGTGCGGGGAGGACATCAGTCTTTCCTCACGCGGTCGGCCTCTCGGCGGGTGACGGACTAATTCCCCGGTTACGTCACCCGCGGCCTCGGCTAGGGCGGCATGAGGCGCAAATACTCGCGCCTACGCCGCCCCAGTCGCCGGCGGCCGCGCGATGAGGAGATCCGCCGCCGGCGACTGGGGCGGCGCAGGCGCAACTATCTGCGCCTCATGCCGCCCTAGCCGAGGCCGCGGGTGACGTGACCGGGGATTAGTCCGTCACCCGCCGAGAGGCCGACCGCGTGAGGAAAGACCGACGTCCTCCCCGAGGGGGGGACGTCGGTCGATGGGAGGGTACCCCAACAGGGGGTATTCCGTCGGCCCGACCATTGACGACAAGTTAACGCTGCTCCAGTGGTCGGCCCAACGACGAAGGCGACGTGGTTTTCGGGTGGGTCGCGGGAGTTGCGTGCTTAAGCCCCTCTGTCGCCCCGGACGGATTGGTGCGGAGGCGCGCCGACCGCGGCCCACCCACAATAAAAAAAAAAAAAAAAAAAAATAGGGTAATTAATACGTAAGTTTATGAACACATCTCCTTCACGAAACGTGGTTATCTCGACGTCAGCCGTTCTGTATTTGGTTTTTCTATGTACATAAGTGAATTACATATATTGAATGTTTCAGTTTAATAAATCGCTTTTAGAAATAAAGTAGTGACGATATTCATATCCTTGAAAATTTCATCTCAACCCATACATTTCCCACCGCTGAGCCCAGGCCATCTCCACTACGAGAGGGATATTTGACTTACTATACCACGCTGGTCGGACGTGTTGACATAGAGTTTTGTTTTGAGTTTTTCTTCTCTTGCATAGATGTTGTATGCATAATATAATCCCTTAGTCGTCTTTTACGATACCCCCGGATAAGAGAGGGGATGGTAAATTGTATTCTTACTCCGTCACCACACGGCAAAATTAATTGTAGTACATTTCTACCTACACCAACCTGTCTGACCAGCAGGATATAGTAACGTCAATTTCCCTCCTCTTGTGGAGGAGGTTCGAGCCCAATAGTGGGACGTATATGAACTGAAATGATGATGATGATGACATTTGAACTTAACTTGAAAATTTATTGTAAAAAAAACATTTTTTTATCTAAATTATTTAGTTGTGGTAATGTTTTCCTCTTCCACTGTCCAATTTGTAATAGTTTTAGTAATCGTTTCGTGAGCGGCCGACTGCCTGTCGTCTACTGTACTTGAGCGTATAATAATTAATCAGATGCTCTCAGATAGATTTGTTTGGTTAATATCAGTCCAGCAGTGTAAGAGCTCTTTTTCCAAAATGATGTAATGGCGTAAGATTACTCGATTAAGTGCTTTAGGCCAGTATAATAGTTAAATGACAATTAATTGATTATATTATTAATAAATTAATTGCGTCCTTTAGAAAATATGTAGAGTCGTCATTATTGCGTCTGTTCATACTCCGGTCGTGTCATTCCCTTGTTCCATAAGATTAAAGAATTAGAGAGTGCACCTGAGTGTATTTGTACACAACGTAGATTAAATATATATATTGTATGCTTATCCGGCTGATAACATACTTTAGTTTTTGTATTTATATAAAGATAATTTATCTCTAATTTCTAATTTCCGTGTGGTGACGGTGCAAAAATCCGATTTACTATTCAATATCTTACCCGTGGATGTCGTAAAAGACGACTTAGGGATATAACATACATATAATATCTGTAGAAGAGAATAAAACCATATACCAACATGTCCGACCAGCATGGTATAGTAGGTTATTTCCCTCCTATTGTGGAGGAGGCTTGAGCTTAGATAACTTTTAAGTTTCCGTGATTAATTCTAGTAACAAATTTAAGTATGTCCCAAAATGAATTACTGAAGACTGAAATTAAAATTCTCACATATTTAAATGCTTAGCAAAACTATAACCATGTAAGTAATGTAACTACATCCTGAATTTTCAGACCACCCGTGATATTTCACTTAATCAGTTAAATTACGTGTATTAATTTTTAATTTTTTTATTAATCAGTTTAATTATATTTTTTAAATAGTGTAATAATAAATTCTATGAGAAAAATATAAATACAGCATAAATTTTACTGCTATTTTAGCCAAATATATGTTAAACCGTTGGAAAAGAAAGGTTCTCGAGTAGCAACCACGAATCGAATGACGCAGCGTAGGATAACCCGATTCTAGGTGGACTAGCGATATCTTGAAAGTCGCTAGGAATAGTTGGATACAAGTAGCACAAGACTGTTCCAAGTGGCATTTTCGTAGAGGGGCTGGGGAGGATGGATTTAAATAAATCATACCTTTTAATAGATTAAATTAATTTCATAGGCCATTTGACAGATCGTCTCGAAGACTTATTTACACGGTAAAGGGGTAGAACTCATGCCCACTACGTATGAATACGTATATCATTTTAGATCATATACGTCCCACTATTGGGCCCGAGTCTCCTCCACAATAGGAGAGTAATTGACCTACTTTACCACGCTGGTCAAACGTATTGCTATAGGGTTTTATTTCGAGTTTTACTTCTCTAACATAAATGTTATATACATATTTACTTCCTTAGTCATCTTTTACGCCACCCACGAGAAAGAGAGGGTGGTGAATTATATTCTTACTCCGTCACCACACGGAATACGTATACACATATGCAAATTTAATATTGACTGCTAATCTTATACTTTGATATCTGTAGTATTGGAGGAATTTAAATTTTGTTCTCAGAAAGTTATATTGCCTTAACATTTAATGTCTGTCAGTTTATTCCCGTCCATTGTTTTAAATAACCCGTCCCAAGCGGGAATAATGTTATAAGCATTACGCACGACAGGTGGGTTAGCTATAGCAGTTGAGATTATATTTTGGCTAAACAAAAGCTTCCTCTGGTCATATCTCAGTCAATTTTGATAATTCTCATAAAAGTGAAATGTGATACAGTGTACTGTATTCTCGGCCGTCATCCTTGGAGATCACTAGGTACATAAGAAACGTTACCTCTGTATACGGTAAATACACATATTTTTGTCAATATCAATATCTGCTTGATGATGAAATAATGGCAAATATCAAAAATTTTAAAATCATAGTAACTTAGATCCGATCTAAAGTTGTTTGAATGCGACTGGACAACTTCCCAACTAAGCTATTTTCATTCTTGACAGCTATGGCTAAATTTACATTCCTATTCTAATGACATTTTATTGATTAGCTAAAAACAGGGACAACTTTTTAAAAATAAAACCCAGCTAGATCGACTTTTTGCCCGCGAAACCTCTTGTATACTAAATTCCATGAAAATCATTGGTGCCGTTTGCAACATTCTGAAAATATAGAAATATACTAGAAGTGCTCGTTTAAAGCTAATAGACTATATTCCGTGTGGTAGTAAAATGAGAATACAATTTGCAACCCTCTTCGCCTACCCGTGGCTATCATAAAAGACGATTAAGGGATTAAATATGTAAATAACATCTATGCTAAAGAAACTTGAAATAAAACTCTATACCAACCCGTCTGACCAGCGTAGTTGTAGTAGGTCAATTTTCCTCCTATTTAGGAGTAGATTCAAGCCCAACAGTGGAACATATTTGGGCTAAAATGATAATAATGAACGATGACGATTACCTGCTACTATCTACTTAAGTGTATAAAATTTATCATGAAGATACTTTCAGTTAAATTTTGAAGAAAAAAAGATTTTCGTTAATATACGTGCGGTTAAAATATACACTTATTCATATCCTTTTAATATAAGTACGGAAAACATTTCAAATACCATTATCAACACCAAGTCAGAACCCTCTTATTTGGCCATTAAATAAGTATCATATTTTATGGTAAACTGCCTAACAACGGTCCCATGACCTTGCCATAAAAAAACTTATATAATGTTCATATGAGGGAATAAATAGGATGTTGCCATACTAAAGGAATAAACTACCGTAATAGATACTGTGACAATAATTTGATCACTTTGAGGGACAATGGCCATTTGTTCTAGAAATTGTCGGCTTATTGACAAAGTTTTGATATTATAATTTTATTATCCCAATTTTATGTTTGTGTTTAGTATAAGTTATTGTTATATTAGTTTTGTGTAGCAGTACTTAATATTTGTTTTAAGCAAACAGAGCTTCAATTTTGTTTATGTTGCTTGTGAGTTATGAGTCAATTTATTTACAATGGTTAACTATTTTAGTCAGTTAATAGTTACAATATTGTTAAGAAAATTATATTGTTATTTTCATTGGATCGTTATTAAAATTAGTATCATTTATCATCATTCTTTAAGTTGTTCATAATTAGTTACGTCCCGCTATTGGGCTCGAGCTTCCTCCGCAATAAGAAGATAATTGACCTACTATACCACGCTAGTCATACGTGTTTCTATAGAATAATTTTAAGGTTCTGTTCATCTACATAAATGTTATATGTATATTTAATCCCTTAGTCGTCTTTTAGACATCCAGGCGCAAGAGAGAAGGTGGTGAATTGTATTCTTACTCCGTCACCACACGGAAAAAAAGTATTTAGTTTTGTAATTGTAATTATAATTAAAATTAAGTAATAGTTGATATTGTCATTTAATTTACAAGTTTCTGTTATAAGACTCAAAGTATACATGCTAATAAATACATAAAATATTATTTTTTATTGCAAACGGTGGCAAAAGAGTAAACAGTACACCTGATGGTGAGTGCTGCAGCCACGCAAGGCCGCTGCCTACCGCGAAGAAAGTGAAGGGAGTGTGAATGCGTGCAATAAGGTTCAGTGATACTAAAGGTATTACTAAAACACACCACATGCAAACAAACACCCTCAAAAAGTTGGGCTGCCAGCTCTCTCGCTCACCGAACGAAGCGCAGTAACAAATTGCTACTACCCAGACGTCGATTTTTTGCTCAGTGTGATGCTACACTGGACGGACCGGCCCGCGGCTGTAGACAGACAACTGTCAACAGCGATCCTATCACTATGTACATATATGTATATGGTTGCCAAGCATTGTAGTTTTAGAATAAAAAAGAACTTTTATGCTATTTTCTCCCGTCCCACTGTTTTTATGAATGTTCTAATCTAAGAATAATAACGTATAGAAGATAAGTTGGTGCACAAAAAGTAAAGCATTTCAATTGGAGCCTAATGGAGCTTACGCCGGAACCGTTCCGTAATGTATAAGGTCACTGTACTGCACGTACGTACGCAACTCTTAAAAAATAAATAGGTAATTATGACGGTTTATGCATTCAAATGGTATCACAACACATTTTAAAAACATAAAAGATATATAATATTACTTTTAAAAGTATTTCGACGATTTTTGTTATTAAAAACAAAATTTGTTTTCATAATTTGTATAGTGGTGTGCGTGTATACGTGTGTAATCGTCTGCGCGCATGTAGTATTTTTAGATTCATATTTCGATCATTCGAAGTACCAACACTATCCTTCTATACGTTATTATTCTAAGGTTCTAAAGTTCTTTACACGGGCGGGGCCCCCCCCCTCACCGAGACTCTCCAGCCCAGCCTCCTCACCAGAGTTGTCGAGGACCTCTTTCCACGGCGGGCGAAGCACACGCCCCCGGTCATGGCTTCGCCGGACAGCGACCGGGAGGCCGACGATGAAAGTGCTCCGCCCATCACGGAGCCGGAAATGGGGGCGGCGGTGGCGCGTATGCGAGTCAAATCCACCGCCCCCGGGCCCGACGGTATTCCGAACCGTGTGCTGGCCCTGGTCCTCGAACACCTGGGACCACGCCTCAGGGGACTGTTCGACGCTTGTATGTCGTCCGGACAGTTCCCTGGGTGCTGGAAAGAGGGGAGGCTGGTTCTCCTGCCGAAGCCGGGACGGTCTCCCGAGTCGGCCTCGGCCTACAGGCCCATCGTGCTGCTCGATGATGTGGGCAAGCTGCTGGAGAGGGTGTTGGCTGCCCGCATCGAGCGGCACCTCGTCGGGGACGGGCCCGATTTGTCGGACGCCCAGTTTGGTTTTCGGAGAGGGCGTTCGACGATCGCGGCCCTGCTGCGCCTGAAGGCTGTGGTAGCGGAGGCCGTCACCGGCGGAGGAGTCCTGTTGGCGGTGTCCCTGGACATCGCCAACGCCTTCAACAGTCTGCCATTCAGCTGCATCAGGGAGGGGCTGAGGTATCACGGGGTGCCCGTGTACCTCAGGCGGCTGGTGGCAGACTACTTGGAGGGGCACAGCGTCCTCTACGTTGACCGAGTAGGGGACGTTGTGCGAACGCCTATGACGTGCGGTGTCCCACAGGGCTCGGTTCTGGGTCCGACCCTGTGGAACATCGGCTACGACTGGGCGTTGAGAGGAAACCTCCCACCCGGGCTGGGTGTAATTTGCTACGCCGACGATACACTCGTCACAGCCCGGGGTGGGACGCTAGAGGAGGCGGCACGCCTGGCAACTCTCGGCACCGAGGAGATTGTCAGGCGGATCGAAGCGCTGGGGTTAAGGGTAGCCCTGGAAAAGACGGAGGCCCTTTTGTTCCATGGCCTCCGTACCGCCGGGCCTCCCGCCGGCGCTTCGATCACCGTGAAGTCGGTCACCATCAGCATCCAGGCCCACATGAAGTACTTGGGCCTGGTGCTCGACGGGCATTTTTGGTTCCGGGAGCATCTCCACCGACTTGTTCCCCGGCTTGTCGGCGCGGCGTCCACCCTTTCGCGGCTGATGCCGAATGTGGGCGGACCCAGCGCTACGTGCCGACAGCTGTACGCGGGGGGTGATCCGGTCGATGGCTCTGTACGGCGCACCGGTGTGGGCGGAGTCCCTGACCGTCCGGCTGAGGGCCCTCTTGAGGCGACCACAGAGGGTAATGGCGGTCAGGGCCATACGCGGTTACCGCACCATGTCGACGGAGGCAGCGTGCCTCTTGGCCGGAACTCCCCCGTGGGACCTGGAGGCAGAGATGCTCGCCGACATTTATCGGCGGGTGTCGGAGACGCGCGCCCGCGGCGGTATGGTCTCCCTGCAGGAGATCACCGCCTGGCGGATCGACGCCCGCCGTGGAGTCATTGCCCGTTGGGCAGTCCGGCTGGAGAGTCCTCGGTACGGTGTCAGGACCGTCGAGGCCTTCCGGCCGGTGCTGATGGAGTGGTTGGAGCGGACGCACGGGGTGCTTTCCTTCCGACTGGTGCAGGTGCTGACGGGGCACGGATGCTTCGCAAAGTACCTGCACAAGATTGTCAGGAGGGAGAGCACACCGTCCTGCCACCACTGCAGTTGCGACGAGGACACGGCGCAGCACACGCTCGAGGAGTGTGCTGCGTGGGAGGGAGAGCGCCGTGAACTCGTCGCGATTATCGGTGCCGACCTGGCGCTGCCGACCATCGCCAGGGAGATGCTCGTCAGCGTCAGGAACTGGGACGCGGTCGCCGCCTTCTGTGAGGCCGTTATCTCACGGAAGGAGGCGGCGGATCGTGTGCGAGTAGAGCTCCTATTCGGCGACACGTTCCGCCGCCGGCGACTCGGGCGGCGCAGGCGCGAGTATCTGCGCCTAATGCCGCCCTAGCCGAGGCCGCGGGTGATCGGACCGGAGAATTGTCCGTCACCCGCAGTGTGGCTAACCGCGCGATGGCGACCGACGTCCCAGGATGTCGAGAGGTGAGGGTACCTGAAAGGGTATTCCTTCGGGCCGACCACTGACGACAAGTCACATCTGCTCCGGTGGTCGGCCCAACAACGAGGTGACGTGGGTACGGGTGGGTTATGGGCCCGCGCGCCGTCCTTTCATCGCCCCGGACGGACTGGACCGCGCGTGCGCTTACCATAGCCCACCCATAAAAAAAAAAAAAAAAAAAAAACACCAACAATTTTTGATATAAAGAACATTACACTGGCCAAATGCGTTGTGAATAGGGTTCTGTTTTAAGTTTTCATAGCATGATAGTATCTGGTTACATCTGGTAGCGTACAAGTACCTACTACTACCACAGAAAAAAAATGAGATGAATGTGACGATGGCTTAAAAATAGAGAACGGATAGTTGTGAAGTTAAATTTATTTTATTAAATTTAAGAAGCTACTATTTTATTATTATTTTTGAAGTGATAACTTCTTATGGGAGGGTAAACTGTTTCGTTACGTAACGTTATATGATGCCAGTCTGCCTCGCTTCGAACGCGCTAATCTCAGAAACTACTGGTTTGAATCGAAAAAAAAATATTTTTAAGTTTAATTCTTATTGTTAATAACTAAATAAATAATAAGTGTTTTTATCAAAATATCTCTCATAACAAGCATTGTTAATGTATTTTTACGACTACTTTTCAGCAAACGCTTCTAGGAATGAATGTAAGCCACCAAAGCTTGTTACCGTTTTCAATTTATTTATGCTTTTTTTATAATTTTTTTTTTGGTGGGCCACGGTCAGCGCACCCGCCGCCCGGCTCCGTCCGGGTCGGCAGAGGGGCGGTGCGCAATCCCGTAACCCACCCATATATTTTTTTTTTAGTGGGCTGCGGTCGGCGCGCTCCACGCACCACTCCATCCGGGGCGACAGAGGGGCGTATAAACCCACCCATATAGCACGTCGCATTCGTCGTTGGGCTGACCACCGGTGCAGATTGCCTTGATTTCAGTGAACCGATTTATATATGCTATGACAACATCCATATTAAAATTATAAATGTGAAAGTAAGTTTGTTTGTTTCTTACGCTGTCATGCCTAAACCACCGAACCGATTTCAAAAATTATTTTGCCAATTGAAAACTATAATATGAGGGAGTAACATAGGCTATATTTTATTCCAGTATTCCCACGGGCTCGGGAACTACGTGGGTAAAGCGACTGAATCCGCGGCGAAGCGAAAGCGGGTTGTTAATACTGAATAAATAAATACACATAAACTTGCCATATATACATTTAATCCTTAAATTAATATATCAATTGACATTTTATTTAGAATTTAACTATAAAAAAGACACGAAGAATTATATTCATTGCTTATGTTAACCTCGCCCTATGAAATTGACATACCAGGGTTCTTATATAAAAACAATTCTTATATTGTAAGCTAAAAAAAAATAGCTTAAGTTAC
Source organism: Lymantria dispar (assembly GCA_032191425.1). Classification (NCBI taxonomy): domain Eukaryota; kingdom Metazoa; phylum Arthropoda; class Insecta; order Lepidoptera; family Erebidae; genus Lymantria; species Lymantria dispar. The sequence continues at coordinate 33,913,161 of CM063452.1, forward strand.
ATAATAATATAATGGATTATGTTACCATCGTACTATCCATTAATTGACGCGTGCAGAGATTATTTGATTGAAGCGAAGATGACTAAGAATTTACAACTTATAAAATTTTCATACTTTGCTTTGCTTATATCAAAATCGATACGAAATAAATTCGACGAACTGACAACCACTGGGGAAGAAGGATCCTGGAGTGGCAATCAAGGCCTACATCCAACTGTGGACGGCGATTGTTGAATGATTTAATAATTAGTTACGTTACTATTGTTTTAATAAATAATCTGGCACAATTACGTTCATTGTTAAAGGAAGAGATGCGAAAACATACTAGTATGCTATTTAAACAAATTTATTGGACGCAAATACTAGTGTAACAAACATCATTTAGCTGTTATACGGATGTAACTAACAATAACTAAACCCCCACTTTTCCGGACTAACAATAAATAAATTCTAGTGCACCATAAATTATCAACTCCATAGTCCGAAATTATTTAAGTGTTGCTAACATCGACGAGTGTTCCCCGTTTTCGAGGAATATAAACTGTTAACAGTAACACCATTTGCACTGATTTATTTTATTTGTTATATATTACTAAGATATTTTAGGTGGTTTATAGTATTTTCAGCTTTATATATTTTGTATTCAGTTTATATATGTAAGGTAGTAGTGCTCGGCGGAGGGCTATTGGTTGATAGAAATTAATTTCCAAATTTATATACAACTTCAACAAGGGATTTTATGATTCTCAAAAGCCCGTGTTATATTAATCGCCTCCTTTTTTTGGAAAAATAATTATAGTTTACTAAAACTACACTAAACAGTTAGTTGTTTCACTTATCTGTTATGAATAATTCAAAGTCCATCACCGCGATTTTTTTTCAGATTTAAATTAATACAAACATTATTTTTATTGTAATAAAAAATCTATTGAAAAGTGAGATTACCATAGAAATTGCAACACATAATACCCCAAAATTTTAAATCTTCAAGCGAAAAAGAACAACCAAGAATATTTTTATAAGATATTATGGAAACTTGAAATTTCTCCCACGAAGCTAATGTCCATAATCTTGGCAACTTTTAATAGGACAGGCCCAAATTTGACGGTCGTTATCCGAGATATATACTAGAGGGTGGCCACCAGCTGTGAAAGTTTATTTCATTCGAATTATGTACTTATGTAGCGAGTTGAGTGTTGCCCCACTGTATGTGCCGGAAGCAGGGACTCCGGAAAAGGTAATTAGTTGGATTAAAAAGTTTCACTTTTTCATTTCTCTTGAAATTTCAGCTTGCGGGACTTTTTGGACAAAGCGAAATCGAATTTAGAGTTAGACAGTAGTAGCTATACTACAATATATAAGTCGCAGTTGGAGTACCTATACGATAAAATAAAAATTTAATGTTATAATTCAACATTGTAATTAAAGACGAAACCCTACAGTATGGTAATAACGCACTTTTAAAAATTTACAAATATGCAATTGATGGACATAAATTACACCCAGACTACAATCAACAATTTGCGAATGATAAAGGAGTGGGAATTGAAATTTAAGACACTTGGCTCGGGTACGTTGACATTTTAACCACTGCACCATTTGTGCAAAGCTTTGCGTTGCAGAGCAAACGCTTTCTATACAGTCAATAGATTGAATTCACGCGATATCACTTGTATGATATGATAGAGTGATGAGGAATGAATCGTGGTCAGCATTACCTTTACATGGGGTGAACAGTAACCGGATACGGGGATTGCAGTCTCTTTATAAGAACTCCAGTGCCTGTGTCAGAATCGAGGGAGTGTACACTGAATGGCTTAGCATCCAAAAGGGTGTTAGACAAGGATGTGGAGCATCACCATGGTTGTTTAACCTATGCATGGAAAATTGCTTGATTGATTTGAAAGAGATTGAATGTGGACTGAGAATGTATGGATTACTTGTCAAATATCTTCTCTACGCTGATGATTAAGTCCGACTTGCTTCGTTAGTGGATGAGTTGCAAGAGATGGTAACCACAATGCATGACGCTTTTGAAAGAAAAGGAATGAAAATTAATGTAAAGAAGACGAAAGTTGTGGTATTTAAAAGGGAAGAGAGTATGACGGAGTGCAAGATACGTATAGAAGATGAAATATTGGAACAAGTGCAAGAGTTTGTATATCTGGGATTTACTTTTGCGAGAGATGGTAAACTTGGAAGTGATATTGTAAGAAGAGTATTTAAAGGAAATATGATGAATGGTGTTTTGCACACATTTATGGACAGCCAGAGTCTGTCTAGTAAGGCTTGCCTAGCTGTGTATAGGGGTATATTTATACTAACTCTAATGTATGGAAGTGAGAGCTGAGTATGACAGAAGAAGCACGAAAGTAGAATAAATGTTGTGGAAATGAGAGCGCATGAGAGAGCATGATTGATGTAAAATTTAGTGGTAGAATTAAGAACAGAGTGATTAGGGAACGTTGTGGTATGAAAGTAGATGTAGTGACAAGGATTGAAAAACGTATATTAAGTTAGTTTGGTCATGTAGAGAGAATGAATGAAAGGAGACTGACAAGAAGAATTTATAGGGCGAATATGGACGAAAGTGTTGAAAGAGGAAGTGCAAGGCGTACGTTCCACGATGAAATCGGGGACGTTCTTAAGAGAGGCCAGGTTAAAAGTACCCTAAACCGAAGAAGAATATGCATGAGGAGATTAATAAATGTGGAGGAGGCGAAAGTGGTATGTCAAGATCGTAGCAAGTGGAAGGAACTGGTCTCTGCCTACTTCTATAGAAAAGAGGCGTGAATGTATGTATGTATGTATCATTTGTATATATAAAGGAAATAGTGTAAACACTTTTTGTATAGACAGAATGTTAAAAAAATTATAACCATACTAGTATACCATATTTCCGTGTGGTGACGGAGTAAGAATACAATTCACCACCCCCTATCTTACCCGTGGGTGATCGTACGAGACAACTAAGGGATATAAAACGCATATAACATCTATGCGAGAGAAGGCAAACTCGAAATAAAACCCTATACCAACACATCTGACCAGCGTGGTATAGTAGGTCAATTACCCTTCCATTATGGAGGAGGCCCGAGCCCAACAGTGGGACGTATATGGGCTGAGATGATGATGATGATGATGACTAGTATACCATATATAGTTAAAAAGAATTGGATCCGTATATGCCTTTCTTTTTCATCTATAATGTAAAAATTTCATTAAAGGACATAAACAGATAATATCTGCTTAAGAAAAGGCAAACTCGAAAAGCTATAAAAGAAAACAAGTTCTTTGTCCAAAATTATGTATATGACCCGAGAATAAGAATTATTCATTTTGTAAAAGTCTATACAAAACTTAATCTAACTTCACACATTTATACCACATAAATAATTTTAAACATAATATTTTTACAATATAAGGCAAAGCTGAGTAACGACAAAATAAAAGCAGTATATCATAATTAAAGTCACGTACACTGTCGAGTACAGAAACTGGATGAAAAAAAATAAAAAAAAATATAAGGAATAAAAATTTAAAAGATATAAACCGCAGCGGGAAGGAAAAAATAGAGCAAGCTGCGGCGTCGTATTTAGATTATATGTCACGCTTTAAAGTTGACGCATTGAGCGAGCCTTACCATAACTTTACCTACAAAAGTATGTATTTACTATAATTTACTTTTCTACGTGTAATGCAAGAGTATTATTTATTAGTAGTCCGTTGCATTCAGCGGGTATCATAAGAGTCTTAAATAGGTCATTCCACTAACATAAACATATATAAAAATACAAGAAAAACATAAAATGCTTTTGTCTTTGGCATTTCATTTTTAGACCGGCTATTATTCCTCCATACCTCCATTTTATGACTTCAATTATGTGTTTTCACTAGTATATAGAACAATAAAATTGTACCTCCATTGTGAAGAGGACTCGAATCTTATGAGACTTCTCCGTACAAACATCTATCCATCATTCTGGCTATTTTCCTTCTCCTCCTCCTGACCTCCACTGTTCTATGCATATTTTGTTCTAGGGAAAAATATCCACATACATCTTGCTTGGCAAGTGCGTCAGTAATCATAGATAACATTATAAGTTTTCTAGGAAAATAATGCTTTCTCATTATCCTGGCGATGCCTTATCCATTTTATACTATTTGAGCCCTTACTGTACGCCCCTTGACCGTGACATATTTTACACTTAACGTATCAACAGATAGCTCGTCCTTTAGAGTAAAAAAAACAATTTTTTTTTGTATCAGAACTCTACATCTAACAAAGGGTAAAAAAACCTTTGGAAATGGTTGCGTCATCATGTACCTGCACAAGGCCGTAAGGACCTAGTGTACATCTTGTCACCAATGCGATTCCGGCGAGGACACGGCGCCGCTCACGCTCGAGGTGTGGGCCGAATAGGCAGAGCAGCGCCGTGAACTCATCACAAGCATCGGTGCCAACCTGATGATGCCGACCATTGCTAGGAATTTGCTCGATAGCGTTGGGAACTGGGACGAACTAGCCACTTTCTGTGAGGCAGTCTTCTCACGGAAGGAAGCGGCAGATCGTGCGCGACAGGAACTACGGTGATACAATCCGCTGCCAGCGACTTGGGTGGCGCAGGCGCGAGTACCTGCGCCTGATGCCTCTCTAACCATGGCCGCGGGTGACTGGACCGGTGAATAGTTCGTTTCCCGCAGAGTACTGACCGCATGACAGTGAGCGATGTCCTAGGAGGGAGGGTACCCGAAAGGGTATTCCACCGGGCTGGCCACGGAAGTGAAGAATTCGGTAATAATGGTCAGCCCAATGGCAAAGGAAAGGAAATTACAGCGGGTTATGGAGTCGCGTGCACCATAGCCTTCCAATAAAAAACCCTTTGGATATAATATTTAGCTTTGTATTATATATTTCGGCTCGAAGGACCAAAATGTTATATCGGTAATAATTTCTATAACAAATGTATGACGTGTGTTATACTAGGTTTGCTATTTCTGTAGACATTACCGATAAATCAAAAATATTCCCATTCGTCTTAACCGTCAATATATAACATTCAACATGGCAGCGCATCATTATTCTTTTTTGTACGTTCAGTATATATACATAGACTATTGACAGACGCCTATAAGATTTACTGCGTTAACAAAAATCGAATATACAAACATGATTCAATCCTTTTTCCATCCCGAAACGATAAAAAAAGATCGGACATGAAAGTGTTCAAGTCCTTACAGTCAGTTGTTTCAATCGTATCAAGCGAATAACACTTTGATTGTGTTGACTCTGGATATTTCGATTAAGAAGCTGCTTTGAACTGGGCAGATTGTATGTATTATAAAACTCAACTCAAAGCTGAGCTATATACAATAAACAGCTGTGAATATCCTTCTACTATTATTAACGTCTCTTGCCGGATCCGGTACAGTAATAATCCTTTTGCCTCATATTTGAGAAATATATTATATTTTGGTTCGAAAGGCATCCACTGTGGGAAATACGAAATATGTTGTATATATTATAATTGTATATAAAAATAAGTTATCTTTTTATTGCTTTCAAATGAGCAAACACAACACTTGATGGTAAGTGATACTGCTGCTTATAGACCTTTGCTAGGCTGCTGCCTACCGTGATCAAAATGAAGGGAGTTTGAATGCGTGTAATGAGGTTAATTGATACTAAAATTGCCTGCAGCTGTAGACAGATGAGTGTCGTCAGTGTGGTTCTATCCTATAAAAGTGACCTTCGAATTTCTTATCAGGTCTTTTCTGTGACGGTCGCATAAGGATTTGGTGGTAGTTTATTGTACTAATTTCAGGTAAAATGCAAAAACGACTATAAGAGCCCCTTTAAGGTACATTCACAACAAATATTGTTGACTTCTGATGCTTACGTTAGTAGTACATATTATAAATAAAACTGTTTTACAAATTTTGTCGCGTTTGTATTTATTTTTTGATTTGCCGTCGTTTCGAATATTTTGAACCAAGAACGCTGTAAAGTATTCGAAACGTCGGGCAATCAAAAATCCAATATAAACGCTATAAAATCCGCAAAATAATTTTATTTACAAATATTGTTGAATTGTACAATTTCAATGCGAAATGGATGTTTGCTACTCAATCACGCCAAAATGGCTCAATCAATCTAGATGCAAATCCTGAAATAACATGTTGTGTATTTTTTATTTCCAAAAACATAAGTTTCCATGGTTCAAGATATCTGACTGACAAAATAGACATTTAAGTAAAGCTGTAAGCTAAGTGTGTTATACTTAGCCCTCACAGAAGGATGTTTATTAGGTAGATTTTAATCAAAAACGAAGTGAACCCAAGTGATAAAAAACGAATATAAATCGTACAGGGATTTAGTTCCTCAAATTATTATGATAATTTTGCATTGAAAATTTTCTAATTTTTAAAGGACATATCAATATACCACCATATTCTCCATTTCTAAAATTTCTGCTCCAATATTGCTTCGGGTAATTAACGCAGTCGCAAAATTTCTTAAGTGCATCGTTTTAGTCTTATTGATAATTCTGTCTCGACATCAAGTTTAATTATTAACTGAAAACTTATTCGCAAGATTTAGTTTTAAAGTTTAATTTGAGAGCATCGTTGAATAAAAGATGTTGAAAATACTTTGGCTGGATTCATACTTTTGAAATAATTTAAAATTAATAAATTTTATAGTGTTTTTATGTACATCAATCTATTTTAAATTTTATTTTTACCTCATGAATACTAAGTCAAATTATTGAGTGTCATAAAATCTTAGTAAAATATTAATAATGGTAGGAGGCCATTCCACGGCATGAATTTTTGGTGCCGGCTGCGCCCGTCGCGGCTGCTGCGCCGGCTGCGCCCGTCGCGGCTTCGGCGCTTCCTCCCCTCGTCGTGGTCCCTCCGCCGCCTCGTGGCCGCGGGAGACCGCGGAAGGGGGAGGAGCCGCCGCTCGACGAGGTGCACGGCGTGTCGGAGACGGCGGTACGCGTCATCTTAGCCCGAGTAGGGGTGATGGTGGATGCGCGTATCGCCGCCGTAGCGGCCAGGCTCCCGCCTGAGCCGCCCCTCCGACCGCCGCTCGCCGCGGACAAGGCGAGGCGGCCGCAAGCGTCAGCTCCCACCCCGCTGCCCTGTCAGGGTGGCCGCGTGGTGAGCTACGCTGCGGCCGCGGCCGGGCCCAAGGGGGCCAAGAAGGCCGGCAAGGTGCCGGCTCCCGCCAAGGCCGGGCCGCGGCCGGCGCCAGCGGCTGCACCGCAGGCGCCGGCCAGCGCACCCGCGATCGCTCCTGCTGCGCTCAGCACTGCTGCCAGGCTCGAACAGGGCTGGCAGGTGGCTGAGCGGAGCAGGAAGGCACGCGGCCAGAAGCGGAGAGCGGCGGCCAAGAGTGCCGCCGTGGCCACCGCTCCCCAGGCGGGAGCCGGCAGAAAGGGGAAGAAAAGGTCGCGCAGGGGCCTCAAGTCGCCGAAGACGGCCGCGGTGGTCATCACCGTGCTGCCTGAGGCGGCTGAGAGGGGCCTCAACTATGAGGCCGTCCTAAAACGCGCCCGGCGGGAGCTGGACGTCTCCAATATCGGGGGCGTCGAGGCGAGGACCCGCAAGGCCCGGACAGGGGCTCGAATACTCGAGTTCCCTGGGGCCGAGGGCGCGAAGACGGCCGATAGTTTGGCCACGATGTTGAGGGGGCTGTTCGGGCCGGAGGATGGTGTCCGAATCGCCAGGCCTGTCAAGTGCGCAGAGATGCGCCTGACGGGCTTGGACGATTCCGTGACGGTGGAGGACGTCCGGGAGGCCATTATGGCGCGTACCGGATGTGCCTCGGACACCGTCCGGATTGGCACCATCCGCACTGGTCCGGGCGGCGTCGGTGCTGCCTGGGTGCAGTGTCCGGTGGAGTCGGTCAAGCAATTGGCCGACTCAGGCAGGCTCCTCGTGGGCTGGAGCTCGGCGCGGGTAACCGTGCTAGAGCCCCGGCCCGCGAGGTGTTACAAATGCATGGCGGTCGGGCATACCCGACCGCCATGCATTAACACTGCTTTGACTGCAGCGGGCTATGTTTCCGTTGCGGTCAGACCGGACACCAGGCGGCATCGTGCTCTGCGGTGCCCCACTGCCCCGCGTGTGCGGCAGGCAATAGGCCTGCCAAACACCGCATGGGCTCTGGGGACTGCAGACCCCCGGCATCGGCCCCGAAGGGGCGGGACGGCCCATCGACCGGGCCAGTCCCCGCTCCGAGCGCGGCCCGATCGCCCGTCAGCGCGGAGGAGGTGACGATGGATACGGACCGTTAATGGACCCCGTATCCATTCGTCTCCTCCAGGCCAACCTCAACCACACCGCCGGTGCGCAGGACGTGTTCCTGCAAGCCATGGCGGAGTGGTTGATAGGAGTAGCCGTAGCCGCGGAGCCGTACGTGGTGCCCGACCGGCCTAACTGGTTGGGTAGCACCGATGGCACCGTGGCAATCGTCGCCTCCACGTCGTGGCCTTCGTCGCCTCTGACCCTTAGGGACAGGGGCGTCGGATACGTCGCGGCGGACTGGGGGGAGATTACGCTCCTCGGAGTCTATCTCTCCCCTAACTGGAGCGTGACCGATTTCGAGGCCTCCCTCACCATCATGGAGGCCTCGTTACGGCGAATGGCATCGCGCCAGGTCTTCGTCATGGGGGACTTCAACGCCAAGTCCGTGGCGTGGGGGTCTCCCCGGACGAACGACCGAGGACGGGCGATCGAGGAGTGGGCGGCGGCACTGGGCCTCTGTTTGCTGAACAGGGGCTCGGTGCATACGTGCGTGCGATAACGGGGCGGGTCGATAGTGGACCTTTCGTTCGCTAGCCCCGAGGTCGCCGCACGCGTGGGGAGCTGGCGCGTCGTGGAGGAGGTGGAGACCTTGTCGGACCACCGGTATATCCGGATGGAGGTCTCCCCGGTAATCCCGACGCCCAGCAGGGGTCACGGGGCGGATGGACGTCCTGCGTTCCCGCGATGGGCTGTGGGTCGCTTAGACCGGGACCAGCTGGCGGAGACAGCCATCGTTTACTCGTGGCTGTCCTCTGCCAACCAGTCGGACGGGGTGGACGCCGAGGCTGGCCGCATCCGCAGTGCGTTGACGCAGATCTGCGATGCGGCCATGCCCCGGGTACGGCGTCCGCCCCCGAGGAGGGCGGTCCACTGGTGGTCCCGGGAGCTGGCGGATCTCCGGGCCGCGTGCATTCGCGCCCGGAGGGCCTACACCCGCAGCCGGCGGCGGCAACGCAACGCGGAGCGGGAGGCCTTGCTGTATGAGGGCTACCGCAATGCGCGGTCGGCCTTCAGGCTGGCCGTCCGCTCCGCCAAGGACGTCAGTCGGCAGGAGATGCTGGACGGTCTCGACCGTGACCCCTGGGGACGCCCCTATCGCGCGGTGCTGAATAAGCTCCGCGCGCGGGGCCTTCCCCTCACCGAGACTCTCCAGCCCAGCCTTCTCACCCGGGTCGTCGAGGACCTGTTCCCGCGGCGGGCGGAACACACGCCCCCGGTCATGGCTCCGCCAGACACTGACCGGGAGGCCGACGACGACAGTGTTCCGCCCATCACGGAACCCGAGATGGGAGTGGCGGTGACGCGCATGTGCGCAAAGTCCACCGCCCCCGGGCCCGACGGTGTTCCAAACCGCGTGTTGGGCCTGGTCCTCGACCACCTAGGTCCCCGCCTCAGGGAGCTGTTCGACGCGTGTTTAGCGTCCGGACGGTTCCCTGGGTGCTGGAAGGAGGGAAGGCTGGTGCTCCTGCCGAAGCCGGGACGGTCTCCGGGGTCGCCTTCGGCCTACAGGCCTATCGTGCTGCTCGATGACACGGGCAAGCTACTGGAGAGGGTGGTAGCTGCCCGCATCGAGCGGCACCTCGTCGGCACGGGGCCCGATCTGTCGGACGCCCAGTTTGGGTTTAGGAGGGGTCGTTCGACGATCGCGGCTCTGTTGCGCCTGAGGGCCGTGGCGACTGAGGCCGTCACCGGTGGGGGAGTGCTGTTGGCGGTGTCCCTAGACATCGCCAACGCATTCAATAGTCTGCCCTTCAGCTGCATCAGGGAGGCGCTCCGGTATCACGGAGTGCCAGCTTACCTGAGGCGGCTAGTGGCAGACTATTTGGTGGGGCGCAGCGTCCTCTGTACCAACCGAGCAGGGGACGTTGTGCGAACGCCCATGACGTGCGGTGTCCCACAGGGGTCGGTCCTCGGACCCACCCTGTGGAACATCGGCTACGACTGGACGTTGCGGGGGAGCCTCCCGCCCGGGCTGGGCGTGATTTGTTACGCCGACGACACGCTCGTCACAGCCCGCGGTGGGACGCTAGAAGAGGCGGTAAGCCTGGCGACCTATGGCACCGAAGAGGTCGTCAGGCGGATCGAGGCGCTGGGGTTGAGGGTCGCCCTGGACAAGACGGAGGCCCTCTTGTTCCATGGGCGCCTTATGAGCCCTCCCATCGGCGTCTCGATCACCGTCCGATCGGTTGACATCAGCATCCGGGCCCATATGAGGTACTTGGGCCTGGTGCTCGACGGGCAATGGTGGTTCCGGGAGCATTTCCGCAGGCTCGCTCCGCGGCTCGTCGGCGCGGCGTCCGCCCTATCGTGGCTAATGCCGAACGTGGGCGGACCGAGCGCTACGTGCCGACGGCTGTACACGGGGGTCATCCGGTCGATGGCCCTGTACGGTGCACCGGTGTGGGCGGGGTCCTTGACCGTCCGACTTAGGGCCCTTCTGTGGCGACCACAGAGGGTCATGGCGGTCAGGGCCATCCGCGGATACCGCACGGTTGCGACGGAGGCAGCGTGCCTATTGGCCGGGACTCCCCCGTGGGACCTGGAGGCGGAAATGCTCGCCGAGTTGTATCGGCGGGTGTCGGGGGTGCGCGGGGAGGGCGGTGTGATCTCGTTAAGGGATCTCACCGCCTGGCGCGTCGACGCCCGCCGAGACGTCATTGCCCGTTGGGCAGTCCGGCTGGAGAGGCCTCGGTTCGGGGTGCGAACCGTGGAGGCCTTCCGGCCGGTGCTGATGCAGTGGTTGGAAAGGCGGCACGGGGTGCTCTCCTTCCGACTAGTGCAGGTGTTGACGGGGCACGGGAGCTTCGCCAAATACCTGCACAGGGTCGTGAGGAGGGAGAGTACACCGTCCTGCCACCACTGCGATTGTGACGAGGACACGGCGCGCCACACGCTCGAGGCCTGCGCGGCTTGGGCAGTGCGGCGCCGTGAACTCGTCACAATCATCGGTGCCGACCTGACGCTGCCGGCCATCGCTAGGGCGATGGTCAACAGCGTCGGGAACTGGGACGCGGTCGCAGCCTTCTGCGAGACAGTGATCTCGCAGAAGGAGGCGGCGGATCGTCTGCGCGTGGAGCGCAGCCTCGATGAGGAGATCCGCCGCCGGCGACTGGGGCGGTGCAGGCGCAACTATCTGCGCCTCATGCCGCCCTAGCCGAGGCCGCGGGTGACGTGACCGGGGATTAGTCCGTCACCCGCCGAGAGGCCGACCGCGTGAGGAAAGACCGACGTCCTCCCCGAGGGGGGGACGTCGGTCGATGGGAGGGTACCCCGCGTAGGGGGTATTCCGTCGGGCCGACCACTGACGACAAGTAAACCTGCTCCGGTGGTCGGCCCAATGACGAAGGCGAGGTGGTTTTCGGGTGGGTTGCGGGAGTTGCGTGCTTAGGCCCCTCTGTCGCCCCGGACGGAGTGGTGCGGAGGCGCGCCGACCGCGACCCACCCCCCCAAAAAAAAAAAAAAAAAAAACGGCATGAATTTTAGTCAGTGATATATTTTCAGTGGGTAGGTATTGTAAGTAGATAAAGTGTATCTTCCCTTTTCTGATTAACGCATAGAATAAGTGAGGTATATGATTATGAAGTCTATACCAATAAATAAAATTGGAGTGTCTGCTGTAATGTCAAAATAATAGACATTTTTCATGCTCACACGGTTATTTGCACGACACCTATGCCTAAAATACAGATTAAAAAAATTTAGTCTGTCTGTCTGTCTGTTTGTTCCGGGTAATCTTCAAAACGGCTGAACCGATTTCAAAAATTCTTTCACCAATGGAAAGCTACAATATCAGGGCATAAACTAGGCTATATTTTATCACGGTATTCCCACGGGAACGGGCACTACGCGGGTAAAACTACTATAACCTATAACCGAAGCGAAGCGAGGGCGGGTTGCTAGTTATATAATATAAATTAAACAGCAATAAAAGCTTTCTGATATTTCATCGTGATGGCTCGAGCCTCCTCCACAATAGGAGGGAGATTAACTTTACTATACCATGCTGGTCAGACAGGTTAGTATATGGTTTTATTTCGAGTTTTCCTTCTCTTGCATAGATGTTCGTATGATGTGATTCGTATTATATCCCTTAGTCGTCTTTTACGACATCCACGGGCAAGATAGGGAGTGGTGATTTGTATTCTTACTCCGTCACCACACAGATTCTGATGTTTAAGCGAGTATTAAAAATTTGAATTAGAACTATTTTTACGGAATTTATCGATTTTTTAATTTCTCAATGTTTCTAACACTTTTTATAGTTCACGGAAGAATAATCTCCCTATCATTGTTGCTGTCTATGTTTGAAACGTCGGCAAATTAAATGTCAATTACAAACACTGTAAAATCTGTTAGATAAATTTTATTTCAATCATCTGATTAATTATTATATTACTTGAGAGGGCCAAATTAGCAGCAATCAGCTAATTTGTAAATTCGGTCACTTCTTTTCAGTCTGTCTTCTTCTTTATCAATGGTGTGAAGAAAAAAGACAAGCTGAAATGACTATATTAGTTGTGATATCTTAATATATTGAGAAAAACGTTAGACTTTCAGACTCACGTGGTTGAAAGTGTTACAGTAGTTTTTTTTTGTTTAAAGTATTTGAGTTTTATGATTTTTAAAGTCAACACTCGAACTAAGGAATAATTCGCAAGAGATTTCATAAACTTACAATCAAAAGATACGAACTACACCCTGACTAAGAACAATAATTTGATATTAAAGAATTTTTCTGTATGATCATCTAACCTACGATCTCTTACATCGAGCGAGATGAGGAAGTTAAGTTTTTATTCTACCCCGCCATCTGTGCGCCGCACAAATAATATTCACTCATTATTGTAATCTTGAATTTATTTCATCTACTTATCAAATAAAGAGTTGGCTACTATTCTAGCGAAGGGTCGTGAAGATAAGTAAGTTGCTAAGTGTTTCACGGAACGGGTCAAGTGGGTCTTTTCATGTCGTGTCAACTGCTGCTTCCATTATGTGCCCCCCCTTATTTTGTCAAGAAACCATTTATCAATCGGTCGAGCATTCTGACGGAGGCGAGGTTAGGGCGAGTTTTTTGGTGAAACGTTAAAATGAACAAGAATAGATTAGAAAGCGTACCATCAGCTAATTCATATTAATATCTTTTAGAAAGACTTATTGGTTAGTTTTATATTAAAAGATGAACTTGGCGCCTGATTTTAATTCATACATATCTCAGCCTATCGGCGTTCAACGTTAGACCATTAAAACAATGCAATACCCATTAGAGGGCGCTATGGTCAATTTTAAGTTATTCTAATAAGAACGAAGTTTTTTATTAAATGGTTTTTTTTTTTTTTGTTTTTTTTTTTTTTTTGGGTGGGCTGCGGTCGGCGCGCCTCCGCACCACTCCGTCCGGGGCGACAGAGGGGCTTAAGCATGCAACTCCCGCAACCCACCCGAAAACCACCTCGCCTTCGTCATTGGGCCGAGCACCGGAGCAGGTTTACTTGTCGTCAGTGGTCGGCCTGACGGAATACCCCCTACGCGGGGTACCCTCCCATCGACCGATGTCCCCCCCTAGGGGAGGACGTCGGTCTTTCCTCACGCGGTCGGCCTCTCGGCGGGTGACGGACTAATTCCCGGCCTCTCAGCGGGTGACGGACTAATTCCCGGCCTCTCGGCGGGTGATGGACTAATTCCCGGCCTCTCGGCGGGTGACGGACTAATCCCCCCACGTCACCCGCGGCCTCGGCTAGGGCGGCATGAGGCGCAGGTAGTTGCGTCAGCGCCACCCCAGTCGCCGGCGGCGGATCTCCTCATCGAGGCTGCGCTCCACGCGCAGACGATCCGCCGCCTCCTTCTGCGAGATCACTGTCTCGCAGAAGGCGGCGACCGCGTCCCAGTTCCCGATGCTGTCGACCATCGCCCTAGCGATGGCTGTACCCTGTTATTGGTGCGTGTTTATTGGTTCAAAGCAGTCAATAAGTTCGCTGGAGAATGTACTGATGATGTTAATAATGAATTAGATGATGTACAATTAAATATTTCCACAAATCGAAAAAATATATTCATCATCATCTTGCTCTTATCCCAATTACTTGGGGTCGACGCAATATGTCATCTGTTTTGACATATTGCAAAAAGTTTCGGCAATGACTTTTATGACCGGCCGCCTGCCTGACGCCAACCCTTGGGAATGTAATCGTTGACCCAAATGGTACCAGATGGAGTTGGTCCGGGTCAATCTAGGGCTCTTAGTCGTCTTTTACGACACCCACGAGCAAAGCAAGGGTTGGTAGTATTCGAAGCCGCTACCACACAGCACGAAATCGAAAAAATATATTAATGACAAAATTTAATATCATTTCCTTTAATTCATTAGCTATTTCTGAGTTTCATTTGAATGATCTCAGACGCTAGTAATTTATTTATTTATAACTGTTAAACAATAATATTACACGTTTATCAATAATAATATACTACGAAAGCAACTTCCTTCCAAACGAGTGTTCCACGACACTCACGCATTTTTCTATTTTATTTTTATTTATTTACTAGCAACCCACCCTCGCTTCGCTTCGGTTATAGGTTATAGTCGTTTTACCCGTGTAGTTCCCGTTCCCGTGGGAAGACCGGGATAAAATATAGCCTAGTTTACGCTCTGATATTATAGCTTTGCATTGGTGAAAGAATTTTTGAAATCGGTCCAGCCGTTTTGAAGATTACCCGTAACAAACAGACAGACAGACAAAAATTTTATAATTGCTATTTTAGGCATAGGTGTCGTGCAAATAATCGTGTGAGCATGAAAAAAGCCTATAATTTTGACATTACAAACAGACACTCCAATTTTATTTATTGAGTATAGATAACTAGCAACCCGCCCTCGCTTCGCTTCGGTTTCAGTCGTCTTTCCTGCGTAGTTGCCGTTCCTGTAGGAATACCGGGATAAAATGTAGCTTAAGTTACTGCCTGATATTATAGCTTTCCATAGGTGACAGAATTTTTGAAATCGGTCCAGCCGTTTTGAAGATTACTCGGCACAAACAGACAGACAGAAAAAAAAATGATTTTTGGCATATGTATAGTGCAAATAACCGTGTGAGCATGAAAAAAGTCTATTATTTTGACATTACAAACAGACACTCCAATTTTATTTATTGGTATAGATATGATGGACTAAATTTTTATTTTTCTTGTAGATATAAGCAATAAACGCGACTACAAGATATTTTGAAATTAAATATCTTAAGACAAATTTAATAGTCAAAGTAAGTATAGAATGATGTTGTTTTGACTAGTTTCAGTTTATAATTTATTCTAATAAACAGTGTTTTAAGTAACTGTTTAAAATGATAGGGAACTAATATTGAATTGTTTTATCTGTACAAACTTAGAGTTTATCTTTTAGTTATTATTTTCAAACAACTGAATACTAACTACTTCATCAGAATAATTAATCAGTATTTCTATTACATTAACATACAATAAAGCCTTACTTATATTATAAATGCGAAAGTAAGTTTGTTTGTTTGTTACGCTTGACGAATATCTGGATGCTTGACGTGATATGGGCACGTGATGAGACGGGATGAAAGTACGGATATCGAATGCCTTAAAGGTAAGGGAACACCATAGAAAAGATTTCCAAACGAATAAATCATAACATAAATAAACGACGAATGAACACGAAGATGACATTTGATTGGAGTACATGGAAAAGAGGACATATTGAAAGCCTTAATCATTGGGATAAAAGCAGAATGAGAATGATATACTAATTGCCAATCTAGTTTCATCATTTCAGCCTATCGCCGTCCACTGCTGAACGTAGGCCTCCCTCATGTTACGCCACAAAGTGCGGATCTGTGCCGCCTGCATCTAACGACGCCCAGCAACTTTCACCAGGTCGTCGGTCCACCTGGTGGGGAGGTGTCCTACACTGCGTCGTCCGATACGTAGTCGCCACTCGAGAACCTTTCTTCACCAGCGGTTGTCGGTTCGTCGAGCGATGTGGCTTGCCCATTGCCACTTCAGCGTGCTAATTCTTCGTTTCTTCGTGCTATGTCGGTTACACCCATTCTTCTGCCGATTTCCGTATTTCGTATTCTATCTCGCAGAGAAATCCTGAGCATAGTCCATTCCATAGCACGCTGAGTGACTTTGAGCCTTGTTATGAGGCCTACATTTAGAGACTACGTTTCTATGCTGTAAGTCATCACTGGTAACACACGCTTATCATAGACCTGTGTTTGCAAACACTTAAGTATGTTGGACGAGAAGATACTCTTAAGTTTCCCGAACGCTGCCCAACCGAGGTGCATTCTTCGGCTGATTTCTTTCTCGAGATTAGATATAGTTTAAATTGAGTATATTAGTTTAACCAGCGAGAGATCTTATTCAAATGGTGACAGAGTAAGAAGACAATGCACTACTCCATCTGCCTCCTACGGGTATCGTAAAATACCACTAACAGATATAATATGCATATAACCTTTGGACAAGAGAAGGATAACTCGAAATGAAAGCCTATACCAATACCTCTGACAGACATGTTAAAGTAGGTCAATATTATTACTATTATGTAAGGGGCTCAAACCCAGCAGTGGCACGTATTGCATTCGAAATCATGAATGAAAATGAAGATAATAAGCGATTTGCACACACAAAATGTTTTTTATTCAAATAAATTGCAGTATAAGTACTAACGGCGAGAATAAATGGCAATCGCAGATCCAATTGCCAAATTTCAAGGTTTATTTATTAAATCATCTACTTAATAAATAAACCTCGAAATTATGTTAAAAGATCTTGAAACTTTTTCATGACATGTTGTTTATAAAATCATCATTTTAGCTCATAAATGTTCTTATTATGCTGCGATCAACAGCACAGCTTGCGATTAAATTGTAGTATCAAACTTCATAATATTATTCTCTGGGCTATTCTAAAGATTGCCTAAACCAAATTCAAAAGATTTTGAGCTAATTTAAAAATTGCCTAAAAATCGGTTCAGCTATATTGATTTTTATATACATAGCTATCTATATATGTACCACCGTTATCAAGATTTAAGAATTCTATTTCCAAAACTAGTATTAAAATGTTGATACAAAAGATTTTCGCTTAAATAGAGAAACGTTTCTAAATTGCTCGTCCATCGAAACATAACAACATTGTCGTACGGCGATACCATCCAACGGCGGATATGTTCACTGATCGTTTCATTTCAGATGCAGTTAGTCGTCGATCTATGTCACTCAACAAAATAAAACCATACCCGACATCGATTCCCATGTACCACACTTTTTCATCGTTATCCACACCTAGCCGTATATTTATATACTTTATTTCGAAAGTAATTTTCAGCTCTAAAGTTTTGATTGAATTTATAAATTAATTTTCAACGAACATCTGCTGATAATTAGTGTTCATTGTTTGTTTTATCGAACGCTTTTTAGATTAAATTATTAATCACTTTCGTACGGACGTATTCAAATGCGGCATTACTCGGAGATAGGCTATCGTAATAGATAGCGATTGGTTTACACAACACGAACTCCAATAAGTTATAAGTAACGTCCGCCGAAGTGATAACTAAACGCGTTCCATCATATATGGCGCCCATATATTTGACATAAAACGGTTACACGATTTAATTAAATGGAAATGTTTGCATTAATATGCTAGTATTATCCGAACCGGATTAGTCCTCATCCTTGAAGAGGCTCACCTCATGACGGCGAAGCCTCGGCAGCCAAAGGTGTACTCAAAATGGTAACCTGCCAGACGGACCACCGCTGACATGGATCGAATGCCGGTGGCACCCAAATGGCACTAAGAAGGTACCTCTATGGTACGTGATGGGATGGCACACTGTCCTATGCATCGCCTCAGATGAATCGCGAGGTATGTTACCGTATTATACCCTATCCTCCAAAAAAATAGATACGTCGCTGCCCACATACACGCATACGCACACACATACACACATTCACACACGCAAACAAACACTCAACACTCGTACACACAAAAATGGAAAAGCGAACTCATCATACAAAAGCACATCTTTCATAATTCAATTCATTAATGTTATTTATATTGTTATCATTGTTATTGTAAGTTATTTTTATTCCTTTTCTTTTTTCTTTTCTTTTTGTTATTTTTTTCTTTCTTATGTTATGTTTGAGGAAAGGGGTTTGCTGAAAACCAGCCCTGCATAATTTCTATACAGCACAATGCTGAGCATACCCCTATTATCAAAATTAATTAAAAACATGTATTATAATTATTAGTTATTATGTGACAATAAATGCTATTCTATTCTATTCTAACCACGTCGCTATCCAAATCATCTAAAGTCTTATGCGTTGAGTAAGTATTAAGAATCAGTATCCATCATGAACGGAGCTTCCATGCTCAGTTTCTATTGAACGTGCGATGTCGATATGATGTATGATGTTTTATAGTAGCTATAGTAGTAGTTGTAGTTCGTTTTGTATTTTTATTTATGGTTTGGTCATGCTCACTGAATAAGGTTCTGCTTGCGGTAGCTATGTGGGGCGGGTCGCTCCCTTCTCTCTAATTTGATTGAGGCGAGTGATGGCTGCTCTAGTACTTAACTCGTGATCGGGTGCTGCTTGTGGGATCTGGTCCAGCCATATTTTCTTCCTTTCTTTAATGATTTAATTTTATTTTGTCTTGTACTAAATTTTGAAAATTTATACATATATACAATTTGAAAGGGCATCACACTGGAGCTAATACCATATATGTTGTACGAAACATAAAATTATGTATATTTAAAAGATGAAAGAAAAAATGACTGCCCGCTGAGTTTCTTGCCGGATCTTCTCAGTTTGTGGCTGCGTTTCGATTCGGTGGTAGATTATTGTATTGTGTTCAAACGTGAAATTTGACAATATGTAAGTGCCCATAAGGGGCCTATGCAGAATAAATGATTTGATTTAATTTGTTAAATGTACGGTGTTGATTTCTATAGCTTCACGTATTTTGTGCGCTATATAGTACTTTTTTGAGGCTAATAAGGAAGCTTTGTCCAACGGAATATAGTGTTTGAGGGCCTGGCGTGCTCTGTATTCATGCTCTTAAATCTCCAGGTGTGTTCGTTTAGTCTGGTGATGATGTTACGTTGAGTTTCTGCTATGTAACTCCTGCTACAACTTCATAGTACTCAATAGACTGGCACGCTCAGGTGCTTCTTGTCTTTGTGTGAACGTAGCATTTGTCGTATATGACCAGGTAGACAGTAAAAAGTTCTTACATCATATTTCCAACGTAATTTTAGATACTTACTTATTGTTCATTTCTTATTTTATATTCTATACAAGTCCCTAACGGTTATATATAACTTCAATCTTATGTTAAAAATAACTTAAGCAAACTTTAGATCAATTTCTTTGTAATTTCCAAAGTAATACAAATTAGTTTGAAATCTTTTGATTTACATTTACTTATTTTAATTTTATGTTAAATTAGCCCTCGCTTCGCTTTGAGTCGTTTTTCCTACGTAGTTCCCGTTTCCGTGGCAATACTGGGATAAAATATAGCCTATGCTACTCCCTGATATTATAGCTTTCCATTGGTGAAAGATTTTTTGAAATCGATCCAGCCGTTTATATACGCGGTATATATATACCCGATATTACCCGGAACAAACAGACAGATAAACAAAAAAATACAAACTGTATTTTAGGCATAAATATAAATGTATTTTAGGAAAAAAGTCTATTATTTTGACATTACAAACAGACACTCCAATTTTATTTATTGGTAATAGATAAATTATATTATTTTTGTATTGAATTTAGTGGTAGACGAGTAACAGATTACTCGTCTCAACATCAGAATGTTAAATTGTAACAACCGCTCATGAACTTTAGCACTAATAGACAGAGCTAAATCGTTTATTACTGTATCAGGTAAAAGATTATAAATAATGGAATGATAATAGGTAGCGTATTTTTTTTTCATTGCCCATGGTGGTAAACGAGCAGGCAGCACACCTGATGGTAAGTGATACTGCCGCACATGGACCTTTGCAATACCAGGGGCACAGCCAGGCTGTTGCCTACCGTATTTGGACGTTTGACCTTCTCGCTGATCAAACAGAGTGCAGTAGCAGTTTATCACTACTCAGATGTAACTGGGCTAGAGTTCAGTATTCTGTCCATAACGTGGCCCTACCATTGCTGAAGTTTTTTTTTTTGTGGTAGGACCACACCATCGACAGTCTACAGCTGGAGGACTAGTAGTGAAGATTTTGCAAGTATCCTTCACATACTTAGTAAAGACTTTTTTTGAAAATATTTGTATGAAGCGAGATAATGATTACGATCCAATTGTCTACTAGACATCATCATCCTCATCATCACAGCTCATGTCCCACTGTTGAGCTCAAGCCTCCTCTACAATGCGAGGGCAATTGCCTTACTATACCACGCTGGTCAGACGTGTTGGTATACGGTTTTATTTCGAGTTTCTCTTGCGTATATGTTATACGCATATCCTTTATCGTCATCATCATCATTCCAGCTTATATACATCCTACACGTGGGTTCGAATCTCCTCCACAGTGGAAGGGTGATTAGCCAGTTCAGACGTGTTGATATAGGGTTTTTTTTAGAGTTTGCCTTCTCTCTATTAAACCCCTTAGGTTTTATGCTTGCTTGGGGATTTTTACTCGGAAAATTATATCTATATATATATATATAGGAGAGGCGGGTTTGGCGAGCGATATATTGACTCATCACCATATCTCTGGAACCATAAGGCGTTCAGTTAAAATTTGGCAGAAATATTCCTTTCGTTGAGTACAGGTCAGCTAAAAACGGATTTTACGAAATTCCACCTACAAAGGGTGTTGCGGGGGCTTTAACAATAATATACATATAAAGGAACAGGATGAGCCGAAGCTACTGAAGCTAGAGAAATGAAATTTGGACCGTAGTTTCATTTCATACCGTAGGCACCCACTAAGAAAGAATTTTTTGAAAATCCACCCCTAAGGGGGTGAAACGCAACGGTAAAGTCTGTATGGAAAGAAAAAAAATCTTTAGCTACTGTCTTCAAATTAAGCACAAATACTCTTTAATAAAAATAAATAAACACGTGTTTCAGCGTTTGTCCATTTTCATCCTCGAAGGGTGTAAAATAGGTAGAAAAATGTCAGTTTACTGACTTATCACAGAGCCGAAACTACTGAAGCCAGAAACATGAACTTTTGACATTAGTTTCTTTGCGTGACGTAGAAATCCATTAAGAAAGAATTTTTTTGAAATTCAACCCCTATGGGGTAAACTGCAGTAACAAAGTTTGTATAGGGAGAAAAAAATCTACATCGATTTTCTTCAAATTCTCTACAATTAGTATTTAATAGATATAAATGAACACAAATTTCAGCATTTCTTAATTTTCATCCTCTAAAAGTTTGGCTCGAGCCTCTTCCATTATCGGAGCGAAAATGACTTACTATACCACGCTGGTCAGAGGTGTCGAAATAGGTTTTAGCTTTGAACTTTTCTTCTCTTGCATAGATGTAGTATGCATATTATAATCCCTTAGTCGTCTCCTACGACAGCCACGGGTAGAAGAAGGGGTGGTGAATTGTATTCTTATTCCGTCATCACACGGAAAATACTCTTCAGTAAAAATGAATAAAGAGCATTTGTCAATTTTTACCTTCTAAGGGAACTAGGCGGGTATGGTGACTGAAATCGAAGCGAAGCGAGGGCGGGTTGCTAGTTATAAATATAGTATCTGGGTCAATTCAATTATATATTATTAGTTATGGTTGCGTGGAATAATAATTTAATGTTTATCGGTTTATCGAGACAACCGTGTCGTCCTGGGACGTCTATAATAATACCAACATTGATATAATCCATAATAGATCAATCAGTTGTTATGACAACGGGCGTCAAGTCGGCGACAACGCCGAGACCTCGTTGAGTGGTCTCACAATTTTATACAATTTATTGTTTATTATTAGAAAAAAAAACGTCAATTGGCCTCTCGACCCGGAGTGCTGTGTGGTAGCGGCTTCGAATACTACCAACCCTTGCTTTGCTCGTGGGTGTCGTAAAATACGACTAAGAGCCCTAGATTGACCCGGATCAACTCCATCTTGTACCATTTGTGTCAACGATTACATTCCCAAGGAGGGTTGACGTCAGGCAGGCGGCCGGTCATAAAAGTCATTGCCGAAACTTTTTGCAATATGTCAAAACAGATGACTTATTGCGTCGACCCCAAGTAATTGGGATAAGAGCAAGATGATGATGATTAGAAAAAAAATCCAAAAATAAATTTACCAACATTGTTTCTTAAATATTTCAGTGGATTATCCAGCACAATTTAATCTTTTGCGCAAATGAATTAGGTCAATATTTTCAACAAAAATTGAACGTTTAATTTCATAAATTATTCTAATTTCATAATTAATTTTGAATTGATATTAGTATTAATGTTCCATCTGGTGACGGAGTTAGAATACTCATTACATCCTCATTCTTGTCAGTGTGTGTCGTAAAGAACATCTAAGGGATTACAATATGCAGAAACATTTATGCGAGATCCGTGTGGTGACGGAGTAAAAATACTATTCACCACTCCCTATCTTGCCCGTGGATGTCGTAAAAGACGACTAAGGGATATAATAAGCATATAATAACTGTGCAAGAGAAGGAAAATTCGAAGTGAAACCTTATACCAACATGTCTGACCAGCGTGGTATAGTAGGCTAAATTCCCTCCCATTATGGAGGAGGCCCGAGTCTAATAGTGAGATGTATCTGGGCTGCGATGATGATGATGATCTATGCAAGATATAAAAAACAAACATCCTATACCAACACGTCTGCTCAGTACGATATGGTAGGTCAATATATTTATCATTGTAGAAAGGGCTCGAGTCCAACACTGACGGCGTATTCGGGCCATGATGATAATAAGTAATACAGCCACATTTCCCCCACGTGACTATTAAAGCTTCACAAAGTATAGTGCGAAACTCGAATAGCCATATACTGGGCACATTGCCAGATTCCATGTATCTATTGAAATAGCCCAACCGGCAATCCTTACTAATATTATAAATGCGAAAGTAAATTTTTTCTTTATTTGTTTGTTACGCTTTCACGCTTAAACCACCGAACCGATTTCAAAAATTCTTTCACCAAATATCGGGATAAATTATAGCCTATGTGTTATTCTGATATGTAAGCTATATTATTGTGAATTTTCATCAAAATCCATTTAGTAGTTTTTGCGTGAATGAGCAACAAACATCTTCACATCCTCACAAACTTGTGCGTTTATAATATTAGGATAATCATGAGACAGATAACGAAACCTCGTATTAAGTAATCTCTTAACTTTTGCAAGTGGAATAGTCTTAATAGTTCACCACTACGATAATAAAGAGCTAAAGTACTGCTGGTTTTGGAAAAATGGTATTATCTTTCACCGCCCCGGGCAATTGGGCCAGGGTGTGACTAGATCCTGTCCTAACACTGTACTACAATAGATATTATTACTCATAATTATCATCATCTCGGTTCATACACGTCCTACTATTGGATTCGGACCTCCCTCACTATGCAAGGGCCATGCTGATCAAACCATGCGGTTCAGACATGTTGGCATAGAGTTCTTGCATTTTGCATCGATATTATTTGCATATTATATATCTTAATCGTCTTTAGGTCGTAAGGTTTATAACCAGTGTGTGTTACCAGCGATGACTTACGGCACTGAAACGCGGTCTCTAAATTTCGGCCTCATGAAAAAGCTCAAAGTCGCTCAGCGTGCTATGGAGAGGGCAATGCTCGGTATTTCTCTACGTGATAAAATCCGGAACACGGAAATCCGTAGAAGAACGGGTGTAACCGACATAGCCCACAGAATTAGCACGTTGAAATGGCAATGGGCAGGCCACATCGCTCGTAGAACCGACAACCGTTGGGGAAGATAGGTTCTTGAGTAGCGACCACGAATCGGACAGCGCAGCGTAGGACGACCCCCCACTAGGTGGACTGACGCCATTCTCAAAGTCGCAACGGTTCCCCGTTGGATGCAAGTGGTGCAAGACCGTTCCGAGTGGTTTTCTCATGGGGAGGCCTATGTCCAGCAGTGGACGTCTGTAGGCTGATGCATGGATGGAATCGTCTTTTACCTAACTTCTCTTTTGCCCGTGGTTGTCTTAAAAATCGAGCCTCTACCACAATAAGAGGACAATTAACCTACTGTACTACATTAATCAGGTGTGTTGATGTACGGTTTTATTTCGAGTTTCTTTGTATATTATATCCGTTTGTAGTTTTTTTACAATACTCACTAGCAAGATAGCGGATGTACAAATATATTCTTTCTCCGTCACCACACGAAAATACGTATAATTTTTCGAATGTGGTTACCATAAAACTATTCTAACTGATATTATAAATGAATTCTCATATAACTTTGTTTGTTTGTTTGATACTCTTTCACGGCTAAATTAATTTTAAAAATTCTGTCATTAATAGAAAATTAATGATTGATGTTTACGCGTATTACACATCCTTACTAATATTATAAATGCGAAAGTAAGTTTGTTTGTTTGTTACGCTTTCACGTTTAAACAACTGAACCGATTTCAAAAATTTTTTCACCAATAAAAAACTATAATATCAGAGAGTAACATAGGCTATATTTTATCCCAGTATTCCCATGGAAACGGGAACTACGCGGGTAAGGCGACAGAAACCAAAGCGAAACGAAAGCGTGTTGCTAGTTGTAAATAGAACTACATTACGAATTTTATCGCGTTTCTATAATAGAAACTATGTTTGTATAATTTATATCAAAAATGGAAAAAAAATATTAATATATTGAAAGCTTTATTATAACGCATTATCTAATTGACATTTGTGACAATGTGCGCGCGTATCATAAACAATATTGACCAGCTAAGTTCAGGGTGTCCGTTTTTTGTAACTGTGTGCGCATCGTAAAAATTTATCCTCAATTTTTTTCCTAATGCGCCAAAAAAGGTATAGCTTCAAAAATCTGTAAGTCACTAACAAAAAAGTTATCTACAAGCCGCAAATAAATTTGAAACACAAATTGATTATAATCCTATAAAAGTATATATTTATATCAAGAGCATCGAGTATGTAGGTAAATGTGCCTATAAGTTAACCGTTAGTAGACCGTAGCTTGTGAATTTCCTTCATAAATGGACCGCAGTGTAAATTAATTTGTAACTTATTTGTTATTTATAACTAACAAGCTCGTGAACTTTGTTAGACCCTAATATATTGTGAGCATCTGGGTGGGGTGAAACCCACTGTACTCGCTCAACACTCCAGATCTGAGATTCATAATGTTTTACTTTTATAAAGCTGTAAAGATAATTTAGATTTTTCTTTCCTTCCGTTTGACGACAGAGTACCTACGAATGCTCTTCACTGCACTCTTTCTTGCGTGTAAGTCTCGTAAAAAAAACTAAGGGATTATGATATGCAAAAAATATATTTACAAAATAGAGAAAACTTTAAATAAAACACTTTAACCATACGTCTGATCAGCGTGGTATAGTGGTCAAATTCCCTTCTATTATGGAGGAGGGTCGAGCCCAATAGTGATACGTATATGGGTTGTCATCTTGATGATGATGACATGAGGTGATGTATTAGATACAGAAGATACATTTAATATGCATATAATATAAATAATATACACTACAGATTCGAATCTGAAACTTTCGCGATACAATCCATTATTGTCTCCAACAAACAATCACTGTCATTAAGTAAACGGATAACATTCAAAATCTCAACAAGAAACTAACGCCATAAAAGCGGCAAGGCTAAGTAATTAATATAAAAGACAATATAAATACAGTAACACCTTCATCCATTGCTATAAGATCTCAACACCTTTATAAACAGGCATTTACTAAGCAATGGACAGATAATGCGCCATTGGCTTGCAAATGTCGATCGATGTTATCACTAAAATGGGCCTTTAGCACCGAATCCTCTAAATTTAAGGTCCGTATCGAATAAATATCACTTTCGTTTATAGTATACTAGGCGTTAACTGTGGGTTTACTCGCACTGAATAAGAAATTAATAGGTACGGAGGAATTATTACCTTCATTTTGGCGTCCAAAGTATATAATGATATTAGTATTCCGATGTTGCGTCCGACCTTTTGTGTGTAAACGTTCTGTATATCTAATGAATAGTGAAAACATTTGCGTTTGCGTTACTTTCTACTTTTGTATAATACTTACGTCACACGGTTTTGTTCGTTACTTTTTACCCGACTACGGAGGGTTATGATTTTAACAGGCTATGTATGTATGTTCATCTGTTCCTTCATAGCTCCTTAACTACTTATTAGATCTCGACAAATGAGGTACCATTACAAGCGTCTTGATCGTCTTCTGGTTATAAGCTATATAATGTGTCATTGAATCTAATATGGCGCTCTCTAGCGGTCATAAAGTACTGTATTTAAAAATAAATTTGAGATAAATATGCCGTGTTTATTATCATTGGGAAGGGCGTTACTTGTACATTTCAAAAATATATACATATATTATTAGCACTTGCTCGTGACTTTATTCGTGTTTATCCGATAACTCATTTTTTATTGTAGTTGGGTTTTAGTTTTTACTTTTATCTTGTTAAATGAATATCTATGAGTGACATAATAATAATGATTTAGTTCTGTGTGATGACGGAGTAAGAATACATTTCATCAACGCTTCTCTTGCCTGTGAGTGAGGAGGAAGATGACTAAGGAATTCATTATGCATATAATATTTATGCAAGAGAAGAAATTTTGAAATGAAACCATATACCAACCCGTCTGAATAGCGTGATATAGTAGGACAATTTCTTACCCTATTGGGGAGAAGGCTCGCTCAATAGTGGGACATAAGCAAAGCTTTAAACATAAATGTGGATATTAGGATAGAGTAAGATCTAATAATATATGAAGGGGTTACATGAAGTATAATTTGGATAGAAAATTAATAAGATAACATCTGTTACGGTTATGTGGAAAAAAATACATAGTGCATTGATTCTAAGTAATTGGTCTAAAAGTCATGCGATGATGGTGATTCTCGTTATGAATATCATCTCACAGAGACATTTCAGGATGTTCACGCCGAGAGCTCACGAGAGGAGCCGAATTGCAATGACGATGCAGCGCACGGCGCAGCGGAGGGCAAGAGGGGCGCACGAGACGAGTGAGTCGTCATCAACGTTAACTTCATTCGCAAGCATAATAATTTGTCATCAGTACGATTGTAACTTTAACATTAAATTATATCAAGAAAACATTGAGTTTACTTCCATAACCCTGAGACTGCAAGAAGTAACAACCCCAACACAGGCTATTATCAATTTTAAGATAAATAAATTCTTGTATTGTTGCATACTTTGTAAACGTACCCTCAGTAGACACAAATTGTATCCAGACTCAAAACAATGGTATTAAGTATTGTCTTGTATGGAAATAAGAATTATAAACCCAAGATATTCATACATTACGGTGTGGGAGTTACAGTTTTAAAGTAAATTTTAGTTAGTCCATCGTAATACACCTTTTCCCAATATCAGCTTATTTGGTGAAGATCATTGGTGGGTGATAATATGATCGTTGGTGCAATCTGCAGGGAATCCGATCACATGAAGGTCACTTACTGGCCTGGCCTTTCTTTTGAAGTATAGTGGGGATTGGCACGTGAAAAGCTTACCAACCAGACGAGCCATCTTAATTAAGGAATCGATAATAATGACCCGCTCATTTTTCCGTGAGGAGTAATATAGCAGGCTATAAGACCACATCCTTCGCCGTTATCCACGCTGATTCGGACGTGATATAAATATCCTGTCAAAAAAGATATTTTTTTTGCATTACAATAATAATTAACAGACACAAATTACATCAAGAGTCAGAACAACAATTTGTGGATCGCACAAAGTCTTGTCCTGTATAGACTGGACATCCAAACCATGATATTATCACGATAGATCGGTACCTTGTTTTCTTTTTGGGCAAGTGGCTATGGTGTGGGCACACATCGTCCTTGCCGTCCGGAGCGATGAAAGAGCGACGCGCGACCTTACCACCCACCGCGAGGTAATACCTCGCAACCGGTAACGAATTCTTGAAGTTCGTGGCCAGCACGACGGGTTACTCCTTCGGATATCATTGCCCATTGACGGCCTGGCAGCAATCAAAGATATTGCCACTGGGGTGTCACCCTTACGCGATCAGCCTTAGGTGACAGATTATTCCCTCATATTAACCAATACATCAACTATGCAGTCAATCCAAAACTCCATTAGTTCTCAAACTCCAACAATGAATTCTTTGTTTCTAGTAGCTTCTATAAGTCGGTCCTATATATATCAACGCCAGATAGGAATTCAATTACAGCTGAATATCACCTCGGCGTGCGTTGTGGTTTCACATAATTGCTGGTCGATCAAATTTGCATGCCGGGAAAAATGCTTTTAATTTCGTACATTAAATTTTTGCGAAGGAATTTAATTGCCTGCGGTTATCTGATATTTCATGGTTAATTAATGCATGGATATAAAAACATCATTATTATCCTGCTGATCGCAATGACTAGATTCGTCTTAATGTGTTCTTTTTAATCATATTGCTAAAGTTATTGGATTTATGATCAGCCAACAATTTTTTTTTTGTTTTTTCGGTGGGTTAAATCAGCTTACGCCGTCCATTCTATCCGGGGCGACGAAAGGGCGGAATGCTGCCTCATAACCCACCGTATCTCCTCTCTTTCGCCAAGGGGCCAACCACCGGGGTCCTTATAATCCGAGGCCAGCTCGGCGGGATACCCTTTCTAGTACCTTTTTTTTCAACGCCCCTGCCGGAACATTGGTGCCCCTCGCACGGTCAGCCTCTCTACGGGTGACAGGTTATTCCACAGTTCAGTCACCCGGTCACTCCAGCTAGGGCGGCATCAGGCGCAGATACTCGCCCCTGCGCCACCCGAGTCGCCGGCGGTGGACCGTGTCGCCGTAGAGAAGTTTCTCTCGCGCACCCTCCGCCGCCTTCATCCATGAGATGACTGCCCCACAGAAGGCGGTGACTGCATCCCAGTATCAGCCACCTACCTGACATCAGCAATGAAATTGCTAGTTAGACGGCATCAAAAGGAGCTGACCCTAGTCTATGTCTAAGCTAAGAAGAAATCTTTCACGACATCTGCGAGCAATATAAAGATAGTATTCGTAGTCACTACTACACAGCATTAAAACCTTCATATGTATAATATGTAGGATCAGAGCACACGCTGTTCACAGACTGACGGTGGCGCCATCATATACATAATTAAATAACTGAACATAATAATAATTTCCTTGTGGTGACTGAGTAAAAATACGATTAACCACCCACATTCTTGCCAGTGGGTATCGTAATATACGACTAAAGGATTACGATATACATACAACATTTTCATTATTCATAGAAACTTGCGCACGCGTTTTAAGATTTACTCTAATTATTTTTTCATAACCTTGTCATGTAAGTGTTACTTCGACCAAATTTCGGATACTTTCATTATTATTTAAAGCTAAAAATATATATTCATACACATTTCCAAAGTGTAATAAATAAAACTGAAGTTCCACTTACTGCGAATAGGGACGGTAACAGGACTATTACTTACACGCACACATGCTTAGCTTCACTCACACTAGCGTAAGGGTGACAGTGCGTGTGACGTCATAACGACGGCACTTCGTAGTTGTAGCAACGAGTCCCCGGGGCACCATTCGGACCCGGGGCTGAGAACAAAACACGCCAACATAGTTGAGCCATCAATAAAATATTACAAGGCACTTTTTGCTACAATCTCGCGAGCGAAAGGCGTTTCGATATGCAAGGAATTTGACTATCTATACCAATAAATAAAATCGGAGTGTCTGTTTGTAATGTCAAAATAATAGGCTTTTTTCATGCTCACACGGTTATTTGCACGACACCTATGCCTAAAATAGCAATTAAAAAATTTTTGTCTGTCTGTCTGTTTGTTCCGGATAATCTTCAAAACGGCTGGACCGATTTCAAAAATTCTTTCACCAATGGAAAGCTATTATATCAGGGCGTAAACTAGGCTATATTTTATCCCGGTATTCCCACGGTAACGGGAACTACGCGGGTATAACCACTATAACCTATAACCGAAGCGAAGCAAGGGCGGGTTGCTAGTTCAAAATAAAGATGTGCTAAATTGTTTTTATTTTACCAAACTTCAATATACTGGACCAAAAAAAAATGTTAACATCGGCGTTAGAAGCTATTATTTAAAGACAAATCTAGAAGAGAAATAAAAAGAAAAAACTAGCGACTTTAGAAACATCCGAGAAGTGTGTTTATCTTCTCTCTCTCTCTCTCTGTCTCTCTCTCTCCCCCCTCTCTTTCGTGTGGTGATAGAGCAAAAATATAATTCACCACCCTTCTCGGATTTTGTAAAAGATTAAGGAGTTAAATCTGAAAGAGAAATTGACTTAGTAGACCCACGATGTTCAAACGTGTTGATACAGGATTTCACTTCGAGTTTTCTTTTTCTTGATGTTATATATATTTTTTGGTGGTCTTTTGCCACAGTCAAGAAGGGATGGTGAATTGTATCCTCACTCCATCACAACACCGAAAATATAATATTAGTATAGATTTGTTATTAGTTGTTTATTCCGTGTGGTGACGGAATAAGAATACAATTCACCACTCCCTCTCTTCCCCGTGGGAATCATAAGAGACGACTAAGGGTTATATTACGCAACAGAAGGAAAATTCTAAAGAAAACCTTATACCATCCTGTTTGACCAACATGGCAAGGTCAATTTCCCTCTTATCGTGGAGGAGGCTCGAGCCCAGCAGTGGAACGTAAATGAGCCGAAATGATGATGAATAAATAGATTTGTTATAAATTATTTATTAGTTAAATGCTAACCAATGAGAGACTTAAAATTACACACTGTTATACAGTATTAAGGTTTAATTACTATTCAGAAAGGTCTGTGTGTCACTGTGTCGTATGTGTTGCACGTGTGGACGTTTTCACAGTTTTCGTTGAACAAATAATCTTTGTTTTACAGTTAGATTCTTACACGTGTTTCATTGTCTACATTATATCAACAATCATTTAAAATAATGTTTATGTGTGAGGTCTAGCATGACAATAAATGTATCTCAACTACCTATTTAGTAGAATTTAAGTGAGAATATTGTCTAAAATCTACTATTAATTATAATAGAGAAATAACGGTGGATGTGATTATTTCATATCAGCATATCCATGCTCACTATTAAATATAGGTATTCCCATTGAAAGATAATGTCATAATCGCCATTCTTGCCAAGTTAGCGATCGTGGATTGTGTTATGTATTTCCCCAGATAACTGTCCACACTGTTTCATAACAGCAACGCAACAAATAATTTTAAAAACATTATATGTAAAGTAATGCAGAGATAGTACTAAAGTGTAGTGAGTATGAAATAATATTGTGTTCATATGTACGCGTTCCACAAATATTATAACAAACTGTTAATAGGCCGGCCATACCACTATTGAAGGCAACGACTTGTCTTAATAACAGACCATTACACTAAATAAAGGCATTAGTGGTAATAAAGAATCGGCTTAAAGGTCTTTGTAACAATGCTACAAATAAAATTGCTTTTAAAATTATAATAGCAATATCTAAAAGTACTTTAAGCTATTTTACTCGTCATCATTTAGTATTTTGCGGTCCTCTCTTCAATGTAGACCTCCTCCGTAAATAAAGGAACAATGTTGTAATCGAAGCGTTGAGTAGTAGATCAGCTGGTGATTGCAGTTACGTGTTTTTTATTTCTGTTGGGGGCAAACGATCAAACAGCACACCTGATGATAAGTGATATTATCGCTCATGGATCTTTGTTAGGCCATTTCTTTCTTTTTTTCTTAGATACATCCCGCCATATCTATCCGTGTGACCGATGGGTGGCGTGCGGCCTCACAAAGTACTGTATTCTCTTCCCATTACCTTTGGGCCACTGATACTGATTCTTTCGACCTCTTTGCGGGTGGCGGACTAATCTCCGGTCCGTCCACCCGCAACCTCAGCTAGAGTAGCATAAGGCGCAGGTACTTGCGCCTGCATCGTTCAACTCATCAGCGGCGGCACGTGTTATGGTAGAAGGATTTCTGCCGGAGCCCGTTCGTCCTTAATGCTGTCGAGCATCTTTTGCCAAGTCGCTCCCTACCGTAAAGAAACTGAAGAGAGTGAATGCGTGCAATGAGGTTTGGTGATGATACTAAATGTCTCAGAAAATTGAGCTGTCGGTTCTCTCGCTCACCGACCGGACTGCAGTATCAAATTGCCACTACTCAGACGTCGATTTTTTATGAGAGATATGATACTACCCTGGACAGACCAGCCAGCGACTCTAGACAAAAACACTGTCGATAGTGTGGTCCTACCACTACTAAACTGCCCAATCAACTGGTGAAATCTTTAGTTAGTACTCCTATGAGTAAGAAAGGATAGCAGAATTGTATTCTCATTCCGTCACCACACGGTATTTTATTATAAAAATATTTAAAACACTTCACTATACTCTATGCATAACACAACCAAACAAAGCGATATTAAATATTTAAGCTTCTCTATTTAGTGAAGCATTAACTTTGTACAGAATTTAGTGTGGAGAGAAAACGATGGACCAATTTAAAGTTTATCTTTATACCGAGCCGTTTGGGAGCGCGACTATGTAAAATATTTAATGTGAAACTTATACCAGATTAATGAGACATGAAATTTGTAATAAATGCATTTAGAAGGTTATAGTAGGGATTTTCTATATTGGGTGAACGGGGATTAGTCTGCCATTCGCAAAAAGGCCGAACGCATGAAGATGATGCCTCATTAAGACTAATGTTTGTTGCCGGGGCGTAAATGAGGACTACTCTGTGTGGTGACGGAGTAATAATACGATTTACCAACCCCTCTTGCCCGTGAGTGGCGTAGTACAACCAAAGGGTTAATATGCAGATAATATCTGGCCAAGAGAATGAAAACTCGATCGAAAACCTCATACCAACACGTCTGATCAGCGTGGAATAGTAGGTCAATTCTCCTGCCATTCTGGAGAAGGTATGCGACCAACAGTGGGACATATATAGGCTGATATGAATGAATGAATGTTACTATACGGATACAAAGCACATGTAGATTCAAATCAGACAGTCGATCGCACAACAAATTATTAAAGCATACAATATCTCTTCTTAAACGACAACGCCATCTGTTAAGTGAAGTTGTACCACTGTAATATACGATGTCAGTTTTGTTTGATATTTACCTTTCTACGAGTGACTTTGTGCAGTAATTGACGTAAATTGAGCGAAATGATAGCAGCAGGGGCTTCCTCCCTTGTGTAGCGACAGTACCGGTAACTGTATGTACGTGAATGTTGTATACTGAGTGATTTCTATATTGTGTTATGCAGACGTACTTTATTTGTAATAACTTATATGTTTATGTGTTTTATTTGATTATTTATAGGTCTTCGCATGCTCATTAATAATAGAAGGTATATTTCTAATCAAAAATTAATTTTATAATTTTTTTATCATCCCAGTGGTGACGGAATAAGAATATAATTTACCACCCCCTTTCTTGCCCGTGGGTGTCATAAGACACGACTAAGGGATTTTATATGCAAACTAAAAGTAAAACTGGTCGCCGGTCAGAAATTGACCTCAATTTCTCTCCCACTGTGGAGGAGTCTCGAACCAAACAGTGGGAGGTATAGGAGCTGTATTGATGATATTTTATTCTTTAGTAGGAAAGTTTTTTCTAAAGATGGCCCCGCATTAAGGAATAAGACGTCATAGATGCGTTTGGTAACTATAAAAGACGTTTGTTTGCTTGGATTATTTTGCTCAAGATAAGTGCGAATTAAAATATGGTGATATTGCATCATAATATAAACAATCCTAACCAATATTATAATTGCGAATATGAATTTGTTTGTTTGTATTATTTTCACCCGTAAACTGTTCCACCGATCCTCTTTAAATTTTACATACACGTTCCTAAGGATACAGAAACGCTTTTATCTAGGATAAAAGTATGTACTATGGCCCAAGAATAGAAAAAAAATTAACAAAAGATACATTACCGCGGACTAAGCCATGGGCATAGTTAGTATGTATTATAATGTAAAAGTACTAGCTATATTACATAGCTTCTCAAACTCAGCCAAGCATAGACCCTAAACCACTTCAATTTAGAAAGACTTGCTCGAAATCTCATGCAGCTTTTAACATAAATATAATATAATTCTTAGGCCTACTGATACCTCTTAGGAAACCTAAATCTTTATATACTAGTGGTATCAACAGTCAGGTTTACGCAGATAACTTATATATTTAATCCTATGATTTTGAATATACACGTCACTATGTTTTCACAATAAAATCAACATTATAAATATTATACTATCTGTTGTAGCGCCTCGTTGGATGCGGGCGCCACAAGACTGCACTTTGTAGCAATAGACGGCGATGGGCTGAATAATGATGATGATATCAACAGCCATAATACATCAATCTCAATATTTGTTATCCCAGCAGTTAACATGAAAACGCAGCGTCTACTCAAACACTTGAATACAATTTTTATTATAATGAAAAACACGATTACAGGAGAATAAGCAGATAATATCAAAGCAAGAAAATGCAAATTTTAAATTAAACCTAT
The DNA here is from genome assembly GCA_032191425.1 of Lymantria dispar. Classification (NCBI taxonomy): domain Eukaryota; kingdom Metazoa; phylum Arthropoda; class Insecta; order Lepidoptera; family Erebidae; genus Lymantria; species Lymantria dispar. The sequence continues at coordinate 33,948,261 of CM063452.1, forward strand.
TGGTACCAGCGTTTCATTGGATTTAAATTTGCCTATCTTTGTGGAGAAGATTCCAGAAGTTTTACATAATAAAAAATATATGCTTAAAATTATCTACTATGTAATACTACTTAAGTAGTAATACGTAAACTAATAATATTATAAAAAAATTAGGCAGTCCTCAACAATTTGACAATAAATATGGTGACACAAATAAAACACTACATAATTTCCTGTTCGAAATCAAATATCCAAGATATGTCCTATGTGTGGTTACCGTTATAATATCAAAATGAAATATTTTTAATGAACGTGGCTTCGTCCGGTGTATCCTGTACGTGAGGATACTGTGACCTGGTTCATTTCTTGTTTCAGCAATATTGGAATTTATTTGCGGGTAGAAACACCTTGTGGGTTAGTACCACTGTACGTGGAATGATTCGTACTAAGTTGAACACTATGTCAAAGGTGTTAGAATTGAATATTGTGTAAGTATGAGACGTGATTGCGTAGATTAATACGGTAAGTGAAATATCATCTGTTTTATTTCCTCTAAGGACCTATTTTCGAATGATTAATAGTGATAAATCTGTTATATAAATCGTAGGTAAGCCTTTCTGCTTATGACTGTTAGTTAACTCTATACGATAGCAATACAAATGTCATTCGACTTTTGAAATCATTTTATAATTGGCCTTATTTGAAGTTTGATAATATAAACATCCAAATATTCTTTTATAGAGACTTGCTTCAATTTACTAAGTGATCTGTCAACATTATCAAAACTAAATATAGCTTCATTTTATCATATATTTTGGAGAAAATTTTCATTTCAAAGTAAATTTATTTGAAAAATGAATAAATATTTTGCTGATATGATAAAGTTTAAATATTATTTTATATTTAATTTGACATTCTAAAATGGGTTGTTAGATTGTTAATTAGATATAAAGTAATAAGTCTTTAGCATATTAGCAATGTCATCAATAATTTTTAATTGCGCCGAAACAATATAAATATATCTGAAATAGATGGCGTGATAAAGATATGTCCGTCAAACTGATTATGACTACATGTGCCTGCCACAGTAGCTTAAATGATAAAACAATATGAACAAGTTATTATTTAAAGCACCCACATAGTTCCTTCTGCGAGATGACTCAGTAAGAACACAATTCACCACCCACTATCTTGCCCGTAGGTGCTGTAAAATACAACTAAAGGTATGATATGTCCATAACACTTGCGAAAGGGAAGCTAAACATAAAATAAGACATTATATCCTATCTGACCTGCGTGCTATATTAGGCTAATTGCGCTCTTATTATGGAGGAAGTTCGAGCCAAGTGGTGGTACGTATATGAGCCATGATGATTTAAAGCACTTAAAAGTTACATCCATCCATCCATCCATCAGCCTATAGACGTCCACTGCTGGACATAGGCCTCCCCACAAGAATGTTACTCGGAGCGGTCCTGCGCCACTTGCATCCAACAGTTTCCGGCGACTTTTAAGATGTCGTCAGTCCACCTAGTAGAGGGTCGTCCTACGTTGCGTCGTCCTACGTGTTCTTGATCGCCACTCGAAAACCTTTCGTCCCCAACGGTTGTCGGTTCGACGAACAATGTGGCCTGCTTATTGCCATTTCAACGTGCTAATTCTGCGGGCTATGTCGCTTACACCCGTTCTTCTACGGATTTCTATATTCCGGCTTTTATCACGTAGAAAAATACCGAGCGTAGCCCTCTCCATTGCACGTTGAGCAACTTTGAGCTTTTATAAGGCCTACATTTAGGGACCACGTTTCAGTGCCATATGTCATCGCTGGTAACACACTGGTTATAAACCTTTGTTTTCAGTCAAAAGTCACATAAAAGCAAATAATTTAAAGTGAATTACGTATAAGTCGACTTCAAGTTTTTGATTAAAACATCTAGTTATAAAATCAAGTATTCACAAACACTTAGCACGTTTATAGAGTATCGTGTAAAGCCACTCCATTAGTGGTTCAGTTAATGAAACCAGTATCGTAGGCTGGTCATCGTGACTTGCGAGAATTAGTGGCCGAGGCGAACGAAGCCGATCGAGCGAATTGCCACTTAACATTTATTAGGAGAGACTTAGCACGCTATTATTATTTTTTTGTTGATATTTGAATGATTATATTTAGGTATTGAACAATAGTACTTTTTCTTCTTCTTCAGTCCAAATACTAGCGTATTTCACAGCACTCATTATTGTTGAATTGTATTCTTACTCCGTCACCACATTGAATAAAACATAATTTATTGCCGTGTAAAAAATATTTCTAATATACTAAAACTTACTACCTACATTATACAACTAATGTACCTTAGAAATCTTGATAACTTTATACAAAATTTGAATGCCTAATTACCGAAGACCTTTATAAACTTGTGCGTTTTAGAGTATGTAATATTATTTGAAATGATGTCGAAACTTGTTCGCCCTCATTATGTGAAGGACTCTCGAAGACAAGTCGAGACTTACCAAACTACGAACAAAATAAACGTTCTTTGAAGAACAATTTGTACAATTTATGGCTATGAAGGGACACATTTAAACATTATTATTGCATATTAGATTTTTTAATTATAATGTCATATATTTTCTGTGTGGTGACGATCTTACCCGTGGATGTCGTAAATGACGACTAAGGGATATAATATGCATATAACACCTGTGCAAGAGAAGGAAAACTCGAAATGAAACCCTATATCAACATGTCTTACCAGCATGGTATAGTGGGTCAAAGTCCCTCCCATTGTGGAGGAGGCCCGAGCCCAGCAGTGGGACGTATGAAGGCTGCGATGATGATGCGATGATGAATTATATTTTTGTAAAGGATTCAACAGGAGAGTGGGCAGCAGCTCTGGCCGGGGAAATGTATGATATCTCCCTGCGATACCATCCCGCCTACCAAACGTGGCGAAAGGCATTATTCCTCATATGGCGAAGAAAAATGAGCCCTAGTCATGGCAACTCTGTTACCCTTGAGCGTCGTTGGATGCAGGTGCCACAGTACCGCACTTTATGGTGAAGCATGAGGGGATCTATGTTCTACAGTGGACGGCGATAATGATGATTGGCATAATAGGTGTAGACAGATACCTAGATATAATTATTTTCAAAGATAACTTGTAAAATGGTCAATCAACTTAATGAAAAAGCAAGAGTAGGACGTGTCTCATGAAATTGTACCAAAATCTCCCAAAGTATTAAGCAAACTAAGTTGCCTCAAATTTATCTGAAAGAAAGAACGCCATCATTAGGCTCGATTACCATCAAAGCGGAGAGGAGACTAGAGGAGATGCGTTTCGAAAAACCAATCAAATTTCTTTATTTCCACATCTCCCCGCTTAGTTTAGGTAGAAAAGACTCTAGCGGAAAGGAGAGATGTCTCATTTTTCAGAGAGTGGGCTCTAAGAAAATCCGTTGTTGGTATTCAAGAAGTAGAAGGTACCGGAAAGGAAGATAAACAGGTCTATCTATAAAAAGAAATGAGATACCATCAAAAACAAAACTTGTAAAAAAAAGCCAAGCCTCGCAACTGAGTTCTTCTACCATAAAAAGTTGTGAGATCCATGTTATACTAAGTCGGTTAACTCATTCAATCCCTGCTTAAGGGACCTTTCTTCTTAATTTATTACGTAAATAGCTAACCTAACAACCTCTTATAGTAACTATATCAATATTAAAGATCTTTTATGTTTTAAATAAATGGATTGACTTGGTAATCACACTATGTTTAGTACAATTTAATATAGTATGTATTACCCTTGAGGTACATTGTGTTTTCATGCGATTGTTAAGTCATTCTGGTTATTTAAGATATAAAAGATCTTTAATATTGATATAGTTACTATAAGAAGTTGTTAGGTTAGCTATTTACGTAATAACTTAAGAAGAAAGGTTCCTTAAGCAGGGATTAAATGAGTTAACCGACTTGGTATAACATGGATCTCACAACTTTTTATGGTAGAAGAACTCAGTTGCGAGGCTTGGTTAGTTATAAGTTTTGTTTTTGATGGTATTATATCTTTCCATCGGTGAAAGAATTTTTGAAATCGGTTCAGTGGTTTAAGCGTGAAAGCATAACAAACAAACAAAACTTACTTTCGCATTTATAATATTAGTAAAGATGGTTTATCCGTGTGGTGACAGAATAAGAATACAATTCAGCACTCCCTCTTTTATCCGTGGATGTTGTAAATAACGACTAAGGGATGTAATACGCATATAACATCTATCCAAGAGAAGGAATAACTGTAAATAAAACCTTATACCACCCTGACTGACCAGCATGGTATAGGTAAGGTCAATATTTCTCTTATTGTGGAGGAGGCTGGAGCCCAGCTGTGGTACATATATGAGTCAAAATGCAAAATATATTTTATTTATAATTAATTATTAAATGTTTTTTTTTATTAGAATGTTTTATGGTTGCGTGACAGAGTATTTTAGACTCGTCCATTGTCCCAAATAAATATACACAAAATTATTTTGTATTTTTCCTTAGTTGAGAACAATAAATAACGTTCTATCTGTTGCAGAAGAGTTATTCTTATTCAAAGCCATTCGCTTTAGGATTATAAAAGTCTATTGACTTGCCCGGGCTTTATCTGTAATATATTTACTTTATATTACTACTAGCGGACCCAATAGACGTTGTTCTGTTCAAATAAAATAAAAGGAATTCTCAGCAGCGCCACCTACCGGGTCCAATTGTGAATGTAAACCATTCTTGAATCCCCTTGAACACACACAAAATATTTAGCGTCATAATTGATCATCAATTATGACGCTAAAGTGGCAATGGGCAGACCACATTGCTTGACGAATCGACGACTGTTGTGGAGGAAAGGCTCTTAAGTGATGAGTACGTATCGGATGATACAGGGTAAGACTCCTCTCACTAGTTGGACCGGCAACCTGGAGAAAGTTGCTGGGCGTTGTTGGAAGCAGACGGCACAGGATCGCACTTTGTGGCATAACATGAGGGAGGCCTAAGTCCAACAGTAGGCTAAATGCTGATAATGATGATGTGCTGGCGGCTACCAACCTTTATATTACCCATGGGTATCGTGAAATATGAGTAAACACTTTACAATAACCTGGACTAACGCCGTCTGATGCTATCTGTTCAACAATTACATTGCCATTGAAGCTTTATGTCAAATAGGCGGTCAGTCATAAAATTATTGCTAAAACTTTTGTAATTTGTACGACGGAAGAAGAGCACATATTATATCGAGCCCAAGTAAATGGAATGACAGCAGGGTGATGTTTACTTTTTTTTAGAAGTCATCTTTTAATGGATTTAATAGCGTTAATTTTTAATTGTACGACGTTTCCAACACTTTACAGCGTTTGGTGGTCGTAGTTGTTATTACTTGCCATTGAAATCAAATTAAATCAAATCATTTATTCTGCATGAGCCCCTTAAGGGCACTTACATATTGTCAGATTTACACATCGTTTGAACACAACACAATAATCTACCACTGGATCGGAATGCAGCCGCAAGCTGAGAAGATCCGGCGAAGATCCGAATTTTTTCCTTTTAATATTTTAAATATGATTGTATACTCCATATAATATATGGTATTAGCTCCAGTGTGATGCCCTTCGAAATTGTATAATTATTAAATTTTCAAAATTTAGTACAAAACAAAAAAAAAACTGAAAAAAATTGGGATTGCTAATTCCCCTATTTATCTATGGTGGCGATTGCGGCGCTATCATCTCATTTCTGGACAATCCAGCAATATAGCAAAATCAAATTTTAGCAAAGCAGTTAATTCACAGCGGTCTACGTGTTACAATACATTGCTTCAATGACCGCTAGTTAACACTCGAATGCTGTCACGATATCGGGTCGCCTCACAATACAATTCTACCAAAATATGTTCACAACTTCTCACACTGAGTTTTTGGCGGTTTGTCCGGGGTCCAGATTCTTGCAGAAAATAAACGTCTGAGTACTAGCAATTGGTTACTGCGCTTCGTTCGGTAAGCGAGAAAACCGAAGTGGTCTAGCAAAGGTGTAGCATGAACGGCATTAACACTTACCATCAGGTATTTGGTCGTTTGCCACCGTTAGCAATAAAAATATGGGCACTGTCTCTTTGCCTGCAGCAATATCTTTGACAGGTACTATGATACTTTACATTAGACTCCTTTGAGCGATGTTACTAAAAAGAAGTAAATAAGAGTTTATTTATAGAACATTAATCGTGTTTCAAATAACCGGATGTTAATTAAAAAAATGCCAAAATTGTGCAACGCAAAACGAGTTCTTTTTTAAGCAAATTTCCTAAATGAGCAAGAGAGTTGTAACTTGACTGGCACGGATAAATTACCAAATCCAATTGATATAACACATTATACAGTTCACAAAGTCTGCAGAAGCAGTAAAATGTAATTCAAAAACTTGATCGAAGATCTCGAAAGTCATTTTTGTAAATCCCACAAGAACACGGCGCCGAACCTTTTTGAAGGCATTTACTAAAATAAATCGAATCCAGTTTAATTGGTAAAGTTGGTGGTTTTCTCGAGTTTCTCACAAAATTAGCGCAAAATTTCGCCACCGTATAATAAATTAAGAGCTGAAACTCAAACAAGAGAGCCTCTGGCGATATCGAGTATCGTTTTAGAACGAAAAATGTTTTGGTGAAATTATTTTGCCTACACCACGATATTTGTCGCTCACGCCGTTGTGAATTGAGCGCGGAAGTGTATTAGAATTTTAATACCGTCGTCACCGAATAATAGAGTAAGAAATTATTGTTTAATTTTAAACATTGAAATAATTAACTAGGATTAGTTAAAATATTATTACTTTTATAAAATTTTCTTTTTCTTATTTTAGTCTTAGTGCGCCCCACCGGCTAACGCAATGGATACAATTTATCACCGTACGATTAATATTTGTCTTTTAAGAAGACTACTTTCACAACATTTTATTGCTGGTATGTGAAGGAGAAGAATTGATATTATTTTTTAAATGACTCGGTTATTGTACTAAGCAAGTCATCCTATGTATTGTGAATGACTTTCAAAAATACAATTAATGAACACAACTTACACCTAGACTCTGAACAATAATATATGTATCGTACAGAGTAAGAATACATTTCACCACCACCTCTTGCCCGTGGATGTAAGACGACTATGGGATATATACACATAACATCTATGCAAGAGAAGGAAAACTCGAAAAATGAAACCCTATACCAACATATCTGACCAGCATGGTGTAGTAGGTCAAATTCCCTCCCATTATGGAGGAGGCCCGAGTCCAAGAGTGGGAAGTGTGTGGGCTGCGATGATGATGATGATGATATTTCTTAATTTAAGAAATACTCTATCTGTGTGTCAATTTTCATCCAAATCTGGTCAACAGTTTACGCGTGATCGAGTAAAAAAGGTCCAAATATCTTCATAAATTTTTATATTTGAATATTACTTCCACCCTTGTAGTTCAAATTCACGTGGAAAGACGATGATAAATGTGGCCATCCTTAGTCACTGATAATACATTATCCATGATAGGTTTCCATTGGTGAAAAAGAATAATATTGATCAAACTCCCGTAGTTTCACTCACGTAGACCCCATTCCCATGCGAATGCCGAGATAAAAATTGCCTATGTTACTCGCTGATATTATAAGTCTACACAGGTGAAAAAAAAATTGTACTAACAAATCCCATACAAATATCCAAGATAAAAATTGCCTATGTTACTCGCTGCTAACGTAGCTTCCTATTGTTGAAAGAATTTTAAAGATTGCTCAACATCCACCGGTTTCTCTCGCAGAGTTCTCGTTCCGGGCAAACACCAGGATGAAAATAGCCTTTATTTGTTATTCGCTGATAATGTAGATTTTCATTCGTAAATTAATTTTTATATCCATTAAATGTCCACGATTTCACCCGCATCGTGCCCGGGCCCGTAGGAATATTGGGATAAAAAAATAGCCTAAATATGTTCATCATCATTTCGTCTCATATACGTCCCACTGCTGGGCTCGTGCCTCCTCCATAGTAGGAGGGAAATTAACCTTACTATACCATGCTGGTCAGGCAGGTTGGTATAGGGTTTTGTTTCGAGTTTTCCATCTCTTGCATAGATGTCATATGCGTAATATATCCCTTAGTCGTCTCTTACGACACCCACGGGTAAGAGAGGGGGGGGGGGGGGGTGGTGAATTGTATTCTTACTCCGTCACCACACGGAATAAAACCTAAATATGTTACTCGCTTAAAATTAGCTTTCCGTTAGTGAAATAATTTTAAAATCGATTAAATTCTCACAGTTGCTCCAGCCACACCGATTAAATATAGCCTTGGATAAAATATAGCCTAAGTTATTCCTTAGGTAAGGCTTGGTAGACCTGGTGGTAAAGTATTATCAGTATTGGTCCAGCCGTTTTGAAGATTACCCGTATCGAATAGACAGACAAAAAAAATTGAGCCGTTTTTAGGGTTTCGTACCCAAAGGGTAAAAACGGGACCCTATTACTAAAACTTCGCTGTCTGTCTGTCCGTCTGTCTGTCACCAAGCTGTATCTCAAGGACCGCAATAGCTAGACAGTTGAATTTTTTACAAATTATGCATTTCTGTTGCCGCTATAACAATAAATATTAAAAACAAAATAAAATAAATATTTAAGGGGGCTCCTATACAACAAACACAATTTTCCCCTTTTTTATAGATGGTACGGAACCCTTCGTGCGTGACCCCGACTCGCACTTGGCCGGTATTTTAGACATAGGTATCGTGCAAATAATTGTGTGAGCATAAATAAAACCTATTACATATTTTGACAACAAAGAGACGCTTCAAATTTGTTTATTTCTAGAGATAGAAAATTGAATTAATATCTTGATTTTAACTTACTGTCTGGTAGCGGCTAGGAATATTATAACACTTTCATTGTTTGTGGGTGTCGCAAAATACTACTAAGACAAAGATTTACATTGACCTGGACCAATTGGTGATGCCATCTAGCCAGCTATGTCGTCTGGCAGGCATAAAATGTTGCTAAAAGAACCTTTGCAATATATCTACGATGGCAGAGGACCGAATACATATTGAGTCGATCCAAAGTAATCTCGATAAGCGCGCATTAAGAAAAAATAATGGGGTAACTCAAGAAAGCCGATCGTGTGCTAAAATGATCGTTCCTAGGCTCAGTGATATCGGTTTTACGCTTTTCACCTCCTTAGGGGTAAAATTGCAAAAACTCTTTTTTAGTGAGCACTTTCTCCAAGAAAGAGAACTTTGTACAAAATTTCACGTTTCTAGTAGGGATGTGACTTGGAGGGAACATAATCGATTTTTTAAATAATCGATTTTTTGTTCTTCAAAATAAATCGATTATAAAATAATCGATTAATTAAAAATAAATAATGGATTATAAAATAATCGATTTTTCCCAACAGGATTATGATGACTTTTTTTTAGGAAATGTGAGCTTCATCTTCTAATATAGTATGAAATACTGCACGCAGTATTGTGATGACCTTCTTTTCTTAGGAAAATCGATTTTATTATAAAAATAATCGATTTTCTATTATTTTGATAATCGATTGTAAAAATCGATTATTAAAAAAAATCGATTAATAATCGATTATTATAAAAATCGATTAATAATCGATTATTATAAAAATCGATTAATAATCGATTATTATAAAAATCGATTATTTTTCACATCCCTAGTTTCTAGGCCTAATGATTTAGGATATACATTTTTCACCCCCTTACAGATTGAATTTCAAAAACTAATTTCTTAGAGCTCATTTACAACAAAAGAAAGAAAATCGCACAATACAGAGAGATACATAGTTTCACGTTCCTAGCCCCAATAGTTTCGGCTATACGATTTTCACCCCCTTAAGGGGTGATTTTACAAAAATCCTTCGCTAGAGCTCATGTACCCCAAGAAATACAACGGTGTACAAAAAAATTACGTTTCTAGGCCCAGTGGTTTCGGCTTTATGCTTTTTTGTCTTTTAGGGGTTAAATTTCATCCCCATATAAATGAAATTTCCAAAATGCTAGAATAAATATTTATTTATATATTATCAAGTGCCTTAATACAAAGATTCATGGTTCTATCATCGAAAATGATAAATTTGCATACTAAATGTCATCCCCTATTTCAACCCCTTATATCCATTTTTTCGCGATTTCTTTGCTAGAGCTCGTGTACCCTAAGAAATTCTACGGTGTAAAAAAAAATTACGTTTCTAGGCCCAGTGGTTTCGGCTTTATGCTTTTTTGTCTTTTAGGGGTTGAATTTCATCCCCATATAAATGAAATTTCCAAAACGCTAGAATAAATATTTATTTATATATTATCAAGTGCCTTAATACAAAGATTCATGGTTCTATCATCGAAAATGATAAATTTGCATACTAAATGTCATCCCCTATTGCAACCCCTTATACCCATTTCTTCGCGATTTCTTTGCTAGAGCTCGTGTGCCCTAAGAAATTCTACGGTGTAAAAAAAAAATGGCGTTTCTAGGCCCAGAGGTTTCGGCTTTATGCTTTTTTGTCTTTAAGGGGTTGAATTTCATCGCCATATAAATGAAATTTCCAAAACGCTCGAACAAATATTTATGTATATATTATGAAGTGCCTAAATACAAAGATTCATGATTCTATCATCGAAAATGACGAATTTCCATACAAAATGTCATCCTCTATTTCAACCCCTTATACCCATTTTTTCGCGATAAAAAGTAGCCTATGTCCTTTCTCAAGCTTTAGTCCATCTCTGTACCAAATTTCATCAAAATCGGTTCAGTGGTTTAGACGTGAAAGCGTAACAGACAGACAGACAGAGTTATTTCGCATTTATAATATTAGTAAGGATTATATAAATAAAAGTATTATAGATTTTATCGCGTACCATGAACGCTGTAAAGTCTTCGAAATATCGGGCAATCGGAGAATTTTTTTTTTTATTGCAAGCAGTGACAAACGAGCAAACAGTACACCTGATGGAAAGTGTTGCTGCCGCTCATGGACCTTTAAAAGAAAGTGAAGGGAGTGTGAATGCGTGCATTGAGGCTCGGTGATACCAAAGGTACCACCAAAACCCTCCACATGCGAACACCCTCAGAAAGTTGGGCTTCCGGATCTCTCGCTCACCGAACAAAGCGCAGTAACGGAATGCTACTACTCAGACGTCGATTTCCTGCGAGGGCGTGGTACTACCCCGAATGGACCGGCCCGCGGCTATAGACAGATAACTGCCTACAGTGTGGTCCTACCACTACTAAATTGAATTTAACGTTATTTAAAATCCTACCATCATCATCATTATGATCGCAGCCCACATACTTACTGTTGGACTCGGGCCGCCTCCACAATGAAAGGGGATTTAACCTACTATACCATGCTGGTCAGACATGTTGGTATAGGGTTTCATTTCGAGTTTTCCTTCTCTTGCATAGATGTTATGTGTATATTAGGGGACGACTAAGGGATCCCTTAGTCGTCTTTTACGATATCCACGGAAAAGATAGGGGATGGTGAACGTCGTCACCACATGGAAAACCTACCGTCATAATATTTTAAAAGTCTTGTTTTAGGCACACAGTTAATACTTCAAATTAAAACCATAACCTTGTAGGTTGAAAGGCTCAAGCATCGGATCAATAGTCGAACACTACGATTTTTGTGCTATGGAAACAAATAATCCATCACGGCATCTGTCTCTGAAACCTCTGTCTGACAGTCTGTTGGTTTTCCACTTTGGCATCGCTACTCTCATCCATCATATAACAATAGCTACATATATTTTAACACCCGATGCAAAAAGAGGGGTGTTTAACGTCGATGTTTGTTTCTGTGGCATCTTAGCTCTTAAACGTATAGACCAATATCGATGCGTTTTTTTTTTCATTTGAAAGCTAGTTTGCTTGCGATGTTGCTTAAATATATATGGTTAACATCGGTTCAGCAGTGTAAGAGTATCAGATCTTTTCTAAAGGATGTAATGGCATATGATTACTCGATTAAGTGCTTCACGGGTGCAAATATAAACGTTACATGATAATTAATTTACAATTCCTATTGAAGAGAACGTAGCATATACTTTCATTTCAATACTTTAGTTTGTGTCGAGGGTTATTCAAACTTTTTACTTTTATATTTCTCTTTTAAAGTCTCTACAGTGAAGCAACAAGAGCTATTAGGCGAGCGCAAATTTCACTTAAACGAAATCTTGAATTGTAAATCGTATCGTAACGACGACTAGTACACTAGTGCAGTATGCGCAATTGAATTTGAATACATTACTGCGTCTGCACAGTTTTATATTGCAGAGTTTTATGGGCGAGCGGAAATGTAAAGTGAAATCTATACGGAACGATTGAAAAGAATTATTCGTTTGAAAGATCTTTTTTTTCTTGAATATTTCCGTGCTAGGTTTTAGGTAAAATAAAAGTGAAATTTAATTAAATTTTCAATCTCTTTAGTATGGTGATGAAATAGGAATACAGTTCATAAATCCCTACCTTGAAGATGTCGTAAAAGATGATGATATAGCAGTTATGCAAGAGAAGGAAAACTCAAAATAAAATCCTATAACAACTCGTCTGACCAGCGTGGTGTAATAGGTGAATTTCCCTCCCAATATGGAGGACACTAGAGTCCAGGAGTGGGACGTATATGAGTTGTGATGATGATGTTGATGATGATGATTTAGTGTATCGTAGTGTACCGAAGCTTATTGCACTTATTGCGCAATTCTTGACTCCATTTGGCTTTTCAGAGTTTCATAGCAAGACTAAACGAGTGACACTGATACTATTCATAAAAAAATATATTTTTTCACGTCATTATGGAGAAGATAGCACGCCGCTTTAAAGAATAAAAAAAATAAAATTTATAAACATACAAATAATATCCAGACTTGTCCGTGTGGTGACGGATTAAGAATACAATTCACCGCTCCCTATTTTGCACGCGGATGTCGTAAAAAACGACTAAGGGATATACTACGCATATAACATATATGCAAGAGAAGGAAAATTTGAAACAAAATTATATCAACCTGTCTGACCAAAATGGTATAGTAAGGCCAATTTCCCTCCTATTTTAGAGGAAGCTCAAGCCCAGCTGTGGGACGTATATGAGACGAGACGAATATCCAGACTTAGAATAATCTTTAGTGGATTAAGGAAAACTTTCCTATGTGGACATCTACCTCGTCAATATAGGAACTCATTACAAGAAGTGACCTAGACCATACCATTAAGACCATACTACCAATTCTCTATACAATGTTTTATCAAAAAACATGTATAAAATAGTATTATTATCAAGTATACTTCTACAAAACACATTTGGAAAAGTTGTTTTTCATCGTTTGCACTATTACTTACTGGATGGGCAACGGTAATGTTTGTTGAGCGACCATTTGTCGCCTATCTGTCATCTGTCCTCGGCCTTATCTCTAATGTGCACTGTCGCACGACCAACGGGACCCATTCCCATTTGTAAAAATTTTTAGATATTTTAAAGACAAAGGAACAAAACTGCTAACTCATATCTAACGGACACAGTTCACATTCAGACTCACCCGTCATTTGTGAAAGAAATTGTGTGAAGACTAGAAAAAATTGTGTAAAGACTAGAAAAAAATTATGTAAAGACTAGAAAAAATCATGTGAAGACTAGAAGCAATGTGTAAAGACTAGATTACTAGTACTAGTAGCATACTGTTGAAAGTTGTCTGTCTACAGCCGCGGGCCGATCCATCCGGGGTAGTACCACACTGAGCAGAAAATCGACGTCCAAGTAGTAGCAATTTGTTACTGCGCTTCATTCGGTGAGCGAGAGAACCAGAAGCACAACTTTCTGAGGGTGTTAGTGTGGTGGATTTTGGTAATGACAATAGATTTACCGAATCTCTTTGCACGCATTCACACTCCCTTCACTTTCTTCACGGTAGACAACGGCCTAGCAAAGATCCAAGAGCGGCAGCAACACTTACCATCAGGTGTACTGTTTGCTCGTTTGCCACCATTTGAGTTTCACAAGAAGAAAAAAAAGGAATACATAACTATATTATTTCAATTAGTAAGCTCTTATAAAATGTTCAAAGTGAGGAGGCAAGCTTCTCCGCTATAAACTAATTTGAGATTGAAGCAATAATAAAGGTTGAGAGTAACGGTCGCCCTCTGTCTTGCACCCTGTTCTTTGCTTACTCCTAATTACTTCTACTAAGTATCTAACTCTATTCATGAGGTTTCATTAAATATAAGAATATAAAGTTGACTACGCAGGTGGCGTAGTGGTAAGATGCCGACCGAAAGTGCCAGTGTCGGGGGTTCAAATCCCACGCAGGATAACACTTTGTGCGATCCACAAATTATTGTTCTGAGTCTGGGTTTAATTTGTGTCAATTATATGTTTGTAAAGTCCCCCGCAACACAAAGATTATTTTCTTCGTGCGGGGAGTTGTCTTATAAAAAAAGTTTCAGTTTCCTTTCGATATTCTTCTACTTCTTCAACTTCTTTTGCGTATTTTCATTCTAATTTTGAACTTGGGCCTCATACACAATATGAGAGAAACTGACTAATAAACTAAATATCATTATGATATAAATGAATCTTATTATATTGACATATGATTTTTTCGTGTGGTGACGGAGTAAGAATACTATTTACCAACCCCTTTCTTGCCCGTGATTGTCGTAAAAGATGTCTAAGAGATTACAACATGCAGATAACATCTATCAGGAGAAGAAAAACTCCAAATAGAACCATGTGCTAACCCGCTAGACCAGCGTGGTATAGTAGATCAATTTCCTTCACATTGTGGAAGCTCGAGCCCAACAGTGGGACGTATATGAGCCACAAGGAAGAGGATGACGATATAACTTTATAATCTTTACGATTCAATACAGTTACAATATACTAATTATGGAAGGCAATATCTATACCACGTCTACGTTTTAGTTTTGTTGTATTTTGGATGTTAGCCTCACATAGCTGTTATATACCAACACGATATAACCTGTCGTCTACACATTGAAGTCCCCTATACATATTTTCTTTAGACGATTATATCATTCAACCGTGACGTTCAGCAGCCACAAATGTCACCAGAACCCAATCTCAGCCTTACAATGGGCGGTGACATACTGAGTTTTCATTACTTATTTACTAACTTGATATACAATTAACGAACACAAATATCACCTAAATTCGTAATAAGCAATTACGGATTGAACAAAAAGTTAGCATAAATATGTAATAAAACTTACACGGCAAGAGAGATGGCGTTAAAGGCACGTGACGTCATGACAAGCTCCTACTCAAATTTAAAAGAAATGAATGAAAATAATAAAATCCCTTTTAATATAAATTTAAGTAACAAGAATTATATTTAATTATGGATTGTACAAAAAGTTATCTTGAGTGGAAATTGAAACTCTTGCTCTTGACACGGCAAGAGAGATGACATTAAAAGTAGGTGACGTCATAACGAGCCCTTATTCAAATTTAAAATATATTGAATAAGAAAGAATAGTGTTTATTATAGCATAGTGAATAAGTTCAGCCAAACAAGAAATAGGAGGAAAATTGACCTACTGTGCCACGCTAGTCAGACGTATTGGCATAAGGTTTTATTTCGAGTTTTCCTTCTCTTATATAGATGTTAAATGCATAGTGTATCTCTTAGTCGTCTCTTACGACACCCAAGAGCACGAGAGTGGATGGTGAATGGTATTCTTAGTCCTTAGTCCATCACCACACGGACAGACTAACTATCCGTTCCAAAATTTTAGAAGCATGCATCAAATATAAGAATAATACCCCAAGAATGTTTTAGAACTATAACATATAAAATAAAATATGAATGCTTATAGACATATCAAATGTCTCTAAAGCCGTTATCTATTAATTTTGGATAAAACTCTAGATTATAACACGAAAATTACTAACTCAAAATGTAATGTCCCCATATACATTTTCTTTTCTACATTTTTCACCAAGAAAAAGGTTGCAGAAGCCATTATTAGCATTTCCAAGCGACCCGACGCGCCTCTACTGCAAATAAAAATATCGCAAATGCTCTGAGTTATAACCCGACCCGCGATATCCAAATTCAATTTTATGTTGGAGACATATGGTTTAATTTCCGTTAGCTATATGGCCAAGTGACGACTTTAATAGGGAACTTGGAATCGAGAATTTTTACATTATTAAAGTTGGTTTGGTATAATATTGAATTTCAAGAGATTGCAACACATATTGAAATTGTTAACTATTCATTTTATATTAACAAAAAGCTACTAGATTCTTTCGTTCGTATTTAAATACAAAGAAGATAATTAATGTAATTATAGATATGTTTTTAATTGAAAAATACTTATTATACAAGTAATGTAGTAAATAATAAAATTTAACTATCACATCATTATCGCATCTCAGCCCATACACGACCCACTGTTGGGCTCGGGCCTGCTATGCTATGGGAGAGAAATTGACCTACTATACCACGCTGGTCAGACGTTTTGTTTCGAGTTTTCTTTCTTTTGGATAGATTTTATATGCATATTATATCCTTTAGTACTCTTTTACGGTACCCACGGGCAAGAGAGGGGGAGGTGTATTGTAATCTTAGAATAATAACATATAGAAAGATAGTGTCAATACTTCGAAAGTTTGAAATTTGAATCTAAAAATACTAATGGCGCGCAGACGATTACACACGTACACACGCAAAACATTATACAAATTATGAAATCAAATTTTGTCTTTATTAACATAAATCATCGAAATACTTTTAAAAGTAATGTTAAAAACCTTTTTAAGTTTTTCAAATGTGTTGTGACACCATTTGAATGCACAAACCGTCATAGTTACCTATTTATTTTTTAAGAGTTGTATACGTACGTGCAGTACAATGACTTGTGTATTACGAAACGGTTCCGGCGTAAGCTCCATTAGGCTCCAATTGAAATGCCTCACTTTTTGTGCGTGAACTTACCTTCTATACGTTATTATTCTAAGATTGTAATCTTACTCCGTCACCTCAGCAACATACATAGTGTATAATTTATATGTTCCCATTCTCAGCCCACACAGTTTCCGCCATTTGGCTCTAATCTTGTGCAATTGACGGTGGCTATTAGATATTTTTGTGAAGTTTCCTTCTCTTGCCAATTTAAAGACATGGGCAATGAAGGGTTAAAATACTTATATTCTTATTTTCACTACATGGAAATATTTTTTCCTCGAATTTTATCATAGTCGTCATCATAGTCATAACTTTAACTCGATTTACAAGTCTCTATGTTGAGCCGTTCAAGATGTCTGTGTGAGGAGTTGCCACAAATGTATTCATTTATCTATACTAATATTATAAAGAAGAAAGGTTTATATGTATGTTTGTAACGAATTGGATCCGAAACTACTGGACCGATTTCAAAAATTCTTTAACCAATGGAAAGCTATAATATCAGGGAGTAACATAGGCTATATTATATCCCGGTATTCCCACGGGAACGGAAACTACGCGGGTAAGGTAAGTGAAACCGAAGCGAAGCGAGGGCGAGTTACTACTCTTTTATATTCCTAAACTAGCAACCCGCCCTCGCTTCGCTTCGGTTATAGGTTATAGTCGTTTTACACGCGTAGTTCCCGTTCCCGTGGGAATACCGGGATAAAATATAGCCTAGTTTACGCCCTGATATTATAGCTTCCAATTGGTGAAAGAATTTTTGAAATCGGTCCAGCCGTTTTGAAGATTACCCGGAACAAACAGACAGACAGACAGACAAAATTTTTTAATTGCTATTTTAGGCATAGGTGTCGTGCAAATAACAGTGTGAGCATGAAAAAAGCCTATTATTTTGACATTACAAACAGATACTCCAATTTTATTTATTGGTATAGATGAAAATACTCTCATGAAACTGGTGAACATGAATTGTTTTATACACAAAAAAGAAGCCTAGAAAATGTATCATTGTGTCTCTCTCTCTTTGAATTCTAAATGTATGCAAACTTTCTCAACATAAATAAAAAAAATATCCATTTTACTATTTTTTATAGACATAGACACATCGTTTGGCTGAACTTATTCACTATGCTGCAGTGAACACTATTCACTGACATCGTAACTGTTGGAAATGATAGTGAACTGTTATTACCTATGAAATTTTTACTAATTTCTATTAAACTTAAATGAGAGCCCGTTATGACGTCACGTGCTTTTAACGTTATCTCTTCTGCCGTTTCAAAAGAGTTTCAATCTCTACTGAGGATAACCTTTTGTACAATTCATAATTATTTGTTTCGAAATGTAATTTGTGTTCGTTAATTTTACTTTATGGGTGATTTTATGATTTCATTTTCTTTTAAACTTTAGTAAGAGATTGCCATGACATAAAGTATACATGTAACGAATAACCAATAATTAGTTTAATAGTTCGATTTTTAATTTTAATTTTAAACCAAATGATAGAATAATGCAAATTTAAATGTTTCTATTAATATTTTAGAAATCCGTATGTCGTTTGTGGGTTAGGATTACATTTCCCGGTAACATTTCTAATATAACAGTTGTACGTTTCGAGAGCGAATCGATAAAGTGTTCTCTATATTATATGTCATCGAAGGCCAACCCGTCCGCTCGCCTCGCGCCGGTCCAAACGACCCCGTCCGCACGAATTGTATTATGCCTTCACATTTTCTATTCAAAGAGTTGAATATGTATTGTACAATAAGAAAATCGTTTGAGAAATCATATGACAACTGATGTAGGGTATAATCGTTATATGTGTGATTGAAAGAATCTGTTAAATTGAGAGGAAGAGGAAAAATGTATTGTTAAATCGCTTAAGTATTTGTACGAGTGACTGGGCCGGGTTCAAAGCCAACTTACATATGTAGCAATTTATATACGACCTTTGTATGTTAGGTACATATACAGACATACGTGAAACAAACTTAAATAGAGCGAAACTAATTCATCATCATCATCGCAGCCCACATACGTCCCACTGTTGGGCTCGGGCCTCCTCCACAATGGGAGGGAATTTGACCTACTATACCATGCTGGTCAGACATGTTGGTATAGGGTTTCATTTCGAGTTTTCCTTCTCTTGCACAGATGTTATGTGCACATTATATCCCATAGTCGTCTTATACGACATCCACGGGCAAGATAGGGAGTGGTGAATTGTATTCTTACTCCGTCACCACACGGAAACTAATTCAATCTTATGAAATTGTTTCATAATTTTGATTTTAGTATACAATTTAGGTTAAGAACACGGAGAAGAATGTGAATAAATTTTGTTTTCAGTTATATTCCTCATCATTATCACACGTAGCATTT
Organism: Lymantria dispar; assembly: GCA_032191425.1. Lineage (NCBI taxonomy): Eukaryota > Metazoa > Arthropoda > Insecta > Lepidoptera > Erebidae > Lymantria > Lymantria dispar. Next base: position 33,967,636 of record CM063452.1, read on the forward strand.
AAACCCACGCTTATTTAAAAATCAACTCGACTAACGTGGGCTGCGTATGACAACCAATTTCTCACTAAATCTCAATAATGTAGATGTTACTAGTATATTATATATCGCTTAGTTGTCGCAAATGGAAATTACGGGCAACGAAAGGTGTTGGCATGTATTATTATTTTATTAACCTATATTACATGCCTTAGTAAATTGATCTGTCTCTATGATAGCTCTTTTGACATATTTTGCATGCTAATATAATACGGCATAATATGTCTTATACTTCACTATCTATCGGCTACGACTGGGGGTTGAGAGGAAGCCTCCCACCCGGGCTGGGCGTAATTTGCTACGCCGACGATACACTCGTCACAGCCCCGGGGTGGGACGCTAGAGGAGGCGGCACGCCTGGCAACTCTCGGCACCGAGGAGATTGTCAGGCGGATCGAAGCGCTGGGGTTGAGGGTAGCCCTGGAAAAGACGGAGGCCCTTTTGTTCCATGGCCTCCGTACTGCCGGGCCTCCCGCCGGCGCTTCGATCACCGTGAAGTCGGTCACCATCAGCATCCAGGCCCACATGAAGTACTTGGGCCTGGTGCTCGATGGGCATTTTTGGTTCCGGGAGCATCTCCATCGACTTGTTCCCCGGCTTGTCGGCATGGCGTCCGCCCTTTCGCGGCTAATGCCGAATGTGGGCGGACCCAGTGCTACGTGCCGACAGCTGTACGTGGGGGTGATCCGGTCGATGGCCTTGTATGGCGCACCGATATAGGCGGGGTCCCTGACTGTCCGTCTTAGGGCCCTCCTGTGGCGACCACAGAGGACCATGGCGATCAGGGCCATACGGGGTTACCGCACGGTGGCGACGGAGGCAGCGTGCCTCCTGGCCGGAACTCCCCCGTGGGACCTGGAGGCGAAGATGCTCGCCGACATTTATCGGCGGGTGTCGGAGACGTGCGCCCGCGGCGGCATGGTCTCCATCAAAGAGATCACCGCCTAGCGGGTCGACGCCCGCCAAGAAGTCATTGCCCGTTGGGCAGTCTGGCTGGAGAGTCCTCGGTACGGTGTCAGGACCGTCGAGGCCCTCCGGCCGATGCCGATGGAGTGGTTGGAGCGGACGCACGGGGTGCTTTCCTTCCGACTGGTGCAGGTGCTGACGGGGCTCGGTTGCTTCGGGAAGTACCTGCACAAGATTGTCAGGAGAGAGAGCACACCGTCCTGCCACCACTGCAGTTGTGACGAGGACATAGCGCAGCACACGCTCGAGGAGTATGCTGCATGGGAGGGGGATCGCCGTGAACTCGTCGCAATTATCGGTGCCGACCTGGCGCTGCCGACCATCGCCAGGGAGATGCTCGACAGCGTCAGGAACTGGGACGCGGTCGCCGCCTTCTGTGAGGCCGTAATCTCACGGAAGGAGGCGGCGGATCGTGTGCGAGTAGAGCTCCTATTCGGCGACACGTTCCACCGCCAGCGAATCGGGCGGTGCAGGCGCGAGTATCTGCGCCTAATGCCGCCCTAGCCGAGGCCGCGGGTGATCGGACCGAGGAATTGTCCGTCACCCGCGGAGAGGCTGACCGCGCGACGGTGACCGACGTCCCAGGACGTCAAGAGGTGAGGTTACCCGAAAGGTTACTCCGTCAGGCCGACCACTGACGACGAGTCACATCTGCTCCGGTGGTCGGCCCAACAACGAGGTGACGTGGGTACGGGTGGGTTATGGGCCCGCGCGCCGTCATTTCATCGCCCCAGACGGACTGGACCGCGCGTGCGCTTACCATAGCCCACCCATAAAAAAAAAACTTTACTATCTAAATAACATCTATGTCTGTATTCACCATATTATATGCAAATTAAATAAAATAAAATTCATTCATCAGCCTGTCGACGTGCGCTGTTAGACATAAAATATATCTTAAAAAAATCTAAATTTTTGTGAAAACTACAATTATAAGTATTTTATGATTTCCGTGTGTAGTAAGAATATAATTCACTCTCTTTCTTACCCGTGAGTGTTGTGTAAAATCGACTAAGTTATTAGTAAGGTAATTTCGAAATAAAGCTCTAAAACGCAGCATGCTACAATAGGTCCATTTCTATTATGAAGGGGGCTTGAGCCCAGTAATGGAACATATTAGCATCTAGATAATAATGACTTCATTATCTCAATTTTAATTCTAACTGACGCGCGATGCTAATAAACTATAAAACTATTTTTATCAATTGAATATTCATGAATACAATAGTCCAATCCAATTCAATAGCGAACTTTCATCGCAACCTGTCAAAGTTTCGCAACTAAACAAAAGTGCACGTCAGCCGCTCGCCGAGAGCGGGCGGTGCCGTCCGTCGGCGAGTGTCAGTTGTCAGCGCGACACTGACATCACCGAATTGTGTCTGTCCCTCGTGATATCACCCTTCACAAATTAACGTTCGCTACTGTTAGCTCTCTATAAATGTCGCTATTAAATAATAACCATCGGTCATGTGAAATATTTTACATTTTCAGTTTTTGATTTATCAACAATAAAAATATTTTATGGTATTGATTTAATAAATAGGTACATATCTGATTGTTCGAATGGCTAGTTGTAACACTTATCTCCCTTACTGAGTGTTATCAATTCAATCCTCACGCGGAGCAGTTTATATGTGATTCACACATGATTGTAGTTGTGTCGAGTAGTATTTGTGTTCGTTAAGTGTATGTTTGTAAAAAAGCAATCGTCAATAGATTTTGTGAAATAGAATAAATTACGGATTATTTTGATGATTATACTGACTGGTAATGAGTAACTTCTTATTTAGTAATTACCTCATTATGTAAATAAAAATGTTACACATGAGTTTATTTTGTTGTTACTACTGTAATTGTGGCGTGTCTTGCCGAACGACTTTTGTTATTTTTCAGTGATTTATATTGCCACAGTTTTGACCTATTGGTCATGCTCACTGACCAATAGGCAATGCTCACTGAAAGTTCTACGTGTGTTAACTACGAGGTATGAATCTCTCCCTCCTTCATTGTGGTTGAAAATAATGAGAGACTGCTCTAGTGGTTAACTCGTAATCGGGTGCTGCTTGCGGGATCTGGTCCAGCTATAATGCTTTGGATTACATTTGAGAATTATGTTATACAGGGTTCGTCAAATAATTTTGCTAGAGGTGCGGTCCAGATCCCTGGTGTTATATCCTAGTTCATATTATATCATTATTGTATTTTATCATACTGGAGTTATAATTAGGCATGTTGTGTGTAGTTATATTTTTTTTTATTGTCAACGGTGGCAAACGAGCAAGCAGCACACCTGATGGTAAGTGAAACTGCTGCACATGGACCTTTGCAATACCAGGGGCACAGCCAGGCCGCTGCCTACCGTGAAGGAAATACTCTTCTTAAACCTCGTTTAAAGAAGGACATGTCATAGCGCTCGGGAAACACAGCAGCAGGTAGTTCATTCCAGAGCTTGCACGTACGTGGGAGAAATAATCGCTGGAAACGTACAGTTGAAGACCATAACGTTTCCAGGTGAAATGGATGAACCCTGCTACGATGTCGAGTGGTACGTTGGTAGAATGGTGACGGTGGTACCAAGTCAAACAGTTCCTCGGAGCAATCCCCGTGAAAGAGTCGGTAGAGTACACAGAGAGACCCAAAGTCTCTCCGCTGCTCCAGCGACTCCAATCTGTCCGTAATATAAAAAAAATAGTAGCGCAAAGCAAGAATCTCAGCAGAGTTTCCCTCAGAACTCAGCAGAGCACCCGCTGGGTTTGTTCGTAATAACCAATTTGAATTTAAAGTTGAAAGTAAACAAAGATTTACTGCATAGTATTTCTTTGAAATATATTTATCTATACCTGATGGTGATGCATGCAAGTAAGAAGAAGTAAAGCATGTAATAACCATTACAATAAATAAGACTAGCTTATATCAAGCCGATTAGTTAGTGTTGTAAAGAAATAGTCTAAACATGTAATTTTTTATTGCATGTATTCAACGGTAATATCTTTTATACATACGTTAGATAATACATATATCTTAATTACAATTATTATGGAAGGCAAGATCACATTCAAAAGAAAATTCTAGCGTTATTTTCTTCAAACGATACCAATGATTACCATGTCGTGAAACACGCATTTATCCTCCCGCAATGAAAGCAAAAAATGCGGAATCACTAAGCTAAAAGAACAAGGAAATATTAGCCAACCGTTAATTAAATTACTGAAACAAACAGCCATTCTGTAATACGACAACGGCCTATCATAATTAATCTATAATATGTCTATTCATCATTACATGCCTAACTTACAAATATTCACGTGGCATATTGAAAATTCAACGTTAATGCGTAATGTATAAGGTTGATTTTATATTGTTAATTAGGCCAGGGGGTCGTTCCCGTTGATATTAATTGTGTTCCGAGCGAGCGGTTGAAGGGTTATTGTCGCTCAAAGTCGTTTTGTCGCGTCGCGCGTCAAACTCGCTGTGTCGCGCTGTCGCCGCCGCGTCACTCCCAACTACCACCGTGATTAATTGTACTAACGATCGTCTTTGGTTCGCGATCATCGCTATCATATATATTTATATAGTAATAATATATCTATAAACGAGCAATTATTGCATATATATATATATATATATATATATATATATATATATATATATATATATATATATATATATATATATATATATATATATATATATATATATATATATATATATATATTATATATATGTATATGTATATACATATATATAATATTTTCAGGATCTCCGCAACGCCTACAACGATTTTGATGAAATTTGGCATTCTAGAGGTTTCAGGGCCAAAAATCGATCTAGCTAGGCTTTATTTATAGAAATTGTTGTTTTGTCGGTGTTTTTAGCTAATCAATACAATGGCATAAAATGTGATTAGAATAGGAATGTAAATTGAGCCATCGCCGTCAAGAGTGACAATAGCTTATAGGGAAGTGGTCCAGTCGCATCCAAACAGCGTGAGATCGAATCTCAGTGTTATTGTTTTTCTCTTCTTCTAATTTTTGATATTTTATTCATTATTTCATATTTTTGTAGTTTTTTATTAATATATCCTAAATATGTTCGTTACAAATACCATTTACTTAGAAAAAAATTGTACCGGTCAACCAGATATTAATATAATAATATATGGCGGGCTAACAAAAAGTTGATAGGTCCTCGTGGATGTCGTAAAAGGCGACTAAAATTTAATGTAAAGACATCGACCTGGGCCAACTTTAATAATAATAATAATAATCTTGCAACACTGGAAGATATATACGTGTCAATCATATTTTTCTAAACCGGACCAAGCACGATATATCAATATGATTACAAGATCACAGACCAAAGCAGCATGTATACCACCCCCGGGCTCGTCGCAAAGCTCCGCCTCTAAACGGGCAGCATCAATATCTGCCACGGAGGCGTCGAGCTCCAGCTACAGCGACGAGTACTTTTCCCCGCCGACGTCACCAAGACCTGCGCCGCGACGAGGGAGAGGCCGGCCACCGTTTTGTTTGGGACCCAGAGGCCCACCGGCTTCACACAGGGCCCCCGCTAGCGGTGGTAATGTGCAGCGCATGAGATGGACACAATCCATTAATGAGAATGTCATGCGCGCATATTTTGAGACAACAGAGGGGGGAATCAAACTCACCGCGTATCGTGACCGTATGCTGCTTCTGTTTCAGAACTTGGAACCAATTATCAACGTTGTTAATAGCCAAGAGCCTCAATCAACATCTAAAGAGGCTCGCGTTAGGTAGTTGGATTGCGGGTCTGATGCAGAAGGCGGTATTACTGAACACAGCGCGCATCGTGAGGAAGTTCCTCTCTTTGTAGCCCTAACCACTGGCAGCTTGGTCCTTGTATTCGCTGCCGGTGGGTAAATACGCTTTTTATATTTTTAAATATTTTATTTTTTATATAATATTTAAAAATGTATTAGGTAGTTTTTAAGTTCAATAAATGTATAATAATAATAAAGCCTTTTATTTTCCATAACCAATCTTATAAACAATAACATCTTATCTTTATATATACATAAATACTTAATTTTATTATTATTTCTGGTTCTGGTTTAAATTATAGTGCTGTTAGATGTAGGAACCCCTATTGCCGGGTATAGGCCTCCTCCATTTCCTTCCACTTTTTTCTGTCCAACTGGGCCAACTTTATCTAATGTTATCTGATCAATAATTACATTTCCTAGGAGGGTTAACGCAAGACAGGCGGTTAGTTATAAAAGTAGCCAAAACTATTGCAATATATACTTTGAAATATTAGCTGACCCCATGTAATTGGACTTAGAAAAAGATATCTCTGAGCTATTCTGAAGATGAAAGTCAAAGGTAGGAGATGAAATCCTGAATTGTCTATTAGTAAACACATTGTTCGTTTGATGACGGAGTAAGAATACAATTCACTAACACCCATCTTTGTTTGTGTATGACGTAGAGGCGACTAATAGATATATTACGTATAACGAAAATTCGTAAGAAAATCCTATACCAACATGTCTGACCAGCGAAGTATAGTAGACTAACTTCCCTACTATTGAAAAGAAGGTTCTTACCCAGGAGTGGAAGATATATGAGTTGGAATGATGATGAGGAAACGCATCAAGTTTACGCTTATTCAAATCTTTTTATCGAGTTATTTTCGTTTTTACTGATGACGAGGATATGATGCTTATGATGCTTTTAGAGTTATTTTCGTTTGTGTTAGACGTTATCTTTTACTTTTTCGGTAGGATTCGTTATAATCGCTAGGATAGATAACAGCAGCGTTGCAATTACAATCACCAATCATCACTTTCAGCGCTTGTGCATCCATTCTCTATTTCCTCTTTCTAATATAACCAGATCACAAAGACACTTGATAAATTGTCTCTAAGCGTCCACTTGCGATGTTCACACGACAGGTGTGCAGGCGACATGCGAGTACTCAAACAATAGTGCGAACACAATACTTGCAAGCTACCCTTTTGTCTGGCGTGTCTTTAAAAAAAACTTACTTAAATGTCTTTGTCAATAGTTATTTGAAAACAAAGTACCACACTGTCGCAGAAAATCGACATTTGAGTAATAGCAATTTGTTACTGTACTTTGTTCGATCATCAGCTTTCTGCAAGTGTTTGCGTATATTAGGTTTTAGTAATGCCTTTAGTATCACCGAACCTTTTGCACGCATTCACACTCCTTTCTTCATGGCAGGCAACAGTCTAGCAAAGGTCCAAGAGCCGCAGTATTACTTACCATCAAGTGTTCTGTTTGCTAATTTTCCACAAACAGTAATAAAAATAAAAAAGTTATACCTTAGTGCAAAAAAAAAGGAAAAAATAAAAACATATCGCAAAAGTCTTTTTTGGGACGTGCTAACTAATTCGTTAGTTAATAAGTAGTCTCGACATCAAGCTTTCGAGTCTAAAAGCTCAAAATTCAATCCTTGATAATTATTTAACATCTAAATCTAGGCGACACGAGTTTCAAAGTGAAGTTTAGTGTGAATACGTTCCAACTGGTCCCCCGTTGGGTGCAATAGAACAATGCACTGACGAATGCGCCAGGCACAAAGCTACGAAACGCGCTCCGCAATCAGGTCACATTTATTCACGCTATGAACGTGGAATTAGCTGGTACGTACTTAGTTTTCACACCAAATTATATCTTCTATACTAATATATAAAGCTGAAGAGTTTGTTTGAACGCGCTAATCTCAGGAACTATTGGTCCGATTAGAAAAATTCTTTCAGTGTTAGATAGCCCATTTATAAAGGAAGGCTATATATCATCACGCTAAGACCGACAGAAGCGCAGCACCAATGAAGAATGTTTCCTTTTGAGAGCTTCCGCTGCGTAAACGGCTAAATTTGCGCAAAAATTATGTGTGACAGAATCGTATTATTAAAAAATATTTTCATGTTCTACGTAAACAAAGTATCTATACCACGCGAACGACGTCGCGAGTAGAAGCTAGTTAGTCATATAAAACAAAATTATTTTTACAGCATTCTTCTCCCCTGATCAGGATCTCTGAGAAGTGTTCGAACCATCAGGCCATTCAAATGGCATCATAATCAACGGCGAATACATGACTCACCTTCGATTTTGTAGTCATGGCAGAATCCCTGAAGGATATTAGCACTATGCTTAATAACCTGAGCAGGGTTTCTCATCTAGTGGGTCTACAAATTGACATGAATAAGACGAAAGTTATGTCTAATGTCCATATCATTTCTGTATCGATCCTATTTGGGAACGTGATTCTCGAAGTTGTAGATCAAATTTCGAGAAAGGTGTCACTGACGAACCGAACTCGGCGTTCGGGAAACCTAAGAGGGTGTTCTCGTCCAATACTCAGTGTCTGAACCCATGTTGGGTTTATAAACAGTGTGCATCACTGAAATGTGAACGTCTATAGGCTGATGGATGTAGAAAGGATATGTAAGGTCGTTTATTTGTTACGTTCCATGTCTAAACTATTAAACCGAATTTGAAAATGCGTTCATCAATGCAAAACTACATTAATAGCAAGCAATGTTTTTATATATTTTGTCCCAGTATTTCCACCGGATCGGGAACATTATATGTATACAGGATGTCCCAAAATTCAACGATAAGCGGGCACCAATAGCAGTATTTGAACGAGACATGTGCGTAGTCGATAAAATATGTTAATTATTAAAATGGCACGATACCGGCTTCTTCTGTGCATGTGATCCGCAGCCTAAATAATTTTTTAGCGAAGCTCGTCTAAGGTTCCAATGGGTTTTGAACAGACCCTGTCCTTCAGACAACCCCAATAAAAAAATTCCAGGGGATTTAGATCGGGTGAACGATGTGTCCATAGGATAGGACCAAGTCACCCGATCCTACGCCCTGGATACTCTTGGTCTCAGTATTCTCGCACAGGAAGGACATAGTGAGCTGGGCCACCATCTTTTTAAAATAACATGTTTTGCAAAACACTTAAGGGCACATCTTCTAATAATCCTGGCAAGGCATTTTGTAAGAAGTTCAAATAACTATTGCCATCTAAATTTACTTAAACTTAAAGAGCCCTATCACTTTTCCATTTATTATGCCCGGCCACACAGGTCCTTCCTTAAATTGATATTGGATTGGATTTGTCTTCTCTCATCAGGTGTAGATTTTCATTGTTCCATCTATGTAGATTGTGAAGATTTAAATAGCCATATTTTCAGGTTGTTTCATCCAACTATTAAACTTTGTCTATCTAACACAGGGATGTTTTTGCAGCACCCCACAGCAAAATGTTACCCGCAGTGGATAGTCCCGCAGTAATAATGCCTACACGCGTCTGTAATGATACGGATGAAGCTGGTGACGTTTTAAAATTTGATGTGCATTACTTTCTGAGATGCCCGTTACTGCTTGTATAGCAGGTACCGAGGTAGTTGAATCGTTTTCATTGAAACTTCTTCTATCTATCTCCCTCTAAGGCATAATCTCTCTATATCTATCTCTCTCTAACTTATTTTACGGCAAACTTGCAACAAAACATTTTGGATACATAGTCAAAGTAATTACTATCGACACTGCGAAACATGTTTGTTGTTCTGAAATAGTAGCTATGCATATTTTTTTGGCTAGTTTGCCTAGAATATTATACCATTTTAAAATTGTAGTTAGTTGCGCCAATTTTTAAAACTATTTGCTATAGTAGTGTCAATACTTTTTTTTTTTTTCACCATGATGAGTGAAAGTAAGCTGAAAGTCAAAATTTTACAAAATTTATGGAAAAAACACAGTTTTGGTTAATTTTTGTGTAGAAACTATAGACATTCTGGGATTTTTAATGGTTGTGATCGATAGCAGCGCTACTTTCGTTGCTAATACAAAAAGAAATACTGAATTGTTTGTAAAATTGTAGCAATTTTTTTTTTGTGGGTGGGCTGCGGTCGACGCGCCTCCGCACCACTCCGTCCGGGGCGACAGAGGGGCTTAAGCACGCAACTCCCGCAACCCACCCGAAAACCACCTCGCCTTCGTCGTTGGGCCGACCACCGGAGCAGGTTTACTTGTCGTCAGTGGTTGGCCCGACGGAATACCCCCTACGTGGGGTACCCTCCCATCGACCGACGTCCCCCCCTCGGGGAGGACGTCGGTCTTTCCTCACGCGGTTGGCCTCTCGGCGGGTGACGGACTAATCCCCGGTCACGTCACCCGCGGCCTCGGCTAGCAAAATTGTAGCAATGGCACAAATATAATAAAGGATGTCCATTTTTTAAAGATTTCACTTTTTTTTCGTAATGAAAAAAGAAATAGGGGTAGAAGTTTTCTTTTATTTTCTGGAGCAGTCATAAATAGGTCCATCTGTTAGTGCCCACTTATCGTTGAATTTTGGAACACGTTGTATATATATATATATATATATATATATATATATATATATATATATACACATGTATCAGGTTTATAACAAAAAGCACAGGGAACTCTGAATAAATTGATTTCCTAATAAACTTGTATTCCCACTTGAAGCCTCCCAAAGTAAAATCTTGGAAGTTGTGACCTCAATCGGTGACGTCACAGTTATGAGATGTCCGTGTCCGATTCAATGTCAATCGAGTATAGGCTTTATTAACAAGCCATAAAGTTGGTTTCACGTTTCAAAACCTTGTCTAATGGATTGAAACTATAGTGCAAGTCAGGGATATGATGGGTGTAAAGGATATCGAAAGATTTGAGGGTTCATGCCAACTGACCTTTGTTTTACTGTATGTTGGTACTTGATAAATATTAGGTTTATCTTGAAGTTAGTCTTGATTTTATGTTATTTATGCGAGTGGAAGCGAACTACGAATGTAATATGACATCAGTGCATACTACGGCATACCAAATGGTGATAGAGAGGTACAGTACGGCAGGTTATGGTTTTGCTCGCTGCGTCTTCCACCATCCAAAGTGGTTTGGGCAGGTTAAATAAAAGGACAGATTATTATCATCGCTATTCAACCTATTGCCGTTTACAGCTGAATGCAGGCCTGCCTCATATTTCACCACAAAGTGCAGTGTGCTGAATACATCCAACGACGCCCAGCAACTTTCACCAGGTCATCTGTGCTCCTAGTGGGGAGCATTCTACACTGCGTGATCCGATACGTAGTCACTACTCGAAAAACATTCTTCCCCAGCGGCTGTCGGTTCGTCAAGCGATGTAGCCTGCTCTTTGCTAATTACATATATCGGTTACTTAGAGATATTTACTAAAAGTATTATAAAAAGCACTGAAATAAGGACAAATACTAAGGCTATTATAAAAACACTGAAAAAAGGACAGGCAATATAGTACTGAAAAAAGGTACTAAAGGTGTTACAAAAAAAACATGGCAAAAGGACAGATATTAAGGGTATAAATGAGCACTGAAGAAAAACAAGTATTAAGGATATGTATTATAAAAAATCACGGGCAAAAACTAAAGAATTACCTTATATGGCTGCGCAGGGTGTCACAAGAATAGCAGGCCAATTAAAAAGATAAATTAGGATATAAGGAAAACAATAGTGGTAAATAGTGGGAATTTGAAAAAGCCTTGAATTCCGTAGAAACTTGGTCAGTGTTACAGTCACTTAAGTGGTGCTAAATCGACTATCGATACATCGAAGTGCTGTAGTGTTTGTGTAGGAACGCCAGCATGTCTGTCCCTATCCGGGACAAAAGTACGAAACCCATCGTATTGCAGAGAGAAGTGAGACAGGGAAACGTCATCTCTCCGAATCTATTCACCACTGCGCTGGAAGATGTCTTCAAACTCTTAGACTGGACCGGACTTGGCATCAGCATCAACAGATCCAATTTAGATAAATGGGTTAGCCGACAAATCCAACTTGGCTAGGTAGCTTTTGGGAAACTAAACGACGTACCGCCACTAGCTGGACTGGCGACATCTTGAAAGTCGCAGGGAAACGTTGGATGCAAGTGACGTAGGACCGTTCCTAATGGCATTCTTGCGGGCAGGCCTATGTCCAACAGTAGACGTGTATAGGCTGATGGGTGGTTGGAGATAATTATTTAAGCCGAACGGGGTGAAATTGGGAATAAAATAATGTTAAAAAAATGAAAACAGAAAGTTGCAAGTAAGCTGATAGGAAATATTTGAACACGTCGAACAGATTACATTAGCAGTCGGTGTGTACAGATACATAGAGACGACATCATAAGTTGCGAACGTTTCAATAGCTCTGCCAACTGTTGGAAAAACTAGTTTGTATCGTGACACGGCCATAACTGGGACGGGGCACAAAGCGCTGATGACGTCACAAAGGTGCCGCAACGAGATGCAGCATTGATACAAGCCTTTATGGAGCCGTGATTAGTGGCAGCCTCGTTAGCTACTATGTGTTTTGTGTTCCACTTGTTTTTTTTTGTTGAATTCTATGTTTTTGTTGTAGAGATGTATAAAGCCTGTGTTGGATAAAAGTTTAATAAATGATAAATTCATTCAACATTTTCATCGTCATCATGTCACCTCATATACGTTCCACTGCTGGGCTCGAGCTTCCTCCGTAATATGAGGCATATTGACCTATATTAGGTAAGTGTTGCTGCTGTTCAAGGACCTTTGCAAGGCCGCTGCCTACCGTGAAGAAAGTGAAGGGAGTGTGAATGCGTGCAATGAGGTTCGGTGAAACTAAAAGATCACCAAGACATAACACACGCAAACACCCTCAGAAAGTTGGTCTTCCGGCTGTTATTCTTAATAACAATTACAAAGTCGACTTCTGTGTACGTTTAAAGGCGCGAAATGTAGCGAGCAATGTGCTCGCCTACTACCTTTTTATTTTAGAACTTGAAATATATTTTTAGTGGACAAAGGCGACTTTAAATGCATATTTTATATAATAATATTTTCCGTGTGGTGACGGAGTAAGAATACAATTCACCACCCCCTCTGTTCCCTGTATCATAAAAGACGTTTATATATACTTTTCTAATGTAATATTTTTTTCGACTATATACACTTTCTATATGTATACTATACATGTATACTAGCAACAACTCATCTTTATATATGTATACTAGCAACCCGCCCTCGCTTCGCTTCGGTTTCTGTCGAATTATTCCCGTTGTTCCCGTTCCCGTGGGAATACCAGGATAAAATATAGCCTAGTTCACTCCCTGATATTATAGCTTTCCATTGGTGAAAGAATTTTTGAAATCGGTCCAGTCGTTTTGAAAATTACCCGGAACAAACAGACAGACAGACAGACAGACAAAAAAATTATAAAGTGTATTTTAGGCATATGTATAGTGCAAATAACCGTGTGAGCATGAAAAAAGCCTATTATTTTGACATTACAAACAGACATTCCAATTTTATTTATTGGTATAGATTATCTACCTGATACAGAAATTAGTTATTAAACATTGACCCACATTTTGATACAAATTTATTGCCAATATAAGAAGAAAATGATTCTATATGGAAATTATATTGTTTATGATTAGTAATTATTTAATTTTATTAATAGTAATTATATTTAAAACCTAACAAATCTAGTATACTACCACCGGATCGGAACACGGCCACACTGAGAATGATCCGGCAAGAAAACTCAGGGGACATGATGCTAAATTAATATTGATTTTTAATTTTAAGGCTGCTTACTCTATCTAAGAGATTTTAATTTATAAAATTATCTTTAACTATTATTAGTGTAAGCGACGCGATTTATTCAAATTAAAAATATGTACCTATTCAATAATAGTAAATAGTAGGCATTCGATTGTTGCTATGCAGTTGCGCGCGGGGTGACCGAGGCGCGCGGGGAGAGGTGTTCGCGCGCACCCGCGCTCGCGCCTCCGGGACTGGCGCGCCCTTTTCTTTACTCTCTCGACATCTACAGCACGAATAGGTGTCAAATACGAGCCTTAAGATAAAATTGTACTCTATTTTTTATTGTTATTCACATATAGGTAGTTAATATCTAGTTGACCGAGCTTCGCTCGTAATACTTTTGTTGTATTTTTGTCGAATTTACTTAGATATATGTATATTAATAAAAAATAAATATTAAATAAGGAAAAAAATACCAAAAGAGTATTATTACACCGAGATTCGAACCGACGCCGTTTGAATGCCAAAACAATACTAAAAGGAAACTGCACTACTTCCCAACTGAGCTATCGCAACTCATGACGTTGACGGCAAAATTTGAATTCATATTCTTTTAAAATTTAATGTCATTATATTGTTTTGCTAAAAACACTGACAAAACAACATTTTCTATAAATAAAACCTAGCTAGATCGATTTTTTGGCCTCGAAACCTCTAGTATGCCATGTTTCATCAAAATTGTTGGTGCCGTTTCCGAGATCCTGTATATATATATATATATATATATATATATATATATATATATATATATATATATATATAAAGTTTAAAGATATAAGATTAATTATTTATTTTTAAATGTCCCGTGCTGTTCATTATTGTCTAAATAAACCATTTTGCTCATCACATCAGTACTTTTTTGGCGCCAACAAGTAATTACATAACTCATCACCGCCTGCACACCGGTGAAATCCCTGGCATCGCCTTCAATTATTGTGGGTCAAATCTATATAATAAGTGCTCACGTTGTCATGCAGTCTTGTGGTGGTCTTTTGAATTTGTTTTTAATTATGTTAATAACAGGGCCCCAGCTTGATTGTAACACCCAGCGATGCTCTCTATTGAAATTTTTGTGTTTTTTTAATCTCAATAGCCTCGCGTACAATGGTACGCCTAGAATGCTAGGCAGGTATCGGTGTCCTTTTGCGAGAATTTGTGGTTTATCAAACCTGATGTTGTAGTTTATTATATTCAATTTAAATACTATCTAAATACCCCGTGATTATTATTCATAGTAAATGATTTTCAATTTGTGGCAAGAAATCACAATTCAGTGTAAGTTAATGGATAGACTAAATTGTAAAACTCACTAGAAATTTTTGAATTAAATTCCATAGAACTATTCTAAATTACCCCTCTCTTACCCGTGGGTGTCGTAAGAGACGACTAAGGGATTATTATATGCATACAACATCTATGCATGAGAAGGAAAACTCGAAACAAAACCCTATGCCAACACGTCTGACCAGCGTGGCATAGTAGGTCAATTTCCCTCCCATATTGGAGGAGGCCCGAGCCCAATAGTGGGACGTATATGGGCTGAGATGATGATTCTAAATTATATTTCCATTGAGAGCCCAATAAATGAACACTGTCCGTCGATAGATTGATAAACACAAGGATATTTCCAAGTAAATCTACTGCTGTTAATTTACATCGGTTAAGTCGCGGCGTTTGTACAATATGTTTGTTACTCGTCGTGTGTAATGTTCTATCAATGTGGCCCGCATTCGTGTGCTCGGCGCACTGCACAGAACACAATTAGTACATCAGTTTGAACAAGTGACGTCGTATCCACCCGGTGCGCCGCTCAAATGCAATCTGTTTTTGATTACTTTTGATATAGCAAGCGCATTTGCGAATTTGGTGTTCAACTAACTTCATTTTGTCACATTTCTAAAATCTAGTTTCCATATATGTATACTTGTTCTGTTAGGTGAGTGTTTATGGCACAATATGGCGAACACGTTATCACAGATGTTATAACAGTCTATGGATTGAATTTTTGCAACAAATGTCGTGGTTTCGATTCCAATGAAGACCAAATTTTTATGTATAATTTTCTTTTCGGGGCTAGGTAGGCATAATTTTTGTACGTTAATTGTGGTTGTAAACTCTGCCGCATTAAAGTCGAGATTTTTATTTTATTTATGACTAGCAACCCGCCCTTGCTTCGCTTCGGTTTCAGTCGCTTTACCCGCGGCGTAGTTGTCGTTCCTGTGGGAATACCGGGATAAAATATAGCCTATGTTACTCTCTGATATTATAGCTTTCCATTGGTGAAAGAATTTTTGAAATCATTTCGGTGGTTTAAGCGTGACAGCGTGACAAACACACATCATCAAACAAACAAACATCCTTACTTTCGCATTTATAATATTAGTATGGATATTATTATTCCGTGTGTTGACATAGTAAAAATACAATTCACCACTCCCTATCTTACCCGTGGATGTCGTAAAAGATGAATACAGGATATAAGAAAAAATCGAAATGCAACCCTACCAATATGTCTGATCAGCATGGTATAGTAGATCAAATTTCCTCCCATTATGGAGCAGGCCCAAGCCCAACAGTGGGGAACGTATGTGGGCTGCGATGGTGATGATGATGACTATTTTGACATAATGAATATGTAATTGTTATCTCCCATCGATAAATGACAACTCAGAGTAGGTATGCTCAGGCAACAATTGTAGCTGCGGATCGTCACGTTTATGTAGTTTAATAGCGAAAATGAAGTATGGGTCTTGAATGAGCAGAGGATATTCGGTGATCATATATAGTCAGCAAATAGAAGGAAGTAGTAAAATATTTAGCTATTTCAAGTGCATGTTAAGATTATATTAGTAAGTGACTATTTGAATTGTGGAGACATACTTGTAATCAAATATATATGTATTTCACTGGATTGATGTGAAGTTTATATAATTTAGAAATTATACAAAAATATGTGTTTGTAGAATATGTAATGGAGGTAATTAAACATGATGATGTAGAGTATCATAGATTACTTGTCGGTTGCCTCTGACACCATAACAATAATTATTTTCACATATATGTATGTAATGTTGATATTCGCGCCATGAATATGATATATTATGTAAATGGGTCGTTTGATTTCCGGCTCAGAATATTACTGGAGCATTTCCTTGTACGATCGTGTTATTATTACGTACAAATTATTCTGTATCTCGCAAATGGTTCGCGGCTCGTAAAATATTCAAAGATTTCTAAGAAAATTACTAAATTTACATAAACCGAAGTACGTGATGTCTAGTTACTTTAGTCTAGAAACACTCGTGTGTTTTGCTACATACAAATGTACGCTGAGAATATACGTGTCAATATATCGGTCTTTATTGAAATAATAAAAATTTCTTGACTACGTATATGAACTCTTATCTGAACTCCTCCTAAACGACTGGATTGATGTTGACGAAATTTTTTGTATGTGTTCAAGTGGATCCAAGAATGATTTAGATTCACAATTGGACCCAATAGGTGGTGCTTTATTTGAACAGAACAACGTCTGTTGGGTCAGTTACTGGAAATATATTAATAATAATATCAATATTTGTATAAATTATTTAATCGTGTCATCATCGTCATCGCAGCCCACATATGTCCCACTGTTGAGCTCGGGCCTCCTCCACAATGGGAGGGAATTTGACCTACTATACCATGCTGGTAAAACATGTTGGTATAGGGTTTTAATTCGAATTTTCCTTCTCTTGCACAGATGTTATGTGTTTATTATATACCGACATCCACGGGCATGATTTCATGGGGAATGCTCTGAGGAACTGTTAGACTTGGTTCCACCGTCACCGTTTTACCAATGTACCACTCGATATCGTAGCAGGATTCATACCTTTCACCTGGAAACATTATGGTCTCCAACTATACGTTTCTAGCGATAATTTCTCCCACGTGCATACAAGCTCTGAAATGAACTACCTGCTGCTGTTTCTCCCGAGTGTTATGACATGTTCTTCTTTAAACAAGATTTAAGAAGAGTATTTCTCTTTAATGTAGGCAACGGCTTATTATTTACTATCAGGTGTGCTGCTTGCTTGTTTGCCATCATAGGTAATATAAGAAAACGTCAGTCTATTAACATCAGTTATATACTTTTATATGGGGGATAATACCAAAATACCCGTGTAGTGACGGCTTAAGAATATAATTCTTCCTATTTTGCTGTAGGTATTGTAAAGATGACTGAGGAATATAATATATATAAAACAACTATGTAAGAGAAGAGAAACTTGAAATATCTATGTCAACACGTCTGACCAACGTGGTATAGTCGTATAGTAGGTCAAATTCCCTTTTTCTATAAACATAGAATTACTGGAAAGATAGCATTTTTAGAAAGGTGTTTATCATGTTGCGCCAAAGAAGTAACTCTTCTTACGCGCGTACATAATTGTATTTGTTTGTTACGCTTTCATGCCTAAAACAATAAACTGATTTTAAAAATTTTTACATCAATGGAAAGGTCTATTAATAGCGAATAACTTAGACTATATTTTATCCCCATATTTATACATGAAGGGGAACTGCGCGGGTGATGAAAGGTGACATTACTCTAGATAGTGACGCATACTATGTATAATACTTTTCTACTAAAATAGTTTTTATATTATGATATATATTAAAACAAGAAATAAACACAAATAAATCATAATATAATGGGAACACGAACGCTGCCAAATTATTCCATTTCCCCGCCATACGTATTACAAAGAAGATACAGAAACCTTTAGATCAAACAAATAATATACATATTTGTAATAGAAATATTAAACCAAGACTTTAGTCAGTATTATGATTTATTAAAAGAATTAAAAGTACGCTTTTTAATATAATATAATATAGGTTGACCGAGCATTGCTCGGTATAATTTTATTATTTTTATATATTGTATTTTTCGCGAACATATTTAGATATATCTTAATATATATAAATCTCCTGTCACGATGTTTGTCCGCGATGGATTCCTAAACTACTTAACCGATTTTAAATTAAATTGGCACACCGTGAGCAGTCTGCTCCAACTTGAGAAATAGGATAGCTAATCTTTAATTATAGTCGCAATTTTATTTTATTACAAATTATTTGTCTATAATTAATTGACAGTCACAATTATCTGTTAACTCCAAAAGATTCTAACAGATGGCGATATCTGTTGACTGGATTTAAGTAATTTAAGTAATTTGTGTGTGCTCAATGAGATTCGAGAATGGTTTAGATTCACAATTGGACCCGGCAGGTGGCGCTTTATTTGAACAGAACAACGTCTGGTGGGTCAGCTAGTAAATTAATAAAAATGATGAAATAATAAAAAATATATCAAAATTTAAAAAACAGGTAATAATAACACTGAGATCCGATCTCAGGATGTTTGTATGCGACTGGACAACTTCCCAACTGAGCTATTGTCACTCTTGACGGTGACGGCTAAATTTACATTACTGTTCTAATGACATTTTATTGATTAACTAAAAACACCGACAAGACTAAATTTTCTACAAATAAAACCATATATGTATAAATAAAATAAATAAAACCATATATAAATACAAGAGGTTTCGGGGCAAAATGTCGATCTAGCTGATCGATTTTTTTGGACCCGATACCTCTTGTATACTTTTCATGAAAATCATTGGTGACGTTACCGAGATTCTGAAAGTATAGATATATACAGAAATATACAAGGATTGCTCGTTTAAAGATATAAGATGTATCAAAGAACACCACCCCCCCGTCCACCACTACATTGTGATAAGAACACGGTGCAGTACATGTGCAAAGGTTGCGTGGCCTGAGGATAGCAGTGTCGTGAACTCCTCCAAATAATCGTTAACACAATGATGAACAGCGTCAGGAACTGGGACGCGGTCGCCGATTTCTGCAAGGCAGTCGTCTCGCAAAATAATGTAGTGGAACGGGTCCAGGAGGAATTCTTCTACCGCGACACGCTTGGCCACCATATTGGGCGGTATCAAATGGCAGTCCCTGTGCCTGATGCCGCTCGCTCGACAGAGTAGGAGGAGTGAGGATTAGTTCGCCATCCGTAGAAAAGTCGACTACGTGAGGGCGATACCCTGGCAACTCTGTTGATGTTATGATATCTGATGTTTACGCGAGCACTACACATTGTAAATAAAACTACTTTTACGGATTATATCGCGTTTGTATTTGATTTATGATTGCCCGACGTTTCGAACACTTTGCAGCATTCATGGTCACGGGCGGACTTAGGTGTCTCACGTCCAACAAGTATTCGTTATTACAGACATTTATAATTATCTACCCGATACAGAAAATTTATTATAAATTTATTAAATTGTGACCCACATTTTACTACAAATTTATTGCCAGTGTAAGAAGAAAATGATTCTATATGAAAAAATTATATTGTTTATGGTTAAAAAATTATATTTTTAGCAAATCAATACAATGACATTAAATTTTAAAAGAATCATCATCATCATCATTTCAGCCCATATACGTCCCACTGTTGGGCTCGGGCCTCCTCCATAACGGAAGGGTAATTGACCTACTATACCACGCTGGTCAGACGTGTTGGTATAGGGTTTTATTTCGAGTTTGCCTTCTCTCGCATAGATGTTATATGCGTTTTATCTCCCTTAGTCGTCTCGTACGATCACCCACGGGTAAGATAGGGAGTGGTGAATTGTATGCTTACTCCGTCACCACACGGAAGAATTTAAATTTAAACATTTAAAAGAATATGAATTCAAATTTCATTGTCCATGTCATGAGTTACGATAGCTCAGTCGGGAAGCTGACAGGTTCTAATTTTAGTTTTTTTGGCATTCAAACAGCGTCGGTTCGAATCTCGGTGTTATTATTATCTCTTTTTGTAATTTTTTATATATTTTTCATTATTTTTTTTTTATATTTTATTAATATATATCTAAATAAATTCGAGAAAAATATTCCGAGCGAAGCTCGGTCAACCAAAGAGATATTATTTATTATCAGTACAAAAACAAAGAGACTCTATATTCTGTTTTTGATCTCACTGAACAAAAGGAATATATTTTTATACCCATGTTTTGATACAAATTTATTTCCCTGAGACATCTTAGTCCGCCCGTGACCATCAAACAAAACACAACAAAACAAAAGTGATAAAATTTATAAAAATACTTTTATTTATAATGTGTAATACTCGCGTAAACATCAGAAATCAAGATAAATGAACTCATGAATAACTCATAGTGTCGCTATATCATTGTCACGAAATAACTCTTATATATACTAATTCACAATAAGCAAAGTGTGAGTGGTATAAAATTGACACAAGTACTAAACGTCACTAAAAGCCTCCTTCAGATTCCCGTCCAACTCATTGTTGACACGTAAGGATATGCATACAAATTATTCACGTTCACATCAAGATACTTTCATACGAATATGACATCTATCGTATTAACATTTAAGATCAGAGTCGTGGTGATGTATTGTGAATAGCAACTTATGTTCTGAGACCCCGAGTATATGTGTAAGTTGACATATGTACAATGTGAATCTCCATTGTTGACTGTTAAATAGATTTACAGTAAATGAAATGAGGGAAGCTACTGTCCACGAAGACCGAGATTCGAACTTTGTACCGGTCTTGTTTGAAAGCCTCGCTCTAAATCAAATCGTTTATTCTGCATAATCCCCTTAAGTGCCCACTTACATTTATGAAATTTGCTTCATTTGATAACTTGATAAATAAATGAAGATTATTTAATAATAATATTTATTTATTTGATAATATATAAATATATAAAGATTGTCTTTATATATAAATTTCTTGTGTACGTGTGTATGTCATTGAACTCCTCCTAAACAGCTGGACCGATTTTGATGAAATTTTTTTGTGTGTGTCGAAGGGGATTCCAGAATGGTTTATATTCAAAATTGGACCCGGAAGGTGGCGCTGCTGTCGATTTCATTTTATTTGAACAGTACAACGCCTGTTGGGTCAGCTAGTATAATATAATAAAAGATATACTTTTTTAATTAGGCAACAATAAAAAAAAAGAAAGAAAATAAGGCTTGTCCAGATCCTACATACAGCACTCAATCCTGTGGGACTCCAAATGTTCTAGTCACCTACATATGTCTCGAAAAGTATTAAAAAAATAATATTGTCATAATTATAAGAATATTTATTATGCTGTTTGGTAGCTGTGCCTGACGCCGCCCTAGCAGTGGCTGCGGGTGACCGGACCAGGGATTTAGTCCGGCACCTCCGGAGAGGTTAGCCTCGCGACGGCGATCGGCGTCCCGGGGGGACCTCGATGGGCGAGAGTACTCCCTCGGGGTATGCCGTCGGGTCGACCACTGTAATGAAGGAACTCTGCACCGGTGGTCGGCCCAACGACGATGGCAACGTGCTACATGGGTGAGTTGGCTACACGCCGCCCCTCTGTCGCCCCGGACGGAGCCGGGCAGCGGGTGCGCTGACCGTAGCCCACCCCCAAAAAAAAGAGAAATAAATAAAGGTTACGAATATTACCAACAGGTAAATTTCTCGTGGGTGTTGTAAAAGACGATTAAAATCATAGATCTGAATCAATTCGATTCGATGCCGTATGGTCAATAATTACACTTTCAATTAGTCTTAAGTAATCACATGTAACTGGAATAAGAGTAAGATGATGATAGTTTTAATCTAAAATTAATTTCAGTAAAGGAGGGATTTTGATTTAACAAAACATTTCGTTCACGCGTTATTTTTATTAGGAATATATTACTGATTTTATAAGAATTTCAAATGTTCAGCCATTTACATTTTCATATGAATATTAATGTATAAAATTATACATTATCTTATTATAAATATGTATGGGGGCAATAAGGTCCGTTTGCTTTTATATTTAATATATTCTTGTATTAAGGGTATGCGAGGGATTGATAAACTTTGTATAATGAAGAAAATCATGTGCGCTCGTAAATATTGCGCTGTATTTTGGGATGAATAATTTTAATATGAAAGATCAAAATAATTTAGTACATAATTAAAATGATTGTATATGAAAAAAAAAATTTGTTTACGGTTCATCATTCAGCCTATCAATGTTCACAGCTGGACGTAGGCCTCCCTCATGTGCCTATCTATCTAGTGGTGAGGTCGTCCTACGCTGCGTCATTCGATTCGTGATCACCACTTGTGGTAATTTTTTGTCTAACAGTTGTAGGCTTGACGACTGATGTGGTCTACCTATATCAATGTGCTAATTCTTCGAGTTACGTCGGTTACACCCGTTCTATAGATTTCCATATTCCGGGTTTTAACGAGTGTTATGTCCTGCTCATTGCCATTTCAATGGGCTAGTTCTTCGAGCTATGTTACACTCGTTTGTCTGTCGATTTCCCATATGCCGGATTTTATCACGTAGAAAAATACCGAGCGTAGCTCGCTCCATAGCACGTTGAGCGACTTCGAGTCTTTTTTTTTTTTTTTTTTTTTTATGCAAACGGTGGCAAACGAGCAAACAGTACACCTGATCCGGACGGACCGGCCCGCGGCTGTAGACATAATTGTCGACAGTGTGGTCCTACTCTTTTTATGAGACCGACATTTAGAAACCACCATTCAGTGGCATAGGTCATCGGTAGTAACACACATTGATTATAAACCTTTGTTTTCAGGTACTACGTAATATTGAACGATTGAATAATATAGGTATTTATTATATTTACCCTCATGAGATTTCTATAATTATATTTGCGATGACCATCTCTTGCGATTAAACGTTAGGTGGATAGCTAGTTATCCCACCAAAGGTTCTCTCTACAATATTCAATAAATATACTCTATAGACTTACTAAAATAACGAAGATAGTGTTGAGATTAAGCCATAACCAAATATTCCAAATTTAGCCGATGAAAATAAATTAAAGACAGTTCCAAAGTTATTCGTTCATAACACTTCTGAAGTTACACATTCACTTCAAACTGGGATCAAGACTAGTTACAAAACTAACCTAATTCATTGTAGACTAGATTTGTCTTACGAAAGGTCAGTGCAATAGCTGAAGTTTTAAGTGGCTCGGGGCTGGACCTGCCGATATCTCCGATAGGATCAATAGTTCTCAAGGGCTCTTACTTGTATCATGATCTCAATTACGTTCGTGTATTGATTGTCATTTTGTGTACAAGCTTTAAATTAAGTTAGGTCAAATTACTATTTACTATCTGCGTGTGGTTACGGAGTAAGAATACAATTCACCGCCCTCTTTCATGCCTATGGGGTGTCTTAAAAGACGACTAAGGGATATAGCATGCATATAACATTTATGCAAGAGAAGAAAAACACGAAATAAAATCCTATACCAACACGTCTGACCAGCGTGGTATAGTAGATCTATTTCTCTCCTATTGTGGAGGAGGCTCGAGCCCAACAATGGGACGTATATGAACTATGATGATGATGATGATTTACTTTATAATTCTTCTCCTGAGTTTTTATACTTTGTAATCATTATCATCTCTGTCTCTTTTTTAAAAAACCTTGTATTAAGGAAATAATCATTGTATTGTGGAGGACTTTACAAACATAATTAACAGACAGAAATTACATCCAGATTCAAAACAATTAGTGGATCGTACAAAATGTTGTCTTAAGTTGGATTGGTATCCGCGATACAGTCACGGTAAGTTGCTATCTTAACCACTAGGACATCTTTGCAGTCACCTAATTTAACTCTAATCGTTTTGGAGACCACATAAAAGTCCTCTATTGCCATACAGTTCTATCAAATTTCAGCCCTCATTCCCAGTCTAGCCATGCCGTATTTCACGCAGTCCATTAGTCTTTAATCTTCCCCTCCTATATGTCCTATTCTATTATAAATTACCATAAAATCATAATCGCAGCCCACATACATCCCACTGTTGGGCTCGGGCCTCCTCCACAATAGGAGGCAATTTGATCTTTTATACCATACTGGTCAGACATATTGGTATAGGGTTTCATTTCGAGTTTTCCTTCTCTTGCACAGATTTTATGTGCATATTATATCCCATAGTCGTCTTTTACGATATCCACGGGCAAGATAGGGAATGGTGAATTATATTCTTACTCCGTCACCACACGAAAAGATACAAATATAAGATTAATTTTAAATTTTTATTCCATTTCAATAATAATCTTGTGAAAAAGTCTTATTCGATTTTCTCTTTCATCTGAAAGTACCATATTATTCAAGCTAAATTAAATCTTCGCGTGTAAAAATCTTATAAAATTTCCTCCATTCTCTCCGTAATGGGAAAAGATTGTAGAGTTAAGAGGATAAGAAAGATTTAATTTTAATAATTAGCGCTAAGCTCGCAGGTGCTTCATCAAGAAAATACCTCCTGAATGGCTATTTAAACAATTTATAGTTATTTTGTTTGCGAAAACATTTACTATATTTTAAGTTAAGCAGTTTAAAATAAAGACCACGAAATTGTTGTAGTATTTTATTAAACTCCCTATTAATTATATAGTTATATTAATTATATTAAAGTCTTAGTGTTACTAAGTAATAATAATGATAATAATTTTCAGCGTGATGACTCTACATACATATACATCACTCCTTATCTTGCGCGTGGATGTCGTAAAAGACGACTAAGGGATATAATATGTATATAACATCTATGAAAGAGAAGGAAAACTCCAAATGAAACCCTATACCAACATGGCATAGTATGAGATATGACCAGCATGGTATAGTAGATCAATTTTCTCCTATTGTGGAGGAGGTTTAAGTCCAATAGTGGAACGTCTATGTGCTGAAATAATAATAATGATGAATAAAAATTTTATAAAACCCATGGGGGCGCTTATATATTGTCAAATACCACACTGGTCAGACGCGTTGCTATAACATTTTATTTCGAGGTTTATTTCTCTTGCGTAGTTATTATTATGAATATTATATCCCATAGTTAATTTTTACACCACCTACGGGCAAGAAATGGAGTGGTTAACTTTATTCTGTCACCACAGGGAAGTTTTAACATTTTACCTTCATCATCATCATTTCAGCTCATATACGTTCCACTGTTGGGCTCGGGCCTCCTCTACAATAAGAGGGCAATTGACCCTATTATACCATGCTGGTCAGACAGGTTGGTATAGAGTTTTACTTCGAGTTTTCCTTCTCTTGCATAGATATTATATGCGTATCATATCCCTTAGTCGTCTTTTACGACATCCACGGGTAGGATAGGGAGTGGTGATTTGTATTCTTACTCCGTTACTACGCGGAATTTTACCTTATGTTAATCTAATAAAATAGCACAGGATCGGAATTTGACTGTTCTGCTAGAAAACTTCAAGCGTTTGTCTAGTTTTAGTGTTAAATTTTTTTGATGTGAAACATCTATAGGTGCACGTAAAACCAATTGCTGGTGTAGCGACGCATGGCAGTGTAGTTACGACCAATTGTCACAGTAATATCGTCAGAGACATCGAATATAACAATATTATTACAGAAGTCACTGATTAAAAGAATTGAGTTGTCATAATTGCAAATATATTTTTGATCCGTGTGGTCACAGAATAAGAATTCACCACTCCCTATCTTATCCGTAGATGTCGCAAAAGACGACTAAGGGATATAATATTAGCCGAGGCCACGGATGAAGTGACCGGGGAATTAGTCCGTCACCCGCTGAGAGGCCAACCGTGTGAGGAAAGAGCGACGTCCTCCCCGAGGGCGGGACGTCGGTCGATGGGAGGGTACCCCAAATAGGAGGTATTCCGTCGGGCCGACCACTGACGTCAAGTCACCCTGCTCCGGTGGTCGGCCCAACGACGAAGGCGATGTGCATCGTGGGTGGGTTGCGGGTGTGCGTGCTTACGCCCTTCTGTCGGCCCGGACGAAGTGGTGCGAGGAGCGCGCCGTCCGCAACCCAACCCAAAACAAAGGGATATAATTATATAACATCTGTGCAAAAGAAGGAGAACTCTAAACAAAACCCTATACCAACATGTCTGACCAGCATGGTATAGTAAGGTCGAGTTCCCTCCCCATTGTGGAGGAGGCTTGAGCCCAGCAGTGGGACGTATATGAGCTGTGATGAAGATAATGACAATGAAATGTTTATAAAATAAAATCATAATTTTCTGGAAAAATATCATACTATTATTTTTACATTATGTCGTATTAATTCCTGTCGTAATCTGTTCTTTATACATTTAAACTCGTAAAAAATAGTTTCGTCGTTTCATCTGCCAGGCGTCTCGTAACAGCTCACATATTTTTTATGATTTATTTTATTTATGGTCTTCAACTGTACGTTTCCAGCGATTATTTCTCCCACGTACGTGCAAGCTCTGGAATGAACTACCTGCTGCTGTGTTTCCCGAGCGCTATGACATGTCCTTCTTTAAACGAGGTTTAAGAAGAGTATTTCCTTCACGGTAAGCAGCGGCCTGGCTGTGCCCCTGGTATTGCAAAGGTCTATGTGCGGCGGTAACACTTACCATCAGGTGTGCCACTTGCTCGTTTGCAATCATTACCAATAAAAAAAAATAGAGTGGTTCTTTATACAACATGTATACCAATAAATAAAATTGGAGTGTCTGTTTGTAATGTCAAAATAATAGGCCCTTTTCATGCTCACACGGTTATTTGCACTATACATATGCCTAAAATACACTTTATATATTTTTTATTTGTCTGTCTGTCTGTTTGTTCCGGGTAATCTTCAAAACGGCTGGACCGATTTCAAAAATTCTTTCAACAATGGAGAGCTATAATATCAGGGCGTAACCTAGGCTATATTTTATCCCGGTATTCCCACGGGAACGGGAACTATACAGGAAAGACTGAAACCGAAGCGAAGCGAGGGCGGGTTGCTAGTCTATACCAATAAATAAAATTGGAGTGTCTGTTTGTAATGTCAAAATAATAGGCTTTTTCCATACTCCCACGGTTATTTGTACGACACCTATGCCTAAAAAAGCAATTAAAAAATTTTTGTCTGTCTGTCTGTCTGTCTGTTTGTTCCGGGTAATCTTCAAAACGGCTGGATCGATTTCAAAAATTCTTTCACCAATGGAAAGCTATAATATCAGGGCGTAAACTAGGCTATATTTTATCCCGGTATTCCCACGGGAACGGGAACTACGCGGGTAAAACGACTATAACCTATAACCGAAGCGAAGCGAGGGCGGGTTGCTAGTAGCTAATAAGAACACTTATCGTGTGAGAATAGAGTAAGAATATAATTCACTACACCATCTTCTGCCCATAGGTATATTAATAGACGTTTAAGGGATATTTTATATAGATAACTAGCAACCCGCCCTTGCTTCGCTTCGGTTTTAGTCGTTTTACCCGGGTAGTGCCCGTTCCCGTGGGCATACCGAGATAAAATATAGCCTAGTTTACGCCCTGATACTATAGCTTTGCATTGGTGAAAGAATTTTTGAAATCAGTTCAGCCGTTTTGAAGATTACCCGGAACAAACAGACAGACAGACAGACAAAAATTTTTTAATCTGTATTTTAGGCATAGGTGTCGTGCAAATAACCCTGTGAGCATGAAAAAAGCCTATTATTTTGACATTACAAACAGACACTCCAATTTAATTTATTGGTATAGATATCGATGCAAGAGAAGGAAAAGTCAGCATAAAACCGTACACTCTTACACGGTTACGTCCTTTACACATCTGATCAGCGTGGTTAAGTAGGTCAATTTCTGTTCCGAGTCCAATATTAGGATTTATGTGGGTCGACATGAAAATGATGATGAACCAACCGTCCAACCAAGATGACCTATTTTAATAATCTTCATCAGGGCAACGTCCTTATATAAAAATTGAGACACAAAAGAGATATTTATTGTTCGCATTCGAATCACAGGGTAACCTAGTTACCCTGTGATTCGAATGCCTTGTTTCGTAATTTGTTATGAAAGCTACATACCTTGAAATTAGATTAACAAAATTAAATTTAATATAGAAAAATAAAGGATTCCGTGTGGTGACGGAGTAAGAATACAATTTACCACTGCCTATCGTGCCCGTGGATGTCGTAATAGACGACTATGGGATATCGTATGCACATAACATCTGTGAAAGAGAAGGAAAACTCGAAATGAAACCCTATACCAACACGTCTCACCAGCATGGTAGTAGGTCAAATTACCTCCCATTGTGGAGGAGGCCCAAGCCCAACAGTGGGATGTATGTGGGCTGCGATGATGATGATAATAATAGTGTACGTATGTGTGTGTAACAAAGAAAAATGTAATATATTTCTCAGATATAATAATTACAAAGGCTTTTGGTTGGATCAAATCTGTTCTTTATGCAAATCAAATTTCACAAGTGCAACCCTATCAAAAGCTAACCACTAGAGCAAATACTGATATATTCATAGTATTATCATTCTTTGTAGAGAAATATTGACGCATATATGGATGAAATTAATTATTTTATAAATTTTAAATTTGCCGTGTGATGACGGAGTAAGAATACAAATGACCACACACTATTTTGCCCGTGAATGTCGTAAAAGACGATTAAGGGATATAATACGCATACAACATCTATGCAAGAGAAGGAAAACTCGAAATAAAACCCTATACTAAACTGTTTGACCAGCATGGTATACTAAGGTTAATTGCCCTCCTATTGTGGAGGAGGCTTGAGTCGAACAGTAGGACGTATATTAGCTTAAATGATGATGATAATGATCAAATTTTCTTCATGTTCATTTCAGCTCTTAGATGTACTACAGTTGGCTCAAGGCTCCTCTCCACAATAGCATAAAAATTGATCTACAATACCGCGTTGGTCAGACAGGTTGGAATATTTCATATCCAGTTTTTCTTCTTTTCAATCGATATTATCTGCATATCGGCAGGGCGGGTCGCTCCCTTCCCTCTAATTTGGTTGAGGAGAGCGATGGCTGCTCTAGTAGTTAACTCGTGATCGGGTGCTGCTTGTGGGATCTGGTTCAGCCATATTTTCTTCCTTTCTTTATGCTTTAATTATTTTTTTTTTGTCTTGTCCTAAATCTTGAAAATTTATACATATATACAATTTCGAAGGACATTACACTGGAGCTAATACCATATATGTTGTACGAAGCATAATATTATGTATATTTAAAGGATTAAGAAAAAAAATGACTGCCCGCTGAGTTTCTTGCCGGATCTTCTCAGTCTGTGGCCGCGTTCCGATCCGGTGGTAGATTATTGTATTGTATTCAAACGTGTAATTTGACAATATGTAAGTGCCCTTAAGGGGCCTATGCAGAATAAATGATTTGATTTGATATCGTTCACCTTAGCATTATTTCAGGGATCCCACGAAGGGGGCATTTTATTCATACTCCATCACTACACAAGGTAACCTAGTCTACATTAGTTCGCTATAATTTAATTCATAGTGACTTCTGATGTTTACGCGAGTGTTAAACATTATAAATAAAGCTATTTTTATGGACTTCATCGGGTTTGTATTTGTTTGATTGCCTGACTACCCATAACCATAAACACTGAAAAGTGTTTGAAACGTAGGGTAAAAATAGTTTTATTTCCCTCCATCAGCCCGTAGACTTCTACTATTGGACATAGGTCTCTCCACGAGAATACCACTCGTAAAGGTTCTGCGCCATTTGCATCCAACGGTTCCCTGCAACTTTCAAGATGTCTTCAGTCCCCCTAGCCGAGGCCGCGGGTGACGTGACCGGGGATTAGTCCGTCACCCGCCGAGAGGCCGACCGCGTGAGGAAAGACCGACGTCCTTCCCGAGGAGGGGACGTCGGTCGATGGGAGGGTACCCCAAGTAGGGGGTATTTCGTCGGGCCGACCACTGATGAAAAGTAACCCTGCTCCAGTGGTCGGCCCAACGACGAAGGCGACGTGGTGTTCGGGTGGGTTGCTGGAGTTGCGTGCATAAGCCCCTCTGTCGCCCCGGACGGAGTGGTGCGGAGGCGCGCCGACCGCAGCCCACCCCAAAAAAAAAAAAGCTGTCTTCAGTCCACCTGGCAGGGGGTCGTCCTACGCGAGGTCATCCGATTCGTGGTCACCACTCGAGAACCTTTCTTCCCCAACAGTTCTCGGTTCGACGAGCGATGTGGCCTGCCCATTGCCATTTTAATGTGATAATTCTACGGGCGGTCAACTACATCCGTTCTTCTCATCTTCTGTATTCTATTACATAGAGAAATACCAAGCGAGGGTTATCCCTCTCTATAGTATGTTTAGAAACTGAGCCATTTTTATGAGGCCGACATTTAGAGACCACGTCTCAGTGTCGTATCTCATTGCTGGTAACACACACTGGTTATAAACATTTATTTTCAGACACCTCGAAATCTTGGACGTGAAGACTCTCTTAAGTTTCTCTAAAGAATTTCCCCTTCAGTTTCCCTTAAATAGCTTTGTTTATAATAATTTAACTCAATCTAGGTTCTTCCGTGTGGTGACGGAGTAAGAATAAAATTCACCACTCCCTATCTTGCCCGTGGATAAGACGACTATGGGATATAATATGCACATAATATCTGTACAAGAGACGGAAAACTCGAAATGAAACCCTATACCAACATGTCTGACCAGCGTGGTATAGTGGGTTAAGTTCCCTCCAATTGTGGAGCGGGCCCGAGCCCAACAGTGGGACCTATGTGGGCTGCGATGATAATGAATCTAGGTTCTAGGCTCGGAAACGGCTGGACCGATTTCAATGAAACTTTCAGGGAATCTCCAGATTGATCTAGCGAGTAATCCTGGTGAAGATCGGAGCACTCCTCTTTTTGAATTTATTGTTTAAATAAAATAAAGCAAAATCTAGCCCGGCGAAGCGGGCTGGGTACGCTAGTATTATCATAAAATAAAACCAATCATCGTTTTCAGATATTTATCTGTAACTCATATTGGGCACGGATTTCTTTTATAATAGGAATATCCTATTATAACCTAACCACTATGCCACATCGATCAGAGATGAAGTTTGATTTTATTTGTTTGTATTAATTTAACTCAATAATATATCACATGTTTCATTTGTACATTTTGTATTTTAAATAATAAAATACGCATTAAAAACGGACGGTTTATTGTATAAATATATTAAATCAACATAATTTATAGCCGTTACATAATATAAACAACGTGCTGTACAAATAACAAACATAAATAGGCGAAAATTTACGACATAGTTAATAAACAAAGGCATTTCAGTAACACAATTACGGAGCGTATGTCGGACATAAATTCCAACGAGTAATTTCTGTTACCAATTAATTAAATCATTAAAAACATTCAAATGTCATTTTTCATAATAATTGGCAACGGACACTACTATAGACAATATTTCCCGCCAGTTTTAATTGCATAATGTCTACTGAAACGCGGTTATAATATTATGATTCGTATAACGATGTACAATAATCATTATAATTAAACGTAACGACTTAAATTATTATTTTTAATTATATTAACACTTCGGATATCGCATTTGACTATCTCTATTACTACGTGCTATCGTCTCATAATTTATATTTCTTCATCTAATTATCCAAAAAGCTGTTCTCGTTGAGTGATTGTCGCTTAAATTTTAGTAGTAGTAGTAGTAGCTTAAATTCCTTTTTTATTTGTATGGTGATGAACTAAGAATATAATGGTTACCACAGCTTTCCTTCCCTCAGGTAATTGAGACTGAATAAAACACATAAGTAGATAAAATTCATCATCATCGCAGTCCACATACGTCCCACTGTTGGGCTCGGGCCTCCTCCACAATGGGAGGGAATTTGACCTACTATACCATGCTGGTCAGATATGTTGATATAGGATTTCATTTCGAATTTTGCTTCTCTTGCACAGATGTTATGCGCATATTATATCCTAAGGGATATAATATGCGCATGGTAAAAGAAGACTAAGGTCTTCTTTTACCACGAGCAAGATAGGGAATGATGAATTGTATTCTTACTCTATCACAACGTGGACGGTAAAATTAAGATTTGAAAAACTTGAAATGAAGCCCTATTACAATCTATATTAAACCCGTAACACTAGCATATTATATTAGTTAGAACAATTGAACGACCACTAATACTAATTCCAAGAAGTCATCTTCTTTGACGCCCTGGCAATAAAAATGGATTTCCGGGGAGCCGCACTCGGTCAGCCTTTCTACCAGTGCCAAACTACACCTTGGTCCGTCCACCTGTGACCTCGACTCGGGCGGTATCTGGCGTAATTAATTGAGTCTCCGCCCCCGACACGCCGGCAGTGGACCCTGTCGCATTAGGTGAATTTTTCCCGGACGCGTTCCGCCGCCTCCTTATGCAAGGCAACTGCATCGCAACGGCAACTATATCCCAGTTCCTGATGCTATCGATCATCGGCTTACCGATGGTCAGCAGCGTCAGTTCGACACCGATGATTATGACGTGTTCACGGCGCTGTTCTGCCTAGGTCTCACAGATTTCAAGTAGTGACAAGATGTTATCCTCTCTCTGCTGGCGACCGTGTGGAGGTATTTATTGAAGCAACCATGGCCCGTCAAGAGTTGCACCAATTGGAAGGAGAAGTTCCTATTTTGCTGACCTAACCACTGTATCATTATCGGCCGGAAGACCTCGATGATCCTTTCAACAAGGCCTTTCTAGCTGGGAACACCTTGCTTTCCAGCTGGAAAGGCTTTGCTTTGGTATTGGTCTAAAAGGCAATGACGTCTTTATGGGCATCTCTCCGCCAGGCGATCAGCTCGTGAAGCACCTCGCCGGTAAAGGTTCAAACACCTCCACTTCCAAGTTCCATGGGATAGTTTCGACCGACAGGCACGCTGTCGCTGCCACTATAATACGACATCCATGTATGGCCCTGATCACCATGGTGCTATGCAGTCGCTACAATAAGGTCGAACGGTCAGAGACTCCGCCCATTACGGGTGAACCGTAAAGGACCATGGATGGCCAGTCTGCCTGGTATCTACCTCACACCTATGTGAATAGTATTTGTAATAGTAACCGTTAGATATGATTTTCATTTAGCTTTAATCTTCTATCTATCTAGGCTCTAGGCTCGGAAACGACTGAACTGATTTCAATGAAACTTTCAGGGAATCTCCAAATTGACCTGGCGAGTAATCCTGGTGACCATCGGAGCACTCCTCTTTTTGAATTTATTGTTTAAATAAAATAAAGCAAAATCTAGCCCGGCGAAGCGGGCTGGGTACGCTAGTATTATCCATACTACATGTATATATATACTATATATTATAAATGCGAAAGTAAGGATGTTTGTTTGTTTGTTTGTTTGTAACGCTTTCACGCTTAAACCACCGAACCGATTTCAAAAATTCTTTCACAGATGGAAAGCTATAATATTAGGGAGTAACATAGGCTATACTTTATCCCGGTATTCCCACAGGAACAGGAACTACGCCGCGGGTAAAGCAACTGAAATCGAAGCGAAGCGAGGGTGGGTTGCTAGTCATAAAATAAAACCAATCATCGTTTTCAGATATTTATCTGTAACTCATATTGGGCACGGATTTCTTTTATAATAGGCATATCCTATTATAACCTAACCACTATGCCACATCGATCAGAGATGAAGTTTGATTTTATTTCTTCTCTAACAGTTATAAAACCTGTTAAGATTATTTTAGTGTTCCACAGTATTAAAAGATATCGTCTGTAACTAGCTGTAACTACCTAGGTACTAAACCTAGGTCTTTAATATTATTATATTTAAATACCCAATATATGAAAATTCATTAATTTTAAAAAATAATTAGAAAATTAAGGACATCAATAATACATCAATTATAGTCCATAAAATATAGCTTGATCTCTGTGACAGATGTCAACGAAACCAACGAAGTAAGTTTGAACGAGCGACATGTTTACAATTTCATTTTGTATTAAATATATTTTCATTCTTTTCGTGCCAGTTTTATTGCAACTGAATTGCAATATATTATAAATAAAAAATATTAATATTCATGTCTAAAATGTACCTCGTAAGTACTGAAATATCTAGTAAACATTTTATACATAAATGACGCTTACGCTCGTACAAAGACTTACTGGCCTGCAAATAAAAAAGAGATGAGACAGTCGATATACGTAAATCGATAACCGATCTTTATTAAATTATTTATAAAAGAAATAAGCCCAATAAAGTACCTATATAAAACTTTCAACATATTTCTTACAATTAAAACAGAAACAGTTACATTATAAAATACATAAATTGAATTAATTAAACATTAAACACTACTTTTTGTCTCAGAGTAAATGATAATATTATGTACTCATTATTGTGAATAAACTAGACATATTTATTTATAAAACAGTCGTAATTGATCGATTGATCTAATGATTGTCCCTATTCTGGCAAAAAATTATAAATGTTCTAGGAGGAACGCTCCAGTGATGACGATAATAGTGATCTAGACCTTGATTGTCTTGACCTTTTGAATAATTAAAACAGTCAAAAAACAGTTTTGTTTGAAATGAAGTCAAAAAGATATTCATTGATTGTATTTTAATTATAATAGAAAATCACAATTATAAAAATGAAGAGTTTTATCGATAAAAAATTACGGACTTTATCGTAAGCGTGACGGCACTAGGGACAACTGTCACAGAGATCAAGCTATATTTTATGGACTATAGTTTTTTTTTTTGTTATGTCAGTAGTCGTTATACAACGGTGACTACTCAGATTGTTTATACTTTGTATATAAAAAAGAAACACTTTAGCATTTTAAAAACTATTTTAAATTATCTGTAACAAAAAATAATCGTCCGTGTCGTGACAGAATAAGAATACAGTTCACCGCTCCCTATATTGTACGTGGATGTCGTAAAAGCCGACTAAGGGATATAACACACAATTACACATATAACATCTATGCAAGAGAATGTATAACTCGAAAGAAAACCCTATACCAACCTGACCAGCGTGATATAGTAAGGTCAATTTCTCTCTTATATATAGGAGGCTCAAGCCCGAGGCCCAAGTATTTAAGCCGAGATGATAAACAAAACATAGAGATAGTAAAATAAAAGACTTTCCAAGTAAGATTAGAAACTAGAATTAATAGCCGATCCTAATTGGAAACGAATCACCTACATTAGATAGAATAAAGTGAAAAGTATTAGGGTAAGCTCTTACTAAAATTACGAGAATCCATTGGTCACCGTTACTACAGTTACAATATTCATTTTAACACTGAATGTCTTCTTTATTCTTATTGACCAATTTCACCAACATTATGGAGTAACCCCTTCCTATAGGAGTAAGTTATTACTATTTCGAGTTATCCTTCTTTGAATACTTAAACTTATTTAGTGATCTCATTCAAATTGCGGGAGGAATGCTTTTTTATTGTTTGCATATTTTATACTTATTGCAAAATGAAAGTTTTACTAATGGGGCATTTCTGATTTGAAATGTTTACTTCTGGTTTTCTGTGTAAACATATACCGGCTAAGTGCCAGTCGGAGACGCGCACGAAGGGTTCCGTACCATTATTTATAAAAATAGCAAAAAATATCGTGGTAATGGGAGTATATATTTATTTTATTTTGTTTTTAGTATTTAAGAGTGGTAGGACCACACTGTCGACAGTTATCTGTCTACAGCCGCGGGCCGGTCCGTCCGGGGCAGTACCACACTGAGCAGAAAATCGACGTCTGAGTAGTAGCGATTTGTTACTGCGCTTCGTTCGGTGAGCGAGAGAGCCGGAAGCCCGACTTTCTGAGGGTGTTTGCGTGTGGAGGGTTTTGGTGGTGCCCTTGGTATCACCGAGCCTCGATGCACGCATTCACACTCCCTTCACTTTCTTCGCGATAGGCAGCGGCCTTGTAAAGGTCCATGAGCGGCAGCAACACTTACCATCAGGTGTACTGTTTACTCGTTTGCCACCGTTTGCAATAAAAAAAAAAAGTTGTTGTTATAGCGGCAACAGAAATACATAATCTATACCAATAAATAAAATTGGAGTGTCTGTTTGTAATGTCAAAATAATAGGTTTTTTTCATGCTTATTTGCAAGACACCTATGCCTAAAATAGCAATTAAAAATTGTTTGTCTGACTGTCTGTCTGTTTGTTCCGGGTAATCTTCAAAACGGCTAGACCGATTTCAAAAATTCTTTCACCAATGGAAAGCTATAATATCAGGGCGTAAACTAGGCTATATTTTATTCCTGTATTCCCACGGGAACGAGAACTACGCGGGTAAAACGACTATAACCTATAACCGAAGCGAAGCGAGGGCGGATTGCTAGTCTATATATATAAAAGAAAGTCGTGTTTGTTACACTATTTATAACTCAAGAACAGCTGTACCGATTGGGCTGAAAATTGGTGGGGAGGTAGCTTAGAGCCAGGAGACGGACATAGGATACTTTTTATCCCGTCTCTTTTTTAATGGTGTTAACAAGATTTCGCCAATAACTCTTTAAACCCGTTCGATTGCGTTCCCGTGTGACGTGACATAAAATGTCAAAGAGAATATAAGTCATTATGAAAGGTAGTATAAAAAAAACGCATTTGATATGTAATAACAAAACACAAATGACAGCTAAATGTAAATTTGTCTATAGTTAAGTATGTTTGAAAAATTTGATAATTATAATTTTATCAGACATCAATAATGAGTAATTTGTATTCTCTTTGAATCATCATTAACAATGCCGCAACCAAGACGATCGAATCTTTCCTGACAAAGCTGTAATGGTTCTTCCATTAAAGCCTAGAGAGATATTTTCGGCAATTTAGAAAATATATTTAGGAATAAAGTTATGGCGGTACGAAGTTTGCCGGGTCGGCTAGTTTGTAATAATTTCAACTATCTAGCTATCGCGCTATAACGATTGTATATGAAAAAATAATATTGTTTGATTAGTACAAACGCGATAAAATCCGTAAAGATTTAAAAAATCTTATTATATAAATATCATTTATAACCAACAAATAATTTACTAGTGAAACACAACTTGATACAAAAACATACAAAAACATACACTATATCTGTCTGACCAGCGTGTATTTATCTGCCATTATGAATAAGACTCGAGCCCAGCCCTGGGGCATATATGAGCTAACATGATAATTACAATGAATCCACAAATAGAAATTTAATTGCAAATTTATATTAATTCTTCACTTCGGTTTCAGTCGCCTTACGCGCGTAGTTCCCGTTCCAAAATATAGCCTATGTTACTTCCTGATATTATAGCTCTCTACTAAGGCTCTTTCATGGGGAGTGGTCTGAGGAACTGTTTGTCTTGGTACCACCGTCACCGTTTTACCAACATACCACTCGATAACGCAGCAAGGTTCATCCATTTCACCTAGAAACGTTAGTCTTCAACTGTACATTTCCAGCGATCATTTTTCCCACGTACGGTGCAGGCTCTGGAATGAACTACTTGCTGCTGTGTTTCCCGAACGCTATGACATGCCGTTCTTTAAACGAGGTTTAAGAAGAGTGATTTCTTCACGGTAGACAACGGTTTAGCGGTGCCCCTGGTATTGCAAAGGTGCGGTATTATCACTTCCCAATAGGTGTGCTGCCTGCTCGTTTGCCACAATCGACAATAAAAAAAAATTGAAATCAGTTCCGTGGTTTAAACGTGAAAGCGTAACAAACAAACAAACTTACTTTTGCATTTATAATATTAGTAAGGATACTCCAAGTGAAAATAATTCAGACACAATACAAAGATATATTCAGTAGTATTTAAATATACAGAATTTCAATATACTCAATATACTATTTCAAATATACAAAATTTTAACTTCATAAAATGTAAA
This sequence comes from Lymantria dispar, assembly GCA_032191425.1. NCBI lineage: Eukaryota > Metazoa > Arthropoda > Insecta > Lepidoptera > Erebidae > Lymantria > Lymantria dispar. Next base: position 34,006,119 of record CM063452.1, read on the forward strand.
CTTCTTAAGTGAAAAATTATCTCAACTAACTTGCGACGTAGTTAAAAAGCTGTTTACGTCGTGGGTGGCGTATCGTTCCGTGGGTAAGGGTTAAGACCCGGCTTTAAGTTTACCTGCCAGACCGCGACTAGGGATGCACTTAAGGAGCTTTCCTGGGACGTAAATTGTACACTCGATATTTTGGGTTTAAGGTTTTAGAATAAGATGTAGTGCGCTTTTGTGTATTCCTTTTCCAGCCAATTCTTTGCGGTTTGTCTGAATAAAACTGGTTATTTTACAAACTGCATAAATAGGTATCTTAATACGGCATATATAGCAGAGTGGCTTTGAAATTGTGCAGGTCGGATAAAAAGGCGGCCGAAGAATATCTCACGAAATGTATATGTCAGATCCTTATTCTCTAATTGTACACATTGTAGGTAAGTGTAAGTGTGCCGCCGCCACAGCTTAAATAACACTTTCGTGCAGAATATTGTTCAAAACCCATACACGGTGCATCTTTGTGCTAACCCCAAAATATTAATTCCAAAATTCGAAATCATTCCTAATATATAAACTGTACGAAAACTCTTACATATTGTGAATTGTAACATAGTTAAATAATTCCAATAAATCATTACCGGATTGGAACGTGACCGCTACTGAGAAAATCTGTTAAAAACTCGGCCATTTTTTTTTTACATAATTATTTTATATAAAATTGTATAGGCAATATTTAGTAAACATTAGCTCCAGTAGGACGCCCTTCAAACCACGATATAATATAATTTACAAATTACAAAAGATTGATTGACCGAGATAAGCGGCACATTATCACGAATCGTAGCTATATATAAATACGTGAAGCAAATACTTTGTACTCCTTTTTACGAAAATTACGTGGATGTACAAGTATGAAATTTGGCACAGTTGAAGTATATAATGAGGAGAAGTGCATAAAACTGAAATTTTATGAAATAATGGATTAGAAATGCATTAAATTCTTTAAAAAGGCATTACGCACACTACAACGCAATCGCTACACACACACACTCACACGTCTGTGTGTGGCGTAGCAACGCTTATAGACTTTTGTTTACGGTTAAAATCTCTGGTCGAACTGAATGTCAAACAATCATAATTATGATGACAATGTCTACTAAAGATTTGTGCTTATTATTAGTTATTAGTGAAATACAGCTTACTCAATTTACAATTATACATAAATAAAATTAAAGAAAATTGTGTAGCAGGAAATTAAATAAAATGAATTATGGCCAAATTTCGACCACACGCCGACCACTAGTATTTTTAAACGAGCAATTCTTGTATATATTATATTTAAAATTATTTTCCTGTATGGTAGCAGTAACTCTATCAACACTTATATTTCTCGTGGGTGTTGTATAAGACGACTAACAGCTCTATATCGAACTGAATCGATTCTAACTGATGCTGTCTGGTTAACAATTACATACCCAGAGAAAGCTGACATCTGACAAGCGGCGGGCCATAACTTTTCCAATATGCAATGACAAAAAAGTATATATTAAATTTTCCGTGTGGTGATGGAGTAAGAATACAATTCACCTCTCCCTATCATGCCCGGACGCCGTAAAAGACAACTAAGGGATATAAGACGCATATAACATTTATGCAACAGAAAGAAAAGTCGAAATAAAACTCTAAACCAACTTGTCTGACCAGCATGGTATATAGTAAGGTCAGCTTCCCTCACATTATGGAAGAGTCTGGAGCCCAGCAGTGGGACGTATATGAGGCGAAATGATGATGATGATAATTGAGTCGACCTCAAACAATTGGTTTAAAAGCAAGCTGATAATGATGAATATATTTATTAGTATGAAAAATATAAAAAAAACTAATGATGTCAGAACTATATAGATTATTAACAGTACGGTAAGTAATATCCAAACATTAGAGCCCATTTCCGTATGCAATGGCGATACTACATAATTTGATTAAAGTTCACCCACTGCCAAGTGCCGTGGAGGGGTTAAACGTTGCAATTATGCGCACTTAGGCCGCCAACATAATTTATTTGTCTAGTAGATTTGTTCGAACAACTTTGTTCTCTTTGTGTGATTAACTTTTTTTGTGTTTGAAGCTTAAAAAGCTTTCTATATTGTAAATAAAACCATTTTACGGATTTTATTGCGCCTGTATTTGATTTTTGATTGCCCGACGTTTCGCAAACTTTACAGCGTTCATGGTCACGGACGGACTAAGATGTTTCACGTCCAACAAGCTAACTTTACGCTCAATAAGTTAATAACTAATTTCTGTAATAGTTAGATATAAATATTTGTAATAACAGTAATAAATATTTGTAATAGCAATAATAACAAAATTCGTAAAATAGTACAATGTGTGATGTGATGTTTACGCGAGTATTACACTCGCGTAAACATCAGAAATCATTAAAATCATACTTCATCATTATCATTGCAGCCCACATACATCCCACTGTTGGGCTCGAGCCTCCTTCACAATAGGAGGGCATTTGACTTACCTTACTGGTCAGACATGTTGGTATTGGCTTTCATTTCAAGTTTTCCTTCTCTTGCACAGATCTTATGTGCATATTATATCCCATAGTCGTCTTTTACTACATCCACGGACAAGATAGGGAGTGGTGAATTGTGTTTTTACTCCGTCACCACACGGAAAATATGTCAAGTTACATTTCTTTTGCAGCAATATGTGCATTCATCTACTAGCTTCTGCCAGCGACTTCACTCGCATAAAAAATAACTTTCCCAAGATGAAATTTTATCCATCTCCGCTCAACGGATTATGCTCGATAGAGTAAAAAAACCGGCCAAGTGCAAGTTGGAGTTGCCGTCCCATTATCTATAAAATGGACAAAAAATCGCGTTTTTTGTATGGAAACCCCCTTAAATATTTATTTTATTAGGTTTTTAGTATTTGTTCTTATAGCGGCAACAGAAATACATAATTTGTTAAAATTTCAACTGTCTAGATATTATGATTTCTGAGTTACAGCCTGGTGACAGACAGACAGATGGTCAGACTGACGGTCAGACAGCGAAGTCTTAGTAATAGGGTTCCGTTTTTACCCATTGGGTACGGAATCCTAAAAAGTTATATTGTATTATTATACAATGGGAATATATTACCTGAATAAAAAGAATCCAATGCGTTAATCTAGAAATATAAATCTAGATATAGTCTAACAATGTGCCATTTTTCGCTCAAAACTGTTCAATAATTTACATGTGATCGAGTAACAAACATTCAAACATTCGGAATTCAAATCATTTCAGTCTTCATCTTTCAAAGATTCAAATATTTTCACGTAGTAGTATTAGGTAGGATAGTAAGCTAGTAGGTAAATAGGGGCTTATAAATTATACTCTTTCTCCCTCATTACAATAACAATAAAACATATTGTGTACGATTAAAGCTAAGTGTTCAATAGTTCTATCTCTTTCATGAAAAATAGCCTGATCTGCTCGAGTAATTGTAACAAATTGATAACGACGTAGCCATCAAAATTTATATGGCGACGAATTCGCCTACGTCTTATATAACTCAAGTGAATGTCTGGCGAAAATGATAAAGGCTCATTTGCGCCTATATTTTATCTCATGATTCACACGTCTCATCTACGTGAAGATTTCATCAGAGTCATCAATTATACTTGCGCCGCAAACGGTTACATTCCTATTTCCCTATCGCTATAACCCATCATGTATCTCATTAACCGATTCCCCCGATTTCTCTCCATTTTCTCACATAACCTACTATTATTTACTCGGACGAAAATCACAAGAAAGGATCTAATGTTATAGCTACGCGACAGGGGGCGTCCTGAACAGTTACTTTCAATTGCTTGAGTCCTTGCGATTGTATTTATGTGTTGCAATATAAATTCCCCTTAAGTGGTATTTGTGAGTTGTTTGTTTAACAAAGAACTTAGTTGTATTTCTGAGAAAATTTATTATTTGTATCGTGATTTTGAAAACCCTGTTATCTTTTTGCACTAAAGCATTTTAGGACAAGAAGATAAACGGATTATAAATAAAACAATTTCTACGGATTTAATCGCGTTCATGATCTCCATGAACGCTGAAAATGTTCGAAAATGCACAATCACAAATCAAATAAACGCGATAAAATCCGTGAAAATAGTTTTATTTACAAATAAAAGAGTACAAGTAAAAAAAAAATATTTTTACTCGCGTAAACATCAGAAATCATTACATAAAAAAATTGTTTACATAAAACAATTTATCATCGTATTTAAATATTTTTTAAAGTATGAAACTTAATTGTATGTTCTAATAAAAATTTGTTTTGCTTATTTTTTTACTTATAATTTTACTCATAATCGAGTAAAGTAAAACCGCAGTAAGAAACATTATCCGTGTAACAACCAAATAATCCATCCCATCCCATCCATCCCATCCATTATCCTACCCATGGGTGTCACAGAAGGCGACTAAAGGATAAAAAATACATACAACATCTGTGCAATAGAAGGGAAACTCGAAACACAATCTTATACCAACCCGTCTGACTAGCGTAGTATATAGTGGATCAATTACCCTACTATAATGGCGGAGACTCGAACTCAGCAATTGGACGTATATATAAGTCGAAATAAAAAAAAAATATAAAACAATAAACATCAATTATAATGTATTCATCATCATCATCGCAGCCTATATACGTCCCACTGTTGGGCTTGGGCTTCCTCCACAATGGGAATTTGACCTACTATACCATGCTGATAAAACATGTTGGTATAGGGTTCCTTGACTGCACAGATGGCTTAGTGGTTAAGATACCGACCTGCTATGCCAGTGTCATGGGTTCGAACCCATGCAGGACAACACTTTGTGCGATCCACAACTTGTTGTTCTGAGTCTGTATGTAATTTGCATCCATTAATAATTTTTTTGTAAAGTCCCCTGTAATACAAGGATTATTTCCTGAATGCAGGATGTTGTATTAAAAAAAAGGGTTTCATTTCGAGTTTTCCTTCTCTTGCTTAGATGTTATGTGCATATTATATCCCATAGTCGTCTTTTATGACATCCACGGGCATGATAAGGAGTGGTGAATTGTATTTTTACTCCGTCACCACATGGAAAATATAATTTATTGATAGCAAACAGAGATTCCTTGTAAAACATCAAATTAAAATTACACAATGAACAAGGAAAATGTTATAACAAACACGCGTCCAACGAATGCTTACGTTAAAGGAATGCTTTTAATAAAAAATGTTGAGTAGCAATCGTTACAACTTTCCAAACAATTTACATACGAGAGAAATTTTTGTATCATCTTTTCCTTTATGTCGGACGCGATGCGGACGCACCAGGCCATCGAGTGTAGACACAGCCGGCCGAGCTCACGCTTTTATTAAATTGCTTTAGTACCATCATTTTCGTCCTTGAACTAATTTTTTCGCGATTTTTTTCTTTGATTGAAGCAACCTGGTTATTTTATATATATTATAGATATAGGCATACTTTCTTGTGGTAACGGAGTAAGAACAATGAACCACCTTTATCTTAATCGTGGGTCGTAAAAGCGATTAAGGGATTGAATATGCATATAACATCTAAGTAAGAGAAGAGAAACTCGAAAGGAAACTCTATACCAATCCGTCTGACTAATATGGAATTCTGCACCAATTATGGAGGAGGCCTGAACTCAACAATGAGACGCATATAGGTTGAAATGATGATGATGATATATATATATATATATATATATATACTTCCACGTGGTGATGGAGTAAGAATACAATTCACCACCTTTTATCTTATCCGTGGATGTCGTAAAAGACGACTAAGGGATAATAAGTATACGGATATAATAAGCATTAAATATCTGTGCAAGAAAAGAAAAACTCGAAACAAAACCCTATTCCAATTCATCTGACCAGCGTGGTATAGTAGGTAAAATTTCCTCTTTTATCATGGAAGAAGCTCAACAGTGGGATGATGACGATGATGTCTTTGAGCATTTTGGGGGTAAACATGAATAGCCGCGCAGAATCTATCTAGCCACTCTTAAACCTAGACCTCTTCAATAATGCAGTAATCGCTACGCAGTGGTATTTGTGATCGCACTTGGTCAATCGAAAATGCAGTACTCCTAGTTGTCGATAATAATATCTATTTGCCTACGACAAATAGCCCATCTGCCTAGATTCAATTATGATAAAGCCTACGAATCCAACTCAACTGATTAGCGCCCGGGAAAATTAGAAGGATTTCGCTTTCCAAAATTCCCTATTATCAGCTGATTTTCTGAACTCTAACGTGATCTCTAAATATCAGCCGCATAATAAACCGGTGAGGTTTGCCAAAGTTACAGTATGATATAGAGAGCGCTGGTTCGATTGATGGTATCCAACATCTATGAATTAAAATATGCATTATGAAAATATGAACAAGAACGTATCTAGCTAGACCAAATGATCAGCATGCTGAAATGACAATACGCAGATCTCATAGCATATGTGTAGTGACGGAAGACGGAGAAAATACAATTCTTGGTGGATTTTTTTTTGCCTGTGGATATCGTAAGAGGTGATCATCTATGCAATGGAAGGTAATCTCGAAATAAAATCCTATAGCCATCCAATTGACCATGTAGATTATTTTCGCTCTTCTTATGGAGAAGGCTAGATGGAATCCAGAATTAGGACTCATGACTCGATAAATATATCTACAACGGCAAAACACTCATAAACTGAGATCGATTACGTCGACCCGAGTTTAGAGAATATCCGATGCTCATCATCAGGGCGAGTGTGCAGCGGCGTCTGCGAGGCCCCGGCGTTCACTCGACTCGACTACATAGATAATAAGTCATTGCCAAATAAAGGTTCTTAACTGGCACGATTTATTAAATGGAAATAATGAATACGAAGACGTAATCCCAAACTGTCTGTCATTGGGTGGACTGACGCCATTAAAAAAGTGACTGGAAATAGTTGGATGTAGGTAACACAGGAGATTTGGCGTAATATTTTCATGAGATCTATGTGGAATATTAATAATATTTTGTGTGGCGATGGAGTAAGAATACAATTCACCACTCCCTATCTTGCCCGTGGATGTAGTAAAAGACGACTATGGGATATAATATGCACATAACATCTATGCAAGAGAAGGAAAACTCGAAATAAAACCTTATATCAACATGTCTGACAAGCATGGTATAGTAAATCAAATTCCTTCTCATTGTGGAGGAGGTCCAAGTTCAACAGCTGGACGTATGTGGGCTGCGATGATAATGAAGTGGAATAGAGATTTACAATTAACTGTCATCACAATATACTTTAGTTCTTTTTCACAACACCCATTAGCAAGGTAAGGGGTAAGTTATATTCTTATTTCGTCACTCCACAGGGATAATTAAACCCAGTACATCGTGTTCCTATTGGCATGGCATTGGAGTATGAATATCATTCATCTTTCTCTCTCTCCTGCCTAAATCATTTCTTTCAATATACGTCGTAAAAAACGACGGGACTAATAATAACAGAAAAAAAAACTGTGGAAAAGAAGGCAAACTCGAAATAAAACTATATTTACCGAATGCCAAACAATTATTTGCAGATAATTTTATTGTTGGAACGAAACTCACGTGGAAGGTATAAATAAGGTCACTGCGTTATCAGAATTGAACACTTTGAAACTTTTAAAGTAAACAATACAAAGTTGTATTATCTACTTAACTTACGGTACACGTTCACGAAAACACTTCTTTATTTATCTTTTATGCCATAAGTATTCCACTAACAAGTTCGTTTTCTATATGTGGTGAAAATGGAGCTACTATGGCACCCTGATAAGATGGATTGAAAAAGATGGGGTGATTGTATGTGTGGTAGTACCACACTGGCGATAGTCTTGTGTCTACAGCCGCGGGCCGGGTCGTCCGGAGTAGTAGTACACTGAGCAGAAAACCGACATTTGAGAAGTAGGAATTTGTAACTGCTCTTCATTTTGTGAGTGTAAGAACCAGAGGTCCAAAATTTTTGAGTGTTTTTGCGTGTGTTGGGTTTTTGTGATGCCTTTAGAATCACTGAATTTCATTGCACGTATTCACGCTCCCTTCAATTCCTTTACAGTAGCCAGCGACTAGTCAAAGATACATGAACGAGAGTATTACTTATCATCGGGTGTGCTGTTTGCTCGTTTGCAACAGCAATAAAAAAAAAGAAAAATGTCTTCCTCTTCTAGTACTGATGTTATCGGCTCGTATCAATTGAGTTTTTTTTACTCCTGACGCAAAACAGGGTGTTTTAAGTTTGACACGTTTATCTGTGTCTATATAACATTATATCTCCTAAATGACAGGACTATTTATGGTGTTTTTTTTTTCTTTATTAGTGTCGTTTTTCCACAAACGTAGGATAAAGCGAAGCATAAATTTTTTAGAGATTTTTAACTTGTTGTATCAAAGAAGTATAATTTTTTATGTGCATCCATAAGTACACAGATACATTTTTTTATAAAAAATCACACTAATTTTAAATTTTGTGTTCCTTTTAATTTTCGCACCGGAAGTTGGACAGAAAAAGCTTTTAATTGCTAATTATATAAATTAACCTTCGCTTTGTTTGGCGGCAAGTATTTAACGTAAAACGTAAAAGGTTAATGAAAAATAAATAACAGCTTTTAAGCGTACTTTAATTTTAAAGTGGGCTCCTTTTTTGAATAATAATTTTTTTTTATTGTTGAGGAAAATTAGGGTCAACTCTAATTTGTTATTTTGATGTGGTTTTCTACAGAGCTGTAATCCCCTGGCCTAGTTAAATCTGGCTGTAAAGATATAGGTGATCAAGACCACAGGAGTAAGAATACTGTGACATAGGACCCGTTCAATAGATGCGAAGGAATATATATGTATAGCGGATGGAGAATAGAGAACCCCAATACCCTTCATGAGATGTAGCTGAATACATCTCAACCCAGTAGTTTAGGGTTGATCCAAATGAGATTATATACTTTTGTCATGGTATCATCATCATCATCGCAGCCCACATACGTCCCACTCTTGGGCTCGGGCCTCCTCCACAATGGGAAGGAATTTGACCTATTATACCATGCTGGTCAGACATGTTGGTATAGGATTTCATTTCGAGTTTTCCTTCTCTTGCACAGATTTTTGTGTATATTATGTCCCTTAGTCGTCTTGTACGACATCCATGGGCAAGATAGGCAATGGTGAATTGTATTCTAACTCCGTCACCACAGGGTCTCGGTATACGTATGCCTAATTCATTTCATTCAAGAGTCTCATGATCCGCTGTCAGTGTTATTAGTCAGTAAATAAGTTCTAAGAGAAGGACGACTCGAAATAAAACCCTATACCAACCAGTCTGATCAGCGGGTTTAGGTCAATTTCCCTTTTATTCTACAGGAGGCTCAATATGAGCTGTAATGATGATGATATAAGTTGTAAGGAAATCATCAAATTTGAAAAAAATAACCTGGTTCTTTTTTTATAAGTTGTGGTCTGATTGTTTCAGATAAATTAGCATCTAGGACACTACCACTCGACACGTACTCGCTCTACAGCTCTGAAGCTATAATACGAAATTCTAATGAAGACTGATTCGATGATGTATTATTTTTAAACGACTTCAAAAAAAGGTTGTGGTTCTCAATTCGTCTGTTTCTTTCTTTTTTCGTAGGCATATTACGCAATCATTTCACCAATTATGAACCGATTTTGATGATTCTTTTTTTATTTCGTAGATCATATTTCAGAAAGGCTCTCAATTTTTTTTAATGGTAGCGGTGGCAAACCAGCAAACAGTAAACCTGATGGTAAGTGTTGCTGCCGCTCATGTACCATTGCAAGGCCGCAGCCTATCGCAAAGAAAGTGAAGGGAGTGTGAATCTGTGAAAAGAGATTCAATGATACTAAAGACATCATTAAAACCTACCACACGCAAACACTCTCAGAAAGTTGGGCTGCCGGCTCTCTCGCTGACCGAACGAAGCGCAGTAACAAATTGCTACTACTCAGACGTTGATTTTCTGCTCATTTTGGACGGACCGGCCTGCGGCTGTAGACAGACAACTGTCAACAGTGTGGTTCTACCACTATGAGAAGATAAGTGATAAGTTTTATGAAAATTTGACCAGTAGTTTCTGAGTTATCCATAATAACGCATATTTGGTTCATCTCGACCACATTGTGTTGAAGTAGATTTTATTTATTAAAATTTTGTATCACTTTCCCTTGCATCAAAAGTTATTAGTTTCAACGATGAATCCGCCGTTTATGTTTTCACACATAATCTTGCAATTTGCATTTAAACTCTGCATGACAATTCAAATATTTTCATAGTAAGTTGGACGAGTATCGTAGATTTTTCTTAAAGTATTTCGATACGAAAGGTTTTCTTTCGAATTTGTTAGTATTATCTATGAAACTAACTTGTCTGAGAATTGGCATAGTATCTATTTAATCTCAGTAGCCCGAACTAAGTAGTTCAGTAATAACATATAGTGTAACCGTTGGACTATATAAAAATATATTTTAGCCAATAGAAATAGAAGGGGCAACATTTTTATATGACTATTACATTATATAAATATGTTATTCATTCCTCTAGCCTTATTCCGAACGTTGTTGTAGACCGCTTTCTAGTATAATCAGTTTTGGCAAAAATTTCATTTTGCTATGAAATGACTGCCAACTGATCTCCGCAACCCAAAGCGATAATAATATTATATGAATAGTGCTGATGGCGGATAATTAAAGTTGCTGACTCTCGATATTAACTTTTAAATATTCATCACAGCCGGGTATATTGATATTTTACCAGGCATAGGCTCATACCGTATAGTGACGGAGTAAGAACCGGCCCCGTCTTACCCGTGGGTGATCGTAAGAGACGACTAAGGAATACGAGCAGGTAACTATACGAGTAGAAAAACTTATAATAAAACCCTATACCAATTTCTCTGACCAGCGTCGTGTATTAGGTCAATTCCCCTAGGGAGGAGATTCGCGTCCAACAGTGGGACGTATATGAACAGAGAAATGATGATAGATAGGTCGCCATAATTTCCACAATTTTATCAACACCTTGCCCTTCTTCCTATTTTTGGGGTCAACCCAATATGTCCTCTTTATCCACACTACTATTCATACCACGTCAAATTTTCACTCTTTAACTTTTCCCTTACTGAGCTAGTTGCAGATTTTGTCCTATATGGTCATTCTTTTTGTTATTCATTCTGGGCTGAGCAGCGCCGTGATCTCGTCGCAATCATCGGTGCCGACCATCGCTGCCGATCATCGAGATGCTCAACAGCATCAGGAATTGGGACGCGGTCGCCGCCTTCTGCGAGGCAGTCATGTCGCAAAAGGAGGCGGCGGAGCGCGAGCGGGAGGAACACCTCTACGACGACGCGTCCGCCGCCGGCGACTCGGGTGGCGCAGGCGCGAGCATCTGCGCCTAATGCCGCCCTAGCCGAAGCTACGGGTGACTAAATCGGGGATTTAGTCCGTCACCCGCAGAGAGGCTGACCGCACGACGGTGATCGACGTCCCCGAGAGGAGAGGGTATCCCACGACCGAGGTATTCCATCGGTTCGACACTGAAGACAAGTTACCCTGCACCGATAGTTGGCCCAACGATGAAGGCGACGTGTCACGGGTGGGTCATGAGGCCGCTCGCCGCCCTTCTGTCGCCCCGGACGGAGCCGGGCGGGGGGTGCGCTGACCGAGGCTCACCCTAAAAAAAAAATGTTATTAATTCTCGTTATGTCGAGTTTGTGAACGTAATATTGCAATAAGGTTAAATTTGCAATCAGTTTTTGATCTGTTATGTTCCCATCTTAACACGTCCATTCCCGTTGAGGACAAAGCAACATTTAGTCACATAAAGGATGAGTTTTCATTCCATTTCTATTGATCAAACACTGAAAAGCTTAGACTCAGGTGTGTATTTTCTATTCTGTAACATGTGTGGCCCCATACTTGATAATACATGAGCTGAACAGGACCAAAATAAACTGGAAAAATGTTCAGTAATCATCTGTACAAATAAATAAAATTTAAATGTTTGTTTGTGATGTCTAAATATTGGGCTTTTTACATGCTCATATGGTTATTTGTACGACATCTACGCCTAATTTACAGTTTAAACAATTTTTGTCAGTCGGTCTGTCTGTTTGTTCCGGATAATATTCAAAATGGCTGGACCGATTTTGATAACATTTTACTACCAGGTAGCTGTTTATATAAGGAGTAACTTAGGCTATATTTTATTTCGATATTCTCACGAGAACGTGAACTATGCGGGTAGGGCGGCTGAAACCGAAGCGAAGCGAGGGCGGGTTGTTAGTTAATCTTTTATATTCGAAGATTCAATCAAGCAGCACACCAATAGGTGTGCTGCTTGATTGTGTAAATGCTGAATGTAGGATCATGTTATAATTTGCGCGACATTACTTACACCTCTTTAAAATATAAATTGTACTGTTATAATAATAATAACAATTTTCGTATATATTGAGCGTTTCAAAGTTATGCGTTTTAGTTATGTTACAAAATCGATTGCAGTAAAATATTTTATGCTCATTTGTTTTGCAAATCAGTCACTCATTATTTTTTTTATGATATCGATATTATTTCTGTTTATATTTAAATTTTGAAGCAATTTAAATATTCCATTCTTGATGTTTCGTATTTGAAATTTGATTTATATAAGTGATTGCTGTCTTGTTTCCTGCCTATTGACTACATTCTGATAAATTTGTCTTCTAAAAATTATAATAAATCTTGAATTTTTGGGAGTGCCCTGGGATCTTTTATAGAAGACATATAGTCGTTATAAGTCTCCAAATTGAGTAGATAGTCAGTAAGTAGTAGTAGTAGATAGTAAGTAAGGAATCCCAAGAGGATACGTCCACCCCAAAGTTCTTAATTGTATTCAAACTCTCAACTGTTATGTCATGCAAACGCTTTATGTGATTGATAGTGGTTTGTTGTGAAACCAGGATAATTAACAACCTATCTAAATGAGAGCTGCAAATCAACTTCAGATTAATGTAGCGATAACTCTGAATTAAGGCTCTTGATATTTTTTAAAATATCGCCTTTTTGATATATCGATATTTTTAAATATATCAATATCGGAGTTCGTTATATCGATATTTCGATATTTGCCCCATGACCATTTTTTTATCTTTGTTCATTGTAGGGTTCCCGTGATAAGCATTTTTTGAGCTAAGTTCTAGAAGTATTTGATAACTTGTCATCAATCTAATGCCAGCGTTTTTCCAATAAATAAAGTTAACGGTGATTTTGTAGAATAAGCAATTGACAAGAAAAATAAAAGAACAAATATATTAAAATAAATATCTACCCTCGATATCTACCTTTTTGCTATCGAATTATCGATATATCGTCCAAAAAAATATTAGTAACAAGTATCGATATTTTTAAATAATAATATCGATGTTTCGATATATCGATATTTTATCAAGTCTTACTCTGCATAACTCTACTGATGCTAATAAAAAAATCACTCTATCGTTACTGTTTCTTATGTGACTGCTAAAGTCCATCCTTTTAACTCCGCAGTCCATTTTCATGACTCCCAGAAGATAAAGTAACCAAAAGTAAAAACTTGTGATAACTTCATATGGGAGTGTTAAACGTTACGTAACGCGTTACGGCGTTTTAGATGACGTACAATGTTGTACTTGACTGCACAGATGGCGTAGTGGTTAAGATAGCGACCTACAGCGCCAGTGTCAGGGGTTCGAATCCCACGCGGGACAACACTTTGTGCGATTCACAAATTGTTGTTCTGACTCTGGATGTAATTTGTGTCCGTTAATTATATGTTTGTAAAGTCCCCCGCAATACAAGGATTATTTCTTTAGTGCAGGGTGTTGTCTTACCAAAAAAAAAAAAATGTAAAAATGTTGTTGCTTATTATAGCTACCTTAACATAATTGTTACTTATATAGGATAAAATAATTACACTAACAATGTACATACACAAAATTCTAATGTACATATTAAAGGATTGTTACTGAGAATAAAATATATTTTGTAATAAATAATCCGTCAATAATTCGTGTGGTATCGGAGTAAGAATACAATTCACCACTCCCTATCTTGCCCTTGGATGTCATAAGAGATGACTAAGGGATAAGATATGCATATAACATCTATGTAAGAGAAGAAAAACTCGAAATTAAACCCTATACCAACCTGTCTGACCAGCATAGTAAAGTCAATTTCCCTTCTATTGTGGAGGAGGCTCGAGCCCAACAGTGAAACATATATTCGCTGAAATGATGATGATAATGATAAATTAATAAAAGGTATTATTAATAAATAACCTTTCCTTATATTATTATATTAATAGCTGACCCAACAGGCGTTTATTTAACTTGCAATGTATGTATGTATGTCTAAGTATTAAGTAAGTAAGTAAGTCAAACTTATTTCCGTTTGGACTTATCTGTGCGCAACGAAACATAGTTCCAAGTTTGATTTTGGAGTTGTCCTTCTCCTAGACAAGTTACAGACCAATGCTGATGACTCCCATCTCGTCAAATTACACAAGTCAAACTTATTTCAGCTTGGAGTTCTCTTTTCAATTTATTCGCAATGCGGCCTTTCATTTAATACCCATATTGCAGAAATGCAATAAAAATAACTATTCCTCTATCTTGGATAATCCACCGCATTGGATTTAGACGTCACATTATTTTTCGAAAATACTCAAAATTCTTATTCAAATATGTTAACTCGTTTAAGTTCAGTTAATAACAGTCAGTCAGCTGTCTCGGTACATTATAGTTAGTATACATTTCTGGAGCACGACCAAACGTGTCGTTTGACATCGCATCACTAAGCGTCCGTGATACCACAGCGGTTCTGTTGACCTCGTTCGCAATATTCCTAAGTGTCCGCACTGAAAGCTATTTTACTGATTCTAGTAGACACGTTTGCCAAATGTTGGTGGCAGTTATCTGTATTGGTAAGTTTCTGATCTAGTGCCAGCGAGCATACGGACGTTGAATTATATAGATTCGCGAGATACGCGCACTTAGATAACTAGTGTTCCGTTGTGTAAAATGGCGGGCTACTGATTTATTTCAAAACTAACAACCCGCCTTCGCTTCGCTTCGGTTTCAGTGGCCTTACTCGCGTGGTTCCCAATCACGTGGGAATATCGGGATAAAATATAGCCTAAGTTACTCCCTGATATTATAGCTTTCCATTGGTGAAAGAATTTTTGAAATCGGTCTAGCCGTTTTGAAGATTACCCGGAACGAATAGACAGACGGTCAGACAGAGAAAAAAAATATAAAATGATTTTTACGCATATGTACCTATAGCGCATATAAGCGTATGAGCATGAAAAACGTCTATTATTTTGACATTAAAAAGAGACACTCCAATTTTATTTATTGGTATAGATATCAATGTGAACTTAGAATTCGCCACCTCCTCTCTTGCCCGTTAGTATCGCAAAATACGACTAAAGGATTAATTATGCATATAACATTTATGCAAGAGAAGGAAAACTCGTAACAAAAACCCTATACCAATACGGCTGACCAGCGTGGTTTAGTATGTCAATTTCCCTCCTTCAATGGAGGAGCCTGGGAAGTATATGAGCTGAAATGATGATGAAGGTGAATTATCTTTAATATCTTAAAAGACTTATCCGTGTGGTGACAGAGTAATAATATAATTCACCACACCCTTACTTACCCATGGGTGTCATAAAAGACGGCTAAGGGATATGCGGGTGGAATCGATATAAAAACCTATCCCAACATGTCTGACCAGCGTGGAATAATAGGTCAATTCCCCTCCCATCATGAAGGAGGCCTGAGCATAATAATACTTATATAGGCTGAGATAAACAATGAAAATCTTAAAAGACTGCATAGGCGTAGTGGTTAAGATACTAATCTACAGCAGCTAATCTAGCTAACTAATCTATAGCAGACTCGACCACGCGTTGCTGTGGCTAATGTTTTTGTTATATTACATTTTATTAAACTATTTAAGTGGAACTGTAGGAGAACATCTGTCATGGAGGTCGTCATATTTTTTTTAAAATGGCATCTATGTAAAACAGCAAGTTAAAATCGTATATGCCATGTTTGTAGGTTTGACAGAACAGCGCCATCTATTAATTAATTACTCAATCCAGTCAACAGATATCGCCATCTGTTAAAATACATAGTTTGGAGTTAACAGATAATCGTGAATGTCAAATAATAGACAAATAATTTGTAATAAAATAATATTGCGACTATAAATTAAGATGTAAGCTATCCTATCTTTCAAGTTGGATCAAACTGCACATGGTGTGCAAATTTGATTAAAATCGGTTAAGTAGTTTAGGAGTCCATCGCGGACAAACAACGTGACACGTAATTTATTTATTAAGATATATATTTCGAGGTATTGTATATATAATTAAATCATGGTGGAGTAAGAATACAATTCATATACTACCTTAACCGTGGGTATCATAAAAGACTTACTAAAGTCACTTAGTAAAGGGTCGTCATACACTGCGTCATCCAACTAGTGGACGCTATTCAGGAACCTTTCTTCTCCAACAGTTATCCGTTGGACAAGCAATGTCGCCTGACCATTGGTATTTTAATACGCTACTTCTTCTGGTCATACCGATTTTCCATATTCTGGATTCTATCACGTAGATAAATACCGAATGTAGCCCTATCTATAGCAAGTTAAACGACTTTAAGGCTTTTTTTGAGGCCGACATTTATTAACTACTTTTAGATAGTGGTAGGAGCACACAGTGTCAACAGCGTGCTCCTACCACTCAACGGACCAACTTAACACTTACCTACCATCAGGTGTACTGTCTGCTCGTTTGCCACCGTTTGCAATAAAAAAAATGCCATCAGAAAAAATATTGTCTGCATTTTACCTTAAAAATTATCAACACTGAACAAGGAAGTGTTTATCGGGAGAATGAGTAGCAAATCTTTGAGTATATTTATAACAATTGTAATTGCCAAGCCTGCTATTAATAATAGCGATTACGACATCATCTCCATTTAGAGACTACAAAATTTAAAAGTGGACGATGAAAGGGTGATAGATCAATAGGTGGATCCAACACAATGTATTTAAGAAAAAAAAGAGATCTTGACTGATTATGATCCCAGCACTTTTCTGATTCTATTAAGTAATAAACTCTCATAAAAAACTAACATACCAAGCGCTTTTAATTAACCTAATAAAATGAATCATGGTCGTAATGAAATGAATGAAAAAAAAAACCTAATAAAAGCTTAGAAAAACCAATTATAAAGCTGTAAATAGCGTTGAGAGTCTCGACGGCTAATTACACAAACTATTACACGAATAAGTGTTACGGCTCTGTTTGGAAGCGTTTTATTTAAATTGCTTTGGTAATTTCGGGAATGACGAAATTGCTTTGGACTTGCTCGAATAGATATTTAACAATTATAAAAACTAAACTGAGCATTCGTAGTACCAGTGGCTCGCTCCAAAAACAGAAAGAGCCTATACGGCTTGTTATTCAAACCCACGCCGTCCTAATGTCGCCATAGACGGCAAGGCAGATTGTGACTAAAATATAATCCACACAAAAAATCCGAATAAAAATTAGTTAATGATGTTTACGCGAGTACCTAGTAGTAGTTAAATATTTTAGCCAAGGCCGCGGGTGACTGGACCGGGGAATTAGTACGTCATCCGCCGAGAGGCTGACTGCGTGAGGAAAGACCGACGTCCTCCCCGATTCGTCAGTCGGTTCCGTCGGGGCGACTACTGGCGTCAAGTCACCCTGCTCCAGTGGTCGGCCCAACGATGAAGGCGAAATGTCACGGTTGGGTTACGGGTGTGCGTGCTTATGCCCCACTGTCGCCCTGGACGAGGAGGAGTGGTGCGAGGAGTGCGCCGACCGTAACCCAACCCAAAAAAAAATGTTGTTATATATTTGAAATAACACGATTTTTACAGATTATATCGCGTTTGCTTGTCTGACGTTTCGAATAATTACCAGTGTTCAGCGTTAATGTCAACTAGCGTTAGTCTCCCGGGGACATAAATAGGTACTGCATAGGTTTCGAAGTTTTAAGAAGTCAAAAATCAAATACAAATGGGATAAAGTCCGTAAAAATAATTTTACTTTAAATGTCTTTGATTAAATCAAAAAGAGCATTCTTCTCCGACTCTTTGTTACACATTTCCGTCCTTTTTCACAAAATACATCCTTCAAGTTGCCGTAGAAAGAAAAGATTGTTACATGTCAAAAATATTTGCCATAAAAATATATATATTGTGTTCACTTTTCCTGTACATTATTAATAAATTGCTCCCTCTGCTTTCTATTCCTTATTTATTCATTTTTATATTATTAAATACGAACTATTTAAAATGAAAACGACATTTAAAAGTTAGGATGAAAATTTGACGTCGTTGGAAAATTTAAAGAATAATTAAGACAAATATATAATTATTTATTGTTTAATATTTAACAGTTAAATTGACTGTTATGGAACAAAGAAATTCAATCAGATTGAATAACTTTTTCCTTTAATAAGGCAATTTCAACGTCTGGCTGGGTTAATTCAAAAAATTATAATAATTTTAATAAAGCCTTTATTTATATATTTAAGAATTTGTCTTTTTATTTATTCCAATCTATATCATCATCATCATCATCGCAGCCCACATATGTCCCACTGTTGGGCTCGGGCCTCCTCCATAATGGGAGGGAATTTGACCTACTATACCATGCTGGTCAGACATGTTGGTATAGGATTTCATTTCGAGTTTTCCTTCTCTTGTACAGATGTTATATGCATATTATATCCCTTGGTTGTCTTGTACGCCATTCACGGACAACACAGGAAGTGGTGAATTGTATTCTTACTCCGTCACCACACGGAAGCCAATGTATATACATACTAGCAACCCGCCCTCATTTCGCTTCGACTCCAGACGCCTTACCCACGTAGTTCCCGTTCCCGTAGGAATACCAGGATAAAACATAGCCTATGCAACTCAAGCAGTACTCTGATATTATAGCTTTCCATTGGTGAAAGAATTTTTGAAATCGGTTCGGTAGTCTAAGCGTGAAAGCGTAACAAACAAACTTACTTTCGCATCTATAATATTAGTAAAGATGTACACTGCCTCAAATTATACTTTTATTGGTCACCTAATCTTCTTGATAAACACTATAGTTTTATTTACATTTTTTAGTATTTGCATTCATCCATCTAACCTTTAGCCCATAGATGTCTATAGCTGGACAAAGCCTACGAAAATGCCATTCGGAACGGTCCTGTGCCATTTGCTTTCAACACTTCTCTGCGACTTTCAAGATAATTCCCAATAAGATAAGACCCAATAATTCTACGTTGCGTTGCCCGAATCAGGGTCGTCACTCGAGAACCTTTCGCCCCCTTCGGTTGTCAGTTTGATGAGCTATATGGTTCGCCATTTGTCATTTCAACATGCTATTTCCTCGTGCTATGTCGCTTACGTCTGTTATGTTGTTTAGTATTTCATTATCCTTGTATATTGTAGCTATTTATTAGTTAAAACTGTATAAATGCACGTATGATAGAAATATAGATTAATACGAATCTGTCTTCGAATAATTAATGCCTTTTTTCTTTTTGGGATGGGCTATGATCAGGGCACTCGCCGCCCAGCTCCCACGTAACCCTTCATAGCTGGTCGTCTTCGTCGTTGGGCCGACTACCGATACCAAGTCCTACGTGGTCCGGCCCGACGTAATACCCTGCGGGGTACCCTCTCCTCTCAACGTCCCTTTCCCGGGATCCCGGTCGCCGTCGCGCAGTCAGTCTCTCTGCGGGTGACGGACTAATCCCCGGTTCGGTCACCCGTGGCCTCGGCTAGGGAATTAATGCCTTTGACTTTGTATTTAATTTAGAACCCGCAATGAATACCTTTTAAAAACTTTAAAGTCGGTTACCAACTTCTGTACAAAAATCTCTATCATAATTGTATTATTATTGCTGTGTTTTGGTCTTGTATGTAATTATGTATGTTGATAATGTAAATTAAAACATGATCCATTTTTTGCGTGTATTAGTATATATATATTATAGGAATTTCGTTAATTATCCCTTAAAAGAAATACTATTCAACACCCCATTTCTTGCCCGTGTGTATAGGAAAAGACGACTAAGAGATATTGATATGCAGATAATATCTACGCAAGAGATGGGAATCATGACGTAAATCCCTGTACCATAGCTCGGTATAGCAGGTCAATTTCCCTTTCTTCATGGAGGAGGCTCAAACGCGGCAATGTGACTTATATGATGATGATTAATTATCCTCCTGGCTTCCATCAATCGCCCTGCTCTGTCAGATACGGCACAAAGTGTATGTTTATAAAAAATCAACCTTAAACATTTTTGTTTATTGTTACTAAGTCATATAGTTCCTTAGAGAACTCCCCATGAAAGAGTCGGTCATACAATGACTCAAAGTCTCTCCGCCGCTTCATGTGTCCGTAAGATTGGGATCCCCGACAATTCGAACAGCAAGGAGTCAAGGGAGTCCAGCTGATATTTGGGCGCCCCTGCCCGGAGATGTGAGCAATACATGAGAACGAATTTGTCCTTTGTATAGCACAAGACGCTATCTCAGTATGAAGTACCGCGTGGCTCTGTTCAGAACACCAAAATTATACTTGCCAATTTGGCTTTGTCCTCCAAATGACACCCAAACTGTACTTTGCTCAATATTTCAACGCTGAGGATCCCAATACTGCCCAATATAATCTATCTAATATACCACAGGAGAAGTAAGAGTAAGTAGCAGAGCCGTGACTATGATAACATTGTGTCTTATTTTTGTGCAAAAAAACGATTAAGATAATTTAAATGTAAATTATTTGATCTATATTTATCTACTAAAAGAAGGTCAAATAGATATTGTATTTTTATCGATCCATGGCCAAAGTTCTTGAATAAACGAACGAAAAATTGTGTTTTTATTTGCCTTATCTAGGGCGGGAGAACATTTCGATTTCTATTTCATTACAAATGAAATATTCATTTGATAGTAAACGCGTTTTCATTGGAATAACTATTATCAAAGGGAACGTTACAGTAATAATATAAACATTTGCCTTGCATATATTGTTATACTGTATAAATATAAGAACCAGAACTTGGACTCACATTCTGAATAAATAATATGTACATATAATGCTCTTCTGTATCATCATCTTGCTCTTATCCCAATTACTTGGGGTCGACGCAATATGTCATCTGTTTTGATATATTGCAAAAAGTTTCGGCAATAACTTTTATGACCGGCCGCCTGCCTGACGTCAACCCTCCTCGGGAATGTAATCGTTGACCCAAATGGTACCAGATGGAGTTGGTCCGGGTCAATCTAGGGCTCTTAGTCGTATTTTACGACACCCACGAGCAAAGCAAGGGTTGGTAGTATTCGAAGCCGCTACCACACAGCACAGCTGTACTCTTCTGTATATGTGCTTCAATTAAAAACTGCTATAGGCAGGTTTGGATATTTTTTTTTTGGGCTGACTATGGTTAGCGCTCATGCCCTCTATTCCGTCCGGGGCGACGCAAGGGTGGCCACGTGGCCTCATAATCGTCTTTTGCCATTGAGCTGACCTAATGTCCTTTCAGGTACCGTTCCTCCCCGACACCCCTTCCGGGGCGTCGCCCTCGCAGGCAGGTTTGGATGGGGAATATATTCATGTAAGACATCATCGACATAATAACGTGACGTGTTCACATCTAACACCGAATCTGTATCTATGTCAATTCCATGATATCTGTGCCGATAAATATCAAACACATGTAAAAAAATTGAATAAAGATCAAACAATTAATTTGAATATCCAAAAGTTACAACTGTTTGGTTATTGTTTTAAGTTTTCACTTCTGTCGCCAGTCCTCATGACCGCTTTGCATTCTGTTTCTTTATATAAGTATATTTGCTTTAAGAGCCTATCTCTCACTCTAATGAAGTTTGTAAGAGAAAAGCTAAAGCCACTTTAGTATGCCATGTGGTAGCCATTTATGTTCTTTTTCTTGTATTACTTTTCACCAATCATATAGATTGAACCAAAATTTCAAAACCTTCCCATAAAAAAGGTAAGACATTGTCTTCTCAATCCATCATTACACTCGTCATCATCATCTGTGATCATATACGTCCCACTGCTGGGCTGGAGCCTGCGACTATTGTGTCTGAGGGAAATTACCAAGTAAATTACTAACTATACCAAGCTGGTCAAACGAGTTGGTTTATAGATTTGTTTCGAGTTTTTTTTTGTCTTTTATAGATTTTATTTGCAAATTATATCCTTTAGTCGTCTTTTCACCATCAATTGACCACCCCCTCTTTTGCCCGTGGATATCCACGAGCAAAAGAGAAGGTGGTGAATTGTATTCTTATTCCGTCACCACACCGAAAATTATAGTGGTAGTATTTTTTAATATTATTATTTCGGCTCATATACGTCCCACTGCTGGGCTCGAGCCTCCTCCATAATAAGAGGGATATTGACTTTACTATACCATGCTGGTCAGACAGGTGGGTATAGGGTTTTGTTTTGAGTTTTCCATCTGTTACATAGATGAAATATGCTTAATCCCTTAGTCGTCTTTTACGACACCCATAGGTATGAGAGGGAGTGGAGAATTGTATTCTTCGTCACCACACGGCAAACTGTAGTGGTATTACACTAATAACATATTAAATATCATATATATATCTATACCAATAAATAAAATTGGAGTGTCAGTTTGTAATGTCAAAATAATAGGCTTTTGTCATGCTCACGCGGTTATTTGCACGACACCTATGCCTAAAATAGCAATTAAAAAATTTTGTCTGTCTGTCTGCCTGTCTGTCTGTCTGTCTGTTTGTTCCGGGTAATCTTCAAAACAGCTGGACCGATTTCAAAAATTCTTTCACCAATGGAAAGCTATAATATCAGGGCGTAAACTAGGCTATATTTTATCCCGGTATTCCCACGGGAACGGGAACTACGCGGGTAAAACGACTATAACCTATAACCGAAGCGAAGCGAGGGCGGGTTGCTAGACATATATATATATATATATATATATACACTATGTGTATATAGAGCCCCGTGCCAAATATTTCACAGGTCGTGTATGCGCATAATTTTACATGCTTTTGTCAACTATACGTCGACGTGAAAGTTAAATTGATGACACCTCTTTCCCAAAAATAACTAGCGACAGTCTCAGTAAACGATGAGTAACACATAATCACACATTCTTATACTCATTCGGTTCTAAAATGATATAATACTTTCTAATTAAACTATAAAAACCTTTTTTAAAATTAAAGAATACATAAATACAGTCTTGTGCTTAAGATCGTGCTGACCAAGACTGGACTGTTTTAATTTTTATTTTCCGTGTGATGGCAGAGTAAGAATATAATTCACCTCCCCCTCTTGCCATGGACGACATAAAAGACTATTAGTATATATATATATATTAGGGCGGATTAATCTTTTTTTTATGAAGCGTATAGCAAAAACGTAATCTATTATGATTCTGAGAAATTTTGCTCAAGAGACCATAGCTCTAAGTCGGATTTGGAGCCCCCCAAAATTTCAAAATAGATTTTTTTCCATATATACATAGAACAATTTATTTTTTATTTTTATATTAATAAATTGAATTGATTTTTTTTATTATTTTTAAATTTAGTGTGACACAATCAAAGAATGCAGTGATAATATCAAAGTTATTATGGATAATCAAGAACCATCAACATCGTCTGCGGTGTCTTCGCAAATGGAAGCAACAATATCAACAAGTTTTGACTCTAGATTGACTAACATGCCTCATCAAGATATTGTTGTTTTTGGTTTATCAATTGATTTAAATGATCTTAGTTTGCCTACTAAATGTGACATTTTAAAATATTTTTTTTTAAGTGATCGTGCTAAATTTGAAAACAAAATGTTCTCGTATAAAAATTAATTAATTAATTATGCCAATACGTCTGACCAACGTGGTACAGTATTTCAATTTTCCTTCCATTGCAGAGAAGACCCAAACCCAACAGTGGCCCTTATGTTAGTTGAGATGATGATGGTATAAATGAATGAATTAGGTGATACATTGCGACACCGCGTTATTATTTTGAAATATAAAAACGGGTAAATAAATTTTCCATGTGGTGACGGAGTAAGAATATGGTACACCACTCCCTATCTTGCCCGTGGATGTCGTAAAAGACGACTAAGGGATATAATACGCACATAACATCTGCGCAAAAGAAGGAAAACTGGAAATGAAACCCTATACCAACATGTCTGACCAGCATGATATAGTAGGTCAAATTCCCTCCCATTGTGGAGGAGGACCGAGCCCAACAGTGGAACGTATGTGGGCTGCGATGATGATGATGATGATTAAACAAGTAAAATGAGTACCGATATTCAAAATTCTACGAAAAATTGCAAGTTGACCATTTGGAGTTACCATCATAGGAGTAAGGAATTCCCTCATATCCTTAACTCTCTCTTTCTTTAGATGTATAGTATATTAATCAACTGTTGGAAAATGGTGGGTATCACGTCCTATTTGCCGTTTCAAAATTACACCAAGAGGACAATCTAACAACATGACAATTAGAGTATTATCTCCTCTTGAGGACTAATAGTGGGTATCGAGAGGCTAATCGAGTTATTTACATTGTAAATAAGCGACCGCATCAATCGGCTTAACATTTCCGCCTTGGCTTTCTTATTTTTATGTTGAAGGTTTTTTTATATCAAAAAGCTTTTTGTATTTACTATCAATATAAATGATTAGCAAATTCTTCTCATATCAGCCGCGTAGTACCCTTTTCCGTGGAAATACGGAAATAAAATACAGCCTGTATTGTTCGCTGATAACGTAATTTTTTACTGGTGAAAGAATTTTTAATATAAATTTAATAATTTAGACGTGAAAGCGTAATAAACAAAAAAAAAGTCACTTTCATATTTCTAATATTAGTTAGGACAATATTTTAAAAATTACGCAAATAAACCTATAATATTTTAGATTAATATTATTGAGTTTTATCATTCATTATTATCATTATTTCAACTCATACACGTTTCACTGCTGGGCTCGAGATTCCTCCACAACAGAAGGGCAGTTGGTATAATAATACCACGCCGGTCAGAGATGATGTTATAGAGTTTTATTTCGAGTTTTCCTTCTCTTGTATTTTTTTTTATTTTTTTTTTTATTTTTTTTTTATTTTTTTTTAAGACAACACCCTGCACTAAGGAAATAATCCTTGTATTGCGGGGGACTTTACAAACATACAATTAACGGACACAAATTACATCCAGACTCAGAACAACAATTTGTGGATCGCACAAAGTGTTGTCCCGCGTGGGATTCGAACCCCCCGACACTGGCAATGTAGGTCGCTATCTTAACCACTACGCCATCTGTGCAGTCAAATATGTATAGATGTTATATGCATATTAATCCCTTAGTCGTCTTTTACGAATCCCACTGGCAAGATGGGAAGGGGAAGGGGGTAGTGAATTATATTTGCCTGCATTATCACACGGAAAATTTCATTCACTAGACAAATAGCGTGACTTTGTGCCACTTAATAGTTTTGAACCACTACGTGAGTGTCTATTATTTACCACACAAAGTCGTCTCTTCTTTACAAAGAGAAGATTTTTTACAAGATAAAATAGCTCGCCATCTGTGTGCACTCTGTTCACCAGTATTATTACACTTTGAACAATACGGTCCGTATTCCATTTATTAAATTACTTTTGCTTGCTATGAATGACTGAGTAAATAAGTATATTTTTACCCAATGTTACTGCCACTGGAATACACAGTTTCAATATTTCTGAGTATATTTTTTGTAAATAAAGCGATACCTTTTTGTGGCAAATTATTTCAAAGAAATTCCTCAGGGAATTTAAATTATACTCTATTTTGCTACAAACCTCTATTCACTATAAGGACGTCTTCATTTAACTTTTAATATTTTCATAATGTTGCACTTATCTTAATTAGCTTGTTTAGTAAAGAGATATATATGTACTAGATTTTTTAACTTTTATGTGTGAGAGAGTAAGAATACAATTCAACATCCCCGTCGTAGGTGTCGTAAAAGACGACTAAGGTATTACAGTATGCATAACATCTATGCGAGATTTCCTTTGCTTGAAAAACTTGAAATATATGCCAACCCTCCTGATCAGAGTAATATAGCAGGCCGTAGTTGGACATATGAGCCATGAGGATCGAGATTATAAGAATGTCATATTATTATGATTTAAAAAGTAATTATACTGTAGCAAAACTAAGATTAAAATATTGGTTATATTAACTTTCGATAAAATGTGCCGAAGTTCAATAATAATAAACAAGTCTCAGTTCACCATTTATCGTATAAAATCTCGGCAACTTCTTACACATTGAATGTATTCTATATGGACTACTAATGTGGCTGAGTGTGTTGTTAGCTCTCTATTAGAGCGATCAAGTCGTTCTCATGAGCCTCATCGGCCGTATGACCTTGTTAGCTACATATTGAATAAGTAAACACGTAATCCGACGTTAACTATAGTGAACATTCATTTTTTTGACAAACGAGCAAATAATACCTCTGATGGTAAGTGTTGCTGCCGTTCATGGACCTTTGCAAGGCCGCTGCCTACCGCGAAGAAAGTGAAGGGAGTGTGAATGCGTGCAATGAGGTTCGGTGATACTAAAGGCATCATTGGGGTAACCGACATATCACGAAGAATTAGCACGCTGAAGTGGCAATGGGCAGGCAACATCGCTCGACGAACCGACAACCGCTGGGGAAGAAGAAGAAGTTCTCGAGTGGCGACCACGCATCGGACGACGCAGTGTAGGACGCCCCCCCACTAGGTGGACCGACGACCTAGTGAAAGTTGCTGGGCGTCGTTGGATGCAGGCGGCACAGGACCGCACATTGTGGCGCAACATGAGAGAGGCCTACGTCCAGCGGACGGCAATAGGCTGAAATGATGATGATGATGATGATGAAAGGCATCATTAAAACCCACCACACACAAACACTCTCAAAAATTTGGGTTTTGCGGCTCTCTCGGTCACCCAACCAAGTGCAGTAACAAATTGCTTCTACTCGGACGTCGATTTTCTGCGAGAGTGTGGTACGGCCCCGGATGGACCGGCCCGCAGACCACACCGTAGACAGACAACTGTCAACAGTATAATCCTACCATTTGTAAATACATTTACTTCTGTAAGCCTTTCAATGGCTACTGTACCGTATATTATTCAAAATATCATCATCATATCAGTCCATATATGTACGTCCTACTGTTGGGCTCGGGCCTCCTCCATAATGGAAGGGTAATTGACCTACTATACCACGATGGTCAGACGTGTTGGTATAGAGTTTTATTTCGAGATTTCCTTCTCTCGAATAGATGTTAAATGCTTTTTATATCCCTTAGTCGTCTCGTACGATCACCCACGGGTAAGATAAGAGGTGGTGAATTGTATTCTTACCGTGTGGTGACACGGTTAGTTACTTAGCACGGTCAGTTATTCAAAATATAGTGAAAGATAACAATAATAATTTAATATGATCGTTCCAAACTGGTAAGCTATTCTTTAATAGTGGAAAAATGGCAGACATATATAACAACGCCTATGCCCTATGCTAATACACCACCGTATTTGAGGCCGCGGTGGGTTGGACTGTGGATTAGTCCACCATCCGTAAAAAATCAATCGCCTTAGAAGCCACGAACTCGAGTTACTGAAACCAAGGAGTCGATAGTAATAGTCCGCTCCCCAATTGGCAGTGAGGGATGGTGCGATAGGGTATAGAGCCTCAGGTCCAGGTCAGGTAAGATGTAAACAAAAATGAAAAAAGTAACATCCCCTTTTAGCCCAAAAGCAGATGATAAAAGAAAAAATATACCTCATCATATAATTTATCTTCATTCTCATTCATATAATTCATCTGACACGATTAATACGTAAATTTCACCGCCATTATGGTAGAGGATGGTACGTATATAACTTGAAATGATCATGATAATATATATATTTTTAACGTGACGTCCTACAAATCGATGAACGCCGGCACACACGAAAAAACATGACTATAGTCCATAAAGTATAGCTTGATCTCTGTGACAGCTGTCAACGAAACCAACGAAGTAAGTTTGAACGAGCGACATGTTTACAATTTCATTTCGTATCAAATATATTTTCATTCTTTGCCTGCCAGTTTTATTACAACTGAGTTGCAATATATTATAAATATAAAAATATTAATATTCATGCCTAAAATGTACCTCATAAGTACTGAAATACCCAGTAAACATTTTAGAGATA
Organism: Lymantria dispar; assembly: GCA_032191425.1. NCBI lineage: Eukaryota > Metazoa > Arthropoda > Insecta > Lepidoptera > Erebidae > Lymantria > Lymantria dispar. Next base: position 34,034,552 of record CM063452.1, read on the forward strand.
AATGACGCTTACGCAAGCACAAGGTCATACTGGACTGAAAATAAAAAAGAGCTGGGACAGTCGATATACGTAAATCGATAACCGATCTTTATTAAATTATTCATTAAAGAAATAAACCCAATACAGTACCTACATAAACTTTTTAACATATTTTTTACAATTAAAATAGACAGCTACATTATAAAATACGTAAATTAAATTAATTAAACATTAAAAAACTACTTTTAGTCTCAGAGTAAATGATAATATTATGTACGCATTATTGTCAATAAACTAAACATATTTATTCATAAAACAGTCGTAATTGGGCGATCGATCTAACGACTGCCCCTATTTTGGCAAAAAATGATAAATGTTCTTACAGGAACGCTCCAGCGATGACGATAATAGTGACCTAGACCTTGATTGTAGTCCTTTTGAATAATTAAAACAGTCAAAAAAACTAGTTATAGTTTGAAATAAATTCAAAAAGGTTTTCATTGATTGTATTTTAATTATAATAGAAAATCACAATTATAAAAATAAAGAATATTATCGATAAAAAGTACGGACTTTATCGTGAGCGTGACGGCACTAGGGACAACTGTCACAGAGATCATGCTATATTTTATGGACTATAACTGTCGCGTTCCGCTTGAGCCGAACGTGCAAGGGAGAGCGCAGAATAAACGATAGAAAGACACAATTGTCCTTAGCATTCGGCTTGTGACGCATCTATCTCAAATTTCAGTACAAGATATTTTAATTAACGAGTACAGATATGTGTTAATTTGCCTAAAAAAATATAGTTTTCTATTAACGCCTTTGTATTGTACAAAATAATGATAATTCAGTGATAATAATTCAATTCATAAAAGTATGAAATTTTTCATCAATGTTTTATTATGGCTTTATCGCGTAAAATTATCGTCCGTAAATCGATTTTACAGACAATCAAATTTATTTTATTAGTTTTCATCTGGAATTTTTAATTTTCGAAAATTTTCTTGGGAAATTTTCAGCAGCAAGTTTCGAGTTTGGATTTATGCCTGATGCATTAAAATAACTGTACAAAGGGCGCAGTGGTTAAGATTCCTTCTTACCAGTGTCGTGCGTTCGATTCCCATGCAGGATATGACTTGCCGCGATCCACGAATTGTTGTACATGTTATTTGTATCCATTAAATCATATGTTTGTACCGTTACCTGAAATACAACGATTATTTCCTTGGTGTAGGGAGTTGTCATTGAACAAAAAAGCTGAATAAATTTCCAAATATAAAGCTAAAAATAAACTTACAGTGATCATATTCAATTTATGATACTTATGTAGTTTAATACTAACAATAAAAGATTTATGAAAGCAAACGCTTTAGAAGCTGTGGATACAAGAGATACTGTACGATATTGGAAACATGAGTCAGCAATGTGTGGGTCCTAAGCAAACATACCAGGTGCCCGTATTGATTATTAGAAGGTTTAATGTGAGTGAACTACTATCAAATTATTAGTTGGTAACTATGTTACACATATACATATATATAGAAATACTAGCCGACCCGGCGAACTTGGTACCGCTATAATTTTGTTCGTAAATATATTTTCTATATATTTTCTAAAATATTGTATCTAATGAAAGAACCATTACAGCTTTGTTGGGCAAGATTCGATCGTCTTGGTCGCGGCATTGTTAATGATCAAAGAGAATACAAATTACTCCTTATTGATTTCTGACAAAATTATAATTGTCAAAATTTTCAACCATACCAACCATAAAATTTTTAACTATAGACAAAATTACGTTTAGCTGTCATTTACGTTTTGTTATTACATATCAAATGCGTTGCGTACTTGTATTCTCTTTGACATTTTTTGTAACGCGATCTTACGGGATAAAAAAGTTATTGACGAAATCTTGTAAACACCATTAAAAAAAAAGACGGGGTAAAAAGTATTCTATGTCCATCTCCTGGTTCTAAGCTTCCCCACCAATTTTCAGCCAAATCTGTACAGCCGTTCTTGAGTTATAAACGTAGTAACTAACACGACTTTCTTTTATATATTTAGATTATGGATTGTACAAAAGTTATCTTGAGTGGAAATTGAAACTCTTGCTCTTGACATCAAGAAAGATGACGTTAAAAACACGTGACGTCATAACGAGCTCTTATTCAAATTTAAAATATATTATATAGGTATATATATAGATTTAAATTAACTTTCTGAGTATCGTATGCAGAGGAATAAAGAATACGACGAAGTCTTTGCAATAAGGATGTCACAAGTGCAGGCTTCGGATCTTACGACAGCTGGGGTCACACAAATGGTTTAAATAATCCTCCGGCTGGGCCTGGAGATGGCTTTGTACTGAACCAAAGCCTTTGTTTCCATGAGTTTTGAAACAGGTCACGTTCAGAGTTTACCATAGTAGGAGATATTCGCATCAGCGGCGTACGTAAATGTCATATGTCACTGGTGGGGGATAATGCATAAATGCAAATGAATTTTGCATGCATGAACATCTTAATGTAATAAAAGTGTTCGCGTCGGCGTCGAAACAACAATGGAATACTTAGGCATAGTTCTCGACAGCGACTGGGTCTTTGAACCTTACTTTTGGAGATTGGTCCCAAGATTGATCCGTGAAGCAGGCCTGCTTTTAAGGCTGCTACCCAATATGCGGGGACCCGATACCTCCTATAGAACATTTTAAGTAAGGATCGTATGGTCAATGGCTTTAGAGCCCCAATTTTTGTAGAGACCCTTATGGTTTGCAATGCCGATATATTGAGGCGGCCTCGGCGCATTATGTCCATCTGAGTCATCAGAGGTTGCTGTCTAATCTCTTACAAAGTTACAACACAGTGAACCTACTTGTCGAACTCCACTGTTGGACCTGGAACGACGATCTTCGCGTCGCTTTGTCGTTCGCGACAGGAGGCACTGAAGCGAGGCGTGCTACTGGTGCCTCAAGACATTAAGGCGTACCCGTTTAATCTACGTTAGATCCTGCTGGAGGGTTGGAGAGCTCGATTTGTGCGATCGAGTGCAGGACTGCGGTGATTTCGATCATGGATGAAAGGCTGGGGAGACATCATGACGCTCTAGCTGACGCAGGTACTCTCAGGGCATGATTGTTCCGAATATACCTGTGTCTTATCGGCCGAGAAAAGTCAGACCGGTGCCATTATTGCAAAGACTAACCCTAGTGACACGGCCATACGCTGGTGCCCATATGGTGGCCATATGCACCGGGCACCAGCCCGATGTGGGTAGAGCAGCGCTGTGCACTCGATACGGCAAATTGAGTGGATAACCTCTCGATTTTAAAAAAATGAGCTATAAGCTATAGTTCGGAGCGAGAGCAGACGGATGCTTCCTACTCATTCTGTGAAGAGGTGATGTACGCAAAGTAAGCGGTAGAGAGCGTGAAGAAGAGAGCGCGAGAAAACCACCAGCGTTCTGTTTCGTACCACATGAGTTGGCAACAGTGTCACTTTGCTACGAGAGTGTGATAATCCAGAGAAACAAACATATTTATAGCTGCAGATATTAAAATGTTAGCATCGTGGCTCTACTATGTAATGCATCGCTAGATCGCATAACTTACTAGGCAGGTCAAGAGCATGACAATAGAAAACTACTTCAATTATAAACATCAAAATTTAAGCATGTGATCACATGCTTAACATAGTTCACTTATAATAAGATAAACTTCATTCTCGTTTAAAGTAAACATTTCTGAAGATAAATATTATCTCTAAAAATGAGCCTATTTAATATTATATTTTGATCTTGTTGTTTTGCTGTCTCGCCATAATGTAAGTAGCTGTCCTCAAAGTTACCTCGAGTAAACAGTATTTAGTTTTGTTATTAAATTTTCCAGACAAGTTGGCTTTTAAAGAGCAACACACAATAATTATAATGAAATTTAATTTTAATATTAGCTGAATCCAACTATGAAACATCAATTTGTTAATTATTTTTAGCTTTTGATGTTATATTGAAACATCCCTTTTTCACTCGTGTGTGAAATTTCGTTTCGTTATTGTTCGGTCGGTTTAATTGAAACACTTAGGGGTTAATTGAATGAAAAATAATTGTTATGTGCCTATATCTTTATAGCGATTTTGGATTTGTGAACGAATTGGAGCTAATGATGTCCCTTGAGGGACGCTTATAAAGTTCATTTGTAACTATTTCTCTTGTCTACGCGAGCATTAGATTTACAAAGTTCTAATTTATTTATTTAATAATATGTTCCAAAACATTAATATGTTTTAGTTATGTATATTTTTAAAAATCTGCGAACTAATATGCTTTAGTCCAGTAAACGTGGCTATTTATTTTAACTCGTACACTACCTACTTGTGCGTTTTCACGTAGTCACGATCTGCTAAGTAACGCTCGTTCGAGTAAAGTCGGCTCTCGTCGATAAAAATAGTTTTTACGACGAGAGTTCACATAAGTTCCACTGTTGAGCTAGGGCCTCCTCCATAATAGGAGGGAAATTTATCTATTGCAGCGCACTGCTCAGCCGTATTGGCATAGAGTTTTATGTCAAATTTTCCTTCTCTTACATAGATTTTAACTACATATCATATAAATAAATCGCAAATGCGGCCTTTTTCAATGTATACTTTAACCAACCTAAATTCGGAAGCTGAAACAAAAGCCGTGTCCTTTGGAAGTGATTTTAAAAGGATGAGGCTTAAGCCAAATGCTTTTTAAGTTAACAAGATTTAATTGATATTACGTTTGAGATTTATTTATATTGGGCGTTTTTCCAATTTTCATGAAAACATTAAACGAATTTTCAATCACGTCAATACGATTACGTAAAAAATGCAAATAGACTTTTTTGCTACTTTTCGTGTGCTCAATTCCTCGGAGCACTCCCCGTAAAAGAGTCGGTAGAAGAGATAAAATAACGTCGTAATTATTTAATATAATACGTTAAAACACTAAGATATTACGTATTATACAAGATAACTACATATCAGTTTCACATTCCTCATAATTTTATGTAATTTTATTAATCATAAAGAATCTGTACTATTGAAAGGTGATTGATAAATAATTAAGAGCCATTTCGCGTTTACGCTCGAAATTCTCTGATTTTGGGCTCCTAATCTACCGTCGTAAGTAACATCTAGATATTATTGAATTCATATTAAAATGGGCCAATCTTTCGTATTGACGATTAATTTAGCACTTTTTCTAAAAGTCAATTGTTCGATCCATAGTAGCCCATCTCCCACAACCATTTTACTGGAAAATCGCCTCAGAGTCAATTTCAGAGCCCTGTATCTATGAATAATATTTATATTTTAGGCCACAAAAAATATAGTAAAGATCAGAAATATACTCTTATTGCCATTTAATTTAACACATTCTTAATTTTTTATACCGTTAATCAGAAAAAATAAAACTCTAGGGCGATTTTTAAATTTTGCATTACTTTTTTATCGTCTATTTTATGGCGTTAAAATAATAAAATTATTCTAAATTAAATTACACATTAAACTATGATCTTTCTAGAATCGAATTCTACAGTTATATTGAAAATCCTTGTATGCAATTAATTGTATTTAATTATTGAATATTAGTCCAAATTACAATAAATTACGATACACAAGCGGCCACCGATTAGTACGGTGCGAGCACCCGTTGAGGATGGATCTATATCACTTGTCAGTGCGTCCCGATTCAGTGCGTCCCGATTCAGTGCGTTCGTATTCTAAAATCATTATATACTGGAACTACATAGTTTTGATACATTTCGTATTTTGTCATAAGTTAAGATTTTTTACTATCAAGTATGTATGATTTACGTACGATGTACATATATGTAGGTATGTAACATTTGATCGGCATAAGAGTACGAATCCGATCCGATTGCGGCAAGGCATGAGACAGGGATACGTCATCTCTCCGAAACTGTCCACCACTGCACTGGAATATGTCTTCAAGCTCTAATACTGAGTTGGACTCGGCATTAACATCAACGGCAAATACATCACTCATCTTCGATTAACAGTAATATCGTCATTTTTTTTTATTATTGCAAACCGTGGCTAACGAGCAAACAGTACACCCGATGGTAAGTGTTGCTGCCACTCATGGACCTTTACAAGGCCGCTGCCTACCGCGAAGAAAGTGAAGGGAGTGTGAATGAGTGCATTGAGGCTCAGTGACACCAAGGGCACCACCAAATCCACAAGGTGTTTGTGTGTATGGAGACACACAAACACCCTCAGAAAGTTGAGCTTCCGGCTCTATCGCTCACCGAACGAAGCGCAGTAACTAATTATTACTACTCAGACGTCGATTTTCTGCGAGAGCGTGATACTACCCCGGACGGACCAGCTCGCGGCTATAGACAGATAACTGTCGACAGTGTGGTCCTACCACTCTTGAATTATGGCAGAATTCATGGAGAACCTTGGCACCATGCTCAACGATCTCAGTACGATATCCCAACTCGCGGGTTTACGAACGAACATGAACAAGACGAAAGTCATGTCAAATCCTCATGTCATTCCTGGTCCTAGTTGCGAATGCGATTATCGTAGTTATCGATCATTATGATGAACTTGGACAAACAGTTCAGTTGGGTAGGTCAAATTTCAAAAAAGAGGTCAGTCGATGAATCCAAATCGACTGGGCAGCGTTCAGAGAACTTAAGAAGATCTTAAAAGGATCATCCAACATACCTCAGTTTCTGAAAACATATATCTATATCCTGTGTATGTCACCAGTGATGACTTACGGCACGAAAATATGGTCCCTAAATATAGGCCTCATAACCAAGTTCAGTCGCTCAGCGTGCTATGGAGCAAGCTGTGCTCGGGATTTCTCTGCGAGATAGAATCTGATATATATTTGAGGTGTTGATTATGATTACACTGATTTTTCCTGGCTAAATGTCTACATTTTTAAATTTTCATTGAGAAATGTTTTCGAGATTTTTTCTCCTAACAAACTAAACTAGGGGACTTTCAAAGTATAAGTAGATCCCATTTTTGTTATCTTATTTCAGCCATGGGACGCAAGGACTGCGTAATAAATCTGCTGGATTGTGGCCCAACTCAGTGCTCAAGAAAATTATAATATAGAAAAATGTCTTTTTATAGACGTGGAATTTTTTTATTTAGGGGCAACACTAGATGCGTTGTACAGTGAAGCATTAGTGGAAGTGAAATGTCCAACCTCGCTATTTGAAAATGATCCTGATACTGGCTGACAAGCTAAAAGACTGAAATGTTTTAAAGTGAACAGCCAATCTTAGAACACGACTGGTATTACTGGTTTCAAGGCCAATTGCACATAGCGAAAACTTATGTATATTTGATATATGGACTGCTCCTCATTTTCTATTGAAAGTAGTCAGTAGAAAAAGACGACCTTTTGGCAGGAGAAAATGCTATCCAAATAAAATATTCATTTAGCATTTAATTGACATGTGTTTGTTTTTATGGTAATTGTTATTATATGTTTTACATAACATACTTATTTGTTTTTTCTTATTAATCTAACAGGAAAATTTCATTAGACAATTAAAATAAGTAACTTATTTTCTTACAATTAATCTTTTATCAAATCACATCATGTTTACGGCTCAAGACTACTTTTTCTATCTCGACCCTCGCGTTACACGCGCATCTGTAGTTAGCTACGCACACATAAACATTTCTGCAGTCTTTTACCTAAACTCGAGCGTAATCATTTTGCGAAATGGCTCTTAAATTATTTCACTGTAATACAAAGTCCATTTCAAACCATTTATTTTGCGTATATTGTAATTTTTTTACATTTTATCTTAAATTACCACTAAATCGGAACGCGACCGCCCTGAGAAGATGTCGGCAGCAGACTCACTGGGATTGTCTATTTTTTTTATTTACTAATTTCTTTTAAATAAAATTACATATAGCAACATGGATATTAATAGCTCCAGTGGGACTCTCTTTGAACCGTGATATAACGCAATTTTTAAATATAATGAAAAAGATTATGGCTGGTCCAGATCCCGCAGGCGGCACCCGATCAGGAGTTAACCACTAGAGTAGCCATCAGTACAAAAATTTCATCGTGCGACTATACGACACAACCTAAAAATATATTTTACCTGCTTTTCTTCACTAAATGCTTTGACTTCCCATTAATAATGTTTAATGATTACTTATGGATAAAATAACCGACATCTGCCTTAAACTTAGAGCAGATAACTGTAGATAAAAGTTCTAAGAACAAGTACGACGAGATTTCAGACGCACACAAGGGAGTCATGTTTTATTAATGATAACACAGAGATATAAATTCAAATGCTCGCGAATACAGATATAGCTCCTTTGATGTTCCACTGACCCGTCCCTCCATCTCTGCCGCTCACTTTAATGATATCATCTTATTTTCAACGGCCCACCTCGAAACGATTCACGACAAATTCAATAAACTGAAATTTCTGTAGCATGAATTCTTAAGGCTTATATTTAAATTGCTTTATTTGCGACTAGATAAGTGTATAAGTCTATGAAATGATGGCATCAAAGAGTTATTGATTCAGAGTTCTTATTAAATGTAACTTTCGCTATCGTGGACTTGAGATTCAACGTTTCTTTTTGCCTTGCGATTTACATCATCCTTAAATAGCTTGCAGATAATATAATTATCATCTCATTTCGTATATATCCCACTACTGGGCTCGAGCTTCCATGATGGAAGGGAAATTGATCTTCTACGCTGTTTAGAAGGGTTGCTACAGATTTTTACTGCAATTTTTTTTTTCTCTTGCGGTAATTATCTGTTTGCATCCCTTAGTCTATTCTAGAGATCTATGCATGAAGATGAAAACTCAAAATAAAACCTTATACCAACATGTCTGACTAGTCTGGTTATAGTGCGCCTGATGCCGCCCTAGCTGAGACCGCGGGTGACCGGACCGGGGATTTTAGTCCGTCACCCGTAAAGAGGCTGACTGCGCGATGACGACCGACGTCCCGGGACAGTGACGTCGAAGGGCGAGGGTACCCGAAAGGGTATTCCGTCGGACCGACCACTGACGACAAGTCACCCTGCTTCGGTGGTCGGTCCAATGACGATGGCGACGTGGCCACCCATAAAAAAAAAGAAAGAAAAAAAAAGCGTGGTTATAGTAGATCATTTTCTCTATTGTAGCGGTGACTCAAACCTCAAAAAAGTGGATCGGATATGAGCTGTAATGAATGATAATATTAATGAATTATCCTATATATATCAGTTTGTTATTGTTTTGTATTTTAAAGAAAGTAGAAGTAAAGCTTTCGTATGGTGAAGAATTGCCAATATAAACTAACACATTCAATTATTCTAAAAGAAAAATAAGAGACGTAATGGTTAATGTAAAAGAGAGAAAACTGAAAACAAAAATCATATACAATGCCGACTGAGCAGTGTAGTACAATAACTGAAATTCCTTTACCTTATAAACAAGATTCGTTTTCAAACTTAAATTATCCATATAGCAATAAATCGTTCATATATTTATAAAATAAATTTAGAATTTAAGTCAATTAAGTTATTTTAAGTAAATATCTTTCCGTGTGGTGACGGAATAGGAATACTATTCAACACTCTATCTTGCCTGTTGCCTGTGGATGTCGTATAAGACGACTATGGGATATAATATGCACATAACATCTGTGCAAAAGAAGAAAATCTCGAAATGAAACCCAACATGTCTGACCAGCATGGTAGAGTAGGTCAAATTCCCTCTCATTGGAGGAGGCCCGAGCCCAATAGTGGAGCGTATGTGGGCTGCGATGATGATGATGATGTAAATAATATGGGGTAAGGGTGGATGATTGTGGAGCTGATGAAAACATGTGATTGAGAGAAGAGTATGTCTTGTGAGAGAATTGACTATTTGCAATAATGATCAGAAGTCGCTACTAAGGCTCGATTCGTATAAGTTAAATTTTTGTAGAATGACTGGGTCTGATTGGACTTGGAATCATTTAAAGTGAGAATTAGTGATTAATTTAAAATGTTTATAGAAAATATTCGTTACCGTTACGTTAATTGATTTTACTGGCAGTTTGGATACGATATTGGACAGCCTTCAATCAAGATTAAGGAAAATAGAGAAATCTCCCACAAAGTTATTTTGACATTCTGTAATCTTTGCTTTAGATTTTTTTTATTAAAAAGCTTAAGAAGTTTGTTCTTAGCCATATCTTTCACTTCGTTTTACCAATTTCAAAGTATCATTTGCAATACTGTAGTTTAAATGAGGAATAACATTCATCATCATTTCACCTCATATACGTCCCACTGCTGGGCTAGTGCTTCCTCCACAATAAGAGAGAATTAAACCTATTATACAATTTAAATTTTATTTCGTTTTTCTTTCCCTTGTACACATGTTATATGCATTTTATAACCCATAGGCGACTTTTACGACCTCCATGGGCAGGATTAAGGTTGATAAATAGTATTCTTACTCCTAAACCACACGAAAATAACATCCATACTACATATCGGCGCACGATTGATTATTTTATAAACTTGAATTATAATTACAGTTAAAACAATTAGGTTTAGTTCAAAATAATTAGTTCCCATATTTAAGATAGATAGTACAACACATGTTATCATAAAACAGTTTTTATAGATTGTCATCGGGAGTTCCCCGCTCTCGGCTTTACTATAAATACGACCATTTGCTAGTACAAGATTCACGGGTTGACAGCCCTCAGCGCTCACCCACCAGTCCGGGTAAAGTTGTCACAGCCATCTGAGGCTAACAACTAAGTCACACACAATAAAAACAAAACAAAAAAAAAAAAAGTACAAGATTCATTCGATCGCTAGCAGCCGAACAGTGCGGCGCTCTAGACTCCACTTAGTTTTTAACTAGAATTCAATAACACGAGTACTGTTTCAACTTTATTGTTTCAATTACGTTTATCATGGAACACCATCAACACTATCAACATTGTAGTGAGGTAGATGACGTTAGCCATGCTGACGTCATTGCTTTTAAAAACAACACGGCGCTACCTGCTACGTCATACATATTATTTGTATTGCCTATGTGTTACCTTAAACATAAATTATATTTAACACTAGCTGACCCAACAGACGTTGTTCTGTTAAAATAAAATAAAAGAAACGTTCCTTGAAGGCGATAGCAGCGCCACCTACGGCGTCCAATTATTAATTTAACCCACTCTTGAATCCACTGGAGTGTAACACCACATGTAAAAATTTCATAAAAATCGGTCCAGCCGTTTAGGAAGAGTTCAATTACAAATACACAAACAGAAGATTTATATTTATAAAGATTTATACATTAGACTAATAACGTAATAGATGAGAAAAAGGTTTCCCCAGAGGGTGAAATAAAACCATAATTTCTGCTCACGATAGTAAGTTGAGGGTAAAATTTGCTCTTATAAAGTTACCAAGACGGTGGTAGTGATTCTGGTAATGTTTCAGCCAATCAATCAAATCAAATCATTTATTTTGCGAAATATAGGTATAAAGTATTAGTAATTACAGGTAAACAATGTCTCACCATATTTGACCATCAAGCGGCATGCAAAAGGAGTTTCCAATTCTAATGGCTTCATAACAAATAGTCAATTAAAGAAATTCATTTATTCGTAACATGATTTTGGTTAAACACAATAAAGTCATATTTAAGCTTGCTAATAATCATTTAATTATATAATGTCAATAATAATTATAATGTCAGATTAATTGATTAATTAATATAATAAGATTATTTCATAGATTAAATTAATTCAGTAAAATTATAGAAGACTTATTATATAATTAAATATAATTAGTCACTTAGAAATTCGTCAATCTATAGCAATAAATAAAATTGGAGTGTCTGTTTGTAATGTCAAAATAATAGGCTGTTTTCATGCTCACACGGTTATATGCACTATACATATGCCTAAAATACACTTTGTAATTTTTTTTTGTCTGTCTGTTTGTTCCGGGTATTCTTCAAAAGACGACTGAAACCGAAGCGAAGCGAGGGCGGGTTGCTAGTAGAATAATAACATTTGAAAATTAATAGTTTATTAAGGACATTCTTAAATTTTATAAAAGGCAGGTTTTTAATATTATCGGGTATTTTATTGTATATGCTTCAGGAAACACCAAAGAAGCTCTTCTCCATCAAAGATGTTTTACATTTGCAAGTGAGGGGGGGGGGAGGTACTGTGGTGTATTGTATTCGTACTCCGTCACCACACGAAAACAACATAAGCAAGCACTCCCAACATAAGCAAAAAGTCTAATTTAGCATCACATTGGGCAAGAAGAAATGAATTAGTTAAAATCATCAGTCATCCAATAAGCTCAAACTTGATGGATTTCCTACTTTCGAGCTCTAGGATCTAAATACCTCCCCACTATCATACATAACTCAGGTATGACTGAAACTAAAATAAATTACAATTAAGCGTCTAAGATTCCTACAGTAGCTAACAAAAGAGAGATGATGAACTTGAAACGCCTGAGCATTCATAAATTATAGGTAAGAACCACGATGATCGATCTATTCGATTCAGAGTTACAATACCACAAACAGATATACAGAAAAATATCCTTCATTTTATTTCTGAGGATTACGAAATTTACTATTTTACAAAAAGAAAAATGTCATACTCCACGACATTAACCACAGGTTTCAGCAAGTCTCAGAGAATGATATTCAACTCTTTTATTTAAGGAATTTTCTATACAATTAGTTTAATGATAGAAGATGTATTTTTCGATATAAAATCGTAACAGTTACAGTGTAGACAAAAATATATTTTTATGAAAATTATTACTTAATATTATAATATTAAGTAATAATTTAAAAAAATAAAATTATCTATGAAAAACGTCAAACATTTTGGAATCTTTTGTGTACTGTGCCACTTCTGTAGTAAATGACTACTACTTTTAAAATATCTTTTCTTTTAGTAAGCGTCAGAAAAATATGAAGAACCTCCATAAATACTTAGTAAGCGATACGAAGTCAATGTTCAAAGGTTTCCCTCCATTCTTATTATTTGTTCCAATACCTCGCGAAATCCAGGAAAAAATATGTCGTACGTCCCAAAACCGCTCTACCGTATCGCTATACTTACCATATTCTCAATAAAAAATCACTGTGAGCAGGTTTTACACGATTCATTCCATTCGATTGGTGCCGAATGAAGAACGAACGATATCTAGCTCGTATTCATTCACTCGTACGAGGATTCCGCGGGACACTCCAATGTCGACGTAGATCCTCTACGATTGATATAACTGTGTGTCAAGCAATATTTTTTGCTCATCCTGTTGAATGCGTATGATTGATATGTATAGCATATGATTTGTTACAAAATGTGACACAAACATTTCATACGAATGTATCTTAAATTATTTCTGATCATGCCCCAACGTATTCCAACGCTACGGGCGATATTTTATTTATCTTGTTACATTTTTGTTACGCTTCCTCTTGACTTTTAAACTGTCAGAAATTGAAAATAATCTGTGGTTTAATAGTTTTAATAATATATGGTTTTATAATATAGAATTTTGGCGGGTACATGATTGTGTCATTTGTTTTAAATTCAATGTTTTACTGTTTTAATAAGATGTATATTTAATACAATAGCTCTTTTTTGGTTAGTCAGTTTTCCGTACAGTGACGGAGTGATGATAAAATACACCGCGCCATATATTGCATGTAGATAATGTAAAAGGCTTAGAATAATAACGTATAGAAGGATAGTGTCAATACTTCGAAGGTTCGAAATTTGAATCTAAAAACACTAAAGGCGCGCAGACGATTACACACGTACACACGCACACCACTATACAAATTATGAAATCAAATTTTGTTTTTATTAACATAAATCGTCGAAATACTTTTGAAAGTAATGTTAAAAACCTTTTTAAGTTTTACAAATGTGTTATGACGCCATTTGAATGCACAAACCGTCATAATTACCTATTTATTTTTTAAGAGTTGCGTACGTACGTGCAGTACAATGACTTGTACATCACGGAACGGTTCCGGCGTAAGCTCCATTAGGCTCCAATTGAAATGCTTCAATTTTTGTGCGCGAACTTACCTTCTATAAATGTTATTATTCTAAGGTAAAAGGCGACTATGAAATATGTGATGCATATAATATCTGTTTCCGTATGGTGACGGAGTAAGAATACATTTCAGCACCCTTCTCTTAACCGTGGGTGTCATAAAAAATGACTAAGGGATTAAAAATGCATACAACATTTATGCAAGAGAAGGCAAACTTGAAATGAAACCTTTCTTTTTTTTTGAGGGTGGGTTACGGTCGGCGCACTCCTCGCACCACTCCGTCCGGGGCGACAGAGGGGTGTAAGCACGCACACCCGTAACCCACCCGCGACACGTCGCCTTCGTCGTTGGGCCGATCACCGCAGCAGGGTGACTTGACATCAGTGGTCTGCAACTTGAAATGAAACCCAATACTAACACGTCTGACCAGCGAGGTAGTAGGTTAATTTCCCTCCTATTATGGAAGAGGCTCGAGCCCAACAATTGGACGTATATGGAAGATGATATTAGTACATAATTTTGAAGCAATTTTTAAATAATGAAATGCAGTGAAAATGCTTAAATGTAGTGAATATGATATAACAATACATTACATGGGTATTCCTTTAAGACTGACATGGAGTTACGGAAGTAATCTGTACCGTTGGTCACCCCTATGATGATAGGTTGGTAATACGATAAGTTAGAGCGAGAACGCGAGGCGCTTGCTACTCGCGCCGCCGACGGCGACCCGGGAGGAGAAGGCGCCAATATGCGCAACTCCTTCCACCGTCTTGAATGGCGATAGGACGTGGCCAGCCGGCCATGCGTTGGGGTGTCGGGGATTGAATGTCATCAGATGATCTCTCCGGTGCCCTGTAAAAGCGCGGAAGGGGCCGCTGTATTTTTGTGGGTATTCCGGTCACACGATGGCCGGCGAGTCCCACACACTCCTCCGTCTGTCACCGGCGGGGGACAGTGCGTAAATGCATTTCCACAGCGTGAAAAAAAAAGGCCATAGTCTGATACTAGGAAAAAAAACGTATAGATTCATAGAAGAAGAGTAAAATTCATAGAAGACTTATGATCTAATCAAGATAACGATTAAATTTAACGAACAATTACTTCAAATCAAGTAACCAATAATAACTTGACATAAAAGCTTTTATAACCATGTAATAAAATTTCATAATTAATATTTATCATGTGCGAATAGATCAGATGTATTTTTATCATTATTATTGCGCAGATGGCGGAATGGTGAAGATACCGACCTATCGTGGCAGTCTCAGGGGTTCGAATCTCATGCAGGACAACACTTTGTGCTATCTAAAACTTGTTGTTCCGAGTCTGGGTGTAATTTGTATCCGCTAATTATGTCCGTGTATTGACGAAGTAAGAATACAATTCACCACTTCCTATCTTGCCCATGGATGTCGTAAAAGACGGCTAAGGGTTTTAAACACATAAGATCTGTGCAAGAGAAGGAAAACTCGAAATGAAACCCTATACCGATATATCTGAACAGCATGATATAGTAGGTCACATTCACACCAGTGGGACGTATATGAGTTGCAATTATGAATTGTTTGTGAAGTCCTTCGTAATACAAAAATTATTGCCTTAGTCCAGTCTTTTACACACTATTTTAGTCCACATAAGTCCCATTGTTGGGATCAGGCCTACTCCGCAATGGGAAGCAAATTGACCGCGTGAATATTATATACCACCTTGGTTAAATGTGTTGGTATAGCGTTTTAAAACGTTTTTTCCTTCTCTTGCATAGATGTTATCTGCATAAAATATCCCTTAATCGTCTTTTACGACACCCACGGGCAAGAGAGGGGATTGTGAATTGTATTCTTACGAGAGTAAGTCATCATACGGCAAAATATTTCACTGTTTGATATTATAAATATAAAAATAATATTATAATGTAAAAACTTATATTTATTGTGACTCGTGCATTTGTATACAAAGACTGTACAGTCTCTCTACTAGTTAGTTCGTTGAAGCCTATTCTATTTGTTACCCAGTAGACATAAGAGTTGACAAAACTAGTTGACTCGTCGGATATTGTTCCTGACATCTAATAGATGTCAGAACGCCTGAACTAAATGAAATTTAATACACATATAGATTATATATAGGCTTTTTTATCCCAAATAAATATACAGTTCGCGCGGGATGATTTTAATTAAAAAAATGTGAGCCGTCGCTCGGGGCAACCGGCAGATTACGACAGAACTAATATGGCATAATGTAAAAATAAATTATTACTATTTTTTCCAGAAAATAATGAATTTTATTCAATAAACATTTGTGCTGTGTGGTAGCGGCTTCGAATACTACCAACCCTTGCTTTGCTCGTGGGTGTCGTAAAAGACGACTAAGAGCCCTAGATTGACCCGGACCAACTCCATCTGGTACCATTTGGGTCAACGATTACATTCCCAAGGAGGGTTGACGTCAGGCAGGCGGCCGGTCATAAAAGTCATTGCCGAAACTTTTTGCAATATGTCAAAACAGATGACATATTGCGTCGACCCCAAGTAATTGGGATAAGAGCAAGATGATGATGATGATTCAATAAACATTTGGTTTTATTAATTCCATTAACAATTCCAATATCTGGTTGACCGAGCTTCCCTCGGAATATTTTTGTTGTATTTTTGTCGAATTTATTTAGATATATATATTAATAAAAAATAAAAATTAAATAATGAAAAAAAATATAAAACAATACAAAAAGAGAATAATAATAACACCGAGATTTGATCCGACGCCGTTTGAATGCCAAAACAATATTAAAAGGAAACTGCATTACTTCCCCACGGAGCTATCGTAACTCATGACGTTGACGGCAAAATTTGAATTCATATTCTTTTAAAATTTAATGTCATTATATTGTTTACACATTGTTGTATACATATATATATACATATATATATATATATATATATATATATATATATATATATATATATATATATATATATATATATATATATATATATATATACAAGAATTGCTTGTTTAAAGATCTCCATTAAAAATTCATAAATATTTTAAATTATGACAACTTAATTCTTTTAATCAGTGATTTCGATAATAATATAATACATAGTTATATTCGATGCCTCTGACGCTGTTTTTTTACTATACTTAGTATATAAAGCGTGGCGATGCATCGCCAAGGCATGCGTCGCCACGCCAGCAATGGGTTTTACGTACGAGTATAAATGATTCACATTAAAAATCAAATGTTATTAAAAGAACTGTAATGGTGAGAGATTTGGGAGTGCAATTGGACTCCAAGATGATACTCTCTGAGCATATTGAGACAATTACTGCTAGAGCACTTCGAAATCTAGACTTCATTATTCGTACGTGCACACTATTCAAAAAGGCCAGTACCTTAAAAACAGTATACTACGCCTACGTCCAGAGTATCTTGGAGTACTGTAGTCCCAGCTGGTGCCCTCAGTATGTAGCGTGTATTGAAAAAATAGAGCGTATTCAGCGACGATTCATAAAACATCTGAATTATAAAACCTATAGACGCTATGATACGTATGTCAACGACTGTAAGCACTATCAACTAACGCCGCTTGCTGATAGACGTATAATGCAAGATATGTGTCTTCTGTTCGATATTTTACGCGGTGGTCTTGACCTCCCATCACTCGTATCTTGTATAAGCTTTAATACGCCTAGGAAACGAACGAGAAACACTCCATTATTTACTGTACCTCATCAGCGCACAAATTATGCATGTAACTCTGTTATCTTAAGAATACTTCGCACTTATAATAACAGGTTTGACAACGTTGACATATTCCAGTTGCCCAAAAATAGTTTAAAAAAACATATTCTTCGAGACTTAACCACCAATCCACAATCCAAGAATAGGTTGTAAGCGCATGTATATTTCTATTTTTTTTTTATTTTATTTATTGTTTACTTTTTTAATCTGTTATTTTTAATTTTTTTTTTTTGGATTATTATTGTAACTAATAAATTGCTGTACGTATCACCTCAAATTATCTTGTCGTGGAACTCTGTAATTGGCTCTGTTTATTGTTAATGCAAACAGCTGAGTCTGTTTGCATATTTATATTTGTGAAAATGTGTGTGTTAAAAAGCTGTTGAGTTTCCTTAAATAAATAAAATAAATAAAAATAAAAATAAATAAAAGTGTACATTGAGCATAACCTAGTATTGTTATGCAATATTACTCCTGATTTCAGTCTGAATTACTTATTATTTATTTAGGACAAAACAGCTTTTATAATATTACCATTGTACAATAAATTATATTTATAACAATACAGTTTACATTTCATTAGGACGTAGTAATAGCGTAGTGTTACAAATAATTATTATCATAAAATCTTGACTAATGAGTTCGTTAGGAACGTCACGCACTTCATTTGTGAGTCTTAATTATCTCAACCAAGTCGTGGATCATATTTTGAGCGGTAATTTTTTGGCTAGTAGTATTTTTAATATGATTAACCAATAGTTCTTTAGCTTGTAGCTCTTTTAATATTAGTAACTAATAGTTCTTTGGCTAGTAATCCTTATAATATTAGTAACTAACAGTTCTTTGGCTAGTAATCCTTTTAATATTAGTAACTAATAGTTCTTTGGCTAGTAATCCTTTTAATATTAGTAACTAACAGTTCTTTGGCTAGTAATCCATTTAATATTAGTAACTAATAGTTCTTTGGCTAGTAATCCTTTTAATATTAGTAACTAATAGTTCTTTGGCTAGTAATCCTTTTAATATTAGTAACCAATAGTTTTTTGGCTAGTAATCCTTTTAATATTAGTAACTAATAGTTCTTTGGCTAGTAATCCTTTTAATATTCTTAACTAATAGTTCTTTGGCTAGTAATCCTTTTAATATTAGTGACTAATAGTTCTTTGGCTAGTAATCCTTTTAATATTCGTAACTAATAGTTCTTTGGCTAGTAATCCTTTTAATATTAGTAACTAATATTTCTTTGGCTAGTAATCCTTTTAATATTAGTAACTAATAGTTTTTTGGCTAGTAATCCTTTTAATATTAGTAACTAATAGTTCTTTGGCTAGTAATCCTTTTAATATTAGTAACTAATAGTTCTTTGGCTAGTAATCCTTTTAATATTAGTAACTAATAGTTCTTTGGCTAGTAATCCTTTTAATATTAGTAACTAATAGTTCTTTGGCTAGTAATCCTTTTAATATTAGTAACTAACAGTTATTTGGCTAGTAATCCATTTAATATTAGTAACTAATAGTTCTTTGGCTAGTAATCCTTTTAATATTAGTAACTAATAGTTCTTTGGCTAGTAATCCTTTTAATATTAGTAACTAATAGTTCTTTGGCTAGTAATCCTTTTAATATTCTTAACTAATAGTTCTTTGGCTAGTAATCCTTTTAATATTAGTAACTAATAGTTCTTTGGCTAGTTATCCTTTTAATATTAGTAACTAATAGTTTTTTGGCTAGTAATCCTTTTAATATTAGTAACTAATAGTTCTTTGTCTAGTAATCCTTTTAATATTCGTAACTAATAGTTCTTTGGCTAGTAATCCTTTTAATATTAGTAATTAATAGTTCTTTGGCTAGTAATCCTTTTAATATTAGTAACTAATAGTTCTTTGGCTAGTAATCCTTTTAATATTAGTAACTAATAGTTCTTTGGCTAGTAATCCTTTTAATATTAGTAACTAATAGTTCTTTGGCTAGTAATCCTTTTAATATTAGTAACTAATTGTTCTTTGGCTAGTAATCCTTTTAATATTAGTAACTAATAGTTCTTTGGCTAGTAATCCATATAATATTAGTAACTAACAGTTCTTTGGCTAGTAATCCTTTTATTACTAGTAACTAATAGTTCTTTGGCTAGTAATCCTTTTAATATTAGTAACTAATAGTTCTTTGGCTAGTAATCCTTTTAATATTAGTAACTAATAGTTTTTTGGCTAGTAATCCTTTTAATATTAGTAACTAATAGTTTTTTGGCTAGTAATCCTTTTAATATTCGTAACTAATAGTTCTTTGGCTAGTAATCCTTTTAATATTCGTAACTAATAGTTCTTTGGCTAGTAATCCTTTTAAAGTTAGTAACTAATAGTTCTTTGACTAGTAATCCTTCTAATATTAGTAACCCTTCTAATATTAGTAACTAATAGTTTTTTGGTTAGTAAATCTTTTAATATTAGTAACTAATAATTTTTTGGCTAGTTGTCCTATAGTCTAGTATCGGTGACTGGGGGAGATAGATAGCATTTGATGTTAAAAATATGTAGAAAGATGCTCAGCCAGCAGTCAAGAATCGGTTCACGTATCGGTCAGTACATATGCACTAACGATATTATAAACGTAGCAGAAAACTATTGGACACAAGCGACACAGGATCATTCTACATGGTATACTCACCGAGTAATGAGAAGGGAACTTAAAATAAAATAAAAGTATGTTATACAAATCTTATCTAAATTTTAGAGGATTTTATTTAATAAAATTAAAAATATTTATTTTGCAAAGAATATTATTCTTAGTATGTCTCAATGTTTTTAATGAGCTTAAAACTTGTTACGTCCCTTTTTTTCTGTGATGTCCACCAATATTATATTTAGAATAACGTCACCTCATTATGTTTCGCTTCTTAAGCCTATATATAGGGTTCCTATGAAAATTAAAAATCGCCAATTTGTGACATCCGCCATCTTGGAATAAGAATGGCGGCATTTAAATCGTAGTAGGTACACTATTAAGTAATCCAAACGTGTGCCAATTCGCGGATCTGTATATTAACTGAAACTACTCTTCGGTACAATTGTATGAAATATAGATTACAAAATTTCAAGACATACCTACAAATTAAGGTAAATAAACTATTTTAATAAAATTAGGTTTTTTTATTAGAAAGACATTTGCACTTTACAGAGTAATTAATCCTTGTATTGCGGGGGATTTCACAAACATATAATTTAACGCACACAAATTGCATCTAATAAATATGAAAGGATAAGAATTAAATTTTTTTGAACTAAAAATATTGTCTGTTGGTTATGATAATGCAGCTACCATCGATCATAAAGAGATCATAACCCATCCACAACCAAAGGTAATAAAAAAATTGAAATGAAGCCTCTAAGAATACTTCTACTTTGCTCAATTCAAAGCGCAAAATAGAATGTGTTTTTTGAAATATTCCCGTTCCAAGTAGTGGAAGCCTTTGTTTTATTTCCTGAATAGAATAAGTTATGGCCCCGGTTTAACGGAATATTTTAGTAAGAGCCTCTCCGCGAGTATCGCGACTTTCTTTATCTATTAAACTTGCAGATATTTTTGTTAAAACTTCCCTCGCAACTCGAAATGTTTATCATTCAAGAGCTCAGAGACATTTAGTCGTATTAAGCACGAAATATAAATTAGTTTTTAAGTAATTAATTTTATTAAGTCCGTTAGACATGCTAAATTATTTTATGAATATTAGTTCGGTGAGTTTTTTAATTACTTCAGTAAAAAAAATATGTGTTGATTGATGACGATTATTAGTTTATTTTATAAATATTATTGATTTGAAACATTTATAGGCGAAGGTGACCCTGATCGTTGGCGTGGCGTTAACGCCACGCTTGGATATGAACATTTGTGTAACGAAACCATAACCTATTTTAGAAATTTGTACAACGCCATCTAGTGAGCTCGAAATAAATTATTAACCTAAACACATTCCTACAGTGTCTACTAATGGAAATAAATGTTTATTGAATTAATATCATAGAAAATCGCCCAGAAAATATGGACAAAAAATCTTAATATCTTATTAATAATATAGTTTATGCCATGTTAGTTCCTGTAATAATCTGTTCTTTTATGGATTTATATTTGTATAAAATAATTTCGATGTTTTACATCTGTCAGGCGTCCTGAGCGACGGCTCCCTTTTTCCATTAATTTATGTCAAGTCATATACGTCCCACTGTTGGGTTCGAACCTCCTTTACAATAGGAAGTAAATTAATTTACCACCGTGAGGTGACGGTTTAAAAATAAAATTCATCACTCCCTATTTTACCTGGAGATGTCGTAAAAGACGACTGAGGGATATTTAAAATTAATGCTAAAAGAGAAGGAAACCTCGAAATAAAACCCTATACCAACCTGTCTGACCAGCATGGTAAGGTCAATTTCTCTCCCATTGTAGAGAAGGCTCGAGCCCAACAGTAGGACGTATATGAGCTGTGATGATGATGATAATACCACGCTGGTCTGACTTGTTGGTTTTATTTGGAGCTTTGGTTCTTTTACATAGATATTAGGTATATATATATATATAGATATTAGACTCTTTTAATATGTATATACATGTGTATGTATAACATACACATGTATATACATATTAAAAGAGTCTTCTTTAAGACCAACTGACGAAATAGAATACGGTGAATATTTTCGTCTTACAGAAAATATTTATTATTGCTTAATAAACATCATAAATATTTAACTACCAACTAATCGACGTTACATTGATTAAGTATACCGAGAATTTTTCATATAATTTTTTTCCAAGGCATTTGAGTAGGTCGACCGCTATTCATAATATTCGCAAACGTAAATACTTTATTAAAACTTTTCCTGAAAATAAATAATAAAATCGAGAGATTTCCACGAAATTATATATTTCTTAGAAAAAGTATACAAGAAAATACTTCTTTTCAATTCAAATCACTACAAATTACAATTGTGTATACCTAACAACCTGCCTTCAGTATTTTTCAAATCTTTTGAAATTAATATATATAATAGTTTATAAAAACTTTTAAAAACCCATTTTAACAGAAACCCAATTAAATATTAAAAGATTGTGCAGACAATATGTCTGAGTTTCAGAAAATATAGTGTAAGCCTTCGTTCTTTTTAGGGTGCCGTATCCTAAAGGTAAAAATTACCTATTACTAAGACTTTGCTGTCTGTCCGTCCGTGGGAATGTTATTGTTGACTAGACGGTATTAATTGTAATTGGCTCAGGTCGATATAAAACTCTTAGTCATATTTTACGACACCCACGAGCACTGTAACAGTTGGAAGTATTGGTAGCGATTCATCACAACTTATACACGTCCCACTGCTGGGCACGAGCCTCCTCTATAATAGGAGGGAAATTGACCTACTATACAAACGTTTTATTTCGAGTTTTCCTTCTCTTGCATAGATATTTTTTGCATATCATATCCTTTAGTGACCACTAAAGGATATGATATGCAAAAAATTATTTTCGAATTTTATGACCCACAGGCAAAATAAGGGATGTTAATATTATATTAAATATTAACTGATATTAAAAATATCATTAATATCAGTGTTCATATTATTTATATTGCTTTAGGTGCTACCTAAAATATAAATGTCGTTCGTCAAAACGAGCACAAGTGCCGGCCCTACAAGGCAGTTATAAAAGCAAGTTTTTAGAACATTAAAAAAACGTCAACCTTAACTTTTAAATATTTAAAACTTTTTAAACGTTATTAGGGACACCATACGAGTGGGGTCAACTAATAGAAAATTTAAATGTCAGAAAAAAGACAGATTTTCATTAAAAAGCCTGATATTTTGTAGTAATTTGCTATTTTTCTCGAAAACGTAATTTATAGTAGTAAATTGGCAATAAAAAATATAATTAAATGTTACTTTTCTAAACTTATATTTACATATTAAGAATTTTCTTTTTTTCCGCCACAAATGCAGCTGTAACACTGAAAAGAGCTTAATAATCCTGAGATCTCAGGACAAATCCTCATATAAGAGTTATAATATTTCAGGATCTGTCCAAACACAAGCTAATCCACGGGTGTAACTATTGAAGTAACATTGTCGCATAAATGCTAATTCCATTGTATATACATGTACTGGTGTACTTACCTCCACTAGATATGGAGGCAGTGGTGGCGACGCAGAAGCAATGCAGCAACAGGGACAGCAGCATGTTTAAGGTCGAGTGTCGAGTGTTCGTCGCGCTCGTCCGCCTACCCTCCGCGGACCCGACACCAGATCATTATGTCCTCCTCACACATCACATCACTGCCCTGTAACAATTAAACGGGATGAATTAGAGACGACTTCTATTCAGTTGGATGATGGATGGATAATCTTTCGATCAGAGTATCGAAATTCAATGCTAAATATATACCTCGTAAGAGAGGATAATTCTCGGGCCGACCACTGACGACAAGACACCTTGCTCCGATGGTCGGCCCAACGACAAAGCCGATGTGGGTACGGGTGGGTTATGGGCCCGCGCGCCGTCCTTCTGTCGCCCCGGACGGAATGGACCGCGTGTGTGCTTACCATAATCCACCCATAAAAAAAAGAAAAAAATGAGAGGATAATTCTATAATCGCCATGCTTACCAGATGACTTGGCAATTGCAGTTAGTATTTAAAGTTAAACAGAAAAGTACCATGCATTTTTCTGGTAAGCTCTCAAACATCTTTTATGAATGCCGCAAAAGAGTAAGGAGTGGGGTAGTTGAGTCACCCACTCCATCACGCTGCTGAATATCGTTAGGGAGATGCTCGACAGCAACAGGAACTGTGACGCGGCTGCCGCCTTCTGTGAGGTAGTTGTCTCAAATCAAATCAAATCATTTATTCTGCATAGGCCCCTTAAGGGCACTTACATATTGTCAAATTACACGTTTGAATACAATACAACAATCTACCACCGGATCGGAACGCGGCCACAAACTGAGAAGATCCGGCAAGAAACTCAGCGGGCAGTCATTTTTTTTCTTAATCCTTTAAATATACATAATATTATGCTTCGTACAACATATATGGTATTAGCTCCAGTGTGATGCCCTTCGAAATTGTATATATATATAAATTTTAAAGATTTAATACAAGACAAAAAAAAAATAATTAAAGCATAAAGAAAGGAAGAAAATATGGCTGGACCAGATCCCACAAGCAGCACCAGATCACGAGTTAAGTACTAGAGCAGCCATCACTCGCCTCAACCATATTAGAGGGAAGGGAGCGACCCGCCCCACATAGCTACCGCAAGCAGAACCTTATTCAGTGAGCATGACCAAACCATAAATAAAAATATAAAACGAACTACAACTACTATTATACCTACTATAAAAGAAAAACTAGTACTATAAAATAAACTATGAACTATAGCAGGTATGCAAAGAGATCAAAACCAAAATTCGACAGGCAAAACACGCTACGCTGTACAATCACAAGAGTAAGAGAAAAAATAAAAATAGAATGAGTTATAAATATTATAAGTTAGGAATACCTTAAAGCTATTTACCTTAAAACAATTACAATAACATTAATTGCTGAATGAGGAGCTGAGAGTCTCACAAGAGGTGGCGGATCTTTCGCGGGAGGAACGCCTTCACAGCGCCGAGGCTTCGGGTAACTGGACCGGAGACTAGACCATCGTCCGCAAAAAGGCTGATCGCGTGAGGGTGACGTCCCGGGGGGTGGGATAACGTCGGGATGAGAGGATACCCATAAAAATGTCCCGCTAGGCAGGCCACGTAATTCAAGGGTTCCTTAAATGTGGTATCAACCAACTAAATTATATGAATGTACTCCCCATCTAAACCTGCTTATATAAGTTTTCACCTTAATCCATACAAATAAGTTGGAATCATGTTTGTAATGTCAAAGTGGTGTAGGTTTTTCATGCTCCCACGGTTATTTGTACAATAAATATACCTGTGCTTAAAAACCAGCTTAAGCAGCTCTTGTCTGTCTATTTGTTCCGTGTAATCTTCAAAATGAATGAACAAATTTTGTTGATATTTTACTACTAGGTTGCTATATAATGAGTACCTTACACTGTTTATTCTCTCAAAAAGTCCTATAATATTTTTTCCGGTCTGGGGCTTAAACCCTAAATCTTGTATGTCTTATAAAATATCAAAAATATTAACATAAATGAGGGAGTATAGCAGCTAAAATCGAAAAGTTTTCACTTCAAAAATTAATATGTCTTTTGTCAAAAAAATAAATTATGCGATCGTCCAGCGTAACACACAAATGAGGCCAAATTATATACAAAACAGTTAACATATAATGTCAATGAAAATACGAATATAAATCTTTCACATAACTCAGTATTAACGAGACATGTATCTCTTCCACTCTTTTGTGATCGTTCAACGAAGCTGCAGCTCTACATACGTCTAAAGAATATTTTAATAAGTATTTCGCTTCTAAAAATAAAGTCTTTGAGATAAACTTCATTGTAGAATATATATTCTACCACTCCGTGGGTCTCGTAAAAAACCATTACGGGATATGCAGACAACATCGATGCAAGGGAAGAGAAACTTCAACTTGAAACTCAATGTCAACGCGTCGGACCAGCGTGGGTTAGTGGGTCAAATTCCTTCCCAAAATAGAGGAGGCCCGAGCCCAATAGTGGGATGTATATGGGCTAAGATAATATATATTCGACTTAGACCTGTCTACAATGGGAAAGAAATCAACCTACTATAACCACGCCTTTCCTTCTGGTGAGGGAGTAAGAATATAATTCACGATCCCCATTTTTCCCAGTGGGTGTCGTAAAAGACAACTAAGGGATATAATATGCATATATGTTATATGCAAGGGAAAGAAAACTCGAGACAAAACCCTATACCAAAACGTCTGAACAGCGTGGTCTAGTAGGTCAATTTCCCTCCTAGAGTGGAGGAGGCTCGAGCCCAAAAGTGGGACGTATATGGGCTGAGATGATGATGATGATGATAACCACGCTTGGATAGCATAGGATTTTATGTTGAATTTTCCTTCTTTTGTTTCAATATTATCTGATAACGTATCCCTTTGTCATCTTTTACTACATTCACGGGTAAGAATGGGACTCGATGAATTATATTTTTACTCAGTAACTATGATTTTCGAACGTCAAACGCTTTATCCTCCCATAATTATGAACGTTGAAAAGTGTTTAAAACATCACGATATAAGAAAGGGGTGTTGTCGCTCAGGACGCCTGTCAGATGTAAAACATCGAAATGAATTTGTACAAGTATATATGCATAAAACAACAGATTACGACAGGAATTAATATGGCATAAAGTATTAATAGAATATTATGTTTTTTTTTTCTCCAGAAACGTTTATTTTCATTAGTTTACACTATAGGTGTGTTAATAATTTATGTTGAGCTAATTAGAGGGCGTTGTAAAAAATTCTAAAACAGGTTATGGTTTCGTTACACAAATGTACATATCAAAGCGTGGCGTTAACGCCACGCCAACGATCACGTTCACCGTCACCCTCAACTATAGATGTTTCACATCAAAAATATTTGTTTCATAATATACCATATTATCAAAATTGTTAAGTAACGTGTACGCCTTACGTATCAAACTGAACTGCTTACTTGAACAACACCGAAATCAACAGCGTTATACATTTAAGACAATATAAACTATATTAACATAAACTATGAATAGTGAATCAATCAATTATTATACACAAAACTGGGTTATGTAATTGTAAGCAAACGTATTCCACTGATTCAATATCGCAAGTTCAGAAATTACCAATTATTATATTCAGATAATACTCGATATAATCGAAACTATGAATAACCAATATCGATAAAATAATATATGGACTAAGGGATGTAATATGCGTACAACATGCGCAATCATATGTTAAACAATTTGCACAAGTGACCTCTGAAGTAGTATACTATACAGACTTTGTAGCAACTCGAGAAAATTTTCGTGCGTTTAGGCTTTTCTGCCATACCTAACTAGTCAATTTTGCTTCATGTCTCCCGCATTGCGTAGAAAGGAAGTGGAATCTATCTCTTCCAACTCCTTCTGTTTAACATTTTCCAATTAAATTTGTTGCGGGTTCCAAGACAATTAAAATTATTTTCTGGGACTGCCTGAGGATAAAACTTCGGTGTGATCTATGGAGACCATTGTGGATCTTGGCTTACAGGAGTTACAATAGTGGGAATGTGTGAAAAAAAAAGATGCGTATAATATCGTGCAAGAGAAGGCAAACTCGAAATAAAACGCTCCATGTCTGACCGCCACGGTATAGTAGGCCAATTGCCCTCTTATTAGGGAGGAGGCTCGAGCCCAACAATGAGATGCTTATTAGCTGAGAGGATGACGCTCTAATATATATCTATTTATATCATGCCTCACGCTGTCCATCCATTTCTTCTCTTTCTTAATCTTGAAGCCGTTATTCACGTTTTAAACTTCTCTATATAATTACTTTTGAGGACCCAAAAAGAGATGGAGAGGAATTTTAGCCAAACATGTGGCATAAATTGGATGCAAAAGGCGCGTGAAATGGAAGTTTGGAAAATATTAGACGAGGCCTACGCCGTATAGACGACTACTACATTATAAAAACCAAAAGCTTAGTTTTACGGTTATACGTTAATAAGTGCGTTTAATATTAAATAAGTCATGCTTTAGTTATTTAATTAATTTCTATATATTGTATTAGGTAGTAGAAATAAAGACTATTTTATTTATTATTTATATAATTACCTTTATCCCACCTAATGTGTTCATACCACGTTAAGAGGCAACTATTTAACTTCTACCCCACTGGCGCAACTTGCAAAGTTTCTCTATTAAGGCCATTCCTTGTTTTATTTATTTTCGTCATATCCTTCTCAAAATTTGAATCTCTGTTACATGCAGTTGAGAGATTAATGTTACATTATAGGCATCTTTATATTTTAAAATTCATAGTAAATTATGTTGTTATTTTTATGTATATTTTTATAACTTTTAAATAAAAGTTAACATTGTACATTTTAAAAGTATTCGTTTTGACACAATTTGTAAATGTTGGTTGACGTGAGAGATCGCTTGAATAACGGCTGAAATGGTTATATATACAGACTCTGGGTAGATTATCAACTCGGTCTGACGTCCTCGTCATCTTCTTGAAGAAGAGGATGACGCTATTACGATCGCCCAAGAAAGGGCCTACACAGCTCGCGCAGCGATAACAAATAAAACTCCGCGGTATCGGCCTCGCCGTCGAGGTCGAAAACCGCGCTGCGTAAAAGTCATTAACTTAAACGTGGCTACGCCCACTTTGCACTCAGCGACGCCCCGAGCCGAGGTCCGTTCCCCACAGGGGGAGCCCTCGGGCGATGTTCGCTTAACTTACTTACCGGGTTGAGAGCCATCTGCGCTCACCCATTGACCACGTTAAGCTGTCAAGGTCATCTGCGAACAACAGCTACACACACACAAAAAAAAAATTATCGACTATTATTCTGCGAGCTGTGGACCTGGAAGGAACTAGCAACTACCTAAGTTACGTAAGCCGTTCTTATTTGCTTTTGTATTTTATTCTGTCTATGTCTATGTAGTATATATTAAAGTGTTCTAGCAATATTCTATATAGAATATTTACCTACTTCATATTATACTGTTATCTGTATTAGACCTTATGTAGATGCCTATTGTAACTATTAATATATAATGTAGTTACTATCTTTGCTGCTATGATTTAACATTATTCTAGACTTTATGTACATTGTAATTATGAATATATAATGTAAAGATACTCTTTGTCACTATTATTTACCATTATTCCTAATGCTAATATGTTCTATTTACTTGTTAGTCACTTCTCAAACATATAATGGCCTCATCTTACAAAGTACATTATTTAGTTTATTACTTTTAGTGACGTAGTACTTCAGTAAACTATTACAGTCGTGTTTCATTTATCGTTTTTGTAGTCCAGCATGTTTATCTAGATATTATATGATACTGATTATAATGTACCTTGATAATTTTTATAAAAATCATCATCATCTCAGTGAGTATAGGCCCCGCTGTTGGGCTCGAGCCTCCTCCACTAAATGAGGTAAATTGACGTACATGCTGGTCAGACGTGTTGGTATGGTTTTATTTCGAATAGTCCTTCCTTTGTGATATTATGGTTCAGAAACCGACCTCCTAGAGGAGGCCGCGGGTGCAATC
Source organism: Lymantria dispar (assembly GCA_032191425.1). Lineage (NCBI taxonomy): Eukaryota > Metazoa > Arthropoda > Insecta > Lepidoptera > Erebidae > Lymantria > Lymantria dispar. Next base: position 34,064,599 of record CM063452.1, read on the forward strand.
TGTCACCTGAGGCTGATCGCGTGAGGGTGACGCTCCAGTGGCAATGTCTATAGATATTATATGCATATTATATCCCTTAGCCGTCTTTTACGACACCCATGGGTAAGACAGAGGGTGGTAAATTGTATTCTTACGCCGTCACCGCACGAAAATAAACGATAATAATTCACCTGCCGCTAACACGTTGTCAACAACAATAATAGTTATCATTTAATTATAATAAAGAATAACATTAATTGTAATAAATAATTAAATTATTTTAACTCTTGTAAACACAAGAATATTATAGAAACACTAAACATTTTCAGATAAAATATAGAAAAACGATCATGAAACGGCCATTCGTACATTTGAAACAGAACATTACCTGCCCATAACATTATCGGCGCCATAAAGATCCTCGTTATACCAAATACGTATAGCAAATGCTCGCAATTTATTTTATTGCAGTCTACATATCATATCCAGAATATTATGAACCGTCAGCGAGCACAAGACTGTCCTTTACTACGAATATAATACTTTAGTGAAAGAACCCGGAGCAGTTCATTGTTATTTGGTTGTAGATATAGGCTTCGTGAGCTCGTTCCGCGACAATTTTTTTCGAGCCAAATTCGGTGCACGAGATCTCTATTTGTCAAACATGCCCCGGGGGCCGCATTGGCGGAGGCTGAGTGTCGACGATGTGGCTATGTAAACGACAAAGATACCCTATATATTTTTGAAATGCTACCCATTATAACGCACACGAATCTTTGAACCTATTTCATTACTTCAACATGTCAATCAACAGCAATGCATTGTAACTAGAATCGGGAACTTATTAAAATACATGTGGACTTCAGGTTTTTCTTGAAGTGCAATTTCTTTGCGCGCATGAGGTTAAGTTTTTTACGGTTGCAACGCAATTTAGTGAGACGAAAATTTGAGATGTTTTTGTCCAAAAAGAGGGAGAGAGCGATTGAGACCGATTGAGAGAGAGAGTAAGAAAGGACGAACATAGCACGAAGCACATAGTCATGGAGCGACAGTAGGGAACAAGCGAGTGAGAAAGATCGAGAGAATGAGAGAGCATTTTTTTTAATATTGACAATAAATACGTGGCACCAAAGAAATTTCACTTCTGACATGCGTACTTTGTACGCACGCTATTTTTTTTATTCACCTTGCTATTAATATTTATGAAGCACTTATACATCGCGTGAAAATTATTACCGTCAGAATGCATAAAGTTTCCAATCTAGCGCTTCTAATGAGCTAACATTACAACAAAGAAAAAGGTAAACCAACCCAAGGGCTTGTGAAGTAGGACCTTTTTGTTATGTAAAACACTTCATAAACATAAACACATCTAAATCCCTTCGCCAATTTCAACGTAAAATAAATTTCTTAATGGAAATTGCTCAAGAATTCTTTGCAAGGGTATTTTTAGTGAAACTTAAAAGTACGTCTGTTTCTTTAAAGCATTTGGAATCGTTGATATTAGACTGTCGAGAGTCTTGTGCAAAAAAGAAAAAACACGGTTTCATCTCTAAAACGATTTGTTTCCGGCGGCCAACAGACGCTTTAATATCTGTCGCTCATGGTGGTAATTAGTACATGAATGCTTTAGTTGAAAGAAATGGTACCGAAGTTTTCTTATGTTCAAAAATAACTTAATTTTTAAGCTTATCTACTACAGCAATTTATTAACTCTAACTTGAGTATTATACATAATTGATAATTTTGGTTTTATAAACTCTCTATATTATAACTTTAATGTGTTTAAATACATTAATAACTTTAATATTGGTTAATGTGTTTGTATATATCACAGTTTTCATATCAAAAAAGCTTAGTTAAGATTTAGTTTCATCATTATTTATTTATTTATTTATTTAAATTTCATGCACAAGTACATAGGCAGACTTAATGCCATAGGCATTTTCTTCCAGCCAACCTTTGGGTGATGACGAAATATTATAGTAGGTGCCATTTATATAGAAAATTGTTGAGATAACTACTTAAGTCTGTTTATGTTAAAAAAAATATATACCTGTATATCTAAATAACAATAATATGAAAAATAATAAACCTTACATATATTTACATATAATACATACTCATAGAAATATATATATACAAATACAAATACACATATACTTACATGAATATACACTCGAAAATTTATGAAGAACGATCTGCCAATAAATCAATATAAAACTTACGAACTCTAGATTTGAATGATTCACGTGTTTTGGATTGCCTGATTTCAAGAGGGAGGGCGTTCCACAGTAAAATAGATTGAATGAAGAAAGAAGAATGAACCATTATCATTAGCTCGAACAATTATCGCACTGAAGTAGCCATAGGTCACATCGTTCGACGAACCGACAACTACCTACTTGAGAAGAAAGCTTCTCAAGTGGCGATTACGTATCGGATGATGCAGTGTACGACGCACCCTACTAGATGGACCGACGACCTCATAAAATTTACTGGGCGTCGTTGGATATAAGCGATACAGAACTACGCTTTGTGGCGAAACTGAGAGAGGCTTACCTAAAGCATTGGACGGTGATGAGCTGAATAAAGATGATTATCATTAGCATATCTTCATCCCACAGTAAATTAAGACGGCACACCATGTACTTAACTTCCATAGATTCTTGTCAGCCATTATATTTGCACTCACTACTTTCATTTTTCTTTTTTGGTTGTTCACATCATATTGATAACCCTTCTTGTGATATGCTTTTCATTCCTCCTCATCACACGTCTATATCGCGATCTCGCGAGTCTAATCTTCTCAATCTCCTTTCAGAATTCTCCTAATATACTCTTCCTAATATATTTCTTACTTTATCTAATCTTGTTATCCCATAATTCCATCTTAACATAAATATCTCAGCAGCTAAGAATAGTTTAATATAAAATAAAATTAATTTCAAATAGATTAAAATTGTCTTAAGCGAAGTATTTATTCTAATTCGCTTGGTTTATCATTTCAATACAGTTCTTTAACTGTAATCTCTATATTGGATGCTAATGCCGTAATACCTTTATTGAGAGGATAAACGATTTAAAAGCTTTCCTGAACACAGACATGTTAGGGGCCCATTTCCGTTTCCTCAATATAAGAATGTTGCGTTGCACTATGTACATATAGGGGTGGATTAAGAACAGAATTTTGTTCGCGCATTTATTGCACATGCAATATACAATTATACAATATACAATTATACAATGTACAATTTCTCACCCGTGGGTGTCGTAAAATGCGACTAAGGGATATTGGATCGGATTGGATCTGTGTAAGAGAAGGAAAACTCGAAACAAAACCCTATACCAACACGTCTGACCAGCGTCGTATAGTAGGTCAATTCTCCTCGCCCTTATGAAGACGGCCCGAGCCCAATAGTGGGACGTATATGAGCTGTGATGATGATGGTTTATTGCACGTATAATGAAATAAAATACTTCCTTGGACATGTTTGCGCTATTCTTTTTTATTGCAAACGAAGGCAATCGAGCAAACAGTACACCTGATGTTAAGTGTGACAGCCGCTCATGGACCTTTGCTTGGCCGCTGACTACCGTGAAGGGAGTGTAAATGCGTGCAATGAGGTTTTGTGAAACTAAATCCATAACCAAAACTCACCACATGTAAACACCCCTAGAAGTTTGGGCTTCTGGCTCTCTTACTCATTGAACGAAGCGCAGTAACAAATTGCTAATACTCGGACGTCGATTTTCTGCTCAGTGATATACTACCCCGAACGGACCAGCCCGCGGCTGCAGACAGACAACTGTCAACTGTGTGTTCTTATCACTACGTTGTTCAGTAAAGGTATATTGAAATGACAATTAAACATTAGTATTATATATAGCCAGCTGTACCGATAGATTTATTTGCATGGATACTATTTGACCTATTTAATGTTATTAGTTCGTTTAAACATTTATGCAGAACCATTGATGCGCGATTTATTGACACGCTTCGCTACTTAAATAGCAGCAGTTGTTTTATAGATAGTCATGATAAATATCTAACACGATAAGTTTATTTAAAATCAAAGTGATAGTTATTGAGATTTGTGTATTTAAATTAACAACATTTTTAACTTTATAATAACAATATAGATTACAAGACAATGTAACAATTATAAGATTACATGCAATAATCGAATTGTCGTTAATTACATGTAGTAAGGAAGTCACACAAGCCATTTGGCTTGTTAGACTCACATTGGAACTGATAGCACTCGTCGCGACACTAATAAAATAATACAACAAACAACAACTCAACAACGACTGACTCTTGAAAACTTTTTTTTTGTGGGGTGCACAGCTGTTAGCCGCAGATGGCTTTGATGGCTTGACATAGACCATGGGTGAGCGCTGAGGGCTCAACTCAGTGAAAGTAAATCAATCGACGCGGCGACGTATCGCTCATAGACGCCTCCCTATAGGGAATGGATCTGGGCTGAGGGCGCCACTGGAGGTAAGGCGAGCATGCCTACATTGTCATTAGTGACTTTTACGTGTCACGATTTTGCACCTCGACGACAAGGATAGAATGGCAGATATTTATGTGTATCGGCTTTGCGGGCCTTGTATGCTTTTGGTTGAGCGAGCATAATGAAATCATGGAGAACTCGTTAAGGCAATATTTTCATCGAAAACTCCTTGAAGATGTCGGATTGCACAGCAGGACATTGCTGCCATCTTGTTTGTATACTCGGCAGCAATATTAAATAAATTTGAGACTGCCACCACATTAAAATAAAATACAAACTTATACTACAACGAATTCCATTTGTAAAAATATTACAGACCATGATTCAGAAACCACTAAAGGCTTCTGAAACATAGTATAATAATCGTGATGTGAAGCTACAAGTGCATTTACATTGAAATAAATAGCACAGTAACTAAAATACATAAGCGGTTAATAAGACCAGTTGAGATGAGCTCGTCAATCCCTACCTAATCTCTATTCAGATTACAATCCGACCGGCCTATTTATAATACATTAAGAGCACTCCAACCATTAATTTGAAGAGGTTTGATGAAATCGATCTATGAGCGGACCCATAATAAACAAATAAAACTTAATCAAATATTGTATTTAGAGTTATTAGACTAATTTAATTATTTTTTGTATAAAAGCGAACCTATTTCCATTGCTAATCAAAAATTTAAACGAACAAAAGTTATTATAACTGTTTGTACCTATAGGTACTACTATATAAAATTGCTTTAAAATATTTTTAAAATAGTAATTACATTCTTTAAACATAATATTTGACTTCAACAGTTACTTTTACATTTTTTTGGTTCTGTTTTATTTGAAATATTGTAGACTGAATAAAATAAAACAATTTTTTCTAGAAACTTTATTTTAAAATAAAGAACAAACAAATTAAACCTAGTTTGAAATTTAAAATCATAGCACCAAGTAGGATCGGCTAATCGTCGCCTAGAGCTGCCTGTTACTAATGTTTTATGTCCAACACTTGAAGTCAAAAAGCTAACAAATAGCTAACGTTTACTGGGTGCACTCAATGTAACTTATTTCAAATACACTATTACTATATTACTAATATGAGGGTCAAACTCCCGATAATTTCAACACTATCCATTATCCATTTGTTTATCAATTCGTTTTTAAAATGAGCCTCACTAAGGAGAGATAATGCCCTAATCAACACACTTGGTAAGAGGGTTAGCGATTGTAGTAAGTGGCACAAGTCGTCTCTCCTGCAGATCATTTTGAACCCGTCAATACACAGAAAGATGTTAAAGACCTTATAATATAGATATCGTTAAATCTTTCCCTTTTAAATGATTAATTATTATATTTTCCGTGTGGTGACGGAGTAAGAATACAAATCACCACTCCCTATCTTGCCCGTGGATGTCGTAAAAGACGACTAAGGGATATAATATGCATATCTATCTATGCACGAGAACGAAAACTCGAAATAAAACGCTATACTAACCTATCTGACCAGCATGGTATAGTAAGGTCAAATTCCCTTCTATTGTGGAGGAGGCTCGAATCCAACAGTGGGACGTAGGTATATGGGCTGACTGAAATGATGATAATAATGAATTAAAGTATATAAAATAATAGCAAGTAAGAGGAACAAATTATTTCAATATTTTAAATTATACTAAAAACTATATTCGGGTTAAATAATTTATTTTAATAGCGTCATCCAGAAATATCATCAGCGTTGAGAAACTAATTCGATCTCCAATATTTTTTGATTTCATAATTTTAGTTTTAAATTATTACTTCATATAAAAGATTCCTTTTCCCACGCAAGTATTATTTCTCTCAAATTGCATTGCTAAGCTCAATACATCGGCGTGGAATGCAGTTGTGTTGTCGGACTCGTGCCAAACTCAGATTACTGTTAGTCGCCGGTAGTTCTTTACACCAATCGCCACTTGGCATCGGTCCCTGCGCACCAACGTTCTTCATTTCATTTCTCAACGACAATTTATATTGTTCCTAAATACTCTAATAAAAATTCGAAGCATTAATTTATTATTTTATAAACGTATTAAGTACAGAGAGCGAATGTGAAATGTGTTTGAAATAAATTTGAACATTAATTGTTACATCAACTGTTGATACAAACCGCACGTAGAGAAGCATTATTATCACTCCCTATTATTATAAAGTAATTAAAAGAGCCATCAAACACGTGAATAAAACCATTAAAGCAACAAGAACACTTCACTTTAGCGGTGTCCTAGCGTTCATTAAAGGGTGGAGTACCTCAAGGCGGTGTAATGGGGCCGGTACTTCTCCCCCTTGTTATCTCATACGATGCCTCCTTTGTGCGGCCGTATTCTATACTTACCTGTATCTGTCCTGTTAGTTGTGAGCTCCACCTGCAACGATCGTTAGGTCCGCACGGTTGCCGCATTGTTTGTATTCTACAATTAGTTTAACTCAACTGTTTTGAATTTGTAAGTTTTGTGGTGCCCCGACTGTTTCTGTTACAGATTTGATTTTGTAATTTTCGTATATGGTGTGCATATCAAACAAAGGCCCATAAGATTACAGCACATTTATTCATTTGATTCAGCAATTTTAGAGAGAATGATTACGGAATTACAAAATAAACATTATTTGCTGAACTAGAGTCTCCTTCAAAAGGGGCATGGATAGATATTTGACCTACTATACATCGCACTGACGAACAGACGGGTTGGCATAGAATATTATTTTGATGTTTTTTAATGAATATACCTAAATATTACAATTTCACTAAAATGTATGTACAGTTGCAATACAATAGAATTGCAACAACATAATGCCTAATATTAGGTTATACAACAGCACTGAATGCTACACCTCCGAGTCAGTCATGTATACACTTCTAATACTATTAAACAAGTCGCCCGTCATCACTAGCAGCAACAGTATTGTCCGAATTAAACCTCGTAATTGTCAACTTTATATTGTTTCATTTATATATAATCTGCATATTATCCTTTAGTTGTCTTTTACAACACCCACGGGTACGAAAAGTTATTGTCATTTGTATTCCGACTCTGTCACTACGCGGATAATAATATTAAGTCGAATTATGTATTATAAAATTATTATCATTTATTAATTATTTTGCAACCGAACCATGATTAAACATACTTTCTTGTTGATAGACTATAGACTATACACCCCGTCTTATCCGTCTTGGGCGACGAAACGAACGGTGTGCTATTCCATAACTTGACATAATTCTCTATCGCCCTATGGAACTTCGCTTCCTTATTTTCCATGCAATGTTCTAAAATGATGTTGCTAATATAATAATTAAGTCACGAATAAATAATTTACGTAATTCTACATACCAACATATGTAAACCCATAAAAAATGGAATTTTTTATCTTTATGTTACCCGTAATAAGGTAAATTTAAAATGATGTCACTCATAAGTCACCATATAAAACCTGAACTTTTGTTGCGAATGATATGTATGTTCGCATATTAATGCGTTCACATTGTCCTCAAAAATCCCAATTTATCGGCATAACCATCAGCGTTGCATACATTTAACATCTGTTTCAATTTCACTGACCGATGTATGAATTATTATTGTGAATGACCAGACGAAGTATCAGCATTGTAAAGATAAAATAACAAATTGTACAAAACTCTATACAAAAGATGATGTCAATAATTTATTATTTTCGTGTCCTTTTAAAACGACGCCATTAGCGTACCGTTGAGTGCTCCTATCTTGTGTTCAAATATTCCGCGCAAAAGAGAATTTCTAGAACAACCTCACCGTTACCACGGAAATGTCTAAATTTTATCTTGCATTAAGTAAATCGGTACCTTTCAAGTGAGATGCTTATCAAATTTCTCTGTCTACCCGCAAATGGCGAAGATAAATGTGTGTTTGATCGGATATCAAATTTTCACAAGCAAGGCTAGAAGTCTTTCTTTTGTAACTGGTGTGAGTAATGATGATGAGGGAAGCAATTTTCGTCGCGCTATTTTATACTTTGGCATCTCAGTAGGCGCGAAACATGTTTAACCGTATGTAAAATAACACAATTTGTAGATACACGCTTTAGAATATATATATAATATTAAAAAGATACTTTATAAATGTATCTTCATCTCAGCCCCTATACTTCCCACTGTTGGGCTCGGACCTCCTCCATTATGAGAGCGCAATTGAACTACTATACCACGCTGGTCAGACGTGTTAGTATAGGGTTTTGTTTCGAGATTTTCATTTTTCGCATAGACACGCATATTATATCCCTTACCCTTAGTCATCGTTTAATGAATTATTTGGTTTTCACTTTAAGATCATAAAGTAAGATAACAGTCAAGAAAATTTTCTAAATTTAGTCGTAGATCGTATATTTATGGTAACCGCATTATCCAATAGAGGTTACACAATCTGAAAGAGAATCCAAAGTGGCTGTAATGAGAGCAACACAAAGGCCATCAAGTTGTACAACGAAAAGGTCGCGGTGACGTAACCGTTCTGTACCTCTTCTTATAAAACGTCGATTACCGTTCGACGTTCAAGCATTGCCATTGTACTAAAGCCTAAAATGGCCCGAGGCTGTCGGTAGTGCGTGGGACCATTATCGCTGGCACTTTTTGTCCCCTCGTCCCTTTTTACTCACAGTCCCGTGTAAGACAGATACGAAATGGCTAATAATTGCAGTTTAAACCTTTTTTGTCGTCGTTCTGGCTTTTAATGGGATTTCAGTCCTTTCAACTCGTTCTCTTCAAATAATTTTACAAATAATTAACTTTAATTAATTGCAATTACAAGTGTCCCGGTGACCATATTATATTTTATGACTTCAATCTTTTATAACTTTCAATAATAATATAAATCTTTTATTTTATTATGATTATTCTATTAAGGCGTTATTTATGTATAATAAAAAATATTAACATAGTCGTGATAAAATGCCTGCCTTTTTAATGCATGAAAGTGAGAATTATAACACATATATGTAATAAGTTTTTCTCAGCCCATATACGTCCACTATTGGGTTTGAGGGTCCTCTAATATGGAAGGGAAATAGACCCACTATACTACGCTGGTCAGATGGGTTGACGTAGGGTTTAATTTGCATAGATATTATACATATCATATCACTACAGCAACGGGTAAAATAGGGATAGACAATTGTATTCTTACTCTGTAAAATATGTAATAAGTCGACTAACATGAAATATTATTTGACTGATGCAGAATTTAAAAGTAGATAAATTAGAACATTTTAACGGTGGTTTGATTTCACTAAAATGGCCAGATATCAAGGCATACCTTTCTAAAAACATCAACAAAAGGAATATTTGGAATGCGGATTGAGCTTATCTGCTCCGTTTGTAAATGAACTAAGGCCCGTTGTAAAACAGGATTAAAGAGATTCAGCTAAATTTCGCTGAAAACCATTTTCTCTCGCATTTTTATCCGGGTGGGGGGTGAGTTTTGTAAAGAAATATGTGTAAATAGTCGTAGGGTGTGTATCTCATTATTACGAAGCTCCGGCGGGGTGGGATGAGCGTGAAATTAATTTACGACTTAATACAACGGTGCTGTTATATAAACTGTTGGTTAAAGCTGAAGACGTACGACGAACTAGCAGCGCAATGTACACGAAATATATTATTAAACACTGTTGATTGCTGATTTTACTAATGATATAGACCTAGATATCCAAGTATTGTTTCGATTGAAGTATAGTACTTTATGCGATCCACAAATTACTGTTCTGAGTCTGGATGTAAGTTTCGTCCGTTAATTCTATGTTTATGAAGCAGCAATATAAGAATTATTATTTCCTTAGTGTCTTTAATAAATGCAAAAGAGAAAGATATTATTCTATTGACTTTTAGATTGGATATCTTTATTAAAATTTAATATTTTTTATTATAAATAATATTAATAATATTATTTTTATATTAGTGTAAAGACTTTAAAGATTATTCAAAATATAAATATTTTATACTTTTAATTTTAATTTCTTTACGTATAATGCAATAGAATCTAACAATAATATTAAACTTGTTTTTACTACCGTTGGTGGTAAACGAGCAAACAGCACACCTGATAGTAAGTGATACTGCCGCACATGGACCTTTGCAATACCAGGGGCACAGCCAGGCTGTTTGTCTACCGTGAACAAAATACTCTTCTTGAACTTCGTTTAAAGAAGGACATGTCATAGTGCTCGGGAAACACAACAGCAGGTAATTTATTCCAAAACTTGCACGTACGTGGGAGAAATGATCGTTGGAGACGTACAGTTGAAGACTATAACGTTTCCAGGTGAAATGGATGAACCCTGACTCGGTTTCGAGTGGTTATAATTTTGTTTCGTTAAATTGATTAAGCTACAAAATGATTGTGAATTTATAACATTAATTGTTACCACACGTATGTATTGTTGATTCAATTATTACATACTAGCAACCTACCCTCGCTTCGCTTCGGTTTCAGTCGCTTTACCCGCGGCGTAGTTCCCGTTCCTGTGGAAATACCGGGATAAAATATAGCCTATGTTACTCCCTTATATTATAGCTTTCCATTGGTGAAAGAATTTTTGAAATCGGTTCGGTGGTTTAAGCGTGAATGCGTTACAAACAAACAAACAAACATCCTTACTTTCGCATTTATGATATTAGTATGGATTATCTCTGTACTCCACATTATATCAAGACTAAATGTTACGTTTACAAAATTCATCGAATCACTCCCAAATAATTTCCTAATACTAATATTATCGCGTGAGGAAAGACCGCTGTTCTCCCTGAGGGGGGGGACGTCGGTCGTGGAGAGGGTACTCCTCAAGGAGTATTCCGTTGGCCCGATCACTGACGACAAGTCACCCTGCTCCGGTGGTCGGTCCAACGTCGAAGGCGACTTGTCACGGGTGGGTTACAGATGTGCGTGCTTACGCCCCTCTGTCGCCCCGGACGGAGTGGTGTGAGGAGCGCGCCGACCATAACCCATCCCCAAAAAAAAAAAGTACTAATATTATCTGTTACCCTATTAAATATCAGAGTTATTTATATAATTGACTGTGTCGTAAACAATTATTCATATCAACAAAATTAAATGTAAATATATTTTGTATAATGTTATTCAAATGCGATACTTATCATAGAATCCCTTCGCTTGCCACTTGGGCCGTAATATCTTTCATCTCGGATAAACAACTCGAGGCGACTCAAGAAATTTTCCAAAGCCCGCTGTTAAATAAAGTTTAGAGGCTTTTCAACGTTCGGCCGGTGATTTTAAATTTAATTTTTCGGCTTAACGTTAGCCTTCAAAAGAAAACTGTAATGGCTCATTTCATATTAAAATATTTTAGATGAATACAAAAAAAGTAGATATCTGTCTTGTGTTCGTGAATACTTTGTTGAAACCATCTTTTGTGTCTTATCAAAGGTAATATCGGTCTAAATATAATACTTTGAATGACAATTGTGTATCACATTCATTCTTGATGATTGTGAAAATTAAAAACTTGGAAAAAATAATAGCATATTCAATTATAATATATATATATTTTTTTTTAAATGTACAAGTAACGCCCTTTCCAATGATATAAAACACGACATATTTGTCTCAAATTTATTTTTTAACACAGTCCTTTAAGACCTCTAGAGGGCGCCATATTAGATTCAGTGTCTCATCATATAGCCTATAACTAGCGGACAATTAAGACGCTTCTAACGATACCTCATTTGTCTGGTTCTAATAAATCGTTGAGGAGCTATGAGGGAACAAATGAACATACATACATGTGCCTCTCATAATCATAATCCTCCGTAGTCGGGTAAAAATAGTTTTTATGCTTTTGTTATACACTTTTAAAACTTCGACTTGGCTCTCACGGGTATCATAAGCGTTACGCTTAGCAGCCAAGTTAGCCATTACGGTGAGTTCATCATTTCCCAACAGTTTTTTTTTATTTGGGTGGGCTCCGTTCCGTCTAGGGTAACGAAAGAGCGGTGCGTGGTCCCATAGCTCACCATATTCCTTCCCTGCCCTTCGCCATGGGGCCAATCACTGGGACCGAATTCGTCGTCCGTGCCTAATCCGACGGGATAACTGTTTGGGTACCATAAACGCAGAGTTGCTGCTCACTTTCCTGGTGAACTTTAAACTGATTTTTACGAATCCCACGATTAAGAGGTGGCGTCCATTGTCGTCACAAAAATAATAGCGTAACGCTATAAACATAATAACTGTTTGTATATTTAATATATAGAGTACCTGCGCACACACGAATAAGCGTTCCCAATAATTTTCGTTTATAATCGCATCGCCGAATGAAACCCATTACCGTATACAATTTGTACCATTGTAGTATATTTATGAGTAGTGAGAGAAAATTTTAGTTCAATTCCGCTATTGGAGTGTAATTTACTAGAATTTGGGGTAGAATTAGGTTATAAGGGGTGTAAACTCATTCGTGTGTAACGTTATTATCTGATAAACATATATCTATTGATGGTACTGTTTTATTGCTTATTAGTTTTCACTGATTTAAATTAAATTCATCTCAGCCTATATATGTCCCACTGTTGGACTTAGGCCTCCATAATTGGAGGGTTATTGACCTATTATTCCACGCTAGTCAGACGTGTTGGAATAGGGTTTTGTTTCGAGTTTTCCTTCTTTTAGTAAGAGATATAATATACATATAACATCTATGAAAGAGAAGTAACCTAAAATGAAAACCTATACCAACCTGTCTGATCAGCACGGTATCATCTCATCTCAGCCCATACACTTCCTAGTGTTGGGCTCGGACTTCCTCCACTATGGGATGAAAATTAACCTCCTTTACCACGCTAGTCAGACGTGTTGGTATAGGTTTTGTTTCGAATTTTCCTTTTCTTGCATAGATATAATATGCATATTATATCCGTTAGTACTCTTTTGACAGCCACAGGTAAAAGAAAGAGTGGTGAATTGTATTCTTACTCCGTCACCACAACACGGAATGATATAGTAAGGTCAATGTCCCTCCTAATGCGGGGCAGGCTCGAGTCCAATATTGGGACGTATATGAGCTGAAATGATGATGATGAGGAGATTAATTTAATTCATTATTAGTAATTTATTCCTATATTATATGGCACTACAATACGACGCTACGAATACTATTAACTGTCACATTGCCCGGGAGTATTGTAAAACATTACTAAGAGCTTTACATACACCTGGGTCAACTTCTTCTGACGTGTTTTGATTGACAATAATATTATAATCGGTCACTGCCTGACGTAAGGCTCCTTGGGAAGGTAATTGTTGACCAGACGTCGTCAGACGGAGCTGGTTATAATCAACGTAAAGCTGTTCGAGTAACAGCTCTTTTAAGACATGCAAAAGCAATATATATCTTATCGACATCTTTACGAGTGAACACATAGAATTTCTAAAGATAATATTACAATAACTATTCACTTTAGTATAGAACATAAGAACAATATATAGTTATGCAAGTAAGATACATTGTACAGCTTGCGGTCCTCTTAGTTCAGTTGCTACGCGCTACGTAAGCACACTGAGATTGTACCAAAACATTTGTGCAACGAAATTCAGGAGCATCTTGGATACAGGTAATTTAGGGATATCAATAGCTAATATATAAATTATTATGCTATATGTTCAATATGGTTTAGTGCTCTAACTATTATGATAGTGTAAAACCTTTTTTAAATAAAAATATGTGTGTACGTTAGAATATTATACTTCTGAAGGGTAACAAGATAAAAATCTTTATAAAAATGTTATTTCTCACCTTATTCTACGTCTGTAGAAAAAATTACAGGAATAAAAGAAAAAAGATATTTCACATATTGAAAGTTTTATTACAACGCATTATCTAGTTATTTTTTGTGACGCCGTGCACGCGAATGAAATGCATGATTGAAATATTATACCAATAATAAATTAATTCAATTTATTTACCCTGTCAACATGTTTTTCTGTAAAGGTAACATATTTACGTTAACGTACTTATTTCCTGGTTATTTTAGTTGTTTTCTTACAAAATGATTTTGGAAAAATATTACCGACTAACATGCTACTCCTACTAAAATTATTAACGCGAAAGTTTGTGAGTATATAAGTATGTTTGTTGATCTTTCACGTAAAAATTGCTGAATGGATTTTGATGAAATTTCACAATAATAGAGCTTCCATATGAGAAGAATACATAGGCTATAATTTATCCCGATATTCCCATCGGAAGGTGAACTATGCGGGTAAAACCACAGGACGTTGCTAGTAGAATAATAAATACCAAGCAGCACTAGAACAGACATTAATATACATATATTTTTAGCGTTAATTTCCTAGTGCTGTGTGGTAGCAGCTTCGAATACTACCAACCCTTGCTTTGCTCGTGGGTGTCGTAAAAGACGACTAAGAGCCCTAGATTGACCCGGACTAACTCCATCTGGTACCATTTGGGTCAACGATTACATTCCCAAGGAGGGTTGACGTCAGGCAGGCGGCCGGTCATAAAAGTCATTGCCGAAACTTTTTGCAATATGTCAAAACAGATGACATATTGCGTCGACCCCAAGTAATTGGGATAAGAGCAAGATGATGATGATGTTAATTTCCTAGTGCACTTCTGGCTTAAAACTGGCATGCCCCTTTGACTACAACTGTCCAATCTCATAGTAATCACGTGGCCGGTTTTTGTCACTTCTACAAGAAAGTGAGTGATTCCAACAGATTCTTAATCCGATATGGGCAAAATTACAATCAATTAATTTAATATGCATAGAAAATATTGCAGCAGCCCTAGTACGACATATGAAATAACTGAAGAGCGACCGACGCGTCGGCTTGCGGGTGCCGCTCCGCGTTCACACTGAGTCAACTAATACCATACTGACATCACACAACGTACATTTGTAGTTCTGTCTCACACAATACACCTGTTACCTACTGTCTCTCTATGCATAACTTTAATATTTAGTTTGTATATTTTATTAAAGTGAAACTTTTATTACATCGCCTTAAACTTTTTCGTCCATCTATTGCATGTCGCGTGACGGTCGGACGGTCGGATAATAACGTTGACTTGTTTGGACAACAGACATTTTAGTCCACCCGTGACCATGAATGCTTTAAAGTATTCGAAACATCGGGCAATCATAAATCAAATACAAATCAAATATAATCCGTAAAATTAGTTTTATTTACAATGTGTAGTGCTCGCGTAAACATCAGATATCATTATCCGTCATCATCCCATTGTTGGGCTCGAGTCTCCTCCACATTGGAGAGAATTGTTCTACAATGCTATGTTGATCAGACCTCTTAGCATAGAGTTCTGTTTTGTGTTTTTATTCTTTGCAATAATATTTACATATAAACTTTAGTGATCGTTTATGATACCCGGGGATAAAAGAGAACTTTATTTAGTTAACAGACTAAACCAAACAATTAAAAATAATCTATTATGAAAATAAAAGCATGCTACATTTAACAGCTGAAAAAACAAAGAGTGTAAAGCGCTTTAATATAACTGGGCATTATATCAAGACTAGCAACCCGCCCTCGCTTCGCTTCGGTTTCAGTCGCTTTACCCGCGGCATAGTTCCCGTTCCTGTCGGAATACCGGGATAAAATATAGCCTATGTTACTCCCTGATATTACAGCTTTCCATTGGTGAAAGAATTTTTGAAATCGGTTCGGTGGTTTAAGCGTGAAAGCGTTACAAACAAACAAACAAACAAACAAACATCCTTACTTTCGCATTTATAATATTAGTATGGATTTAAAACATCAAGTAACGCTTTACAATAACACACACAGTAGTCATAGTATTTAAACTTTATAATCTTTCAGCGATAAATCGCTTTACATATAACTAAGTCGATAAACTTATTCACAAAGTTATTTAGTTTCACGTGAGTTTATTAATTCCCTATTAATAAATTGTTATATTGCCGAGTCCCTCGCGTGCTGATATGACTTCGATTTGATATAAGAGGCCGTACAACGCGTACTCCTTCGCGAATTCATAGGTAATACGCAATTAGTCTTAGATATTAGCTATTACTACTAATTTAATATCAGTAATAATAAATTTCCTTGTGGTGACGGAATAAGAGTACAATTAACCACATCTTGCCCGCGTGTGTCGTAAAAAACGACGATGTCAAATAGGTCAATTGACCTCTTATTATGGAGGAGGTTTTAACTCAACAGTGGGACGTATATCAACTGAGATAATAAAAATAATCGATTTTATTGTGGCGATGGAGCATCAATGTAATTCACCACTGAGGGGGTGGTGAATTAGTAGTGCCCTACATTTAGGGACCACGTCTCCGGTGAGAGAATCTTTTTCTTCTTAGTCGTGATACTCTTGGCAGAGCGATCGTGGCCATTATCAATGGAGTTGTGAAGTGACCAGTTTTATTACGCGTCTCTTGTTGATGCCCGTTCGGAACAAAGATATAGGGGGCCACCAATGGCCGACTACACTTGGTCCGTCCACCGCATTGCCGATCTGTCGCGTGATCTGGTTCCCTCGGCTCGGCTCTGTGCTACCAGATTTTCAATGCAAGTTTTGCTGCGCCGGGACACGTGACCAAAGAAATCGATCATACGTTGTTGTGAGAGAATACCACAAATGAAAATAAATAAAAGCAATCATCGTCATCGCTCATACATCACGTCCCACTAGTGAACTCAAGCCATTTCCACTATGATGAAAATTGATCCACAATAGTACGTAAAACAGACAGATTGGTTTTGTTTTCTTGTTGTTATATCATCTCAGCCTATATAGGAGCTACTATTTGGTTCACACCTCCTACACAATGGAAGGAAAATTAACCAACAATACCGCGCTGGTCAGAGGTATAGGTATACGGTTTTAGGTCGACTTTTCCTTCTCCTACACAAATATTATTTTTTATTATATCCCTTAGTCGATTTTTACAACATCTACGAGCAAGATAGTGGTGAATTGTATTCTTAATCCTTCACCACACGGAAAATCTTCTTTTCGTGTGTTTGTGAATTGAACTAAGTGATAGGACCACACTGTTTGCGGGTGACTGGACCGGGGAGTTAGTCCGTCACCCGCCAAAAGGCCAACCGCGCGAGGAAAGAGGTCGAGGAGAGGGTACCCCTCACGGGGTATTCCGTCGGACCAACCACTGACGTCAAGTTACCTGCTCCGGCGGTCGGCGAAACGACGTGACGACGAAGGCGACGTGAGACGGGAGGGTTACGGGTGTGCATGCTTACATCCCTCTTTCGCCTCGGACGGAGCTGGGCGAGAAGTGCCTCGACCGTAACACACCCCAAAAAAAAAAAGCGACCACACTGTTGACAATTTTCTGTCTACAGCCGCGGGCCAGTCCGTCCGGGGTAGTATCACACTGAACAGAAAATCGACGTCTGAGTATAGTAGCTATTTGTTACTGCACTTCGTTCGGTGAGCGAGAGAGCCGGAAGCACAACTTTCTGAGGGTGTTTGCCTGTGGTGGGTTTTGGTGGTGCCTTTAGTATCACCGAACCTCATTACACGCAATCACACTCCCTTCACTTTCTTCACGGTAGGCAGCGGTCTAGCAAAGATCTATGAGCGGCAGTATCACTTACCATCAGGTGTACTGTTTGCTCGTTTGCCACCGTTTGCGACAAAAAAAAGAACTCCTAAACGGCTGCACCAATTTTGATGAAATTTATTGTGTGTGTTAAAGTAGGTTCGAGAATGGTTTATTTGAATTGGAGTTTATTTGAATGGACAGTATTTGGCCCCGATAGATAGCGCTGCGATCGATTTCAAAGATGATTCCTTTTTTTTTTATTTAAACAGTACAACGCCTGTTGGGTCAGCTAGATAATTACAATAGATACTGAACTGTGAATGGTTAGTAAGAAGTAATTTTATTGTATCGAATTAAGTAAGCAAGTTAGTCATTTACATTATGCCCGTTTTTGTCCGTATTTTGGGTTTGAGGTTCATCCACAATAGGTAGAAATTTGACTGACCACCACTCAATTTGGATGGGTTGGTGAAGGGTTTTATTTCGAGTTTTCTTCACTTTCATGTATGTTATATGTTCACGATCATGAGTCAACCAGTAGAGCAGCCATCATTCCCCTCAACCACAATGGAGGGAAGGGTGATAGTCACTCCCACATAATTTGACACCAATTTAAATTGTAAATTAAACTACGCACCCACGAAATATAGATACAAGAAGTCTGAACGTAATGTTGAACGAATGATTTCCATTTAGGGGACAGAAATTTTGCCGGTATAGCGCGTTTTTCAAGAAGTACTCGGTAAGTAAATAAGAGAAGTTTTGTCGCTCTGCACAACACCTTCCCATTTCTTTTTATTACTATTAATTTTAAATAAATATTTTTCTTTTTTTTTTTTATTGCCAACGGTGGCAAACAAGCAAGCAGCACACCTGATGGTAAGTGAAACTGCTGCACATGGACCTTTGCAATACCAGGGGCACAGCCAGGCCGCTGTCTACCGTGAAGGAAATACTCTTCTTAAGCCTCGTTTAAAGAAGGACATGTCATAGCGCTCGGGCAACACAGCAGCAGGTAGTTCATTCCAGAGCTTGCACGTACGTGGGAGAAATGATGATTAATATTTTATATTTAAATAAATTCAATAATCGCGAGCCAACGTGTTATAATAATAATAGCATTGGTACGTCATAAATTCTAGCGCAGCCAGTGGCAGAAAAGAGAACTAAGATCTGGGTTTATTGTTGAGTACATTAATACTATGGGAAAGCCGTTCGGACTCCTTCATGGCCCGACGTTTCGCACACTTTACAGCGTTCATGGGCACGCGTAGAATAAGATATCTAAACAACCAACAATTTTTTTTCTTGTACTTGCAATAAATTTGTACCATAATGTGGGTCAAAATTTAATAGCTAATTTTCTGTAGCGGGTTGATAATTATAAATACCTGTAAAACAATGCGCGATAAAATCCGTAGTTTTATTTACAAGGTGTATAATACTGTCGGGCCGACCACTGATGACAAGTCACCCTGCTCCGGTGGTCGGCCCAACGAGGTAGGCGACGTGCATCGTGGGTGGGTGGTGTGCGTGCTTACGCCCCTCTGTCGCCCCGGCGAGGAGCACGCCAACCGCAACCCAGCCCCAAAAAAAAAAAAGTTTTTATAATACTCGCGTAAACATGGAAAATCATTATATAAACCAATTTAGATGTGAAGTATTTTATTGATGAAATCAACAGCAATATTAATAATGAACTTAGCGCCCATTTTCAGATTTAACTTATTGGCGGGCTTTATAATTTATTAGCGCAGACGTTACCGCAGTCAGGTTTTAATCTTCAATCTAGTTATAGTTATCAACATAGTTTTCAAACTGTTAACAGTCATATCCGCATTATAAGTTACTCCACCAGGTGCAAGCAATAGTTTGTGTAAGAGCCCGCGCGGTACATCGGTGCTCAGTGCTAAACATTTGTTTGACTAGAACTCACAAACTACGTAATGTAAACACTGGTGTTACACTTCGCACAATGGAGGCTTGTTTAAACACCTGCATAAGAATAGGATATGAGAAAATACAGTGTCAAATAATATTTACAATTTTATTGTTATACTATAGATATGGTGTCCACTTGAAACCTACGTGGAATTCTCGTAAAGTAAGTGATGGCTACTCTAATAGTTATCTCGTGTTTGGTTTTTTTTCACCGACAACCGCTGGAGAAGAAAGGTTCTCGAGTGGCGACCACGTATTGGACGCAGTGTAGGACGGATCGTAATAATTGATTAATTTTTAAACGGTTTTATTTAACATGCCCCTTTTTACTGGCATGCCATGGTGCGGACACACCGAACGTTCTTTGCAGGGCAACAAATGTGTCGGCAATCAAACCCATAGCCGGCTGGGTGCATACTTTTCTCTACCTCCAACTAGACGATTCACTGATTTTCGAACTTGTCATCAGTAACACGTCTAGGCGGGTTACTCTTCGAGGTACCGCGAGTACCGTCTCGAATCGCCGCCTCGACGGCGAAAGCCGCCGCTCTCTCGCGATCAGCCTCGCTTCTCCAAAAATCCCCGTTCCGGCCACTCGTTGTATCGGTTAAAGCGGCATCGGGCGTAGGTACTCGCGCGTACACGCTGACCCTATCGCCCGTGGTAGAGCATGTCGCCGTAAAGGAGTTCCTACCGCACACGCTCCACCGTCTCCTTCTGCAAAACTACCTCGCAGAAGGTTGTGACCACGTCCAAGTTCCTGACGCTATCGACGATCGCTCTCTAATTAATTGATTCTAAGGTTTTTATAAATAACCTTCAGATCATTTCAACAAAGAAATAAGAAGGTCATAAAGTACAGACCTTCATTTCTCAACATTACCCGTGCCCGTTATTATATCACTTCTCGAGCAATATACGTGGGGCTCTTTTCCTACATATTTTATAATCCTACGATCCGTTCATGCTAATTCCTATGGGAATACAGTCCATCTTATACCCTGAAATGGCAATCAATAAACTTGTTACTCGATAGCTCCAGTATCCTATTTTCCTCATACAATCACGTGGAATATTATCAATAACCATTACAAAAACAAAGTTAAACCACTTAATTTTTTATCTTAATTAAGGTAAAAAGCCGTGTGGTGACGGGGAGAGAATACAATTCACCATCCACTCCCACGTCCGTGGATGTCGTACCCTGTACTAAGGAAATAGTCCTTGAATCGGGGGAGACTTTACAAACATAATTCATCATCATCATTTCGGCTCATATACGTCCCACTGCTGGGCTTGAGCCTCCTCCACAATAGGAGGGAAATTGACCTTATTATATCATGCTAGTGCGACAGGTTGGTATAGGGTTATATTTCGACGTTTCCTTCTCTTGCATAGATGTTATAAGGGTATTATATCCCTTTGTCGTCTTTTACGACATCCACGGGCAAGATAGGAAGCGGTGAATCGTAGTCTTACTCCGTCACCACACGAAAAGAGATACACAAACATAATTAAGAGATGCAAATTACATCCAGACTCGGAACAACAATTTGCGAATCGCTCAATGTCTTCCTATGTGGGATTCAAACCCACGACACTGTCACGGTAGAACAGTATCTTAATCACTACGGCATCCTTGCGTTCCTTTTTCGTTCCTATTATAAGTAAAACTATATTTCTTTAGTAATTTTTCTAACATAAAATAAACGAGGCGACTGGAGTCCTTGTTATGAATAACGTTTCTGAAAGTGTAATTTGTATGCTCTTATACAAAGTGATGATTTACTGTCTCCAAACTATTTATTACTTCGCCGGATAACCGCAAACACTGAATGGACAAACTTGTGAAGCCGACACGTAATTAAAATGCATACTATACTGTTACGTATATATTAACATATGATTATTAACTTTTGTGTTTTAATGACAGTGAACTCTTTATAGGGCCGTAACTTTACGGGATTCTAATGGGTTTTTGTTTTATATCACCCTAGGGCAATGCGGTCTACACGAAATTAACGGGAATACTAGTTATAATAAATGTACGCAGAAAATAACTACACATTCGTGTCGTGTAGAAATTATACTCCTGTGATTTTGTTGACGATAACTGTTTAGATAAATAATGCGATATTCCAGAATGTTCGATGTAAATGTTTATGGAAGGCTTTAAGATTTCTTTATTAATAACATTGGAAATGTGGTTTCTAATAAGAAATACTCCACGTGTTGTTTTATTTTATGAGCAATATAAAGTAGTTTTAAAGACCTACCTGTACGGCGACAGGATAAGAATACACTTTATCGCTATTTTACTTGCCCGTAGAGTTCCAAAAATTGATTTTAACTTTTGTGGGTTTTTGATGTGTAACATCTATCGACGAGGGCGATCGGCATGGCGTTAACGCCACGCTTGGATATGTACATTTGTGTAACAAAACCCTAACCCCTTTTAAAATTTTATACAACGCCATCTAGTGATCTCAAAATAAATTGTTAACCTAAATATATACCTATAGTGTATACTAATGAAAATAAATGTTTATTGAATAAAAATCATCATTTTCTGGCAAAAAATCAATAATAATAAAAACAACTTACAATAGACTCCATACTACTCAAACAGACTCAACTAAAGAAAGCTGATATGTATTCAATGTATATTGATTATAAAAAAGCCTTTGATTCCGTACCCCATACATGGTTACTCAAAATTTTAGAAATTTACCGCATACATCCTCAGATTATCTCTTTTCTAACAAGCGCTATGACAAAATGGACGACAAGACTTAGACTGACAACTGACGAAAACACATTTACAACAGAACCTATCAAAGTACAAAGAGGTATCTTCCAAGGTGATGCCTTAAGCCCACTTTGGTTTTGTTTAGCTTTGAACCCACTTTCAAATATGTTGAACTCTTCGAATACAGGATATAGCTTAGGTTATAGGGAAAATGATACTGAACTGCAAAACGATCCCTTAACATACAAACTTAACCATCTCCTATATATGGATGATATAAAACTTTACGGAACCACCGAAAAAGAACAACAACAACTTGTCCAAATTACTGAAAATTTCTCTCAGGATATTTGTATGGAGTTTGGAATCGACAAATGCAAAATTAATTCAATAAAAAATAGCCAACATTATGAACACCAACATCACACTAAATCTGGTCACGTTATAGAAGCTTTAACAAACAATGAAGTATATAAGTATTTAGGTTACAATCAGTCAAAACAGATACTGCACACAGATATAAAACAATCATTAGGGAAACAGTTTAGGCAAAGACTAAATATAATTTTACGAAGTCAACTCAACTCCAAAAATACTTCTAAAGCCATTAATTCATATGCTATTCCCATTCTCACGTATTTATTTGCTATAATTAACTGGACTAACACTGAACTAAAAGCTCTACAAAGAATTATTAACACTAATATGACTCAACATAGAAAACACCACCCACGATCATGTATTCAGAGATTAACATTCCCCCTTAGTGCTGGAGGACGAGGTATAATCGATATACTAAATCCACATAATAAACAGATAACAAATCTACGAACATATTTTCACAACAAGGCCCTAACTTCATCTTAACACAAAGCTGTAGTCCAAACAGATAAAAAAATTACTCCACTAAATTTAAGCGACAGAACACCACAGAAAAATTAAACTCCAGTAGATATGCTGACAAAGTTAAATGAATGGGCCCAAAAGACTTTACATGGACGCCATCTTAACGACCTAAACCAACCAACTGTTGACAGAGTAGCGTTAAACGAATGGCTTAGGCAAGGGTTATTTCCCAAAACGGAAGGATTCATGCTAGCAATTCAAGACCAAGTAATAGAAACCATGAACTATAAGAAGCACATAATGAAGTTACCGAATTCTTCCAACAATTCTTGTAGAAAATACAAAGGTGCACCTGAAACTATCCAGCATATAACGGGAGGATGTAGAACAATAGCCCAAACCGATTACAAACACCGACATGATCAAATAGCTGCAATCATCCATCAATCACTTGCATTGAAATATAAACTCATAACAGAAAAAACAGCTTATTATAAATACACTCCACGTACTATATTAGACACTTCCGATTACAAGCTCTACTGGGACAGAACCATATTAACAGATAAAACAGTACATTTCAACCATCCAGATATAACACTACATGACAAAAAGAATGAAATAGTATACTTGATAGATATAGCAATACCTAATACACATAACTTTTCATCCACCCATACTGAGAAACTAACCAAATATACAGATCTAGTCATTGAAATAAAATCTCAATGGAAAGTTAAAACAGTTAAAATCATACCTATTGTTTTATCATGTACAGGAGTCATACCTTATACTCTACATACAAGCCTCCAACTCTTACACATTCAACCACTCACTTACATCACATTACAAAAAGCAGCTATTCTAAACACTTGCAGAATTGTCAGATTCAAATTCAAATTCAAATTATTTTATTATGCATAAACCTTGAGAGGGCACTTACATATTGTCAGGTTTACAATTTCTAAAAAAAATATACTACCACCGGATCGGAACGCGACCGCTACTGAGAAGATCTGGCAAGAAACTTAGCGGGCTTGTCATTATTTTTAATTTCTTTTTTTTTCTTCTTACTAGTTATACAATTGTGTACATGTTTTGTAAGAACAAGCTCCAGTGTGATGCCCTTCGAACCGCAAGACACTTAATATAATTTAAACGATTATGGCTGGACCAGATCCCACAAGCGGCACCCGATCACGAGTTAACTACTAGAGCAGCCATCACTCCCCTCAACCACTATGGAGGGAAGGGAGAGACCCGCTCCACGCAGCTACCGCAAGTAGATCCCTATGTGAGCATGACCAACACCACAAACGCTGAAAATACAAAAATTCGTTAGGCAAAACACGCTACACTTTACAATAAAAGTTAAAAGTACATTTACAAACAGTATATTTAAAATAACAAGGAAATTGCTGAATGAGGAGCTGCTCACAACCAATCTGTATTATCATCTACATAGTCCGAGATTTTATAATAAGCTTTTTTACAAAGTCTATTCTTGATGGCTTATTTAAACTTTTTCATAGGCTGGTCTCGGATATCTTTAGGTAATCTATTGTAAAAGCGTATACATTGCCCCATGAATGATTTGTTAACTTTTTGGAGACGAGTAGTGTGTACAACTAATCTGTCCTTATTACGAGTATTCATTTCATGAATGTCACAATATCTCTTAAAGTTAGCGATATTTTTTTTGACATATAATATATTTTCGTATATATATTGTGATACAGCAGTTAGAATATTTATTTCTTTGAATTTCTCCCGAAGTGAGATTCTTGGGCCTAGATTATAAATTGCACGGACAGCCCTTTTTTGGAGAACAAAGATTCTATTAAAGTCCGCGGAGCATCCCCACAGTAAGACATAAGACTATGGAAATAAGCGAAATAAACCATTCTAGCTGTTTCAGTATCTGTTAACATTCTTATTTTTTTTACTGCATAAGCCGCTGACCTAAGCCTACTCGACAACTTTTCAATATGAGGTCCCCACTGAAGTTTAGCATCTATGGTGATACCTAAAAAGACTGTTGACTCCACAAGGTCTAGAGCCACACCATTCATTTGGACATTGGTTTCCACTTGCCTCACATTAGGAGTAGTAAATTTGATACATTTAGTTTTTTTCTCATTGAGAACCAAATTATTAGTGTTAAACCAATGAACAACGTTAGACAGTGCATTGTTCACATCGTCATAATTCAACATTTGTCTTTTAATTTTAAATAACAAAGAAGTGTCATCTGCGAACAACACAATGTCCAGATTGTCCCCTATATGGTAGGGTAGGTCATTAATATATACAAGAAACAGAAATGGCCCCAGAATGGACCCTTGTGGAACGCCCATTTTTATAATAGAACCAGATGATCGTGCACCATTAACATCAACCCTCTGGATTCTGTTGCTTAAATAAGAAGTTACAAGTTCAAGAGCGTTATTCCTGATCCCATAGTGGTATAGTTTTCTGATAAGTGTTTCATGTTGTACACAATCAAATGCCTTGGATAAATCACAGAAAACACCTAAGGCCTCATGTGACTCCTCCCAGGCTGCAAAAATATTTTTCAATAACTCTACGCCCGCATCAGTAGTAGAGCAATTCTTAGTAAAGCCAAATTGATTTTTGTGAAAAATACTATGTCTCTTAAAATGAATCAACATCTGATTAAGCATAATTTTTTCGAATACTTTACTGAGTGTTGGTAGTGTGGAAATAGGACGAAAATTATTAATATCTGACATACTACCAGATTTAAATAAAAGAATTACTCTACTAATTTTCATGAGATCAGGAAACACACCCTGAGCAACACAACCATTAAATACAAATGCCAGGTGGGGAGCAATAACAGGTATTATAAAATCAATAGTCTTTACTGATAAACCCCATAAATCTGCTGTTTTCTTAATATTAAGATTTTTAAAAGACTTTAAAATATCATCCACACCTACATCTGAAAATTCAAAAGAAGTGTCACATTTTACAATGCTTTGTTTAAGGAGCGATTCAGCCAAAATAGGGCAAGACGCTAAGGATTTTGTTGTTAATACAGGCACATTTGTAAAATAGTTTTCAAATTCATGTGCCACTTCTTTATTTACTGTCACATTTTTATCACCAATCTTTAAATTAAAGTCCTTCTTCCGCACAGTGTTCCTACCGGTTTCACTATTAATCACTGTCCAAGTCATTTTAATTATTTAAATTCCTATCTATAGATACACATAGAAATACCACTCCTGTGCTTGACTAAGGTCCGCATGAGAGTGTAAAGTTAACCCCTTACCAACAGGGAGAAACAAAAATGTTTAAAAAATAATAATAATAATAATATACCCCTGAGCCAGTCGTTATCTCACCATGAGACTAACGCAAACCTCGGAGGAACATTATATGGCTCTTCTAAGTTCTTTTGATATAAAAGAAAAAATGTATCACAAGATTTATAGGAAAGCCAATAAACCACAGGGCAGCTTGTGGCGTGATGAATATGAGTGGCGACACTGCGGTCCTGAATACCCCAAAGAGTGGACCAAGGCCTCGTATCCAGCTCGCCTTTACTGGCTGGCTGGAGTGGAAACCGAAGAGTGCCCGCAGGATTCTCAACTCTGGCTTGCCTTAAACGGCTGATCAGAGAGGGGTCGCCAGAGCTATATGCTCGGGGGTAGAAGTGTCATTTTCAAGGGCATAATTACGGGGAAACCACTGCGATGGTAAAACCGGCGCCACACCGCTCGACACCGCAAGCCACTTGCATCAATGTTACCCCTCTGTTGCCCGTATGGCTTTCGTGTCTGTGGCGACCGTTTTTCATTCAGTGAGTTGGCGAGTCACCGTCTGCCAAAGTTCAAGACGATAAAGGTATTGAAGACAGACGACAGTTTTTCAATCAATAGTTTTTAGTTTAGCCAGTCCATCAAACCTCCAACCCCATAAACAGTTATTAGATACCATCATCAGACAATAGTTACACACCTACCGTTGGCAGTCCACGAGTGTTATGTGCAGACGTGGAGTGTCATCGGTAAACGTCTCATTCCATTTTTACATTAAATTTCTCTAAAGGCCTCTGCGTGTTGGATTCATATCCGTGACCGGGTATCTTCCCTTGGGAGATAGCCGTGAATCGGTGATATATGAGTATAATAATAATATTTTATTAATACTTTATGTTATATTAGTACCTGTCGTAATCTGTTCTTTTATGCATATATACTTGTACAAAATAATTTCGATATTTCATACCTGCCAGGCGTCCTGAGCTGAGCGACGGCTCCCTTTTTTATTTCCCTTTTCAGTAACTTTTCTTTTTATGGTAGGTTATAGACTAAACACACTCTGTCCAATCTGTCTGAAGCGAAGGATGGGCGGCTTGCGGCCCCATAATCTATCACGTTTCCTACCCATCGCCACTAGGCCAACCACTGGTACCGATTTCTTGAAAAACGGTGGATTACCCTACCCTATCGGGTTTTGTACTGTTCAATGCCTCGGCAACACACCAGTATTGCTGATGGTTTACTCTCACGTGGTCGGCCTCTCTGTGGTTGGCGGACTAACTATTAGTATGTTACTATTCTTACCATTTAGTGACGCAATAATAATGCAATTTACCACTCCCTATCTTATCCGTGGATGTAGTAAATGACAACAAAGGGGTATAATAACCATATAACATATATGCAAGAGAAGAACTCAAAATAAAATGCTATATGAACCTATATGACCAGCATGGTATAGTAAGGTCAATTTTCTTCTTATTATAAAGGCTCGAGCCCAGCAGTAGGAGGTATATGAGCCAAGATGATGTTATAATAATCATCATCATCGCAGCCCACATACGTTCCACTGTTGGGCTCGGGCCTCCTCCACAATGGGAGGGAATTTAACCTACTATACCATTCTGGTCAGATACGTTGGTATAGGGTTTCATTTCGAGTTTTCCTTCTCTTGCACAGATGTTATGTGCATGTTATATCCCTTAGTCGTCTTTTACGATATCCACAGGTAAGATAGGGAGTGGTGATCTCGTTAAGGGAGCTCACCGCCTGACGCGTCGACGCCCGTCGAGACATCATTGCCCGTTGTGCAGTCCGGCTGGAGAGGCCTCGGTTCGGGGTGCAAACCGTGGAGGCCTTCCGGCCGGTGCTGATGCAGTGGTTGGAGAGGCGGCACGGGGTGCTCTCCTTCCGACTGGAGCAGGTTTTGACGGGGCATGGGTGCTTCGCCAAATACCTGCACAAGGTCGTAAGGAGGGAGAGTACACCGTCCTGCCACCACTGCGATTGCGACGAGGACACGGCGCGCCACACGCTCGAGGCCTGCGCGGCTTGGGCAGTGCAGCGCCGTGAACTCGTCGCAATCATCGGTGCAGACCTGAAGCTGCCGGCTATCGCTAGGGCGATGGCCGACAGCGTCGGGAATTGGGACGCGGTCGCAGCCTTCTGCGAGACAGTGATCTCGCGGAAGGAGGCGGCGGCTCGCCTACGCGAGGAGCGCAGCCTCGATGAGGAGATCCGCCGCCGGCGACTGGGGTGGCGTAGGGCAACTACCTGCGCCTCATGCCGCCCTAGCCGAGGCCGCGGGTGACGTGACCGGGGATTAGTCCGTCACCCGCCGAGAGGCCGATCGCGTGAGGAAAGACCGACGTCCTCCCCGAGGGGGGGACGTCGGTCGATGGGAGGGTACCCCAATAGGGGGTATTCCGTCGGGCCGACCACTGATGTCAAGTAACCCTGCTCCGGTGGTCGGCCCAACGACGAAGGCGACGTGGTTTCGGGTGCGGGAGTTGTGTGCTTAAGCCCCTCTGTCGCCTCGGACGGAGTGGTGCGGAGGCGCGCCGACCGCAGTCCACCCACAAAAAAAAGAAAATAAGATAGGGAGTGGTGAATTGTATTCTTACTCCGTCAGCACAAGAAAAAATAATATTAGTAAATATTATTTTTATTAAATAAACGAGAGCAGTGTAGTAAAAGGAACGCGTAAACTGTGATAAATACAATTCTTAGACATTTCTTTGTGAAGTGTTCATATGAAATGGGTGGAAATTATCGGTAAAGTCTGAATTGTAATTAAATATAAACAATACAGACAGTGCTTCAGTACTGTGAACATTTCTCGTTAAATTGTCACGGTTCATAATCCCGGGTTAACGGGATTGATTGCCAATCTTTTTAAACGTACAGTACTATTGTTGCAAACAAATTGTTCCGCGTTTTGCACGAAGATAATTGCTTTATATTTTACCCCCAAATACAACTTTGATATAAGTTATGTGTATATTTCACCTGCATTTCGAGTCTGGTTAACAGATTTAAATACGTTTAAGTTCCAGTAGGAGTTGGGTGAAAATGCTCCTGTTATTTTATTTCTAATTTACGTTAACGTTTACGGTTATTTTGTGTTTTGGTAATTGTCTCAAGTATCAGAATTTAATTGCAGCGTCAAATGGACGCTGCAATTAGTTACAATGTAGCTATATATTAAAATGTATCTCGTAACACCGCATCAATAATAATATTAACAATAATGTTTAATACGCCATTTAGAAAATTTTTCTTTTTTTTGAAAGAAAAATATAATACTAATATTTTCATCTGGCTGGACGTCTCGTAGTAATTTATTCACCGTAATTGTGTATCTGATGGCAAATCCTAATCAAAGTTATGAATTGCCCAAAACTTACATAGCAATTATAGAATAAGTTTGCCATAATATATAAGTTAAATAAAAATAATATATTTTAAAATAATAATAACGTGGCTCGAGCCGCTTCCTTAAAAGGAGGGCAATTGATCTACTATACTACTCTGGTCAGACGCGACGGCACATGCTTTAATTTCAAGTTTTCCTTACCTTGCATAGATGTTATATGCATATTTAATCCCTTAGTCATCTTTTGTGGCAGCCACACGGCAACATCAATATATAAAAAAAACACCATTGTTTGGTATAAGAAAACAATTTTCTTAAAAAGTCTTCCTATGATTCTTTTTCCCTTTAATCATCATCATCTTGTTCTTATCCCAATTACTTGGGGTCGAAGCAATATATCATCTTCTTCCATACGGTCCTATCAGGCGTCATCTCTGCAGTCACTCCCAGACTATCCATATCATGCCTCACGCAGTCCATCCATCTTTTTCTCGGTCTCTCTTTACCCCTAAAGCTTTCAATATTCATACTCAGAACTGTTCTCACAACATTACTTTTATCCCGCCTCATCACATGTCCATACGATGTCAGCTGTTTTAATTTTTCCATTATATCCAATCCACTGGTAGCTAACGCTACCGTTCCAACGGTCTGCAGGCAAATTGGTGATCATTAATGACGAGCTTACCTAACAGATTGCTGCTACTTATCTTCATGATGATATTTGAGCGAACTTTTACAACTCCCATGGCATAGTAAGAGATGACTTAACACCATCAAGGGGTTAATGTTATTACTAAAACCATATAACAATCAATAAACAAATTAATACAATAAGAGCTAATTATAATACTAGTAGTTATGCCAACTATATTGAATTATCACATTGAGTACTGTGACCTAATTACATTATTTCGCTTGTTAACACAAGTTGTTTTTGGCATATTATTTGTTTTTTTTTTTTAATGTATTTAGGTATTAACGGGTTGTTATGGACTTCCGGAGTACATCATTATTACAGCTCTCATACGTTCTACTTATATAGGTACTGAGCCCCCTCCATAATAAGACGGATGACGGACCGGTGGTTGGCCCAAGGACGAAGGTGACATGGCTGCGGATGGGTTATGGGGCCGCACGTCGCCCCTCTGTCGTCCTGGACGGAGCCGGGCGGAGGGTGCCCTGACCATGGCCTACTCCAAAAAAAAAAAAAAAACGAGGGATTTGACCTACTGCACCACGTTGGTCAGACATGTTGGTATAGGATTTTAATGCTAATTTCTCTTGTATAGTTTTTTTTTATTTTTTTCTTCCTTTTTGCCACCCTCTTGTTATATGCATACTATCCCTTAGTCGTCTTCACCATACCCACGGACATTCATGGAATGGTAAATTGTATTCTTACACAGACACTATACGGAGATTATTTGGCTACAAATTAAATATATTTGAAATATGAATATTTTATATCATATCGATTTAAGAACTAGATATTTAAATAGAATGTGAATAAAATATTGATGAATAAATCTATACCAATAAATAAAATTGGAGTGTCTGTTTGTAATGTCAAAATAATGGGCTTTTTTCATGCTCACACGGTTATTTGCACTATACATATGCCTAAAATACACTTTATATTTTTTTTGGTCTGTCTGTTTGTTCCGGGTAATCTTCAAAACGGCTAGACCGATTTTAAAAATTCTTTAACCAATGGAACTCTATAATATCAGGGAGTAAACTAGGCTATATTTTATCCCGGTATTCTCACGGGAACGGGCACTACGCAGGAAAGATGACTGATATCGAAGCGAAGCGAGGGCGGGTTGCTAGTTGATAATAAAAGATTAAAGAAGAAAAAATAATAAAGTAACCTTTATATTCTAACTAGCCGCTTCGCTTCGGTTTCATTCGCCTTACCCGTGACAGCCCATTCCCGTGGGAATACCGGGTTAAAATATAGTCCTTTATTACTCCCTGATAATATAGCTTTCCGTTGGTAAAAGAATTTTTGCAATAGGTTCAGTGGTTTAAACATGAAAGCCTAACAAACAAACAAACTTACTTTCGCATTTATAATATTAGTAACGATATAGTTTTTATTCCCCAAAAACACTCATAAAACGGTATAATTTAACTGCAACAAGAAAATTTCTATTTGATAAGAAATATACTCGTATTTTTCTTGGTCGGTTATTCGTCTTCATCGTCATCTACCTCATATAAGTACCATTTCTGGGCTCGAGCCTCCTCCATAATGGGAGGGAAATTGACCTACTATACCACGCTGGTCAAACGCGTTGCTATACGGTATTATATCGAGTTACTATACTTTTGTGTAGGTATTTGGTACTTTTGTGTACTTTTGGTAGGTATTAGTTGTCTTAACAAGATCCATGAGCAAGATGGGGATTGATGAATTGTATTCTTATTCCTTCAATACACGGAAAAGCCAGTACATAACAATGGAAATGTTTTATGTAACTGTTATGTGAGATTGTTTTATTGATTGATGACTGCACAGATGGCGTAATGGTTAAGATAGCGACCTACAGCGCCAGTGTCGGGGGTTCGAATCCCACGCGGGACAACACTTTGTGCGATCCACAAATTGTTGTTCCGAGTCTGGATGTAATTAGTGTCCGTTAATTATGTTTGTAAAGTCCCCCGCAATACAAGGATTATTTCCTTAGTGCAGGGTGTTGTCTTAAATAAATAAATAAAATAAAATAAAAATTCTATAATTAAATTTAGTGTAATTAATTTAGTGTAATTAATTAATTTTTTTTTTAACGTTAATCTTGTACTAAGGAATAAATTGTGGTGACGTAGTAAGAATACAATTCACCACTCCCTATTTTGCCCGTGGATGTCGTAAAAGACGACTAAGGGATATAATATTCACATAACATTTGTGGCAAGAGAAGGCAAACTCGAAATAAAACCCTATACCAACATATCTGACCAGCATGGTATAGTAGGTCAAATTCCCTGCAGTTGTGAAGGAAGCCTAAGCCCAACAGTGGGATGTATGTGGGCTGCGATGATGATCATGAAGGAATAAATTCTGGTGTCGCAGAAGACTGAAGACTTTAAAGACAAAGTTAACAAAAACATGTTTTCCTCAAAATAAACAACGAGGACAAGTGGATTATATATAGAATCATCGTGTGTGGAAATCAAACGCACGAGCACTTAATACTATTTATACCACTATGCTATATGTGTAACCAAATATATCACTAAAATAGCTTGAAGTGTCAATTAATACTTCTAAATATTGCTTTTCACACTTTGGGAAAAAGAGTATTTTGAATACCCCTGGTTATGTCAGCAAAGTTGGGAGGGGAGACAAAAGAATAATAAAAATAATAGTGCATCGCTGATGGATAGACCGGGGATAAATCCATCATGTACAGAGTAGCCGACCGCGTGAGGACCAAGCCTGGCAACATTTTTGTGTGTTGTCGACAACATCTTAACCCACCGGGCTGGTTGCAGAAGTTAAAGAATCGGTACGAGATGTCAGCCCAATGAAGAGGGCATACGATAGTGTAGTGGCACGCATTCTTCCCTCACCATAGAAAAGAAAGTGACGATGATGCATTCAAATGAGCTTTGTTTTCACACTGAAGAACACTTTGCGTTAAGTGTAAATAAAACAGAAACCATTGGTCGTATCGTTTAACATAACTCACATTTAAGGTAGGATACCGTAATAATCTTTACTTTTTGTATTTATATAGAGTAAACAATTTCTCCGTATGGTGACGGAGTAAAAATACAATTCACCACACCCTTTCTTGCTCATGGATGTCGTAAAAGACGACTAAGAGATATAACATATATATATATATATATATCTATGCAAGAGAAAGAAAACTCGAAATTTAAACCAGTCAATTTCCCTCCTATTGTGGAGACGGTGCTAGCCCAACTGTGGGACAGTAATGATGATGCTGATGATGAATCAATTTCTATAAGGATAAAAAGTGCATAAAATTTCGCAACTAAGTGTATTATTGACTGTAGTATTAAATAATGTTCATAAATAAAGAACACGCATAAAGCATAATTAAATCATATTCAATACATTATAGCACTTTCTCTGCATTATATCACATCAAACGCCAACAAAACTAATATAACATTACACAATATTAAAATATTGAATATCAGACCGCAATTAAATATTACCACAGTCACATCAAAAATTGTACGTATGCGGAGTCCTTAGTACACTTGGTAGAGGTTAAGATACTGACCTCTCATGCCAGTGTCACGGGTTCGAATCTCATGCAGGACAACACTTTGTACTACCCGCAAATTGTTGTTCAAAGTCTGGATGTAATTAGTGTCCGTTAGTCATATATTTGTAAAGTTCACCGGAACACAAGTATTAGTTCCTTAGTGCAGGGTCTTATCTTTAAAAAACAAGTAAATAAAGTACAGTGGGGTGGTGCCATCACCCCTCGATATTACCCTCGCAGCGGTTTTATCGCGTGATCCGCGAATACGTTGTCACAACGATTTATCGCATGATATTGGACCGCGGTTTATCGCACTGCCAACTTTACGTGCCTTGTTTATTCATCCGTTTTATATCTATCCGGATTTATTGATCAGTCGTTCTTCTAATGTACAATGTATATTGATATAGTTTTAAATTGTTGTTTTTTGTTTTGTATAATAATTTACGCGATAATATTTACCGCAAAATGTGGATGAGTTAAGAAAACGCCCCTTAATTCTACCATCATCGTCACAGCGATGGCATATGGCTTGAGCCTACTCTACGCGCTGGTATAGGGTTTATTACGATGTTTCCTCCTGTCACATAGCAGTTACATGCACATAATATTATATCATCATCATTCATCATCATCATCAATTCAACTCATATATATCCTTCTGTTGGGCTTGAGCCTCCTCCACAACAGAAGGGAAATTGATCTAACTGTACCATGCTGGTCAGACAGGTTGGTATATGGTTTTATTTCGAGTTTTGTTTCTGTTGCATAGATGTTATATGCGTATTATATCTTTTAGTCGTCATTTACGACATCCACGAACAAGATAAGGAGTGGTGACTTAGTGTTATATGCATATTATAATTCGTTAGTCCTCTTTTAAGACATCCACGGGACGAGCAAAAATTTGGATGGTGAATTGTATTCTTACTGTGTCACACGAAAATCTTGTACTATGTTTAATGTATTAACCCTTACTCATAGGGATGACAGCTACGCACACTTACATTATAAGTAAAATTTACATTTGTAAATTAATATTACAAAATATGTTACCACCTACCATCACGGCCTCATGCTAGCTTTTGATATAAAAAACAATTAGATTGACTTAGCGGATAGCACAAACGAACGAACTATTTAATCCTACGAAGGACGATTCTCTGCGCAATCCACACATTATTGTTCTGAATTTGGGTTGTTTCTTTATGTAACTTTTTTATGCTCTTAAAGTCCTTCATGATAAAAGGATTTATTTTGAAGACAAAACATTGTCCTGTATAAGTTCAAATCCACAAAGAAATACAGATCTCAGTGACAAGTATCGAACTTGTCACTGAGATCTGTATTTCAATTACTCAAACATTGACGCAGTTTAAAAAAACACAGGGGAAATACAAAAATTTATACACGACTATAAACTATAGCATAACATTTTTTAAATTCTACTATAATCGGATAAAAACATTGGAATATTGTAACACACAGGTGTATTTCTGGCGCCCGCTTAGAAAATAAAAAAGTGGATAAAAAATAATAAGATTGACACACTCGCCCGTAATTCGTTTATACTTCTCATAAAGTAAGAGAGCTTGGTCTACAACGGAGGTTTATTTATACATCAAATATGAAAATATAATAATACATATTGTGGACGCTTCAGCCAACATTAAGTTTCGTATTCAAACTTGCACGAGCTGAATAATATACTATTTATGTATATAAATTGTGAGATAAGTGGAATGTTATGTAACGGAGACTGTCTGTCGCACTCTTAATACTTCTCGCGTTTGCTTTTTCTGAATCCTCTTGTATCTATGTATTTATAGTATTTTAATGATGATCTCATCTTACTTAGAAAAATAGAAAGACATTGCGAATTTTGGCGTAGTTTTAAATAAAACTAATTTACGGATTTTATCGCGTTTGTATTTGATTTTTGATTACCCGACGTTTCGAACACTTTACAGCGTTCATGATCATAGGTGGACTAAGATGTCTCACGTCCAACAAGTCATTGTTACTGCAGAAAATTTATAAGTAAATATAATATATTTATAAGTAAATATTATATATTTATAAGTAAATATTATATATTTATAAGTAAATATTATATATTTATAAGTAAATATTATAAATTTTCTGCAGTAACAATGACTTGTTGGACGTGAGACATCTTAGTCCACCCGTGATCATGAACGCTATAAAGTGTTCGAAACGTCGGGTAATCAAAAATCAAATACAAACGCGATAAAATCCGTAAATTAGTTTTATTTAAAATGTATAATACTCGCGTAAACATCAGAAATCATTATTTGGCGTAGTTGTATTGTTTTTAACTTCTTGTGGCTTGCCACAAGAGGTTAGAAGAGTTGTCATGTGGTTCGCATACAAGTTTTCACACTTTTAAAATGAAAACCTCTATAGGTAGGTGTATATAGATGTGAATTGATGTAAGTGGCCATCGACATGGTCACGCGATATGTTAACGCCTAACACTATGTCTGTAGCTATGCTAATGTCAATATAGCTGTACCGATAGATGTAAAATAAATAAATTTTAAAAATTTTAACTTGGAAATTTAAATTTAAGATTAAACAAACCCATAACTTTTGTTGGTAGACCCCATGACTGCGTTGTCTTTTATTTTTTAATTATAAGTAATGGTTTTGTAATTATAAGTAATGTTTAAATTTTAAATGTTTAAATGAAAAAATTTAAATGTTTAAAATGTTTAAATTATAAGTAATGTTAAATTGTAATTATAAGTAATGTTTTTTTTAAGATATTACACCTGGGACTTTATAATCTTACAATTAATGGACACAAATTTCAGCCGGACTCGGAACAACAACATATAGATCACACAAAGTATTTTCCTGCGTGAAAAACGTACCCTAATACAGGTACAATAGTTTGGTATCTCAACCGCTTTACAGATGACGTAGTGTTTAATATACCTACCGACCTATAGTCAAAAACTGTGACTGTCCTTAGTTTGTTTGTAAATTATATTCGTTAAGAGTAATAAGTTGCCTCGCTAAAAGTACTTTTTTGTGAACGAATTTTGTTTTTAATATCAACGACCTTTTCAATTTTCGTACATTTTTTTTTTTGGAGTGGGCTGCGGTCGGCGCGCTCCTCGCACCACTCCGTCCGGGGCAACAGAGGGGCGTAAGCACGCAACACCCGCAACCCACCCGAAAACCACGTCGCCTTCGTCGTTGGGCCGACCACCGGAGCAGGGTTACTTGACATCAGTGGTCGGCCCGACGGAATACCCCCTATTAGGGTACCCTCCCATCGGGGAGGACGTCAGTCTTTCCTCACGCGGTCGGCCTCTCAGCGGGTGACGGACTAATCCCCGATCACGTCACCCGCGGCCTCGGCTAGGGCGGCCAGTCGCCGGCGGCGGATCTCCTCATCGAGGCTGTGCTCCTCGCGCAGGCGATCCGCCGCCTCCTTCCGCGAGATCACTGTCTCGCAGAAGGCTGCGACCGCGTCCCAATTCCCGACGCTGTCGACCATCGCCCTAGCGATAGCCGGCAGCGTCAGGTGTACATATATACCTACATTTACGTCTCTTTCTCATAGTGGTAGTCAGAGACCCCTTCCTTTTACTTGTTACGATCTTGACATATCTTTTTCACCACCTCTACATTCGCCGATCTTCTCATTCATGTCGTTTGATTTAGGGTGCTTCGAACGTGGACTTTCTTAAGGACGTCCGTGATTTGAACGTGATGCGTTCGCCTTGGTTGAACGTGTTGAAAAGGGAAACCCTTTCAACACTTCCATTGACATTCGCCCTATAACTTCTACTTGTTAGTTTCGTTTTTTTCATTCTCTCTACATGACCAAACCAATTTAACATAACTTTCTCAATATTTATTTACTTATTTAATATAATAGGATATCTATTTACAGGTTGAAAACCTAATACGATAGTCCATACACTAGTGTTAATCCTAATCTTACTTCTAGATGATTTACAATTAATCTATACCTTAATACTACTTTTACTTAATTTATAACATAGGATAGAAACAAGTGTCTTATGGAATTCACTCAATTGACATGTGAAAATATCAACTTTTGTGTGAACTTCGTTTATGGTACCAAGTGCTCGCGTTACTGGCGTTCTGGCTAGCAGGTTAGTTCTAGCCGTTGGCAGGGCCAGAAGTGGTGGGCGCCTACGCCTCCACACATAGCGATCTGGTACGCACAGACATAGGTTTTGCAACACACCCGGATTGTGTTGCAGACCTGTATATATATATATATATACCTGTATATACCTGTATTTAATATCTGTCACTACATTTACTTTCATACCAAAAGTTTCCCTAATCACTCCATTCTTAATTCTATCACACAATTTCACACCAATCATGCTACTCAACGCTCTTATTTCACAGCATTTACTCTTCCTTCTTTCTTCTTTTGCCATACCCAGCTCTAACTTCTATACATGCTTGTCTTACAGGCGTTGGCTGCTTATAAAGGTGCACAAAATACCATTCCCCATAATTCTTTTCCACACTCTTCTTTCAAAATCACTTTCATATTTACCATCTCTCGTAAATGTAGATCCCAGACATACAAACTCTTGCACTTGTTCTAATATTTCCTAGTGT
The DNA here is from genome assembly GCA_032191425.1 of Lymantria dispar. NCBI lineage: Eukaryota > Metazoa > Arthropoda > Insecta > Lepidoptera > Erebidae > Lymantria > Lymantria dispar. The sequence goes on from CM063452.1 coordinate 34,103,772, forward strand.
ATACGTATCGTGTACTCCATCATAACTTCTTCCTTTTTAAATACCATAAATTTCATCTTTATTATATTAATTTTTATTCCTTTCCTTTCAAAAGCATCATCTCTAACTCACTCATTCACCGGCGCAGCAAGTAAGACTTGATTTTCAGCGCAGAGAAGACATTTGACAAGTAACCCATTCAATCTCATTCCATATTTACTCTCTTTTAAATCAGTCAAGCAATTATACATGAATCATGAATACTTTGAACAGCCATGGTGACACTAGATATCCTTGTCTAAAACCCTTTTCGTGTGTGTTACTAATAGGCACACTTAAATGTTTAGTTACATTTATATTTTCATTCAAAAAATAAATAGAATTTATTTTCCTTTCTCATTATTATAATTCAGAAAGAGAAGCTTGAAATGTAATTCACCATAATACATATATTAGCGCAAAATCGTTCTTAAGTTTTGATAACTGGAACATCCAAAGAGATATTAGGTTACGATGTGATAAGACACGATAAGAGTAATGTTATTAGAAAAGTTTTAAGTAAATGTCGAACGGTCTACGTGTAGAATAAGGCTATATAGATATACATTATTTTGTATGGCAGGGTTAGGAAAGAAGAGAACAGAGGTGAAAATTATGAAGATAATGAGATTCTAATGATTGATGATCAGATTTCTATGACAATTTTATCAAAATTATTAGTCGCGCTTAATTATTATAGATACGAAATGTATTTGTGTTATAGGTCATTGTTGCATAAATATGTACCAACTTAGCGGGTTTTACAGAAGATATTATCCGAGATATGGATGGCGGGGGCCAAGTAGATGTAGTCTATACGGACTTCGAAAAAGCTTTCGATCGCGTAGATCACGTCATACTTCTTCGTAAGCTCCAGGAGCTCGGCATTCGTAGAAATTCGCTGAGATGGTTCAATTCCTACCTAAAGAATCGATCACAAATTGTGGCAGTGTGTGGATCAAAGTCGAATGCCGTTACCATACTATCAGGCATTCCACAGAGCTCAATTTTGGGACCTTTATTATACTCTATCTACTTATACGATATTGGAAGATATATACTGAATGCAAAGTTTCTAATGTATGCGGCAGACACTAAGATTTATATGAAAATACGAAATAACTTGAACTGTGAGAAACTTCAATGTGATTTGAATAGATTATTGAAATACTACGATACTAATAGACTGAATGTTAATGTCGATAAATGTTTAGTCGTTACCTTTACTCGTAAACGGAAAGCTATTCACTATAATTATGATTTTGGTAATATAGAGATTGGCAGGGGTAATGTTGTCAGGGACCTAGGCATCCACCTGGATTCAAAGCTATTATTCTCAGAGCATATCTCGTATGTTGTTGATAAAGCATACAGAAATCTTGGCTTTGTAATTCGCACCTGTCAACAGTTCACCGACGTGATCGTTCTTAAAACAATTTACTATGCATATATCCGTAGTATTTAGGAATATTGTAGTAATATATGGAATCCTAGTTATATAACATACATACAACAAATAGAATCAATACAGTTAAAATTCTTAAAACATCTAAATTATCGTGATAAATTTAATACTCATGACTACTATTTGTTATGTAAACGACATAATATGCTGCCTTTGGAAGCTAGACGTATGATTGCGGATATGATATTTCTCCACAAGGTGTGCAATGGTGCTATTGATTGTACTGATCTAAATAACTTAGTCCTTAAATTTAGAGCACACATCGAACGAGACATACCCAACTTATCGACGTACCACACAGTAACACAAATTATACACAGAACTCCATTATTAGCAGAATAAAAAGATGTTACATGAGTAAATTTTCTGATCTGGGCATTTTTAATATTAAAATAACTACTTATAAGAAATAGCTATTTGCTACTATTAGTGAGGAACTATTAAATATCCCATTCTCAACTTAAAATAAATATATATCCATTAAATGTATACAATGGTGGAAGTAAGTCACACATAAATTAATATATCACAAGATCTCTTTGCACAAGAACACGCACACATACGCAAACACGCGCTCACACACACACACACACATACATGCAAACACACACACACACACACACACACACACACACACATGCAAACACACATACACACAAACAGCCGTTTATATTAAGTTTTTTTTTTGCTTTTAATGCTATTTTGTATCCGCTACATAAGTGTAAAAAAATAAATTGAAAATCCGTAATTGGCTGTAAGATTAGCTTTAAGGTCAAACATAATACCTATGTAAGAGCTGTGGATTTTGTTAACTAATAAATAAATAAATATTTGAGCGATACATATTATAATCAAACTGAGAAGAATTATTCGTCGTTGCGACAAATAATTGACCCTGCCTAGGAACATGCCTGCGATATTCGGTGCTGCCAAACATAAATTTAACTTCACTAGATTTTCTTGGTAATTTTCGTGTGGTAATAGAGTAAGAATACTATTCACCATTTCCTATCTTACACGTGAGTTTCATAAAAAACGACTAAAGGAATATAATGTGCTGATAACACGTATGCAAGAAATAAAAAACTTGACGTAAAACCTGTCTCACCAGCGTGGTATAATATTACTACTTGTATAGCATTATTGTCGGTCGATTATTCTCTCTTATTGTGGAGTAGACTCAAGCCCTACAATGGGACGTGCAAGGGTCGCGATGAAACCATTTCATCATTGGTAATTAAACACAGAAATTACTGCACTGACGGTATATCTACGAAGGCAAATATTAAATGTGTTTCTGTAATAATAGCTGAAAGTATTCTTTTTACCTCATCGTTATTAAAATTATTAGCGTATATAATAACAAAAGCACAGTAACCGATTCGATAGATTACTCCGAGTACGACAAACCCCACACAGGCCGTAAATAGTGGACCATTGATTTGGTCCCAGGCAAACCTTAATAAACACTGGCTGCCTTCTAATTAAGCGAGCGATTGTAATTGAAGGGCTCCATTCTCTGATATTTGAACAACAATTCTTGAAAGGGATTAGGAGGGCTTTACGTGTAGGTCTTTTTGTCCTGGTACCTATTACGGCGCAACTTTGAGGGTTCGAGGTCGCTCGTGTACGCATTTTGTTAACTATTATTGGACATTTTGATCAAATGAAGGTATTTCAATGTAATGGAATTATACATATGTAAAATAATGTTGCCTAGGGACAGATTATTGGCAAAGTAAGGAAAAGCTTTTCACTGTGTGGTGACGGAGTAAGAATACTAATCACCACCTTTCTTGCCTGTGGATTTCGTAAAAGACGACTAATGGATATAAGACAAATATAATAGGTATGCAAGAGAAGGAAAACTCATAATAAAACCCTATACCAACATGTCTGACCAGTTTCCATGGTGGACGAGGCAAGTTTTGATGTCAAAGATGCACCTAGTTCTGGCCACCCTATCACTCATGAAATGGACGCTATTTTTGAAAAAGTAGGACAAGATCAGCATATCAGCAGTTGTGATGTAGCTGAAGATCTGAGAATTAACCACTAAGTTTTGATTCATTTGAAAAAAGCTGGGTATACAAAAGAGCTCGATATTTGGATGCCACACGGGCTCAAGGAAATCTAGTGAACCGTGTTGAGTACACGGTTTGCGATACTTTATTGAAACGTGGTGAAACCGAACCGTTTTTGAAAAGATTAATAACTGGTGATGAATAGTGGAACACGTACGATAAGATCATGTGAAAAAGGTAATTGTCGTTTAGGCTTCACAGACTTTGGCAAGACCCGGGCTTGTAAGGCAATGCTGTGTGTATGATGGAATTTGAAGGTTATTGTTCATTATGATCTTTTATTGCCTGGCAGGATCATCGACTAGAATCTCAACTGATGAGATTAAAGTAAGAAACTGAGAGAAAGTTTCCGGAATTAATCAACAGAAAGGGTGTCTTTCATCACGATAACGCTGAATAAACTACACACATCTTTAGTCACTCAGTAAAAATTATAGACCTTGGCTGGGAGATGTTAATACATCCATCATATAGCCCTGACTTTGCGCTTTCAGATTACCATCTTTTTCGGTCTCTTCAGAATTCTATAGACAGTATCAGGTTAACACCAAGAGAGGACTGCCAAAACTACTTGTCACGGGTGTCAATTTTTTTATCAGAAATCCCAAAATTTTTACAGCAAGGAGATGAAATCCTTACCTACAAGATGGCAGACTGACATCGGATAAAATGGCACATACTTAAATAATGGAATTAAATATAAATAAATTTTGAAAAAAAAACATGTCTTGAATACACATAGTGGTCCTTCGAGCCGGATGAAAACACCCTGTTATGTCTAATAAGGTATAGTAAATATCCATATTTTAGTATATTCTGGCTACAATATAGCTGGTTTGGTATTTATATATCACAATACCAATCACTATTTCAATCACGTAGAAATCCAGCAATCAGCAAAAATGGCGGACGCCAAATTATATCGTTACCAATTAATCGTTCAGATAAACAAAAACAATATCGTAACATGACAATATGTTTTCGAGCATAAGTTTTTATAAGGCGGCCTAAAACCCAGATCAGCTAAAACATTTTATGTGTTTCGTCCAATTTTGCAGTTTGCCGCCTCAGGCGCGTCCCGTCGCATGTAATATAATTTGATGTCGGCCGTAATGTGTTGTGTCTTTACGCTCTTACTTTGTTACTTCGATATTTGTTACGCAAATCAATCTTGGATACTGTTACCAGTAAAATGTATTTGACTTAAACAACGAGCGAGTTTATTGAACACTTGAGTCAAAATTGTATTGTATATTTATTATTTATTTTAAAATTTAGGGAAGGAAGAATCCCACAGAAGATAATGAAATCTTCTTACTTCCACGTAATGATTCCAGAATCTCGACTTGCGATTTTCAATAGAACTTTGAACGTTTTTATGAGCCGTCTTGAGGATCGTCTTAAGGTTTCAAGACAGTTTGGCATCAAATGCGCATTTGTTATCACCTATACTACCTTGATTCCATCCCGTATTCCTTCCATTCCCTTGAGGTACGCGGTATATTGATTGACTTTGAGAAAGTAATGAGTCTGAAGGAAGAATCTCACAGAAGGTAATGAAATCTTCTTACCTCCACGTAATGAGTCCAGAATCTCGACTTGCGATTTTCAATAGAACTTTGAACGTTTTTATGAGCCGTCTTGAGGACCGCCTTAAGGTTTCAAGACAGTTTGGCATCAAATGCGCATTTGTTATCACCTATACTACCTTGATTCCATCCCGTATTCCTTCCCTTCCCTTGAGGTACGCGGTATATTGATTGACTTTGAGAAAGTAATGAGTCTCCCTTTCATTTTAAAATGGGAATGGATTTTCGACGACAACTTTCTTAAAATTGGAATTGAATAAATGTAATAGCTATTATTTAACGCCCAATAGACTATTAGATAAACTTTCTTTTGTTGTTTTAGTTGGCAAACGAGTGAGCGAGCACCAAAGCATGGCTAAATTTCTACCAACGCCCGCTTTTCTAAATATAGTAGATATTTACCATGAAATATGTGATTTTGAGACACCATACGCGTTATTAAAACGTTTTTAGAAAAACCTGCAGAAGAAACACATTACCACGTCATATACACTATATCCACTATGAGCCTAGCGACCAGATGAGTTATAAGTAAAATAAATTTAAGCTAAAATAAATATATTATTTTATATGTCAATGAAATCACTTAATATCAAACCAAAATATAATTATACCTTTTAGAACAAATGCCAGTATTTGTTTGAAACAGCACAGAAATTAATTAGATTAAAACATAATCTCTATAATGAATCTTTAAAAAAAAAAAATTACTTGGACTGAATAATAAAAACTCTTTGTAATCCGGTCCGTTCGGCATGGTATCACATTCTCACAAAAAATCGACGTCTGAGTGGAAGCAATTTGTTACTGCACTGAGTGAGAGAGACGGAAGCCCAACTTTCTGAGGATGTTTGCGTGTGCTAAATTTTAATAATTTTAAAAGCATTATCACCAAACCTCACACGCATTCACACTCGCTTCACTTTCTTCACAATAGATGTCGGACTAGCAAAGGTCCATAACTGGTAATATCACTTACGATCAAGTTTGCTATCAACAGCAATAGAAAAAGACATGCCTTCAACAGTCACAGATTATATTCAAACTTAAAGCAACTGCAAAGAAGTGACTGCATAGATGGTGTAGTGATTAAGATACCGACCTACCGTGCCAGTATCGCGGGTTAGAATTTCACGCAGGACAATACTTTGTGTGATCCACAAATTGTTGTTCTGGATCTGTATGTAATTTGTGTCTGTTAATTATATATTTGTAAAGCCCTCCGCAGTACAAGGATTTCTTCCTTAGTGCGTGGGGTTTTTTTAAACAAAAAAGAAAAAAGATAATCCTTTCCCATAAAGAATCGTCTTACAATTCAAACCCATAACCAAAAAATCTACTCTTACTACGCGACCTGATGCAACAATTCTAACGCACATTTTTTGATCTAAATATTTGATGGTCAAACATTTGAATGACATAACATTTCATATTAAATCTGAGCATTATAACTTGTATCAGATGATCTACCGTCGTCAAAATAAACAGTACAACTTCAATAATTTAGCGAGATAATAAAATGAGCGAGATGAGAGTGTCGCTAGATATTTTATTGTGAGATTTAGAGCGACCGAGTTTATCTAAGTGATGCACTGAGCTGTAACACCGGCGCATAAACTGTAAGTGTTTACCTGTGATACTTTAACTATTCGCATTTACATAATCGCAATATTTACCACTATATAGTAAAAAATATTTATATATCATCTTACCGTATGGTGACTAATTAATAATACAATTCATCACCCCCTCTCTTGTCCTTGGGTGTCGTAAATGTCGCTTAAAGTATACATGCATATACCCTTCTACTTACTACGATCTTGACGTACCACTTTAGCCTCCTCCACATTCATTTATCTCCTCATGCATGTTCTTCGGTTTAAGGTATTTGTAATCTGTCCTTTCTTAAAAACGTCTCCGATTTGATCGTAGAACGTCCGCCTTGGTCTTCCCCTTCCATCACATCCGTTCACATTCACCGTATAAATTTTCCTTGTTATTCTCCTTTCATTCATTCTCCCTTCATTCATTCTTCCTACAAGATCGAACCAACTTAACTTATTTTTCTCTATCCATCTACATTCATACCACAACGTTCCCTAATCACTCTGTTCTTATGTCTGTCTCCAATTCATACCAATCATGCTCCTCAGCGCTGTACAAGCGCTCCTCTATACACAGCCAAGCGAGCCTTCTTAGACAGCCTCTGGATGGTCATAAAGGTGTGCAAAGCACCATTTACCTCAATTCCCTTACACGCTTTTCTACATATATGCATATATATATATATATATATATATATATATGCATAATATGCACAGAGAACGAAAGATCTCAAAATATAACCAATGTGATACTTCCATTATGGCGGAGGCTCGAGCTCAACAGTTGGATGTATATGAGCTGAGATGATGATAATTATATTCATCAATTTCATCATCATTTTAGCCTATCGCCGTTCGCCGCTGGACGTAGGCCTCCTTCATGTTACGCCACAGAGTGCGGTTCTGGGCCGTCTGCATCTAACTATGCCCAGCAACTTTCACCAGGTTGTCGGTCCATCTAGATGGGCGTCATCTACTGCGTCTTCTGATACGTGGTCGCCACTCAAGACGCCTTTCTTTCCAGCGGTTGTCGGTTCGTCGAGCGATGTGGTCTGCCCATTTCCACTTTAGCGTGCTAATTCTTTGTGCTATTTCGGTTACACCCGTTTTTATCGGGCCGACCACTGACGACAAGTAAACCTGCTCCGGTGGTCGGCCCAATGACGAAGGCGAGGTGGTTTTCGGGTGGGTTGCGGGAGTTGCGTGCTTAAGCCCCTCTGTCGCCCCGGACAGAGTGGTGCGGAGACGCGCCGACCGCGACCCACCCAAAAAAAAAAACACCCGTTTTTATGCGGATTTCCGTATTTCGTTTTCTATCTCACAGAGAAATCCCGAGCATAGCACGCTCCATAGCACGCTAAGCGACTTTAAGCTTGGTTTTGAGGCCTACATTTAGGGACCGCGTTTCCGTGCCGTAAGTCATACCTGGTAAACACACTGACCTGTCTTTTCAGGCACTGAGGTAATAGTATTAAAATCTATCATTATTAGCCAAGTAAATACTTTATTTGAAACAAAGCTTTTATTGAAACAAAATATCGACACATAATTGTGTACAAATAATATTTTATAACAATATAAACCTTTAATTATTCGATCTTCTTTGTTTCGATAACAAAGAGAAATAGCAAAATCCAAATAATTTCCACATTAAAACATAATTGTCCGCCATAAATAACTGTATCAGTAAATATAGATAAAATAACTCGTACTGTAACAATATACAAAGATATTTAACGATTGGAAATTAAAACAAAGGGGTTCAAGCTACAGGTGTGAGGGCCACAAATGTAACAAGGTTCAAAAGAGGTGAACGAGGGTACTTCGTTATAAATGCGTGCCTGTACGAGCCGGCCGAATCAATCTTCATGGTGCTCGCACCTCGTATGCTGTAACCAACAAATACTATATTATTATATTTATCTTTTTTAGAATTTAGATTCAGCCGGTTTCCAGGGAGTCAATCATTAATGACGAAAAAAGTTATCAGAATAATTCATGTTTGGTTTCATTCAATTTTATTTTTATATCTCCAGGAAAATATCGATAAATATCTTTTATAATATTTTATTACGAAAAACTTAAATAAAACATGAGCCCTCTTCGAGTTAAAAATATACAAACAGGAAACTACAACGGTAAATATATATTTCTGGCATCATTTTTATTAAAAAAAATTACGTAATATGTGAAATAATATGTTACAGATTTTTGATAGCAACACGCGCTACTCCTTTGGTCATCCGAATGGTGGACATCTTGCCCAAAATATAAGCCTTTACAAAGCTTTATAAATAAATAATTATAACGGAATCGAAGAAATAGACCATTATCTCAGCTCATATACGTAATTTTTTATTTATAATTTTATTTTGACTTAATTAATTTTAACTTAATTTATGTAATGATAGTGTAGTCTTCAGCTGATTGGTCCATACATGGGCAGCTAAATAAACAAGTCTCTAAATCTGTGCCATGCAATGTTCGCCTATTCAATACACAGCGTATTGAAGAGACAATAGAGCGGAACCGTGACTCTAAAGGGTTTGCACGAAATTTGTTTATCGGGCACAGTCTACTCACTAAGCTAAAAACCAATGAGACCAATGTTATTTCATGCCAAAATAAGACATTGGGAGAGGTTGAAAGGTTCTATGGGCAGTTGGGCAGGTCAAAAGGTTCTATGGTATCATACCAGAACCCTGTTACCCGCTTGGTCCAAGATCCCAAATCCAAGGTAACTCGGTACTACAATGAAAAAATTATGACCGTCAGTTTGTACGAAATCAGAATGTCTCCAAAACATTTAAAGAACGAGAAGACACCGGAAGATGACGGCAATATCATAGGACTTCTAAAGGCAGGCGGAAAGCCAGTACTAAATGTTCTACATAAATTATTTAATTCTATCATCCTCGGCGACGACTTTCTTGAGTCGTGGACCAGGGGTGTGGAGGTGTTATTTTTCAAGAAGAGATGTACAAATTGTTTTCAAGAGTCATTACAAATCTACTCACGTGCAACCTCTACGACTTCCAGCCACCAGACAATTCGAATTCCGAATAGGTTATAGTACCATAAACGACATTCACACACTATCGCAAATTATACAAAAGGCCTAGGAGTATAATTGGCCTATGTGTCTCGTTTATATACGACTAACAACGACTTTTATTCGTTCTTTTTCGTTAGTTGGTAATTTTATAGTGGTCGGAGCACACTGTCGACATTCGTCGGTATACAGCCGCGGGTCCTTCCATCCGGAATAATGCCACAACAATTTGGTACTACTCATCGTTCGGTGAAAGAGCTGGAAGCCCAACTTTCTGAGGATGTTTGCGTATGGTGGATTTTAGTGATATCTTTAGAATCACCGAACCTCATTGCACGCGTTCACACTCCCTTCACTTTCTTCGCGATAGGCAGCGGCCTTGCAAAGGTTTATGAGCAGCAGCAATACTTAACATCAGGTGTACTGTTGGCTCGTTTGCCATCGTTTGCAGTCAAAAAAAAACATGCGAATCTTAAAATTGCCGATAACCATGTCTACATGAGACAAACAGTTCAGTTAGATAAACCCATTTTCATGAAATAGGTCTGGCGATGAATCAAACTCGACGGCGTTTGGTAAACTTAAGAGGATCTTCTCGTCCCATATTCCAGTGTCTAAAAACAAAGGTTTATAATTAATGTCTGATACCAGCGATGACCTAAGATGACACTGAAACGTGGTCCAAATGTCGGCCGCATAAAAACACTTAAAGTTGCTCAATGTGCTAAGAGGAGTGCGTGGAGAAAACTGTACTCGGTATTTCTCTACCTTATAAAAGCCAGAATCTGTAACCCATAGAAGAATGGGTATAACTGACATAGTCCGAAGAATTAGCACGTTAAAATGGAAGTGTTCAGGCCACATCGCTGGACTCTCTGCATGTTGAGAGACACAGAGAACTGTTGGATGCAAGTGGCACATTACCGTTCTAGGTGGCATCCTCGCGAAGGAAAATTAATTAATAAACCATCATATATATGTATATACTAACTGACCCAACAGACGTTGCTCTAGTTCAAATTAAATAAAACAAATTCACCTTGAAATCGACAGCAGCGCCACCTACTGGGTCCAATTGTGAATTTAAACCATTCTCGAATTCACTTGAAAACACACAAAAAATTGCATAAACATCGGTCCAGTCGTTTAGGAGGAGTTCAGTGACATACACACGTACTCAAGAAATACATATCAAAAGATATTGTCCGTGTCGTGTGTGACAGAGTAAGAATTCAAATCACCACTCCCTACCTTACCCGTGGATGTCGTAAAAGACGACAAAGGAATATATTATGCAATTAACAACTATGCAAGAGAAAGTAAACTCGACATGGAACCCTATGCCAATACCTCTGATCAGCTTGGTATAGTAGGTCAATTTTCCTTCCTTTATGGAGGAAGCTCGAGCCCAACAGTGGGACTTATGTGCGCTCACATGAGATGGTGAAATGAACTATACACATATGAGTCATAATCTTTAGTTACTGATATACAAGCCATTTTTTGTAATATAGTTTACATATAATATCTGGTTGACTGGGCTTTGCACGGTATAATTTTTTTTTTGTAAGTAAATATTATTTTTAGAGAACAAATTTAGGATATATAATAATAAAAAACTAAAAAAGATGAAATAATGAAAAAAATATGGAAAATTAAAAAACAGAATAGTAATAACACCGAGATTCGATCTCACGCTGTTTGAATGCGACTGGACAACTTCCCAACGAGCTATTGTCACTCTAGACGGCGACGGCTAAATTTACATTCCTATTCTAATCACATTTTATGTCCTTGTATTGATTAGCTAACAACACCGACAAAACAACATTTTCTATAAATAAAACCTAGCCAGATCGATTTTTTGGCCCCAAAACCTCTAGTATGCTAAATTTCATGAAAATCATTGAAACAGTTGCCGCGATTCAGATTATATATACATATATATATATATATATACAATAATTGATCGTTTGAAGATATAAGATAAAGAAATATTTTCGTCTTTCATATACAGAAATACTCCATGAGCCTTAAATTAATTAAATTTCGTCGTCTCCACTAGAATTAGAACGCTTATAAATTTTCAGATAATATTTAATATTTAAGATTCTATTTAAGAGTAAGACAATTCTAAGAATTCTTTAATTATTTTATCTTTTTTACGTTATTTTTTTCTTTGGGCTGAAATAGAAACATTTACTGACGCAATACTTTAAAAATACATACTGAGATAAATAAGATACATTTAAAAAAAAAAGCCTTGAAGTACAAATCGAGTATTATTAGCCGTCTTGTACTGAACTACTCAACTATGTATATTACATTACTGCTGAAATTTGCTCAATCAATCGGATGTGACCTACAAGACTTAACTACACAATATTCAACCAACTTAGTTACAGTATATACACATTTCCGTATGCCCCAGTTACCCAAACCGTTCACGTATCAAGTCAGGTGAACAATACTCATATGTAAGGGACGACCTTCTATAACATACTAGTAACAACTACGTATAGGATTACAATACGTGTTCCAAAATCTGATTTCTATCTAAACCAATGAACATAAAAAGTTGATATTTCTAAACAGAATGCATGAAATCTGTCGATTTAAAATGATAAAGTTTACTAAATTACTACACATTATTCTAAGTTGTAATTAAAGGAAAATATAAGACAATTTATATTCTCCGTATAGAGATAGAGGCAGAAAAGAATTTACCACATGAACATGGGGTATCTTGCCCGTGGGTACCATAACAGACGACTAAAGAATATAATCATCGTCATCATTTCAGCCTATATTTGTCCCACTGTTGGGCTCAGGCCTCCTCTATAATGAGAGGGCAATTGACCTACTATTCCACGCTGGTCAGAAGTATTGGAATAGTGTTTTGTTTCGAATTTTCTTTCACACAGATGTTATATGCTTATTATATCCCTTAGTCGTCTTTTACAACATCCACGGGGAAGATAGGGAGTGGTGAAATGTATTCTTACTCCGTTAACACACAGACAAATATGTGTATAAAATCTGCGTAAGACAAGGAAAACTCTAAATAAAAGCCAACCAGTCTGAGCAGCGTGGTATAGGTAGGTAGGTAAATTTCTCTTCTACTGTGGAGGATGCTCGAACCCAACAATAGTATGTTATCGCCAATCGAAATGTGGCAACACAAAGTATGCTCTGACAACATTTGTAGCTGCGTGTCGTCACGCTTGAGTTGGTTTACTAGCAAACAACGGTTATAAATAGATGGTCACAAAGGAATTGAGGACCGTCGATCTCCACATCGACCTCGAACTGCCGACCATCAAGTAGTTTATGAAACGGTGCTCTCAGAGCTACTTTGACTCTGCCATGACACACCCCAACCAACTAGTGGTTGGGGCGGCTTCCTATAGACCCTCCAAAATCTCCTCCATCCGACGTCCTCGTCACGTCCTCGACGAAGAGGACGACAATATCACACTCGCTCAACAAAGAGCCTACACGGCCCGCGAGGCCTTAACAAATAAATATCCGCGGTTCCGCCCTCGCCGTCGAGGTGCGAAACCGCGCCGCGCAAAAGTCACGACCAAAACCGTGGGCACGCCCACTTTGCCTCCAGCGATGCCCCAAGCCGAGGTCCGTTCCCCACAGGGGGAGCCCTTGGGCGATGTCGCTTAGCATACTTTTCTCTGGGTTGAGAGCCCTCAGCGCTCACCCATAGTACGCGTCAAGCTGTCAAGGCCATCTGCGGCCAACAGCTGTACACAAACAAAAAAAAAAAAAAGGAGTTGAGGACATTCGGTGGTCACATATGGAAGAGTCAACAGAAGCAAGGAAGAAGTACCTATAACGTTTGGATATTACAAGTGCTTATTAAGGTTATGTTACTAAGTGTGTATTTATAAAGATGTAATTGTGGAGACATACCTACATGTAACGGATAGTATATGATATATGCCATTGTCATAATGCTTTATAAGTATATATAGGAGCTAAAATAAATATGACGATGATGATATATAATTATCTTGTTTTTATCTTATGATTCTGGGTGAATTAGAGAGTAGTTGATCGAATACCCTACGCTAGAAATGATTCCTTCATTAAGTAATTTTTTTTTCTCCTTTCGTCCTTTCCATCCAGACTGACAAACGGGTGACCCGCGGTCCAATAACCTACCCTATTCTCTCTACTACAACTGAAATAATAAAGGAATCACTATAAAGACACTGCTCCATTAAAATACTACTAGTTCGTACCTACATGTCAAAGGTAACCTTTACTAATTACATAATTGTATTTGCGATAGACTTTCTAACCTAATAATATCTATACTAATATTATAAAGAGGTAAAATTTGTAAGTTTGTATGCAGGGGGTAATCTCTGGAACTCATAATCTAATTCTAATTTTATTTTAACTGGCAGAAAGCTACATTATTCCTGAGTGCTATAGGCTATAAATTGTTTCTATAACATGTATATTAACCGAGCTATCACAACTTTTGTCTGGCAAGTCGGAAAAAAATACCTCGTAAAACAGAATTATTTGCGTGCGCTGCCTAAACAGTTGCTTAAAATTAAAAAGAATGTATGGCTACCTGGTTCATCTTAATTATTTCTACAAAAAAGTCAGCGATACCATATCTCTATCTTTTATATTTTATCTTTTATACTTCTATTATTGCATTAAAAAATTTTTTTTTCGGCATTGTTACGTTTGGTTGATTATTTGAGCAACAAAATATTAATTCTTATGACAATAAATTATTTCAGTATCACAGGAACATCATACAGATAAGATTTGCCATTTACAGTATATCAATTGGTCATACAGTTTCGGAGATAATATAAAATTACTAAAACGCAAAATGACCCTAGCATAACTTTCATTGTGCAGACGTTTTACCTATTTGCCCATAGATGGCGTTCTGCAATGACGTCATTTTTCTGAATCGCGGTGTTAAGACTTTCCGTGGATTGATGACCCTCTCGAATTATTATGCCCACGTTGTCGTTAGTTGGAGTTCTAAAAATTACATGTCAGTTGGTTATTGGTTTCGGTTGTTTCGTTCGCATGGTTGTTGTTGTTGATAGATACCTCATAATCGAAAATATCGTAATTTCGTTGTACGTTTGTTTTGTATGTTCGTAGTTTCGTACTTCGTTCTATCGTAATAATCGACACGAGTTATTCGATATTACGATTGTTTTGTTTTGTAAAGGCGGACGGTGTTCGAGTCGCTCTCCCTTTGTTCATAATTGTTTTCAAGTCTGTGCGTGGTTTGTTGAGAGCATGCCTAAAAGGAAATCTCAACTGTCTCGGCAGACATCACAGACAAGAGCCGATCGAGTACGCCGTACGGAAGAATCTGCCCCTGAAAATGAGCAACGCCTCTCGAGAAATAGAGAATATATTTCGCAAGCACGCGCTAGAGAATCTAGCTCCGAGCGCTCACAGCGCCTCGCAAGCCAAAATGTGAGGACGACGCGGGCCCGTGCTCGAGAAACTAGCGCTGAACGTGCGCACCGTCTATCTGAGTTAAGGCAGCATGTCTGTGAGACAAGGGATAGGGAGACTAGCACTGAGCGCTCGCAGCGCCTAGCAACAGAAAGACAGCGAGCAGCTACAGTCAGAGCGCGTAATCGGAATATAGCCCAAGGAAATAGATCAGCCTTCAATTACGATGCCAATATAGATTATGCTCAGCAAAACACTGTGAAAATAGGCGAAATGAATAAAACATGTCCTAAGTGTTTTGCAAATAAATGGAGCGATGAACCAAATGGTATGTGTTGTGCTGCAGGAAAAGTGGTTCTTCCTGATATCCAGGCACCACCACAACCAATAAAAGATCTATTACTGGGCAATCATCTATTATCTGCGCATTTTTTAAAAAACATACGAAAGTATAATACACTCTTCCAAATGACGTCATTCGGTGCTAAAGAAATTCGCGAAGGAAACTTTATGCCTACATTTAAAGTAGAAGGGCAAGTTTATCACTTAATTGGTAGTCTACTCCCTTCGCCAGGGCAAAGCCCGCAGTTTCTACAAATTTATTTCATTTCTGATGCCGACCAACTTTCGTTGCGGTCTAATATTGCTCCTAACCTAAATATCGATTTAATCAATGATTTACAGACGTCGTTAAATAGTCATAACATTTATATTCGCAGTTTCAAATACAATTTAGAACATAACTCTTCATCTGAAAACTTAAAATTAATCATTCACGCTGACCGCACTCCACAAAATCAACATCGTGGAAGATACAATTCACCTACAGCAAACGAAGTTGCAGTATTATTGGTGGACGAAGATAAGGGACCTAGAGATATAGTCCTTCATTGCAAAGATGGTCAACTGAAAAGAGTTTCTGAATTACACAGAGCTTACGATCCCTTACAATACCCTTTGATGTTTGTTAACGGTGAAGATGGTTATTATTTGACTATCCCTCTACAAAATTCAGCGCGAAATAAAACAGTTTCGTGTATGCAATTTTATATGTATAGATTGATGACCAGGGCCAACAGTTTTAATCCCCTTCATTATTATCGGGATTTGTTTAGTCAATACTGTGTTGACATGATGGCTAAAATGATAACAGAGAGACTAAGTTACATAAGTCGCAATCAACAACAACTGAGAGCTGATGACTATATCCATTTAAGAGACGCTATAAATCAGGATGCTAATGTCAACGCTGCAAATATTGGCCAACATGTCATCTTGCCTTCATCTTTCACCGGCTCTCCGCGTTACATGCATGAAAAAACCCAAGATGCAATGACGTATGTACGCAACTATGGAAGACCCGATTTATTTGTGACGTTCACTTGCAATCCGGAGTGGCCAGAAATTAAGAAAGAGCTATTTGCTGGCCAACGTTCTTTCGACCGTCATGACATTATTGCTAGGGTTTTTCATTTAAAGATGAAGAAAATGATCAAGTCGTTCACTAAAGACGAGGTATTCGGCAAAGTCAAATGCCATATGCTTAGTGTTGAATGGCAAAAACGCGGACTACCACACTGTCATATGCTGTTTTGGTTTGCACAAAAAATACAACCAGATGAAATAGACAGTATAATAGTTGCTGAACTACCAAACAAAGATGATGACCCAATATTATTCGATATTATCACCAAAAACATGATCCATGGACCTTGTGGGGAGCACAATTTATCATCACCGTGTATGAAGAACGGTATATGTTCAAAGAAATATCCTCGGCGATTCGTCACCGATACTCAGACAGGCGAGGATGGTTATCCTGTATATCGTCGTCGTAATGCTGAAAATGGTGGTCAAGTCGCAGTTGTAAACATCAGAGGGAGGCCGATTACAATAGATAACAGATGGATTGTACCATACTCTCCAATGTTGTGCAGGTCATTTAACGCCCACATTAACGTCGAATACTGCCATTCAGTTCAGGCTATAAAATATATATGTAAATATATAAATAAAGGTTCCGATCAAGCCACGTTCAGCGTTAGAAATCCGCATGATGAGGTGGAAAATTATTTAAATGGGCGATATATAAGTACATCGGAAGCCGTCTGGCGAATACTCGAATTTCCGATCCACGACCGACATCCCACGGTCGTGCATTTGGCCGTGCACTTAGAAAACGGGCAAAGGGTGTTTTTCACACCAGGAACTGCGCGACAAGTTGCCCAAAATCCGCGCAAAACCACTCTATTAGCGTTTTTTGAACTCTGCAATACCGACGAATTTGCAAAAACGCTGTTGTACCACGAAGTTCCACACTATTATACGTGGGCTAATAACAAATTTTCAAGACGAAGGCGCGGTCAAGACGTCGATGGGCATCCAGAAATAAAAAGAGATGAAGCTTTGGGAAGAGTGTACGGTGTACATCCGTCACAATCAGAATGCTTTTATCTAAGAATTTTATTGCACCACGTACGCGGTCCCACATCATTCAAAGATTTGAAAACTATAAATGGAGTGGTCAAGGAGACGTATCAAGCGGCTTGCCGGGACAGAGGTTTGCTGGAAAATGATGATCACTGGGAGAAGACATTAAGAGAAGCTTCGATGTCGGAATGTTCATTGAAACTTAGGGAGTTATTTGTGGTGATACTGCTATTTTGTCAGCCATCTGAACCGTTAAAACTATGGGATATCTTCAAGGACAATTTTTGTGAAGATATCAGACATAGAAATCGACAACAAAATCAGGACTTTACCATGCCTTTTAATGATGTTATGTACAATGAAGGTTTAATACAAATTGAAAACAAACTTTTAGCATTGAATGATAAAACATTGAGTGACTTTGGATTACCGTCTCCAGTTCGCCCTGTAAATGATGCAATAGATACAATGTTGGTACATCCGCACAACATCAGTGAATTAGCTACTTTTGTAAATGAAAATTTGCCTAAATTAGTCACAGACCAAAAACAGGCTTTTGATGAAATTATTGATAGCGTAACGAATAATAAAGGAAAAATTTTTTTTTTAGACGCCCCAGGAGGCACAGGGAAAACATTCCTCGCTAATTTAATATTAGCACATGTTAGGCAATCCGGAAAAATAGCTTTGGCAGTGGCTTCTTCTGGGATTGCGGCTACTTTATTGAGTGACGGTAAAACTGCTCACTCTACCTTCAAACTCCCATTGACAGTTTCATTGGAGCAACAGTCGGTATGTTCGATACGCAAAAATGGGCCCATTGGTCAATTGTTACAGAATACGTCGTTGATAATGTGGGACGAATGTACCATGAGTCATAGAGCTCATGTTGAAGCAGTGGATCGAACACTTAAGGACTTGAGAAACTCAGTCGCTGTCATGGGTGGTGTCACTTTTGTGTTTGCAGGTGACTTTCGTCAGACACTTCCCGTCGTCACAAGAGGTACACGTGCGGATATCATAAAGGCATGTCTAAAATCATCGCCCCTATGGAGTATAGTCCAAACTTTGAATTTACGTACGAACATGAGAGTCCACGTTATTGGAAATATGGATAACGATTTTCCACAACAGCTGCTCAAAATTGGAGAAGGGTCTTTTTCTTCTCGAACCTTGGACTCTAACTCTGCGGAAATCGTTATAAATGAGACTCTGGGTCGTATAGTTCACAGTCTACAGCATCTTATAGATGCAGTATATCCTGACCTCGAATATTTACTAGATAGAGACATTCATTGGCATTGTTCAAGGGCTATCGTCTCACCAAGGAACGATACAGTCAATGAAATCAATAATCTAATTTTACAAAAAGTTCCCGGCCATGGTAAAATCTACAAGTCAATTGATACAGTGTGTAATATCGAGGATGCAGTCCACTATCCGCAGGAATTTTTAAATTCCCTTAAACCATCTGGTCTGCCACCTCACGAACTGCTGTTGAAATCCGGGACACCTATCATGCTTTTAAGAAATTTAAGCCCACCTAACCTGTGCAATGGCACAAGGCTACTAATAAAAGATTTAAAAGACAACCTAATTGTGGCGACCATTCTCATCGGCCCAGGAGCTGGCCAGTTGGCGCACATCCCAAGAATTCCAATGATTCCGACGGACCTACCCATACCGTTTAAACGACTCCAGTTTCCAATAAAAACATCATTTGCCCTGACTATTAATAAGTCCCAGGGACAAACATTCTCTTTGGTTGGCATTGACCTACGAAAAGAATGTTTTTCCCATGGGCAATTATATGTTGGTCTATCAAGAGTGGGATCATCCGAAAGGCAGATTATTCTGTTACCGGAAAATAAAACAACCTCAAACATTGTATATAGAGAAGCTTTAAATTAAATAGATACCTAACTTAAACAAATAAATTCGGTTATATATTGAGTGATGTATAATCTCATCAACTCAAAGGGATAATTATATTTTAGATGTAAATCATATATGATAACATTTGCGGATACTAATTCTGATCCTTTAACCACAGTCATGAATATTCATTATATAGTTTGGCTACTTTACAAAAATATCTCTTATATTTGATAATTATTCGTAAATTTTAGAAAGGAAACACTGTTAGAATTTATGATAATTATTGCTCGCATAACTTCGACAACTAGGAGTTACGCATCGAAATATTTTTTTAATACTCATCCATTTTTCCTACAGGGCAAAGACCTTCTCTCAATCACTTTATTTCTCAATTTTAGGCCAATTCTTGTTCAGATTCGACCATTTATTCTGATTAAATAGATATTTTCTTGTGAAAAATAAAGTATCTTGAGAGAAATTAACTTTTATGTAGTTATATGTAACGAAACGAAATGTCGTCCTTTTTTAACCCCCGACGAAAAAGAGAGGTGTTATAAGTTTGATGTTGGTGTCTGTCTGTGTGTGTGTGTGTGTGTGTGTGTGTGCGTGCATGCGTGCTTGCGTGCGTGCGTGCGTGCATGCGTGCGTGTGTGTGTGTCCGTCTGTTGCATCGTAGCTCTCAAACGGATGGACCGATTTCGATGCGGTTTTTTGTTTTCATTTGAAAGCCGGTTTCCTGGCGGTGGTACTTAGCTATGTTTAGTTAATATCAGTCCAGTAGTCCAAGAGTATCAGCTGCAAAATGATGTGATGGCGTATGGTTTTTCGATTAAATGCTTCACGCGTACCAGTATAATCGTCAAATGATAATTAATTGATAATTCCTATTGAAGGGAACGTAATACTTTTTTTATTATTTTAGTTTGTTCCGGGGGTTATTCAAAATTTTCAATTTTACTGATTATTTAAATTAAAAATTCGTATCCCCATAATATTTTTCGTAAATATATTTTCTAAATTGCCGAATATATAGTCTCTAATGGAGGAACCATTACGGCTTTGTCGGGAAAGATTCGATTGTCTTGGTCACGGCATTTTTAATGATGATTCAAAGAGAATACAAATTACTGATTATTGATTTCTTTGTATTATATTCATTTTATTAATGTTCTATAGCGTTATATTGATTAATTTTACTGATATTTTATGTAATATAATATAGTTAAAGTGCTGAAGTGTGATGAATGTGATATAAGAGTTGTTTACGTGTATTTTCATATTCTACCGAAATTCTTAGAGAACACATTTAACCCTCCACTTGTCGCGCCTTTTTTATTACTTGAACCGTCGCATGGGGTCTGCAGCGACCAAAAATAAATAGCAATTAATTAGAATTGTATCATAATTTTTTGACATAATTTTAATGTTTTACATTTGAATAGGACTACATTAAAATAAAAAAGTAAATATATTGCAAATCAGACATTTATTTATATTTAAAAAAACTTAAAGAAGTAGGAGTTACATTTTTCCTTACAATTTAACTCAGTCATTTTAAAGTTAACTTAAAATAAAAAAACAAGGGATTACTTCTTTTTTTTATAGATGTATTTGAGATTAATGAACTAAAAAATGAAATCGAATATAAATCAACTAAAAACATAACAAAAAATATAAACTTCTTAGCTCTAAATGAACCACCATCATTTCTTTGGATACAATCAGTACATATGGCTTTGGTATGGTTTGGACAAATACTTCCTTTGCAATAATAACAAATCGACTTAAATTTTCTATCTTTACGTTTTGGATAGTGAATGCAACACTTTCTCATAGGTGCAAACTGAGCATCATCAGGAGACAAGTCCCGAAGAGGAGATATAGTGATTCATCGACAACGCCATTCTTCTTCTTCTAAACATCTTAAAATACGTTTAGTTTGTCTATCATCCATTTTTTACTGTTGTAATAAATATTCTGGAACAATAAAACATAAATATAAACACTACAACAATAAAAAACGATTAGGTTAATAGTAAAAGTTTACTTACGTCGTTCGTCGCGTGGGGTCTTTCAGAGCCTTGCGCAGAAACACACGTCCATATCTCACGGCGCACGCGCCCAGACTGAGTTGCGATGGCGTGAGCGCGAGCCGTAATCCTTTTTAGGAGGCTACCTAAAGTAAGGAATCTATAAACTTATTCTAAAAGTACATATTTTGCAATTTTCTAAGACCTGGGCTTTGAAAGACCCCATGCGACGATTCGAGGGTTAATTAGGTATTCAGCGCCTAATTAATGGTAACGACTTGACTTACTGACGGACATGACTATAACTGAGCTATTCTATGTAAAGAAATGTTAAATAATATGAAGAAAATTGTATCAGACTTGACTGTATGGGCTTTGATCCTTTTGCCTGTCCGAATGGACAAACAGAAACAAAAAAAAAATCTATTTGACATTTTATGTCACGTCACACGGCAACGCGATCGAACGGGATAAAAAGTAGCTCATTGCTATTAAGAAGAAGAAGAAGAACGGGATAAAAAGAATATCCCAAGTCCATTTCCTGGTTCTAAGCTACCTCCCCACCAATTTTCAGCCAAATCTTTACAGCCGTTCTTGAGTTATAAACAGTGTAACTAACACGACTTTATAGATAGTTTGTTTAGAGTTACGAATATATAGATAGATTGTTTAAAGTTCTTTCTGTGAATCTTAATATATATCTATGACACAGTTGTTAGTATTAAAAATTACATCTAACATAGACCGCAAAATGTCTGACTGCACAGATTAAGGTGCCGACACATTGTGCCAATATTATCGCTTTGATTCCCACACGGGTTAATACTTTCTGCAAGTTGTTGTTTTGAGCTCTTTTTTTTTTAACGTAATCACGAACACCCACAACCCACCCACGATGCACGTCGCCTTCGTCATTGGGCCGACCACCGGAGCAAGGTTACTTGTCATCAGTGGTCGGCCCGACGGAATACCCCCTATTTGGGGTACCCTCCCATCGACCGACGTCCCCCCCTCGAGGAAGACGTCTGTGTTGTTTTGAGCTTGGGTGTATTTTGTATCTGGTAATTATATTTCCGTGTGGTAATGGATCAATCAATCAATCAATTTATTATTGCGAAATATGGGTACATAAGATGTTACAAATAATATAAGTCTCACCATAGTCGACCTTACGGTATGCAATCAATGTACAATTTTAACATAATATAATAATCAACATAATAGAATAATTAACACAATAAAATAGTCGACAATAGAATAATCAAAAATACAAAATAACATGTCAAAAATTATGAAAATCATTGCCATTTATAATTTATCATTAAAAATTCTGCTAATCTATACCAATAAATAAAATTGGAGTGTCTGTTTGTAATGTCAAAATAATAGGCTTTTTTCATGCTCACACGGTTATTTGCACGACACCTATGCCTAAAATAGCAATTAAAAAATTTTTGTCTGTCTGTCTGTCTGTCTGTCTGTTTGTTCCGGGTAATCTTCAAAACGGCTGGACCGATTTCAAAAATTCTTTCACCAATGGAAAGCTATAATATCAGGGCGTAAACTAGGCTATATTTTATCCCGGTATTCCCACGGGAACGGGAACTACGCGGGTAAAACGACTATAACCTATAACCGAAGCGAAGCGAGAGCGGATTGCTAGTGAATAATATGTTTTCTCTATTAATAATTTTCTAAGGCTAAATTTATAGTCATGTAAATATATTATCACAGTCTCTAATTTGTTTGGGTAGATGATTATATATCTTTGGAGCCATTGCATAGATGCTTTTTTGAACAAGCGTAGTCTTTACGTGTAATAAATGTAGCTTATCACAACGCCGTCTGCTTTCGATAAATTGAAACAAATTTATATTTGATTTGACAAACATTGGATTTAGAATACAATTCATCACCACCTCTCTTACCTATGGGTGTCGTAAAAGACGACTAAGGGATACGATATGCAAGAAACAGCATTGCAAGAGAAAGAAAACTCGACATAAAACCCTATACCAACACGTCTGACCAGCGTGGTATAGCAGTCAATTTCTCTTCTGTTGTTGAGGAGACTCGAGCCCAGCAGTGGGACGTATATGAGCTGTAACGAATGGTAGGTTTGTAATATACCTCGCAATACAAAAACGATTATTATAATGCCTGCTATTGTCTTTCAAGATAAAAAAATGTTTTAACCCCTCGAGCGCTTTTGGGACACCATTTGACCCAAAAAAAATGTGCTCAAAGCGCTTTTGGGACACACGTTGGCCCAAAAAAATACTTTACAATTAGCAATTACTTCTAGTATATTTATTTAAATCATCCAATCAAAAGCTATTAATATATATTTTATTTCATATTTCCTTGTCATATAGCAACAATAATAGTTTACGTAAAATCATAAAATTCACTGAACTTTTTTGAATATACCCAAGCGCGCGGGGCACTCGAGAGCGCCGCGATGTTTGGCGCGTGAGGGGTTGTAGCGATCTGCTTTGCTTAGTGATGTAGATAAGATTTTAACATAGGGTAACACTGGCCGCCCTTGTGTCGCGCCGGACGGAATGGACAACGTGTGTGCTGACCATCATCATCGCAGCCCACGTACGTCCTACGTCGGACCTCCTCCACAATGGGAGGGAAATTGACCTAATATACCATGCTGGTCAGACATGTTGGTATAGGGTTTTACTTCGAGTTTGCCTGCTCTTACACAAATGTTATGTGCACATTATATCCCATAGTCGTCTTTTACGACATCCGCGGACAAGATAGGGAGTGGTGAATTGTATTCTTACTCCGTCACCACACGGAAAGTAGTGGTGTTGTTCTGTGTGGTGTCGCGGTAAGAATACAATTCACCACCCCCTTCTTGCCCGTGGGTGTCGTAAAAGACTATTAAGAGATTGTTGAAGGAATACTCGAAATAAAACCTTATGCCAACCCTATGATTTAGATATTATCGTCCAAATATCGTAAATTTTTATTGCTAACTGAATAACATATAAATCAAAGACCTAACCCACTTCCAAATGACCTACAAATTCCTAGGATCCAGCTAGATATTTGTGTGTATACAATGAAAAATCTAAAATAATAATCAAAAATTTAGAAAATAAAATAAAAAAATCGTTACAATCTCTTTTATTTATAAAACATACTTTTACATAAAGTATAAACATGAGTTACTCTTGCTATTCAGTAGTCTCCAGATACCCTACCTATATGTTAAAATGGTTTTATGCTACGTAATTCGAGTAAATAAATTTGAGTTACAACTGAAGTAAGATATATTTATTAAAAGAAATTAATGCTTAAATATACATACATCGTAAACGTACGAAAAAAATAAAAATAAATCACTTTTAAATAATAATAAATTCAATTACAAAAAGTTATGATATCCTCGTAAAAACATAAATGTGAAAAGGCAAAGTTTAATATTATGACAATAATGAGATTCATCACTGACAAAAGACTTGAAATATAAATGGATGCCAAGTTCTGTAGACTATCCTGAAATGTAATTATTATAAAACACAAAAATTCTTAAGTAAATTTAAAATACAATAAGTACTATCTTCTTTTTCTTAGGCTACAAATATGTTTACTATTTATGACCATTCGAAGTATGACTCTGTCAATTACAATTGTCAAATAATTTATTAAAAGCAAAAAGTTATCTCTCTCACACTCAACATTTAACTTGCTTAGTTTTACCTATAAGTCAAATATTCTAAATATAATAATTTATAGTAAGTTAATAACACAGATTTACAGCACAATAATAGGATTATATACGAGCCAATTATGTGAAGTAAACAAGGCCCGCGTGTGGCCTATTTACAAGTGCTACAACAAAGAAGGAACAATCATCTCCATGTCATAACGTATTGACCGCTGACCGCACTCCACTCGCAGCTGAACTGAACCTACCTATAACAACCTCCACAGAGCGCCGATATAACTCGACCCCTCCCAATAAATTGTGAACCACCAATATCACCCAATCTTGTGAAACAATTGCAGGGCGCGGTGGACAAATTTAAAGTGGTCATAATATGTAAGGTTGTGCAGAATTTTCCCTTTTCGCTTTCCAGTCAATAATCCCAACAAAAGGAATACTTGAAAGGTCCACGGGATGGGTTCTTGGTCGGTACCAAATTTATACACCATACAAATAATTGTAAATATTGGCGTTATATGGAATTTATTTTATTTCTTGTATACATTTGTGTTTTCGGGTAAAACTTTTGTATTCCTCTATGAATAATGTGAATACTTTAATAGTTCGGACTTTTTAGGGACGATGGATTTGAGTTGAATGATTATCTTTTTTTTTGTATTGGATTTTATATATTAGCCTGAGTTGTATCCTTATACAAACTAGTAGTAAGGGCAGAGGGCACTGAACCATAAGGTTTTGGCAACGAGGCCCAAGGGCACCCTCTCTGGGGATAAACTGTATCTATTACTAGCTAACCCGACAGACGTTGTCATGTCTTAACTATGAATATTGAATTCGAATTGAATTAAAAAAAATGTTTATTATTCTAATTCCTATATACAACATACTTATTTTTTTTCCTTATGCGTATGAAACCAATGAATGTAATGGCTCTGACGGCGGTACCAATGGCGTCAATTGCGCTCGCACAACACAATCCAGGGCCTTAATTTTTAAACTTAAATGCCTTGCAATATTGGCATATAAGGTTCATTCACCCAATACTTACAACTTAAGTTTGTACGTCTAATTGCTGGCATTTTCAAAAACGAAAACTCAACTGTAAATTAAACAAAACTATTGTATTCTTCTTAATAACTAAGTATATCACTTGTTATATTAGTAACATGTATCTTCATTACCAAAACTCCATATTAAATTGACTTTTGATATTAGGCGTGATGGCTCTGAACTTACCTACCCTGATGTGCACTAAGAAATTCAGTTTTCTTACATCATTTCTGTAAGTAATAATGAATTAATTGTTTTACATGTATTTTATTAATAACTCCAACCGAAGCATCTGTTTTAAACAATTTTCAGTTTTTTTACATCCTTTTTGACGATATTTAAACGTCATAAGGTTACACTAAAAAAGTTTATATTGTCCAAAGCGGTTAGATTAGAAATAATTTTATATGATGGTTAAGTATTCTTAAATTTTCTAATTTTCTGGGCAATTTTCTTATTTTTTCTTTCATAAGAACCTTCTCCTGACAATAACAAATACAACAAAAAAAGAATTAATGAAATTGGTCCAACCGTTCACACGTGATGGCGTGACCAAGGAAAACAGGGATTCATTTTTTTATATATATATATATATATATAGATTACGCAACACGGTTTCGCGTCTCGACTGTGATGACAGAGTTGTGGCTTTTCAACTGGTTACGTACTTGTGTGCTGTAGATTACCACAGAACAGGTAGCATACACTGTCTCCAAGTCTCGAACCCTGCGCCCAAACCGTCAAGATCGTCCTGAACGGATCTCGACTAAGAGAGACTCTCATATTTGCTATTGAAGTGACACTTGTCTTCTAATGCAACTTCCAACGTGTTAAACGTTTAACGCTACATGGAGGGGTATGAAAGCACTGTTGCGTTAAACGTTCAACGCTCCTAGGGAGGGCGACTAGAAAGAGACAGAGCGAAAGTGAATGAGTGGCACTTGAACGCTTGCGTGTAGTATACCTATTGTTATTTTCTTTTTTTTCAACATTGACAAAAAGCACGTGGTACCAAGGAAGTTTCACTTCTGACATACGTCCTTTGTACGCACGCTCTATGCACCATGATGTGCGTCCAATTTAATTTGCTACTATATCGCATCTTTCAGATAATTGAACTTAAGTTTCCTCTCTTATAACGCTGTTATTTACTTAGAGCGAGCTAAAATGCTAAAACAAAAATTTTAAGTTCAACAATTATATTCAAAACAATTATGTGAATAGTGACGTTAACTAATAATTATGTAGATCATATGTACCAGTCTACACACCAATCTTCTTATCGATATAGGGCATTATCCATCCATCCATCCATCCATCAGCCTACAGACGTCCACTGCTGGATATAGGCCTCCCCACGAGAATGCCACTCGGAACGGTCCTGCGCCACTTGCATCCAACGGTTCCCTGCGACTTTGAGAATGTCGTCAGTCCACCTAGTGGGGGGTCGTCCTACACTGCGCCGTCCGATTCGTAGTCGCCACTCAAGAACGTTTCTTCCCTAACGGTTGTCGGTTCTACGAGCGATGTGGCCTGCCGATTTCCATTTCAACGTGCTAATTCTACGGGTACGTCGGTTACACCCGTTCTTCTACGGATTTCCGTGTTTCGGATTTTATCACGTAGAGAAACTTTGAGCTTTTTTTGAGGCCGACATTTAGAGACCACGTTTCAGTGCCGTAAGTCATCGCTGATAACACACATTGGTTATAAACCTTTGTTTTCAGACACTGCGGAATATTGGACGAGAAGATCCTCTTAAGTTTCCCGAGCGCTGCCCAACCGAGTTGGATTCCTCGGCTGACGTCTTTCTCGAAATTGGATCCACCTAACTGGACTGCTTGTTCTAGGTAAACATAATGATCCACAACTTCGAGAATCGCATTCCCAACTAGGACCGGTACAGGAATGACATGGGCATTAGACATTACTTTCATCTTGTCCATGTTCATTTGTAGACCCACTAGTTGAGGAACCCTGCTGAGGTCATTGAGCATAGTGCCAAGGTCCTCCATGGATTCTGCCATGACTACGATATCGTCAGCAAATCTAAGGTGAGTGATGTATTCGCCGTTGATGTTGATGCTGAGTCAGGTCCAGTCTAAGAGCTTGAAGACATCTTCCAGCGCAGTGGTGAACAGTTTCGGAGAAATGACGTCTCCCTGTCTCACACCTCTCTGCAACTGGATCGGTTTCGTACTCTTATTCTGGATGCGGTCTGACATAGTAGCGTTTCTATACAAACACTTCAGCACTTCAATGTATCGTTTGTCAATTTGGCACCGCTGAAGAGACTGCAGCACTGCCCAAGTTTCGACAGAATCAAAGGCTTTCTCATAGACCACAAATGCTAGACACAGAGGCCGATTATACTCCTCGGTCTTCTGTATAATCTGGCGTAGCGTGTGAATTTGGTCTATGGTACTATAGCCTATTCGGAAGTCGGCTTGTTCGGGCGGCTGGAAGTCGTCGAGCTTACACGCGAGTCGGTTCGTAATGACTCTTGAGAACAATTTGTAGACGTGGCTCAAGAGTAAAATGGGTCTGTAATTCCTTACGGACATCGGTCTTCAACTTGGTCATTTGGCTATGTTCGATAGACAAATCACGTGCGAACACTTTAGAGCCACGGTTCCGCTCTATTGCCTCTTCAATACGCTGTGGTGTATTGAATCGGCGAACGTCGCGTCGCACAGACTTTGAGATTTGCCTATTTAGCCGCCTATATGTGGGCCAGTCAGCTGACGACTGCACCGTTATTTTCACCTTTCTCCGCTCCATGAGCTTGAGAGTCTGGTCTGATAGTTTTCTTGGTCTATTTGCGCGACGGGTCTTAAAAAATTTTAACCCGACAGCGTGGAGAGTTTCCGTATGTTTCAGACATAGGACATTAATCAGACAAAAATAAAATCATGAAATGTATGTATTGTAACCACACACACACACACATACATAGTGACATCATCATGAAAATGGATCAAATTCCTAGGTACTCAAAACGTCGCGATCGGACAGATAATCAATTTTTTAAACTAGAGGTGAGACCAATAACTTCCCCGTTGATTTTTACAGCGAGAAATTAAAAAGTAAGTGTCATAGTATTATTTATTCAGCACGACTCAAATAAATGATATTCTTGTGTAAATATTATTGGATACTGAAAATTATATTCATAATGCTCGTTATTAACACAATAGTTCTTTATAGGTATTGTTTCATTATTTTTTCATAATTGAATATAAATACTAGTTAATTTCGAAGCTGAACCACGGTGCTTCCTATTGAAAAATGTAACACAAAAGTTAATTTATAATATTTATTATATATTTTTTTTAATTTATCCGCGACGGATAAGCAGTGGTTTAAACTCACTTATACCTACTTTGAAATACAATTCTTAATTCTTTGAAACATGAGTTACACGGTCTTTCGAGTGACGATATGATATGAACTAGTCTCCTTTCTTGTTCATGGGATTCGTAACATTCAGCCAAGCGATAACTAGAACAATGGGCAACAGTGTTTTCTTGGTAAATCGTATATAACTTTATTGGGATTGGCAACCCGTTTACCAACCATGGTGATTATGGCAATATTCTCTCCAATGATTGACCATATATAATACATATAATATAGAGTTCTATGTGATAGGTTTACGTCAACATACCTATTGAAAAACTTAATGAAGATGAATTGACATTAAACCTTTTACCGATATCGGGGCTCGATTTCAGGCTCACTCTTATTATTAAAAAAATTTACTGAGAAAATCATATAATCGTACTAGCATTTGTGGTCTTCTTAACGAACAAGGTAACCCATTTACGATTATAAAAGGTATATAATTCCAAAAACTAAGTCATAAAATATAAACTTCTTAAGATATAATTCGAAACTGCCAATTAGACAATTTGAATCCGGACAGTCCCTTGCGCCACTACTGGATCACCATAATACATTATAATGTTGTGTTTAACAAATGGACAGATTATGAGATTACTGTATCGATATATAACGTTAATACTGATCTATAGTTGTTGTGTTAAGCCAATTGTGTGCAATTATCTGTAAATCCACAGTCCAATTGGCATATTGAAGTCATTTGTAACTAATTGTAATATAATAGTTATGTTCAATTGATTGTAATGTATTACATGTTCATTATATTTTAGTGTGGAGATAATAATCGAATGGCCACCATAGCTCACTTGACCAAGGATGTCGCAAAAATTGTTTGAGATAACATCAAGGGAATAAAGAGCAGCAGAGAGCAGAATGAATAGTTAGCTCGATTGCCAAGGCCATTATAAAGTTGTGCAACGATTACAAAGTTGTCTGTAGAGGGCAGATCTATACCCAAAGTGGATGTACATTGGATGATTATGATATTGTAATGAATTACGTAAATATTATAAAACGTTTTACTGCTTTTAATTAAATATCTGGTTGACCGAATTTCGCTCGGAATATTTTTGTCGAATTTATTTAGATATATATTAATAAAAAATAAATAATGAAAATTATATAAAAAATTACAAAAAGAGAATAATAATAACACCGAGATTCGAACCGACGCTGTTTGATGCCATATAACTCAAAATTAAAACCGGCCGTCTTCCCAACTGAGCTATCGTAACTCATGACGTTGACGACGAAATTTGAATTCATATTCTTAAAATTTAATGTCATTATATTGTTTTACTAAAAACACGGACAAAACAACATTTTCTATAAATAAAACCTAGCTACCTTTTGGACCCGAAACCTCTAGTATGCCAAGTTTCAACAAAATCGTTGGAGCCGTTTCCGAGATCCTGAATATATATATATATATATATATATATATATATATATATATATATATATATATATATATATAGGTATATATATACAAGAATTGCTCGTTTAAAGATATAAGATATAGTCGAATTTGTATTTGCATGCTGTTTTATAAAATAAATAAATAGAAACCTTAAAAAGGTCAACAAAAAGCCAAAAAAAAAGAAAGAAAAATCCCACCTTGATCCCAAAGTTATGTAAAAATGCCTACATATTTTTTAAGTATATTAATAAAAGATAAATATTAGTTTTAAATCAAATTAATTATGTGCTAACGAAAGGTCACAGTAAGGTCACAGTAAGTGTAACGATAACCGCAAAGTGTGAAAACCGTGATGAATATGAAAAAGCGGCTCATTCTATTTTCGTGCTTCTTCTGCCATACCCAGCTCTTACTTCCATACGTTAGGGTAGCTCTTACTTCCATACGTTAGGGTTGGTATAAGAACTCCCCTATACACAGCCAGGCGAGACTTCTTAGACAGGCTCTGGCTGCCCATTTAGGTGCGCAAAGCACCATTCACCATATTTTTCTTACACACTTTTGTATGTATCGAAAAATAAACCAATTCGCAAATTGTCGCAGTGTGATTTGAATCACATTGGCTAGTGTTCTTAGTCTATAAATCAACTTTGTAACTTAGTATTTTCATTTCAAAAGGAAACACGCTTTTGCATCTGCGAATGTAAATTAAAATGTTGGCACGCTATCAACTTTAAGTTTCGTGACGATAAATCTTCCAGCATTCCTCTTTAGTTTGTACTATCATACACCGTCCAAACGACTGCGGTGTAAAAATAAAGGGTACAATAACAGTTTTCGTCTTGATACTTAATATTTTTATTGTCATTGAAGATATACTGATTGTCTAACTTCGTCGTGTATGTCGAATGGGATTTCTGTTTATACCGTGTATAACTAAGCAAAAACAAATCAAGTTTTTTTTATGAGTCTTAAATTAAACCAAGATCCATATCAATGAGTTATCGAACATACTAGCGCTCAAATAGATCCAGACACAAATCATGATTATATTTTTAGGGCCTTCTCATTCCTTCATTCATTCATACCTATCAAACTTATATCTGTACGTCCCACTGCTGGGTTCGAGCTCCCTCCACAGTAGGAGTGAAATCAACCTACCATACTACGCTGGTCAGACAGGTATATAGGGTTTTACTTCGAGTTTTCCTTCTCTTCCATATATGTTATATGCATGTTTAATCGCTTAATCGTCTTTTACGACAGCCACAGCCAAGATAGGCAGTGGTGAATTGTATTCTTACTCCGTCACCACACGGAAAAAGGTTTCTACCTTGAATAAAAGACTTCCGTCTTCTAATTTATATCTTTTTTTTTTCGTCCCCTATCAGGTGAACGGACGATATCTTGAAAGACGGAGGAACTGTTGGATACAATTGGCACGGAAACGTTTCGAGTGGCATTTTTGTGGAGAGGCCTATGTCAAAAGTGAACATCTGTGGCCTGATGGGTGGTTGAATGGTGATCTCCTAAAGAAATATATTTTCATTGATTCGAAAAGACTTAAATATTAATACAGATTACACTTTCTACAGTGGTAGGATCATACTGTCGACAGTTATCTGTCTACAGCCGCGGGCCGGTCCGTCCGGGGCAGTACCATGCTCTCGCAGAAAATCGACGTCTGAGTAGTAGCAATTTGTTACTGCGCTTCGTTCGGTGAGCGAGAGAGCCGGAAGCCCAACTTTCTGAGGGTGATTGCGTGTGGAGGGTTTTGGTGGTGCCCTTGGTATCACCGAGCCTCAATGCACGCATTCACACTCCCTTCGCTTTCTTCGCGGTAGGCAACGGCCTTGTAGTGGTCCATGAGCGGCAGCAACACTTACCATCAGGTGTACTGTTTGCTCGTTTGCCACCGTTTGCAATAAAAAAAAATATTAAATTTCGAGAGCTTATAGCTATCAAATTTATTTATGTCAAGATTGACTATACAGATGGCGTAGTTGTTAACGTATCGACGTACAATGTCAGTGTCTTAGGTTCGATTTCCATGCAGGATAGCACTTTGTGCGATCCACAAATTGTTGTTCTGAGTCTGGATGTAAATTGTGTCCGCTAATTATATGTTTGTAAAGTCTCCCGCAGTACAAGGATTATGTCCTTAATGCAGGGTGTTATCAAAAAAAACCTCTCGTTCTTATTTGTATTAATGAAGTGTGCAAGTGCAAGTATTAGTGGTGGGGGATCGACTTCTAATTTGTCTACCTATGATGATGAACATGAACAAGTCAACAAAAATCCGAAAAAAAGAAAACTTTATTCACTGGAATACGACATTAAAAAAGATCTAACAGCATTTAGAACAGAAATTATGGATTTTATAACTGAATCAATGAAGGTACAAACTGAGAATATTACACAAATGCGAAATCAGATTCAACAAGAAATCAAAGACCTCAAATCTGCGACTGAAAATTTGACCTTAGAATATAAAAAACTAAATGCAGCTGTAGAGAATATAACATCCGATCATAAAATTACACAAAATAAAGTCACGTTAATTGAAAGCGACATAAAAAATCTCAAAGAACATGTATCTAACAATCAAACATCAGTATATGATAATAAGTACGAAATTATTCACGAGGTTCAAGGTAGATTAGAAAGACAGAAAAATATAATAATGACAGGCTTAGTAGAGAATTTCGATGAAGATGTTATTCAAAGAAAAAAAAAGGAGTCTGAAGATGCTTACAAAATACTTACAAATATTGTTCAGAATTGTCCCGAACCCGTTAAATTACTAAGATTAGGTAGATTCAATACAGGCAAAACACGACCTCTGAAAATAATTTTTGAATCTTCTGACACACCAAAACTTATACTAAAAAATCGATCAAAATTAAATGATAATAACATTAAAATATATTCGGACCAAACTGAATCCCAGAGAAAATATATGCAGAATTTACGAAGTGAAATAATAGAAAGAGAAAAAAAAGGAGAAAGAAATTTATTAATAAAATATATTAAAGGAGTGCCTGTTATAACTAAAGCTAGCCCTTATCCAAAAAACTAAATTCCATTCACCTAAAAAGCAATAAAGAATACCAGATTATAAGCAAATATGAGGATCTGCCGACTCATCAAACATTTCTTAAATTTTATTATTTAAATGTGAGAAGTATTCGGACGCCAGGTAAATATGAAGAACTCCAATGCATTCTTAAAGCTATTAAGACAACAGTTCATTTTGTTATACTAACAGAGACATGGATAACATCAGAACAAGATGCTAAGCTCTATAATCTTCCTAATTACACTCATGTATATAACTATCGGCATGACAGCAGGGGTGGAGGTGTATCAATTTATATACATAATAAAATTACGTTCGAGATTACTGAAGATAAATATAAAGATAGCAATCATTATTTATGGATCTACCTTCCCAAGTTTTCTTTACATATTGGAGCTGTGTACAAGCCTGGCAGCACAAATTTCAAGGAGTTTCTTAAGATATTTAGTCAACAAATAGAGAAAAGGAAAAGATCTATTGTCTTTGGAGATTTTAATCTGGACCTACTTAGTACCAACACCAATACAATACAATATGTAACTACTATTGAAGAGAATGGCTACGAAATTGTAAATAAAATCGATAAAAACTATTCAACCAGACAAACTGAGGCAACTAATACAATCTTAGATCACATTTTAACAGACTTAACAAACTATTCTTTATACACTGCAATACTAGATTCGGCTATGAGTGATCATAAGCATATATATTTAGAAATTATTAATTACAAAGTGCAACAAAAGCAACGATTAAAATATGACACCATAGACTACACCAATTTGTACAAAAGTATTGAGCAGATTACATACACGAATGAAGAACACGACTATAAACTTTTCGAAGAATTTATAAAATCACATATATTTCAAAATAAAAAGAGTAAAATCAAGATTATGAACCTACCGAAGGATGACTGGATAAATAAAGAAATAATAAATTCCATTAACAACAGAAATATTTTATGGCAAAAACTAAAAAAAGATAAGGCAGATAAGACAATAAAAGAGAAGTATTTGACCGAAAAAAATAAAGTGCGCAAGAAAATCGACAGAGAAAAACGAAGCTACTACTATAAAATATTCCAACAAAATTCTAAGAACCCCAAAAAAATATGGCAAACAATAAATTCATTGGCATTGAATAAGATTAAAACTAGTAATATTGTGCCTAAACTTGTAGTAAACTCAAAAATTTTTACTAATGGTGACGATATATGCGATATTTTTAATGTATTTTTTTCAAACGTTGGTTCTGAATTGTCTGGTAAGATACCACAGAGATATCATCAAAATTCAGGTAATATACTAATGTATAATGACAGACACAAGCATGATATTACACTTAAAACATTTTCACCTTGTACCGTTAGAGAAGTTGCTCAAATAATAGACAATTTAGATAGTAATACTAGCACTGGTTTGGATGGGATTAGTACAAAATCTATTAAATGCATTAAACAATTAATTATTACACCGCTTACTAATTGTATAAATAAATGTCTTGATTGCGGTTTATTTCCAGACAGTTTAAAACGTGCCAAAATATCTCCTATTTATAAATCCGGGCTAAAAACGGATCCAAATAACTATAGGCCTATTTCAGTACTTCCGGTGTTATCTAAGATATTTGAAAGAATCATTTACACACGACTCTTTAAATACATAAGAGACAAAAAGTTTCTGATCAATGAACAATATGGCTTTAGAAAAAAATCTAATACATTATCAGCTACAATTGATATAGTCACCAAGATACAAACAAATATTGATGAAAAGAAAATATGCTTAGGTGTGTTTATTGATTTACAAAAGGCGTTCGATACCGTTTCACATACTAAGCTCTTGGCAAAATTATCTAACTTAGGTATTACTGGAACTGCTTACGAAATATTGAAATCTTATTTAACGAATAGAGTTCAAATGGTAAAAATAGATTGTTACGAAAGTAAAGTCCTCAAAATTACACATGGAGTTCCACAAGGCTCGATTTTGGGTCCACAGTTATTTCTTATCTACGTTAATAATATCAATCAAGTGGGATTAAAAGGCAATTTGACTCTTTATGCAGATGATACAAGTTTATTTTATTTTGGTAAAACAATGGATAATATTATTGCTGAAGCTCAACATGATCTGAATACCTTAAATGAATGGTTTCTTCATAATTTGTTATCTATCAATATATCGAAAACATCTTATATGATATTTGCTGCTAAGAACAAAAAAATACCAGCGTATAACCCTCTACAAATAAATGGCCATATAATAAGTCGATCTAATAAGGAAAAATATCTGGGCTTAATATTGGACGATAAATTAATTTGGAAACCCCATATTGACTATATAAGATCTAAATTAGTATCAATTACTGGGGCACTGCGTAATGTGGGAAAATATATACCAAATAAAGTAAAATATACTATCTACAATACGCTAGTTAAACCCCATTTGGAGTACCTCATTGAAGTTTGGGGCTCGGCATCAAAGACTACTATTAAGGATTTACAAATAACACAAAATAAATTAATTAAACGATTATTCAATTATGATTTACTCACACCCACAAAACTTTTGTACACTAAAACTAATATCTTTAACCTTTCACAAGTATATGCCTATAATGTGTGTATATTAATAAAAAATATCTTAGATAATAAAATAAAAACAAACATTAACTTTACTAAGAAAAGGTACAAATATAACTTAAGGAATAAAAATAAGTTAATTTTACGTCATCCTAGAACAGAAAACTATGGCAAAAAGACTATTTTATTTCAGGGGGTGCAATTATATAACAACCTCCCAAACGAAATAAAAGCATCACAAAGTATGATTACTTATAAAAGAAAATTAAAATCCCACATCTTAATATAATTCACAATATAAAATAAAAGTATAATAATATAATATTTACAATAACCACCTCCTGGCCTACATCTAACAAAGTAGCATACTCACAATACTATGCAACTACACCCAATTAACATAACATTTTTATACTATGCCTGAATGAGGGTATTCTGTGATATTTTATTATGATGATTTGTAACACATTGAATTAAGTTTTCTATACATAATAACTTTTGTACATGGTGTAACAATTAATTTTAGAACATTTACGTACTTTTACTATTTTCATTTACAATTTTACTTTACTTTTATAATTGTGGTTTGTTGCATGTCTGACCCACAACGAACGAATATTTAGGTAAATTGTGTATTTTTTTTTATATATCTCATGTAAGTGAACTTTAATTATGTTCTTATGAGAATAAAGTTTCTTTAAACCCAAGTAAAAATATAATTTATCCAATCATCCTGACCAGAAATATAATGCCTTGATCACACCTAACAAGTACAGTGGCGAGACAGTGCCCTCGGCCGAGCGTTCGGTTGGTATAAACACTTTAACGAGTGCTCGGCCGAGTGCTAGGTCGAGCAGAGAGGCGAGAGAGTCACTAGAATCCCAATCTGTTTACCAGGCCGAGTACCCACCTCCCCGCTACATTCTTCTGCCCCCGCAGCGACTCGATATCCCGCTCCGCAGGAATGAACACGCACTCACTTGTCACTCGGCCACTCGCCACTCGTTCGTTCGTCACCAAGCAGTGTTGTTTTTGTTTTCAAATTATCCTAATCTAATTAAATTAATTAGATTAATTTAATAATTAAAATGTCCGCTAACAAATGGAACGTGGAAACAACAATAAAATTTATTCAGTGTTATAAAATACATGAATATTTGTGGAATATTTTTTTTTCATCTTAATAAATCCCACAAATCGTTAATAATGTCTGGTAAAAGCCGGTTGAAAACTCGTTGAAATTCCTTTTTTTGCGATCCATTTGCAGACGCCCTTTACTTTTAAACGTGATCAAAACTGAACTGACTCGCCATTTTAATAAATAGGTGTGACCACCCACTCGGTTCGGCGACTCTCTCGGCCGAGAGCTGACTGACTGACTCGCCACTGTACACGTTAGGTGTGATGAAGGCATAAGGGGAAGAACAACATTGGAATACAATGAAAAAAATCTACTTAAAACGTTGCACAATCATTTCGACTCGTTTCACGTGACCTTTTTCTCGGCAGGCATGGTTCAGACTCGCGCCGGGTGGGTGCGCGTCTCCATAACCCACCGTTCTCTATCCCCACCGCTATTGGACCGACCACTGGTACCGATTGCCTGATACCCATGGCCGACCCGGCGCGTTACCCTTCAGGTACTATACTCGTCTTAGTAAGAACAACAGTGTTGCTGTTGCTTTAAAACCTAATGCTGCTGCTTTTTCTCCAATTTCTGCTATTGCCACGCGAAAGCAAATAATGCTAAAACAATTGTATTATTATTTTCCATGTGATGACTGAGTAAGAATACAATTCAGCACTCCCTATCTTGGCCGTGGATGTTGTAAAAGACGACTATGTGATATAACATGCACATAACATCTGTGCAGGAGAAGAAAAGCTCGAAATGAAACCCTATACCATCATATCTGTCCAGCATGGTGTAGTAGGTCAAATTCACTCCCATTGTGGAGGAGGCCCGAGCCCAATAGTGGGACGTATGTGGGCTGCGATGATGATGATGATTGTATTGTATTGTAAGCCCTATAACCTATAAATCATCAGCGTAATTATTCTGAACAAAAAAAAAACAGACTGCAATCGATTTCTCATGAATTCCATTATGGAAATGGGACTACGCGATAATCACCAACTTTCAAATAAGGAAGCTTCACAAAAATCGGTACACTCAGTCGAAAGTTCTGAAGTCACAAACATACAAATAAAAAATGACGAATTGAAAACCTCTTCCTTTTTTGAAGTCGGTTAAAAATAATACTAATACTATGAATGTTTTAAAATCATTATAAAAGACTCAACTTATGTAACAGTTTCGCGCGCACACACACACATGTAAGTAACTGTTATCATTACACACATTACACGCACACATCATTATGTGTAATAATGAGGGGGGTCCGGAGGCGGGACGAGGGGTATCAGCCGAGGTCTAATGTCGCGTGTAATAGAGCCGCCCTGATCGTGTCCACACTTCAATGACTTGGTACACATCTATAGAGCACACGCACACATCAATATATATATTAGGGTATATATACTCTCACAATTTTCGCTCTTCTAAAATATGACAATGAACATTTCTATTACATATTTCCGATGATATATCAGCACACAAAAAAATGGTCTCTAAATATCGGCCCCATAAAAAGGCTCAAAGTCCCGTAGCATGCTTTAGAAAGTGCTATCGATAATATATAATGGATCGCTGAATGTGTTGCTAAGCGCAAATCTCGAGAACAGCCGAACCGATGTCGCTAATTCTTTTTTTAGAATATTCCTTGAACGAAAATGGTTTTTATGCAGAGAAAAAATTCAAAAATTGCCTAAAAGGGTCTAAACACAACACTTTTCTGTACTCCCATACAAACGATTTGTAATAATACTTAAAAGTCAATTTGAAATTTAATACCATACTATAAAATTCAAGTGTTAGTAAAAAGGTTGCGGGAAGGCCAAATAATTGAGTAACCTTAGTGTCGTATATCAATATATACGGCAAACACAAAATTTTAGACGTTTTATAATTTTTATTGTTTGATATAATGTAATTGTTTACTTATTAACTATCTTTTTTCTTTTTTATCTTATTAGCTGACCCGGCGTCCCGAATTACAGAATAAGTATTAAAAAAAAAACTAAAAAATTAATGAATCGACTGTTAGGCGGTACGAAGTACCTAGTGCTCAATTCTCTACGTTATAAAATCCAGCATACAGTTATCCTTAGAAGAATGGGTGTAACCAATATAGCCCGAAGAATTAGCACGTTGAAATGGTAATGGGTAGCAACCGTATCGCTCGTTGGACCGACAATCGTTAAGTCGGGGAAAGAAAGCTTCTCAAGTTGCAACCACGAATCAGACGACGGTGCGTAGGACTGACGAGTTTTTAAATCGCAGGGAACCATTGGTTGAAACTAGGATGTTTCTGCTGTTGATCATATTATAATCCCTTAGACTTCTTTTATGACACCCACAAGCAAGAAAGAGGGTGATGAATTTTATTCTTACTCTGTGACCACACGGCAAAATATACAACATCTATGCAAGAGAAGGATAACCCGAAATAAGCCCTGTATCAAACCGCCTGATCAGGGTAGTATAGTAGGTCAATTGTCCTAGTCTAGTCGATGTTTATGTGTTAGACTGGTCAAGTACTGGACTGGTAGTTAGTTCGATACCCGCAGAGAGAGACAGCGAGAAGACGACGCCGCGGCAATGTTTTCAAAAATTGCATCGATATGGGATACTATTCAAAAGGGTTACGGAAGATAAGGACTGCAAAAATCTTATTGTGTAAGATAGCTATTTATTAATATTTTGGGATATTTAATGCTGGGATATACAGAAGAGGAGCAGTGTTTATTATCATCATTTCAGCTCATAAACGTCCAATTGCTGGATTCAAGTCTTCTCGATAATAT
Organism: Lymantria dispar; assembly: GCA_032191425.1. NCBI lineage: Eukaryota > Metazoa > Arthropoda > Insecta > Lepidoptera > Erebidae > Lymantria > Lymantria dispar. Next base: position 34,144,532 of record CM063452.1, read on the forward strand.
GGAAGATATCGACATGTTACACCGTGCTGATCAATCAGTTTGATATAGAGTTTTATTTCGAATAATCCTTCTCTTGCATAAATAGTAAATATATATGTAATGCCTTAGTCGTCTTTTACGACACCCATAGACGAGATAAATGATAGTGAATTTTCACTCCCTCACCATAAGAAAAACCCAGTGACTTATCAATGTTAGCAAATCGGGTGAAAATTGGACATCGTGCATTAAGAGTTTCAAATAATCGCCGTTATAATGAAAACTGCTAACATAACAAATATTGTGATAGATTTATTGTGGCTTTTATTAATGTTGATATTAATATAAATGGTCGACGAGTGTAGTCAAACAAAATAAAATCACTAAATATTTATTAAGTATCTAATACATGATCCAAGCAAACAAAGTTGCTGACACAGGTAGTAATTATATATATTTTAATTACGTATTATAATTATTTCATTAGCGACCTTTAATTACTTCGGCTAACCCGGACAGTCGCGGTCGGGCGGTAGTAATTAATTAATGGTGTATGATACCCGGGGTGTTATAAGTGTACAGGGCGAGCCGGGCCGGCAGCTTCTGTTTAACTTGAGATAATCCGTGTGTGGAAATTGGCGCTTGGTAAAATTTTACACTGGTTTTCGGCATTACATAAAATATTTTGCTATAAGTTTTTAATGTTTTATGGATTATTTTGTTCTTATTCACGTATTTCAGCTTATATACATCCCACTGTTGGGCTCGAGCTTCCTCCACAATAGGAGGGATATCGACCTACTATATCACGGTGGCCAGACGGCTTGTTATAAGGTTTTATTTCGAGTTTTTCTTCTCTTGTATAAATGTTATATACATATTTAATCCCTTAGTCGTCTTTTATGACACCCACGGGTAAGATAGATGAGGTGGTGAATTGTATTCTTACTTCGCCACCACGCGGAAACTATTCACATATGTTAAATTGAAATTCCGAAGAGGAAAATAAGTGTGAAAGGGGTCTACATCCACAGGCAAGATAGGGAGTGGTGAATTGTATTCTTAATCCGTCACCACACGGAACACCTGCTATACAAGCATTATTTTCTTAGTGCCCTGTATCGATTTAAAAATATAAAATAGTCATGAGGACTGACGACAGAAGTGAAAACTTAAAAGATTTAGGCTTGAACAAACTGTTTACATATAGTAGATATTTTCGGATATTCAAATTCATTGTGTGATTTAAATTAAAATTTGGAATAGATAGACCCCCTGTCTAAAAAGTAAACAATGTGCTCACAGTAGGCTCACTACGTAGCCGTGCTATCAATATTTTTATATCAGCGTAATATGGGCGAATGTTATTTAAAATAACAAGATGTTTCTCAACTTATTTATCTGCTGCACAGATGGCATATTGGTTCAGATATCTATCAATCGTGCCACGTGGAGGGGGTTCAAGCCCAGCAGACACACGTGAATGAGCTAAAATTCATCATCATCATCATCGCAGCCCACATACGTCCCACTGTTGGGACGGGCCTCCTCCACAATGAGAGGGAATTTAACCTACTACACCGTGCTGGTAAGACATGTTGGCATAGGATTTTATTTCGAGTTTTCCTTATCTTGCACAGATCTTATGTGCATATTATATCTTTTAGTCGTCTTTTACGACATCCACGGGCAAGATGGGGAGTGGTGAATTGTATTCTTAATCCGTCACCACACGGAACAACTGCTATACAAGCATCATTTTCTTAGTGGCGTGTGTTGATTTAAAAATATAAAATAGTCATGAGGACTGACGACAGAAGTGAAAACTTAAAAGATTTAGGCTTGAACAAACTATTTACATATAGTAGTTTGTTCAATGCACATTGAACATGCAACGCAGCAAATTCATAAGTAGAGCATGTCAACATACAAGTAAAGCATGTCAACATACAAATGTGCAAAATTCGCACTAACATGATTAAAGACGCTGCGTTACACTTCACACTTACGACACACTAACACAAAATAATATATGTGTGTATTAGCAATAAGTAGTAGGTATATAAGGTGTACATTTTGTAAAATAAATCAGATTTGAATTTATTCATCTCTCAGTTACATCCCTCTCACTGCGGCCAAGACACCCTTAGCCGTCAGTTCTGATCAGTCTTGTGAGTCTGCTTGACTGGCAGTGAGAATTACCAATTCTCCACCCAAACCTCCATCTCACTGTGGCCAAGACACCCTTAGCCGTCAGTTCTGATCAGTCTTGTGAGTCTGCTTGACTGGCAGTGAGAATTACCAATCCTCCACCCAACATCCATCTCACATCTACATGTCACCTTAGGTAGCGCGGTGCAGGTATCCCATCAGATAGGCTAAGAACTTAAGGGCTTTAGGTACATCAAACTATAACCTTAGGTTCTTCTGTCAAACACGGCGTTAGTCCATAAGCCCATACGACGCCGTACAAGTTATTTTCGGATATCCAAATTCATTGTTTGATCTTAAATTAAAATTTGTAATTTAAAACTACCATATTTTCATTTATCTGGTTGTAACGTCCATAGATATAGTGACATTGTCATATCTACAGGTATAGTGTCAGCGTTAACACGTTACGTGAACATGTCGATGATTACTTACATTCATTTACTCCCCATACAAACCTGCTTATAGAAGTATTTACTCTCACAAAAATATTCTTAGAACTATTCTATCCGTCTTTCTGATGTTACGTGTACCCTTAATATATATGTGTCCGTATTCTGCTCAAAATGACAGCGTGTCTCCAACTTTCAAAGTATAAAGAAAGGAAATTCCTAGAACCCATTGAACTGAATTCCGTAGTAGGTTGCATTTGTGAGAAAAGTAAATTAAAAAAAAGTGAGCCGTCGCTCAGGATGCCTGGCAGATGTGAAACTTCGAAATTATTTTGTAAAAGTGTATATTAGGCTTGTTGAAAAAATATCGATATACGGATATTTTTTGTTAGAAATATCGATATTTTTAACCGATATATTTTGAGCTGATATATCGATATTAAATATCCAATATCGAAATCGAATCAAAAACGATATTTTTTTTTGTTTGTGTAAATCAAGTCTAGAATCTAGAATAGTAAAAGATAGGAAATATAAAAGTATAGCATTAACTGTATACATACTCTGTGATTAGTATGTTTTGATTGCCATTTGATTGTCACTTTTTATTAAGGACAATTATTGTTATTGACCCACATGATAATCGAATTATTCCAATACATTTATCCAACTGTCGCTTAGAATTCAAATGATAAATCGTTAACCGAATAGTTTTATATCACTTATTTTTTTCTATATAATTGACTTGTTATTAAAAAAAGTGAGCCGTCGCTCAGGACGCCTGACAGATGTGAAACATCGAAACTATTTTGTAAGAGTAGAGACACGGTATCGAATATAAAGTATCGATACTGAACTCATGAATAGTATCGAAAGATAAGTAACGTACTGTTTAAAGTATCGAGTACTTTTATTTACTTTATCTTTAGGTATCGAGTACTTTTCTTTCGATACCGATACTTTTGTATTCGATATTTTAGTCAATAAGTACTTTTTGGTAGGTATCGTATCGAGTAAATTATCCATTTGAAAATTGACTTTACGACTCATATTTATGGTAACGTCATTTAGTACAAACAAAATGAACCTTCTAAAACGTAGCTTGAAATAATTTGCGATTTATAAACCAGAAATAGCGGCATCTATCGAGCAAACGACCAACTCTAAGCTACAATATATTTTATAAAGAACTCTCTAATCCTGTAATGATAATAAGACAAGCTGTTTAAAGTGAGTCAAAATCCAATTCTTAAGGAGTTGGTGACATACAAACAAATAAATACACAGCTGAAACTAATAAAAGCTTATAAAAATGAAATGCTTTCATCCGTTCACAGACATTCTTTCCGCACGAAGAGTGTGATTTAGGAAACAGAAATGGCGGCATTTATCGAGCTGACGACCAACTCTCAGCTTCAATATATTTAATAAAGAAATTTTTAATCTTGTAATGATAATAAGACAAGCTATCTAAATAATTTTAACGTCATTGGTCCTCCTTAAATTTACAACTTTTAAATGAAATTTGACTATTTAAAGTGAGTCAAAATCCAATTCCTATGAAGTCGGTAATATACAAACAAATAAATATATATACACCTGAAACTAATAAAAGCCTATAAAAACCGGTTCTCCAGTTTTCGTAGCTGAAAGTAAACTAAATACCATACCTACTGGTATATTTATATTACTAAGTTAAAGAATTTTACATTAATTTATAAAACAAGTATATATGCATAAAAGAATATTAGATTACGACAGGAACTAATACGATAAAATTAAGGCAAAAAGTATTAATAAAATTTCGCGATTTTTTCCAAAAAATGATGATTTTTATTCAATTTATTTTCATTAATATACATTATAAGTAACAATTTACTTTGAGTTCACTAGATGGCGTTGTACAAAATTTTGAATCGCACCATGGTTTCGTTACAAAAATGTGGGTATATGCATCCAAATATTTATTTTATATTTAATTAATAGGGGACCGCGAGGCGTGGCGTTAAACGCCACGCGACGATCACGGTCACCCTCGCCTATAGATGTTTCACATCAAAAATACAAAACTCATACGAACGCAGTGCAAGTTAGTTGTACCAAACAAATTATAATATCTGCCGCACCGTCGACTCTAAATGAACACTCAACAAAATTAAACACACATTTCTCGCTAAAAGTGTATAATAAAAATAAACAGCGTATATAAGAGGAAATGAAAAGCTTCGCAAGAGTGAAGGAGATGGGAACACTAATTCTTTAGCTTATTGTGTACAAGGAATTTAATGTAATATTTTGTTTTATTATACTAATAACATAAAATATTTTACGGACGTTTGTACTTGATGAATACTTTCATGACATTCTTTAACACTTTTTAGCATTCATGGTTACAGAAGGGCTGAGGTGTTTCAAGCCCCAACAAGTTATAATTATTACAGAGGTTTATTTATATCTATCCGCTTAAAGTCACCTAATATTAAATGTACCTCTGAGTTAATTAACATAAAAGCAAAGATAAATATTTTTCATCTCAACCCATATACGTCCCACTGTTGGGCTCGGGCCTCCTCTATAATGGAAGGGTAATTGACCTACTATACCACGCTGGTCAGACGTGTTGGTATAGGGTTTTATTTCGAGTTTGCCTTCTCTCGCATAGATGTTATATGCGTTTTATATCCCTTAGTCGTCTCGTACGATCACCCACGGGTAAGATAGGGGGTGGTGAATTGTATTCTTACTCCGTCACCACACGGATAATAAATATTTTTATTTATTTATTATTAATTTATTGTAAATACAGGTAATTACATTAGTTGTTACATACTTCATTGTTTTAGTATCACTGTATTTAACCTTACGGCATGCAATGTATTACATAATAAAAAAAATATAATACGTACATCATGACATATTAAATTACATTTAATTATTTTATACCTATAATTGAGATTTTTAAAATTTATAATGTCAAGTTTACATACAGATGTCAGAGTTTCATAAATATATATTGAAGATATAATTGGTCAAAAATATATTTATGGAATAGTATGCTTTTTCTAATAGATGGTGCTTTATTTTAGATTTAAACTTCTTAGTCATTTCTATCTTCAGGATCAATTTGGGTAATTTGTTATACAATTTTAAAGCCATGCAAAGTACACTATTATTATGAAATGTGGTGACATTACGTGGTCAACTTATTTTCAAATGATGTCTTATACTATGAATTTTATCAAATAAATGTAATTATTTTCTAGCAAACATAACAACTTCAAGGATATACATGCATGGTAATGTCAAATTTTATAAGTTTAATAGGGAAGTGTTTACAACTCTCCATTACTTTTAACTTACACATGGCCCGTATGCATTTCTTTTGTTCTTTGAAGACATGATATCTATTAGCAGAATTTCCCCAAAAAATAATACCGTAATTTAGTATGGGAGCTACATGTCCATGGTATGCTGTCAAAACTGTTGGTGTATTATTTGTGGTTGCTAATTTCTTTAGAGCATAGGAAAATTTACTAATAAATTCAAGATGTGTTTTCCAATTAATAGCATTATCAATATGGATACCCAAACATTTTGTTGTTTCTGCTTCTAAGATTTTGGGTCATTAAATTGGATATTTAAGTCAAGTAATTTATTTGATCTATTTCTAAATGTCATTATAGATGTGACAGTGATGATGACACAGAAACGTGGTCCCTGAATGGAGGCCTCATAGCCAAGCTCAAAGTCGACCAGCGTGCTATGGAACGGGCTATGTTCGGGATTTCTCTGTGTGATAGAATCCAAAATACGGTAATCCATAGAAGAACTGGTGTAACTGACATAGTACGAAGAATCACGCATGCTGAAGTTGCAATGGGCAGGCCACATCGCTCGGCGAACCAGCAACAGCTGGGGAAGAAAGGTTCTCGAGTGGCGACCACGTATCAGACGACGCAGTGTACTAAGTGGACCGACGACTTGGTGAAAGCTGTTGGGTGTAGTTGAATACGGGAGGCACAGGACGGCACTCTGTGGCGCAACATGAGTTAGGCCTACGTCTAACAGTGGACGGCGCTAGACTGAAATGATGATGATGATTAATTATGCATTTGGTGATGGTCTAAGAATACAATTTACCAACCTCTTTCTTTCCCCGTGTGTGTCTTAAAAGACAATTAAGAGATTTTAATATGTTTACAATATCCATGCAAGAGAAGAAAAACTCGAAATAACACCATATGTCTACTCGTTTGACCAGCGTGGTCATTTTCCTTCTCTTGTGGAAAAAACTCGGGCCCAACAGTGGGATGTAAATGAGCTGTGCTGATGATGATGATGAATCGCTGTATTGAAGTTTTGACTGTAATGTCAAAATAGGTTTTTTTCATGCTCACTCAATTATTTGCAGGTTAAAAGCAAGTTTAAACATTTTTCAGCTCTCTGTCTGTTTGTTCCGAATAATCTTCAAAACAGCTGGACTAATATTGATAATATTTTACTAACAGGTAGTTGTCAATATAGGCTATTTTTTTCTCAGGAAACTACTATGAAATTTTACCCGGTTCGAGACTCGAGCACAAGGCCTTGATGATATTCAATCTTAGGACATATTGGAGATTTCAAATGCGGTGCTGAAATCGAAGTGAATTGAAGGCTAATCACCAGTGCAAAATAAGATTTGAAGTCAAAACAATTGTATTATTAAAAAGATATTTATTCTGCAAACAAAAGGTTACTAAACGAAAATCTCCAAATTTTATCGTTTCGTTTAAAAATGTTAATGAGCGCAAATAAAACGGCATCTTTGGGTCGGCGTATGGTCCGGCACGTCGGGCGTGCCCTACGCGACTTGCATTAAACCGACTGTCGGCCGAGCATAAATAAAACGAGCCCACTTAGGACCGCGATCTAATAAATATGGATAAGAATTTATACTAAAATAGCAAATATGAGTTTTGGATGGCGACTCTATTACATATTATCATAATATCAAATATAAAGTGGTAGAATCAGTAGACAGAGAAGTATCAACACTGTTGATACTTCTCTGTCTACAGCTGCGGGCCGGTTCGTCCGGGGTAGTACCACACTGAGCAGAAAATCGACGTCTGATTAGTAGCTATTTGTTACTGCACTACGTTCGGTGAGAGAGGCGGGAGCCCAAATTTCTGAGGGTGTTTGTGTTTGGTGAGTTTCGTGATGCCTTTAGTACGACTGAACCTCATTGCACGCATTCACACTTCCTTCACTTTGTCACAGTAGGCAGCGGCTAGCAAAGGTCCATGAACGACAGCATCACTTACTATCAGGTGTACTGTTTGCTAGTTTCGTAACGGTAGCCGTTAGCAATAAAAAAATATCATGTTGAAAATCAAAGCTTTAATAATGCGATTTGGGTTATTGAAGTTAGCATTCTTTTGGTGCATTAGGGAAAAATGATGAGAGTAATTATTACGATGCAAGCGCATACCGTCATAACGGCCACCCTGAAGTTAGCTATTGGTGGTAGGACCACACTGTAGACAGTCTTTTGTCTGCAGTCGCGGGCCGGTCCGTCCGGGGCAGTACCACACTCTCGCAGAAGATCGACGTTTGAGTAGTAGCAATTTGCTGCTGCACTTCGTTCGGTGAGCGAGAGAGCCGGGAGCCCAACTTTCTGGGTGTGTTTGTGTGTGGCGGGTTTTGGTGAGGCCTAAAACCTGCGGTGGTGAGGTCTTGGTCGGGGTATTGAGCGTGAGGGGCTGGCATGGTGTACAGGGAGACCCGATGGGAATGGTCACCGCCGGCCACCTGCCGGTCAGCAGGGGACCCGAACCCAGGATCATCCTCCCTGGGAGGCTGTCCCACCAACCGGCGAAAATCCCGTTGGGTAGTCGTCGTGCCGGTGTGGGAAACCGGAGTGGACCTCGGCGGCTACACACGGGGGGGCATCGGGGGCCCTTCCGTGCTTCGTGTCAGCTCCTCACAACACTCACTCCTCGACCATGCACTATGCCCTGCCTTTTTTTTTTGGTATCACCAAACTCCGTTATACACATTCACACTCCCTTCCTCCTCTTCTTAAACAATAACTCATGGCCAAGAAAAATAAAAAGAGAACGTTTTCTACGGCGGTCCCCTTATCCACATTTGATGTGGATTTTTGCAATATCAGGGGTCTACATAGCAATCTCGACGCCGTCCATCATCACCTCGAGACGGCGCGGCCTGCCTTACTCTTTTTAACGGAGACGCAGATAGGTGCTCCGGATGACATTTCGTACCTAAATTACCCCGGCTACGAGTTGGAGCATACCTTCCGTCGTAAAGCCGGGGTGTGCGTATTCATCCGAGGTGATATCTGCTGTCGCCGCCTTCGGGCCCTCGAACATGGTGACTTGTCAATCCTGTGGCTACGCGTAGACTATGGAGGGCTTACCCGCATCTACGCATGCCTCTACAGGTCCCATGGCAGTGATCCGGGGTCAATTCAATTATTTGAGAACGTCCAATGGGGGATTGACGAAATATTGGAGCAGTGTCCATCAGCGGAGGTGGTGGTTCTTGGAGACTTCAACGCTCATCATAAAGAGTGGCTGGGGTCCCGAACCACTGACCTCCAGGGTCGACATCTCTTCAATATGGTCTCGGCCTATGGTCTCTCACAACTGGTGACACAGCCCACCCGTATCCCAGATATTGAGAGCCATGAGTCTTCTTTACTGGATCTTCTGCTGACTACACACCAGCACGGATATCAGGTAGTGGTTGAAGCGCCTCTTGGATCTTCTGACCACTGCTTGGTCCGTAGCAGTGCCCCTGTTGTAAGGCCTAGTCGTTCTAAGGCGACTGGGACTCGCAGAGTCTGGCAATATAAGTCTGCAGATTGGGATGGACTGCGCGAGTTTTACGCATCCTACCCATGGAAGCGGCTTTGCTTCGCCTCTGGGGACCCTGGCGTCTGTGCGGACTGCGTTACCGAAACGGTTATTACGGGGATGGAATTATTCATCCCCAACACCAAAATACCCGTCGGTGGCCGCAGCCGACCCTGGTTTAACAAAACCTGCAGGACGGCTGCATGCCAGAAACAGTCCGCATATCGGGCCTGGAATAGGGCCAAAAAATGCCAGGACCCGAACGCCAAAGAGGTGAAGCGGAAATTTAACGCCGCTTCTAGATCTAGTAAGAAGGCTATTGCCAGAGCCAAGGCGGAACATGTTGCCAGAATTGGCGAGCGATTGCAAAGCTATCCCGCTGGGAGTCGTGCATTCTGGTCGCTCGCCAAGGCTGCACAAGGCAACTTCTGCCAGCCCAATCTCCCACCACTGCAGAAACACGATGGTAGTCTGGCCCACAGCGCAAAGGAGAAGGCCGATCTTCTAGGTCAATTCTTTGCCTGTAACTCGACTTTGGATGCCGGAGCTGCCACACCACCTACCATCCCACGGTGTGAAAGCTCACTGCCCGAAATCCGCATCACGCAGCGAGCGGTTAGGCGGGAGCTGCGGCTTTTAGACGTCCATAAGTCGAGTGGACCGGATGGCATCCCTGCAGTGGTACTAAAGACGTGCGCCCCTGAATTGACTCCCATCCTCACGCGCCTATACCGACTTTCCTACGCTACTAATAGGGTTCCGTCTTCGTGGAAGGTAGCCCATGTCCACCCGATCCCTAAAAAGGGAGACCGGTCTGACCCATCGAATTACAGGCCAATTGCGATAACATCCTTGCTCTCCAAGATAATGGAGAAGGTTATAAACCGCCAGCTTCTGCAGTACCTTGAGGATCGCCAGCTTATCAGTGATCGCCAATACGGCTTTCGTCATGGTCGGTCGGCTGGTGATCTTCTTGTGTACCTCACACACCGTTGGGCAGAGGCCTTGGAGGGCAAGGGTGAGGCGCTGGCGTTCAGCCTAGATATCGCAAAGGCGTTCGATAGGGTCTGGCACAGGGCACTTCTATCGAAGCTACCATCATACGGAATCCCCGAGGGACTCTGTAATTGGATTGCCAGCTTTTTGGATGGTCGGAGTATAAAAGTCGTCGTAGATGGCTCCTGCTCCGATACCATGACCATTAATGCTGGTGTACCACAAGGCTCGGTGCTCTCCCCGACGTTGTTTATCCTGCATATCAATGACATGCTCTCTATCGAGAATATGCGTTGCTATGCGGATGACAGTACGGGTGATGAGCGGTACACTGAGCAACGGAATATCCCTCGGAGTATTCAGGAAAGAAGGGTTCAACTTGTGTCTGAAGTCGAGCGCTCTCTGGGGCGGGCCTCGGAATGGGGTGAACGGAACCTAGTCCAGTTCAACCCCACAAAGACACAAGTTTGCGCGTTCACTGCAAGGAAGGACCCATTTGTCATGGCGCCTCAGTTCCAAGGAGTAACTCTTCCAATTTCTGAGAGTATTGGGATTCTCGGCGTCAAAATATCGAGCAAAGTCCAGTTTGGGAGTCATTTGGAGGACAAAGCCAAATTGGCAAGCAAAAAGTTGGGCGTCCTGAACAGAGCCAGGCGGTACTTCACACCGAGACAGCGTCTTGTACTATACAAAGCACAAGTTCGTCCTCATGTGGAGTACTGCTCACATCTCTGGGCAGGTGCGCCCAAATATCAGCTAGACCCACTTGACTCCCTGCAAAGACGGGCTGTTCGAATCGTCGGGGATCCCAATCTTACGGACAGATTGGAGTCGCTGGAGCAGCGGAGAGACTTTGGGTCACTCTGTGTACTCTACCGACTCTTTCACGGGGAGTGCTCCGAGGAACTGTTTGACTTGGTACCACCGTCACCATTCTACCAACGTACCACTCGACATCGCAGCAGGGTTCATCCATTTCACCTGGAAACGTTATGGTCTTCAACTGTACGTTTCCAGCGATCATTTCTCCCACGTACGTGCAAGCTCTGGAATGAACTACCTGCTGCTGTGTTTCCCGAGCGCTATGACATGTCCTTCTTTAAACGAGGTTTAAGAAGAGTATTTCCTTCACGGTAGGCAGCGGCCTGGCTGTGCCCCTGGTATTGCAATGGTCCATGTGCAGCAGTTTCACTTACCATCAGGTGTGCTGCTTGCTCGTTTGCCACCGTTGGCAATAAAAAAAAAAAAAAAAAAAAAAAAAAAGCTAGTCAATATATTTAACGATGTACGCGCACACCGTCACAAATGTCAACTAGATAATGCGTTATTATAATACTTTAAATATATTACATACCTTTTTTTGTATTATTAGTGAAAAAGCTTAGGATAACGCGAGGGATAATTTTTTATAAAGATGTTTATATTGTTACGCCACAGAAGTATGACTTCTTACGTGCGTATATAAGCCTTTTTTATAGATTGAACCACGGAAAAGGCAAACAAAACCAAGGAAATTAAGAGTCATGGCTACTGTAGTAGTTAAGTAGATCGGTAGCCACTTTTGAGATCGGTGGGCCTCCTCTTGAAATCAATTCTAATTTCGAATCCGATTCAATTCCAATCTCATCAAATTTATATTTGGTACTCTTGAACAACATCGAGAATAAATTCTTCGCGTTTGTCGTTGTTATTTTCATCAAATATGCCGTATTTTATGACTTTCAATTAATAACGTTACCGAACTCGATTATCACAAAGCCGCTTTCTTGAAATTGTGCAACATTAACGATTTTAAACTACGTCACGTCGGAGTAGCAAATATTTGACTTAATCGACGAGAGTCGAATTCATTTAGTTTAAAAATATGCCACCGAATTTGATTCCAATCATGCGCTAATGTCGCTTGCCAGAGTATCAAATTTGCTCAAATTCGAGCTGCGATTGGATTTAGGATTGAAATCTAAATTCAAGAGTAGGCACACTGGTCTAGTTTTACTCTTTTGTATATTTGAAAATAAAATCTAATCTATTTTGAACGGCATCACTCTAGGACTAATTCTATATAAAGTTTCAATTTATCATCTCGGTATGAGACGTCCCACTGGGCTGAGCTCGAGCCTCCTACATAATAGGAAGGATATTATATTCGCGCTGGTCAGACGGGTTGGTACAGGGTTTAACTTCAAGTTTTTCTTCTCTTGCACAGACGTTACGTATATATTGTATACCTCAGTCGTTATTTACGACATCCGTGGGCAAGATAGGGAGTGGAGAATTGTATTCTTACTTCGTCATACGGATAAAAATGTCAATTAAAAGAAGTAATTAAAAAAATTTCAAGCCCACTAAGTTTCTTACTGGATATTCTAAACTTGTGGGCGCGTTCCGATTCAGTGGTAGATTAATAGATTAATTTCAAACGAAAACTAAAATAGATATTATATACATGTTATATCCCTTAGTCATCTTTAATGACATCCACGGGCAAGAGAGGGGGTAGTGAATTGTATTCTTATGCCGTCACCACATGGAATAAGAGCGAGCCCAAGTAATTGTCATAAAAGCAAGGGAATGATATAAATATATATAATATTTGAATATTAATAAAATTTCAAAGATTTGCCTCAAACAGATTATAATTAGACGCGAAAGACGGACACTGAAAGTCTTCACAAAATATTGTGTCAATATATTTACCCGCAAACCTTTACTTTTAATATTAAAAGAAGCAAAGTATTAAGTTTAATAAAAAAATGTTCAACACTAATTATTTTACTGAAGAAATTTGTTTTATAATTGTTTGTTACTCGAGCTCTGAGAGATTTACTAAATACGATTATATCATCTTGTAAATGTTCTGTTGAATGATATTGCTATTGTACATGTTCTAACAAAATTTATCGGACTAAATTATTTTATTATTACCAGACATTTTATAACTAACTTTAAATTTCTGTACGTTATTTTTAGGTATCCCGGACCCATGTTTGAAACTTGAAGGGCAATCATATTCAGTCTATACTAAGACCAACTATTCAAGTTATAGGCTAGTTCAAATGTGGAGTACAATCTCAGAACAAGTTAGGGTAGGGTATGCTATGCCCCTAGCCTAGGCCGCGGGTGACGTGACCGGGGATTAGTCCGTCACCCGCCGAGAGGCCGACCGCGTGAGGAAAGACCGACGTCCTCCCCGAGGGGGGACGTCCGTCTTTGGAGGGGAGGTCATGGGAGGGTACCCCAAATAGGGGGTATTCCGTCGGGCCGACCACTGATTACAAGTAACCCTGCTCCGGTGGTCGGCCCAACGACAAAGGCGACGTGGTGTTCGGGTGGGTTGCGGGTGTGCGTGCTTACGCCCCTCTCTCGCCCCGGACGGGGTGGTGCGAGGAGCGCGCCGACCGCAGCCCATACCAAAAAAAAAAGGTATGCTATGCCATTCTGCGAAAATTTAAAGCAAGCAAACTGCTAAATTGCAAGCTTGTGATGGGTCACGCTTTTCTTCGTTTAACAAGTTATGGTTTGGTTGTACCTTTTTCTTATTTCCCAGAGCGATGAAAGCGTATGGCATGTAACCCCTAACATTTATTTTTTGCGCAGGCATTGGTAATGGATCCTTGAAGCTTATGGTTGGACCGATGGGTTACCCTTTCGGATATCATTCTCGTCCCATATCGCCATTAGACTGGCCAGCGATACCGAGTTAAAGTTTTCAGTGGTGTTAAGTCACGCTGTTAACAGTTTTGAACTGCAACCATAAAAGGGTGGTCCATTTATAGTTGCAAATTGAAAACCCTCACAGTAGATCGAACCCTGTGTAATAGAATTTGGTATTGCGCTTTATTTAATGAGCGAGATAGTCGAACGTCGATATCTCATCGTCTCCTTCTCTTCGTATACTTATTTCATTTCTTTTAATCTTGCGGCATTGACTTGCGTATACCATCCATGAGTAGCAGTTACTACTTACTATTACGGCAACCATTAAGTGGGTGGCTTTTTCGACTGCCACCCAAGATAATCTGCTGAACTCGAATCTCCTTCACCATAAAAGAGGAATTGATCTACTATACCACGCTGATCAGAAGTGTTGGCATAGAATTGTATTTTAATATTTCATGCATAACATCATCTTTAGTCATATTTTACGGGGAATTGTATTCTTACTCCGCCACCACATGGTTAATCCTTACTAATATTATAAACGCACTAGTAAGTTTGTTTGTTTGTTACACTTTTACTCTTAAACCACCGAACTGATTTCAAAAATTGTTTCACCTATAGAAAGTTATAATATCAGGGAGTAACATAGACCATATTTTATCTCGTTATTCTCACAGGAACGGCAACGCCGCGGGTAAGGCGACTGAAACTGAAGCGAAGGGAGGTCGGGTTATTAGTAAAAAATAAAACTCAAAGATAATAAAGAAAATAAATATAATTTACTTGCAAACAATTAGTCTCAGTTTATATGCGTAAGGTTTGTTAATTATTTAAGCAATTAATAGGATTCATATCCAGCTTAACCTAATCCTAGATTGAGGCGCACCTGCCTTTATATTGTAATACATATGTTAAGTCAGGTGAAGCGTAGTATCTAGAAATATGCCTTTATTATAGATTAGCAACCCGCCCTCGCTTCGCTTCGGTTTCAGTCGTCTTACTCGCGTAGTTTCCGTTCCTGTGGGTATACTGGGATAAAATATATACTATATTACTCGGGGATACTGTAACATTCTAATGGTGAAAGAATTATTGAAATCCGTCCAGGAGTTTTAGAGTTTATTCGTAATGAACGTTTCCGCTTTATAATATTAGTGTAGATTACACCCTTAGAGGGTGAAAATTAAAAAATGCTGAAACACGTGTTTATTTATTTTTACTAAAGAGTATTTTTGTAGAATTTGAAGAAAATCGATGTAGATTTTTTTTCTCCTTATACAAAGTTTGTTACTGCAGTTTACCCCCTAGGGGTTGAATTTCAAAAAACCCTTTCTTATTGGGTTTCTACGTCACGCAAAGAAACTAAGGTCAAAATTTTATGTTTCTGGCTTCAGTAGTTTCGGCTCTGTGAAAAGTCAGTAAACTGACATCTTTCTACCTATTTTACACCCTTAGAGGATGAAAATGGACAAACGCTGAAACACGTGTTTATTTATTTTTATTAAAGAGTATTTGTGTTTAATTTGAAGGCAGTAACTAAAGATTTTTTTTCTTTTCATACAAACTTTACCGTTGCGTTTCACCCCCTTAGGGGTGGAATTTCCAAAAATCTTTTCTTAGTGGGCGTCTACGTCACAATATTAAACTACGGTCCAAATTTCATTTCTCTAGCTTCAGTAGCTTCGGCTCACCCTGTTCCTTTATATGTATATTATTGTTAACGCCCCCGCAACACCCTTTGCAGGCGGAATTTCGTAAAATCCGTTCTTGGTCAGCTAAGAATTCAACGAAAGGAATATTTCTGCCAAATTTAAAGTCTGTACGCCTTATGGTTCCAGAGATATGGTGATGAGTCAATATATCGCTCGCAAAACCCGCCTCTCCTATATATACCTATATATACAGGGTGACTGGTAAAAGATTGTACATATTGAAGGAACGATAGATAATGGTCACAGATAACCAATAAAAATGTAAAAAGAAAACAATATTAATTAACAACATAGTAAACATCAACAATAGTGTCTTAGTATTAGACTAGAGGTATCGGATCGTATTCGAGCTTAGTGCACAGATGGCGTAGTGGTTAAGATAGCGACTTGCAACGCCGGTATCGGCGGTTCGAATCCCCCACGCGGGACAACACTTTGTGTGATCCACAACTTGTTGTTCGGAGTCTGGATGTAATTTGTGTCCGTTAATTATTATTGTTTGTAAAGTTCCCAGCAATACAAGGATTATTTCCTTAGTGCATGGTGTTGTCTTAAAATTATTATTATAAATTATTATAGTCATTGATAAAGGTATCAGTCACTTTTCTTTCATACTTTGATCCTGGCTTAGGACAGGCAAAAATACCTAGATAATAATAAACGTTCGTAACTGAATTTTTCAAAATAAATTATTAATTTCTAATGTACTTAGATTAGAGGTAGTTGGTATAAATAAGGAGGCACCTTGGTGTTTCTGGCGTATTTAAAAGTAGAATCATACCTATGTACAGTGATTAAATAATAAATCTATTTACAAATTACAATTACGCTAATCCCAGCAATCAAAATTAACAAAATAATTGCTTACCTCTTCGCGTACGTAAATGATCAACTTTAGTTACTAATATTGTTAATTCACAACCGGGGGCGACACGTGCGGGAGTAGGGGGTACTAGTTTTATAAGCACTTGTCAAGGTCACCCACTCGCCTTTTTTCTTTTTTAATGCCGATTTTACTGCTAGAATTATTAAAAGTAGGTATAAGGATAATGTTATTAATCTACAAACAACCGTATGTTATGTTGGTTGTTTGTACGACGTCCAGCGTGGCAAAAGCGCCTGTCTAAAACAATACATACAACATACCTTTCTTTTTATACTTGGGATCCTTCAACCGACCGACAACACAATAACACATTTACGTTGACTCTCACTTGATGCTTTTACGTTAAACAGTAATCACTGGCAAAACTCGCGGGACATAGTTCATTCACTAAAGTCTAGAACACGTTGAAATTGACGTGCGTGTTTCATGCCACGTTTTGAAATGTTCCAAATAGTTTTGTGACGTAGATATGTACGTTAAAACTTCGAGTGGCTTCTCTTGTGCTAGCTTGCAGTTCCTCTTGGAAGTACTTCAAGATATGTCCTTCAAGGCTTACTGGAAAAGCGGTTTCAGCCACGTCCTTGAGAGTGAAGCAGAATATGAAATGAGCCATAGTTAAGCAACCGCCTGCAATATTATAGCATTATCAGCACAAGATGCCATCAACCACTACATCGAAAATTGTTATTTACATAATATCAAAAAATAATAAACGTGCATAAAAGACAATCCGACGAACGGAGCTACGCAAGGATTAGAAACACACTAGTACGATTAGGCCATCGCGGTCCGCGGATAACTAAAGAATTTTTTGAAGGATTCCCGTATGACGCGAGCGATAAGTAGGGATAGCCGTCCTATGGTCTCATTGGTCCGAGACGACCTTGTCGGCATATCACCCAATAACTAGTTCAATATCGCTGTTACGTAAATTTTTAGTACAAGTGCGTTAACCTGTACATAGATAGATATACCTATAGGTAGGTATATTATCATCTGTGTCCAGGACTAAATATTTTTATAAGATAAATAGTTCAAAATTTAAGTACTATTTTTTTTTTATATATTCGGTATCAGAATCGAGTACTGAGTAGCCTCCTTCAATATGTACAATCTTCTACCAGTCGCCCTGTAGATATATAGGATAAATGTTAATATTCACGTGTTTGATTATAATCTATGTATACATAATACAATTGGACCGACCACCGGAGCAGGGTGATATTTGGTAGGCTGCTATACTTCTAAGTGATAATTGGCGCTTATCACCGGACAGACTGGTCCGTGATTATAAACAGACTACTGTCAAGTGTGATCCTACCAGTAAGAGTAATTAATTCATTGGAATAGTGGGAGATCGGAAAAATTACAAATAACTTCTACAACTTCTATAATAGTATTAGGTAATCTTCGGGACGGCGCTCGATGTGCATTTTAGTACAAGACCAAATAGATTTATTTTATTATATTGTTTTCAATTTGCTGCTAAAATAACAAAAAAGTTACCAATCCTTTCAATTCCGTGGTGTGTTGTACAAAAAATTTAAAGAAGGTAAGTATTTAAAATCACAGTAGATTTAAAACAACTTGAAATAAAATTCCATGTTTGTCTGATCAGCAGGGTGCTAGTCTGTTATTTTGATTTCATCTATACCAATAAATAAAATTGGAGTGTCTGTTGTAATGTCAAAATAATAGGCTTTTTTCATGCTCACACGCTTATTTGCACTATACATATGCTTAAAAATCACTTCATATTTTTTTTGTCTGTCTGTCTGTTTGTTTCGGGTAATTTTCAAAACGGCTGGACCGATTTAAAAAATTCTTTCACCAATGGAAAGTTATAATATCAGGGAGTAAACTAGGCTATATTTTATCCCGGTATTTCCACGGGAACGGGAACTACGGGGATAAGGCGACAGAAAGCGAAGCGAGGACGGGTTGCTAGTAGCAAATAAGGTTAGTGTCCATCAATGAAAGAGCCCAACTCATTCTTTTTTTTAATAAGCATAATAAATTTTGAGTGCAAAGATGGCGCAGTGGTTAAGATACCGACCTACCATACCAGTGTTATGAGTTCGAATCCGATCACTTTTTGCAAAAATACGTCTGTAATTTGTGTCCGTTAATTATGTTTGGGCAGTCCCTTGCAATACAAGAATTATTTCTTTAGTGCAGTGCGTTGTCTATACCTACTAATATTATAAAAAGGAAAGATTTGTATGTATGTTTGTAACGAATTGACTCAAACAGTACCTACTGAACCGATTTTAAAAATTCTTTCACCAATGGAAAGCTATATAATATCAAGGAGTAACATAGGCTATATTTTGTCCCGGTGTTCCCATGGCAACAAGAACTACGTGAATAAGGCGACTGAAACCGAAGCGAAGCGAGGGCGGGTTGCTAGTCTATTATAAAAAAAACTATTAAAATAATAAAATAGTAATTAGTTTCTTACATTATTAACTGAGCCCAGTATCTTAAATTCAAAATTCTTGCAAGAGCTTCTTCTACAAAACCGTGCAGCTTACCCTGAAAAGAAAATAAACATTTATTTTCGACGTAGACTATGTATAATAAAACTACTTTACGGATTTTATCGCGTTTGTATTTGATTTTTGATTACCCGACGTTTCGAACACTTTACAGCGTTCATGATCACGGGTGGACTAAGATGTCTCACGTCCAACATGTCATCGTTACTGCAGAAAATTTATAATTATCTACCCGATACAGAAATTAGTTATTAAATATTGACCCACATTTTGATACAAAATTTATTGCCAGTGTAAGAAGAAAATGATTCTATATGAAAAAATTATATTGTTTATGGTTAGTAATAATTAAACATTAAAATTAATAGTAATTATATTTAAAAACTAACTATAACTATAATTTTAAATATAATTACTATTATATATATAACTTTAAATATAATTACTATTAATTTTAATGTTTAATTATTATTAACCATAAACAATAAAAATTTTTCATATAGAATCATTTTCTTCTTACACTGGCAATAAATTTGGTATCAAAATGTGGGTCAATATTTAATAACTAATTTCTGTATCGGGTAGATAATTATAAATTTTCTGCAGTAACGATGACTTGTTGGACGTGAGACATCTTAGTCCACCCGTGATCATGAACGCTGTAAAGTGTTCGAAACGTCGGGTAATCAAAAATCAAATACAAACGCGATAAAATCCGTAAAGTAGTTTTATTTAAAATGTATAATATTCGCGTAAACATCAGAAATCATTATGTATAATAATAAAAATATTTATGTGAGTGAAGTATCAGTTAGACTTTTGTTTTGTAAGAAACGACTAAAGCAAGTGACAGATGAAAATCACGAAATAAAACCTTGAAACCTACGACAATTTTGTTTGTAACAAAATTGACGTACATGGTTAATGTTGATATCCAACTAATGTCAACTTCTTAATGTAAAATTTATAATACTAATTACTCGTTCCTATTCATCATCATCGTCATCATTTCAACTCATATAGTTCCCACTGTTGGGCTCGAGCCTCCTACACAATAGGAGGAAAATCGACCTTACTTATACTACGCTGGTCAGACATGTTGATATACGATTTCATTTCGAGTTTTCTTTCTCTTGCATAAATGTTATATACGTATTATATCCCTCAGTCGTCTTTTACGACATCCTAGGGTAGAATAGGGGATGATGAATTGTATTCTTACTCCGTCACCGCATCGATAATACTAAAACCAAACTGATAAATACTAAAACAAAATGACTACGAAAAGGCGGTGCGAAGTTCGCCAGGTCAGCTAGTCTATACCAATAAATAAAATTGGAGTGTCTGTTTGTAATGTCAAAATAATAGGCTTTTTTCATGATCACACGGTTATTTGCACGACACCTATGCCTAAAATAGCAATTAAAAAAATTTTGTCTGTCTGTTTGTTTGTTCCGGGTAATCTTCAAAACGGCTGGACCGATTTCAAAAATTCTTTCACCAATGGAAAGCTATAATATCAGGGCGTAAACTAGGCTATATTTTATCCCGGTATTCCCACGGGAACGGGAACTACGCGGGTAAAACGACTATAACCTATAACCGAAGCGAAGCGAGGGCGGGTTGCTAGTTCCTAATAAAATTAATCATAACTAAAGTCTCTGATAAAGTCGGTATTATAGCCCAAGTCCTAGATAACTTGGCAAGCCAACTCGACTGGTGCAAAGTTACATAGCAGTTGAATCATAGCTACAGACATACAACGCACTTAAATAAATTAAATAAATATGTTATTGTCTTCTGTAATGTCGTATTTCTAATTTTCAAAGGTAATTTAAATATACGTAACTCTTAATACCTACCAGTAATACAGTAGTTGTATTTTTTTTAGTAAGTATTAATTTTGCTTAATTTATAATGATTTCTGATGTTTATGCGAGTATTGCACATCTACACCAATAAATAAAATTGTAGATTTTTTTTTTTTTTTTTTTTTTGTCTGTTTGTAATGTCAAAATAATAGGCCCTTTTTATGCTCACATGGTTATTTGCACTATACATAAGCCTAAAAATCACTTTATATTTTTTTGTCTGTCTATCTGTCTGTCTGTTTGTTCCGGGTAATCTTCAAAACGGCTGGACCGATTCCAAAAATTCTTTCACCAATGGAAAGCTATAATATCAGGGAGTAAACTAGGCTATATTTTATCCCGGTATTCCACGGGAACGGGAACTACGGGGATAAGGTTCAGAAACCGAAGCGAAGCGAGGGCGGGTTGCTAGTCTATACTAATATTATAAAGAGGTAAAATTTGTAAGTTTGTATGCAGGGGGTAATCTCTGGAACTCATAATCTAATTCTAATTTTATTTTAACTGGCAGAAAGCTACATTATTCCTGAGTGCTATAGGCTATAAATTGTTTCTATAACATGTATATTAACCGAGCTATCACAACTTTTGTCTGGCAAGTCGGAAAAAAATACCTCGTAAAACAGAATTATTTGCGTGCGCTGCCTAAACAGTTGCTTAAAATTAAAAAGAATGTATGGCTACCTGGTTCATCTTAATTATTTCTACAAAAAAGTCAGCGATACCATATCTCTATCTTTTATATTTTATCTTTTATACTTCTATTATTGCATTAAAAAATTTTTTTTTCGGCATTGTTACGTTTGGTTGATTATTTGAGCAACAAAATATTAATTCTTATGACAATAAATTATTTCAGTATCACAGGAACATCATACAGATAAGATTTGCCATTTACAGTATATCAATTGGTCATACAGTTTCGGAGATAATATAAAATTACTAAAACGCAAAATGACCCTAGCATAACTTTCATTGTGCAGACGTTTTACCTATTTGCCCATAGATGGCGTTCTGCAATGACGTCATTTTTCTGAATCGCGGTGTTAAGACTTTCCGTGGATTGATGACCCTCTCGAATTATTATGCCCACGTTGTCGTTAGTTGGAGTTCTAAAAATTACATGTCAGTTGGTTATTGGTTTCGGTTGTTTCGTTCGCATGGTTGTTGTTGTTGATAGATACCTCATAATCGAAAATATCGTAATTTCGTTGTACGTTTGTTTTGTATGTTCGTAGTTTCGTACTTCGTTCTATCGTAATAATCGACACGAGTTATTCGATATTACGATTGTTTTGTTTTGTAAAGGCGGACGGTGTTCGAGTCGCTCTCCCTTTGTTCATAATTGTTTTCAAGTCTGTGCGTGGTTTGTTGAGAGCATGCCTAAAAGGAAATCTCAACTGTCTCGGCAGACATCACAGACAAGAGCCGATCGAGTACGCCGTACGGAAGAATCTGCCCCTGAAAATGAGCAACGCCTCTCGAGAAATAGAGAATATATTTCGCAAGCACGCGCTAGAGAATCTAGCTCCGAGCGCTCACAGCGCCTCGCAAGCCAAAATGTGAGGACGACGCGGGCCCGTGCTCGAGAAACTAGCGCTGAACGTGCGCACCGTCTATCTGAGTTAAGGCAGCATGTCTGTGAGACAAGGGATAGGGAGACTAGCACTGAGCGCTCGCAGCGCCTAGCAACAGAAAGACAGCGAGCAGCTACAGTCAGAGCGCGTAATCGGAATATAGCCCAAGGAAATAGATCAGCCTTCAATTACGATGCCAATATAGATTATGCTCAGCAAAACACTGTGAAAATAGGCGAAATGAATAAAACATGTCCTAAGTGTTTTGCAAATAAATGGAGCGATGAACCAAATGGTATGTGTTGTGCTGCAGGAAAAGTGGTTCTTCCTGATATCCAGGCACCACCACAACCAATAAAAGATCTATTACTGGGCAATCATCTATTATCTGCGCATTTTTTAAAAAACATACGAAAGTATAATACACTCTTCCAAATGACGTCATTCGGTGCTAAAGAAATTCGCGAAGGAAACTTTATGCCTACATTTAAAGTAGAAGGGCAAGTTTATCACTTAATTGGTAGTCTACTCCCTTCGCCAGGGCAAAGCCCGCAGTTTCTACAAATTTATTTCATTTCTGATGCCGACCAACTTTCGTTGCGGTCTAATATTGCTCCTAACCTAAATATCGATTTAATCAATGATTTACAGACGTCGTTAAATAGTCATAACATTTATATTCGCAGTTTCAAATACAATTTAGAACATAACTCTTCATCTGAAAACTTAAAATTAATCATTCACGCTGACCGCACTCCACAAAATCAACATCGTGGAAGATACAATTCACCTACAGCAAACGAAGTTGCAGTATTATTGGTGGACGAAGATAAGGGACCTAGAGATATAGTCCTTCATTGCAAAGATGGTCAACTGAAAAGAGTTTCTGAATTACACAGAGCTTACGATCCCTTACAATACCCTTTGATGTTTGTTAACGGTGAAGATGGTTATTATTTGACTATCCCTCTACAAAATTCAGCGCGAAATAAAACAGTTTCGTGTATGCAATTTTATATGTATAGATTGATGACCAGGGCCAACAGTTTTAATCCCCTTCATTATTATCGGGATTTGTTTAGTCAATACTGTGTTGACATGATGGCTAAAATGATAACAGAGAGACTAAGTTACATAAGTCGCAATCAACAACAACTGAGAGCTGATGACTATATCCATTTAAGAGACGCTATAAATCAGGATGCTAATGTCAACGCTGCAAATATTGGCCAACATGTCATCTTGCCTTCATCTTTCACCGGCTCTCCGCGTTACATGCATGAAAAAACCCAAGATGCAATGACGTATGTACGCAACTATGGAAGACCCGATTTATTTGTGACGTTCACTTGCAATCCGGAGTGGCCAGAAATTAAGAAAGAGCTATTTGCTGGCCAACGTTCTTTCGACCGTCATGACATTATTGCTAGGGTTTTTCATTTAAAGATGAAGAAAATGATCAAGTCGTTCACTAAAGACGAGGTATTCGGCAAAGTCAAATGCCATATGCTTAGTGTTGAATGGCAAAAACGCGGACTACCACACTGTCATATGCTGTTTTGGTTTGCACAAAAAATACAACCAGATGAAATAGACAGTATAATAGTTGCTGAACTACCAAACAAAGATGATGACCCAATATTATTCGATATTATCACCAAAAACATGATCCATGGACCTTGTGGGGAGCACAATTTATCATCACCGTGTATGAAGAACGGTATATGTTCAAAGAAATATCCTCGGCGATTCGTCACCGATACTCAGACAGGCGAGGATGGTTATCCTGTATATCGTCGTCGTAATGCTGAAAATGGTGGTCAAGTCGCAGTTGTAAACATCAGAGGGAGGCCGATTACAATAGATAACAGATGGATTGTACCATACTCTCCAATGTTGTGCAGGTCATTTAACGCCCACATTAACGTCGAATACTGCCATTCAGTTCAGGCTATAAAATATATATGTAAATATATAAATAAAGGTTCCGATCAAGCCACGTTCAGCGTTAGAAATCCGCATGATGAGGTGGAAAATTATTTAAATGGGCGATATATAAGTACATCGGAAGCCGTCTGGCGAATACTCGAATTTCCGATCCACGACCGACATCCCACGGTCGTGCATTTGGCCGTGCACTTAGAAAACGGGCAAAGGGTGTTTTTCACACCAGGAACTGCGCGACAAGTTGCCCAAAATCCGCGCAAAACCACTCTATTAGCGTTTTTTGAACTCTGCAATACCGACGAATTTGCAAAAACGCTGTTGTACCACGAAGTTCCACACTATTATACGTGGGCTAATAACAAATTTTCAAGACGAAGGCGCGGTCAAGACGTCGATGGGCATCCAGAAATAAAAAGAGATGAAGCTTTGGGAAGAGTGTACGGTGTACATCCGTCACAATCAGAATGCTTTTATCTAAGAATTTTATTGCACCACGTACGCGGTCCCACATCATTCAAAGATTTGAAAACTATAAATGGAGTGGTCAAGGAGACGTATCAAGCGGCTTGCCGGGACAGAGGTTTGCTGGAAAATGATGATCACTGGGAGAAGACATTAAGAGAAGCTTCGATGTCGGAATGTTCATTGAAACTTAGGGAGTTATTTGTGGTGATACTGCTATTTTGTCAGCCATCTGAACCGTTAAAACTATGGGATATCTTCAAGGACAATTTTTGTGAAGATATCAGACATAGAAATCGACAACAAAATCAGGACTTTACCATGCCTTTTAATGATGTTATGTACAATGAAGGTTTAATACAAATTGAAAACAAACTTTTAGCATTGAATGATAAAACATTGAGTGACTTTGGATTACCGTCTCCAGTTCGCCCTGTAAATGATGCAATAGATACAATGTTGGTACATCCGCACAACATCAGTGAATTAGCTACTTTTGTAAATGAAAATTTGCCTAAATTAGTCACAGACCAAAAACAGGCTTTTGATGAAATTATTGATAGCGTAACGAATAATAAAGGAAAAATTTTTTTTTTAGACGCCCCAGGAGGCACAGGGAAAACATTCCTCGCTAATTTAATATTAGCACATGTTAGGCAATCCGGAAAAATAGCTTTGGCAGTGGCTTCTTCTGGGATTGCGGCTACTTTATTGAGTGACGGTAAAACTGCTCACTCTACCTTCAAACTCCCATTGACAGTTTCATTGGAGCAACAGTCGGTATGTTCGATACGCAAAAATGGGCCCATTGGTCAATTGTTACAGAATACGTCGTTGATAATGTGGGACGAATGTACCATGAGTCATAGAGCTCATGTTGAAGCAGTGGATCGAACACTTAAGGACTTGAGAAACTCAGTCGCTGTCATGGGTGGTGTCACTTTTGTGTTTGCAGGTGACTTTCGTCAGACACTTCCCGTCGTCACAAGAGGTACACGTGCGGATATCATAAAGGCATGTCTAAAATCATCGCCCCTATGGAGTATAGTCCAAACTTTGAATTTACGTACGAACATGAGAGTCCACGTTATTGGAAATATGGATAACGATTTTCCACAACAGCTGCTCAAAATTGGAGAAGGGTCTTTTTCTTCTCGAACCTTGGACTCTAACTCTGCGGAAATCGTTATAAATGAGACTCTGGGTCGTATAGTTCACAGTCTACAGCATCTTATAGATGCAGTATATCCTGACCTCGAATATTTACTAGATAGAGACATTCATTGGCATTGTTCAAGGGCTATCGTCTCACCAAGGAACGATACAGTCAATGAAATCAATAATCTAATTTTACAAAAAGTTCCCGGCCATGGTAAAATCTACAAGTCAATTGATACAGTGTGTAATATCGAGGATGCAGTCCACTATCCGCAGGAATTTTTAAATTCCCTTAAACCATCTGGTCTGCCACCTCACGAACTGCTGTTGAAATCCGGGACACCTATCATGCTTTTAAGAAATTTAAGCCCACCTAACCTGTGCAATGGCACAAGGCTACTAATAAAAGATTTAAAAGACAACCTAATTGTGGCGACCATTCTCATCGGCCCAGGAGCTGGCCAGTTGGCGCACATCCCAAGAATTCCAATGATTCCGACGGACCTACCCATACCGTTTAAACGACTCCAGTTTCCAATAAAAACATCATTTGCCCTGACTATTAATAAGTCCCAGGGACAAACATTCTCTTTGGTTGGCATTGACCTACGAAAAGAATGTTTTTCCCATGGGCAATTATATGTTGGTCTATCAAGAGTGGGATCATCCGAAAGGCAGATTATTCTGTTACCGGAAAATAAAACAACCTCAAACATTGTATATAGAGAAGCTTTAAATTAAATAGATACCTAACTTAAACAAATAAATAAAATAAGTAAAAGGCAACTAAGGGTTAAGTTACCTTGAGCAGAAAATAGAACTTCGGTAATCTTTTAAGTTACTGATCTGATTCCAAAAAATATTTTACTAATAAAATTAAATACAGTAATATCAATCGAGTGTAATCTTATGTTAAAACAAGAAATTTTCCGCGGACGAAGTCGCGGGCAGAAGCTAGTTGTAAATAAAACTACGGCTTTTATCGTGTTTGTATTTTTGCCGGATCTATCTCAGCGTGGCCGTGTTCCGATCCGGTGGTAGTATACTACATTTGTTAGATTCCAAATATAATTACTAAAAAATTATGTTTAATAATTACTAACCTTAAACAATATAATTTTTTCATGTAGAAACATTTTCTTATTATACTGGCAATAAATTTATCTATACCAATAAATAAAATTGGAGTGTCTGTTTGTAATGTCAAAATAATAGGCTTTTTTCATGCTCACACGGTTATTTGCACGACACCTATGCCTAAAATAGCAATTAAAAAATTGTTGTCTGTCTGTCTGTCTGTCTGTCTGTTTGTTCCGGGTAATCTTCAAAACGGCTGGACCGATTTCAAAAATTCTTTCATCAATGCAAAGCTACAATATCAGGGCGTAAACTAGGCTATATTTTATCCCGGTATTCCCACGGGAACGGGAACTACGCGGGTAAAACGACTATAACCTAACGTATAACCGAAGCGAAGCGAGGGCGGATTGCTAGTACCTACTAAAATGTGGGTCAAAATTTAATAACTAATTTTCTGTATCGGGTAGATAATTATAAATGTCTGTAATAACGATTACTTGTTGGACGTGAGACATCTTAGTTCACCCGTGACCATGAACGCTGCAAAGTGTTCGAAATGTCGGGCAATCAAAAATCAAATACAAACGGGATAAGATCCGTAAAGTAGTTTTATTTAAAATTTGTTTAATCTTTTCGTAACCCTTACATATTAAATATTCGTTTAGAAATATAAATATTTTTTTTCATCATCATCGCAGCTCACATACCTCCCCACGTCCAAAACGAGAGGGAAATTGACCTACTACACCACGCTGGTTAGATGTGTTGGTATAGGATTTTATTTCGAGTTTGCCCTATCTTACATAGATATTATATTATACGAATGAATTCACAGTAGCAGCAGTAAATTTTGACTATAATAAATGTAAAATAAACAATGAAATTGTAAGAAGAAAACAAAGGATATATTTTCGCCGTCATCCACAAACACTATGAAATCGTATGAGGTCCATATTACTTTCCCCGAATGCCATTTATAACCGCAAATCGATAGGCGATGTTGAAGTTATATGAAGTAGATTGTGAGAACATTAAGCTGAATAAGTTTAGCGGTTAGGCAGCAACTATATGAACAGTACTTAACAAGTATATAAAGTATTTGTTATCGCACAATGGGGCGTTACACTCGTTAGTGATATAGGTACGGACCGTGCTGAAAATGTGAACGCGATAAGCTTTATATAGGCTCATAGTGTAGTGATGAGCGGTGCGATTAGCGATTTATATAATTTTAATCTAAAACAATTAATACAAGGTGACTTATTATCGTCTTACAAAAAAAAAACCATAAAAATATCCGACCAAAGAAACATATCTAACATATTTAAATGTTCAATAGTGGTAGTTATAAAAACTAAAATAAAATAAATTAAAGTTAATATTTTGTAACAGCCTGTTTATCATGTTTACATTTTAAACAAAAGAAATCATGGGGAATTTCGTTAGCCAATCATAGATACGAAGTCCACGTGGACGGCTTTTACAAAGCGTAATTCCCTACGCTAGATACCTAACAGGTATCCTTTGCGATGCCCGATTGGCGCCGCGGTCAAGTGATCGTAGAACCTACATAGTACATCAGCTGTGACGAGTACCTATGCGTTCCCTACATGCTGTTTCCTTACTATTTTAATTAGTAATTATTTATAATAATTTTCATTAAAAATATTCTAGTAAATATTTTATTAACCTTTTAATTGTACAAATGAATAGTAGATACTGGATACTTTAATTGACCTGCTTTTGTAAGACGACATAAATGTCACCGTATAGATTCATCATTTGAGCCCATCGTCGTCCACTGCTGGACGTAAGCCTTCCTTATGTTACGCCACAGAGTGCGATCCCGTGCCACATGCATTCAACGACGCTCAGCAATTTTCACGAGGTCGTCGATCCACTTAGCGGGAAGGCATCCTACACTGTGTCGTCCTCGAGTGGCGACCACGTATCACCATTCGAGAACTTCCCCAGCGGTTATCGGTCCATCGAGCGACGCGGCCTGCCCATTGCCACTTCAACGTGCAGTTTCTCCCTCTAACTGTTTTTTTTAGTTTAAAAAAAAGTTCTCTAACTGTTTTTAACTTAAAAACAGTTAGAGCGTTTTAGCGATATCTGATCTGCTTTATTCAGTATTTTGCATAGTAATCGATATATTTTTATATTGCGTATGATGGTTTAAGGTCTGTTGTGATTACGTTATTGTTGTTATGATACAAGCAATATATGTACTCCTCTCCCATCGTACATAATACAAATAGTTTTGGTAATAAATTTTATGACTAGCCACTTGCCTGACATTAATTATGTTTAGAATATTATATTATTTATTATTATTATTATTATATTGACCAGATGACATTAGATTCAGTTGGCTCAGGTCGATGTAAAGCCATCTTTTACGATACCCACAAGCATTTTTGGGGTTGGAAAAAAATGTAGCCGCCACCACATAGCAATTATAATTAGATCAACTTATTAGTCAAAAGTTAATCTTCAACTGGATAACCTATTTAAAATTAAATATATATTAAAAATGTTTTTTTTCTCATGTCATCTTGGATTAAAAATACAACGTCAACCGCATTTTTTCCGTGGAAATAGTTAAAATAGACGACGAGATTACTAAGTAAATAGCAACAACTCCTAACCTAGCACACAGCAAATATGATCACAAATCCGCGATTTTAACCCAATATCGTAAACCCTGGTAATTATATAATATAAACCTTTCTAACCAAAAAAACATATCGCTCCGCTTTTTAATAAGACAATACCGTATATGTATTTCCACAGCGATATCTAAAACCGAGTGAGGCAATTAGGATAGTTTGTAACCGCTATTGCCAAATGATCTGTGAGTTTTAACTATGTGCCGATACCAGTGGGAGCTTGCCGGGAACCTCCCATCATTAACGGGAATATAGTTTGTGAACATAATAATATATTCAAATATGTAATATAGGTAATTATTAATGATGTCACTATATTATAGTGATAAGACCACACTGTCTACAGCCGCGGGCTGATCCGTCCGGGGTAGTACCACACTGAGCAGATAATCCACGTCTGAGTGGTAGCAATTTGTTACTGCACTTCGCTATGTGAGTGAGAGAGCTGGAAGTCTAACTTTCTGAGGGTAATGTGCCCTTGGTGAGTTTAATATCACCGAAATTAATTGTACGCATTCGTAGTCTCTTCACTTTCTTCACGGTTGGCATCGGCTGGCCTAACAAAAGTGCTTGAGCGGCAGTATTACTGATGGTATTGTACAAAATTCTAAAACACGCTATGGTTTCGTTACACAAATATAGATATATGTATCCGTATGTTTAATTAATAGGTAAGGCGAAACGCTACCGCGAAGCGTGGCGTTAACGCCACGCGATGATCAGGTTCACCCTCGCCTATAGATATTTTACATCAATAGATGTTTCACATCAAAATATATAGTTTGATACATTTTCTTCATTAAGTATATTATGATGACCGAGTGAAACTATATTAAGCACTCCTTCCTATATGTTTTAATAAACAAAAACCTGTGCCAAGCCGCTCGGCCAGCATGAGACTATAGGCTTTTGTCCCTTTCGAAGGAGGTCTGTGGCCGTAAATAGTGTGGATAGGTACATAGAACACACCGTACATAATGGTAAGGTTCATATGTTTCAAAGACTGTGTACTACCGAGTAGTAGTAACCTATCAACCTTTAACTAATACAATGTCATTTTTAGATACAAAAGATTTAAAAAAATCATGGTCTTAAAGTATTATTAAAACATTATCTGTTTTAAAGATAATTTCATTAAAATTGATTTAATCAATTATTTTTTTATTAACTGATTCTAAAAAACTTTTGCTAAACAAATTTGAAACCAATCTTGAGACTATAACCACGCCAAAATTTATAATTATGAACAAGCAGTTTTTATTTTTGGATATACAAATAATTATTTTGTTTTTATATTAAAATTTATAAATTAAAGCGCTTTATATTTAATATCTGGTGACGCAGCTTTTTTTATTGTTATCGAACTTATTTAGATAGATACTTATTAATAAATAATAAAATTCCCACTCATTATCTCATTCTATTGACAATTTGTGTCATTGTATTGATTAGCTAATTTCATGAAAATCGTTGGAGCCGTTTCCGAGATCCTGAATATATACATATATATACAGGTGTCCCTAAATTAAACGTCCAACGGAAAGTGGATGGATGGTAGATGACTTTATGACAGCTATGAAAAAAAAAAACCATGTCACTTTTTTTTATATGAGCATATTACTAAAAACGGTGAAAAATCAGACCTTGTATGATATTTTCAAGTTATAGTACTTGAAAATATCATACAAGGTCTGATTTTTCGACAAATAGGCTAGTTTTGCCATCGGAAATTTCTTATTGGAAGCGCAGATAACTGCACTATCGACCACAAGTACAATTAAAACTAGATATGTTACAATGACATAAAAAAATATACATTTGTGCTATTCCTTAATTTTTTTGAAGAAAACGTTAATCATTTGACTTTAACACACCACCCTGTAAAAAAAATGTACCCTAACCATAGTGGCAAGTAGTTTCAAAAGTTGGCCAAATTATTCATTATTCCAAAATGGTATAATGGCCTTATAGATGTTGTCGTAACTTTTAGAAAAAATAAATGTTTTTGTGACAGACAACGAAGTTTATGGAAAATGATTAGGTATATTTTTTTGTTCTATTTTATTAGACCTCATATAAAAAATCTCATTGCGTGTGTGAAAGAGAGACAGAGAGTGACGCCTATTGTATTTTATTGGGCACTATACTCGTTCCAACCATTTATTTTACTTTTGGCAGGTCGAATTCTGATCAATTAGTGTTGTACCAATGTATTACGGATACTATGTTTTGTAATAATCGATTTTAGTCAGGAAGAACTTTTAATCGATTTAACACGGATATTTTATTTTTGCTTAAATACATATTTCATATTATTTAAAAACTTCACTTCTGTAAATATATTTGTTATTTGGGCACATTAATTTTTGCATACCCACTAATTCAGTCCTCCCAAAATATTTTACTTTGTACTTTGCAAAATAAAAAATAACTACTTTATGAAGCATTTTTCCATTAAGCGGGGTCCGCTACTCCAAACTTTACTTAGAGACAATGGCGCCCTCGTCTGCGGTAGTAAATCACTAATTTTCTCATGCAGCCTAGCCCTTTTTTTTTAAGCCGAATTGGCAACACTGAACGGCGCGCTGGCGACGCCATTTTGTTGTGTTGTCTGTCACTCGCAACAAGACTCACGTGCTAGTCACATTTCTGTTCGCTGAGTGCTCTTTCATATTTTTCATACGCTGTGTTGAGTATTTATATTCCACCGTATTGATTTCATTGTTCTTACTTTGATTGAGTTGAGCATATCGTTCCTCCCAGTAAGATTTTACTTGCAAAATGCCGAAAGGTATGGTGCTTCGGCTTCGTGAATTTTTGAAAAGGAAAGCCGCAATGGCGGATTCCTTATACCAGTAACCCAAGTTAGAGACCGTGTTGCAGCAGCATTAGGTATTAGTGCTCCAACGGTGGCGAAAATCACTAAAGAAGCCTATGGTAGTAGTGGTATTGAACAGAACAAGCTATCTACGCCTAAGGAAAATCGTCAGACCCGTAAAGTGACAGCAATTGACAGTTTTGATACTGATGCTATTCGTCGTCATATATACAATTATTACACAAGCAAAGAGATTCCTACTTTGAAAAAATTAGTAGCGTCTCTACGAAATTGTGGCTTGTTTCGTGGTCAAAAATCTTCTTTGTCAAAGGTGCTGCACCAAATCGGGTTCTTGTATAAGAAATCCGACAAAAGAAAAATTTTAATGGAACGTCGTGATATAGCCTTGTCTCGCTTTGAATTTTTAAGACAAGCGACGAAAATAGAAGACTGGTCGAATGTCGTTTTCACAGATGAAACTTGGCTCAATGCCAATCATTCCATACCAAAAGGTTGGACTGACGATACTGCTGCTTCTACTTCTGCAGTGCCAATGGGGAAAGGTGAACGCCTCATCCTTTGCCATGCGGGAACTACAAAGGGATTTGTACCAGACGCTCTGTTAGCGTTCAAATCAAAAAAAAAAACAGGAGACTATCATGAGGAGATGAATGCGGACGTGTATGAAAAGTGGTTCAGAGAAATGCTTACATCACTTGAAGAGCCATCAACAATATTTATTGATAATGCACCCTATCACTCTCGCCAAATTAATAAAATGCCAACACAGGCCAATAAAAAACACGAGATTATAAACTGGCTTCGTGATAATGGGGAAGATGTGGACGAATCCCTACTAAAAGTAGAATTACTTAAAATATTAAAAATTAAAAAGCAGCCAAAACGATATGTCATCGACGAAATGACAGCAGAATATGGGCATGTTGTAATCAGAATTCCTCCGTACCACTGTCAATATAATCCAATTAAAATGATCTGGGCACAAGTCAAAGGACACGCCGCAAGAAACAATACAACTCCTCCTTTCACAGCAAATAAAATGCTGGAACTTTTAAAAAACGCATGTGCTAGTGTGACGCCTGAAAACTGGGCGAGTGTCGTCAACAAGACAAAAAATATAATATTCTCTGATTGGGATCGGGAAATTGAATTTGACAACATACCTACACAAGAGTTAATAATAAACACTGCAGATGATTCAAGCGACGATTCGAGTTCGTATGAAGAATCCGACGATTCGTTATAATAAAATAATATTAAAATATTTTGGTTGTTTTATTTCATGTTATAGGTATGATGAGAAGATTTTTATATCTCCCTGATACAATTTTAACGTGTTGTCTATTACAACAATTCAAAACTCAGTTGTCAGCTGACTTAACTGCAAATAAGTGTAATCGATTATTTGCGATTCATTAGTTTGCACCGAATACTTTTGATCCTGTCACTAGATGCGATAGAACGTAACTTTTTTTATAACGGAAATGAATTATCACTTAAATTTTATGAATAGAGCTATTTACGGCATATTAATGTATTTAGTGGGTAATAATTAAGATATATAAATATTATTGGGCAGTTTATATATTTCTCTGTTCACTCGTTTCAAAGTTAATAATTGCGTATAATGAAACAGTTACGTCCTAAAGCATGTGTCAAAAGTAAAATAAATGGTTGGAACGAGTATAGGTAAATGTCCGTCCGAATATGCTCGAGGAACATGAATGAACACTCGATGGTCTGGATAGCGTTCAGTATTCTGATATCGCTCACGATACAACCTACTTGCAGCATGATCATTGCATCTGTACTCTCCATAGATCAAATGCATATTAGGGGATTCTAACATTGTATAAGAAGACGGCATCGTAATCACACAAGTCACTTTTTATTTTTAACTAGAAACCCGCCCTCGCTTCGCTTCGGTTTCAGTCGCTTAAACCCGCGTAGTTCCCGTTCCTGTGGGAATATCGGGATAAAATATAGCCTATGTTACTCCCTGATATTATAGCTTTCCATTGGTGAAAGAATTTTTGAAATCCGTTCGGTGGCTTAAGCGTGAAAGCGTTACAAACAAACAAACAAACATCCTTACTTTCGCATTTATAATATTAGTATGGATGTCACTCTTTCTATACTAGTACTATTTACTTTATGCAAATAAATGGCGTGGCTGCGGGTGACCGGACCGTGGTTGCAAGTGATCAGCAGGAGAAAAAAAGTAACATGGATTTTTTTTTTGATAGCTGTCATAAAGTCATCTACCACCCACTTTCCGTTGGACGTTTAAATTAGGGACACCCTGTATATATATGTTGCAGTGTCACTACCTCTGGCGCGATATCTTAATAGTTTTTAAGAATCAATCGATTACGGAAACGTCAAGTATTATACTTGGGTGTTTTTGATACAATGTTGGCAATGATTTTTGATGTTTGTCATTTGACCGTTAACGTTTGAAATAATACCGAGCTTTCTTTATTGAGAGCGGTCCGTTGAATACTCAGTTGAGTGCGAGACACGAGAGCGGTCGGTCGTTGTTGCTGCCGTGTTGTATCAAATTCACCGCGTTTACCTAACTTGTAAGTTAGCTGTCGGTATTCGTGAATTAGTGGTTATGATAGAAAAGTGTTAACGCTAATTGTTGAATACAGTTTAAAAATAGCCATCCGAAGTATTATTTTATCCCCTCGCGATGTGTGACTGACCTAATAGTGACGCAGCACGGCGCCCCCCAACCCTCTGACATATATATATATATATACATACATATATATATATATATATATATATATATACATATATATATATATATATATATACATATATATATATATATATATATATATATATATATATATATATATATATCCGATTTATACTACTCAATCAGGCAAGTGTCATTAATAATTGTATTCTTATCCTGTCACCACAGGAGGGTTGATGGAAGCTATGACACTGTTTAGTGATTTTCATTCTGTATATAATTTCACAATTAAAGTGGTATCTATGACGTGACGGAACCCACTCTTCTCTCTCAGTGAAGAAGGGTCGGAAAATTGAGGTCATACGCAACTCGTCTTCGGGTCAATTAAACCCCACGGCTCCGCATGTGATGCAAATTTAAGTGATGAGAGGTAGCGAGTTACACGTTACAGGTACAGTTTAGACTAGATGAAATTTATTCATAGTCATGTCAGCTCATATATGCTCTACTGCTGAACTCGAAGCTACTACAAAATTGAAGGAAAATTTATTTACCCAGATTTAGATGAGTTGGTGTGATATAGGTTTCATTTCGAGTTTTCCATTTCTTGCATAGATGTACTCTGCTTATTAAAGTCGTTTTTTACGATGCCCACGAGGAAGAAAGGCTATACTGAATTATATTCTTCTCCGTCATCACACAGAAAGATAGTTGGTACTAAGTGATAATTGTTCCGTATGGTGACGGAGTGCGCGACTCGGGCGACGCAGGCGCGAGTACTTACGCCTGATGCTGCCCTAGCCGAGGCTGCGGGTGACCGGACCGGGGATTCTAGTCAATCACCCGCAGAGAGACTAACCGCGCGAAGGTGACCGACGTCCTGGGACAGGGACGTTGAGAGGTGAGCGTACCCGAAAGGGTATTCCTTCGAGCCGACCACTGAGGACAAGGAACTCGGCACTAGTGGTCGGCCCAACGACGAAGGCGACGTGGGTACGGATGGGTTATGGGCCCGCGCACCGTCCCTTCGTCGCCCCGGACGGAATGGACCGCGTGTACGCTTACCATAGCCACCCATAAAAAAATTGTGATGGAGTACGAATACAACTCACCAAACCCCTTTCTCTTTTTTACTTCATTTTAAAATCATTACAAGCCTAAACTTTAACAGTGTCCCGCTACAGCTTGTGATTTAAACCATGATTACTGTTACACTACATACTCTATGTAGAGGAAACATGTAATGAGCGAGTGTGGAGGGCCGCTTTGTTAATTTTTAATGAATTGGATAGCTTCCACTAGCTCCTTTTAATAATACAACCGTTTTAGGTGCCGACTAACTCGTTTATATTTATATAGATATACAAAAGTATCGTGATAATGAACCGTCATTAAATAGTGTTAATAGTTAGTGAATAAATGGTTTATCATTATGGTAAATGGTTCATCATTTGATTCATCATCTAAGCCAATTTAAATCCTACTGTTGGGCTCGAGACCCTTCCATAATAAAAGGGAAATTAACCTGCTATACCACGCTGGTTAGACGTATTGGCAAAGAGTTTTATGTCCCGTTTTCTCTCTCCATCAGTGATTAACAATACAAAATGCTGTTCTTTATGCTGATCTGTTTGATTTATAGGTTTTGTTCAAACACAAGTTAGCCAGTATTCCTACTCTTGATGTTCATGAAAATAACATCACACATCAGTACTTCTCGGTTCAAGCCAAAATACTATGATCCAAACGAATGATACTAATATTTATAATATTTTTCACTCACTCCCTTGATCTCTAACCCTTTTCTTTTCAGTAGGCTATGGTCTCAGTATACCCCCCAAAAATCTGACCGGGGCGATAGATGAGCGGCGTGCGACCCCATAATCTACCGTATTCCCTCCCCATCGTCATTGGGTGGATCACTGGTACCGATTGCTTAACATCCGTAAAAGACGCGGCGGGTTACCTTTTCGCGTACCGGACACTTTGACGCCCCGGTAACAAGACAGTATTGTATTATAAGCCAGAGCGTCGCCCTCACGCGGTCAGCCTATCTGCAAGTGACGGACTAATCCCCGGTCCATCCATCCGCGACTTCGGCTGGAGCGATTTCATATCCTGCAATATACGTAAAATATTTTCATCATCATCATCACAGCTGATATACGTCCACTACTGGGCTCGAGCCTCCTTCGTATTAGAAGGGAAATCGACCTACTATACCATGCTGGTCAGGCAGGTTGGTATAGGGTTCTATTTCGAATATAACTTGCATAGTTGTTATATGCACAAGTTAGCCCTTAATCGCCTTTTATGATATCCACGGGTAAGAGAAGGACTGGTAAATTATATTCTTAGGCCGTCAGCACATGGAAAAAATAATCATCATAAAAATATTTTCTTCTAAAGAACCACGCACATGGTGAACTAATATTAAAACAGGTGAATAATCTATTTGATAGTTCAAGGAGACTAAGGTGATAAAGTTATGTTAATATCGTTTAAGTAACATTTTTAAACTATCTCAAATAAATCCAGCGCCCAGAATAAAGAGGTGTACTAAAATGGGTGCTTACGGGGGATTAACCTAGTTTCTTGTCGCTTCGTAAGTCAAAGAGTGGCTCGCAACTTTACCGACATCAAAAGAGGACTTAAAATTTTCTCCAACGGGATACTTTATTATGGACGGTACTAAGAATTCTCAATACATTCTTAAGTAAACTTACTAAAGTATATTAGAATCGAAAGTCTTACATATTTTGTGTAAACAGCAATATTATCAATCTTACTCAGCTTGTGTACACGCAGTGGATTCAAATCAATACGTTATGTTGACATAACGAAGTGTGTCATCGTAATAACCGCAATATTAGATAATGTAACATTTTATTTACCTCAACACATATTTATACGCCCCACTTCTGGGCTAGGGCCTATTTTATCTATATTAATACGTGAAGCAAAAACTTTGTACCCCTTTTTACGAAAATTACGTGGATGTACAAGTATGAAATTTGGCACAGTTGATGTATATAACGAGGAGATGTGCATAAAACTGAAATTTCATATAATAATGGATTAGAAATGCATTAAATTCATTAAAAAAGCCATTACGCACACTACAACGCAATCGCTACACACACACACACACGTTTGTGTGAGTCTGTTGCGTAGCAACGCTTATACACTTTTGTTTACG
Organism: Lymantria dispar; assembly: GCA_032191425.1. Lineage (NCBI taxonomy): Eukaryota > Metazoa > Arthropoda > Insecta > Lepidoptera > Erebidae > Lymantria > Lymantria dispar. Next base: position 34,183,238 of record CM063452.1, read on the forward strand.
GTTAAAATCTCTGGTCGAACTGAATGTCAAACTATCATAATTATGATGACAATGTCTAATAGAGATTTGTGCTTATATATTAGTTATTAGTGAAATACAGCTTGCTCAATTTACAATTATACATAAATAAAATTAAAGAAAATTGTGTAGCAAAAAATTAATTAAAATGAATTATGGCCGAATTTCGACCCCACAGCGGCCACTAGTTAGGTATAAAAGCGTATCAACAATCCAGTAAAACACATATACATATATTCTCCGTTACACTTATGTCTCCACAATTACATCTTCAAGTACACACTTAGTAACACTTGTAACATACAACTGTTACACTACTTCCGTACTTCTGCTTACCACGACCTAACGACCTTCGTACTAGTTTTTTGCTACTAAATTACTCGAATGTGATAATCGGAAGTTATGGATGTTACTATACCATGCTGGTCGGACGGATGGATGGATTTTATTTCGTGTTTAACTTCTCTTGCAGATAAAATATTTGCATATCAATGGCTCTAACGACTCACCCATTAGCAAAAAATGGGTGATGAATTGTATCATTACTCCCTCTCTATCATCATCATCACAGCTCATATACATCCCACTATTGGGCTCGAGCCTCCTTCCTCTACAATAGAAAGAAAATTGACTTACCCTGTCACGCCGGTCAGACATATTGGGTGTTTTCTTTCTTTTCTATATTCAAATTCAAATCATTTATTATGCATAATCCCATAAACCCCGAGAGGGCACTTACATATTGTCAAGTTTACAAAATTAAAATAAATTATCCAAAAAAATAAACTACCACCGGATGGGAACGCGACCGCTACTGAGAAGATACGACAAAAAACTCAGCGGGCTTGTTTATTGTTTTTAATTATTTTTTTCTTCTTATTAGATATATAACTATGTACAACAAGTTTTGTAAGAACTAGCTCCAGTGTGATGACCTTCGAATCACAAAATACGTAATATAATTCAAACGATTATGGCTGGACCAGATCCCCGAGATGATCGCCATAGTTATTATATGTCCAATATATCCCTTAGTGGTCTTTTACAACCCCCACGATCAAGAGACGGGTTATGGTAAGTTGTATTCTTACTCCATTGTCACACGGAAAATGTCCTCTATGTAAATTAAATATAAATAACATTATTCACAAAATGTTTAAAAACGAAATCTAATTACCGGTTGATATAGTACTAGTTAAGAGCGTCTCTTACCAAACACTGAACTGTAAGTATAAGTATATGTTGTAAGTAGTGGCAGGTCAGGAAATGATTGATGAAGCTAATGTATCCGTTCACTGCCCACCAGAACTACCACAAAAAATCATTAGTGAGAGCTTCGCGAAAATCATTACGGTACGACAAAAAGTCACAAGCAGTGGAAGCAGATGGCAAAAACTAATGTTAAGTTAATGAAGGCTTTACAAGTTGTTGCCTTATTGACTAAATCTATTTGGCGCTCGAGCTCCTTACGCGGATTTTCTTAACACCAATGACTCGATATTTTTCATCTAAGGTGAGTTTGTCTACGTTGTCACGGCTTTCAAGTGTCTGAAGTGGGTCAACATCGAAGGTTTTAATAATATTATCTGCGCCCGCCTCAGAGTTGATGTCATTTAGATATTTTTGAACTGCTTTTTGATGTTTAAATTGATCTCTTTTGGTTTATTTAAATATAAAATAATTTAAATTTTATAAGTGTCAAGCCTATTTAATTTGCATTAAATTTCAGCGCACATACGTCTAACAACTGTGCTCGAGCCTGCTCCACAATAGGAGAATATTACCCTCTATACCGCGCTGGTCATACGGGTTGGTATTGAGTTTTATTTCGAGTTTTCCTTCTCTTTCCTGTGCAACAACATGTTATATGCATATTTTATCTCACAGTCGTCTTTTACGACTTCCACGGGTAAGATAGGTGGTGGTGAATTCTATTCTTACTTCGTTACCACACGGATCTTCTCAGTGCGGCCGCGTGCCGATCCGGTAGTAATTTAAGGTAAAATGTAAAAAATGACCATATGTAAGTACCCCCGCGGGGTTTATACATAATAAAGGATTTGAATTTGAATTGAATTTGAGGGCAATTTACCTATTTTATTACTGTAACCACGCTGGTCACATAGTTGATATAGGGTTATATTTCGAGATTTCGATTTCTTGCATAAATGTTATACTCGTATTATAATCCTTTGGTCGTCCTTTACGACACCCACGGGTATAAAAGGGGGGTGGTGAATTGTATTCTTACTCCGTCACCAGAGATATACATATTGTTCTAAAATATTACAACAGAATTCATATATTATTTACGAAATTGCATAAAACATTGTATGTAAATATAATATGTTACTTCTGTTTATTTACATTACTCATAATTTATATCGTTCGCTTTGAGCAGATTAAATCTTTAATACACTGTTTCTACTTTGTTATATTTTTATTATAAATTATATTTTACACAATATAGATAAGGGTAATAATTTTTAGTCTGTGTTAACAATATGTCATCTGTGGTTCTGTACAAATGTCCATTACGTTATTGTGACGGATATAAAAAAAAAATGTGTTTATATATTTTCGTGTGGTGAAGGAATAAGTTGTCCGTGTGGTAACAGTGTAAGAATTGAATTCACCACTCCCAATCTTACCCGTGGATGTCATAAAAGACGAGTAAAGGATATAATATGCATATAGAATCTATGCAAGAGAAGGAAAACTCGAAATGAAACACTATACCAACCTGTATGACCAGCATAGTATAGTAAGGTCAATTTCCCTCTTCTTGTGACGGAGGCTCGAGCCCAGCAGTGGGACGTATATGAGCTGACATGAATGAATGATAAACAATAATGAAATAAGTATACAATTCATCACCAAGGGTGTGGTTTTTCCCGTGGGGGTCGAAAAATGACTAAGGGATTATAATTAACTGATAATTTATATGCGAGTGGAAAATCAGCCTGTCTGGTCAGTACGCCAAAATAGATTAATTTCTCTCCCATTGTTGAGGCGATTCGAGCCCAACAGTGGGACGTATGTAACCTAGCAAGATGATAATATATCTTTATATATAAATTTCTTGTGTTCAGTGACATATACACGTATGTCACTGAACTCCTCCTAAACGGCTGGACCGATGTTGAGGAAAAATTTTGTGCATGTTCAAGGAGATTCGAGAATGGTTAATATTCACAATTGGACCCGTTAGGTGGCGTTATTTTATTTGAACAGAACAATGTCTGTTGGGTCAGCTATATATCATCATCATCATCATCTTGCTCTTATCCCAATTACTTGGGGTCGACGCAATATGTCATCTGTTTTGACATATTGCAAAAAGTTTCGGCAATGACTTTTATGACCGGCCGCCTGCCTGACGTCAACCCTTCTTGGGAATGTAATCGTTGACCTAAATGGTACCAGATGGAGTTGGTCTGGGTCAATCTAGGGCTCTTAGTCGTCTTTTACGACACCCACGAGCAAAGCAAGGGTTGGTAGTATTCGAAGCCGCTACCACACAGCTGGGTCAGCTATATATAAATTTTGATAAAAAAAAATTAAACGATTCGTTTGACTGAATAAATAATGGTCTTCTCTGCTGACCCAGGAATACAATTTCCATGCAGGAGAATTCTATGTGCAATTCATAAGTTATTTTTCAACGAGTAACATAGACTACAGAATACAAATCACTACTCTCTATCTTGCCCGTGGATGTCGTAAAAGACGACTAAGGGATACAATTCACATATAACATCTATGCAAGAGAAGGAAAACTTGAAATTAAACTTTATACCAACCTGTCTGACCAGCATGTACAGTAAGGTCAATCCCCTCGTATTATAGAGGAGGCTTGCGCCCAACAGTGGGACGTATGTGAGCCGACATGATAATGTATGCGGGTAAAACCGCGGCTAATTGCTATTATAATATAAAAATAACATTTTTACACATCAAAACAATTTATTTTATAAATTTTCCAACAAAATATCAAATGAATAGAATAGCTACATAACGATGTACAAAACATAGGACGTTCAATTTTCCCAGCGAACGGTCACATTAAGCGCGTCACACACACGCGTGTCACTGTCTCACTGAGCGCTACATTCAAATAATTACGCGGGCAGTGTGTGTAGACGGCCTATATTACATACTATCGTCAATTTGCAGAGCACATAAAGCTCAGCTATTCTAAATGACGTCAATACCGTTCTAACAAGTATATTAGTTTCGCTCCACATACTAAATAGCTTTACACGATATTGATTACGATTTAAATATATTGTCCTCTATAAAATATAATCTATCTATATTAATACGCGAAGCAAAAACTTTGTACCCCTTTTAACGAGAAACGTGCAGATAGAAAAATATGAAATTTCGCATAGTTGAAGAATATATTGAGGAGAAGTGCAGAAAGCTAAAATTTGATATAATAATGGAGTAACAATATATTAAATTCATTTAAAAAGGTTACGCACACACACACACACATTTAAATACTCTTGTTGACAATTAAAATGTCTGTTCGAACTAAATGTCAAACAATCATAATTATGATGGCAATGTCTAATAGACATTTGTACTTATTAGTTATTAGTGAAATACAGCTTGCTCAATATATAATTATACATATACATAATTAAGAAAAATTGTGTAGAAGAAAAAATAATTTAAAGGAATTATGGCCGAATTTTGACCACTAGTAAAAATTATTATACATTTACTCGTTATGGTTTAGCATGTGGTGACAGAGTAAGAATACAAATCGCCACCCCCTCTTGCTGCAGGTGACGTAATAAACGACTAAGGGATATACATACAAATTCATATGTGGTTGGAGCACACTGCCGACAGTCGTCTGTCTACAACCCTAGGCCGGTCTGTCCAGGCTAGTACCACATTATCAAAACCCACCACACGCAAACATCCTCAAAAAGTTGGCTTTGCGCCTTTCTAAATCACCAGATGAAGAGAAGTAACAAATTGCTACTACTCAGATGCCGATTTTCTATTCAGTGTGGCACTATCCCGGACGGATGGGGCCTGCGGCTATAGACAGACAACTTTCCTACTAGATAAGGAATGATCTTACCATATGTAGTCCTTCCTTGGGGATTAAATTCACATCATTTCATCATACAGTTAGGTGTTTCAAACGGAGTTGTTCTTTTAACACGTATCCTCCATACATTAGGGTATAAGTTCGACAGTAACTAACCTTTATATGTATATAAATACATATAGTTACGGTATGAGTTAAAACCTGCGTATAATATACACTCTCTACCCAAATTAATCATTCCCACGTCGCATTAGCTACCTGCTCCGACACGATACCAAAGTACTTTTAAATTATATGAAAGCCTTTTTTTTTTGTTGAAATAAAAATATAATTTGTCACAAATGTAGAAAGGCTTACGATATGGAAATACGATTAAGGTAATTATATATTCTTTTTGCTAATTTGGTTTGCAGATTGTGACGTATAAGCCTTTCTAACTATATGTACTTCATTAATATGTATAACGAAATATAATTTGCTCAGGTGGCGCAGTGAGTAAGATGTCGATCTATCTGCAAGTGTCATGAATTTGATTCTCGTGGTGATAGAACTTTATGGAATATACACTTTGTTGCTCTCAATTTATAAAGTTACCAGCAACATAGCGATTTTTTTCTTAATACAAGTGTACAATTTTGTATAAGAACTAGCTGACCCAACAGACGTCATTCTGTTCAAAACTGTAAAAAATTAGAAAATTGAATTCTCCTTGAAATCGATCGCAGCGTCACCTACCGGTTCCAATTATTAATCTAAAGCGAGTGGTTTGGATGTTCCGAGTGGCTATTCCGATGGATGTGAGAATTCATAAAGGAATGGCCACAAAAAAAAACATCAAAATTGGTCCAGCCATTTAGAAAGAGTTCAATTACAAACACACGAACAAAAGATTTATATATATGAAGATAGAAAAGTTTATATAGTCGAAAATAAATTACATTAGAAAAGCATATATAAACGTTAAGTTTTCTTAATTTTTTTTCCATAAAGGCCTTTTTTGAAATATAAGAAAACTTAAAAAAAAAGATGGACGAAATCGGTAAAGTCGTTCTCAAGTTATGTTATTGTCCTGCTCGAACAGCGCCACCTACCGGGTCCAATTGTGAATCTAAACCGTCCTCGAATCCTCTTGACCACACAAAAAATTTAGTCAACATCGGTCCAGCCGTTTAGGAGGAGTTCAGTGACATTCACACGTACGCTAGAAATCTATACCAATAAATAAAATTAGAGTGTCTGTTTGTAATGTTAAAATCTTTTTTCAGGCTTTTTTCATGCTCACACGGTTATTTGCACTATACATATACCTAAAATACACTTTATATATTTTTTGTCTGTCTGTCTGTCTGTTTGTTCCGGGTAATCTTCAAAACGGCTGGATAGATTTCGGACGACACAGTGTAGGAGGCCTCCCACTAGGTGGACTGACGACCTGATTAAAGTTGTTGGGCGTCGTTGGATGCAAGCGGCACAGGACCGCACTTTGTGGCGTAACATGACGGAGACCTACGTCCAGCAGTGGATGGCGATAAGTTGAAATGATGATCATGATGAAAAATGATGAAGAATATAATATGTTACAATTCCTTCTTTTCCTGCAGGTTTTTGCATAAGATGACTAAAGGACTCGAACAGATAACATTACTACAGGGGAAGGAACATTTTAAATGAATCACTATACTATACTAGGAGTATACAAAATCAGGCCGCTGAGTGCTGTGTAGAAACACTTTTTTCAGTATTAAAAATTATCATAAACAATTACTAGACATCATCATCATCTTGCTCTTATCCCAATTACTTGGGGTCGACGCAATATGTCATCTGTTTTGACATATTGCAAAAAGTTTCGGCAATGACTTTTATGACCGGCCGCCTGCCTGACGTCAACCCTCCTTGGGAATGTAATCGTTGACCCGAATGGTACCAGATGGAGTTGGTCCGGGTCAATCTAGGGCTCTTAGTCGTCTTTTATGACACCCACGAGCAAAGCAAGGGTTGGTAGTATTCGAAGCCGCTACCACACAGCAATTACTAAACAATTACTAGACATCATATTACATTTATCATTTTGTCAATAAAAAGAAATATTATGAAAATCAGCGCTTCAGAGAATATATTTCTATTACAGAGTGTTGTTTTAATATTTTTCATATAACCCAAATTATGAAAATAATATTTAACTGTGTGTCACACATGATAGTATGGTATATAAGTTAGTCAAATTTAACTGTAGTTAAATATTGTGGTAACAGAGTAAGGATGCAACACCACCCCCTCTTACCCGAGGGTGTCATAAAAGATGACTAAAGGATTACTGGCATGGTAGGTGGGTATCTAAACCACTACGTCATCTGTACAGTCGATAGATACACATATTGTAATCTGTGAAGACCTATACTGTGATATAAGGAGTAAGAATACAATTCACCACTCCCTATCTTGCCCGTGGATGTCGTAAAAGATGACTAAAGGATATAATATGCATATAACATCTATGCAAGAGAGGAAAAAAATTAAAAACATCCTAATACCAGTACAATTTCCAGCCTATTGTGTAGAAGGCTTAGTTACGCCAGTGACGGAAAAGTTAAAGAGTGAACGGCTGACATGGTATGGACATGTGATGAGGCGGGATGAAAGTAATGTTGTGAGAAAAGTTTTGGGTATGAATGTTGCAGGATTTAGGGGGAAAGGAAGACCGAGGAAAAGATAGATGGACTGCGTGGGGCATGACATGGATAGCCTGGGAGTGACTGCAGAGATGACGTCTGATAGGACCGTAGGGAAGAAGATGACATATAGCGTCGATCCCAAGTAATTGGTATAAGAGCAAGATGATGATGATGATGTGTAGACCCACGCTCAGCAGTGGGACATATGTGAACTAACATGATGAAATAATGAAAGGAATGTATATAATGAATAATTCCTTACAGTTATAACGCCTCAGAATAATAACGTATAGATAGTGTCGATACTTCGAGCGATCAAAAACACGAAGCCAAAAATAGTACATGTGCGCAGGCGATTACACACGTACACACGCACACCTCTATACAAATAATGAAATCAAATTTTGTTTTTACTAGCATAAATCGTGAAATACTTTTAAAAGTAATGTTACAAACATTTTTATGTTTTAAATAAAACTACTTTACGGATTTTATCGCATTTGTATTTGATTTTTAATTGACCGACGTTTCGAACACTTTGCAGCGTTCATGGTCACAGGCGGCCTAAGACGTCTCACGTCCAACAAGGCATCGTTATTGCAGAAAATTTATAATTACCTACCCGATACAGAAAATAGTTATTATAACTATTTTCTGTATCGGGTAGATCATTATAAATTTTCAACGTGATAAAATCCGTAAAGTAGTTTCATTTAAAATGTGTAATACTCGCGTAAACATCAGAAATCATTACCTTTTTATGTTTTTCAAATTTGTTGTGACACCATTTGTATATACAAACCGTCATAATTACCTATTTATTCTTTAAGAGTTGCGTGCGTACGTGCAGTACAGTGACCTTGTACATTACGGAACGATTCCGACGTAAACTCCATTAGGCTCCAATTGAAATGCTTCATTTTTTGTGCGCGAACTTACCTTCTATACGTTATTATTCTAAGTATAACGCATATGAAGGCTATGCGTGTTACGTAATCACGTTTTTCTCATATAGGTGTCGTGATCGATTCCCCGTGACGTAATAAATCGGCCGTCAGCGCCCAATACTTCATTAGTTACACCTGCCCGGGGTAAGGGAAGGGGGTGCGACGCTAACACACCTCATGTGCCAGCTCTTATAATACGCGCGCTCACAAAATTTGACATTATATGACACTTTATTTGGGTTAACTTACCAATGGGAGTGTAGCGATATATTTTGAACGAGAATAATTAAATAAGCTTTATACACATTGCTCTAAATTTTAAATACTTTTAAATACTAACGTATTTCTACACATGGTCACTTATCTTAGCCCATATAAGTCCCACTGTTGGGCTCGGGCCTCCACTGAAATGGAAGAGAAATTTTCCTACTGTATCACGCTGGTCAGATGTGTTGGTATAAAGTTTTATTTCGAGTTTTTCTTCTCTTGCATAGATCTTCAATAATATTTTAGTCGTTTTTATGACACCCACGGGTAAAAGAGAGGGTGTTGAATTGTATTCTTGAAATATTAGGATATAATTCTCCCCATATGGGGTATTATTGCCTCAATTGCCACACTCTAACTATTACCAATCACAGTTATACCAAATTTCCAAAAAAGGGTTTACTACCCAATCACCTGATTCGCCATTTTCCGGTACTCTACGAATCCCATACGAAACCTAAGGTTAACATTATTATGTTAACGTATTATGGTAACGTTAATGTATTCTATTGAATACATTCTAAACCCATCAGAACACGGGTCAATAAAGAATATGTATCATCATTCACCATTTCGGCTCATATACGTCCCACTGCTGAGCTCGAACCTCCTGCATGATAGGAGGAACACTGACCTTACCATACCATGCTGGTCCGATAGGTTACTATAGGGTTTTGTTTCGAATTTTGCATAGATATTATAGGCGTAATATATCCCTTAGTCGTATTTTACGACACCCACGGATAAATAAGGATGCAAATATCGAAACCGAAAACATCGATGTATCGATACATCGATGTTTCAGAACAAACATCGATGTACAAAAAATATCGGCCTAAAAACATCGATGCATCAAAATATCGACGTTTTTTAAAGATCGTTCAAACGACTTTAACTTTAAAATGCAAGCTATATCCATTATGGTTTCGGGAGCATTTCTGCAGGCTCGTCCCGCGGCTCGTCGTCCGCCCTACAATGGCTGATACCGAATGTGGGCGGACCGAGCGCGGCATGTCGACAGCTGTACGCGGGGGTCATCCGGTCGATGGCCCTGTACGGCGCACCGGTGTGGGCGGGATCCATGACCGCCCGACTTAGGGCCCTTCTGTGGCGTCCACAGAAGGTCATGGCGGTTAGGATCATCCGCGGGTACCGCACGGTGGCGATGGAGGCGGCGTGCCTATTGGCCGGGACTCCCCCGTGGGACCTGGAGGCGGCAATGCTCGCCGACTTGTATCGGCGTGTGTCGGGGGTGCGCGGGGAGGGCGGTGTTGTTTCCTTGAGGGAGCTCACCGCCTGTCACGTCGACGCCCGCCGAGATGTCGTCGCCCGTTGGGCAGACCGGCTGGAGAGGCCTCGATACGGTGTATGGACCGTGGAGGCCTTCCGGCCGGTGCTGATGCAGTGGTTGGAAAGGCGGCACGGGGTGCTCTCCTTCCGACTCGTACAGGTCTTGATGGGGCATGGTAGCTTCGCCAAATACCTGTACAGGGTCGCTAGGAGGGAGAGAACTCCGTCCTGCCACCACTGCGATTGCGACGTGGACACGACGCAGCATACGCTCGAGGTCTGTACCGTTTCGGCAGAGCAGCGCCGTGAACTCGTCGCAATCATCGGTGCCGACCTGACGCTGCCGACCATCACTAGGGAGATGCTCGGCAGCATCAAGAACTGGGACGCGGTCGCATCCTTCTGCGAGACAGTTATCTTGCAGAAGGAGGCGGCGGGTCGGAAACGCGAACGCGAGGAGCACAGAATCGACGAAGCGACCCGCCGCCAGCGACTGGGGCGGCGCAGGCGGGATTACCTGCGTGCAATGCCGCCCTAGCCGAGGCCGCGGGTGACGTGACCGGGGATTAGTTCATTACCCACCGAGAGGCCGACCGCGTGAGGAAAGACCGACGTCCTCCCCGAGAGGGGGACGTCGGTCGATGGGAGGGTACGCCGGGTAGGGGGTATTCCGTCGGGCCGATCACTGATGACAAGTAACCCTGCTCCAGTGATCGACCCAACGACGAAGGCGACGTGGTGTTCGGGTGGGTTGCGGGAGTTGCGTGCTTAAGCCCCTCTGTCGCCCCGGACGGAGTGGTGCGGAAGCGCGCCGACCGCAGCCCACCCCAAAAAAAAAAAGCTATATTCATTATCTGTAACAATATTATCATAGAATAGGTGAGTTTTTAAAACAAGAAAGATGTAGAGTTGAGGGAATAAAGTTATATATAACATATATTTATCTATTCAATAAAGTTATTACAAGCTTAACTGCAGCAAGTTATCTATTTAGAAACAGAGTTTCAAAATAACAGTTTTTATGGAAACCTACATACGTAAGTCATTTACTCTGGTAAATAAACTGTCACGAAAGTTTTGCTTAAATGATCATACATTTCAAACAGATGTCAGGCAAAGCATCGATGTTAAAACATCGTAGAAAATAACATCGATACATTGATGTTTCGCAATAATGAACATCGATGTTTCAGAAATATTTGAACAGTTTGAATCCCTATGGGTAAGAGAGAGGATGGGTATAATGATATGTATATAATACATTATTAAGTAATTAATAAGTTAATAAAACGATGTAGAAGAAACTCTAATACATACAATACATACAAGTCATATGACTCAAGTAACTCAATTCCCCCTCACCGTTGTTTAGTTTTTCCTTAACCCCAAGCGTTAAGATAAACGTACGCTATATTACTGCACAAAACAACATTAAGCATTTTAAACGCTCTCGGTAACTGCAAAATGTCTAAAGTAATATAATACAGCCATGTGAAATAACGTCTGTCTTAAAGGCGTGGTGGGGCGTCGCCCGACTCCGCAATTCTGTGGATTTATATCAGGAGCCAGTTACAAATCTTCGGTGAACCGCAGTCAAAATACAGTTCAGTTTGTACTGAATATCCGTTTATTTAAGCAAGTTTAAGATGCGATACGAATATTTCGCAATCTGTTTACTTAACACAACATGTTGCGCGATTCATTTTATTTACTTTTACTCAATATTTTATGTTACACTTCTTGTAGGATTGAAATAAGTCACGTTTTAAAAATCAATAAAAATTTTGTGTCATGATCTCCGAGTTTTCTTTCTCTGTTTTCTCAGTGTAGCCGCGTTCCTCTCTGATGGTACTTACGATATTAGATTTGTTAGGTTTAAATTAATAAATTGTACTAATATAATCATTATCATGAATTTAATATTTAATAGTTCGTTTCAGCTCGTATACGTCCCACTGTTGGGCTCGAGCCTCCTCCATAATAGGAGGGAAATTGATCTTACCATACTGGTCAGCTGCTATACCATGCTTGTCAGACAGGTTGGTATAGGGTTTTATTTCGAATTCTCCTTCTCTTGCATAAATGTTATGTGCGTAACTACTTAATTTAATAATTACTGAGCAAAAACAATATAATTTTTATATAGATTTATTTTGTTTTTGTACTGGCAATAAATTTTTATCATATTTGTGGGTCAAAATTTAACTAATAACTAATTCTGTAGCGGGTAGATGTAAATCTATGTAATAACGATGACTTAGTGGACATAAGATATATTAGTCCGCCGTGACCATGTACGATGAAAAGTGTTCAAAACATTAGGCAATCAAAAATTAAATACTTACGAAATAAAATTCGTAAAACTAGTTTTATTTTAACTAATATTCGCGTAAACATCAGAAATCATGACGATTTTAATACTTCTTTTATCAATGGAAATCTACATTATTAGCGAATAACATGTGAAAGCTATGTTTATCTCGGTATTCTCACAGGAATGTTAAATAAGCGGTTGAAATTGCAAGTATTTGGCTAACTTTAAAAATCTTTCTCTAAAATATCGGCAGGTAACATAGGTAATTTTTATCTCAGTTTACCTAAGAGGTCTATGCGGGTCCGCGAGCATTAGAACCTTTTTTTTTCACCTATAAGCTACATTCAGCGAGTAACATAGGCATAACATATTATCCCAGTATTCCTAGGAGAATGAAACCACGAGGGTAAAGGGTGGAACATCATTGTTTTTAAATTTGTTCATTAATAGCAACCTAAAAACCTTTTCCGTGTGGTGACGAAGTTAGAATACAATTCACAACCCTTCTCTACCCTTGAGTGTCGTAAAAGATGATTATGGGAGGAAAACATGAAATGAAATCATACCAAATTAGTTATTATAAATGTATTTAAACTAATGATTTCTGATGTTTACGCGAGTATTATACATTTTAAATAAAACTACTTTACGGATTTTATCGCGTTTGTATTTGATTTTTGATTACCCGACGTTTCGAACACTTTACAGCGTTCATGATCACGGGTGGACTAAGATGTCTCACGTCCAACAAGTCATCGTTACTGCAGAAAATTTTATAATTATCTACCCGATACAGAAATTAGTTATTAAATATTGACCCACATTTTGATACAAAATTTATTGCCAGTGTAAGAAGAAAATGATTCTATATGAAAAAATTATATTGTTTATGGTTAGTAATAATTAAACATTAAAATTAATAGTAATTATATTTAAAAAACTAACTAATAATCTAGTATACTACCACCGGATCGGAACACGGTTACACTGAGAAAGATCCGGCAAGAAAACTCAGGTGACATGATGATGAGAAAACTCAGGTGACTTGTTACATTTTATTGAATAATAAAATGTAACAAGAGACATAATGGCATAGCATTACATCGCAAAAACTATTCACATAAAACAAAAGATGATTGAAACAAAGATTGGATGTTGTCAAGAACTGCGCTTAAAATATTATGAGAGCTCGAGGCGAAACTTGTCAAATCGGGCAATACAAACGCGCGGGTTATAAAAACTTAACTCGACGATACTCGACTTCATATGGAGAAAGTTAGAGGCACTACACTTTGGTAAATGTGCCGCTTTCGGCACCCCAACCCTCCCCCCGCTGGTGGTGAAATAACAAAAAAGTTTTTGAGTTATGGGCGCACGGGGGTCGCTCTGACGTAAACATGTTCCATGTTTTTTAGCTCGCATTTAGGGCAACTAGTTTATAAGTTACAGACGCTTAGAGAATAAAATCATTCGAAGCGTGAGGAGTTGTTTGCGTACATGAACATACACACATAACTACTCATATATAAGCATAAGTTCGGGTAAAACTTGTCGGCCAATTATTCCGTGTGAGCAATTTTTTTCCTGGCCAGATGTACGTATTGTGAAAACATCGCGAACATTCCGCGCTCCGCACGCGTAACCCTGATCAAATTCTGATATATCAATTTATAATTTCAACTATTGAACTATTTGTAAAGTTAAATGAACTCAATAATAAATTTAAATAACAAGTTTAATGGACACAGTTCCCGCAAAGTAGAGAAGAAAAAAATGCCTTTGCCAATCTAGCGTCTGGGGCTCTATTCGAAGATTTTCTTCTGAAGTGATGTTAATCATCACTACTCAAATCAATCAATACTCTAAATACCCATGAAGGACCAAAAAATGGTGATTATTCGATGTTTACTCCATCGCTATTCGGTTAAAGAATTACTTGATGTTATAAATTATTCTGATTAACACGCTTATGTTAACTTGATTTGAATGTAATGGAATCTCTGATATTTATTTATTTATTTATAACTTTTGCACACAAAAAAAAGGTACAAGGCGGACTTAATAGCCTTCTGCGAGACGGTGATCTCGCGGAAGGAGGCGGCGGATCGCCTGCGCGAGGAGCGCAGCCTCGATGAGGAGATCCGCCGCCGGCGACTGGGGCGGCGCAGGCGCAATTATCTGCGCCTCATGCCGCCCTAGCCGAGGCCGCGGGTGACGTGACCGGGGATTAGTCCGTCACCCGCCGAGAGGCCGACCGCGTGAGGAAAGACCGACGTCCTCCCCGAGGGGGGGACGTCGGTCGATGGGAGGGTACCCCAATAGGGGGTATTCCGTCGGGCCGACCACTGACGACAAGTTAACGCTGCTCCAGTGGTTGGCCCAACGACGAAGGCGACGTGGTTTTTGGGTGGGTCGCGGGAGTTGCGTGCTTAAGCCCCTCTGTCGCCCCGGACGGAGTGGTGCGGAGGCGCGCCGACCGCGGCCCACCCACAAAAAAAAAAAAAAAAAAAGGCGGACTTAATGCCTTAGGCATTTTCTGCCTGTCGACCTAGGGTGGAGCAGAAATAAATTAGGCAGGTGCAATGCAATGTGAGCAATAATTTCTGAAATTTGGTTATATAAATGTGGCAAATCTAAATAATCTTGTATCTAATACAATGATATTCACCCCTTTCTAAACGTCGAATTAATTTCTAACTTTGTACAATTATCAAAAACCAATAATAATGTAATAATTTAAATAAACTATGAGCATACTTACAAGATTAGCAATGTATTACATTTACGGCTGAGATTTTGGCACGACTCAATAGATGTCGCTATTCCTGTGTTC
This sequence comes from Lymantria dispar, assembly GCA_032191425.1. Classification (NCBI taxonomy): domain Eukaryota; kingdom Metazoa; phylum Arthropoda; class Insecta; order Lepidoptera; family Erebidae; genus Lymantria; species Lymantria dispar. The sequence goes on from CM063452.1 coordinate 34,198,653, forward strand.
TGCATCGCACATTTTAGTTTGGTTGTCTTTTTTTGTTGGGTAGGCTATGGTCCACGCTTAACCCGTCCGCTGTTTTAACCATTTGTACTACCGGTACCGAGTTCCTTGTTGTCCGTAGTCAACCCGGTGGAATACCCTTTCGGGTAGGTAACTTCCCTTCCTAACGCCCCGCCCGGAAGATCGGTCGTGCTCGCGCGGTCAGCCTTTTTACAGGTGACGAACTATTCCCCAGTCCAGTCCAGAGAAGTGTGGTTGTCAACAAAAGCGTGCTTTTTAGTTTTATTAGTTACTAGCTAACCCGGCGAACTTCGTACCGCCATAATTTTTTTCGTAAATATATTTCTAAATTTCCGAATATATAGTCTCTAATGGAAGAACCATTACGGCTTTGGCGGGAAAGATTCGATCGTCTTGGTTGCGGCATTGTTAATGATGATTCAAAGAGAATACAAATTACTGATTATTGATTTCTGACAAAATTATAATTATCAAATTTTTAACCATACTTAACTATAGACAAAATTACGTTTAACTGTCATTTGCGTTTTGTTATTACATCAAATACGTTTTTGTTATCCTACGTTTCATAGTAACTTGTATTCTTTTTGGCATGAGTTTCGGTGCGAATGTGGAAATGTCATGTTAAGCTCTTGTATTATATTAATTTTTTTAGTGTTTTATAATGTTACGTTGAATATTTTTGCTGATATTTTATGTGATATAATACAGTTAAGGTTCTGAAGTGTGGTGAAAGTGATATAAGAGTGGTTTACGTGTATTTTCGTATTTTATTGAAATTCCCAGAGAAATCATTTAATTAGGTTTTCAGCGCCTAATTAATGTAACGACTTGACTTACTGGTGGCCGTGACTATAAATAAGCTATTCTATATAAAAAAGGTTAAATAATATGAAGAAAATTGTATCAGATTTGGCTGTATGGGCTTTGATCCCTTGCCTGTCCGAATGGACAAAGAGAAACAAAAAAAATCTATTTGACATTTTATATCACGTCACATGGGAACGTGATCGAATGGGATAAAAAGTAACTTATTGCCATTAAGAAGATTTAAAGTACCTATTTTATTTTTAAGGAGCTTCAGAAATGTACATAGCATGAATAAGATGACTGAGTTATGGCGTCCCAAGGTGATAATTTCTACAAGTTGGTACGTGTTTACAATAGACAACTCATCATCATCTCACCCCATACACGTCCCACTGTTGGGCTTGGGCGCTCTTTCACTAAGGGAGGGAAATAGACCTACTATACCACGCTGGTCAGACGTGTTGGTATAGGGTTTTGTTACGAGCTTTCCTTCTCTTGCATAAACATTATATATATATATATATATATATATATATATATATATATATATATATATATATATATATATATATATATATATATATATATATATATATATTATATCCCTTAGTCGTCTTTTACGAGCAAGAGATGGGGTGGTGAATTGTATTCCTACTCTGTCACTACACGGATAGTATAGATAGATAATAGACAACTATAACATTGATTACTGAGTATCCATCAACGATAGCTGTAATCACATTTATGTAAAATTTAATTGTTAAATTTTATCAAAATGTACATTAATAACTGAAGAACGTTGTCGTGTTTAATAAAAGGTCAATCGTCGGCTCTGATCGGCAACAATTGGACAAATCAGGCGTCACAAATGTGAATCATTGATAGAGCAATAAGTGACTGATAATGAACGCAATTTTGAGCGTAATGATCGAAACGCCCTCTATACCGCAAACCTCACAAAAACTACGTTCCAATATTTTATTTTATTACATATTATTTATCTGTACATAAAAATGTCTAATAAATAATTATCAAAAAAACGTTATGACATAAAATTATATTTAAATAAATTTTTAACATTATAAACATTTTTTACGAATTTTTACTCAGTTGTATTTGATTTTCGTTTGTCCGACGTTTCGAACACTTTATCGCGTTTATAGTCGCAGGTGGACTAAGATATTATCATGTCCAATAAGCACGATGGCTTATTACAGCGATTTATATCTACCCGCTACAGAATTTGTTATTAAATTTTGACACATATCGATTCAAATTTATTGCCAGTACAAAGAGAAAATATGAAAAAATATATTGTTTTTGGTTAATAATGATATTAATTATTAAGCTTATGGTAATTATTATTTTATGAGAATTTATTAATTTAAATCTAAAAAAATCGGACCTAAAACTTCGAGCCATTAAAAGTCAAATAGAAACGTGATAAAATTCATAAAAATTGTTTTATTTATACCTAGCAACCCGCCCTCGCTTCGCTTCGATTTCAGTCGCCATACCCGCGTAGTTCACGTTCCCGTGGGAATACCGGGATAAAATATAGCCTATGTTACTGCCTGATATTATAGTTTTCTATTGGTGAAAGAATGTTTGAATCGGATCAGTAATTTAAGCGTAAAAGCGTAACAAACAAACAAATTTACTTTCGGATTTTATTAGTAAGGATGTGTAATACTCGCGTAAACATCAGATATCATTCAATTTTTAACATGTTTGAATTTCATCGTTTTAGATAAAAATAAACTCATTTGCAAAAAAAACGGGCGGTTTTGATTTTCATTCATATTTAAAAAGATACAATACCAAAAAGGTTTCAATCGTTTGTACACGTTACTGGCCGGTTTTAAAAATGCTGTGGTATTTAAAAAAGTACGTTCTAAATTCAATTTTTCATTTGATGTTCATTTTTACAGAAAACCCCTTTTTATCCTACATTTTTGGCGCGAAGTTCCAGAAGTTAACATCGACTTTCATAACTTTTATTCAATTTTTATCGATTAATTTCATATCCTTGACTGTCAAAGCTTTATTTAATGCTGTTTGGCTGTATCAAAAATGGTAGATAAAGTGGTAAAAGCTACCAAAATTATCGCGCTGCTTGAAGAGGGTTGCAGCCAATGTTTCGTGGCTAGGAGGCTAAATGTTAGTCGCTCGACAGTCCAAAGGACCTGGCAGCGATATCAGGAGACTGGTTCCGTCGAGAGAAGGCCTGGTTCTGGAAGAAAACCATGTACCCAACCACGGGATGATCGTTTACTTGTGAGTCGCGCATTGAGAAATCGCAAATCTTCGTATGTGGATCTTAAGAACAACCTCCAAGAAGTAAGAAATGTGCATATTAGTCTATGGACGGTCAGGAGGAGGCTTCTCGCTGCCAATATACGCAGTCACCGCCCGGCCCGCGGCCCCAAATTACTCCGTGAGCACAGAGTTCACAGGCTTAGGTTCGCTAGAAATTGTGAATCATGGACTCAAGACGATTGGAACAGGGTTTTGTTCTCTGATGAAGCCAGGATATCTCTGTTCGGTGAAGATCGACGTCGGCGAGTGCTAAGAAGACAAGGAGAACGCTTTGCAGAGGCATGTTTCGAAGAAATCACACCTTATGGTGGGGGCTCTGTTATGTTTTGGGCAGGAATAAATTCAATGGATCGTACAGAGTTAGTCTTCATTGAAAACGGCTCACTGACTGGGCATCGATACATAACGGAAGTTCTAATTTCTCATGCACAACCCGCATTGGCCGCTCTAGGTGAAGACTCGATTTTTATGGACGACAATGCTCGCGCCCACCGATCCCGCGATGTTAATGCGTATGTGCAAGAGGTCGGCATTCGTCGTTTGGATTGGCCAGCTCGAAGTCCCGACCTCAATCCCATAGAGCATGTCTGGGACGTTCTGAAACGGCGTGTGAGATCAGTACACCCGGCTCCGCAGACCATCAGAGAGCTGAAGAATGTGATTACTGCGGAGTGGGAACGTATTCCGCAAGCAAGTATCCGGGATATACTCGCTAGCATGCCCAGACGAATTCAAGCTGTGATTTTAGCTAGAGGGGGTCACACTCGATACTAAACATTTATCTGCTTTTACTTTATTAAAGAAAAACAAACAAAAAAACTTTTTTATTTTTACTTCATGAGCATATGCACTACTAGCGAATATACACTACTAGCGAGGTTTAGCATTATTTCCCATAAATTGTATCTAAATTTTATGAAATACTGATGAAAACGATTATTTTCTTATTAATTTAGCAAATTGTGTGGATAAAACTACCTATAATTATCAAACAAAGAAATATTAACATTTGAAATGGTTCATTGCTTAGGTGCCCGTTTTTTTTGCAAATGAGTTTAGTTAAATAACTTTAAAATAGTTAAATAACAGTGAATTCAACTAAAGATTATTTAAGTGTTAACATACAGAACTTACTATTGATCAACATGTTTGCAAGATTTCATCATAACAACCCACACACGTCCCACTGTTGGGCTCGGGCCTCCTCCACAATGGGAGGGAACTTAACCTACTATGCTGTACTGGTAAGACATGTTGGTATAGAGTTTAATTTCAAATTTGCCTTCTCTTGCAGAGATCTTGTGTGCATATTATATCCCTTAGTCGTCTTTTACGACATCCATGGGCAAAATAGGGAGTGATTAATTGTATTCTTAATACGTCACCACACAGAAGTTGCAAAATTTAACAAAATAAAAAGATTTAGTCCAATTTTTACACTTTTTTGTTTTAGTACATATCCGTATTCCGATCCGATGTAAGTATATTGAGGTACATGATTTAAATTAATAAATTACGAATTAGTTATATTTTTAATGCTTTTATGTTGCTTTTTTAAATTCTATATGTTAAAATCCGTTTGCCGTTTGATAATTGACATTCGTATATTATTTCTCTTAAACCATTGAAGCAACTACAATACATTTTCACTAAAAACCTATCGATGGCACATTTTCCTGTTCACTAAATTATGTTCAGGGGTGGTATGAATCATCTCGGGGTCGGACCTTCACGCTACCCCTACCGCTTAACCGATTGGCTTTCTCATGAGTTATAACTGAGAGCGTCGGTCGTTAATCGTTCGTGTGATTGATCGCCGCCTCGTTACAATTGTTAAATAACCATTTGCGCTAAGTATCACAAGACGGCGGGTGACAACTGCTATTAGAACGTTATGACGAGCGACGAGCGTTCAACTAATGTGAAAATTAACGATAACAATTTTTAAGATAAATGTTATTCAAAGTGCTTGAGGCAAATTAACCAAATATTCAAACAAAAAATTCGTAATCTATAAACTAGGGATGTGACTTGGAAGGGGAAAAATCGATTAATAATTAATTAAAGCTAACGATAATTTTAAAAATGAAACCCTCTTAGTAACATAAAGTAAGCCGCCTTCAAATTTAATATTAATTTAGCATCATGTCACCTGAGTTTTCTTGCCGGATCTTTCTCAGTGTGGCCGTGTTCCGATCCGGTGGTAGTATACTAGATTGTTAGGGTTTTCAAATATAATTACTATTAATTTGAATGTTACATAATTACTAACCATAAACAATATAATTTTTTTATATAGAATCATTTTCTTCTTACACTGGCAATGAATTCAAATGTGGGTCAATATTTAATAACTATTTTCTGTATCGGGTAGATAATTATAAATTTTCTGCAATAACGATGACTTGTTGGACGAGAGACATCTTGATCCGTGACCATGAACGCTGCAAAGTGTTAGAAACGTCGGGCAATGAAAAATCATTAAAATCCGTAAAGTAGTTTTATTTAAAATGTGTAATGCTCGCGTAAACATCAGCAATCATTAAAATTTACATATTTGCATTCGTTAATTCAAATATTTTTTACTTAACTTACTTAATTAGAAGTAACAATGTAGTATTAACAATTTCTTTACAACTTATAAACATAAATGTGATATATGCGTCACAAGCCAAACGCTTAGGTCGATCGTACCTCTCTATCACTAGTTCCGCGGTCTCGTTTACACGCTCTGCTGAGGCCGAACGTGACAATGACTCATTCGTTTTTTATAATATACTATTTATAATACGTTATAACATCAAAAAATTAACACTACATATTGTTTGAACACTCGCGATACTCCATGGCATTGATAAAATTATTAACAATTGTACCTTGACAATCAAACTATTTCTGTTATTCCATCAGTTGTCATAATAACGGTGATTATGTGCACGGTCCTCTTGATACTAAATTTTGCTAATAAACATTGCTCTATTCCTATTGGTCCATAATCGCAAACTGATCAGGACAAATAATCGTCATCATCGCTACCCTTAGGTTAAAAACTCACGGAGCGATTTTGTACCGTGCCGTAGTGTAGCCGGTAGTGGGATAGTGGTTTTATTTCTAAACTCACGAGACCGATTATTTGCGCAGTTACGCAGCCGTCACGGTTTAGATTATCGCCCGCATACGTGGCGGGCGAGGATCGCAAGGCGGGCGGTTGCAAGACGAACAGTTAATGATCAGTTGAGGTCCATATCGCCATGGACGCACACCAGAAACGTGCAGTTGAGTTATACTTACTTCACAGAAGAATTAAAAAAAAAGGAAACCCAAAAGGTTCTGGATGCATCCACTTATTCAGGATAGAGATCGTTTTGGATTATTTGTTACTCTTATTAGTGAATTAAGGAAGGACGAAGATAAATTCTTTAATTATTTTCGAATGCCCGTACCTAGTTATTTAGAACTTCTAAGAAAAATGGAAACTGCTCTTCAAAAACAACATACCGCCAGCCGATCGCAGAGCGCGTTGGCGCAACCCACAGAGGCTAGGTATGACCGCGGCCCGCGCGATTTTACTAGTTGCCTGCCGGTGCGGCGGGAGCCGCAATCAACCGTACACACCGCGGGCGTAAAACGCGCCGTGAGATTTGCTTTTATTTTTTACATAAATATCAGCATTCTACAGAAGCTGCGGGCCCGCACAATTGGAGGGAAATTGACTACTACCAGGCTGGTCAGACGGGTTCGTACAGGGTTTTATTTCGAGATTTCCTTCTCTTGCATATTATAATATTTTAGACGTCTCTTATGACCCAATGGCCAAGAGAGGAAATGGTGAATTGTATTCTTACTCCATCCAAAACTATGACGAACATACATATATGAAAACACAATAAAATATTGAATTAATATAATCAAAGTCAATCACGAACAGATGGCCTTAAATTCAAATAATAATGACATTAATTTATTTAATTATAGTGTAATATACAATGAATCATAAATACAATGGCGCTACTGCACATATAAGAGTAAAAGTAATTCAGTTTCACGACAAAACAAAATCAGTTAATTCGAAATCAATATATCGTGTAGTTCCCAATACTAATGTAGGAATAGTTTCGTTTTACGACGCCTCTGTGTACCCTCGCAGCGTGTAGCGAGCGTAATGTTACGGACCATAAAGTGTCTCATAAAGAATATTGAAGCACATTGCTTTCGGACGAGCCCCCGGCCTCTTACAACTACTTTATTACTTATCGGACTAACAAAATGATCATACAAATAATTTTTGTTCTTTTACTGACCATTAAATTAGGTATATAAGAAAAGAAATACTGCATCTAAGAGATCTACTTTTGTGGGAAGCAGTAACCTGCTTGTACTATTGCACTGCAGAAATCTATGAGCGCTAGCTTTCACTAATGTTATAATCTTAAAAATGTTGGCCCTTTTTTTTGGGGTGGGTTACCGTCGGCGCATCTCCTCGCTCCACTCCGTCCGGGGCGACAGAGGGGTGTAAGCACGCGGCTGTGCGTATAGCACGTCGCTTGCGTCGTTGGGTCGACCACCGTTGCAGAGTTCCTTGACTTCAGTGGTCAACCCGACGGAATATCCCAAGGGAGTACCCTCTCCCGCCAATGTCTCCTACTGGGACGTCGATCGCCACCACAAGGCTAACCTCTCCGCGGGTGTCTGGACTAAATCCCAGGTTTGATCACCCGCAACCTCTGCTAGGGCGGCATGAGGCGCAAAAAAAAAGAGTTGGCCTGTACTTTTCTTTTGCACGTGGGTGTCGTAAAATAAGACTAAGGGCTATAATATGCATTATTAGCAGCAACAAAACTAATAAAATTTTAAACATAGCTGAAGATCTATTTAAAAATACTGAGTTATGTCATTATATTACGCCAAACTGTGGCATACTAAAACTAATATACAACATTAACAAAAAACTTGAAAATTTTACTAAAGCTGATCACTGTGTAATATTAATTGGAGAAGAAGATTTTAGGGAAACAAGGAATTATTTTGATATAATTACAGAAATAAGGAATTCTCTGCTTAGGATCCAAAATACGAATATTATACTCTGTCTTCCTACTTTTAAGTTCAACAATTGTTCTGACATGTTTAATTCGAGAGTGGAAACGTTTAATAATTTGTTGTATCGTGATCTACAAACACATAGTTATGCAACATTACTAGACTCCAACTTAGATTTGTCATACGATGTTGATATGTTCATGAAATATAGTGGGCGACTCAATAACTACGGAATGAAGAATATTCTGTTGAATGTTTTATTGCTCACTAATTATACATTCAAGCAAAACGCGTCTCCTACGGAAGAATCTCATAAAGTTAGTATAAACTCTTCTAAGAAGAGTTTTTTTCTTTCCTGATCATTATTTAGTTTTATTTCATCAAAACATAGCAGGACTTCTAAATAAGTCTGATCTATTAACAGTGCATATACATGAATTGATTAGTAAACACGCTCATGTTGATATACTGTGCATTACGGAACATTTTATGATGTCTGGACATGAAAAATTATTACAAATACCGAACTATAAGCTTGCAGCATATTATTCAAGGAAAAATATTAAACGCGGCGGCGCTTGCATCCTAGTTAGACGAGGTATTGAATACAAAGAATTAACAGATATCATGAAATTTGCCCAAACGAGCGTCATTGAGTGTTGCGCTATTAAATTAACTACACTGAATATTATAGTCTTGTGTTTGTATAAACCACCAAAAATGTGTGACCTGAATATCTTTTACAATAATTTAGACTAAATTTTAAGAAATGTATGTGCTAACTGCAGAACTAAAGTAGTATTATGCGGTGACTTTAATATAGACACTTTAAAAAGGAATAACATTGCTATGGATTTTGAACGCCTTCTTTTGAGCTACAACCTCAAACTGGTTATTAACCAACCAACCAGGTTGATTAGTAACAGTTGTTTGGATAACTTTGCCCATAATCTTAGTCAAAATTGTGAATATGAGGTGATGGACTTAGCTCTCTCTGACCACAGTGCACAAGTTTTGAAGATTAATGTAAAACAATCACGTCTAATAAAATCTTGGCGTAAAAAAATTAGAGATTTATCTATGGAAAACTTAACTAAGTTTAAAAACCATCTCCAAAATTTAACATTTGCAGATGTTTTCAGTACTGAAGATCCAAATCGCGCATACGATAACTTTATTGAGCTATTTCTTCTATTCTTCAATTTATGCTTTCCGTTTAAGACAATCATAATACGTTCTGATAAACCAATTAAATGGGTATCGCGGGGCATCCGAACTTGCAGTAAAAGACAACGTTTTTTACTATGGCAAAAACGTTTCAAACCAACAGATGAAAACAAGCGCGCATTTTTTAACTATTCTCGTAAATTTGAAAAAATTATTAATCTCACCCAAAAAATTCAAAACAACCATTTAATCATAAATTCCAAAAATAAATCTAAAACATCCTGGCAAATAATAAACAATTGCAAAAAATCACTTGATCCAATTTCTAATATAACAAACAACGGTTCATCCATAAGTAATCCTAAAGAAATAGCAGAATTATTTAATAATTTCTTCATTGAACAATCCACAAAAATACAAAAGAACATATCGCCGCATAACATAATAACAATTAAATGTAATCCTCATTCAATATTTATGACTCCTGTAGTACCACAAGACGTGAATCGAATAATTAAATCCTTAAAGAATAAAAAGAGCTTCGGATATGATGGTATTTCAACTGTAGTTATAAAATACGTTTCTACAAATATAGCCGCACCCATATGCCATATCATGAATAACAGCATTTCAGCTGGCATATTTCCGGAAAGTTTAAAAACTGTGATAGTGAAACCCATACATAAAAAAAATAGTAAAGAAGAAATGATTAATTATAGACCGATTGCTTTAATTTCCGTATTTTCAAAAATACTAGAAAAAGTAATTTACGATTCTATTTATTCATTTATAACGAAATTTAACATACTTTGTGATGAACAATTTGGATTCCGGAAAAATAAAAATATTAATATGGCAATTTTTAACTTATTAAAACTTTTAATGCCAAATATAGATAACAAAATACCCATATGCGCTGTATTTACAGATATGTCGAGGGCATTCGACTATGTAGATCACGAGACACTTCTAACGAAATTAAACACTTATGGTATTCGAGGTAATGTTCTAAACCTAATTCAATCATATCTAAGTAATCGGCAGCAACTTACAGAAATTTCTCTAATATCTGCAATGTCCAATTGTGAAGTTAAATATGTGTCCACCCTTAGGAAAATTAATTACGGCGTTCCTCAAGGTAGTGTGCTAGGGCCACTGCTGTTCTTACTTTATATTAATGACCTCCCTCTCCAAACGCATCACCCAATGATATTATTTGCTGATGATTCTACGGCTGTTATCAAAGGTACTGACAAAATTACCTATCGAAACGACATTAGTACCTCTATTAATTCGATAATAAATTGGATGAATAGTAATAATCTTCTTATAAATATAAATAAAACTAAAATAATGCACTTTTATCAAAGAATTACTGCTGAGGATCTAAATATTTGTATTGACAATCAAAAAATAGGCAGAGTATATGTCTCTAAATTTTTAGGTATACTTATTGACTCTCAATTAACATGGAAAGCCCAAGCTGATGACATTTGTAAAAAACTAAGTGCATCGGCTTATACCCTCTTCAACTTAATCTAAAAAAGTCAACACTAACACTGTATTAATTGCTTATCATGGCCTTGTCGCTTCTATTTTAAGATTTGGTGTTATATTTTGGGGCAATTGTAGCGAAAGAGAAGGCATCTTCAGAGCCCAAATGCGATGCATAAGAGCAATTTTTAACCTGAAAGTCACAGAAAGCTGCATACCAGTCTTCAAAAAACATAAATTGTTAACGTTTCCTTGTCTGTATGTCTTGGAAATTGCATTATTTGTAAAAACAAATCCTCATCTATTTCCAACATTGCACGAGTCCCGTTTCAGAAATGTAGCAATGAGATCGAAATATCTAAATTTACTTCATACCAGTGGTTTTAAAACTACATTATACAAAAAAAAGTGTAATTATTATGGCTCCTACTATCTTTAACAAAATACCTAAATCTATGAAAGATCAAACTGTAAGAAATTTTAAAGCACAGTTTACTGACTTACTTATAACCAAATGCTATACTATTCAGTGTCAGAATTTTTAAATGATGTTAGTTTATAATTAAGCCTGTTATATTATTTTTAAGTGTTCTATTAATCCTCTTTATTTTTCTTTTGTTATTATTGTCAGTTTTATCTAACTTAGTTACCTACTTATAGTTCGAGCTTAATATTGTCTAGTATGTAACTAAGCTATAAGGAGTACTATGTATTATACAAAACATTTGCATGCCTAAACGGTAGAATGTACTAGGCTCTTATTTATAATGTTAGTCACCTAATTGTAACTACCTGCATTCCAGCAAATAAAATTATTATTATTATTATTATTATTATGCATATAACATCTATCCAAAAGAACAATGCAAAATACTTGAAATTAAACCCTCTACCAACACGTTTGACCAGCGCGGTATAGTAGATTAATAGTCCTCCTATTATGGAATAGGCTCGAGCTAGAAAGTGAGACTTATGTCAGCTGAGATGAATGATGTTGGAAATTCACCAATGTCGTTTTTCAGTCTTTTACTGTCCTTGCTGCACGTAAGTCTCCTTCATACTTCATCATAAAATGGGGTTCAGTACCACCCACATCCAACGACTCTCAGCAACGTCAGCCAAATTGTCGGTCCACTTCGTCGGTTCTTTATATTACTATCTAATATTAACTTAAAAGATTATTAAAATTTTCTTTCTTATGTGGTGGTAGGTTAAGAATATCCGACTTTAATGAAAAAATAGCTATCAGGTTTTATAAGAATGGGTGGCAACATTATTTTTAGTTTATAAAACTCACTATGGTTGCTTAACCAACGGATAAGCATACGGATTATAAGGGGATAGGGAAGTCTCTCTATCAGAGGAAGCTGATAGTTTAATAAATAAATGAGTTAATGATTTTGTTAATAAGTTTCATTGAAAACAGCTTACCAACTTTATCGTGCACTTCTTCATTATTCATCATCATCATCATTCAATTTGTAAATATCCATTGCTGGACGTAAAACTCTCCTAAGAATGAGGAGATAGACCAGTGGGCGAGCTGGCGTAAGGCGTTACAACGTTATTTTACCAAGAGCTGCGGTCCACTCTACTGATGGGACTCTTAATCGTAATTTTCATGATTCCCACGGGCAATTAAGGGGTATATATCGTCAAAAATTAGCACATAGCTTAACTTTGAACAGTATGCGTTAAAATACGTCCTTGTATGACAACATCAAGTTAGTAAGACAATATCAGCAAAATCGAGCAGCTTTTTTTTAAATGAACTAGAAAAATGCGTGGATGTAGATGCTTGCTTCTAATATCAGAAGGCGTGCATTGTATAAGAACGCTCAAAATGTTCAGCAAATTGAATACGAAGGAACGGAAATTGAAATAATAAGGCTGAGAACGAAACAACTAGCAGATTAAGGGCAACGAATGCAATGGATACGGTACACTATAGTATAGACTTACACAAATATATAACAGGCAATGCATTTTTTTTTAATAAATAAATAATTGTTAAATGAGGTTTTTAATTGTGATTTTTTTTAAGTTTGCTAATACTGTACTGTATCACCTATGACAGAATAGCTTGTTGTAAAGCTTGCTACAAGCGATGTCTTGACATCGTTCAGTACTCTTAAGCTATGAAACATCTTTTTCAAGCACATACCGTTGAAGCAAAATTTTTGATATTTATTATAATTAAAATGTTTATTAAGCATAAGCGCATAGAAATTACACATAAGCTTGATATTATGTAGTATTTTTATTGCTTTAGCCTGGTGTGCTAATATATGAATGGTAATGCTAATATTTTGTGCCAAATAACAAAATAATGTGCCAAATATAAACCTTATTAAGTTGACATAAAGTTGATACTAACTAATAAAGATGACTCGTCATTAGATTACTAAGCATTCTGAATCGCTTACGAGTACGTACCAGAAATTAATGTTGACGTCTGCTTATCTTAAAGTTTGTCTGATAAAATATGTAATACAATAATGAAGTTATACCGCAGACAGCTGTCTTTTTTAATATATACATTTTATATTTATTAATAAGATACCTTCCTCCACAAAGAAAACAATCCTTATATCCCGGGGAACTTTATAATCAGACATTTCACGGACACAAATTACACCCAGACTCACCACAACAATTTGAGGATCGCATAAAGTATTGCGCGTTACTCCGCGTGGTGACAGAATAAAGTACGTCGTAAAAGACGACTAAGGAATATTGATGCATATTGATGCATATAACATTTGTGCAAGAGAAAAAAACTCGAAATAAAACTCTATACCCAGCCGTCTGATCAGAATGTCTGATGTCTGATAAGTCAATTTCCCTACTGCCGTCAAGTCCCTCCTATTCAAGGCTCGAACCCAATGATGGGACGTATATCAAGCTAGCAACTAACTAGTTAACTAACCATTAATTTACAATTTCCTCATCATTATCGCAGCCCACATACGTCCACTGCCGGGCGCGGCTCTCCTCCACAATGGGAGCGATTTTGATCTACTATACCATGCAGGTCAGACATGTTGGTATAGGGTTTCATTTCGAGATTGGCTTCTTTTGCAGAGTTTGGCGGCTTTTACGACATTCACGTGCAAGTAGTGGTGAATTGTATTCTTACTTCGTCATCACACAGCAAATTTATAATTTACATTTTTTTTGTACGTTTTATATAAAAAAAAAATATTGAAAAGATTTTTCAATCTGATATTTATCTGATATTGGGATGTTCAACGTAGAACTCCTATGTGTTTTACCACAAAATGCGGTCCTGTGCCGCCTACATCCAACGACGCTTAGTAACGTTCACCAGATCGTCGGTCCGCCTAGTAAAGATGCACCCTACACTGCATCATCTGATATTTAGACGCTGTCCGAAAACCTTGTGAAGCTCTTGGATAATAAATAAATTGATTTTGAATTCGAAACCAATATAAATATATGTATATAATATAATTAAGTCTTGTTTACAATATATTACAAGTAGCGGTTTGTCTTCATTTAAATAAAAATTTGGTAGCGCGTGGGTCCGACGCGACGTTAGCTTGTGAGAGATCGTTCATTCTGTTAACAGACCAAACCTACTTGTGAGGAGCTGTCTATTGTTCTCTAACACTAACATTATATTTTCTTATATATATTTTCTTTACTGTGGAATTATTCATAACAATAGTATTGTACTGAAATATATTATCATGACATTATTTTACTTAAATTATGACTTGTATTTTATCTTCATGATATACGTAGCGTATTCTTCGAAGAATTATTCTTTTTCGTGGTGACGGAGTAAGAATACAATTCATCTTTTTTTTTGGGGGGGTGGGTTACAGTCGGCGCACTCCTCGCACCACTCCGTCCGGGGCGACAGAGGGGCGTAAGCACGCACACCCGTAACCCACCCGTGACACGTTGCCTTCGTCGTTGAACCGACCACCGGAGCAGGGTGACTTGTCGTCAGTGGTCGGCCCGATGGAATACTCCTTGAGGAGTACCCTCTCCTCGACCGACGTCTCCCCCTCGGGGAGTACGGCCTCTCGGCGGATGACGGAATAACTCCCCGGTCCAGTCTCCCGCGGCTATACAATTCATCTCTTGCCCTTGGGTGTCGTAAAACATAAATAAGGGATAAAATAGGCACATAACATCTATGCAAGAAAAACCTCGAAACAATACCCTATACCAATAGGTCTGACTCACATGGTATAGTAGGTCAATTGCCCTCCTATTGTGTAGGAGGCTCGAGCCCAACAATGGAACATGTATGGGCTGAGATGATGATGAGACGAAGATGTTCTGGACATACTCCACCCAATCTAGCCAGGGTGAAGGAATGGTGGCATGCAGCTACATAACCAACTATTCCCTCCCCATTCTTACGACTCCCTCGAGGGAATATTAGAGAGGGAAATTGGCTTACTATATCACGCTGGTCAGATGTGTTGGTTTATGGTTTTATTTCGAGTTTTCCTTCTTTTGCGTAGATATTATATGCATAAAGACGACTAAGGGATATATCCCTTAGTCGTCTTTTACGATACCCACGGGCAAGAAAAAACATAGTGAATTATACCTTTTATCACTATATGGAGAAATATTAACGATAATACAGTTAAAACAACTTTCTGTGTGGTGACAGAGTAAGAACACAATTTACTTTCTTGCCCATAGGTGTTATAAAATACGACTTATGATTATAATATGCATGTTTACAAGAGAAGGAAAACTCGAAATAAAACCCTATAACACATCTGGCCAACGTGATATATTTGGTCAATTTCCCTTCTATTGTGGAGGAGGCTCGAACTCAACATTGGAATGTTAAGAGCTGTGATGTATGATAGATAGGTAAAACAAAACAGATATTAAACATATTTTTACATTCTTACCTTTATACAACAACTCTGAAGTTAATGAAAAAAAAGTAAATAAAATCTGTGAAGGCAAAGCCCCAGTAGTCGTATATACGTTGTAATTGATTTATACGGTCACAAAACGAAGTGCCACATTACATAATGAGCCTCATATCCAAGCGTGCTGTATAAAAATATAATAAAAAAGGAAATATAACCGCGTACCGGTCCAAAACATTGTTCTATTCAACCGTAACTCACTTCACTCGCACAAAATATATATTTTTTTCACCGCATTGGTATATTATCATATACTTATTTACTTACTAGCTTTTGCCCGCGGCTTCGCCCGCGTAAAAATTTACTTGCATATTAATACTTGCATATTAATAACTATTATCGTAAAGAATATTATCGGCATAAAGAGTATTATATTTCTTAATTTAAGAAATACTCTATCTACGTGTCAATTTTCATCCAAATCTGCTCAACAGTTTAAGCGTGATTGAGTAACAAACATCCAAATATCTTCACAAACTTTCACATTTGAATATTACTTCCAGCCTTATAGTTCAGATTGCCGTGCAAATACGATGATAAATATGCCTTTCTTTAGTCTCTGATAACGTACTTTTCCATTGGTGAAAAAAAAATTATATCAATCAAACACCCGCAGTTTCATTCACGTAGAAATTCCCATGCCAATACCGAGATAAAAAATGCCTATGTTACTCGCTGATATTATAAATTTACACACATACATACCAAAAAAAAAAAAAAAAATATTAATCCCAGAAATATCAGAGATATAAATTGCCTATGTTACTCGCTGACAACATAGGTAGCTTTCCATTGGTGAAAGAATTTTAAAAATTGTTCGACATCCCCCTGTATAGTTCTCGTTCCTGGGCAAATACCAGGATGAAAATAGCCTTTCACTGATAATATAGCTTGTCATTAGTGAATTAATTTTTAAAACCATTAAATTCCCGTGATGTCATCGACATTGTACCCGATCCCATAGGAATATCGGGATAAAAATAGCTTAAATATGTTACTCGCTTAAAAATAGCTTTAAATTAGTGAAATAATTTTAAAATCGACTTAATTCAGCCACACCGGGATAAAATATAACCTGGGATAAAATATAGTCTAAGTTATTCCTTATGTACGACTGGTAGACCTGATGGTAAAATATAATCAATATCGGTCCAGCCATTTTGAAGATTACCTGTAACGAATAGACAGACAGGCAAAAAAATTTGGACCGTATTGTGTGAGCATAAATAAAACCTATTATTTTGATAGACAAACAGACGCTTCAAATCTATTTATTTGTAGAAATAGAAAATTGTAATAATATCTTGATTGTAACTTACTGTCTGGTAGCTGCTAGAAATATTACCACGCTCTCATTGTTCGTGGGTATCGCAAAATACTACTAAGACAAAGATTTACATCGACCTGGACCGGTGATGCCGTCTGGCCAACAATGTCGTGCGCCAGGTCATAAAATGTTGCTAGAACCTTTGTAATATATCTACGATGGCAGAAAAGTACCTACATATCGCGTGGATCCAAAGTAATTAGGATAAGAGCAAGATAATGATGATATATCATTGGCTGGGTGTCTTCGACTATATGTGTTTTATCCTTTTGGGGCAGCCCAAAATTGTTTCTTAGTGAGTGCTTACCCCAAATAACCGATCGGTATACGAAATTTCACATTTTTAGGTCCGGTATCTTTGGCTATACACTTTCACCCTCTTAGGGGTTGAATTTCCAAAAATTCTTTGTTAGAGCTCGCTTATCCTTGCCAAAAATTGTTTCATAGTGCTTGGTAAGTGAGCACTAAGAAAATCTGGGGGTAATCCAAGAAAGCCGACCGTGTAATAAAATGATCCTTCCTAGGCTCAGTGATTTCGGTTAAACACTTTTCACCCCCTTAGGGCTAAAATTGCAAAAATCTCTTACCCCAAGAAAGGAAACTTTATACAAAATTCCACGTTTCTAGGCCTAATGATTTCAGCTATATATTTTGCACCCCTTTAGGAGTTGATTTTAATAAAATAATTTCTTAGAGCTCACTTACAACAAAAGAAAGAGAATTGCATAGAAAGTTTTACGTTCCTAGCTCCAAGAGTTTCGTCTATACGCTTTTCACCCACTTAATGATGATTTTCCAAAAATCCTTTGCTAGTGCTCGTGTACCCCAAGAAATAAGACGACGTAAAAAGAAAATACTTTCCCCTATTTCAACCCCTTATACCTATTTTTTCGCGATAAAAAGTAGCCTTATATCCTTTCTCTAGCTTTAGTTCATCTCTGTACCAAATTTCATCAAAATCGGTTAAGTAGTTTCGACGTAAAAGGCTATATGCTTTTCAACCCCTATTTTTTTTTGGGTTGGGCTGCGGTTGGCGCGCTCCTCGCACCACTCCGTCCGGGCACCCCAAGAAATACGATGGTGTAAAAAAAAAAATACGTTTCCAGGCCCAGTGGTTTCGGCTGTATGCTTTTTGGTATTTTAGGGGTTGAATTTCATCCCCATGTAAATGGAATTTCCAAAACGCTTGAGCGAATATTTATTTATTTATTATTAGGTGCCTCAATACAAAGATTCGTGGTTCGATCATCGAAAATGACGAATTTCCATACAAAATGTCATCCCCTATTTCAACCCCTTATAGACATTTTTTTGCGATAAAAAGTAGCCTATATCCTTTCTCAAGCTTTAGTCCATCACTGTACCAAATTTCATCAAAATCGGTTTAGATGTGAAAGACTATATGTTTTTCACCCCCTTAAGGGGGTGAATTTCCAAAAATCCTTTGCTAGTGCTCGTGCACCCCAAGAAATACGATGGTGTAAAAAAAAATACGTTTCTAGGCCCAGTGGTTTCGGCTGTATGCTTTTTGGTATTTTAGGGGTTGAATTTCATCCCCATGTAAATGGAATTTCCAAAACGCTTGAGCGAATATTTATTTATTTATTATTAGGTGCCTCAATACAAAGATTCGTGGTTCGATCATCGAAAATGACGAATTTCCATACAAAATGTCATCCCCTATTTCAACCCCTTATACACATTTTTTTGCGATAAAAAGTAGCCTATATCCTTTCTCAAGCTTTAGTCCATCTCTGTACCAAATTTCATCAAAATCGGTTTAGACGTGAAAGACTATACGTTTTTCACCCCCTTAAGGGGGTGAATTTCCAAAAATCCTTTGCTAGTGCTCGTGCACCCCAAGAAATACGACGGTGTAAAAAAAATACGTTTCTAGGTCCAGTGGTTTCGGCTGTATGCTTTTTGGTATTTTAGGGGTTGAATTTCATCCCCATGTAAATGAAATTTCCAAAACGCTTGAACAAATATTTATTTATTTATTATTAGGTGTCTTAATACAAAGATTCGTGGTTCTATCATCGAAAATGACGAATTTCCATACAAAATGTCATCCCCTATTTCAACCCCTTATACCCATTTTTTCGCGATAAAAAGTAGCCTATGTCCTTTCTCAAGCTTTAGTCCATCTCTGTACCAAATTTCATCAAAATCGGTCCAGTGGTTTAGACGTGAAAGCGTAGCAGACAGACAGACAGACAGACAGACAGACAGAGTTACTTTCGCATTTATAATATTAGTAAGGATATACATCTTATATCTTTAAACGAGCAATTCTTGTATACATATATATATATCTAATATCTGGTTGGCCGAGCTCTAGTATGCTAAATTTCATCAAAATCGTTGGAGCTGTTGTCAATAGAATGAGAATTCAAATTTCGCCATCGCCGTCAAAAGTGACTATAGCTCAATTGGGAAATAGTCTAGTCGCATTCAAACAGCGTGAGATCGAATCTCGGTGTTATTATTATTCTGTTTTTGTAATTTTTGATTATTTTTTTCATTATTTCATCATTTATAGTTTTTTAATTAATATTTATCTAAATATATTCTTAAACAATACCATTTACTTACAACAAAAAAATTGTATCCAATCAACCAGATTTATATATTTATTTGGGAACCGCCGGGCCGGTCACGGGAATCGGTACCAGTGATGGTAATGGAGAGGGAATACCGTGGGCTCATCCGTCAGGCGGGATGTGGTCAGACCGTAGCCTTTTTGGTCTGATGTTATCTGCGACCTTTAATTCTCTTTTTACAATCATTATCAATATCAACGCAGCCCACATAAGTCCCACTGTTGGGCTCGGATTTCCACCACAATCGAAGGAAAATTGATTTAATGTATCACGGTAGATAAACTGCACAAATAAAATATTGATTTACTAAACATTACTTTATTTAGTTACTAAAACTACGCGTAACATTTATTTAAGACTTTTGACAATTAATTATTAAGGGAACAAAACGAAAACACAAACGAATGAGAATAAAAACGTGTAGTACACACATAGCGCACGCCAAGGCGACACCAACACGTCTGACCACCGTGATATAATAAGTCAACTTCCCTCCCAAAGTGGAGCAGGCCCTGTCACTAACATTAACAACAAGAGCTGAGGTTCCCGTCTTGTTTTTGGTGACCACGAGTTTTTACTTAAACTATATTTAATTGGAGGAGATTTTCGTGGAAGCATACCCATATATAAAAACATGAATATCTCCATAAAATATTGTTTCAAGTTTGCTTGATATATTGAAATAAAATATCATGAATAAATGGCAAATTTTATTAAAAAAAGTTTTCTGTTACCATATACCTTTTTCTATGCGAGTTAAATAAGCATTGCAAAGTTTTTAAACTTTTTTAAAGATGTTTTTTTACATTAAAAGTGCCTTGTATTTATGTTTAACTTCTTCTTATAATATAAAGCTGGTTTGCAGGCTTCCTGCGGGCAAAAAAGAGGGTGATGGTAGGTCGTTTAGTATGGTCTTCATTAATTACGCTTAAAACTTACAATCTTGTAATATAATAGCTATATAAAACATGGAATGAAAATAAATAGGATCAAATTTCATTATGAATTTGAAAGGGCAAGATGTAAAGATCAAAGTGAAACGGACAAACCGACGGACCGTTACGAAGCTCCTAACAAATTTCCAATATACCTCCCTGTATCCGCCGCCTGTCGAATTTTCAGTTTTCAGCACTTTTGAATCCAATTTTGCGGGTTGGAATTTATGTACTTGGGAGAGGTTAGCTGACCGACGGTGGAAGTCGGTTTTGTGCTACGTACTATTGTTGCTGGTGTCCGACTCGATTTCACCTGGTGACCTTTTCAAATTGCATTTACTCGTGCGCTGCGTTTAAATTCTGTGAATGCGATTTTAAAATTGTACGTTCTGAACTGGATAAGGCTATTGACAGAGTTCGTAATGAATTTGCCATGTTATTTTAAGTTTAGATAATCTTGTAATTAATTACCTTCTTTCGTGTGATAACGAAATAAGAATAGAATTAACTATCCTCTTTCTTCTCCGTAGACGTCATAATATATGACTAATGGATCTTATTTAAAAATAATATTTATTTATGAAATAAGAGGAAAATTTGTAATAAAACCCTATACCAAACCATTTGACCAGGTCAATTTCCCTCCTATTCTGGAGGAGGATCGAGCCCAGTACTGGAACATATTTGAGCTAAGATGATGATGATGAATCATTTATATGAAGGATGCTTTTCAAGTGGGGGTCACTGGTAGGGCACAGATAGCTACAGTTCTATAAAACTGCAATCTATATCGTGTAGTGGTTAAGATAACGTACCTACCGTGCCAGTGTCGTTCGAATCAGTTTCTATTTCCACACATCATAATAATTTGTGTACATTAATTATATGTTTGTAAAGTCCCCTGAAATACGAGGACTATTCCCTTAGTTCAGATGTTGTCTTAAAAAAATGTAATGAGTGTTATCGCCCATCGAAGATGGCAACTCAAAGTATGATCTGATAAC
This sequence comes from Lymantria dispar, assembly GCA_032191425.1. Lineage (NCBI taxonomy): Eukaryota > Metazoa > Arthropoda > Insecta > Lepidoptera > Erebidae > Lymantria > Lymantria dispar. The sequence continues at coordinate 34,220,301 of CM063452.1, forward strand.
ATTCGTAGCTGCGGATCATCACGTTTGTGTGGTTTGATAGCGAAAAAAAGGAATAAAAATAAGTTAAACGGTTTTATTGTAAACAAACAGTAAAAATAAAATCGTCGGGCACGTCAAATATCTACAATCGTTGTTTTGTAGTGTCCCACGATTTTATTATTTTCGAGTTTTAGTTTTTATATTGATTTTGTATAAAGCACTGTATTCTACTTGTCAAGTCATTGAAAAACAAATACCATCGGCCATCTTAGATTTTGAATTTGTGTACACAGTGCACTATTACTGTATTCTAATTGTCAAGCCCTCTCATTTGATACCCATATTAAGGGGATTAGAAAAAAAATAGGTTATCCGCCATTTTGTAGCAGCGGCCATCTTGAATTTACAATAAATTTTAGTATATATAATTGTATTGTCATCAAAACCAAAGGTGTATACCAAATTTCAGATTAATCGGTTGACAGGAAGAGGGTGAAATTTCAATTACTAAATTTGATCCAAAAAAGAAAAAACAAGCGGAGTAAGCTAAATATAACCGTTTCAAAACGAATATAAATATACGGTCTCGAATGAGTAGAGAACATTCGGTGATCACACATAGTTCGGTGTCAGCAAGAAGAGCAGGAAAGTAGTTTAATACTCGTGTATGTACATATTAAGATTATGTTACTAATTGTGTATTTATGAAGATGTAATTGTGGAGATATCGTTTCACCTCATATACGTCCCTCTGTTGGGCTCGAGCCACCTCCACGAAGAGAGGGAAATTGATCTTACTATACCATGCTGGTCAGACAGGTTAATATAATATTTTATTTAGAGTTTTCCTTCTCTTACATAGATGTTATATGCATATCATATTCCTTAGTATTGTTTTACGACATCCACGGGCAAGATAAGACGTGGTGAAATGTATTCTTACTCCGTCACCACACGGAGATTGTGGAGACATATGTGTAAGAAATGGTATATGTATTTCACTGGATTCTTGTGACACTGTTATGAGTAATTAAAGTTTTATATATTGTCACGAAATTATTACTAAAGTGGCAGACAAAAATAGGTTATTCATATACTATTATGATACTATGTACCGAGTAATAGTTCACGGGCCTGACGCCAATTGTGTCTCGGAGGACGTGCTTCACACATGAACGTTTGGACTCGTTACAGTCTACATACGAGAAATAATATATATACTTTCTTTATCTCTTTTCATCTTTTATAAAGCATTTAATCATTGTAATGTCATCTAAATCGTAACTTTAATTTTTGGTATAGATTTTTGATGTTTAGGCGAGTAAACACATTAAAAATGAAATTGTTGTATGTGATTTTATCGCGTTTGTATTTGATTTACTTCACAATCACACGCTTTATAGTCTATTCGTGACCGCTGCAAAGTATTCAAAATATAGGACAATCAAAAATCAAATACAAACGCGATAAAATCCGTAAAAATTCTATTCAACTTTTGGGTTCTCAGTCAGCTGCCTAAACACTATTCAAGTATTTCTACCGCAATTAAAGGAATTATTTTAGTCTTATATTATTTCAAGTTTTCCTTATCTGACAATGATTTCGTACGTGTTATACGACAACATGAAAAATTTAAACAGTAATTAAACAGTACTAACATAATGATGTTGTGAACTTCATTCAAAAGTTAGTTTAATATGCAGCAACATTACAAACGACTCGTACGAAAAAATCTCTATAAAGTCACTAGGATATTAAAATTACGATATTAAAACGAATCCAATGAATATTATCTTGATAGATTTACTAATAACAATGCAGGATTTTGTGCCCTACCTTTTTAGTTTAATCATCAGAGTAACTCTTACCATTGTACATGGGCATTTCAAATGTTAGACCACATTATGTTTAAAAGCAAAGTAAATACTCATAATGGGTCTGAGAACACAATAAAAAGGGCTTTAAACCTTGAAACGCATGAACAGATATTCATAAAATATAGCAAGATAATCGGTTCACTCGTTTAGAAATTATGACGGCGTAAGCAGACACACAGATACGCAGAAATGCCAGACAGGGCGTCTGCCCTATTTTAGCATCGTAAAATAATAAATTAATTGACATTATAGATCATTCTGACAGTTTATACATCGCACTGTTGGGCTCGAGGCTGCTCCACAATGGGAGGGCAATTGACCTACTATAGCACACTGGTCAGATGGGTTGGTATAATTTTTTTTTAAATATTTTTTCCTCTTTTATTATCTGTATATTCATCATCATCATCATTTCAGCCTATCGCCGTCCACTGCTGGACGTAGGCCTCCCTCATGTTGCGCCACAATGAGCGGTCCTGTGCCGCCTGCATCCAACGATGCCCAGCCACCTAAACTAGGTCATCGATCCACCTAGTGGGGGGGCGTCCTACACTGCGTCGTCCGATACGTGGTCGCCACTCGAGAACCTTTCTTCCACAGCGGTTGTCGGTTCGTCGAGCGATGTGGCCTGCCCATTGCCACTTCAGCGTGCTAATTCTTCGTGCTATGTCGGTTACGCCCGTTCTTCTGCGGATTCCCGTATTCCGGATTCTATCTCGCAGAGAAATCCCGAGCATAGCCCGCTCCATAGCACGCTGAGCGACTTTGAGCCTTGATATGAGGCCTACATTTAGGGACCACGTTTCCGTGCCGTAAGTCATCACTGGTAACACACACTGGTCAAAGACCTGTGTTTTCAGACACTGAGGTATGTTGGACGAGAAGATCCTCTTAAGTTTCCCGAACGTTGTATATTATAATCCCTTATTCGTCTGTTACGACACCCACAAGCATGAGAGGGGGTGGTGAATCGTGTTCTTACTCGATTATCACAAGGAAGCTACTATCTCACATTGCAGGTAATAGCTTCTAATAATACACAGTGTAACATTTGATATGTAAGACAAACCCAATAGACGTTATACGATACAATTCTAACACTAAAATTCCTAGAACCGAAGATATAGGTAAATCGTATATTGTATACCATACCACATCTATACCAATAAATAAAATTGGAGTGTCTGTTTGTAATGTCAAAATAATAGGCTTTTTTCATGCTCCCACGGTTATTTGCACTATACACATGCCTAAAATAGACTTTATATTTTTTTTATCTATCTGTCTGTCTGTCTGTTTGTTCCGGGTAATCTTCAAAACGGCTGAACTGACTTCAAAAATTCTTTCACCAATGGAAAGTTATAATATCAGGGCGTTAACTAGGCTATATTTTATCCAGGTATTCCCACGGGAACGGGAACTATGCAGGAAAGACGACTGAAACTGAAGCGAAGCGAGGGCTGGTTGCTAGTATATAATAAAAGCATATTATACCACGCTTTTCTGTGTAGTGACGGAGTAAAAATGCAATTCACCATTTTCTATCTCGCCCGTGAATGTCGTAAAAAATGACTGAGGGGTTATAATAGGCATACAACATTTATGCAAGAGAAGGAAAATTCGAAACAAAACCCTATGACAACACGTCTGACCAGCGTGCTTTAGTAGGTCAATTTCTCTCCCATAATGAAAGAGGCCCAAGCCCAACAGTGGGACGTGTATAGGCTGAGATGATGATAATCAGCGTGGTATACGCTGATCAGATGTAGCATTTCATCACAAGTTTATTTATACTATGTTTTGGTCGTCTTTTATGACTTCCATGGACAAGTGAGGCGATGGTGAATTTGTATTTACTTTCCATCATCACTTGCCAAAATACTGCTTCCTCTATTTATTGCAGCGGTATTTATTCTAACCTAAAAAATTTCTCGATAAATAGACTACATGGTGAGATATTTTTAAATCCAAGTTGTATTATTTGAGATTAGTTCGTACAAACAAACTTTTCTGTTGTATATATGCAAATATAGATGTATAAAGACTTGACTTGAAAATAAATATTATTTTCAAGTCACAAAACTAAATCGCAAGTTATCATTAAGTACGTACGTGTAGGCGGCACGCAGACATCATTTAGTTATACACCAATCGAATATTTGGCAATAAACGTCGTAAGTAAAGCCGATCGGTATTCGATGACCGTTTATGTCGACTGAGGAATTTTAATTCGTTGCGATAGCTTACAGTTCATACAGAGTTGATGATACAAATAAATGAAATGGAATTGCATCGTATATGTTCTTAACTTTCACTTGCTCTAACTGCGAAGAAAAATATTATGAGAAAACTCTTAAATTAATGAATGTTAAAAGAAATTTTATATACGTGTGAATACAATTGTATTACATTCAATCGGTCGATTACAACTGCTATGAACATGTTTGACCTAATCGTAGAATATTTGATTGCTGTTTGCATTACGAACGACAAATAGCAGTCACTCCCATCAAAACGATATTCTTCTAAAACTGGCTATGATATAGTGGTAGGAGCACACTGTTGAGAGTTGTCTGTCTACAGCCGCAGGCCGGTCCCTCGGAGATAGTACCACACTGAACAGAAAATCGGCCTCTGAGCAGTAGCAATTTGTTATTGCGCTCCATTCGGTGAACTAGAGATCTGGAAGCCCAATTTTCTGAGGTTGTTTGTTTGTGACGAGTTTCAGTGATGCATTTAGTATCATCGAAGCTCATTGCACGGATTCACACTCCCTTTACTTTCTTCGTAGTAGACAACGGCCTTGCAAAGGTCCATGAGCAGCAGCAACACTTACCATTAGATGTAATCGTTTGCCACCGTTAGCAATAACAAAAAAGTCACTCCCACCAAATCGATATTCTTCTAAACCTGGCTATATCAAAAAGTTAACTCCAACGCTATTGGGAATAATAAATGCTTAAAGGATTAATATAAGAGTATATATGCATTAAGTTGGTTCGATCATGTAGAGAGAATGATTGAAAGAAAAGTAACAAGGAGAATTTATGAGCCGAATATGAACGTTAGTACTGGAAGGGAAAGACCAAGGCGGACGTTCCACGATCAAATCGGGGACGTTCTTAAGAAAGGTCATGTTAGAAGTACCCTAAACCGAACAATATACATGAGGCGATTAATAAATGTGGAGGAAGCAAAACTGCTATGTCAAAATCGTGACAAGTGGAGGGCAGTGGTTTCTGCCTACCCCTATGGGCAAGAGGCTTGAATCTACGTATATATGCATTAATATGTATTAGTGCGACGAGCGATTAGATTTTCCATGTGGTGATGGAGTAACTGTACCTACAGTTCACCACTCCCTCTCTCGCCTATGGGTTGAAAAAGATGATTAAGAAATTAAATATGCATATAAAATCTATGCAAAATAAGGAAAACTCGAAAGAAAACCCTATATCAACATACCTACTCTACTATACCATGCTGATAAGACGTTGTTTTTGAGTTTTTCTTCTTTTAATAACGCTAAGTAATTAAAATTGTTTCTATAGTGAAAAATAAAAGCACCACTGTGAGAAATATTTTTTGTATCAAGGGGGACTTAAAGACTCAATTGTTTGTAGATAACACAAAGAAGTTGCCTGCGTGAATATCGAACCCCTGACACTCATTATACGGTCTATATAACAGTAATTTGGCAATAACACAACAATATAAGTAACGAGTCTACTGAACATCAATGAGGAGAGTTGACCTCTGCCATTAATTGGGGCCCGGGTGTAGGCGCGCCGGGACCCGGCCTCAGACTCAGTTGAATTACTACCAACTAACTGTCTTAATACTTGTTACATCTGTGATCAACAGAAAACTTTCTATACACAATATTTATGCTTATTCTTATTAACTGGCTTATTAGCCAACTTTGCTTCATGTCTCCCGCTTTGCATAGGAGGGAAGTGGAATCTTTCCAACTCCTCCTGTTTTTCTTTTCTAATTAAATTTGTTGCGGGTCCCAAGACAATTAAAAGCGATTCCTGGGACTCCCTGAGGGTCAAACCCCAGTGTCTTATACGGCGACCATTGTGGATCCTGGCTTACAGGAGTTACAGTGGTGAGAATGTGTGATGGGATCAGTCCCAAAAAAAATTATATTTATGCGTAAGCATTTTGACGCGGTAAGAATACAATTTACCATCCTATCCTACCCTTGGGTATCATAAAAGACGCCTAGAGGATATAATATACATACACATACATATATTCACGCCTCTTCCCCAAAGGGTTAGGCAGAGACCACTTCTCTCCACTTGCTACGATCTTGACATACGACTTTCGCCTCCTCCACATTTATTAATCTCCTTATGCATGTTCTTCAGTTTAGGGTACCTCTAACCTGGCCTTTCTTAAGAACGTGCCCAATTTTGTCCGTCTTGCTCTTCCCGTTCCAACACTTCCATTCACATTCGCTGAAGGATATAATAATTATGCATATAATATCTATACGAGAGATAGAGAATTCGACATTAACCCGTTTGACCAGCGTGGTTTATTGAGTCAATGTCCGTCCTATTATGGAGGAGGCCGGAGCCTAGCAGTGGGACACATACAAGCTGTAACTATGAAAATTGTTTCAATCATTAAAAATATATGTCGCAGTCACTTATTTTCCCGTGTAATTTCACTATCAGAGGAAAATTGCAGACATTTTCTTCGAATACTTATAATAGCAACAACGTTAGCCAATCCGCTTGTGAAGTGTGCCAATTACGATATTGACTTTCACTTGCAAGGTTTATATTAAAAAATCGACGTTGATGGCTAATGAATAACTTAGAAGTCTTTCCTTGCATTAATCATAACATGGAAACGCGCAAATTGCATTTGGAATGTTCTAACCGAGTTGAATGCTTATTACTTACATACTATAAATGATTTCTTCGTGGTGACGGAGTAAGAATACAATTCACCAACCTCTTTTTTGTCCGTGGGTATCAAAAACAACAACTAGTAAAACTATGCAGGATCTATACAAGGGAAGAAAAACTCGATATAAAACCGTACGCCAACATGTCTGACCACCGCGATATAGTGGGTCAATTTCACTCCCATTGTTGATAAAGCCCGAGCCCACAGTGAGATTTGTGTAAGCTGGGCAGAAGAAGAAGTTTATATGGTAAAGTACATTTTTTTTCTTGTGTGGCGATGATATGAAAATACAATTATTGTAACCTTTTACTTACCCGTAGGAGTCGTAAAAATCAGCTGGAGGTTTCACCAGGGTATTGGGTAGTTGCTCACTATTGACTAACGTATACTAACCTAAAATAAAATATATTTTATGAATTAAGCCTTACCTTGTATTACGCAAGTAGACATGCTCAAGGTTAAAAGCCATTACCTAACTCAATTTATAAGATTTCCGCCGGCAAAAGACATTTCGGATTGCAAATGATAATATTGACGTATTCGAACCGATATATACGATTCGGGAGGAATTCCTTAAATATCTTTCGCAGGAATAAAAAAATTAACACAAGAGTGGAATTTAACGTTGGAGTTACTGTAATTAAAATCAAGCGCATTTCTGTGAAGGTCTTAGACAACGTAGCGTCTCTAACAAGAAAGAACGAACACGCTCCACTTTTACAAACAAAATAAATGATAAAAAGCATTCAACTCGAAGAAGAAGCGCTATCAACTAAAAAGTTTGTTATAAATTTTCAATGCGTAGATAATTAAAAACTGAAAACAGAGCCTTTGGAACACTTGAACAACAATCTTATTGTTCCTGGTTTGCTGTTTGATTATTAAAAAAAAAAAACACAAGAGGACTGCCGACAGAAGTGAAAACTTAAAACTATGAACACACAGTTGCTATTTTTTGATCTTTAATTAAAATTATGTGGTATTGGAATGATAAGTTTTGATTTGTACGATGTCACTGTTTTATTTAAGATTCTATAAAACAAAAATAATCAAACAAAAACACTAATTCAACAGTGCACAGCTAAAGTCTGCTCCATATTGGGAGGGTTCTACTATGTCCCGCTGATATATGACAGGTTTTTTATTTCTAATTTTCCTTCTATTACATAGATGTTATCCGCATAATATACTCTTAGTGGTTTCAACGGCCAAAAATAGGATTAGTGAGTTTTTTTATAGCATAGTGTTTAAGATATCTATAATGTTCAGTGTAGTGACTCCGATTCTCATGTAGGACAATATTTTGTGCGATCCACAACTTGTTTTACCGAGTCTAAATGTCATTTGTATCTGTTAACTATATAACAAGAGTGGTAGGACCACACTGTCGACAGTTATCTGTCTACAGCCGCGGGCCGGTCCGTTCGGGGCAGTACCACACTCTCGCAGAAAATCGACGTCTGAGTAGTAGCGATTTGTTACTGCGCTTCGTTCGGTGAGCGAGAGAGCCGGAAGCACAACTTTCTGAGGGTGTTTGCGCGTGGAGGGTTTTGGTGGTGCCCTTAGTATCACCGAGCGTCAATGCACGCATTCACACTCCCTTCACTTTCTTCGCGGTAGGCAACGGCCTTGTAAAAGTCCATGAGCGGCAGCAACACTTACCATCAGGTGTATTGTTTGCTCGTTTGCCACCGTTTGCAATAAAAAAAAAAAAAAAAATATAGAATATGTTTAGTAAGTATTCCATCCAATGCCCTTAGAATCACAATATAATTATAATAGTGGCGTATAGTTACAAATTACCACCTCAAGTTATTATCACTTTGGGGGAGGAGAGAAATTCGCTCCATGTAGCTACTGCAAGCAGATTTTTCTGTAAGAACATTAAATTTCTTTTTTTTTTTTCAAAGACACGCTCTGCACTAAGGAAATAATCCTTGTGTTGCGAGGGTCTTTACAAACATATAACTAACGGACACAAATTACATTCAGACTAGTGTTGCCCAAAAAAGTCTTGGTCTTGCGGTCTTGGTCTTGGTCTTGCGAGAAATGCGAGACCGAGACCAAGACCAAGACCGCTTAATTTTTGCAAGACCAAGACCAAGACTGGCCCTGCAAGACTTGAGGAAGACCAAGACTGGGCCTGCAAGAGTCTCGCGGTCTTGCATTTAATTCAAATCACCATTTCAACTTATATACGGTTGAGCTCGTGTCTTCTACATAACAGGAGGAGAATCGGCCGTGGCCGGAGGGGAATCGCCACGGTGATCGGCCGTGTTGTTACAGGTCATACATGTCAAGTTTTCCTTCTCTTGCACCGATGTTATATATTATAGCCCTTAGTCGTGGGTTCGCAGTCACGGGTAAAATAGGAGGTGATGAATTATATTCTTACTCCGTCACTACACGGCAAGTCAAATCAGTCTTGAGATATCCATCTATTGGCCAATCGATTCCCAATGTTGGTGTTGGCTTTTCAGAATTACTCTTCGGAAAGGCTTAAGGACAAAAATACCGTAATCACGAGAGTGCTCTTGCCCATTATACATATTTATATATCCGTTTATTCATTAGCCCAACGACGTTCACTGTTGGACATAGAAATATGCCTACAATTAATCTATATAAATGTCCATGTAGGGACAGAGTACGATCACCATCAGGCAGTACATGAAGCGTTGCTCCCAGCGCTATTTTGCCTCTGCCACGACTCACCCCAATCCACTAATGGTTGGGGCGGTAAACTACGTCCCCTCAAAAATATCCGCGGTCCGACGTCCTCGTCATCTTCTTGAAGAAAAAGATGACGCTATTATGATCGCCCAAGAAAGGACCTACACAGCTCGCGCAGCGATAACAGATAAAACTCCGCGGTATCGGCCTCGCCGTCGAGGTTAGTTAGTTAGAATTTGAATAAATCAATGATTACGTTTGCATAAGCAAGACAAACTTCGCTTTAACATAAATCAGCTGATCGGCCGATGACCGTTGATGAGTCGCCTTTGTACCTACGTAACCATTGAAAGGTTCGCGCAAATAAAATACCTATTTATACTGTCGAAATTTTACATGCTTACATATATCCTGTCTGTACATACCTACATAATGCATAAAATTTAAGGCATAAACTCTTAGACACACATTTTTGTAATCACTATAACTTTTACGTTATATTGTTTTTGTGTAATATATATTCTAATTATGATCTATGACTGTTGAACTACAACATACATGAACAGTTGTCCCATAACCTGATACACCCTGTGTATATAACATATGTGCAAGAGAAGTGAAACTAGAAAGAAAACCCTGTACCAACATGTCTGACCAGCGTGGTATAGTAGATCAATTTTCCTCTTACTGGAAGGAAGCTTAAGCCCAGCAGTGGCACTTTTATGAGCTGTGACGATGACGACGAATATCATACATTTTACAAGTATTAAAACCATAAAATTTTAAATCAGTTTTATATGTTCTTGAATAAATAGTATATTAAGAGCTACATGGATCCAGCGGCCAAAGTATTTATGTAGGCAATAGAGCAACAGGTTTTTTCAAGTATCCAGAGTATCAGTAACTAAACTGGAAATACAATAGATACATACCACTTAACTTGAAGGGGAATATAAACAATCGCATTAATTGTAAAATATCGCATTGATTATAAAATGACATAAAATTTATTGTATCAACTGTCTCGTGTGGTGACGTCTTAAGAAAATAGGGTCGAAAGTCCTGTCATAAGAGTAGTAACACTTTCTAATGGAACACCAGGGGAATAGAAGAGTAATTTTCTCCAATGGTAGGTATTGTATTCAATAGTGAACTATAGGCTAACAGATGGATAGATAGGATAGGATATTTGATTAATTTAGTTGGATTTTTCATTGCCATGATAAATTACTGTTACGTTATTCTAACTGCAAAACTTTGCGAGACTCTTGCTGCAATACCAAGACTCGGGTGCGCAAGACCAAGACCAAGACCCGGGTGCGCAAGACCAAGACCAAGACGAGACCAGGTGTGATGTTGCAAGACCAAGACCAAGACCGGTCCAAGTCTCGTCTTGGTCTTGCATTTGGGCAACACTAATTCAGACTCAGAACAACATATTGTGGATCTCACAAAGTGTTGTCCTGCATGGGATTCGAACCCATGAGACAGGCACGGTAGGTCAGTATCTTAACCACTACATCATCTGTGCAATTGTCATTTAAACGTTTAAGCTTCTGTAAGAATTAATAATATGAAAATTGAAACGCATTAAATACATAATAAGTAGTAAGATTATTTCGTGTATATCGCTATGTGCGGTCCCAGTACACGTACACTCGCGTAATTTTTCATTGGTGCAATAAATCTGAGACACGTTGTTATGTTGGCGCGACCGCCATATATCATAACGCGACGGTTAGTTCTCAAGCGGAACAATATATAGCGTTGGGCCGATTGCAAACGCCTACAAACTGTGACGTCGGAGTCACTTCCGACTTCATAACAAAATTACAGCAGACTTTTTAAATGTTTTTGAAATGAAATCAAAAGATAATTATAAATATTTGTAATAACGATGACTGGTTTGGACATGTCAGACATATTAAACCGCTCGTGACCATGAATGTTGTAAAGTGTTCGAAACGTCGAGCAATCAAAAATCAAATACAAACGCGATAAAATCCATAAAGTAGTTTTATTTACAAAATATATCTACTATTACACGCTGATTCGACGTGTAGGTACAAGATTTAACTATAAGTTTACATTCTTTTGCATATCCTTAGTCATCTTTTACTATATCCATAAACAAAAAGAGGATGGTAAATTATATTCTTACACCGTCACCACACGGCAATTCATTAATCAACATTGGAATACCTAGTTCGGCCTCTAAGGGGTGATAGCACGATAATCACCGCACATGGCAGCAAGAGTACGGCTCACAATTGGTTTTATTAGATTCCTAAGAGAGTACTGCTACCCAAATTCTTAGTAATCCCTCAGCCGGCCTCAGTAATAAGACCTGCTGGTCCGGCCACGTATGTCAACAAAATGTTACCAATGTTCCACTGAACTGCAATGGAAAGGGATTGTGGTAGGTTATGTGGTGCCGCACATCCTCGTATCGCCCCGGACGGAATAGGCGAGGTATATGTAATACAAATAGCTATGACCAGACCTTATCACTTCCAGCTGTCAACATCACAATCTCGCATCAGGTGGTTGGAGGAAAGGCATGTCCTTTTTATTCTTATAGTGATTTCACAAGGTTTTGATTTTCCTCACAACGTTGCAAAAATAATGTCTGTACACTTGTTCAAACTTGCCCTTACAGTTTTGCCGTAGGAAGGTTCATTTTATATGTGTTGAATTCACCATTAATAAACAATTGAAATGAAATTTTGCCAACAATTTTGTTAACTTTTTCATTAGCATAAAACGTATCACATGAAGTCTGGCAAATTGGTGGCACTTTTTTACTGTCGGAGGCGTAAGTAGGCCCAAATTGAGCGCACGGCTGAGGTGTCGGACCCAATGAGAATAAACTTTCAACTTTATTACGATTTTTTCCAACAAACTTCGGTGAAAATTTCTTTAATATAAAGCTAAATTATACTTAGAAGGGTACCTCACAATTTTTAGTGTAATAAGAATAATATTATAATAGCATTCTCCAATTACTATGTCCGTGGAGACGTGAGTAGGCGTCATGAGACATCAAGCTTCATCTACTAGCAGTCAACATGTTACTAGTTTGTAATACGATAACCACTATTTATAGATTTTCTTAACACCATGCAAGATAAAAACACCAAAACCTTACAGTTTGGTTAAGCATATGTATATGAAATATATATTTAAAAATAAAATCTTCTAATTATAAAAAAGGAATGAAAAGGCATGTTTCCCATAGGAGTAGACAGAGACCATTTTCTACTTGCTGCGTTGACATACCATTTGCGCTTCCTCTACATTCATTACTCTCTACATACATCTTCTTCGGTTTAGAGTATTTATAACCTGGCTTTCTTATGGACGTCAACAATTTGGATGTGGAACGTCCTTATTGTCTCATTTACGCACTTAACATCAATCAATCCTTTTTCGTTAATCACTTGGCATACTTGATCTATTTTCTCATTTTTCCCTCTTATATTCAGTGCAGCAAATTAAATCTCATTGCGTTCCCACGAGAAGCAAGCGAAATAGACTGTCCATCCCGGTAGAGAACCGCTTACCGGGATAAAATTAGCCAGTTTTGGGGTCAACAAGTGCCAGGGCAATCGACACGCTAAAGACTAGGCTCGCCCCTAGCCACGCATGTATCGGCACGGCATACCTTAGATTGATTGAGTGGAAAGGAATCAAAGGACATGGAATAGGAGAGGAAGTTACGGACAGGAAGTTAAAAAGTGATGGGAGGATAAGATTTTGGGATACTACTGAGTCGGAAGATTAGGTTTGACACAATAGTCGGTCGAGAAGCCGAGGGTGCAATCCGAAATACCATACCACAATCGCCGGACAAGCATATCATGGAGGAGTAACCCCTGATTAAAGTAACATGCAGCTTGTAAAATGACGAATTAATAGTAGAATATGTGTCCAAAAACCCGATTAGGGACTCCCAAGGAAAATGAACAGCAGTGCTCCCCTGAAAAAATCATAATACCAAATGGAATCACCAACACAAGCACTAATGAAATGAAATGCTCCGCTTATGAGGCGATTTGTGTTTACCAATTAATGAAATCGATGGGTTAAAACAGGAATTAATGAATGAAAAAAGTTTCTGAAAATGTTTATCTTAAATATCGTGTAGTGAAGGCATAAGAATACAATTCACCACTCCTCCTCCTGCCCGCGGATGTCCTAAGAGACAATTAATGGATATTATATGCGGATAACATCTATACAAGAGAAGGAAAAGTTGACTTAAAACCCTATGCAAATCTATCTGACCAGCGAGGTATAGAAGGTCAATTTGCGTCCCATCCAATATCTATTTTTTTTGCAAACTTTTTCAGTTTCACTTAAATCGGTGTGTTGTCTTTCTACAATTAGCTTAAAAAACAATTTTCGTTATATTTGACTTTAAATATTTGAGATACATTAATATGTTTCTATTGCGAGATTTTAATACGAAGTATTTGATAAAATTAATTAACTTTACAAAAGATATATTTAACAAATTTTACGGTTTTTGCTTCGTCTAGACTATGGATTTGTAATTATTTATCGGTATTCCTCAAGTCCCAATTCCCGAAACTAACAATTAACAGGTCTTACCATTTATTAGAATTTCAAATAAACGTTAAATACAATTTCTTCCAATTAACTTTCAGTGAGAATTACAATCATAAACATCATAACTCAATAGGAGTTGAGTACGTAAGAAATTTAAATAGGTATTTATTTTTATATTTTGCAACTTTTGGAACGAGTTTTCTTAACGGAGCTTACGGATTATGTGATTTAATAGACCTCGTCACGTAACGAAATGCTTTATGCTGTGTGTGTGTGTGTGTGTGTGTGTGTGTGTGTGTGTGTGTGTGTGTGTGTGTGTGTGTCGAGCCTACTACGCGTGAGTGCGCAGCCGGGTGAGCAGCTCTCGCTCTGTCTCCCTCTCTATGTATGTCCCTGTCTCTTTTTATCATATAACCTCCACCACCCGTTTGTATAAACACGTAAAATTCGTGAAAACGTATTTGTTATTTGTGTTAGATCATATGTGAGTATTTTATTATTGCAATTAAGTTGTGAAAAATGTAATGATTATAGATAATGATTGAGGCAAGTAACTTGATAAATATGTATAACTTGATACAAGTATTTACTGCTTACATTTGTTTATTGTATATATGATTTGATCGTAAGTACTGACGGGGGTCCTCCAACTATTTTTAAAATAGAAACTGTATAAAGTTTTAATAAGATTTTTCGCACTAGTTTGAACACGACAAGATTGATAAATCTTATAATATTATACGTCTACATCTGTGACTACGTGTTAAGTTAGAATTAAATATGTCATCACTCACGTAGCCATGGGAGGTAAAATAATCAGCCGTGGTTCAGAGAGATCAGCAAAAAAAATGGCCAATAAATTTTTGGAAAATTTGTCATCATCATTTCAGATCATAAATGTCCCTTTGTTGGGTTCCAACCTCCTCCACAGTATGAGGGAAATTGACGTTATTATACCATGCTGGTCAGACAGGTTGGTATAGGGTTTTCCTTCTCTTGCATAGATGTTATATGCATCTTATATCCCGTAGTCATCTTTTACGACATCCACGTCCACGATAGAGTGGTGATTTGTATTCTTACTCCGTCACCAGACCACAAATTTTTGTTCATACAATTTCTTAAATTTTTAGCTATATGTGAAACTAACTTCTTTAATAAATGCTACATTTTTATTTCTAAGACACTTTCAAATCATTTGATGCACATATCAATTGTGGAGAAAATATAAGCCGCCATTTTGGAGCAATGACCATATTAAATTTAGTGTCCCACTTTAAATTTTTTTATTCCTTAAACTCTTTCATTTCGCATTTATATAATAGAGATGTGATTAGAAAAACTTCCATGTGGTGATGGAGTACAATCCAATTCATCACACCTTTACTCGTGGGTGACATAAAAGATGACTAAGGGATATAATATGCATAATATCTATTCAATAGAAGGAATACTCAAAATAAAACCCTATACCAAATCGTCTGATTAGCGTGGTACAGTAAATTGGTTGCCCTCAATATATTGATTTTAGTGTGATGTCATTAATTTTAACATTTTCTATTTTTAATCCTTTATTTGATACCCTAATAAGGGGAGAGAAAAGGAAATGCAACCCGCCATCTTGGTGCTGCTCTCGAATATTTACTATTGAAATTAACATTGATGAAATTTAAAAAAAAAACAGGATTTTTTTTATTTTTAATTAAACAACTGCATAGACTGTTTAATAGATTGCCTTACTTTTAACTAAAAAATTAATAATTTCGATACAAATTTGTTTTCTCCCCCATTTACGTCATTTCAGGGGAAAATTTACTAAAAATGATATAGCAATATTTATTTATTTAATAGTAAAAAACTAAATGCAACATTTCACAGATCATACCACAAAACTGACGAAGTTGCATACAGACTTGCAACCCCCTCGGATAGTGAATTTAAAAAAATATGAAACATATATTTTTTTAATTTTAACCGCGTTACTTCTCACACAGTTTTCTCTATTTATTGAACTCTATTTTTAAAACTGACGTACTTTCATTCAAAATTTCGCAACCCCTTTGTAAGGTCTGCATTTCCAAAGACCCTTTCTTTGTGCTTGTCTATATTGCAAAAAGAACCAGCATGCATATTTTATGAACCTAGACTCCATAAACTATTCCATAAAGTATTCAATCTTCCTCTTTATTGAACTGATCACTAGCACTAATTCCTGACCTCGGTGACATTATAAGACTTAAAGAAGTCACATGTAGTTACAAATGTGCGAGACTATTAGAAGAGACTACTACAATTTTTATTAAACCAAAATATGTTTTAAAGGCAAACCTTTTTTAAATAAGATTAATCTTAATTTTATTCCCCGTCTCTATAACGTAAAAAATGTTACGTTTGCAAATAAACTTCTAGCAAATATGAATGTACGTATAGTTGGCGTTGGCTACGGTGAGAGTCTGCTTATAATATCAATATCGTCTTATTATAATACATCTTAATATTAAATATACAATGTATAATCTTGTTTTGTACAGCACCGGGTATGTATATTTGTGTTTTTATTTCGGTTGCACAAATAATGCATTACCTTGTGTCCAGGTGTAACCTATGTTTGACAATTGGCATTCATGATGATATTGCACTAAAAACGTGTAATTAAATTTAACCTTCATTGTAAATAAAACTACTTTTACGGATTATATCGCGTTTGTAAAAGTAAAAGTAGTTTTATTTACAATGTGTAGTGCTCGCGTAAACATCAGATATCATTATTTAACCTTCATGTTAGACAATTGTTAATTTATTAATATCTAATAAAGTCCACCCAACCTCACCACCCCTTAATCAGGTTTAGAGATTATTTAGGTTTGAGATATCATCATTGCACAATAGTTTTACACCTACCGTTGGCAGTCCACGTGTGTTATGTGCAGACGTGGAGTGTCATCGGTAGATGTCTCATCCCATTTTAACATTAAATTTCTCCAAAGGCCTCTGCGTGTTGGATCTATATCCCCATGTAAGTCTTTCAAAGGACCGGGTATCTTCTCTGGGGAAAATCCCGTGCACCATAAGGAAATAAAATAGTAGGTCAAATCCTATACGGCATAAAAATTAACAGATAAATATATCATATATTATAAAACAAATTATAAGTATATAAAATACTAATATAAGTTCTTAGTAGGGTTGTAACGGAGGCCTTCTTAGCGCAGGCGGAGGCGGATGCGGAGGCGACGAGTTTCACCTCCGCGGATGCGGAGGTTAACGGAGGCGGCGGCGGAAGTGAAAGTGGATGTAGAAAAAATAGTATTTTATGGTTCATTAAAACAAAATACTATATTCATCATCATCATCATCATTTCAGCCTATTGCCGTCCACTGCTGGACGTAGGCCTCCCTCATATTGCGCCACAATGTGCGGTCCTGTGCCGCCTGCATCCAACGACGTCCAGCAACTTTCACTAGGTCGTCGGTCCACCTAGTGGGGGGGCGTCCTACACTGCGTCGTCCGATGCGTGGTCGCCACTCGAGAACCTTTCTTCCCCAGCGGTTGTCGGTTCGTCGAGCGATGTGGCCTGCCCATTGCCACTTCAGCGTGCTAATTCTTCGTGCTATGTCGGTTACACCCGTTCTTCTGCGGATTTCTGTATTCCGGATTCTATCTCGCAGAGAAATCCCGAGCATAGCCCGTTCCATAGCACGCTGAGCGACTTTGAGCCTTGATATGAGGCCTACATTTAGGGACCACGTTTCCGTGCCGTAAGTCATCACTGGTAACACACACTGGTCGTAGACCTGTGTTTTCAGACACTGAGGTATGTTGGACGAGAAGATCCTCTTAAGTTTCCCGAACGCTGCCCAACCGAGTTGGATTCGTCGGCTGATCTCTTTCTCGAAATTGGATCTACCTAACTGGACTGTTTGTCCTAGGTAAACATAGTGATTGACAACTTCGAGAATAAATACTATAAGTTTAGTACAAAATATTTATTTTAAATCAAATACGTATGTACATTCAAAAACTCATAGTACACTTAAGTTTACATATAAATTAAGATTTCCTTCTCATCATCATCATCATTTCAGCCTATCGCCGTCCACAGCTGGACATAGGCCTCCCTCATGTTACGCCACAAAGTGCGGTCCTTTGCCGCCTGCATTCAACGACGCCTAGCAACTTTCACCAGGTCATCGGTCCAACTAATGGGGGGCGTCCTACACTGCGTCGTCCGATACGTGGTCGTGGCTGAGTCGTCGCGAACCTCGCTGCTTGCGTTTGTTTAGTAAATAAACCTCCGTTATGGCTCCGGAAAAATTACGCGGATGCGGAGGCGGAGGAACGATTTCTTGCGGAACTTCCGCAGTAACGGAGGCGGAAGCGAAGTTCCGTTACAACCCTAGTTCTTAGGTATGTTTTATTCTTATTGTAATCTTTATTCATTTAAATTAGCACAGTGTAATATTCTTTTTAAGATTTTTTGTAGTCCCTATGGACATCCATGATTTCACTCACAGGTTCCATTTGAAAATCAGCGCCAGGACTTTGTATCTGGCAAATGCTGAGATGGACTCCTGGTTGATACATTTCAAACACACGTTGTATATACCTTTTATTATATTTTGTATAATTATGTTAACGAAATGTATCAATAAACTGTTCTTTCTTTCTTTCTTTCTTTCTTTCTTTCTATACCAATCCGTCTCACTAGCGTGTACACCCATTGCCCTCAGTCTTCATTTCAAAGACAACGCCCTGATAAAGAAACAATCCTTGTATTGCGGCAGACTTTACAAATATATAACTAACTAGCAACCCGCCCTCGCTTCGCTTCGGTTTTAGTCGTTTTACGCGCGTAGTTCCCGTTCCCGTGGGAATACCGGGACAAAATATTACGCGCTGATATTATAGCTTTCCATTGGTGAAAGAATTTTTGAAATCGATCCAGCCGTTTTGAAGATTACCCGGAACAAACAGACAGAGAGACAGATAGACAAAAAAAATATAAAATTATTTTTAGGTATATGTATAGTGCAAATAACCGTGTGAGCATGAAAAAAGTCTATTATTTTGACATTACAAACAGACACTCCAATTTTATTTATTGGTATAGACTAGCAACCCGCTCTCGCTTCGCTTCGGTTTCAGTTACCTTACCCGCGTAGTTGTCATTCCCGTGGGAATACCGAGATAAAATATAGCCTATGTTACTCAGGGTGAATGTAGATTTCTAATGGTGAAAGAATTTTTGAAATCGGCACAGTTGTTTTTGAGTTTATTCATTACAAACATACACACAAAAATACAAATTTTCCTCTTTTCAATATTAGTGTAGATGGATACAAATTATATCCAGACACAGAACAACAATTTGTGGATCGCACAAAGTGTTGTCTTGCGTGGGATTCGAAACCCCTACTACTGGCATGATAAGTCGATATTTTAACCACTACGCTATCTGTGCGATTAACAAGTGCCTCCTGTTTTGAAGGAAGAGTATATGGGGTGAGATAAATGAATGCAAATAAATTATTCACACTTAGAAAGTACATTTATAGACAGAACAAATATTTGTCAAGTGCCAGTTGGGTAACAGTTGAAATCACATTTTATCACAACTCCTAAGTTCCACTGCTGAGCTCGAGGCTCCTCCACAATGGGAGGAACATTAACCATGCTGGTCAGACGAGTTAGCACTGGTAGTCCGGTCAATTTAGACATTCGAAGGTGCATAAAATCCCAACAAGTTGAAAATCAGTAAAATTGTTCAAAACATAATTATAAATAATATTTAACAGTTCCCCATCATTTCTGTGTATGGAAATTTTTTTATTCAAGGTCAAAGGTCAAGAAATTGAGTTTTTCGCGATTTTCGGCAAAACGGTAAGTTTTATCATAAAAGTACCTTAGACAAAATTATAGATCGTAAAATTATCTATAAAATATGTATCAATACTTTTTTCCTACGAGCTACCGTTTCTGAGATATAACGATTCAAAAAGTTATAAAGTTGTTATCGTCATAATATGCACACGTTTCCACGCCGCCTATGAGGTAGTGTACCACGACGAGGGGAGGCAGCGCAGAAGCTGCGACGGGCGCGGTCGACGGGCCCGCCCTCACTATGGGTATTATTTCAAATTTCTCTTGCATAGATGTTGTATGCATATTATAATCCCTTAGTCGTATTTTACGACACCCACGGGCGAGACAGGGAAATAGTGAATCGTATTGTTAGTCCGTCACCACATGGAAATCTCAATTATTAGCGATTATTTTTATCTTTGCAAAATATTTATATTAATATTAGGGGTTAAAGTATGAAATTGCCGTTTCATTCTGATAAATTAAAACTATTTTTAAGGTTCCGTACCCAAAGGGTAAAAACGGGCCCCTATTACTGAGACATCGCTGTCCGTCTGTCCGTCCGTTCGTCCGTTTGTCTGTTACCAGGCTGTATCTCAAGAGCGGTGATAGCTAGACAGTTGAAATTTTCACAGATGATGTATTTCTATTGCCGCTATAACAACAAATACTAAAATAATAAAATAAATATTTAAGAGGGCTCCCATACAACAGACTTCGATTTTTTTACTGTTTCTTGCTCGATATTTACTCAATATCGATAAGGACAACAGGTCATAACAGTCATAACAACAGACACTTAAAATATTCACAACATACTCAATTATATTTTTACTTTAATATTAAATAATAAAATTAAAATAAAATAACTAATGAGTGTAACTCGCACTTGGCCAATTTTTTTTATCTGTTCATAAAACAGATTTCTTTAATCAAAGTATTTGCCCTCGATATCTATACATTTCTGCCATCTAATTAGAAGATCATTTGAACCTTTGCGATAGAACTCTAGGGTTCTGGACCCCACAAACTGTTTGAAGGTATTATATATTGCTTCCGCGGCAGAATTTTTTTTCCATGCAAAACATTGTCCAAATCGCGTCGCTTGGGGCGAGGTCTGGCAAGTACGGAGGATGACGTATGGTTTCTAACTGCAGGTCTTGTAGTGTTAAAACAGTTATCGAGGCTTTGCGTTATCATGGAGCTTCTCAATAACTTAACAAGTAATTAGAAGTAACTATTTTTCTTCGGCAAAATACTGTGTGTAATTTTTGTTTGTAGCTCAATATCTGTGGTCTCCATACCTCATGTGTCTACGTACTTTTTATTTTCCCGTCGCATTCTTTCCGCAGACAATAAAGTGTGAAATTTATAGCACGCGAACGTTACGCGGGATTATTTATTAGTTTGGTGTTTGGATTAATTTGGTTTGCTCTGTGACAAGTTGGTTTATTAAACTTAAACATTTTGTCATTTATTTAGATATATAATACACTATTATATATTAATACTAGCTGAGCCAACAGACGTTGTTCTGTTCAAATCTGTAAAAAATTGAAAATTGAATTCTCCTTGAAATCGATCGCAGCACCACCTACCGGTCCCAATTATTAATCTAAACCGAATAGTTTGGAAGTTGCAAATGGCTATTCCGATGGATATGAGAATTCATATCTATCAGAATGGCCACAAAAAATCATCAAAATTGGTCCACCCGTTTAGAAGGAGTTCAATAACAAACACACGAACAGAAGATTTATATAAGTACATAAAGATAGAAAAGTTTATATTGTCGAGAAAAGGTTACATTAGAAAAGTAGGTATATGTAAACATAAAGTTTCTTAAATTTTCCAATTTTTTTTCGCAACTTTCTTATTTTTGTTTTCGTAAAGGCTTTTTTTTTAAATATTACAAAACTTAAAAAAAAAGATTCTCAAGTTATGTTATGGTACTGCCCGAACAGCGCCACCTACCGAGTTCAATTGTGAATCTAAACCATTCTCGAATCCCCTTGAACACACACACAAAAATTCATCAACATCAGTCCAGCCGTTTAGGAGGAGTTCAGTGACATAAACACGTACGCTAGAAATTTATATATTAATATATAAACCATTTTTATATTAGATGATATTAAATAAATCACTATCTTTGTGGTGGCGGAGTAAGAATACGACTCACCACCCCCTCTCTTTCCCGCGGCTATCGTAAAAGGCGACTAAAGGCTATTTTGTGCATAAAACAACTGTGCAATAGAAGGAAAATTTGAAATAAAACATAGGGTTTTACCCAAACATAAAACCCTATACCAACCCACTTGAATTACGTGGTGTAGTAGGTCAATTTCTCTCGCAAAGTGGAGGAGGCTAATATAGACGGTTAATTTCTTATATTTCAAATTTTATATACATTCTACTCGGTCCGTGTGGTGACGATTAAGAATATAATTCACCACTATCTATTTTACCCGTGCATATCCTAAAAGACGACTAAGGGATATAATACTCATATAACATCTATGCAAGAGAAGGCAACCTTGAAACAAAACCCTATACCAACCTGTCTCTCGGGCGGCGCAGGCGCGAGTATCTGCGCCTAATGCCGCTCTAGTCGAGGCCGCGGGTGATCGGACCGGGGAATTGTCCGTCACACGCAGAGAAGCTGACCGCCCGATGGCGACCGACGTCCCGACGGGCCGACCACTGATGACAAGTCACATCTGCTCCGGTGGTCGGCCCAACAACGAGGTGATGTGGGTACGGGTGGGTTATGGCCCCCGTGCCGTCCTTTCATCGCCCCGGATGGACAGGACCGCGCGTGCGCTTACCATAGCCCACCCAAAAAAAAAAAAATACCAACCTGTCTGGCCATGGCATGTAAGGTCAACTGCCCTCCTATTGTGGAGGAGGCTCGAGCCCAACAGCGAGGAGCAGAGATTATGATACACTCTACTGTTATTTTAACATTTACTCCATAATACGACTTATAATAATGTACATTAAGTTTTCTCATTTGTCCTTTTTTGTATGCTCTCCTATTTACGTCTTACAATTATTTATAATGAGGTCTGTAAATAATAAAAGAGTATTGTCACTGCATGGCGCCGGTAACATTACTAATATTATAAATGCGAAAGTAAGGATGTTTGTTTGTTTGTTACGCTTTCACGCTTAAACCACCAAACCGATTACAAAAATTCTTTCACCAATGGAAAGCTATAATATCAGGAAGTAACATAGGCTATATTTTATCCCGGTATTCCCACAGAAACGGGAGCTACGCGGTAAAGCGACTGAACCCAAAGCGAAGTGAGGGCGGGTTGCTAGTTACTAATATTATAAATGCCAAAGTAAGTTTGTTTGTTTGTTACGGTTAAACCACTAAACCAATTTCAAAAATTCTTTCACCAATCGAAAGTTATAATATCAGGGAGTAACATAGGCTACATTTTATCTCGGTATTCCCACGGGAACCGGCACTAGGCGGGTAAGGCGACTGAACCCGAAGCGAAGCGAGGACGGATTGCTAGTATAATATATTAGCGACATAGTTAACTATCAACAGAAAATTATCATCTGCAGAAAATTATTAAATATAATGAAGTCCACGGCGACAGAGAGGCGGCGCGCGGCCCCATGACCCACCCGTGGCACGTCGCCTTCGTCGTGGGCCGACCACCGGTGCAGGGTATCTTGTCTTCGGTGGTCGGCCCGACGGAATACCCCAGTCGCAGCGTACCCTCTCCTCTCGATGTTCCCCTTCGGGGACGTCGGTCACCGTCGCGTGGTCAGCCTCTGCGTGCGACGGACTAAATCCCCGGTTCAGTCACCCGCGGCCTCGGCTAGGGCGGCATTAGACGCCAGAGTGATGTACTTACGCGTTATGGGCGTGTGATGTGATGGGAGGATAATGTTAAGTGTGAAAGTTGAAGGCTTTAGGGGTAAGGGAAGAACAAATAAAAGATGGCCTACGTAAAACATAATATGAATAGACAAAGAGTGATCACATAGATGACGACTTATAGGAGTGTATTGAATGAAAGGAGATATTGCGTCGATCACAAGGGATTGTGATAAGAGCACGGGATGATGATGATGATAACAGACAAACCTCCAATAGACAAAGTAAATAATATACAAATTAAAACATAAAGTCCAAACAAAGCCACTTCTATACGTTATAACCAATCGTTTAAAAAATAATCCTTTAATTACCTTTGTCTTAAATTAACAAAATATTGTAAGTAGTAAATTAGTGAACAAACGTAGAAGAAAGAACATATTTAATTTGCTCTAGTATAAATGTTATCCGTGTGGTGACGGAGTAAGAATACAATTTACTACTCCCTATCTTGCCCGTGGGTGTCGTAAGAGACGACTAAGGGATATAATATACATAAAACATATGTGCTAAAGAAATTAAATTTGAAATGAAACCCTATACCAATATATCTGCCCTAGCCGAGGCCGCGGGTGATCGGATCGGGAAATTGTCCGTCACCCGCAGTGTGGCTAACCGCGCGACGGCGACCGATTTCGCAGGACGTCGAGAGGTGAGGCTACCCGAAAGGGTATGCCGTCGAGCCGACTACTGACGACAAGTCACATCTGCTCCGGTGGTCGGCCCAACAACGAGGTGACGTGGGCCCGCGCGCCGTCCTTTCATCACCCCGGACGGAATGGACCGCGCGTGCGCTTACCATAGCCCACCCATAAAAAAAAAATATCAATATATCTGACCAGCATGGTATAGGTTTAATGAGACGAGTCAACCCAACAGTGAGACTGGTCCTAGTTGAGACAGCAGTATAACTGTATTTTTTTCTTTAATGTGTTCAGTTTTACTGACGAAGGGAACATAGTCCATACAACTAAAACGTATTGCCTGTGTGGTGACGGAGTAACAATATTATTTATCACCCCCCTATCTTATCTATAAATGTCGTTAAAGACAACTTGACGTATAATATCTGTAAAAGAGATTTAGACCTCTAAATAAAATCCCATAGCAACGCTTCTGAACGGTGTAGTTTAGTAGAACAATTTCTCTCCTATTTGGATGAGGCTTAACCTCGACAGTGGACCTCATATAAGTAACATAACGGAAGCCTATGTCCAGCATTGGACAGCATTAGGTTGTAATGATGATGATGATAATATATACCTATTTGTTAAATACGTTTATAATCAGTTAACGAATCAACAATACAAATAGTTCGCGTTTAAATAACAAATATCTAGTTGACCGAGCTAAAATAACATTATACTGAGCAACGATATAATATTTTTTTTCTTAAATTATATTTTTGACGAACTTATTTAGATATATATTAATAAAAAATAAAAGTGGTGAAATAATGAAAACCATTTCAAAAATGACAAAAACAATAATAACACCGAGATTCGATCTCACGCTGTTTGAATGCGACTGGACAACTTCCCAACTTAGCTATTGTCACTCTTGACGGCGACGGTTAAAAAGAAATTCCTATTTTAATTAAATTGTATGTCATTGTATTTATTAACTAAAAACACCGACAAAACAACATTTTCTAGAAATAAAACCTAGCTAAATCGATTTTTTGGTCCAGAAACCTCTAATATGCTAAATTTCATGAAGATATTTGGTAGTGGTAGGACCACACTGTCGACAGTTATCTGTCTACAGCCGCGGGCCGGTCCGTCCGGGGTAGTACCACGCTCTCGCAGAAAATCGACGTCTGAGTAATAGCATTTTGTTACTGCACTTCGTTCAGTGAGCGAGAGAGCCGGAAGCCCAACTTTCTGAGGGTGTTCGCGTGTGGAGTGTTTTGGTGGTGCCCTTGCTATCACCGAGCCTCAATACACGCATTCACACTCCCTTCACTTTCTTCGCGGTAGGCAGCAACCTTGTAAAGGTCCATGAGCGGCAGCAACACTTATCATCAGGTGTACTGTTTGCTCGTTTGCCACTGCTTGCAATAAAAAAAAATCGTTGGAGCCGTTTCATATATTCTGATATATTCATATACACAAGAATTGCTCGTTTAAAATATAAGATACATACCTTGAGTTAATTTACTTACACTTAAATCCGGCTTTATTCTGAAAATGGGGCATTTAGATATCGCGGCATTGCGTCAAGACCTTAACAAATAAATCTGTGCCTAACATCAAGGTACAAAAAAACTCTTTGTTTAAATACCATTCACTGTTCAGGCATTGACCTCGATAAAGCAAATTGTAAAACCTGTGCCGAGATAAATTACATTTATCAAATCGACCTCCACCGATACCGGTTGGATTTAACAATAGATACTTTATCTTGGACATCGGCTCATTTATAAAAATGTCAAATAATCTCTTATAGTTACAGAAAGCCTATTGAAAAGGGTCTTGCCGTAGCGACGCGAGCCACGCTTGTTTATGAGCGAACGGTTCCACGTTAGTGCGCTTTGATATCGGCTCGAATCTAATGCGACTTCCTCGACCCGCTAACGTATTGTCAGCGTCCTTTGATGCTTTATTAGTTAAATAATAAAATTTGAGAGAACAAAGACGAGTATAAGCCATGCTCTTCCCTCTAAGGGCTCTCCACAATATTAGTTGCCAAAATACTCGTCGAAAAGTTTCGTTTCACAAATCATTATGCCTCCTTCGTTCTTTGCCACATCAAAGAACTTCAAATTTATCCTTTTCTTTATTTCAATATATTCTCCACTTCTAGTTAAGATGAAAGATAGAATTAAGACATCCTTTGTAGTACACATTTCCAAGGGAGCCCATACAAATGAACTTCGACTTTTCTTTATCGGTTTCATGTATTTGTTTGCTTTATCCACGATATTCACTTCACTCTTATCGTAAAATAAATGTATAAAAAATAAAATATGATTCAACGAGTATTTGGTGGCATCTCGAATGTTAAATATATATTAGTTCACTGTGATAATGTCGTTAAATATTTATGTACATCGTAACGTACCTAAATAATTGGGCTCACATAAATTATCTCCTCTCCTTTTTTTGGCCTGTAACCTATGTACATCATACGTAGGTCATCATAGGCACAGTAAGAACTTAGTACTTTAAAAACTGCTCTTAAGCCCCGGGTACCATAAGACAAAAAATTAAAGCGTAAGCGAATTTAAAATCACTGCAGGTATAGGCAAACTTGAAAATCTTACGGCAATTTCACTAATTACAGAGAAATGTGTAACAGTAAACAAATTTCCTTTCCTTTTGAGAAGAAACTTATCTTATATATAAATTTCTAGCGTGCGTGTGTATGTCACTGAACTCCTCCTAAAGGACTGGACCGATGTTGACGAAATTTTTGTGTGTGTGTGTTCAAGGGGATTTGAGGACGGTTTAGATTCACAATTGGACCCAATACGTGGCGCTGCTTTTATTTTATTTGAACAGAAGAACATCTGTTGGGTCAGCTCGTGAGTATATAAAGATATATATAAGATGCAAAATTCTAATAAATATCCTGCGCCAATCCATTTGGTTAAAGATATCATTCTAGTATTAGTCCACTTTGCCTCCTATTTATGGTCCGTCGATTGATCATACTACTTGCATTATGAGTATTTAACTCCAATGGCCAAAACCGAAATGCCTATTATTTATCCGAAGATATCAATTTAAATGTAGCAGAGATGTTATGGAGCTGTCACCATAAACATAACTATCAGATATCTGATATGAAAATATATTTCGGATATACTTTACGGCTTGGAACCTTATTCAATACAGAGTTTTCGAATAATTTTGGATATAGGCGGAGTGTAATAGATTACTATCTAAAAATGATAATCTAGGAATATGGGTAAATATTAACGCTACAATTTATTTTTACAATTGTTTGACAATTTAATATTTGTGACTGACACAATGTTAATCTAGTCCCCGTATCCACTTCCAAAACTTCAGATCCGCAAATTGAAATGCTTGTTGTGAAATAAAAATGATTTTCTTTATTTTCACCATACATGTATGTAACATACATATAATATATCCGTGGGATGGCGGAGTAAGAATACAATTCACCACTCATTATCTTAACCCAAGGATATCCTAAAAGACAACTAAGGGATTAAATATGCATATAATATCTATGCAAGAAAAGGAAATCTCGAAATAAAACCCTGTACCAACACGTCTGACCAGCGTGATTTTAGAAGGTGAATTCCCCTCCTGTTGTGAAGGAGGCTCGAACCCAACAGTGGTGTGTATATGAGCTGAAAAGTAAGAAAAGAAAAAGAAACCTTTTAGAGAGTCCAATGTCTTGAATATCAGCATACTTGCCCAGAAATATGGAACTAAGTGTGCACAGGTTTGCATAGTATATACTTAGTAGTAGACAACACTGTCTTAGCTTTAAGCATTGATGGGCTCTTTTTTAAAGTACCAAAATATTTATAAAAATCCTAAAAATTTACTATTTTATTTCAGAAGTATTCCATTCCATCAGCCTATAGACGTCCCCTGTCTGACATAGGCCTCCCCACGAGAATGCCATTCGGAACGATCCTGTACCACTTGCATCCAACGGTTCCCTTCAATTTTCAAGGTGTGGTCAGACAACTTGGTGGGGGATCACCTACGCGGCGTCATCCGATTCATGTTCGCCACTCGAGAACCTTTCTTACCCAACGGTTGCCGGTTCGACGAGCGATGTGACCTGCTCATTGCCATTTCAACGGGCTAATTGTGGTAATTCTAATTCAAAAAGTATTAAGATGATCTCAGAATTTTGGCACATTTGGAGATTTTACTATTTGATAATAAGGAGCTATCATATTTGAGTCCTAACTTTTCGTTGAACCGTCAAATACCTTTATGTGATAAACTAAACTGTGATCCTTTCACCCAATTCGTACGTTCGATCAGAGAGTGTTCATTTCTTACAATTTACCTACACAAGTCTTTTGTGTCTTAACAAAGGTCTTATTAAACATTAACGAACTTATTATTATCATTAAATTTCATTAAACTTTATTTATTACATAAATTAGACTCCGCGATTAGTACCAAGAAAATAAAAAAAAAAGACGTAAATTTCAACCTCCGCATTGTCGTAAATTTCCATTTTAGTCTTTTCCGTTTTAGTTTTTTTTTTATTTTACTACCAAAATGATCATAATGCCCATCACCAGTAAACCATTAACGCGCTGTCGAAGATATTAATGACGAATTTGCATGAACTATACAATTAAGAGGATTTATAATAAAGCCTCAACACTATCACCACTGCTTATATCTGTCTCGTCAATATCATGGGTCCCCATGGCTTTCCATCAAAGAAATCAATGTTTTCTATAAACTTATTTATTTAAACCTTACTATTTTTTTTAATTAATAAACAATTATTTGACTTGTGTAGTGATCATCGTTGACTTGTATTTATTGAAACACCAACGCACACAGTGCCTGAAATATTACCAATACCTTTGTTTATTATTAATATTGAATACCTATTGGTGCGCGATGTTCGATTCTTCAAGAGACAACTTTTTGTTTTGTCAACTTATTTCTTTTCTTGCACTGTGACAGATTGCTTCGCGTAGTGCTGAAATTGCTTTTTGTTTCTTTTTAATAACACTCATGACAAGTATATTTCGAGTGATTTTGACAAATGAAAACTGACTGCGACGTTTGTTGAAGGGACAGTTTTGTTCGAAGATTTAGGAATAAAGGTTTTGAAAACAACTACGTGCGAGAGTATTAATCAATGATTAGTACAAATGAATATCAACGCTACTTGACTCAAATTGAAAGCAAATTGAAGAAATCTTCAGTCCATTGACATTGTAATCTGAAAATCTTTTTTAAAACAATGTCATTTTAACGAAAGTCCCTTAAGTATTGTAGCAAAGAAGAATATTAAATTACAAGCTATTTTCCAAAATTGAGATAATGAACCTAAGAAATACGAATTTCTTTGTTCATAAAGTGATCCCTATTTAATTAATTCCTTAGAGAGTATAAAAAAAACTTCGTCAAGTGTGGAGGCAAGTAATGATGCGAATGGCCCGGAACACTCGACTCCGCTTGCTAGTCTAATTTGTTTCCAAGTATTCTGTTCATATAATTTCCTCAATGACTTCCTTTTCAAATGAATACAATGCGCTCAAAAACAATTTGTAGATTCTCGGTGAAACACTGCAAAACTAAGAGGGTGAATCTGGATGGAAAACTTGACCTGTTTACTGGATTGAATTCATTTATCCAACAATTAATTAAGATAAAAGACTTCTGAAATCTATAAAAGAAATATTTACTTTTATTA
The DNA here is from genome assembly GCA_032191425.1 of Lymantria dispar. NCBI lineage: Eukaryota > Metazoa > Arthropoda > Insecta > Lepidoptera > Erebidae > Lymantria > Lymantria dispar. The sequence continues at coordinate 34,250,467 of CM063452.1, forward strand.
AGTATCCTTTCAAACATACGTATTCCTACTGAAATATTATATATCTTTAATACGCATTGCTTGAGAAAGAAAGTTTGTCATAGAAACTATTCGCAATGTATCACCAACTTAAACAAAATATTACTTACTGACTCTATGAAGTTCCTTTAGCAAAAATAGAGTCCGAAGCCACTTCACTTTTATTGTTACTAGAGTAACTTAAACACCTTGTTGCCGTGTGAACACTTGTTTGTTTGTTTTAATCAATTTCGGTTATTATTATAATTTTACCTTTAATACTTCAATGTAAACACAAACACTGAACTTTTACTTGTAAATCCTTCACTCGACACCTTTTACACAAAATAGATTTGATAAGGTTTAATAGGGGCTTTGATAACACATCGACATCGTGGTATGGATTGATGGCGCCCAACGTGGGACGGAGCGAAGTATAGCGTAGCAAAGACGTACGCTCACACTGTCGGCCAGCGAGATACTACCGGGTGCGCACGCCTGAGCCCGGCCACCCCTCCCCTCACCGCACACACTACCACATACCCCCATACCACCCGCTGCAATTTGGCATACAAAAATCACATCAGAAAGGAAACCTTACTCTGTCAGTGAGCCTTAGTAGTTGTTCTCTTACCCTTGAGGACTCAAGTATTTGGACTTTTAGGTTTTAGTATTGGTACTGTGATCCGGCTCGAAAGACCCTCTTTTTTGCATGTGAGGCATCTAATAGCAATAATACGTTATTCTCATTTACAATATCATCACTAGCCTTAGTAACAATTGCCAGTAAGTGGTATTATCTAGAGAACTTTTATTTTTATTGCTGTTGGTTGCAATCGAACAAACAGCACACCTGTACGCTATCAGGCATATTTGGCTCAAAATATTCGTATCGTAATCGAGATCAATTTGTATGGGATTTGGATTAGCACCTCTATCGGACGATAGGGGTACTGCTCTACATCCATAGAAATCGATGTCGATAACGTTACGCATACTTTGACGTAAGTATTCGTGTTATGCTCGCTGATGGTTAGTAATACTGCCGCTCATAGACCTTTGCTAGGCCGCTGCCTACCATAAAAAAAGTGAAGTAGATTGAATGCGTGCAATGAGCTTCGGAGATACAGGCGAATACGGAACACGCTGAGAAAGTTGGGCTTACGGCTCTCTCGCTTACTGAACAAAGCGCTGTAACAAAAACGTATATTTTCTGCGAGAATGCGGCACTATCCCGGATAAACCAGCCTGCGGCTGTAGATAGAAGACTGTCGACAGTGTGGTGCTACCACTATCCTATAGAAGTTTATAGTTATTTGTGGTGTGCTAATATATAAGTTTTTATATTTATTTTATTTAATCTTTTAAACTGGGTACTGAAATGTAAAATGTTACACATGTTGAGTCGTTGTCTTCATACAAAGATAAAATAATACCATTTACCACTAGATTTATATTTACCGTCTAAGAAAATGTTACTTCAAGTACTTTTTTTTTTATTAAAACAATATAACAGATTTTCGTTATAACTACTTATTTTCAGAAATAAACGTTTAAGTAGATCGTGCTGAAGCTGAGAGGAAAGTATTATATTTTTCTGTGAGCTTGTACACAGTCGCACATCAAACGAAGTGGGCTCAAAGCGTTTTTTTGCTTATATTCATACATTATTTCTCTCCTCTCTCTCCGTTTACGCAACTTATTACCATGAATTTTTTTATTTACTCGGTAACTTGTGATCGTTATGAGTTTTTTTAGAGCGTCGGTATTCTTACTTCAAGTTTCGTCTCGATGTAAAACATTAATTTTGATTTTATATTACATATAAAAATGTCAAACGTTTAATAAAGTGATGTCAATTTTCCGGCTCGAAGAACACATATAATTATATTAGTGATTTTATTTTACATATTTATACCAAAATATTAATTCCAACTGAACATATTTTCTAGATATAACTCGCTGCAATATTAAAAGTCAATATGTTTAAATATATTTTTAGTTCAATATGTTTACCACTCCCTATCTTGCCCGTGGATGTCATATAAGACGAGTATGGGATATAATATGCACATAACATCTGTGCAAGAGAAGGAAAACACGAAATGAAACCCTATACCAACATGCCTGACCAGCATGGTATAGTAGGTCAAATTTCCTCCTATTGTGGTGGAGGCCCGAGCCCAACAATGGGACGCATGTGGGCTGCGAAGATGTTTAAATATAAAGTATTTATAGTATGTACATAAAGTATTTATATATTATATTTTATTAAGATGTATATGTGATTGAAAGCTTGTTCTTGTTTATGGTCAAAGTAGTGACTATAGTCGATTCATTCGTACGAATAGTAGAAGAATCGAACTAAAATTCACACCAAAATAAGATTTATTGTTTCTACTGAAATCATAATTTCTCTACATTTTCTGATCATCTGATAGGTCCGTCATATTTATTCAGTACTTGGTCAAACGAACAAAGTTAAGCATAAGAACATCAAATGTAATTATTTCTAAACATTTCGTTCATCATCATAACCATTCAGGCTATCTCCGTTCACTGCTGGACGTAGGCCTCCCTCATCTTTTGCCATAAACTGCGGTCCTGTGCCACCTGCTGCGTTTTTTTTTTTTTTTTTTTTTTGTGTGTGTACAGCTGTTGGCCGCAGATGGCCTTGACAGCTTGACGCGGACTATGGGTGAGCGCTGAGGGCTCTCAACCCGGAGAAAAGTATGCTAAGCGACATCGCCCAAGGGCTCCCCCTGTGGGGAACGGACCTCGGCTTGGGGCGTCGCTGGAGGCAAAGTGGGCGTGCCCACGTTTTTAGTAGTGACTTTTGCGCGGCGCGGTTTCGCACCTCGACGGCGAGGGCGGAACCGCGGATATTTATTTGTTAAGGCCTCGCGGGCCGTGTAGGCTCTTTGTTGAGCGAGTGTGATATTGTCGTCTTCTTCGTCGAGGACGTGACGAGGACGTCGGATGGAAGAGCCACCTGCTGCGTCGAACGATGCGCAGTAACTTTCATCAGGTCATCAGTCTACCTAGTGCGAGGGCGTTCGATGCTGCGTGGTTTGATACGTGGTCGCTACTCGAGAACCTTTCTTCCCCATCGGTTGTCGGTTCGTCGAACGATGTGGCCTGCCCATTGCCACTACAGCGTGGTAATTCTTCATGCTATGTCGGTTACACCTGTTCTCTTACTGTTTTCCGTATTTCGGATTCTTTCTCGCACCAAAATACTGAACTTGGTTAAACCACCACATTTAGGGACCACGTTTCCATGCCACTATCATCACTCTGCTTTCAGACACTAAGGTTAGATGAGAAGATCCTCTTAAGATACGCTACCCAGACAAGTGGGCTTCGCCGGCTGACTTCTTTCTCGAAATTGGATCTACCTCACTGGTACCTGGATTATTATTTAACATATGTGTATTTGATGAAAAATTTGAGTGTTAATATGCATTCAAGAATAGTGTGGCGCTGCGATGGATTTCAAGACTTTATATTGTTAGGTGTACAAATAAGTTTCAGCCGTTTTTGGCCAAAATCAAAATATTTATTGTGAAAGAACAGTAATTCAAATGGAATCGCAGAATTATCCATCACTAGCAACTACTTTTGGCCATCTTTCAAGCAGCATTCGGATTCGGTGTCTGAAGAACTTCTTATTTTTTGAGCCTATCCACACATCAATCAAATTTTTAGTTTTTTTGCGGGATGTGAACTTCTGCTCCGACAGTGCATTTGCCATTGACCAAAACGGGTGATAATAGGACGGTATAATGTCTGGTGAATACGGCGGGTGGTGTGACACCTCCAAATCAAGTGTTTTCAAATATTTTTACACTGCAACCCCTATATGCGGACGAACGTTATCGTATAGAAGAATAATTTTGTCATGTCTGGAGTAGTATTGGGGACGTTTTTACTTTAGAGCTCGGCTCACAGGAACTCTTTACCGAACACAATTGATGAGATTATCATCAATTGTGTTCGGTAAAGAGTTCTTGTAATTGTTTTGCATGGATTAAGCAACTCTTAATACACCACACCCAGCTGATCCCATTAAATATACAGCATGATTTTTTATCCACGAGCATTCGGTTTGGCTGTGGATGTTGACGCGTGACCAGGTCCAGTCCAGTCCCAATGATTTGTTCTTTTTGGATTATGATGTTGTATCCACTTTTCATCACCAGTGACGATTCGATGTAAAAAGCCTTTTTTTGTGACTAACTAGCAGAATTTCACTCGTGCGTAATCGGCGTTCAACATCTTTCAGCTTTGATTCGTATGGAACCCAATTATCTTGCTCACGCATAATTCTTAACGATTTTAAACGATGTGAGACTGCTTGCCGTGTGACTTTTAAATTAAATGCAATTTGCTTTTGTGTTCGAGGCGTATCTTAATAATAATATGATATATATACTTAATAATATGATAAGGTCAAGTTGTTCTTAAATAAACTAACTGATTTTCAAGCAATTTACCATCTAAAAACTCTAACGTGAACCTCGTGCCACGCCATGTTTCTCTAAACGGCGGCAACTTATTTGTGGACCTGTATATTTTATTAAGAGCTTTTATTTAACTTGTCCTGTTAGTATGTTAGTATAGGACAAATCTTGCGAGTTAGATTTAGAACCGCTTCCTGTTGTTAGATTAGGTTGAAATTTGGTTTACTTACGTAACTTCGGTGAAAATGCAATAATATGGTACCATGAAGTTGGTCTCAAAATGGCCTCGAAAAGTGGCCATAGGAACTCCTAAATTAAACGAGATAAAACCGTCGAGTTTGGACTCGTTTGAATAGTCTTGACAAGCAGCATTCAAATAATAGCTTTTATTTTTTAATATTTTTAAGTAATATTTTTATTTCTATAATTTTAATATGTACAGAACAGGGTACGTTGTGTCAGCTAGGGGGTCTATAGGGTCTCTCTCAACATGCATTAGGAGTATATTGGAATCTTCTGTTCATAGATTATATATATATTGAAAAATAGAAAAATAATCATAAGTAACTGTTTTAGATAAATACACTACAGCGCATAGTTTTAAGAAACTTTTAAGAGAATTCCGTGATACCAAGCACAGAGAGTGTATATGCCATGTGACTAAGCTTTTAAAGTTTTCATTCATTTAGATTCGTGTTTATGTGCTGCTCTTTACTAATGTTATCAATACAAACGATCATTCGTTTGTTATAATTTAACGCCTTGTCAATCCAACGTCTTGAAATTTTGTACACATGTTCTAGTTGTAGGACTTTAACTATAGAAAAATTATTTCATCTGGTTGATCAAAAATTTGGTCCTATATATATATATATATATATATATATATATATATATATTGTTTAGTGCACTTCAAAATGTTAACAACTAATGTTTTTCTTAATAAAACTACTTTACGGATTTTAGAGTAAGTCATAGTCCGCCCATGAACGCTGCAAAGTGTTCGAAATATCGGGCAAAAATCAAATATATACGCGATAAAATCCGTAGAGTAGTTTTATTTAAAACTAGCAATCCGCCCTCGCTTCGCTTCGGTTATAGGTTATAGTCGTTTTACCCGCGTAGTTCCCGTTCCCGTGGGAATACTTGGATAAAATATAGCCTGGTTTACGCCCTGATATTATAGCTTTCCATTGGTGAAAGAATTTTTGAAATCGGTCTAGCCGTTTTGAAGATTACCCGGAACAAACAGACAGACAGACAGACATAAATTTTTTAATTGCTATGCTATTGCTAGATGTAATACGAATACTCGCGTAAACATCAGAAATCATTATATAAGATCTATGCAAACGAGGTAAAACTCAAAATAAAACCTCATACCAACCTGTGTGACCAGCATGGTATAGTAAGGTCAATTTCCCTCCTACTGTGGAGCCAACCAACGAGCCCAACAGTGACACGTATAAGAGCTGAAATGATGGTGATGATTTTTTAAATGCTACTATTCAGTATATAAAAACTTAAAATTATATTATTTATATCAAACAATGTCTTTCATTTTAACGAAATTTTAGCAAAAAGATAATTATGAAATTTACTTTTAAATAAAAACATTAGTTAATGATTTTTGATTTTTACGCGAGTAGTACACATCTATACAAATAAATAAAATTGGAGTGTCTGTTTGTAATGTCAAAATAATAGGCTTTTTTCATGCTCACACGGTTATTTGCACGACACCTATGCCTAAAATAGCAATTAAAAAATTTTTGTCTGTCTGTCTGTTTGTTCCGGGTAATCTTCAAAACGGCTAGACCGATTTCAAAAACTCTTTCACCAATGGAAAGCTATAATATCAGGGCGTAAACTAGGCTATATTTTATCCCGGTATTCCCACGGGAACGGGAACTACGCGGGTAAAACGACTATAACCTATAACCGAAGCGACGCGAGGGCGGATTGCTAGTTTTAAATAAAACTACAGATTTTATCGCGTTTGTATTTGATTTTTAATTGCCCGACGTTTCGAACACTTTGCAGCATTCATGGTCACTGTCTTAGTCTGCCCGTAGTTTTAGATGTTATATGCTTATTATATCCCTTAGTCGTCTTTTAGGATATCCACGGACAAGACTTACTCCGTCACCACACGGACGAGCCAAGAAGAGGTTTGACAATTATATATCACCATCGTGTGAGTGTGTATACTACGACCAAGTGGTAATTATTACTACGACTAAAGAGACCGTTCGCTCAATAAAAATTGTATCACAAAAAAATAACCAAAATAGGTAAACTTGGCCCTCAATAAATGTTTCCCGAGCCGGAAGTCATAATAGTGAAATGAGCGAAATATTCAGGTCAAACTTCACAACTAAAATTCACAAATTCATGAAACAAAACTCCACATCATAAAGTACGAAGGACCAAATAAACTTTGTAGCAATTCTATTTGTCTCTAATGTTCAAACAAAAACGAATTTACTTGAATATTACTACGCGTCGTTAAAGTCTACTAAAGAAAGAATGGCCTACTATTAATAATTTATTGAATGAAGCATTACTTTACGGAGAGCCGTTGTCAAAATAATGGTGCTAGGGGCAGCCTCTTTGGTTTAGATTTTATAGATTAGGAAATCTAACAAACAAACCAACTTACAACGTGATGATTCTCTTTATCTCTACTTTTGTGGTAATTATGACTGCACAGATGGCGTAGTGGTTTAAATACCGACCTACAGTCTGGCACTGTAGGTGTATTGGTGATGATTTCAATCCCACGCAGGACAACACTTGTTTGATCCACAAATGTTGTTGTTATGACTCTGGGTGCAATTTGTGTCCATTAATTATATTTTTGTAAAGTCCCCCGCAATATAAGAATTATATCCTTAGTGCAGGGTGCTGTCTTTAAAAAATATATTATCATCATCTCATCATCATCATCTCAGCCCATATACGTCTCACTGTTGGGCTCAGCCCTCCTCCACTAAGGGAGGGCCATTGACCTACTATACCACGCTGGTCAGACATGTTGGTATAGGGTTTTGTTTCGATTTTTCCTTGTCTTGCATAGATCATATATACGTATTATATCCTTTAGTCATCTTTTATGACACCCACGGCCAAGAGAGGGGGTGGAAGAATATATATATATTTGGTTTTATTAACCCCCGACGTAAAAAGAGGGGTGTTATAAGTTTGACGTCGATGTGTGTGTGTGTGTGTGTGTGTGTGTGTGTGTGTGTCTGTCTGTGGCATCGTAGCTCTCAAACATATGGAACGATTTTGATGCGGTTTTTTTTTTCATTTGAAAGCCTTGCGGTGGTTCTTAGCTATTTAGCTAAAAAGCTTAGATGTTTGATTAATATCGGTCCAGCAGTGTAAAACTATCGGCTCTTTTCCAAACTGATATAATTGCGTATGATTACTCGATTAAGTGCTTCACAAGTACCAGTATAATCGGTAAATGACAATTAATTGATATTTTTTGTTAAAACGAACATAGTAGTATATTTTTTTTATTTTAGTTTGTGTCGAGGCTTATTCAACATTTTTAATTTTACTTGCCGTTATTGCATTAAATTGAATTACTAAATGATATATACACCACTTTCATTGTATAAAAATATTTTAATTTATATTTTCCAACTAAATTCTTATATAGTACGCCAAAATAAGCAGCTAATTTAACTCAAATTCTTATCGGAAATATCGTCAGCCTGTCGAAGATTTCTATTAAGCATATGCTTCCCGTTTAATACCACAATCACCACGCTTAGAAATTGAGTTGGGGGATCCCATATCTCTATATATAAATTTCTTGTGTACGTGTGTATGTCACTGAACTCCTCTTAAACGGCTGAACCGATGTTGATGAAATTTTTGGTGTGTTCAAAAGGATTCGAGAATAGTTTATATTCACATAACAACGTCTGTTGGGTCAGGTAGTGGTATTATAAATCACTCAAGAGAGTGTTGCTCTATTTCTTTTAGTATTCTCTCAATCGGTATTTAAGACGCATACGGGCAAGTAAGAATGGTGCTGACATATCGTCATCATTGTCTCAGCTCACATAACTCCCACATGAGCCTCGGCCTTCATCCTGAATAAGAGGGAAATTGACCTACTATACCGCGCTGGTCAGACATTTTGGCATAGGGTTCTTGTAGATTTTTCCATCCATTGCATTGATGTTATCGACATATCATATACCTTAGTCGTCTTTTACGACACCCACGTGCAAGAGTGAGGGAACAAAGATAAGACATAGTGTATTCTCAATTCGTCACCACATATTAAATAACTTCTTGACGAGTCTTGGTAGAAGCCTGTTTCTGTATGTTTATTCTAGCCACAGTGAAGCAAAAATTCCTTAGTTATTTTTTTCTCCATTTTCAGCTCACAAATCTTTTGCTATTATAATGAGAGTGGGCCTACTAACTCGTGTTTTACAGATAACTTGCTTCCAAGTAATCTTTCTTATCCGATTGTGACCGGGTTCAGTCAGGGTCCGTCCAGGGTGACGAAAGAGCAGCGCGCAGCCCCATGACGTCCTTGACTAGAATACCCTTTCGGGTTCCGATCCTCTAGGACGCCCATCCTAGGGTGTTGCCCTCACGCGGTCAGCCTGCGCGCCTCATCTGCGGATGATAGACTATTCCCCGGTCAGTCACCCGCGGTCTCGGCTAGGGTGGCTAGACAGATTGGTATAGAGTTTTATTTCGAGTTTTCCTTCTCTTACATAGTTATGCATGTATCCTTTAGTCGTCTTTTACAAGATCCATAGGTGACATATGGGGTGTGTATTATAAGTCCGTCACCATAAGAGAAAAATAGGAATATAAGGAGTACATATTTAATTCAATTTGAAAATTATTTATGTTCAAACCCCGAGGGAACACGCATATATCGTTAATTTCAACATTTTACTCTAAATTCATCGAATAAATTAGCATCGGATTGAAACATAACCGCCTCTGAGAAGATCTGGCATGGAATACAGCGAGTCTGTTTACTATTATTTAAATATATATTAAATTATATACATGTTTAGTACCAATATATATTAGGTATTTACCTATGAAATTGCTGTTATGTATGAAAAAAATTAAACGATTTTTTTCATGTATTTTTATTTGTATTAATCGAAGTAATCACCCATGCAATCAATGCATCTTTGCCATCGCAGCGGCAGTTTATTGATGCCCTCCTTAAATAAATCAGCTGGACGGGAGGCAACAAATTCTTCAAAGGCATTTTGTACTGCCTCTCGGGTATTGAATTTCTTTCCGGCCAAAAAGTTATCCAAATTCTGGAAAAAGAAGTAGTCTGTAGGCGTAAGGTCTGGTGAGTATGGCGGATGAAGGAGAGCTTCTTACCCTAGTTCTTGCAACTTGGAGACCGTCTGCTGTGCAGTATGAGGTCGCGCATTATCGTGCAGGAGCAGCGGAGACGAGCGATTGACCAATGCTGGTTGGACATGTGCTTCTCCATCATTGTGTTTAGTTCTTCACAGTACACATCTGCAGTAATGCTCACCCCGTTTGGTAAGAAGCTGTGATGAATCACACCGGCGCTAGACCAACAAACAGTGACCATCACTTTTCTAGAGGTAAGTTTTCGTTTAGGGCATTATTTAGGTGCTGAACCAGGATCCAATCAACTTGCTGAGCGCTTGCGGTTATCAAACAGAATCCATTTTTCATTGCAAGTAACAATGCGTTTCAAAATTCCTTCATTTGTGTGTCTGTTGAGCAATGCAAGGCATGTCTCGATGCGTACTTCACGCTGGCGATCATTGAGTTCGTGGGGCACCCATTTGTCAAGCTTTCTTACCTTGCCAATTTGACGCAAATGGATCAATATCGCAGATAATAATACCGCAGAATTAGCACGTTGAAATGGCAATGGGCAGGCCACATCGCTTGTCGAACCGATAACCGTTGGGAAAGAAAGGTTCTTGAGTGGCAACCACGAATCGGACGGCGCAGCGTAGGATGACCCCCACTAGGTGGATTGACGACATTCTCAAAGTCGCAGGGAACCGTTGGATGCAAGTGGCGCAGGATCGTTCCGAGTGGCATTCTCGTGGGGAGGCCTATGTCCAGCAGTGGACGTCCGTAGGCTGATGGATGGATGGATCAATGGATGGATCAATATTGTTTTGACGCTAACGTCGAAAGCTGCTGCTAATTCAGCCATAGATTGTGTATCATCGGCTTCCACAATCGCCTTTAATTCGTCATTGTCGACCAAAGTCTTCGGACGACCGCGAGGTTTATTTTTCAGGTCGAAATTTCCAGAACGGAAGCGAGCAAACCAATACCAGGCGGTGTGTTGGTTTGTAGTGTTAGCTCCGTAAACGTCGTTGATGTTGCGTGCCGCTTGTGCCGCGTTGCTGCCACGACGATACTCATATTCCATAATTACTCGAATTTTTAACGTATCCATGATGACGAAAAAGATTGAAATGCGATGAAAACGTAACACTAATCAATAAACAAATAACTACTTTTGGAAAATGAATTCCATGTTTTAAAATAAAATTAATTTGAAATTAGAATTTTTAGCCAAACAAAAATTATTTTAATTTGAAATGGCCAGTACTGCAGAACGGCAATTACATAGGTAAAGACCTATTATTAGATCCCGTGTAATGTCCTTTGAACTGTGATATAGTATAATTCTCAAAAATTATAGCTGGACAAATCCTACAATTCGATGTGTTAACTACATAATAACTATCAATATTTTTAAAACATTCTTTTTTTTCGATTTAACCTAACCAAAATTCTAATTCATATATAATTCTAATGAAATTACAAAGTTCTAGATAAACACATTAAATAAAAATGAAGGGCTAACGCGTAGATCAATATCGGCTACGTCTCGTAGCGCTACTAAAATTTGTAGCCGAGCTACGCCGTAGGTGCTATATATTTTCACACGATGCTACAAAAGAGTCCACTGCACCAAAGAAAACCTTCAAAACACTAATATTTCAGTGCGAGAGCCGCGGCACCTCACTTATCTTCGATTCTTGCTTTTGCTATTCCAATTTCCGATCCAAAAATATACTCTATTTTCCGACCTACAAAGATCAAATTCATCTAATACAAAAATTGTGAGTTTTCGCCGTCAATAAAGCCAAGTGACTTTGGACTTAAGGTATGTAATAACAAAGTTCAATATAAGTGAAGCGATGTTATAATTTCTCACCTACACAATTCGGTATCGGCTCTTTTCACACGCCTTTGTTCCTAATGTTCATTATGTATTCTGTGTACTGATATCAAGGGTAGATATACATTTTATAGGTTTTATTGTGGGGCCGTGTGTGGGGATTTGTTTGCGAGCTCGTTTGACTTAAATACAATAGATCAATTCAGTGAATACCTTATATGATGTTTACGTGTTGTCAGCTATGTCAGCGTGGGACGCTTCGAGACAAGTACATCTTAAGGCGCACATTATGAATACGATCAAATTCTGCAAAAAAAAATGAAATGCTTATATTTTGACTTCACTTCGCCTTGTAAATAAACTTCTCTTAAAGAACTCTACATCTAATGCAGCAACTCGCTCCATAGGAGTCTTGCGATTTATTATTTGATTGAAAAGATAGTACAGCAGTGCAAATACTGCCCTTTCATTCAGTCAGCCAATTCACACTCTATACAGTTATTTTCAGAGATTTTTAAACGATTTTTCTTAGTATATTATTTTTATATTTTTAAAGATCTCCTCAACACAAAGATTTACTCTATAGTAAAGCATTTTTGATGGGAAATTTATTGGTACTGTGGCTACAAGTGAAAAAAAAAAGAGTGTGTACAAAATACGCATATCAGAAGTGAAACTCTTTATCCTTTGTCCCTCGTCCTTCGTCCTTGGTTCCTCGTCCCTCGTCTCTCGTCCCTTGTCCCTCGTCCGTCGTCCCTCGTCCCTCGTCTCTCGTCCCCCGTCCCACGCCCCTCGCCCCTCACCCATTATCCCTCGTCCTTTATCCTCTATCCTTTATCTCATTCTCTCGCCAGCTGCATCCTATACATTTGCGTGTTTGTGTCTCTACGGACTCGCTTTTTCGTTTCATCGAGTTTGAAATCACAATGATTCTAAAGAAGTTTCACTTCAAAAACAATATTAAGTAACAAACAATTTTAGAGCCTACTGTATAGACTCGATACACAAAAATAAATAAATTGATCTTTAAATATTCCCTGAACTAATTTTATGAATAATTTAAGGACACGCTGGCGAAGGTCTGTCAAAATTTTATACTTTAGCTATTTTTTAGTTGACATATGTACTTTAGTATCTTTTAACAATACCCGTAAAATGCAACAGGATGATAACTATTGTTAAATGTTTCCAGCTACTCGTTATGTGAACAGCAAGTTATTTGTAGATCACAATCGGATAGTTTTCATTCAATTTATTCAAATAGAAATTTATTTTCCGACTAAAAGATTCAATATTTGTTTTATTATTTTCTGAAATTGATCTACAGTTTTCGCAGAAAATATAATTGCAATTATTACTCAATATTTATATAACCCTGGACAACGGCTCTCTTCTGAGAATCTCGAAACACTAGCTGCAATCGCCAACCCGCCTGCCAGACGTGATGATTATATTATTGTCCTACATTGGGGAGGCTTATTACCAGCAATAGACGTTAATAAAGTCAGTACCGATTTTTTGCCTTCGGTGACATCTGTTCACATCCATTAGTAGACTCCTAGAATAGCCTGAAAAAAGAATGGAATGCGAACATCGTTAATGTCACACAAAGAAAATTCCTATTACTGCCATGATATTAATGTTCGAAATTCAATATTTTAACATATTATAGTAAGTGAAAACTTGTATAGGCAGATTTAGCTGGGGAATAAATTTAAATAAGTCATCATCAACATGGTCACGTTAAGTGTTAACACTAACAATACTTATATTTGTAGCTACATATATATATCACTATAACTGTGCCGGTAGACGTCACCAACGGATATGTCTAAAAAAATTAACATATAACATTATTTAAGCTCAAACAATAAATTTGAAGATCCAAAAATAACAACTGTTTGTTTGTTCATAGTTTTGTGAGTTTTCACTTTTGTCGGCAGTCCTCGTGGCTGTTATTTCTTTTTTCTTGTTTTTACGTTTCTAAAAGCTAGTTTTGAATTTGCAACAATGATAAATGAAATTAATATATTTTATTTATTACCTGATAGATTGTAACTAGCTTCCTTTTTTAGTTTAAAACTGTCTGCAAAGATTGTAAACTTTACAAATACATCAAAAAACTATTACAACATGCGACAAGTCGTGGCGCATTTAATTACCGGACCCACTAGGTACATCTCGAGCGCAGTTTCCTTCCTCTGTCCTCGTAAATTTAAACAAAGCAAACATCAGTATCCCTTAGCACAGCTAATTATCATACACGTAGACCCTTATAAACAGCAACGTACAAATGCGTTTACTGACAACAACTAACCATCAACGAGTTAAATATTTTTATTTCTTTAGAAACATTCCAAGTTATGTTAACGTTTAATTGAATTTAGATTATTTAATTAAGTAATCTCTTTGCCTAAATAGAACTGAAGTCCATAATTTATTATGTATAAGTCCTGCGAAGGCACTTTCATACTGTCAATTTTACATTTTGTCTAAAGTGAATCTAATAATAATCTACCTTCGGGTCGGATTACAGCAAACTGGGAAGATCCCACAAGGAACTCTGCTGGCTCGTCATATTACAACTTAATTCTTTTAAATAATATTATATACAACAAATTTAGTAATATTAGCTCCAGTTTGATACCTTTCGAACAAATATATTTATTTTCTTCTTTTTTTTTTATGTAACACTGAAAATAATTATGGCTGTTAATTATGGCTGAACCAGCCCGTGACTGTAGACATCCGACTATCGATAGTGTGCTCCTACCACTTAATACTTATACATCTATATATCTATATATATAAAAGAAAGTCGTGTTAGTTACTACGTTTATAACTCAAGAACGGCTGTACCGATTTGGCTGAAAATTGGTGGGAGGGAGCTTCGAACCAGTAAAAGGACATAGGATACTTTTTATCCCGTTCGATCGCGTTCCCGTGGGACGTGACATAAGACGTCAAAGATAATACAAATCACTATGAAGCGTGGTGTAACAGAAACGCATTTGATATCTACTATCACAACGCAAATGACAGCTAAACGTAATTTTGTCTATGATTAATTATGGTTGAAAATTTGATAATTATAATTTTGTCAGTCATTATTCGAGATTATACGGAATTACAAAATGTCATGTAGCGCTTTTAAATTTTATTTATTACTTTGGTGTTTTACAGTGTTGATATTGAATAATTTTGCTGGTACTTTATGTAATGTAACGCAGAGAAAATTCGGAAGTGTAGTGAGTATGATTTAATTGTGAATTGCGTGCATTTTCATCTTCTGCAAAATTTACAGAAAAGCATTGATTTGGCTATCAGCTCCCAATCAATGGCAACGACAGACTATTCTGACTGTTATTTATATAAAGACGTATAAATGTGTTTTTAACTTGACACTGGCACCAATAGCTCATAATATTGTAGTTTATTGCCAATAAAAAAGAAGAAGAAGAATTTTGTCAGAAATCAATAATCAGTAATTTGTATTCTCTTTGAATCATCATTAACAATGCCGCGACCAAGACAATTGAACCTGGCAGTGCCGTAATGGTTTTTCTATTAGAGACTATATCTTTGGAAATTTTGAAAATATATTTACGAAAAAAAATACGGCGATACGAAGTTGGCCGGTTCAGCTAGTATAAAATAAAACCATTGCTACAGATAAATAAATATTAAAACTCAATTCTCAACACAGTTATCAAGCCTAGATCGTGCCAATATATATCTGTGTGGTGACGGAGTAAGATTACAAATCACCCTCCCTCTCTTGCCCGTGGATGTCGTAAAAGACGACTAAAGGATATAGTATGCATATAGCATCTATACAAAACTAGGAAAACTCGAAATAAAACCTTATACTAACCTGCCATTTTATTTTATTTTTTTAAAGTGGGTCATGGTCAGCGCTTCCGGCGCCCGGCTCCATCCGGGGCGACAAAGGGGCGGCGCATGGCCCCGTAACCCATCCGTGACACGTCGCCTTCACCGTTGGGCCGACTGTCAGTGTAGGGTAACTTGTCTTCCGTGGTCGTCCTGACGGAATACGCTGATCGCGGGGTACTCTCTCCTCTCAACGTTTCCCCTCGAGAACGTCGGTCACCGTCGCGCGGTCAGCCTCTCTGCGGGTGACGGAATAAAACCCCAATCCAGTTACCAAAAAAAAAATACTAACCTGTCTGACCAGTATGATATAGTAAGGTCAGTTTCCCTTCTATTGTGGAGTAGTCTCGAGCCCAAATATGAGCTGAAATGATGATGATGATGCCACAGTTAATAATATTTAAATTGTATAAGTTTTTAAATTTGTAACAATTTAGTTATATAAACGTTTAGATTTTGAGAGGTAGGTTATACAGCCCACATGGGCGTAGGGCACATGACACACTGTGACAGCGCCATATATAAACCTAATATAATATATGAGGAAACAACACCGCATTATCTTGTACAAAAGATCTTAATGTGTGTTGACTCGTCGTGCACAAATTAGATAACATCAACCAATATTGTGCTGAATATGTGGGAAAATATCACACGGAATTGTCATATATATATATATATATATATGACATATATGACACTTCGATACGACAGATATTAGCCGCTCAATAACGTTAATGATGGTATATTCATAATATGTGTATTAGCGGCGTGTATTAGCGCTTACGATTATCATAAAACTTCGCTAGTTATTAGTATAAGTAATTAGGAGGTCATTCATTAGTTTTCACGTCAGACGATGATATAATGGACCCTCATAAGCCCTCCAATGGAATTTTTCTTTGAACATGTTGTAGATGTCTGTGTAAATAAAATATGAGAGAACCAAATATTATTATCTTTTCGAAATATGCTATCTGTGTTAGAAAAAAAAAATTAAAAGTAATAGACAAGACAGCTGAGTTTCTTGCCGGATCTTCTCAGTAGCGGTCGTGTTCCGATTCGGTGATAGTATATTGAATTAATTAAATTTAATTGTGATAAAATTGACAATATTTAAATGCCCCCTCGGAGTTTATGCATAACTAGCAACCCACCCTCGCTTCGCTTTGGTTGCAATCGCCTTACCCGCATAGTTACCGTTCCCGTGGTAATACCGGAATACAACATAGCCTAAGCTACGCCTTATATAGACAGCTACCTGGTAGTAAAATATTATCAGAATCGGTCCAACCGTTTTG
Organism: Lymantria dispar; assembly: GCA_032191425.1. Taxonomy (NCBI): domain Eukaryota; kingdom Metazoa; phylum Arthropoda; class Insecta; order Lepidoptera; family Erebidae; genus Lymantria; species Lymantria dispar. Next base: position 34,267,308 of record CM063452.1, read on the forward strand.
AAGATTACCTCAAACAAACAGACAGACAAAAAAATAAGTTGTTTTTTAAGCATGAGCATAAAAAAAATTCAGTTTTTTGACATTACAAACAGACACTTCAATTTTATTTATTGGTATAGAGTATAGATGAAGGATTTGAATTGTAATAAGTACTAATAACCTTACACTGTTCGTGGGTGTCGTAAAAGACAAGGGCTTAACATTGCCCTGGGCTAACCCCATTCCGTGTGGTGATGGAGTAACAATACAATTCACCACTATCTTGCCCGTGGATGTCGCAAAAGACTACTATGGGATATAATATGCACATAACATCTGTACAAGAGAAGAAAATACTAAAGGAAACCCTATATCAACATGTCTGACCAGCATGGCATAGTAGGTAGGTGTGGTATGTAGGAGGCCCAAGCCCAACAGTGGGACGTATGTGGACTTCGTTGATGATGATTGTTCAAGCACCAATCTAAATTGCTTCCATACATAAGTTTATGTGTCACCAGCCGAGAGGCCAACCGCGTGAGGAAAGACCGATGTCCTCCCCGAGGGGGGGACGTCGGTCGATGGGAGGGTACCCCAATTAGGGGTATTCCGTCGGGCCGACCACTGACGACAAGTTAACGCTGCTCCAGTGGTCGGCCCAACGACGAAGGTGACGTGGTTTTCGGGTGGGTCGCGGGAGTTGCGTGCTTAAGCCCCTCTGTCGCCCCGGACGGAGTGGTGCGGAGGCGCGCCGACCGCGGCCCACCCACAAAAAAAAAAAAAAAAATACATAAGTTTATGTTTTGCACTACTTATTCATAAGGCGTCTTCAAGTGTACGGTAGACGTAAATTGTTAATATAAAAATTATAATTATTGTTTTCTTATCGCCGCTACATGTAACTAGTTCTATCAATTCAGTATACGTAATAATCAAAATATCAGAGTTTCACTAACAAACCTGCCTTACTTGTGCCTAAACAAGTAATTTTGTCGGCCGTAACAGGACAATTTAAAGAATTTACAGTTGGTAAATACTACAAGAATTTCGTCATACAATTTGACCATACAAAGGGTTCCCGAAGTACTGACATTGGAGGATATTCGCTACTGAAGATAAGGATAGCCTTTCTGGCCAGTGAATCAACCAAAGATCGCACCGGAACAGCGATATTCTTCAACCTCAGTAACAAGTTAAGTGCCATCCATTCTTTCCACTACATTACCACAATTATACCATATTTCCAAATTCCATACCTATTTATCCATTCTTAATTACGCTTATTATAGTAACTAACCTCTATTTGTGCTATTTTTCTTAGTTTTATAGGTTTTTTCGTGCCGAATAAGTTAGAAATCAACAATTACCTATATGTACCTCATATAAAATCTATTCCATTTACCTATTTTCTAAAGTTTAGAGTATTTTATGCTAATTAATTTCCTTCTAGGTAGACAATCTACAAAAAACAAAAATCAAAATAATCATTTCACGATATTTAAATCGATTTGCTGAACGTTTTCAAAAGGCACTGCGGGTATCATTTTCATTAAATGGTGACTGCCCAGCAGCTAAACCAGCGTTGCTTGCAGCTGAGACCAGCTTCCCAGAAAATTTTGCCAAGAGGTTTAACGTGAGAATTGCATATTTTTATTGCTTTATTTACTTATTTTAACTTTGTCGAATTTTATTAGTACCTACCTACATAACTTAAAGGTATTTTAAAGTTTCATAGATTCTTACATAAAGTTATATATTATTCGTGATGGCTAATGATAGTGAGAAATCAGTTTCTTTATCATCCCTACGCGAATTACTAGCAAAACGCACTTCCATTAAAGGACAAATCACTAAATTTAAGAATTATTTAGATAAAATATGTAAGGTATCTGAACTTTCTAATATAGAACTTGCCGAATTAGATTTAAAATTAGATAAGTTTAATTATAGCATTATCGTCAAGGTTTGACGATATTCAGACAAAAATTGAGGTTCTAAATGCTTCAAACATGAAATCAGAGCTTGATGAACGAGAACGCATTGAATAATTAATTGTACAGTATAGAGCTGTAGCTAAGACTGAATCGCAAAAGTACAGCTGTAAGGATGATGTTAAGCATCGTCAGTCTATAATAATAAATGCCGACTCTGATCATCAAAACACTGGTTTTCGACTATGTAAAATTCAAATTTCTACATTCGACTGTTCACATTTCCGTTGGTTAGAGCGTAGAGATACTTACGTCAGCTTGGTTCACAAAAATGTGCACATTCAATACATACATAACTTTCATTATTTGGTTTCATACTTAGAAGGAGAAACTGCGCGTGTAACATCTAATCTTGAAGTATTTTCAGCTAACTATAAAGAAGCTTGGCATCTAATTAGCAAACGGTAACAAAAGAATTCTGATCGATCATCATTTAGATTCTTTAATTAATATTCAGCAGCTAACTCGTGAGTCAGATAAATCACTTCGTTACTTGGTTGATAATGTAACGAAAATTCTAAGAGCGCTAAGCAGTTTAGGTCAGCCCACTGACAGCTGGAGACTTACTATTAATATTAATGTTATCTTCTAAATTGGATAATCGTAACGTACTAAAGTAGGAAGAATAACGTAATACTTTAGATGATGTACCAAGTTTAGAACAATTCCATAAATTTCTAATCGATCGCCCTGATGTTATTGACTCATTAAATCGTATTACTAAATAATAATAATTTTAAACACCAAGCAAATACCCGTTGTTGTACAATCATAAGTTTCACCTCAGTTTAATTCCAACTACAATAAATTTAACAAGAAATCAGATCGTTTTCATAATACAAACTCTTTTACGTCCACAAATATAGCCCAATCATACAATAATATATCTAAGGTGTATCTTTGTGCTGTGTGCAATGGAGATCATAGAATATATAATTGTTCACATTTTATATCTAAATCTATTAAAGAGAGATTACTATGTGCGTCTCAATACAAATTATGTAAGAATTGTCTGCCTCAAGGTCATCCTGCTTCAGAGTGTAGTATAGGTTCGTGTAGATAATGTAAACAGAAACGTAACACGCTGCTTCATGATCCTAGCACCTCCACTAACTGTAATTCAAAGGAAGATAATAACCAGACCGTTGCAGCCTTTTCACAACACAAAATGATAATGTTCTTTTATCCACTGCAATAATAGAAGTATATAATTCTCTAAATAAACAATCAGAGAAGGTTCGTGCTTTGTAAGATAGCGGGTAGTCAAACTTCTTTCATCACGAAATCTCTACAACAAAAATTAGATCTAAAATGTAATGTATTAAATTCCTTAAATGTAATTGGGATAGGTAATACTCATTGTGATAAAATATCTGAAAGTTGTCATGCTTACCTTAAAGCAATTCATAGCACCTTTCAAGTTCCATTGTCTTGTTATGTTCTTAACCAACTTACCGGTGATATTCCAAAAGTTCACGTCGATACACGTCATCTGAAAATTCCTAAAGGCATTATACTAGCTGATCCAAAATTCTATGAACCTGCGCCCGTAGAAGTATTAATCGGGGCAGATATATTTTGGGATATTCTAATGAGCCAACAACATTCACTAGGCCCAAATAATCCTAAATTACAAAATATTAAATTGGGCTGGATGCAGGTCCTATTAGTACACGAAATTTCACGCAAAATATTCATTGCAATTATGGTTTAGTATCAAATTATAATTTACATAATAATAATATGCTCACTAAATTCTGGGAACTTGAGAGTCTGCCCAAAAGAAAAGTCCTCAGTCCCAACGAAATAGCTTGTGAAAAACATTTTCTAAATAACACAATTTGATTGACTAACGGCAGATTCTGCGTCAGGTTGCCATTAAAGACCTCCCCAGACTGTCTTGGTGATTCATACACTCAAGGCAAAAGGCGATTACTAAATCTAGAAAAAAGATTTAAAACAAATCCGACATTAAAATCACAATATATTGAATTTATACGTGAATATTCAAAACTGGGACACCTTTCACTGTCAAATTTTTCAATTCCAAATCCTTCTTATTTTTTGAGTGATCATGCTGTTTTAAATAAAACTACTTTACGGATTTTATCGCGTTTGTATTTGATTTTTGATTACCCGACGTTTCGAACACTTTACAGCGTTCATGATCACGGGTGGACTAAGATGTCTCACGTCCAACAAGTCATCGTTACTGCAGAGAGTTTTATTTAAAATGTATAATACTCGCGTAAACATCAGAAATCATTATGATCATGCTGTATTTAAGCAAAACAGCGAGTCGACTAAAACTAGAGTAGTCTTCGACGGCTCTGCTCTGACCTCATCTGGGTACTCTCTAAACGATATCCTAATGGTAGGTCCTGATATACAAAATTATTTATTTTCGATCTTAGTTAGGGCTCGCCAATACAAATATATTCTCACTGGAGATATAGCGAAAATGTATAAACAAATTGCTGTAGACCAGAATGATTGCAATCTTTAATTAATATTATGGTGGGAAGACGAGTCTCATTCTATCCAAACTTTGCGATTAGATACTGTAACCTATGGTACTGCATGTGCTAGTTACCTCAGTACAAAGTGTCTGTGGCAAGTGGGCGAGGAGTGTGATAGTGAATTGATAAAAACAATAATACAAAATGACTTTCTTGGTGATGATGTCATCACAGGCTCAGACAGTGAAAGTCAACTAATTTACATTCAAAGTACACTTACTTCTATTATAAATAGCGCATGCTTTCCATTACGAAAATTTAAAACTAACTTACCTAAACTATATCATAATATTGAAACTAATTCAAAAGAAAAACTTACCTTCAGCGAATAAAAAGTACTCTTGGCCTCGGCTGGGATCCAAAGGAAGACACGTTCCATAGACCTGTAAAACTAAACCCTACAAATTTAGATATTTTAATTACTAAAAGATTTATAACATGCACAGTCTTTTCGAATTTTTGATCCACTAGGTTTATTGAGTCCATGCATTATACAAACAAAAATACTAATACAAAAATTGTGGATCAAAGGCATTGACTGGGATCATTCCGTGCCTGGTGAATTAAAAAAAAATGGTTCGTAATTACTAAAAACTTACCTTTACTTGCAGATCTTCATATTTCACGTAAAGTTCTATGTGATTCAACAAAATTCATTGAGCTCCACTCGTTTAGTGATGCTTCTCAAGTTGCTTATGGGGATGTGTGTACATGAGGTCACCAAACGAGAATAACGAGATAACAGTAAGATTATTATGCTCCAAATCTAAGGTTGCTCCTTTAAACCCGACCACAATACCTTGACTTGAGCTTTGTGCAGCTTTACTGACATCAAATTTATGTAAGTCTGTTACTGATTCTCTTAGACTCACTCCTACGAACATTATTCACTGGTGTGACTCTAATGTCGTTCTATGCTGGATCAATAGCGATCCAGGTAAACTAAAAACTTTCGTTGCAAATAGAATTACCGAAATTTTGGATCTTACCAATGCTAAGGCATGGCGTTATGTTCCTAGCAACGCTAACCCTGTAGATTTAATTTCTAGGGCTTAAACGCTTGCCAGCTACGAGATAACACTATGTGGTGGCAAGGTCCCTCATATCTATATAAAAATAAATCTCAATGGCCTAAGTTACATTAAAACCTCAATGTTGATTTACCAGAAACCAAAGTTCATTATATTAATATACCTCAAACAACGCTTGATTTTCAAAAGTTTTCAAGCTTTACAAAATTACAACGAGTATTTGCATTTACATTTTACGATTTTTACATAATTTTTGACCAGGCCGAGTCATTGTAACGTCTTTTATAAACAGTTATGTAATAACTAAAAGATCACAATCAATACACAGTTGTGCCGTGTGATATCTGAATGGTTCAGATATTATTACTTTAAGCAACGTTCTTTGGGTTCATTATAATTTAATCATGTGAATTTTTCGCACACTAACTCATGACGTAATATAATAGCTTGGGCTAGATTAAATCGTTAGCTAAAACAACTTTGGCTAGGGCATAGCCTCGCTCAAGCTATTTTTAGCTACAAAAAGAGAAAAAACTAAGAGCTTAAGAAATTGTTGCTTTTCTTTTTTCGAAAAAAATACCTGCAAATTTTTTTAATCATAAATGAATGTTATTGTTTTATCTGATAACTGGTTAATATGGCTGTACTCTTTTGATTTATCAGAGTGCCTAAATATATGATAAGGAGTTGCATTTACATTCGTTATATTATATCAAGTATACAATTTGATTTAAAAATTATCACTGTGAATTGATATTTTTTTATCAAGAAGCCTTAGAATAATAACGTATAGGGATAGTGTCGGTACTTAAGCGATCAAAAAATACTGCATATACGTGCAGGCGATTACACACGTAGGTACACACACACACACACCATTATACAAATTATGAAATCAAATTTTATTTTTATTAATATAAATCATTGAAATACTTTTAAAGTAATGTTAATACGTTTTATTTTTTCAAATGTGTTGTGACACCATTTGAATGCACAAACCGTCATAATTACCTATTTATTTTTAAGAGTTGCGTACATACGTGCAGTACAGTGACCTTGTACACTACGGAACGGTCCGACGTAAGCTCCAGTAGGCTCCAATTTAAATGCTTCATTTTTGGACACGGACTTACCTTCTATACGTTATTATTTTGAGCAAGAAGCATAAATTCAGTTTTTGCTTTATTGAACGTCAGCAAATTCAGATTAACGTTGTATTATTAGCAAGAGTGTAAATTCAGTTATTCAGGTTTATTTCTTTAACTTTAACTTACACAGATTATTAATATATACCAAGAAAAGGGTAGGCCCAAAAATACTGTCTTGGGGTACACCATGAGGGATAGAAACATTGTTGCTAAGATGAGCACCTATTGCAACCTTCGGCATTCTATTAGTTGAATGATTGGTGAAAAACAAGGGTGCGTACACAATACTCATGTTAAAAGTGAAACTTCTTTGGCGCCACGTGTTTTTGTCAATATAAAAAAAAAGATTTAATAAATATAGTTTAAAAAAACTAAAAAACACGCTTTCAACTAAAAAGTGTAAAATAATTTTCAACATAGGCAGAAAATAATAATGAACGAAATATATCAATATTATTGTGAAAACAGCGTGGGGCACTTTGTGCCACATTTTCGTAAGTCGAGCACCCCACGCTTTTTTCACATTCAGTTTTTTTAAACAATATTTATTTTTCACGTTTTAGTGAATATCCACCGGAATGTAATTATATAGTATGCGATTAGATTTGTCGGTACATCAATGAATGTATAGACGCAATTATTACCATAGGAAAGTCTCTACGCGTTTGTGTTAAGCCGAGTGTCCGACTAGCTCTATTTCTCTTACTCTCATGCAAAGGACGTGGAAAGAAGTTGATGAATCCTGGCGAATCTAATTAGGACAATCGTTTTTTTAAGCGCATTTATTGCATCCAACTACTGACGGCAAGTCACCTGCGAGTGGGTTACGGGCGTGCGCGCTTACGTCCCTCTGTCGCCCCGGACGGTGCGGGCGAGGAGTGCGCCGACCGTAATCCAGCTCCAAAAAGACAATTCAAAAAAAAATTCGAGCTCTAAGGTGGACGTTACAAACAAACATACAGATGAAGCTAATAAGAGCGTGTTAAAAAAAGAAATGATAAAAAATATTGTACGCTACTCGTTGCTAACGCTCGCGCTGGCCTGTAACAGGTATACTACGCGCATGCGTTCGAGTGACACGCATTCACTCTCGCTCTGTCTCTTTATATTGTACCTACGCTACTCGTTGCTAACGCTCGCGCTGGCCTGTAACAGGTATACTACGCGCACGCGTTCGAGTGACACGCATTCACTCTCGCTCTGTCTCTTTATATTGTACGCTACTCGTTGCTAACGCTCGCGCTGGCCTGTAACAGGTATACTACGCGCATGCGTTCGAGTGACACGCATTCACTCTCGCTCTGTCTCTTTATATTGTACCTACGCTACTCGTTGCTAACGCTCGCGCTGGCCTGTAACAGGTATACTACGCGCACGCGTTCGAGTGACACGCATTCACTCTCGCTCTGTCTCTTTATATTGTACGCTACTCGTTGCTAACGCTCGTGCTGGCCTGTAACAGGTATACTACGCGCATGCGTTCGAGTGACACGCATTCACTCTCGCTCTGTCTCTTTATATTGTACGCTACTCGTTGCTAACGCTCGCGCTGGCCTGTAACAGGTATACTACGCGCATGCGTTCGAGTGACACGCATTCACTCTCGCTCTGTCTCTTTATATTGTACGCTACTCGTTGCTAACGCTCGTGCTGGCCTGTAACAGGTATACTACGCGCATGCGTTCGAGTGACACGCATTCACTCTCGCTCTGTCTCTTTATATTGTACGCTACTCGTTGCTAACGCTCGCGCTGGCCTGTAACAGGTATACTACGCGCATGCGTTCGAGTGACACGCATTCACTCTCGCTCTGTCTCTTTATATTGTACGCTACTCGTTGCTAACGCTCGCGCTGGCCTGTAACAGGTATACTACGCGCACGCGTTCGAGTGACACGCATTCACTCTCGCTCTGTCTCTTTATATTGTACGCTACTCGTTGCTAACGCTCGCGCTGGCCTGTAACAGGTATACTACGCGCACGCGTTCGAGTGACACGCATTCACTCTCGCTCTGTCTCTTTATATTGTACGCTACTCGTTGCTAACGCTCGTGCTGGCCTGTAACAGGTATACTACGCGCATGCGTTCGAGTGACACGCATTCACTCTCGCTCTGTCTCTTTATATTGTACGCTACTCGTTGCTAACGCTCGCGCTGGCCTGTAACAGGTATACTACGCGCATGCGTTCGAGTGACACGCATTCACTCTCGCTCTGTCTCTTTATATTGTACGCTACTCGTTGCTAACGCTCGTGCTGGCCTGTAACAGGTATACTACGCGCATGCGTTCGAGTGACACGCATTCACTCTCGCTCTGTCTCTTTATATTCTACGCTACTCGTTGCTAACGCTCGCGCTGGCCTGTAACAGGTATACTACGCGCATGCGTTCGAGTGACACGCATTCACTCTCGCTCTGTCTCTTTATATTGTACGCTACTCGTTGCTAACGCTCGCGCTGGCCTGTAACAGGTATACTACGCGCATGCGTTCGAGTGACACGCATTCACTCTCGCTCTGTCTCTTTATATTGTACGCTACTCGTTGCTAACGCTCGCGCTGGCCTGTAACAGGTATACTACGCGCATGCGTTCGAGTGACACGCATTCACTCTCGCTCTGTCTCTTTATATTGTACCTACGCTACTCGTTGCTAACGCTCGCGCTGGCCTGTAACAGGTATACTACGCGCATGCGTTCGAGTGACACGCATTCACTCTCGCTCTGTCTCTTTATATTGTACCTACGCTACTCGTTGCTAACGCTCGCGCTGGCCTGTAACAGGTATACTACGCGCATGCGTTCGAGTGACACGCATTCACTCTCGCTCTGTCTCTTTATATTGTACGCTACTCGTTGCTAACGCTCGTGCTGGCCTGTAACAGGTATACTACGCGCATGCGTTCGAGTGACACGCATTCACTCTCGCTCTGTCTCTTTATATTCTACGCTACTCGTTGCTAACGCTCGCGCTGGCCTGTAACAGGTATACTACGCGCATGCGTTCGAGTGACACGCATTCACTCTCGCTCTGTCTCTTTATATTGTACGCTACTCGTTGCTAACGCTCGCGCTGGCCTGTAACAGGTATACTACGCGCATGCGTTCGAGTGACACGCATTCACTCTCGCTCTGTCTCTTTATATTGTACGCTACTCGTTGCTAACGCTCGCGCTGGCCTGTAACAGGTATACTACGCGCATGCGTTCGAGTGACACGCATTCACTCTCGCTCTGTCTCTTTATATTGTACCTACGCTACTCGTTGCTAACGCTCGCGCTGGCCTGTAACAGGTATACTACGCGCATGCGTTCGAGTGACACGCATTCACTCTCGCTCTGTCTCTTTATATTGTACCTTCGCTACTCGTTGCTAACGCTCGCGCTGGCCTGTAACAGGTATACTACGCGCATGCGTTCGAGTGACACGCACTCACTCTCGCTCTGTCTCTTTATATTGTACGCTACTCGTTGCTAACGCTCGCGCTGGCCTGTAACAGGTATACTACGCGCATGCGTTCGAGTGACACGCATTCACTCTCGCTCTGTCTCTTTATATTGTACGCTACTCGTTGCTAACGCTCGCGCTGGCCTGTAACAGGTATACTACGCGCATGCGTTCGAGTGACACGCACTCACTCTCGCTCTGTCTCTTTATATTGTACGCTACTCGTTGCTAACGCTCGTGCTGGCCTGTAACAGGTATACTACGCGCATGCGTTCGAGTGACACGCACTCACTCTCGCTCTGTCTCTTTATATTGTACGCTACTCGTTGCTAACGCTCGTGCTGGCCTGTAACAGGTATACTACGCGCATGCGTTCGAGTGACACGCACTCACTCTCGCTCTGTCTCTTTATATTGTACGCTACTCGTTGCTAACGCTCGCGCTGGCCTGTAACAGGTATACTACGCGCATGCGTTCGAGTGACACGCATTCACTCTCGCTCTGTCTCTTTATATTGTACGCTACTCGTTGCTCACGCTCGCGCTGGCCTCTAACAGGTATACTACGCGCACGCGTTCGAGTGACACGCATTCACTCTCGCTCTGTCTCTTTATATTGTACGCTACTCGTTGCTAACGCTCGCGCTGGCCTGTAACAGGTATACTACGCGCATGCGTTCGAGTGACACGCATTCACTCTCGCTCTGTCTCTTTATATTGTACGCTACTCGTTGCTAACGCTCGCGCTGGCCTGTAACAGGTATACTACGCGCACGCGTTCGAGTGACACGCATTCACTCTCGCTCTGTCTCTTTATATTGTACCTACGCTACTCGTTGCTAACGCTCGCGCTGGCCTGTAACAGGTATACTACGCGCATGCGTTCGAGTGACACGCATTCACTCTCGCTCTGTCTCTTTATATTGTACCTACGCTACTCGTTGCTAACGCTCGCGCTGGCCTGTAACAGGTATACTACGCGCACGCGTTCGAGTGACACGCATTCACTCTCGCTCTGTCTCTTTATATTCTACGCTACTCGTTGCTAACGCTCGCGCTGGCCTGTAACAGGTATACCACGCGCACGCGTTCGAGTGACACGCATTCACTCTCGCTCTGTCTCTTTATATTGTACGCTACTCGTTGCTAACGCTCGCGCTGGCCTGTAACAGGTATACTACGCGCATGCGTTCGAGTGACACGCATTCACTCTCGCTCTGTCTCTTTATATTGTACGCTACTCGTTGCTAACGCTCGCGCTGGCCTGTAACAGGTATACTACGCGCACGCGTTCGAGTGACACGCATTCACTCTCGCTCTGTCTCTTTATATTGTACGCTACTCGTTGCTAATGCTCGTGCTGGCCTGTAACAGGTATACTACGCGCACGCGTTCGAGTGACACGCATTCACTCTCGCTCTGTCTCTTTATATTGTACGCTACTCGTTGCTAACGCTCGCGCTGGCCTGTAACAGGTATACTACGCGCATGCGTTCGAGTGACACGCATTCACTCTCGCTCTGTCTCTTTATATTGTACGCTACTCGTTGCTAACGCTCGCGCTGGCCTGTAACAGGTATACTACGCGCATGCGTTCGAGTGACACGCATTCACTCTCGCTCTGTCTCTTTATATTGTACGCTACTCGTTGCTAACGCTCGCGCTGGCCTGTAACAGGTATACTACGCGCATGCGTTCGAGTGACACGCATTCACTCTCGCTCTGTCTCTTTATATTGTACGCTACTCGTTGCTAACGCTCGCGCTGGCCTGTAACAGGTATACTACGCGCATGCGTTCGAGTGACACGCATTCACTCTCGCTCTGTCTCTTTATATTGTACGCTACTCGTTGCTAACGCTCGCGCTGGCCTGTAACAGGTATACTACGCGCATGCGTTCGAGTGACACGCATTCCCTCTCGCTCTGTCTCTTTATATTGTACGCTACTCGTTGCTAACGCTCGCGCTGGCCTGTAACAGGTATACTACGCGCACGCGTTCGAGTGACACGCATTCACTCTCGCTCTGTCTCTTTATATTGTACGCTACTCGTTGCTAACGCTCGCGCTGGCCTGTAACAGGTATACTACGCGCATGCGTTCGAGTGACACGCATTCACTCTCGCTCTGTCTCTTTATATTGTACGCTACTCGTTGCTAACGCTCGCGCTGGCCTGTAACAGGTATACTACGCGCATGCGTTCGAGTGACACGCATTCACTCTCGCTCTGTCTCTTTATATTGTACCTACGCTACTCGTTGCTAACGCTCGCGCTGGCCTGTAACAGGTATACTACGCGCACGCGTTCGAGTGACACGCATTCACTCTCGCTCTGTCTCTTTATATTCTACGCTACTCGTTGCTAACGCTCGCGCTGGCCTGTAACAGGTATACTACGCGCATGCGTTCGAGTGACACGCATTCACTCTCGCTCTGTCTCTTTATATTGTACCTACGCTACTCGTTGCTAACGCTCGCGCTGGCCTGTAACAGGTATACTACGCGCACGCGTTCGAGTGACACGCATTCACTCTCGCTCTGTCTCTTTATATTGTACGCTACTCGTTGCTAACGCTCGCGCTGGCCTGTAACAGGTATACTACGCGCATGCGTTCGAGTGACACGCATTCACTCTCGCTCTGTCTCTTTATATTGTACCTACGCTACTCGTTGCTAACGCTCGCGCTGGCCTGTAACAGGTATACTACGCGCACGCGTTCGAGTGACACGCATTCACTCTCGCTCTGTCTCTTTATATTCTACGCTACTCGTTGCTAACGCTCGCGCTGGCCTGTAACAGGTATACTACGCGCATGCGTTCGAGTGACACGCATTCACTCTCGCTCTGTCTCTTTATATTGTACCTACGCTACTCGTTGCTAACGCTCGCGCTGGCCTGTAACAGGTATACTACGCGCACGCGTTCGAGTGACACGCATTCACTCTCGCTCTGTCTCTTTATATTGTACGCTACTCGTTGCTAACGCTCGCGCTGGCCTGTAACAGGTATACTACGCGCATGCGTTCGAGTGACACGCATTCACTCTCGCTCTGTCTCTTTATATTGTACGCTACTCGTTGCTAACGCTCGCGCTGGCCTGTAACATGTATACTACGCGCATGCGTTCGAGTGACACGCATTCACTCTCGCTCTGTCTCTTTATATTGTACCTACGCTACTCGTTGCTAACGCTCGCGCTGGCCTGTAACAGGTATACTACGCGCACGCGTTCGAGTGACACGCATTCACTCTCGCTCTGTCTCTTTATATTGTACGCTACTCGTTGCTAACGCTCGCGCTGGCCTGTAACAGGTATACTACGCGCATGCGTTCGAGTGACACGCATTCACTCTCGCTCTGTCTCTTTATATTGTACGCTACTCGTTGCTAACGCTCGCGCTGGCCTCTAACAGGTATACTACGCGCACGCGTTCGAGTGACACGCATTCACTCTCGCTCTGTCTCTTTATATTGTACGCTACTCGTTGCTAACGCTCGCGCTGGCCTCTAACAGGTATACTACGCGCATACGTTCGAGTGACACGCATTCACTCTCGCTCTGTCTCTTTATATTGTACGCTACTCGTTGCTAACGCTCGCGCTGGCCTCTAACAGGTATACTACGCGCACGCGTTCGAGTGACACGCATTCACTCTCGCTCTGTCTCTTTATATTGTACGCTACTCGTTGCTAACGCTCGCGCTGGCCTGTAACAGGTATACTACGCGCATGCGTTCGAGTGACACGCATTCACTCTCGCTCTGTCTCTTTATATTGTACGCTACTCGTTGCTAACGCTCGCGCTGGCCTGTAACAGGTATACTACGCGCATGCGTTCGAGTGACACGCATTCACTCTCGCTCTGTCTCTTTATATTGTACGCTACTCGTTGCTAACGCTCGCGCTGGCCTGTAACAGGTATACTACGCGCATGCGTTCGAGTGACACGCATTCACTCTCGCTCTGTCTCTTTATATTGTACCTACGCTACTCGTTGCTAACGCTCGCGCTGGCCTGTAACAGGTATACTACGCGCATGCGTTCGAGTGACACGCATTCACTCTCGCTCTGTCTCTTTATATTGTACCTACGCTACTCGTTGCTAACGCTCGCGCTGGCCTGTAACAGGTATACTACGCGCATGCGTTCGAGTGACACGCATTCACTCTCGCTCTGTCTCTTTATATTGTACCTACGCTACTCGTTGCTAACGCTCGCGCTGGCCTGTAACAGGTATACTACGCGCACGCGTTCGAGTGACACGCATTCACTCTCGCTCTGTCTCTTTATATTCTACGCTACTCGTTGCTAACGCTCGCGCTGGCCTGTAACAGGTATACTACGCGCACGCGTTCGAGTGACACGCATTCACTCTCGCTCTGTCTCTTTATATTGTACGCTACTCGTTGCTAACGCACGCGCTGGCCTGTAACAGGTATACTACGCGCATGCGTTCGAGTGACACGCATTCACTCTCGCTCTGTCTCTTTATATTGTACGCTACTCGTTGCTAACGCTCGTGCTGGCCTGTAACAGGTATACTACGCGCATGCGTTCGAGTGACACGCACTCACTCTCGCTCTGTCTCTTTATATTGTACGCTACTCGTTGCTAACGCTCGCGCTGGCCTGTAACAGGTATACTACGCGCATGCGTTCGAGTGACACGCATTCACTCTCGCTCTGTCTCTTTATATTGTACGCTACTCGTTGCTAACGCTCGCGCTGGCCTGTAACAGGTATACTACGCGCATGCGTTCGAGTGACACGCATTCACTCTCGCTCTGTCTCTTTATATTGTACGCTACTCGTTGCTAACGCTCGTGCTGGCCTGTAACAGGTATACTACGCGCATGCGTTCGAGTGACACGCACTCACTCTCGCTCTGTCTCTTTATATTGTACGCTACTCGTTGCTAACGCTCGCGCTGGCCTGTAACAGGTATACTACGCGCATGCGTTCGAGTGACACGCATTCACTCTCGCTCTGTCTCTTTATATTGTACGCTACTCGTTGCTAACGCTCGCGCTGGCCTGTAACAGGTATACTACGCGCATGCGTTCGAGTGACACGCATTCACTCTCGCTCTGTCTCTTTATATTGTACGCTACTCGTTGCTAACGCTCGCGCTGGCCTGTAACAGGTATACTACGCGCATGCGTTCGAGTGACACGCATTCACTCTCGCTCTGTCTCTTTATATTGTACCTACGCTACTCGTTGCTAACGCTCGCGCTGGCCTGTAACAGGTATACTACGCGCATGCGTTCGAGTGACACGCATTCACTCTCGCTCTGTCTCTTTATATTGTACCTACGCTACTCGTTGCTAACGCTCGCGCTGGCCTGTAACAGGTATACTACGCGCATGCGTTCGAGTGACACGCATTCACTCTCGCTCTGTCTCTTTATATTGTACGCTACTCGTTGCTAACGCTCGCGCTGGCCTGTAACAGGTATACTACGCGCATGCGTTCGAGTGACACGCATTCACTCTCGCTCTGTCTCTTTATATTGTACCTACGCTACTCGTTGCTAACGCTCGCGCTGGCCTGTAACAGGTATACTACGCGCACGCGTTCGAGTGACACGCATTCACTCTCGCTCTGTCTCTTTATATTCTACGCTACTCGTTGCTAACGCTCGCGCTGGCCTGTAACAGGTATACTACGCGCACGCGTTCGAGTGACACGCATTCACTCTCGCTCTGTCTCTTTATATTGTACGCTACTCGTTGCTAACGCTCGCGCTGGCCTGTAACAGGTATACTACGCGCATGCGTTCGAGTGACACGCATTCACTCTCGCTCTGTCTCTTTATATTGTACGCTACTCGTTGCTAACGCTCGCGCTGGCCTGTAACAGGTATACTACGCGCATGCGTTCGAGTGACACGCATTCACTCTCGCTCTGTCTCTTTATATTGTACGCTACTCGTTGCTAACGCTCGCGCTGGCCTGTAACAGGTATACTACGCGCATGCGTTCGAGTGACACGCATTCACTCTCGCTCTGTCTCTTTATATTGTACGCTACTCGTTGCTAACGCTCGTGCTGGCCTGTAACAGGTATACTACGCGCATGCGTTCGAGTGACACGCACTCACTCTCGCTCTGTCTCTTTATATTGTACGCTACTCGTTGCTAATGCTCGCGCTGGCCTGTAACAGGTATACTACGCGCATGCGTTCGAGTGACACGCATTCACTCTCGCTCTGTCTCTTTATATTGTACGCTACTCGTTGCTAACGCTCGTGCTGGCCTGTAACAGGTATACTACGCGCATGCGTTCGAGTGACACGCACTCACTCTCGCTCTGTCTCTTTATATTGTACGCTACTCGTTGCTAACGCTCGCGCTGGCCTGTAACAGGTATACTACGCGCATGCGTTCGAGTGACACGCATTCACTCTCGCTCTGTCTCTTTATATTGTACGCTACTCGTTGCTAACGCTCGCGCTGGCCTGTAACAGGTATACTACGCGCACGCGTTCGAGTGACACGCATTCACTCTCGCTCTGTCTCTTTATATTGTACGCTACTCGTTGCTAACGCTCGCGCTGGCCTGTAACAGGTATACTACGCGCATGCGTTCGAGTGACACGCATTCACTCTCGCTCTGTCTCTTTATATTGTACGCTACTCGTTGCTAACGCTCGCGCTGGCCTGTAACAGGTATACTACGCGCATGCGTTCGAGTGACACGCATTCACTCTCGCTCTGTCTCTTTATATTGTACGCTACTCGTTGCTAACGCTCGCGCTGGCCTGTAACAGGTATACTACGCGCATGCGTTCGAGTGACACGCATTCACTCTCGCTCTGTCTCTTTATATTGTACGCTACTCGTTGCTAACGCTCGTGCTGGCCTGTAACAGGTATACTACGCGCATGCGTTCGAGTGACACGCACTCACTCTCGCTCTGTCTCTTTATATTGTACGCTACTCGTTGCTAATGCTCGCGCTGGCCTGTAACAGGTATACTACGCGCATGCGTTCGAGTGACACGCATTCACTCTCGCTCTGTCTCTTTATATTGTACCTACGCTACTCGTTGCTAACGCTCGCGCTGGCCTGTAACAGGTATACTACGCGCATGCGTTCGAGTGACACGCATTCACTCTCGCTCTGTCTCTTTATATTGTACGCTACTCGTTGCTAACGCTCGCGCTGGCCTGTAACAGGTATACTACGCGCATGCGTTCGAGTGACACGCATTCACTCTCGCTCTGTCTCTTTATATTGTACGCTACTCGTTGCTAACGCTCGTGCTGGCCTGTAACAGGTATACTACGCGCATGCGTTCGAGTGACACGCACTCACTCTCGCTCTGTCTCTTTATATTGTACGCTACTCGTTGCTAACGCTCGCGCTGGCCTGTAACAGGTATACTACGCGCATGCGTTCGAGTGACACGCATTCACTCTCGCTCTGTCTCTTTATATTGTACGCTACTCGTTGCTAACGCTCGTGCTGGCCTGTAACAGGTATACTACGCGCATGCGTTCGAGTGACACGCACTCACTCTCGCTCTGTCTCTTTATATTGTACGCTACTCGTTGCTAACGCTCGCGCTGGCCTGTAACAGGTATACTACGCGCATGCGTTCGAGTGACACGCATTCACTCTCGCTCTGTCTCTTTATATTGTACGCTACTCGTTGCTAACGCTCGTGCTGGCCTGTAACAGGTATACTACGCGCATGCGTTCGAGTGACACGCATTCACTCTCGCTCTGTCTCTTTATATTGTACGCTACTCGTTGCTAACGCTCGCGCTGGCCTGTAACAGGTATACTACGCGCATGCGTTCGAGTGACACGCATTCACTCTCGCTGTCTCTTTCTATTCCCATAGCGTTGACCGTTTAATGCAACCTTATTGGAAGGCGCATTAGAAGTTTCACTTCAATAATTATAAAGACTAGTAGTGGTCGGCGTGTGGTCGAAATTCGGCCATAATTCATTTTAATTAATTATTCTGCTACACAATTTTCTTTAATTTTATTTATGTATAATTGTAAATTGAGCAAGCTGTATTTCACTAATAACTAATAATATATAAGCACAAATCTCTATTAGACATTGTCATCATAATTATGATTGTTTGACATTCAGTTCGATCAGAGATTTCAGCTGTAAACAAAAGTGTATAAGCGTTGCTACGCAACACACTCATCCAAACGTGTGTGTGTGTGTGTAGCGATTGCGTTGTAGTGTGCGTAATGGCTTTTTTAATTAATTTAATGTATTTCTAATCCATTATTGTATGAAATATCAGTTTTATGCACTTCTCCTCATTATATACTTCAACTGTGCCAAATTTCATACTTGTACATCCACGTAATTGTCGTAAAAAGGGGTACAAAGTTTTTGCTTCACGTATTTATATATAGACTAGCAACTCGCCCTCGCTTCACTTCGGTTTCTATCGCCTTATCCCCGTAGTTCCCGTTACCGTGGGAATACCAGGATAAAATATAGCCTAGTTTACTTCCTAATATTATAGCTTTCCATCGGTGAAAGAATTTTTGAAATCGGTCCAGCCGTTTCGAAGATTACCCGGAACAAACAGACAGACAGACAGACAGACAAAAAAATATAAAGAAATTTTTAGGCATAAGTATCGTCTAAATAACCGTGTGAGTATGAAAAAAGCCTATTATTTTGACATTACAAACAGACACTCCAATTTTATTTATTGGTATAGTATAGATATCATTTTTATTTCAATATTTACAATTTTATTTTCTGTATTTAGGAGATTGGATTGTTACTCTGTCTATTAATGAAATGCTCTTTCTATTGTCTAAAGGATCTAAGAGTTAAAGTGACAGCGGTGACTTTATTTTATACTATGTAAAAATAAAATATTAGCTGGCGAAGCATCAGTTTTAAAATATCGCGTCTACTTTTCAAGTCAAAATGAAGCTTAATATAAGATTGGATAAAATTACACGCACGAGCAATTCTTGTATATATATATATATATATATATTAAGGATCTCGGAAACGGCTCCAAAGATTTTGGTGAAATTTGGCATATTAGAGGTTTCGGGGTCAAAAAAAATCGATCTAGCTATGTTTTATTTATAGAAAATGTTGTTTTGTCGGTGTTATTGGCTAATCAATACAATGACATAAAATGTCAGTAGAATATGGATTCAAATTTCGCCATCCACGTCAAGAGTGGCGATAGCTCAGTTGGGAAGTTGTCCAGTTTTCTTTTTGTTTTGTTTTGGCATTCAAACAGCGTCGGGTCGAATCTCGGTGTTATTATTATTCTCTTTTTGTAATTTTTAATATTTTTTTCATTATTTAATTTATATTTTTTAATAATATATATCTAAATAAATTCGACAAAAATACAACAAAAATATTGCGAGCGAAGCTCGGTCAACTAGATATTAGAAATAAAGGAAGATGCTTTGAACATGTCCTTTTTGGTCACTGCTAAGAAATGATTATGTAATAGGCAGATAGACGGGTAAGTATAACAATGATCGTGTGACTTGTTTGCAAAAACAATTTGCGTCTAGCTGGGGAACGGGACAGGCAACCAAAAAACTGTACTGTCCCGTTACGAGCAGGAAGTATAGTTACTTTAAAAATTATATTTATTGTGATAGATTTTACATTGAATTCGAGTTAATAATATGCTATGACGTCACCGATTAGCGATAACTTAATTATTAAAGCAAATAAATTACTATTTAAAACGTATGACGGTTGTCATAATGAATTAAATTACTGTTTTAATAATGCATTAATTTAGATTTTTATATAAATACTAGCTGACCCAACAGATGTTGTACTGTTCAAATAAAATAAAAGGAATTCTCCTTGAAATCGACAGCAGCGACACTTACCGGGTCAAATTGTTAATCTTGAATCAACTATTCTTGAATCTCCTTAAATACACACAAAAAAAACTCATCAACATCGGTCCAGCCGTTTAGGATTTCAGTGATATACATACGTAGCTACACAAGAAATATATAAATAAAAATACTTCTGAGTGAACGACAACAAATGCTACCAACCCTTACACGGTGTATGGGTGACATAAAAGACGATTAAGAGCTTTAAATAGACTTGGACCAACTCCATTTGATGTCCATCCGACGTCCTCGTCACGTCCTCGACGAAGAGGACGACAATATCACACTCGCTCAACAAAGAGCCTACACGGCCCGCGAGGCCTTAACAAATAAATATTCGCGGTTCCATCCTCGCCGTCGAGGTGCGAAACCGCGCCGCGCAAAAGTCACGACTAAAAACGTGGGCACGCCCACTTTGCCTCCAGCGACGCCCCAAGCCGAGGTCCGTTCCCCATAGGGGGAGCCCTTGGGCGTTGTCGCTTAGCATACTTTTCTCCGGGTTGAGAGCCCTCAGCGCTCACCCATAGACCGCGTCAAGCTGTCAAGGCCATCTGCGGCCAACAGCTGTACACACACACAAAAAAAAATCCATTTGATGACGTCTGATCAATAATTGTATGTATTGCTACGCAGGGTTGACATCAGGCAGGCGGTCAGTCATAAAACTATTGCCAATAACTTTTACAATATGCAATATGAAGGAAGAGCACTTTGAGTCGACTCTAAGTAATGGGGATAAAATCAAGGTGCCGATGATGATATAAATATATATACGTATATATCTATACAATTACCTAAATAAAATTGAAGTGTCTGTTTGTAATGTCAAAATAATGGGCTTTTTTCATGCTGATATGGTTATTTGCACGATACCTATGCTTAAAAACAGCTTTTCTTTATTTTCTGTTTGTTTGTTTTAAGTAATCTACAAGACGGCTGGACCGATTTCGATAATATTTTACTGCAAGGTAGCAGTCTAAAGGCGACGCCTGGGGTTCCATCGGTTCGCAAGCAGTGAAGAATTATGTAATTACTGTTGGCGCCAAAAAAAGTACTGAATGTGTTGAGAAAACTGATTTATTTAGATAATATTGACTAATAATAATAATAGTAAACAGCACAGGACATTTAAAAATGAATAATTAATATCTGTTTTATGAAAATAACAATAAGAAATATTAAAAATAACAATAAGAAATATTAAAAATAACAATAAGAAATATTAAAAATAACAATAAGAAATATTAAAAATAACAATAAGAAATATTAAAAATAACAATAAGAAACCAGACTAACTGAACACATCAGGAGTATGAAGAGCATGGATACGACACAATCAGCAATAGCAGAGCATGCCAGTCTCGCGAATACAAGGCACTACATTCGGTTCGACAAAGCCTCCGTATTAGCCACAGAGAGACGTTACAGACCGCGGCAAATACGTGAGGCCATAGAGATAAACCGACATCGGACCTTCAACAGAGACGGTGGATGGAAGCTGTCGTCAGCATGGTTACCAGCTCTTAATACTGCCGTGAGTCGTAAGGTGATGGTGTGCGTGGAGAGTGACGTGACCAGCGTGGTATGTGATGGTGACTACACACGGAGTGACATACCAACAACGCCGCTTAACTCCGGGTGTGAAGTTTCGTCCGACGTTTCCGCCGAGGACTATCAAGAGGCGAACACCTCCCCCGCACCCCTCATGGCTGTGTCGAGGCGCGCTGCTCGATATGCATCGCGCAGTGCACGCCGGGGCCTCGCAGACGCCGCTGCGCACTCGCCCTGATGATGAGCATCGGACATGCTCGAAACCCGGGTCGATGTAATCGATCTCAGCACGTGAGTGTTTTGCCGTTTTAGATATTATAATAAGAAATAGGTTACAATTTATCTTAAGGCTCATATCTAGACCTATTTGTGCCGTAGATTTCGAGAGAGTAAAGAAAAGGGTGCGCTAGTCTCGTAGGCGTGAGTGCGTGAACGCGGGAACACCTCCCCCCGCGCGCACCCCGCTCACCCCGCGCTCACCTGCATACCAACAACGAATGATAGTTTATATTTCGAATAATTCGCGTCGCTTACACTGTCTATACAGTGTGACTGGTAAAAGATTGTACATATTGAAGGAAACGATAGATAATGGTCACAGGTAACCAATAAAAATATAAAAAGAAACAATATTAATTAACAACATAGTAAACATCAACAATATTAGTGTCGCAAGACTCCCAAAAATATGCTCACCCTATAAACTAGAGGTATCGGATCGTATTCGAGCTTAGTGCACAGATGGCGTAGTGGTTAAGATAGCGACTTGCAACGCCGGTATCGGCGGTTCGAATCCCCCACGCGGGACAACATTTTGTGTGATCCACAACTTGTTGTTCGGAGTCTGGATGTAATTTGTGTCCGTTAATTATTATTGTTTGTAAAGTTCCCAGCAATACAAGGATTATTTCCTTAGTGCATGGTGTTGTCTTAAAATTATTATTATAAATTATTATAGTCATTGATAAAGGTATCAGTCACTTTTCCTTCATACTTTGATCCTGGCTTAGGACAGGCAAAAATACCTAAATAATAATAAACGTTCGTAACTGAATTTTTAAAAATAAATTATTAATTTCTAATGTACTTAGATTAGAGGTAGTTGGTATAAATAAGGAGGCACCTTGGTGTTTCTGGCGTATTTAAAAGTAGAATCATACCTATGTACAGTGATTAAATAATAAATCTATTTACAAATTACAATTACGCTAATCCCAGCAATCAAAATTAACAAAATAATTGCTTACCTCTTCGCGTACGTAAATGATCAACTTTAGTTACTAACTAGCAATCCGCCCTCGCTTCGCTTCGGTTATAGGTTATAGTCATTTTACCCGCGTAGTTCCCGTTCCCGTGGGAATACCGGGATAAAATATAGCCTAGTTTACGCCCTGATATTATAGCTTTCCATTGGTGAAAGAATTTTTGAAATCGGTCCAGCCGTTTTCAAGATTACCCGGAACAAACAGACAGACAGACAGACAAAAATTTTTTAATTGCTATTTTAGGCATAGGTGTCGTGCAAATAACCGTGTGAGCATGAAAAAAGCCTATTATTTTGACATTACAAACAGACACACCAATTTTATTTATTGGTATAGATATTGTTAATTCACAACGATTTAGTGAATATGAAATTAAAAATTCATATCACTATTCTATCACTTTTTACAAATATGGTTAAAAAAAGCGCGGGCAATCAAATGACTCGTAACTGTAAGTTAATAATAGGTCTTTACCTATGTAATAGCCGTTCTGCAGTACTGGCCATTTCAAATTAAAATAATTTTTGTTTGGCTAAGAATTCTAATTTCAAATTAATTTTATTTTAAAACATGGAATTCATTTTCCAAAAGTAGTCATTTGTTTATTGTTTAGTGTTACGTTTTCATCGCATTTCAATCTTTTTCGTCATCATGGATACGTTAAAAATTCGAGTAATTATGGAATATGAGTATGGTCGTGGCAGCAACGCGGCACAAGCGGCACGCAACATCAACGACGTTTACGGAGCTAACATTACAAACCAACGCACCGCCTGTTATTGGTTTGCTCGCATCCGTTCTGGAAATTTCGACCTAAAAATGAACCTCGCGGTCGTCCAAAGACTTTGGTCGACAATGACGAATTAAAGGCAATTGTGGAAGCCGATGATACACAATCTACGACTGAATTAGCAGCAGCTTTCGACGTTAGCGTCAAAACAATATTGGTCCATTTGCGTCAAATTGGCAAGGTAAGAAAGCTTGACAAATGGGTGCCCCACGATCTCATTGATCGCCAGCGCGAAGTACGCGTCGAGACATGCCTTGCATTACTCAACAGACACACAACTGAAGGAATTTTAAAACACATTGTTACTTGCTATGAAAAATGGATTCTGTTTGATAACCGCAAGCACTCAGCAAGTTGGTTGGATCCTAGTTCAGCACTTAGAACAATGCCCTAAACGAAAACTTACCTCTAGAAAAGTGATAGTCACTGTTTGGAGGTCTAGCGCCGGTGTGATTCATCACAGCTTCTTACCAAACGGGGTAAGCATTACTGCAGACGTGTACTGTGAAGAACTGAGCACAATGATGGAGAAGCTGGCACATCTCCAATCAGCATTGGTCAATCGCTCGTCTCCGCTGCTCCTGCACGACAATGCGCGACCTCATACTGCATAGCAGACGGTCTCCAAGTTGCAAGAACTGGGGTTGGAAGCTCTCCGTCATCCGCCATACTCACCAGACCTTGCGCCTACAGACTACTTCTTTTTCCAAAATTTGGATAACTTTTTGGCGGGAAAGAAATTCAATACCCGAGAGGCAGTACAAAATGCCTTTGAAGAATTTGTTGCCTCCCGTCCAGCTGATTTCTTTAAGAAGGGCATCAATAAACTGCCGCTGCATTAGCAAAGATGCATTGATTGCATGGGTGATTACTTTGATTAATACAAATAAAAAATACATGAAAAAGAATCGTTTAATTTTTTTCATACATAACGGCAATTTCATAGGTAAAGACCTATAAGGAAATGCAAAATGGCCAAATCGGCGCGCGCGCTTTGATTGAGTACAGACGAACTGTCACCGCGAGGGGGACACGTGCGGGAGTAGGGGTACTAGGCGGGAGTAGGGGTACTAGTTTTATTAGCACTTGTCAAGGTCACGCACTCGCCTAATTTCTTTTTTAATGCCGATTTTACTGCTAGTATTATTAAAAGTAGGTATAGGGATAATGTTATTAATCTACAAACAACCGTATGTTATGTTGGTTGTTTGTACGACGTCCAGCGTGACGAGAGCGCCTGTCTAAAACAATACATACAACATACCTTTCTTTTTATACTTGGGATCCTTACGACATACACATTTACGTTGACTCTCACTTGATGCTTTTACGTTAAACAGTAATCACTGGCAAAACTCGCGGGACATAGTTCATTCACTAAAGTCTAGAACACGTTGAAATTGACGTACATGTTTCATGCCACGTTTTGAAATGTTTCAAATAGTTTTGTGACGTAGATATATACGTTAAAACTTTGAGTGGCTTCTCTTGTGCTAGCTTGCAGTTCCTCTTGGAAGTACTGCTAGATATGTCCTTCAAGGCTTACTGGAAAAGCGGTTTCAGCCACGTCCTTGAGGGTGACGCAGAATATGAAATGGGCCATAGTTAAGCAACCGCCTGCAGTATTATAGCATTATCAGCACATGATGCCATCAACCACTACATCGAAAATTGTTATTTACATAATATCAAAAAATAATAAACGTGCATAAAAGACAATCCGACGAACGGAGCTACGCAAGGATTAGAAACACACTAATACGATTAGGCCATCGCGGTCCGCGGATAACTAAATGTAATTTTAGAATTTTTTGAAGGATTCGCGTATGACTCGAGGGATAAGTAGGGATAGCCGCCCTGCGGTCTCATTGGCCCGAGACGGCATTGTCGGCATATCACCCAATAACTAGTTCAATGTCGTTACGTAAATTTTTAGTACAAGTGCGTTAACCTATACATAGATAGATATACCTATAGGTAGGTATGTTATCATCTGTGTCCAGGACTAAATATTTTTATAAGATAAATAGTTCAAAATTTAAGTACTTTTTTTTTATATATTCGGTATCAGAATCGAGTACTGAGTAGCCTCCTTCAATATGTACAATCTTTTACCAGTCACTCTGTATAAGGAGTAACTTGGGCTGTTTCGAAGTGAAACTTCTTTGCGCGCATAATGGTGAATTTTTTACGGATAAAACGCAATCTAGCGTCACGAAGATGTGCAGCGTTTTTGTCGAAGAAGAGGGAGGGAGCGCTTGAGACCGATTGAGAGAGAGTGAGAAAGGGCAAACATAGAAACGAAGCACAGCCATGGGGCGAGGGTAGGGAGCAAGCAAATGAGAAAGATCGAGAAATTTTTCAATTTTTTTTTATTTTTTTTTTAAAAACTGTAAAAAACACATGGAACTAAAGAAATTTCAGTTCTGCTATGTGTACTTAGTACTCACGCTATTTTTTTTATCCTTATAGTGTAATAACTTAGGCTGTATTTATATATATAGTGGGAATACCGATTCCCACGGTAACGGGAACTATGCGGGTAAGGCTACTGAAGCCAAAGCGAAGCGAGTGCAGGTTGCTAGTCTTATCTATACCAATAAATAAAATTGGAGTGTAGGCTTTTTTCATGCTCACACGGTTATTTGCACGACACCTATGCCTAAAATAGCAATTAAAAAATTTTTGTCTGTCTGTCTGTTTGTTCCGGGTAATCTTCAAAACGGCTGGACCGATTTCAAAAATTCTTTCACCAATGGAAAGCTATAATATCAGGGCGTAAACTAGGCTATATTTTATCCCGGTATTCCCACGGGAACGGGAACTACGCGGGTAAAATGACTATAACCTATAACCGAAGCGAAGCGAGGGCGGATTGCTAGTCTTATATATAAACTAGCTGATACTACTACTGATATTATAGCTTTCCATTGGTGAAAGAATTTATGAAATCGATCCAGCCGTTTTGAAGATTACCCGGAACAAACAGACAGACAGACAGACAGACAGACAGACAGACAAACAAAAATTTTTTAATTGCTATTTTAGGCATAAGTGTCGTGCAAATAACCGTGTGAGCATAAAAACAGCCTATTATTTTTACATTACAAACAGACGCTCCAATTTTATTTATTGGTATAGATTTCTAGCGTACGTGTGTATGTCACTGAACTCCTCCTAAACGGTTGGGCCGATGTTGACTTTAAAAATGACTTTTACGCAAAAAAGAAAATAAGGAAGTTGCGCAGAAAATCAGAAAATTTAAGAAAACTTAACGACTAGGTTTCTAGGTTATTCATCTATACTGCAACTAAACGGCTGGATGGATATGTATGATTTTTGTGAATATACATTCACAAGTGGGGGTCTGGATGATTTAGATTCACAAATCAGCCCGGCAGATGGCGCTGCTGTCGGTCAGTCTCTGTTACTGCTGTCGATTTCAATAAGATTTCCTTTTATTAATACGCTTTTATTAGCTTCAGAAGTATCTATGTTAGTATGGTGGTATGTAACGGAATCTTTGAACATGATTTTGACCCCCTTCAAAACGTCAGATTAACTCGAAATTTGACATACTTATTAAGGACCGATGACAATTTAATATTTTAAACAGTTTGACCCGTTATCCTTACTAGGATCATCAGGATTAGCGATTTAAGCGTATTTTTTTAGTGTTTGTGAACTATTATATTTATTTTATTTGAACAGAACAACGTCTGATGGGTCAGCTAGTTTAATATATAATACCAATCACATAAAACAAGTAAATTAAAGTGATGTCAAAAGCATAACGTTTAGTGAGGCATATGCTAGTGACACAGTGCGAGTGTTAGCGCTGGAGCGCACGCATAACGTCGCTAACTTGTCGAACAAAATACAAACTTGAAACAATGAGTATAACAACAAATCAGGTCGCGTTACCTTCGACTTAACGAAATATGTTTATTTGTGTTTGTACACCAAGTATAACGCGTCAACAACTCAACAACAACACGAGTGCACTCGCACTAACTAATATTGAACCTTATCACCTATACAATACGTGTCATGTTGGTCGCAAGTGTAGTTGTTCCCGTTAACAGCTCGCAAAGCCCACTAGCGCAATAAATAACAACTAGCAGGTCTAAAGTTTCATTCGGCGAGTGCCGATCTTCGCGACTTCACCTTCAACTATTGAATTATTTAACTTTTCTTTTGTTTAGATAGTTGCTAACTCACAAACTATATCATTGGGTATTACCTTGTTACGTGTGACGTCACCTACACGTATTAATAACACTATTACGTTGACTTAGTTTGAATGTAACGGAATTTTTGAACGTCATTTTTAAATTCTCTCGCCGAAATAATCTGAAATTTTACACACTTATCAAGGACTGATGACAATGCAATAATTTAAATGGTTTATCCCATTATTTTAACAGGATTAGCCATTTTTTCTATCCATAGTTAATATCTTGGCGTATCTCGATAGCTGTCGCTATCACTACTTTCTGCATCGTTTTAGTTAGTTTTTAGTTCGTTTATTCACATAAGCGTGATTTTTAGATATTTTTGATTACTTACTTTTAGAATAAATAATACAGTGGAAAATTACTGTTCTAGTGGTTAGCTCATGATTGGGTGCCACTTCAAATTCAAATTCAAATTCAAATTCAAATCATTTATTATGCATAGACCCCGAGAGGGCACTTACATATTGTCAATTTTACAAAATAAAATTAAATTATCCAATAAAAATAAACTACCACCGGATCGGAACGCGACCGCTACTGAGAAGATCCGGCAAGAAACTCAGCGGGCTTGTCTATTATTTTATTTTTTTTTTTCTTCTTACTAGATATAAATTTGTATACATGTTTTGTAAGACCTAGCTCCAGTGTGATGCCCTTCGAACTGCAAGATACTTAATATAATTCAAATGATTATGGCTGGACCAGATCCCACAAGCGGCACCCGATCACGAGTTAACTACTAGAGCAGCCATCACTCCCCTCAACCACTATGGAGGGAAGGGAGAGACCCGCTCCACGCAGCTACCGCAAGTAGATCCTTCAGTGAGCATGACCAAAACCATATGTTACAAACATGTTACAAACGACGAAAATGCAAAATTTCGTTAGGCAAAACACGCTACGCTTTACAATATTAGAGTTATTAAAAAAGAGTTTATTTAAAATAACAAGGAAATTGCATAATGAGGAGCTGCTCACAACCAATCAGTATTATCATCTACATAATCCGAGATTTTATAATAAGCTTTCTTACAAAGTCTATTCTTGATAGCTTTTTTAAACTTTCTTGTTGGCAGGTCTCGGATATCTTTAGGTAATCTATTGTAGAAACGTATACATTGCCCCATGAATGATTTGCTAATTTTTTGGAGACGAGTAGTATGTACAACTAGTGTGTCCTTATTCCGAGTATTCATTTCATGAATGTCACAATATCTTTTGAAGTTAGCGATATTTTTTTGACATGCTGTGTGGTAGCGGCTTCGAATACTACCAACCTTGCTTGCTTTGTTCGTGGGTGTCGTAAAAGACGACTAAGAGCCCTAGATTGACCCGGACCAACTCCATCTGGTACCATTTGGGTCAACGATTACATTCCCAAAGAGGGTTGACGTCAGGCAGGCGGCCGGTCATAAAAGTCATTGCCGAAACTTTTGCAATATGTCAAAACAGATGACATATTGCGTCGACCCCAAGTAATTGGGATAATAGCAAGATGATGATGATATTTTTTTTGACATATAATATATTTTCGTATATATATTGTGATATAATAATTAGAATATTTATTTCTTTGAATTTCTCTCGAAGTGAGACTCTTGGGCCCATATTATAAATTGCACGGACAGCCCTTTTTTGAAGAACAAAGATTCTATTCAAGTCCGCGGAACATCCCCACAGTAATATGCCGTAAGACATCAGACTATGGAAATAAGCGAAATAAACCATTCTAGCTGTTTCAATATCGGTTAACATTCTTATTTTTTTACTGCATAAGCCGCTGAGCTAAGCCTACTCGACAACTTTTCAATATGAGGTCCCCATTGAAGTTTAGCATCTATGGTGATACCTAAAAAAACGGTCGATTCCACAAGGTCCAGAGCCACACCATTCATTTGGACATTGGTTTCCACTTGCCTCACATTGGGAGTAGTAAATTTGATACATTTAGTTTTCTTCTCATTGAGAACTAAATTATTAGTGTTAAACCAATGAACAACGTTAGACAGTGCATTGTTCACATCGTCATAATTGAGCATTTGTCTTTTAATTTTAAATAACAAAGAAGTGTCATCTGCGAACAACACAATGTTTTGATTGTCTCCTATATGGTAGGGTAGGTCATTAATATATACAAGAAACAGAAATGGCCCCAGAATGGATCCCTGTGGAACGCCCATTTTTATGACAGAACCAGACGATTGTGCACCATTAGCATTAACCCTCTGGATTCTGTTGCTTAAATAGGAAGTTACAAGTTCAAGAGCGTTATTCCTGATCCCATAGTGGTAAAGTTTTCTGATGAGTGTTTCATGTTGTACACAATCAAATGCCTTGGATAAATCACAAAAGACCCCTAAAGCCTCATGTGATTCCTCCCAGGCTGCAAAAATATTTTTCAATAACCCTACACCTGCATCAGTAGTAGAGCAATTCTTCGTAAACCCAAATAGATTTTTATGAAAAATACTATGTCTATTAAAATGAGTCAACATCTGATTAAGCATAATTTTTTCGAATACTTTACTGAGTGTTGGTAGTATGGAAATGGGACGAAAATTGTTAATATCTGTCATACTACTGGATTTAAATAAAGGAATTACTCTACTAATTTTCATGAGGTCAGGAAACACACCCCGAGCAACACAACCATTAAACACAAATGCCAGGTGGGGAGCAATAATAGATATAATAAAATCAACAGTCCTTACAGATAAGCCCCACAGATCTGCTGTTTTCTTAACATTAAGATTTTTAAAAGACTTTAAAATATCATCCACACTGACATCTTAAAATCCAAAGGAAGTGTCACATTTTACAATACTTTCTTTAAGGAGCGATTCAGCCAAAATGGGATATGACGCTAAGGACTTTGTTGTTAATACAGGCACATTTGTAAAATAGTTTTCAAATTCATGTGCCACTTCTTTATTCACAGTCACATTTTTATCACCAATTTTTAAATTAAAGTCCTTCTTCCGCACAGTGTTCCTACCGGTTTCACTATTAATCACTGTCCAAGTCATTTTAATTATATCACTAGATCCTTTAATTTTCCTTCTTAGATAAATGGATTTAGTACTGGCACAGGCACGTTTAAAAATTTTTGAATAATTGTTAACATACTCTAAGAATATTGGGTTATGGTTATAAGATTTTTCATTGTAAAGATCATATAACCCTCTTCTTCTCTTGTAGATACCACAAGTAGCCCATTCACTAAAACCAGCAGGCACTCCAAATGTTAAAGTTTTTGGTTTAAAAATTTTACTGAATTCCGTATCGATAATGCGAAATAAGGATGTATATAATTCATTGGGATTGTCATGAATAGGCAACAGCGGTACCTTCATACCCAGATTGTATCTAAAATGCTCTAAGCGGCTAGCAGTCACGGGAACAAAGCTAATACTTTTTCTTTTAATCCTACTAGTTCTAGGAAATACAACAAGTTGACCACAATGATCTGATTCTAGAGCACTAACAATAGTGTGAGCTATGGGTTTAACATTTGTAAATATATTATCAATACAAGTTGCACTCCCAGATGTTATCCTAGTAGGCTCCAAAAAGATATTATATAAATTATATGATTTCATTGGAGTTATAAATTTTTGTGTGGTGTTATTGTAGTCTAATAGATTTACATTAAAGTCGCCGCAAATAACAACTGTTTTATTAGAGGTGGAGATTTTGAACAAAATATCCTCCATATATCTTTCAAAATTATTTCTTTATTTTACATTACTTTCTTTCTTCACTTTACATTTCTTTCTTTATATTTAACCTTCTTATTTAAAATTGAATTTAAGCTAACAACCTGGTGATTGAGAAAATTGAACATTAACTGATCACCTTTGAGCCAGTGTTCAGTAATACAGAGAATATCTATCTGGTAATCATTCAAAAATATTTCAATTTCCAAATCTTTACTTAACATACCCTGAATATTTTGATGTGCCAGGTTGATTGATTTAAAATTATTCTTAACGCTTAAGTTGCTAAGGCAAGAGGAGTTCTCTATTGTCTTAAGAGTTAATTTAAATTAATTTGTAAATTAAATTCACTATTTACAATAGTAGATACATTATTATCTAAATTAGTAATGTCAACAACACATTGCTCAATAGAAGCAAATTTGGTAGCCAAGTTCTTGGCTGATGTAAATAAAAAATAAGATAGCGAATCAGCTATCAGCTTTGTATAAAATTTT
The DNA here is from genome assembly GCA_032191425.1 of Lymantria dispar. Taxonomy (NCBI): domain Eukaryota; kingdom Metazoa; phylum Arthropoda; class Insecta; order Lepidoptera; family Erebidae; genus Lymantria; species Lymantria dispar. Next base: position 34,299,351 of record CM063452.1, read on the forward strand.
GAAAGATATGAACTATCTTTTGTCAAAACCAATTTCTTTTTAACAAAATTGTTAATGTCAATTACATGCATTTTGTTGTTAGTAATATAATTGGTAATATTGTGTAATGTCAAATTTAAATTATAGATGGATTCATTTTCCATCTGTGTCAAACATGTTCGATAAGGAAATGTGAACAATACAATTTTGTCAACATTTAGTTTACAAAGTTTGTCATTATATTTTAGCAATTGCTTTTTGCTCACATTTCGCATATTTCCAATAAACAATAAAACAATAAACTTTACGGAGCTGCTCTATATTTACTGCCATATTAGGGATGTGTATTATTTCTGAAAAAGATCGATTCTTGAATCGATTTGAATATTCATCCAAAGAATCGATTCACCAAAAAATCGAGGTCTTATGGATCGATTTCCGATTAATCGATCTTTTTTTCATATTTTCTTCCAATGGTATCAATACTTTTAATCCATACTGTATCGGTCGAAAAGTATCGGTACTCAATCAGTATCGATTGAAAAATATCGATACTTACTGGAATCGAATCGATTTTGAAGTATCGAATACCATTCATAGAGCCTATCAAATACGAGACATGTTTCTGGCGGGATTGTGATGAGCTTTTTCTTTAGTAAATCTGTGAGTGAAATCTTATAATGTAGGCATGAATCATCGAATAGGCTACAAAAATAATTTAGATTTTTTATCAAAACATAAAAAAACGAGTGCCGATTCTCTAGGCTAAAGTATCGAATCACCGAATCGATTTAGTGCTTCGTATCGATTTATAAAATCGATTTTTTGATCCTGAAAAATTGATTCTTTGATTGATCGATCTCAGATCGCCATTCTTATGCCATATGTTTTTTGTATTACATCACAATAAAGAATATATTATGAATTCAAACAAAAATGCCAAATTGACAATGTGTAAGTGCACTTATATGGTTTGCATATAAATTTGATGTCGACATCCATGACATCACCGCCTCAGTTCGACGTTGAACAATATACGATTTTGTAATCCTATAAGTGATTTAAAGATTTAAAATGCAAAATAGTCAAAAAGTTTCGGTGTATGAGATAGACATGAAACATTTCTTTCAAGAAGTATTATTGACATATTCCCGATATGTCAATAATACTTCATTGCAAGACAGGTACTGGACACAGATTCACATCTCGGGAGTAATTAATATTTTTCACCTAATGTAGTTTAGTTATTAAAATATAGTTTCCGATTCCATAAATGGTATAGTAATCTAAGTAGCGACCTTCCGTGCCGAGCGTCATGAGCTCGATATCCAGACTGGAAAGGTGTTTGCATGTTTCACAGATGATTTGAATGTCGTGCGGAGTGTCCGTTAATTGTATGTTTGAAGGTTTCTGCAGTAACAGTACAATTTATTACCACCTTGTGGGTGGGCTGCGGTCGGCGCGCCTCCGCACCACTCCGTCCGGGGCGACAGAGGGGCAACGGCACGCAACTCCCGCAACCCACCCGAAAACCACGTCGCCTTCGTCGTTGGGCCGACCACCGGAGCAGGGTTACTTGACATCAGTGGTCGGCCCGACGGAATACCCCCTATTGGGGTACCCTCCCATCGACCGACGTCCTCCCCTCGGGGAATTTATTACCACCTAGTTCGTTCATATCGTAAAAGACGATTAAAGGTTGTATATATAAACAAAGAAGGAAAGCGCCAAATAAAACCCTATAACAATCTGTCTGATCAGCTGTACCAGTACACCGTATGGTGTGAGGATCACTTATTGTGGAGGATGCTCGACCCCAGTGCCACGTATGTCATCTAAAATGATAGAAGCATATGTTCAATGTAGAAAACAAAATGAAATCTGTTTGAGAAATTTTATGATAGGATAAAATAAAAAATGAAAATAAATGATTTGTCGTATAAATCATTCACAGAGACCCGTATTAATAATCTATACGTTAAAAGGTACGCGCCCTTCTAAAGCATCGCTTTATGCTGGTTCCTTAGTGCGATGCTTTATGTTGTAAATAATAAATAATAATCAATCCGTATGGTGACGGCATAACAATACAATTCACCACCCGTGGGTGTCGTAAAAGACGATTAAGGGATTAAATGCATATAACATCTATGATAGAGAAGGAAAACTCGAAATAAAGTCCTATAACAATCTGTCTAACCAGCATTGTATAATAAGGTCAATTTCCCTCTTATCGTGGAGTAGAATCGAGCCCAGCAGTGGGACAGTGCGAAGCTTGCAACCGAGGCGTACTCTGAGTCAACTTGACGGTAGACGGGAACAGGACCCGAACGGACCACTGTGCTCAAGGAATCGGTGCTGATGATTAGTGTAAATGGCGATGGGATAATACTGCAAGTTACGGAGACTGCATGCCGCCCCCTCTGTCGGATAGTACAGGCGGGGAACTAAACCTGTTAAAAAAAGCGTACTAACAGATGTATCGCAGTGATTGCGGCCGAGTACTTAGAAACGTCCTTATAGTGAGGGAGTAAGAATACAATTCACCACCCCCTCTCTTGCACGTAGGTACTTTACAATGCGACTAAGTCAAATTCAAATTCAAAAACTTTATTATGCATAAACCCCGCGGGGGCACTTACATATGGTCACTTTTTTACATTTTACCTTACATTACTACCGGATCGGAACGCGACCGCACTGAGAAGATCCGGCAAGAAACTCAGTGGGCTTGTCTTCTTTTTTATTCATTTACTATTTTTTTTTAAGGGATATTATAATATGTAAGAGAAGGAACACTCGAAACAAAACCCTATACCAAGCCGCTTAATCAGGTGGTATAGTAGGTAAATTTCCTTCCCAATATGGAGGAGGCTCGAGCCCAGTAGTGGGCGTAACATATACGAGATGTGATTATGACGATCACTTACAAACTATTAAGAGTGATAGGTACCTTGCGATTTTCTGTTTCATAATTAAAGCAGGTATAATTAATGAATTAATCACCATTTCTATTCTCTAGGTGGATAGATGATATCGTCAATGTCATTGAGAGTCGTTGGATACAGACGGCACATGAGCTTTCTACGTGGTATTTTCGTGGGCAAGTAAATGTTCAAGAGTGTTCATCATTGGACCGGATATATGGTTAGATATAATGATAAGGCCGAGACATCATTGCCCATTGGGCAGTCCGGCTGGAGAGGCCTCGGTACGGTGTCAGGACCGTCGAAGCCTTCCCGCCGGTGCTGATGGAGTGGATGGAGCGGACGCACGGAGTGCTTTCCTTCCAACTGGTGCAGGTCTTGACGGGGTACGGTTGCTTCGGCAAGTACCTGCCCACAGTCATGAGGTGGGAGAGCACACCGGCCTGCCACCACTGCGATTGCGACGAGGACACGGCGCAGCCCATGGCGGGCCCAACAACGAAGGTGACGTGCCACGGGTGATCACGGGGCAGCGCGCCGCCCATCGGGTGAGCTGGCCATGGCTCACCCGTAAAAAAAATTAAACAAAAAAGATATTGGCACTGTTGGGCTCGAGCCTTCTCCACTGTGGGAGGGAAATTGACCTACACCACACTGGTCAGACGTGTTGGTATAGGGTTTTATTTCGAGTTTTCTTTCTTCGATATAGGTGTTATTTGCACCTCTTAATCACCTTTTACGACCTTACGGGCAAGAGAGAGCGTTGTGAATTGTATTCTCACTCCGTCACCATACGGCAAATATAATTATATTATTAGCAAATCGATCGTAAATGAAACTAATAATCTCTGTGTCACAAATGGGCGCCGCTTAGCTCAGATGGCGGCGGCGGCGCTCGTTTCAGTTCAATTCTTAAATTAGCTTGTAACTAACTCACAAACGATTCTGAAACTCAGCGATTGAGATCACAACTAAATCCGATTAAGGATCGTGCGCTCCGAGCGATTTGAGCGGATCCGATAGATCCACTCCCAGCTCCCCCCCCCCCTCTACCCCCTGGCGGCTCGCACCTAATGATGTCAATGTAGCTGCAAGTCTGTATGCGTACTATTCAAATATTTAGTTTGCAATGTAAACGAGAAACATTTCTATTAAAATCCTATACTCTCGCAAAAAAGCCGACGTGTGAGTGGGTGAGTAGTAGATAGCTATTTTTAATGCAGGCGGTGGTAAACGAGCAAACAGTACATCCGATGGTAAGTGTTGCTGCCGCTTATGGATCCTTGCAAGGTCGCTGCCCACCTCAAACAAAGTGAAGGGAGTGTGAATGCATGCAATGAGATTCGGTGATACTAAAGGCATCACTAAATCCTACCACACGTAAACACCCTCGGAAAGTTATTCTTCCGGCACTCTCTCTCTCTCACCGAACAAAGCACAGTCATAAATTGCTACTACTCAGACGTCGATTGTCTGTTCAGTGTGGTACTACCGCGGACGGACTGGCTCGCAGCTGTGGACAGACAACTCTTAACATTGTGGTCCCACCACTATTACTGCGCTTCATTTGTCGAGCGAGGGAGCCGGGCGCCCAACTTTTTGAGGTTGTTTGCATGTGGTAGGTTTTGGTGATGCCTTTAGTATCACCGAGCCATTCACGCACGCATTCCCACTCCCTTCACTTCCTTCACGGTAGGCAGCGGCCTAGCAAAGGTTCATGAGCGGCAGTATCACTTACTATTTGCTCGGCTGCTACCGTGTGCAACAAAAAAAAAAACAAAAAAGATCATTTAAAGAGTATATCTCATATCGAACAAAAAAGAAATTTCCAAGTCCGTTTCGACGATTTAAAATAATATGCGAATACAGACAAAATAAGATTGCGATAAATTTACGAGAAGTTATTTAGAAATAAAAAAAGACTATAGGTTTGTAAACTTTAAATATTTAACCGATTTATTTCATACTAATTTAATTAGAAAAGCAATAACGCGAAGATGGTTTTAGTCAACTAAAACAATGTGTTAAGATTTTGTAGGTGGTGCTGGTTAATTTCAAGGAGATCTGCTTTTTCTTGAACAGAACAGCACTCGTTGGTTCAACTAATTGTGAATATGTGTTGTTACAGCTGTAGACTCGTGCGAATTAATAATACTAATACATAACAAACTAATGTACCTATTATACATTACACTGAATACGTGCTTCTTTATTTACTAGTTTGGTCGCTGAGTGTACATTATAAAGGGATTTATACTTTATCTGTTACTGCGTACTAACAAATTTAATATTTTAAATACAACTTACTTTTATCTACTATACGTGTTATGTTGTGCAGAGGCAGAATTTGTAATTAAAATCTAATTTAAAAGTTACAGAAGTCCAAACAGTTCCATTATTTCGAGAATTTTAATAAAACTTCCTAAGTAAATAAATGACATTAAATGTATGAAATCTCCAAAACAAATGTTATACGTGTATGTATCTGATGACAATTGATGTAATTGTATCTATTGATTTTATATTAAGCTGGTGTTAATTGAATGTATTTATTTATTTTTTATTTATTTTTATGACACATTTTACAGCAATGTTAATGATATTTGTAGAAAAATAAATACTACGCCACGTAGTTTCATTTCATACTTTTTATAAATCGTATTTACGTTAAACTTTCTCCAAAAATCTTCTCCTAAGCTGCGTCGTCCAATACGTGGTCGTCACTTGAGAACCTTTCTATCCCAGGGTTTTTCGTCACTTCAGCGTACTAATTCTTCGTGCTATGACAGTTACACTCGGTCTAATGCGGATTTCTGTATTTCGAATTCTATCTCGCCGCGACATGTCAAGCATAGCCCGCTCCATAGCACGCTGAGTGACTTTGAGCTTGGTTATGAGGTGTACATTTAGTAACCACGTTTCCGTGCCGTGAATCATTACTGGTAACACAAATTGGTCCTAGACCTGTGCTTTCAAACATTGAGGTATCTTGGACAAGATGATCCACTTACGTTGCCCAAACTCTGCTTAGTCGTAAAACATTCGTTTTTTGATCTCTTTCTTGAAATTGGTCTACCTAGCTGAAGTGGTTATCGGCAACTTCTAGACTGGGATTACCAACTAAAATCTGTACTATAAGGAAATAGGCATTTGACATGATTTTCGACAAAAGTACATGTTCATTCATAAAGATAGAGATACTATGCTGAGATCGTTGAAGATGGTGCCAAGGTCCTCCATGGATTTTGCCATAACGACAATCATCATCATTTCAGCTCATATACCTCCCACTGTTGGGCTCGAGCCTCCTCCACAATAAGAGAGAAATTGACGTTACTATACCATGCTGGACAGACAGGTTGGCATGGGGCTTTATTACGAGTTTTCCTTCTCTTGTATATGTGTTCTATGCTTATTATATCCCTTAGTCGTCTTTTACGACATCCACGAGCAAGATAGGGAGTGGCGATTTGTATTCTTATTCTGTCACCATGCGGCAATAACGACAACATCTTCAGAAAATCGAAGGTTAATGATGTATTCGTCGTTGATGTGGATGCCGAATGCGGTTTAGTCTAAGAGCTTGAAGACATCTTCTAGCGCAGTGGTGAACAGTTGCGAAGAGATGACGTCCTCCTGTCTTACACTTTTCTGTAATTGGATCAGTTTCGTACTCTTATCCCGGTTACGGACTGATATTGTGGCGTTCCTATACAAACACTTCAGCACTTCGATATAGCGACAGTCGATTTCACATCGCTGAAGAGACTGCAGCACCGCTCAAGATTCGTCGGAATTAAAGGCGTTTCACGCTGATGATGAGGCCAATTGCACTCCTCGGTCATTATAATAATCTACTTAACAGTGTGGATGTAGGCTATACTACAAGCCTTTGCGAAAGTCGGTTTATTCGCCTGGAAGTCTACAAGCTTGCGCGTAAGTGAGTTTGTAATGATGAATGAAATGATAAGTAAACAAAATAGTAATCTGTAATCTAAAATATTATATAGTGCTATCGCTGAAAAGTTATGTTGTACTATATTAGGATAACGTGTAAACACTTCTAACAGATGGTGGAGTAACACATTTTACATAAAGATCAGAATGTCAACAGTAAATTGGTTACTACAAACACTTGGCGCACTCGCTTAATTAGTATAATGGTTGTAACGGATTTTATATGTGTTCAAGTAACGTGTATTAATTATTTCGTGTTCCCAAATGAGTTTTTACGACCAATAACTTCTGATACAATAAATTAAAAAAGATAATGCAAGTTTATTGTCGAGAAATATCCCTTAATCGAAAAGTCGGCAAAGCTATTTGTATTATGTGGGGGCGATACGCGGGGGGCCCGCCGAGACGCGTCGCTCATGCACAACACAATCAAGCGCAAGCGATGGCCCGAGGCCCCCGGGGGCCCCCGGTAAATAACCAAAACATGTTTACAGGCATCGTCCTCAAGGCGTTCACAATGTAATTTGCGCGGCAATCTGTTCCCCGACATTACCAACGGTATTTATTCCCGGGCTCATTACCGCGGATCCAATAGCGGGCACCGACCGCAGCCAACGGGATCGCATTGGTCGCGAACTCCCCTGAGTCGAGACGAGCTTCGAATCACCAGTCACTACTGAGCCCTAGCATGTTCGATCGTCTAGAAGTATGTTGTAATGTGAAAGTTCTAGTTTATTTGGTGTTTATGTTATGATTCGATATTGGGATTATTGGAGGGCGTTGCAGATACTCAGGCGGTTCGATGAAGGTGTCACAAAATAGTATTTCCGCTTCGTTGTGTTCATATAAGATACGAGTCTGTGTCGCCGTACGCGAGCGCTCACACTTGACGGTACACTACCACACCGCCACACACGACGAAGCCAACTCACCGACGATCACATTCACTTACGAGACTCTAGATTTTATTTTCTGGAATTCATTTCGTTCATATTCATATATTTCGTACGGATTTTGTTAAGTTAGTGTTCTAAGTTGTCTATATTATATAAACGTACCTGTATAGAAGTTGTAGTGAACTAAAATCGTGTTACACCGCGATCTATAATGGGTTCCATTCTTACATAAGACAAATTTTTTCTTTGTGTAAGATGTAATCGATGCGAAAATCGCCTAAATCAAAGCATGTACGCGACGATACGCAAAGAGATAGTTCCCAGTCTTTTTAAAGCCATGTCACTGATAGAGTAGGTTGGTGATGGCACAGTGCATGGACAAGATATACGTTAAACATTCAAGACTAGTTCGGCTGATTTTAAAACCATTAAAAAGGTTACATTTCAAAAATAGAAGCAATTTAGTAAACTGTTGTTTCCCTGCTGTTTTCATTTATTTTTCTTTCAGTAAAAATGAGTGAAACTAATGAAGAGATTCGATACATTTTAAAATTTTATTGCAAATAAGGAAATAATGCAACTGTTCTGAACCAAATGCAGTGTCAGTAAGAGCAGCACTCTTATCGACACTGCATTAGTTGGTTTAAACCTTTTCAATCCGAGAATTTTGATGTCAAACATGCACCTCGCTATAGTCACCCTGATAAAATAGACGCCATTTTTGAAAAGGTGGCGCAAGATCAGCGTATCAGTAGTCACGATGTAAACGAAGACCTGGGAATTAACCACAAATTCATCCATTTGAGAAATCGCTGGCTATACAAAAAAACTCGATATTTGGCTGACACACGGGCTCACTGAAAGAAACCTGTTGAGGCTCGAGCCCAGCAGTGGGACGTATACATATGAGCCGAGTCGAAACTTTGAAAAATAAAATGTCTTGAGTTTTCATATAGAATGCGAAGAAACTTTTGCCCCCTTTGAAATATATATTTTATATGTAATGTATAATTATATTGGTGATATTTTTCAAAAGTTAATAGTATCACGTTGCGCGGTCGATGCGAGCCCCGAACTTACAAACTTGAACACTTTACGTTAACTTGTACACGTTTTTATATAAACTTTGATTTCCACCTTACTGACAGGGCTTCCAGTTAGCGGCTATAAAAATAAAGTGCCTCGAAGGTGTGGGCGCAAGTTGGGCGAGTCGCTCGCAGTTCGCAGGGGCGGCGGGGCGGCGGGGCGGCGGGTTGCTTTAGGAGGGAGCACCCGGCCAACTCTGCAAGTTGTGCCCCGTGACCGGACTGTTGAGTTGTTCGTACTGTTAGTGTTGTGCGGTTGCGGTTATTATTGGCACCGAACGTGTCTCATTGTACTACAGTTGACCGAGTGAGGGCGAACATTTCCGCAGCGCTAGTTGATATACCGGTACAAGCTATCGATATTAGATCAAATCATTTATTCTGCATAAGCCCCTTAACAACACATATTGTCAAATTTACACATCGTTTGAAACAATAATAATAATCTACCACCGGATCGGAACGCGGCCACAAGGTGAGAAGATCCGGCAAAAACCTCAGCGGGCTGTAATCTTTTTAAATCTTTTATCTTACATATAAATTTCTAGCATACGCGTGTATGTCACTGAACTCCTCCTAAACGGCTTGAGCGATATTGACGAAATTTTTTGTGTGTGTTCAAGGGGATTCGCGGATGTAATCAGCAACTGCTGCACCCATCATTTTAATTGTGAACATTTCAAGAAGTATGTAAATGGTAGATCGCACAGGGTTTCATGAGTAAACAGTAGATCTTGGGGCTAATGAAGTTGGCCACCCCTGATATAGTAGAAACTCTCCATGATTTTTTATTATTATTAATGACATGTTATTTGCCCGGAACTCCCCCATGGATCCTGGAGACGGAGACACATACCGACTGCGTTTACAGGTGATGGTTTCATACATCTATACCAATAAATAAAATTGGAGTGTCTGTTTGTAATGTCAAAATAATAGGCTTTTTTTATGCTCACACGGTTATTTGCACGACACCTATGCCTAAAATAGCAATTAAAAATTTTTGTCTGTCTGTCTGTCTGTTTGTTCCGGGTAATCTTCAAAACGGCTGGACCGATGTCAAAAATTCTTTCACCAATGGAAAGCTATAATATCAGGGCGTAAACTAGGTTATATTTTATCCCGGTATTCCCACGGGAACGTGAACTACGCGGGTAAAACGATTATAACCTATAACCGAAGCGAAGCGAGAGCGGGTTGCTAGTTCATATATGAATGTACAGATAACGTAGTGATTAAGATATTCACCTACTGAGCCAAGTGTTATGGATTCGATTCCCATGCAGGGCAGTGCTTTGTACGATCTACAAATTGTTGTCCTTTTTTTTTGGAAGTGGGTTACGATCGGCGCGCTCCTCGCACCATTCCGTCCGGGGCGACAGAGGGGCGTAAGCACGCACACACATAACCCACCTGCGACACGTCGCCTTCGTGGTTGGGCCGATCACCGGTGTAGGGTGACTTGACGTCAGTGGTCGGCCACAAATTGTTATCCTGGGATTGTGTATTATTTGTGTCCGTTACTTGTATGTCTGCAAAGTTCCTCGTAATACAAGGATTATTTTTTTAGTGCGGCGTTGGTGTCTTCCGTTTTGAGTAAAAGTTTAAAAGTTGAGCCATTGACGGCGAAACTAAGGAGTGAACGCCTAATGTGATATGGAAATGTGATGAGACAAGATGAGAGTCATATTGTGAGGAAAGTAAGTATGAATGTTGAAGGCTTTAGTAGTAAGGGAAGAACAAAGAAAATATGCACGGACTGTGTGAAGAATGATATGATAAGACAGGGAGTGATCACAGAGATGACATACGACATTTGACGGATAGGCTTGTTTGGAGTACGCATTGCGACGATCCCAACTGATTGGCATAATAACAGAATAATGCTCATGATGAAGGTCTTTCACAAAAAAGAGGAAGGACTTTCACAATAAAGAGGAAAACTCTCTCACGTTAACCATTTAAATAAGGTGACAATACAATGAATATTTTTATGCAGACAGTGTCGTTTTGTAGTGTCTATGTATGCATAGCGTTCAGTCACGGTCGCCGCACCGAGTTCTGTCAATGTAACAGTTATAAAAGTTCCCGCCATGTTCACCGCAACGAACCTTCAGCATACTTCTTAATTTGTTCGCGTTACCACCTACACTTTACACATGTTTAACAGATAAATCTTAAAATAACGACTTTTATGAGGAAACTTCTTAATAAATTCCTAGTGTGGCCATAACTTCTATTACAAATAAAAATGCATTACTTTTTTATGAAGTATTGGAATCTTAATAAAACTTATATGTATTTATTTATCTGAGTCTCAACAATAAATAAATAAGTATGCTGCTTGAACAATCACCCTCGGCTTTAATGTAGTACTTTATATGTGTTTATATATCTATGAATGTACGTACTACTACTTATATGTGTTTATATATCTATGAATGTACGTACTATCATCATAATTGCCCGTTGTGTTTCCATAGGGTATTTAGGAATTTCTTGTTCTAGACATTTTTAAAGCGATTCGATATTATGACAGTATCGTTTAGGGCGCGAAACCGCAACCCTTGATCCTGTTTATAGCCCTAGAAACCGTCTGTAAGACGCCCAAGCCGGTTCACGGTGTTATTCGGACGGTTCGCGGCGAATTACTTAAATGGAGGAGACTGTAGCGTCACGTTGTCTCCTCTCCAGATATCATGGAGGGGCTGTCGTTCTCGCAAAAAAAGAGACAATTTAATCCTGACAATAAGATGCTTCTTCCGTGTGGTGACGGAGTAAGAATACAATTAACTATCTTACCCGTGGGTGATCTTACAAGACGACTAAGGAATAAGCATATATAACATCTATGCGAGAGAAGGAAAACTCGAAATAAAACCCTATACCAACACGTCTGACCAGCGTGGTATAGTGGGTCAATTACCCTTCCATTATGGAGGAGGCCCAAGCCCAACAGTGGGACGTATATGGGCTGAGATGATGATGATGATGAATAAGATGCTTCCATCGAGGATACAGTGCAGCATACACTTGAGGTTTGCGTGACCTAGATAGCATCGTAAATTTGCTGCAGTTATCGGTGTCAATTTGATGGTCCCGGATTTCTAGAGCGATGGTTGATAACGTGGTTATCGCTTTTTTACGAATCAGTTGTCTCATGGTAAGAGGTGGCTGAGTTGTTCCACCGCCGACGCGGTGGGCGGCATATGCGAGTACGAGTATTTGCATCTGATGATGCCTGAGACGAGGAGGGCGCTCCAGCCGGACTAACCAAGGGATAATGACGTTATGGTAGACTATTGACTACGTTGGTGATGTCCGGCGACCCTGCTAATAGTGACCCTCCACCAGCGACCACCTCCGCAACCACAGCCATTAGACACAGTAAAGCCACGATCGTCGAACTACCTTTTTAAAACCAAATTGGGTGTCCGACAGATGGGAGCCGGTTTCGCTGAGTTGCCATCAGAAGTGAACAGCCAGGATTCTGTTCTCCTCTCTGGAGCTTGCCCGCGTCATCCAGCAGCACCATGGCCTGTAGGCCGCGGCCGTCTCGGCATCAGCAGGAGATTTTATAGCACGCTGAGCAAGTTTGAGTTTAATTAAGAGGCCCACGTCCAAACACTTAGGGAGTTCCTGTCCGTGTCATAAATCATAGCTGATACCATAAACTAGTAGATCAGTGTTTTGAAAGTACAAGAATATTCTTTGAAAACAAATCTCAGTTCCCTGACAGCTGAACGATAAATATATAGTGACATTGTTTTTCCATTGAGATGGAAATAAAGAGCACTAAGAGCCTGTCACTAGGCACACACACACGCACACACACACATAGATACACGATATTTTTATATATGATTGTAATCACGTTGTAGTCGGTGACAGGCCCTGAGTAGTGCCTGGAGCAACACGTGGCCAGGTCGACGAACTTTCACCTTTAAAGGTCACTATAAACCTTTACCAAAATTCGCTGTATATGAAAATGAAATTATTGACGTTAAGACCACATAGATGATGAGTCTTTGCAGATAGCATACTTTATTGTGGACCATCTTTTTTTTTAAACCATTACGCTAGAGAAGAGTGTTATATGTTTGATGTAATTGTGTGTATGTCGGTGGTATCGTATCTCCTAAAAGAATACGCCAATTTTGATGCTGTATTTTTTGTTTGAAAGGTGACGTGATCGATATGGTTCTTTACGTCTTTTTTTTTCTTTATTTTTTTTATTTTTTTTATTGCCGAAGGTGGCAAACGAGCAAGCACAGAGCACACCTGATGGTAAGTGATACTACCGCACATGGACCTTTGCAATACCAGGGGCACAGCCAGGCCGTTGCCTACCGTGAAGAAAGTACTCTTCTTAAACCTCGTTTAAAGAAGGACATGTCATAGCGCTCGGGAAACACAGCAGCAGGTAGTTCATTCCAGAGCTTGCACGTACGTGGGAGAAATGATCGCTGGAAATGTACAGAAAAAAAAAAACGTCGAAACGTCTCACTGTTGGGCTCGAGCCTTTTCCACAGCGGGAGAATAATTGACTTGCTATACCACGCTGGTCAGACGTGTTGTCATGGGGTTTTATTTCCATTTTCATTCCATTTTAATTATACTTAGTTCACATTTGTAATTATAATCATCATTTCAGCTTATTGAAGTCTCACCGCTGGGCTCGAGCCTCCTCCACAATAGGAACGCAATTGACCTACTATACCACGCTGGTCAGACGTGTTGTCATGGGGTTTTATTCTGCTTTCTTCTCTTGCATAGATATTATATGTATACTAATTGACCCGGCGAACTTCGCACCGCCTTTTTCGTTATTTTGTTTTAGGATTTATCAGTTTGGTTTTAGTATTATCCGTACGGTGACTGAGTAAGAATACAATTCACAACCCGTGTATGTCGTAAAAGATGACTAAGGGATATATACCGCCTTTTTTATCGACTCCAATACCTTTTTTAATCTAGATCTATATGTAATTATGCCAAAAATGCCGAACCGACGGGACGAACATCAAATGTTTGACAAGTAAGAACAGTTTGTATGGGAAAATAAAATTGTTGTTTTAGTATTTTACTCGCAATTTTTCATATTTTCTCACTGTTTAAACCTTCCCTGGACTTCCACAAATAATTCAAGACCAAAATTAGACAAATCGGTCCAGCCGTTCTAGAGTTTTAGCGAGACTAACGAACAGCAATTCATTTATATGTATTATATGATAAAACGACTAATCATTAAAATTACTTCTTTTGGGAAGGATTGCATTCTTACTTCGTCACCGTAATATATAGTGTTTCATCAAAAAAAAAAGATACCAAGCTAAAGTTGAACGTCTAGATATTAGTAATTTATATCTATACAAATATATGGAGAGTTTGTTTGTTTGAACGCGTTAATCTCAGGAACTACTAGTCGGACTTGAAAAATTCTTTCATTGTTAGATAGCTCCTTTTATCGAGGAAGGCTATCATCACGCTAAGACCAACAGGAGCGGAGCACCAATGACGACTGTTTCCAAATCGGGGTTTTTTTCATTTTGTGAGCTCTCCGCTGCATTAACTGCTCAATTTTCGCAAACATCATTAGTGACAGAATAGTATTATTAAAAAATATTTTCACCCTCTACGTAAACAAAGTCGTAGTTTAAAGTTAGCGTTAGCCCAAAGTATTAATACCACGCGGATGAAGTCGCGAGCAGAAGCTAGTGTGTAATACATCCAAGTGTATGTACATATGTGTGAAGATCAAATATGAGTAGACGTACAGACTCTATCTATCTACCTCATAATTATATTGCATTATATTAGAAAAACTATTAATTATAACATAACACATTGAAAACTTATAAACATATATAAAATATATAAATTATTATTATTATAGTATTACTCTGTTGGGAATATTCTATATAATTGAACTTTACTAATTAATCACAGATCGCTGCGTTTGACATCAGAGAGAAACCATTTTATAGTTTTTGCTAACGAATATATACATATATCTACTAGCAACCCGCCCTCGCTTCGCTTCGGTTTCAGTCGCCTTATCCCCGTAGTTCCCGTTCTCGTGGGAATACTGGCATAAAATATAGCCTAGTTTACTGCCTCATATTATAGTTTTCCATTGGTGAAAGAATTTTTGAAAGCGGTCCAGCTTCTACGCGGGTAAAACGACTAAAACCGAAGCGAAGCGAGGGCGGGTTGCTAGTATATATATATATATATATATATATATATATATATAGAACCTACCGTTGGCAGTCCACGTGTGTTATGTGCAGACGTGGAGTGTCATCGGTAGACGTCTCATCCCATTTGTGAATTAAATTTCTCCAAAGGCCTCTGCGTGTTAGATCCATATCCTCATTGAAGCCTACTAAAATACCGGATATCCCTTCAACTTCACGATAAGAACACGACAATGATGATGCTTAAATTACAACCAGTCCAGCGTACGGGGCGAAGGGAGGCATTATAGGGCGTTATATTCCATTTTTTTTCAGGTTCTTCACTTCGTCGACGTCCCGCCACAAAATTACTGAGGTATTAACGATGATTTGGCTTAAATGCAAATGGCAAACTAATCCCTGGCCCTACCATGCACTAATTATTATTTTAGTTAAATTTTGCTACACGCCGATAGCTGTTTGTTTGACGGTACATGGTTTGATACGCCTTGTCTTGTATCGTATGATGTGAAGGAATAGTAGCTCAAGGATCCATAACCTGCCATATTACCTCCTCATCACCATTTGGTCTGACTACCGGTATCAGTTCCTTGATTTCGATGATGGGCTGAATCGTTTATCGGCCTACAGTGTTAGAAACAATTGGCATGGGTTGATGGGCGCCTTTAGAGGACTTTTAAGACGCATACATGAAAATTTTCAGCATTTATAATATTCATAGAAAAACGAGTGTACCGGACATAGCACGAAGAATTAGCACGCTGAAGTGCCAATGGGTAGGCCACATCGCTCGACCAACCGACAACCACTGGGGAAGGTTCTCGAGTGGCGACCACTTATCGGACGACACAAGGCAGGACGCCCCCCACTAGGTGGATAGACGACTTGGTGAAAGTTTCTGGGCGTCGTTGGATGCAGGCGGCACAGGATTGCACTTTATGGCGATAATATTTATAGTCACTATGGTACACTCACATAGCGCTAGCGGCGTTATAATTAAAATTATTTGTTTGAATTAATTATACCGCAGTGTTTGATTTAGTAAATTTTCACGGTTTAGTGATATAATTATGAATATTTAACTGTGTGATCGATTATATCATTCATTATTAATTAATTAATTATCTATGCAAATAAATACAATTGAAATGTCTGTTTGTAATGTCAAAATAAAATGTTTTGTTTATGCTCACACGGTTATATACACGATCATCATCGCAGTCCACATACCTACGTTCCACTGTTGGGCTCAGGTCTCCTTCACATTAGGAGGGAATTTGGCCTACTGTACCATGCTGGTCAGACATGTTGGTTGTTATAGGGTTTCATTTCGAGTTTTCCTTCTCTTGCACAGATCTTATGTGCATATTATATCCCTTAGTCGTCTTTTACGACATCTACGGGTAAGATAAGGAGTGGTGAATTGTAATCTTACTTCGTCACCACACGGAAAAATTTACACGAGGGACATTATTTAGAAAAAAAAAACACTTCCGAAAATCTTTTGTCTTTCTATTTGTTCAAGGTAATTTTCAAATGGCTGGGCAGATTTTAATTTTGGCTGGTCTGAAAATCAAACCCTAAACCTCATAACCTGCAATCGCGTATCGTAACATTTTAGAAAATATCTCCTACCAAAGAGTACCCAACGCGGCTGAATAAGTTTTCACTTCAATAGATAAAATAGAATTGTCTCTTCGCATGCTTTTTTCATGCTCACAAGATACCTATGCCTTAACACCACTTAAAAAAAATTGTCTGTTTGTGTGTTCGTTCCGGGTAATCTTCTCAACGGCTGGAACGATTTTAATAAATTTACTTTCATTTTACTACCTGTCTATATAACGAGTACTAGCCATTTTTTTCTCAAGAAACCACTTTGCCCGGGCCGGAAATTGAACTCGAGGCCTTTTGCATAGATGTTATATGCGTATTATTCGTTAGTCGTCTTTTATAACACTCGTAGGAAAGATGGAGCATTGTGCAATGAGGGTGCATTGTGGTCTTACTCCGTCTCCACACGGTATAACAATAGAAGATTTGATGATTTAAAATGTGGGTGCCAGGTGATTGAAACCGAAGTGAAGCGAGGGCAGATTAATAGTGAAGATTTGCTTGTTATTGATATGATTCGCTAATACTAATGGTCGCCATGTCGTCAAAATTCGGCCATAATTCATTTTAATAAATTTTTCTGCTACACAATTTTCTTTTAATTTTATTTATGTATAATTGTAAATTGAACAAGCTGTATTTTACTAATAACTAATAAATAAAGTACTAAGTACAAATGTCTATTAGACATTGTCATCATAATTATGATTGTTTGACCAGAGACTTTAACCGTAAACGAAAGTGTATACGCGCGCGCATGTGTCTGTGTAGGGATTTACATTATAGTGTGCGTAATGCCTTTTTAATGAATTTATTTATTTCTACTAATCAATTATTATATGAAATATCAGTTTTATGCACTTCGCCTCATTATATACTTCAACTGTGCCAAATTTCATACTTGTACATCTGTATGATTTTCGTAAAAAGGGGTACAAAGTCTTTGCTTCACGTATTTATATATATATAGATGCTTGATATTATCAATTGAATGCACAAACAGAATGTTAGTGTAAGTAGTGAGCTCACGTATTTATATATATATAGATGCTTGATATTATCAATTGAATGCACAAACAGAATGTTAGTGTAAGTAGTGAGCTCACGTATTTATATATATATAGATGCTTGATATTATCAATTGAATGCACAAACAGAATGTTAGTGTAAGTAGTGAGCTCACGTATTTATATATATATAGATGCTTGATATTATCAATTGAATGCACAAACAGAATGTTAGTGTAAGTAGTGAGCTCACGTATTTATATATATATAGATGCTTGATATTATCAATTGAATGCACAAACAGAATGTTAGTGTAAGTAGTGAGCTCACGTATTTATATATATATAGATGCTTGATATTATCAATTGAATGCACAAACAGAATGTTAGTGTAAGTAGTGAGCTCACGTATTTATATATATATAGATGCTTGATATTATCAATTGAATGCACAAACAGAATGTTAGTGTAAGTAGTGAGCTCACGTATTTATATATATATAGATGCTTGATATTATCAATTGAATGCACAAACAGAATGTTAGTGTAAGTAGTGAGCTCACGTATTTATATATATATAGATGCTTGATATTATCAATTGAATGCACAAACAGAATGTTAGTGTAAGTAGTGAGCTCACGTATTTATATATATATAGATGCTTGATATTATCAATTGAATGCACAAACAGAATGTTAGTGTAAGTAGTGAGCTCACGTATTTATATATATATAGATGCTTGATATTATCAATTGAATGCACAAACAGAATGTTAGTGTAAGTAGTGAGCTCACGTATTTATATATATATAGATGCTTGATATTATCAATTGAATGCACAAACAGAATGTTAGTGTAAGTAGTGAGCTCACGTATTTATATATATATAGATGCTTGATATTATCAATTGAATGCACAAACAGAATGTTAGTGTAAGTAGTGAGCTCACGTATTTATATATATATAGATGCTTGATATTATCAATTGAATGCACAAACAGAATGTTAGTGTAAGTAGTGAGCTCACGTATTTATATATATATAGATGCTTGATATTATCAATTGAATGCACAAACAGAATGTTAGTGTAAGTAGTGAGCTCACGTATTTATATATATATAGATGCTTGATATTATCAATTGAATGCACAAACAGAATGTTAGTGTAAGTAGTGAGCTCACGTATTTATATATATATAGATGCTTGATATTATCAATTGAATGCACAAACAGAATGTTAGTGTAAGTAGTGAGCTCACGTATTTATATATATATATAGATGCTTGATATTATCAATTGAATGCACAAACAGAATGTTAGTGTAAGTAGTGAGCTCACGTATTTATATATATATATAGATGCTTGATATTATCAATTGAATGCACAAACAGAATGTTAGTGTAAGTAGTGAGCTCACGTATTTATATATATATAGATGCTTGATATTATCAATTGAATGCACAAACAGAATGTTAGTGTAAGTAGTGAGCTCACGTATTTATATATATATAGATGCTTGATATTATCAATTGAATGCACAAACAGAATGTTAGTGTAAGTAGTGAGCTCACGTATTTATATATATATAGATGCTTGATATTATCAATTGAATGCACAAACAGAATGTTAGTGTAAGTAGTGAGCTCACGTATTTATATATATATAGATGCTTGATATTATCAATTGAATGCACAAACAGAATGTTAGTGTAAGTAGTGAGCTCACGTATTTATATATATATAGATGCTTGATATTATCAATTGAATGCACAAACAGAATGTTAGTGTAAGTAGTGAGCTCACGTATTTATATATATATAGATGCTTGATATTATCAATTGAATGCACAAACAGAATGTTAGTGTAAGTAGTGAGCTCACGTATTTATATATATATAGATGCTTGATATTATCAATTGAATGCACAAACAGAATGTTAGTGTAAGTAGTGAGCTCACGTATTTATATATATATAGATGCTTGATATTATCAATTGAATGCACAAACAGAATGTTAGTGTAAGTAGTGAGCTCACGTATTTATATATATATAGATGCTTGATATTATCAATTGAATGCACAAACAGAATGTTAGTGTAAGTAGTGAGCTCACGTATTTATATATATATAGATGCTTGATATTATCAATTGAATGCACAAACAGAATGTTAGTGTAAGTAGTGAGCTCACGTATTTATATATATATAGATGCTTGATATTATCAATTGAATGCACAAACAGAATGTTAGTGTAAGTAGTGAGCTCACGTATTTATATATATATAGATGCTTGATATTATCAATTGAATGCACAAACAGAATGTTAGTGTAAGTAGTGAGCTCACGTATTATATATATATATAGATGCTTGATATTATCAATTGAATGCACAAACAGAATGTTAGTGTAAGTAGTGAGCTCACGTATTTATATATATATAGATGCTTGATATTATCAATTGAATGCACAAACAGAATGTTAGTGTAAGTAGTGAGCTCACGTATTTATATATATATAGATGCTTGATATTATCAATTGAATGCACAAACAGAATGTTAGTGTAAGTAGTGAGCTCACGTATTTATATATATATAGATGCTTGATATTATCAATTGAATGCACAAACAGAATGTTAGTGTAAGTAGTGAGCTCACGTATTTATATATATATAGATGCTTGATATTATCAATTGAATGCACAAACAGAATGTTAGTGTAAGTAGTGAGCTCACGTATTTATATATATATAGATGCTTGATATTATCAATTGAATGCACAAACAGAATGTTAGTGTAAGTAGTGAGCTCACGTATTTATATATATATATAGATGCTTGATATTATCAATTGAATGCACAAACAGAATGTTAGTGTAAGTAGTGAGCTCACGTATTTATATATATATAGATGCTTGATATTATCAATTGAATGCACAAACAGAATGTTAGTGTAAGTAGTGAGCTCACGTATTTATATATATATAGATGCTTGATATTATCAATTGAATGCACAAACAGAATGTTAGTGTAAGTAGTGAGCTCACGTATTTATATATATATAGATGCTTGATATTATCAATTGAATGCACAAACAGAATGTTAGTGTAAGTAGTGAGCTCACGTATTTATATATATATAGATGCTTGATATTATCAATTGAATGCACAAACAGAATGTTAGTGTAAGTAGTGAGCTCACGTATTTATATATATATAGATGCTTGATATTATCAATTGAATGCACAAACAGAATGTTAGTGTAAGTAGTGAGCTCACGTATTTATATATATATAGATGCTTGATATTATCAATTGAATGCACAAACAGAATGTTAGTGTAAGTAGTGAGCTCACGTATTTATATATATATAGATGCTTGATATTATCAATTGAATGCACAAACAGAATGTTAGTGTAAGTAGTGAGCTCACGTATTTATATATATATAGATGCTTGATATTATCAATTGAATGCACAAACAGAATGTTAGTGTAAGTAGTGAGCTCACGTATTTATATATATATAGATGCTTGATATTATCAATTGAATGCACAAACAGAATGTTAGTGTAAGTAGTGAGCTCACGTATTTATATATATATAGATGCTTGATATTATCAATTGAATGCACAAACAGAATGTTAGTGTAAGTAGTGAGCTCACGTATTTATATATATATAGATGCTTGATATTATCAATTGAATGCACAAACAGAATGTTAGTGTAAGTAGTGAGCTCACGTATTTATATATATATAGATGCTTGATATTATCAATTGAATGCACAAACAGAATGTTAGTGTAAGTAGTGAGCTCACGTATTTATATATATATAGATGCTTGATATTATCAATTGAATGCACAAACAGAATGTTAGTGTAAGTAGTGAGCTCACGTATTTATATATATATAGATGCTTGATATTATCAATTGAATGCACAAACAGAATGTTAGTGTAAGTAGTGAGCTCACGTATTTATATATATATAGATGCTTGATATTATCAATTGAATGCACAAACAGAATGTTAGTGTAAGTAGTGAGCTCACGTATTTATATATATATAGATGCTTGATATTATCAATTGAATGCACAAACAGAATGTTAGTGTAAGTAGTGAGCTCACGTATTATATATATAGATGCTTGATATTATCAATTGAATGCACAAACAGAATGTTAGTGTAAGTAGTGAGCTCACGTATTTATATATATATATAGATGCTTGATATTATCAATTGAATGCACAAACAGAATGTTAGTGTAAGTAGTGAGCTCACGTATTTATATATATATAGATGCTTGATATTATCAATTGAATGCACAAACAGAATGTTAGTGTAAGTAGTGAGCTCACGTATTTATATATATATAGATGCTTGATATTATCAATTGAATGCACAAACAGAATGTTAGTGTAAGTAGTGAGCTCACGTATTTATATATATATAGATGCTTGATATTATCAATTGAATGCACAAACAGAATGTTAGTGTAAGTAGTGAGCTCACGTATTTATATATATATAGATGCTTGATATTATCAATTGAATGCACAAACAGAATGTTAGTGTAAGTAGTGAGCTCACGTATTTATATATATATAGATGCTTGATATTATCAATTGAATGCACAAACAGAATGTTAGTGTAAGTAGTGAGCTCACGTATTTATATATATATAGATGCTTGATATTATCAATTGAATGCACAAACAGAATGTTAGTGTAAGTAGTGAGCTCACGTATTTATATATATATAGATGCTTGATATTATCAATTGAATGCACAAACAGAATGTTAGTGTAAGTAGTGAGCTCACGTATTTATATATATATAGATGCTTGATATTATCAATTGAATGCACAAACAGAATGTTAGTGTAAGTAGTGAGCTCACGTATTTATATATATATAGATGCTTGATATTATCAATTGAATGCACAAACAGAATGTTAGTGTAAGTAGTGAGCTCACGTATTTATATATATATAGATGCTTGATATTATCAATTGAATGCACAAACAGAATGTTAGTGTAAGTAGTGAGCTCACGTATTTATATATATATAGATGCTTGATATTATCAATTGAATGCACAAACAGAATGTTAGTGTAAGTAGTGAGCTCACGTATTTATATATATATAGATGCTTGATATTATCAATTGAATGCACAAACAGAATGTTAGTGTAAGTAGTGAGCTCACGTATTTATATATATATAGATGCTTGATATTATCAATTGAATGCACAAACAGAATGTTAGTGTAAGTAGTGAGCTCACGTATTTATATATATATAGATGCTTGATATTATCAATTGAATGCACAAACAGAATGTTAGTGTAAGTAGTGAGCTCACGTATTTATATATATATAGATGCTTGATATTATCAATTGAATGCACAAACAGAATGTTAGTGTAAGTAGTGAGCTCACGTATTTATATATATATAGATGCTTGATATTATCAATTGAATGCACAAACAGAATGTTAGTGTAAGTAGTGAGCTCACGTATTTATATATATATATAGATGCTTGATATTATCAATTGAATGCACAAACAGAATGTTAGTGTAAGTAGTGAGCTCACGTATTTATATATATATAGATGCTTGATATTATCAATTGAATGCACAAACAGAATGTTAGTGTAAGTAGTGAGCTCACGTATTTATATATATATAGATGCTTGATATTATCAATTGAATGCACAAACAGAATGTTAGTGTAAGTAGTGAGCTCACGTATTTATATATATATAGATGCTTGATATTATCAATTGAATGCACAAACAGAATGTTAGTGTAAGTAGTGAGCTCACGTATTTATATATATATAGATGCTTGATATTATCAATTGAATGCACAAACAGAATGTTAGTGTAAGTAGTGAGCTCACGTATTTATATATATATAGATGCTTGATATTATCAATTGAATGCACAAACAGAATGTTAGTGTAAGTAGTGAGCTCACGTATTTATATATATATAGATGCTTGATATTATCAATTGAATGCACAAACAGAATGTTAGTGTAAGTAGTGAGCTCACGTATTTATATATATATAGATGCTTGATATTATCAATTGAATGCACAAACAGAATGTTAGTGTAAGTAGTGAGCTCACGTATTTATATATATATAGATGCTTGATATTATCAATTGAATGCACAAACAGAATGTTAGTGTAAGTAGTGAGCTCACGTATTTATATATATATAGATGCTTGATATTATCAATTGAATGCACAAACAGAATGTTAGTGTAAGTAGTGAGCTCACGTATTTATATATATATATAGATGCTTGATATTATCAATTGAATGCACAAACAGAATGTTAGTGTAAGTAGTGAGCTCACGTATTTATATATATATAGATGCTTGATATTATCAATTGAATGCACAAACAGAATGTTAGTGTAAGTAGTGAGCTCACGTATTTATATATATATATAGATGCTTGATATTATCAATTGAATGCACAAACAGAATGTTAGTGTAAGTAGTGAGCTCACGTATTTATATATATATAGATGCTTGATATTATCAATTGAATGCACAAACAGAATGTTAGTGTAAGTAGTGAGCTCACGTATTTATATATATATAGATGCTTGATATTATCAATTGAATGCACAAACAGAATGTTAGTGTAAGTAGTGAGCTCACGTATTTATATATATATAGATGCTTGATATTATCAATTGAATGCACAAACAGAATGTTAGTGTAAGTAGTGAGCTCACGTATTTATATATATATAGATGCTTGATATTATCAATTGAATGCACAAACAGAATGTTAGTGTAAGTAGTGAGCTCACGTATTTTATATATAGATGCTTGATATTATCAATTGAATGCACAAACAGAATGTTAGTGTAAGTAGTGAGCTCACGTATTTATATATATATAGATGCTTGATATTATCAATTGAATGCACAAACAGAATGTTAGTGTAAGTAGTGAGCTCACGTATTTATATATATATAGATGCTTGATATTATCAATTGAATGCACAAACAGAATGTTAGTGTAAGTAGTGAGCTCACGTATTTATATATATATAGATGCTTGATATTATCAATTGAATGCACAAACAGAATGTTAGTGTAAGTAGTGAGCTCACGTATTTATATATATATAGATGCTTGATATTATCAATTGAATGCACAAACAGAATGTTAGTGTAAGTAGTGAGCTCACGTATTTATATATATATATAGATGCTTGATATTATCAATTGAATGCACAAACAGAATGTTAGTGTAAGTAGTGAGCTCACGTATTTATATATATATAGATGCTTGATATTATCAATTGAATGCACAAACAGAATGTTAGTGTAAGTAGTGAGCTCACGTATTTATATATATATAGATGCTTGATATTATCAATTGAATGCACAAACAGAATGTTAGTGTAAGTAGTGAGCTCACGTATTTATATATATATAGATGCTTGATATTATCAATTGAATGCACAAACAGAATGTTAGTGTAAGTAGTGAGCTCACGTATTTATATATATATAGATGCTTGATATTATCAATTGAATGCACA
Source organism: Lymantria dispar (assembly GCA_032191425.1). Lineage (NCBI taxonomy): Eukaryota > Metazoa > Arthropoda > Insecta > Lepidoptera > Erebidae > Lymantria > Lymantria dispar. The sequence continues at coordinate 34,324,564 of CM063452.1, forward strand.
AACAGAATGTTAGTGTAAGTAGTGAGCTCACGTATTTATATATATATATAGATGCTTGATATTATCAATTGAATGCACAAACAGAATGTTAGTGTAAGTAGTGAGCTCACGTATTTATATATATATAGATGCTTGATATTATCAATTGAATGCACAAACAGAATGTTAGTGTAAGTAGTGAGCTCACGTATTTATATATATATAGATGCTTGATATTATCAATTGAATGCACAAACAGAATGTTAGTGTAAGTAGTGAGCTCACGTATTTATATATATATAGATGCTTGATATTATCAATTGAATGCACAAACAGAATGTTAGTGTAAGTAGTGAGCTCACGTATTTATATATATATAGATGCTTGATATTATCAATTGAATGCACAAACAGAATGTTAGTGTAAGTAGTGAGCTCACGTATTTATATATATATAGATGCTTGATATTATCAATTGAATGCACAAACAGAATGTTAGTGTAAGTAGTGAGCTCACGTATTTATATATATATAGATGCTTGATATTATCAATTGAATGCACAAACAGAATGTTAGTGTAAGTAGTGAGCTCACGTATTTATATATATATAGATGCTTGATATTATCAATTGAATGCACAAACAGAATGTTAGTGTAAGTAGTGAGCTCACGTATTTATATATATATATAGATGCTTGATATTATCAATTGAATGCACAAACAGAATGTTAGTGTAAGTAGTGAGCTCACGTATTTATATATATATAGATGCTTGATATTATCAATTGAATGCACAAACAGAATGTTAGTGTAAGTAGTGAGCTCACGTATTCATTTTAACATATCATATTATATTTGTTACTTGACTAACGACTGTTCTAAGACTGGATGTCAACATAACCTGGGCTCATGTACGTCCCACTATTGGGATCGAGCCTCCTCCACAATGGTAAAGAAATTGATTTACGCTACGCTGGTCAGACGTGTTGATGCTGGGTTTTATTTTGAGTTTTTCTTCTCTTGCATAGATGTTCATCATTACTATCATCTTAGCTAATCTTCTTGCCACTGTTGGGCTCGAGCCTCCTCAATATAGGAGGCAAATTGACTTACTATGCGTACATATGTATAGGATTTCGTTTCGAGTTTTTCTCTTGCATAGATGTTATGTTCATATAATATGCCTATGTCGTCGTAGATGTATAGTTAGTATGTCTCGCGTAGTATAACTCTTGTCGGTACTGTGAGGTACCTACATCACCGCTAGTAATTTAAATGTCGTCTCGTCGGCGCGCACGAATAAATTGGACAAAGTGTCAAACAAGTGGACAACTCTCACACCTGGCCCCGTGGCGCTGCGCCGGACTGTGACCCGCCCGCGTCATCAGCGACTAGCGACTGATTCACTATTATATCAACTTTATATTTATAGGTGGATAAAATATTTCGATCTGGGTAAGGTAGGCAGATGTGAAGTCTTCTATCAAATATACTGTTGCTCTTCACGGTCGAACAGACTTTATTTCATGTCAAATAAAAAAAATATTACTTAAACGCCATTTTGTTATATGAAATATGTCATAATGATCATCATTTCAGCCTATAGCCGTCCACTACTGGACGTAGGCCTCCCTCATGCTACGAAACAGAGTGCGATCTTTTGCCTCCTGCATCCAACAACGCCCAGCAACTTTCACCTCTTGAACTTGGACCACCTACGGTCGCTACTTTCTTCCCCAGCTGTAAGTTCGTCGAGCGATGTGGCCTGCCCTGTAATGTCGGTTACACCCGTACTTCTGCGGATTTCAGTATTCCAGATGTCACGATATTTATTGAAAGGATAAGCGCTCAAGTCCAGTTACGTTTCTATGTTTATTGTTGTAGTCAACACAATTACACTTGTATTGTTTAGGTAAACCTTGATGGCAAGAAATACGTAGATAAAATTACGAAGCTGTGATCAGTGTGAATAGCGTAACAACTAAGTGTTTACTATATTTATTCGTGCAAGTCGTAATACTATGACACAGATTAAAGACTTAACACATTCAATTTAATTTAGCTCCTAAACTGCTCAATATTATTTTTAAAGAAGTATACACATAGCTGCAGATTAATTTTGTCTATAAATTCTCCTAAGAGCATATTCCAGTATCACTTAGCATTTTGCCATAAAACAGGATTTTTACCTTCTTGAAAAGTTTGTGTTTTACATTTGCGTCCTTTTTCCACGAATCGTACGATATTTGAATGAAAATTGTCACATGGACCATTTTGTGATCTAACATCTCTTGGGATAATAATTCTTTAGCTAGTAGTAGTTCTTTAGTTAGTCGCTTTGATTTTCACTCAATCAAGATTAATTCATCGAACGAATTTGGAAAATATTTCAACTTTGGTATGTTACATTGTGTGCCGGTAAGTTTGTAGTAAATTAAATAAATATATAAGTCAAATCATGGGCACAATTTATTTTCTATATATCTAATTCCGCTGGATCGTTTCCCCTTGTACCACAACCCAAAGATCAGTCATTTAAAACAACTTAACTGTTCCGCGGATAAAAAATACCTCACCCGGGCACCCACGGCACCAGGTAATTTAAGTAGGTAAGTATAGTTAGTACTGAACACTAATTAGTTTTTAAATATAATTATAGCGACCATATACACTAAGAAGTAGAAGGAATTACACCATCAGGCTCTTATGAGGCTTTCTTGCTGCAACTTCGTCTTTAAATTTAAAAGTATACGCTCTCACATCACGTCTCACGTTCTCTCTTCTGCCCATTGGCACAAGGCGTATTTGGAGTGAGAGGCATAGTCGATATTCCGAGACCCCGAGTAATAGCGTACCGGTATTAGCTTCAAAGGTTTCTACGGGCGCAATGGTTGCTTTAATTTGTGTGACAAAACTCAGGGCCATCCATAATAGGAACAGATAAGGCATTGCCTCTCATGGATGATCCAACAATACGCTCAAAAAAGCAGTAGCGCTTTCACGAGAAAGTCATAACACCGATTGCGATCGCCATCGCCAAACGTGGAAATTATTGTACCACCAGTATTCGTATGAAATATCATAAAATCGATGTAAGAATTACTTTACGTAATTGGATGACAAGTGAGATTTGGTCATTAAATACCTCGAAGGGTTTTAAATTTATTTGTTACTAGCAACTCGCCCTCGCTTCGCTTCGGTTTCAGTCGCCTTATCCGCGGCGTAGTTCCCGTGGGAATACCGGAATAAAATATAGCCTATGTTAATCCCTGATATTATAGCTTTCTATTGCTGAAAGAATTTTTGAAATCGGTTCAGTGGTTTAAGCGTGAAAGCGTAACAAACAAACAAACAAACATCCTTACTTTCGCATTTATAATATTAGTATTGTCCGATTAACTTCCCCTGATTGCTTTATGGTACATCATGCTACTAGCATGATATTATGTTATCTTCTGTTCTTAATTCGTGTGTGTTGATTTCCATACTATCTCATATACATCCCATCGCTGGGCTTGAGGCTCCTCCACAATAACATAGAAATTTGAGATATTCTACCACGCTGGTCAGACGTGTAGGTATAGGGTTCTATATCGAGTTTTCTTTCTCTTGCCTATATGTTTCATGCATATTTATTCTCTTAGTCGTCTTTTACGACACCCATGGGTGAGTAAAGGATGTGGTGAATTGTATTCGTACTTCGTCACCACACAAAAGTGTGTGTGTATTTAACCAACTAGTATTGCGTTAAGAGAAGAAAACCTATTGCATCGAGGAGCGGCTTTAGTAACCCGCGTGATTCACTTTGTACTGTGTTACCCTCTCTTAGTGTAGGGAAATATAATGGTAATAAATAGAAAAAATGAATCTAAATAACATTATGAGTTAGTATTTATCAATATCTTATATTTTCCGGTATAAAAATGGCTGTAAATTCGTTAAATATTGGTCGGATAACTTTTTTTATGAGTGAGTTCTTTTTTCTTCCTACTTTTGGCTGTTTGCTCGAAAAATTAAAAGAAAATATATTTTTTTCAAAAACTGTACTTTGATGACCCCTACTGGTGAACCAGTGCGAGTTACACAAAAAACACTAAGACTATTTTGAAGAACGTGAAATTCCCCACAATTTCCATCAAACCGATTTGCAATATTGTAAAAGCTGGGTAAGCATTAGAAATTTGAAAAAAAAAATTTATTTACATGCATTTTGAATGGTAAAACTTTAAATTTAAATTGTAAGTACTTAAAATTAATATTAAAAGCTCAAACTTGGTGAAAAATTTTTTTTTCTATATGTAGATTAATATTTTGCATGAGCAATGAAAAAAAAATCAATTTGCTGAAATGAACCACCCTAATATATATGCTGTATGCGAAGATGACAATCACGCCTTTTGGTAATGGGGGTGCGCAAGCTTACTGCGGAAGACGCCTATTGCAGTAGTAGTCTTATACGATACTAACGGGTAGGTTAGGGGGTGGTGCATAGTATTTATACACCGTCACCACACGGAACGCATCATCTATCATTATATCATCATCATTAATTCATCATCATCATTTCAGCTTATATACGTTCCACTACTGGGCTCGAGCTTCCTCCATAATAGAAGTTCCCTCCTATTTGACCTAATTAGATAATACTTTAGATTAGATTAGATAATACTTTATTTGTACACCATATTACGAGAAAACTTAAATAATAATTATAACCTAGAATGTACAAAGGGCGGCCTTATCGCTATAAGCGATCTCTTCCAGGCAACCTTAGGATGGATAATATAACAGAGAAGGGAGATGGTAGGTAATTAGTTGCTGGTGGTACTGAAAATCAATTCTAAATAACATTATGACTATGTAACTAATAAATATTATGTGTTAATATCTGTAACTCTAATACTGTGAAAATAAAACAATATAAATTAGTAAACAGTAGATAATTGTATTTATGTCTTAAGTATATATTTTCATATAAAATAAACATACACACATACTCATTCATAAACATATACATACATATACATATACTTACATATAAATATACTTACATACACATATACATACATACACATATACATACATATAAATATACATACATACACATATACATACACATATACATACATACACATATATTACAGGAACTCGCACGCTTTAAGAACTAAAAATATTATAGCGATAAATAGTGATCTGTCAACTGTTTCTTAAATATAGTTAAAGTCGGGGCTTTTCTGATTGCTACTGGTAACGCATTCCACAACGTTGTAGCCTTTACAGTAAAAGACTTACCTATGAAATCAGAAAAGTGTATTGGTACCTTTAATTTCAAATTCTCAGATGATCGCAAGGATTTTGTATGTGTGTCATGGAGGTACTTAAATCGATCTTTGAGATAGACGGGGGCCGTTGAATTAAATAATATATTATATAAGAATGTAAGTGTGTGAACGTTCCGGCGAAGGCGAATTGGTAGCCATTTGAGCTTTTGCCGAAACTCAGAGATGTGATCGTATTTGCGTAATCCATAAATAAATCGAATGCAAAAATTTTGAAGCCACTCTAGTTTGTCAAGTTGTGCCTCCGTAATATCAAGGTAACAGACATCTGCGTAGTCAAGAATAGGGAGAAGTAGGGTTTTTGCAAGCGCGGTTTTGGTGGCAATTGGATGAAAATTTCGCAGTCTTTGCAATGCTCTAGCTGACGCGTACAAATTACGGCTAGTTTCTTGTATCTGTAAGCTCCGGGATACCGTACTGTCAATGTAGATACCTAAATCCTTGACTTTATTGCTGATTGGTATAATAGAACCATCAAATATAATTGGAGGTATATCTGACCAAGTAACCTTAGAGAGCACCCTGGTACTCCCAACAACTATAATTTGGGTCTTCGTAGGATTGACCATAAGCCCATAGTCACTACTATACTTAGCTATTCACGCTAAATCCATATTGACAGTCGTTATTGCGTCCGAAAGTTTATTGTGAGGAGCTTGGCTGTAAATTTGGAGATCGTCCGCATAAAGGTGGTAGGCTGAAACTAATTGATTAACAATTGAATTAATAAATATGGTGAAGAGCAGAGGAGATAAAACTCCACCCTGAGGCACACCTGCATAGGTATTGCACCAAGATGAGAAGGAGTCTTTGATACATATACGTTGCCGACGGCCAAAGAGATAACTACGAAACCAGTCAATCGCGGCTGAAGATATATTAATTGAGCGTAGAATACCAAGTAAAATATCATAGTCAACATTATTGAAAGCACTGGAAAAATCTAAAAGGCATAGAACGGTTAAATGGCCATTTTCCATACCTGATCTGAGATCGTCTGTGATGTGGACAAGTGCCGAAGTAGTACTATGACCTGGTCGAAATCCAGATTGAAAGGGGCTTAGAAGTTGGTTTGTGTAGAGAAAAGTACTGAGTTGAGAATGAATAAGGCGTTCTAAAGCTTTAGACAGAAAAGGTAAGATAGAAATTGGACGGTAGTCAGAGAAACATAAGGGTTTTGACTTTTTGGATAAAGGAATAACTTGTGAAGCTTTCCATGAAGATGGAAATGTAGTAGAAGAAATAGAGAAGTTTAGTATGTGGCACAGAATAGGTAAAATTTCATCCAGGATAGGCATTATCATATTTCGACTTATACAGTCGAGCCCTATTGCATTCGAAGAAATAGAAAGGATGCTTTTTTTTACATCAGAAGCAGTAAATGGATTAATGATAAAAGATGATTGAGTGTTCCGAGAAAGTGATGAAAGATGTTGTAGGGTAGATTCTTTAGTTAAAGGATTAAAATTAGGCGAAGATGAAAAATGTGTATTCAGTGAATCAATGTCAAGATTTGTAGGAATGGAATCTTCTTGTGATTTGCCCACTCCCATTGTTTTTAACAATTTCCAAACTTTAGTTGGGTCTCCGTTTTCTACAGTACTGTGTATGTGCTGGCGTTGTGCATTTCTACACATCCTATTGCAGCGATTTCTTATAGCAATATACTTTGCCAAATTTAGAGGAGTCGGTTTGTATTTATATTTGGATTTAGATGCAGATTTTTTTGCCATAACATGTTTTATATCCTTGGTCAACCAAGGAGCTGGTAGGTGCTTCATCTTGATCTTGCGGACAGGAGCATGCACGTCATACAGGTGGATAAGTTTTGAAGTAAATATATTGACTTTAGCATCAACACAATGAGAGTCAATAAGAGGACTCCAGTATATTTCACAAGCATGCTTACGAAGCCTATCTACATCCATGCCAACAAAACCACGCTGCAGAAGAATTTTAGGCTTCCACTTTGGTGGTCGTACTTTGTATGAGAGAAAGATCAAGTCATGATACGAAAAGCAATCAGCTGACACTTGATCATGTCGAGCCACATGATTAGGTGAAGAAATGAAAATTAAATCAAGAAGAGAAGGCTTGCGATTAGGAAAGTGGTGAGTAGCGTTAAGGGGTAGAATGGTCAGATTATGTGATTCTAAAGTGTAACGAAGCATCATTTTTAAGGAGACACGTGTTGAAGTCACCCATTATTATGCTATGACTGTAAGAGGGTATAAGATTTTCTAGAAGTTGTTCAAAAGAGGGGAATTAGTTGATTCGAAGCGACGGACAATAGTACACACCCAGTAAAATCTTGGTATGACTAAGTTCCACTGATAAGAATAAATGCTCACCGGTATTCTGCGATGGCTGCTGTGATGATGTACAAACAAGGGAGAAAGGTAAGTGGTTAGGCAGATAAATAGCAACACCACCGGCAACACTTGTCGTACGATCGTTTCTTATTAGCTCGAAACCTGGCAAAGTACATAAATTAGATGGAAGGCATGGTTTTAGCCATATTTCTGACACTAAGATTGCATGGATATTCTTATCCCGGAGATTAGCCAGCATATCGGAATAATGAGCAGGAATACTTTGGGCGTTTATGTGGATCACATTGAAATTCCCGGGCACATCCGACAAATGAGATTGCAGTTCGTCTGCAAGCACCGGTATACTCACAAAACTGTCGTCACTACTGTTCGCAGAAAAGTAACTATCATTATCACTAACGTCCGAGTTTAACATATTACAGTACATATATACCTATATTATAATGCACTAATATATAATATAAAGAAAAAAAATATATATATAGTATAAAAATATATAAATAAGTAAAAAAGATAATAAAATATATGTGGTAAAAACAATAGCAAAATAATCAAGAGTGAATAAGTAAATAAAAAAAAAAAATAATATCAATCCATCTGCCGGTTCTGTGACAATGTTGTACAGTAAAAAAAAATAAAATAAAATCTTAAATTACAAAGGTAGAAATATACATTTTATACAACTAAATATAGATTTAAATTTGCATCCAAATAGTATTTTAATTGTAAGTATTCAAACTATTACACTGCAATACTAAACCTAACTTCAGCACTGATTTAGGGGATAATAGATTCTTTTAACAACAAAAATGGAGGATTATAAGTTTAATCATTCTAGCACAACAATGGAGCGCAAGCTGAATGAAAATAAATTCATTAGTACAATAAAAACATGGCATATGTTTACAAAGTATATAACAGGGAACGAAACGCATTTCGTTCAGTCAGATTATTCTTATATGAAGTACCTACCTACCTACCTAGGTACTTCTAAATTACGACTGCTAACATGAAAGAAATATATATATATATATATATATAATTCTGAGTACTATAGACATGAGCAATCGAGAGCAACAACAGAACGCAAACTAAATAAAAATAAATTCATTTGTAAATTTAAATGTGACTTGAAGTGAAGCAGTCAGCAAACATTCAATGTATAATGATATAATACTTTTAATTATGATTTAGACTCGCCATACATAGAAGATGCTCATACATACATGCATACGTGAGCCTACTTTCTCTTTTCTATTAGTAGACTACACTACACACCATATAATTAAAAAAGAAAAAAAAAATCAAAATGACACTGTAATAATAATGACTTTTGACGCGAATGTCAAAATGTCATGTAGCGCTTTTATATTCTTTTCATTATTTTAGTGTTTTAAAGTGTTATATTCAATAATTTTGCTGATATTTTATGTAATATAATGCAGATAAAATTCTGAAATGTAGTGAAAATGATATAATAGTGAATTACGTGCATTTTGACATTCTGCCCAAATTTCCTGAGACGCATGACTTGGATATCAGCACTAAGTCATGCTAACGACTGACTGAAAGACTAAGACTAAAGACGTGAATAATAATCAATATACTCGACACTGGCACCAATAGCTCATATTATTGTAGCTCATTGCCATTAACTAAGAAGAAGAAGAAGACACTGTAATAAAATTATTAAATGGTAAATCTATCGAGTTACAAGTATGCTAATAATATAAAAGCAAGGATAGAAATAAGTGTTATGTACCTATGCAATTATAAATGTGACTGAAGTATTAGCGGCCAACAGCAGTAGCCTTATAGTAATTATTATGTTTGTCTACAGAAATAAATAAAATTATGATATTTATGGAAAAGATAACCTTGGCAGTATAATAACAATGTTATAATCTGATGCTGACTAAGGCATTGCAGTGCTATGAATTGGAAATTCCAATTCCTAATTGACCTTATTATACCATGCTGGTCAGACAGGTTGGTATATTTTGTTACAAGTTTTCCATCTGTTGCATAGATTTCATATGCATAATATATCCCTTAGTCGTCTTTTACAACACCCACACGGGATTTTTTTTTTTTTTTGGGTGGCCTTTGGTAAGCGCACGCGCGGTCCTGTGCGTCCGGGGCGATGAAAAGACGGCGCGCGGGCCATAACCCACCCGTACCCACGTCACCTCGTTGTTTGTTGGGCCGACCACCGGAGCAGATGTGACTTGTCACCAGTGGTCGGCCCGACGGAATACCCTTTCGGGTAACCTCACGTCTCGACGTACTGGGACGTCGGTCGCCATCGCGCGGTCAGCCTCTCTGCGGGTGACGGACAATTCCCCGGTCCGATCACCCGCGGCCTCGGCTAGGGCGGCATTAGGCGCAGATACTCGCGCCTGCGCCGCCCGAGTCGCCGGCGGCGGAACGTGTCGCCGAATAGGAGCTCTACTCGCACACGATCCGCCGCCTCCTTCCGTGAGATTACGGCCTCACAAAAGGCGGCGACCGCGTCCCAACGGGTATGAGAGGAAGTTATAAATTGAATTATATCATCACAAAGGTAAAATTGAATACGTTATTATTCCCTTGTCAATAAATAACAATTTGATAATCGACATTATGAAAGTCAAACAAGAGCAAATTGTGGACTTATCAGTTAAATATAGTTTCCATTGTCAGTCTTCTAATAACCAAAATGATTATTGGCGTCATTATGTTCAAACACATCGCTATGTTTAAGCTCTGTCACTAAAATATTATTATTAAAATTGATATTCCATTAGAGGCACTCAAATTGGACCTTCATTAAGCTTTTAAGTTCAGGGATCAACTATAATGTGTCATTTAGTAAGCTCGACCGAGTATTGTACTATGTATGCACATTGATTAGTTCTAAACCAATCATATTCAATATGTTTAACTTCGAATTAAATTGTTTAACTAGTAAGTATTAATTGACATTTAGGGCATTTTTTTTTAAATTATCCGGTGAGGCACTAAGAATATCAAATTCAAATCATTTATTATGCATAATAAGTGCCTCTGAAATCGCAATTATCTATTGCCAATGTCAACAAATTTGTATCAAATTAAATTAAATAAATTAAACTACCTCCGGATCGGAACGCGACCGCTACTGAGAAGATCCGGCAAGAAATTAAGCGGACTTGTCTATTGTTTTTATTCTTTCTTCTTCGTGTACATTGTGTAACATGTTTTGTAAGTAGTAGCGCCAATGTGATGCCCTTTAAACCACAACATACATACTATAATTCTATGGAGGGTAGAGGTAAGGAGAACCGTCTCTGTGTGAAAAAGTGTCCGTTAAAATCTGCTAAATAAGGGTGGCGCTACAGTAGCGACAGGGTAAATTTTAAAAAAGGCACTGAAAGTTATTAGAATAGGATAGAAAAATAAAAAAGGACGAAAGAACTTCCGTCTCGTTAAAAAAGTAGAAAACAAAAGTTCTTAAAAAGCAAAATAATAAAAGTAAATTTCATAAATGTCAGTTTTAAAATAGATGTAAAAATTCATGTTAATAATTATAATCCATAAAATATAGGATGATCTCTGTGACAGTTGTCCCTAGTACTGTCACGCTTACGATAAAGTCCGTAGTTTTTTATCGATAAACCTCTTTATTTTTATGATTGTGATTTACTATTACAATTAAAATACAATCAATGCAATTTTTTTTGAATTTATTTCAAACAAAACTGTTTTTGATTGTTTCAATTATTCAAAAGGCCAAGATAATTAAGGTCCAGGTCACCATTATCGTCATCAATGGAGCGTGCCTGCTAGATTTTTGCCAAAATAGGGACAGTCGTTAGATCAATCGATCAATTACGACTGTTTTATAAATAAATATGTCTAGTTTATTGACAATAATGCGTACATAATATTATCATCTACTCCGAGACAAAAAGTAGTTTTTAATGTTAAATTAATTCAATTTATATATTTTATAATGTACCTGGCTGTTGTAATTGTAAAAAATATACTGAAAGTATTATATAGGTACTGTATTGTGTTTATTTCTTTTATGAATAATTTAATAAAGATCGGTTATCGATTTACGTATATCGGCTGTCACATCTCTTTATTTTCAGTCCCGTATGACCTTGTACGTGTGTAAGCGTCATTTATGTATAAAATGTTTACTAGGTATTTCAGTACTTACGAGGTACATTTTAGGCATGAATATTAATATTTTTATATTTATATAAATTTATAGTAATTCAGTTGCAATAAAACTGGCACGAAAAGAATGAGAATATATTTCATACAAAATGTAATTGTAAACATGTCGCTAGTTCAAACTTACTTCGTTGGTTTCGTTGACATCTGTCACAGAGATCAAGCTATATTTTATGGACTATAATGAAGAATATAAAAAGAATTGATATTGACACTGTCACAACTGTCACTAACTTAACTCAGCATACTTCAATCAGTTAACAACTGCTCAATTGATATCATACCCTGTGCCTATGCTAGCGCCATTCTGGAGGATTTTTGAACTGTTATTTAGTGCTGAAAGTGGGACACTTCTTCAAGCTTCCTTCCATATGAGACGGTTTTCCTTACATTTACCCTCCATATATAATTCAAACGGTTATGGCAGGACCACCATACAGTCGCGTACTACTTCTTTGTTAGCCGTATGTGATCGTAAAGGACGATCAAGGGTCGCAAGAGTATAACATTATTAAGAGAAAGTATAAACTTAAAATAGAGCCCTAAATCCATCAATCCCGTTTGTATTTACTTTTTTCCATCTGAAAAGACCTCGTGCTCGATAGTGGGTCATTCTTTTATTATTATCACTATAATTATTCTAAGTGGACTGAAGACCTGGTGAAATTTGCTGGGCGTTGTTGGATGCAGACGGCACAGGAGGGCACTCTGTGGCCTACGTCCAGCAGTAGACGGCGATGGGCTGAAATGATAATGAATTATTCTGTTATTGTAATTACTTGTGACGCTCTTCCGTCGTACATATAGGAAAAAGTTACTGGCGATGGTGTTATGACCCGTCACCTGTTTGTTGTTAATTCTCATTGTCAATATAATTGTTGATTATATCAAATATCCTTCGTCCAGGTCTATGTAAAGATCTTAATCAGTTATTACGACACCCACGAACAATGTGAGGGTTGACAGTATTCGTATCGACTACCACACAGCAGTCCTTTAGAGACAGTCCTTAGTCCTTTAGAGAAATCTTTATCCTTCTTTTATTATTTAAACTTTAATATTGGCGATTACTCTAATTATTTGATACTAGCAACCCGCCCTCGCTTCGCTTCCGTTTCAGTCGTCTTTCCTCCGTAGTTCCCGTTTCCGTGGGAATACCGGGATAAAATATAGCCTAGGTTACTCTCTGATATTATAGCTTTCCATTGGTGAAAGAATTTTTGAAATCGGTCCAGCCGTTTTGAAGATTACCCGGAACAAACAGACAGACAGACAAAAAATTTTTAATCTGTATTTCAGGCATAGGTCTCGTGTAAATAACCGTGTGAGCATGAAAAGAGCCTATTATTTTGACATTACAAACAGACACTCCAATTTTATTTATTGGTATAGATTATTTTTTTTGTTAATAATTAGAATTAATGTTATGTGTTTCATATACCTCTTTAATGGCACTGTTTGTTTGTCATGTATTTATAGATGTAATATTGTTACAATGGCCTTAAACCTGTAATTATTTGTAATATTTATGTTGTAGCTGTTTATTGTGCCGCACCAAATAATAAAAAATACCATTAATATGTAACAGTTGTTACAACTGAGAGCGTATATATAAATCACTAGTGAAATGTTCGAGTGTATGTAATGTCCGCTGTGATTTGTGATTGGACGATAAAGGTATAAAAGTACAGTATTTTATCCCAATCGCGCAATCAGTTCCCGAGGGAGCACGCGACCTAGATGCATACAAACTCGCTTATAACACTCACTAGGTCAATTCAACTATATTTTATACAGCTGGACGTAAGCCCCAAGCCCCCCCCCCCCCCCCCGTACTCCTCTCGGGGGCACCTCCAGTACCAGTTGGTGTACGATACGTGTAGGTGTCGATGGAGCGTCTGTTTACAGTTTTAGTGTCAAGTTTACTTTTACTCTTGAGACATAAGTTGTGACTGTAACTTTGTGTTACAAGTTAGCGAACATGTCTATTGTGTACTGTTTACATATAGACCGGTATCCGCTGTACATTTTTGCATTTGATTACTAACAAGTTCATTTTTCGTGAGTAGCTTCATTTTGATGAGACACCCAACAATATCTGTACGAAAACTCTCAATTATGGTAGGTAACGGAGGTAGCAGAGATAGAATACGTTCATTTGGTGATTCTAAAAAAATTATTACTAACGGGGTGATTTTTGATAAATCTCAAGATAATTATCTAAATTATTGTATATTATTGTAAGCGACGCAGGTCGCATAATATTTTATAATAATTTGTATAATTTAATTTGTAAGGTATTTTCCGTTTGGTGACGAAGTAAGACTACAAATCACCACTCCCTATCTTACCCGTGGATGTCATAAAAGACGACTAAGGGATATAATACGCATATAACATCTATGCAAACGAGGTAACCTCGAAATAAAACCCTATACCAACCTGTCTGACCAGCATGATATAGTAAGGTCAATCTCCCTCTAATTATGGAGGAGGCTCGAGCCTAGCAGTGCGATGTATATGAGCTGAAATGATGATGATGAAGGTACTTATACTTAGTATGGTAGTTGCCCGTTAACCGTCACTGCGATGGACGCTTATGAGTTTAGCTCTGTACTTTATTTCATAATCGCAATAAACTAAGCATATTCGAGTTGAAGTGCGAAGTTATTTACATCAATTGTGTGAAGTATAACCCATACAGACGTCCCACTACTGGCTCGAGCGTGCCCCGTAATGGGGAGGAAATTGACCTGATTACCACGCTGGTCAGATGTGTTGGTATATGGTTTTATTTCGAATATATTACAATCCCTTAGTCGTTTTTACGACACACGCGAGCAAGAAAGAGTGGCGAATTGTATTCTTACTCAGATACTATACCAAATTAAATGTATATAGTTTTATGTATGTATAAACCTGAGATAGGCACGCTATGTACTCTGGTGTACGCGGGCACACTGCCACGGCAAAGCCATGAGCCTAGAGTCACATGGATATTTGCCCCCGTGGATTGCCTTTGGTATTATGAGGCGAGGCAAACCAATCATCAGGTGTTCCCTCAGTCAGCTTGTATGAGTCTCACATGATAATAAGCTTTTATATGTTACATTATATTAAGTCATCAATACGTTTACATTTTTAAAATTACTATAAAAACAATAGAAGTATGGAAATAATAATAATTTATGTCACCTATTGTGACCGGTGACAGAGTAAGAATACTACTCATTAGCTCCTATCTTGCCCGTGGATGTCGTAAAAGACGATTAAGTAATATAACATGCATATATTAGGAGGAGGAGGCGCGGGCCCAGCAGTGGGACGAATAAGAGCTAAAAGAAACAAAATAACAACCTGGTTTATTGTTTTTCAATTGCTAAGTGCGTAAGGGGATCACGAAACACTAAAGTGTCAGTTGTTTTCTTACGGTCCATCGGTCACACTTGTTTCAACCCGTCCGGGGCGTCAGAAGCGACGGCGAATAATCTCAGATAACCTGCCGTACTTCACCATTTAATCGGGCCACTGCTACCGAGTTGTAGTCTTTGGCAGTCCATCCAGCGTCCGTTTGGGAGTCCTTTCAGCTATTATCTACAGATGACAAAAAGTCACTTCACTTGTTCGTTCCTAGAGGTTATATCCAATAGGCAAATTCCTCCTCCATTAATCATTACTATTGTTTGAAAGCCTCTCGAATGTCGTGTTCAGTGTGATACTGAGTAAATACTAGGAATTTAATGACCTCAATTGTCAATTTCACTATATCTGTGCCGATATATGTCAAAACCATAGTCCATGAAATACAGCATCACGTACCATCAGCTGTGCTATTTGCTCATTTGCCACCAAGAGCAATATAAAAAAAAATAAAAGAAGTAAAAATAATTGAGATATTTTTATATCCACAGATAGCTTCTGTTACGAAAATCTTCTCTGTAAGTCCATTAGTCAAAAGTCCGTTAGTATTAGGTTGGTAGCGCGCGTAAGTCTCCCAGTTGTTAATGTGACGTATGTTTATGGACGAAGTTTGTTCCAATAGCTCTATTGGATTATACTAATTACACTTGTGTGATGCACGGCATACGTTAAATGGCTTCCTCGTCGACGATTACGCGCGACCCAACAGTTTGTTTACAACTTAACTAACTAGGTGGCAGCACGTACACACAATAAACACAATAGATTACACTCTTTATTCATACGTTATTTATAGACCTATATCCTTCTTTAGCACGCTTTTGTTAGCCATTTATATTCCACTTATATGTTTTTATTGACTCTATTTTGACCCACTATAAACGGTCAGATTTAATTTAAACGTTGTAGACTTATCAAAGATTGATTACAATATAATAAATCTATAAGATTATCTTATTTTCTTGATTATGATCACCACAAATAATATCCTTTACTTGAGTGCAAGAGAGACAACAAATGCATGGTCTGCGCATGCGTATCGTTTCGGACTTACTCGCTGAAACGAGAAGTAAAAAATAAACTTATTGTTAGTTTAAAAAAATAATTATAAAATACGCTTTAATTATCAAGCAAACTAAGAAATTAAAAATATTACTAAATAAAGGTATAAAATAATACAAAAGCGTGGGGTGGTCAGTTCTCAAAAATATTATGTTGGTAGGATTAGTTACGCTTTTTACATAATGACACTAATATATTCCGTACGTTATTTTATATTTAGTATTATTTTTCATTACAAAGTCTATTTATCATTAAAACGTGTTTTCAATTTTTATTATATTTATTTAAATATTATAATAAAATAATATACGACAATGACTAGATTGGTTTTTTTTAGATATTGGACTCTAGTGGGATATTCATAGAAATTTCTGGGTCTTTTAATGCGTTTGTTTGTTGTAATACAATCCAATTTTGAATGTTTTTGTCATTGCAGAAAAAAGCGTTATACTCGTATGAGAGAAATATTAAATAAATTATATTAATATCAATTTAATTTAAGATCTTGGTAATAATTATCAATGTTTGTTTTGGAGTTTTAATCGTTACTAATATTATAAATGCGAAAGTAACTCTGTCTGTCTGTCTGTTACGCTTTCACGTCTAAACCACTGAACCGATTTTTATGAAATTTGGTACAGAGATGGACTAAAGCTTGAGAAAGGACATAGGCTACTTTTTATCGCGAAAAAATGGGTATAAGGGGTTGAAATAGGGATGACATTTTGTATGGAAATTCGTCATTTTCGATGATAGAATAGGCACTTGATAATATATACATAAATATTTGTTCGAGCGTTTTGGAAATTTCATTTATATGGGGATGAAATTCAACCCCTTAAAGACAAAAAAGCATAAAGCCGAAACCACTGGGCCTAGAAACGCAATTTTTTTTTACACCGTAGAATTTCTTAGGGCACACGAGCTCCAGCAAAGAAATCGCGAAAAAATGGGTATAAGGGGTTGAAATAGGGGATGACATTTAGTATGCAAATTTATCATTTTCGATGATAGAACCATGAATCTTTGTATTAAGGCACTTGATAATATATAAATAAATATTTATTCTAGCGTTTTGGAAATTTCATTTATATGGGGATGAAATTCAACCCCTTTTTTTTTTTTTTTGTGGGTGGGCCGCGGTCGGCGCGCCTCCGCACCACTCCGTCCGGGGCGACAGAGGGGTTTAAGCACGCAACTCCCGCGACCCACCCGAAAACCACGTCGCCTTCGTCGTTGGGCCGACCACTGGAGCAGCGTCAACTTGTCGTCAGTGGTCGGCCCGACGGAATACCCCCTATTGGGGTACCCTCCCATCGACCGACATCCCCCCGTCGGGGAGGACGTCGGTCTTTCCTCACGCGGTCGGCCTCTCGGCGGGTGACGGACTAATCCCCTGTCACGTCACCCGCGGCCTCGGCTAGGGCGGCATGAGGCGCAGATAGGTGCGCCTGCGCCGCCCCAGTCGCCGGCGGCGGATCTCCTCATCGAGGCTGCGCTCCTCACGCAGGCGATCCGCCGCCTCCTTCCGCGAGATCACTGTCTCGCAGAAGGCTGTGACCGCGTCACAATTCCCGACGCTGTCGACCATCGCCCTAGCGACAGGTCCGTACCGATGATTGCGACGAGTTCACAGCGCTGCACTGCCCAAGCCCGCAGGCCTCGAGCGTATGGCGCGCCGTGTCCTCGTCGCAATCGCAGTGGTGTATTTGGCGAAGCACCCATGCTCCGTCAAAACCTGCACCAGTCGGAAGGAGAGCACCCCGTGCCGCCTCTCCAACCACTGCATCAGCACCGGCCGGAAGGCCTCCACGGTTCGCACCCCGAACCGAGGCCTCTCCAGCCGGACTGCCCAACGGGCGATGACGTCTCGGCGGGCGTCGACGCGCCAGGCGGTGAGATCCCTTAACGAGACCACACCGCCCTCCGCTCGCACCCCCGTCACCCGCCGATATAGTCCGGCGAGTATCTCCGCCTCCAGGTCCCACGGGGGAGTCCCGGCCAATAGGCACGCTGCCTCCGTCGCCACCGTGCGGTATCCGCGGATGGCCCTGACCGCCGTGACCCTCTGTGGTCGCCACAGAAGGGCCCTAAGTCGGGCGGTCATGGACCCCGCCCACACCGGTGCGCCGTACAGGGCCATCGACCGGATGACCCCCACGTACAGTCGTCGGCACGCAGCGCTCGGTCCACCCACGTTCGGCATAAGCCACGATAGGGCGGACGCCGCGCCGACGAGCCGCGGAGCGAGCCTGCGGAAATGCTCCCGGAACCACCATCGCCCGTCGAGCACCAAGCCCGAGTATCTCATATGGGCCCGGGTGTTGATGTCGACCGAGTGGACGGTGATCGAGACGTCGATGGGAGGGCTCATAGTGCGCCCATGGAACAAGAGGGCCTCCGTCTTGTCCAGGGCGACCTTCAACCCCAGCGCCTCGATCCGTCTGACGACCTCCTCGGTACCCGAGGTCGCCAGGCTTACCGCCTCTTCTAGCGTCCCACCGCGGGCTGTGACGAGCGTGTCGTCGGCGTAACAAATCACGCCCAGCCCGGGCGGGAGGCTCCCCCTCAACGCCCAGTCGTAGCCGATGTTCCACAGGGTGGGTCCGAGGACCGACCCCTGTGGGACACCGCACGTCATGGGCGTTCGCACGACGTCCCCTGCTCAGTCGGTGCAGAGGACGCTGCGCCCCTCCAAATAGTCTGCCACTAGCCGCATCAGGTAAACTGGCACCCCGTGATACCGGAGCGCCTCCCTGATGCAGCTGAATGGCAGACTATTGAATGCGTTGGCGATGTCTAGGGACACCACCAACAGCAATCCCCCGCCGGTGACGGCCTCAGTCGCCACGGCCCTCAGGCGCAACAGAGCCGCGATCGTCGAACGACCCCTCCTAAACCCAAACTGGGCGTCCGACAGATCGGGCCCCGTGCCGACGAGGTGCCGCTCGATGCGGGCAGCTACCACCCTCTCCAGTAGCTTGCCCGTGTCCTCGAGCAGCACGATAGGCCTGTAGGCCGAAGGCGACTCCGGAGACCGTCCCGGCTTCGGCAGGAGCACCAGCCTTCCCTCCTTCCAGCACCCAGGGAACCGTCCGGACGCTAAACACGCGTCGAACAGCCCCCTGAAGCGGGGTCCCAGGTGTTCGAGGACCAGGGCCAGCACACGGTTGGAAACACCGTCGGGCCCAGGGGCGGTAGACTTTGCGCGCATGCGCGTCACCGCCACCCCCATCTCAGGTTCCGTGATAGTGTCTGGCGGAGGCATGACCGGGGGCATGAAATTCAACCCCTAAAAGACAAAAAAGCATAAAGCCGAAACCACTGGGCCTAGAAACGTAATTTTTTTTTTTACACCGTAGAATTTCTTAGGGTACACGAGCTCTAGCAAAGAAATCGCGAAAAAATGGATATAAGGGGTTGAAATAGGGGATGACATTTAGTATGCAAATTTATCATTTTCGATGATAGAACCATGAATCTTTGTATTAAGGCACTTGATAATATATAAATAAATATTTATTCTAGCATTTTGGAAATTTCATTTATATGGGGATGAAATTTAACCCCTAAAAGACAAAAAAGCATAAAGCCGAAACCACTGGGCCTAGAAACGTAATTTTTTTGTACACCCTTGTATTTCTTGGGGTACATGAGCTCTAGCGAAGGATTTTTGTAAAATCACCCCTTAAGGGGGTGAAAATCGTATAGCCGAAACTATTGGGGCTAGGAACGTGAAACTATGTATTTCTCTGTATTGTGCGATTTTCTTTCTTTTGTTGTAAATGAGCTCTAAGAAATTAGTTTTTGAAATTCAATCTCTAAGGGGGTGAAAAATGTATATCCTAAATTATTAGGCCCAGAAACTAGGGATGTGAGAAATAATCGATTATTAATCGATTTTTTTTAATAATCGATTTTACAATCGATTATCAAAATAATAGAAAATCGATTATTTTTATAATAAAATCGATTTTCCTAAAAAAAGAAGGTCATCACAATACTGCGTGCAGTATTTCATACTATATTAGAAAATGAAGCTCACATTTCCTAAAAAAAAGTCATCATAATCCTGTTGGGAAAAATCGATTATTTTATAATCCATTATTTATTTTTAAGTAATCGATTATTTTATAATCGATTTATTTTGAAGAACAAAAAATCGATTATTTAAAAAATCGATTATGTTCCCTCCAAGTCACATCCTTACTAGAAACGTGAAATTTTGTACAAAGTTCTCTTTCTTGGGGAAAGTGCTCACTAAAAAAGAGTTTTTGCAATTTTACCCCTAAGGAGGTGAAAAGCGTAAAACCGATATCACTGAGCCTAGGAACGATCATTTTAGAACACGATCGGCTTTCTTGAGTTACCCCATTATTTTTTCTTAATGCGCGCTTATCGAGATTACTTTGGATCGACGCAATATGTATTCGGTCCTCTGCCATCGTAGATATATTGCAAAGGTTCTTTTAGCAACATTTTATGCCTGCCAGACGACATAGCTGGCTAGATGGCATCACCAATTGGTCCAGGTCAATGTAAATCTTTGTCTTAGTAGTATTTTGCGACACCCACAAACAATGAAAGTGTTATAATATTCCTAGCCGCTACCAGACAGTAAGTTAAAATCAAGATATTAATTCAATTTTCTATCTCTAGAAATAAACAAATTTGAAGCGTCTATTTGTTGTCAAAATAATAGGTTTTATTTATGCTCACACAATTATTTGCACGATACCTATGTCTAAAAAACCGGCCAAGTGCGAGTCGGGGTCACGCACGAAGGGTTCCGTAGCATTATCTATAAAAAAGGGGAAAATTGCGTTTGTTGTATAGGAGCCCCCTTAAATATTTATTTTGTTTTTAATATTTATTATTATAGCGGCAACAGAAATGCATAATTTGTAAAAAAATCAACTGTCTAGCTATTGCGGTCCTTGAGATACAGCTTGGTGACAGACAGACGGACAGACAGACAGCGAAGTTTTAGTAATAGGGTCCCGTTTTTACCCTTTGGGTACGAAACCCTAAAAACGGCTCAATTTTTTTTTGTCTGTCTATTCGATACGGGTAATCTTCAAAACGGCTGGACCAATACTGATAATACTTTACCACCAGGTCTACCAAGCCTTACCTAAGGAATAACTTAGGCTATATTTTATCCAAGGCTATATTTAATCTCGGTGTGGCTGGAGCAACTGTGAGAATTTAATCGATTATAAAATTATTTCACTAACGGAAAGCTAATTTTAAGCGAGTAACATATTTAGGTTTTATTCCGTGTGGTGACGGAGTAAGAATACAATTCACCACCCCCTCTCTTACCCGTGGGTGTCGTAAGAGACGACTAAGGGATATATTACGCATATGACATCTATGCAAGAGATGGAAAACTCGAAACAAAACCCTATACCAACCTGCCTGACCAGCATGGTATAGTAAGGTTAATTTCCCTCCTACTATGGAGGAGGCACGAGCCCAGCAGTGGGACGTATATGAGACGAAATAATGATGAACATATTTAGGCTATTTTTTTATCCCAATATTCCTACGGGCCCGGGCACGATGCGGATGAAATCGCGGACATTTAATGGATATAAAAATTAATTTACGAATGAAAATCTACATTATCAGCGAATAACAAATAAAGGCTATTTTCATCCTGGTGTTTGCCCGGAACGAGAACTCTGTGAGAGAAACCGGTGGATGTTGACCAATCTTTAAAATTCTTTCAACAATAGGAAGCTACGTTAGCAGCGAGTAACATAGGCAATTTTTATCTTGGATATTTGTATGGGATTTGTTAGTACAATTTTTTTTTCACCTATGTAGACTTATAATATCAGCGAGTAACATAGGCAATTTTTATCTCGGCATTCGCATGGGAATGGGGTCTACGTGAGTGAAACTACGGGAGTTTGATCAATATTATTCTTTTTCACCAATGGAAACCTATCATGGATAATGTATTATCAGCGACTAAGGATGGCCACATTTATCATCGTCTTTCCACGTGAATTTGAACTACAAGGGTGGAAGTAATATTCAAATATAAAAATTTATGAAGATATTTGGACCTTTTTTACTCGATCACGCGTAAACTGTTGACCAGATTTGGATGAAAATTGACACACAGTTAGAGTATTTCTTAAATTAAGAAATATCATCATCATCATCATCGCAGCCCACACACTTCCCACTCTTGGACTCGGGCCTCCTCCATAATGGGAGGGAATTTGACCTACTATACCATGCTGGTCAGATATGTTGGTATAGGGTTTCATTTTTCGAGTTTTCCTTCTCTTGCATAGATGTTATGTGTATATATCCCATAGTCGTCTTATACGACATCCACGGGCAAGATAGGGAGTGGTGAATTATATTCTTACTCCGTCACCACAATAACACAATAAAAAGAAATATGCAAGCCAACTTTTACGCGGGCGAAGCCGCGGGCAAAAGCTAGTACATTATATATAATTGCTCACGAACTCTCAATATATATGATTTTTCACACATTTCGAACTTACTGACTAGATCTTTTATTACAGACAAGCTCGCTGAGTTTCTTGCCGGATCTTCTCAGTAGCGGTGGCGTTCCAATCCAGAGGTGGTTTAATTTATTGGATAATTTGATTTTATTTTGTAAATTGACAATATGTAAGTGGCCTCTTGGGGTTTATGCTAGAGAGAGCTGGTTAGGTTAGGTTACCTACTCACCCCTCCCAAAAAAGGGGTCTATGCCATAATCATTTAAATTTGAATTTAATGTTGTTTAGTGTGAGGATGCTGAGGGTGGCGGCGGCAACAATAACGACACGTTTTACTTTGGATGTTGTAATTCACCATAGAGTAGTTACAATACGAATGCCCCGAAATATTCAAGATGGCGGTATTTATAGATACACGCGGCGTGAGCTAATATTAAATACACGAACTTAATAGATAATATTAAATGTAAAATATCTTAATTATTCTAACAATTATTTACATGTAAATATTATACAGGTTTATGTAACATTAAAGATTTATTACGCAGGAAGTTGACATGCAGAAATCAGTATGATGAAATCATAATTCAGTGGAATAAGAATCTAATCACTTAATCATTATATTATACATAACAAATTAAAATGATCTTAGGATTGATTAATTAACAATTATATTATGTAAGGGAGTACAGGCGTTTATAATAATAGGTATGCAATATTTAGCAGTCGCGCCGGAAGCTAATAAGCGGAAGGCGCGTATGATATATGAATCAACTATTTTGTTTTACAGAGATATGAATCAATTATTTACTTATTATTACAATCAATTTATAAAATGATTAACCATATATTAATTACTATGTGCTCGCCTCACACATTGAGGCCGGAAGTGTTGCCTGATAACATTCGGCCATCCTGCAGCTGCCGTGTCCCACGGCGATCAACATTACTGGCGGTGTCTGGTTTGCCAGTGATGAACGGTACCTGGAATTAATACATCAAAGCAGTATTTAAGTCTTTTATCACTTAATTTATACAAATTGCTGTCCTCGTCCACACAGACTCTATATATGTAATCTCACACAGCTTTAATTGTCGTCACACAGCTTTAATTGTCGTCACACAGCTTTAATTGTCGTCACACAGCTTTAATTGTCGTCACACAGCTTTAATTGTCGTCACACAGCTTTAATTGTCGTCACACAGCTTTAATTGTCGTCACACAGCTTTAATTGTCGTCACACAGCTTTAATTGCCGTCACACAGCTTTAATTGTCGTCACACAGCTTTAATTGTCGTCACACAGCTTTAATTGACGTCACACAGCTTTAATTGTCGTCCTATATAGCCTCTATCCTAATATATCTGGTTTCAATTTTACTAGGTACTTGATAGAGAAAACAAACACTTTTGATCTAATGCTATACTTCATAAATATATGGTAATTCATTATTTACTTAACATCGTTATTATTAACTAACACATTTAACTCTAACACATTTAACTCTCTTATAAATCAATTAAATCATCTTTATCAATCTCATGGTCACTGCCGCTACTATCATCGGCAATAGAAGAATTATAAGGTCGAAGAACTTCACCGCGAACAACAGCAGAAAATTTCCGATACCCTTTCATTCCTTTAATACTACATATCGTGTAGCGATCTTACGAGTGCTCTGCTTTGCATACTTTATAGGGTCCTGTATACAGCCCGTTAAGTTTTCTGGTTACATTAGCGTTTACTCTAGTTATACCCCCTTTCCAAAGTACCAACTGTCCTACTGAATACTTGGTGCATCTTTTATGGGATCGATCAAACCTATCCTTCATAAGTGTCATATGTTTATCGATACGCAATTTAGCTGTGTTTCGCCTATCCTCTAATGCTTTTGCTCGACTTTCGAAGTCACTGGGTTCTCCGGAAGGATAAGCTGGTAAGCGTGAATTGGGATGTCCAAATAGTAATTTAAAAGGAGCAAAACCAGTAATTGCATGAGGAGTGTTGTTAATGCCCCAGACTACATCAATTAGGTGATCATCCCAGGTGCATTCACTATTAGACATAGCGTTCAATCCGTTAATCAAAGTTCGATTCACTCGTTCTACTTGGCCGTTCGACCTCGGACTGGCAATGGCATTCAAAATATGTTTAAATTGCATTTCTTCTGAAAATTGACTAAAATACCGACTAGTAAAAGCTTTGCCTCTATCTGTAATAATTCTGTTAGGATTTCCAAACTGTGAAATAATATCTTTCAATTGCTTTATAGTTTCTATAGAGCTACAGTTTTTAACAGGTTTTGCAAATACAAACTTCGTAAATGAATCTATGACAACTAATATGTATGTGTATCCTTTACGTGTTTTTACAAATGGGCCTAAATGGTCAACGTGTAGTGTGTGCATCGGGATAGCAATCTTTTCTATTGGATGTAGTTCTCCCTGCAATTTACCGTGCTCCCCTTTGCCGTAAGCGCATTGAAGACACGACTTCACATATTTCCGAATAAATCTAGTCATGCCCTCGAACCAAAACTGTGCCTTAATAGTTTTTTCGCATTTCTCGAAACCAACGTGTCCTATTTGATCATGATATTTTTGTAATAATCCCCATTTAGCGAGTTTAGGTATAACGAAGCGATCCCCGTTGATTGTTTTCCTATAGAGAATGTCATCCTTAATAGTATAGTTAGCAATAATGTTTTGATTGTCTGTACCACTCCGTAGCTGAGTTAAAAGAGACTGAATACTTTCATCTTGTAATTGTAATGTCACTAGCCAATCGGAGTTATCAATTAATAGGACATGATCCTGCACTGGGTTCCTACTTAAGGCATCCACGTGTCGCATTCGATCACCAGCTCGGTACTCGATTTGTAAATCATAATCTTGGATTGAAAGCCACCAGCGGGCTATGCGGGGAATTAGATCCTTTTTGCCCAGAGTTGTGCGCAATGCAGCGCAATCTGTTACTACAGTAACGGGAATCCCTACGAGGTAAACTCTAAAGCGCTTTAGGGAGTCTACAACTGCCAAGGTCTCCAGCTCATAACTATGATAAAACTGCTCGTCTTTACTTGTAACTCTACTGAAATAAGCAATAGGTTTTAAAACTCCATCATTTTGGTACTGCAAAAGGATACCTCCTAGACCTAGCTTACTGGCATCGGTGTGAAGTTCCGTGCGAGCATTCCTATTGTATATACCTAGTACTGGTCTGTCGACTAGACGCTCTTTTAATGTACGAAATGCGGTTTCTTGTGCGGAACCCCATGTCCATTCAACATCCTTTTTTGTTAACTGTGTGAGGGGCCTAGCTATTTCAGCAAAACTGCGAATAAATTTCCTAAAATATGATGACAGACCAATAAATTGTCTTACTTCATGCACGTTTCGGGGTCTTTTATATTCGGCTACACAACTTATCTTAGCCTGGCCTGGTCGTACGGTGCCTGCCGTAATTTCATGGCCTAAGTAATTAACACTTTTTTTTAAAAACGAACATTTACCAAGATTTAATTTTAAATTCGCTTCTGACAGGAGTTTTAATACATCATCTAGCAACTTAAGTCCATCATCAATACAAGTTGTAGGTAGCATGACGTCATCGATATAAGTAGCTACGTCATTACCTAAACTACCTAGAACGATTTTAATAAGACGAGAAAATACAGCTGGTGCGTTCGCTAAGCCGAAAGGCATTTTTAAAAATTCATATTGCCCAGAAGGCGTAACAAATGCAGTTTTATGAATTGATTCCTCACTTAATCTAATTTGGTAGTAGCCTTGTGCTAGATCTAAAGTTGTGAAGAAGGATTTACCAGAGAGGCGGGACAGCTGATCGTCTATATGAAGCAGGGGATATCGATCCCTAACAGTGCGCGCATTAAGAGCTCTGTAGTCTATACATAACCTATAATCGCCACCCTTTTTCTTCACAAGAACCACTGGACTCGCATAATCAGACATAGAGTTCCTTACTATACCCGCATCAATAAGATCTTGCACCTTTTCATTTACTATTTCACTTTCCTTATGAGAGAGTCTATAAGGCTTACAATAAACCGGCTGCTCGCTTTTAGTCTGAATATGCATTTCCAGTATGTCTGTACATCCTAAATCTTTAGTATCTTTTGCAAACAAATGTCTGTATTTATTCAATAACCGCAACAATCGATAGCAATCGTCTGTTCATTACCGTTCCCTACTGACCTAGGATGCGCAGTGGAAGGGAACACCAGGCCAGTGAGGGATACCAAATGGGTAATAACATTGGCTTGCGATTACGCAAGGCTATTTTAAGTTCTCCTAAATGATAGTACAAGAACAGATTTTAACACTTACGAGTAGATACCGCGGAGGTAGCTATAACGTAACCTAACTCAGCGTTCGGTCTGGCCAGACAAATAGAAACTAACTGAGGGGTTACTTAGCTTGTATCCAAAAGCGCGGTGATGACAACGGCCTCGTACACTTCAAGGACCCAGGCTTGCTACTCGTACACACAATTTAATGTTCACAAATATATACTTAAGTCTAATTAACTCGCGTACATAAGCGGTACACAAAACAAAGGGTGGCGCGCAATATTACAAATACCACGATTTCACGGCTTTAGTCCACAAAAGACATAGCAATTACAAAATATGTGCGTGCGCGACCGTTACTTCCAACGCAAGTCGATCCGCGAACAAAGCGAAAGTGAAAGTGGAAGTAACCAAAAGGGCGGAAACAAAACGACCCCGGGGCCGGCCGACGCGCCGGCCCCGTGCCATCCGCGCACCAAAGTGAAAGTGAAAGTGGCGGCCGGCTCCGAGCCAACCGCGAACCACAAAAAACAGAACTACCCTACATGGATTTAATTATTAAACTAATATAAAAATGTTTGGTACCGAACATCTACCCGCCTCGGACAGGTCTACCTGGCCGCTAATCAATTGGTAAACGGGACAATGTTGCTACCGCTCTCTTCAGTACCGAACCGTCCACCTGAACCTCAGCAAAACGAGGCACATTATCTGCGCCATATACTAAATTTAAAATTCGGCCGCGACGCCAGCACAGTGGCGGCAAATTGGTATCTTTTATCAAAACGAGGTCACCAACTCGAGGTGGATTAGTCTTGTCAGTCCACTTAACGCGCTGCTGGAGAACATGAAGATATTCTAAGCTCCAACGCTTCCAAAAGCTTTGAGTAAGCTGTTGGACCAACTCAAACCGCGAGAGACGACTTGGTCTCACATCAACAAAGGGGTACTCAGGCAAAGCATTAAGTGGCTGACCAATCAAAAAATGACCCGGTGTGAGAACCTCCAAGTCACTCGGGTCTGAAGAGATCGGACACAACGGTCGCGAGTTCATTACGGCCTCTATCTTACAAAACACAGTTGCGAGTTCTTCAAATGTGAGTACAGACTCACCAATAACTCGTCGCAAATGTGCTTTAGCAACCTTAACTGCGGCTTCGAAAATACCACCCCAATGTGGGCATGCTGCCGGACTAAATTTCCAGGTTATACTACGACTGGTTAGTTTATTACCAATATTTGTGTGATTGCTGGCTAAAAAATCATGTACATCTTTCAAATAATTATTGGTTCCCTTAAAATTTGTGCCACAGTCCGAACGTATCAAGGAAGGCAGTCCTCTCCTTGAAACAAATCTATCAAGTGTCGCAACAAATGCCTCGGTGGAGAGGGATGACACTAATTCAAGGTGCGCCGCTTTAGTTGACAGACATACGAAGACACACAAATAGGCCTTGACTGTTTTACTGTTTCGTAGAGTTGAAGTCTTAACCAAAAAAGGACCTGCAAAGTCGGTGCCTACACCGGCGAACGGCCTCGATTCTCTGACACGATCAGAAGGGAGGTCACCCATCAAAGGTTGCATGGTACTAGCCTTCAGCCTGTAACAAGGCATGCAACGAAATACCACACTGCGAATCGTTCTTCGAGCAGACAAAATCCAAAATTCTCGCTGCAATATGGCTAATAAGGCGTTACAGCCAGCGTGAGAATTTCTAATGTGACGGTCCGTCACCAACAATTGCACAAAATGACCTTGCTTGGGTAACAATATAGGGTGCCGACTACCGTAGGGTAGACTAGAGTTTCTGAGGCGACCTCCAACACGTAAGACACCCGTGTTGTCCAAAAAGGGGCTCAACATACGCAAGGTTCCTGTTAGTTTAGCCTTACCAGCTTTCAAAATTTCAATCTCCCTTTCAAAATATGTATCCTGTACCACACGTATCCAATGGCAAAAAGCCTCCTGTCGTTCTTGTGGTGATAGAAAAGCCTCTAATTTTTTGTTCCGTAAGTGCTTACAGTTGTAATAGAAGCGCTTAATCCAAGCTGTTACACTTACTAATTTATCGAGGGAGCTATACCGATTCAATAAGACATTTGGATCGAATACGCAAGCACGCCTCTCAACAGCGAGCAGTCGCAATCCAGGCAACGGACCTACGTCCAAAACCGGCGTCAGTGGCCATTCAGACTCTGAGCGTAATAACCATTCCGGTCCCCACCAAAGGGAGTGCGTTACCAAGGCGGGGGATGTACAACCCCGAGATGCACAATCAGCTGGGTTAAGCTCACCAGGCACATGCCTCCAAATCAAGGGAGTCTCAGATTTCTGAATTTGGGAGACTCGGTTCGCTACAAATACCTCTAAGGTGTGAACTGAAGCCTTTAACCAGCACAAAACAATTTGGCTGTCAGTCCACGCGTAAGTGGTGCTAATGTTCACAGTATGACGCAACAAATTCGACACGTGATTAAGAAGACGCACAAGCAGAGTAGCCCCTGCCAATTCAAGTTTAGGGATTGTCAAAGCAGTCCGTAGGGGTGCCACCTTGCTCTTCGCCATGACCAGTGAGATCTTCACTTGGCTGTCAGAACCCACCGTACGCAAATATACACAAGTGGCGTAACCCCGTTCAGAGGCGTCCGAGAAACCATGCAGAGTTGCCTGGTACTTTCCTGGAGGAAGCATAGAACGAGGGATCGATACCTCATTGATCGCAGGAAGTGAGGATACAAATTTGGTCCAGTCTTCCATCAAAGCTCCCCGAAGAGGTTCGTCCCAGCCTAGTCCTGCCATCCAAAGCCTTTGTAAAAAGCATTTAGCCCAAAATATGACGGGACATATCCAACCATTTGGATCAAATGTTCTTGCAACCGTGGAAAGCACCAAACGCTTAGTCCAAATGCGCGGCAACTCTAAGTCAACATTGTAAGTGAATATGTCTGGGGCTGGTTTATACTGAATGCCGAGAACAGTCATCATAGCCGGGTTCTCGATATTCTCGAACAAATGCGGATCTTGCTGATGTTCATCCGGAAGTCCCTTCAAAAGCGCAGGTGAGTTGGATATCCACTTCCGTAACTCATAGCCCGCGGTGGCTAAGATGCCTATCAATTCATCCCGTAGAAGGATGGCCTCTTTCTCAGAGGGTCCACCAGTACAAATGTCATCGACATACAAATCCTCTTTCAAAATCGCGGCTGCGCGAGGAAACTTTAAGCGCTCCAGGTCCGCGAGCTCCCACAGAGACCGTATAGCCAAATAGGGGCTTGACTTTAACCCGTACGTGTTTGTATTGAGCTCATAAACAACCATGGGATCCTGGGGGCTTTCACGCCATAGAATCAACTGATACCGACGGTCATCCGGGTGAATAATCGTCTGTCTGAACATCATCCTTATGTCAGCCACAAATACAACCTGATGTCGACGAAACCGAGTGATGACGTCACAGAGATCCTTGATCAATTTAGGACCAGCATACAAACAATTGTTCAACGATACACGCGTTGAAGTTTGCGCAGAACCATCGAATACTGTACGCAATTTGCCATTTGATGCCTTAATTACAGCATGATGCGGTAGAAAGAAGTGATCCACTGTTTGCCAATCTAATTTCGACACAGACATGTGTCCCAACTCCTCATATTCACGCATAAAATCAATGTATTTCTCCTTTAGGAGAGCATCTCGAGCCATTCGGCGCTCCATAGCCAATAGTCGTTTCTCAGCAGCAGGCCGCGAGGTGCCAAGTGGTGGCCGTACGGCGAGAAACGGCAATCGAGTCATAATCTGACCAGTACGTAGGCGACTCGTATTGTTTTGGTAAAACAATTCGCACTCCTCATGCTCCGGATCAGTGCGCGGAGCCTGTGGTGGTTCTTCCACTTCCCAAAACCTCTGAACCGCATCAGAGAGAGCAGAGCCTACCATCAAGCCAATGTCAAGACGGGTATCCGTGAGGACCGGTCCCATCAGTGCAGAGCCAAATATGGTCGGGATGGCTACCATGCCTCCTGGTTGCATGACCTGAATGCTACCCAAGAATATGTTTCCCAGAACATCGGCGCCTAGCAACAAATCGACCGATCCAGGTATACCAAATTTGGGGTCTGCCAAGTTCAAACCCGACGCTAAACCAATAGCATACGGAGACAACTGCTTCTCCGGATGGGTGCCCAAAATATTGTTCATAACAATGGCTGAACACTCAAACAATGGGCTTGACGAGTTTATAGGAGAGAACGCACATAATACTTGGCCTTCAACATTGGCCACAACTGCGTTGCCAACACCTCTAGTGACATGAGGAAAATCACGCATACTTAGGCGTACCTGCCCCACCAACCAAGAAGACGCTATACACCCCTGAGAGCCTGTGTCCAGAATTGCCCGGACCACAACAGAGGCACCTGTCCGTCCCCAGACCCTTACAGAAGCAGTGGGTAGGAGTACGGTTTCAAACGGGGGTGGTGCATGACGGGGGGAGGCGCCGTGTTCCTAATGTCGTCTAGGCAGCGGGTGATTCTCATGTTCACGGGGAGCGTCATCAAAGGTAGGTACCCGCCCGTGACGATACGGGCGCGAATCGTGGTTATCACTCTTGCCACGGGCTTCCGATGACGGCGAGCATTGACCTTGTGGGCGCCTCGCTGCGGCAGAATCTACGACGCGCGGGGGTGAGCGACTAGGTCTCGGACTGCGGTTTTCATACCGGTGCCTTCGCTCATAACTACCCGTAGGTGAGCCTTGACGTTCATGTTCACGACCAATCCCATTATTATTCGCACAAAGAAGTTTCAAATGCTGGCCTCCGCAGTATGTACATGGGCGAGGATTAGGGCAATCGCGCTGGAAATGGTTTCCCAAGCAAGAAAAGCACCAACCTCGAGCCTTAGCCAAACGTCTACGCGAGGCCACGTGCAGCGCAGTAAAATCTGAGCAACTGGCAACTTTATGACTCGGGGACTTGCAATAGGTGCACTCAGGTCGCGACTGTACAGCAGCAAAACGTGGTGGGTGACGAACCTCTGGCCTTCTAAAGGCGTGATTGCGGGTCGGAGCCGATGACCGCGGCAACTGTTGACCAAATGACCTGTCAACGACCGTCATGTCTACCATCCTACACTCGTCTTCCAAAAACTTCTTAAGGTCATCAAAAGCAGGCAAGTGAGTTGCATCATCACCTCCATATTTTTGCTCGAAACGAGCCCTAAGTTCCGCAGGAAGCTTTTTCAAAACAATATGCACCAGCATATATGACCAAGTGCTCACCGGAAGGTCTAACCTTTCCAGTGCGTTGATCGCAATCATCAATGGGTTCAATAAGTCGGACCTTAAAGCCGAGACCCTAGATACCACTGGCAGACCCAAGAGCTGACCAATGTGTGTATCTGCCAGGCAACGCTTATTTTGGTAACGCTTTATGAGAAGGTTACGTGCCACTAGGTAGTTTCCATCATTGATCTCCAGGTGCTGAACTAAACCTCTCGCCTCACCTTCCAACACGGAGAACAGGTAGGCCAATTTTTGAGCGGAACCTAAGTCAGAACGCGCGTGGACTAAGCTCTCAAACAAGTTTATGAAACCTAGCCATTGGTCCAAACGACCATCAAAACGCGGCAGGTCCAAAGTGGGCAGTTTACTCAATAAGCCCGACGTAGAAGGTTTCACATCCCTAGACGCGGGAGACTCACCCCTTTTCGACGCGGAAATTTCCCTAGCACGCTGTGAGATTCGATCTGCATAATCCATGATCTGGTCATAATCCGCGTGTACCAAGTCACGATACGTTTGTGGGTAATCTTCATCAGAAATATCTAAAATTTTTGTGTTGAAGTTACGGTACACATCATCAACAAATTGTAAGCGCGTATCCAATTTGCTGTACCTATCCAGGAGAGACTCATTTCGATCAGACCTATCAACCAAGGCGGTTGCAGTCGAGAACCATCTCAACTCAGAGCGCAGCTTACCTGCCGAGTCCTTAGCGCTAGCAAAAGCAGCCATAATAATCGAATAAAATAATTAAATTCCAACAACAAAAAAAAATATATATATAATCAACTAAATAAATCAACCAATTGAAACAACAATCAAAAAATACAAATTACAAAATTGAACAACAATTAAATTATTGCGCAAAGGGAAACGTTAATATTTGTCTGTATAAGTACCATAAACAAAACGCAAAATAATATTAAACTAATTGTCTATACAGTTCAATTCATTCGTTCATTCAATCACGAGACTGCACTACTCTGTGGCACAATGTACTACGCAAATTATTTTATTACTCTGTGGCACATTAAGTAAACAATGATATTCAAAATTTCAAATGTTGCAGTGAACTTATTTATATGATATTTTTAATAACTAATAACAATAAGTACACAAATGATCAATCACACAAATATTTAATGTGTATCTTTATACACCAGACTATTTATTAAACTGGGCCGTGATACGTAAAATTCAAGTAATTATATATCGATTTATTTTTCAACACGGGCACTTGTAGATGTCAATACCAAACAAAACTACTAGATTCACTAGAACCACGCTCTGCTACCAGAAAGTGTGTTCATTACCGTTCCCTACTGACCTAGGATGCGCAGTGGAAGGGAACACCAGGCCAGTGAGGGATACCAAATGGGTAATAACATTGGCTTGCGATTACGCAAGGCTATTTTAAGTTCTCCTAAATGATAGTACAAGAACAGATTTTAACACTTACGAGTAGATACCGCGGAGGTAGCTATAACGTAACCTAACTCAGCGTTCGGTCTGGCCAGACAAATAGAAACTAACTGAGGGGTTACTTAGCTTGTATCCAAAAGCGCGGTGATGACAACGGCCTCGTACACTTCAAGGACCCAGGCTTGCTACTCGTACACACAATTTAATGTTCACAAATATATACTTAAGTCTAATTAACTCGCGTACATAAGCGGTACACAAAACAAAGGGTGGCGCGCAATATTACAAATACCACGATTTCACGGCTTTAGTCCACAAAAGACATAGCAATTACAAAATATGTGCGTGCGCGACCGTTACTTCCAACGCAAGTCGATCCGCGAACAAAGCGAAAGTGAAAGTGGAAGTAACCAAAAGGGCGGAAACAAAACGACCCCGGGGCCGGCCGACGCGCCGGCCCCGTGCCATCCGCGCACCAAAGTGAAAGTGAAAGTGGCGGCCGGCTCCGAGCCAACCGCGAACCACAAAAAACAGAACTACCCTACATGGATTTAATTATTAAACTAATATAAAAATGTTTGGTACCGAACATCGTCCTTCTCTAAACTTCCTATATCTATATCGGACAATTGCAAATCCTCGTGAGTATATTTGTCGACCGTCATAATATTCGTGCTACTTTGTAAACTATAATTTTTTTTAGGGATGATTTCCGCGCGCGCTATTAGCCTATTCGGTTCCCACTCGAGATTTTCGTCTCCAATATTAATTATTTTTAAAAAGCAAATTTTTCGACCTTATAAGTCCCCCTAAAATTACATAGGACATATAACCTAACTCAAAAAATACAGAATTGACAAGGAACGTTTGATTACTGTTAATATCTAGGTAAACTTGCACTAAGGCAACAGTTTGCTGTGGAATTATGCAGCCGTGTCTCAAATACACTGAATATTTCGTTATAAAGTCCGTGTCATGTAATTTTATATCATTAAGAGCACTATTAAAAGTATCATTACTACCGACAAATTTAACATAGTTTTGCGATATAATTAAACTAATGTTAGGTTGATTTATCATTGATTGTCCAATTATTAAATCTATATCACCTATATCGTAATTGGTTAATTCTACAAATCCATTTAAAACAATATTGTCTACGTGAACATTTACGTGGGACGTTCCTAAAGAGTTTGAATATGCACCTCCAAAACCTCTCATTGTGACTATTGAAGGTTCAATCTTTAAATTAAATTTTACAGCATATGCGACAGTAAGAATATTTAACCTGCTGCCAGTATCTATATACGCGATGAGACTACAACCATTAATTACTACGGCCTTCTTATACATATCTACGAATATATTGTAGGTTGTAAAAAAAACTTTACGAACCTTTTGATGCGAAGAGCTCGCCGCATACCAGCAGCTGGTAGATGTGTGGCCCGGGCGATGGCAAACCTCGCAGCGCGGCACCTTGCAGTCCTTTGCTTCGTGACCTTCCCTTCGACAGGCGTAACATTTCTTCAGTTGAGGACCGGTTACTCTTGTTATTACAGGAACGGCGTCCCCTCTTCGCCATGTGGTAGTCTGTCGCGGGTAGGTGGCTTCAACTTGTTTGAAGTTTTCGAGTGATGACAAATACCCGTAATATAGTTGCTGTGGTGTATCACATTGGTAAGCCTTAGCGTTGGCTCTTATTTCCATGGGCAAACCGCGAATTATGCAAGAGATTGCAGGCTCACCAAGGATACCGCATTTTTTCAGCAAGGAAACCTTGTCGTGGAAATATTTGGTCATGGTTTCCGAATTTCTTTTTTTCCTCGCAAGCATAGTCTCTAGTAGATCCACAAAGTCAGTAGAACGCGGAAACGCGGTCTCTAAGGAGTCTTTCCAGCCCTCCCACGTGAGATCGTAGTCGTCCAGATCATCGTACCAATCTCTAGCAGACCCTCGAAGACGTATCTGCATGATAAACTGCCGGTCTTTATTGTCCCATCCATATACGTCGCCCAATTGGTCAATTTTGTGGAGCCATCCCCTGACGTTGCTTGATTTTTCATCTGGCTGAAATGTTGGAATAAGCTCCGCGTCGATTTGGGTGACACGGCGTTTTTTGCATCGTCTGCGCTTCTCCACGTCCTCTTCGTGATCATCGGAGGAAGAAAAAGAACTTGATGTTTCGTCGCCGTCGAGCGTAGCATTCATGCAACGTCTGCTTTTCTTCGAGCGGAATCCCTCGATGTATGGGCCTGACATTATCCCAGTTCTGAATTGTGAGGATGCTGAGGGTGGCGGCGGCAACAATAACGACACGTTTTACTTTGGATGTTGTAATTCACCATAGAGTAGTTACAATACGAATGCCCCGAAATATTCAAGATGGCGGTATTTATAGATACACGCGGCGTGAGCTAATATTAAATACACGAACTTAATAGATAATATTAAATGTAAAATATCTTAATTATTCTAACAATTATTTACATGTAAATATTATACAGGTTTATGTAACATTAAAGATTTATTACGCAGGAAGTTGACATGCAGAAATCAGTATGATGAAATCATAATTCAGTGGAATAAGAATCTAATCACTTAATCATTATATTATACATAACAAATTAAAATGATCTTAGGATTGATTAATTAACAATTATATTATGTAAGGGAGTACAGGCGTTTATAATAATAGGTATGCAATATTTAGCAGTCGCGCCGGAAGCTAATAAGCGGAAGGCGCGTATGATATATGAATCAACTATTTTGTTTTACAGAGATATGAATCAATTATTTACTTATTATTACAATCAATTTATAAAATGATTAACCATATATTAATTACTATGTGCTCGCCTCACACATTGAGGCCGGAAGTGTTGCCTGATAACATTAGTTATTGGCAAAAAAATGGATGCTTCCATTAAAATATCGTTAGGAAAATCACGAATTCTCTCAAAATTTTATTGGACGAATGTTTTTTATCCACGTTCTGATTTAATTAATTTGCAATTCGTTAAAAATGTAAAAAAAGATTCCATGGAGTGTTGCCGCTAGAAGTATGTTAAATGGGCGAGAAATTAATTTGGTTGTCGGTTCGCGGCCCTCCTGCCCCGCGGCTATTTACAGATAAGTGCAACCCTACGCAACGACTAAACGGCCATTATTCAAAATATTTTTTGGGGAGAAATTTTAAACGAGTTGTTGTAACACTGAACGAGATTGTAATTACAAGAATTGGACTATTGCAATAGAGGCATGTCTATGCATTTAAATTACTGAGATATGTAACACAATTTTCTTATTACTTTGGTCAATTTTTACTTACATTAGGCTGTTTGATTTGGTTCTGATAACCTAATAACTGTCTCTCAGTTCATGTAGATAGCTCGGTATATTGAGATTTTACACAGAGATTGTCTGGGCTAAATACTGGAACGAAGTCTTAGAAGAAGATTAATTGTATTACTATTAAATATTTTACCTCAAAAATATTATAACAAAACCGACATTAGAAAATGAGTATTACTATATAATTCCATGTGGTGATAGAGTAAGAATACTATTCACCACTTTCTATTTTGCCTTTGGATATCGTAAAAGACGACTAAATGAGAAAAAGCGAGAAATGATCGCTGGAACTGAAGACCATAACGTTTCCAGTTGAAATGGATTAACCCTTTTCCTTTTTTTTTTAGGGGTGGGGCATGGTCAGCGCACCTGCTGCCCAGATCCGTCCGGGGCGATAGAGGGGCGGCGCGTGGCCCCGTAACCCACCCGTGGAACGTGCCTTCGTCGTTGGGCTGACCACCGGTGCAGGGTGACTTGTCGTCAGTGGTCGGCCCGACGGAATACCCCTGCGGAGTACCCTCACCTCGCGACGTCCCTCCAATCGGGGATGTCGGTCGCCGTCGCGCGGTTGGCGTTTCGGCGGGTGACGATCTAATTCCTCGGTCCAGTCACCCGCGGACTCGACTAGGGCGGCATCAGGCGCAGGTAATCGCGCTTGCGCCGCCCCAGTCGCCGGAGGCGTTTCTCCCGCGCGCGCTCCGCCGCCTCCTTCCACAAGACTACTGCCTCGCAGAAGGCTGCGATCACGTTGCAGTTCCTGATGCTGCCGAGCATCTCCCTACCGATGGTTGGCAGCGTCAGGTCGGCATCGATGATTGCGACGAATTCACGACGCCGCTCTGTCGACGCGGCACACATCTCGAGCGTGTGCTGCGCTGTGTCCTTGTCGCAATCGCAGGAAGACGGTGTCTCTCCCTCTGAACGACCCTGTGCAGGTATTTGGCGAAGCTACCATGCCCCGTCAAAACCTGCACCAGTCGGAAGGAGAGCACACCGTGCCGCCGCTCTAACCAATGCATTATTTATGACTTACACCTAACCTATTTATGACCTATAATACCTTATATACCCCATATTTAGTAATAA
Source organism: Lymantria dispar (assembly GCA_032191425.1). Lineage (NCBI taxonomy): Eukaryota > Metazoa > Arthropoda > Insecta > Lepidoptera > Erebidae > Lymantria > Lymantria dispar. The sequence goes on from CM063452.1 coordinate 34,362,840, forward strand.
TATTTTTTTTCTACGACCAACAAATGATTATTTACATTCTGGATGTAATTTGTGTCCATTCATTTGTAAAATCCTTCGATACACAAATATATATTCCTTAATAAGGATTATTGTTTTTAAAATATATAAACAATTAATATATATGTAATGAAAATCCAATTACGTATACATAATCACAAGTGAGGCGCGTCACTGGGCACGCTTTGAATGCGTATGAAAGTTGATGAGTTGTCGCTCATATTGATATCGTATTTATAAACGTCTCCCTATCTAACATTTCAATATGTTTTAATATAAACGGATTTGTATTATTTACTTTTTAAGCTCTTAAATGCTTTAATTGAAACTTCTTTAGGCGCATAATGATTTCTGATGTTTACGCGAGTATTACACATTTTAAATAAAACTACTTTACATATTTTATCGCGTTTGTATTTGATTTTTGATAGATGAGAGATTTAAATCTCTATAATAACGACGACTTGTTGGACCTGTGACACTTTAGTCCGGCCGTGACCATGAACGGTGCAAAGTGTTCGAAACGTCGGGCAAATAAAAATCAAATACAAACGTGATGAAATCTCTAGTTTCTTTAGGCGCAATTTGTTGTGCTAAATGGATGTAAGATTCAGTGTCAAAAAATATATGTGTTTAGGAACATGCAGGGAACATAAAACAACATACATACCTACATTTCCTTACATTTTAAATAAAATTATTTTTACGTATTTTAGCCCGTTTGTATCTGATTTTTGATTACTCGACGTTTCGAACACTTTGCAGCGTTCATGTCGTAAATCTGACAAAACAAAGCTTAGACGAAACTGAAGTTCAAGTATTATCGAACGGACTAAATTTTGCTGTAACATTTGCGCAAATTTCTTATGAACAAATAATTTGCGCCGACGAAGATGTTCTGATTAAAAATATCGTACGAAAGGCGGATATGCAGGTTATTCGACAACACATTTCGTCGTTATTACATCGCAGCAAGTTACCGTGACCTTCTAAAGCCATAATATACCCTAAAAACTTACGGAATAAATCAGATATCAACTTGCGCGTAAACAAAGGCAACGTGACCCTCTTTATAAATATAAATGAGAACTATTACGTCAATACCTAATAACTGGCTATTTAATGTGGAATGATGACTTCTACAAGCAAGTAGATGAAGAGGCTATGGGTTCACCTGTCTCCCCTGTTGTTGTTGACATATTCATAAAGGTCTTCGAGGAGACGGAGCAGCTGCTCTCTACAGAATGCAGAAGTATATAAACATGACAGTGACTGTGGACTCTCGTACGTCGGTCAAACAAAGAGATCCATAAGAACTCGGATCAAAGAACACATAACTGATGTCCGTGACCGCCATCACACTAAGTTTACAGATTGTGAACAGTAACAGTTACAAATTATTTTACATATCAAAAAGCTTTTATATTTATTTTATAAGTTAAGTAAGTCGCCTTTAAAAAATTAATAATAATTTCTTGCCGGATCTTTCTCAGCGAGGCCGCGTTCTGATCCGGTGGTAGTATAGATAAATCTAGTACAGATTTAAATTAATAAATTGTCATAATATATTAATTATTACAAATTAATATTTAATAATTACTGACCAAAAACAAAATACATATATTTTTTTTCATATAGAATCATTTTCTTTTTGTACTGGCAATAAATTTGTATTAAAATATGGATCAAAATTTAATAACTAATTCTGTAGGGGGTAGATATAAATCTTCGTAATAATGATGGCTTGTTGGATGTAAAACATTTTAGACGGCCCGCTGTAAGTCCATCGGGCAATCAAAAATCAAATACAAACGTGATAAAATCCGTAAAAAGTACTCGCGTAAACAACAGCAGTCATAACATAGATTTTATTATTTGTAGTTTAACACTTTTTGCTATTTGTGGCAAACGAGCAAAAAACACAGTGATGGTAAGTGATACCGCCTCTCATGGACCTTTGCCTGCTGTGAAGAAAGTGAAGAGAGTGAATCTGTCCTATGAAGTTCGGTGATATTAAAGGCCTATAACACGTAAACTCCTTCAGAAAGTGGTGCTGCCGGCACTCCCTCTCATCTGAGTAGGTACAGTAACAAATCGCTACTACTCCGATGTCCATTTTCTGCTCAGTGTGCTCTTACCAGGGACGGAGCGGCCCGTAGCTGTAGACAGACGACCGTCGACAGTGTGCTACTATCATATTTGCAGTATGTTCCTGGGGATCAATCCCACGTCATCTGTCTTTCTTTCTTTCTATTTCATCATTTATATATATTTGAATTGCTCTGTGTGGGAATGAAAGACATTTGTACACGTGGCTTGTACTTCGACCGCTGTGCCATCTGTATAATTCATTGCCTCTCATCAACAGATGAAATGTTGTAAATGACTAACTTTTCTGAGATAAGAAATCCCAACTACCCGTAAAGTAAAATTGAAATAACACTCACAATCCTCGCCATTAACTTTGGCCGCCACTTAAGGCCGGCTCCAGACAACTTATTTAATAACTAGCGCTTAATCTGCTGGCGGGAGTTCTCTCCCCCCCCCCCCATCCCTCACTCCGCGCACCACCTTCCACGATGGAGATGCGTTTTATTAATTAGTACCCGCTGATAATATTCCTTAATCTTGCCGTCACAGTATTTAAAATGTAAATTTTGTTTTATCTGAATTGTCTGCGCAAACAGGGGTTTCGAGTGTGATCACCAATGCTGTATCCAGATTGGATTACAAAGCAAGACAAGTGTTTGTTTCGTTTTGAGTTTTTCTGTTGCGTAGATGTCGTATACACATAAACCCACCAAAAACATACATGAAAAAATTAAAGCTCCATTCAATACCATGATAACTGTGTTGTAGCTGTCGACTTCACCGACGAAAGACTTGGCGTTCTGATGACGATCAGTTCTACAGATAAATTTATTTATTAGAAAATATATAAGATTAACAATCTTATCATCATTCATCATTTCGGCTCATATACGTCCCACTGTTGGACTCGAGCCTCCTCCACAATAGGAGGGACGTTGACCTTACTATACCATGACGGTCAGACAGGTTGGTATAGGGTTTTATTTCGAGTTTTCCTTCTCTTGCATAGATGTTATATGCGTATATCCCTTAGTCGACTTTTACGACATCCACGGGCAAGAGAGGGAGTGGTGACTTGTATTCTTACTCCGTCACCACACGGAAAATCTTATACATTTTACTAATTTTACTAAATAGAAAACACAATTTCTTATACTACTACAATGTAAATAAAACTACTTTGCGCATTTTATCGCGTTTGTATTCGATTTTTTGTTCCACGAGCGGACTGTGACCGTGAATGCAGCAAAGTGTTCGAAGCGTCAGGTAATCAAAAATCAAATACAAACGCTATAAAATCCGTAAAGTAGTTTTATTTAAAATGTGTAATACTCGCGTAAACATCAGTGGGCTTACCCTTGAAATCAATTCTAATTTCGAATCCGATTCAATTCCAATCTCACCAAACTTATATTTGGTACTCTTAAACAAAATCGAGAATGAATTCTTCGCATTTGCCGTTGTTATTTTCACCAAATGTGCCGTATTTTATTACAATAACGTTACCGAACTCGATCACCACAAAGACGCTTTCTTGAAATTGTGCAGCATTAACGATTTTAAACTACGTCAAAATCACGTCGGGAATAGCAAATATTTGACTTAATCGACGAAAGTCGAATTCATTTAGTTTAAACAAATTCCACCGAATTTGATTCCAATCATGCGCTAGTGACGCTTTCAAGAGTATCAAATTCGAGCTGCGATTGGATTTAGGATTAGAATCGAGATTCAAGTGTAAGCACACAGAAATCATTACTACTACGATGTTTGCTATTTTAAAATGTGACTTTTAAATTCCAATAATTAAATTATTTACGTAAAGCAAATACCATTTCTCTTAGTTCGATTTTATTGGCAAATCAAATATTTTATGACTGAATGAGATGTAAATCAAAAACCTAAGCCACGTCCAGATGTACTAGAATGTACAGATTTGGCCTCCCGTCAGGTATTTGAATGTATACGAAGGGTAACATCTGAAAACAGATAATTTATAAAAAAACACTTGTAATCGATTTTATTAGGTAGGTACTAGCAACCTGCCCTCGCTTCGCTTCGGTTTCAGTCTTTCCTGCGTAGTTCCTGTTCCCGTGGGAATACTGGGCTAAAATTTTGTCTAATTTACTCCCTGATATTAAGCTCTCCATTGGTGAAAGAATTTTTGAAATCGGTCCAGCCGTTTTGAAGATTACCCGGAACAAACAGACAGACAGACAAAAAAATATAAAGTGTATTTTAGGCATATGCCTAAACTACAGATTTGTATAGTGCAAATAACCGTGTGAGCATGAAATAAGCCTATTATTTTGACATTACAAACAGACATTCCAATTTAATTTATTGGTATAGATAAAATTTATCCGCTTGCATATATTTAACTGCGCAGATGGCGTAGTGGTTAAGATACTGATCTACGGTGCCAGTGTTATGGGTTCGTGTCCCACGCAGAACAACGTTTTTTGAGACACACAAATTGTAGTTCTGAGTCTGGATGTGAATTGTGTCCGTTAAATTTTATATGTTTGTAAAGTTACAAGGGTTTGTTCTTTAGTACAGAAAGAAAGAAAGAAAGAAATTTTATTTTGTAAACCTCACACAATATAGACACCAATGAAAGAAATAAGAACTACTAACTAAAAACAAGGAAACTACTTTACGGATTTTATCGCGTTTGTATTTGATTTTTGATTACCCGACGTTTCGAACACTTTACAGCGTTCATGATCACGGGTGGACTAAGATGTCTCACGTCCAACAAGTTATTGTTACTGCAGAAAATTTATAATTATCTACCCGATACAGAAATTAGTTATTAAATATTGACCCACATTTTGATACAAAATTTATTGCCAGTGTAAGAAGAAAATGATTCTATATGAAAAAATTATATTGTTTATGGTTAGTAATAATTAAACATTAAAATTAATAGTAATTATATTTAAAAAACTAAGTAATAATCTAGTATACTACCACCGGATCAGAACACGGTCACACATGTTACCCATGAGTTACCCATGCCTAGTCTAAATGTTGTGTTGACAGATTTATGACAGCGCGGTCTGCGTAAGAGTCTATGGTTGACGGGCGCGTTCCGTCCCCGTGCTGCGTTCCATGTTCAACGCGAGATTTTTTGTTACATGATTTTTCAAATTTTGTAACGTGTTTATTTTTGCATCTATTATATTTAGTTATTTCGCGCTTACCTAGATGTACGATGCAACTTTTAAATTCGGCTGTCGTTAAAACTAACTCAATCACACCAGCATTTTTCTCGATTTCACGGTTAATATTGTATAGATCGGATCGGGTCTCGTGAATTACCGTCTGCAATAAATTTGAAAAATTATGTAACAAAAAACCTTTTAGTAACATAAAGTAAGCCGCCTTCAAAATTAACTTTAATTTAGCATCATGTTACCTGAGTTTTCTTGCCGGATCTTTCTCAGTGTGACCGTGTTCCGATCCGGTGGTAGTATACTAGATTATTACTTAGTTTTTTAAATATAATTACTATTAATTTTAATGTTTAATTATTACTAAACATAAACAATATAATTTTTTCATATAGAATCATTTTCTTCTTACACTGGCAATAAATTTTGTATCAAAATGTGGGTCAATATTTAATAACTAATTTCTGTATCGGGTAGATAATTATAAATTTTCTGCAGTAACAATAACTTGTTGGACGTGAGACATCTTAGTCCACCCGTGATCATGAACGCTGTAAAGTGTTCGAAACGTCGGGTAATCAAAAATCAAATACAAACGCGATAAAATCCGTAAAGTAGTTTTATTTAAAATGTATAATATTCGCGTAAACATCAGAAATCATTAAAAACAAGGAGTGGAATATGTGAGGCCAAAATATGGTGCCCGTCTCAGCTTATGGTACAGTAAATATGATACTACACCGCTGATATTCTGATGGACCCGTACAATCAAGTCGCGGAAGCAACAATATATGCAAAACAAATATATTTTAAAAAAGATAGCAGTAATATTTGAAATAGTAACATTAAATTAAGAATAAAATAAATTAATACTATACCATATGATACAGGGTGATGTCTTTAAATATATAGGTATCTATATATTAATACGTGAAGCAAAATCAGCCGCACCATTCGTAGTTTATTTATAGTATAGTAGTAGTTGTAGTTCGTTTTATATTTTTGTTTATGGTTTGGTCATGCTCACTGAATAAGGTTCTGCTTACGGTAGCTATGTGGGGCGGGTCGCTCCCTTCCCTCTAATATGGTTGAGGCGAGTGATGGCTGCTCTAGTACTTAACTCGTGATCGGGTGCTGCTTGTGGGATCTGGTCCAGCCATATTTTCTTCCTTTTTTTTTGTATCGTACTAAATTTTGAAAATGTATACATATATGTATACAATTTCGAAGGGCATCACACTGGAGCTAATATCATATATGTTATACGAAGCATAAAATTGTGTATATTTAAAAGATTAAAGAAAAATGACTGCCCGCTGAGTTTCTTGCCGGATCTTCTCAGTTTGTGGCCGCGTTCCGATCCGGTGGTAAGAAGATTTGTTACTGAAATCATCGACATGCAAATACCTTTGTATTATTTTCTTTCGTCATATACAAATATTATTATTTATGATCGATAACTTCTTAGATATTAAGTATATTGAACAACATATCAAAGAAATATTTATGCTGGTCACATTTTACGTTGGTATTGAGACGCTCAGTGTTTACGAGGCTCGTCATTCATCTCAGTAAGCTACCACACTTAAGTCTTTTATTAAACAGAGCATTAGCAAACACAGTTAATTTTATGAGGTTCCCAGGATAGCACTGACGGTTAATCAAACACTTTTCCACGGGAAAGTAAGTTGTTGACTTAGGTAATTTTAAAAGTCCACTAACTCATCATCATCACCGTACTTTAGGATTGCCAACTTTTTTTTTGTTTCAATAAAGTATATTGATTATGAATGAAGAAAAAATAAAGTACTTTATGTCCAAATAAAGTACGGTTTGCATTATTTTGCTTTCAAACATATTTACAATTCTTTTAGTAAATATTTATAAATAACGATTAATTGAAACAGCATGTTAGTACTTTATATTTATTTTATAGTAAATGAATTAATTTTTTTAACAGATTTAAAGACTCTCTGTTTATCTTGAATACATTCCTAGAGAAATCAATTCGGACGAAATAAAATTTTCGCATACTTTATTATTCACATAAAATATAAAGTACAATTACCCGAAATAACGTACTATACTTTATGATAAAGTACAGGTGGCAGCCCTTGTTTTTTTTAAGGATTGGGCCATGGTCAACGCCGCCCGACTTCGTCCGGGGTGACGGAGCGGCGGCGCGCGGCCCCATGACCCACCCGTGGCACGCCGCTTTCGTCTTTGGGCCAACCACCGGTGCAGGGTAACTTGTCATCAGTGGTCGGCCCGACGGAATACCCCGATCGCGGGGTACCCTCTCCTCTCGACGTTTTCGTCGGCCTCTCTGCGGGTGACGGACTAAATTCCCGGCCCAGTCACTCGCGGCTTCGGCTAGGGCACAGGTGGCAACCCTACCCTACTTTTATTTTAATTACTTGTAGTCCACTCAATATGTATTCTTGTTTCATACTACATATTAAAAAAAATATTGACAATAGTTCTATTAATTCTCCTTGGAACTGTATTTGTTGAACGAAATCAGCTTAGCTCTAAGCTGTTAGTTGTCTTCTAGACCCACGATCAACGTAGGGGGTTGTTAGTATTCGTACAGTACATCGAAGATCACAAACTAATCAAACTTTATTTAACAGCTTGACACGTTTATTAAATATGATATAAAATGTAGAGGGGGGTAGGGGTGTATGCACGTTCACATGGAGTACGATGCTCGCTTCGAGTTTAGCGCTCAAATTATATAAAGCGTTCGTCTGTCTCCAGGTTACCGTTGCGACGTCGGATCCAATCTACATAATTTATTATATGAAAACTTCAATAAGTTATACTTTGATGGCGCTGCACACAGGTGGCGCTGATTCACTTAATATCTACCTATATTGTATTCATTAAAAAACGTCGAGCTTATTTATACTTAGATAAATTAGATTATCTTCTTTTTTAAATATAAGAATAATAGAAGTAGTCGTCCATGTGGTGACGGAGTAAGAATACAAATCATCACTCCTTATCTTGCTCGTGGGTGTCGTAAAAGACGACTATATACTATACTAGCAACTCGCCCTCGCTTCGCTTCGGTTTCAGTCGCCTTGCCCGTGCAGTTCCCATTTCCGTGGGAATACTGAGATAAAATATAGCCTATGTTACTCCCTGATATTATAGCTTTCCATTGGTGAAAGAATTGTTGAAATCGGTCCAGTAGTTTCGGAGCTTATTCGATACAAACATACATACAAATCTTTCCTCTTTATAATTCTAGCTGACACGGCGAACTTCGTACTGCCATAATTATTTTCGTAAATATGTTTTCTAAATTTTCGAAAATATAGTCTCTACTTGAAGAACCATTACGGCTTGGTCGGGGGAGATTCGATCGTCTTGGCATTGTTAATGATGATTCAAAGAGAATACAAATTACTGATTATTGATTTCTTTGTATTATATTCATTTTATTAGTGTTTTATAGTGTTATATTGGATAATTTTGCTGATATTTTATGTAATATAATACAGTTAAGGTGCTGAAGTGTGGTGAATGTGATATAAGAGTGGTTTACGTGTATTTTCATATTCTACCGAAATTCCTAGAGAAAACATTTAATTAGGTTTTCACCGCCTAATTAATGGTAACGACTTGACTTACTGACGGACAATGACTATAAATACGCTATTCTGTGACGTGTAGAACGGCGACCAGTTAATACGTGTACCGTACCGCGATCGCAAGTTCTATATAAATAATAACTACCCACTTACCGCGTTATCGTCGCGCGCGACGGCCTACTTTGCGACCTGTGCTTAATCAAACGATGACTTATCACTATGGCACAGAGTGTTGTGTCGAATGATAATAATACGGCGAATGAGTGCATAATTATGGAGGAAGAAGAATCAATACAATCGGATGTTTTAAGCAACGATGAACAACTACCCACATGTCACACGAATAAAAGAACTCGCGAAATAGACGAAAATGAAAGATGGACAGTTATAGGAAAATCTGGCAAGCGATTTGCACGTAATATTGGCGACACCCCAATACCCGAGGAGAGAATAGAAATCACAGTTACGTCCAAAGAACCCCTACCAAAACAATTTGCATTTGCACGCCTTTTGAAATCAAATGATGTTTCTGCTGTATTGAGAATTAAATATATAAATTCCTACAAAATCCTAGTGCAATTCGAAAACGAATCAGGGTTTCAAAAACTCCTCCATTGTGAACTAACGAAGAAAAATAACTGGTATATCCAAAGAACTTTAGAAGTCGGCGTCTCTTACGCCGTCATAAAAAATGTTGAATTGGGATTATCTGATAACGAAATTAGAGATTGTATTTCAAGTGATGCCGAATTATTGTCTCTGAAACGCTTAAACCGAAGGAACATTGATGGCCTGGGAAATCCTCTTGTTCCCTCCACTTATGCATCAGTTACAGCTAATTTAACATCACCACGAATAAACCATACAATGGATTCTAATAATGAAAATAATGATAAAATAAAACATTCTAAAAATAAAAAACACCGTACGCAAAATGATCAAGAATTCTGGAACTGGCACATCGAGGAATCATCTAGTTCAGAACATACAGAAACAGAGACATATGACAAATCAACTAAACAAACAAGAAAGAAGAAAAGGAGCTTACCATTTTATAGATTACTACAGAATTTAGGTAACATTATATATAAGGAGAACTATACTACTACAGATAAAATCATTGCAGCTATTAAAATAATTATCGAATGGTCTATACAGAACATGAGTAAACTTACTTTCCTAAAGAATATATTTAATAATTGCGATGGATAATACTAAAAAACTACAGCTAAATATCATTCAATGGAATGCACAAAGCATTAAAACTAAATTAACTTCATTTGAACATTTATTATCTACGGATAAAATTCACATTGCAGCTTTATGCGAAACATGGCTAGACTCAAAGTTTCAATTTAGAATTAAAGAATATAATGTGTTTAGGAAAGACAGACAAGATGGTTACGGCGGAGTAGCAATTGTTATTCACCGGTCGATCAGGGCACAGTTCAAGGATCTAAAAAGTAGTAACCCAGGAATGGAAGTAATATGTGTTAAAATACTAAACTGTCAATCTTTAGAACATATCGTCTCCATATATTGCCCTCCGTCTCTCCGCACATGTCAACAAGATTGGAATTTTTTATTTTCAATATTAAATAAAAAGACACTTATACTAGGAGACATGAACGGACACCACAGTAGTTGGTCTTGCAAAAATGACGCCAGAGGCAATCAAATCTTCGACTCTCTAATCAACGTTGACTTTACTATATTAAATGATGGCAGCTCGACTCGCCTAAAACTGGTAAACGGCATGTTGCAACAATCTGCACCCGATATTTCTATAGCTTCTTCTGATGTGACTATTCAGTACAATTGGAGCTCCACAAACGAGACTTTGGGTAGTGACCATGTGGTCATTAAAATCTCTACTTCATCAAACTATCATCCTAACTTTTTAACAAAGAGAAATTTCAAAAATGCTGATTGGGATGGGTATAGAAAAACCTTAGAGGACAGATTCTCGAATTTTACACTACCTAACAAATTTCAAGAGGGATATGATGCTTTCATTCAGGAAATTAACACGGCAGCTGATAGTTATATACCATTTATAAAAACTAGCCTAAATCCTTGCAGTTCGTTTGTACCGAAACCATACTGGAATGTTGACCTATCTAAAGCTGTAGCTGAGCGTCGCTTAGCACTAAAACATTTTAGACGCAACCCTAACCCCAACAACTTAGTAACTCTTCAGAACAAAGTTCGTACAGCCCAGAAATTAATTAGACAAGCAAAAAGGCAAGGATTTCAGGCATTCTGCTCGTCATTAGATCGAGTCAGCTCTACAAGTGACATGTGGCGACGTATGAAATGGATCAAATGCTGTAAGTCGTACAAGGTACCTGTTGTTGAAAATAATGTAAATAATTTGTTACGCAGCTTATGTCCTGACTCTGCTATTGTTATGCAACCTTTTTTCCAATCATGCAATCTTACTTTAGAAAAATCTATCTCTTTTAACTTAATGGAGAAATGTATAAAATCATCGGATACAACACCTGGTTGCGATAACATATCATTTTCAATTATTAAAAATTTACCTATAAGTGGTAAATACATTTTAATCGATTTATATAACAGTTTTCTCCATAAGGGCTTTGTTCCTAAACAATGGCGGGACATTCGCATTTGTCCAATCCCAAAACCTGGGCGTAATCCAAATGTAGAATCATCACTCAGACCCATTGCCTTAATGTCATGCTTATGCAAAATTCTGCATTCTATAATCAATAAACGTGTCGAATGGTACCTTGAAAAAAGTAAAGTATTTTCAGACAATATGTTTGGTTTTCGTAAATCTCGTTCTTGTGTTGATATCCTAAGTGATTTATCTATAACAATGCATAGTGTTTTCGCAACTAATAAATTTACATTGGGCTGTTTTATTGATATCAATAACGCATACAATAATGTTGACATTAAGGAAATGTTACTGATGTTAGACAAACTGAATGTCGGTGCCAAAATTTGTAGTTATTTATGGTGTTTTTTGAAAGAGAGGCGCTTACAAATTGTGACAGGTAATAATACACTTTTTAGATACACTAACCGCGGTTTAGCGCAGGGCGATCCCTTATCGCCCCTCCTATTTAATGTGGCAACTGTCAACATATGTAAGGTACTTAACTATGAAAATGACATTGGGGTTTTCCAATATGCCGATGACTTTGCTGTATACATTACTCATGAAAATATTGAACACTCTATTTCAAAATTACAATCCGCATTAAACTTAATTACAACATTACTATCTAATATAGGCTTAGAAATTTCTCAACACCAAAGTAAAGTGTGTTTGTTTTCCAAAAAACGTAATGTAACAGGATATCACAACATCAAACTTCAGATTAATGACATTGATTTACAAATAGCTAACAACGTAAAGTACCTCGGATTGTGGTTTGACCGTTCCTTAAACTGGATTAAACACATAAATGAACTTTGTAGTAAAGTATCAAAATTTCTAAATTTGTTTAAAGTATTAGCTGGTCCTGGTTGGGGAGTACACCCGAAACATATGAGACGGCTATATATTGCAATTATTAGAAGCAGATTGGATTATGCCAGTTTTATTTATGATGACGGTTATAAATCTCATTTGTATAAACTCGACAAAATCCAAAATCAAGCTATGCGAGTAATTGGTGGCTTTATCAGGACTACTCCTATACATGTTGTGGAGTCTGAACTCAGTTTAATTCCACTAGTATTTCGTAGACACTTCTTAGCCGGCAAACATTGGTTAAAAGCCAAATCTATTAAATGTAGTAGTACTATTTCTTTACTAAATAACTCCGTAACTATCCTAAAAACATGTCACGAAAAGAAGCCGTTACTTGTTATTACGTATGAGAAATTTAGTAATGTTACTGTCCACTCTTTGCTTCAGCTTGAAATGTTCTCATTTGAAACTTGGGTGACCAATATTGACTTATCAAATAATGTTAAATTTATACAAGGCATCTACAAAGCCAAACAGAAATATAGCTGCATGGAATTAGCATCTATATGTTCTCGAACGTTAGATGACTACCTTGATTTCTATAAAATATACACCGATGGATCTAAAAGTGGTAATTATTTAGGAGCTGCATTTCTTGATGTCCAGTCGGGATCTAGTATGAAATTTAAAATAAATTCCAAAGTCTCAATAATGTATTTAGAGTTATTTGCTATTGCTGAAGCGTTATCTTATGTACAAATAATAAATCAAGATAAATTTGTGGTAATTACTGACTCAAAGAGCGCTCTGCAACATCTGGCTCGATGTACCTCGACGTATCGAGGCACACCGATAGCCTACGATATTATAAGATCCCTTCTGCATCTTTCATCAAAATCAAAAGTGATTATCCTGCAATGGATCCCTTCACATGCTGGTATCGCAGGCAATGAAGAAGTTGATCGTTTAGCCAAAGAAGCTTGCTGCGATGGAGCTGAGATTAATTTAACTCTCTATTATACTGACTGTATTAATATATTTAAAATATCTTGTTACGGCCTTTGGAAAGAATACTTTGACGAACGGTCCAGAGATAAGGATATTTGGTACAAAACCATACAGCCACAACCACTTAAATCACCTTGGTTTGACAATGCCACATTGAATAGGACGGACTCGTCTCTTATGATGCGCCTGCGTTCCGGACACATTCCATTAAATAAATTCGTACATTTCATGAAGAAAGTCAGCTCACCCAATTGCGATGTATGTCAGATTGTTGAAGATGTTGTGCATATTCTGGTGGAGTGTGCCCGTAACGACAGTTCCAGGCAGCAAATATTTGACCATTGTGCACGAAATAGCGTAGGTTTTTGTAATAGTGTACTGGCTAACCCTACATCAGAAAGTGCAGCAAAATTATTATTTTTAGTTAAGTTAGGTCTTAATAATAGAAACGTATGATTGCTTAGTTTAAGTAATTACTTTTGTAACAGAATCACACTGTGTAACACATATGTTTTTTATGGAGTGGCATATTCGCGTAAGCGAATCAACTCCTTAAATAAAGATTAAAAACAAAAATACGCTATTCTATATAAATAAATGTTAAATAGTATGAATAAAATTGTATCAGACTTGGCTGTATGGGCTTTGATCCCTTTGCCTGTGAATGGAGAAACAGCAACAGAAACAAAAAAAAAACTATTTGACATTTTATGTCACGTCACACAGGAATGTGATCGAACGGGATAAAAAGTAGCTCATTACCATTAAGAAGAAGAAGAACGGCATAAAAGTATCCTATGTCCGTTTCCTTGTTCTAAGCTACCTCCCCAACAATTTTCAGCCAAATCTGTGCAGCCGTTCTTGAGTTATAAATAGAGTAACTAACACGACTTTCTTTTATATATATAGACTAGCTGACCCGGCGAACTTCGTACCGCCATAATTTTTTTCGTAAATATATTTTCTATATTGCCGAATATATAGTCTCTGGAAGAACCATTACAGCTTTGTCCGGAAAGATTCGATCGTCTTGGTCGCGGCATCGTTATTGTATTGGATTAAAAGAATAATGATTCGACATAGTACTGTCTAAAGTAAATCGTAGTCTCATTAACTTGCTATTGTAGATCAATTGTGCTTCCCTGTGAGACAAAACATATATGGGCTGCGGAGACGATCATAATGTTGTACAGCCAATTGAGAATCGTAAATAGATAATATGAACTTTTTGACTTGAAACAAATAAAAACAAAAATTAAAAGTAAAAACAAACTGGAATTGGGCTCAACTTATGGCTGGGAATACGAGAATACGCCAGTCGTTGATTTTCAGCCCAAGCCAAACATTTTCAGCCCAAGCCAAACATTTTCAGCACCAGCCAAACATTTTCAACCCAAGTCAAACATTTTCTGCCCAAGCCAAACATTTTCAGCCCAAGCCAAACATTTTCAGCCTCAGGCAAACATTTTCAGTCCAAGTTAAACATTTTCAGACCAAGCCAAAGATTTTCAGTCCTAGTCAAACATTTTCAGGCCTAGGCAAACATTTTCAGCCCAAGTCAAATATTTTCAGTATAAGCCAAACATTTACAGCCCAAGTCAAACTGAATAATGAAATAGATCATCATCATCATCTCAATCCACATAAGTCCCACTATTAGCTCGGAACTACTTCACGATGGGAGGGAAATTGACCTATTATACCACGTTATTTAGATGTGTTGGAATAGGGTTTTTTATACAGTTTTCCTTCTCTCGCATAGTTGTAACTTGCATATATCTCTTAGTATTCTTTTACGACATTCACCGGCAAGATATAAGGTGGTCAATTGTATTCTTATCTCCACACGGATACGGTATTAGCAAATATTAATCGATAAAAATAAATTAGAATACTAAAGACCGTATTGCAGTTTGAGATTGAGATATCGTAACCAAGCAACACTGTATCAGATAAATTAACGTCGAGTATGACGCGTGATTCACGCTACCGTATCATGTAAGACGCATATGGCTGTCAATAAAGTACTCGGTGTGTGATGTCATTTCATACATTCTACTTGTCGTACGCCTCGTACATTTTTCGCATAACATGTTTTTTTTTTAGGTAGACAAGTTTTGTTGCTATAATATCTCGACCGATTCGTCAGGAGCAACGAAAGGGATGACGCGCGACCTCATATAACCTGCTATAGTTAGTTAGTGTGGGCGAGCCACGTGTCCCCAATATTCTTTTTTTTTTGGAGCAAACCTCTCATATAGCACGATCCATCCGGGACGACGGAGGGAGCAGCGAGCGAGGCCATAGCCCGTCGCATGAATTCCTCTCTAGCACCAAGGGTGGGTTACCGACCGTTATCGAAACTTGTCATCAGTGAACCGTCCAGGCTAGTTAGCTTTGCGGGTACCGTCTCGTGTCGACGCTCCGGCTTGAGGCGACTTCCGCCGTCGAGGCGTCGCCCTTACGCGATCAACCTCTCCTCGGGAGACCGGATTACTCTTCAACATATTCATCTTACTGATACTCAATGATCTGGATACTTCAAGGACATTTATTTTATATGATAATAACTTATGGGTTATAATATCTAAAACGGCAAAAACACTCACGTGCTGAGATCGATTACGTCGACCCGGGTTTCGAGCATGTCCGATGCTCATCATCAGGGCGAGTGCGCAGCGGCGTCTGCGAGGCCCCGGCGTGCACTCCACGCACACCATGACCAGCGTGGTATGTGATGGTGACGACACACGGAGTGACATACCAACAACGCCGCTTAACTCCGGGTGTGAAGTTTCGTCCGACGTTTCCGCCGAGGACTATCAAGAGGCGAACACCTCCCCCGCACCCCTCATGGCTGTGTCGAGGCGCGCTGCTCGATATGCATCGCGCAGTGCACGCCGGGGCCTCGCAGACGCCGCTGCGCACTCGCCCTGATGATGAGCATCGGACATGCTCGAAACCCGGGTCGACGTAATCGATCTCAGCACGTGAGTGTTTTTGCCGTTTTAGATATTATAATATGGATCAGTCTCACGATAATTTCAATACTAAAACTTATGGGTTACTAAATTTAATTGTTTGCCATTCTGTCAAGACATCGTTGTATATTAGACCTATTGCCCATTTATGATATTGGTGCGATCTATAGGATGTAAATAATACGGTAAGTAATTCCTCGTGAACGTGTCGTACGTATAAATAAACATGATGACAGCTGGTTACACTGTGTCCGCCCCACCTCTCCCCCTGTTACATTAGTCCGCCCCGCTGTATAAAACGGCTATAAATAAATGAGAAGTAGTTAAGTACTTGCGCCCAAACTCCAACCAACTTATTTAATAACTTGACCATTGAATCGTGTCCGCGGCGACCGTAGACCTCTTACTTAATTAAATTGTTTTATTTTGTGCGTTATAATAACAAATTTAAATTGTTCGTTATAAGCTTTTAAGGTAACTGTAATCTATAAATGTGTCTTGTGTTAAATATTTAATATACTTTATTGTGATTTAGTGAGAATATAATGGATATTGCTTTCCCGTTGGTGATCATAAAAGATAATTATCAAACACAAGCAGATAATATCAGTGACATCGTCATCATAATCATCATCATCCCAGTCCACATAAGTCTCACTGTTAGTCCCGCGCTGGTCTGACGTGTTGACATAGGGTTTTATGTAGAGTTTTCCCTCTCTTGGATGAAGGGTGGAAGGGATGGTGAATATAATTATATTCTTACTCCGTCATCACACAGAAAACTTGTTCATCTGTTAAAATTTGTTCTTATATTGATAATTGTGTAATTCTAATCGTTATATATATTTTGTCACTTTCTTCTGCTGCATCTACACATCTTGACCGTGAGTGTAAAATATGATTAATATGCATATAAGATAAGGAATATTTGAAATAAAATTCTTTACCAACCCGATTGACTATCATGATGATGGGTTAAGAGTACAATGTATAATCGTCCTTTTATTCTCGTGGAAATTTTAAATATCATCTGAGAATTCACTAAGAGAATTTCTAGCTGCTTTCTTCTGGAAAATTTGTAGCATGAACTGCAATCACCAATTCAAGTCGCGTGACGATCATAGTATTATGTGTGATTGAGGAGTATTACATACAAGAGTGGATGTCGATACACTCATAGGAGGATGAATCCATTTCAATCCATTGATTATGTGCGTGTGACTATTGTTGTTAGCCACAGATGAATTCACTTTACCCGGACTGTTAGATAGTGTTGAGAGCCGTCAGCCCGATAAAATTAAACCATTCGTACCAAGGTCACCCATTGTGTGGTATGAAACGTGCCTCGAAAATTGTTAGGCAGATGGGTTTGCCCACATTTATGATGATAACGCTACACGATCTCGATGGCGAGGTTGAGATCCTGGATATTTATGTCAGTGCCTTACGGGTTGTGTATGCTCCATTCGAGTAAAGCTGATGATATTCGATATACGTTTTTTATACAGCAACGTGGAGGTTGTCGCGTGAAAAGAAGTTTAAAGCTGATGGGGGCGCCGCCTTATATTGTTTAGCGAGTTACCAACAACTGGTAGCACAAGTTGAATGCATTTCACTAATAGATGGCGCAGCATACATATATTAGACTTGAGCAGACAAACTAAACGGAATAATTTCTTGGAATTTTTCGGAGTTTTTCTGTAAGATAGAATCCGAAATATGTAAATCTGTAAGAAAACAGGTGTAACCGACATAGGACGAAGAAGCACGCTGGGTGGCGGGATACGATAATGGGCAGACCACATACTACGACGAACTAACAACCGCCCGACGAAGAAAGGTCGTCCAGTGGCAACCACGTGTCGGACGACGCAGTGTAAGACGACACCCCCACATGGAAAATTCAGTTAACCTTCATGAAATATTTATTCATTGTGATCAAAGAAAAATAGTATAAGGAGCTAATTTACAAGTAAAATAAAATTAATAACGCCTAAATAACGCCTATATATATTAAGTTTGTAATAAATATAAAGCCCCCTCCATATGTTGGCCGAGCCTACGCCAACGCCAGCGTCGGCCAATAGATACAAAGCAAGTGCTATCGTCCGCACGTTGGACAAGTGCGGCGAACGCCAACGCGAGTGTCCAACGTAGATGATTATTTGTAGAGCTGTCCACACGTTGGCTTCGGTCAGTGTTCATTGTACACTGGAACGCTATGGACGTTGACATTGACGTTGCTGCAGCTTCAGCTATTCATTTAATGAGCGTATATAACTATTATCTCAGTGTATACCGCAGTAAAGTGGTAAAAAAAAGATGGTTGATACTAAGTATTCATAGAATTAGAACAATGTAAGATATATCCGTGTGGAGATGGAGTAAGAATACAATTCACCAGTCCCTATCTTGCCCGTGAATGTCCTAAAAGCCGACTAAGGAATATCATACATAATACGCTTATAACATCTATGCAAGATAAGGAAAACTCGAAATAAAGCCCGATACCAACCTGTCTGACTAGCATGGAATAGTAAGGTCAGTTTCCCCCTATTGTGGAGGAGGCTCGAGTCGAACAGTAGGACGTATATGAGCTGAAATGGTGATGATGATGAAAATACTTTTTGATACTATAGGTAACATATAGGGTGACTTGGATATAATTATTTACATCGCAAATCTAGAAGTAGTTGTGCAAATTTGAAAATATAATCATTTGTGTTGAGCGACATTATCACATTAAACGCGTCTAACAGCGATGGATGTCAACCGTGTAATGGCGAGCAGGCCAACGTGTGGACGGTATTGGTCGAGCGCAGACGCACGCAGCCTTTGATTTGTGCACAAAACCCGACACCAAGGCGAAGCGAGACAAGTGATCACGAGCGACGGCGAGTGAAGATACATCGGCTGTCCACACGTTGGCGCTTGTGTTCACTCGGCCAACTAGGCGCACGACGGCGAATCGGGTGTACACAATATGGCCATCGCTCGGCCAACATGTGGACGGGGCATAATGTATAATGTAAATGTGTAATAGCGAGTTACTCTGTGCCATATCGCTATGTCCATAATTTGTATTGTCGTGTAAGTTCTTTGTAAATCGTTCTTTTAAAGTTCTCAGACTTAGTGCGATGTTGACACGTGACTGTACACAATATAAACAATATTCAATAACAGAGCTCTAAGATAACGTCAGGTAATATTGTAGCTAGGGTAAGACGATACGCGCGTATCTGTTTACTGAATCAATGGATTGTTTTATCAAATGATAATATAAAAACATTGTCTGTAACTGACACTAATTAATAATACAGAGTAACAATATATCGTAACTGAAAATACAATATTAATGCGACCATTATCGTTAAGAATTAAGAAGGAAAATTCGAAATGTACCCCCCTTATATCAATTAATATGTTAAACGCCAGCCCGATTTTTCAGTGTTACCAATGGGCCATGGGGGACAGACACCATGTGACCGCGAACCAGGGGCGACTTTAAGCAAAATGAGGTCACAAATTATTTTTATTCGGTGTTTACTTCGTGACTCACCGCATTTTAAAGCAATAAATATATATCATAAAAATTTTAGAAACAAGTGATTTTATGCTGGTATACATAATTACATATATACAATTTCGAAGAACATTACACCGGAGCTAATGCTAAATTTTGTACTGTTGAAATTTTATTTAGTACAAATAAAATTGTATATTTGTATATATGAAAAAGAATGACAGCTTTGAAGTCTCGTCGGACGAATCCGCCGGAGACGCTCAAGAGGCAAGCATCAGCCCCGCAATCCACGTAGCTGTGCAGTGCACGCCGGGGCATCGTAGTCGCCGCTGCGCACTCGCCCTGATGATGAGCATCGAATATGCTCTAAACCCGGGTCGACGTAATCGATCTCAATACCTGAGTGTTTTGCCGTTATAGATATTATAGAATGACAACTCGCCGAATTTCTTGGCGGGTCTTCTCAGCTTGTGGCTGCGTTTTGATCCGGTGGTAGAGTGTTGAATTGTATCAAACGATGTTTAAATTTGGCAATATATAAGCTGGATTATGTAAAATAAATGATTTGATTTGAAACTACGTCAACATAGAGAAAGTTGAAGTATAAACAGTTTAAAATTGTTTTATGCGATAACAAGGTGAAGCTCCCTGGCAATGGTGACGGTTAGTTTGTTCTACGTTGCTATCAGCATGTCGCGGTAGGTAGGGCGAGCGTGCGTCACTCGCTCGGACGAAGTTATTCAATTAAAGGCTACCCGTCACCTGGAGGGACGGCTCGCCCTTGTACACGTGCCCCGGTAACACTCACTCGTTAATTACACCTGTCAGCTATCGGCTGCCGTCCACCTTGCACAGTTGGGATCGTCGAATACGTATTGTATATTTATTAGTACTATACTAAAACGGATTGGACAAAAAGTATTTATTCTATTTATTTAAGACAACACTTTATCATCTCAGTAGCTCAACTCATATACGTTTCACTATTTTGCTCGGCCCTTCTCCAAAATGGGAGGGAAATTGAGCCAGTCTACCACGCTAGTCAGATATATTGGTATAGAGTTTTGTTTCGAGTTTTCCTTTTCTTGCTGTTATATGCGCATCATATTCTACGACGTCTACGGGCAATATAGGTATGGTGAATTCACCATACCTATATTGCCCGTAGACTTTGTCATCATACGGTAAAGATAACAGTTGCTATTAAGAAATAAAGATTTGTGTCACGCGGAGAGATAAATAGACAATAGCCACATACAAGTTAAAATTGATTATTTGTTAAAGAATTTTGTGTAATAGATTTGGATTTAACCTGTAGAGTGTTACAACGTAGTATATATTGAGATTCTCGTCATATTGTCAGAGAACTATTATGATGGAGTCAGAGTACTGTTCATCACAATCCATTTAGTTTAGACTTCTAAGGGATTAAAGGGATTATCTGCATAAGATAACATCTATGTAAGAGCAGAATACTCGAAATAAAACTCTACACTAACTAGTCTCATCAGCGTGGTGTACTAGGGAAAGTTCCCTTCTAGTAAAGGAGGGTCGAGGTCATCCATGGAACTTATATGAGGTGCTAATGATGACGAACGCTGCCTCCTCCATTCAATAGGAGGGAAGTTATTAATTGATCTACCACGCCAGTCACACATGGTGGTTTTATTTCTATGTCGCACACATGTTATATGCGTATTATATCGCTTAGTCGTCTTTTACGACATCCACGGGTAAGATAGGGAGTGGTGAATAGTGTTCTTACTCCGTCACTACACAAAATCGAATCTGATAGAGTTGTATGGAAAAAGTGTAGATATCGACAGCAATTTATTGTGATAAGTACAGGGAGATAATGGTGATTCAGATTTTAAAAGAATAAATTTATAAGAATTAGCACGCTGAAGTGGCAATAGGTAGGACACATCATTCGGAGAATCTGAAACGAAAGGTGGACCGACGAACAGACGAAAGTTGCAGGGCGCCGTTGGATGCATGCGGCACAGGATCGCACTTTGTGGCGAAATATGAGGGAGGCTTACGTTCAGCAGTAAATCATGATGACGAAGAAAAATAATGTCATTGACAGCTTTAATTAACTTTGAATAAACTTAAGTGAGTAACAGAACAGAAAACGTTGAATAGTTTGTAAAATGTAACTTAAAGTAGTTGTTAGCGAATACATCGTTAACAATACGGAGTACTGTGTGTAAGTCTAGCGCCGCATCGGCTGCACCGGCGCTCGTGTTTATAGCGATACCATCAGTGTTGCATGCTGCGAAAACTTTTAATTGGCTTCAAACTGACAGCGCAGTCAAATAATTATTTATACAGCAAGTCTGCACCGCGAGATGTTAACAATGATATGCAAACACATTGCAACAATAACTATTATTTTGTACAAGTATTTAAAATATTGAATAACCCCCGACACAAACTAAAATACCACATTAAAGTATCACGTTCTCTTCAACAAGAATGATGAATTAATTGTTAATTAACGATTGTACTGGCACGCGTGAAGCACCTAATCGAGTATTCATACGCCATTACATACTTTGGAAAAGGAGCTCCAACTCTTACCACGCTGGACCGATATTAACAAGAGATAGCTAAGAACAGCCGCTAGCAAACTAGCTATCAAATAAACAAAACCGCATAATAAACTGACAGATACACACACATACACACAGACAGACAGACATCGACATCAAACTTATAATACCCCTCTTATTCCGTCGGGGGTTAAAAATTTATTGCAACTATATAAATTACATGTAATTTTAGCCCATATCCGGCTAGGAATTATACATCCATACTAATATTATAAATGCGAAAATAAGGATGTTTGTTTGTTTGTTTGTAACGCTTTCACGCTTAAACCACCTAATGGATTTCAAAAATTTTCTCACCAATGGAAAGTTATAACACCAGGTAGTAACATAGGCTATATTTTATCCCGGTATTCCCACAGGAACGGGAACTACGCGGGTTTAAGCGACTGAAACTGAAGCGAAGCGAGGGCGGGTTGCTAGTATAGTATATATACAAAGGCAAAAATCGGGGAAAAATGTATTTATTGGTGGTGGCTAACGAGCAAACAACACACTTGATGGTAAGTACGCGTTGTGTGGTTCAAGTCTCCCTTATAATAGGAAGGAAATTGACTTTACTATACCATACTGGTCAGACAGCAGACTGGTATAACGTTTTTTATTTCGAGCTTTCCTTCTCCTTGCATAGATGTTATATGCGTATTATATCCCTTAGTCGTTTTACAACATCCACATGGAGAGTGTGTGTGTGTGTGTGTGTGTGTGTGTGTGTGTGTGTGTGTGTGTCTGACCAGCGTGGTATAGTGTTATGTTGTGGCTTAGTGGACTGTATGGGGCACCTTATGCCAGCAACATAACGACGTGGGCTTGCCGAAGGACCAGCGGGAGCCAATCCCACCAGTGGGACTGGTGCCCACAAAATGGGGGTTTGTAGGAAAACGTTAGGGAGTAAGCAGAGGAGTTACCTCGTCTTTCTTGTGCTTTGGTGGAGCTGCAGACTTGCCGGGCTGAAGGTGGTGTTCACGACGAGCTAGGTTGGGCTGAATGCGGGCACTGAAGTTATTGTCTATTTAATATCACTATTACGGTATAGTATATACACTCGCGTGCGGGTAGGCTGACCAGCGTGGTAGGTAAGCTTTCGTGTCTTTAATGCGGAATTAGATTGTGCGGGCGCCACGGAACTGATACGTCACAAGAATCTTTCGCGAGTGTCTCAATACTAGAATGTCAAAATGGCGGGCACAGTGCGAAGCAGCGTGAACGAATGAAACTAATCGTCCGTCGCGATGTTAGCGCGAACAGTATAGCAAGGTCAACTTCCCCCCTATTATGGTCCTCCATAATAGGGGGGAAGTAAAAATACAAATCACCACACCACCAATTGCTGTAATAGTGAATTGTGTCTGTTGCTACGCAGATATTACATAATTGTAACAATATTCGCAGAGTCACTCCTCGATCTTTATATATTTTCACCCTTACATATGCCGCGAATAATAATAAGTAGTTAGAGACAACTTCACGAAAAAGCTACAAACGTTTTGACATCAAACAGATCAAAGGCCTATGATTGCTAGACATGACCTTTTAGCTACAGACAGGTCCCTTTTATAGCACATTACAATGATATAACACAAACGTTCTCTATTGTATAAACGACACTCATTATAATATTCAAGATGTCTATTGCGAGCGCACAGCCCGCCTCCTAACGTGAAATATATTTATTTTTATTTATTTATCTAATACTAGCCTAGTTTACTCACTGAGATTATAGCTTTCCATTGGTGAAAGAATTTTTTAAATCGGTCCAGTCGTTTTGAAGATTACACGGAACAAACAGACAGACAGACAGACAAAAAAAAATATAAACTGATTTTTAGGCATATGTATAGTGGAAATAACCATGTGAGCATTAAAAAGGCCTATTATTTTGACATTACAAACAGACACTCCAATTTCATTTATTGGTATAGATTGAGAAATGAGTTCCCATGCAGTATATTGTGCCGCATTATTTATCAATTCAGCATTAGTCTTTATAGGCCTGTAGGTTACCATTCGTGGGGTAGATTTACTTAAAGTAATGGGAAAAGTAGCAATGATCAACGCGTGATCACTCAAGTCATCATTATGTTCGATGTGTATACAATTAGGACAAATATGTTTTTTCGTAAAGATGACGTCGATAAGAGATTCGCTATCTGCCGTGACTCGTGTGGGTTCTTTGACAATTTGGTGTAAGTTAAATGTATTTATAAGAAGTTCGAAACATGTAGGTGTGGTGATAGTTTCATTCTTATATAAACAATAGGGAATACGCATGATATTTTTATATTTCTTTAAACGTTTCTACTAGTTATTACATTACTAGAAATAAATATAACACATCCAAAATATAAACCATTACGCT
This sequence comes from Lymantria dispar, assembly GCA_032191425.1. Taxonomy (NCBI): domain Eukaryota; kingdom Metazoa; phylum Arthropoda; class Insecta; order Lepidoptera; family Erebidae; genus Lymantria; species Lymantria dispar. The sequence goes on from CM063452.1 coordinate 34,387,655, forward strand.
AAAAAAATTTTTAAAAATCGCTATTATTTATGGGCGATGTAAACGCGACTAGTTCGGCGCGCGTATTCTGTGACGTCAGAGTACTCGACACTCGTACAAGTTGCTAGGGCTGCCAACTAAGGCAGTTGATATTTTTATAAATATCGTTTTTCGACATATCGATATTTTACAATGTATCAATATCGGAGTTCGCTAAATCGGAAAAATATCGATATATCGATAAAAATATCGATATTTTTATCATTATTACGATTATTAAATATATTATATCTTATATACCTTGCAGCCTTTATTCCTCCGAGTTTAACAGACATTAAATCTGAATTGGAGGCGAAATATATTGTCATCATATACACGTCTATTTTAGGAAGATTATCTGACTATACTTTGACGAAACCGGTTTCAATCATTGTAATAAGACTTATTCACAAGATTAATACTTGAACACAGAAAACTAATAACTTATTATGAAATAACTGGGTAACAATACAAAATAATTAGGGATGTGACTTGGAGGGAAAAATCGATTTTGCAATAATCGATTTATTGTTCTTTAAAATAAAACGATTATAAAATAATCGATTAATTTAAAATAATCGATTTTTTGTTCTTTAAAATAAATCGATGATAAAATAATCAATAAATTAAAAAAAAATCTATTATAAAATAATCTATAATTAAAAAAATAATCGATTATAAAATAATCGATTTTTTTCTCCCAACAGGATTATGATGACTTTTTTTTTAGGAAATGTGAGCTTTATTTTCTAACATAGAATGATGAATTTTAATCGAATTTCGAATAATAAAAATCGATTAATAATCGCCTTTTATTATTTTGATAATCGATTGTAAAAATCGATTATTAATCGATTATTTTTTTGTAAAAATCGATTATTATAAAAATCGATTATTTTTCACATCCCTAAAAATAATCACTAGAAACATACAAACAGCAACTTGATATCACAAGGTTCTCCTCCTATCCAAGGTGCAAGGAGGGCTGTTGATAAAATATCGATATGTCAAAATATAGATACTATTATTTAAAAATATCGATACTTAATACTGAACTTTTTTGGACGATAATAAAAAGTACGTATCGAGGGTACGTATCGAAAAACTATTTTTTTTAAATATAGACAGCCCTAACTAGAAGACTCGGGTGTCACGTGTTCAAAACGTGACATCATAGTACTCCAACCAATGCGGTGCGTTTCAGAAATTTTGCGCGCGAATTTCAAAAAAGGCACTTTTTGATAATTAAATTTAATTATTAAATAATGATAAAATTAAAAAATTATTATATAGGTATGTTTTTTAAGCAATAAAGATTACAATTGAAAATAATTTGTTCATTTTGGAGTTTCGTGCATATTCCCTATTGACATTTAAATCTGCCGCTAAAAATAACACATCATATTGCGGTGCAAAAACAGATAATGAATCGAATAAAGAATCAGTGGCATCTGTACAGCTGACTCTGGGTGGTCGGTAAACGATACCTACTATTATTTTATGTAATTTCGCAAAACGAATCTCTAGCCATAATTGCTCCAATTTAGTGGCAGGATGATCCAGTATGCTGGCGTGTAACCCCGTGTGGGAATTGGTCATGTTTCTACACACATATTGTTTATCTTCAGCTGGACCGATATCGACAAAATTTTTTATGTGTTCAAGGTAATTTGAGAAAGGTTTAGGTTTACAATTGAATCCGGTAGGTGGTGCTGAAAGCCTTTTATTTGAGCAGAACAACGTCTGTTGTGTCAGCTAGTCTTTATGCTTCAAATGCTTCGCTCCAGTCGTTTTGAAGATTACCCGGAAAAAACAAACAGACTGACAAAAATATATAAAGTGTGTTTTAGGCTGATGATATCATCATCATCATCTCAGTCCATACACGTCCCACTGTTGGGCTTGGGTCTCCTCCATAATGGAAGGGTAATTTACTATACCACGCTGGTGAGACGTGTTGGTATAGGGTTTTATTTCGAGTTTTCCTTCTCTCGCATAGATGTTATATGCGTTTTATATCCCTTAGTCGTCTCGTACGATTACCCACGGGTAAGATAGGGGGTGGTGAATTGTATTCTTACTCCGTCACCGCACGGAAATTTTAGGCATATGTATAGTACAAATAACCGCGTGAGCATGAAAAAAGTCTATTATTTCGACATTACAAACAGACACTCCAATTTCATTTATTAGTATATTAGTATAGATTATAAAAGCGAAAGTTTATTTGTTCCTTTGTCCGTTTGTTTGTTATGCTTTCACGCTTAAACCACAGAACCGATTTCAGAATTTTTTTCACCATTGGAAAGCTATAATATTAAGGAGTAACATAGTCTATATTATATCCCGGTATTCCCACGGGAACGGGAACTACGCGGGTAAGGCGACTCAAACCGAAGCGAAGGGCGGGTTGCTTGTACTTAATAAAATATCATATGGCAACAATTTGGTGTCAAATCTAATAGATTGCCACGTTGTAATTAAATGCAGCTCGTCGGTTAAAAGTAACATTTCCATGCTGTTGATTACAATTCCATCGATTGCTTTTAACTTCATTCCACGTTTGACGCGCTCTCGTATGTGTTTAACTTGTAGCATTGCAAGTTCTGCGACTTATGTTTATACGTTTGATTGATGACATTTTTAAAACTATCTATTAAAATTGAAAATATTATGTCAAACTAGCTGACTCGGCGCACTTCATACCGCCCGTTTTCGTAATTGTTTTGTTTTAGTATTTATCAGTTTAGTTTTAGTATTATCCGTGCGGTGACGGAGTAAGAATACAATTCACCTCCCGTCGGGGTCGTAAAATGTCTTTTACTAAGGGATATAATATGCATATTATATCTATGCAAGAGAAGGAAAACTCGAAACAAAACCCTATATTACCATGTCTGACCAGCGTGGCATAGTAGGTTGATTTGCCTCCCATAGTGGAGGATGTGCGAGCCCAACAGTTGGACGTGAATGGGCTGAGATGATGATGATTTATCAGTCTTTCACAAATAGTGTAAAGTTGCGGACTAAGGAAATATAACACTTTCCGTAAACATCAAATGTCTGACAGACGTAAGAACAGTTTGTGTGGGCAAATAAAATTATTGTTTTTAGTATTTTACTCGCAATTTTTCCATATTTTCTCACCGTGTAAACCTTCCCTGGATTTCCACAAATAATTCAAGGCCATTACAAGAAAATTAGTCAAATCGGTTTAGCCGTTCTCGAGTTTTAGCGAGACTAACGAACAGCAATTCATTTTTATATATATATATATATATATATATAGACTAGCAACCCGTCCTCGCTTCGCTTCAGTTTTAATCGTTTTAACCGCGTAGTTCCCGTGCCCGTGGGAATACTGGGATAAAATATAGCCTAGTTTACGCCCTGATATTATAGCTTTCCATTGGTGAAAAATTTTTGAAATCGGTCTAGCCGTTTTGAAGATTACCCGGAACAAACAGACAGACAGACAAAAAATTTTTAATCTGTATTTTAGGCATGTGTTTAGTGCAAATAACCGTGTGAGCATGAAAAAAGCCTATTATTTAGACATTATAAACAGACACTCCAATTTTATTTATTGGTATAGATAACAGCTACGAGAATAGACGGTTTTTTGTAAATATTATGATGAGTTAGAGGCGACTATTATTACTTCTTCTAGGGTGACGGGAACAATACAATTCACCAGATATTTTCTTGTCTGTGGATATTTTAAATGCTGACTGAGGGACATAATGTGCACATTAGTTCTATGCAAAAGAAAAAAACTAACAGAAACCGTGGTACAGTAGGTCAACTTGCTTCCTATCGTGAGAGAGGTTCGGCTCTAGTGGTGGGATGCGTATGAGCTGACCGTGACCATGGTATTACAACTCCCCATAGGTAATCCCATATCTAATTGTGGACTTCAGTAATTAATATTACAAATGTAAATTTGGTAGATATGTAATGTATGGACGTTTGTTTCAGTTTAACAAAATCTATACAAATAAATATAATTGGAGTGTCTGTTTGTAATGTCAAAATAATAGGCTTTTTTCATGCTCACACGGTTATTTGCACGACACCTATGCCTAAAATAGCAATTAAAAAATTTTTGTCTGTCTGTCTGTCTATCTGTCTGTCTGTTTGTTCCGGGTAATCTTCAAAACGGCTGGACCGATTGCAAAAATTCTTTCACCAATGGAAAGCTATAATATCAGGGCGTAAACTAGACTATATTTTATCCCGGTATTTCCACGGGAACGGGAACTACGCGGGTAAAACGACTTTAACCTCTAACCGAAGCGAAGCGAGGGCGGGTTGCTAGTAGCTTATATAATTTATCCGTGTGGTGACGGAATAAGAATACAATTCACCACTGTTTACCCTGCCCGTGGATGTCGTAAAAGATGACTAAGACATATAATATGCATATAACATCTATGCAAGAGAAGGAAAATTCGAAGGAAAACTCAATACCAAGCTGTTTCGCGCGACGGCGACCGACGTCCCGGGACAGGGACGTCGAGAGGTGAGGGTACCCGAAAGGGTATTCCGTTGGGCCGACCACTGAGGACAAGTCACCTTGCTCCGGTGTTCGGCCCAACAATGAGGCGATGTTCCCGCGCGTCGTCCTTTCGTCGCCCCGAACGAAATGGATCGCGTGTGCGCTTACCATAGCCCACCCATAAAAAAAAAATACCAAGCTGTTTGACCAGCATGATATAGTAAGGACAATTTCCCTCCTATTGTGAAGGAGTCTCGAGCCCAGCATTGGGACGTATATGAGCCGAGATCATCATAACTTATATAATTACGATACACGTGGGCTATAATTAGTTAAGATAATTTGTTAAGTGACCAAAGTATATCGAAATATATCAAATAACTCGACGTAATCACCACAATAATAGGAAATTGTTGACGTAACTCGGCAACCGTCCAACTTGTCAACAATAAAATCGTTTCAAATTGTAACAATCATTATAATAAAATATTTTACAAAATATTCTCTAAGCGATTCAGAATATTCAAAATATAAGCAAAAATGCGAACTTTGATCGTAACATTTTTGTACTTTTAATTTAATTAAGGAAAGAAGTTAATACTAGTCATAGAGAAGATTAGAAGAGCGCGATTGTCTTTTTATGTACGTGATGATGAGGGGTGACAGGCATGTCACAAGAAGGGTTATCAATGTGATTGTGGATGGACGTGAGACTCTAGAGAGATCCGAACAGAGATGGGTCCATTGTGTGAATGAAGACATGCGTATGGAACCACTGAGTGGAGATAATGATGACACAAGTCTATGGACGGTAAGAACATGTTCTACTGACATCACTTAGTGTGGTATGTGGACTTAGCGTGGTATATGGACTTAGCGTGGTATATGGACTTAGCGTGGTATATGGACTTAGCGTGGTATATGGACTTAGCGTGGTATATAGACTTAGCGTGGTATATAGACTTAGCGTGGTATATGGACTTAGCGTGGTATATAGACTTAGCGTGGTATATGGACTTAGCGTGGTATATGGACTTAGCGTGGTATATGGACTTAGCGTGGTATATGGACTTAGCGTGGTATATAGACTTAGCGTGGTATATAGACTTAGCGTGGTATATGGACTTAGCGTGGTATATGGACTTAGCGTGGTATGTCGCCAGGCTAAGAATGATATTAATTAAGGAAAGATCTATTCCAATAAATAAAATTGGAGTGTCTGTTTGTAATGTCAAAATAATAGGCCTTTTTCATGCTCACACGGTTATTTGCCCTATACATATGCCTAACAATCATTTTATATTTTTTGTCTGTCTGTGTGTTTGTTTCGGGTAATCTTCAAAACGGTTGGACCGATTTCAAAAATTCTTTCACCAATGGCAAGCTTTAATATCAGCGTGTAAACTAGGCTATATTGTATCCTGGTATTCCCATGGGAACTACGCGAATAAAACGACTAAAACCGAAGCGAAGTGAGGGTGGGTTGCTAGTTAAACATAAAAACTGTGTTTCGTGTGATGACGTAGTAAGAATACAATTCACCACCCTCTATCTTGCCCGTGGATGTCGTAAAAGACGACTAAGAGATATACATATAATGTCTATGCAAGAGAAGGAATTTCCGTTCCATTGTGGCGGAGGCTCGTGCCCAACAGTGGGACGTAGATTTTTATTGTGAGTATTTCGCTGAACAGAGAAACGTACTTTTAATATTATATCCGTCTTTTACATACAAATATTAGTTAGATCTTTTTCTTATCTTATATCTTTAAACGAGCAATTCTTGTATATATATATATTCAGGATCTCGGAAACGGCTCCAACGATTTTGTTGAAACTTGCCATACTAGAGGATTCGGGCCCAAAAAATCGATCTAGCTAGGTTTTATGTATAGAAAATGTTGTTTTGTCAGTGTTTTTGGCAGAAAATATAATGACATTAAATTTTAAAAGAATGTAAATTCAAATTTTGCCATCAATGTCATGAGTTACGATAGCTCAGTGGCGAAGTAGTCAGGTTTCATTTTATTTTTGACATCGGCGACAAATGGCGTCGGATCGAATCTCGGTATTATTATTATTTTCTTTTTGTGATTTTTTATATAATTTTCATTATTTATTTTTTATTAATATATATCTGAATAAATGCTACAAAAATACTCCGAGCGAAGATCAGTCAACCTGATATTATCAATTAATTGATTTATTTCAAAGTAAATATTGCAAAAAGAACGTAGTGGTATGAATATAGATGTAGTGTCAAAGACACGGGCACGATAAGGAGCAGTGACTTGTATTATTATTCCATGACCACACGGATAAATTATATAAGGTATAATAAATTATATTTATTATTTTGTCTGTTAAACTGAAACAAACGTCCATACACACCAACTTTCGAATTTGTAATATTAATTACTTAAGTCCACAATTAGATATGGGATTACCTATGGTGAATTGTAATTGAGGGTACCCAAAAAGGTATTCCGTCGGGCCGACCACTGACGACAAGTCACCCTGCTCCGGTGGTCGGCCTTACAACGAGGCGACGTGGGTACGGGTGGGTTATGGGCCCGCGCGCCGTTCTTTCGTCGCCCCGGACGAAATGGACCGCGTGTGTGTCGACCATAGCCCACGCATAAAAAAAAAACGCGATAGTTGTAATACCATGGTCACGGTCAGCTCATATGCATCCTACCACTAGAGCCGAACCTCTCTCACGATAGGAAGGAAATTGACCTACTGTACCACGCTGGTCAGACACGTTTGTATAAGATTTTGTTTTTCATCTATTGCACAGGAATTATGTACAGTCAAGAAAAGGTGAGGTCAATTGTATTGTTCCCGTCACCATAGAAGAAATACCATAATTAGCACTTATCATAACGTTTCCAGAAAAATGCAACTGCCTATTCTCTTGGTGATCAGCTAATTTTTAGGACTCCTATTGTTATAGGTACATTATATTTTTTACTTACCGTGCGATGACCAAATAAGCATAGAATTCACCATCCCCCTTTCTAGCCCGTGGATGTCATAAAAGATGAGTAAGGGACTAAGAATATCAGCTAACGTCTATTCAAGAGAAGAAAGTCTCAAAATGCCAAAGCCCCTGACCAGCGTGGTGTAGTAGCCCAACGGAGGAGGCTCGATCCCAACAGTGGGACGTATATGAGCTGTGCTGATGATGATATGTTTTACGATTATTGAAAATATTATAAGTATAATACAAATTATAACAATCTATATATGTAAAAGAAAGTCGTGTTAATTACACTATTTGTAACTCAAGAACGGCTGTACTGATTTGACTGAAAATTAGTGGGGAGGTAGCTTAGATCCAGGAGACGGACATAGGATACTTTTTATTTCGTTCAATCGTGTTCCCGTCTGACGTAATATAAAACGTCAAAGAGAATACAAGTCACTATGAAACGTCGTATAACAATAGCGCATCTGACATGTAATAACAAAACGCAAATGACAGCTATAGACAGACTATATTTTCGGTAATTTAGACAATATATATTTACTGCCAAAATTCCCAGAGGCAGTATGATTTGGTCATCAGCGCCAATTTATTGCTAACAACTGACTAAAAGACGAAGATTAAGACATGAATCACTACATAGTATAAAACAAAGTCGCTATCCGCCGTCTGTCTGTCCCTATGTATGCTTTTAGATCTTTAAAACTACGCAACGGATTTTGATGCGGTTTTTTTTAATAGATAGAGTGATTCTTAAGGAAGGTTTATATGTATAATACATGCATAATATAGTAGAGAAACACTGATTAATTTAGAGGTTTCTAATGTGATGTCGTAAATAAGCACGTTTTTTTGCGCTTATATTGCAAACGCTGGCTGAACCCTACGAGATAGACCAAAATAATGTACTACAGTATTGTCCACCTTAAGAGCTCGTAATCAATATAATAACTCGACACTGGCACCAACAGCTCATTTTATTGTAACTCATTGCTATTAAACAACAAGAAGAACAAATGTATTTACAAAAATAAATATGGCGGTACGAATTACGCTGGGTAAGCTAGTATACTATAAATATAATGCCGATAGACGAATTTTAAAATAAATCACTCGTGTGTTTGTATAGCAAGTGTATTTATTGCATACATCACTAATATCGATTAAGCTTTATACGAATAATTTTATCAGCAACTAACTGTGGGTTAGTTAGTTGCTGATAAACAGACAATTGAGACGTTGTTCTGTCCAAATCTAAAAGAACAGTAAAAGGAATTCTTGAAATCAATCGCAGCGCCACCGACCGGTCCCACCAGGTCGGATCGTATCAACGCAGAAACCTTCTTCGCACAACACTTTGCTGAAGATCATCACATGATCAAAAACATAGTTAACGATTCTATAAAGGACATACAGACAAACATTCGTTTTTATTTATATATAGATAACTGACTATATACTCATATTTTACCAAGTATTACAATATATTTATCTAGTTAAAGAGCCTAGCAGCGGATCTTTTACCATTCTGCCCTTAAGTAAGAACATTGGCGTGAGTCTCCAGTTTATTTTTACCCTTCACAATCACTAGTATAAGCTAAAGTGGCGATAGTGTGTGGAAACATATTTACAACAATAAATACCTTCTCATCACTATCGGCCTCATCATCATCATCATCTCAGCACACATAAGTCCAACTATTGCGCTCGAGCTTCCTCCGTAACGGGAGAGAAAATGAACTGCATTTAAAGGTGTAAATATATTAGATATCATTTAAGTATCAAAGTGTGTGTTAGTGATGTTTAGTGCCGTACAGAAGTCGAACTAACAACTACAATCGTTTACCGAAACTAGCCCAATAACAAGTAATAACATAAAACTAACTTTGTACAACATAAATATTAGAACAAATGTACTTGAGTACGCACGAACCGAACGATACGGAGACCTCAATACCAACTATTGTGCAAATTGCTTATGCTTCAAATTTATTTTTCTGACTAGCTGTACCTTATAAACTGTCCAGGATGATGGAAGATTAACGTTAAGCCCCTACTTAACTATGTAAGCGTTGTTGACCAATGAAGTAGGCCAACTGAACAGCTACAGCTTTGGTAGTTGTTGTATTGGGTAGTAGGAACTACACTTTCTATTGAAATACAGACAACAATATTCAGACAAAATAACATCATCGTGTTCGTGTGATGACGAAATGTTAGACGTCGTGATTTGCAAAATTGATATTAATACTAGTTGACCCAACAGACCTTTTGTTCAAATAAAATAAAGCGCCACCTACCGGGTTCAGTTATGAATCTAAAGCATTCTTGAATCCCCTTGAACATGCACAAAGAATTCATCAACATCATATCAGCCGTTTAGGAGGAGTTCAGTGACATACACAGGTACACAAGAAATTTATATATAAAGATAGGCAATATGCCAATAGAAACAAATGAACTATTTGACTAGAAACATCTCATGCCATGCTAACTAACCACAGGTTTCCGACTTGACAGACGCATTTCCACAACGTGAACAAAAAGAAAACAGGTTGGTAGAGGGTTTGATTTCAAGCTTAGGTACGCTCTCTTGCATAGATATTATATGCTCATTATAATTTCTTAATCGTCTTTTACTACACCCACGGGAAAGAAATGGGCTGGTGTATTCATACTTTGTCACGACAGTCTGGGGAGGCCTTTGGTAACAACCTGACGTAGATCCTGCCGTTAGTCAATCGAATTGTGTTATTTAGAAAATGCTTTTCACAAGCTATTTCATTGAGACTGAGGACTTTTCTTTGGGGAAGACTCTCAAGTTCCCAGAATTTAGTGAGCATATTATTATTATGTAAATTATTATTTGATACTAAACCATAATTGCAATGAATATTTTGCGTAAAATTTTGTGTACTAATAGGACCTGCTATTATCCAGCCCAATTTAGTATTTTATAATTTAGGATTATTTGGGCCTAGTGAACGTTGTTCGCTCATTAGAATATTCCAAAATATGTTTGCCCCGATTAATACTTCTACGATTTGATTCAATTGAACTTGAAAAGTGCCATGAATTGCTTTAAGGTAAGCACGACAACTTTCTGATATTTTATCACAATGAGTATTATCTAACCCAATTACATTTAAGGGATTTAATTCTGGGGTTGAGGGTCGCCCTGGACAAGACGGAGGCCCTCTTGTTCCATGGGCGCCTTATGAGCCCTCCCATCGGCGTCTCGATCACCGTCCGATCGGTTGACATCAGCATCCAGGCCCATATGAGGTACTTGGGCCTGGTGCTCGACGGGCAATGGTGGTTCCGGGAGCATTTCCGCAGGCTCGCTCCACGGCTCGTCGGCGCGGCGTCCGCCCTATCGTGGCTTATGCCGAACGTGGGCGGACCGAGCGCTACGTGCCGACGGCTGTACACGGGGGTCATCCGGTCGATGGCTCTGTACGGCGCACCGGTGTGGGCGGGGTCCTTGACCGTCCGACTTAGGGCCCTTCTGTGGCGACCACAGAGGGTCATGACGGTCAGGGCCATCCGCGGATACCGCACGGTGGCGACGGAGGCAGCGTGCCTATTGGCCGGGACTCCCCCGTGGGACCTGGAGGCGGAGATGCTCGCCGGATTGTATCGGCGGGTGACGGGGGTGCGAGCGGAGGGCGGTGAGATCTCGTTAAGGGAGCTCACCGCCTGGCGCGTCGACGCCCGCCGAGACGTCATTGCCCGTTGGGCAGTCCGGCTGGAGAGGCCTCGGTTCGGGATGCGAACCGTGGAGGCCTTCCGGCCGGTGCTGATGCAGTGGTTGGAAAGGCGGCACGGGGTGCTCTCCTTCCGACTGGTGCAGGTGTTGACGGGGCATGGGAGCTTCGCCAAATACCTGCACAGGGTCGTAAGGAAGGAGAGTACACCGTCCTGCCACCACTGCGATTGCGACGAGGACAGGGCGCGCCACACGCTCGAGGCCTGCGCGGCTTGGGCAGTTCAGCGACGTGAACTCGTCGCAATCATCGGTGCCGACCTGACGCTGCCGGCCATCGCTAGGGCAATGGTCGACAGCGTCGGGAATTGGGACGCGGTCGCAGCCTTCTGCGAGACAGTGATCTCGCAGAAGGAGGCGGCGGATCGTCTGCGCGTGGAGCGCAGCCTCGATGAGGAGATCCGCCGCCGGCGACTGGGGCGGCGTAGGCGCAACTATCTGCGCCTCATGCCGCCCTAGATGAGGCCGCGGGTGACGTGACCGGGGATTAGTCCGTCACCCGCCGAGAGGCCAACCGCGTGAGGAAAGACCGACGTCCTCCCCGAGGGGGGGACGTCGGTCGATCGGAGGGTACCCCGCGTAGGGGGTATTCCGTCGGGCCGACCACTGACGACAAGTAAACCTGCTCCGGTGGTCGGCCCAATGACGAAGGCGAGGTGGTTTTCGGGTGGGTTGCGGGAGTTGCGTGCTTAAGCCCCTCTGTCGCCCCGGACGGAGTGGTGCGGAGGCGCGCCGACCGCAGCCCACCCACAAAAAAAAAAAAAAGGGATTTAATTAATATTTAGATCAAATTTTTTTTGCAGAGATTTCGTGATGAAAGAAGTTTGACTACCGCTATCTAACAAAGCACAAACCTTCTCTGATTGTTTATTTAGAGAATTATGTACTTCTATTATTGCAGTGGATAAAAGAACATTATCATTTTGTGTTGTGAAAAGGCTGCAACGGTCTGGTTATTATCTTCCTTTGAATTACAGTTCGTGGAGGTGCTGGGATCATGAAGCAGCGTGTTACGTTTCTGTTTACATTATCTATACGAACCTATACTACACTCTGAAGCAGGATGACCTTGACGCAGACAATTCTTACATAATTTGTATTGAGACGCACATAGTAATCTCTCTTTAATAGATTTAGATATAAAATGTGAACAATTATATATTCTATGATCTCCATTGCACACAGCACAAGGATACACCTTAGATATATTATTGTATGATTGGGCTATATTTGTGGACGTAAAAGAGTTTGTATTATGAAAACGATCTGATTTCTTGTTAAATTTATTGTAGTTGGAATTAAACTGAGGTGAAACTAATAATTGTGAATGACAGATATTTGCTTGGTGTTTGAAATTATTATTATTTAATAATTTGCAACGACTTAGTGACTCAATAACATCAGGGCGATCGATTAGAAATTTATGGAATTGTTCTAAACTTGGTAGGGTAAGGGGAGGTATATTAGTGATATAAGCAATTTGGTGATATTTTTTAAACAAAATATTACAGAGTTCCCTAATAAAGTACGTTCGTGAGACAGCGCTAGCGAATTGTCACAAGTGTGAGCCAGATAGATGTATTTCACGAGCTCGGCTAAGTCGTCGCAGCGTTTAGTGAACAAACTTTTTTGACAATTGCGCGTCTGTGGCGCCATTGTTTATTGGATGCGAGTTGTATTTACGTTTTTGGCTAAAATTTATTTATAATAATTGAAGTTTTGGTGCTAAAACTTTATAAAACAATTAAATAAACTAACACTCCTTGAGATAAATTTATAGTAAAGGCGTGATTTAGTCAAGGTAAGTTTTTATTCCTTAATTTGCGACCGTTGCTTCTTAGGGTTAGGGCAAAAATTATCGAAATCTTTTTGAGACGTTAACTTTCAACGTAATTATCTCTTGTACTTAAAATAAACTTGCAAAGTCTAATATATTATTTGAAAGATATTGTTATGAGAAATTTGTGAGTGTATTTTATTTTGGAATTAATTAGTGTTTTTTTTTATCACCAAATTACCTGTATTACATTTCAGCCGTACGTTGGTAATGGAAGAAAAAAGTAAATACAGAAAATATAATCAGCAGCAACTTCAAAAAGCTGTCAGTTTAGTAAAGAATGAAGGTAAGTCTATATACAAAGCTGCCAAGGAAGCAGACGTTCCATGGAGCACTTTGAAGCGTTACCTGGAAAATGAAGAGGATTCTATAAGAAAAATGGGGCGGCCTTTTGCGCTGTCTTCTGATTTAGAATTAAAGCTTTATAATTATATTAATAAATTAAAGCTTTATAGAAATGCAAGAATTGGGATTTGGACTCACTGTTTACCAAATTAGAAAATATGCTTATGATCTTGCTGAATTGGCTGGTCGGGAGAACTTCTTGCCATCAAAAAATCGCATAGCAAGCAAATGGTGGTGGAATAGCTTCAAGAGTAGGTACAATTTATGCCTTCGTGTGCCAGAAAATCTTTCAGCCTACAGAGCTTCTATGGCTAATGAAGTGATCATTAAGGATTTCTTTTTAAAACTAGACGATCTTCTCACTAAACTTAAAATAAAAAATATACCCAATTTAGTTTGGAATTGCGATGAGACTGGATTATCGTATGTAGTAAAACCATCTAGAGTTGTTACCGGCATTGGTAAAAAATATGTTTATAAAAGATCCTACGCTGAACGAAGTCAAACCCAAACAATGTTGGCATGCATTTGTGCAGATGGAACATGGATTCCTCCTATGATAATTTTTAAAGGTGTTAGGTGCAATGATACACTTAAAAATGATGCTTTACCCAACGCATTAATTAAACTATCTCCTAAGGGATGGATCAATACCGAATTATTTTTGGAATGGTTTAATTTTTTTAAAACTGCCATACCGCCCGAACGTCCTGTAGTCCTGCTGATGGACTCACATTCTGCTCATATTGGAGCAGAAGTTCTTAAATTTGCGAGAGATAATCAAGTTTATCTATTTACTTTCCCAGCCCATTGTACGCATCTGTTGCAGCCACTTGACGTAGGACTATTTAAGCCACTTAAGAGCTACTGGCGCGACAGCATGAATAGGTACATAACCAATAACCCTAAAGATGCTCCAAATCGTAGCAACTTCCATTCCATAATGAATTCAGCGTTCATAAGCGCCTTTACCAAAAAGAACATTGAGAATGCCTTTAGAAAAACAGGCATATGCCCATTAAACGCAAATGTTATTCCAAAAGAAGCATTACGCCCTTCATCTTTAACTGTCAGAGCTCCTCCTTCTTTAGCTTCAACTTCAACAAATGCAGCATCTGAAAGTTCTACTGCAAAAGTTGAATTCACAGTGGATGACATTTTGAAAACCCCCAAGGCGTTTGAACGTCGAGAGAGGTCAAGAAAAAGAGATTCTAGCGCGAAATGCTTAACACCGACGAATGAAAATATTCAAGACAGCCTTCAGCCTCAGCCTTCAACTTCGGGTAAATCTGCTCAAAAAGCAAAAAAAAGTAAAATAGAAGATGATTGGGAGTGTGGCTTATGTGAATACCTATATTCAACTGATGTGAAAAAAAGGAATGGAGCCAAGTGGATTCAGTGTTCATATTGTTTGACGCCATACCACGAAAAATGCGTATCTATGGAAGATACTGACCTCGAGGCACAGCTATATTATAGATGTGATCGTTGTATCGAATAATATTTTTAAATTTTTGACTATATTTACAATTTCTAAAATATCACCAAATTTCCTAACTACTATCACCAATCTCACCAGACCATGTCGCCAACTTACCTAAGATTACTTGTATGTTCGATTGTTATTTATTATAATAAATATTATGTTTTCATTAGGGTAAGTCCTCTTAATTGTTACTACAAATAATAAGTGAAGTAATAAAACCAAAGTGATTTGTTGCATTGTTGTTGAATACTTTTATAATGCGTATATTTCATTTTTGTCACCAATATACCTTTCCTTACCCTACATCATCAAAAGTATTACGGTATTCTTCCTACTTTAGTACGGTACGATTATCCAATTTAAAAGATAACATTAATATTAATAGTAAGTCTCCAGCTGTCAGTGGGCTGACCTAAACTGCTTAGCGCTCTTAGAATTTTCGTTACATTATCAACCAAGTAACGAAGTGATTTATCTGACTCACGAGTTAGCTGCTGAATATTAATTAAAGAATCTAAATGATGATCGATCAGAATTCTTTTGTTACCGTTTGCTAATTAGATGCCAAACTTCTTTATAGTTAGCTGAAAATACTTCAAGATTAGATGTTACACGCGCAGCATCTCCTTCTAAGTATGAAACCAAATAATGAAACTTATGTATGTCTTGAATGTGCTCATTTTTGTGAACCAAGCTGACGTAAGTATCTCTACGCTCTAACCAACGGAAATGTGAACAGTCGAATGTAGAAATTTGAATTTTAGATAGTCGAAAACCACTGTTTTGATGATCAGAGTCGGCATTTATTATTATAGACTGACGATGCTTAACATCATCCTTACAGCTGTACTTTTGCGATTCAGTCTTAGCTACAGCTCTATACTGTACAATTAATTGTTCAATGCGTTCTCGTTCATCAAGCTCTGATTTCATGTTTGAAGTGTTTAGAACCTCAATCTCTGTCTGAATTTCGTCAAACCTTGACGATAACCATTGAAATTTATCTAATTTTAAATCTAATTCGGCAAGTTCTATATTAGTAAGTTCAGATACCTTACATATTTTATCTATATAATTCTTAAACTTAATGATTTATCCTTTAATGGAGGTGCGTTTTGCTAGTAATTCGCGTAAGGATGATAAAGAAACTGATTTCTCACTATCATTGGCCATCACGAATAATATATAACTTTATGTAAGGATCTATGAAAATTTAAAATACCTTTAAGTTATGTAGGTAGGTACTAACAGAATTCGACAAACTTAAAATAAGTAAGAAAAGAAATAAAAATATGCAATTCTCACATTAAACCTCTCGGCGAAATCTTCTGGGAAGCTAGTCTCAGCTGCAAGCACGCTGGTTTAGCTGCTGGGCAGTCACCATACAATGAAAATGATACCCGCAGTGCCTCCTGAAAACGTGCGGCAAATCGATTTAAATATTGTGAAATGATTATTTTGATTTTTGTTTATTGTAGATTGTCAACCTAGAATGAAATTAATTAGCATAGAATGCTTTCAACTTTAGAAAATAGGTAAATCGAATAGATTTTATATGAGGTAGATGTAGGTAATCGTCCTCCTCCTCTAACTCCTCTAACTTATTCGACACGAAAAAACCTATAAAGCCGGTTTCAGACTACGCTATAATATAATAGCATATAGTATAAAGCTCATCGCACAACAATATCGCGCACCATACATTGTTAAGGACACGTTCACACTGTACTGCACTATATTTTATGTATGGTGCGCGATATTGTTGTGCTATGAGCTATATACTATATGCTATTATATTTAAGCGGATTTCAGACTACGCTATAATATAAAAACATATATTATATAGCTCATAGCACAACAGTTCGGGAAACTTAAGAGGATCTTCTCGTCCAACATACCTCAGTGTCTGAAAACACAGGTCTACGACCAGTGTGTGTTACCAGTGATGACTTACGGCACGGAAACGTGGTCCCTAAATGTAGGCCTTATAACAAGGCTCAAAGTCCCTCATTATGCTATGGAACGGGCTATGCTCGGGATTTCTCTGCGAGATAGAATCCAAAATACGGAAATTCGCAGAAGAACGAGTGTAACCTACATAGCACGAAGAATTAGCACGCTGAAGTAGCAATGGGCAGGCCACATCGCTCGACGAACCGACAACCGCTGGGGAAGAAAGGTTCTCGAGCGGCGACCACGTATTGGACGACACAGTGTAGGACGCCAAACTAGGTGGACCGATGACCTGGTAAACGTTGCTGGGCGTCGTTGAGTGCAGGCGGCACAGGACCGCACTTTGTGGCGTAACATGAGGGGGGCCTACGTCCAGCAGTGGACGCCGATAGGCAGAAATGATGATGAATGAAAATGATGAGCACAACCATATCGCGCACCATACATTGTTAAGGACACGTGCAATGCCGCCCTAGCCGAGGCCGCGGGTGACGTGACCGGGGATTAGTCCGTCACCCGCTGAGAGGCCAACCGCGTGAGGAAAGACCGACGTCCTTCCCGAGGGGGGGACGTCGGTCGATGGGAGGGTACCCCGGGTAGGGGGTATTCCGTCGGGCCGACCACTGATGACAAGTAACCCTGCTCCAGTGGTCGGCCCAACGACGAAGGCGACGTGGTGTTAGGGTGGGTTGCGGGAGTTGCGTGCTTAAGCCGTGTTTATGGTGCGCGATATTGTTGTGCTATGAGCTATATACTATATGCTATTATATTATAGCGTAGTCTGAAACCCGCTTAAAACTAAGAAAATTAGCACAAATAGAGGTAAGTTACTATAATAGGAGTAATTAAGAATGGATAAATAGGTATGGAATTTGGAAATATGGTATAATTGTGGTAATGTAGTGGAAAGAATGGATGGCACTTAACTTGTTACTGAGATTGAAGAATATCGATGTTCCGGTGCGATCTTTGGCTGATTCGCTGACCAGAAAGGCTATCCTTATCTTCAATAGCAAATATCCTCCAATTCCAGTACTTCGGTAACCCTTTGTATGGTCAAATTGTATGACGCAATTCTTGTAGTATTTACCAACTGTACATTCTTGAAATCGTGCTATCACGGTCGCCAAAATTACTTGTTTAGACACAAGTAAGAAATTTCTGTAGTGAAACTCTGATATTTTGATTATTACGTATATTGAATTGATAGAACTAGTTACATGTAGCAGCGATAAGAAAATAATAATTATAATTTTTATATTAACAATTTACGTCTACCGTACACTTGAAGATGCCTTATAAATAAGTAGTGCAAAACATAAACTTATGTATGGAAGCAATTTAGATCGGCGCTTAAACATTATTATTATGGATGCAATTTAGATCAGTGCTTGAACAACGGGCAAGATAGGGAGCGGTGAATTGTATTGTTACTGCGGTCACCACAAGAAAGTTGAATTATATATGTTGTGTTAATACTTTCAAACAATTAATGAAGCACAACGATTAGTTGTAACATTATCAGTTGAATGCGACTACAGCGACATAACACTTGACCGATAACATCTATTTCTTATAATTATATATTATACTAGCTGACCCGGCCAACTTCGAATCGCGGTATTTGTTTTCGTAAACATATTTTCTAAATTTCGAAAGATATAGTCTCTAATAGAAAAACCATTACGGCACTGCCAGGAAAGGATCAATCGTCTTGGTCACGGCATTGTTAATGATGATTCAAAGAGAATACAAATTACTGATTATAGATTTCTGACAAAATTCATCTTTTTCTTTTTTATTGGCAATAAGCTACAATATTATGAGCTATTGGTGCCAGTGTCAAGTTAAAAACACATTTATACGTCTTTATATAAATAATATAATCTTAGTCGTTGCCATTGATAGGGAGCTGATAGCCAAATCAATGTTTTTCTAGCAATTTTGCAGAACATGAAAATGCGCGGCATTCACAATTAAATCATATTCACTGCACTTCCGAATATTCTCTGCGTTAAATTACATAAGTACCAGCAAAATTATTCAATATAACACTTTAATAAATTTAATTTAATTTACTTCAATAAATTTTAAATAATATGAAGAAAATTGTATCAGACTTGGCTGTATGGCCTTTAATTCCTTTGCCTGTCCGAATGGACAAACAGAAATAAAAAAATTAAAATCTATTTGACATTTTTGTCACGTCACACGGGAACGCGATGGAATGGGATAAATTGCCATTAAGAAGAAGAAGATGAAGAACGGGATAAAAATATCCTATGTCCGTCTCCTAGTTCTAAGCTACTTCTCCACCAATTTTCAGTCAAATCCGTACAGCCGTTTTTGAGTTATAAATGTAGTAACTAACACGACTTTCTTTTATATATATAGATTTATTAATTCATAATGTTGTCGTGTTATTTGACACACACAGACACACACGAGTGCACACGGTGTTTATCTGTCACCATTTATCTGAATTGCTTGACAGTTATTGAAAAAATCATACAATAATGAGTAACATATATATACAGGCTGTATCAGTTTATGGGGCAACTGTTCGAGTATGTTGTAGTTTAACGGTCATAGATCGTAATTAGAATGTACATTACACAAAAAACAATATAACTTCAAAGTTATAGCGATTTCAAAAAAATGTGTCTAAGAGTCTATGCCTTAAATGTTACGTATTATGTAGGCATGTACAGACAGAATACATGTAGGCATGTAAAGCTTCGACAGTATAAATTCATTCATTCATACTTAGAATTGCGCAAACGTTTCAATGACAGTGTAGGTTTGTACCTACGAGCGGCGAGCGGTCAACGGTCATAGGCCGATCAGCTGTTTTAAAGCGAAGTTTGTTTTGTTTATGTGAATGTAATTATTAATTTATTCAATTTCTAATGAACATTTAACAAAGTATGAATATGTTGCGTATTAAGTATTATTGACTTTATACATTTCAATCAGATTTACACGAAAAAGCGAGGACAAAATTGAAAACTTTACATGTCTCTGATTCCTTAACGAATCGATATTTTTCGTTCAAATTTTTTTCATGGGTTCCTACCACACTTGCCTAGCTCCCTTTTGACCAGTTGCCCCATAACCTGATACACCCTGTATATATGTTTTAGTCATATATATGTATATATATATAATATATGAGATATATTGTCAATGTTTAGATGTAATGTGTAGTAACGGTGTGTGTGTGAGGCCTCAGTGATGGCGGGCCAACTGTTACATTAACAAGCGTTTTGAATAAACACTTGTAGTTTTTTATTTATCTTAGAATTTGTGAATCAGAACTAACCAAAAAGAAAACTTGAAGGATATAGTTCACTCACCATCATCATCGCAACCCACATACGTCCCACTGGTGGGCTCGGACCTCCTCCATAATGGGAGAGTATTTTACCTAATATATCATGCTGGTCAGACATGTTGGTATAGGGTTTCATTTTGAGTTTTCCTTCTCTTGCACAGATGTTATGTGCATATTATTATATCCCATAGTCATCTTTTACGACATCCACGTGCAAGATAGGGAGTGGTGAATTGTATTCTTACTCCGTCACCACACGGAAAGAATGATTTAATATTTTATATAAATTTCACTATAGTCCGTGTGGTGACGGAGTAAGAATACAATTCACCAACCCATGCATAGATGGTCATATGATACAGTCTCCATAGTAGAGCTCAACTTATTGTTTTATTTTGTGCAACACCAGTAGATAATACAAGAGACCACGCACCCCCATACTATTCGATAGCAATAGTCGCTATTGCTTGCCGCTTATCATCTAAACTCTACTAAAACGTGACACTCATCTCAGCACACGTGCGTCTCACTATCGGGCTCAAGTATCCTCCTATCCATCAGTACTGGAGGGAAACAGACATATTATACCACGCTGGTCAGATGTGCTGCTATAGAGAATATTTCGAGAGTTCCTTCTCTTACATAGTTAATATCTGCATATACACATCTAATCGATTTCGCGGCACATTACAGATAAGGAAAGCGGTGAGTTTGTATAATTACTTCGTCACCAAACGGAAGAACTTATGACTATTTTCTTATAAAATTTAATTATATAAAAAAGAATTTCGCTAATCTTTAATATAACAGCGTTACAACCGAAACATTAATAAAAAATATATAAACATCTGATTTTTACTTGTAACAACAACAACTGTCCGTGCGGTGACGGGCTACGAATACAATTCACCACCCTCGGGTGGTTAAGTATGTTGCACCCTATCTTGCCCGTTAGTATCGTAAATGACGACAAAGGGATATAATCTGCTTATAACATCTAGAAAAGAAAACTCGAAAACAACACCGTATGCCAACACATCTAACCAGAGTGGTAGGTCAATTTCCCTCCCATTGTGGAGGAGGCCCAAGCCCAACAGTGGGGTGTGTTGTATATGGTTTGGGATGACAATGACTAGTCACTAATACGCTCAATCAGTATACACAATATCGCTACAAGTGACACCACACATTAATATCGAATTCGCTCGTTTTTTAGGGTTCCGTACCCAAAAGGTAAAAACGGGACCCTATTACTCAGACTACGCTGTCTGTCCGTCCGTCGGTCTATCTATCACCTTGGTGTATCCCAAGAACCGCGATAGCTAGACTGTTGAAATTTTCAGAAATTATGTATTTCTGTTGCCGCTATAACAACAAATACTAAAAACAAAACTAAATAAATATTTAAGGGAGTCTCCCATACAACAAACGCGATTTTATAGATAATGGTACGGAACCCTTCGTGTGCGACTCCGACTCGCACTTAAAGCGGGTTTTAACACAAGTAATGGCATCAAAGGTGTCACTATCATAGCTCGTTAATTCACTATCAATATGCGTTACGGAGACATCTCCACCCCTGGGCCTGCCTCCCTCCTGTCCCCTGTCCCCTGTCCCCTGTGGGGCAGGTGATGTACTGACGTCATTACCCACACGTCTGAATACACACGGATTTGGACACGACATTATGCCTAATAGATAACGTTGGAGGTCACATTTTTTGTACAACAAATGTGTTCTGAATGTTTGATGTCAACCTTTTCATACGATAGTCATTATGAACGATTCAGCTCAGCTAAGAGTGTCTACACAGCGAATGAAATAATATTGTACAGGTAGGATAGATATATAAATAGTTATGAATCTAATTATTATTGTATATAAATATGGATTCGTTTCGGTTCATATACGTCCCAATATTGGGCTTCGAGCCAAATATTGGGACGTATATGAGTCGAATTCTCCTCCACAATAGGAGTGAAATTGATCTTACTATACCATGCTGGTCAGACAGGTTGGTATAGGATTATTTCGAGTTTTCCTTCTCTTGCATATATGTTATAATCGTATTATGTGGCAAGATAGGGAATGATAAATAGCATTGTTATGCCGTCACCACACGGAAAGGAGAATGCCCAAAACCAGGCCCTTTTCATTTGGCAATGGGCCTAAACCAAATACTATCCTAAATTCACATATTATTTTTATACTTTCTCAGAATTAATTTAAGGGTAACTTACTTATACCTTAGCATTAAAATGATAATAAATAGTCATACAAATGAACTTAGGTATTTGTGATTTGTATAGAGCGGAGTGGAACGTGTGTGTTGCCAGGTCGAGCCAAAATATTTTATCAAAATATATCGATACGTTTCACTACAAAGTGCAGACCTATGCCACTTGCATCCAACGACGCCTAGCAATTTTCAGCAGGTCCTCGGTCTACCTAATTCGTCGGACACTGTCCCGTCCGATACGTAGTCGCTACAAGGGAATCTTTCTTTCACAGCGGCTGCCAGTTCGTCGAGCAATGTGGCCTGGCCAATGCCACTTTCTCTTGTTAATTGTTCGTACTATGTCGGTTACACCTGCTCTTCTATAGATTTCCGTATTTAGGATTCTATCTCGCAGAGAAATTCCAAGCATGGCCCACTCTGAGCGACTTTCTAACTTAGTTTTGAGGTCTACACTTAGGGACCACGTTTTCTTGTCGTAAGTCTTTCAGTCACTGAGGAATGTTGAATAAAAAGAACCATTTAAGTTTTTCGAATGCCTAGTTGGATTTTTCGTCGAAACTCTTTCTCGAAATTGGATCTACCTGTTTGTTATAGGTAAAAATAATGATCGACAACTTCGAAAGTCTCATTACCAACTAGGACCGGTACTAGAATGACTGGATAATTGACATGACTTTCGTCTTATCCATGTTCATTCATAAACCTACTTTTGGTTGGGTTATCCTGCTGAGATCGTTGAGCTA
The DNA here is from genome assembly GCA_032191425.1 of Lymantria dispar. NCBI lineage: Eukaryota > Metazoa > Arthropoda > Insecta > Lepidoptera > Erebidae > Lymantria > Lymantria dispar. The sequence continues at coordinate 34,410,863 of CM063452.1, forward strand.
AGATTTATTGAATAAAAATAAAATAAAGAATAGCTGCAAAATGTGTTTTTTTTGTCACGTTAAATTTAATTTTACAGTTATGTAATTCTCAAAAGTAATGTTTATTTTTTATATTACAAGCAATAAATCGATAATAACATGGTACCAAAACTTAATGTATTTTATTTATTTTATTATTTTAAATCGACTATCGATTAATCGATTCAACAAAGTAAATAATTAAAGGTATTTAATTTATTTTTTATTTTTTAATAAGTTCTGGTAACAGAAAACACTATGACGCTATGTTGTTTACGATTTCGTATTTACGATATACGATAAGTTGAATCTTATATCTTTAAACGAGCAATTCTTGTATATATATATATATATATATATATATATATATTCAGGATCTTGGAAACGGCTCCAACGTTAACTCTCTCCAACACAACTCCAAAACAATATTGTTGAAACTTGGCATACTAGAGGTTTCGGGTCCAAAAAATCGATATAAATCGATCGATTTTATTTATAGAAAATTTTGTTTTGTCCGTGTTTTTAGCAAAACAAACAATGACATTAAATTTTAAAAGAATATGAATTCAAATTTCGTTGTCAACGTCATGAGTTACGATAGCTCAGATGGGAAGTTGACAGGTTCTAATTTTGATTTTGTTGACATTCAAACAGCGTCCGTTCGAATCTCGGTGTTATTATTATTCTCTTTTTGTAATTTTTTATATATGTTTCATTATGTATTTTTTATTAATATATATCTATATCTAAATAAATTCGACAAAAATATTCCGAGCGAAGCTCGGTCAACCAGATATTGAAAGGATAAAAAGAGACAAAACTATCCGGGCAATGGCATTTTAATGGAACTTCAATACGTTCTATGTTTGAATTTAGGATTCTATCTTATGATTTATTTTAGTGTATTTTTTAAAGTTTCTATTAAATAAATTCAATCCACCTATTGTAGACAAGTGGTGTTATTACATTTAAATACTTTTATACAATTTAGATACAGTTAATGATTTGTCAGTTTTTATAAAAAGGGAATATATTAAAAAGCGACGTAATATTTTTCTTACAATTAGTATAGACGGTAATACTACCCATTTATGGGGAGCATATAAGCGTAATCTATATTTACTGTATAGGAATAAGTGACGAAATGGAAGTGGATTTATCTATTCCTGTCATTCAATTAGCAATATATTGCAGATGTTGCCAAAGGCGAACCGTTACCCAGAATTATGACATACTATGACCACATAACTAAATCACATCAGTTTATAGGTCACGCCTATTATTATCACACAGGATCATATCTTAAGCTTATGATAAAACCATTACATTATTACTTTATAAACATAATACTTATATTTATTTTTATTCGCCGTATTTTCTAACCTCAAAAACAGTTCACTAAAAATAAGATTTTGCTTAAACCTGGGTACGAAAATGAAAACCAATTACTAAATATAAAACTGAAATAATAATCCTATAAAATAGAAAAAAATATGAAAGCCCATCGACTTCCATATTAAAACTAACTCCCGAACAAAACGGGCATTCTCCTTTAAATATGGATAAAAATATTATTTATTAGTTTCCAGGTATGCTGTGTGGTAGGAGCTTCGATTACTATCAACCTTCACTTGTTTGGGCACGTTGAATAAAAAGGCGCCTAAGAATTGTACATTGTCCTGGACCAACTACTACGGATGCCGTCTCGTCAACAGTTACGTTCCCAAAGAGAGTAGACGACAGCTAAGCAGCCGGTTATCAAAGTATTTCCAATAAATTTTGCAATATTAATTTACGGTGCAAGAGGAGAACATGATGCATCAACTCAAGATAATTGTCATAAGAGCAAGCTGATGATGATTTATTATAGCTTCGTAACAGATATATGCGGTATAATTTTACGTTATCAAAATTACAATTAATGGTTAAGCTTACAATTTAGTTAACTGCTTTATTTCAACTATAGGCTAACGGAGGGCCAACAACTGGTACCAATTCCTTCACATCGTAGCTGACCCAGCGGGTTATCCTCTCGAGTATCAACGATTGCGTTATGTGTGTATTACTAGTGAATGTTGAATTTGAATTGTATTCGATCATTAAGTTTTCTTTCGTTTTGATGTATCACGATGTTTAGCATTCACATCAGGTACAAATCGAAGTGCGTTCTCCTGGAAATCGTAACGTGTTGTGCAAAAGGAAACCTCCACCAGTACTAATATAGACGTACGAGGTGTCTATTACTTGCGTACAGATATTTTGTTATGACAACGTAATAGTGTCAGCGTGTGTGTGTGTGTGTGTGTGTGTGTGTGTGTGTGTGTGTGTGTGTGCGTGTGCGTGTGCGTGTGCGTGTGCGTGTGCGTGTGCGTGTGCGTGTGTGAGTCACTATATATAATAATTGCATCATTATCGGTCACGTGGCGCGGGCGCGCTACATGATTGATACAGATTGTATCACAGCTGTATCTGTACATAATCACAGTATTACAACGATACATATTACAAAAGTAATCAATAAGATTTAAACATAATAACAACATCAGTCGATAACACCTCTATGCCGACGTGATACAGTTTAATATTGCGTGTAATTAGCGCACACTGTAAGTATGCGCACGGGGAGGAAATGAAATCAGTAAAGTTATTATAAGAGGCAGGGCCGTGCCGCGGCATAATGTCGTCACCCCCTCGCACTGAGTGGACGGGCACAGATTAAAATGCGCTTCAACCCTTTAAGATGACATCAAAGGCAAATGTTGAAGGGAGTTAATATATTAACTCGTTCAGCAATAAGTATCGTGTTAGAGCGACCGGGTTAGTTAGTGGCTCTGTTTATGAAAGACTAGCCGACTCGCGCAACTTCGTCTGCATCGTAGGACAGAGATAGCATTAATTGATCGTAGGTATCGCAACGATAACTCTGAAAAGAAAAAAAAAATCGGTGTTTATAATAGTTTTCATTCCTAACCCACTCCAATTGGTGTCTGCAAGATCTTATGTAGCCTAATAAAATTTTTATTGCTTTGATCGAGCAAAAATATGTTACTTTTTTTATTTTCGATGCATGGTAAGTGATACTGCTGGTCATAGACCTTTACAGTACCAGGGGCACAGCTGATGATTATGCTCTTCTTAAACCTCGTTTAAAGAAGGACATGTCATAGCGCGCGGAAAACACAGCAGCAGGTAGTTTATTCCAGAGCTTACACGTACGTGGGAGAAATGATCACTGGAAACGTACAATTATTGACCATAAGGTTTCCAGGCGAAATATATGAACCCTGCTGCGGTGTCGAGTGGTCGTTGATTAACAGTGACGGTGGTACCAACTCAAACAATGCCTCAGAGCACTCTCCATGAAGGCACCGGTAGAGTATACAGAGGGATCCAATGTCTCTCCGCCGCTCCAGGGGTTCTAATGTGGCCCTATGGTTAAAAATATTACTGACGGTGTTCCTAATAAAATTTATGACAAGATTGGTCAATGACGTTGACCGCTACAATGGCAAACAGTAATGATTAAGTACCAAAGAGACCAATCGTAAACCATATGAGATTCACCAGTACATTACAGCGGCGATCACTTTTACGATTTATTCGTCACGCAGTATAATATTATAACGCGACACAACGACTGTTATTATCGCAGTTCATTAGCCGACTAACTAATCTGACTAGTAACTGTTCCGCAGGCGGACGGGTGGTATCGGCCGCATTCGTACAAGAGTACTGCCGCGCTTCAACTCATTAGGAATAGCGCCTAAGTATCTGCCTATTGTTTTGATTTGTCCTTTTATTATTTTTTTCTTTTTTTTTATTGTTAAGTTATGTTTATCACACGTATGTATAATGATGTATATTGTGGTTGTGGCTCAGCATCGAATAAATATGTTTTCCTTTCTTTCTTTCTTTCTTTTACATTTAAAAAAATTGAGAGCAAATCTTTATCTTAATTCTTATACGCGCAAAGGTTTAATCAGAGGTATAAATAAGGTATAAATACAGAAAAATAATACAGCTTATGTAATTCCTTAGCTCTTATATAACTAGTAGGAGGTAAAATAATCGTCATCAACAGCGCCGTGACCTCGTCGACCTGACGCTGCCGACCATCAGGAACTGGGACGCGGTCGCTGCCTCCTGTGAGGCCGTCATCTCATGGAAGGCGGCGGCGGAGCGTGCGCAAGAGGAACACCTCTACGGCGACCCGATCTGCCGCCGGCGACTTGGGCAGCGCAGGCGCGAGTACTTGCGCCCGATGCCACCCTAGTCGAGGCCACGGGGACTGGACTGGGGAATAGTCCGTCAGCCGTGGAGAGGCTGACCGCGTGGAGGCGACCAACCTCCCTGGAGGGCGTTGAGGAGGGAGTATACCTGAAAGGGTATCCCGCCGGGCTGGCCACAGACGACAAGGAACTCGATACCGTTGGTCGGCCCAGTGGCGAAGGAGAAAATTTACAGGATATCTGCTTGTGTAGGTACCGACGGATAGTCTGATACTGACTGTGCTTGGCACTTGTCAGGCTGCATCTGTGTGAGTGCGTGAGTGCGTGCGTGCGTGCGTGCGTGCGTGCGTGCGTGCTGTGCGTGCGTGTATGTGTATGTATCTTTGTTGACCTTGTTTGTATTAAACAACTAGCAGCCCGACCTCGCTTCGCTTCCTTTTTTGTCACCTTACCCGCGTAGTTCCCGTTCACGTGGATTCCCACCGCGATAAAATATAGCCTACATTACTCCCTGACATTATAGCTTTCCATAAGTAAAAGAATTTTTGATATCAGTTCAGTGGTTTAAGCGTGAAAGCGTAACAAACAATCTTACCTTCGCATCTTACTTATATTATAAATGCGCTAAAACCGAAGCGAAGCGAGGTCGGGTTACTAGTTTATAATATTACTAAGGATACAAAACGAAACCGTTGCGTTACTGACCAATATCGTCGACATTTTTTGTGTAATTAAATTGTTTACTGTTTTACATTATCTTTTTGGCAAAAATAATACGTTATGTGATTTGTATTGTGATATCTTAAACATGTACTTCACACACACACACACACACACACACACTGATGCATATATGCGTGTGTGCGTGTGTTTACACGCCGCGCCGCTCAGTCTGTAAGGGTCTGATGTAATTACGACTCATGAGGAGTCAGGTTGACCTCTGCATATAATTGTATTGCACGTTCAACTTTATGTGAGAGGCGCGCACGCGAACTACACGTCGTGCGCACACAAACAGACAACCATACAAACGCACTCTATATAAATGTTATTTGAATTCGAAATGATAAAAATAATCTAGCAATTCGCAGTAGTCATTTCTGAGATTATCGCGTTCAAACAAACTAATCAGCTTTGTAATATTCATTTCAATTCATATACGTCCCACTGTTGGGCTCGAGCCACCTCCACAATAGGAAGCACATTGACCTACTATACCACGCTAGTCAAACTTATTGATAGTAGGTATAGATCGTAGGGTTTTGTTACGAGTTTTCTATGTTATATGCATAACTAATTACAGTAAAATCCGTTTAAGAGGATTTCGCAGGGACCCGATCTATAACGCGTCTTAGGCGGGAAAGCGTATTAAGCGGGAAAGGGAAAAACGTGCCATTATTATTTATTATATTCTATTATTATTATGAAAACCTACGTAGTTTTTCATAATAATAATAAAACAATTTAACATTTAACGACGTGAGAGCTGCCGTGGAGGATACTAGGTTCACTGTGCTGGTCCTGGTAGACTTCTCTAATGCCTTTAACGCCGTCAGTCACGAGATTCTGCTATCTATTCTGTCTTATCTTAGAATCTCGTCGGATGCTTTGGAATGGTTTTCATCTTATCTTCAGGGTCGTCAGCAGTCCATCCGTATCGACGACACTATGTCCGATTGGTGCGATTTGGGCTCTGGCGTTCCTCAAGGCGGTATACTTTCTCCTCTTCTCTTCTCTCTCTTTATTAATCTTTTAACCCCTGAACTTCAGTGCGCGTATCATTTATATGCCGATGATCTACAACTATACTCTCACGCTGGATGATGTGCAGTCAGCAATTGCTAGAATCAACTCCAATCTTTCAACTATAAGCGTTTGGGCTGCTAGGTTTGGCTTGGCAGTGAATGTAGACAAGTGCCAATCCATTATACTCGGTAGGCCTCGAATAATCAGCAGATTTGATTCTCTTGCTCTACCATCCATCGTGTACAATGGAACAGTGATCCCTTACAGTCAACATGTCAAGAATCTTAGCCTAATTCTAGACTCGACGATGGAGTGGCAAACGCAGATCTCTACCATATCAAATAAGGTCACAGGTACGCTTCGCTCGCTATATCGCTTGAAGAACTTTCTTCCAATAAATACCAAGACAGCGCTGGTTCAAACCTTAATCCTTCCTATCATCGATTATGCTGATGTGTGCTACCTCGATCTGAATGCAGATCTACTCAATAAACTGGACCGTCTTCTCAATAATTGCATTCGATTCGTTTTTAACCTTCGTAAATTCGACCATGTCTCCTCATTTCGCTCTCGTCTTAATTGGTTACCTATTAGGCAAAGACGAAGCTTGCGAACTCTCTCTTTGCTATACTCTATTTTAAACTCTTCTAATGCTCCCCCCTACTTAAAACTTCACTTTCAACTTCTTTGCACTACTCACGACCGTAATCTTCGTTCCTCCAAAAATCTTATTCTTCACTGTCCTTCTCATTCCTCTAATCTAGTACACTCCTCGTTTTATATCCAGGCTATTCTTCTCTGGAATGCGTTACCATTAAAGATCAGAATGGCCGCTAGCCGTGATGGTTTTAAAGCTATGGTAAAACGTCTATACCTAGACTTTCTGACGGAGTCAACTCATCAATGATGGCTCTCCTCTACTTTTAATAAAATTTATATGTATGTTTATGTATGTATATATGTATTTCTATGTGTATATATATATATATATGTGTGTATTGTTTGTGTGTATAGTGTATAAAAATATAATTGCTATATTGGATAACCAAATTTTAAAAATTAACCCTTACAATCTATTGCACCTGCCTAAATTATTTCTGCTCCACCCGTGGTTGACTGGCAGAAAATGCCTAAGGCATTAAGTCCGCCATGTACCTTATTTTTCTGTGCTAAAGTTTAAATAAATAAATAAATAAATAAAACATTTAAAAATTGCCAAAAAAAAATAAAATGTTGTTTATTTTCTTTATTTAATATAAGTATACTGTATAAGTATAGTTAGCTATATAAGTAATATAAGTATACTACTGGATATATTTTTAAATATTAAAAAATAAAAATATTTAAAATATAAAAAAATGTGGTTTATTATTATTACGTTTGACAAAAAGATTTTGAGGCATTAGCGATTACAAGATTTTCAACGTAATTTAATTTTCGCAGTGCGCCTTCGCTTTGATTCAAAGAAGTTACATGGCGTGTTAAATCATTAACTGCTGATAATGCCTGGGCGTGTGACAAAATAGGAGTTGACTCATCTTCTTCTTGGTCATTATCAATTAGGGTCGCTCGACAGTCGCTGGCCGCTGCCGCAAGGGATAATATGTGTATTTGAGAGGCACGTGTTGGCGTATTAAACGGGATGACGATCGTATTAAGCGTTAAGAAATGTATGAAAACATGTCTCAAGTTGCTGGGATTGACGCAAAATGGCGTATTATGCGGGAAATCGTATTAAACGGGTTCTACTGTACTTAGTTTGTGTTTAGCGATACTCACAGGTAATAGAGATGGGTGGTCTCTTGTATTGTTACTCCGTCACCACGCGACAATCACGCCGTCTCCATCAACGTTGTAAAGTATTTCTGCGCTGTAAAACAACGGACAAAAAAATATATATATTTACACTATGCATCCCTTCATCATTTATCATCATTTCAGCTCCTTTACGTTCCACTGTTGGGCTCGAGCCACCTCCACAATAGAGGGGCAATTGTCCTTACTATACCATACTAGTCAGACAGGTTGATAAAGGTTTTTATTTCGAGTTTTCCTTCTCTTACGTTATATGCGTATTATATCCCTTAGTCGTCTTTTACGACATCCACGGGTAAGATGGGTGGGGTGGTGTATTCTTATTCCGTCACTACACGAAAAATAGTCGTTTGTAAATAAAACTACATTAACGGATTTTATCACGTTTGTATTTGATTAGGTGAAAACTATTGTTACTACGTCACCGCACGGAAAATTTATAATATTAGTGCATATATATTGATTGTGTCGCCTGGCTGCACTCGCATATATGACGTACTTAAATGTTGAATGAACCATAAGTATTGCGAGTGCAGGCTGAGGTGCGTACGACGCACCGAGGGCGAGGGCGGGAATTTAATCGCAAATGTGATTACTGAAACCAATCTATGCGGCGACATAACATCACGCCTGTCTACAGGGGGCGCGGGGGTGCGGGGGTGAGGGGGGGGTGGTTGAACACATGTTAAATTTCCTTCACAACCCCTTAAGATACCATCAGAGGGAGGATTAATTCATTTGAGTGGAAACGATCATCTTTATTGAAGGAATAAATGTTATCTTATTGTAACTGTTAGCTTATGAGAGGAACGAGCGACCGCCATTGAGTGAATGTACTGTCGGTTACAATCAATATTAATATAATTAATAAATAAACAAAATATTTATTTGTTTTAAGTATTCTACGTTATGACGACGTGACCGGGGAATTAGTCCCTCACCCGCCGAGAGGCCGACCGCGTGAGGAAAGACCAACGTCCTCCCTGAAGGGGGGACGTCAGTCGATGAGAGGGTACCCCAGGTAGGGGGTATTGCGTCGGGCCAACCACTGATGACAAATAACCCTGCTCCGGTGGTCAGCCCAACGACAACGTGTTCGGGTGGATTGCGGGTGTACGTATTTATGCCCCTCTGTCACCCCGGATGGAGTGGTGCGAGGGGGACGCCGACCGCAACCTACCCCAAAAAAAAAAGTATTCTACGTTATAATGTGTACAATATAGTGTGTAATATCATGTGTTAGGAGCGCACTGTCGACAGCTGTGTCTACAGCCGCGGGCCGGCCCGTCCGGGGTACTACCACACTGAGCAAAAAATAAACGTCTGGTCTTCACTCGAAACCCATTTTTCGTTTCGAAAAACATTTGTCAGTTCAACGAATAATGTAGCCTGTCCATTGCCACTTCAACATGCTAATGTTTCGGATTATATCGGTTACATCCGTTTGCCTATGAAAACTGATATTACGGAGCATATTACTTAGAGAAATTTCGAGCATAGCTCTCTCCTTAGCACGCTGAGCTACTTCGAGACCTTTTATGAAGCCGACATTTATTTGATAACATTTCCGTTCTAAATGCGAACAATTGTTAAATAAATATTAAAACTAAATAATAATCATATTATTATAATAATCTTATGTCATAATTAAATCATACATTAATAAAAACTATATTTAAAATAATCATTTCACTTCCGTGTAAAAGCACAAAATGTTTTAAGTATCGAGAGTTGTTAAAATTTCTTAAATATTTAGTATTTATTTTCTAATAAAATAGTTACGTAAATCATAATAATTTTATAATATATAAAAATTTTGTTATATATAAATCTTCTGTTCGTGTGTTTTTAATTAAACGGCTGGACCAATTTTTATGACTTTTTGTGGCTGTTCCAATGGATATGAGAATGGTTTACATTAATAATTGGAACCGGTAGGTGTATCCGGCGGTAATCGATTTCAAGGAGAATTACTTTTACCATTTTTTAGATTTGAACGGAACAACGTCTTTCGGGTCAGCTAGTTTTATAGAAGCACGGTCTAAGATAATCCTGAATACAATATTTTTTAATATAATACGATATAATATATGTCACGTGTTCATTTATTAATATAATATAATGTTAGGCGCACGCGGGTGCGCCCCTTCCGTTTGTAATCGCTCAACATTTGTAAGTTCCGTCTGTGAGTCACGCGGCGCTACTGAACTTTGTCGCTAATCGGTTGTAATTGTACTAATAGCAGTTGTCAAATTGTACTTTGATACATCGCAAGCTGGTGTCTGATCAGCAAGGGCTGTAATACATACCTTGATATATCAATTGGCAATAACAATATCTATTTAAAGATTTTAAACAATGCAGTTTCCACAATATTTTATTGGCTCTATCTAATGTTACTGGACTGTGTGTGCACTTAGACAAAGAGAGAGGAAAAAGATGGACGCTCTGGAAATGTGGTGCTGGAGGAAAATGCTCTGCATTTCAGGGACCACATTCAGGACGAATGTTTCCATCCTAAGAGAACTCGGCATCGAACAGCGTTTGTCCTCCATTGTCCAACAACGTAGGCTCGGTTTCTTTAGTCACGTGTCCCGGCGCGACAAAACTTGTATTGAACATCTCATGGTACAGGGCCGGGTCGAGGGAACCAGACCACGCAGCATTTCACCAATGCGGTGGACGGACCAAGTGAAGTCGGTCATTGGCGGCCCCCTATATCATTGCTCCAAACTGGCATTAACAAGAAATGAAAGGTGACGAGTAATAAAACGGGTCACATCACAACCCCATTGGTAACGACGACGACCGCTCTGCCAAGAGTGCCACGACTGAGAGGCAGGTGTCACTAACTGTATCGTTTTGTAATATTTACCTTTTTATTTAATAATCATACATACGTATGCAGCTCCACGACTCTTGGGTACACAAAAAGGTTGCGGCTTAAAATTGCAAAGCCAATTTCAAATAAAAATTTTCATTTTCCAACATGCAAATGTTCTAGTTTTACTACGATAGAAAAATATTTCCATGTGGTAACGGAGTAAGAATACAATTCACCACTCCTTATCTTGCACGTGGATGTCGCATAAGACGTCTATGGGATATAATATGCACATAATATCTATGCAAGAGACGGCAAACTCGAAATGAAATCCTATACCAACATGTCTGACCAGCATGGTATAGTAGGTCAAATTCCCTCCAATTGTGGAGGAGGCCCGAGCCCAACAGTGGGACCTATGTGGGCTGCGATGATGATGATGAAAAAAATACGACTGCAATGCGTGATCGGTTTACATAATGATTTGTGATGTTTACGCGAGTACACATTGTAAATAAAACTATTTAACGAATTTCATCCCGCAGTCCACCCGTGACCATGAATGCTGTGAAGTGTTCTAAACATTGGTCAATCATAGTTTTATTTACAAGGAATCGTTTTGTTTAGTTTCAAAAATTTGATAAAACGTAAAACTATTTCTAAAATCAACATTTTATCATTACAGTTCATATACGTATCGCTGGTGGACTTTGGATCCTTCGTAATACAAGAAAAATCAACTTAAGAAACTATACATTTTGTATTTGAATTCATCATAATTTTAATTATTACTATTGGTGATCAAAATATTATAGTGAGTGAAAGGTTTCTTGTGTTCAAAGAATAAATAAATAACACAGTACCATACTATGCGTTGTCACGTGCTTATATAAATATAAATTATATAAATGAGTTAATGTCAGTGACACGTGTGGCACACCACGTGCTGATGCGAACACGTGCCACACACACACACACACACACACACACACACACACACCTTTATATGTACAACACATTAACATGATTACTTTATCCTCTATTGGCTTAAAAAAAAAGAACAAAAAGTACGTCCGTGTGGTGACAGAGTAACAATACAATTTACCATACCCTATCTTGCCCGTGGATGTCGTAAAAAATGACCAAGGAATGATATATACATATAACATCTATGTCAGAAAAAAAAACGAAAAAATTCTATATCAACACATCTGACCAGCGTGGTATAGCAGGTCAATTTCTCTCCTATTGCAGAGGAGGCTCGTGCCCAACAGTGAGCCCGTCATGAGCTGAAATTATGATGAATGCCGCCGATGGTTGCCGCTGAAGTGTTCATGGCAGACAGTACCCGAACGGGTAACCCATCGGACCGGCTACGGAGGTCCAGATTCGGTACCAGTGGTCGTTCCAATGGCGATGATGGGGGAATACCGTGAATTATGGAGCCGCGGCCCACCCACAGCATCACAGACGGACGCACGGTGTGTGTCTAGATTGTAGCTAGCTTAAAGAACCGTACTACTTTGTGTCATGTCGGTTACACGGTTTAAGCCGCCGGCCCCAAGTAAATTGCGCCTCCCCCGTTCGCTCCTAATAGTATATACATATCATCATCATCATCATCTCAGCCCATATACGTCCCACTGTTGGGATCGGGCCTCCTCTGTAATAGAAGAGTAATTGACCTACTATACCACGCTGGTCAGACGTGTTGGTATATTATTGAGACGTGTTGGGTTTTATTTCGAGTTTTCCTTCTCTCGAATAGATGTTATATGCGTTTTATATGCCTTAGTCGTCTCGTACGATCACCCACGGGTAAGATAGGGGATGGTGAATTGTATTCTTACTCCGTCACCACACGGACGTATTTTTTGTTTTTTTGTTTCTTTTTTTTGTAAGTCTGTAGAGGATAAAGTAATCATGCTAATGTGTTGTACATATAAAGGTGTGTGTGTGGGTGTGTGTGTGTGTGTGTGTGTGTGCGTGTGTGTGTGTGTGTGCGGCACGTGTTCGCATCAGCACGTGATGTGCTATACTTTTATTTTCTTTACCATTAAGGCGCCCCTAGGACGTGGCGCCCGGGGCGACTGCTCTGACCGCCGCCGCCGTACGGGCGAGCCGGCCCTGTACACCCAGTCTTATAAAAAATTCCATATGTAAAAAATTTAATTTAGTACTACCAAATTCACGTAACTTTGGCCGCGAAATTTCTGTTTATTTGAGAATACCTGGATATAATATAGCCTATATTATACTCTTTAATAATGTATGCACTCTAGTGATGAAAGAATTTTTAAGATCAGTTCAGCGTTGTAAGTGTAAAGACGTAACAAATAAACTGACATTCGCATTTATAATATTATCTAGAGCCGCAGAGAAACTAGTTGAATGTTATTTTTCCTTTCAGCTCGTATATGTTACGTCCCACTGTTGGGCTCGAGCCTCCTCGATAATATGAAGTAAATTGACTTTAATGTACCATGCTAGTCAGACAGGTTGGTATAGAGTTTTTTTTCGAGTTTTCCTTCTCTTGCATAGATGTTACATGCATATTATATCCCTTAATCATCTTTTACCACATCCACGTACAATATAGGGAGTGTTGAATTGTATTCTTACTCCGTCACCACACAGAAAAACTTCAATTAATTAAATATATGTGTGTGTGTGTGTGTTGCGATAAAACTCTTGTTATATTACACTAAAGACGTCTACACACTATTATTTCATCTTTATAATTATTTATAACGTGCCTAGCGCCGCCCTTGCAGAGACTGCGGATGAACGGACCAGAGATTTAGTACGCCACCCGCGGAGCGGCTGACCTCATGACGGCGAACGACGTCCCGGGAAGAAGACGTCGATGGGAGAGCGTACTCCATCGGGGTATTCCGTCAGGCCGGTCACTGAAGTCAAGAAACTCTGCACCGGTGTTCCTAATGACGAAGGCGACGCGCTATCGGGTGGGATACGGGTCCGCGCGCGGCTCCTCTGTCGCCCCGGATGGAGCCGGGCGGCGGACGCACTGAATGTAGACCCACCTCAAAAAAAGACTATTTATAAAGTATCTGAAAACAAAATCAAATTAAGACGCAATAAAATCAGTTAAAATAGTTATATCACATATGCTAAACATAAATAAACATATTTTTATACCAGTTGAAAGCAAATACAGAGAACACTAGCAACCCGCCCTCGCTTTGCTTCAGTTTCAGTCGCCTTACCCGCGTACTTCCCAATCCCGTGGGAAGATCGGGATAAAATATAGTCTATATTACTCCCTGATATTTTAGTTTTTCATTGGTGAAAGAATTTTTTAAATCGATCAAGACGTTTTGAAGATTACCCGGAACAGACAAACAGACAGACAAAAAAAATATAAAGTGATTTTTAGGCATATGTATATTGCAAATAACTGCGTGAGCATGAAAAAGGCCTATTATTTTGACATTACAAACAGACACTCCAATTATATTTATTGGTATAGATGATGACGCTTCGGTAAGTGTTTGTTCATTATTGTCGCGTACTCGTTCAATAGTGTACACACAGCTTTATATCTGTATGTTATTGAAAATACTTAACACTGAAGCTTACATCAGATATATAAGTGCGAGTCGGAGTCACGCATCAAGGGTTCCGTACCATTATCTATAAAAAAAATCTAATTTGTTGTATGGGAGTCCCCCTTAAATATTTATTTTATTTTTAGTATTTGTTGTTATAGCGGCAATAGAACTACATTGTCTGTGAAAATTTCAACTGTCTAGCTATCATCGTTCTTGAGATACAGCCTGGTGACAGACGAATGGACGGACGGACAGCGAAGTCTCAGTAATAGGGTCCCGTTTTTACCCTTTGAGTACGGAATCCTATAAAGTAAATAAAACTTAGTGAAAGCTTTATATAAATACATTTTGATTGTTTGTTTGTCTTGTGGCTTACAATTGTTCAGTAAATACGTATTATTTATATTAACTTTTCTATTTCTATATATAATAGATGTACGAATAGCTTTCTGATGTGACAATGAACTGTCTGCCACTGTAGTCATGGCAACTATACCACAAGGGCCCAAGTATCGGTACGTCGATGTTGACATCAGTCATACTGAGTCTCATGTTTGACTCATAATATTTTCCGTGTGGTGACGGAGTAAGAATACAATTCACCACGGAGTCGTGGATGTCGTAAAAGACGACTAAGGGATATAATATGTACATAACATCTGAGCAAGAGAAGGAAAACTTGAAATGAAACCTTATATCAACATGTCTAACCAGCCTGGTATAGTAGGTCAAATTCCATAGTAAAAGTGATTACTATCAACACTAACAATTTGCGAAATATGGTTGTTGTTCTGCAATAGTACCTATTAATAATTTTTTTGACTAGTTTGCCTAGGATATTATACCATTTTAGAATTGTAGTTAGTTGCGCCAATTTTTAAAACTATTTTCCACAGTAATATCAATACTTTTTTTTTCACCACGATGAGTGAAAATGAGCTGAAAGTCAAAATCTTACAAAATTTATGGAAAAAACACAGTTTTCGTTAATTTTTGTGTAGAAACTATAGACATTCTGGGATTTTTAATGATTGTGATCGATAACAGTGCTACTTACGTCGCTAATACAAAAAAAATCACTGAATTATTTGTAAAATTGTAGCAATGGCACTTAAAAATATTATAAAGGTGTCGATTTTTTAAAAATTTCACTTTATTTTTCATAATGAAAAAAGAAATAAGCGTGCAATTTTTCTTTTTTTTCTCGAGCCGTCATAAGTAGGCCCACCTGTTGGTGCCCACTTATCGTTGAATTTTGGTACACACTGTATATATCAGTAATGTACAAGATACGAAACACAACATAATTATTTAAAATTTATTTTTAATACAACACTTTATGACCTCTAGAGGGCGCCATATTAGATTCAGTGACACATCATATAACTTATAACCAGCGGACGATCAAAACGCTTCCAAAGACACCTCATTTGTTTAGTTCTAACAATTAATTGAGGAGCTATGAGGAATCAGATGAACATACATACATACATAGCCTGTCAAAATCATAACCCTCGGTAGTCAGATAGTTACAACAAAAGCGACGAGCCATATTAATTGAAGACACCATAAATACTGTAGTGAATTGTAGTTGGAATATCGAAGGAGTTTAACACTACGGGCCCACCCGCCAACACCGGACCGTATCTCAACTCCGGGCGTGAGCCGAGGGAGCCGGGAGGTAAGGGGGCGGCGATAAGCCGCTCTCACGCGACGATCAATTTGCAGTCGCTACTAAAAGTCGACAAGTGCCGCTATCTACCCCGCTCACCGTTTTTTTTTAAACTTCACGTCGTTGTCTTCGATTGGCTAGGAATTAAAGTAGGGTTGGCTCAGACATATAACAAAATTTTATTGTATTACATTAATTTCAATTTAATTTAGAAAATAATTTAGAAAAAATTCAGTGTGGTGACGGATCAAGGATATGATTGAACACTCTTTTCTTGCTCGTGGATATCGTAAAAGAAAACTGGAAATAAAAAAATAAATAATAAAAAACAAGCTTTTATTTAAATGCTCTAAACCGGAGAACTTGTTTAGTTTAGGAGTTCCTATGGCCACCTTCCGACGACATCTTGAGATCAGCTTCATGGTACCATATGATTGCATTGCCACTGAAGTTACGTAAGTAAACCAAATTTCAACATAATCTAACGACAGAAAATTTACCTCGCAAGATTTGTCCCATACTAACAGGAAAAGTTAAATAAAAGCTTTTAATAAAGTCCCATACCAATCCGTCTGACCAGCGTGTAATACCTAAAGCTATCATATAACACTTCTGGCATCACATATACGGCTTATCAACCGACATGATTATCGTTTTACAATTTTATTACTAATTTTATAATCCCTTATCACACGGAATAACCAACCAATGGAATGTATTATCTTAAAAGAAAGTATTTAGTAAGAAGGCATAGAAATAGGGAAGGACGAATATATAAATATAATTATTTATCTAAACATAGAGAACTGTCAACCCTAACTAGCCAATTGATGGCAATTTTATTGTAACGCGAATTCGTTCGGCATCGCTGTCGGCTCGCGCTGTTATATCGGGCTGTGAGAAGCTCTACCTTGTGACGTCACTGATGAGTACTCGCACCATATCGCCACACAGAGGCTTCACATAGGAGGTTAACGCCATTATCGCCACGTTTACCAGAAGAATTGATGATAAAAGTAGTGTTATGTGTTGTCCGGGAGGGTGTCGCTGCCTGCTATTATTGGCCAACCAATTTTTACACAGACTACACATTGTAACCTTAGCCCGTTAAAACACGAATATTAACACTAACAAGCTATTCGAAACATCTATGTAAATAAATAAAATGGAAGTGCCCATTTGTAATGTTAAAATGATATGTATTTGTCATGCTAACATGGTTATTTACACGATAACAGTGTCTAAAAACCATTTTATTTTATTTTTGTCTGTCTATGTATTTGTTCCGGGTAATCTGTAAAAAAGATGGACCGATTTTAATAATATTTTACCACCAGATACCTGTCTATATAAAGAGTAACTTTGGCTATTTGTCCTCTCAAAAAAACTGAACCCGTGACCTCATAGACTGCAATCACATATCGTAATCATCATCATGTCGGCTCATATACGTCCCACTGCTGGGCTCGAACCTCCTCCACAACGGTTGGGCAATTGACCTGCTATACGACGCTGGTCAGATGTGTTGGTATAGGGTTTCGTTTCGGGTTTTCCTTCTCTTGCATAGATGTTCTATGCGTATTATATCCTTTAGTCGTCTTTTACGACAGCCACGGGTATGTGAAAGGGTGGTGAAATGTATTCTTACTCCATCACCATACGGAAAATTTATTTAATATCGTAATATAGTTACATAACTAGAGCATCAACATACCTGATGAATACTCAGAAACATCGAACTACTGCCTTCCGCGGTAGCTTTAGGTTTGCAGCAAGTCGTCGCTGGAATGTACTTCAACCCCCGTTATTGCATTCAAAAACTACAAGGGTTTTCCAAAAAAGACTTAAGCTAATCCTACTTGAAAATCAAAAATTGATACCTTAATATTCTGTATACAGACAACGAATTGACTGTAGTTATTTCTCGTTCTATTTCATCAAGGACTCCTTCTAGCTAACCACAAGATTTATGTACTTTCGGTTTCTTCTTTATACTATTAATGTTTATTTTATTTTATACTAGCTTCTGCCCGCGGCTTCGCCCGCGTAAAAATTTACTTGCATATTGAACTATTATCGCAAAGAATATTATCGGCATAAAGAGTATTACATTTCTTAATTTAAGAAATACTCTATCTACTTGTCAATTTTCATCCAAATCTGCTCAACAGTTTAAGCGTGATTGAGTAACAAACATCCAAATATCTTCACAAACTTTCACATTTGAATATTACTTCCAGCCTTATAGTTCAGATTGCCGTGCAAATACGATGATAAATATGCCTTTCTTTAGTCTCTGATAACGTACTTTTCCATTGGTGAAAAAAAATTATATCAATCAAACACCCGCAGTTTCATTCACGTAGAAATTCCCATGCCAATACCGAGATAAAAAATGCCTATGTTACTCGCTGATATTATAAATACACACATACCAAAAAAAAAAAATAATATAAATCCCAGAAATATCAGAAATATAAATTGCCTATGTTACTCGCTGACAACATAGGTAGCTTTCCATTGGTGAAAAAATTTTAAAAATTGCTCGACATCCCCCGGTTTAGTTCTCGTTCCTGGGCAAATACCGGAATGAAAATAGCCTTTCACTGATAATATAGCTTTTCATTAGTGAATTAATTTTTAAAACCATTAAATTCCCGTGATTTCATCGACATTGTACTCGATCCCGTAGGAATATCGGGATAAAATAGCTTAAATATGTTACTCGCTTAAAAATAGCTTTCCATTAGTGAAATAATTTTAAAATCGACTTAATTCAGGCACACCGGGATAAAATATAACCTGGGATAAAATATAGTCTAAGTTATTCCTTATGTACGACTGGTAGACCTGATAGTAAAATATAATCAATATCAGTCCAGCCATTTTGAGGATTACCTGTAACGAATAGACAGACAGACAAAAAAATTTGGACCGTATTGTGTGAGCATAAATAAAACCTATTATTTTGATAGACAAACAGACGCTTCAAATTTATTTATTTGTAGAGATAGAAAATTGGAATAATATCTTGATTGTAACTTACTGTCTGGTAGCTGCTAGAAATATTACCACGCTTTCATTGTTCGTGGGTATCGCAAAATACTACTAAGACAAAGATTTACATCGACCTGGACCGGTGATGCCGTCTGGCCAACAATGTCGTGCGCCAGGTCATAAAATGTTGCTAGAACCTTTGCAATATATCTACGATGGCAGAAGAGTACCTACATATCGCGTCGATCCAAAGTAATTAGGATAAGAGCAAGATAATGATGATATATCATTGGCTGGGTGTCTTCGACTATATGTGTTTTATCCTTTTGGGGCAGCCCAAAATTGTTTCTTAGTGAGTGCTTAACCCAAATAACCGATCGGTATACAAAATTTCACATTCTTAAGCCCGGTATCTTTGGCTATACACTTTCACCCTCTTAGGGGTTGAATTTCCAAAAATTATTTGTTAGAGCTCGCTTTTCCTTGCCAAAAATTGTTTCATAGTGCTTGGTAAGTGAGCACTAAGAAAATCTGGGGGGTAATCCAAGAAAGCCGACCGTGTATTAAAATGATCCTTCCTAGGCTCAGTGATTTCGGTTAAACACTTTTCACCCCCTTAGGGCTAAAATTGCAAAAATCTCTTTCCCCAAGAAAGGAAACTTTATACAAAATTCCATGTTTCTAGGCCTAATGATTTCGGCTATATATTTTGCACCCCTTTAGGAGTTGATTTTAATAAAATAATTTCTTAGAGCTCACTTACAACAAAAGAAAGAGAATTGCATAGAAAGTTTTACGTTCCTAGCTCCAAGAGTTTCGTCTATACGCTTTTCACCCACTTAAGGGGGTGATTTTCAAAAAATCCTTTGCTAGTGCTCGTGTACCCCAAGAAATAAGACGACGTAAAAAGAAAATACTTTCCCCTATTTCAACCCCTTATACCCATTTTTTCGCAACAAAAAGTAGCCTATATCCTTTTTCAAACTTTAGTCCATTTCTGTACCAAATTTCATCAAAATCGGTTTAGACGCGAAAGACTATATGTTTTTCACCCCCTTAAGGGGGTGAATTTCCAAAAATCCTTTGCTAGTGCTCGTGCACCCCAAGAAATACGATGGTCTAAAAAAAAATACGTTTCTAGGCCCAGTGGTTTCGGCTGTATGCTTTTTGGTATTTTAGGGGTTGAATTTCATCCCCATGTAAATGAAATTTCCAAAACGCTTGAACAAATATTTATTTATTTATTATTAGGTGTCTTAATACAAAGATTCGTGGTTCTATCATCGAAAATGACGAATTTCCATACAAAATGTCATCCCCTATTTCAACCCCTTATACCCATTTTTTCGCGATAAAAAGTAGCCTATGTCCTTTCTCAAGCTTTAGTCCATCTCTGTACCAAATTTCATCAAAATCGGTCCAGTGGTTTAGACGTGAAAGCGTAGCAGACAGACAGACAGACAGACAGACAGAGTTACTTTCGCATTTATAATATTAGTAAGGATTCTATATGTCTTTATTAAATAATTTGTTTCTTTTACTTAAGCTATTCTATGTGATAATTATGATAACTAGAATATGAGATAGTATAGTATTAATTTATTTCATTCTTAATTTAATGTTACTATTTCAAATATTACTGTTCATCTTTTTTAAAATATATTTGTTTTGCATATATTGTTGCTTCCGCGACTTGATTGTACGTGTGTATCATATTTACTGTACCATAAGCTGAGACGGGCACCATACTTTGGCCTCACATATTCCATTCCTTGTTTTTAGTTAGTAGTTCTTATTTAAAGATAAAGATAAAATTGTTTTATTGACACTTAGCTTAAATTTAGATATTACAGTAAGTCGAATGAAATATAAAGGTTTTATAAGAAAATTAAAATAATAGCTAAACTTAACTGTAAATAAAACACAAAGAAGAAAAACAAAATATGATAAGTGTCAATGAGGTTCCCATTCAGCAATAATGCTACAGTGCAATATGCTACACTGCAACGCTGATTTTCAATGGGTACCTTAATAACGTACGAATTAATCAAACGATTTCTTTCGTTGTTGTCTATATTGTGTGAGGTTTACAAAATAAAATTTCTTTCTTTCTTTCTAATATTTTAGAAAACAAGGCGACTGAAATCGAAGCGAAGCGAGTGTGGATTACTAATCTATACCAATAAATAAAATTGGAGTGTCTGTTTGTAATGTCAAAATAATAGGCTTTTTTCATGCTCACACGGTTATTTGCACTATATACATGCGTAAAATACAGATTAAAAAAATTTTATCTGTCTGTCTGTCCGGGTAATCTTCAAAACGGCTGGACCGATTTCAAAAATTCTTTCACCAATGGAAAGCTATAATATCAGGACGTAAACTAGGCTACATTTTATCCTGGTATTCCCACGGGAACGGGAATTACGCGGGTAATACAACTAAAACCGAAGCGAAGCGAGGGCGGGTTGCTAGTTTTTTTTTTATTGCAAACAAGCAAACAGTACACCTGATGGTAAGTGTTGCTGCCGCTCATGGACCACTACAAGGCCGCTGCCTACCGCGAAGAAAGTGAAGGGAGTGTGAATGTGTGCATTGAGTCTCGGTGATACCAAGGGCACCACCAAAACCCTCCACACGCAATCACCCTCAGAAAATTAGGCTTCCGGCTCTCTCGCTCACCGAACGAAGTGCAGTAACAAATCGCTACTACTCAGACGTTGATTTTCTGCTCAGTGTGGTACTGCCCCGGACGGACCGGCCCGCGGCTGTAGACAGACAACTGCCGGCAGTGTGCTCCCACCACTCCATAATAATAAACTGTTATATTTATGAAGCAATACTACACGCACAGTATTGTGACCGACCGTGTGGTGACGCAGTAACAATACAATACACCACTCCCTATCTTGCCCGCGGATATCGTACAAGACGAATAATGGGATATAACATGCACATAACATCTGTGCAAGAGAAGGCAAACTCGAAATGAAACCATATATATATATATGTCTGACCAGCATGGTATAGTTGGTCAAATTCCCTTCCATTGTGGAGGAGGCCCGAGCCTAACAGTGGGACGTATGTGGGCTGCGAAGGTGATGATGATGATGTTGATTGTAACCGGTGATCTGAAGAGCACTAATAAGCGTACCCTCAGTATCAGCCCCATTAATAGATACACCGGCGAAAATCCCGTTGGGTAGTCGTCGTGCCGGTGTGGGAAACCGGAGTGGACCTCGGCGGCTACGCACGGGGGGCATCGGGGGCCCTTCCGTGCATCGTGTCAGCTCCTCACAAAACTCACTCGTCGACCATGCACTATGCCCCGCCCATTTTTTTTTGGTAGCACCGAACTCCGTTGTACACATTCACACTCCCTTCCTCCTCTTTTTAAACAATAACTCATGGCCAAGAAAAATAAAAAGAGAACGTTTTCTACGGCGGTCCCCTTATCCACATTTGATGTGGATTTTTGCAATATCAGGGGTCTACATAGCAATCTCGACGCCGTCCACCATCACCTCGAGACGACGCGGCCTGCCTTACTCTTTTTAACGGAAACGCAGATAGGTGCTCCTGATGACATTTCGTACCTAAAATACCCCGGCTACGAGTTGGAGCATACCTTCCGTCGTAGAGCCGGGGTGTGCGTATTCATCCGAGGTGATATCTGCTGTCGCCGCCTTCGGGCCCTCGAACATGGTGACTTGTCAATCCTGTGGCTACGCGTAGACTATGGAGGCCTTACCCGCATCTACGCATGCCTCTACAGGTCCCATGGCAGTGATCCGGGGTCAATTCAATTATTTGAGAACGTCCAATGAGGGATTGACGAAATATTGGAGCAGTGTCCATCAGCGGAGGTGGTGGTTCTTGGAGACTTCAACACTCATCATAAAGAGTGGCTGAGGTCCCGAACCACTGACCTCCAGGGTCGACATCTCTTCAATATGGTCTCGACCTATGGTCTCTCACAACTGGAGACACAGCCCACCCGTATCCCAGATATTGAGAGCCATGAGTCTTCTTTACTGGATCTTCTGCTGACTACACACCAGCACGGATATCAGGTAGTGGTTGAAGCCCCTCTTGGATCTTCTGACCACTGCTTGGTTCGTAGCTGTGCCCCTGTTGTAAGGCCTAGTCGTTCTAAGGCGACTGGGACTCGCAGAGTCTGGCAATATAAGTCAGCAGATTGGGATGAACTCCGCGAGTTTTACGCATCCTACCCATGGAAGCGGCTTTGCTTCGCCTCTGGGGACCCTGGCATCTGTGCGGACTGCGTTACCGAAACGGTTATTACGGGGATGGAATTATTCATCCCCAACACCAAAATACCCGTCGGTGGCCGCAGCCGACCCTGGTTTAACAAAACCTGCAGGACGGCTGCATGCCAGAAACAGTCCGCATATCGGGCCTGGAATAGGGCCAAAAAATGCCAGGACCCCAACGCCAAAGAGGTGAAGCGGAAATTTAACGCCACTTCTAGATCTAGTAAGAAGGCTATTGCCAGAGCCAAGGCGGAACATGTTGCCAGAATTGGCGAGCGATTGCAAAGCTATCCCGCTGGGAGTCGTGCATTCTGGTCGCTCGCCAAAGCAACTTCTGCCAGCCCAATCTCCCACCACTGCAGAAACACAATGGTAGTCTGGCCCACAGCGCAAAGGAGAAGGCCGATCTTCTAGGTCAATTCTTTGCCTGTAACTCGACTTTGGATGCCGGAGCTGCCACACCACCTACTATCCCACGGTGTGAAAGCTCACTGCCCGAAATCCGCATCACGCAGCGAGCGGTTAGGCGGGAGCTGCGGCTTTTAGACGTCCATAAGTCGAGTGGACCGGATGGCATCCCTGCAGTGGTACTAAAGACGTGCGCTCCTGAATTGACTCCCATCCTCACGCACCTATACCGACTTTCCTACGCTACTAATAGGGTTCCGTCTTCGTGGAAGGTAGCCCATGTCCACCCGATCCCTAAAAAGGGAGACCGGTCTGACCCATCGAATTACAGGCCAATTGCGATAACATCCTTGCTCTCCAAGATAATGGAGAAGGTTATAAACCGCCAGCTTCTGCAGTACCTTGAGGATCGCCAGCTTATCAGTGATCGCCAATACGGCTTTCGTCATGGTCGGTCGGCTGGTGATCTTCTTGTGTACCTCACACACCGTTGGGCAGAGGCCTTGGAGGGCAAGGGTGAGGCGCTGGCATTCAGCCTAGATATCGCAAAGGCGTTCGATAGGGTCTGGCACAAGGCACTTCTATCGAAGCTACCATCATACGGAATCCCCGAGAGACTCTGTAATTGGATCGCCAGCTTTTTGGATGGTCGGAGTATAAAAGTCGTCGTAGATGGCTCCTGCTCCGATGCCATGACCATTAATGCTGGTGTACCACAAGGCTCGGTGCTTTCCCCGACGTTGTTTATCCTGCATATCAATGACATGCTCTCTATCGAGAGTATGCGTTGCTATGCGGATGACAGCACGGGTGATGAGCGGTACACTGAGCAACGGAATATCCCTCGGAGTACTCAGAAAAGAAGGGTTCACCTTGTGTCTGAAGTCGAGCGCTCTCTGGGGCAGGCCTCGGAATGGGGTGAACGGAACCTAGTCCAGTTCAACCCCACAAAGACACAAGTTTGCGCGTTCACTGCAAAGAAGGACCCGTTTGTCATGGCGCCACAGTTCCAAGGAGTAACTCTCCCAATTTCTGAGAGTATTGGGATTCTCGGCGTCAAAATATCGAGCAAAGTCCAGTTTGGGAGTCATTTGGAGTACAAAGCCAAATTGGCAAGCAAAAAGTTGGGTATCCTGAACAGAGCCAGGCGGTACTTCACACCGAGACAGCGTCTTGTGCTATACAAAGCACAAGTTCGTCCTCATGTAGGAGTACTGCTCACATCTCTGGGCAGGTGCGCCCAAATATCAGCTAGACCCACTTGACTCCCTGCAAAGACGGGCTGTTCGAATCGTCGGGGATCCCAATCTTACGGCCAGATTGGAGTCGCTGGAGCAGCGGAGAGACTTTGGGTCTCTCTGTGTACTCTACCGACTCTTTCACGGGGAGTGCTCCGAGGAACTGTTTCACTTGGTACCACCGTCACCATTCTACCAACGTACCACTCGACATCGTAGCAGGGTTCATCCATTTCACCTGGAAACGTTATGGTCTTCAACCGTACGTTTCCAGCGATCATTTCGCCCACGTACGTGCAAGCTCTGGAATGAACTACCTGCTGCTGTGTTTCCCGAGCGCTATGACATGTCCTTCTTTAAACGAGGTTTAAGAAGAGTATTTCCTTCACGGTAGGCAGCGGCCTAGCTGTGCCCCTGGTATTGCAAAGGTCTATGTGCAGCAGTTTCACTTACCATCAGGTGTGCTGCTTGTTCGTTTGCCACCGTTGATAATAAAAAAAAAAAAATCCCCACAGCGAGTCATCGTCGACACCTTCACCTATGTTAAGTACAACTAATACTATTATTATAAACCAAGTCGTCCGAGTTTATATTAAAAACAAATTATTTATTCTGCATAAGCCCCTAAGTTCACTTATATATTTTCAAATTTATACATCGTTTGAAAGAAAACAATAATCTAACACCGGAATGAAACGCGACCAAGAAGATCCGGAAAGAAACTCAGCGAATTTTAAATAAAATTGTAAGTATATAATAACAGGACATATTTTTTCAGAAAATCTAATACAAGTAAAAAAGACAGAAAATATGGCTGAATCAGATCCCACAAGTAGTACGCGATCACGAATTAACTATGAGAGCAGCCATTACTCCCCTCAACTATATTGGAGGGAACGGAGCGACCCACTCTACGTAGCTACCATTTTTTTTATGGGTTGGCTATGGTAAGCGCACACACGGTCCATTCTGCCCGGGACAACGAATGGACGGTGCGCGGGCTCGTAACCCACCCGTACCCACGTAGCCTTTGTCGTTGGGCCGACAATTAGTGCCAAGTTCCTTGTCATCAGTGGTCGACCCGACGGAATACCCTTTTGGGTACCTTCACCTCTCGACGTCCCTGTCCCGGAAAGTCGGTCGCCATCGCGCGATCAGCCTCTCTGCGGGTGCCGGACTAAAGTCCCCAGTCCGATCACCCGCTGCCCCGAGTCACCGGCGGGGAAACATGTCACCGAAGAGGAGCTCCTCTCGCGCACGCTCCGCCGCCTCCTTCCGTGAGATGACGGCCTCACAGAAGGCGGCGACCGCGTCCCAGTACGTAGCTACCGTAAGCAGAAAATATATAAATATTCAGTAATTTTTTTTCAGTGCGAATGATTAGTGAACGATAGCGTCCGGTATAAATCCTCGACTATAAACTGAAAATTGAAATATACATATATATACTTGCAATTGTTCTGTGCAATCACGTTTATACTTTAAAAAAAAAGCGTTAACACTTTTGACGAATTTTTGGCGCGAATGTCAAAATGTCATCTAGCGCTCTTATATTTTATTCATTATTTTAGTGTTTTATAGTATTATATTGAATAATTTTGTTGATATTCTATGTAATACTAGAAACCCATCCTCGCTTCGCTTCGGTTTCACTTATCTTACCCGTGGTTGCTGTTCCCGTGGAAATACTGAGATAAAATATATAATAGCCTAAGTTATTCCTTATACAAATAGCCAGACAAAAAAAAATGTTTTTACGCATACTGTACCTACGCTATACAAATAATCATGTCAGCATGAAAAGAGCTGACTATTATGATAATACAAGCTGACACTTCAATTTCATTCATTTGTATAGATAATGCAGATAAAATACTGAAATATATTAAATAGGATATAATAGTGAATTGCGTGCATTTTTATATTCTGCCAATATTCCCCGAAGAACTATGGTTTGTTTGTCAGCATCTAATTAATAGTAACGACTATGACTAAATTACTGCGACTAAAGACGTAAAGAATAAATATTATAAGTTAACACTTGCACAGATAGGTCATAATTGTAGCTTATTCCCATTACAAACGAAGGGATTGTGTTAACACGTGACGTGACCATATCGATGACATTTTATTCTCAACATGAATGTACTCCACATACTCTGTACGATCCACAAAGTGTTGTTATGTGTCTGTACGTAATGTTGTGTCAGTTAACTATATGTTTGTAAAATCACACCGCAACACAAGGACCTTAGTGCATGGTGTTATTGCCTTTTAAAAAAAAAGGGAGCCATCGCTTAGTACGCCTCGCCTCGCAGATGAGAAACATCGAATGTACAACTATATATGCATAAAAGAACAATCAAGACGACACCAGAGGTTTCACCGGTGTGCTGCGGTGAAGAATGATGTAATGTCTAGATGGCGCCAAAAAAGTACTGATATGTTGATATAACTGGTTTATTTATGTATATATTGACTATTCAATAAACAGTAACAACACAAGAAATTAAAAAGGACTAATTACCAACTATTAAATGAATAACAATAAAAAATAGAGTCCAATTTTAGGTTAAGGTTCGTATCTAGACCTATTTGTGCCGTAGATATCGAGACAATAAAGGTCACACGACGCGGCGTCGCACCGCACTGGCGGTCACCTACGGCGCGGCACCTCAGCAGGGTTGGCTTGACTTATTAGTCATCAGGTATACAGACCCAATGAGCGCGCACTCTTCCCTATGACGTACAAACAACTGAACGGCGCCGCTGTGGCACCGCACTGCTTGCACTCCTCCCCGCCTCGTTTTCCTCGTGCCGTGCGGCGCCGGACACGCCCCGTGTGGAATATCATATATTTTATGCGTAAGAAACCGTTGCGACACCGCTCAGGAGTCGTGCCGGAGCCGCACCGCACCGTGTGGCTCGGCTTTAGAAAAGGGTGCGCTAGTCCCGTAGGCGCGAGCGCGGGAACGCGCGAACACCTCTCCCCGCGCGCCTCACTCACCGCGCGTGCAGCTGCATACCAACAATCGAATGCCTACTATTTACTATTATTGAATACATATTTTGAATAATTCGCGTCGCTTAAGTTGATATCAGACGAGTAATTTTTTGTTAATTTTTTTTTTCATTTGGCATCTTTCACTCGAAGTGACACATCTAAACACAAAATGAAACATTAGTGCCGAATGAATTCATTAGTGAAACGATCCAACAGTGTTGGATATTGGCATCCGGCATCTTTTACTCGCTTTCCGAATGAACGAGAAATGACGGTCTGAACACAGAGAACGTTCATTCAGGTTCGGTCATTATGTTTCGAGTTCTATAGCCGAAGGACGTCACGTGTTGATATTTTTCCTGCGTTGCGTTACAGTCGTTACACTGATCACTTGCGGCAATATGGTGTTCAAGTGGAACGATCAAAATATGTACATTGTTTTTTTTGGAGATCTTTAAAAACTACCATTACTTTTGGAACCACAACATTGATGAATACATTTCTTCCTAATAAATTTCTTCTTTTAATCCGTGGTCGCACCCACCACCGCCGACGTAGCTTTTGCTTCATTTTTTTGTCAACTCATTGATTAAATGGTGAGAAATTAAAGTAATTGCAAGACGCAGGATTTCATTCGATGACATATTGTAAGAAAAAAATAGTGAATGTTCTTTTTAAAATCATTCCCTCTTAGCCGTGTGAACATAGAATGAACAGTCACTCAAGTGAACAATCACTCGAGTGAACCGTTTGATATCAGCCTTACAAACAGATAATGACAGGAACTAATATGGCATAAAGTATTAATAAAATATTACGATCTTTTTCCAGAAAATGATGGCTTTTATTGAGTACACATTTAATTTCATTATTATACACTATAGGTATATGTTTAGGTTAGTAACTTATTTTCAGCTCACTAGATGGCACTGTACAAAATTCTAAAACTGGTTATGGTTTCGTTATACAAATGTATATAACTAAGCGTGACGTTAACGTCTCGCCAACGATCAGGTTCACCCTCGTCTATAGATGTTTCACATTAATAAATACAAATCTGCCTAAAGAAGTGTTCACTTAGATCGCACATATACTCTCCCATATACATATATCAACAATGTTTAAAAATACGTTATATGTACGTCGTCAGGTTCAGTTGTGTGTCACTCGATCAATCAATCGATCACTCGTAATCGTGTTAGTGTCCCTGCGAGGCGACCCCGCTCCACCACGTACTTCGGTTCAATTCCATCCTAACACATGCCATATTCTCAATCTGTCAAATAGTTTTAGATTTTTATTCGTATTATTGTAATATATATATATATATATATTTATTTATTGTGATATTAGATTATTGTGATTAGTTGTGATTACTGTTGACAGTTATATGTGGACTCTCGGGCCGCGGTGGACTCTCGGACCGGCCCGTCCAGGGTACTACCACATTGAGCAGAAAATCTACGTCCGAGTAGTAGCTATTTGTTACTGCGCTTCGTTCGGTGAGCGAGAGAGTCGGAAGCCCAACTTTCTGAGGGTGTTTGCGTGTGGTGG
The DNA here is from genome assembly GCA_032191425.1 of Lymantria dispar. NCBI lineage: Eukaryota > Metazoa > Arthropoda > Insecta > Lepidoptera > Erebidae > Lymantria > Lymantria dispar. The sequence goes on from CM063452.1 coordinate 34,440,214, forward strand.
GTTTTGGTGATGTTTTTAGTAACACCGAACCTCACTGCACGCACTCACACTCCCTCCCTTCACTCCCTTCACTCCCTTCACTTCCTTCACTCCCTTCACTCCCTTCACTTCCTTCACTCCCTTCACGGTAGGCAACAACATCAGGTGTGTACTGTTTGCTTCATCATCATCGCAGCCCACATACGTCCCACTGTTGGGCTCGGGCCTCCTCCACAATGGGAGGGAATTTGAACTACTATACCCATGCTAGTCAGACATGTTGGTATAGGGTTTCATTTCGAGTTTTCCTTCTCTTGCACAGATGTTATGTGCACATTATATCCCATAGTCGTCTACTGTTTGCTTATTTGATATTAATCTTTAAGCTTGTTTGATATTAATTAATAATAAATAATAATAAAAATTTATTTTCTTTTCACAAGGTTACCTTAGGTCTAATTAACATATGTACTTTAATAAGAATAACTACAACCTTTGTGAGAGACTGGTGCTTGAAGTAGGTTTTTTTTAATATAAAACCTGTGTTACAAGTCACCAGGGCTCCCGCTAAAGGAGAATGATAGAACCGCGTAATAATTCCAAAGTTACAAATTAAAATGAAATTAGGATAGAATCACTGCGAAGCAAAAATAATAATAATAAAAATAATAAAACAAAAGTAAAAATTATAGTAGGTAAAAATACAGTACGTAATGGTGAGGTGAGTTAATTGTTTATTGCTTTGTGTGTATTCGTGTGAGTGTGTATATGTGAAACATGTGCGTGCATGTATGTAGGTGTGTATGTGTTTGCGTGTGCGTATCTGTGTGTGTGTGTGTGTGTGTGTGTACGTGTACTCGTATTACAAGTGTGCATAGGTGAGAGAGGATGTATAGTAAATTTGTAGGGTGTATGTACATATATGTATTTGAGCAATGTGGTGGCTGCGTGAGTATATATCCCAGAGTACAGACATACTCTTTCATATATCTGTAATAACCGAACAGTGTTAGTTATTTATTGGATAATTTTTCTTTATATTCAGAATATCAAAAACGGCTACACCGTTTTCCTTTAAATTAGTGTGCAGGAGGTTTGGGAGAACATAAATCGTTCTAATTAGCTCTCATCAAATCAAATCCAATCAAACATCTACAGAAAATATCGTTTTGTCGGTATTTTCAGATAATGAAAAAATGTAATTAAAATGTGAAGTAATGGGGAATCCCCGTTCATGGTTTCGTTTAGTGCAACAATCAAATTATTATCAAAATATACTTATATTTTAATTATCGTGCCCCCTTTATAATATCAAGCTATAGCATCGACGAATTAAATATGCTAATCAATAGATAAAAAGTTGTTTTACGTCCTTGTAATTACGTCCCGGCCATTTATTATTTTATTCTTCAGTATATTTGCTAGTATTGAAAACTATACTAATTATAATCGATTTAAGGGCGTGAGTTGGGTTTTAGCGGTTTTTTATTTATAGCTACAAATGTATTTTCCTAGCTACATATAATACATACATAGGTCATAATTAAATTAGGTTTCGCATTAACCGCAACATGGTTAAATACAAACCATCATTTGCCAGCAACCGTCAGACAGCAAACGATACTCAACTATGTTTTTCATCTCTTGCCAACATTATATGCCATAATGTTTCTGACTAATAATTAATTCTCTTCATTTATTAATATAAACTATACGTATAGAAAATAAAAATGTTATAAAATCAAAAATTCATCGATTTAAAAATATATATATTTTAAGTTAAGTTATAAACATGTTATAAAACTGTTATTAGCCAAACAATATTTTTGGATGCTAGACATATTGCTATAGGAGACACCATTCTGTGGCTCCAAGATTCTAAAATAATAATGGTCAATTAAAAAGAAGATGAAGTCGGCAAATATTAAAGCATAAACCATCAGCATGATCGCGAGAAAAGTTTAAAAAGATAACTAAAAATATTTCAATCAAAGCAGATGATTTATATTACACAATATTTTTTTTATTAATCATTAACATAAACAGATGATCTTTAACGATTATCGATTTACAATAATTTGATATCACACTGGCAACACCGAATATGACAAGTCACTTTCTGTGGATGTTTTCGTGTGGTGAGTTATGCGGTTATCTTTAGTTTCACAGAACCTCGTTGCACACATTCACCCCTCCTTTTACTTTCTTCATGGTAGGCAGCGGCCTAGCAAAGGTACATGAGCGGCAGCAACACTTACCATCAGGTATGTAACTGTTTGCTCGTTTGCCAACGTTTACAATGAAAAAAGAGGATAATTTCTTTTCCGTTGTGGTGGAGGCTTGAGCCCAGCAATGATGCCCCTTACTTTTTAGTTAGAATTGTATTAAATATTATATATGACACCTTATCATAAACATTACTGAGATTTAACATGCAATATTCTTAAAAAAACCCTTATTCACGAAAGAAATATGGTGCCATGCGTGGAACTCGAATCCACTTCTATTTTAAGTATGTAGGTCTTTATAAATGTAGCAAATTATATACTAAACCTCAGTCATTTAAACAAATACTGTAATTCAATTATCATTATTTCAATACTTACATCAATTGGTCCGTTAATGCTACGTCGTAGCCGCGCTACGCCGTAGCCGTATTACGCCGTAGCGTGACGGTGTCCAGGTTGGGTCCATTATGATTTGTTCGTCTCGCAACAGTTGTTCGCTCGTTCGCAAATTGTACTTTTTCTAAATTACTTCATTAAATTGTAAGTGTATTGCGATTTGTCACTGTATATTAATATGTCGCTGTTTCGCTGATTTTAATAAAATACTCTTAATTAATTTGTGTCCCGATGTTGTAAGTAAACAAGTTACATATTATTTGTAGCAGATAAATGTATATATGTGGTGATGGATTAAGAATACAATTCACGACTCCCCATCGTGCCCGCGGATGTCGTATAAGACGACTAAGGGATATAATACGCATATAATATCTCTGCAAGAGAAGAAAAACTCGAAATAAAACCCTATACCAACCTATCTGACCAGCGTGGTATAGTAAGTTCCATTTCCCTCCCATTGTGGAGGAGGCTCGAGCCCAACAGTGGGACATATATGAGCTGAAATGATGATGATGGATAATGAAGTGTGGTAGTCTATGGTTATCAGTAATAATCTCTTTGTACAGTGTGATCAAAACTATGTATTATAGTGTTTATTGCATTCGGGCAACTTCAGGAGATCTTCTCGTCCAATATTCCGCAGTGTCTGAAAACAATTGTTTATAGCCAGTGTGTTACAAGTGATGACTTACGGCACTGAAACGTGATCTCTAATTTTCGGCTTCATAAAAAGGTTTAAATTCACTGCTATGGGGAGGGCTATGCTAGGTATTTCTATACGTGATAAAATCCCTAGAAGAACTGGTGTAATCGACCGGTTACCCGTTGAAATGGTAATGATTAGACCACATCGCTCGTTGTGGGAGAAAATATTCGCAATAGACAACCACGAATCGGACGACGTTGTGATGCGAAATATATCCCTTTTTTTATGGGTGGGCTATGGTAAGCGCACGCGCGGTCCAATGCGTCTGGGGCGATGAAAGGACGGCGCGCGGGCCCATAACCCACCCGTACCCACGTCACCTCGTTGTTGGGCCAACCACCGGAGCAGATGTGACTTGTCGTCAGTGGTCGGCCCAACGGAATACCCTTTCGGATAACCTCACCTCTCGACGTCCTGGGACGTCGGTCGCCGTCGCGCGGTCAGCCTCTCTGCGGGTGACGGACAATTCCCCGGTCCGATTACCCGAGGCCTCGGCTAGGGCGGCATTAGGCGCAGATACTCGCGCCTGCGCCGCCCGAGTCGCCGGCGGCGGAACGTGTCGCCGAATAGGAGCTCTACTCGCACACGATCCGCCGCCTCCTTCCGTGAGATTACTGCCTCACAGAAGGGAAATATATCCCTTAGTCGTCTTTTACGTCACCCACGGGTATGAAAGAGGGTGAATTGTATTCTTATGCTGTCACCAACGGAAATATATATATTATTTTATGATGCAATAATTAATCGTTTGTATGTTGTATCATTGTGATCTATGAATATTAATCGCACTAATTCTATACAGATAGTTAATAAAGATTTAATATTAGATGTAATTATTATCAGTTAATAATATTATCAGTTATAAATAAAACATTTATCGTGGTGACTCAATAACAACACAATATGGTACCCCGCTACACTTTACATCACGGTGAAGTACACAACCAGTGAACGACTACTAGATATTAGACACAAGTGCTACAGGACCGTTCTGAGTGAAAATCCCACAGGGAGGCCTGTACCCAACAGTGGACATCTACGAGTTGGATAGAAACAGGGACTTCACATGAAACGTGAAACTAACGAGTCAATTATATTCTATGTTTTAAGGACGACTATTTAAAGGCGGGCCAAGCAAAGGCGTCGCTACTACGTGTTCTCGAAGCGTCTCAACTATTGTCGCCATCCTTATATATTAGATTTGGACTATACCAGATAATATTGTAGAATTAGTAGACTTATTAAACGAATGAAATTTTAATTGCATAACTCTTATACTTTAGATTTTATTGATATCTAAAAACCCTGATGTCGTCACTGACGCACTGAAAATTATCAAGATTCTTAGGTTATTTTCTGTGGTCCTAGAATTTTGGTATATAAAATATTACATAATAATAAAACAAAAAGTGCCAAGCACTCAGACCCCTTAAACTAAGGGATGCAAGTTTGTATGACACTTCCGCAAATGATGATTGATGTCAGTTCTAAAATTAATGTGCTGACTCCTTGTTAATGATATTGAAATACATATTTTAGGATTTTAAGAAAGTTAAGTGTCAAGAAGATAACAGATCTCATTTATAGCTAATCTGTTAACCCTACAGGCACTAACTTCACAAACTACACACCTTTGTCAAAATATACGACTTGGTTGTTTCGTTACTATAAGAACTATTGCATAAGAGAAAAGTAATGAAAAGTAGAAATCAAAGATCTATTATTAATGAAAAAGCTTAACCTATATTAGAAAAATCATGAAAATAAACAAAAATTAAATAGTAACAATTGTATTGGAGGAGCGCGAGATTGTCTTAATATGTTGATACTTACATGTTTTGGAAACCGAAAAAATGTTTTCTTTGTTTCTAATAATAGATTAAGACAAATAAAACCGCCTTCAGAACAATGTACTCGAGATAAACCAAGTACGCATTCTTATAGATAACTCAAAAATTATTGGTCAGATGTTGATTAAATTTATATAGGACTACCTCGAAAGTATAATCTACCAAACGAAATTGGTATCATCAAATTTGATTAATAATTGATGCGATAATTAAGTACATATAAAAAAATGATGAATGGAGAACTTCCTTCTTTTTTGAAATCAGTTAAAGGTACTCCAGCACTCCTTCCTGTGGGTATCGCAAAGGCTTCAAAGGTGACTACGGAATATTATCATCATCATCATCTCAACTCATTCAAGTGCAATTGTTGGACTCGAGCCCCCTTCATAATGGGGAGGAGTCAAGAGTGATAAGACCACGCTGTTGACAGTCTTCTGTCTGCAGCCGCGGGCCGGTCCGTCCGGGGCAGTACCACACTCTCGCAGAAAATCGACGTATGAGTAGTAGCAATTTGTTGCTGCGCTTCGTTCGGTGAGCGAGAGATCCGGCAGCCCAACTTTCTGGGTGTGTCTGTGTGTGGTGGGTTTTGGTGATGCCTGAAACTTGCGGTGGTGAGGTCGTGGTCGGGGCATTGAGCGTGAGGGGCTGACATGGGGTACAGGGAGACCCGATGGGAATGGTCACCGCCAGCCACCTGCCGGTCAGTAGGGGACCCGAACCCAGGATCATCCCCCCTGAGAGGCTATCCCACCAACAGGCGAAAATCCCGTTGGGTAGTCGTCGTGCCGGTGTGGGAAACAGGAGTGGACCTCGGCGGCTACGCACGGGGGGGCATCGGGGGCCCTTCCGTGCTTCGTATCAGCTCCTTACAACACTCACCCCTCAACCATGCACTATGGCCCGCCCCTTTTTTTTTTGTATCACCGATCCCCATTATACATATTCACACTCCCTTCCTCCTCTTCTTAAAATAAACCATGAAGAGGAAAAACAAAAAGAAAAGGTTTTACACGGCGGTCCCCTTATCCACATTTGATGTGGATTTTTGCAATATCAGGGGTATACATAGCAACCTCGACGCCGTCCACCATCATCTCGAGACGGCGCGGCCTGCCCTGCTCTTTTTAACGGAGACGCAGATAAGTGCTCCGAATGATATTTCGTACCTAAATTACCCCGGCTACGAATTGGAGCATACCTTCCGTCGTAAAGCCGGGGTGTGCGTATTCATTCGGGGCGATATCTGTTGTCGCCGCCTGCAGGCCCTCGAACATGGTGACCTGTCAATCCTATGGTTACGCGTAGACTATGGAGGGCTTACCCGCATCTATGCGTGCCTCTACAGGTCCCATGGCAGTGATCCGGGGTCAATTCAGTTATTTGAGAACATCCAATGGGGGATTGACGAAATATTGGAGCAGTGTCCATCAGCGGAGGTGGTGGTTCTTGGAGACTTCAACGCTCATCATAAAGAGTGGCTGGGGTCCCGATCCACTGACCACCAGGGTCGACACCTCTTCAATATGGTTTCGGCCTATGGTCTCTCACAACTGATGACACAACCCACCCGTGTCCCAGACATTGAGAGCCATGAGTCTTCTTTACTGGATCTTCTGTTGATTACACATCAGCACGGATGCCGGGTGGTGGTCGAAGCCCCACTTGGGTCTTCTGACCACTGCTTGATTCGTAGCAGAGCCCCTGTTGTAAGGCCTAGTCGCTCTACGGCGACTGGGACTCGCAGAGTCTGGCAATATAAGTCAGCAGATTGGGATGGTCTTCGCGAGTTTTACGTATCCTACCCATGGAAGCGGCTTTACTTCGCCTCTAGGGACCCTGACGTCTGTGCGGACCGCATTACCGATGTGGTAATTACGGGGATGGAATTATTTATCCCCCACAACAAAATACCCGTCGGTGGCCGCAGTCGACCCTGGTTTAACAAAACCTGCAGGGAGGCTGCACGCCAGAAGCAGTCTGCATATCGGCCCTGGAATAGGGCCCAAAAATGTCAGGACCCGAACGCCACAGAGGTGAAGCGGAAATTTAACGCCGCTTCTAGATCTAGTAAGAAGACTATTGCCAGAGCCAAGGCGGAACATGTTGCCAGAATTGGCGAGCGATTGCAAAGCTATCCCGCTGGGAGTCGTGCATTCTGGTCGCTCGCCAAGGATGCCCAAGGCAACTTCTGCCAGTCCAATCTCCCTCCACTGCAGAAACACGATGGCAATCTGGCCCACAGCGCAAAGGAGAAGGCCGATCTTCTAGGTCAATTCTTTGCCTGTAACTCGACTTTGGATGCCGGAGCCGCCACACCACCTACTATCCCACGGTGTAAAAGCTCGCTTCCAAAAATCCTATAAGATTGGGCTACACTACAATCCGCATCACGCAGTGAGCGGTCAAGCGGGAGCTGCGGCTTTTAGACATCCATAAGTCGAGTGGGCCGAATGGCATCCCTGCAGTGGTCCTAAAGACGTGCGCCCCTGAATTGACTCCCATCCTCACGCGCCTATACCGTCTTTCCTACGATACTAATAGGGTTCCGCCTTCATGGAAGGTAGCCCATGTCCACCCGATCCCTAAAAGGGAGACCGGTCTGACCCATCGAATTACAGGCCAATTGCGATAACATCCTTGCTCTCCAAGATAATGGAGAAAATTATAAACCTCCAACTTCTGCAGTATCTTGAGGATCACCAGCTGATCAGTGATCGCCAATACGGCTTTCGTCGTGGGCGATCGGCTGGTGATCTTCTTGTGTACCTCACTCACCGTTGGACAGAGGCCTTGGAGGCCAAGGGTGAGGCGCTAGCGTTCAGCCTAGACATCGCAAAGGCGTTCGATAGGGTCTGGCACAGGGCACTTCTATCGAAGCTACCATCATACGGAATCCCCGGGGGACTCTGTAATTGGATCGCCAGCTTTCTGGATGGTCGGAGTATTAAAGTCGTCGTAGATGGCTCCTGCTCTGATACCATGACCATTAATGCTGGTGTACCACAAGGCTCGGTGCCCTCCCCGAGGTTGTTTATCCTGCATATCAACGACATGCTCTCCATCGAGAATATGCGTTGCTATGCGGATGACAGTACGGGTGACGAGCGGTATACTGAGCAACGGAATGTCCCTCGGAGTACACAGGAAAGAAGAGTTCAATTTGTGTCTGAAGTCAAGCGCTCTCTGGAGCGAGCCTCGGAATGGGGTGAACGGAACTTAGTCCAGTTCAACCCCACAAAGACACAAGTTTGCGCGTTCACTGCAAAGAAGGACCCGTTTGTCATGGCGCCTAAGTACCAAGGAGTAACTCTCCAAATTTCCGACAGTATTGGTATCCTCGGCGTCGAAATATCGAACAAAGTACAATTTGGGAGTCATTTGGAGGACAAAGCCAAATTGGCTAGCAAAAAGTTGGGCGTCCTGAACAGAGCCAGGCGGTACTTCACACCGAGACAGCGCCTTGTACTATACAAAGCGCAAGTTCGCCCTCATGTGGAGTACTGCTTCAACCTGGCGCTGCCGACCATCGCCAGGGAGATGCTCGTCAGCGTCAGGAACTGGGACGCGGTCGCCGCCTTCTGTGAGGCCGTAATCTCACGGAAGGAGGCGGCGGATCGTGTGCGAGTAGAGCTCCTATTCGGCGACACGTTCCGCCGCCGGCGACTCGGGCGGCGCAAGTCGACAAGTCACATCTGCTCCGGTGGTCGGCCCAACAACGAGGTGACGTGGGTACGGGTGGGTTATGGGCCCGCGCGTCGTCCTTTCATCGCCCCGGACGGACTGGACCGCGCGTGCGCTTACCATAGCCCACCCATAAAAAAAAAAAAAATGTGGAGTACTGCTCACATCTCTGGGCAGGCGCGCCTAAATATCAACTAGACCCACTTGACTCCCTCCAAAGGCGTGCTGTTCGAATCGTCGGGGATCCCAATCTTACGGACAGATTGGAGTCACTGGAGCGGCGGTGAGACTTTGGGTCACTCTGTGTACTCTATCGGCTCTTTCATGGGGAGTGCTCTGAGGAACTGTTTGACTTGGCACCACCGTCACCGTTTTACCAACGTACCACTCGACACCGCAGCAGGGTTCATCCATTTCATCTGGAAACGATATGGTCTTCAACTGTACGTTTCCAGCGATCATTTCTCCTACGTACGTGCAGGCTCTGGAATGAACTACCTGCTGCTGTGTTTCCCGAGCGCTATGACATGTCCTTCTTTAAACGAGGTTTAAGAAGAGTATTTCCTTCACGGTAGGCAGCGGCTTGGCTGTGCCCCTGGTATTGCAAAGGTCCATGTGCAGCAGTTTCACTTATACGGATTTATATAGGGTTTTATTTCGAGTTTTCTTTATCTGGCAAACTTTATATGTATTTTATATCCCTTAGGCGTTTTTTAAGACACTCACGGACGAGATAGGCAGTGGTGAATCGTATTCTTAATCTGTCACAATACTGAAAACTAATTAATATAAATAGCTAATATTATAATATAAGGCAAACTCTATGCCCATTCGTTTAACCAACATGAAATAGTATATTAATTCCATTCGTATTGTGAAAAAAAAATCGCATTCAAAATGTTACGTATTTGGCTGGCCGAAAAAAAGGAACAAAAGGTCTTTGTAAATATAAATTATTTATTTAATTTATTTGCGCTGAACTCAAAAAAATTATGTTAAATCATCGCCCTTCATTAAAGTTTAAAATAACAAGTTTAGTTATAAAAAGTTGACGGCCCGTTCGCACTAACGATCAATCACTTGAACTCGTTTAACAGAACTTCGATATTTAAACTCATCACTACAACAGATTCAGAACAACTCATTAATCTTCTATGGGAATGTAAAACAAAAATGTTTAATAGTGTTTGCTCTTACGAATAGTGGGAAGACGGGACTAACTATATGAAATTATTTAACGGGAGGACTAATTATATGAGACTTACAGCAGTTCCCGATCTGCTTTCAGACTGGGCATCTGTTACATCAAGAACGTGAGTCAGTAGAACATGCTGGTCAGCTTTGGACATTCCCCTGGGGCCGCGCATATCGTTCGACGATGTTTGTGCACCGCGCAAAGCTATTTAGTCTAAACATAGGCAGCTAAATCTCAAAGTCCGTGAAAAAACTTTCGTCGATTCTATACCCTGTGTATTAAAGAGGCGATAGAACAGAACTGTAGCTCTAAAATTTTCGCACTGGGTTTCTCTATCGAGCACAGCCAAATGATTAAGCAGCTCATGACGGCACTATTATTTCATCCCCGAGTGAGATTTTCTGAGTAGTCGAAAAGTTTTATGGGCAGTTGTTCAAATCCTTCCACAACACTGTTGCCAGCATGATCCAAAATCCCTGATCCAAGCTAACTTGGCACTACACCAAAAAAACTGACTTCGAATCCGTGAGGGTCTTGGCATTGTGCTCAAGATCTCAGCAGGGTTGCTCAAGACGAAAATTATGTCTAATATCCATGTTATTCCTGCATCGGTACTAGTTGGGAATGCCATTCTCGAAGTTGTCGATCATTATATTTACCTCGACAAAAGAGATAAGACGATTCCAACTTAGCTGGGCAGCGTTTGAGAAACTTAAGAGTATCTTCTCTTCTGCAGTATCTGAAAAATGTCTTAAAAAAATCAAAATAACACCAAAGTAATAATTTTGTAAGGCTCCTGAAATTTCCATCTATTTACTATTGGACACCGACTTTTCCAAGCGAAGATAATGTTTTAATCGTCATTCTAGGCAAGGAATTGGTAATCACAGTTAATGTAATATGTTATTTTTCTCGTGCATCCTCAGCTGCTTTTGAACTTGAGAAAATAACACTGGTAACACATTGCATTCTTAACTCATCAACAAACGTAGAGATTGAAAAATGTAGAAGATGTGCAATATAAATATGGGGATATATCCTCACAGTACGCTCCGTTACACACAAACTTATCCACACACTTATAAACATTAAAAGATTACGAAAGTAGAACGAAAGAATTTAAAAAATTCACAGCCATTGGATCCGCGTGAATTTGAAAGTGTCCGGCGACTTACCGACTTATATTGTGGAGCTGTGAGCTCGTATTAACTTGTAAGTTTATTAGTAGAATTAAAACTGTACCAACAGTTCGGTTTTATTTAACTGTTAAGTTCGATATTAAATTTTTATACTGTTTTAACTTAGTAGAAAGCTAAGAATAGTTTAGCTGTTTAATATAGCTAATGGAGTCAGTTCAGCTTCGCTGGTTGCACTGTTTAAGTGAAACTTTAAGTGTGAACTTTAAAAGTGAATATTTACGGGCACATCACACACACAGTATCGGTATACTTTTTTTCGTAAATTATATTTTTGACGAACTTATTTAGATATATATTAATATAAAATAAAAATTATGAAATAATGAAAAAAATATCAAAAATTATAAAAAGAGACTAATAATAACACCTAGATTCGATCTCACGCTGTTTGAATGCGACTGGACAACTTCCCAACTAGTGTTGCCCAAATGCAAGACCAAGACGAGACTTGGACCGGTCTTGGTCTTGCAACATCACACCTGGTCTCGTCTTGGTCTTGGTCTTGCGCACCCGAGTCTTGGTATTGCAGCAAGAGTCTTGCAAAGTTTTGCAGTTAGAATAACGTAACAGTAATTTATCATGGCAATGAAAAATCCAACTAAATTAATCAAATATCCTATCCTATCTATCCATCTGCTAGCCTATAGTTCACTATTGAATACAATACTTACCACTGGAGAAAATTACTCTTCTATTCCCCTGGTGTTCCATTAGACAGCGTTACTACTCTTATGACAGGACTTTCGACCCTATTTTCTTAAGACGTCACCACACGAGGCAGTTGATACAATAAATTTTATGTCATTTTATAATCAATGCGATATTTTACAATTAATGCGATTGTTTATATTCCCCTTCAAGTTAAGTGGTATGTATCTATTGTATTTCCAGTTTAGTTACTGATACTCTGGATACTTGAAAAAACCTGTTGCTCTATTGCCTATATAAATACTTTGGCCGCTGGATCCATGTAGCTCTTAATATACTATTTATTCAAGAACATATAAAACTGATTTAAAATTTTATGGTTTTAATACTTGTAAAATGTATGATATTCGTCGTCATCGTCACAGCTCATAAAAGTGGGCACTGCTGGGCTTAAGCTTCCTTCCAGTAAGAGGAAAATTGAACTACTATACCACGCTGGTCAGACATGTTGGTACAGGGTTTTCTTTCTAGTTTCACTTCTCTTGCACATATATACACAGGGTGTATCAGGTTATGGGACAACTGTTCATGTATGTTGTAGTTCAACAGTCATAGATCATAATTAGAATGTATATTACACAAAAACAATATAACGTAAAAGTTATAGTGATTACAAAAATGTGTGTCTAAGAGTTTATGCCTTAAATTTTATGCATTATGTAGGTATGTACAGACAGGATATATGTAAGCATGTAAAATTTCGACAGTATAAATAGGTATTAGATTTGCGCGAACCTTTCAATGGTTACGGAGGTACAAAGGCGACTCATCAACGGTCATCGGCCGATCAGCTGATTTATGTTAAAGCGAAGTTTGTCTTGCTTATGCAAACGTAATCATTGATTCATTCAAATTCTAATGAACATTTAACAAAATACGAATATGTTGTAGATTAAGTATCATTCCTTTATACATTTTAATCAATTTACACGAAAAAACGATGACAAAATTGAGAACTTACATGTCTCTCAATTCAATAACGAATCGATATTTTTATTTCAATTTTTTTTTCATGGGTTCCTAACACCATTGCCCGATCCGATTTGATACGACATCCACGGTTAAGAGAGTGGTGAATTATATTCGTACTCTGTCTTTTTTTTGTGTGTGTGTAGCTGTTGGTCGCAGATGACCTTGACAGCTTAACGCGGTCAATGGGTGAGCGCTGATGGCTCTCAACCCGGTAAGTAAGTTAAGCGAACATCGCCCGAGGGCTCCCCCCTGTGGGGAACGGACCTCGGCTCGGCGCGTCGCTGAGAGCAAAGTGGGCGTGGCCAAGTTTAGGATAATGACTTTTACGCGGCGCAGTTTTCGACCTCGACGGCGAGGCCGATACCGCGGAGTTTTATCTGTTATCGCTGCGCGAGCTGTGTAGGTCCTTTCTTGGGCGATCATAATAGCGTCATCTTCTTCTTCAAAAAGATGACGAGGACGTCGGACCGCGGATATTTTTGAGGGGACGTAGTTTACCGCCCCAACCACTAGTGAGTCGTGGCAGAGGCAAAATAGCGCTGGGAGCAACGCTTCGTGTACTGCCTGATGGTGATCGTACTCTGTCCCTACATGGACATTTATATAGATTAATTGTAGGCATATTTCTATGTCCAACAGTGAACGTCATTGGGCTAATGAATAAACGGATATATAAATATGTATAATGGGCAAGAGCACTCTCGTGATTACGGTATTTTTGTCCTTAAGCCTTTCCGAAGAGTAATTCTGAAAAGCCAACACCAACATTGGGAATCGATTGGCCAATAGATGGATATCTCAAGACTGATTTGACTTGCCGTGTAGTGACGGAGTAAGAATATAATTCATCACCCCCTATTTTACCCGTGACTGCGAACCCACGACTAAGGGCTATAATATATAACATCGGTGCAAGAGAAGGAAAACTTGACATGTATGACCTGTAACAACACGGCCGATCACCGTGGCGATTCCCCTCCGGCCACGGCCGATTCTCCTCCTGTTATGTAGAAGACACGAGCTCAACCGTATATAAGCTGAAATGGTGATTTGAATTAAATGCAAGACCGCGAGACTCTTGCAGGCCCAGTCTTGGTCTTGCTCAAGTCTTGCAGGGCCAGTCTTGGTCTTGGTCTTGCAAAAATTAAGCGGTCTTGGTCTTGGTCTCGGTCTCGCATTTCTCGCAAGACCAAGACCAAGACCGCAAGACCAAGACTTTTTTGGGCAACACTATTCCCAACTGAGCCATTGTCACTCATGACGGCGACGTCGAAATTTAAATCCTTATTCTATTGAAATTTTATGTCATTGTATACATTAGCTAAAAACACCGACAAAACAACATTTTCTATAAATAAAACCTAGCTACATCGATTTTTTGGCCCCGAAACCTTCTAGTATGATAAATTTCATGAAAGATCGTTGGAGCCGTTTCCGAGATTCTGAAAATATATAAGATTATTTGGGATCGACAAAATACTACATATTGCATAAGTTATTGACATTAGTTTTATGAGTGGCTGCCTGCCTGACGTCAACCTTCTGGGAATGCAATTGTTGACCAAACGACATGTGATGTAGTTGGCTCAGTTTTATTTGAAGCCTTCAGCCTTTTACGACGTCCGCAAACAATGTAAGTGTTGATGTTACTTGTAGCCACATCTCACATATCAACATCATTTCAGCTTATATTTATCCCACTGCTGGGCTTGAGCCTGCTTCACGTTAGGAGGAAAATCTATCTACTATACCACGCTGGTCAGACAAGTTGATACAGTGTTTTATCTCAGGTATTAATTCTCTTCCATAGATGTTACAAGCATATACACTTTAGTTATCTCTTACTATACCTAGTTCCAACAAGTAGTCAATTGTGTCCTCATCTTGTCACCACACAAAGTGTCACAGATCGTCATCGTACTAAATATTAAGACGAGTCCAGTCCCCGGGTGACCATACAAATTTATCAGGATTTTAAACTTACACGGCCGCTAAATTATTTATTTTTTGTATTAAATGTTGTAGTTAAAAAGTCTGATAAAAAGTTAATAAATAAATCAAAGAATATAAATTTTATTTATTATAAGTAAAATGGAAAATTTTGAATAACCCCTGACAAAAACTTAAATAATACAAAAAATCTAATACGTTTTCTTCTACAGAAATTTTTAATGGTGGAGGTGAACCGAACTCGACAGTAAAAGGTATGTGGGCAACGATCATAATGATGATCACGAGATTTCAGCTACTGTTATCAGTCACCATCAGCCACCTTTAACACAACGTAACAAAATCAATATTACAAATAAGATTATCTTATATCTTCAAACGAGCAATTCTTGTATTACATATATACATATATATAACATATATTCAGGATCTCGGAAACGGCTCCAACGATTTTGATGAAACTTGGCATACTAGAGGTTTCGGGGCCAAAAAATCGATCTAGCTAGGTTTTATTTATAGAAAATGTCGTTTTGTCGGTGTTTTTAGCAAAACAATACAATGACATTCAATTTTAAAAGAATATGAATTCAAATTTCGTTGTCAACGTCAAGAGTTACGATAGTTCAATTGGGAAGTTGTCCATTTCTCTTTTTGTTTTGTTTTGGCATTCAAACAGCGTCGGATCGAATCTCGGTGTTATTATTATTCTCTTTTTGTATTTTTTTATATTTTTTTCATTATTTAATTTTTATTTTTTATTAATATACCTATATCTAAATAAATTGGACAAAAAATACAAGAAAAATATTCCGAGCGAAACTCGATCAACCAGATATTACGGTTGAAATAAAACCCCTAAAAATTGATTGAATGAAATTGTTGTCGCCCAGCAACCACCAACCAGATCCAAGTTAAAGTTACTATCTATATATAAGTAACTCTACACAGTGAGTGGTGGCTGGACGCGTCCGCCCCCCACCGTCGGCGGACCGCCCTCACTACTGATCCCTTGTTTCAATTAACAAGCGTGAAAGTTCACTTAATTAATGTTTCTTAGACAAAACTTGATATAACTAACCTTCATATAACTAAATGTATACATATACAGAGTGGTACATTATAATATTTGTGTTTGTTCATCATTATTGTTGTTGCCCATACATGGTCCACTGTTTGAGCTTAAGCCTCCTCCACAATAGGGAGGAAATTAAACTTACTGTACCGTGTTGGTCAGAGTTTGGTAACGGGTTTTATTTCGAGTTTACCTTCTCTTGTATAGATGTAATATGCGTATTATATCCCTTAATCGTCTTTTACGACATCCACGGATAAGATAGGGAGTGGTGAATTGTATTCTTACTCTGTTATCACACGGTTAGTGTTTCTTAAACTGTTAAATCGTGTGTGAAGTGAATACATGACAACAATTGCCAACCCAAATTAGCAAACAAATTGTGTATTTTTTTTAGGGGTGGGTCAGGGTCAGCGCACCTGCCGCTTGTCTCCATCCGGCGTGACGGAGGGGCGGCGCGCGGCCCCATCACCCACCCGTAGCCATCATCGATGGGCCGACCATCGGAGCAGGGTGACTTATCATCAGTGGTCGACCCGACGGAATATCCCGGTCGCGGGATACCCTCTCCTCTCGACGTTCCCCTTGGGGACGTCTAACGATATTCTAATTTCAATTGTGTAACACACTCGCAAAAATAAAAGTTAAAAAAAATTAAAACCCGACTGTACATAATGTATTAATTATAGTTTTGTACATGTCACTAATGCATATAAACAATACGACCACGGCTTTACTTTGACTGTTGTAGTACCTAGAGATTGATATCAGTATAAAGTCTTCTCTTGTTTCGCACTTTTTACATCACTTTTTAATTAAGAAATTGCGTAGGTAGAAAAATTTTTTTAAACATTGTTTTGTTTCTATTTTCCCAAAGTTAATTAACACAAGTCTTTCAAAAAATTTAAATCAACATAACAAGACCTTTCTTTTTCATATTAGTGTATATAAAGGAGAAATTTCATGAGTAACATTTTGATTTGTAAGACGTGCTGTAGCCTGTATACAGCAGACAACTACGAGCGCTTCAAAGAGTACCTCATTTTTAAATTATGATAAGTAAAGTTATGAGGTAACAGATGAAAATTTACAACTACATACATAGACAGATAAAACATAATAATTAATAATGTTAGGAGTACACTGTTGACAGACAGCTGGTCTGTCTACAGCCGCGGGCCGCTCCGGCCGGGGTAATACAACACTGAACAGAAAATCTAGGTCCGAGTAGGAGCAATTTGTTACTGCGCTTCCTTCGGTGAGTCTTAAAAATCAAATCAACTTTTTGCTGAAACACCATGTTTGCCTGTGGTGAGTTTTGGTGATATGTTACATATGTTTTAAAGTATAGTACGTTATACGTTTGAAATAACTACTACACTTAACAATTGTAACTAAGAACCAGTGTGCCTACTCTTGAATCTCGACTCCAATCCTAAATCCAATCGCAGCTTGAATTTGAGCAAATTTGGTACTCTTGAAAGCGACACTAGCGCACGATTGGAATCAAATTCAGTGGAATGTTTCTAAACTAAACGAATTCCACTCTCGTCGATTAAGTCAAATATTTGCTACTCCCAACGTGATTTTGACGTAGTTTAAAATCGTTAATGTTACACAATTTCAAGAAAGCGGCTTTGTGGTGATCGAGTTCGATAACGTTATTAATTTAAAGTAAGAAAATACGGAACATTTGATGAAAATAACAACGACGAACGCGAAGAATTTATTCTCGATTTTGTTCAAGAGTACCAAATATAAGTTTGGTGAGATTGAAATTGAATCTGATTCGAAATTAGAATTGATATCAAGAGTAGCCCCACGGGTCAATACAAAAAAACAATTATTTTTCCTTGAAAAATCTTCTATAAAGACGATAATGTGAGCGACAATTTGGTTGTTATACGTGATAGCCACACTCGTCTAATTGACAAGGTGATTAAGGCAGATTCCTAATAGAATTCAAGTCCCATATGTGACAATTATTTTCTCTCGCAGAACAAGTTAAATTTGTCTTGTATCGTTTCTCACGTAGAACAGTTAATTTCTTTGTGATTGTATTGTTTATATCACTTGGCTGTGATACTGTTTGTGTGCACACTACGCACATGCGGCTACACGTGTTATGCGCTACACACACATAGATAGTATATCCATGTGTGCACCAAGAGTGTGACGTCACCGCCACTAACATACAATTCATCATCATTATCTTTGCATTCACTATCCACTGCTGAACGGCCTTCCTTATGTTTCACCACAAAGTGCGGCTCTATGCCGCCCGCATTAAACGACGCCCAGCAACTCCCATAACCACCGTGAAGTGGATTTTGGATGCGGGATGTTTCTTCCACCTCGTTGTCGCAGTATGCTGAGGTCGTTGCGTAAACCTGTATGACATTCAACGAATACCGCTTGGTAATACTGAATATAAGATACACTATCCATGTCGACACACTCTCAATCCTCACCACGTTGCAGCATACAAATAAGGAGGTCGGATACGGCTGTATCTATTGGTCGGTATCGATTGTCTCTCTATACAAATAAGAAGCTCGGATACGACTGTATCTATTGGTCGGTATCGATTGTCTCTCTATACAAATAAGGAGGTCGGATACGACTGTATCTATTGGTCGGTATCGATTGTCTCTCTATACAAATAAGAAGCTCGGATACGACTGTATCTATTGGTCGGTATCGATTGTCTCTCTATACAAATAAGAAGCTCGGATACGACTGTATCTATTGGTCGGTATCGATTGTCTCTCTATACAAATAAGAAGCTCGGATACGACTGTATCTATTGGTCGGTATCGATTGTCTCTCTATACAAATAAGGAGCTCGGATACGACTGTATCTATTGGTCGGTATCGATTGTCTCTCTATACAAATAAGAAGCTCGGATACGACTGTATCTATTGGTCGGTATCGATTGTCTCTCTATACAAATAAGAAGCTCGGATACGACTGTATCTATTGGTCGGTATCGATTGTCTCTCTATACAAATAAGGAGCTCGGATACGACTGTATCTATTGGTCGGTATCGATTGTCTCCCTATACAAATAAGGAGCTCGGATACGACTGTATCTATTGGTCGGTATCGATTGTCTCCCTATACAAATAAGGAGCTCGGATACGACTGTATCTATTGGTCGGTATCGATTGTCTCTCTATACAAATAAGGAGGTCGGATACGACTGTATCTATTGGTCGGTATCGATTGTCTCTCTATACAAATAAGGAGCTCGGATACGACTGTATCTATTGGTCGGTATCGATTGTCTCTCTATACAAATAAGGAGCTCGGATACGACTGTATCTATTGGTCGGTATCGATTGTCTCTCTATACAAATAAGGAGCTCGGATAGGACTGTATCTATTGGTCGGTATCGATTGTCTCTCTATACAAATAAGGAGCTCGGATAGGACTGTATCTATTGGTCGGTATCGATTGTCTCTCTATACAAATAAGAAGCTCGGATACGACTGTATCTATTGGTCGGTATCGATTGTCTCTCTATACAAATAAGGAGCTCGGATACGACTGTATCTATTGGTCGGTATCGATTGTCTCTCTATACAAATAAGGAGCTCGGATACGACTGTATCTATTGGTCGGTATCGATTGTCTCTCTATACAAATAAGGAGCTCGGATACGACTGTATCTATTGGTCGGTATCGATTGTCTCTCTATACAAATAAGGAGCTCGGATACGACTGTATCTATTGGTCGGTATCGATTGTCTCTCTATACAAATAAGGAGCTCGGATACGACTGTATCTATTGGTCGGTATCGATTGTCTCTCTATACAAATAAGGAGGTCGGATACGACTGTATCTATTGGTCGGTATCGATTGTCTCTCTATACAAATAAGGAGCTCGGATACGACTGTATCTATTGGTCGGTATCGATTGTCTCTCTATACAAATAAGGAGCTCGGATACGACTGTATCTATTGGTCGGTATCGATTGTCTCTCTATACAAATAAGGAGCTCGGATACGACTGTATCTATTGGTCGATATCGATTGTCTCTCTATACAAATAAGAAGCTCGGATACGACTGTATCTATTGGTCGGTATCGATTGTCTCTCTATACAAATAAGAAGCTCGGATACGACTGTATCTATTGGTCGGTATCGATTGTCTCTCTATACAAATAAGGAGCTCGGATACGACTGTATCTATTGGTCGGTATCGATTGTCTCTCTATACAAATAAGGAGCTCGGATACGACTGTATCTATTGGTCGGTATCGATTGTCTCTCTATACAAATAAGAAGCTCGGATACGACTGTATCTATTGGTCCGTATCGATTGTCTCTCTATACAAATAAGGAGCTCGGATACGACTGTATCTATTGGTCGGTATCGATTGTCTCTCTATACAAATAAGGAGCTCGGATACGACTGTATCTATTGGTCGGTATCGATTGTCTCTCTATACAAATAAGGAGCTCGGATACGACTGTATCTATTGGTCGGTATCGATTGTCTCTCTATACAAATAAGGAGCTCGGATACGACTGTATCTATTGGTCGGTATCGATTATCTCTCTATACAAATAAGGAGCTCGGATACGACTGTATCTATTGGTCGGTATCGATTGTCTCTCTATACAAATAAGGAGCTCGGATACGACTGTATCTATTGGTCGGTATCGATTGTCTCTCTATACAAATAAGAAGCTCGGATACGACTGTATCTATTGGTCGGTATCGATTGTCTCTCTATACAAATAAGGAGCTCGGATACGACTGTATCTATTGGTCGGTATCGATTGTCTCTCTATACAAATAAGGAGCTCGGATACGACTGTATCTATAGGTCGGTATCGATTGTCTCTCTATACAAATAAGGAGCTCGGATACGACTGTATCTATTGGTCGGTATCGATTGTCTCTCTATACAAATAAGAAGCTCGGATACGACTGTATCTATTGGTCGGTATCGATTGTCTCTCTATACAAATAAGGAGCTCGGATACGACTGTATCTATTGGTCGGTATCGATTGTCTCTCTATACAAATAAGAAGCTCGGATACGACTGTATCTATTGGTCGGTATCGATTGTCTCTCTATACAAATAAGAAGCTCGGATACGACTGTATCTATTGGTCGGTATCGATTGTCTCTCTATACAAATAAGGAGGTCGGATACGACTGTATCTATTGGTCGGTATCGATTGTCTCTCTATACAAATAAGGAGGTCGGATACGACTGTATCTATTGGTCGGTATCGATTGTCTCTCTATACAAATAAGAAGCTCGGATACGACTGTATCTATTGGTCGGTATCGATTGTCTCTCTATACAAATAAGAAGCTCGGATACGACTGTATCTATTGGTCGGTATCGATTGTCTCTCTATACAAATAAGAAGCTCGGATACGACTGTATCTATTGGTCGGTATCGATTGTCTCTCTATACAAATAAGGAGCTCGGATACGACTGTATCTATTGGTCGGTATCGATTGTCTCTCTATACAAATAAGGAGCTCGGATACGACTGTATCTATTGGTCGGTATCGATTGTCTCTCTATACAAATAAGGAGCTCGGATACGACTGTATCTATTGGTCGGTATCGATTGTCTCTCTATACAAATAAGGAGGTCGGATACGACTGTATCTATTGGTCGGTATCGATTGTCTCTCTATACAAATAAGGAGGTCGGATACGACTGTATCTATTGGTCGGTATCGATTGTCTCTCTATACAAATAAGGAGCTCGGATACGACTGTATCTATTGGTCGGTATCGATTGTCTCTCTATACAAATAAGGAGCTCGGATACGACTGTATCTATTGGTCGGTATCGATTGTCTCTCTATACAAATAAGGAGCTCGGATACGACTGTATCTATTGGTCGGTATCGATTGTCTCTCTATACAAATAAGGAGCTCGGATACGACTGTATCTATTGGTCGGTATCGATTGTCTCTCTATACAAATAAGGAGCTCGGATACGACTGTATCTATTGGTCGGTATCGATTGTCTCTCTATACAAATAAGAAGCTCGGATACGACTGTATCTATTGGTCGGTATCGATTGTCTCTCTATACAAATAAGGAGGTCGGATACGACTGTATCTATTGGTCGGTATCGATTGTCTCTCTATACAAATAAGGAGGTCGGATACGACTGTATCTATTGGTCGGTATCGATTGTCTCTCTATACAAATAAGGAGCTCGGATACGACTGTATCTATTGGTCGGTATCGATTGTCTCTCTATACAAATAAGGAGCTCGGATACGACTGTATCTATTGGTCGGTATCGATTGTCTCTCTATACAAATAAGGAGCTCGGATACGACTGTATCTATTGGTCGGTATCGATTGTCTCTCTATACAAATAAGGAGCTCGGATACGACTGTATCTATTGGTCGGTATCGATTGTCTCTCTATACAAATAAGGAGCTCGGATACGACTGTATCTATTGGTCGGTATCGATTGTCTCTCTATACAAATAAGGAGGTCGGATACGACTGTATCTATTGGTCGGTATCGATTGTCTCTCTATACAAATAAGAAGCTCGGATACGACTGTATCTATTGGTCGGTATCGATTGTCTCTCTATACAAATAAGAAGCTCGGATACGACTGTATCTATTGGTCGGTATCGATTGTCTCTCTATACAAATAAGAAGCTCGGATACGACTGTATCTATTGGTCGGTATCGATTGTCTCTCTATACAAATAAGGAGCTCGGATACGACTGTATCTATTGGTCGGTATCGATTGTCTCTCTATACAAATAAGGAGCTCGGATACGACTGTATCTATTGGTCGGTATCGATTGTCTCTCTATACAAATAAGGAGCTCGGATACGACTGTATCTATTGGTCGGTATCGATTGTCTCTCTATACAAATAAGGAGGTCGGATACGACTGTATCTATTGGTCGGTATCGATTGTCTCTCTATACAAATAAGGAGCTCGGATACGACTGTATCTATTGGTCGGTATCGATTGTCTCTCTATACAAATAAGGAGCTCGGATACGACTGTATCTATTGGTCGGTATCGATTGTCTCTCTATACAAATAAGGAGCTCGGATACGACTGTATCTATTGGTCGGTATCGATTGTCTCTCTATACAAATAAGGAGCTCGGATACGACTGTATCTATTGGTCGCTATCGATTGTCTCTCTATACAAATAAGGAGCTCGGATACGACTGTATCTATTGGTCGGTATCGATTGTCTCTCTATACAAATAAGGAGCTCGGATACGACTGTATCTATTGGTCGGTATCGATTGTCTCTCTATACAAATAAGGAGCTCGGATACGACTGTATCTATTGGTCGGTATCGATTGTCTCTCTATACAAATAAGGAGGTCGGATACGACTGTATCTATTGGTCGGTATCGATTGTCTCTCTATACAAATAAGGAGCTCGGATACGACTGTATCTATTGGTCGGTATCGATTGTCTCTCTATACAAATAAGGAGCTCGGATACGACTGTATCTATTGGTCGGTATCGATTGTCTCTCTATACAAATAAGGAGGTCGGATACGACTGTATCTATTGGTCGGTATCGATTGTCTCTCTATACAAATAAGGAGGTCGGATACGACTGTATCTATTGGTCGGTATCGATTGTCTCTCTATACAAATAAGGAGGTCGGATACGACTGTATCTATTGGTCGGTATCGATTGTCTCTCTATACAAATAAGGAGCTCGGATACGACTGTATCTATTGGTCGGTATCGATTGTCTCTCTATACAAATAAGGAGGTCGGATACGACTGTATCTATTGGTCGGTATCGATTGTCTCTCTATACAAATAAGGAGGTCGGATACGACTGTATCTATTGGTCGGTATCGATTGTCTCTCTATACAAATAAGGAGGTCGGATACGACTGTATCTATTGGTCGGTATCGATTGTCTCTCTATACAAATAAGGAGGTCGGATACGACTGTATCTATTGGTCGGTATCGATTGTCTCTCTATACAAATAAGGAGGTCGGATACGACTGTATCTATTGGTCGGTATCGATTGTCTCTCTATACAAATAAGGAGGTCGGATACGACTGTATCTATTGGTCGGTATCGATTGTCTCTCTATACAAATAAGAAGCTCGGATACGACTGTATCTATTGGTCGGTATCGATTGTCTCTCTATACAAATAAGGAGGTCGGATACGACTGTATCTATTGGTCGGTATCGATTGTCTCTCTATACAAATAAGGAGGTCGGATACGACTGTATCTATTGGTCGGTATCGATTGTCTCTCTATACAAATAAGGAGGTCGGATACGACTGTATCTATTGGTCGGTATCGATTGTCTCTCTATACAAATAAGGAGGTCGGATACGACTGTATCTATTGGTCGGTATCGATTGTCTCTCTATACAAATAAGGAGGTCGGATACGACTGTATCTATTGGTCGGTATCGATTGTCTCTCTATACAAATAAGGAGGTCGGATACGACTGTATCTATTGGTCGGTATCGATTGTCTCTCTATACAAATAAGGAGGTCGGATACGACTGTATCTATTGGTCGGTATCGATTGTCTCTCTATACAAATAAGGAGGTCGGATACGACTGTATCTATTGGTCGGTATCGATTGTCTCTCTATACAAATAAGGAGGTCGGATACGACTGTATCTATTGGTCGGTATCGATTGTCTCTCTATACAAATAAGGAGGTCGGATACGACTGTATCTATTGGTCGGTATCGATTGTCTCTCTATACAAATAAGGAGGTCGGATACGACTGTATCTATTGGTCGGTATCGATTGTCTCTCTATACAAATAAGGAGGTCGGATACGACTGTATCTATTGGTCGGTATCGATTGTCTCTCTATACAAATAAGGAGGTCGGATACGACTGTATCTATTGGTCGGTATCGATTGTCTCTCTATACAAATAAGGAGGTCGGATACGACTGTATCTATTGGTCGGTATCGATTGTCTCTCTATACAAATAAGGAGGTCGGATACGACTGTATCTATTGGTCGGTATCGATTGTCTCTCTATACAAATAAGGAGGTCGGATACGACTGTATCTATTGGTCGGTATCGATTGTCTCTCTATACAAATAAGGAGGTCGGATACGACTGTATCTATTGGTCGGTATCGATTGTCTCTCTATACAAATAAGGAGGTCGGATACGACTGTATCTATTGGTCGGTATCGATTGTCTCTCTATACAAATAAGGAGGTCGGATACGACTGTATCTATTGGTCGGTATCGATTGTCTCTCTATACAAATAAGGAGGTCGGATACGACTGTATCTATTGGTCGGTATCGATTGTCTCTCTATACAAATAAGGAGGTCGGATACGACTGTATCTATTGGTCGGTATCGATTGTCTCTCTATACAAATAAGGAGCTCGGATACGACTGTATCTATTGGTCGGTATCGATTGTCTCTCTATACAAATAAGGAGCTCGGATACGACTGTATCTATTGGTCGGTATCGATTGTCTCTCTATACAAATAAGGAGCTCGGATACGACTGTATCTATTGGTCGGTATCGATTGTCTCTCTATACAAATAAGGAGGTCGGATACGACTGTATCTATTGGTCGGTATCGATTGTCTCTCTATACAAATAAGGAGGTCGGATACGACTGTATCTATTGGTCGGTATCGATTGTCTCTCTATACAAATAAGGAGGTCGGATACGACTGTATCTATTGGTCGGTATCGATTGTCTCTCTATACAAATAAGGAGGTCGGATACGACTGTATCTATTGGTCGGTATCGATTGTCTCTCTATACAAATAAGGAGGTCGGATACGACTGTATCTATTGGTCGGTATCGATTGTCTCTCTATACAAATAAGGAGGTCGGATACGACTGTATCTATTGGTCGGTATCGATTGTCTCTCTATACAAATAAGGAGGTCGGATACGACTGTATCTATTGGTCGGTATCGATTGTCTCTCTATACAAATAAGGAGGTCGGATACGACTGTATCTATTGGTCGGTATCGATTGTCTCTCTATACAAATAAGGAGGTCGGATACGACTGTATCTATTGGTCGGTATCGATTGTCTCTCTATACAAATAATACGACTGTATCGATTGTCTCTCTATACAAATAAGGAGGTCGGATACGACTGTATCTATTGGTCGGTATCGATTGTCTCTCTATACAAATAAGGAGGTCGGATACGACTGTATCTATTGGTCGGTATCGATTGTCTCTCTATACAAATAAGGAGGTCGGATACGACTGTATCTATTGGTCGGTATCGATTGTCTCTCTATACAAATAAGGAGGTCGGATACGACTGTATCTATTGGTCGGTATCGATTGTCTCTCTATACAAATAAGGAGGTCGGATACGACTGTATCTATTGGTCGGTATCGATTGTCTCTCTATACAAATAAGGAGGTCGGATACGACTGTATCTATTGGTCGGTATCGATTGTCTCTCTATACAAATAAGGAGGTCGGATACGACTGTATCTATTGGTCGGTATCGATTGTCTCTCTATACAAATAAGGAGGTCGGATACGACTGTATCTATTGGTCGGTATCGATTGTCTCTCTATACAAATAAGGAGGTCGGATACGACTGTATCTATTGGTCGGTATCGATTGTCTCTCTATACAAATAAGGAGCTCGGATACGACTGTATCTATTGGTCGGTATCGATTGTCTCTCTATACAAATAAGGAGGTCGGATACGACTGTATCTATTGGTCGGTATCGATTGTCTCTCTATACAAATAAGGAGGCTCGGATACGACTGTATCTATTGGTCGGTATCGATTGTCTCTCTATACAAATAAGGAGGTCGGATACGACTGTATCTATTGGTCGGTATCGATTGTCTCTCTATACAAATAAGGAGGCTCGGATACGACTGTATCTATTGGTCGGTATCGATTGTCTCTCTATACAAATAAGGAGGTCGGATACGACTGTATCTATTGGTCGGTATCGATTGTCTCTCTATACAAATAAGGAGGTCGGATACGACTGTATCTATTGGTCGGTATCGATTGTCTCTCTATACAAATAAGGAGGTCGGATACGACTGTATCTATTGGTCGGTATCGATTGTCTCTCTATACAAATAAGGAGGTCGGATACGACTGTATCTATTGGTCGGTATCGATTGTCTCTCTATACAAATAAGGAGGTCGGATACGACTGTATCTATTGGTCGGTATCGATTGTCTCTCTATACAAATAAGGAGGTCGGATACGACTGTATCTATTGGTCGGTATCGATTGTCTCTCTATACAAATAAGGAGGTCGGATACGACTGTATCTATTGGTCGGTATCGATTGTCTCTCTATACAAATAAGGAGGTCGGATACGACTGTATCTATTGGTCGGTATCGATTGTCTCTCTATACAAATAAGGAGGTCGGATACGACTGTATCTATTGGTCGGTATCGATTGTCTCTCTATACAAATAAGGAGGTCGGATACGACTGTATCTATTGGTCGGTATCGATTGTCTCTCTATACAAATAAGGAGGTCGGATACGACTGTATCTATTGGTCGGTATCGATTGTCTCTCTATACAATAGAGTCGATACCTCTATACAAATAAGGAGGTCGGATACGACTGTATCTATTGGTCGGTATCGATTGTCTCTCTATACAAATAAGAGCTCGGATACGACTGTATCTATTGGTCGGTATCGATTGTCTCTCTATACAAATAAGGAGGTCGGATACGACTGTATCTATTGGTCGGTATCGATTGTCTCTCTATACAAATAAGGAGGTCGGATACGACTGTATCTATTGGTCGGTATCGATTGTCTCTCTATACAAATAAGGAGGTCGGATACGACTGTATCTATTGGTCGGTATCGATTGTCTCTCTATACAAATAAGGAGGTCGGATACGACTGTATCTATTGGTCGGTATCGATTGTCTCTCTATACAAATAAGGAGGTCGGATACGACTGTATCTATTGGTCGGTATCGATTGTCTCTCTATACAAATAAGGAGGTCGGATACGACTGTATCTATTGGTCGGTATCGATTGTCTCTCTATACAAATAAGGAGGTCGGATACGACTGTATCTATTGGTCGGTATCGATTGTCTCTCTATACAAATAAGGAGGTCGGATACGACTGTATCTATTGGTCGGTATCGATTGTCTCTCTATACAAATAAGGAGGTCGGATACGACTGTATCTATTGGTCGGTATCGATTGTCTCTCTATACAAATAAGGAGGTCGGATACGACTGTATCTATTGGTCGGTATCGATTGTCTCTCTATACAAATAAGGAGGTCGGATACGACTGTATCTATTGGTCGGTATCGATTGTCTCTCTATACAAATAAGGAGGTCGGATACGACTGTATCTATTGGTCGGTATCGATTGTCTCTCTATACAAATAAGGAGGTCGGATACGACTGTATCTATTGGTCGGTATCGATTGTCTCTCTATACAAATAAGGAGGTCGGATACGACTGTATCTATTGGT
Organism: Lymantria dispar; assembly: GCA_032191425.1. Lineage (NCBI taxonomy): Eukaryota > Metazoa > Arthropoda > Insecta > Lepidoptera > Erebidae > Lymantria > Lymantria dispar. The sequence continues at coordinate 34,468,649 of CM063452.1, forward strand.
CGGTATCGATTGTCTCTCTATACAAATAAGGAGCTCGGATACGACTGTATCTATTGGTCGGTATCGATTGTCTCTCTATACAAATAAGGAGCTCGGATACGACTGTATCTATTGGTCGGTATCGATTGTCTCTCTATACAAATAAGGAGGTCGGATACGACTGTATCTATTGGTCGGTATCGATTGTCTCTCTATACAAATAAGGAGGTCGGATACGACTGTATCTATTGGTCGGTATCGATTGTCTCTCTATACAAATAAGGAGGTCGGATACGACTGTATCTATTGGTCGGTATCGATTGTCTCTCTATACAAATAAGGAGGTCGGATACGACTGTATCTATTGGTCGGTATCGATTGTCTCTCTATACAAATAAGGAGGTCGGATACGACTGTATCTATTGGTCGGTATCGATTGTCTCTCTATACAAATAAGAAGCTCGGATACGACTGTATCTATTGGTCGGTATCGATTGTCTCTCTATACAAATAAGGAGGTCGGATACGACTGTATCTATTGGTCGGTATCGATTGTCTCTCTATACAAATAAGAAGCTCGGATACGACTGTATCTATTGGTCGGTATCGATTGTCTCTCTATACAAATAAGGAGGTCGGATACGACTGTATCTATTGGTCGGTATCGATTGTCTCTCTATACAAATAAGGAGGTCGGATACGACTGTATCTATTGGTCGGTATCGATTGTCTCTCTATACAAATAAGGAGGTCGGATACGACTGTATCTATTGGTCGGTATCGATTGTCTCTCTATACAAATAAGGAGGTCGGATACGACTGTATCTATTGGTCGGTATCGATTGTCTCTCTATACAAATAAGGAGGTCGGATACGACTGTATCTATTGGTCGGTATCGATTGTCTCTCTATACAAATAAGGAGGTCGGATACGACTGTATCTATTGGTCGGTATCGATTGTCTCTCTATACAAATAAGGAGGTCGGATACGACTGTATCTATTGGTCGGTATCGATTGTCTCTCTATACAAATAAGGAGGTCGGATACGACTGTATCTATTGGTCGGTATCGATTGTCTCTCTATACAAATAAGAAGCTCGGATACGACTGTATCTATTGGTCGGTATCGATTGTCTCTCTATACAAATAAGGAGGTCGGATACGACTGTATCTATTGGTCGGTATCGATTGTCTCTCTATACAAATAAGGAGGTCGGATACGACTGTATCTATTGGTCGGTATCGATTGTCTCTCTATACAAATAAGGAGGTCGGATACGACTGTATCTATTGGTCGGTATCGATTGTCTCTCTATACAAATAAGGAGGTCGGATACGACTGTATCTATTGGTCGGTATCGATTGTCTCTCTATACAAATAAGGAGGTCGGATACGACTGTATCTATTGGTCGGTATCGATTGTCTCTCTATACAAATAAGGAGGTCGGATACGACTGTATCTATTGGTCGGTATCGATTGTCTCTCTATACAAATAAGGAGGTCGGATACGACTGTATCTATTGGTCGGTATCGATTGTCTCTCTATACAAATAAGGAGGTCGGATACGACTGTATCTATTGGTCGGTATCGATTGTCTCTCTATACAAATAAGGAGGTCGGATACGACTGTATCTATTGGTCGGTATCGATTGTCTCTCTATACAAATAAGGAGGTCGGATACGACTGTATCTATTGGTCGGTATCGATTGTCTCTCTATACAAATAAGGAGGTCGGATACGACTGTATCTATTGGTCGGTATCGATTGTCTCTCTATACAAATAAGGAGGTCGGATACGACTGTATCTATTGGTCGGTATCGATTGTCTCTCTATACAAATAAGGAGGTCGGATACGACTGTATCTATTGGTCGGTATCGATTGTCTCTCTATACAAATAAGGAGGTCGGATACGACTGTATCTATTGGTCGGTATCGATTGTCTCTCTATACAAATCTCTCTCTTATATATAAATTTCTTGTGTACGTGTGTATGTCACTGAACTGCTTTTAAACGGCTGGACCGATGGTGATGAAATTTTTTGTGAGTGTTCAAGGGAATTCGAGAATGGTTCAGATTCACCATTGGACCCGGTAAGTGGCGCTTATTTGACCAGAAAAACCTCTGTTGGGTCAGCTAGTAATATTATAATGGTTACGTTTGAGTTGCGTATTACTCGTACTAACAACAGTTATAATGCGGTTTATTTTTTTTGTGTGTGTACAGCCGTTAGCCGCAGATGGTCTTGACAGCCTTGGCCTTGAGCGCTGAGGGCTCTCAACCCGGTATATTGTTTGTTATCCGCGTCGCAACAGATATACTGCTATCGATATCGGTGATGTGTCTTAAGCCCCCACTACACGTCGGCGGACGCGTCCGCCGACGTGTAGTGGGGGTGATTTACTTGTCTGTGGTAGGTATTTGACGTCCGCAGATGCATCCGGCACTCATCCGTTAGTTGTCGGTTTTTGCAGCACGGATCAAAGGGTTTCAACGCCAGCGTTGTGTGTTGCGTCCACACGTCTGACGACACATCAGCGTTCATCGGGAAGCGGATGAGAGTGCACGCGTGATTTCTGCAGTGTTTTTTCGTTCTTTCTTTTTTACTTGCTCGTTAAAATGGCTAACACGAGCACTGACAAAACATTCAAATTCCTGGAGCTGTATCAAGCAGAAATTCGAACAAAATTATCAAATTTTCGGGATGGCTCTGCATATATGTAGTTCTAAAAGCTAGTTATCCACGCTATTCCTGCGTAAAAAAATGGCGTCCAGGAGGATGTGTTAAAAAAAATTGCAATAAATCATCATCTTCATCATCTCAGCCCCCATATACGTCCCACTGTTGGGCTCGGGCTTCCTCCATAATGAAAGGTTATTTGACCTACTATACCACGCTGGTCAGACGTGTCGGTATAGGTTGGTATAGGGTTTTATTTCGAGTTTTCTTTCGCATAGATGTTATATGCGTTTTATATCCCTTAGTCGTCTCGTACGATCACCCACGGGTAAGAATGAATGTCTGGGGGATGGTGGTGAATTTTATTCTTACTCTGTCACCACACGGAAGGCAAAAAATACATTATGGAAATGATTTTTTTTTCCACATTATTCGGTTTCTATGTATGCTGATTACAGCGTCCACCACATTCCTCTTCTCCATTTTTTTTTAATAACTACTGCGATGGACACTTAAATAGTACTTAAAGGTCCTAAATAAATAAATAACTGCAACAGCTACGGTCTCAATATCCATTTCGCGTGCGTACGCACGTACGTGTTGCGTCCGTCAAGAATCAATACAGACTGATCGGCCTGCAGACGTGTGGACGGTGCACAGAGATCCATCCGCGGATGCATCTGACGACGTCTGCGGACGCATCTGCCGACGTGTAGTGGGGGCTTTACACAAACGCACGCACGCACGCACACGCGTGTACACATACACACACATACTCAAACACACTTGCGCACACACACACGCGGATGTAATGATTTCTTATGTTTGTTCTCATTGTGACCGCGTTCCAATCTGGTGGTATACTAGATTTTATTAGGTTTAAATTAATAACTTTTCACAATATTTACTATAAAATTGAATGTTTAACATCATCATTTCACCACTTCGGCTCGTATAGGTACCACTGCTGAGCTCGAGCCTCCTCCACAATAGGAGGGCAATCGACGTTACTATACCATGACGGTCAGACATGCTCATATAAAGTTTTATTCGAGTTTTCTTCTCTTGTATTGATGCTATATGCATATTATATCACTTAGTCGTCTTGTACGACATCCACGGGCAAGATGGGGAGTGGCGAATTGTATTCTTACTCTGTCACCACACGTTACCAGAAGGTAATGGTGGTAGGGACTAGGGACACGAAAAAAGTATCGATACTTTTAGGTATCGAGTACTTATCTTTCGATACCGATACTTTTGCACTCGATACTTTCTATTCGATACTTTTACTCAATGAGTACTTTTAAGCAGGTATCGTATCGAACAAATTGTAGAAAGTATCCATGTTAAATTTGACTTTACGGCTCATGCTTATGGTAACGCCATCTAGTTAAAGCGTAATAAAACCTTCTAAAGTACCTAAAACCTTTAAGAGTAGCTCGACATATTTTAATCCGAATACAGACGGACAAAGTCCTAAAAAAAAACTCATCACGACATATATTCTAGAAAAAGTACTCAGTACTCGAAACTTTGGAGTATTGATACTTTTGTTTCGATATTTTATTGAGTACGATATCTTCGATACTACTCATGAGTACAGTATCGATACTTTCGTTTCGATATCGTGTCCCTAGGTGGTGGTGGTGACAGAGTATGTTTAATAATATTTAGTAATTACTACAATACAATTTCTATATATTAAATATCCTCGATATCTGAACTAATATTACGTATATATAATATACAGTGGTACGTGGTCTTCATATCCTAGATATTAACCTAGTTTGATGGATAATTATGTGATTTAAATGCTTCCATGCGAACCACACTACAAACCTCTTTAGCTAATGGCCGACACATTTACTTTATAATAATAACACTACCATTAATGTGCATAAATATGTTTAACCTCAATATTAACAAAATTGTAAATGTGTATCTATTGATAAGGAAATTTGAAAGTTGCGCCAGTAACAGAAAAGTTCCCTAGCCACGGGTGACTGGACCGGGGAGTTAGTCCGTCACCCGCCGCGAGGCCGACCGCGCGAGGAAAGACCGACGTCTGTCGAGGAGAGAGTACTCCTCAAGGGGTATTCTGTCGGGCCGACCACTGACATCGAGTCACCTGCTCCGGAGGTCGGCCCAACGATGAAGACGACGTGTCATGGGTAGGTTACGGGTGTGCGTGTTTACGTCCCTCTGTCGCCCCGGACGGAGCTGGGCGAGGAGCGCGCCGACAGTAACCCAGCCCCCAAAAAAAAAGGTAACAGAAAAGTTAGAATGACAATAATATTTTGAAGCGTGAAGCATGAGATGAATAGACAGAGACAGACTACAGAAATGATGTCTGATAGAGCTACATGGAAAAAAAAAGTATCGCGTTGATCCCAAGTAATTGGGACTAGAACAAGACGACGACCATCGTCATACGTCGAACTTGTAACACACGGAGGATACCCCAGATCAACTCGCATCACAGCCCTTTTTTTTGGGGTGCGAGGCCGGGGCACCTCCACGTGGTGCACCCTGGAAACGTCCATTTGGACGGCCAAGATTCCGGCGGGAGGGGGGGGTCTCCGCGTGCCGACTCTGAAGGCAGAGCGCACGGCGGATTTGGCCCGGGGCCAATGGGGCGGATGTGTCTCATGGCACTCCGTCGCCAGGGACGGTTGCGTCACGGCCCGGGGGCGTGACGGGTCGGTCGCTCGCGAGCGGCCAGACCCGGAAGGCCCAAACCGTAATCCTGAGTAGGGGGGTCAGGACCGGGGGTCTGCGGACTGCGGGGAAGAAAACCCCTATAAAAAATCACCCCAATCTCAAGTTTTGCTACTCGGCGAGGAGATGTATGGCTGGTGGGTTAAGAAGCGCGCGCGAAAAAAAAAAGCGTCCAGTCGTTAGAGTAGTAGTCAAGGAGGACTTAAACTTCCAAACCACGATGGCAGAGGTCAATACCGTTAAGACTTCACCAGAGGGTCCCGGCCAGGCCGGGGAATCCCTTGCTGTGCCCGCGGCGGGATCCAAGGGGGCCAAGAAGATCGGCAGGGCGCCGGCTCCCGCCAAGGCCGGGCCGCGGCCGGCGCCAGCGATTGCACCGCAGGCGCCGGCCGGTGAACCCGCGACTGCGCCTGCTGCGCTCAGCGCTGCTGCCAGGCTCGAACAGGGCTGGCAGGTGGCTGAGCGTAGCAGGAAGGCACGCGGCCAAAAGCGGAGAGCGGTGGCCAAGAGTGCCGCTGTGGCCGCCGCTCCCCAGGCGGGAGCCGGCGGAAAGGGGAAAAGGTCGCGTAGGGGCCTCAAGTCACCGAAGACGGCTGCGGTGGTAATCACCGTACTGCCTGAGGCGGCTGAGAGGGGCCTAAACTATGAGGCCGTCCTAAGACGCGCCCGGCGGGAGCTGGACGTCTCCGACATCGGGGGCGTCGAGGCGAGGACCTGCAAGGCCCGGACAGGGGCTCGAATACTCGAGTTCCCTGGGACCGAGGGCGCGAAGACGGCCGATAGTTTGGCCACGATGCTGAGGGGGCTGTTCGGGCCGGAAGATGGAGTCCGAATCGCCAGGCCCGTCAAGTGCGCAGATATGCGCCTCACGGGTCTGGACGACTCCGTGACGGTGGAGGACATCCGGGAGGCCATTATGGCGCGTACCGGGTGTGCCTCGGACACTGTCCGGAGTGGCACCATCCGCCTTGGTCCGGGCGGCGTCGGTGCTGTCTGGGTGCAGTGCCCAGTGGAGTCGGTCAAGCAATTGGCCGACTCAGGCAGGCTCCTCGTGGGCTCGCTCTCGCTCCTCGGGCATACCCAACCGACATGCAGAAACTGCTTTGACTGCAGCGGGCTATGTTTCCGTTGCGGTCAGGCTGGACACCAGGCGGCATCGTGCTCTGCGGTGCCCCACTGCTCCGCGTGTGCGGCGGGCAATAGGCCTGCCAAGCACCGCATGGGCTCTGGGGACTGCAGACCCCCGGCATCGGCCCCAAAGGGGCGGGGCGGCCCATCGACTGGGCCAGTCCCCGCTCCGAGCGCGGCCCGATCGGCCGGAGCGCGAGGAGATTAGCGCGGAGGAGGTGACGATGGATACGGACCGTTAATGGACCCCGTATCCATTCGTCTCCTCCAGGCCAATCTCAACCACTCCGCCGGTGCGCAGGACGTGTTCCTGCAAGCCATGGCGGAGTGGTTGATAGGAGTAGCCGTAGTCGCGGAGCCGTACGTGGTGCCCGACCGGATTAACTGGTTGGGTAGCACCGATGGCACCGTGGTAATCGTCGCCTCCACGTCGTGGCCTTCGTCGTCTCTGACCCTTAGGGACAGGGGCGTCGGATACGTCGCGGCGGACTGGGGGGAGATTACGCTCTTCGGAGTTTATCTCTCCCCTAACTGGAGTGTGACCGATTTCGAGGCCTTCCTTACCATCATGGAGGCCTCGTTACGGCGACTGGCATCGCGCCAGGTCTTCGTCCTGGGGGACTTCAACGCCAAGTCCGTGGCGTGGGGGTCCCCTAGGACGGATGACCGAGGACGGGCGATCGAGGAGTGGGCGGCGGCGCAGTGCGTTGACGCAGATCTGCGATGCAGCCATGCCCCGGGTACGGCGTCTGCCCCCGAGGAGGGGTGTCCACTGGTGGTCCCGGGAGCTGGCGGATCTCCGGGCCGCGTGTATCCGCGCCCGGAGGGCCTACACCCGCAGCCGGCGGCGCCATCGCGACGCGGAGCGGGAGGCCGTGCTTTACGAGGACTACCGCAATGCGCGGTCGGCCTTCAGGCTGGCCGTCCACTCCGCCAAGGACGTCAGTAGGCAGGAGATGCTGGACGGTCTCGACCGTGACCCCTGGGGACGCCCCTATCGCGCGGTGCTGAATAGGCTACGCGCGCGGGGCCCTCCCCTCACCGAGACTCTCCAGCCCGGCCTTCCCACCCGGGTCATTGAGGACCTGTTCCCGCGGCGGGCGGAACACACGCCCCCGGTCATGGCTCCGCCAGACACTGACCGGGAGGCCGACGACGACAGTGTTCCGCCCATCACGGAACCCGAGATGGGGGTGGCGGTGACGCGCATGCGCGCAAAGTCTACCGCACCCGGCCCCGACGGTGTTCCTAACCGTGTGCTGGCCCTGGTCCTCGAACACCTGGGACCCCGCCTCAGGGGGCTGTTCGACGCGTTTTAAGCGTCCGGACGGTTCCCTGGGTGCTGGAAGGAGGGAAGGCTGGTGCTCCTGCCGAAGCCGGGACGGTCTCCGGAGTCGCCTTCGGCCTACAGGCCTATCGTGCTGCTCGATGACACGGGCAAGCTACTGGAGAGGGTGGTAGCTGCCCGCATCGAGCGGCACCTCGTCGGCACGGGGCCCGATCTGTCGGACGCCCAGTTTGGGTTTAGGAGGGGTCGTTCGACGATCGCGGCTCTGTTGCGCCTGAGGGCCGTGGCGACTGAGGCCGTCACCGGCGGGGGAGTGCTGTTGGTGGTGTCCCTTGACATCGCCAACGCATTCAATAGTCTGCCATTCAGCTGCATCAGGGAGGCGCTCCGGTATCACGGGGTGCCAGTTTACCTGAGGCGGCTAGTGACAGACTATTTGGAGGGGCGCAGCGTCCTCTGCACCGACCGAGCAGGGGACGTCGTACGAACGCCCATGACGTGCGGTGTCCCACAGGGGTCGGTCCTCGGACCCACCCTGTGGAACATCGGCTACGACTGGGCGTTGAGGGGAGCCTCCCGCCCGGGCTGGGCGTGATTTGTTACGCCGACGACACGCTCGTCACAGCCCGCGGTGGGACGCTAGAAGAGGCGGTAAGCCTGGCGACCTCGGGTACCGAGGAGGTCGTCAGACGGATCGAGGCGCTGGGGTTAAGGGTCGCCCTGGACAAGACGGAGGCCCTCTTGTTCCATGGGCGCACTATGAGCCCTCCCATCAGCGTCTCGATCACCGTCCACTCGGTCGACATCAGCATCCGGGCCCATATGAGGTACTTGGGCCCTTGGGCCTGGTGCTCGACGGGCGATGGTGGTTCCGGGAGCATTTCCGTAGGCTCGCTCCGCGGCTCGTCGGCGCGGCGTCCGCCCTATCGTGGCTTATGCCGAACGTGGGCGGACCGAGCGCTGCGTGCCGAAGGCTGTACGCGGGGGTCATTCGGTCGATGGCCCTGTACGGCGCACCGGTGTGGGCGGGGTCCATGACCGCCCGACTTAGGGCCCTTCTGTGGCGACCACAAAGGGTCACGGCGGTCAGGACCATTCGCGGATACCGCACGGTGGCGACGGAGGCAGCGTGCCTATTGGCCGGGACTCCCCCGTGGGACCTGGAGGCGGAGATGCTCGCCGGACTATATCGGCGGGTGACGGGGGTGCGAGCGGAGGGCGGTGTGGTCTCGTTAAGGGATCTCACCGCCTGGCGCGTCGACGCCCGCCGAGACGTCATCGCCCGTTGGGCAGTCCGGCTGGAGAGGCCTCAGTTCGGGGTGCGAACCGTGGAGGCCTTCCGGCCGGTGCTGATACAGTGGTTGGAGAGGCGGCACGGGGTGCTCTCCTTCCGACTGGTGCAGGTTTTGACGGGGCATGGGTGCTTCGCCAAATACCTGCACAAGGTCGTTAGGAGGGAGAGTACACCGTCCTGCCACCACTGCGATTGCGACGAGGACACGGCGCGCCATACGCTCGAGGCCTGCGGGGCTTGGGCAGTGCAGCGCTGTGAACTCGTCGCAATCATCGGTACGGACCTGACGCTGCCGGCTATCGCTAGGGCGATGGTCGACAGCGTCGGGAATTGGGACGCGGTTGCAGCCTTCTGCGAGACAGTGATCTCGCGGAAGGAGGCGGCGGATCGCCTGCGTGAGGAGCGCAGCCTCGATGAGGAGATCCGCCGCCGGAGACTGGGGCGGCGCAGGCGCAACTATCTGCGCCTCATGCCGCCCTAGCCGAGGCCGCGGGTGACGTGACCGGGGATTAGTCCGTCACCCGCCGAGAGGCCGACCGCGTGAGGAAAGACCGACGTCCTCCCCGAGGGGGGGACATCGGTCGATGGGAGGGTACCCCAACAGGGGGTATTCCGTCGGGCCGACCACTGACCACAAGTTAACGCTGCTCCAGTGGTCGGCCCAACGACGAAGGCGACGTGGTTTTCGGGTGGGTTGCGGGAGTTGCGTGCTTAAGCTCCTCTGTCGCCCCGGACGGAGTGGTGCGTAGGCGCGCCGACCGCGGCCCACCCACAAAAAAAAAAAAAAAAATCCCTTTTTTTTCCCTTTTTTATTTGCATACGGTGGTAAACGAGCAAACAGTACACTTGATGGTAAGTGTTGCTGCCGCTCACAGACTTTTGTAAGGCCGCTGCTTACTGCGAAGAAAGTGAAGGGAGTGTGAATGCATACAACGAGGTTCAGTGATACTAAAATCCACCCGAAGCAAACATCCTCAGAAAGTTGGACTGCCGGCTCTCTAGTTCACCGAACGAAGCTCAGTAATAAATTGCTACTACTTGGACGTTGATTTTCTGCTCAGTATGATACTACACTGGACGGACGGGCCCGCGGCGGCAGACAGACAACTGTCAACAGTGTGCACCTACCACTAAGTCTAAACCGTATCTGACACGATTTGAATCGCTTACTATGTATAGGATATAATTCGCTAGCGTCATTGCTGGGCTCAAGCCTCTTCCTCAATGTGCTATACCACACGAGATAGAAGGGCGAGCAGACTTTTATTTCAAGTTTTCTTTATCTTGCATAGATGTTGTCTACATATTAACCCTTAGTTTTCTATTACGCAGCCCCGGGCAGGAAACGGAGTGGTGAATTGTAATCTTACTCCATCATCATATAAAAAGTATTACTATTATTATTCATGTTTATTAATAGCTAGCTGACCCGACGAACTTCGTGCCGTCTTTTTTTTCGTAATTATATTGTTTTATAGTCCATTGAAATGTTACATTTTTTAGGTGTAAAGCTAAAACCAAGTTTGTGGGATCGCCACCCTTGTCCCACGGCCGCCATCTTGAAAATAGGGGTTGAAATGGTTTTTACAATATATCTCTTAAACTATTAATCTGATAAAAAAAAATTGTGAACATTTTTTGTTGAAAATTAAATTTTCTACAACTTTGGTCAAGTAACTTTTTGTCGTAGAACTATAAATAAAAAAGTTATAAGCGCAAATGTTCAGAAATTCGAGTAAAAGCTTATATTTTGCGATATATTTTTTTTAAATATTTTAGGAAAAATTGTTATCAGACCATTTTTGTAGATCGTTTTTTAAGGAACAACTTTTATAGGTAACATTTTTTCATTGAGTCAATAGCTAATGTTTTACAGCGCTCCGAAGTGAGTACTATTTTTCAGTACTCTTAACTATACATACTACTTGTGTACTAATAATCATCAGTTATTGTATTTTTTTTATTTTGTTAGTACTTATATTTTTTTAAATTATTAATTTGCAATATTATTAATAATTAATTATTCACTCTTTTCCCCACCACCCACGAGGTAGAGTCTGGAGTTCATACTTTCCGAGTCTACCATCAGGTCCAGTCGTGGCTTGGTAATAATAATGATCCTGAAGACTGGGGCTGGAAAAATGTGGCAAATTATTGATGCCAGTGCAGAGCCCTAAACCTCCAGCACCCCCTGAGCTTCTAAAATTGATGTTTTGCAAATTCAAACGAAAAACGAACCTGTGGAGCGATATGTGGATGTCGAAAAGCAGGCCTGAAATGTTCTGCAGTGTGCTTCCATTGTTTTAGAGAGACTTGCAGCAACGTAATGGGGCTCTCAGAATTAATAAATGAAAATGACTTTGATGATGAAACGCCGACATTAACACCCCTTCATTCTCCAGTTCTCCCACTGATATTTAATTCAAAAAGCCGATCAGATGCTGAGCCGCAGCCTGGTCCATCGAAAAGACTGAGAACGGAGTAGTTCAAATTTAGAAAATCACCGTGGATGCCTCTTGGGTGATCCACCACCGTGGATTATGCCACGTAAAAGAAAACGCGCCTCTAGTACTCACTTCGGAGCGCTGTAAAACATTAGCTATTGACTTAATGAAAAATGTTACTTACAAAAGTGGTTCCTTAAAAAACGATCTACAAAACTGGTCTAATATAATTTTTTCGTAAAATGATAAAAAAAAGATATATCGAAAAATATAAATTTATTTCTCGAATTTCTGAACATTTTCGCTTATAACTTTTTTATTTATAGTTCTACGACAAAAAGTTACTGGAACAAAATTGATAAATAGTTTGAGATATATCATAAAAACCATTTCAACCTCTACTTTCAAGATGGCGGCCGTGGGACAAGGGTGGCGATCCCACAAACTCGGTTTTAGCTTTACACTGACCCTCCCCTACACATCAAAAAAATAAAATTGCGTTCTCTAAAAAACACAACCCCAAATGTAACTTTTCAATGGACTATTAGTATTATCCGTGCGGTGACGGAGTAAGACATTCAACCAAATTCAATTCACCACCAGGGGGATGGTCTTGCACACACATGCAAATTGCATGTTGTCAACTGCTGGCTGAACAACTCACTGTTCGTATAATGATATTTAGAAAGTCTGATTATCATCATCATCTTGCTCTTATCCCAATTACTTGGGGTCGACGCAATATGTCATCTGTTTTGACATATTGCAAAAAGTTTCGGCAATGACTTTTATGACCGGCCGCCTGCCTGACGTCAACCCTCCTTGGGAATGTAATCGTTGACCCAAATGGTACCAGATGGAGTTGGTCCGGGTCAATCTAGGGCTCTTAGTCGTCTTTTACGACACCCACGAGCAAAGCAAGGGTTGGTAGTATTCGAAGCCGCTACCACACAGCAACGAAAGTCTGATTATAATAAAAAATATCTATTCTTTTATTTTTCTTCCATACAAACCTTGTTCTGACAATAACAAATATAATAAAAAAAGAGTTATACAATTTGATGCAGTCGACCGGAAGTTATGCGCGTACATACATTTTGGTGATTCATTTTTATATATACTGATATAGATTAATATAATTATAGCGACAACAATAAGACACACGGCGCTAATCAGATACGCACGTGCATCACAGACCGACCGTATAATAACAGGTTATATATACGTAGGTACCGGATGTGCGCCCTGCAATGACCCCGACGGACCCGCCCGCCGGGTCACGCGTCGTGTACATCACTATTTGAATATGAATAAAAAACAAACTGTCAAACAGGTATGGGGTTGACGCCGCGCCGGCGTACCAGAGGGCATGACAACAGCAGTAAACTAGCATCACCGCCAGCTCCAGATATTTTATTTGTGCTTGAATGCTGACAGGACTGAATCCACGGTGGTTGTGTGTGCTCCTCTGTGTCATCCAGGTCCAAACACAATTCTTTAGCGATTAGTTATAATGAAACATCTTCATAGCCAACGTAATACACACAATTATATTCGATCTAAACATTTTAAATAAATTATTCTTATATCTAGACGGCTCTTGAGTTCTGTCACAAACACTATCAAGTAAACTTTGCGGCTTCCAAAGTTTATGTAAGTATATGTAGTAGAAAACAAAACGTAATTAAATGTAGATTAAAATTTAATTTAAAGTTATTCGAGATGCCTTTCAATTGTACTTTCGAGGCCAGCCGTCAATCTCAACACGCACATCATTAATAGACACTGAGTTGCCGAATAGGCTTTGTCTTCTAAATGTTGCTGTAATGTAATGGCTTCAAGTCTGACGGCCATTCATTCGGTCTGAAGACGTCAACATCGCCATCAGCCAATTTTGAATGCTTGCTGCCCGATGAGCTGCTGCAGAATGTTGTGGCAATAACTGGGGTTGATTTTCAAACATTTTTGAGGAAGAAGTTCCACAACGTTTCCAAGATGCGCAATGCGCAAAAGGTGCGCATTCTTAGTGCGTAGGGTGCGGGCTAGCTCAAACAGCATCCTGGCCATGGTTGCAAGTCGGCTGGACTGCATATATGTAAATCACTGCTGTGCGATCTCTCATGGGGTGAGGCGACAGTGATTTATATTAGCAGATATTATTTTGTTTTATTTTAATTTATTTTATTTTAATGTATTCGCATATTGTTTTTTGTAATTCTAATTGTTTTTTCGAATATTTAATATGTTTACTAACAACCGTAGATTGTTACAAATATTAGTAACAAAAATGAGTCCTTGTTACTTAAATAAACGAAGATTATTACTATTATAAGACGTCACGTCAGAGACACTAGTTTACACTCTCCTTTCACAGAAAACCACATCTGTCAGGCTCGAATATTCTAAGCCATACTGTGATTGGTGAAGGATATTGTCCGCGATGGATCCTTGGCAGTACGCTTGCTCTTTTCTTCACAGTGGACATGCACCCTTGCATTTTGTTATATGTCATTTCCTTCAACGTTAAAAATGAATGTGTCTTTCAATGTTAAAAATGGTGTCCCAAATTTTCCAGCTATAATTTCCGGCTACCACTTTTAAAAAGTCGAGATCTGTCGACCTTCAACTTCTTTAGACAATCTTTAAGAAAATGTTTCTACGATAAGTTTGAATATATAAGTCATTTTTAGTACTCTTTTGGCCGTAGTTTTACTTAACTGTTAGAATCACCTATCACCAATTTTTTTTATTCGCGCACAGGCTTTCATATACAAATCTTTGTATTTTCTTTACTAATCAAATTTGTTGCAAGCTCCAGGCTTATGAAAAACAAATTCCCGAAACTTCCTGATGGTCAATCTTTGTATTCATGGATCTTAAAAATATAAGCCAAGTAGTGTCTAGAAATGCTAGCTAGTCGGGCAATATTTTATAACACTAATGTCGAGTAGACTTACACACTATTGTCGAGTAGGTTTAGCTCAGCGACTTATACAGTAAAAAAATAAGAATGTTAACCGATATTGAAACAGCTGGAATGATTTATTGCGCGTATTGCCATAGTCTTACGGCATATTACTGTGGGATGCTCCGCGGACTTCAATAGTTCTTCAATCTTTGTTGTCCAAAAAGGGCTATCCGTGCAATTTACCTAGGCCCAAGAATACTCCTATACATTCACATCTTAAGACGTAGTGGTTGTTTTGACAAAATATTACAAATGTGATTAATCACAGGCTGTGTTAGATATGGCAATCAATAACCGCAAATGTCCTAATATCCAGTTTAGAGAAGATATCCTAGAGTATCATGATATCTCTACGTGGTAGAAATCATTTGTAATCACTCATAGAAAGGAAGAAATTAATTATAAAGCAAGCCCAAAAATAATAATCATACATTTTCTATGGGATCCTTTTAAGGGTTCCGTACCCAAAGGGTAAAAACGGGACCCTATTACTGAGACCTCGCTGTCTGTCCGTCCGTCTGTCTGTCACCAGGCTGTATCTCAAGAACCGCGATAGCTAAACAGTTAGAAATTTTTACAATTTATGTTTTTCTGTTGCCGCTATAACAACAAATACTAAAAACAAAATAAAACAAATATTTAAGGGGGCCTCCCATACAAAAAACGCGATTGTTTGCCCTTTTTATAGATAACTAGCAATCCGCCCTCGCTTCGCTTCGGATTCAGTCGCCTTACGCGCGTAGTTCCCCTTCCCGTGGGAATACCGGGATAAAATATAGCCTATGTTACTCCCTGATAGTATAGGTTTCCAAAGGCGAAAGAATTTTTAAAATCGGTTCAGTACTTTTTGAGTTTATTCGTTACATACAAAAATACAAATCTTTCCTCTTTATAATATTAGTGTAGATGGTACGGAACCATTCGTGCGCGACTCCGACTCGCTGTCGCTTTATTTAGATAACTAGTGTGTGTAGTAAAGTTACACCATTCTATCATAAAACTATAATATAACAGGAATCATTTTAATTATATTATTCATCGATCAATCGTAATCGTTGTCTTTATCATTCATATATTTACATGAAATTATACAATCAAGAAAAACGCATATCGCATTAATCTCTGATATCCGAAGGTAAGCAAGACACATACCTTCTAACCGCCAGGTATTTTCGTCACATAAAAGGTGATGTATTAGAGTTTCAAAGCCTCATATTGGGGTTGGTCTGGAGGGGCAGTGTTCGGTTGACTCTCCAGTCTAGCGCCCGAAGTGATATTGATTCCATCAACAGTAATAGCTGCTCCGAAAATTTTAAAAATTCCTACGGAGACTAAGAGTTGCCTGCTAAAATTCAACGGTTTTCGAATTTTGTTTCTTATTTTTCCTTAATTTTAGGTTGCAAGAGCTGAAAACACGTATTTCCAAAATAGGGATCCTGTCTACCGCCTGGCTGAATGATAAATTCCATCTCGACTATATGCCCGACGCTGCACCCGTAAAAAGTTTCATTTCAACAACTAAAAATAATTTTCTATGTGGTGACGGAGTAAGAATGCACTTCAGTACTCCCGTTACATCTGCCCGTGGGTGTCGTACAAGACGACTAAGGGATATAATATGCACATAAGATCTGTACAAGAGAAGGAAAACTGGAAATGAAACCCCATACCAACATATCTAACCAGCATGGTATAGTAGGTCAAATTTCCTCCCATTGTGGAGGAGGCCCAAGCCCAACAGTGGGATGTATGTGGGCTGCAATGATGATGAACTAAAAATAATATCACTTAAGAGGATGACGACGGCTAAAAATTTAATCAAAGTCCGGCTACAGGCGGATTTAAAATTGATTAAATAAAAGAAATAATTATAATGTATATGACACATACAATCGATAACATCAGTGACTAATTCCCTACTTCCAATAATATTGTGTAAATCGGTACACGTTATCATATTAAGTATCTCTATTACCTAAATGTACTTGTTACATATACAGGTTCCATTATTTCGCCAAAATAAAGGTAAGAAATTAACAGTTCTTGATCGTTTTGTAGGTCAGTATATGTCAGATAAAGAAGCTGTCATTATCTCAGGCCACATAGGTCGCCCTGTCAGACTCGAGCCACATTCTCTGTCACAGGGAAATTGACCTCCTACACCATGCTGGTCAGATATGTTGGCAGAGGGTTTTATGCACCACTGACGTCAAGTCACCCTGCTCCAGTGGTCGGCAAAGACAACGGTGACCTGGGACGATTACTTCGTCCCCATTTGAACACGATTTTCCACTACACTTTTCTTCCCCATTAATGTCTTTAGAGACCACCAAGGCCGACTATTTATAAGGCGTGCTTATTTGGTTGTATATTGTATATTTTTTTATGTTTTCTAAATATTTAACAGGCAAAGTAATAATATACTAGCCGACCCGTGCCGACTTCGTTGGGCGGTAAACATTTTTACTTATGTTTGAAATTATGACTATCATTCAGTTAGTACTGAGCGCTAATAAATATTTAAATTATCTGTTAAACTATGCAACTGAAACACATACTGTTCAGGATGAATTTATCTAAAATTATAAAAGATTTAATTTCCTTGGTGATACAGCAGTATGACATCGTTTACTACAAGTATCACTCCATAAATATGACACGTGCTCCATACTCCAAGTCGTATTATCTCTTTGAATATTCGTCCAAATTATCTATACCAATAAATAAAATTGGAGTGTCTGTTTGTAATGTCAAAATAATAGGCTTTTTTCATGCTCACACGGTTATTTGCACGACACCTATGCCTAAAATAGCAATTAAAAAATTTTTGTCTGTCTGTCTGTCTGTCTGTTTGTTCCGGGTAATCTTCAAAACGGCTGGACCGATTTCAAAAATTCTTTCACCAATGGAAAGCTATAATATCAGGGCGTAAACTAGGCTATATTTTATCCTGGTATTCCCACGAGAACAGGAACTACGCGGGTAAAACGACTATAACCTATAACCGAAGCGAAGCTAGGGCGGATTGCTAGTATACAGTAAAAGGGAACAGTCTTTTATTTTAAACGCTTAAACATCCATTCAACCATACATGTCTACAAACATTCGCGTTTATATTATTAGGATTTTGTTTAGATTGACATTTTTAAACTCGTAATATTTTTTTTAATGCAATGGCCAAATTTAATAGTAAAAAAAATAATTTTCAGCTGAAACAGTCTTAAATAATAAATAATTATAATTTATTTGGATAAGGATTAATACAAAGTCATGAACAACGTGGTGTTTTAGGCCCTCATGTGGTTTTTGTTAACATTTCTCACAGAAAAGTAGTTATACTGACATAACTACACAGTTAGACATATGACACCGCCAAGTTTTTTATAGATATTGATATGTTTTTTAATATTGTGAAACATTTTTTTGATCTACCATTAATAGTATCCGCAGCGCATGCGATGAAAGACATTTTATGACAAGTTTTTGCATACCTTGGTTTACATTATTGAAGTTTTCGTAGGGATCCGTATGTTTTTCTAGTAAAATTGTCGTATTAGTCTATGTCACTCACAAATGACGTGAAAAGAATTTTCAAAATCGGTTTAGTAGATCCAGAGATACCCCCTACTACGTCACAAACTATATCTCTTTCTAATATTAAGTATGAAACATTAAGTATAGATCTTTAACCTATAAAATTGACCTTTACCTGCAAGGACGTTATTTCAAAATTAGGATGAAAACTATGCAAAAATCATCAATAATAAAAGAAATTATTATAAACACATTTAAAACATAAGTCATTAATATATAATTATATAATGTAAATGGTATGTCATCAAAAACATAACTTGAAAAAAACCAAGTCTCGCTACTCAGTTCTTCTACCATAGAAAGTTGTGAAATGCATGTAATACCAAGTCGGTTAATTTATTCAGCCCCTACTTAAGGGACCTTCTGTCTTAAGTTATTACGTAATTAGCTAACCTAACAACTTCTTATAGTGACCATATCAATACTAAAAATCATTTATGTTATGTTTTTGATGGCATCTCATTTCTTTTTGTAGATAGTTGCACTTATTTTCCCTTCCGGTACCTTCTACTTCTTGAATACTAACAATGGATTTACTTAAAGCCCAATCTCTGAAAAATGAGACCTCTCTCTCCTATCCGCTTGATGCATTTCCATTAAAGCTAAGCGGTGAGGAGGTGTGGAAATAACAAAATTTCATTGTTTTATTCAACCACATCTCCTCTAGTCTCCTCCCCGGTTTGGTGGCAACCGAGACTTATAATTATTAGTGTTCTTTCTTTCATATCAGTTTCGGACAATTTAGTCCCCTTAATACTTTGGGAGATTTTAATACAACTTCATAAGACATATCCCATTGTTGCTTTTTCATTCCGTTGATTGACCATTTTACAAGTTAGCTTTGAACATAATTATGTATCTATCTACACCTATTATTCCATTCATCATTCAGCCTATCGCCGTCCCCTACTGGACCTGGGGGGTCTCACTCATATTTCACCACAAAGAGCGGTACTATGCCGCCTGCATCCAAAGACGCTCAACTACTTTCATCGTGTCGTCGAACCTTTCTTCCCCAACAGTTGTCGGTTCGTCGAGAGAGTTTCCACGATCTTGTTGTTCACATCCTTCGGAGATTCACACTAATCTAGACATTGGAAGCTATTTTATAGCTCAAGTTGAAAGCTTTCGAGGTTCCAATATTGAGCAGGTGAAGTCGGAGAGTTGACTTAAGCGTGACCGCCCTACTTTTGCGTGAATATTCAATAGCAGTAGCGCAGTAATCGCTTCTATTTCTATTTCTACTGAACACTGAAAGATTAATGATTATCCGACAAGATGAAGCCTATCTCATTTTTTTATTGAACCATTTGGGCTAACCCACGGCCATTTCCTTTGTGGCTACTTCCTAAAGAAGGAATTCATGAGAAGGAAAAAGATTAGCCTTCTCCAGATAATCAGTCAGTTTCTAGCCCCCCTGGTTTCTCTGTCCACATCTATGTTGGCCCACTCTCAACTCATCATCACTCCCGTTGCCCAGTTACGCGTTAAAGTCTACGATAACCACTGTGAAAGTGGGTTTTAGACACGTGTATGGCTTTCGAAATATTCTCGTATAAGTTCTTCACCTCGTCGTCGGACTATGCCGAGGTCGGCGGGTAAACGTACATGACGTTCAACGAATATTTCTTGGTAATTCTACTACGCTACGCTTGTTGATGCACTCTCGATCCTTTCCACATTGTATAGGAGAGACTTGCGTTCGATAAACCCTATACCGCCTTCGGACGGTTGATCGCCCCAACGTAGAAGAGCAAGTTGCCGATAATCCCATCGGGCGTTTTGCTCAATACCTTTTTCTGCTCGACGATCTTCTCATCGTAATCGCCACGTTTGGCAGGCAGGTTGGCGATCACAGTGAGATGTCGTACGTTTCCCCGGAAAGAGCTGCAATCCACTCTCCTGGTGAATTGTTAGCCGCTTCTTACGACTCCCACAGGCAAGCAAAGGGTGGCGACTAGATATTGCAAACCGGGCCCAGTGCCCTTTCAAACACCCACCGGGCCCGGTAAGAATGGCCAACTTTTTAAGATTATTCTTTCAGACTGAAAAAGAATTGTTTTGCCTTATGCAAGTTAGAATATATTTTTTGTTTTATTATAATATATTTATAAAGCCACGTAACGCAACCAATATTACGTTACATTTTGTTAGTTAAGACTATACAAGTTTGGTTGTTTACAGTTACAACACAGGCTAGCCTATAAGATGCCGCTATCTGCTCAATCAGTAATAGTAACACTCGCTAGTCTTAATAACCAAAGTTTAAGAAAAAAGATAATACTTTACTTTTAGAATATAAGAATTTGTTTTGTTTATACCAAAGCTACCAAAGTTTATCTATCTATCTAATCTAAGTTGTTATGACACGTTTAATAGTTTAAGCTGCGTTATTAGTTTCTTATTTTAATACTGTTTTCAAATAGACACTATAAGGAGTAAAGAGAAAGACTTGCTTGTTTAAACTTATAAAAATGAATAATTACTAATAAATACTAATGTAACTTTTCCGTCCATAAGTAAAATTAATTAATTATGTATTAATTGTGATATTGAGACTTGAGTGAGACTGATTATTGTGATAACTGTTCATAAGCCAGTTTAAAATAATATTAACCTTTAATCTTCTTTCTCCATTCATATATAGAAAATTTTCATAAAATTCTTTACAGCTTTCATCGCTATTACAACCGGACCGGGCCCGGCGGACCCGGCCGGGTTGGCAACGAATGCCACCGGGCCAGCCGGGTTGAGAAACATACCGGGTTGCAATCTCTAGTGGCGACGATTGTATTCTGATCCCGTTATGATACACTTACATAATTATACAGGTACACTAATTCATTTACTTCAGATGTAACTACTAATTACTAACAATAATTTTGTAATAGCATATAAATATATATGATTACAAAATCGTATATATTTATATGCTAATACAGAATTATTTATACAGTAAGTGTATCTGGGGAACTGGACAGAAATTGCAATTACCTATTTAAAAATTTTCCTTCGTTTCTACACTAAACACTAATTGTATTCTAAATTTGAAGCTTCTATGTCTACTAGAAGTGCCTCAATAATTTTGATGCTCGGTCAGACAGTCAGTGAGTGACAAAATTGCAAACATTTGTCTAGTTATAATTCTTAAACTACTAGTCCAAATTGAATTTGAAACATACCGTGTGTATACAATGCCTGCTGGGTTACTAAAAATTCAGGCTTCTAGTTTTATTCACAATAAAGTTATAGAGGGGTCAAAAATGGCCTGAATTGTATCGAGAAAAGGATGTTACGACAATTTTGCGTTTTTGCTCGACTTGGCGGGCGCATTGCCGTGCCCCTAGATGGGGCCCAAAACATCACCTTATATTATGTCGTAATTACTACCGTGTAGTAACGGAGTAAGAATACAGTTCACAACTCCCTATCTTGCTCGTGGGTGTCGTAAAAAACGATCTACTGTGCAAATGACACTAATACCTCTAGTAGATCAAATTTCCCTTTCCTCCTGAGATGATGGAAATAATGTTTACTACCCACCGCATATATTCATTGCTTCCGTCATTTAATTAATAGCCAGCTATCTAATACTAGCATATTCAGGTTTTTTTCAAAGACTAGTCGACTCCGAGAAAACACATCTTCTGTTATCTATTTTTTATATCACAATGGCAGCATGTTCTGTAGATATTCCTGAACAAAAACGATAATAGCTGACTGTTAGTAAACTAATCTAACATTATTTATTATTTTCCAATTATCTCGACAGTGTATTCAATAAGAAGATTTGTCCGTAGTTGGAATTCTGGCTTGAATATTTCGCTCCCAATATTAGCTCTATTTTGAGATTTGGGTGATCAATTGAAGAAATAGGTTACACGTATAAATTTATATCATAAGTCCTGTCGCGATGCATGTAGCTTGTGTTAATGTATAGTAATTAATATTGTCAGAGCCAGCTGTTGTATTGTAATGTATTTACGGTGACTATTTAATTGCCACGCTGAAGTGGCAATGGGCAGGCCACATTGCTCGACCAACCGACAACCGCTGGGGAAGAAAGGTTCTCCAGTGGCGACCACGTATAGGACGACGCAGTGTAGGATGCCCCCCACTAGATGAACCGATGACCTGGTGAAGATTACTGGGCGTCGTTGGATGCGGGCGGCACAGAACCACACTTTGTGGCGTAACGTGAGGAAGGCCTACGTCCAACAGTGGATTGCGATAGGCTGAAATGATGAAAAAATTAATGATGATTTAATTTGAGTAATCAATCTATTATTTTGAAAATTAATTTTATGAAATTATTTTATGATTAAAAATTGAAAAACAATAAAAATCTCTTTTTAATTTAGTTTACATTTGAACACTGTATTATATAGAATTTAAAAGTTTCATCACTGTCGGATAACGTTCGGTCGATGGACATTACTTTGTGTCGAGGACACTAATTAGAAACATATTGATATTATTAACTCAATCGTTTTACTTTATCGCAGTACATACTCTGTCTAGTTGCAAAATTTTGGGAATTACATACACTCATTGATAACGTTATTTATTAATAACACAATTGTTATCGGTTATCGTAACTTTGTATTAAATCTTGGCGTTCAGTCTTTATCTTAAAAAATCAAAGTTTGATATCGCCTTTATAATTCGAAGATTATTTTGATTTCCGAGAGTGAGTCATCAGCCAACTGGTAACTTCTTGTATTTAAAATAGTGTGCGCGTTCGTTGTGCGGCACAGTTGACGCAGCTCACACACCGACATGATCATCGCCGTGTTATTGTTGGCTTTCGCGGTGGCGCTGTACTTGTACGGCACCAGGACACACGGGTACTGGGCCGAGCGCGGCATCAAACATGACAAACCCATACCGCTTTTCGGTACCGATGCTGCACGTTTCTTTCAAAGAAGAAGTATCGCCCAGAGAGGTGCCGATATGTACTGGAAGTATCCCAACGAACGTTTCGTGGGTTATTTCCGCGGCAACATGCCAGAGCTGGTGATACGCGACCCGGACCTCATACAGCGCATCATCGTCACAGACTTCACGTACTTCTACTCGCGTGGTCTGCAGCAACCACACAATGTGGTGGAGCCGCTGCTGCGCAACCTGTTCTTCGCTGATGGTGACCTGTGGCGGCTGCTGCGCCAGCGCATGACGGGTGCCTTCTCGAGCAGTAAGCTGCGGGCGATGTTTCCACTTGTGGTACAGCGTGCTGAACGGCTGCAGACGCGCGCCCTGGCCGCCGCCGCCTCGGGGCAAGCGGTAGACGCTCGCGACCTCATGGCGCGCTACACCACCGACTTCATCGGTGCAGTGGGCTTCGGCCTCGACGCCGACACGCTTAACAATGATGACTCGGCCTTCAGGAACCTCGGCTTCAAAATCTTCAACACTTCGCTTAAACGCGCAATTGTTGCATTCTTTAAAACAGTTTTTCCAGACATTTTTAAACGAGTAAAGTTACTCGGCCAGGACTTGGAGGACGATGTCTTATCGCTCGTTTATCAAATACAAAAGCAGAGAAACTACAAGCCCTCTGGTAGAAATGATTTTATCGACTTTTTAATGGAATGGCAACACAAAGGCAAACTAACTGTAGAGTCTTTAGAAAAATTGAACCCCGACGGCAGCAGTAAGCAAGTGGAGTTAGAAATGGATGACATACTGGTGGCTGCTCAAGCGTTTATTTTCTTTGCGGCGGGCTTCGAAACATCGTCGTCAGCCACCAGCTTTACGCTTCACCAGCTCGCATTCCATCCTGAAGTGCAGCGGAAAGCCCAAGCCGAGATCGACAGCGTACTCGCTCGACATGAACATCGACTGTCCTATGACGCGATAAAGGAAATGACATACTTGAATTGGGTGCTACTGGAGGGTATGAGAATATTTCCATCTTCAGGAATGCTAATGCGTAGGTGCCAGCGCAAGTACACGCTGCCGGGCACAGATATCACCATAGACCCCATGGTCCGTATCCTGGTGCCGCTAATGGGACTGCACAACGACCCTAAGTACTTCGACAATCCATCGGAGTTCAGACCTGAGCGATTCGCACCCGAGGAGGTGGCTAAGCGCCACAAGTTTGTGTACCTGCCCTTCGGTGATGGACCCCGCTCGTGCATCGGTAAGTGAACACTCGTTACCACACCTAGTACTTAGCTATACAAACTTAGCCATGATATTTTTATGAGTGATTTTGATGAGTTATTCCTTATTAAAAGAAAATTATGCCGTATTTACAATAAGCCACTCAAATATATATTAAGATATTCAAGCAGTAGTCTTGTGGAGGCCTCCATCATAAAAGGGTCTACCAAGGCTCCACTCTGGTTCCGCTCCTGTTAGATGTAGTGCAGTAGTTCCGTTCATAATTTGATTTGTATGATTTCTAAATGCAATACTAAATTTATAAACTGGAATATACGCAAATATTGTTAAAAACTTATCTACTGTAGGGCGACTAATATTCATTATCACTAACACTGAACTAGTTGCATGGTTATGTGCGATAGTACTCAAAAAGTTCTCTCTTTACAGGTGGTCGTTTAGGCCAGATGCAGTCAGTGGCGGGCCTCGCCGCGGTGCTCGCCAAGTTTACAGTGAGCCCGGCTGAGAACACGCCCCGCGAGCTGGTATCAGACCCCGCGGCCACCATAGTGCAGAGCGTCCTGGGCGGTGTTCCGCTCATGTTCAACGTGCGCACTTCTCCTCCCCAAGGGACATAACGTTCTGCCACAGGTTACTATCGCTCCACCTGGATGAGATACAGTGATACTTGTTAGAATATAAGGACTCATTTAACTAAGGGTAGGCATAATGACGGATCTGTAATTTTGTAGTTCAATTGTTACGTCATAGATGGCGTTGTGCTCAAGTATGTGGAGAATTTGTATTAACATTCTGATTGCTTAGATGTAGTTATTATTATATTCAATCTATTTTTGTACTCTACAGTACAAACAAAATGTTCTGCTTAACTAAATAGTTAAGTGATAACATGTTAAATTTTAAACATGCGCCGGTCGTAGGTACAATGTGAATACGCCGCATCAAACTTGTTACTGTTTTAAATTATTAAAACATAATAAAGGACATTGCCGTGTGATGACAGAGTAAGAATACAATTCATCATACCCCCTCTTGTCCGTGGGTGTCGTAAAAGTCCGTTAAAGAATATAATATGCATATGGCCCGAGCCCAACAGTGGGACGTGTATGGATTGAGATGATGATGATGAAAGACAAAACGATAGCATTAATTATCTCAGATATTTTGTAAGCGTTTAATTTATTATCTATTGTAAATAGCATTATTATAAGACTATTATTTAAATAAAATAATTATTTTAAAAACATTGTTTTTGTATTGTTTACTTATTTGTTTAAACAGTCAATGTATTTATGAATTTGTTTTAATAATTCAATCATGTCTACGGACAATGAGTGACTGAATTAAAAGCAAGACGTATACTGCCATCTATGCAGATATTACGGAAGCTGTTCGAGGCGGACATTGGTTATACAGTAACACACATTTAGTTGCATGACTTTACGTGTCAAACTAACAGATGGCGCTGTTCGTGAATAATAACTTCCCGCTCTTAAGTGACATAAATTATGATTTCATGCTTAATGAAAAAAACTGTCCTGAAATGTAAATATATCTACATATTGTATCTGGGGTCACGATAGTACTCTAAGACGAGCCAATCAAAGCGCAAAGGCACCACTACCCTTTCTTGAAGCTTTTTATCGATGTTTTGAACCGTTTGACGACGTTTGAACGGATAATACGCACTATTGCGCGATCGAAAACATTCGGCTCTTTCCGTTATCCAGGAACTTCGCCCGACGAGCAGGAGTCATTACGTGCCAAACGTTGAGTCACGAGGGAAAGTTGTGCATTTTTCGTTCCATGCTTATAAAAAACTGCTGATTGCCAGCGCCAAGTTAAGCGTAAAGTTTAAATTTTGTTTTGTTATGTTTATGCTTATTACCTACATAACTAGATTCATTTATTAGCAAGTCTAATTAGTAAAATTGTGATTGAAAACAGAATTAGATATTTACTTTATTACTTTTCAAAATGGTGGTCAGCGGGTTATGGTAGCCTAGCATGGCTCTCACTACCCGACATAGCTTCTATTACCCCATTAGCTTTCACGATATACTTCTAGGTTATTTTATGTACCTACACATATATTGTATTTTTATTTCAGATGCCACGTAAAATAAAACGCACAACCACAAAAGCTTCTTGGACAGTTCATACATTAGAAAATACAATCACTGTTCTCAGAAGAGGAGGCATTTCGGTGTACAAAGTATCTCAGCAACCTGCTATCCTACAGAACTTTAAAGAAGAGATACAATTTAGCAAAAATTAACAATAGTAGCTATAAAAACTCTCCTAAACTAGTAAGACGGTATGTATTCAGTTTTGCACAAGAAGAAATACTGGCTAGCCATCTTCGGACTATGTCAAATTGATTTTATAGTCTGACGAGAGAACAATTTCGCAAAATATGTTACCATGTAGCTAAACAGCTAGGTATTGAACAGAGGTTCAATCAAGCTAATCAAACTGCAGGAAAGGATTGGCTAGTTGGGTTTTTACAGCGTCATCCTGATTTAAGTATCAGAAAGGCCGAAGCTGTTAGTATTAATAGAATCATCGCATTTAACAAGACTGGATTTTTTATTTTTATGGGTGAGCTATGGTAAGCACACGCGCGGTCCAGTCCGTCCGGGGCGATGAAAGGACGACGCGCGGGCCCATAACCGACCCGTACCCACGTCACCTCGTTATTGGGCCGACCACCGGAGCAGATGTGACTTGCCGTCAGTGGTCGGCCTGACGGAATTCCCTTTCGGGTAACCTCACCTCTCGACGTACTGGGACGTCGGTCGCCGTCGCGCGGTTAGCCTCCCTGCGGATGACGAACAATTCCCCGTTCCGATCACCCTCGGCCTCGGCTAGGGCGGCATTAGGCGCAGATACTCGCGCCTGCGCCGCCGAGTCGCCGGCGGCGGAACGTGTCGCCGAATAGGAGATCTACTCGCACACGATCCGCCGCCTCCTTCCGTGAGATTACGGCCTCACAGAAGGTGGCGACCGCGTCCCAGTTCCTGACGCTGACGAGCATCTCCCTGGCGATGGTCGGCAACGCCAGGTCGGCACCGATAATCGCGACGAATTCACGGCGCTCCCTCTCCCACGCAGCACACTCCTCGAACGTGTGCTGCGCCGTGTCCTCGTCGCAACTGCAGTGGTGGCAGGACGGTGTGCTCTCCCCCCTGACAATCTTATGCGGGTACTTCCCAAAACACCCGTGCCCCGTCAGCACCTGCACAAGCCGGAAGGAAAGCACCCCGTGCGTCCGCTCCAACCACTCCATCAGCACCGGCCGGAGGGCCTCGACGGTACTGACACCGTACCGAGGACTCTCCAGCCGGACTGCCCAATGGGCAGTGACTTCTCGGCGGGACAAGACTGGGGTAACGTTTTTTTTAATAACTTAGAGAAATTGATGATGGAACACAACTTTGAACCTTAGATGATTCTCGACCACGTCACTCACCACAATTAGAAAAAGATGGACCCCTAGGAGCTGTTTACACATGTTCTCATAATGGTTGGACTAATGAAAAGATATTTATTTTATGGCTACGTCATTTTATTAAACACACCAAACTTACCGCTGAATTACCCCCTTTGCTAGTTTTGGACAACCACAACAGTCATACTACTCTCGAAGCTTGGCAATTGGCAAAAGAGAACCACGTCATCATGCTTAGTATTCCACCCCATTCTTCGCACCGTTTACAACCTCTTGCCGTTGCTTTTTTTCGCCGTTTAAAAGAGCTTACAACAGGGAATGCAACTTGTACATAAAATCGAGAAATTTGATAAAAATAAAACCGTACGACATTGCAGGATTATTTAATAAAGCCTACACTAGAGTAGCTTCTATAGAAAAGGGAGTATCAAGCTTTAAAGCAACAGGAATATTCCCCATGAATCCGGGTATTTTTTGTGATGATGACTTCATTCAAGAAGAAGCCATATCTGTCGGTTCCTATAGATGACGCTCAACAGCAGCCAAATAACGTCACTCCTATGCTATAGTATAGCATAGGAGTGACGTTATTGATATCAAAACAGAGGGTTAATGAGCAACCATATGATAGCCTTGTCTCAAATCCATCTATTCTTTTTGATTTAGAAATTCGATCACAATTAGTTCAGAAAGAAGCTGCTTTAAGGCCAGCCCCAACTGCAACGACACCAAGTGCAACACCAGAACGATCTACTATGCAGAAAACACATACCGATAGATCTGTCCAAACTCCGTCTAAATCAAATGAGTTCAACGATCAAACAGTTATGGACTTTGTTAATGTTCTTTATCTCTTTCCATTGCAAGCCTTTTACTACACCAATTGATCTCTAATAAAGACAGAGCATTGAAGAATAAACAGCATTCAGAAATTTTAACAAGCACACCAATGAAAACAGTATTTGAAGAAAAGAAGAGGAAAAGGACTGATAAAGAAACTAAACTAAGACTATTAAGAAAAATAAAGGAAACTGTAATTAAGAAAATTGTGCCAAAGGAAAATGTAACTAACGGAAACTTACCAAAGATAAAGGAGTCAAGAGTAACAGGAGTACAACCAAAAACATTAGGCATAAAAAGGCCAAAAAAACTATTTAAAAGTGATGATGAAGATTCATCTACTGGTCAAGTAGACGAAAATGCTATTTGCAACGATGAATCAGAAGAGGAAACTGCTGAATGTGTAATTTGTTTAGATACAGGCAAAAGTGGCGAGATGTGGTACCGATGTACAAGCTGCGGCAACTGGTCCCACAAAGAGTGTTCTAGCAGTGATAGTCTAGATTCTTACATTTGCGCTTTTTGTTTGGACCTGTAAAAAAATATTTTACAACTATATAATACTTTTTCTATTCTGTTTAAAAAGTAGATTTCATATTTATGTTATACGTATTTCTTTATACCTATTAATAATTAAGATTCTTTATATTACTAATGAAGATTTAAAGTATGTTTAATTCACCTTTTGAGAAAGAGTAATTGATGTCTCTCCTATAACACATATGAATATTAAATGAGCTCTCATTACCCGCTTGTGTCGGGTAATGAGAGCGATGACTTCTTTTTTTAAATCGTTACTATACATACAAGTAAATATTGACTAATATGAGTTTTATTTCAATGTTCCCTTAGGGTAATGGGCACCTAGCCCATTACCCTGTCCCCCCGTACTACTTGGGTTTACATAGTACTAGATAAACAAAATTCTCAAAATGTGATGTCATTAGTAGTCTCTTTAAATACATAAAGTTTCGATTGCATAGCTCTTGTACTATAGATTCTATTGATGTCACTGACTCACTGATGATCATCATAATTCATGGGGAAATTTGTTATGTGACCCAGTATTAGTTTTTTTTTTATTGCAAACGGTGGCAAACGATCAAACAGTACACCTGATGATAAGTGCTGCTGCCGCTCATGGACCATTGCTAGGCCGCTGCCTACCATAACGAAAGTGACTAAAGGCATCATCAAAACCCACCACACGCAAACACTATCAATAAGTTGTGCTTCCGGCTCTCTCGCTCAGCGAACGAAGCGCAGTAACATATTGCTACTACTAAGGCATTTATTTTCTACTCAGTGTGGTAGTACCCGGCACGGTCTGGCGCGCGGCTGTGGACAGACAGCTGTCAGCAGTGTGGTGTATACACAAACATCAATAAAAAATATAAATATTTTAGGAACTTATACCGCCTGAACCACATAGACTACGTACCTTATGCCATTTTGTAAAAGACTTCCACACATTTTGATGTCAGCGATTTGAAGATGTGAATAGGGACTCCTTATCACAAATAATGAAATATATATTTTTGGGGTATTTAGTAAATCACTCGACCAATAGGCGACGTCAAAAATATATCAGCTTTTAAATATATCCCAATCTTACGGACAGATTGGGGTCATTGGAGCAGCGGAGAGACTTTGGGTCACTCTGTGTACTCTATCAGCACTTGCATCAGTGCTCCGAGGAACTGTTTGACTTGGTACCACCGTCACCGTTTTACCAACGTACCACTCTACACCGCAGCAAGATTCATCCATTTCACCTGGAAACTTTATGATCTTCAACTGTACGTTTCCAGCGATCATTTCTCCCACGTACGTGCAGGCTCTGGAATGAACTACCTGCTGCTGTGTTTCCCGAGCGCTATGACATGTCCTTTTTTAAATGAGGTTTTAAAAGAGTATTTTGTTCACGGTAGGCAACGGCCTGGCTGTGCCCCTGTGTATTGCAAATGTCCATGGGCGGCGGTAACACTTACTATCAGGTGTGCTGCCTGTTCGTTTGCCATCGTAAATTGTATTCTTCCATCACTATATGGAAAGTTCAATCATAAACTGTTATTTTCAACGTTTTATAGGTAATTTAAAACTATTTATTTACAAAATTACTTATACATATTTGAATATAAAGTAAGTTTGACGTGAACGCGATCGAGTGAAGGGAACTGCATTTGCTAATACTGTTGTATTGTCTCTCAGTATCAATGAGGTGCGCTTTATTCTACGTAATGAGTAAAATAGATTTAATTTACTGCAATAGCATATATTCAAGAAAATACAGAGTAGTATAATATTATCTAAACAATTAAATGTAATTGTAGTGTCTGTTTGTAATGACAAAATAATGAGCTTTTTTTCCATGCTGATATGGTTATTTGCACGATACCTATGCTTAAGAACCGATTTAAAAAAATTGTCAGCCTGTTTCTTATGGGTAATCTTCAAAACGACTAGATCTATTTTGATAATATTTTAATACCATGTAATTGTCTATATAAGGGGTAACTTAGGCTATATTATTGGTATTCCCACGGGAACGGGAACTACACGAGTAAGGCGACTAAAACCAAAGCAAAGCGAGGGTGGATTCCTAGTTAATAATAAAACTATACAACATAAACAAAGCAAAAAAGTAGTACTTTTTGTATTAATAAATTTATTTATCCCGCCACAAAACATTAATATGAAAATGACAGTCAAGTTTAAATAATTATATTGTGTTTACCGACTTCAACAAAGACTTCAGCAAAAAAATCTTTAAATCTAAACGACTGCCTGGTGAGTTCTATAGATAGTTAAGAAATATATTTAGGTACTAGCAACCCGCCCTCGCTTCGCTTCGGTTATAGGTTATAGTCGTTTTACCCGCGTAGTTCCCGTTCCCGTGGGAATTCAGGGATAAAATATAGCCTAGTTTACGCCCTGATATTATAACTTTCCATTGATGAAAGAATTTTTTAAATCGGTCTAGCCGTTTTGAAGACTACCCGGAACAAACAGACAGACAGACAGACAGACAAAAATTTTTTAATTGCTATTTTAGGCATAGGTGTCGTGCAAATAACCGTGTGAGCATGAAAAAAGCCTATTATTTTGACATTACAAACAGACACTCCAATTTTATTTATTGGTAAAGATTAGAAGAATGTATTATATTTTATTTATTACTAGCAACCCGCCCTCGCATCGCTTCGGTTTCAGTCGCTTTACCCGCGGCGTAGTTCCCGTTCCTGTGGGAATACCGGGATAAAATATAGCCTATGTTACTCCCTGATATTATAGCTTTCCATTGGTGAAAGAATTTTTGAAATCGGTTCGGTGGTTTAAGCGTGAAAGCGTTACAAACAAACAAACAAACAAACATCCTTACTTTAGCATTTATAATATTAGTAAGGATTAAGGAAACTTAAAAATAATTTCCTATCTTTTTTCTACTACAAACATTTTAACATGTTAAAATAACTTTTTAAATTCCAATAACAAATCAGATAATTATTGATCTATTGAACAATATTAAATATTTTGTTTGCTGCGTCAAACTAATCTAGTTAAATGTTGAGGTTCAATAGTACAGAAGTTATTAGCTTTACATAATAAATTAGACTATTGATATTTAATACAAACACTTTTGTAGTAACAATTACAAGAAACTATGCTTTAATTTTACTTAATAATGTTACATGTACTTCTAATAAATCAATTTCAAGATTATCTACAGAGTTTGGCATCCATTTCGATATCTAGTCTTTCGTCGTTGAGGTTGATAAGCAGGCCATAACTATCATAATATTGTACTTGATGCCCGTTTAGACAATAATGTTTAAGTGGTATATGTGTCCTACTTAGAATATTGACGAGTGAAGCGCACTCTTAGTACTGTACACCGTGTCCGGGTGTCAGCTACGAGCGGCGTGATATAGGACAACGTGTACTCGGCGCTAAGTCCGCGCGATAACACTCGCGCCAGTGTAAACAACTAAAACATAATTATACGTCATAATGTTTATTGTATGTACCTTGTGCACGTATATGTGGAGTGTATGAACATGGTACGGGTACCACATTATGACCTTGGTGGTTACCAATCATGGAACCAGCAGACAGGTGCGTACTATTCCGAGACGCGTGTGCCGATCTGCCATAATACTATTCGTTTTATAACTTTTCAAGTACCTTTTTAGTAGTTCAATGGCGTTGTATAAAAATTCGCTATATGAAAGCACCAAACATCTGTTCATCCATCCATCTATACATCATTCTAACCACCTCGGCATCCATCCTTCAATCTACCCATCGGTGCAAGCATCGAACTGATGCTCCATAATGCCGATGGTGTCGCTCGGTGTTACTGGTAATCATCCATTCATCTAACTCCTTCCTCAACATTTCCTTACGAAGTACTCGTATTTCTTTTGAGGAACATAAGCGGCAGACCACCCTTGATGCTCTGCACCACATCGGACTTAGGCTCGACGATGGGGTGGCGCAGCGTGGTGGGCCCTGGTGCCACAGAGAAACGCGCCAGTAGTGCCGCTAGCCCAGCCAGCGATTGCATAGTGCCCAGGCGAGCACCGATGCAGGCGCGAGGCCCCTCGCCAAACGGTAAGTACGCGTACTTTGCGCGCGCACCCACTTCGTCTACCAGAAAGCGCTCTGGGCGGAACTCGTGCGGCTCATCGAAGTACAGCGGGTCGTTGTGAAGCGCTTGCAGCGGAATCAGTACACCCACACCCTCGTCGATACTCACGCCCAGCTCCGGGAATGTGTAGGGGCGCACACACTCTCGCAACAGAAAACCCAGCGACGGAAACATTCGCATGCCCTCCTTGAACGCGCACTCCAAATACTTCATCTCCTTGACGGCGTCGTAGCTGAGTCTGCCGCCATGTCGAGCCAGCACTTGGTCCACCTCCGCTTGCACTTTCGCCTGTGCCTCCGGGTGGTATGCGAGCTGGTGCAGCGTGAAGCTAGTCGCGGACGATGACGTCTCGAAGCCTGCGGCGAAGAACACGAACACCTGCGCAACGATGAGTTCGTCGGACAGCTCCATGGTAACGTGCTCAGGTGTGCCATCCTGTTTGAATTTCTCTAAGGACTCACCTTCCATTCTCCCTTTCTGCTGGCACTCTAACATCAAGTCGATAAAATCATTTCTCCCCGAGGGCTTGTGATGCCTTCGCTTTAAAATATCCGCGACGAGTTCACGCATCTGCGGCTCGGCCCTGCTCAAGTACTTCACGTGTTTCAGTAAATTGGGAAATATTTCTTTGAAGACGGCCTTCACGGCGTCCTTGAATTTTATATCGAAGATTGTAAAGCCAAGTCTGCGGAATGCGGAGTCCTCGTCGCTCAGCGCGTCACCGTCAAGACCGAAACCGACTGCACCAATAAAGTCGGTAGTGTAGCGCGCCATAAGGTCCCGGGCGTCCACTGCGCGCCCGGCGGCAGCAGCCAACAACGTGCGCGCCTGCAGCCGCTCGGCGCGCTCCACCACCAGCGGGAACATCGCCCTCAGCTTGCCGCTCGTGAAGGCGCCCGTCATGCGCTGGCGCAGCAGCCGCCACAGGTCACCGTCCGCGAAGAACAGGTTCCGCAGCAGTGGCTCCACCGCCTGCTTGTGCGGGTTCAGACCACGCGCATGGAAATATGAGAAATCCGTCAGCAGCACGCGCTTCACGAGCGCGGGGTCACGCAGCACCAACTCAGGTCTCGTCGAGCGAAAGAAGCCCACCACCTTCTCACCAGGGTATTTCCAGTACGTGTCGACGCCTGCCTGCGTTATACTCTGCTGTAGAAGATAACACTTTGTGTTGGTTCCGAAAAACAATACGGGCTGGTCATGTTTAATACCTCGCCGTTGCCAATAGTTAAAAGTCCTGGTGCAGTAGAAGTATAGTGCGAGCAGGGCCAGCGCCCCCGCGCACAGCGCAAACGCGATCATACCGCACGAGTACTAACAGATGTACTCGTGCAAAGATAAGTGAACTGTGTACGGGTCATTATCACTAGTGTTGGGATCATATGTTTACAATATAGGTACGACGATATCGATGAATAAATATCGATGTTGTAATAGCAATGCATAGTTACGGGTTAAGAACATATTGTGTGACTGCCCTGTAAACATCGTACGTGAAAACCAACGACATCATCTGAGCACATATACTCACCGATGGAATCGAGCTTCCTCCATAACAGAAATAAAGACAATCGACCTCAAACGTGTTGGTTAGAATAACTCTAAGCAAGACCCTAGTCTTGCTTAGAGTTATTCTTCTCTTGCATATGTTATGTGCATTTTGTAATCCCTCAGTCTTCTTTTACAATAACCATGGGCGTTAATTTTATTTTTTCTCCATCACCACACCAGGAACTGAGTAGCGTCACTCTTCTAGAAAACTTACGACACCGATTGCGATTGCCAAACATCCTGCTGAGTGCGGTGATCGTAGCGTTATCTCCACTGAAGGACCGCCTCTGACAGTGGATTTCGATGAGTCTGATCAGTGAAAATTGTTAACTATTCATGTGATGTTACTACGAACGCTTTTGGTAACATTATGTAAAAATATATGACAGATTTCTGCAAATTCAGTGAGAGCAGGTCTTAGCACTTGAGTGATAGTAACCTTCTAGTAAGTTTACAATACACTGGGTAGTCCGACAAACGTTTTGCACGGCAGTGTTGGACTATCGAATTTGTCGGATTATAGAGTATTGCCTAAGAACCCTTATAGTTCAGATTTTTTTATAAAAGAGTATCTTGTAATCCGACAGGTACGTATACTTCTATGTATTACTATATACTATTCTACATCCTTGTTTTACTTCTCAAAATTTTCTACGTTTAACTCCATTTAAAAATAGGCTCCCATTTTACAAAAATGCTTCTTCTACGCCCTAATGATGTGCAACATCGACGAAATCCTAAAGACACTGAGAAGTAGCTGACAATAGATGTTTGAAGCGAAATCACCCTGCTTAGTTTTCAAGAGGATGATCAGTCTCTAGGACCAGTCAAACGCTCCGCTAATACTAGCTATATGCATCGTTTTCTATGAGACAAAAGTTCGTTATATCTTGTTCTCAACAATTTTCTTGCACAAAATTGTGTTAATTTACAATATATTCTTAGTAAAGTAAGACGCAGAGACGATTACCTACTACTCTACCACAGATTTGCCCTTAAATTAGCATTAGTGTAATTTCATAAATGACTATACTGCGATGCGCTGTGGACCAGATGATGATCTGTTTTGAACCTACTTATTTTTACAGCGAAAAATATCCTGAGTAAAAGGTATTGTTTGCCCGAGTAAGCGCCTCACTTATTTCTAACTCGGGCTTCCAATTCTGTAGCCCGCAATACCGAGATCTCGGTATTGCGGGATCCTGCACCATTTCCAATCACGCATAATGCGGGATTACGGGCGCGGGATCCGTGGGATTTGCAGGATCGAAAAAAAACGTGCATGCAACCTCAAACTTAATAAACTCTCATACTCAACAGTAACATATCCTAATATATCTTTATATACATAAATTACGTGTCACGTTGTTTGTCCGCGTAATGTTTAATTATTACTAACCATAAACAATATAATTTTTTCATATAGAATCATTTTCTTCTTACACTGGCAATAAATTTTGTATCAAAATGTGGGTCAATATTTAATAACTAATTTCTGTATCGGGTAGATAATTATAAAATTTTCTGCAGTAACGATGACTTGTTGGACGTGAGACATCTTAGTCCACCCGTGATCATGAACGCTGTAAAGTGTTCGAAACGTCGGGTAATCAAAAACCAAATACAAACGCGATAAAATCCGTAAAGTAGTTTTATTTAAAATGCTCTTTATTCATTTTTACTGAAGAGCAATTTCCGTGTGATAATACGACAGAATAAGAATACAATTCACCACCCCTTCCCTTACCCGTGGCTGTCGTAGGAGACGACTAAGGGATTATAATATGCATATTACATCTATGCAAGATAAGAAAAGTTCGAAACTAAAACCTATGGCGACACGTCAGACCAGCGTGGTATAGTAGGTCATTTTCGCTCTCATAATGGAGGAAGCTCAAGCCGAACAGTGGGATGTATAAGGGTTGAAATAATGAAACAAATGATGAACGAAGAGTATTTAAGCAAAAAGTAAAGAAAATCGATGACGAATTTTGTCTCCTCATATAAACTTTGCTGCTGCGGTTCACCTCTTAGGGGTTGAATTCCAAAATATCCTTTCTTTATGGGTCCCTACGTCACAAAATAAAATTATAGTCAAAATTGCATGTTTTTAGCTTCAGTAGTTTCAGCTCGGCGTTAATGAGTTAGTCGACCAACTTTTTCATACCTATTTACACCATTAGAGGGTGAAAATAAAGGAATGCTGAAACTCGTGTTCATTTATTTTTATTAAATAGTATTTGTGAAGAATTTGAAGAAAATCGATGTAGATTTTTTTTCTCCTTATACAAACTTTGTTACTGCGGTTCACCCCCTAAGGGTTGAATTTTAAAAAAAATCCTTTCTCAAAGGGTTTCTACGTCACGCAAAGAAACTAATGTCAAAAGTTCATGTTTTTGGCTTCAGTAGTTTCGGCTCTGTAATAAGTCGATAAACTGACATCTTTCTACCTATTTTACACCCTTCGAGGATGAAAATGGACAAACGCTGACACACGTATTTATTTATTTTTATTAAATAGTATTTGTGCTTAATTTGAAGATAGTAGCTAAAGATTTTATTTTCTTTCCATGCAGACTTTACCGTTGCATTTCACCCCCTT
Organism: Lymantria dispar; assembly: GCA_032191425.1. NCBI lineage: Eukaryota > Metazoa > Arthropoda > Insecta > Lepidoptera > Erebidae > Lymantria > Lymantria dispar. The sequence continues at coordinate 34,505,975 of CM063452.1, forward strand.
AGGGGTAGAATTTCAAAAAATCTTTTCTTAGTGAGTGCCTACGTCACGAAATGAAACTAGGGTCTGAATTTCATTTTTCTAGCTTCAGTAGCTTCGGCTCACGCTGTTCCTTTATATGTATATTATTGTTAAAGCCCCCGTAACACCCCTTGCAGGTGGCATTTCGTAAAATCCGTTCTTAGCTGACCACTACTCAATGAAAGGAATATTTCTGCCAAATTTCAAGTTTGTACGCCTTATGGTTCCAGAGATATGGTGATGAGTCAATATATCGCTCGCAAAACCCGCCTCTCCTATATATATATAGATTATTTGACTGTTAACTCCAAACGATTTTAACAGATGGCGATATCTGTTGACTGGATTGAGTGATTAATTAATAGATGGCGATGCTATGTCAACCTACAAACGTGTATACGATTTTAACTTGCTTTTTTACATAAAAGACATTTGTAAAAAATATGACGACCTCCATGACAGATGTTCACCTACAGTTCCACTTAAATAGTTTAATAAAACGTAATATAACAAAAACATTAGCCACAGCAACGCGTGGCCGGGTCTGCTAGTAAATTTATAGTTTTTAAATGTGTTTTTTGAAGTGAAACTTCTTTAGAATCGTTGTGATTTCAAACCGGATGCAACAGAAAAAACGACAGGTAAGGCCCTCCGCACATGCAGCTACTGAAAAAGTACTAGTTGTAAACTCAAATTACTAACGAGTTGCTTGAGCGTCACCGCCCATACGTTCTCATTGAGGGTTGCACACGACGCGACTAGTCACCAACCGGTTAATAACGCGTTAGCAACTGATCACGCATGACTCGTCGTCCCGGTCGCCGCGCTACTGGTTACCAGAGTTTTCTGTTTTTGTTGCGAAAAATGAACGAACATTTGTGCAGGAGATGGAAAAGTATCCATGTTTATATAATTATAAACTCAGATTATTCAAGGAAAGATGTTGTCAGATTACTGAACTGACCATCTGCAGTTCACATTATTTCGAATATACGGGTGAATCCAAAACCTGCAAATATTCCTTCGACGTCTATTAAGGTAGTGGTATTATACAATATCGTCGTCATCCTCGCTCGACCCACTCGACATGTTTGATTTTTTCGCTAATATTTCCTCGTTAATCGTATGCTTGTTAGAGCAGAAATAGCAGAAGTCACTGAAACCTTGCAATTTAAGTAGCGTCATGTGCGAGGTACAGTTTCTAACTAATTTGTAATTGTAATTACTGATCAGTTCCGTCATTTTTGAGTAGCTCCATTTGCGAAGGGCCTAAGAGACACAAATACAAAAATGTGTAGGATGAAGCCGGCAAAGAATGAGACCGAAATATATATCATCATCATCATCATCATCATCATTTCAGCCTACAGCCGTCCACTGCTGGACGTAGGCCTCCCTCATGTTGCGCCACAATGTGCGGTCCTGTGCCGCCTGCATCCAACGACGCCCAGCAACTTTCACTAGGTCATCGGTCCACCTAGTGGAGGGGCGTCCTACACTGCGTCGTCCGATGCGTGGTCGCCACTCGAGAACCTTTCTTCCCCAGCGGTTGTCGGTTCGTCGAGCGATGTGGCCTGCCCATTGCCACTTCAGCGTGCTAATTCTTCGTGCTATGTCGGTTACACCCGTTCTTCTGCGGATCGCCGTATTCCGGATTCTATCTCGCAGAGAAATCCCGAGCATAGCCCGCTCCATAGCACGCTGAGCGACTTTGAACCTTGATATAAGGCCTACATTTAGGGACCACGTTTCCGTGCCGTAAGTCATCACTGGTAACACACACTGGTCGTAGACCTGTGTTTTCAGACACTGAGGTATGTTGGATGAGAAGATCCTCTTAAGTTTCCCGAACGCTGCCCAACCGAGTTGGATTCGTCGGCTGATCTCTTTCTCGAAATTGGATCTACCTAACTGGACTGTTTGTCCTAGGTAAACATAGTGATCGACAACTTCGAGAATCGCATTGCCAACTAGGACCGGTACAGGAATGACATGGGTATTTGACATGACTTTCGTCTTGTCCATGTTCATTCGTAAACCCACTAGTTGGGATACCCTGCTGAGATCATTGAAAATATTGAAATATATAAATATAAATTGAAATATATATACTATTTTATATTATTTTTAAATCCGTCTATAATTGCCGGATTAAAGAATGAAAGATGAAGGATGAGGGATGAGGGATGAAGGATAAAATATAAAGGATAAAGAAGTTTCACTTCTGACATGCGTACCTTGCACGTAGGTACGCTTTTTTTTGTGTATATTTTGAAGAAGTTTTGTTTTGTTTTTTATTCAGTATCTGTAACTGTTTTTTTGTGAAGAAGAATGGTGTAATATGATTGATCTCATACTAGTTATTACTACTAGTACTTAAATAAATATGGTGTTATTTGATAATTCATAGGGTTTGATCTCATACTAGTAGTAATACTTAAATAAATATGGTGTTATTTGATAATTCATAGGGTTTGATCTGATACTAGTAGTAATACTTAAATAAATATGGTGTTATTTGATAATTCATAGGGTTTGATCTCATACTAGTAGTAATACTTAAATAAATATGGTGTTATTTGATAATTCATAGGGTTTGATCTCATACTAGTAGTAATACTTAAATAAATATGGTGTTATTTGATAATTCATTAGTAGTAATACTTAAATAAATATGGTGTTATTTGATAATTCATAGGGTTTGATCTCATACTAGTAGTAATACTTAAATAAATATGGTGTTATTTGATAATTCATAGGGTTTGATCTCATACTAGTAGTAATACTTAAATAAATATGGTGTTATTTGATAATTCATAGGGTTTGATCTCATACTAGTAGTAATACTTAAATAAATATGGTGTTATTTGATAATTCATAGGGTTTGATCTCATACTAGTAGTAATACTTAAATAAATATGGTGTTATTTGATAATTCATAGGGTTTGATCTCATACTAGTAGTAATACTTAAATAAATATGGTGTTATTTGATAATTCATAGGGTTTGATCTCATACTAGTAGTAATACTTAAATAAATATGGTGTTATTTGATAATTCATAGGGTTTGATCTCATACTAGTAGTAATACTTAAATAAATATGGTGTTATTTGATAATTCATAGGGTTTGATCTCATACTAGTAGTAATACTTAAATAAATATGGTGTTATTTGATAATTCATAGGGTTTGATCTCATACTAGTAGTAATACTTAAATAAATATGGTGTTATTTGATAATTCATAGGGTTTGATCTCATACTAGTAGTAATACTTAAATAAATATGGTGTTATTTGATAATTCATAGGGTTTGATCTCATACTAGTAGTAATACTTAAATAAATATGGTGTTATTTGATAATTCATAGGGTTTGATCTCATACTAGTAGTAATACTTAAATAAATATGGTGTTATTTGATAATTCATAGGGTTTGATCTCATACTAGTAGTAATACTTAAATAAATATGGTGTTATTTGATAATTCATAGGGTTTGATCTCATACTAGTAGTAATACTTAAATAAATATGGTGTTATTTGATAATTCATAGGGTTTGATCTCATACTAGTAGTAATACTTAAATAAATATGGTGTTATTTGATAATTCATAGGGTTTGATCTCATACTAGTAGTAATACTTAAATAAATATGGTGTTATTTGATAATTCATAGGGTTTGATCTCATACTAATAGTAATACTTTAAAAATTGTATAATTAGTTGATTAATCCCTACTTTTTTTAAGTGAAACTTCTTTAGAATCGTTATGATCTCAAACTCGATGAAACGAAAAAGCGAGTCCATAGAGACACAAACACGTAAATGTATAGGTTTCAGCCGACGAGAGAATGAGATAGAGGATAGTGGAGTTTCACTTCTGATATGCGTACTTTGTACACACACTTTCTTGTTTGTTACAAGTATACGATGTAACTTGATTGATCTCACATTAATAGTAATATGTATGTATGTACGTAAATAAATATGGTGACGGAGTGAGAATACTATTCACCACTCCCTATCTTGCCCGTGGATGTTGTAAAAGACGACTATGGGATGCACATAACATCTGTGCAAGAGAAACAAAACTCGAAATAAAACCCTATATCAACACGTCTGACCAGTATGGTATAGTAGGTCAAATACCCTCCCATTGTGGAGGAGGCTCGAGCCCAATAGTGGGAGGTATGTGGGCTGCGATGATGAAATAAGTGTGGAGTTGATTAATGCATTGTTTTATTTGCCTTATATAAATGTGAATATTTTTGATATGTCGGTATTTGCGGGATCCCCCGCAAATACCGAGATCCCGCGGGATTGAAATTTCAAATACCGAGATTGAATTCAGGCTGCGGGATTGAAAGCCCTATTTCTAACAATCTTCGCCATAGCTTTCACGTAATTTTGTGTAAATCTTGAATTGAGTGAAACAAACATTAAAGAAACGGTTAGATAACATATAACTTTAATTATTAGATATTTATTTGTGACACAGTTTATTAATATCTGCTTAATTCATCTGTTATATCGATATCTACATGTACTGATATGAATATTGACAACACTATTTATATTTCTGTTATCGTACATCACTGATTGAGAGGAGCTCCAAGCCGCCTGCTAACTACTCACTAACATACGTAAATAACAAATATTACGTAAACAGATAAGCTCAAAATAAAGAAAGCGTTAGTTATAAAAAAATTGTAGGTAAATATAATATAAGATAAAAGTTTTGATTAACCTCTAACACGATAAAATAAATGTCACTGTTATTCCACAAATAGAGTTTAATGCACAACAACTGGAATCATAGTGACTTCGGCTTTCAAAAGTGAGATATGTGCTTGTCAAACATACTTGGTATTCATGAAGCTCTTATCATTATAATAATATACATTTCGCCTAACCAATCAATAAATACAATCATTGAATTCATACACTAAAGTCTGGTCAATGTGTTAGTGCGGGATGGATGAAATGGCGGCAGGTCACGGGCACAACACGACTCCAAGACTCCTGAGTACCTGTGTCCTGTGATTCCCGAGAACTATCTTTACAATTAAAGGACAAAATTTACAAAACATTAATAAGGCGTGCCATGACATGTGGACAAAATGTTGGACTGCAAAAGCGACAGATCAGCAACGACTGCATGCGCATCTCTGCTTCGAAGAGGATGTGAAGGATTTTTGTTGAGACGAGAATGGATAAAACGAGGAACGATCGTATTAGAGGAAGTTTAAAAGTTACGCCAGTGACAGGACAGTTAAAAAGCGAACGCTTGACGTGGCATGGACATGTGAGAAGACGAAATGAACTTGTAAGGAAAATTTGAAATATGAATGTTGAAAACTTTAGGGCTAGGGGCAGGCCAAAGGAAAAATGAATGGCCTGTGTGCAGCATGACATGCGTAGACAGGAAGTGATCACGGATATAACGACGTCTAATAGAGTTGTACGGACCATCATCATCATCTCAACCCATATACGTCCCACTGCTGAGCTCACGCCTCCTCCACTAAAGGAGGAAAATTGACCTACTATACCACGCTGATCAAACGTATTGGGTTTTGTTTCGAGTTTTCCTTCTCTAGCCATAGATGTTGTATGCATATTATATTCCATTAGTCATCTCTTACGACCTCCACGGGTGAGAGGGGGTGGTGAATTGTATTCTTACTCCGTCACCACACGGAAAATATGGATCGAGTACTAAGGTTGTATGGAACGAGAGGACATCCTGCGTGGAGCACGAGTAGTTGGTATAAGAATAGTTATACTTACTGGTATCGAATCGTTTTCGAAGCAGCGAGTACTTTTCATAGAGCCTATCAGATACGTCCATCGCGATCGCGGGATTGTTTGTGATGTGCTTTTTTTTACCAAGTCTGGGAGGAAGTGATACCTCACAATCCAATAAGTATCAACACTTGCATTTACTCCTTCACTTTAGCTAAAAATAAAGGTCATCCCGGGTCACCCCCGCAATGAAGGCAGGTGAATGGAGGAGCTCTCCGCTCCAATGCCGGTCCGATACTTGCCCATTCGATACCATTGTTTGCATTCGATACTAGTACTCGGTATCGAAATCTATGCAAGAGGAGGAAAACTCGAAACAAAACCCTATACCAACCTGTCTGACCAGCATGGTATAGTAAGGTCAACTTCCCTCCTGTTATGGAGGAGGCTCGAGCCCAGGATTGGGACGTAGCTAAGCTGAAATGATGATGATGATGACTCGGTATCGAATGGTGATGTAATATACTAGTGGTAGTAGTATCGAATGAAAAATATCGATACCATATGAGTACTCATTGGTATCGATTTATCCCTAATTGTTGTAACCGTTTTTTATTTATTGCTACAAATGTATTTTCTTAGCCTTTCTTAGCTTATATATGATATAGGTCCAGATTAGAACAGGTTTCGCCTAATTTAGGAGTGGTAGAAGCACACTGTCGACAGTTGTCTGTCTACAGCCGCGGGCCGGTCCGTCCGGGGTAGTACCACACTGAGCAGAAAATCAACGTCTGTCATTGGATTTTATTTCTGTTTGACTTCGACAATAGGGAATATGCATGATTTTTTTTAATTTTTTTAAACGCTTCTACTAGTTATTACATTACTAGAAATAAATATAATAATCCAAAATGTAAACCATTAACCTAAAGAAAGAATAAAAATCGCTATCATTTTTGCGCGATTGAAACGCAGCTACTTAGGCGGCGGGTCGCGCGTGCGAGGAGCTCAGCTCCTCGACGAAGCGACCCGCCGCCGGCGACTGGGGCGGCGCAGGCGCGATTACCTGCGCATCATGCCACCCTAGCCGAGGCCGCGGGTAACGTGACTAGAGTTAAGTCTGTCACCCACCGAGAGGCCGACCGCGTGAGGAAAGACCGACGTTCTTCCTGAGGGAGGGACGTTGGTCGATGAGAGGGTACCCCAAGGAGGGGGTATTCCGTCGGGCCGACCGCTGATGACAAGTAACCCTGCTCCGGTGGTCGGCCCAATGATAAAGGCGACGTGGTGTTCGGGTGGGTTGCGGGTGTGCGTGCTTACGCCCCTCTGTCGCTCCGGACGGAGTGGTGCGAGGAGCGCGCCGATCGCAGCCCACCACACAAAAAAAAAGGGCTGTCAACTAAGGCTGTTCATATTTTTGGGTTTATTTTTTTGGACGATATATCGACAGGTACTAAAAAGTAAATATCGAGGGTTGATATTTATTTAAACTTTGGTGTTTTATCCTTTCTTGTAAAGTATTTATTCTACAAAATCACCGTAAACGTAATCTAGTGTAAAAGCGCTGGCATGAAGTTGATGATCAGTTATCACTTACTCCTGGAATTTGATAAAAATGCTCGGTTACGGCAACGACGCAATGAACGAAGTTAAAAAGATGTCACGGGGAAATATATCGAAATATCAATACTTTTGAAGTGAAACTTCTTTAGAATCATTGTCATTTCAAACTCGATGAAACGAAAAAGCGAGTCCATAGAAATATAAACACGTAAATGTATAGGATTCAGCCGGCGAGAAAATGAGATAAAGGATAAAATATGAAGGATGAAAGATGAATGACAAAGGATAAATTTCACTTTCGCCATGCGGACTTTGTAGGCACGCTTTTTTTTTCTTTACATCGAACTCCGATATTGATATATTTAGAAATACCGATATATCGAAAAACGATATTTTAAAAATATCGACAGCTCTAATCAGAAGATTTGACTGTACTATGACGTCACGTTTGAACAACGTTGCGTTTTAGAAATTTGCGAGCGAATCTCAAAAAACACTTTTTGATAATTAAATTTAATTATTAAATAATGATAAAATTAAAAAATAATTGTATAGGTACGTTTTTTAAGCAATAAAGATTACAAATAAAAATAATTTGTTCATTTTGGAATTTCATGCATATTCCCTATTACTGTTATAAATATTTTATAACAACTTGAAGACTCATTTCTTACTTTTGTGATAATAGCCCCTCCCATAGATTACATTAGAAAAAAGTGTTGACAGTTATGGTGCTGTCACTGTCGTTTCTGCATTTTAACTTTTGTAAAATATCCTTTGCAATTTTCTAACCTCAATAACAATTAGGGTTGCCACCTTCTTTTTGTGAAAATAAAGTAAATTGGTGAATGAAGTTAAAAAAAGAAGTACCTACCTACATTGTATCAAAATAAAGTACGATTGACGTCACTGCATATTTTGGTCAAAAACATAATTTTTGCAGTTTTATCGCATAATTATCACAAATTAACATCTGCACTGCATCTTTGCTCTATTCATTTAAGGGAAACTAAAGAAGTAATTAATTTATATAAACTTAGAAATAATATCTGCCGCCTTCATCTCGAGAAACCAGTTCATGCGAAATAAAATATTTTCGAGTACTTATACAACGTGTCCCAAAATTCAACGATAAGCGGGCACCAATAGGTGGGCATACTTATGACTGCTCGAGTAAAAAAGGAAAAAAATCTACCCTTATTGTTTTTGAATTACGAAAAAAAAGTGAAATCTATATTAAATGGACACCTTTATTATATTTTTAAGTGCCATTGCTACAATTTTACAAATAATTCAGTGATTTTTTTTTGTATTAGCAACGTAAGTAGCATTGCTATCGATCACAATTATTAAAAAAACCGAGAATGTCTATAGTTTATACACAAAAATTAACCAAAACTGTGTTTTGCCCATAAATTTTGTAAGATTTTGATTTTCAGCCCACTTTCACTCAAAAAAAAAGTATTGACACTACTATGGCAAGTAGTTTTAAAAATTGGCGCATCTAACTACAATTCTAAAATGGTATAATATTCTAGGCAAACTAGTCAAAAAATATGCATAGGTACTATTGCAGAACAACAACCATATTTCGCAATTTGTTACTGTTGATAGTAATCACTTTTACTATGATCCAAAATGTACGCTGCGTCATCCGATTCATGTTCACCACTCGAGAACTTTTCTTCCCCAACGATTGTCGGTTCGACGAGCGATATGGCCTGTCCATTGCAATTTCAACGTGCTAATTTTGCGGGCTGTGTCGGTTACACCCGTTTTTCTACGGATTTCCGTGTTTCGAATTTTATCACATAGAGAAATACCAAGCATAGCCCTTTCCATAGCACATTGAGCAACTTTGAACTTTTTATGAGGCCGACATTTAGAGACCACGTTTCAGTGCCGTAAGTCATCACTGGTAACACACATCATTTGCCTGCCCTCGTCCCATGCTAAGTGGGGTCGGCACAACATGTTTTTACCTTCCATAGCCTTCTATCAGCCGTCATATCTGCACTCACTACTTTCATACGCATATCCTCATTCACACAATCCATCCATCTCTTTTTAGGCCTGCCGCGATTTTTACGTCCATCCACAAACATATTGACAACCCTCCTCGTCACGTGCCTTTCATCCCTCCTCATCACGTGTCCATACCAAGACAAACCTTCTCTACCACTGGTGCCACTTTCAGACTTCCCCTGATATACTCATTTCTTATTGTATCCAACCTTGTAACTCCACACATCCATCTTAACATACGCATCTCAGTAGAATACACGAATGGTAACACACATTGGTTATAAACCTTTGTTTTCAGACACTGCGGAATATTAGACGAGAAGATCCTCTTAATAAAATTTAGGCTTTTTATAAAATCACTTTAATAAGTGATTTTTATAAATGCAATGGTCAAATTATTAAAAAAAAAAGCAAAGAAATAACTTATGGTCTAATGAACCTCAACATTTTACGTGACGAGTTTTCAAATAGGACCACTTTTTATATTTAGCTAATCAACTCATTCTATTACCTTTATGTTATATGCATGTTATAGTTTATCTTTTTTATTAAAATATTTTATTCTTATTAAATATTTGATTTGCTGCTAAAAACTAGTCAAGTCAAATGTTGAGGTTCAATAAATCATAAGTTATTAGCATTATATAAAAAAGTTGATTATAAGAATTTAATAAGCGCTCGCTTAGTGCTTGGTGGTGACAGGGTAAGATAACAATTTCTCACCGCCTTTCTTACCCGTTGATGATGGATGATGAGGATGTCGTAAAATACCACTAAGCGATATAATATTACCTATTACGCCTGTGCAAGAGAAGGAAAACTCGTAATAAAACTCTATACCAACAGGTCTGACCAGCGTAGATGAACTGGCCTCCTATTACGGAGGAGAGCCGAGCCCAGCAGTGGGACGTGTATGAGTTGAGACTAGTGCAGTACTTCTTGTCTCGGGCGTGTGTCAGGTGCGAGGTGCGTGATATCGGACTGTGTGTACTCAGCGCTAAGTCCACACGACAACACTCGCGCTAGTGCAAATAATTTTGTGGGATCTGGTCCAGCTATATTTTATTAAAAAAAGAAAAAAACGGGCACTTTCATATTGTCAAATTTATACATAGTTGGAAACAATCCAATAGTGTACCACCGGATCGGTACGCGGCCACAAGCTGAGAAGATCCGGCAAGAAACTCAGCGGGTAGTAATTTTTTTTAACTTTTAAATATATCCATACTAATATTATAAATGCGAAAGTAAGGATGTTTGTTTGTTTGTTTGTAACGCTTTCACGCTTAAACCACCGAACCGATTTCAAAAATTCTGTCACCAATGGAAAGCTATAATATCAGGGAGTAACATAGGCTATATTTTATCCCGGTATTCCCATAGGAACGGGAACTACGCCGCGGGTAAAGCGACTGAAACCGAAGCGTAGCGAGGGCGGGTTGCTAGTAATATATAATTGTATACTTCGTACAATATAATTGGTATTAGCATCAGTGTGATGCCCTTCGAAATTGTTTACATATATAATTATTCAAACTTTACTACAGAAAAATATTAAAGGAAAAGCAAGAAAATATAGCTGGACCAGACCCCACAAGGAGCACCCGATCACGAGTTAACTACTAGAACAGCCATTACTCCCCTCAACCACATTGGAGAGAAGGCAGCAACCCGCCCCAGCTATCTCAAACAGAACCTTATTCAGTGAGCATGACTAAACCATAAACTACGAACTATAGGTAGGCATGGTAAACAAGATCAAAATCAAAATTCGTTAGTGTGTTCGTGTTTGCACACGCAGCGCTGTACAGTCACAAGAGTAACAATAAAAAAAACCTGTGAATTCATACAACAAATTAGGAGTATCATAAAGCTGTAACAATTACAATTACATCCTTCTACACACCCACCGGGGCAAGCATCAAATTGATGTAGTACAATGCCGATGGTGTCGCTCGGTGTTACTGTTAGTCATCCATTCATCTTACTTCGTTCACGACATTGCATTATGAAGTATTCCTTTCCACGAACATAAGCGGCAGACCACCCTTGATGCTCTGCACCCAGCGAGGGAAACATTCGCATGCCCTCCCTGAGCGCGCACTCCAAGTACTTCATCTCCTTGACGGCGTCGTAGCTGAGTCTACCGCCGTGTCGAGCCAGCACTCAATCCACCTCCGTCCGCGCTTTTGCCTGCGCTTGCGGGTGGAAGGCGAGTTGGTGCAGCGTGAAGCTGTTCACGGACGATGATGTCTCGAAGCCTGCTGCAAAGAACACGAATACCTGTACGACGATGACTTCGTCGGACAGCTCCTTGGCAATGTGTACCGGCGTGCCGTCCGGTTTAAATTTCTCTAACGACTCCGCTTCCCTTTCTGCTGGCACTCTAACATCAAATCGATGAAATTGTTTCTCCCCGAGGGCTTGTGATTCCTTCACTTTAAAATATCCGCGACGAGTTCACGCATCTGAGGCTCGGCCCTGCTCAAGTACTTTACGTGTTTCAGCAAATTGAGAAATATATCTTTCAAGCCGGCCTTCACGGCGTCCTTGAACTTTATATCGAAGATTGTAAAGCCAAGTCTGCGGATAATGGCAACATTAATTTTGAGGCCGCTATTTTCAATTATTAAGGTCGCTATTACGACTTAGTAAGGTCACTATTTTGACTTTATAGGTATTTAATAGTCTGTGGTCACTTCTGTAAAATAGTCGCGGCATATTTTTATAGTGAATCTATGAGTAAGGAAGCGCGGGAACTCTTGAATGCTTAGGGCGGTCTTTTTAACTATAAAATTAAATATTTTTATTATATTGTATATAATCCTCATATTTTTGAAAAGTATCTAAGTATTTGTATATGTTTATCATTTAATTTGTTTAGTATAAGTAAAAGTCTATATATTTAGTGATTTAGGTTTGTGCAAAGAGATGTCGAAAAGGCGGGAAAAAACCAAGCCGGAACGAGATAAAGGTGAGTAGATTCCACCTCTGAAAGTAGCGAATACTCAGATTCGCGTACAGTGTTGGAAGACCACGAGGACTTTTATTTCCCATATAGGGTGGCCGACTATTGTCGCCGATATCCGGAAGACGCAGGTGCCGGTCATGAATTTATAGTCTTCATAGTGTCACTGAACAGCCACTTGGTAGTCGTGACATGCTAACTCTTAGTAGCTGCTTATCGCGCTTCATTAAAGGCATTAAATATCTTAATAAACTTAACAAATATAAGATAGGAGTAGTGTTTGAACGACCCAATTTGGCTAATACATTCCTAGACAACACGACATTTTTAAGGGAACAAAATATTAAGGCGTCCATCCCAGCTGGTGCCACTGAATTGTCTGGAGTGATTTCCTCCGTACCTATTGATGTCCAACAAAAAAATTTTCAAATCTTTGTCAAGTACAAAAAAAATATTTCTGTTCAGCGTATAATGAAAAAAAACAAATCCGATAGTGGATTTATATTACAACCTACACAGGCAGTCATTATTACCTTTGCGTCATCTACTTCACTCCCAGATTACGTTCACTTAAAGATGTGGCGTCTACCAGTGCGACCTTATGTGCCGCCAGTTCAGCAGTGTTTCCGATGCCTTAGGTTTGACCACTTGGCTAAATTCTGTAAGAATGCTCAGCGTTGCTCAATCTGCACTGAAAATCATTCATATAAAGAATGTACTATACCTATTGACAAAGCAGTATGTGTACACTGTAAAGGTAACCATCTTGCAGTATCAGGTCAATGCCCTATAAAACAAAAAAGATATTGGATAGTAAAAATAAAAGTAAAACACCATTATCAGATTTATTTAAACATCCAACAAACTTTCCATCACTCAATAAGACAGAGAACACACAAGACATCATTAATTTAATTTTATCCAATCCAGCAGCAATGAACCTAATCACAGAATCAATAATCAAAGTCATTACACTAAATAAAACACAGAATCAAAGCATTAGCTCACACGCAATTAGTTCCGCTATTAAAGATACCATACAAATTAAAAATAAAACGTCACATTCAACTGTCACAAACTTAACATCATCATCATCGCAGCCCACATACGTCCCACTGTTGGGCTCCGGCCTCCTCCACAATGGGAGGGAATTTGACCTACTATACCATGCTGGTCAGACATGTTGGTATAGGGTTTCATTTCGAGTTTTCCTTCTCTTGCACAGATGTTATGTGCACATTATATCCCATAGTCGTCTTATACGACATCCACGGGCAAGATAGGGAGTGGTGAATTGTATTCTTACTCAGTCACCACACGGACATTACTTAACTTAACATAGTACAGTGGAATGCTCAAAGTCTGTTGAGTAACAGACTTGAGCTTCAAAACCTACTTTATGAGCAGGACATACACATAGCACTTATATCAGAAACTTGGCTTAAACCAAATATACAGTTTTCTATCAGAGGTTATACAATAATAAGAAATGATTGCGGTAATGATCACAATGGTGTAGCAATTTTTGTTAGAAATGGCATTTATTTTCAAAAATTAGAAACATTTTCTGATAACTCCTTGCAAAATGTAGCAATCAAAATTAAATACAATCAAAAAGACATCTCAATTGTTAGTTTTTATAGTCCTGGCAACAGTGTACCTAACTTTGACAAATCTAAATTTAATAGACTGTTGCGTAGTATTCCAAAACCACTAATAATTGCTGGTGATTTTAATGCTCACCATACCATTTGGGGTTGTAATAGAACCAATTCTAGAGGTAGAGACATCATGGATGTAATGGATAATAATGACATAATGCTCTTAAATAATGATCAACCAACTACAGTGGGTACTAATTCTTGGAGACCAAATGGACTAGATCTAACAATAGTATCATCTTCATTATTCCTGTGCTGTGAATGGCAAGTTCATCAGGACTCTTTGGGCAGCTATCACTTGCCTACAATCACAAAATTTTCCATGGTAGTGTCGGAAACTGAATCTTCTTCAATTCCATCCAACATTCCTCCACACAGTAATCTGAAAATAGTAAATTGGGACCAATATGAGAACTTAGTAAATGACTTGTTAAAACAATTTGATATAAATAATTGTAATCTACAGAAGTCTTACAATAACTTCTGTTCCATAATTCTTAGAGCGGTAGAAAATTCAGTACCTAAAACCAACTACCACTGTAACAATATTACTCATCTACCTAAAAGAAAGCGACAACTTCCCTGGTGGAATGGGCAATGTACTAAAGTGGCAGAAGATTGCAAGCAGCCTTATCTGTTATTCAAATCAAATTGCAATATCCAAAACTACATTCATTTTAAGCAAGCTCAAGCAAAGAAAAACGTATATTAAGACTTGAACGTCGTAAATCCTGGACAGATTTTTGCTCCACCATAAATAGGTTAACGCCAATGAAACAGATTTGGACAAAAATGAGGAAATTTAAGAACTTATATTCTAATAATAATTGTTTCTCTAGCAATAATTGGATATCCAACTTTTTACACAAATATACTCCAGATACAGTACCAAATTTGACAAATATTCACAATAATCATCCTTTAAATAGCACCAACTCTTTTATGATTGCCCCTTTTACTATTGAAGAATTAAAAGCTGGTCTATCATCAAGAAAGGACTCTGCATGCGGTTTGGATTGGCTCTCCTATAAAATGTTTAAACTCCTAAACTCTTCTAACTTAAATAAGTTTCTAAAAATATTAAATCTCCTATGGAACAACTCCACTATTCCAGAAGAATGGAAAACAGACTGTCTAATTCCAATTTTAAAGCATGGGAAAGATTCTAGTTCAGCTGATTCATATCGTCCTATCACACTAAGCTCGTGTGTTGGTAAAATTTTTGAACAATTAATAAAACAGAGATTAATATTTTATATTGAAAGTAACAACCTCTTACCTAATAATCAATTTGGATTTCGATGCGGTCGTTCTGCTTGTGAGAGTCTTCCGCATTTATGTCTTGACATCCATAGTGCCCAGATTGACAATAAGATATTGGCTGGTGTTTTTTTGGATGTTGTAGGAGCATTTAATAATGTTGATTTAGAACAATTATCATCCATTCTTCTATCCTTAAATGTCCCTGGAAAAATAGTTAGTTGGATATTCAATTTCTTGCGTGGTCGTAAACTTTATGTTAGAGTCAATAACCAATTAATAGGTCCTCGACATGCATATAGAGGCGTATCGCAGGGCGGCATTTTGAATCCATTGCTCTTTATAATCTACATAAATCAAATAAATATTGTCTTGGGTAATAGAGTTTCTAACCTCCAATTTGCTGATGATCTAGTAGTGTATAGTTCAGGACTTAATTTATCAAATGTTGTGTTAGATCTTAATGTAGCACTCAAAAAATTGGAGCTTTATTTTCAATATCTTAGTCTTGAGGTCAGTATTGACAAAAAAAAAGTAGTAATATTTTCAAAGCATTCTATAAGAATAAGAGATGCAAAAATATATTATGGTACTCAGGAAATTTCAATAGATAATTCAATAAAGTTTTTAGGAGTTACGTTTTTAAGTAATTTTAGATGGCACAAATATGTCGAAATATTAGAAAATCAAAGGCCTGCAATATTCAGAAATCATTAGCTGGTACATATTGGGGTGCAGACCCACGCATCTTGCTAACACTATATAAGTCATTAGTCCGTAGCCATTTTGAGTATGCCTTCTTTTGTTATGGTGGAGTAATTACATTAGTGAATAAATTAGAAAAATACAAAATAAATGCTTAAGGATCACAGGCACTTTTAGGTCTACTCCTTTACATCATTACAAGTAGAATGTAATATTCCCCCACTAGCTCTTAGATTCAAATATCTACAAACAAAATTCTTTCTCAAATTAACTTCTATTAATAATCATCCACTCCTGTTAAAGATAGAGGACTATATTAACCGAACTGACAATAATTCCTACTATCAAGTAGAAGGCATCTCTGATTTGTTACATTTTTCTTGTGATCATAATCTATTTTCTAGTATTCTTTGGCCATGTTATTTAAATTCTTATAATTCAAAATATACACCTATTAAAATAATGATTAATGAATCATTAAAATATAACCAAGATGTATATAGTATGCTTATACTGATGAATCTAAAAGTAATACTGCTGTCTCTATGGCAGTTTATGACATACAACTGCAGAGTGGGTTTGGTCATAGGTTAAATACCTTGGCTAGTATATACACAGCAGAATGTGCTGCCATACATGCTGCTCTAGAATATATTGGAGAACAGTCATATAATAATTGGATTGTTATAACAGATAGCGTGAGTGTTTTAAAAGCTTTACAATATCCTAAATGTAATGTTACAACTAATTTCATCATTTACAATATTAGAGATAAATATCAATGCTTATCCCTGACAAAAGATATTGTTTTATTCTGGACTCCTTCACACATAGGCGTGGAAGGAAATGAACAAGCTGATTATCTTGCTAAATCTATTGTGAATAGTAAGTAATCAGATACATACTGCTTTGAACATTCCCATACCACACACAGATGCACTGTCTCATTTTAAAGGTACATTCTTGCAAGACTTTCAGAATTATTGGCAACAAGTTGTTCAAACAAAGGGCAAATGGTTAGCCGACATTATAAAGAAAATCTCTCCTCCCTGGTTTGTTAAAAAGAAAAAATACACAAAAAATTTTACACCACAATTTGTCGGTTACGTCTGGGACATTCTCGTAGTGGTGCTCATTTATTTAGGATCGCTGTTTTAGATTCTCTAACTTGTCAATTCTGTAATTTATCCATCCAAACTCTTGATCACATTTTCTTTGACTGTCCCCAATATAATCTTCAAAGATTTACATTAATAGACTGCCTCTTGGATATTTATAAGAATGCTGAAGACATCCCGCGCTCACTTCAGCAGTTATTGAAAACTTATTATGACTCCTTCGTGCCGCTTTATAAATTTATAGTTTCAACAGTAGGTGAAATTTGAAAATACGGCTTGGATTTGACACAATCCCTTTTTTTTTTTTAATTCTTCGTCCTTTTTACAGGACAGGCTAAAGCTTAGTAGCCATACTGCCTAGTCTGTAGTCGTATTGGCATCTTCATTCTTCATATTAATGGAAATCTTATGTTCACTTATTTGTCTTCAGTAAAGTAGTTATATTAATATATATATATATTTTTTTTTTTTAATTCGATGAACATTCTTAATTATTTTACCCTTTCCAGTTTTCTGCCTTTTTGTCATGATAAATCTGGTTCCTTTTTTTTTCATTATTAAAGACCTGCCTTATATTTCAATGAGAAAACAGCGTCTAATAACATAAACGTAGTTTCATTTATTAAAGTATTTTCCTGAAAGAGAATTGCGTATATGTTTCTGAAAGATTTTTTTTTTTTTTTGTATAATTCGGTTATCGTATTAAGGGTGTAGATCGTGAAAATCACCGAAAAGAGTGTTGCGATTTTTCATATTTAACCTATTTACAAATACCTATTTAAAAATAAATACTGCGTAGTTTGTGCACGAGCCGCAAAGAACGACAGTCAGCCCTCGGAACACCGTTGTTTCAAGAATTATTCGGGATCATCTACCGGTATGGAATCGACCATAATAGTTGAGGGGTTTAAACGTTCCATTGTTGATCACGGTGTAATTTATAATAAATTTGTAGCAGACGGCGATTCCAGTACTTATAAAAAAATATTAGATTCGCGACCGTACGGTAATTTAACAGTAGAGAAAATTGAATGCAAAAATCATCTTTTACGAAACTACTGCAATAGCTTGGAGAAACTGTCGAAAGACACTAAGTATCCTTGCGAATTGCGGAAATTCCTAAAAGAAAGGTATTTGCGTTTAAGAACGGGTGTAAAATGCGCTATTAAATATTGGGGCGATCAAAATCAGTCACTCGAAGAAAAAATAAAAAATCTTAGTGAAGATATCCTAAATGGTCCACAACACGTATTTGGTAATCACCAATATTGCAAAGAGTATTTCTGTAGACCTGATACTCGTCGAATAGAACCTGTTGGGTTGCTTCCAGCAATTGTTGGATGCGGATTAATGGACGCGGTACACATTTTAAGTAAAAGACTGTCATATCATTCTAGAAGTTTAATTCATAATTGTACAAGTAATATAGTTGAAAGTTTTAACGCAGTGATTGCCAAATTAGTAGGGGGTAAGCGTGTAAATTATTCTTCCCGTGGTTCTTATGCGGGCCGATGCGCAGCTGCTGTTGTGTCTTTTAATACAGGATCGATTCATAGTAAAACTCATGAAGTAATATTTAAATCTAGTCCTAATCCTTTGATCGCGAAAGTGGAAAATTGTAATCGTAGAATCCGTTTAATTGCTAAACCTAAATTAAGATTGAAAAAGAGCCACAGCGCTATATCGAAAGACGCTCACTATGGACCAAACTGCGAAAAACCTGATCTGAGTCCAGAATTATATGAGAAAGCCAAGTCATCTTTTTTAGCCGATTTAAAGTTGTCTTGTGCTGAAAGAGAGGAGCTTGAAAGGTCGACCCATTTGTCGCGAAAGCGAAGTAATATGAGAGTAAACACACATAAGATTGTAACAATAACAAAGAATATTAGGCCCACAAAGGGCGCGCGCGCGCGCGCGGTGGCGTGGCGCAGTGGCTAAGATCGAACGAGAGGAGGCAGTCGCAGAGTTGAGTGCCAGTCGTCGTGACAGTAACACGTGAGTAATATTTTATTGTGTATACATTATATTCGATCGAATTATATGAGTTACTAGTATAGTTAAGTACCAGTGTTTATCAGAGGCTATTTCAATGTAATGGTATATCAGGTATTAGCGAGAGATATCAGTGTTAATATATCTGAATACGAGATTCGCATATATTAACAGACCGAGTTTAGGCACATCGGAGTACAGAATCAGATGTGTCTGAATTTCAGAGCAGAAAGCAGATCAGTGTTGATATATTTAAATACGAGATTCAAATATATCGGCAAACCGAGTTTGGGCATATCGGAGAACAGAATCAGATATGTCTAAATTTCAGATTGTAAGAGCGAGGCTCGGGATGGCTGTGAGGGGAGGCAGGAGGCCATTTTAGGGGTGAAAGATCCCCGACCTAAGAGGTTTAAGGGGTGAAAGATCCCCGACATTTAAGGGGTGAAAGATCCCCGACCTGAGAGATTTAAGGGGTGAAAGATCCCCGACGTTTAAGGGGTGAAAGATCCCCGACCTGAGAGATCTGTGTTTCTGCGCCAGTATATTGAAATAACTAAGAGAGGCAGGAGGCCATTTAAGGGGTGAAAGATCCCCGACCTGAGAGATCAGTGTTTCTGCGCCAATATATTGAAATAGCTAACTGAACCTATTGGCATGTATATAAAGTGTTGTTGTTTAGATATCAGAGTTTAACATATAACATATTCGCCATGTACTGTGTTTTGTAGTACTTCGGCGACATGGTGGAGATGCTGGGATCTGTTTATTTATGCAAAGTTATTTTACTAACAAAATTATATGATATGATGAGATGTGTAAAAAGGTACTGTGGTTTTGTTACAGCAAAATAATACGGCTTAGAAGTCGTATTCACATATTGGTACTTGCTATTTAGAATGCTTGGCAAAGTGATCGTATGACCATACTTGCAAAGTATTTTTCATTATAGAAACATGTAGAGAATAATAGTTGATTATATTTGAAGGCGGTTGAACGTATTGGAACGCATTTGAACGCGTTTGTTTACATATTGTGCAGAGCGTATCAACAACTTGAGTGTCAATGCTTCATTGTGCAGAGATTAATTCTTGATAACTAATACAACAAAGCGTTATTGAGTATAATACGTTCCTACATACTTTAATACATTCCCGTCTTAAACAATAACAATTTAAAACCCTAGAAGTGTTTACTAATGTACCGACAACGAATGTATTATGCAATATGTACAGTATTTATTGAGTTAAACAAATGAATAACTTTTTGTTATCCGGTTTAAAATATTTTTTTGATGAGTTAGAGTTAGTATAACTACATATGTACCTAAGGATTTGGTTGAATATAAAGTTGATATATTGCTATACACCTACTGTATAACAATACATGTGTAACGATTTGATTGAAATTGATAAACAAGAATAAATTTGGTAATCGGTACCTAATGGTTTTGAATTGAATTTGTCAATCTCACAGAGTTAATTTTGTTTCACATATTTTGGGATTTATAACTCGTTTTTGGTCTCCAATTTGTTTGTCTATGGTTGTAGAATAAATCTGTTCTATGATGGAAAGCGTTATTGAAACGCGTCTTGAACTGATATACGAATCTTTAAAGACCTATATAAATTCCGCTCGGTGTGCCCTAGAACAATAGACAATTGTTATGAACAATTGTTGACAATAGTGATGAAAGTATGACCAGTTAAAAATAGTCACGTTAAAATTGAAAAGTACTAATGAAAGAGAAGGAAAACTCAAAAAAGGAAAAGGAAAATTCGATAAAAAAGGGGAAGGAAAACTCGCAAATGGAGAAGGAAAACTCGAAAAAAAGAGAAGGAAAACTCGAAATAAAACCCTGTATTAGCCTGTCTGTTCAGCATGGTATAGTAGGGTCAATTTCTGTCCTGTTGTGGAGGAAGCTCGAGTCCGGCAGTGGGACGTGTATGAGCTGAAATGATGACGATGAACGAAAAAATTGTTACATAAATTAACAATTACTATAATTTATGCCAAGAGCCCAACGTTGAACAAATCAGACAATACACGTCGATTCAAATTGAATCTGCAGATTTAAGCATCAAAAATAAATGTAAAACTTAAAACAGTATAACAGAAAACGTACAAGCGGTGACACTAAAATTACCAGTAAATTACCTAAAATGGAGTTGGCAAAATTAATTGTGATGTTCTGAAATGTTATCACCTTTTGGGATCAGTTCTCATCAAATGTAGACAGTAGAAAAAATCAATGAGGTGGATAGATTATTGTACTTCAATCGTTTCTGGAAGGCGCTAAACAGGTGATTGAAGGATTAGATACCACTGGAAAAAAAAATTATCAAAAAGAACTATTATATAGACACATTAAAGGAACGATATAGCAAACCCGGTGCAATTATAGAAGTTTTAGAAAGTCTCGACTAAGGGAACCGTTGTTATAATTGTTTTGCAGATGGCCATAGAGCTGAATTTTGCCGCTTAAAACGAAAATGTTACCATTGCAATAAATTAGGCGATCGTAATCGAGCTCTATGTCTCATTAAATTTAATATGCGGTCTGTAAAGGCACTACAACCAGTTAAGTCAATTCAAACAGACAATTTACATCTTAGAACCGAAATGAGCACTACATTCTTACAGACATGCACGGTTAACGTAAAGAATTCAGAGATAGGTTCAAACCAACTGACGAAATGTAGGGTTCTACTAGACTGTGGTAGTCAGCGCTCTTATATAACTGAATTCACTGCAAAATTACTAAACTTACCTATTGTAGATACAATTAATCTATCAATATTCACTTTTGGAGCAAAATCACCCCATCACATTGAAAGTAGTATTGTAAAATTTACAATGACAACACGAACAGGTGTGAGTCGAGTTTTACATGCAAATGTGGTACCTCATATAACAGACAGAATACGTACCCCAGTTTTTCGTGATCAATACAAGATATGGAACCGTTTCGATCTGAAAGATTTTACATTAGCTGATGATGGTTCTTGTAGTGATAGAATAGATATCCTAATAGGTAATGATTATTATTATTCATTTATGTCACACGTAAAGATATTGATTTCTGAAGATCTTTTCCTAGTTAATTCAGATTTTGGCTGGGTTTGGTCAGGTAAACTCAACGAGTCCACTGATAGTTCCGATCCGCTAACCGTTTTGACCTACTTTCAGTCAGATGGTATATTTGAGAATAAATTAAACAAACCTGGTCTTCCATTAAAATTAGATGATGTCAAAAGATTATGGGATCTTGAGTCAATTGGTATCACAGATTCTCCAAAATGTAGTCATGACGAAGAAGCGATTAAGCAGTTCAATAAAACTATTCAATATAAAGATAAGCGATATAGTGTCCAATGGCCATGGACAGAATCAGTGCCGAGTCTTCCTAATAACTTAGGTCTAGCGTGGGGTCGTTTGAATAGTTTACTAAAACGATTAGACAAGTCTAAGTTAGAAGCTTACGATTAGGTCATACAGGAATAGTTACCAAATCGAATTATAGAAATAGTACCCCATAATTATATGTCGCAAACATATCTAGTTCATTATCTCCCTTACCACTGTGACTATAATAAGTTGCGTACTGTTTATGACGCTTCAGCACGAACAGGAGATGATCCAAGCTTTGTTTATACCATGGACCGCTGATGTTAGAGGACTTTACAGGGTTATTGATTAAGTTTAGAGAGCAGCCTATAGGTATAGTAGCAGATGCTGAGAAAGCATTTCTACAGTTAAGCCTCCAAGACGTAGATAGAGATGTTACACGATTCCTTTGGGGACATAAATCGCGAAGCTCACACAAATAATGTCGTACATTTGCGCTTCTGTCGCGTTCTATTCGGTGTTATATCCAGCCTATTTCTGCTAAACGCTACGATTAAGTACCATTTAATACGGTCAAACAACGATCTTATGAAACAAATAGCTGAAGGTATATATATATATTGGCAACATAGTAACCAGTGTTAAGTCTATTAAGGAAGCGCAATACTTGTATAACAAGTCTAGAGAAGCATTCGAAAGCTTGTCCATGAACTTACGGGATTGGAACTCAAATTCTAAAGAATTACTCGCTTTTATACCAGATAATTTTCGTGCCAAGAATTACGAGAAAGTAAAAGTACTTGGGCTGATATGGGATATAATTAACGATCGTTTGTGTTTGAACTATGATTTTTAGTAAGACCATTTTACATACCGTTCAGTCTAAACGAGACGTTTTAAAATCTATTGCCTCAATTTATGACCCTTGCGGTTTTGCCGTGCCGATAATCCTCCCAGCAAAACTATTTTTTCAGAAGTTATGGAAAATAAAAACTAAGTGGGATGATCAATTAAATGACAATTTACTTATTGAATGGGAACATATAGCTTCAAAAATTACGTATATACAAAAGTGCCACATTGATCGTCATTTCGCTCAAGGTATAGAAAATGATAATGAAATGATTGAATATGAATTACATTGCTATACTGATTCGTCGAAGGATGCTTACGCAGCTGTTATTTATTTACGCAGTTCCTTACATACGAATAATATGATCAGTTTCGTTATTGGCAAGTCTAGATTAGTACCCATTAAAGAACAAAATAATTTACAAATTCCAAAATTAGAATTGCTGGGCGCACTCATTGGCTGTAGGCTTTTGAACTACGCTATTAAATTCCTGCGAATTAAAATCAAAGCACAGTTCTTATGGACGGACAGTCAAATAGTTTTAAGTTGGTATAAATCAGAAAAATTGCTACCGCCTTTTGTTGCACGTAGAATTAATGAAATAAAACTGAACAAGACATTACAAATTAGGTACGTACCAAGTAAACTCAACCCAGCAGATGTAGGGACTAGAGTGGAAAGAATAGATTCCTTTAGTAGATGGCTCATAGGACCAGAATTTTTAGCAAAAAATGCAAAACAATGGCCCACGTATCCCAATTGTACAGAAATAGTTCACACTCAAATTTCTTCGTCCGTGGTGGGTCTTTCAAAAGAAATAATATCTAAAGATAATACCACATTCGATTCAGATCAGACAAAAGGAATAGTAGAAGATAAACCTGTAGATAGTGAAATCAGAGAAATATTAGAAATTCAATCTAAATATTTCCCTAAAGAATTTAGTGGTATCCAAACGGACTTATCAAGATTACTTACCACATAATCAGAAGGAACCTATTTTACTTCCAAAAGCCTCTGAATTTACTCACAAAATTATTAGCGAATTACACGAGAAAAACTATCATGTTGGAGTTTCTCATACTTTAGCTCTCTTGAGACAGAAATATTGGATGCCACATGGAAGATCAACTGTTCAGAAAGTAATCAGAAAGTGTACTCAGTGTATTAAATACGGTGGTGGTCCTTTTAAACTGCCAGCAATGCCGGATTTACCGCAAGAGAGAGTAAAATATAGTTTGCCATTCGCTTTCAAGGGCCTAGATTATTTTGGGCACTTACTCGTCCAGGATGGTAATAAAGAAAAACGTTGGGTGTGTCTCTACACGTGCCTAACAGTCAGAGCCATTCACATGGAAGTTGTAAATAATTTGTCAGCAGAAGAGTGCTTATTAGCAATAGGGAGATTTACCGCAGCTAGAGGCCTACCGCAGTTAATTTTATCAGATAACGCCACACAATTTAAGCTTACCGCAAATGTTCTTACATCCGATTACTGTATACAGAATAAATTACGGTGGAAATTTATTCCGGAATTATCTCCGTGGTTCGGAGGATTTTATGAACGTCTGATTGGCTTAGTTAAAAACTCTATGAAGAGAACATTGGACTATCATCTTATTAAACACAATCAGTTACTCACAGTCATCAAAGAACTTGAGTCCATAATTAATACCAGACCATTAACTACGGTAGGAACAGAACTAGAACTTATCCTAACACCTGCAGACTTTCTACGAGTAAGGTGGACCAATTACTACACAAATTTCAGACCAAAGCTTTTTACAGTCAGCCACTACAACAAAAACTAACTTGATTGAAGGCTGAAAACGTGGTCAGAACATTATTTTAGAGTTCACATAAATGTTTTCCAATCAGTACTTGACCAGCCTTTGCGAGCGTAATAACAAACAAGGCAACCAAGAGTTGTTGTTAATAGATTACCACGAATAGCTGAAATCGTACAAGTAAAATCAGACAGTAATAGGGCACACTGGAAGGTTGGCAAGATAGCAGAATTGATTAAAGGTTCAGATGATCAGATAAGGATAGCTAAAGTTAAGTTACCGACAGGTGAAACACTCACCCGTTCAATAAGCCATCTCTTTCCACTCGAGATCGAAGAAAAGAGCATGATAGACACACCGACAGACGACTAATCACTTCACGATAATATCGATGTCTCGAAAGTTCAAGACACCGAACCAATTTGTATTAAATCACAAATACCAGTTCAAGTATCAGACAGTAAGCGCCCAACTAGAACAGCGGCAACCAAAGCTAGAGAAAGGGTTAAGGAGTGGACAACGCAGTTACTGATCAGGTTATTTGAATGATAAGTAAACCAGATAAAATCAAGAACAGAAATTATTTTTAAGTATAGTTGTATAATCAAGATAATCTTTGTTAGCCTCATAAGTATTCCAACAATAAAGCGAACTAAATGTAGTGTAGATTTTCATTTCTCTGCGTCCCCCTGGGGAGTGTCGCGAAAGCGAAGTAATATGAGAGTAAACACACATAAGATTGTAACAATAACAAAGAATATTAGGCCCACAAAGGGCGCGCGCGCGCGCGCGGTGGCGTGGCGCAGTGGCTAAGATCGAACGAGAGGAGGCAGTCGCAGAGTTGAGTGCCAGTCGTCGTGACAGTAACACGTGAGTAATATTTTATTGTGTATACATTATATTCGATCGAATTATATGAGTTACTAGTATAGTTAAGTACCAGTGTTTATCAGAGGCTATTTCAATGTAATGGTATATCAGGTATTAGCGAGAGATATCAGTGTTAATATATCTGAATACGAGATTCGCATATATTAACAGACCGAGTTTAGGCACATCGGAGTACAGAATCAGATGTGTCTGAATTTCAGAGCAGAAAGCAGATCAGTGTTGATATATTTAAATACGAGATTCAAATATATCGGCAAACCGAGTTTGGGCATATCGGAGAACAGAATCAGATATGTCTAAATTTCAGATTGTAAGAGCGAGGCTCGGGATGGCTGTGAGGGGAGGCAGGAGGCCATTTTAGGGGTGAAAGATCCCCGACCTAAGAGGTTTAAGGGGTGAAAGATCCCCGACATTTAAGGGGTGAAAGATCCCCGACCTGAGAGATTTAAGGGGTGAAAGATCCCCGACGTTTAAGGGGTGAAAGATCCCCGACCTGAGAGATCTGTGTTTCTGCGCCAGTATATTGAAATAACTAAGAGAGGCAGGAGGCCATTTAAGGGGTGAAAGATCCCCGACCTGAGAGATCAGTGTTTCTGCGCCAATATATTGAAATAGCTAACTGAACCTATTGGCATGTATATAAAGTGTTGTTGTTTAGATATCAGAGTTTAACATATAACATATTCGCCATGTACTGTGTTTTGTAGTACTTCGGCGACACCATTTGCAAAGAAGTAGTTCTGAGTGGATGAGTACAAGGAGAAAATTACTAACCTCATCATCGTTCGGGGAAGTTTGTAAAAAACGAGAGAGCACAAGTTGTGCTGTTCTTGTTCGTAAAATCGTTTATGGTAGTAATATCTCCAGTTTGCCTGCTGTACGGTATATATACCGTACGGTATCGAAAACGAAGAAACCGCAATTAAACAGTTAGAAATTCAAGAGAATATTAGTATACAAGGTTGCGGTTTGTTCGTCGACGATCAATATGAATTTCTTGGTACTACACCAGATGGCATTTATGCAAACGGTTTAATTGAAATTAAGTGCCCACATTCTTTAGCTGGCATGACTCTTGATGAAGCAATGGCCAAACATACCTTTTGGGTTAAGGACAAGGCTTCCAAGGGTTATGTCATAAATAAAAATCATAACTGGTATTTCCAAATTCAGGGACAGGTACATATTACTAAAAGAAACGTTTGCATGCTTGGCATCTGGTTTGGTGCTACTGTACCTATGAAAGTTTATATTATAGAAAAGGACGACATATTTTGGGAGGAGAAAATGGAGATGAAATTAGTTAGGTTTTATTACGATTGCCTACTTCCAGAATTAGTTGATCCTCGGCAGTCACGAAGCATGCCCATTCGTGACGCGCCCAGTATCATAGAGGCTATGAAAGAGAGGAAAGAAAGAGCTTTACATGTTATGAAAGAGAAGAACGCCTAATGATTTTGAAAGATACAGGTAACTTAACTACCCAGCCAGTCGATTCACGTAAACACGCCAGTCCAAAAGTCGTTTTAACTTAGGAATTTAGAAATCGCCTTTTGGTTTTCTGTTTTAAACGCACTTACTTATCTAGTCTTGGATTGTCATAAATCTTCCAATAGCTCAATTACTATACAATTTCTGAGTTACCTGGTGTAAAGAATCATAAAAATTGGTTCAAAAATACAGCGAATTGAGAATTCTCCTTTTTTTAAGTCGGTTAAAAGGGCTAAATTTGCACAAAACGAAGTGACGTCACTGCGCTACGGTTTTTATTACTTACGTGAATCGGGCAGCTGGTAACGTTTTCATTCTGATAGGTTTTGTGATAGCCATTGATTTTATCATCAAATTAGCAGAAATCAGAACTTGATCCGTAATCGAATGAAAAACCATTAGAATTTTGAACTCATATTTCGTTATTGTTTAATTACATACTTTTAATTAGTATATTAATAATTTACAAACTTCTGTTAAAATTAGTAAATAAATGAATTATTTACTAATTTTTGTACAACCCTAGCACGCTTTTAGGATAGCGAGTAATGGCGACTCATATTTGTTATTGTGTAGTAAATAAATCATTTTATACTTGTATTTCATTTATTGACATTTTTTTTAAAACCCTAGGATTTTTTTTTAGATATCGTAAACAAAAAGTAAGTATTTGAGTTTACGCAATAGGCACATTTCCTTGCGTAGAGATAAACACACTTCCTACTGAATTTGCAATTATTTTATTGAATGAATATTTTACGAATTAGAATAAATTTTGGTAGTGAAATTACAAATAAATAAATAGTTGGAATTTTAGGTAAGTAGAATACAAAAATGTCAGTCCGGACCTGCTCTTGATTGTATATTATATTATAAACTAGTAACCCGCCCTCGCTATCTTCGCTATCTTTGGCAATATTCACTTCACATTACATACTATAAAAAGCATATTGATCTATAATAAATGCACAATTTATTTAAGGTACTTAATTGGATAAGGATTAATGCTGTATTGTATAAAATTACTTAGTAAATAATCATTTTTAGTAGAGGATAAAAAATGGTTATGGTGGGTTATCCCTAAGAGATAGACATATGCCATCGTGGACTTTTTTGTTGAACTTTTTAAGATGGATAATACTGTAGTACATTATTTTGGTCTATCTCGTAGGGTTCAGCCAACGTTTGCAATATAAGCGCAAAAACGTGCTTATTTACGACATCACATTAGAAACCTCTAAATTAATCAGCGTTTCTCTACTATATTATGCATGTATTATACATATAAACCTTCCTTAAGAATCATTCTATTTATTAAAAAAAACTCCATCAAAATCCGTTGCGTAGTTTTAAAGATCTAAGCATACATAGGGACAGACAGACGGCGGATAGCGACTTTGTTTTATACTATGTAATGTAATGATAGAAAAACATAAAATTGTGTCTCAACTACTCTTATTAATCTATTAAAAAGAATCAACAGCTAGTTTCCAAAAATTCAACGTTATTGTTATGCTGTAAATATTCAAGTTCAATAACAATTTCTCAACGTGGAACGTTTGTTGCAAAACATTTTGAAAATCGCGCTCTCTAGGTCATTCATCCGCCCCGTCGGATGTTACATTAAACTTTGGCGCTGCGGTCGCTCGAAATCGAGAACTCAGGCCAACAATCTACACCCTTAATAATAAATTTATATAAAGAAAGATATGTCGCAGGATTCTTTAGTAAATTTAGGGTTGAACGCGGGATCAAATTTGACTGTCCATATATTTCAATGAGCTCATCCATTAGCACAAGGCGCTGAATGCTAAAGGATGGGCATTTAAATATTATATGATCCAATGTTTGTATCTCTTGATCGGAACAATAATTACACAAAGCTGTATCAACAATATTCATATGGTTAAGATGAGAATTCAGTCTGACATGACCCAGGCGTAGGCGATTGATTATAGAGTAAAATTCCTAAAAGCGTAATTAGTATTTTTCGAAAACCACGGTTGGCTATTGACTTTTATGTCTAATGTAGCAAACCAGCGACCTTTATTTTCAATTTGCGTGTAATTGTGACAATGCTTTTTCCATTTATCGTAACATCGTTGTTTTATTCTAGACATAACATCTGTGTGAGGTAGAGAGACATCAAAACATTTACTCTCGGGTATTACATTTAGATCAGAAAATTTAACTATAGTTTTGGCCAAAGTATCTGCCCTTTCATTTCCAACAACTCCTACATGGGATGGAACCCACAAAAAGTCAACTCGAATTCCCAAATTAAAAAGTTAATTCCATAGTTGTTTTATAGCATAGACAAGGTAATTAGTATCAGCTTTAGTCTGGTTGTTTTCTATATTTTTCAAAACGCTCATGCTGTCACTAACTACAACCTAGTTTAAGAATCCCTGACTACGTTCCTTTATGTGTCTTAGAGCACAGACAATTGCTACTGCCTCCGCTGAAAAGATACTAAAGTTATTGTTCAATTTGTAACCTAGACATATATTTAGATTCGGTTGAAATATTGCGAATGAGACTGAACTGGAATTCTTAGATCCATCGGTGTAAATAAATTTATAGTCTTTCCATTGTGACATTTTTCTATAAACTTCTTCTTTGTTACACAACTTGTGATCAATTATTATATTGATTGCAGGATATTTGCTAATATAAGGACCTTCAAAGCAGGTAAATAGCCTGTGGTGTACAACGGTTAAAAGAATTACATAGTTTGACCCAACTATTTTTTCTTTCTGTTTTTATGGTAATTTTTTTTAATGCTCGTAGTCTTTTGAACTCTAAGTAATTTTCTTCTATAGGGTTATGCTTAAATTTTAGGTAAGCCCGTTTGGCATTTAAAACTGATGCACTACATTTTTGGTTCCACCATACCAAGCAGGGTCTTTTACCCTGTGTTCTATTATTAGGGCAATAATTAACATTGCCTTGTATATTTGCAGAGGGACGTGAGCCAATAATGGACAAATGCACTGCGTTACGCAACGTGTTGCAATATGTTATATATGCCTCTATAGCTGACTGTTGACATAAATTTAAATCTGCCAATAGTGACTGTACATGATCTTTGTATGTTTCCCAATCCACTTGACTAAAGTTTAGATGTATTGGTAAGTGCCGATTGTTACAATTGTTGTTCATTTTATTGCAATTATTGATTGTTATTTTTATTGTTACAGGTAAATGATAGCTAGTTCCTAAAGGAAACTTGTGTACAGACCATTCGCAAGAAAGAGCCAGTAAAGGAGATACCATTGTTAAATCTAGTGCCTACAAAGTGCCTAGAGTTGTGACCTGTCCATTATTAAGTAATACCAAATTATTGTCATCTATAACATCTAGAATATCATTACCTCGAGGAGTATTGGAACAACATCCCCAGGAAGTATGGTGGGCATTAAAGTCCCCAGCTAGTATTAAAGGGCCAGGAACAGACCTAATTATAGAACTAAGTTTATTCTTATCAAATGTAGGATTGCAGTTGGTTGGACTATAAAAACTGATTATACTAATTTCCCTATTATATATTTTGATACGTACACAGATGTTTTGTAAGGAATTATTAAAATATGTTGGTATTTCAGAGTAAGCAATGTGATTATGAATCAAAATAGCAACACCATTGTGATTGTTACCACAGTTGTTTTTATAATGTTATATCTTGCTATGTGAAAGGCTTGATTTTCTTTTAACCAGGTTTCGGATATTATTGCTATGTGTATATCATTATCATATAAAAACTTTGTAAGTATGTGCCTGTTACTAATAATACTCTGAGCATTCCACTGGAGAATATTCAAAGTATCCATTAATAAGAAGAGGATGATTGTTTACATAGAGTGGACTGTAGCAGTTCTTTAATAGTATTAGTATTAATTGGCACATTACTTTTATTAGAAATTGCCTTCAATATTGTTTCTACAATTAAATTCATGAAAATATCAGATTTAGTTAAATTATTTAAATGGTTGTAAATTGACTTTGTATTTATTTGTGGAAAACTTTTCTCATTAAACATGTCAGCATACTTAAAAGACCGTGATTTAATCTTATTTTCATCAATTTTCTGCTTTTTGAGAGGACAATGTGAAGATATAGCTACGTGGTTGCCATTACAGTTGGCACATATAGCATTAACAGTTTCAACAGTACAATTTTTGAAATTATGAGACTTGGAGCATATTGAGCAGACCTCAGCATTTTTGCAAAATTTAGCAATATGACCAAATTTCAAACAACGTAGACATTGCTTTACTGGAGGTATATAAGTGCTTACCTCATGACGCCAATGATCAAGATATACATATTCTGGGAGTTTTGTCGAGGCGAATGTTACTGCTACAGTTTGCGTTGGTTGATACGAGACAACACCACTATCACTGCGAACGCGACGCATGAATCCGCGGACCTGTATTACATTTCTACTACTACCAATTAGTGTAATTTTTTTTTTATTAGATAGCTCTATTGGTACGGAAGTTAATACTCCAGGTACTTCTGTATCAGATGCTGGTATTGACGCTGAAAGATTTAATTCACTAAGTAGTTTTTTGTTTTGTATAAATACGTTGGCGTTATTGTATAGGTCGAAAATTATACCGACCTTAAACTTGTTGATTGCTTTTAAATGTAGTATGCCAGAGATGCAGTGCTTACGTAGCCCTTTCGATATTTCTAGCCTGTCTCGGTCGGAGAAAGGTTTAGTTCTATCGTTGTGGCTAAGGAATACTATAAACTCCTTCCTTTGACAGCCTTCCTGGTATTTACGTGTATATCCTGGTACTTTAAAATTTGTATATTTATCTTGCTCAGTGTCTGGTTCGGAATCAGAGGAGTCTGTAGAAGGATTTGCATCGGCTTAATTTCCCAGTAGGTATTTTTCGTTTTTTCGACTTCCCCATTTTTAATGGGGAAGTTGTAAGTTTTCCACAATATAACTGTTTTTTTTTGCAAGTAAAATCTTACTGGGAGGAACGATACGCTCAACTCAATCAAAGTAAGAACAATGAAATCAATACGGTGGAATATAAATACTCAACACAGCGTATGAAAAATATGAAAGAGCACTCAGCGAACAGAAATGTGACTAGCACGGGAGCCTTGTTGCGAGTGACAGACAACACAACAAAATGGCGTCGCCGGCGCGCCGTTCAGTGTTGCCAATTCGGCTTAAAAAAAAAGGGGTAGGCTGGATGAGAAAATGAGTGATTTACTACCGCAGACGAGGGCGCCATTGTCTCTAAGTAAAGTTTGGAGCAGCGGACCCCGCTTAATGGAAAAATGCTTCATAAAGTAG
Source organism: Lymantria dispar (assembly GCA_032191425.1). Lineage (NCBI taxonomy): Eukaryota > Metazoa > Arthropoda > Insecta > Lepidoptera > Erebidae > Lymantria > Lymantria dispar. The sequence continues at coordinate 34,538,715 of CM063452.1, forward strand.
TTATTTTTATTTTGCAAAGTACAAAGTAAAATATTTTGGGAGGACTGAATTAGTGGGTATGCAAAAATTAATGTGCCCAAATAACAAATATATTTACAGAAGTGAAGTTTTTAAATAATATGAAATATGTATTTAAGCAAAAATAAAATATCCGTGTTAAATCGATTAAAAGTTCTTCCTGACTAAAATCGATTATTACAAAACATAGTATCCGTAATACATTGGTACAACACTAATTGATCAGAATTCGACCTGCCAAAAGTAAAATAAATGGTTGGAACGAGTATAATTTACGCAATTTCGCCAATGTATGTTAGGGACTTATGGTAGTGTCGTAAACAGAGTAGAGTATAGCGGTAATGAAAATTTAGTCGGATTATAGTGCCAAAAAAAAATGATAACCAGAGAGATTAATTTAACGTTAAAATCAGATTCAAAACATTATTTAAGGTAAAACAATAGACGATAGATACAAGAACAGTTAAACTAGGAATTAGTAACAGAAATAACTACAACTTGATATTGTTCCTATTTATAAATCGAGAAAGTAATTTAACAATATGCTGAGAGGAGGGGAATGAAAGAAGGCAATTAAAGGAGATAGGACGAGGAATTTTTAGTGGGATACAGTCATAGAGAGAATAACTTAACTTAGGGCAAGAAAAGAAAATATGATTAGCATCTCCATCATCCAACCCACATTCACAAAGTGCAGTACTCCTGATCCTGAGTTTGGCAAGGAAAACCGGTGTGCAGCAATGACCCAGCCTTAAACGGCAAATGGTGGAAGTGGTCTTCTTATTTGCAGTTCGAAACTTAAAAAACCATGGGACACGAGGGATATCTGGTTGAATTTTTGCATAATGCTTACCCTTGGTCAATTTGGAGGTATTCCAGACAGAATTCCACGATTTCCGAAGTAAAGATTTGGTGAAGATGCACAGGTCACGCGAATATATTTGAAAATGTTCAAGAGTACCATTTTGAGTAGCTAATTTAGCGCAAGAATCAGCAGTCTCATTGCCGGGAATACCGGAATGACCAGGGATCCAAGCTAGCACTATATTAATATTTTTGTTGTGGCACTCCAGGAGGGATTCTTTGATTTTGAGGATTATTGGAAAGATATTGGAAGAACAAAAAGGATTCGCAAGGAGGGATTGAAGACAACTTTTAGAGTCCGAGAAGATGATGGAATTATTAAGATGGTGAGATTTGATGAACAGCACAGCTTCTAAAAGAGCTATAGCTTCACCCGAGAAAACAAAAGCAAATGGAGGACTTTTGAAGTTAAGGCAAATTTTTGAATGAGGAATCCACACTGCTGACCCAACAGCACTATTTTCATTTAATTTAGAAGCATCAGTGAAGACAGAGTGCCATCCACTGAAGTCTTGTAAGAGCCGGTCATTAAAAATATGAAGAGAGTCATGGCAATTTTTACGGATACCGAAGTCAAGAAGAAAATTAGGGCGGCAAGTTAGAGCATTATAAGGGGAGAGATAAATTGGATTCATTGAAAACTGAATTACCGGGAAGGGAAGTTGAATAAATGTTTTATAGCTATGTAGGAGACATGAAATTTTATCAGAACCTCTCGTTATTTCAAGGAGGTGCTTTAATTTAGGAAGCAGGGGATGATTAGAATTTTGAATTACTTTAAAAAAGAATCTGTCCGAAAGAAATTGTCTGCGCAACTCTAAAGGAGGATCAGCGCATTCAACCTGCATTGCATTAATGGGTGAAGATTTCATTGCGCCTAAAATAATGCGCAGACTTCTGGATTGAACCTTTTGTAGTTTATCTAAATTGGATTTATTGCAGAAATTAAGAAGAAAGGTTCCATAGTCAAGGTGGCTGCGAATTATGGCGTTGTAAAGGAGTTTCTGGGTATATGGATGTGAGCCCCACCACGCACCCGACAGGGCACGCAAGATATTTAAATTTCTCTCACATTTCTGAGAAATGTATGAGAAATGATGATAACCCGTCATTCTAGAATCCAACGTGACACCCAGAAATTTAACAGCGTTAGTTTGAGCAATGGTCTCATTATGAAGGGAGATATGGGCGGAGGGAATGACTCTTTTTTTCGTGAAAACAACTATGGAACTTTTGGTAGCACAAAGAGATAACCCGTGGTTGTCTAGCCAAATAGAGAGGTAAGACAATGCTAAGTTGAGACGAATGACTGCGTCTTCTATTGATGAGGAAGAAACATACAAGGCTATGTCATCAGCATATTGTAAGATTTCACAGAAACATTGAACGGATTGTTCAAGGTCATATGTGTATAGATTGTATAGAAGCGGGCTTAAAACAGAGCCTTGAGGTAAGCCTTTCCATACAATCCTACGGGGAAGGAAACCAGAATTGGACTCGATAACAACAGATCTCTCCACTAGCAGGTTATGGATAAACTGAACCAACTTTTCGGGTAATTCCAGCTGGTTAAGCTTTCTTTTAAGGGTGTAGATCGTGAAAATCACCGAAAAGAGTGTTACGATTTTTCATATTTAACCTATTTACATATGATTGATATCAATGATAATTTGTATATATTACAATCAAAGACCAATAAGTATGTTCATGCTTATATTAAACTCTTAAACCTAATAGTTGTTATATAATAAACGTCAACAAACGCACAAAATTGAGTAAAAATGCAAAAACATGACTTCGGATTTTTCAGATTTAACCCCATAAATCAACACAAATTGATAAAAAGAAACACTTTTTGAACACTGAAGAAACCAATAAGTATAGCTGTATACTTCTTTTTATACCTTTACAAACAAAGACTTCCTCTTTTAAAGCCCTAAAATCTAGATATATTTTAAGGTAAATTTTTCATACACAAATGTATGGGATAAAGCGTTCGTTTCATTCGTGCAATCTCGGTGGTCATTAACGGCAGTTCCTTTCTGTAAGTGAACGCGACACCACGCTTGTCGGCTGCAGACAGCAGAATTACGTATTGTGAATTTGTGTTTTTTGTAAAAAACTGTAAGTATAACATTTTTATAATTAATTTATTTTCAGTTAGTAGAAAGTATCGATATAATGAATGTCTGAAAGAAAACCATGATGGAACTAGATATAAATCGTAAAAAATACAATATCTACACTAATAGGTATTATAAAGAGGAAAGATTTGGATTTTTGTATGTAACGAATAAACTCAAAAAGTACTGGACTAATTCTTTTATCATTCGAAAGCTACATTATCACTGAGTAACATAGGCTATTTTTTTCGCAGGACTGATTGAATTTGAGTGTCATGCCAGGGAAAAGAAAGTTTTGTACGCATTATAAAAATATGAAAGCCAAAAGATCTCGGAATAAAATGTAAGTTCCTCCCTACTTACTTATTATCGCATTTGAACAGGGTACATTACAAAGCTAATACAATATGATTATTGTCATATGATTTAGATCGCCCGATTCAGACATATACCTACAATAACATGTAAATATTGGTTTGTATTATCTATATCTATACTGATAAATAAAATTGAAGTATCTGTATGTAATATCAAAATAATAGTATTTTTTTTAAAAAAAAAGGCGATAGGGAGTTCGCCGGGTCGGCTAGTATTGTCTAAATATCAAATTGTGGAAGTAGGTAGGCGACAGCGCAACTTTGTCGACATACCTATACCTATACCGCCAAACAGACGCGAGGCGCCTAGCGTCTGGCTTAGGGTTGTACAAAATAAATAAAAAGTGGATAATATTGATGAATAATATTTCCAGTATTGAAAATAAAGAAAACCTTGGGGCCGAGACTCTGAGCAACAATGCTACGCGCTGTATAGAGGTAAGTTGTTATACGTAATTCTTGTAGACTTGTTACATAAATAAACAAACTACTTAGTTAGTGATGGGCGAAGACAAAATCTCAATACCTACCTATAGATTTTTTCTTGCAATATTTATTATTTTCATCGAGAGACAAACACCTTAGTACCGAAATACTTCTCAATTACTTTCTCAAAAGAAAATTTACGTTCAAATAGGTGACGTCATAAAAAAACAATACCTAATGCGTAAAGAAATTATAATTTCTATTCATCAGGAACCTAATATTGTATTAATTCTTTTGCATTTTTTTAAATTTTTAATTATTTTTTATAAAAAAAATCAAGCCATTATCTTTCTTTACAGGAACTAGTTATTGAAAACGACCAAGAGGGAAAGGTGGATGAAATGGAAGTTGGGCGTAGAGTTGTAGACGTTTCTTTTTTTTTTAAAGCTCTTCAGGCCATAGGGGACCACGGTCCAATGGATTGTAAGTTAAGTTACCTCAGTATAATAGGTGAAGTAAAAGTTAGTCTGGACTCAAAACTCATCATGAAATGTAGTATGTGTAGTATGAAATTTACTGTGTGTTTGATTGAAAAGAAAGAAGATAGAATGGAAGTGAATCATCAAATTGTATCTGGTATCATATCATCTGGTGGGAGCTACTATCAGTTAAAAACATTAACTGCCGCAGTAGCCCTACCAATCATGTCACCTTCATTATACAATGAAATTAATAATACGGTTTGCGATTGGTGGGAAAAGACAGCAGCACATTCCATGGCAGAAGCTGTCAAGGAAGAAGCGGAGTACGCAGTGTCTATAGGTAGTGTTGATAAAAATGGTACACCATTAATATCTGTTGCTGTTGACGGTTGTTGGAGCAAGAGATCTTATGGTAAGAATTTTTCCGCCTTGTCCGGCGCAGCTGCGATAATTGGCATTAAAACTAATAAAGTATTGTTTTTTGGAGTTAAAAATAAATACTGCGTAGTTTGTGCACGAGCCGCAAAGAACGACAGTCAGCCCTCGGAACACCGTTGTTTCAAGAATTATTCGGGATCATCTACCGGTATGGAATCGACATAATAGTTGAGGGGTTTAAACGTTCCATTGTTGATCACGGTGTAATTTATAATAAATTTGTAGCAGACGGCGATTCCAGTACTTATAAAAAATATTAGATTCGCGACCGTACGGTAATTTAACAGTAGAGAAAATTGAATGCAAAAATCATCTTTTACGAAACTACTGCAATAGCTTGGAGAAACTGTCGAAAGACACTAAGTATCCTTGCGAATTGCGGAAATTCCTAAAAGAAAGGTATTTGCGTTTAAGAACGGGTGTAAAATGCGCTATTAAATATTGGGGCGATCAAAATCAGTCACTCGAAGAAAAAATAAAAAATCTTAGTGAAGATATCCTAAATGGTCCACAACACGTATTTGGTAATCACCAATATTGCAAGGAGTATTTCTGTAGACCTGATACTCGTCGAATAGAACCTGTTGGGTTGCTTCCAGCAATTGTTGGATGGGGATTAATGGACGCGGTACACATTTTAAGTAAAAGACTGTCATATCATTCTAGAAGTTTAATTCATAATTTTACAAGTAATATAGTTGAAAGTTTTAACGCAGTGATTGCCAAATTAGTAGGGGGTAAGCGTGTAAATTATTCTTCCCGTGGTTCTTATGCGGGCCGATGCGCAGCTGCTGTTGTGTCTTTTAATACAGGATCGATTCATAGTAAAACTCATGAAGTAATATTTAAATCTAGTCCTAATCCTTTGATCGCGAAAGTGGAAAATTGTAATCGTAGAATCCGTTTAATTGCTAAACCTAAATTAAGATTGAAAAAGAGCCACAGCGCTGTATCGAAAGACGCTCACTATAGACCAAACTGCGAAAAACCTGATCTGAGTCCAGAATTATATGAGAAAGCCAAGTCATCTTTTTTAGCCGATTTAAAGTTGTCTTGTGCTGAAAGAGAGGAGCTTGAAAGGTCGACCCATTTGCAAAGAAGTAGTTCTGAGTGGATGAGTACAAGGAGAAAATTACTAACCTCATCATCGTTCGGGGAAGTTTGTAAAAAACGAGAGAGCACAAGTTGTGCTGTTCTTGTTCGTAAAATCGTTTATGGTAGTAATATCTCCAGATTGCCTGCTGTACGGTACGGTATCGAAAACGAAGAAACCGCAATTAAACAGTTAGAAATTCAAGAGAATATTAGTATACAAGGTTGCGGTTTGTTCGTCGACGATCAATATGAATTTCTTGGTACTACACCAGATGGCATTTATGCAAACGGTTTAATTGAAATTAAGTGCCCACATTCTTTAGCTGGCATGACTCTTGATGAAGCAATGGCCAAACATACCTTTTGGGTTAAGGACAAGGCTTCCAAGGGTTATGTCATAAATAAAAATCATAACTGGTATTTCCAAATTCAGGGACAGGTACATATTACTAAAAGAAACGTTTGCATGCTTGGCATCTGGTTTGGTGCTACTGTACCTATGAAAGTTTATATTATAGAAAAGGACGACAAATTTTGGGAGGAGAAAATGGAGATGAAATTAGTTAGGTTTTATTACGATTGCCTATTTCCAGAATTAGTTGATCCTCGGCAGTCACGAAGCATGCCCATTCGTGACGCGCCCAGTATCATAGATGCTATGAAAGAGAGGAAAGAAAGAGCTTTACGTGTTATGAAAGAGAAGAACGCCTAATGATTTTGAAAGATACAGGTAACTTAACTACCCAGCCAGTCGATTCACGTAAACACGCCAGTCCAAAAGTCGTTTTAACTTAGGAACTTAGAAATCGCCTTTTGGTTTTCTGTTTTAAACGCACTTACTTATCTAGTCTTGGATTGTCATAAATCTTCCAATAGCTCAATTACTATACAATTTCTGAGTTACCTGGTGTAAAGAATCATAAAAATTGGTTCAAAAATACAGCGAATTGAGAATTCTCCTTTTTTTAAGTCGGTTAAAAGGGCTAAATTTGCAAAAAACGAAGTGACATCACTGCGCTACGGTTTTTATTACTTACGTGAATCGGGCAGCTGGTAACGTTTTCATTCTGATAGGTTTTGTGATAGCCATTGATTTTATCATCAAATTAGCAGAACTTGATCCGTAATCGAATGAAAAAACATTAGAATTTTGAACTCATATTTCGTTATTGTTTAATTACATACTTTTAATTAGTATATTAATAATTTACAAACTTCTGTTAAAATTAGTAAATAAATGAATTATTTACTAATTTTTGTACAACCCTAGCACGCTTTTGAGATAGCGAGTAATGGCGACTCATATTTGTTATTGTGTAGTAAATAAATCATTTTTATACTTGTGTTTCATTTATTGACATTTTTTTTAAAACCCTAGGATTTTTTTTAGATATCGACGAGGTGATCGTAAACAAAAAGTAAGTATTTGAGTTTACGCAATAGGCACATTTCCTTGCGTAGAGATAAACACACTTCCTACTGAATTTGCAATTATTTTATTGAATGAATATTTTACGAATTAGAATAATTTTTGGTAGTGAAATTACAAATAAATACATAGTTGGAATTTTAGGTAAGTAGAATACAAAAATGTCAGTCCGGACCTGCTCTTGATTGTATATTATATTATAAACTAGTAACCCGCCCTCGCTATCTTCGCTATCTTCGGCAATATTCACTTAAATTACATACTATAAAAAGCATATTGATCTATAATAAATGCACAATTTATTTAAGGTACTTAATTGGATAAGGATTAATGCTGTATTGTATAAAATCACTTAGTAAATAATCATTTTTTAGTAGAGGATAAAAAATGGTTATGGTGGGTTATCCCTAAGAGATAGACATATGCCATCGTGGACTTTTTTGTTGAACTTTTTAAGATGAATAATACTGTAGTACATTATTTTGGTCTATCTCGTAGGGTTCAGCCAACGTTTGCAATATAAGCGCAAAAAAACGTGCTTATTTACGACATCACATTAGAAACCTCTAAATTAATCAGCGTTTCTCTACTATATTATGCATGTATTATACATATGAACCTTCCTTAAGAATCATTCTATTTATTAAAAAAAACTGCATCAAAATCCGTTGCGTAGTTTTAAAGATCTAAGCATACATAGGGACAGACAGACGGCGGATAACGACTTTGTTTTATACTATGTAATGTAATGATAGAAAAACATAAAAATTGTGTCTCAACTACTCTTATTAATCTATTAAAAAGAATCAACAGCTAGTTTCCAAAAATTCAACGTTATTGTTATGCTGTAAATATTCAAGTTCAATAACAATTTCTCAACGTGGAACGTTTGTTGCAAAACATTATGAAAATCGAGCTCTCTAGGTCATTCATCCGCCCCGTCGGATGTTACATTAAACTTTGGCGCTGCGGTCGCTCGAAATCGAGATCTCAGGCCATCAATCTACACCCTTAAGGACTGGGAGAAGGACATTGTCATAAGCTGCCGTAATATCCAAAAAGACCCCTACTAAATACTTTTTTTCTTTGAAGGCAATTTCAATATCCGTAATTAAGATGCTAAGACTATCCATAGTGCCCATTCCTTTTCTAAACCCAAATTGAGAGTTGGCCAAAACGTGTCGATTTTCCGTTAGCCAATCGAGACGGTGTTTTATAAGACGTTCCGAAATTTTGGCCAAAGTTGAGGATAGAGCGATAGGTCTGCGACTATTGGGATCAAGAGGGTCTTTACCAGGTTTAAGGACAGGAATGATTGTTTGAGATTTCCATTGATGGGGAACTACGCCAGATTCAAAAAAGGAGTTTATAAGAGAAAGAAAGACACGCCGGGCTTCAGAAGACAACTTCGTTAGAAAAGAGTAGGGGATACCATCAATGCCTGGGGAGGAGTCTGTCAGACCCTCGAGTGCAAGGGATAGTTCATTAAAAGAGAACGAGCTGTCAAATTGGGATAGAGAGGGAAGAGGGGAAGGATTACTCTGAATAGAGTGCAGGCATGGTACAAATGGAGGAGCAAGTTTATTTAAAAAGGCCTCTAGCCATGATGATTGGTCACTGGATGAAATGTTTTCGAAGTTGCAGGAACCTCTATATCGTCTTATCTGTTTCCAAATAAGAGAAGAGGAAGTTCTGGTAGATAAGTTTTCACAAAAACCTATCCACCCCTGCCTTTTTTTTTACGGACTAATTTAATGAATTTAGCTGCTGAATGTTTATAAACTCATTTGCAAAAAAAACGGGCGGTTTTGATTTTCATTCATATTTAAAAAGATACAATACCAAAAAGGTTTCAATCGTTTGTACACGTTACTGGCCGGTTTTAAAAATGCTGTGGTATTTAAAAAAGTACGTTCTAAATTCAATTTTTCATTTGATGTTCATTTTTACAGAAAACCCCTTTTTATCCTACATTTTTGGCGCGAAGTTCCAGAAGTTAACATCGACTTTCATAACTTTTATTCAATTTTTATCGATTAATTTCATATCCTTGACTGTCAAAGCTTTATTTAATGCTGTTTGGCTGTATCAAAAATGGTAGATAAAGTGGTAAAAGCTACCAAAATTATCGCGCTGCTTGAAGAGGGTTGCAGCCAATGTTTCGTGGCTAGGAGGCTAAATGTTAGTCGCTCGACAGTCCAAAGGACCTGGCAGCGATATCAGGGGACTGGTTCCGTCGAGAGAAGGCCTGGTTCTGGAAGAAAACCATGTACCCAACCACGGGATGATCGTTTTCTTGTGAGTCGCGCATTGAGAAATCGCAAATCTTCGTATGTGGATCTTAGGAACAACCTCCAAGAAGTAAGAAATGTGCATATTAGTCTATGGACGGTCAGGAGGAGGCTTCTCGCTGCCAATATACGCAGTCACCGCCCGGCCCGCGGCCCCAAATTACTCCGTGAGCACAGAGTTCACAGGCTTAGGTTCGCTAGAAATTGTGAATCATGGACTCAAGACGATTGGAATAGGGTTTTGTTCTCTGATGAAGCCAGGATATCTCTGTTCGGTGAAGATCGACGTCGGCGAGTGCTAAGAAGACAAGGAGAACGCTTTGCAGAGGCATGTTTCGAAGAAATCACACCTTATGGTGGGGGCTCTGTTATGTTTTGGGCAGGAATAAATTCAATGGATCGTACAGAGTTAGTCTTCATTGAAAACGGCTCACTGACTGGGCATCGATACATAACGGAAGTTCTAATTTCTCATGCACAACCCGCATTGGCCGCTCTAGGTGAAGACTCGATTTTTATGGACGACAATGCTCGCGCCCACCGATCCCGCGATGTTTATGCGTATGTGCAAGAGGTCGGCATTCGTCGTTTGGATTGGCCAGCTCGAAGTCCCGACCTCAATCCCATAGAGCATGTCTGGGACGTTCTGAAACGGCGTGTGAGATCAGTACACCCGGCTCCGCAGACCATCAGAGAGCTGAAGAATGTGATTACTGCGGAGTGGGAACGTATTCCGCAAGCAAGTATCCGGGATATACTCGCTAGCATGCCCAGACGAATTCAAGCTGTGATTTTAGCTAGAGGGGGTCACACTCGATACTAAACATTTATCTGCTTTTACTTTATTAAAGAAAAACAAACAAAAAAACTTTTTTATTTTTACTTCATGAGCATATGCACTACTAGCGAATATACACTACTAGCGAGGTTTAGCATTATTTCCCATAAATTGTATCTAAATTTTATGAAATACTGATGAAAACGATTATTTTCTTATTAATTTAGCAAATTGTGTGGATAAAACTACCTATAATTATCAAACAAAGAAATATTAACATTTGAAATGGTTCATTGCTTAGGTGCCCGTTTTTTTTGCAAATGAGTGTATTTCAAAAAGTTTCCTACAGTTATGGTTCGATTATATGTTCTCTCTGCCTCCTTCCGTTCGGTCACTGCTTGAGAACATTCAGAATCCCACCAAGGAGGAGAAATTCTAAAGTTCTTTGTTTTCTTTTTCTGAGGAATATGTAGGTTCGCACTGGCGGTGATAGCGTCAGTGAAGGTGTCGTAGGAAGACATAGAGAAAGTTGAGGAGAGTAATCTAAAATCTTTCAGTTTATTGTCAACAGTTTTTGAATAGGATACCCAATCAGCACTAGATAATCTATATTTTAACGAAGGGGAGGGATTACAATAAGGGGAAGTGCTATTTGAAATAAAAATAGACATTAATATGGGAAAATGGTCACTGCCGTAAGTAAGAGGGAGGAGGTACCAAGAAATACAAGGAAGTAAAGAAGGAGAACACAGAGAGAGGTCAACAGCACTTTTTGGGTTTTGAGAGGAAAGCGCTCGTCTCGTAGGGGAACCATCATTTAAAAGACAGATATTAACCTCATCAAACACATCGAGAAGAGAGTGACCAAACAAGTCAGAGTGGCTATGGCCCCATGCTATATTGTGACCATTAAAATCACCCATGACAATGAGGGGAGGTGGGACAGATGATAAAAGAAGAAGAAGGTCGGGAAAAGGGTAAAGGTAAAGGATGAATTGGGATGGGGAATATAAATAGAAATGAAGGATATGTCAAAGGCTCTGATACCAACGATGTTGATATCAGGCGGATGAGGAGGGAATTGAATTTGAGTAAAGGAGAGTGAACGGTTTATTAATAATGCGCTCCCAGCATATCCATCAGGTCCATCATCTCGTAAACAAAAGAAACCCGGCATAGAAAAACGAGAGCCGAGTCTCAACCATGTTTCCGAAATGGCGATGACTGAAGGAGCAAATTTATTTATTAAGTGGATTAATTCATGCTTTTTAGTGCGCACGCTGCGACTGTTCCACTGTAGAATATTCGCTGGATCCATTACGGGACAGTAAAGAAGTGAGTTGGGTGAGTTTGGAGGCAACGTTGGACGGTAAATGTTGAGGATGAGATGAAATTAAGTCTACCAATAACGATAGAAGTACATCTATCGTATTGTCACCCTGAGGGGCAAACTGGTTAAGTAAAGCACATCCATTGGACGTCGATGACTGTGGGGTGCGTGTTATATTATTGTGAGACACTTTGTCATATGATTTGCCTGGTGGAATTCTAGAGCGAGGAGAGGCATATACAGTCTTTACGTATGAGTGAGAACTAGGGGAGCGGGAATCTGGCGAACTAGTGGAAATCTGTTTTTGAATGGATTTAGGTAGTAAGGGTTGAGAAAAGAGTTCTTGAGCAACCTCTGAAAAGGATCGGGAAGATGAAGGGAATTGGGCAGATGCCTCTTCATAAGACACACATTGTTGAGCCATAACAAATTTAATAGACTTTTGCCTCTCTTGCTCTGGGCAAAATCGGCTTGTGGCAAAGTGACGACCTGAGCAGTGGATGCAGGAGGCAGATGACTCTGGTACCTCACAGGTATCACCGCTATGATCCAGGGAGCAGCGGAAACATCTTGGTTTAGATCTGCATTGAGATTTGGTATGGCCGTATCTGCAGCATGAATGGCATTGGATTGTGGGATAGTGATACAATTCTACGGGGAGGGATGTATAATAAAGAAAGACCCTACCGGGAAGGGATTGGCCAAGAAATGTGATAACAACCGATTGAGTCAGGACCCATGAGATCTTACCGTCGTCTATCTTTTTTCTGTTGAGCCTACGTGCTTTTACGACGATACCACATCCAGGGGGAAGGATAAGATCCTTCACAAATTCTTCCATTGGCAAGTCTGTGGGGACCTGTCGAACCAAGCCCATTCTAGTTACGTTATATGTTGGGATAGAAGCAGAATAGTTATAGGAGGAAAGAATAGGACAATTAGTAAAATTATTTGCGTCAATTGCCGATACAAATTCGACTGATATTTTGTTGCGACCGACTTTTTTGACACCATCGGGACAAACATTTTTTACTCTGTGAGTAGCTAAGAATTGACCAAATTTAATTGGTCGGATGGTAGTACCAGCTGCGGGATCAGGAGTAATACGCGCGACATGAACTATGAAAGGTCCTTTATCAACAGTTGAATAAGAATTGATCGTACCCACAACGTAGGAGAGATGCGTAAAAACCGTCTGGATAGATGCTACAGGAGTCCATAGTTATGGAGTCTGGAGGATCAGGAGGATCGGGTGCGGGAGGCGGCGCCATCGGATTGTTACCCGGCATATTTGGAGCTAGGCTCAAACATGCGGATGGGACAATCCGGCTCCTCAGTGAACCCCACCAATCACTAAACACTATTATAATATAGTTAAATTAATCAAACTGAAAAATTATGATATCTAAAATTATTGAATTGGGAAAAAAAACTAATACTCTACAACTGTTTATTCGCTAACCAAATATCCAGATCTTAATTATTCGGCGAGATTTAAATTGGATTGCTCAATTTCTTCCTCAGATTTTCCTGTCGCATCCAGATAAATATTTATCTAACAGCAAAAATATGCCGCCGCAGCCATCTTTTTTCCAATTTTTTCTCTCGTAAAGTCTTCCCGCCTTTTCCTTGACACAATCTTTTACACAGACTTAAAACATATTCGTCCATAAATTATTATTGGACTTGTGTTTATAATGTAAATTTTAATGTATAAATGTAAATATTATATTTGTAGTTGATATATACCTTAAATTAGTTTCATATTATCTTATAATTATATTCAACTAATATTCATCATTATTACTTATAATTCATGTATAATATATTTCTTATAACGTATATGAGATTTATATTTTAGTATTATATCATAAAAGTTTATTATTAAACCCCGGGCTAAGCTTGATCTTCATTGGAACAAGAATGATATCTATACTAATATTATAAAGAGGAAAGATTTGTATTTTTGTATGTAACGAATAAACTCAAAAAGTACTGGACCGATTTTAAAAATTCTTTCACCTTTGGTAAGCTATAATATCAGGGAGTAACATAAACTATATTTTATCCCGGTATTCCCACGGGAACGGGAACTACGCGCGTAAGGCGACTGAATCCGAAGCGAAGCGATTGCTAGTTATCAATAAAAGACTTGGCTTCGGCCTTTCATGCGAACCTATATATATGAAGAAAATGAAACATGAAGAACACGAAATACTACTTTTATGTGAAATTGTACTATTTATATTTGAAGATGATATAAAGACTTAGCTTGATTTTGAACAAGCTTTGTAACGTGAAGAATAGAAAAATAAAAATGAAGACTTGGCTGTATGGGTTTTTGACCCCTTTGCCTGTCCAGATGGACGAACAGAATCAAATCAACAAAAAAAAATCTATGAGTAATGAGTAGGTATATCTTTATCTTGACGATTATAATTTTATTTATATTATAATGTGTAAGTAGATAGTTACTAAATAAAAAGAACAAATTAATAAGTATAAAACCACGACAGTGAAAATATATATGTACATAATTAACATAAAACTACGTGTTATAGAATTGATTTGAACAAGACTGTCTCAATGTCTAAATTGTTTATCATTGTAATATCTTTATCTATATTGCAAGTTGAGTTTCATATATCGACAGCCGTGGAAGCTGGCGGTGGTGGCGACGACGACGGTGACCATGTACGTGCGCCGCCCCAAGTGGACGCTGATGACGACCGGCCCGTGACTTACGATGAGAAGAGGCTCCTGTCACTAGCCGTCAACATGTTACCGGGTGCGTTCATTGCTCTTAACTATATTTACATTCTACAATTACTATATTTAACTGCCCATAGTAATATTGAATCATCATTTCTGTTGTATATATTGTAAAGAGTGGGTAGCTCACGCGCCAACTAGGGCTCGTCACTAGCGATCTGATTCGAATACATACGTTCTACAAATATACGTCGTTTAATAAACAATTTCAGCTCATATATGCCCCATTGTTGGGCTCGAGCCTCCTCCACAATAGGAGGAGAATTGATCTCACTATACCATACTGGTCAGACAGGTTGGTACAGGGTTTTATTATTCACTGCCGAGTTTCTTGTGAGATCTTCTCAATAGTGCTTACATTCCTAGCCGGTGGTAGATTTTGGATTCATTTAAATTTCAATTAACAATTTGTAGGTGCCCTTGTAGAGCTGGATACATCACCATCACCAGAACAGCTTATATAAGGCACCACTGCTGGGCCCCTGTCTGCTCCACAATAGGAGGGAAATTGACTTACTAATTTACTCTACCATGCTGGTCCCTGGGGTTGTTACAGAACTTTAATCTGAGTTTTTCTACTCTAGTAGAGATATTGTATGCAATCCTTTAGTTGTCTTTTATGACACCCATGGGCAACCATATGGGAGTTTATACTAATATATAATTACATATGAGTATATACATCATAAATGATTTTGATTTCAATCAAGTGTCTCACAATTTTGTATCAACTAAGTGCTTCTTTAGTGAACTGTGATGTATACTTAGTATATATATATATATATATATATGTAAGATCTGAATGTTATATTGTGTAATTCAACTGGTTGCAGGCCCGGAATTAGGCAATGTGGTGCGCATCATACGCACCGTGCAGCCCGCACTACAAGAACACTCTGATGAATTTGAGATCGACTTTGAACTATTAGAGCCGGCTACTCTCAGAGCTGTGGAGAGGTTTGTTAAAGAAAAAGTTCCACATGTATATGAGGATCCAGACATACTTAATCAGTCAGAGGATGATGATTGAAAAGGAATTGCTACGGATATTATATTTTTAGGGGAGAGAGGCCCACCTCTCCCCTACTAACTTTGAACACTTTTTAAGTAAAATATTATATTTGTCGTACGGTACTACATATCAAGATATATTCTTTTCTATGAATAGATATGCTGTTTATACTACATAATAAAAATAATATTTACTCATTATTACTTACTGAAGTAAGTAATAACAAGTATATTATCATTTTTAAAAACCCTTTTTTTGTTCAAATGTGTGCCAGGATAACAAGAAAACAATGTAACTTAGCATATAACCAACACTGTATTTAAAACATATGTCTATATGTCTTAAATACAGTGTTGATTATATTATTATTGTGCATTCTATTAGTTAAATAAACTTAAACTTTTTTTAAAAAAGAACCTAGATATATATTTTGGTCTTTACGCTTAATAAAAGCTAAAAATTCATAAATATATTTATGATTTTTTTTTGGCTGAGTCACATTTTACCAATACATAATCATTTTCATTTAAATTCTCATTTGTCAAGGATTGATTTGATTCTCTTTCTTCATTAGACTATCAGACTCAGAATTACTTTGACCATCCATTACATCCATATCAGAATCATCATGAAAAGATATATCTGATTCTGAGTTTGATTGATAAATCGGCAAAGGTTTCTTCTTTTTAGACGTATTGTTCTCAGGAAAACATTTTCCTCGTTTTGATAAAGGAAGAACTGAAGGCTTGCGTTTCATCCGTTCTAGATAGGCAGCTTCTACTGCGCATTTTTCAGGAGTATCAGTTAAAATGCGTGACGAGCCTTTTTTCTGCCATTTCTTCCAGTACGAGGAGTCGCTTTAGGAAACGGTCTTATTGCTTCAGGAGTAAGTTGAGATGTAAGGGTTGTGGTTTGATTACTTTCATCAGTAGCTTTAGTTGATGCTATTACAGGTTGATCTACTTCTATATCTTCAGCGTAAGTAGCATCACTGTCGATTGAAGAAGGCCCAACAGCAATAATTTGAGTATGGTTAGTAGCGTCGTGAGCGACTATTGTTATAGGTTAATTTATTTCTAGATCTACAGCTTCAGTGACAACATCGTGGATATTATGTGGTATAGAGGCACCAAACTGTGATAACACCTGTTGAGGTTGATCAGTCTTCACAACTTCACCGACTACACCATCAGGTACTAAGTTCTCAGATGCAACTGTCAAAGGTGTTACTTGTGAAGGATCAGCCCTATTAGTCACTTCCGAACATTCAGAATCATCGTCTGTGAATTTGTTTCTGGAAAACGGATATATTCCTGGCGCAGAAAAGCCCGATGTGATGTTATTGATAGTATGTGAAGCATTATATGCAGGTGTAACAATAATTGCAAGATCGTGAATAGTAATTATTAAGCAACCAATCATTTTGAGCAACTGCGAGCTTCGCCTTGAAAGGGCTGTTTATTGCAACGTCGAGTGGTTGTAGTTTATGTGTACAATGAGGAGGAAATGTTAACAGTGTTAAGCCGTTATTTCTTGAAAAATTAATAGCATCGATGGTGCAATGACTTTCATGATTGTCAAGGAGTATAAGAATTTTATTTTCTTTGGTGCATCTAGTGGTTTTTTTTAATGTGTTGTAGAACTTTCAAAAACAAAGGCCCTGTCGTCCAACCGCTTGTAGGACTATTTGCAAACCAAACGCTTCCAACTGGAGCTCCAATAAGCATTATTTCGTGAAACCTAGCTCTTGGAAAAATAAAAACCGGAGGAATGTATTTCCAAGAGCATTTACAAATACTACACATAGTGATCAATTGTCCTCTTTCTGCAGAAACAGTTTGTCCAACTTGCTTTTGACCTGTTCTAGCAACAACATTGGGTGCTTGAACAACGGTCATAATACATACTTGTTTCGTCTAAGTTAAGATAACGCTATATGCAAATTTGTGCCTATTCGTTGGCGGAAAAATAATAAATACCCTCTGTGGTTTAATCGCAAAATTATTAAAATGTTAAGCTTAAAAAACAGAATAAGAAAGCGGTATAATAAATACAAACATCCTCTTGATGCCATTGAGTTAAAAATTAGTAGGCGTTGTGATAAGCAGGCCAGACTATGTTACAATAATTATATAAAAAAATTAGAAACTGACATTTCAAATAATCCGAAATTGTTTTGGTCCTATGTCAAGAGTAGACGAGGTGGATCTAGTGCTTATCCCAATATTATGTCTGATGGACATACTACAACATCGGACGGTGCAAAAGTCTGTGACTTATTTGCTGCTTATTTTAGCTCTGTTTATAGTTATGATCAGGATGTTAGCGGTGAATATATGTCAGAGTCATTACAAACACTAAAGAACTATAGTTTAGGTTTAACGATTCCAACTATAAGCAACGATATGCTGCTCAGGAGGCTACAGTCTTTGGATTGCACAAAAGGCGTAGGACCGGATGGCATACCATCCATCTTTATTAAAGAATGTGCCTCTGAACTAGTCATGCCCTTGGCATTAATATTTAACAAATCTTTAATTTCTGGGATATTTCCTTCAAAATGGAAAATAGCAAAGGTAGTACCTATACATAAAAATGATAGTAGTGATCAAATCAGCAATTACAGACCTATTTCGATACTATCCTCTCTAGCCAAAATATTTGAATCACTTGTTTGTCCCTATATCCAGACTCATTTAAAACTATATTTAAGTGAAGCTCAACATGGATTTTTTAAGTCTCGATCAACGACTACAAATCTAGTACCATTTACGGAATTGCTGGTGCAGGCTATTGATTCGGGGTACCAAGCTGACGTCATTTATACCGACTTTAGCAAAGCATTTGATGAAGTCTCCCATAGAATTTTAATTCGAAAGTTAGAAGCTTATGGTGTGATTGGGTCTATGTTGAATTGGATATATTCGTATTTAAAAAATAGGTCTTTTTATGTTGTTGTGAACGGATTTCAGTCTATAGTGTTAAACATCAGTTCTGGTGTTCCGCAGGACTCACATTTGGGGCCGATACTGTTCAATTTCTTCATTAATGATATCACTGAATGTTTTTTTGCAATCTGAAGTTTTCATGTATGCTGACGACTTAAAGTTCGTGAAAGTCATAAGTTCGGCAAACGATGTTTCGAATTTACAAGAGGACCTGTATAGATTGCTTAACTGGTGTAATCGAAATAAAATGTATCTTAATACAAACAAATGCTTCCATGTAAAGTATCATAGAAAGCATAATATAATTACATCTAGTTATTTTATCGACAATGAGAAAATAAAAGAGTTGGATAGTATTCGGGATCTTGGTATATTATATGATAAAAAACTAACTTTTGTACCTCATATAAATAATATTATTAAAAAGGCATCAAATGTGTTAGGCTTTGTAATAAGGAAATGTAAGACGTTTCGCAACTTTAAAACAAAGATCATTATATATAACACATTAGTTCGAAGTATTCTTGAGTACGGTAGTGTAGTTTGGAGACCACATTATGCTGTTCACGCATTGCGTATAGAACGAATTCAGAAGCGTTTTATGTGACACTTAGCCTTCTCGACAGGTATGGCAAAAAAAGTTCGATCTTATAACGATAGACTGAAACATTTTAAATTACCCAGCCTGGACCAAAGAAGATATTTAAGCGATGCAATATTTGCTTTCAAAATTATTAATAATAAGGTGGACTGTCCTCGTTTACTCTCTTCTTTCAACTTTCGTGCTCCCGCAAGAATCCCACGCAACTCGATTACACCGCTTTATCCACCACACAGAAGAACGGTTTTAGGTGCTAGTTCTCCACTTGCTAGGTTTTGTAAAGTTATCAACGGTTGTAGTGATGTGATTGATGTACACTCTGACTCTCTGTTTCGAGTGAAAAGCCAAGTTTCTACCTGTCTGTCTGATGGTTTTTTAAATATTTCCTAGTACTAATAAGCTATGAAGTTATGACGCGCTTATAAGTTTAAATAAACCGAATATTATGCGACAGCGTATGTTGGATGTGTGTCACTTTGTTTATATTGTCTGGTATGTCGTAAAGGGTGCAGGGTAATCTTATAAGTTTTATGTTTTCTGTCTGCTCAAAAAATCATATTTATTGTGCATGTGGTGTTTACCTTTAATTAGATGTTACATTGCCATTTGTATTTTAATATGTATATTGTTAAGTATCTATGTAAACAATCTATTGGTGAACCAAATAAATAAATAAATAAAGTTATAGAATCAGCCTGGAGTATAATTTCCACGTTGTAAGACTTTTTCATAATTATCAAAAAACATCCTGGCTATGGCGTCCCATATTTGTCTTTGACGGCAGTTTTGGGAATGTGCCAGATGTTGAGCATCATAAGTGATCCCTGATGATTTGTTGCTGCTGACGCAGTTTATGCACCGTGGTGGAAGATTGTTTACTCTCCGCGGGCATTCATCCTATTGGTGTTTTTCTCCGCAAAAGTTGCACTTGCTCCGGGTTTCTTGGCAGTGTGCTCTGGTATGGCAAGAGTATGATTTCCTAGTTTTTTTGCTTTTTTGACCCTATCGACCCTGTTGTTTTGGGGTTGATGGTTCTAGTGAGGGTGTCGATAATGTTGTCACCAGTCTGGTGGTGGCTGGTTTGTGGGCCTTTTTGTGAAAGTGGGTATCGGCCTTTCCTTGAATGCTGTCGTGTATGTTTTATGGGCAGGTGCAGATTTCAGCTTTTCGACACTTTCCAGCTCTGCTGCGAAGCTGGTACTGGGTTTTTGCGCCAGGTTGGTGCTGGGTTTTTGCGCCAGGTTGGTGGTGTCTTCCTTGATAGTTTTAAGTTCGGAAGACATAATCTTGAAAGGCTCTCGTGATGGGTTGAAGTTGCGTCTCAATGTTGGCTGGTTGTTGCTGCGGTGCCGCTTTGAAAGCTTCCTTGAGGTCTGTAGATAAGGCTGAGAGAATCTGATGTTTACGCGAGCACTACACATTGTAAATAAAACTACTTTTACGGATTATATCGCGTTTGTATTTGATTTATGATTGCCCGACGTTTCGAACACTTTGCAGCATTCATGGTCACGGGCGGACTAAGGTGTCTCACGTCCAACAAGTAATCGTTATTACAGACATTTACAATTATCTACCCGATACAGAAAATAGTTATAAATTTATTAAATTGTTACCCACATTTTAGTACAAATTTATTGCCAGTGTAAGAAGAAAATGAATCTATATGAAAAAATTATATTGTTTATGGTTAGTAATTATTAATTATTAAATTTGTAGCAATTATTATTACAATTTGTTGATTTAAAACTAACAAAACTAATATACTACCACCGGATCGGAACGCGGCTACACTGAGAAAGATCCGGCAAGAAAACTCAGGGGACATGATGCTAAATTAATATTGATTTTTAATTTTAGATGCGGCTTACTAAAAGATTTTTGATTTATAAAATTATCTTTAACCATTATTATTGTGGGTCAAATCTATACAATAAGTGCTCACAGTATCATGCAGTCTTGCTCTGGACGTGAGACTCCTTAGTCCGCCCGTGACCATGAATGCTGCAAAGTGTTCGAAACGTCGGGCAATCATAAATCAAATACAAACGCGATATAATCCGTAAAAGTAGTTTTATTTACACTGAGAGAATCTCTTTGACCTCGGTGGGGCTGATGGTTGTGGTAGTGGTGGCAGAGCTGGTGGTTGTTGGTTTAATCTTATGGATGTTTGTTCCAATTCAATTGTTAGTCTTGATTGTTTAAGTATCTCTCCTGTTGTAGTTTGAATTCTCTCTTGGCTCTTTGTGAGTTTCAGTGATAATTTCTGGGGTTTTTATTGATTTAATAATTTTCTCTTGGTTTGATGAGAGTTGCTCCAGTGATTGTGGCGAGGTCTGGACTGGTTTTTTGATGATAGTCTCCAGTTTTGTATTTTATTTTTGTACGGATTGGTGGATGTATTTTATCTGTTGGTGAAGGACTGCGGTTTCAAACTCGAGCCATTTTTTAATGTCACGGGCTTCTTTAAGGTTTTCTTGTAGCCCGGTTGTGGTGGAGGTTAGGAGTCCCGTCATTTGCGTTGAGAGCTCTGTTATTTGCTTATTATGAGCTCTCTCGACACGAACTAGTTCTTGGGCATGCCTAGACCTTTCCTTTTCTGCATTGTGCCTGTGACGGGACCTGGAGGATCAAGACGGGATTGAAGTGTCTCGTGAACCACTTGTTTATTCTCCCGTTTAATTTTTCCCGCTCCTTCTAGGGCTTCCTTTTCTCTTAGCAGTAATTCGTTTGCTGTTTTAGTGGCCTCGTTCATGTGGGAGATCAGTCTTTTATTTGACGTTAGGAGAAGACCGGGTCTGCCTGCTTCCGCTGTTTCTTGTTTGAGATGATGGAGCGGGGTAGGATGTCGAGTACGCTCCAAGACTGCACTCTCTCTCTCCCATAATTGGTGAGGGTGGCTGAAAAGATGATGTTCCAGGAGTTGGTTCACTGGCTGGTGATAGTTTGGCCTGTCCTTTTTAGCACTTTTTCCCGCAGGGTAGACCCTTGTTGTGGGGCTAGTTAGCGACGGAGATTTAGATTTTTTTAATGTTGTGGATTGTTTTGGTTCCATTGATGGGTTTGATGTGGTAGTTGTAGTTTTTGAGGACATGTTTTTATTCTTTACTTATACGCTGTGAGCTTGTTTAAGTATTTCTTGGTGCTGTAGTGCTGGTTGTTCTTCTTTTTATTTGCTTTGTGGCTGCCTTCGAGGTTGGTTTGGCAGCATAAAGATAGGAAGATAAATTTATAATATATAAAGGTAGGAAGATAGATATATAATATTATAAAAAAACATCATGATATTATGCTTATTGAAGCTGGTTGATCTGGAAAGACTGGTATTTACAGGTTTACGCAAAGATAATACTGGGTGCCTTTTCATAAAGTTTTTCATCCATGCAACTCCCGCACTCTTGCTATTTATCCATTTTTCAGGATAGTTATTTAACGCTACTCATATTGATATGCCAATTCTCGACCTTGCAAGTAGGTAAGACCATAATTCATATTAGACATTTTTAAAAAGTACCTTTTCAGCATACGTTCCTCATCATTGGTGAAAACTTGATGCACAGTGTGTTTGCTACTATAGTTTTTATTTTTTGGCATAACATTATCTTTATAATTCTTCTCTCTATAGAACAAAGTGGTTGGTTTAATGTTATATATAGTAGCAGCAGTCCTCAGCTTCATGCCATCGTTGACAACACACAATACAGTTCTTTCGGCGTCTTCTTCGACAACATCTTTTTCTTTTTGTAATTTCTTACCATTGAGTTTAATAATTGTAAAAGAATATAAAACGAAGTTATTTAATTATATTTATCAATTATTTTTAAACATAAATAAATATCTGTTGTTTAATTAGGTGGGGGCACTTTTGAATATTTTATTTATAAGTGCCACATAGACTTTTTTCAAATCTGCCCCAATACCATCCTTCAGAAATAAAAGTTCCTAGTCGACCAAAAACTTGTATTTAACGAACTTATATTAGTAATACACTGACTATAATATACACAACACTATGAAGTAATAATAACTCGAAAATAATACTTACGTTTTCAGTAATACGCTTATAATAAAAAGTGGTCGGTTACTTTATGGAGACGAAAGTCTCCGTAAAGTAACCGACCACTTTTTTATCGAATTGACACTGACATTGACGTAGATTGGGAACTAACAGACGTGTAGTTCGTTTTTGCCAGTATTAAAAAGTATTTGGAGATTAGAAATGACAAATGACGTGTTCATAAATCCAAATATTTAAAACTACCTCTGTTCTAAACTGCTCTCCTCTCCCCTACTACATTTAAACAAAAGTTATTGCTACATTGTAACAAAAGTTCGTACTATATTGTAACAAAAGTTAGTACTATATTGTAACAAAAGTTAGTACTATATTGTAACAAAAGTTAGTACTATATTGTAACAAAAGTTAGTACTATATTGTAACAAAAGTTAGTATTATATTGTAACAAATGTAACGAACTTATATTAGTAATACACTGACTATAATATACACAACACTATGAAGTAATAATAACTCGAAAATAATACTCACGTTTTCAGTAATACGCTTATAATAAAAAGTGGTCGGTTACTTTATGGAGACGAAAGTCTCCGTAAAGTAACCGACCACTTTTTTATCGAATTGACACTGACATTGACGTAGATTGGGAACTAACAGACGTGTAGTTCGTTTTTGCCAGTATTAAAAAGTATTTGGAGATTAGAAATGACAAATGACGTGTTCATAAATCCAAATATTTAAAACTACCTCTGTTCTAAACTGCTCTCCTCTCCCCTACTACATTTAAACAAAAGTTATTGCTACATTCTAACAAAAGTTCGTACTATATTGTAACAAAAGTTAGTACTATATTGTAACAAAAGTTAGTACTATATTGTAACAAAAGTTAGTATTATATTGTAACAAATGTAACGAACTTATATTAGTAATACACTGACTATAATATACACAACACTATGAAGTAATAATAACTCGAAAATAATACTCACGTTTTCAGTAATACGCTTATAATAAAAAGTGGTCGGTTACTTTATGGAGACGAAAGTCTCCGTAAAGTAACCGACCACTTTTTTATCGAATTGACACTGACATTGACGTAGATTGGGAACTAACAGACGTGTAGTTCGTTTTTGCCAGTATTAAAAAGTATTTGGAGATTAGAAATGACAAATGACGTGTTCATAAATCCAAATATTTAAAACTACCTCTGTTCTAAACTGCTCTCCTCTCCCCTACTACATTTAAACAAAAGTTATTGCTACATTGTAACAAAAGTTCGTACTATATTGTAACAAAAGTTAGTACTATATTGTAACAAAAGTTAGTACTATATTGTAACAAAAGTTAGTATTATATTGTAACAAATGTAACGAACTTATATTAGTAATACACTGACTATAATATACACAACACTATGAAGTAATAATAACTCGAAAATAATACTCACGTTTTCAGTAATACGCTTATAATAAAAAGTGGTCGGTTACTTTATGGAGACGAAAGTCTCCGTAAAGTAACCGACCACTTTTTTATCGAATTGACACTGACATTGACGTAGATTGGGAACTAACAGACGTGTAGTTCGTTTTTGCCAGTATTAAAAAGTATTTGGAGATTAGAAATGACAAATGACGTGTTCATAAATCCAAATATTTAAAACTACCTCTGTTCTAAACTGCTCTCCTCTCCCCTACTACATTTAAACAAAAGTTATTGCTACATTGTAACAAAAGTTCGTACTATATTGTAACAAAAGTTAGTACTATATTGTAACAAAAGTTAGTACTATATTGTAACAAAAGTTAGTATTATATTGTAACAAATGTAACGAACTTATATTAGTAATACACTGACTATAATATACACAACACTATGAAGTAATAATAACTCGAAAATAATACTCACGTTTTCAGTAATACGCTTATAATAAAAAGTGGTCGGTTACTTTATGGAGACGAAAGTCTCCGTAAAGTAACCGACCACTTTTTTATCGAATTGACACTGACATTGACGTAGATTGGGAACTAACAGACGTGTAGTTCGTTTTTGCCAGTATTAAAAAGTATTTGGAGATTAGAAATGACAAATGACGTGTTCATAAATCCAAATATTTAAAACTACCTCTGTTCTAAACTGCTCTCCTCTCCCCTACTACATTTAAACAAAAGTTATTGCTACATTGTAACAAAAGTTAGTACTATATTGTAACAAAAGTTAGTACTATATTGTAACAAAAGTTAGTACTATATTGTAACAAAAGTTAGTACTATATTGTAACAAAAGTTAGTACTACAGGGTGGCCCAGAAAGACCGAAGTGGTGTGAATTCCTTATAACTTTTTTATTATAATTTTTTTTTTCTTTTCTTTTCAGTATTTTGTAAAGAAGACTTGGATAATTTATAATGGAGCAATACACAATTGAACAACGTGCCCAAATTGTTGAAATTTACTTTTCAAATCAACGGTCCATTGTGTTGACTCAGCGTGCATACCGTCGTCAATTTAATGTGCGGGTTGCACCCTCTCAGTCAACAATAAACCGTCTGGTTGCAAATTTTCGAGAAAAAGGAGCAGTAAGGAACCTTCCTGGTCCCGGCAGACACCGAACTGTCCACACGGCTGACAATATTCAAGTGGTACAGGAGAGTATTCGGGAGGATCCAGAAACATCAACCAGGAGACGTTCGTCACAACTGGGCCTCTCAAGAACGTCGCTGCAGCGAATTTTGCACACCATAGGATTGTTTCCATACAAAATTCAACTTGTCCAAGAATTGAAACCAACAGATTACTAGCAACGACTTGACTATGCAATTTATTTCCAGCAAAAAGCACAAGAGAATCCAAATTTTATTCATAACTTAATAATGAGTGACGAAGCCCATTTTCAATTAAATGGGTTCGTTAACAAGCAAAACTGTAGGATATGGGCTACGGAAAACCCGAGAGTACTTCATCAACGACAATTGCACCCAGTTAAGTGTACCGTTTGGTGCGGTGTTTCTTCAGAAAGGATCATTGGCCCATTTTTTTTTGAAAATGAACAAGGTGTCGCCATTTCCGTTAATGGTGATCGATATCGGGCCATGTTGCAAAATTTTGTAAGGCCAGCCGTGGAAAACCATCCGCAAATATGGTTCCAACAGGATGGAGCCACAGCGCACACTGCGAGGGCCACAATGACTCTTTTACGCGACATCTTTGGTGAAAGAATAATTTCTCGTAACAGCAATTTTAATTGGCCTCCGCGTTCCCCGGATTTAACCGCTCCAGACTGTTTTCTTTGGGGCTATTTAAAAGGAAAAGTTTATGTTAATAAGCCTAGGACTATTGAGGAGTTAAAAACCAATATTCGAGAAGAAATTAACAACATACCACCGGAAGTTTTGCGAAAGGGCATGGAAAATGTGTTGGAAAGAGCACATTTGTGCGAAGCAGAATATGGCCACCACTTGCGGGATATCATTTTTAATAACTAATCCAAAAATATTCCCCATAAATTTAATGTATTTAAAAAAAAAAATTAAAAAAATATCTCTTAAATAAAAAGTTATAAGGAATTCACACCACTTCGGTCTTTCTGGGCCACCCTGTATATTGTAACAAAAGTTAGTATTATATTGTAACAAATGTAATACATTACAATAATAAATTTACTACACAAACACATTTACTACATTGTAATAAATTTAATGTATTCATATAACTAATATGAAAATTATTTATTATTTATTTTGATATAGTTCTGAGTATGCACTGTCGCAGTACTGACAATTGTGAAGAAAAATTATTTTTATATAATGAAATTATATGTATATTTATGAAAGTTAAAATATATGTTTGTGTAATGTGTGTGTGTTAGAGGGATGATTGAATATCATCAGTAGCAATGATAACGAGTCACTCTAACATTGTATAAACATTTTTTTACTCAATTTATGATTAAAAAAAAAATGGGTGCGTGTACTTATTTACGCGTGTGAGAAGTTATACTTCTTTGGCATCATTAAAATATACCTATATATATATATAATTATTAAAAACCAAATTTAGAAAATATTCTGAATAAAAAATAAAAAAAATAAAAAAAAATCCAAAAATAAAAAAGAAAAAAAAATTATAAAAAAAAATAAAAAAAAGAAAAAGAATATAAAAAAAATAAAAAAAAAATACTAAAAAAAATAAAAGAAAAAAAATACTAAAAGAAAAAAAAGAAAACCGTGATCAGAGGTGACGAGCGTACCAACATGCGCGACTAATATCGAGGTTCAATTTCTATTTTGTTGGTAGCTTTTTTTCGAGACTTAATGAGCGGTTAAGCAGACAACTTCATACTGTTAATTTTGTGTCACATAATTAAAATTTCACTCTCATCATTTTTTCATAACGCGCCTAAAGAAGTATAACTTCAAAAATCCCCTTTCATATTAGATGTAGTACAGAGTTACTATATATATGTGTGTGTGTGTGTGTACGTATACCATTGTTGATAGATATTTACAATTGTTACATTTTATAAAATTGTTTATATATGTATGCATGTGATCACAGAATAAGTAAATGGTGACCATCCCCATTCTCAGTGTTATGACGGAGTAACAATGCACTTCAAGACTTCGAAGTGCAAAACGATTAGCGAATATAATATGCATATAATATCTGTATAAAAGAAGGAAAACTCGAAAGAAAACCTTATACCAACTTGTTTGACTAGTGTGGTAGAGTAGATTAATTTGCCTCCTATTATTGAGAAGGCTTAAATTCAGTAGTGGACCATACGGACCAAGATCATGATGATCACCTCCCTCTCGATGTACTTGAACCATAATCGACTCCAGAGGTAGGTGAATGGGGTTGGGGGATGGTGACCCGGTATTGTTAACCCGTCACCACATGGGGAGAATACAATATATATAAATAATAATATACAATCCAAAATATAAATAGGCTAGGTAATTATTTTGTTTAATAAATATATTTTATATCTGCTTAACTGTTAATTTAATTACATCCTATACGTATGTGTGTACTAGCCGAGGACGCGGGTGACGAGACCGGGGATCAGTCCGTCACTCGCAGAGAGGCTGACTGCGCGACGTTCACCGACATCCTGATGAGAGGGTACTTCGAAAGGTATTCCGTCGGGCCGACCGCAGAGGACAAGGAATTCAGTACCGAGGGCACTGACCTGACTGATAGTCCACCCCAAAAAATACGTATCTGTGTGTGTGCGTACCTACAACTAAATAAAAGTTATATAATGTAGTGACTTAGGTTCAGTACCATGTTTGACATACTGACTGTTTTATGCGCAGTAGTCGCCAGTGCTCAATATATGTATTGTTTCAGCTGTAGTCTGGCGTTAGGTGGGATTCCAAGGTCACATCAGTCGCATCAGCTAGACTCGATTTTCTTGGTAAATTACACACAGAATAGTCTGGGCGGCGGCGCGCCGCGTTAAATCGGAACTCGTTTTGTTTAGGTGGCGCCACGGTCAGTTCGAATGTTGGCGTGTTTAAATAAGGGAATAGGATTGGCTTAGGACGGAAGAACGTTCAGAAATGACTGAAAGCCTTAACATGTAAATACATATAATTACTAGGGATGATCGATATCATAATCGAAAGCCCAACATCGATGTTCGATATTTATCGAAAACCCAACATCGATGTTAGACAACATCGATGTTTTAATATTTAAACAAATCGACGTCTTAATATTTAAAGAAATAATTTTTTTTTTAGGAAATCTGAGTCAAATCTTATAATGTATAGGGTGACTTGTGACATCGATGTTGTCCATTATCGCTAAAATTCTCCGGCGAGAATGTTGATGAGTTTTTCTTTTTTTTTTAGTAAAATCTGGAGTCGGATCTTATAATATAGGATTACCAGTAGTTAAGTACTTTTCTCAGCGCGAAAATGGAGCTTTTTTTTTTTTTGGAAATTAACATCGATGCGATGTTAGTCAGTTGATCAGTTCCGTTAACATTGATGTTACGATATTGAATTATCATCGATGATGAATTCCGTTAACATCGATGTTACGATGTTTTGCCTATAGCAACATCGATGTTTTTCCTTTCAACATCGATGCTCATCGATCATCCCTAATAACTAACATAATGACCCATCGCGTCAATATTCACAGAGCTGGCACACTTGTGATACATATTGTCTCTTCTTCTTTTTTTAAGAGACCACACCCTGCACGAAGGAAATAATCTTTTTATTGCTGAGAACTTTACCAACATATAATTCATCATCATTTCAGCTCATATACGTCCCACTTTTGCTCGAGCTTCCTCCACAATAGGAGGAAATTGACCTTACTATATCATGCTGATCAGACAGGCTGGTATAGGGTTTTATTTCGAGTTTTCTTTCTCTTGCATAGATGTTGTATGCGTATTATACTTATTTGTTAGTCGTCTTGTACATGCAAGGTCCATAGAAAGTGGTGATTTGTATCCTTACTCCGTTACCAGACGGATGTAATTAACAGACACCAATTACATTCGGACTGAATGTAATTTTTGTCCGACAATTTGTGAATCGCGCAAAATGTTGTCCTGCATGAGATTCGAACCTCTGACACATGTGACAGGTCGGTATCTTAACCACCACGCCATCTGTGCAGTATGCAATGCCGTTGCGATTTCAATGACATGACATTTAAATTTTGCATAAAATATATTGATAATCAAAGCTCTAGTAGTCTACGACACCCACGAAGGATCATTGTAAAGGTTGGTAGTATCAGAAGCTGCTGCTCCACCACCATCCGTCCACAGTCACAGCTCCTACACGTGTCACTGCAGCGCTCGAGCTCGCTCCGAATTGGGAAGGGAAATGACGTATTATAGCACGTTGGCAAACATGTTGGTGTCATTTCAAGTTCTTCTCTTGCAGTTCTATTATCTGCTTACCTGCAGGACATGTGCCTTATATAGAGCGAGTTGTTATGTATATTTGTTGAAAGTATTTAATGCTTTGTTCTGTTTCTTATTCAAAAAAACCCTTGAACACACCCAAAAAGTTTCGTCAATATCGGTCCAGCCGTTTAGGAGTTCAGTGACGTAAACAAGAAATTTATATATTAAGATAAGTGAATTGAATAGGAATTCAATTGTAATACATTATGAATATAATTGTCAGTATTCATCTATTTACTTGTAGTGTTGAGTTGAGAGTCTTCGACGCTCACCTAGCAGTCCGGATGAGGTTGTCACAGCCGTCAGCGGCTAACAACTGTAGATACGTCACACAAAACTATCTGCCAGCGCAGCGTCACTCGACTGTTACCAAAACAATGGTTGTAATTTCATCGTAAGATGTTACTTGTTCGTTGCCACTTCAGCGTAATAATCCTTTGGGCTTAGAATAATAACATATAGAAGGTAAGTTCGCGCACAAAAAGTGAAGCATTTCATTTTGGAGCCTAATGGAGCTTACGCCGGAACCGTTCCGTAATGTATAAGTCATTGTACTGCACGTACGTACGCAGCTCTTAAAAAATAAATAGGTAATTATGACGGTTTGTGCATACAAATGGTGTCATAACACATTTAAAAAACTTAAAAAGGTTTTTAACATTACTTTTATAAGTATTTCGACGATTTATGTTAATAAAAACAAAATTGGATTTCTTAATTTGTATAGTGGTGTGCGTGTGTACGTGTGTAATCGTCTGCGCGCCATTAGTATTTTGAGATTCATGTTTCGAACGTTCGCAGTTCTGACACTATCCTTCTATACGTTATTATTCTACGCCTTTGGGTTATATCTGTGCCAATTGTTGTTTTACATAATTTTGTAAAAAAACATTTAAAACGGATTTTATATCGTAAAAAAATTCGAAGCATATACCACCTGACTCAAAACAATGAGCACGTTATGTGACTCCGAGCTACCATAATCCACAAGAGATTCTCTTCTGTCGAAGTCGTAACTGGTAAGTATTTTTTTTAGCCAATACTCGGCACTAAGAAAATAATCCTTGTATTGTCAGGGACTACAGACATATAACCAACGGACACAAATTACATCCAGACTCGCAACAACTATTTGTGAATCACATAAAGTGGGTTTCGAACCCGCGACACTGGCTCTACAGGTGGTATCTTAACCACTACGTCACGCCATTTGTGCAGCTAATTGGCAAAAAATAAATAATTTCTCTTCAACCAGCGCGTTTCAGAATGTTCGAGATTATTCAAAGTTGGCTGATTGCTGCTCACACGAATGGGATTTGAGTGGACTATTTAAGGTTCTAGAATAACTTCTTAAATACTATCGGTACTGAAGCACTGAATTTAATGAACCAATATCGATGATCAGTCCAAATGGTGATGGAGATGTAGTCGGTACATTGTAGCTCGAGCATCTTGTATGGTCGCGAATGGTTCAAATGGACTATACTCGTTCCAACCATTTATTTTACTTTTGGCAGGTCGAATTCTGATCAATTAGTGTTGTACCAATGTATTACGGATACTATGTTTTGTAATAATCGATTTTAGTCAGGAAGAACTTTTAATCGATTTAACACGGATATTTTATTTTTGCTTAAATACATATTTCATATTATTTAAAAACTTCACTTCTGTAAATATATTTGTTATTTGGGCACATTAATTTTTGCATACCCACTAATTCAGTCCCCCCAAAATATTTTACTTTGTACTTTGCAAAATAAAAAATAACTACTTTATGAAGCATTTTTCCATTAAGCGGGGTCCGCTGCTCCAAACTTTACTTAGAGACAATGGCGCCCTCGTCTGCGGTAGTAAATCACAAATTTTCTCATCCAGCCTACCCCTTTTTTTTTAAGCCGAATTGGCAACACTGAATGGCGCGCCGGCGACGCCATTTTGTTGTGTTGTCTGTCACTCGCAACAAGACTCCCGTGCTAGTCACATTTCTGTTCGCTGAGTGCTCTTTCATATTTTTCATACGCTGTGTTGAGTATTTATATTCCACCGTATTGATTTCATTGTTCTTACTTTGATTGAGTTGAGCGTATCGTTCCTCCCAGTAAGATTTTGCTTGCAAAATGCCGAAAGGTATGGTGCTTAAAGGACAATCCAGAGAGTTAGTGCTGCGGCTTCGTGAATTTTTTGAAAAGGAAAGCCGCAATGGCGGATTCCTTATACCAGTAACCCAAGTTAGAGACCGTGTTGCAGCAGCATTAGGTATTAGTGCTCCAACGGTGGCGAAAATCACTAAAGAAGCCTATGGTAGTAGTGGTATTGAACAGAACAAGCTATCTACGCCTTTTTTTTTTTTTTTTTTTTTTTGTGTGGGCTGCGGTCGGCGCGCCTACGCACCACTCCGTCCGGGGCGACAGAGGGGCTCAAGCCCGCAACTCCCGCAACCCACCCGAACACCACGTCGCCCTCGTCGCTGGGCCGACCACTGGAGCAGGGTTACTTGTCATCAGTGGTCAGCCCGACGAAATACCCTCTACCCGGGGTACCCTCCCATCGACCGACGTCCCCCCCTCGGGGAGGACGTCGGTCTTTCCTCACGCGGTCGGCCTCTCGGCGGGTGACGGACTAATCCCCGGTCACGTCACCCGCGGCCTCGGCTAGGGCGGCATTGCACGCAGGTACTCCCGCCTGCGTCGCCCCAGTCGCCGACGGCGGGTCGCATCATCGAGGCTGTGCTCCTCGCGCTCGCGACCCGCCGCCTCCTTCTGCGAGATAACTGCCTCGCAGAAGGCTGCGACCGCGTCCCAATTCCTGATGCTGCCGAGCATCTCCCTAGCGATGGTCGGCAGCGTCAGGTCTGCACCGATGATTGCGACGAGTTCACGACGCGGCTCTGCCCAAGCGGCACAGACCTCGAGCGTGTGCTGCGCCGTGTCCTCGTCGCAATCGCAGTGGTGGCAGGACGGAGTTCTCTCCCTCCTAGCGACCCTGTACAGGTACTTGCCGAAGCATCCATGCCCCGTCAAGACCTGCACGAGTCGGAAGGAGAGCACCCCGTGCCGCCTTTCTAACCACTGCATCAGCACCGGCCGGAAGGCCTCCACGGTCCAAACACCGTATCGAGGCCTCTCCAGCCGGTCTGCCCAACGGGCGATGACGTCCCGGCGGGCGTCGACGCGCCAGGCGGTGAGCTCCTTCAAGGAAACAATACCACCCCCCCCGCGCACCCCCGACACCCGCCGATACAAGTCGGCGAGCATTTCCGCCTCCAGGTCCCACGGGGGAGTCCCAGCCAATAGGCACGCCGCCTCCGTCGCCACCGTGCGGTACCCGCGGATGATCCTGACCGCCATGACCTTCTGTGGACGCCACAGAAGGGCCCTAAGTCGGGCGGTCATGGATCCCGCCCACACCGGT
This sequence comes from Lymantria dispar, assembly GCA_032191425.1. NCBI lineage: Eukaryota > Metazoa > Arthropoda > Insecta > Lepidoptera > Erebidae > Lymantria > Lymantria dispar. The sequence continues at coordinate 34,572,066 of CM063452.1, forward strand.
GCGCCGTACAGGGCCATCGACCGGATGACCCCCGCGTACAGCTGTCGACATGCCGCGCTCGGTCCGCCCACATTCGGCATCAGCCATTGTAGGGCGGACGCCACGCCGACGAGCCGCGGGACGAGCCTGCGGAAATGCTCCCGAAACCACCATCGCCCGTCGAGCACCAGGCCCAAGTACTTCATATGGGCCTGGATGCTGATCCCAACCGAATTGACGGTGATCGAGACGCCGATGGGAGGGTCCATACGGGGCCCATGGAACAAGAGGGCCTCCGTCTTGTCCAGGGCCACCCTCAACCCCAGCGCCTCGATCCGCCTGACGATCTCTTCGGTGCCTGAGGTCGCCAGGCTTACCGCCTCTTGTAGCGTCCCACCGCGGGCCGTGACGAGCGTGTCGTCGGCGTAACAAATCACGCCCAGCCCGCGTGGGAGGCTCCCCCGCAACGCCCAGTCGTAGCCGATGTTCCACAGGGTGGGTCCGAGGACCGACCCCTGTGGAACACCGCACGTCATGGGCGTTTGCACAACGTCCCCTACTCGGTTGGCGTAGAGGACGCTGCGCTCCTCTAAATAGTCTGCCACCAGCCGCCTCAGGTAAGCTGGCACTCCGTGGTAACGGAGCGCCTCCCTGACGCAGCTGAATGGCAGACTATTGAATGCGTTGGCGATGTCTAGGGACACCACCAACAGCACTCCCCCGCCGGTGACGGCCTCAGTCGCCACGGCCCTTAGGCGCAACAGGGCCTCGATCGTCGAACGACCTCTCCTAAACCCAAACTGGGCGTCCGACAGATCGGGCCCCGTGCCGACAAGGTGCCGCTCGATGCGGGCAGCTACTATCCTCTCCAGTAGCTTGCCCATATCATCGAGCAGCACGATAGGCCTGTAGGCCGATGGCGACTCCGGAGGCCGTCCCGGCTTCGGCAGGAGAACCAGCCTCCCCTCCTTCCAACACCCAGGGAACCGCCCGGATGCTAAACACGCGTCGAACAGCTCCCTGAGGCGGGGACCCAGATGGTCGAGGACCAGGGCCAACACACGGTTTGGAATACCGTCGGGCCCGGGGGCGGTGGATTTACCGCGCATGCGCGCCACCGACGCCCTCATCTCCGGTTCCGTGATGAGCGGAACACTGCCACCATCGCCCTCCCGATCATTGTCTGGCGGCGCCATGACCGGGGGCGTGTGTTCCGCCCGTCGTGGGAACAGGTCCTCGACGACCCGGGTAAGGAGGCTGGGTTGGAGAGTCTCGGTGAGGGGCGGGCCCCGTGCGCGGAGCTTACTCAGCGCCGCACCATATGGGCGACCCCAGGGGTCACGGTCGAGACTCTCCAGCATCTCCCGCCGACTGGCGTCCTTGGCGGAACGGACGGCCAGCCTGAAGGCCGACCGCGCATTGCGGTAGCCCTCGTAAAGCTGGCCCTCCAGTTCCGCGCTGCGATTGCGCCGCCGGCTGCGGGTGTAGGCCCTCCGGGCGCGAATACACGCGGCCCGGAGATCTGCCAGCTCCCGGGACCACCAGTGGACAGCCCTCCTCGGGGGCAGACGCCGTACCCGGGGCATGGCCGCATCGCAGATCTGCGTCAACGCACTGCGGATGCGGCCAGCCTCGGCGTCCACCCCGTCCAACTGGTGCTATCTACGCCTAAGAAAAAACGTCAGCCCCGTAAAGTGACAGCAATTGACAGTTTTGATACTGATGCTATTCGTCGTCATATATACAATTATTACACAAGCAAAGAGATTCCTACTTTGAAAAAATTAGTAGCGTCTCTACGAAATTGTGGCTTGTTTCGTGGTCAAAAATCTTCTTTGTCAAAGGTGCTGCACCAAATCGGGTTCTTGTATAAGAAATCCGACAAAAGAAAAATTTTAATGGAACGTCGTGATATAGCCTTGTCTCACTGTGAATTTTTAAGACAAGCGAAGAAAATAGAAGACTGGTCGAATGTCGTTTTCACAGATGAAACTTGGCTCAATGCCAATCATTCCATACCAAAAGGTTGGACTGACGATACTGCTGCTTCTACTTCTGCAGTGCCAATGGGGAAAGGTGAACGCCTCATCATTTGCCATGCGGGAACTACAAAGGGATTTGTACCAGACGCTCTGTTAGCGTTCAAATAAAAAAAAAACAGGAGACTATCATGAGGAGATGAATGCGGACGTGTATGAAAAGTGGTTCAGAGAAATGCTTACATCACTTGAAGAGCCATCAACAATATTTATTGATAATGCACCCTATCACCCTCGCCAAATTAATAAAATGTCAACACAGGCCAACAAAAAACACGAGATTATAAACTGGCTTCGTGATAATGGGGAAGATGTGGACGAATCCCTACTAAAAGTAGAATTACTTAAAATATTAAAAAGTAAAAAGCAGCCAAAACGATATGTCATCGACGAAATGGCAGCAGAATATGGGCATGTTGTAATCAGAATTCCTCCGTACCACTGTCAATATAATCCAATTGAAATGATCTGGGCACAAGTCAAAGGACACGCCGCAAGAAACAATACAACTCCTCCTTTCACAGCAAATAAAATGCTTGAACTTTTAAAAAACGCATGTGCTAGTGTGACGCCTGAAAACTGGGCGAGTGTCGTCAACAAGACAAAAAATATAATATTCTCTGATTGGGATCGGGAAATTGAATTTGACAACATACCTACACAAGAGTTAATAATAAACACTGCAGATGATTCAAGCGACGATTCGAGTTCGTATGAAGAATCCGACGATTCGTTATAATAAAATAATATTAAAATATTTTGGTTGTTTTATTTCATGTTATAGGTATGATGAGAAGATTTTTATATCTCCCTGATACAATTTTAACGTGTTGTCTATTACAACAATTCAAAACTCAGTTGTCAGCTGACTTAACTGCAAATAAGTGTAATCGATTATTTGCGATTCATTAGTTTGCACCGAATACTTTTGATCCTGTCACTAGATGCGATAGAACGTAACTTTTTTTATAACGGAAATGAATTATCACTTAAATTTTATGAATAGAGCTATTTACGGCATATTAATGTATTTAGTGGGTAATAATTAAGATGTATAAATATTATTGGGCAGTTTATATATTTCTCTGTTCACTCGTTTCAAAGTTAATAATTGCGTATAATGAAACAGTTACGTCCTAAAGCATGTGTCAAAAGTAAAACAAATGGTTGGAACGAGTATAAGTATGTCCAGACCATACACTGTAAAAAGGGTTCATTTTGGGCAACTGGGTCTGCACGTATCGGTTTAGTTCATATTTATTTGTAAAAATGAAGCTAAAGTCATAATTAATAATTAAGCCATATAACATATTATCCCATCTGTTGAGAATGCTGCAGCAGGCTATTTTCCCTTCCTATTGTAATGCAAACAAGTCTTTAATTGTAGAAGATTTAATTGGTTGATGAATAAGGCATAGCTCAAGAGTGCGATGATTTTGTAGTCAAGAGTGTTCAATCGCTCTTTAAGAACATCATTACGTACAACACTCACGACACATGTGTCAGAGTCATGACTCTAGAACGTTCTAGACGTGACTGAACATAACGAATTAAACAACAACTATGCAACATTTTGTCGGTTCCATTTAGACGCTCCGTAGTAAAAAGACCAGTTGCCCGTATTGTGTAGTTGATGACGTGTTCAATGAGTCGTACATCCGTCGTATTATTTATTAAATGAAGAAACCATTGCTCAGCCTATCGCTGTTCACTACTGGACGTAGACCGCCCTCATATTTCAGTACAAAGTGAGGTCTTGCGCCGCCTGCATTCAACGACACCCAACAACTTTCACCAGATCGTCGGCCCGCCTGATTGGCGTCCTATATTGCGTTGTATGATACGTGGTCGCCACTCGGGAACCTATTTCCCCGGCGTGTACCGGTTCACCGGCTCGTCGAGCAATGTGTCTTGCTCATTGCCACTTCAGTGTGAAACAAGCAATGGTAGTGCGCTACATTGTGAGAGCGCAGCTAACTCGATAGTTTGCATGCGATAGGTGGCGCCCCTTGCGAGTCAAACAAGTTCACAAGTGGACACCTATTGTCGGGTCGCGGGGCATTGTATTAAAACAAGTAGTGTGTGTGCTGTACGATATAATGTATGTCGCGTCGCACGCACATATATATATATATATACACTATTTACACTATGTACAGGGAGGGGGCGTGGTCACCGCGCGATCGCCATCGCTATCGCCACGCATATCGCCGCTAAGGTACTCGAAGTGGCCGTTCGCCGCGCGCTCCCGCCCGCGCCCTCGTCGCGCTGCATCGCCTCCGCGCCCGCCGCCGCTTCTGCGCACATGTGAACACACCTTCAGTACGAGCACTCCACGTGATCAGGGTTCAGGTGACTTGTTGTAGGGTTTTATTTCGAGTTTATCTTCTCTTACATGGAAAATATCATCATCATTCATCATTTTAGCTCATATATGTGGTAGCTGGGCTCAAGCTTCTTCAACAATAGGAAGGAAATTAGCGTACTATATTACGCTGGTCAGACGGGGTTTAATTTAAAGTTTTCTACCTGCAGAGATGTTATGTACATATTTAATCCCTCAGTCATCTCTTACGACACCCAGGGGCAAGAAAGGAGGGCGAGTAGTGAACTGTACTGTTACTCCGTGACCACACGGGAACATCCATTATCATCATCATTTCGACTGATATACGCCCCTATTGGACTCGAGCCCCCTCTATAATAAAAAGGAAATTGACCTTACTATACCATGCTGGTCAGACAGGTCAGTATTAGTGTCATATGCATAATATATCCCTTAGTCGTCTTTTATGACACCCACAGGCAAGAGAGGGGGGGTGGTGAATTGTATTCTTACTCCGTCACCACACGGAAAGATTTAGATACTTTCTTGACGATTATTTTCTGTTATTGCTGTTGGCGGCAAACGAGTAAGCAGTACACCTGGTGGTAAGTGATTGTGCCGCACGTAGACCTTAGCAATACTAGGAGCACAGTCTACTGGGCACGAGATGCTCTTTATAAAACTTATTTTAAGAAGGACATCAATACTAGTCGTTTGATTATAACGAAAGACATATTGATGGTCAAGATCACTCAAGGTGCTGCAAGACGGTAGTTAATTGTTTTTTATTACTTTATCCACGCAATCGACCTTTAATTCGTCGAGTCGGACTGGTCTTCCCTTTATGGGATGGGTTACCGTAAACAAAGATATTAGGAAAGTCTGTATAGGGGGTCATCTCAAACGTGTACGTCTTCAGGAAAGGACGTATAAAAATTACAGTTTCCGCTCGACCACTCGCTTTGCTGCAGATTTCAGTCAGAATATATTCATTTAAAAAGGGACTTATCTAAACGTTTTATATGTATCTAGTTATTAGCGGACGGTGTGTCTGTCTGTATCTCACCGTGCGTCACCAGATGCAGTATCACGGAGGCGGCCCGTTCCCCCACAGCGCACACGTACTCGCCGGCGTCATCAGCGCGCAGCTCGGCCAGCGTCAGTCGCGACACCAGCCGCGCCGCCCACCGCTCCGTGTCGAGCGCCACTCCGCGCGCTCCCGCCAGACGCAGCGCCTCCCCGTGACGCCTCCACTGCAGCTCGAGCGGCGGCAGCGGCAGCAGTCGCGGCGGGGGCTCATACCGGGCCTCACAGGAGAGCGTCGTAGTACCGCCCACTGCACCTACCGCCTCCCCGCCCTCCAGACCGGTCACCACTACCACCGGCACCGGCTCATCGACCACCGTCAGGTTGAAGAACAGACTCAACTTGGGCTCGGTGTTCACTTGACACTCGTACCGACCCGCGTCAGTGGCGCGCAGTCGCTCTATGCGCAGCGCGTGCCGCGCGCCCGTGGCGGCGGCAGAGACGCGCGCGTCCGCCGTGAACACGAAGCCGGCGTGTGACAGGATCTGCAGGTCACGCGACCGCACCCACGACACCTGCACGCACACACACACACACACACATCAGCTACACACATACTATATTAGGAATGATCGATATTAGAAAAACATCGATGTTGACATCGATGTCATAATCGATATTTATCGAATACTACCAAACATCGATGTTGGATAGCATCGATGATCTTTACATTAATAATTGGCAAAGAAATAAAATATAGTAAAATCGTTACATTTCGCCTCGTTTTATTAAAGAATCAACAGGTGGAGAGCTACCCGCCTGAGGACGTAACAACGTTAATAAAAACCAATTTCTTTCGTTGCATTAGTTGTGCGCGAGGCCGTAGTTAACATCGATGTTACGATATTTTTCGTATAGCAACATCAATGTTAAAGCATCGAAGTTTTTGCTTCCAACATCGACATTCATCTCTCATCTCTATACTACATCAGCGCGCTGTGACATATCTACAAAGGAGCACTAAGTGATATGTTGCGGACATAACAACTATAATTATGTATAACAGAAGAAAGACTCGAAATCATCAATGATGCGTTATTGACAATAATCAATCGCATACATTTAAAAATAGCGTACTCGTAATCTCAATTAAATTAGTTCAAGATATCGTATATCTAATCTACAATAACATACATATAGGCAACCAATAAAATAAACTAATCGGCATTCTTTATGTTGCGCCACAAAGTGCGTGCTTGTACCGTTTGCATCCAATGATGCCCAGCAAATATCACCAAATCGTTGGTCTTCAGAGGATCTTCTCATCCAACATACCTTAGTGTCTGAGAATACAGGTATACGATTAGTGTGTGTTACCAGTGATGACTTACGGCACTGCAACGTGATCCCTAAATGTAGACTTCATAACCAAGCTTAAACAAATTTCATTTAAAAGTTGAAAATTTAAGGAGGACCAATGACGTTAAAATTATTTAGATAGCTTGTCTTATTATCATTACAGGATTAAAAATTTATTTATTAAATATATTGAAGCTGAGAGTTGATCGTTAGCTCGATAAATGCCGCCATTTCTGTTTCCTAAATCACACTCTTCGTGCGGAAAGAATGTCTGTGAACGGATGAAAGCATTTCATTTTTTATAGGCTTTTATTAGTTTCAGCTGTGTATTTATTTGTTTGTATGTCACCAACTCCTTAAGAATTGGATTTTGACTCACTTTAAACAGCTTGTCTTATTATCATTACAGGATTAGAGAGTTCTTTATAAAATATATTGTAGCTTAGAGTTAGTCGTTTGCTCGATAGATGTCGCTATTTCTGGTTTATAAATCGCAAATATTTCAAGCTACGTTTTAGAAGGTTCATTTCGTTTGTACTAAATGACGTTACCATAAATATGAGTCGTAAAGTCAATTTTAAAATGGATAATTTATTCGATACGATACCTACCAAAAAGTACTTATTGACTAAAATATCGAGTACAAAAGTATCGGTATCGAAAGAAAAGTACTCGATACCTAAAGATAAAAGTACTCGATACTTTAAACAGTACGTTACTTATCTTTCGATACTATTCATGAGTTCAGTATGGATACTTTATATTCGATACCGTGTCTCTACTCGTACAAAATAGTTTCGATGTTTCACATCTGTCAGGCGTCCTGAACGACGGCTCACTTTTTTTTTTAAAGTTAATTATTATTATTTATCGGGTAATTACTAATTAGAATCAGACTATATTTAAAAAGAAGTATTTTTTTTGTATATGATTTTATTATTACTTTTTGTTATTTAGTATGCTGATTTTAATCATAACAATAAAAGAGTATTGTCATTACCTACGTGGTTAAAAGTCAATATTATATACCTACTAGCTTCTGCCCGCGACTTCGTCCGCGGAAAATTTCTTGTTTTAACATAAGATTACACTCGATTGATATTACTGTATTTAATTTTATTAGTAAAATATTTTTTGGAATCAGATCAGTAACTTAAAAGATTACCGAAGTTCTATTTTCTGCTCAAGGTAACTTAACCCTTAGTTGCCTTTTACTTATTTTATTTATTTGTTTAAGTTAGGTATCTATTTAATTTAAAGCTTCTCTATATACAATGTTTGAGGTTGTTTTATTTTCCGGTAACAGAATAATCTGCCTTTCGGATGATCCCACTCTTGATAGACCAACATATAATTGCCCATGGGAAAAACATTCTTTTCGTAGGTCAATGCCAACCAAAGAGAATGTTTGTCCCTGGGACTTATTAATAGTCAGGGCAAATGATGTTTTTATTGGAAACTGGAGTCGTTTAAACGGTATGGGTAGGTCCGTCGGAATCATTGGAATTCTTGGGATGTGCGCCAACTGGCCAGCTCCTGGGCCGATGAGAATGGTCGCCACAATTAGGTTGTCTTTTAAATCTTTTATTAGTAGCCTTGTGCCATTGCACAGGTTAGGTGGGCTTAAATTTCTTAAAAGCATGATAGGTGTCCCGGATTTCAACAGCAGTTCGTGAGGTGGCAGACCAGATGGTTTAAGGGAATTTAAAAATTCCTGCGGATAGTGGACTGCATCCTCGATATTACACACTGTATCAATTGACTTGTAGATTTTACCATGGCCGGGAACTTTTTGTAAAATTAGATTATTGATTTCATTGACTGTATCGTTCCTTGGTGAGACGATAGCCCTTGAACAATGCCAATGAATGTCTCTATCTAGTAAATATTCGAGGTCAGGATATACTGCATCTATAAGATGCTGTAGACTGTGAACTATACGACCCAGAGTCTCATTTATAACGATTTCCGCAGAGTTAGAGTCCAAGGTTCGAGAAGAAAAAGACCCTTCTCCAATTTTGAGCAGCTGTTGTGGAAAATCGTTATCCATATTTCCAATAACGTGGACTCTCATGTTCGTACGTAAATTCAAAGTTTGGACTATACTCCATAGGGGCGATGATTTTAGACATGCCTTTATGATATCCGCACGTGTACCTCTTGTGACGACGGGAAGTGTCTGACGAAAGTCACCTGCAAACACAAAAGTGACACCACCCATGACAGCGACTGAGTTTCTCAAGTCCTTAAGTGTTCGATCCACTGCTTCAACATGAGCTCTATGACTCATGGTACATTCGTCCCACATTATCAACGACGTATTCTGTAACAATTGACCAATGGGCCCATTTTTGCGTATCGAACATACCGACTGTTGCTCCAATGAAACTGTCAATGGGAGTTTGAAGGTAGAGTGAGCAGTTTTACCGTCACTCAATAAAGTAGCCGCAATCCCAGAAGAAGCCACTGCCAAAGCTATTTTTCCGGATTGCCTAACATGTGCTAATATTAAATTAGCGAGGAATGTTTTCCCTGTGCCTCCTGGGGCGTCTAAAAAAAAAATTTTTCCTTTATTATTCGTTACGCTATCAATAATTTCATCAAAAGCCTGTTTTTGGTCTGTGACTAATTTAGGCAAATTTTCATTTACAAAAGTAGCTAATTCACTGATGTTGTGCGGATGTACCAACATTGTATCTATTGCATCATTTACAGGGCGAACTGGAGACGGTAATCCAAAGTCACTCAATGTTTTATCATTCAATGCTAAAAGTTTGTTTTCAATTTGTATTAAACCTTCATTGTACATAACATCATTAAAAGGCATGGTAAAGTCCTGATTTTGTTGTCGATTTCTATGTCTGATATCTTCACAAAAATTGTCCTTGAAGATATCCCATAGTTTTAACGGTTCAGATGGCTGACAAAATAGCAGTATCACCACAAATAACTCCCTAAGTTTCAATGAACATTCCGACATCGAAGCTTCTCTTAATGTCTTCTCCCAGTGATCATCATTTTCCAGCAAACCTCTGTCCCGGCAAGCCGCTTGATACGTCTCCTTGACCACTCCATTTATAGTTTTCAAATCTTTGAATGATGTGGGACCGCGTACGTGGTGCAATAAAATTCTTAGATAAAAGCATTCTGATTGTGACGGATGTACACCGTACACTCTTCCCAAAGCTTCATCTCTTTTTATTTCTGGATGCCCATCGACGTCTTGACCGCGCCTTCGTCTTGAAAATTTGTTATTAGCCCACGTATAATAGTGTGGAACTTCGTGGTACAACAGCGTTTTTGCAAATTCGTCGGTATTGCAGAGTTCAAAAAACGCTAATAGAGTGGTTTTGCGCGGATTTTGGGCAACTTGTCGCGCAGTTCCTGGTGTGAAAAACACCCTTTGCCCGTTTTCTAAGTGCACGGCCAAATGCACGACCGTGGGATGTCGGTCGTGGATCGGAAATTCGAGTATTCGCCAGACGGCTTCCGATGTACTTATATATCGCCCATTTAAATAATTTTCCACCTCATCATGCGGATTTCTAACGCTGAACGTGGCTTGATCGGAACCTTTATTTATATATTTACATATATATTTTATAGCCTGAACTGAATGGCAGTATTCGACGTTAATGTGGGCGTTAAATGACCTGCACAACATTGGAGAGTATGGTACAATCCATCTGTTATCTATTGTAATCGGCCTCCCTCTGATGTTTACAACTGCGACTTGACCACCATTTTCAGCATTACGACGACGATATACAGGATAACCATCCTCGCCTGTCTGAGTATCGGTGACGAATCGCCGAGGATATTTCTTTGAACATATACCGTTCTTCATACACGGTGATGATAAATTGTGCTCCCCACAAGGTCCATGGATCATGTTTTTGGTGATAATATCGAATAATATTGGGTCATCATCTTTGTTTGGTAGTTCAGCAACTATTATACTGTCTATTTCATCTGGTTGTATTTTTTGTGCAAACCAAAACAGCATATGACAGTGTGGTAGTCCGCGTTTTTGCCATTCAACACTAAGCATATGGCATTTGACTTTGCCGAATACCTCGTCTTTAGTGAACGACTTGATCATTTTCTTCATCTTTAAATGAAAAACCCTAGCAATAATGTCATGACGGTCGAAAGAACGTTGGCCAGCAAATAGCTCTTTCTTAATTTCTGGCCACTCCGGATTGCAAGTGAACGTCACAAATAAATCGGGTCTTCCATAGTTGCGTACATACGTCATTGCATCTTGGGTTTTTTCATGCATGTAACGCGGAGAGCCGGTGAAAGATGAAGGCAAGATGACATGTTGGCCAATATTTGCAGCGTTGACATTAGCATCCTGATTTATAGCGTCTCTTAAATGGATATAGTCATCAGCTCTCAGTTGTTGTTGATTGCGACTTATGTAACTTAGTCTCTCTGTTATCATTTTAGCCATCATGTCAACACAGTATTGACTAAACAAATCCCGATAATAATGAAGGGGATTAAAACTGTTGGCCCTGGTCATCAATCTATACATATAAAATTGCATACACGAAACTGTTTTATTTCGCGCTGAATTTTGTAGAGGGATAGTCAAATAATAACCATCTTCACCGTTAACAAACATCAAAGGGTATTGTAAGGGATCGTAAGCTCTGTGTAATTCAGAAACTCTTTTCAGTTGACCATCTTTGCAATGAAGGACTATATCTCTAGGTCCCTTATCTTCGTCCACCAATAATACTGCAACTTCGTTTGCTGTAGGTGAATTGTATCTTCCACGATGTTGATTTTGTGGAGTGCGGTCAGCGTGAATGATTAATTTTAAGTTTTCAGATGAAGAGTTATGTTCTAAATTGTATTTGAAACTGCGAATATAAATGTTATGACTATTTAACGACGTCTGTAAATCATTGATTAAATCGATATTTAGGTTAGGAGCAATATTAGACCGCAACGAAAGTTGGTCGGCATCAGAAATGAAATAAATTTGTAGAAACTGCGGGCTTTGCCCTGGCGAAGGGAGTAGACTACCAATTAAGTGATAAACTTGCCCTTCTACTTTAAATGTAGGCATAAAGTTTCCTTCGCGAATTTCTTTAGCACCGAATGACGTCATTTGGAAGAGTGTATTATACTTTCGTATGTTTTTTAAAAAATGCGCAGATAATAGATGATTGCCCAGTAATAGATCTTTTATTGGTTGTGGTGGTGCCTGGATATCAGGAAGAACCACTTTTCCTGCAGCACAACACATACCATTTGGTTCATCGCTCCATTTATTTGCAAAACACTTAGGACATGTTTTATTCATTTCGCCTATTTTCACAGTGTTTTGCTGAGCATAATCTATATTGGCATCGTAATTGAAGGCTGATCTATTTCCTTGGGCTATATTCCGATTACGCGCTCTGACTGTAGCTGCTCGCTGTCTTTCTGTTGCTAGGCGCTGCGAGCGCTCAGTGCTAGTCTCCCTATCCCTTGTCTCACAGACATGCTGCCTTAACTCAGATAGACGGTGCGCACGTTCAGCGCTAGTTTCTCGAGCACGGGCCCGCGTCGTCCTCACATTTTGGCTTGCGAGGCGCTGTGAGCGCTCGGAGCTAGATTCTCTAGCGCGTGCTTGCGAAATATATTCTCTATTTCTCGAGAGGCGTTGCTCATTTTCAGGGGCAGATTCTTCCGTACGGCGTACTCGAGCGGCTCTTGTCTGTGATGTCTGCCGAGACAGTTGAGATTTCCTTTTAGGCATGCTCTCAACAAACCACGCACAGACTTGAAAACAATTATGAACAAAGGGAGAGCGACTCGAACACCGTCCGCCTTTACAAAACAAAACAATCGTAATATCGAATAACTCGTGTCGATTATTACGATAGAACGAAGTACGAAACTACGAACATACAAAACAAACGTACAACGAAATTACGATATTTTCGATTATGAGGTATCTATCAACAACAACAACCATGCGAACGAAACAACCGAAACCAATAACCAACTGACATGTAATTTTTAGAACTCCAACTAACGACAACGTGGGCATAATAATTCGAGACTCGATCCAATAAATATTTATTATTATTATTATTATCAATCCACGGAAAGTCTTAACACCGCGATTCAGAAAAATGACGTCATTGCAGAACGCCATCTATGGGCAAATAGGTAAAACGTCTGCACAATGAAAGTTATGCTAGGGTCATTTTGCGTTTTAGTAATTTTATATTATCTCCGAAACTGTATGACCAATTGATATACTGTAAATGGCAAATCTTATCTGTATGATGTTCCTGTGATACTGAAATAATTTATTGTCATAAGAATTAATATTTTGTTGCTCAAATAATCAACCAAACGTAACAATGCCGAAAAAAAAATTTTTTAATGCAATAATAGAAGTATAAAAGATAAAATATAAAAGATAGAGATATGGTATCGCTGACTTTTTTGTAGAAATAATTAAGATGAACCAGGTAGCCATACATTCTTTTTAATTTTAAGCAACTGTTTAGGCAGCGCACGCAAATAATTCTGTTTTACGAGGTATTTTTTTCCGACTTGCCAGACAAAAGTTGTGATAGCTCGGTTAATATACATGTTATAGAAACAATTTATAGCCTATAGCACTCAGGAATAATGTAGCTTTCTGCCAGTTAAAATAAAATTAGAATTAGATTATGAGTTCCAGAGATTACCCCCTGCATACAAACTTACAAATTTTACCTCTTTATAATATTAGTATAGATAAGTCCCCTTTCCGTAACCAAATACCGAGCACACTGCTGTAACTCAAAATTTCGACTCATTCGTAATGAAAAAACCGATCCGCAAAAAAAACTCGCTGGAATAATAATGTAAACGAATTATAACTCGCCAACTCGGTTTCACAGGCGGATGACTTGACATACGAGTACGAATTTGACTATAATGCTGACGTGACGAATGTGACGATTCGAATCAATTCGAATTGCGATTCGAATCAATAGTAATTTTAATTCGATTGATTCGAATTGAAAAAAAAGCAATTCGTCTTATCGCTGGTTTGTAACCGACATAGAACGAAGAATTAGCACGTTGAAAGGGCAATGGGCAGGCCATATCGCTCGACGAACCAACAACCGCTGGGGAAGAAAGGTTCTCGAGTGGCGACTACGTATTGGACGCCGCAGTGTAGGACGACTTGGTGAAAATTGCTGGGCGTCGTTGGATGTAGGCGGCATAGGAGCGCACTTTGTGGCGTAACATAAGAGAGACCCACGTCTAGCGGTGGACGATATTATGCAGAAATGATGACGGTGATGGTACTTTAGTTTATCATATAAGTACTTATCATCTATCCATCAGTCCACAGACGTCCCTGTTGGATATAGATCTCCCCACAAGAATGCCATTCGAAACGGTACTGTGCCACTTGCATCCAACAGTCCGCCTAGTAGGGGTCGTCTTACCCTGCGTCTTCCGATTCGTGTTCGCCACCCAAGAACTTTCCGTCCCCAACGGTTGTCGGTTCGACGAGCGATGTGATCTGCCCATTGAAATTTCAACTTGGTAATTCTTCTGACTATGTCGGTTGCAAGTTCTACGGACTTTATTACGTAGGAAAATATGTAGCATAGCTCTCTCCAAAGTACGTTGAGCGACTTTTGAGCTTTTATAAAGCCAACATTTAGAGGTTATATTGCGGTTTGAGTGTTAGGTATTTATGTATTTGCACGCGTGTATAATATTACTTAAGCAGTGTGTGAACGCGTTCAAGGTCGACAGATGAGATGTTCTCATTCAATATATAGAATGTTCACTGAAATAGAACTGGGAGCCGGAGCGGCTCAGCGACACGCGCCCCTTACACGACTATGTGACAGACACAGCACCCGCAGTACTGTAACGAGCACGGCGCAAACAAACTATTACTGAAACTATCAAACTACACTACACATGTACTTTATGTTTGTATCTCATACCTGACTGTTTATATATGGACAATTGGCGTTTGAGGAACTTAAGAGAATATTCTCGTTCCGCAATGTCTAAAAGAAGCTTATAATTATTGTGTGTTACCAGCTATGACTTATGCCTCACAAAAAGGACTTAAAGTCGCTCAACGTTCTATGGAGAGGGCTATGCTCGGGATTTTTCTACGTGATAGAATTTGGAATACGGAAATCCGTAGAACGACGGTGTAACAAATGGTTAGTGTGGGCCGAAAAATTAGCACGTTGAATGGCAACGGGCAGGCCACATCGCTTGTCGAACCGACAACCGTTGGGGAAGAAAGATTCTAGAGTGGCGAATACGAATTGGATAACACAGCGAAGGTGGACTCCCACTAGGTGGACTGGCTGGCTGGCTGATATCTTGAAAGTTGCAGGGAACCGTTGGATGCAAGTGACACAAAACCGTACCGCGTGGCATTCTGGTGGGCGGGCCTATGCCAACAGTGAAGATCTGTGCGCTGATGGATGGCTATGCGCACGCAAAACTATCATCTGTTGATACCAAGTGTGTTGATAAACGTATGAAAATATATTCAATAGTTATAAATGTAAGAGATGTGATGAGCGATGCGAGCCTGTTGAATACAGTTGATAAGTACGCCGCCCTTGAGCGGGTAGCAGTGTGACGCTTGGCTTGCGTCCGGGGTGTCGCCGAGTGCGGGCAGCGCCGCGGGCGTGCGGTGTCGCGTGCGACATACATATGTGATTACGTCGCGATACAAACATTCGCGAAACTGATTATTTTGGCAGCGGCAGCTTCCGGGCGGCGTGTCGCGGAGGCGGGCGGCGCGTGCCGCCCGGGGGCGGGGGCGGGTGCGAGGGGTAGAGGGGGGCGCGTGTCGATGACCGGCATATCTCGCATCGCTCACGATCAGTGTCAGGTGCCGCTAATAGTGTTAGCGCGCGAGTGTGACGTCACGGGGCGGCACGCGCCTCGCCTATACACCGCGCGTATATTTCTGGCGCTCCATTTAAATTGTTTATGACATTTGTTTTGGGATTTCGAGTTAATATCGTGAGTGCGCCGGTGACTAGCCATTGTGTTATATATGTTGTAATGCAGCGTACACACACCACGTGTTAGTTATCTGTGAGGCGCACACGAGTACACAGATATAGTCAGTTAGGGACGAGGCGCGACCCACTTGACAGTGGCCACGTGCGCGCACTATCTCCGGTCGATGTGACTCGCTAACGTTTGGCTCGGAGCCGAGATACAACTACTTATAGTTTCAAAGCCAATTTAAATAACAAAACCCTTACGACACAAACTATCGAGCTAATTTAAACCAGAAGCAATATACACATACATACACATACCTACATATATACCAATGCAATAAATATTTATTTAAAGAATAGTTAAGCGATTACTGTATACGTAGATACAGTTTTATTTGGAGCTAATGATATAATTAGCTTCAAATAAAACTGTTTTATGTGTAGTTAAGTAAGACTTCAACGCGAAACTAGACAGTAAGATCGATGATGAGCTGAAAGTGGGACAATATGGATTTGGATAGAGAAACCAAAGGACCAAAACTGGACGATTTTATGGAGAAGGAAGACCTATTTATGATGAAATCCTTCTTCAAAAAATGCCCAAATAGGAAGTGGACCTGGATTGGCCTTGACAGTTCTGCTAAAAACGAGATAGATTTCATCTTGTTGGCCCAACAACAAATATTCAATGATGTCTCTGTGATCAGCAGGATTAAAACTGGGAGTGATTCACATTACACAGAAGACCGAGGATATAATCGCTTTCTGTGTCTGGCGTTTGTTGACTATGAGAAAGCCTTTGACTTTGTTGAAACTTGGGTAATGTTGCATTCCTTGCAGCGGTGCTAAATTGACTATCTCTACATCGAAGTGCTGAAGTGTTCGTATAGAAACCCTACGATGTCGATCCGCATCCGGGATTAGAGTACAAAACCGATCCAGTTGCAGAGAGGTGTGAGACAGGAAGATGTCATCCCTCCAAAACTGTTCGCTACTGGAAGATGTCTTCAAGCTCTTAGACTGAACCAGACTCGACATCAACATCAACGGCGGATACATCATTCACCTTCGATTTGCAGACGATATCGTAGTCATGGCAGAATCTCTGGAGGACCTTGGCACCATGCTCAATAACCTCAGCAGTCTCAGCAGTTTCTCAATTAGTGGGTCTACAAATGAACAATTGAACATGGATCTAATTCCTGTCCCGGTTCTAGTTGAAAATGCGATTCTCGAAGTTATAGATCTAGTGATTTAGAAACTCTCGAAGTTAGAGATCTAGGTAAACATAGTTGTTTACTTGGGACAAACAGTCCAGTTTGGTAGATCCACTTCCGAGAAAGAGGTCAATCGACGAATCCAACATGCACAAGGTTCAGAAAATTTAGAGCCAGAGGTCTATGTTCAACAATGGACGTCTATGGGCTGGTGGACGGATGGATGGGTATAATTTCTGTCACATATGTGAGTGTGTGTTTGTATGTCTATATATGACAATGTCTCCCAAAATCACAAATGTTGTATCTATCACTTAATGTTTAATGACTACTTTCGTTGTGATGACGAAGAAAAAATTCACTTTACCAACTCCCATTTTTCTCATGGGCGACGTAAAAGACGAATAAGAGATATATCTCGTGTGTGTGTGTGTGTGTGTGTGTGTGTGTGTGTGCGTGTGCGTGTGTGTGTGTCACGTACCGACTTGTCGCCGAGGTGCATCACGGTGCAGTAGAGTGTGGCGGCGTGGCCGAGGGGCGCCACCACCGCGGACTGCTGGTGCGGCGCGAAGGAGGGCCCCCCGCCCACCAGCGACACCACCTCGCACTCGCACACACCTACAACACACGCACTCAACACGTGAACACATACACTAATATTGTATATTGCACATCGATCTATAAAAAGAGACAATCGCTTAGTTTCCGCTTCGTAGAGCGTTGTCTCTGTCGCACAATACCTTTGTGACTGTGATAGTTGTCAGTCGTTACACAAATGTGAAAGAGTGCGGTTGCGTATAGGACGCACCTACACATATATAAATCGCAATAATTTAGAAAAAAGTTTGTAGAATAGTAATTATTACGTAATAAAAATATTACAATTGTTTTAACAACTACTAATAGATATCAGAGTGTTAGTCCTTTTTTTTGGGCAGGCTAAGATTTGACGCACGATGTCCGTTATATCCACGATAATAAATGAAATGAAAAACGCCCATTGCGCCGACCACTAGTACCGAATCCTTGACGTCCGCGGCCAACCCGACGTGTAAGCCGTCGAGTACTGTCCCTCCCGTCGCCGTCCCGTACCGCTACAGCCTCTCTGCGGGTGACGGACTATTCACCAGTCCAGTCACCCGCGGTCTCGCCTATCGCCACTGATGATTGCGACAAGTTTACGGTGCGCACACACCTAGAGCGCAAGCTGCTCCGTATTCTGCGTCTCCGTCTTTCCAAAACCCGCCGGTAGAATCCGGCGAGCATCTCCACCTCCAATTTCCATAGACTCTCGGTCAATAGGCACGGTATCCGCGAATTGCCCTGACCGTCGTGTCTGTGAACGCCACAAGAAAACCCTCAGACGGATGGTCAAAGATACCGGTGCGTCGTACAGGGCCATTGACCGGATCATCCCCGCGTGCAGCCATCTGCACATAGCGCTGAGTCCGCCCACATTCAGCATCAGCAAAAAAAGACCGGCCGTTGCACCGAGAAGCTGCGGAGCAAGTCGACGAAAATGCTCCCGAAACCAACAATGTCCGTGAAGCACCGGGCCCAGTGTCAGCGCGAGTTCAATAGTTACATATTGTGATACCATTAGCGGCGCGACGCTTGACTATTTATATTTGCGAACTATTCAATTTTGATATATAGCTAAGGTGACTACATGTACCGTTTGCTATACTGATAGAAACTTATTGTTGCTTTGTTTTTAAGATTAAACTCCATAGTTTTACCTATTCCTGCAAAACTTTTCACGAATTCTTTGCTGTTACTAAACTTTTATTTTCTTTTCTATTTCTGTTGGTGGTCAAAGAGCAAACAGTACACCTGATGGCAACTAATACTGCCGCTCATGGACCTTTGCTAGACCGCTGCCTACCGTGAACAAAGTGAAGCGAGTGAGAATGAGGTTGGTGATAGTAAAGGCATCAAGACTTACCACACGCAAACGCAAGCACCCTCAGAAAGTTGGGCTCTAATTTCATACTTTTGACTATACCTACGAATGTCGCGTTCCAACAAAAAAAAAAATAAAGGTGCTATTAACCAAATGTCCTGTTTTGACATAAAAAATATGGTCGCATTACAAATAAGCAACATATTATGATGTCAGGCGCCATATAATTTATTATTAAAATGTTAGTTCGGCATATTTGATATTGAAGCGTGTATTTTTTTTTTATTTTTGCCTACTATGATTCATTTGTTATTAGGAAGAACTGTTTTAGATATGACATAATAATTTTTATGTTATAATATTTTTTTTTTTTTTTTTTATATATTCACGCCTTTTTCCCATAGGGGTAGGCAGAGTCCACTGCCCTCCACCTGCTACGATCTTTGACATATTCAGCGTAGCAAAGCGGTTCTCTGTGGGCCACTTTTCGCCCCCGACGGAAACGAGACGTGACGTGTCGCGAGCCACATCGCCGCCATTCGTACAGTTTTTTTTTTAAATAATAATATATGCAATACGTTCAAATGCGTATTCGAGAACAACAAGATCCGGCAGTGCTGCGACTTTATATCTTGTCTGCAACACCCACTCGACTCTACTTGGGGTTGCGGCGCCACTGTTGAATAACTTCAGGACAATATGGTACATGGTTGCTATCTTCTGTGAGTCTGTTATCTCACAGAAGGTGGCGATAGACCAAGAGAAGACATCTACAATTTCAAACATTGAAGTGATCGCAATCGCCTTGGACACGTAATCACATGCATTCCATTAAAGTTTATATGAAAATCCGTGTGGTGACGGAATAAGAATACAAATGCCCACGAGAGTTGTAAAAGACGATGTGGTATGCATATAACATAAATTCGTATGCCAACACGTCTGACAAGCGTGGTACAGTAGGTCAGGTCAATCTCTCTCCCATTATGGAGGAGGCCCGTGTGGAGACTTAGTGGACTCAAATGATTATATAACACATCTAATGTCATGTGTCACGTGGAGTATTGCTCGACGTGAGTGAGTGAGCGAGGCGCGCACAGACTGAACGTGTTTGTGTGTCGTACACAGACATGTTGCAGCCGCACTCGTACATAGTACCCGCCATCTTGTATATCAGATAATCCTTACTAATATCATGTGTCACGTGGAGTATTGCTCGACGTGAGTGAGTGAGCGAGGCGCGCACAGACTGAACGTGTTTGTGTGTCGTACACAGACATGTTGCAGCCGCACTCGTACATAGTACCCGCCATCTTGTATATCAGATAATCCTTACTAATATCATGTGTCACGTGGAGTATTGCTCGACGTGAGTGAGTGAGCGAGGCGCGCACAGACTGAACGTGTTTGTGTGTCGTACACAGACATGTTGCAGCCGCACTCGTACATAGTACCCGCCATCTTGTATATCAGATAATCCTTACTAATATCATGTGTCACGTGGAGTATTGCTCGACGTGAGTGAGTGAGCGAGGCGCGCACAGACTGAACGTGTTTGTGTGTCGTACACAGACATGTTGCAGCCGCACTCGTACATAGTACCCGCCATCTTGTATATCAGATAATCCTTACTAATATCATGTGTCACGTGGAGTATTGCTCGACGTGAGTGAGTGAGCGAGGCGCGCACAGACTGAACGTGTTTGTGTGTCGTACACAGACATGTTGCAGCCGCACTCGTACATAGTACCCGCCATCTTGTATATCAGATAATCCTTACTAATATCATGTGTCACGTGGAGTATTGCTCGACGTGAGTGAGTGAGCGAGGCGCGCACAGACTGAACGTGTTTGTGTGTCGTACACAGACATGTTGCAGCCGCACTCGTACATAGTACCCGCCATCTTGTATATCAGATAATCCTTACTAATATCATGTGTCACGTGGAGTATTGCTCGACGTGAGTGAGTGAGCGAGGCGCGCACAGACTGAACGTGTTTGTGTGTCGTACACAGACATGTTGCAGCCGCACTCGTACATAGTACCCGCCATCTTGTATATCAGATAATCCTTACTAATATCATGTGTCACGTGGAGTATTGCTCGACGTGAGTGAGTGAGCGAGGCGCGCACAGACTGAACGTGTTTGTGTGTCGTACACAGACATGTTGCAGCCGCACTCGTACATAGTACCCGCCATCTTGTATATCAGATAATCCTTACTAATATCATGTGTCACGTGGAGTATTGCTCGACGTGAGTGAGTGAGCGAGGCGCGCACAGACTGAACGTGTTTGTGTGTCGTACACAGACATGTTGCAGCCGCACTCGTACATAGTACCCGCCATCTTGTATATCAGATAATCCTTACTAATATCATGTGTCACGTGGAGTATTGCTCGACGTGAGTGAGTGAGCGAGGCGCGCACAGACTGAACGTGTTTGTGTGTCGTACACAGACATGTTGCAGCCGCACTCGTACATAGTACCCGCCATCTTGTATATCAGATAATCCTTACTAATATCATGTGTCACGTGGAGTATTGCTCGACGTGAGTGAGTGAGCGAGGCGCGCACAGACTGAACGTGTTTGTGTGTCGTACACAGACATGTTGCAGCCGCACTCGTACATAGTACCCGCCATCTTGTATATCAGATAATCCTTACTAATATCATGTGTCACGTGGAGTATTGCTCGACGTGAGTGAGTGAGCGAGGCGCGCACAGACTGAACGTGTTTGTGTGTCGTACACAGACATGTTGCAGCCGCACTCGTACATAGTACCCGCCATCTTGTATATCAGATAATCCTTACTAATATCATGTGTCACGTGGAGTATTGCTCGACGTGAGTGAGTGAGCGAGGCGCGCACAGACTGAACGTGTTTGTGTGTCGTACACAGACATGTTGCAGCCGCACTCGTACATAGTACCCGCCATCTTGTATATCAGATAATCCTTACTAATATCATGTGTCACGTGGAGTATTGCTCGACGTGAGTGAGTGAGCGAGGCGCGCACAGACTGAACGTGTTTGTGTGTCGTACACAGACATGTTGCAGCCGCACTCGTACATAGTACCCGCCATCTTGTATATCAGATAATCCTTACTAATATCATGTGTCACGTGGAGTATTGCTCGACGTGAGTGAGTGAGCGAGGCGCGCACAGACTGAACGTGTTTGTGTGTCGTACACAGACATGTTGCAGCCGCACTCGTACATAGTACCCGCCATCTTGTATATCAGATAATCCTTACTAATATCATGTGTCACGTGGAGTATTGCTCGACGTGAGTGAGTGAGCGAGGCGCGCACAGACTGAACGTGTTTGTGTGTCGTACACAGACATGTTGCAGCCGCACTCGTACATAGTACCCGCCATCTTGTATATCAGATAATCCTTACTAATATCATGTGTCACGTGGAGTATTGCTCGACGTGAGTGAGTGAGCGAGGCGCGCACAGACTGAACGTGTTTGTGTGTCGTACACAGACATGTTGCAGCCGCACTCGTACATAGTACCCGCCATCTTGTATATCAGATAATCCTTACTAATATCATGTGTCACGTGGAGTATTGCTCGACGTGAGTGAGTGAGCGAGGCGCGCACAGACTGAACGTGTTTGTGTGTCGTACACAGACATGTTGCAGCCGCACTCGTACATAGTACCCGCCATCTTGTATATCAGATAATCCTTACTAATATCATGTGTCACGTGGAGTATTGCTCGACGTGAGTGAGTGAGCGAGGCGCGCACAGACTGAACGTGTTTGTGTGTCGTACACAGACATGTTGCAGCCGCACTCGTACATAGTACCCGCCATCTTGTATATCAGATAATCCTTACTAATATCATGTGTCACGTGGAGTATTGCTCGACGTGAGTGAGTGAGCGAGGCGCGCACAGACTGAACGTGTTTGTGTGTCGTACACAGACATGTTGCAGCCGCACTCGTACATAGTACCCGCCATCTTGTATATCAGATAATCCTTACTAATATCATGTGTCACGTGGAGTATTGCTCGACGTGAGTGAGTGAGCGAGGCGCGCACAGACTGAACGTGTTTGTGTGTCGTACACAGACATGTTGCAGCCGCACTCGTACATAGTACCCGCCATCTTGTATATCAGATAATCCTTACTAATATCATGTGTCACGTGGAGTATTGCTCGACGTGAGTGAGTGAGCGAGGCGCGCACAGACTGAACGTGTTTGTGTGTCGTACACAGACATGTTGCAGCCGCACTCGTACATAGTACCCGCCATCTTGTATATCAGATAATCCTTACTAATATCATGTGTCACGTGGAGTATTGCTCGACGTGAGTGAGTGAGCGAGGCGCGCACAGACTGAACGTGTTTGTGTGTCGTACACAGACATGTTGCAGCCGCACTCGTACATAGTACCCGCCATCTTGTATATCAGATAATCCTTACTAATATCATGTGTCACGTGGAGTATTGCTCGACGTGAGTGAGTGAGCGAGGCGCGCACAGACTGAACGTGTTTGTGTGTCGTACACAGACATGTTGCAGCCGCACTCGTACATAGTACCCGCCATCTTGTATATCAGATAATCCTTACTAATATCATGTGTCACGTGGAGTATTGCTCGACGTGAGTGAGTGAGCGAGGCGCGCACAGACTGAACGTGTTTGTGTGTCGTACACAGACATGTTGCAGCCGCACTCGTACATAGTACCCGCCATCTTGTATATCAGATAATCCTTACTAATATCATGTGTCACGTGGAGTATTGCTCGACGTGAGTGAGTGAGCGAGGCGCGCACAGACTGAACGTGTTTGTGTGTCGTACACAGACATGTTGCAGCCGCACTCGTACATAGTACCCGCCATCTTGTATATCAGATAATCCTTACTAATATCATGTGTCACGTGGAGTATTGCTCGACGTGAGTGAGTGAGCGAGGCGCGCACAGACTGAACGTGTTTGTGTGTCGTACACAGACATGTTGCAGCCGCACTCGTACATAGTACCCGCCATCTTGTATATCAGATAATCCTTACTAATATCATGTGTCACGTGGAGTATTGCTCGACGTGAGTGAGTGAGCGAGGCGCGCACAGACTGAACGTGTTTGTGTGTCGTACACAGACATGTTGCAGCCGCACTCGTACATAGTACCCGCCATCTTGTATATCAGATAATCCTTACTAATATCATGTGTCACGTGGAGTATTGCTCGACGTGAGTGAGTGAGCGAGGCGCGCACAGACTGAACGTGTTTGTGTGTCGTACACAGACATGTTGCAGCCGCACTCGTACATAGTACCCGCCATCTTGTATATCAGATAATCCTTACTAATATCATGTGTCACGTGGAGTATTGCTCGACGTGAGTGAGTGAGCGAGGCGCGCACAGACTGAACGTGTTTGTGTGTCGTACACAGACATGTTGCAGCCGCACTCGTACATAGTACCCGCCATCTTGTATATCAGATAATCCTTACTAATATCATGTGTCACGTGGAGTATTGCTCGACGTGAGTGAGTGAGCGAGGCGCGCACAGACTGAACGTGTTTGTGTGTCGTACACAGACATGTTGCAGCCGCACTCGTACATAGTACCCGCCATCTTGTATATCAGATAATCCTTACTAATATCATGTGTCACGTGGAGTATTGCTCGACGTGAGTGAGTGAGCGAGGCGCGCACAGACTGAACGTGTTTGTGTGTCGTACACAGACATGTTGCAGCCGCACTCGTACATAGTACCCGCCATCTTGTATATCAGATAATCCTTACTAATATCATGTGTCACGTGGAGTATTGCTCGACGTGAGTGAGTGAGCGAGGCGCGCACAGACTGAACGTGTTTGTGTGTCGTACACAGACATGTTGCAGCCGCACTCGTACATAGTACCCCGCCATCTTGTATATCAGATAATCCTTACTAATATCATGTGTCACGTGGAGTATTGCTCGACGTGAGTGAGTGAGCGAGGCGCGCACAGACTGAACGTGTTTGTGTGTCGTACACAGACATGTTGCAGCCGCACTCGTACATAGTACCCGCCATCTTGTATATCAGATAATCCTTACTAATATCATGTGTCACGTGGAGTATTGCTCGACGTGAGTGAGTGAGCGAGGCGCGCACAGACTGAACGTGTTTGTGTGTCGTACACAGACATGTTGCAGCCGCACTCGTACATAGTACCCGCCATCTTGTATATCAGATAATCCTTACTAATATCATGTGTCACGTGGAGTATTGCTCGACGTGAGTGAGTGAGCGAGGCGCGCACAGACTGAACGTGTTTGTGTGTCGTACACAGACATGTTGCAGCCGCACTCGTACATAGTACCCGCCATCTTGTATATCAGATAATCCTTACTAATATCATGTGTCACGTGGAGTATTGCTCGACGTGAGTGAGTGAGCGAGGCGCGCACAGACTGAACGTGTTTGTGTGTCGTACACAGACATGTTGCAGCCGCACTCGTACATAGTACCCGCCATCTTGTATATCAGATAATCCTTACTAATATCATGTGTCACGTGGAGTATTGCTCGACGTGAGTGAGTGAGCGAGGCGCGCACAGACTGAACGTGTTTGTGTGTCGTACACAGACATGTTGCAGCCGCACTCGTACATAGTACCCGCCATCTTGTATATCAGATAATCCTTACTAATATCATGTGTCACGTGGAGTATTGCTCGACGTGAGTGAGTGAGCGAGGCGCGCACAGACTGAACGTGTTTGTGTGTCGTACACAGACATGTTGCAGCCGCACTCGTACATAGTACCCGCCATCTTGTATATCAGATAATCCTTACTAATATCATGTGTCACGTGGAGTATTGCTCGACGTGAGTGAGTGAGCGAGGCGCGCACAGACTGAACGTGTTTGTGTGTCGTACACAGACATGTTGCAGCCGCACTCGTACATAGTACCCGCCATCTTGTATATCAGATAATCCTTACTAATATCATGTGTCACGTGGAGTATTGCTCGACGTGAGTGAGTGAGCGAGGCGCGCACAGACTGAACGTGTTTGTGTGTCGTACACAGACATGTTGCAGCCGCACTCGTACATAGTACCCGCCATCTTGTATATCAGATAATCCTTACTAATATCATGTGTCACGTGGAGTATTGCTCGACGTGAGTGAGTGAGCGAGGCGCGCACAGACTGAACGTGTTTGTGTGTCGTACACAGACATGTTGCAGCCGCACTCGTACATAGTACCCGCCATCTTGTATATCAGATAATCCTTACTAATATCATGTGTCACGTGGAGTATTGCTCGACGTGAGTGAGTGAGCGAGGCGCGCACAGACTGAACGTGTTTGTGTGTCGTACACAGACATGTTGCAGCCGCACTCGTACATAGTACCCGCCATCTTGTATATCAGATAATCCTTACTAATATCATGTGTCACGTGGAGTATTGCTCGACGTGAGTGAGTGAGCGAGGCGCGCACAGACTGAACGTGTTTGTGTGTCGTACACAGACATGTTGCAGCCGCACTCGTACATAGTACCCGCCATCTTGTATATCAGATAATCCTTACTAATATCATGTGTCACGTGGAGTATTGCTCGACGTGAGTGAGTGAGCGAGGCGCGCACAGACTGAACGTGTTTGTGTGTCGTACACAGACATGTTGCAGCCGCACTCGTACATAGTACCCGCCATCTTGTATATCAGATAATCCTTACTAATATCATGTGTCACGTGGAGTATTGCTCGACGTGAGTGAGTGAGCGAGGCGCGCACAGACTGAACGTGTTTGTGTGTCGTACACAGACATGTTGCAGCCGCACTCGTACATAGTACCCGCCATCTTGTATATCAGATAATCCTTACTAATATCATGTGTCACGTGGAGTATTGCTCGACGTGAGTGAGTGAGCGAGGCGCGCACAGACTGAACGTGTTTGTGTGTCGTACACAGACATGTTGCAGCCGCACTCGTACATAGTACCCGCCATCTTGTATATCAGATAATCCTTACTAATATCATGTGTCACGTGGAGTATTGCTCGACGTGAGTGAGTGAGCGAGGCGCGCACAGACTGAACGTGTTTGTGTGTCGTACACAGACATGTTGCTACCGCACTCGTACATAGTACCCGCCATCTTGTATATCAGATAATCCTTACTAATATCATGTGTCACGTGGAGTATTGCTCGACGTGAGTGAGTGAGCGAGGCGCGCACAGACTGAACGTGTTTGTGTGTCGTACACAGACATGTTGCAGCCGCACTCGTACATAGTACCCGCCATCTTGTATATCAGATAATCCTTACTAATATCATGTGTCACGTGGAGTATTGCTCGACGTGAGTGAGTGAGCGAGGCGCGCACAGACTGAACGTGTTTGTGTGTCGTACACAGACATGTTGCAGCCGCACTCGTACATAGTACCCGCCATCTTGTATATCAGATAATCCTTACTAATATCATGTGTCACGTGGAGTATTGCTCGACGTGAGTGAGTGAGCGAGGCGCGCACAGACTGAACGTGTTTGTGTGTCGTACACAGACATGTTGCAGCCGCACTCGTACATAGTACCCGCCATCTTGTATATCAGATAATCCTTACTAATATCATGTGTCACGTGGAGTATTGCTCGACGTGAGTGAGTGAGCGAGGCGCGCACAGACTGAACGTGTTTGTGTGTCGTACACAGACATGTTGCAGCCGCACTCGTACATAGTACCCGCCATCTTGTATATCAGATAATCCTTACTAATATCATGTGTCACGTGGAGTATTGCTCGACGTGAGTGAGTGAGCGAGGCGCGCACAGACTGAACGTGTTTGTGTGTCGTACACAGAAATGTTGCAGCCGCACTCGTACATAGTACCCGCCATCTTGTATATCAGATAATCCTTACTAATATCATGTGTCACGTGGAGTATTGCTCGACGTGAGTGAGTGAGCGAGGCGCGCACAGACTGAACGTGTTTGTGTGTCGTACACAGACATGTTGCAGCCGCACTCGTACATAGTACCCGCCATCTTGTATATCAGATAATCCTTACTAATATCATGTGTCACGTGGAGTATTGCTCGACGTGAGTGAGTGAGCGAGGCGCGCACAGACTGAACGTGTTTGTGTGTCGTACACAGACATGTTGCAGCCGCACTCGTACATAGTACCCGCCATCTTGTATATCAGATAATCCTTACTAATATCATGTGTCACGTGGAGTATTGCTCGACGTGAGTGAGTGAGCGAGGCGCGCACAGACTGAACGTGTTTGTGTGTCGTACACAGACATGTTGCAGCCGCACTCGTACATAGTACCCGCCATCTTGTATATCAGATAATCCTTACTAATATCATGTGTCACGTGGAGTATTGCTCGACGTGAGTGAGTGAGCGAGGCGCGCACAGACTGAACGTGTTTGTGTGTCGTACACAGACATGTTGCAGCCGCACTCGTACATAGTACCCGCCATCTTGTATATCAGATAATCCTTACTAATATCATGTGTCACGTGGAGTATTGCTCGACGTGAGTGAGTGAGCGAGGCGCGCACAGACTGAACGTGTTTGTGTGTCGTACACAGACATGTTGCAGCCGCACTCGTACATAGTACCCGCCATCTTGTATATCAGATAATCCTTACTAATATCATGTGTCACGTGGAGTATTGCTCGACGTGAGTGAGTGAGCGAGGCGCGCACAGACTGAACGTGTTTGTGTGTCGTACACAGACATGTTGCAGCCGCACTCGTACATAGTACCCGCCATCTTGTATATCAGATAATCCTTACTAATATCATGTGTCACGTGGAGTATTGCTCGACGTGAGTGAGTGAGCGAGGCGCGCACAGACTGAACGTGTTTGTGTGTCGTACACAGAAATGTTGCAGCCGCACTCGTACATAGTACCCGCCATCTTGTATATCAGATAATCCTTACTAATATCATGTGTCACGTGGAGTATTGCTCGACGTGAGTGAGTGAGCGAGGCGCGCACAGACTGAACGTGTTTGTGTGTCGTACACAGACATGTTGCTACCGCACTCGTACATAGTACCCGCCATCTTGTATATCAGATAATCCTTACTAATATCATGTGTCACGTGGAGTATTGCTCGACGTGAGTGAGTGAGCGAGGCGCGCACAGACTGAACGTGTTTGTGTGTCGTACACAGACATGTTGCAGCCGCACTCGTACATAGTACCCGCCATCTTGTATATCAGATAATCCTTACTAATATCATGTGTCACGTGGAGTATTGCTCGACGTGAGTGAGTGAGCGAGGCGCGCACAGACTGAACGTGTTTGTGTGTCGTACACAGACATGTTGCAGCCGCACTCGTACATAGTACCCGCCATCTTGTATATCAGATAATCCTTACTAATATCATGTGTCACGTGGAGTATTGCTCGACGTGAGTGAGTGAGCGAGGCGCGCACAGACTGAACGTGTTTGTGTGTCGTACACAGACATGTTGCAGCCGCACTCGTACATAGTACCCGCCATCTTGTATATCAGATAATCCTTACTAATATCATGTGTCACGTGGAGTATTGCTCGACGTGAGTGAGTGAGCGAGGCGCGCACAGACTGAACGTGTTTGTGTGTCGTACACAGAAATGTTGCAGCCGCACTCGTACATAGTACCCGCCATCTTGTATATCAGATAATCCTTACTAATATCATGTGTCACGTGGAGTATTGCTCGACGTGAGTGAGTGAGCGAGGCGCGCACAGACTGAACGTGTTTGTGTGTCGTACACAGACATGTTGCTACCGCACTCGTACATAGTACCCGCCATCTTGTATATCAGATAATCCTTACTAATATCATGTGTCACGTGGAGTATTGCTCGACGTGAGTGAGTGAGCGAGGCGCGCACAGACTGAACGTGTTTGTGTGTCGTACACAGACATGTTGCAGCCGCACTCGTACATAGTACCCGCCATCTTGTATATCAGATAATCCTTACTAATATCATGTGTCACGTGGAGTATTGCTCGACGTGAGTGAGTGAGCGAGTCGCGCACAGACTGAACGTGTTTGTGTGTCGTACACAGACATGTTGCAGCCGCACTCGTACATAGTACCCGCCATCTTGTATATCAGATAATCCTTACTAATATCATGTGTCACGTGGAGTATTGCTCGACGTGAGTGAGTGAGCGAGGCGCGCACAGACTGAACGTGTTTGTGTGTCGTACACAGACATGTTGCAGCCGCACTCGTACATAGTACCCGCCATCTTGTATATCAGATAATCCTTACTAATATCATGTGTCACGTGGAGTATTGCTCGACGTGAGTGAGTGAGCGAGGCGCGCACAGACTGAACGTGTTTGTGTGTCGTACACAGACATGTTGCAGCCGCACTCGTACATAGTACCCGCCATCTTGTATATCAGATAATCCTTACTAATATTATAAATGCGAAAATAAGGATGTTGGTTTGTTTGTTTGTCATGCTTTCACGCTTAAACCACCGAACCGATTTCAAAACTTCTTTCACCAATGGAAAGCTATAATATTAGGGAGTAACATAGGCTATATTTTATCCCGGTATTCCCACGGGAACGAGAACTACGCCGCGGGTAAGGCGACTGAAACCGGAGCGAAGCGAGGGCGGGTTGCTAGTCTTTATTTATATATATTTCTTGTGTACGTGTGTATATCACTGAACTCTTCCTAAACGGCTGGACCGATGTTGATGAAATTATTTGTGTGTGTTCAAGAGGACTCGAGAATGGTTTAGATTCACAATTGGACCCGGTAAGTGTCGCTGCTGTCGATTTCAAGGAGAATTCCTTTTATTTTATTTGAACAGAACAACGTCTGTTGGGTCAGCTAGTAAACCATATATATAAATAAATGTTACAAACTCCAACCTCATTTATTTATCTGTGTATTTGACTCGCCTCGCGTCTTTCTAACGATACGACTAACAAAGGTGTCGCATGTGACTTCGTGCAGCTGTCGTACTACTTCTCACCGTTCAGCTGAAGTACCAACGAGTACATCTTGTCTGACTAGTACCTAGCGCGAATGCTGTGCGAACACAGCGCAGAGACAATCAAACCTGTGTAACGCGTCAGTGTAATAGGACTCATAGGGAGCTAATATCGAGCACAGCACAGCACAGCTCAGCACATCACAGCACAACACATCACACACGTACACAAAGTACATGCTGGGCTCGAGCCTCCTCCACAATAGGAGTGAAAATTGACCTTAGTATATCATGCTGGTCAGACGGGTTGGCAAGCGTTTTGTTTGGAGTTTTTCTTTCCTTGCATAGATGTTATATGCGTATTATATGCCTTAGTCGTCTCTTACGACAACCACGTGCAAGATAGGGAGTGGTGAATTGTATTCTTACTGCGTCACCACACGGAAAAAAATCATCGATATTGTAAGAATATCGGCAATAAGATTATGAACGCTCCCCTTGTTGTTAAACGTTCATGGTAATGTAATTGTTGACCGGGCAGCATCAAATAGAATTGCCGAAGTCGATGCGAGACTTTTAGTCGTCTTATTAGAGTAGACACGCATCATTAATATCAGCTGCTTTCACGCAGCACTAGAGAACAGTATAACATGTAGTAGGTATGAGGATAAATATCTTAGAAGAATAACGCATAGAAGGATAGTGTCGGTATTTAAACAATCAATAATATGAAGACAAAAATATTACATGCGAGCTTAAAATAATAACGTATAGAAGGTAAGTTCGCGCACAAAAAGTGAAGCATTTTAATTGGAGCCTAATAGAGCTTACGCCGGAACCGTTCCGTAATGTACAAGGTCACTGTACTGCACGTACGTACGCAACTCAAAATTTGATTTCATAATTTGTATAGTGGTGTGCGTGTGTACGTGTGTAATGACCTACACGCATGTAGTATTTTTAGATTCACGAACGTTCGAAGTACCGACACTATCCTTTTATACTAAGCATGCGTGCAAGCGATTACACACGCACACCACTATACAATAGAGTCGTCTTGTACGCAGTGATCTTCCACTATGTCACGATCCGGCGTGGGGAGCCATTTCTAGCTCCAATTCAAATGCCTCAAATTGTGTGCGCGAATTGAGTTTCTATGAGTTATTTTTGTAAGGGTAAATATATACAAAAAATGTATTAAATAAATAGCATGAGTAACCTGCGAGCGAGGGTAGCGCCGCCACCGCCAGCAGCAGTGCCGCCAGCGACATCGTAACGTAACCGCGCTCGGCCGCGCACCTACTTCAACGTACGACGGCTCCAATCAGTGATTTATTAATTCGAACTGCTGACTGCTGACCTCAGCACTTGATGTGATAGCACTGCGTGTGTCTGTCACCTGTAACATACAATACATGTGTGTTCACGTGTACACATACATATACATTACAAAACTCTTATTCATGTTCAGCTGTAATCGTCCCAATGTTGGGGCGTGCGGCGTGCCTTCTCCACAATAGAAGGGGAATTAACCTACTACACCACGTTGGCTAGACATGTTGATATCGAGTTTAATATCAAGTTTACCTTCTTTTACATAGATGTTACATGCATATTCAATCCCTTAATCGTCTTTCACGAGCAAGATTGGAGGATGTGAATTGCATTCAGTGGCAGACTCACCAGCAGGCGGAGTAGGCTGGAGCCTGGGGCGGCAAATTTTAGGGGGCGGCAAATTTGCAAATCATGTTTTGTCTTACAGAAATTAAAAAATAGATATATGCCTAAATTTTATTAGACTTCACTATTTAACTTGCCATAGTGGGGAATTTCACGTTTGTCAGTCTGCTAATCCTTTTTCTACTACGTGTTTGCGTAGGCAGTTATTTGGAGAGTTATTCAGTTCTATCTGAAGTATTTGGAGTTGGTACTTTACGGACATTGATGGTTTCGCGAGCATTTCCGTCGGCTTGCTCCTCGGCTTGTCGGCGCAGCGTCCGCCCTCTCACGACTAATGCCATGTGTGGGCGGACCTAGCGCAGAGTTTCAGCGGCTATACGTGGGGATGATTTGCACAATGCCGTTATACAGTACACCCGTGTGAGCGAGACATCTGACCGTCTGGCTTAGGGCTCTTCTGTGGCGTCCACAGAGGACCATGGCAGTCAGGGCCATTTGTGGTTACCGCACGGTGGCGACCGAGGTGACGTGTGCATTGGCCGGAGCTCCCCCGTGGGTTCTGGTGGTAGAGATTCTCGCCGAGGTCTACCTGTAGGTTATCGAGGCACGTCAATGTGTCAATGTAAACAGGGCGTCATTGTGTTGCCCAGTGAGGCGGCCAACTGATGCGAGGTGCCGACCTGACACTACCGAGCTGTGGGTAAAAGCAATGGTCGACAGCGTCCGGAACTGGAACGCCTTCTGCAACGAAGTTGTCTTGCGGAAGGAGGCGGCAGAGCGTGAGCAGGAGGAACTCCTTTACGAAGACATGCTTCTCCGCCGGTGTCTTGGGCCGCGTAGGCGTAAGTATCGCCTGATGCCGCCCTAGCGGTGGCAGGACCGGGGAGCAGTCTGATCGCCCGCGGAGGCCGTTTGCGTGAGAGTGACGCCTCGACGACACTCACAGACGCACCATCAGGGTGTTGGCTAGAAACGGTACCCGAAAAGGAGTTACCTTTTCGGGTACCACCTGGCGGGGTACGGGCCACTGATGACAAGGTTGGTCGGTGACACCGGCTTGTTCACCGCCCCAGACGGATCGGAAGGCGAGTGACGTGACATAGTCTGCTGCCAAAGAAAAAGGGTATTGAAATGCAGAGGTCAGAAGGGGCGGAAAAATTTGAATAGCCTACTAGCGGCAAATGTTTTAATTCACCACTGATTGCATTCTTACTCTCTCACCACAAGGAAATTAGGAATCTGGCATTGGGAATTATTCAAATCGCACTCTATCACAAACGTTCAGCTCAGAAGCAGGTACTGCGTTAGTGCGTCATGTCAGTGAGTTTGGGCGAGCAAACTACTTGTTGGCTGGGGCATCACAAGAGCAATAGGTAACAGATCCAAAGAAATTTGTAAAATTAACTGCGATCGCTAATCTGCCTCCGAAAAGCTAAGCAACCTTGGCGATTTTGGCGTGATGCCGCCTGCTGACGATTGAGGCACTCATCCCACAAACATGTTATATAAGACTCGCCCATTGCTAATGCGCCTCGCCATCATTCTGGGAATGTATTTTTTTTATCATTGATCACCATCAGTGTTACATTTACTACTGTAACGCTCGATATGGATTGCAAACACGTAATTGGACATTATCTTCGGAAGAAAAATGTTGCGTGTAAGTACTGCAGCGGATGTTCACCGCAGAGATATAATTTCATATTATTTATATAATATTCATTCTATTTCGGTGAATCGTTCCAAGTGTCATTAAAATATGTGAGTTTATGCAATGACATTGAAAGATCTCCAATAACATTAAAATGTATGTCCGCGTGGTGACGGAGTAAGAATACAATTCACTACTCCCTAATCCCTATCTTATCCGTAGATCATAAAAGACGACTAAGATATGCATATAAGATCTGTGTCAAAGAAGGAAAACTGGCAATAAAATCCAATACAAACATGTCTGACCAGCATAGTATAGTAGGTCAATTTCCCTTCTATTGGAGAGGAGGCTCGAGCCCAGTAGTGGAATATATGATGAGCATGAGCTGAAGCGACATGCAAAAGGAAGCCGTCGCTCAGGACGCATGGCAGATATGGAACATCGAAATTATTTTATACAAGTACATATGCATAAAAGAATAGATTACAGCAAGAATTAATATGGCATAAAGTATTCATAGAGTATTACGATTCTTTTTTCCAGAAAATGATGATTTTTATTCAATAAATATGAATTTTCATTTGTATGCACTAATAATTTATTTTGAGCTCACTAGATGGCGCTGTACAAAATTCTGAAACAGGTTATGGTTTCGTTACACAAATGTACACATCGAAGCGTGGTGTTAACGCCACGCTTACGATGAGGTTCACCCTTGTCTATAGATATTTCACATAAATAATAATAAACAGTTGACTACTGCTCATAGAACGATCGCATATATAATTCACTTATAATAGCGGTGCTAACACGGCGCCCGGTGGAGCCCAACAATCTGTAACGCGTGCGCTAGTTTTATATTTTATTTCAACTGCCAATGAGTTTTTAAATAGTATTAACAGTTAAACATTGAATATATCAACCTAAATACGATTATATGCCAACTCGTCTAATAATAATATATGTATTCTTCGCTTCGCTTAAAGACAATCCATGAACGTTACATGAAAGTGTTTGAAGCGTCAGACAATCAAAAATCAAATGCGAACACGATAATATCCTTAAAATAGTTTTAATTACAAGGTTTACAAGTGGTAGCATGTCGGGTCACAGCGAGTTGAGCAGCAGTACTTGTGTCACAAGTACATTATATTGAATGTTAAGTGTTCTGTAACGTGTGAGATAAGAGGCGGCCGGCGCTGCGGCGTGTGACGCGCGCGACTGGTGTATGTTCACACATCACTCGACATGTGTATGTCGCATACACCGCCCACGTCTCACTATTGAACACAAACACGCCGCTCACATCTGTAACGTGTGAGATAAGAGGCGGCCGGCGCTGCGGCGTGTGACGCGCGCGACTGGTGTATGTTCACACATCACTCGACATGTGTATGTCGCATACACCGCCCACGTCTCACTATTGAACACAAACACGCCGCTCACATCTGTAACGTGTGAGATAAGAGGCGGCCGGCGCTGCGGCGTGTGACGCGCGCGACTGGTGTATGTTCACACATCACTCGACATGTGTATGTCGCATACACCGCCCACGTCTCACTATTGAACACAAACACGCCGCTCACATCTGTAACGTGTGAGATAAGAGGCGGCCGGCGCTGCGGCGTGTGACGCGCGCGACTGGTGTATGTTCACACATCACTCGACATGTGTATGTCGCATACACCGCCCACGTCTCACTATTGAACACAAACACGCCGCTCACATCTGTAACGTGTGAGATAAGAGGCGGCCGGCGCTGCGGCGTGTGACGCGCGCGACTGGTGTATGTTCACACATCACTCGACATGTGTATGTCGCATACACCGCCCACGTCTCACTATTGAACACAAACACGCCGCTCACATCTGTAACGTGTGAGATAAGAGGCGGCCGGCGCTGCGGCGTGTGACGCGCGCGACTGGTGTATGTTCACACATCACTCGACATGTGTATGTCGCATACACCGCCCACGTCTCACTATTGAACACAAACACGCCGCTCACATCTGTAACGTGTGAGATAAGAGGTGGCCGGCGCTGCGGCGTGTGACGCGCGCGACTGGTGTATGTTCACACATCACTCGACATGTGTATGTCGCATACACCGCCCACGTCTCACTATTGAACACAAACACGCCGCTCACATCTGTAACGTGTGAGATAAGAGGCGGCCGGCGCTGCGGCGTGTGACGCGCGCGACTGGTGTATGTTCACACATCACTCGACATGTGTATGTCGCATACACCGCCCACGTCTCACTATTGAACACAAACACGCCGCTCACATCTGTAACGTGTGAGATAAGAGGCGGCCGGCGCTGCGGCGTGTGACGCGCGCGACTGGTGTATGTTCACACATCACTCGACATGTGTATGTCGCATACACCGCCCACGTCTCACTATTGAACACAAACACGCCGCTCACATCTGTAACGTGTGAGATAAGAGGCGGCCGGCGCTGCGGCGTGTGACGCGCGCGACTGGTGTATGTTCACACATCACTCGACATGTGTATGTCGCATACACCGCCCACGTCTCACTATTGAACACAAACACGCCGCTCACATCTGTAACGTGTGAGATAAGAGGCGGCCGGCGCTGCGGCGTGTGACGCGCGCGACTGGTGTATGTTCACACATCACTCGACATGTGTATGTCGCATACACCGCCCACGTCTCACTATTGAACACAAACACGCCGCTCACATCTCACTGTGAAGCGTAAATCACAAGCACGTCGATATCATCAAACGGTGCGCCCGCCATGAGGCCAGCTGGCACTGGGTGCAATACTGAGGGGGGGCGCTATTGGCACGCGCCCGCGTAGTACCGGGGGGAGGGTCAGGGGAGTGGTGGGGCCTGGGGGTAGCCCGTGACGTTTACTGCGCGTACCGCTGCTATTTATAGCCACATCGCGCAAATAGCGCGCACGCGTCACAGCGCCAGTACTGGCGCGAGCGGTGAGGACAGCGCTGACTAACACTCGCCACACTCGTATCCGCATTGCGAGTTTTGTCACATGCTAACTCCACCACAAGCGACAACTCAATGTCTAAATGTAGCGCGCCACTCGAGAGCGATCTTGAAACTGTCGCGCTTCCGTTACACACCGACATACCGTACAAATGTTTCCTGTAAACAGCGAGTGACGCACGCGTTACGGATGTAACGTGTGAACTGAGCTCGTGCAGTAACTGTGCCGCGTGAGTCAGCCACGTACTGGCCCCCTGCGGCAACTCACATCGCTCGCAGACGTTAAATCATTCACTATTATAAATTTATTTTATAATAAAGCTAAGTATTCAAACAAAATATTTAAAGAGACTATCGTGTCCGAATGATTTATTCTGTCATATGTGGTAACACAATAAGTGGATTATCAAATATATTAACTATTAGTGGCAGTAATGTAGAGCACATGTACACAGCCCAGCTGGTGAGTCAGACACAGCACATGACCGAGGAGGCGGTAATCCTGAATATAACAGATAATGTAATTGCCTCATTAAATCACGTACAACTGCTCTTTGCTTCAGATAAACGTACTCGACTATTCGACAACATTTGATAGCTTACATCCAGAGCGGGTAACTAAACGAACCTTATATATCTACTCACAAAAAACGGTTGACAACTTTCTATTTAATTTGAAACAATGATTGTTACCCAAAGACATTCACAACTCCTTCAGCGGAACACATTCGACGAGACATCACTCAAGGACCTTTACTTAGTTCCAGTTAATTCTTTATATTTACTGAGCTTTTGTGTAGTACTAAAGAGCCACCTCCTGTGAGACGACGGAATAACAATACAACTGTCACCACCCCTTAGAATACAACTGTCACCACCCCTTAGAATACAACTGTCACCACCCCTTAGAATACAACTGTCACCACCCCTTAGAATACAACTGTCACCACCCCTTAGAATACAACTGTCACCACCCCTTACAAGTCGTAACAAATACCTGAGGGTCTCACCGGGAGTAAGAGCAGTAGCTGCAGTTACCAACCTCCACCCACACAGTATTGACAGATCATTATTAAATGTTATGTTAATAACTTATAATAATACCTACTCTTATCCATGATTTTAAATTAGATATTGGTTTGAGCAAGCCGAGTGATTACTGCATAGGAGCCGAATATGGGGGGCGCGGCCGGAGCACCTCCTCGTGGTGCTCCCTGGTAACGTCCATTTGGACGTCATGCGTCCATTTGGACGGCCAAGATTCCGGCAGGGGGGGGGGTCTCCGCGTGCGGCTCTGGTGGCAGAGCGCACGGCGGATCTGACCCGGGGCCAATGGGGCGGATGTGCCTCATGGCACTCCGTCGCCAGGGACGGTTGCGTCACGGCCCGGGGGCGTGACGGGTCGGTCGCTCGCGAGCGGCCAGACCCGGAAGGCCCAAACCGTAATCCTGAGCAGGGGGGTCAGGACCGGGGGTCTTCGGACCGCGGGGAAGAAAACCCCTATAAAAAATTACCCCAATCTTAAGTTTGGCCACTCGGCGAGGAGATGTATGACTGGTGGGTTAAGAAGCGCGTGAGCGTCCAGTCGTTAGAGTGGTAGTCAAGACAAGACTCAAAAACGTCCAAATAATGGCAGAAGTTAATACATGTAATACTTCACCAGAGGGTCCCGGCCAGGCCGGGGAATCCCTTGCTGTGCCGGTGCTTGCGCGCGACGTCCATTTGGAGTCGCGCCCAAGTCCCGGCACAGTCAGTCCCCAGTCGTATGGGTGGGGGACAACTACTGCCTCAGAAGCCGAGAGCCCGGCTCAACACCAAGTGGCTCAGGGGGGGAGGGGGAACGAGGAGGAGGTGCAGGTGCGGAAGAAGACCCGAAGGACAAAGCCGAGGCGTTCCGCCGCTGCACGAGCCCGCATTAGCGCCAATGCATCGAAGGCGTGGCGGGCGCGGATGAAGGCTGAAGCCATTGCCGCACGCGACGAGGGCGGCAGCATTGCTGCTGCAGGGCCGTCGCGGGACGGGGGTGGCGTTGCTGCCCAGCCGTCGGAAAAGGAGAGGATGGAGACCACTGCAGGGCCGCCGCGTGAGGAGAGCGGCAGCAGCAGCGGGTCCGAGCACGAGGGCGGCATTGCCGCAGAGCCGTGCATAAGGATAGCAGGCGAAAGCTCTGAGCTGTCGAGCGATGAGGGCGGCACTGCCGCAGAGCCGTCGCAGGATGAGGGCGGCAGTGCCGCAGGGCCATCCGAGGCATCGGAGATGGAGCTGACGGACGTGGGCGGAAGTGCCGCAGAGCCGTCCGCCGAGGAGAGCAGCACCCCTTGGGTGCTAGTCGGCCGGAGTAGGGACGAGGGCGGTGGATGCGCCACAGGTAGACATATGATAGGCGCGCCGTCAATTGAGGGTGCAGTTGGGCCGTCGTCGTTGCCGTCGTCGCCGTCGTCGTCGTCGTCGCCGAGGAAGAGGACGGAGGGGGCTGCAAAGGCGCCAGCTCCAGCCCCAAGTGCGAGGAAGAGGGAGGAGGCCCTCCCCCCGAGACCCTGGAAGCGCCCCCTGCAAGAGGGTGGCCGCTCCAACACCGACTCGGAGGGGAGTTCCATCATCATGCCTCCTCCCAAGGTCCCGACCATGCGCCGGGGACGCAGAGGCCGAGGATCGGCGGTGGTGGCGAGGCCGGGGACACCGGGTCCGGCTGGCCACGGTGGCGAGGTGGCGGCCCTTCAGGCCGCGAACGCCCGCCTTAGTGAGGAGGTCTCCGGCTTGCGGGAACGCAACCGCAAGCTGGAGACGGAGCTATCGGCGGTGCGACGGGAGAACCGCGGGTTGGCCAAGGAGATGGCCGACCTGCGGGCCCAGTTCGCGCGCCTGGCGCCGGCCGCGCCGCCTGTGCCAGCCTCGCCACCGAAACGGGCTGCGCCGGGGAGGGCGGGCCCGTCGTCTGCGCCCGTGGCGCCGGCTGCGCCCGTCGCGGCTGCTGCGCCCGTCGCGGCTTCGGCGCTTCCTCCCCTCGTCGTGGTCCCTCCGCCGGCTCGTGGCCGCGGCAGACCTCGGAGGGGGGAGGGGCCGCCGCCCGACGAGGTGCACGGCGTGTCGGAGTCGGCGGTACGCGTGATCCTAGCCCGAGTAGGGGTGATGGTGGATGCGCGTATCGCCGCCGTAGCGGCCAGGCTCCCGCCTGAGCCGCCCCTCCGACCGCCGCTCGCCGCGGACAAGGCGAGGCGGCCGCAAGCGTCAGCTCCCACCCCGCTGCCCTGTCAGGGTGGCCGCGTGGTGAGCTACGCTGCGGCCGCGGCCGGGCCCAAGGGGGCCAAGAAGGCCGGCAAGGTGCCGGCTCCCGCCAAGGCCGGGCCGCGGCCGGCGCCAGCGGCTGCACCGCAGGCGCCGGCCAGCGCACCCGCGACCGCTCCTGCTGCGCTCAGCGCTGCTGCCAGGCTCGAACAGGGCTGGCAGGTGGCTGAGCGGAGCAGGAAGGCACGCGGCCAGAAGCGGAGAGCGGCGGCCAAGAGTGCCGCCGTGGTCGCCGCTCCCCAGGCGGGAGCCGGCAGAAAGGGGAAGAAAAGGTCGCGTAGGGGCCTCAAGTCGCCGAAGACGGCCGCGGTGGTCATCACCGTGCTGCCTGAGGCGGCTGAGAGGGGCCTCAACTATGAGGCCGTCCTAAAACGCGCCCGGCGGGAGCTGGACGTCTCCGGTATCGGGGGCGTCGAGGCGAGGACCCGCAAGGCCCGGACAGGGGCTCGAATACTCGAGTTCCCTGGGGCCGAGGGCGCGAAGACGGCCGATAGTTTGGCCACGATGTTGAGGGGGCTGTTCGGGCCGGAGGATGGTGTCCGAATCGCCAGGCCTGTCAAGTGCGCAGAGATGCGCCTGACGGGCTTGGACGATTCCGTGACGGTGGAGGACGTCCGGGAGGCCATTATGGCGCGTACCGGATGTGCCTCGGACACCGTCCGGATTGGTACCATCCGCACTGGTCCGGGCGGCGTCGGTGCTGCCTGGGTGCAGTGTCCGGTGGAGTCGGTCAAGCAATTGGCCGACTCAGGCAGGCTCCTCGTGGGCTGGAGCTCGGCGCGGGTAACCGTGCTAGAGCCCCGGCCCGCGAGGTGTTACAAAAGTTTTTGCATGGCGGTCGGGCATACCCGACCGACATGCAAAAACTGCTTTGACTGCAGCGGGCTATGTTTCCGTTGCGGTCAGACCGGACACCAGGCGGCATCGTGCTCTGCGGTGCCCCACTGCCCCGCGTGTGCGGCAGGCAATAGGCCTGCCAAACACCGCATGGGCTCTGGGGACTGCAGACCCCCGGCATCGGCCCCGAAGGGGCGGGACGGCCCATCGACCGGGCCAGTCCCCGCTCC
Source organism: Lymantria dispar (assembly GCA_032191425.1). Taxonomy (NCBI): domain Eukaryota; kingdom Metazoa; phylum Arthropoda; class Insecta; order Lepidoptera; family Erebidae; genus Lymantria; species Lymantria dispar. The sequence continues at coordinate 34,613,508 of CM063452.1, forward strand.
GAGCGCGGCCCGATCGCCCGTCAGCGCGGAGGAGGTGACGATGGATACGGACCGTTAATGGACCCCGTATCCATTCGTCTCCTCCAGGCCAACCTCAACCACACCGCCGGTGCGCAGGACGTGTTCCTGCAAGCCATGGCGGAGTGGTTGATAGGAGTAGCCGTAGCCGCGGAGCCGTACGTGGTGCCCGACCGGCCTAACTGGTTGGGTAGCACCGATGGCACCGTGGCAATCGTCGCCTCCACGTCGTGGCCTTCGTCGCCTCTGACCCTTAGGGACAGGGGCGTCGGATACGTCGCGGCGGACTGGGGGGAGATTACGCTCCTCGGAGTTTATCTCTCCCCTAACTGGAGTGTGACCGATTTCGAGGCCTCCCTCACCATCATGGAGGCCTCGTTACGGCGAATGGCATCGCGCCAGGTCTTCGTCTTGGGGGACTTCAACGCCAAGTCCGTGGCGTGGGGGTCTCCCCGGACGAACGACCGAGGACGGGCGATCGAGGAGTGGGCGGCGGCACTGGGCCTCTGTTTGCTGAACAGGGGCTCGGTGCATACGTGCGTGCGACAACGGGGCGGGTCGATAGTGGACCTTTCGTTCGCTAGCCCCGAGGTCGCCGCACGCGTGGGGAGCTGGCGCGTCGTGGAGGAGGTGGAGACCTTGTCGGACCACCGGTATATCCGGATGGAGGTCTCCCCGGTAATCCCGACGCCCAGCAGGGGTCACGGGGCGGATGGACGTCCTGCGTTCCCGCGATGGGCTGTGGGTCGCTTAGACCGGGACCAGCTGGCGGAGACAGCCATCGTTTACTCGTGGCTGTCCTCTGCCAACCAGTCGGACGGGGTGGACGCCGAGGCTGGCCGCATCCGCAGTGCGTTGACGCAGATCTGCGATGCGGCCATGCCCCGGGTACGGCGTCCGCCCCCGAGGAGGGCGGTCCACTGGTGGTCCCGGGAGCTGGCGGATCTCCGGGCCGCGTGCATTCGCGCCCGGAGGGCCTACACCCGCAGCCGGCGGCGGCAACGCGACGCGGAGCGGGAGGCCTTGCTGTATGAGGGCTACCGCAATGCGCGGTCGGCCTTCAGGCTGGCCGTCCGCTCCGCCAAGGACGTCAGTCGGCAGGAGATGCTGGACGGTCTCGATCGTGACCCCTGGGGACGCCCCTATCGCGCGGTGCTGAATAAGCTCCGCGCGCGGGGCCTTCCCCTCACCGAGACTCTCCAGCCCAGCCTTCTCACCCGGGTCGTCGAGGACCTGTTCCCGCGGCGGGCGGAACACACGCCCCCGGTCATGGCTCCGCCAGACACTGACCGGGAGGCCGACGACGACAGTGTTCCGCCCATCACGGAACCCGAGATGGGAGTGGCGGTGGCGCGCATGTGCGCAAAGTCCACCGCCCCCGGGCCCGACGGTGTTCCAAACCGCGTGTTGGGCCTGGTCCTCGACCACCTGGGTCCCCGCCTCAGGGAGCTGTTCGACGCGTGTTTAGCGTCCGGACGGTTCCCTGGGTGCTGGAAGGAGGGAAGGCTGGTGCTCCTGCCGAAGCCGGGACGGTCTCCGGGGTCGCCTTCGGCCTACAGGCCTATCGTGCTGCTCGATGACACGGGCAAGCTACTGGAGAGGGTGGTAGCTGCCCGCATCGAGCGGCACCTCGTCGGCACGGGGCCCGATCTGTCGGACGCCCAGTTTGGGTTTAGGAGGGGTCGTTCGACGATGCGGCTCTGTTGCGCCTGAGGGCCGTGGCGACTGAGGCCGTCACCGGTGGGGGAGTGCTGTTGGCGGTGTCCCTAGACATCGCCAACGCATTCAATAGTCTGCCATTCAGCTGCATCAGGGAGGCGCTCCGGTATCACGGAGTGCCAGCTTACCTGAGGCGGCTAGTGGCAGACTATTTGGTGGGGCGCAGCGTCCTCTGTACCAACCGAGCAGGGGACGTTGTGCGAACGCCCATGACGTGCGGTGTCCCACAGGGGTCGGTCCTCGGACCCACCCTGTGGAACATCGGCTACGACTGGGCGTTGCGGGGGAGCCTCCCGCCCGGGCTGGGCGTGATTTGTTACGCCGACGACACGCTCGTCACAGCCCGCGGTGGGACGCTAGAAGAGGCGGTAAGCCTGGCGACCTATGGCACCGAAGAGGTCGTCAGGCGGATCGAGGCGCTGGGGTTGAGGGTCGCCCTGGACAAGACGGAGGCCCTCTTGTTCCATGGGCGCCTTATGAGCCCTCCCATCGGCGTCTCGATCACCGTCCGATCGGTTGACATCAGCATCCGGGCCCATATGAGGTACTTGGGCCTGGTGCTCGACGGGCAATGGTGGTTCCGGGAGCATTTCCGCAGGCTCGCTCCGCGGCTCGTCGGCGCGGCGTCCGCCCTATCGTGGCTAATGCCGAACGTGGGCGGACCGAGCGCTACGTGCCGACGGCTGTACACGGGGGTCATCCGGTCGATGGCCCTGTACGGCGCACCGGTGTGGGCGGGGTCCTTGACCGTCCGACTTAGGGCCCTTCTGTGGCGACCACAGAGGGTCATGGCGGTCAGGGCCATCCGCGGATACCGCACGGTTGCGACGGAGGCAGCGTGCCTATTGGCCGGGACTCCCCCGTGGGACCTGGAGGCGGAAATGCTCGCCGAGTTGTATCGGCGGGTGTCGGGGGTGCGCGGGGAGGGCGGTGTGATCTCGCTAAGGGATCTCACCGCCTGGCGCGTCGACGCCCGCCGAGACGTCATTGCCCGTTGGGCAGTCCGGCTGGAGAGGCCTCGGTTCGGGGTGCGAACCGTGGAGGCCTTCCGGCCGGTGCTGATGCAGTGGTTGGAAAGGCGGCATGGGGTGCTCTCCTTCCGACTGGTGCAGGTGTTGACGGGGCACGGGAGCTTCGCCAAATACCTGCACAGGGTCGTGAGGAGGGAGAGTACACCGTCCTGCCACCACTGCGATTGCGACGAGGACACGGCGCGCCACACGCTCGAGGCCTGCGCGGCTTGGGCAGTGCAGCGCCGTGAACTCGTCGCAATCATCGGTGCCGACCTGACGCTGCCGGCCATCGCTAGGGCGATGGTCGACAGCGTCAGGAACTGGGACGCGGTCGCAGCCTTCTGCGAGACAGTGATCTCGCAGAAGGAGGCGGCGGATCGTCTGCGCGTGGAGCGCAGCCTCGATGAGGAGATCCGCCGCCGGCGACTGGGGCGGCGCAGGCGCAACTATCTGCGCCTCATGCCGCCCTAGCCGAGGCCGCGGGTGACGTGACCGGGGATTAGTCCGTCACCCGCCGAGAGGCCGACCGCGTGAGGAAAGACCGACGTCCTCCTCGAGGGGGGGACGTCGGTCGATGGGAGGGTACCCCAATAGGGGGTATTCCGTCGGGCCGACCACTGACGACAAGTTAACGCTGCTCCAGTGGTCGGCCCAACGACGAAGGCGACGTGGTTTTTGGGTGGGTCGCGGGAGTTGCGTGCTTAAGCCCCTCTGTCGCCCCGGACGGAGTGGTGCGGAGGCGCGCCGACCGCGGCCCACCCACAAAAAAAAAAAAAAAAAAGAAAAAGGAGCCGAATATACATACGTAAAAACATTTATACCAAACTATAATTATGTTTTTTCTAACAATTCTTCAAGAAGAAAATAATACAATTTATAAAAATTAAGGTGGAACACTTGTTGGGTCGCTGTGTACCACGTCGTGTGTATGTCGCGGAACTCGCTGTCGACACGAAAGTCGAAAGGCTCTATAGACAGTTATTTGAATCATCCCAGAACCCTGTCATCGGCTTGGTCTAAGACCCCAAGATGTCGCCGAGAGGGTACTTAATTATATTGTTAGTACACGTATAACTGATAGAGTTATATGTAATGATACAAATACTTGGTGTCGTTACATTATGATCTTGGATGTAATAGGAGAGACGTTTATGATAGATACGGATTTACTCGCGTGTCGTGAGGATCTATTCGAGTTCTTAGATTAAATGAATAGATAGATTACCAAATGTTTTTGTTTTGAAAGGAGGAAAGAATCTACAGATTTACAAAAATGAATAAGATAACAGTTTTATTGAAACGTGTCAGATATTGATAGTTGAGATGATTCATCACGTCTCTAAAGTCAAAGATATTTTTTTTTATTTATTATGGAATTTTATGTCATAGATACTAATATTCATTCCAAGTCTTTATTTATAAATCAACACTTCAGTTGAAGTCAAATCCGTTAGTAAGTTGAATCGTCTCCTTCAACAGTGCCATGGCCACACTCTTAATGATATTAGTGACGTTGCGTACATGCAAAAAAAATATTATCATATTGAAATATTCGAACATATCAAATTATTATACAGAAGCTTCGTCACTCACTCCACTCATCACCATCTTATCATCTCAGCTCATACACATCCCACTGTTGGACTCGAGCCTCCTCCACTAAAGGAGGAAAATTGACCTACTATACCACACTGGTCAGACATTGAACGGTTAATAAATTACGACACGCTTTAAGTTAATACAGCTCTAACTGTAAGTAATAAAATGTACGCTGTCGCTCAGCCCATATACGTCCCACTGTTGGGCTCGGGCCTCCTCCATAGTGGAAGGGTAATTGACCTACTATACCACGTTGGTCAGACGTGTTGGTATAGGGTTTTATTTCGAGTTTTCCTTCTCTCGCATAGATGTTATATGCGCTTTATATCCCTTAGTCGTCTCGTACGATCACCCACGGGTAAGATAGGGGGTGGTGAATTGTATTCTTACTCCGTCACCACACGGACAGTTATAATACATTACAACTATCTAATTATCCTTATGATAATATAATAATTTAGTATCACAGAAACCAACAAGAAGGTACACCTTTAGCAGCTAACTCTAGCTGCCGAGTAGTTTGTGGGTTCTCTAGCAGGTGGATAGCTGCCAAGGCACCCACAAGTTTAGGCTCCTAACATTCATATTGACGATTAACAAGACTCAAATGATGGCGGCAGGCTACTTCTGTACGAACTCACATGAGTCGTGTCGTGTCAGTGTTATTGTGATGGCAGTAGTAAGCGCCGACAGAGCAAAAATGGCGAATGACGTGCTAAGTGATTAGTGACTTTAATGAACCGCCCAAAAATTTAATTTATAGGCAAGTTTAAGATTATGGAAATTACGGTGCGGTCGTCGACTTCACTAACAAAAGTCATTCAAACTGGTGCCAATTTCTATAAAGAATTCTAAAAGATATTTGTAAAGAACATATAACATTTTTAAGTAAATTTCCATGTGGTGACGCAGTAACAATACAATTGATCAACCCCTTTCTTGACCGTGGCTCATCGAAAACAACGATTAAGGAATATTGTATATAACATCTATGCAAGAGAAGGAAAATTCAGAATCAAACCCTATACCAACACGTCTGTCCAGCATGGTATAGTAGGTCAATTCCCTCCCATTATGGAGGAGGCTTAAGCCCAACAGTGGGACATTTGTAAGCTGTGATGATGTGATGGGGATGAAGTAAAGTTTGAAACTCAATTTCTTGTTTTTTTACCCACTAGTCCCACTACTGGAATGTCCACTATTTATAAATAGCCATAGGCAAATTACGCATAGGCATAGACATACACAAATAACTTACGACCTATAGCATTGACGTGGCTAGTTTGATATTCTTATATAATATGATTATATACTTAGAAGAATAAAACTAAACAATATAAAAAATAATACGAGCGTAAATCATCATCATTCATCACCATTTCAGCTTATACTGTGTCCCACTGTTAGGTTCGAGCCTCCTCCCCAATAGCAGGGAAATGTGACCAGACCATGTTCGTTAGACGTGTTGGTATAGGGTTTTATTTCGAGTTTACCTTCTTTTGCATACATATTATATGCGTATTATATCCCTTAGTCGTCTTGTACGACATCCACAATCAAGATAAGGAGTGGTGAATTGTATTCTTACTCCGTCATCACACTGATAAATATTATAAATTGATTAGCTAAATATAAGTGTATATTCATGTAAGTATATATGTATTTGTATTTGTATTTGTATATATATATATTTCTATGAGTATGTATTATATGTAAATATATGTAAGGTTTATTATTTTTCATATTATTGTTATTTAGATATACAAGTATATATTTTTTTTAACATAAACAGACTTAAGTAGTTATCTCAACAATTTTCTATATAAATGGCACCTACTATAATATTTCGTCATCACCCAAAGGTTGGCTGGAAGAAAATGCCTATGGCATTAAGTCTGCCTATGTACTTGTGCATGAAATTTAAATAAATAAATATAAGATGAATAAAATAATAACTTTAATTAATATTAATAACAGTCATCAAACTATTGTACTTTTTATGCTTATACGAGTGAAACACCGAAGAACTGAAGCTCATATACCTCATCGTCATATTGTAATACTTTAATGTATCAAACTTGACGATCTTCTTTCAATATGACGATGTTATTTCGTACATTTTCAAAAATACGTAACGCTTTTACGTAACTTCAAATTAACACTGTTAAATGTGAGTTGCTAGGGTTCATTTAACATCCCCTTTGAACATTTGACGCGCTCTAATATTTACATTTTTATATATTTATTACCCTTCCGTATGGTCACCCTCACAATACAAATGGGCAGATGAATGTTGTCGGGCACGTGAAAGCGTCGTGTGGCGGTCTTATATTATAATCGATATCTTAACGTTTGAATATGTTATATTAAATAATTTTGTGGGCATTTTATGTAATGTAGTGCTGAAGACGTGCTGGGGTGTAGTGAATATGACAACAGCGCTACACTGTCCTCATTTTTTCACTAAAATTCCCAAAAGATAGCATTAAGAGTGTGACATTGTTAAAGGCGACTATTGGATGTACTGAGAGACTTAATTTCAAAGGAAGAGATCATTTAGAAATAAAGACTTTGCATAAAAAATAGAGTTACTATTTTGTAATGAAATTCTATAATAAATTAAAAAAGGAGCCGTCGCTCAGTACGCCTGGCAGATGTGAAACATCAAAATTATCTTGTACAACTTTATAAGCATAAAGGAACAGATTACGACAGGAACTAATACGACATAAAGTATTAATAAAATATAACAATTTGTTTTCTAGGCAATGATGATTTATCTTCATTAGTATAATCAATAAGTATGTGTTTAGGTTAACAATTTATTTTGAGCTCACTAGATGGCGTTGTACAAAATTCTAAAACATGTTATGGTTTCCTTATACAAATATACATATCCAAACGTGACGTTAACGCCACTCCAACGATCAGGTTCACCCTCGTCTACAGGGTCGGACTGGGCCGAAAGGGCCTGGATGGCTGACCACAAGCCTGGGGCCCGAGACTAGATAATAGTGGATACTATCGGCAAATACTGAGAAACACAAACTGACATGAACAAAATATAAAATTTAATTATCAACGATGTAGTACAAATTATTAGGTACGGACAATAGCCCATCAGGTTACTCACTAACAGTATAATAAGACCTCCCTCAATAGGCGAGCTTCATATACTTAAGAGTTCAGTTCAAGGTCACGTATAGCAACCTTTCTTTTTAAAGTGATAACTTCTTTAGTCGTGTTAGGTACTTTTTGCTAGGGGAAAACCTTATGGGTTCGCGTCACCGACATGCTTATAGCAGTTTATCTGTGACTATACAGCGTGTAGTGCTGTGTATATCATATAATATAAATAATATGATTTTATATTAATTGTTATTTCAATTGAATATTTTGTCACGATCTTGTACAGTCTGTAACATTTTTGAATAATAAAAAACCATAAAAACATGCATATTATCGTTGCTCGGTGTGTCTATGGATGTGAAAACCAGATTGATGTTGATCATTTTAATTCAAACATTATGAAATTTCAAATTTCAATACTAAAAGTTCTAAGTTTTCACTTTTATCGGCAGTCTCTATAACCACCAATTTTTGAAGTGAAATCTTTTTAGCCACGTTAGGCACTTTATGGTATGGGTAAATCTTATGGGTTCGCGTCACCATGTCGGTGACTGATATGACCGACATTATTTAAAATTATTTTAAATGTTTGTAAACTCTGCAATGAATCACGCAATCCGGATTAGTATTTCACAGTGGTTTAGACGTTTTCTTTCTACGGCCGTAAAACAGATTTCAGACATTATGCAATTTCAAATTTTAATACTATGTTCTAAGTTTTCTCTTCTATCGGCAGTTTCTATAACTACCAATTTTTTTGTTTTTCTTTGGCAGGCTATGGTGTGGCCTTACGCCCTCCATTCCGTCTGGGGTTGCGAGAATGCGACGCGCAACCCCATAACCCCTTCCTATTGAGCCAAGCACTGCTAGCGAATCCTCGACGTCCGTCGCCAGCCCGGTGGGATTACCCTTTCGGGTACTCTTCGTTCCCAGCGCCTCCCGGAGAGTCGCCCTTACGCGGTCAGCCTCTCTGCGAATGACGGAGTATTCTCTGGTCCGATCACCCGCAGCCTCGGCTAGGGCGGCATCAAGGGCAGGTACTCGTGCCTGAGCCGCTCATGTCGCCAGCGGCAGATGGTATCGCCGTAGATTAGTTCCTCTCGCCGCTTCCTTTCGCGAGACAACTGACTCGCAGAAATCGGCGACTGCGACCCAGTTCCTGACGCTGTCGAGCATCTCCCTAGCGTTGGTCGGCAGCGTGAGGTCGGCACTGATGATTGCGACGAGTACACGGCACTGCTCTGCCCACGCGATACACACCTCGAGGTGGCCGGACAGTGTACTTTCCCTCCTTATGGCCCTGTGCAGGTACTTAGCGAAGCAACCGTGTCCCGTTAAGACCTGCACCAGTCGGAAGGCCTGATTATCTGAATAATCCGTTGTTTGATATATTAAGTGTTTAACATAATATAAGGAGAGTTAAAACAAACTTCACACATCAAGACATAAAAAAAAATCAATAAATTTAAAAAAATCTAATATATACTATGAATTTGCTCTAACTAGAATATGGGCGATTGTTATTTAATAAATGTTGCAGTACCGAATCTATGGAGTTTTTAAGAATATCTAAATATTAAATTTCGTATTTTTAATATCTGAAACAATGTAAAATGTAATGTACGACGCTATAATGACGTGTATGTTTAAATATATTGATTCGAGCAAACGTTATTGCCGTTCAGAAAAAATTTCAAAACTAGTTTCAGGGAGTGGCTTGCTCAGGTTCAACTATTTTTCGAATTTTTTATTCATTTCTCTCTAATTGTATTAACGAACAGTCCGATCTAGTTTTACATTTAGGTCGCAAGAACAATCTAGCCTGTGCGAGCCTCCTATTCTATGGTTGCTGCAAGTCCCACAAGCCAGGCCTGTGGGGGGGTCCGCGCAGGCTGGGGCCCGGCTGGCAAATGCCACCTCGACTATATGGCCAGTCCAACGCTGCTCGTCTATAGATGTCCATTTCCTTTGTGGCTGCTTCCTGAAGAAGGAATTCATCATAAAGAGGTTTTCCTGTTCTAAAATATCAGCTAGTTTTTGGCCCCTCTGGTTTCTCTGTCCATATTCATTTTTCTCCACTCTCAACTCATTATCACTCCCCTTGCTTAATTTCGCGTTAAAGTCTCCCATAACCACTGTGAAGTGGGTTTTGGACGCGTGTATGGCTTTCGAGATGTCCTCGTAAAATACCTCCCCTTCGTTGTCGGAGTATGCCGAGGTCGGTGCGTATACCTGTATAACCTTTAACCAATACCTCTTGGTAATTCCGAGTATAAGGTACGCTACCTTTGTCGACACATTCTCAATCCTCTCCGCGTTGTCTACGAGAGACTCGCGAACGATAAACCTTATACCGCCTTGAGACGGGTGATCGCCCTCCCGGTAGAAGAGCAAATTTCCAGACCGTAGGATTATCGTGCCCTCACCCTCTCTTTGCACTTCTAATAATCCTACAATGTCCCAGCGGATATTGCTCAATTCATCTTCTAGCTCGATGGTCCACTCCTCAGTCCTGAGTGTCCGAATGATGTGTATTACCAGGGCCAAGTTATTTTATTAATCTTCTATTCGTCTAATCTAAGAAACCTAATCGATCCTTGCGACACACGAGTAAATCAGTATCTAGTATAAACGGTTCTCTTTCTATTACTTTCAAGATGATAATGTCAAGTATATATATATATATATATATATATATATATATATATAACTGTATTAGTTATACGCGTAGTTACAGTAACAATATAATTAAGTATCCTCTCACCGTCATCTCCATTATATATAAATACGTTCAGGAAATATTCTTATAAGTATAGAGCTACTGTTATAAAAATAGTTCAATTATTGGTGAACTTTATTATAGTTGGTATATCTTTCATCTTGTGAAACTGTGTCGGCCCACGTGTGCGCGACTGGTGCCAAATTTGCCTACACCCGCCCCATATCTCTCTGTTGACTAGCGCTGCGCGTGGGTCCCCTCCTCCCCGGGCACGTTAGGTGCCACTCGCCCCGTCACCTACCAAGGCAACAATCATTCATTCATCACACAGCCTCACACCTCGTACTGGTGCGCTGGACTTACCATATAAATGTAATCGTTCGTTTGAGGTAAAGATGGTGTTACCGGCACGCTCGAGGCGTTAGCGACTAACGTAGGAGTTACAACTTCTATTGCGATGCGCTTTATATGTTTTTTCACTGTACGTTTAGTACCTCAAACTCAAACGTTATATCGAGTATATTTTTTCTTTTCTAATTAAATATGTTGTGGGTCAAAAACAATTAAAAGCGTTTCGCGAGACTTCCTGAGAGTCAAACCTCGATGTCTTATATAGAGTCCATTATGGATCGTGGGTTACAGGATTTTCAGCGGTGTGAATGTTGTGGGGTGGGTTTAGTTTTAACAAAAATATAAAAAAAATAATTAAAAACAAGTAATATTAGTAAGTAGAGTATAAATAGGTATGTAGATGATGATGATGACGATGATGATGATTAGTAATTATAATCAGCGATTATCACAGTTGATGTAGTTGTTCATGTAACTTTGCATCTAGCAAAGCACCTTGCTGTAATTGCAAGTAATAATTCAACATGAAATATGAAAAATCTTTGCATAGGAATAGATGTAATTACTCGGTGTGCACGAGATATTTAATACTTGGTTTAGTGTATCTAAGTACTAGTTGCGTCCTTGTACATACGTATATTAAGTGACTGTCTCACTGACTGATAATGGACGCCAGTGGCGTAACCATACCGTTCGAGGCCCGTGGCAAATTCACCGGACCCACAATAATAGTATTTATGTTGGGAGTTGGGATCCTCCTCTGACCGGGGGTCCCTTCCCGCTAGGGGGCCCGTGGCATTTTGCCGTCTTGCCACCCTGTAGATTCTCCCTTCTTTTGCCTACTCCACCATGACACCTGGATCATCATTTAACTACAATTATAATCTAATCATTAAAATAATTTCAATAAAGTGAGACATGTGAGGTGATGCTGTAAGCACCAAGTCAAGGTGATAATGTATGTTGTTGCAATAAGCGATTGAAGTAACAGGATACTAAAGAAGTCGATCTGATCAACTGGACTTTTGTAATAACACATATTAGTAAGAAAGGAGGTCCGAGAATTACATTGCCTAGAGGCCCTGACAGGGCTGATCCGGCCCTGTGTGCAGGTACATAACTACTCATAGTGCGGTGAGCCAGTTAGAATACAATTCACAGCTCCCCTTATCTTGCTCATGGATGTCGTAAATGACGACTAAGCGATATAATACGTATACAATATCTATGCAAGAGAAGGAAAACTGCGAAAAAAAAAATGAAAATGCGATGACATAATTTAAAACTTTACATGTCTAACTCATTAACGAATCGATATTTTTCCTTCAAACTTTTTTCGTATATTCCTACAGCCATTGCCTAACTCCTGATTGACCAGTTGCCCATAACCTGATACACCCTGTATATGTCGACCGCGCCTCATATCTCTTGTACGTTTTAGCCGACGCCACGGGTGACCGGACCGAGGATTTAGTCCGTCACCCGCCGAGAGGCCGACCGCGCGAGGAGAGGGTACTCCTCAGGGGTATTCCGTCTGGCCGACCACTGATGACAGGTCACCCTGCTCCGGTGGTCGGCCCAACGACGAAAGCAACGTGCCACGGGTGAGTTACGGGACCGCGCGCCGCCACTCTGTCGCCCCGGATGGACCGTAGCCCACCCAAAAAAAATCTCTTATATGATCGCACAGCCTTTCGTTAGCGTGGACGCGCTCGGCGCACGGGGTGAACTACCCCTGGGGGGCGGGGGCACACTCACCCCTCACTGACATATGGCGCACTCTTATTGATCAAGTTATCTACATTGTGTGTTGTCAATTAGAAACACTTGACCAATAATATTATGTGATATTAATATACTTAGTCAATTCAATTCAATTTATTTATTTCTCTTTATGGTACAATACATGTTATAATTTTTCATCTTATTATAGGTAACCTTAAGAAGACACCAGCTCGTGTCTGTAGTAGGCACAAGACCTGTATGACAGATCACCAGATATGTCATATTATTTAATGATTTCTAATGTGTACGCGAGCATTACACATTGTAAATAAAACTATTTTATCGCATTTGTATTTGATTATTGATTGCCCGACGTTTCGAACACTTTACGGCGTTCATGGTCACGGGCGGACTAACATGTCTTACATCCAACAGGTCATTGTTATTACAAAGATTTATATATCTATCTGCTACAGAATTAGTTATTAAATTTTAACCCACATTTTGGTGCAAATTTATTGCTAGTATAAGAAGAAAATGATTCCATATGAAAAAAATATATTGTTTATGGTTAGTAATTATTAAACATCAAATTTGTAGTAATTATTATGATAATTTATAGAGTTAAATCTAACAAATTTAATATACTACCACGGGATCGGAACGCGGCCACACTGAAAAACATCGATGATGCTAAATTATTATTATTTTTTTAAAGACGACTTACTTTGTCTTACTAAAAGGTTGTTGATTTATAAAATAATCTTTTAACTATTATTATTGTGAGTCAAAATCTTCTTGCAATTATCATTATTTACAAGTTTATAACACTAGATTCTGTATCTCTCCCTGTGGTCACGGAATAAGAATAAAATGGATATGAATGTCGTAAAAGACGACTAAGGAATATAAATTGTATACAACATCTGTGCAAGAGATAGAAAACTCGAAAAAAAACCCTATACGTCTGACCAGCATGGTATAGTAGGTCAATTTCCCTCCCATAGTGGAGGAGGCTCGAGCCCTATAGCTTATATCGGTTGAGATAACGATGAATCTATATTAATTATGTAACTTTAATAATAAACATTGACAATAACTCATGAAGCTAAGTAATGCAACTTGTGCTGCTTGAGTGTATAGTACGTACCTCCATGTAGAACACATGTCGCTATGTGCGGCGCGCGCTACTTCGATAGCTGTCGATCAATCAATACTTAACGCGCCGTGTTAAGTATCAGATAGTTGTGCACTAGCCGGTATCAATAGTAAATGTTAAACGTCCACAATATGAGTATGTTGTGTGCGGTGTGTGTAAGCGGCACTATAACAGTGGTAGTGCGTACGCGCATCATACCGCGCGGCCCCGTGCGCACTGCCGCCCGCCGCCCGCCGCCCGTCGCCCGCCGCCCGCCGCCCGCCGCCCTGCGCCCTCCATACAGCCGCCCGCCCCGCCAGGCCGCCACACTAGGAATACCGCTAAACACACTTGTACTCAACAAGTGCTCATATGGTCAAATTTTTTCAACAACATCAAATAAATATGTATATGTCATTTCATTCTCAATTACATCTCATTCTTGAAATATTTACTATGTAAATAAATTTCGAAAAAAAAAAATAGTAGGTACCGCTCAAAAACATTGCAAAAATTATATATATATATTTTTTTTACCAATATGTCAAGCACAGGATTTTTTTTTAAATTCATCATATCGACTATTTAAGTAGTTGCGTATTAGCTAAGATGTTTTATTTAAATATGTACAGTGCAAGCGTACCTAATAATTAAAACTATAAATTTGAGATTTTACATTGCTTGGGGCTATTCATGTCTTCATCGTGTCGGCTCATATACGTCCCACTAGTGGGCTCGAGCCTCCTCCACAATAGAAAGGATGATTAACCTACTATACCACGCTAGTCAGACGTGTTGACATAGGATTTTATTTCGAGTTTTCCTTTTCTTGCATAGATGTTATACGTATGCATATTGTATCTCGTCCTTTACGCCACCCACGACCCAGGATAGGGAGGGGTGATCATTTGTATTCTTACTCCATCACCACACTGAAATACTTGGGGCTAATATTGAAAGGTTTTTAAATAGCTTTTAATTTAAAAAAGACAACAAAAAAATTTATAATTCCTTTTTTATTTAGAATTTAGGTAGGTGAAAAAGTAAGAAGCTTGATTAATTATTAAAAATAGATTAAATATATTAGTAGTAGTATTTTAAGGAAATTATGAATATTTTTACAAATTTAAAAAATCTGAATTAGTTTTTGAGATATTGATAAAAAATTGAGGCTCTTTTTCTTTTTTTGAAATAAATTATTTAATACTTGCAATTTTTGCGAGTAGTAATTCATTGGATCTCTTTTTTTTTTAAATTATTTAAAAGTTATTCCGAATCGAATAACATTTCATTTATACTTTTCATCAAAGGAAGATTAATAATATGAAACGCAACTATTTTGTTGTTTTATTTTCATAAAGTATTAACATCCTTACTAATATTATAAATGCGAAAGTAAGTTTTTTTGTTTGTTTGTTTATTTGTTTGTTACGCTTTCACACTTAAACCACCGAACCGAATTCAAAAATTCTTTCACCAGTGGAATGCTATAATATCAGGGAGTAACATAGGCTATATTTTATCTCGGTATTCCCACGGGAACTACGCAGGGTAAGGCAACTGAAACCGAAGTGAAGCGAGGGCGTGTTGCTATTTTACAATATATCTAGACACGCAGCAACGTGTCAAAACAAATTTAAGCAAAAATAACTGTGGAGCTGTGCGCTATGTAACTTTTATTGTTATAATATTATTGTTCAAAATTTATGATTCATTTATGACCGAATGAATCTGACTGAAAATCCTAAATTTTGTGTAATATTGGACAAAAAGGTTCTCTTAAGTTGCCCAGTCCAGTTGAATTAATCGGCTGAGCTCTTTCTCGAAATTGGATCTACCTAACTGGACTGGTGTTTATATAAACATAGTGATCGACAACTTCGAAAATCGCATTCCCAACTAGGACTGGTAGTGATTCTCAAAGCGCTTCTCAAAGTTGGGTATTGAGTTGGTAGGAATGACATGATCATATGACATGACTTGTCCATGTTCATCTGTAGACCCACTAGTTGAGAAACCCTGCTGAGGTCATTAAGTATAGTGCCAAGGTCCTCCATGGATTCTTCCATAACGACGATATCGCCTACAATTCGATGGTGAGTGATGCCGTTGATCTTAATGCCGAGTCCGATCCACTCCAGAGCTTGAAGACATCTTTCAGCGCAGTGGTGAACAGTTTTGGAGAGATGACGTCTTCGTGTTTATGTTGAAGCGCCTAAATAAGAATGAATCGCAAGCATTCACCGTATATACCTCGGGTGCTACAATTATTAAGGGTATAATTTATCCGGTCGATGGCCCTGTACGGCGCACCGGTGTGGGCGGGGTACTAGACCGTCCGACTTAGGGCCCTTCTGTGGCGACCACAGAGGGTCATGGCGGTCAGGGCCATCCGCAGATACCGCACGGTGGCGACGGAGGCAGCGTGCCTATTGGCCGGGACTCCCCCGTGGGACCTGGAGGCGGAGATGCTCGCCGGATTGTATCGGTGGGTGACGGGGGTGCGAGCGGAGGGCGGTGAGATCTCGTTAAGGGAGCTCACCGCCTGGCGCGTCGACGCCCGCCGAGACGTCATTGCCCGTTGGGCAGTCCGGCTGGAGAGACCTCAGTTCGGGGTGCGAACCGTGGAGGCCTTACGGCCGGTGCTGATGCAGTGGTTGGAAAGGCGGCACGGGGTGCTCACCTTCCGACTAGTGCAGGTGTTGACGGGGCATGGGAGCTTCGCCAAATACCTGCACAGGGTCGTAAGGAGGGAGAGCACACCGTCCTGCCACCACTGCGATTGCGACGAAGACACGGCGCGCCACACGCTCGAGGCCTGCGCGGCTTGGGCAGTGCAGCGCCGTGAACTCGTTGCAATCATCGGTGCCGACCTGACGCTGCCGGCCATTGCTAGGGCGATGGTCGACAGCGTCGGGAATTGGGACGCGGTCGCAGCCTTCTGCGAGACAGTTATCTCGCAGAAGGAGGCGGCGGATCGTCTGCGCGTGGAGCGCAGCCTCGATGAGGAGATCCGCTGCCGGCGACTGGGGCGGCGTAGGCGCAACTACCTGCGCCTCATGCCGCCCTAGCCGAGGCCGCGGGTGACGTGACCGGGGATTAGTCCGTCACCCGCCGAGAGGCCGACCGCGTGAAGAAAGACCGACGTCCTCCCCGAGGGGGGGACGTCGGTCGACGGGAGGGTACCCCACGTAGGGGGTATTGCGTCGGGCCGACCACTGACGACAAGTAAACCTGCTCCGGTGGTCGGTCCAACGACGAAGGCGAGGTGGTTTTCGGGTGGGTTGTGGGAGTTGCGTACTTAAGCCCCTCTGTCGCCCCGGACGGAGTGGTGCGCAGGCGCGCCGACCGCGACCCACCCACACAAAAAAAAAAAAGGTATAATTTAAACTTTTTTTTACTCAATCTCATTGTCGGTAATGTACGCTACAATCGCAATATACTCAACGAAACTTACCAAGTTTGTTATTTTATTAGTATAAACTTAAAATCTTACTCCCTTTGAAACTATATCGATTTCGTACTTCTTGATAAATATTAATTTTAAATGTGAATAGTGATATTCTTTGTATAAAGCAAATAATTTATGATCTACTGAGACTCAACATTTGACTTGATTAGTCGTTAGATAGATGTCATTTCTGGGGTACGGCAGTGCCCCCGCCAAGTCGAGCAAAAAAAAGTCGGGCAAAACGCAACACTGCCGTAACATACTTTTCTCGAAGCAATTCAGGCTATATTCGACCCCCTATAACTTCGTTATGAATATAACTAGAAGCCTGAATTTTTAGTTACCCAGCAGGCATTGTATACACATTGTGTATTTCAAATTTCATTCAATTTGAATCAATAGTTTAAGAATTATAACTAGTCAAAATTTCGTAATTTTATCACTCACTGACTGACTGACCGATCATCAATATTAAAGAGGCACTTCTAGCAGACAGAAGCTTCAAATTTAGAATACAATTAGTGTTTAGTGTATAAATGGAGGAAAAATTATGAAACATTGTAATTTTCGTCCAGTTTCCTAGATACACTAACTGCATAAATAATTTTGTAAACCCATGTAAATATATATGATTATAAAGTTACATTTGCAATTAATGAAATGTAACTTTGTAAAAAATAAGAATACTTTTGTCGTCATCATTATTTCCCTATGGGAATCGTAAAAACCGGCTAAAGACTGCAGATGGCGTAGTGGTTAAGATACCAACGTACCATGCCAGTGTCGCGGGTTCGAATCCCATGCAAGACAACACCTTGTACGATTCACAAATTGTTGTTCTGAGCCTGAATGTAATTTGTGTCGGTTAATTATATGTTTTTTCTGTATGGTGACGAAGTAAGAATACAATTCACCACTCTCTATCTTGCCCGTGGATGTCGTATAAGACGACTATATTTGCGCAAGAGAAGGAAAACTCGAAATGAAACCCTAATCAACATGTCTGACAAGCATGGTATAGTGCCTCAAATTCCCTTCCATTGTGGAAGAGGCCCGAGCCCAACAGTGGGAAGTATGAGGGCTGCGATGATGAATTATATGTTTGTAAAGTCCCCCACAATATAAGGATTATTATTTCCTTAGTGCAAGGCGTTGTCATTTAAAAAAAAAAGATTCAACAGGAGAATGGGCAGCAGCACTTACCTGGGAAATGTAGGATATCTCACTGCGAAACCAACCCGCCTACCAAACGTGGCGATTACGGCATTATTCCTCGTATGGCGAAGAAAAATGAGCCTTAGTCATGGCAAACTTGGATGCAGGTGCCACAGTACCGCACTTGGTGAAGCATGAGGGGCTCTATGTTCTGCAGTGGACGGCGATAGGCTGAATGATGATTGGCATAATAGGTGTAGACAGATACCTAGATATAATTATATTCAAAAATAACTTGTAAAATGGTTAATCAACGGATCGAAAAAGCAAGAGTGGGCCGTTTCTTATGAAATTGTGCCTAAATCTCCAAAAGTATTAAGCAAACTGAATTGCCTGAAATTTACCTGAAAGAAAGAACGTCATCATTAGACTCGACTGCCATCAAAGCGGAAAGGAGACTAGAGGAGATGTGTTTCGAAAAACCAATCAAATTTCTTTATTTCCACATCTCTCCGCTTAGTTTAGGTAGAAATGACTCAAGAGGAAACATGTCTTATTTTTCAGAGAGTGGGCTCTAAGAAAATCCGTTGTGGGTATTCAAGAAGTATAAGGTACCGGAAAAAAAAATAAGTAGGTCTATCTATAAAAAGAAATGAGATACCATTAAAAACAGAACTTGTAAAAAAAAGCCAAGCCTCGCAACTGAGTTCTTCTATCATAAAAAGTTGTGAGATCCATGTTATACCAAGTCAGTTAACTCATTCAGTCCCTGCTTAAGGGACCTTTCTTCTTAAGTTATTACGTAAATAGCTAACCTAACAACTTCTTATAGTGACTATATAAATATTAAAGATCTTTTATGTTTTAAATAAATATATTGACTTGGCAATCGCACTATGTTTAGTACAATTTAATATAATATGTATTACTTGTGAGGTACATTGTGTTTTCATGCGATTGTTTAGTTGTTTAGCCTTAGTTGTTTAGATTGGTTAGTCATTTACGTAATAACTTAAGAAGAAAGGTCTGAGTGAAGTTAAGCAAGGACTGAGTGAGTTAACCGACTTGGTATAACATGGATCTCAAAATTTTTTATGGTAGAAGAACTCAGTTGCGAGGCTTGGCTTTTTTTACAACTTTTGTTTTTGATGGTATTATATTTAACCAATCAAGTTGTCATCTGTTCAATTTAGTTCGTACGTACGATAATACTAATTATTACGCATGCAAATTTTTGAAGTGGAAATCTCTTCAAGCGCGTTGGGCATTTTTGAGATGAGAAAAGCTATCGTACCTACTGGCGATATTATCAACGTTTACACGTTGTGTACTCGAGAGTTGAGTTTATGTTGAAATACATTTATAATATTCATCATCATCTCGGCCTTCAAAAGTCCTACTGTCGGGCTCACGCCTCCTCCATGGAGGGAAGGGAATTGGCTTGCTATTCCACGCTGGTAAGACGTTTTGCTTCGAGTTTTCCTTCTCTTGCATACATGTTATATGCGTATTATATCACTTCGCCGTCTCTTACGACATCCACGTGCAAGATGGAGTGGTGAATGGTATTGTTACTGCGTCACCACACGCCTTTATAAAGTTACTACTTGTGTCGCCTCATACACAAATTGTTGTTCTGAGTCTGGATGCAATTTGTGTTCGTTAATTTAATATATAAAATTCTTGTGTCATAGTGTTTGTAATTAAACTTCTCCGAAGTGGCTCGACCGATTCACATGAAATTTCGTGTGCATATCGGGTAGGTCTGCGAATCGGTCAACATTTATTTTTCATCCTCCTAAATCTTAAAGGTCTTTATTTTTATTTTTTTGAGAATTTCTTTTGTTTTTTTTTTATGATACATCATTCAACATTACAACCCTAAATTTTCACCCTTCTACGATCAACCCCTATTTATCATTAGTTAATTATATTTTTTTTTCAAGGAGAATTCCTTTTATTTTATTTGAACAGAAAAATGTCTGTTGGGTCAGCTAGCTACTACATGTTTGTAAAGTCCTCTGCAATATAATGATTATATCTTTAGCTTTCTCTTAAAAAAATGACATTTATGTAAAAGAAGGACAACCATTTGATCAAAATGTTAGAGTAGGTCAGTTTCCCACCTATTGTGACCGAGGCTCGTGCCCAGCAGTCCCGTGTATTAGTTGTAACGCGATATATATAACACAATGTGTAACAATAAGTAACGCCACCTAGTTGAGTAGACGCGTACTGCAGCTGTAATGTGTCACGAGGCCGCACGTGCAGCGCGCAGCTGTACGGTGACTAAGGGACATCCGCCACCATCGCGCGCACTCCGGATATCACATCTCTCAGAGGCGGCCACACAGCGCGCTCTTGTGCCGCCCGCAACCACCGGCTACGTTCTGATTGTATGACGTCATCAGTGCACAGGGCGCCTCGCACACCCGCCCCCCAACTCATTTATTGGCGATGCGATGATTATCCGTGCGCCTCCAGCGGCGAAATTTAAAGTTGTTTAAGAAAGACTTTACTTGAAAGACTTGCTTTAAAGTTGAGCTTTAGTTTAGACATATTAGACGGATCACGATTACATACAGAAACCTGTTGTTAATAAAAGCAGTAATACAAAATATTGTTGTGTTTCTCAATGTAATACTTATGGAAATTTGGGAATAAGTTTTTATTTGTTTGCAAAAGATGAAATTATAAAGAAAAATGGTTTTAAGAATAGGCAAGCCGATTTCACCAGCAAGGAGAGTTTGTTCTCATAATTATCAAGCTTCAAATTATTTTCCAAACTGTAAATAGGTATAATTGTTTTAATTATGCTACCCCGTGTGGTGTGGTGACGCAGTAGGTACACAATTCTGTACATCTGGGACTGCACAGATGGCGTACTGGTTAAAATATAGACCTACCGTGCCAGTGTCAGTAGTTCGAATCCCGCACAAGACATCACTTTATGTGATCCACAAATTGTTGTTCTGAGTCTGGATATAATTTGTGTCAGTTAATTTAAATATTTGTAAAGTCCCTCGCAATGCAAGAATAATTACCTTAGTGCAGGGATTCGTCTTGTAAAAAAAAATACCACCACTCTTGCCAGTGGGTGTCGTACAAGACAACTAAGGGATATAATATGCATATAACATCTGTGCAAGAGAAGGAAAATTCGTAATAAAACCCTGTACCAACATGTCCGACCAGCTTGGTATAATAGTTCAAATGTCCTCCCATAGCGGAGGAGGCCCGAGCCTAACAGTGGGACGTGTTGGTATAGGGACTGAGGTGATGATGTCATTGTACGTATGTTATATTAACATATGTTTTATAAGTTATTTATTTAGTTTAGGCCAAGTGGAGCTTCTAGTCAGGTAACAAGATTATTGTTCCAGATTATAAAAGATAGAAGTTCTTTCTCGTCGTACCATCTCAAAATACCTATTCCTAAAAGAAGTTTTGATAAAGAAGTACCAAGCCCAAAAACATCAAACATTATTTTGTATTATTTTATATGTATCAAACATTATTATTGTAATTAATAATTGTACTTTTAATCTGCCAATACTAAATATTTTATCAAATTGACGTTTTCTACATAAGTGCTGTATCCTCTGATGCTTTACAAGTGTTGACTTCGCTTTCTTCTCCATAATGCATTAGTTTCGTGTATCCTGTAGACGCTTTAATTACATCAATTATTAACAACATTATTATATTGTCGTCCAGCTAGAAACCACATAAATCTGATTAAAAACAGTTTTCGTAATGTAAATTGTATCGAATACTGCCACGGCTCGTTTTTAGATAGCTTCACAATTGTGAATTGTGACCCTTGAGGCGCTAGTTGGGATCTCTGCATCGCCAATATAGGTTAAATTTTAATGATGCATATGTGTTTCGGCATCAATAATCAACTTCCTAACGTATCATACGTCGATCACTGTAAGCTGTATTGCATAGCTCGCACGCCGGCACACCCCGCGGTTCATACGCTCATAGGTATTAGGTACATATAGTCACGTGTGCCCTTCATATATCTAACAAATGCTGAAAAGAGTCTCGAGAAAACAGTACACTCAGCAATATAATACTAAAATCAGTTTTAAACATCACGATGCCTGGGATAATACGAAAGCAATTTGTAGGTAATAGAAAATTCAACTATCTAAGTGTTTACCATTGATAATAATTTACAAATATAGTTACTTTTTTATTACATCTATACCTACCAATAAATAAAATTGGAGTGTCTGTATGTAATGAAAAATAATAGGTCCTTTTTATGCTCACATGGTTATTTGCACTATACATATGCTTAAAAATCACTTTATATTTTTTTTGTCTGTCTGTCTGTTTGTTTGTTCCGGGTAATCTTCAAAACGGCTGGACCGAATTAAATTTCTTTCACCAATGGAAAGCTAGGGAACTAGGCTATATTTTATCCCGGTATTCCCACGGGAACGGAAACTATGGCAGAAACCGAAGCGAAGTGAGGGCGGGTTGCTAGTTATACATAAAAGTTAAAACCGACATACATTAAAAACAAAACAATTTTAAAAATAAGCTTTTATGTAATTAAAATATCAATAACTAAAAAATAAAATAATCTAGTAATATATAAAAAGTAGGGAATAAATCTAAATACTTAAATAGGGAACAAATGGTAAAAGCCTTTATTTAACAATAAAATATTTAAATTTATCTATTAAGAACACTAAAATCTATACCAATATTATAAAGCTGAAGAGTTTGTTTGTTTGAACGCGCTAATCTCGGCAACCGCTGATCCGATTTAAAAAATTCTTTCAGTGTTGGATAGTTCATTTATCGAGGAAGGCTATAGGCTATATTATATCTTCAAAAAATTAGGAATCCGTACTAAAAGTCCAATTATGTAACCCAAGGTGTAAAAAAAATGACCCGAAAAAATCCTTACATCGCGTGTGCTGCGAAAACTATTGATTATAGAATAAAACAATGTACTACAAATTTGCAGAGCATATAATTGTCTACAAAAAATAACGCGACACCATGTCTAACTGTTGTAGTTATCTCACAATAGGTGATTTTTTTTTTCATTTTTATAATAATTACAATGCTGTCGCTTAAAATCTCTTTATTTTGTACCTTGGTATAAATCCTTATCAAAATAAATTACTTCATATTCAAGACGGATTCAATATCTTTCTAGAACTTTTTGAATCATTAAATTCGGACATTTCATTCAAAAG
This sequence comes from Lymantria dispar, assembly GCA_032191425.1. Taxonomy (NCBI): domain Eukaryota; kingdom Metazoa; phylum Arthropoda; class Insecta; order Lepidoptera; family Erebidae; genus Lymantria; species Lymantria dispar. Next base: position 34,636,747 of record CM063452.1, read on the forward strand.
ATATCGCGATATTAAAAATGTAAGTATTAGTGTTGTAGCCAAATAAGTATTAAGTATCGCGCGCGCATGTATCATATGATTGGCGGGCGGTCATGAGGGCCGAGAAGGCGATAGCCTCGGCGAGATATGAGAGGTATTCCGTCAGGCCGACCACTGACGTCAAGTCACCCTGCTCCGGTGGTCGGTCCAACGACGAAGGCGACCTGGTGTTCGGGTGGGTTGCGGGTGTGCGTGCTTACGCCCCTGTCGCCCCAGACGGAGTGGTGCGAGGAGAGCGCCGACCGCAACCCACCCCAAAAAAAAAGCCTCTGTGAGTTACCATGCCGCGCGGATCATTAGGGATGGGCGATCTTTCTGAAAAAGATCGATTTGAATCGTCATCCAAAGAATCGACTCACAAGAAAATCGAGGTCTGAAGGATCGATTTCTGATTAATCGATCTATCGTTCTTTTTTCTACGGGAGCTTTTTTCTTTTTAGGACATCTGGAGAGTAAATTTGTGATACACTTTTTTTTTAGGAAATTTGAAAGTGTTATTAATCTTATAATCTATACCAATAAATAAAATTGGAGTGTCTGTTTGTAATGTCAAAATAATAGACTTTTTTCATGCTCACACGGTTATTTGCACGACACCTATGCCTAAAATAGCAATTAAAAATTTTTTGTCTGTCTGTCTGTCTGTTTATCTGTCTGTTTGTTCCGGGTAATCTTCAAAGCGGCTGGACCGATTTCAAAAATTCTTTCACCAATGCAAAGCTATAATATCAGGGCGTAAACTAGGCTATATTTTATCCCGGTATTCCCACGGGAACGGGAACTACGTGGGTAAAACGACTATAACCTATAACCGAAGCGAAGCGAGGGCGGGTTGCTAGTCGTATATATATAAAAATGAATCTGCGAAATATATGTACGCTAAAAATTTTAGAATCGACTGTTAGTTGGTACGAAGTGGCAGGTGGACGGACCGGGGATTAGTCAGTTACCCACAGAGAGCCCGACCGCGTGAGGGTGACGCTCTGGTCGGCGACACTGAAATGTTGCCGGGGCGTCAAAGAGGACGGTACCCACACGAAAGGATAAACCGCCGGGCTGGCCACGGGTGTCAAGGTCCACCACTCACCGATGGACGGCCCAATGGCGATGCCCTTCCCATCGCCACTACGGTGTATTATGGAGTCGCGCGCCGCTCATCGGTCGGCCCAAGACCGTTAGGGCGGGGTGTGTCCAGACCATAACTTACCAAAAAAAAAAAAAAAAGGCGATACGGAGTTCGCCGGGTCGGTTAGTATTGAATAAAATTTAAGAACGCCACATGACATTTTCACACTCCCACAAAACATAAAATATGTATAAATCTTGGCTGTATGATTTTTATTTTAGCCAAAATTAATACCTACCATAGGTTTTTTTTTAAATTTAATGTAGTGTTACATTCAATCATTTTGGGGACTTTTATAATGTAAAATTTGGGTAAAAACGCTTAAAGACTTGATTTACTGTTGGAGACCGATTTTGAACAAGTTAGGCAAAACAAAGTAAATAAAATACTGTTTTATAATATGTTTTCGTGGAGTGACGGAATAAGTAGGTAATTCCCACCGCACTCTATCTCGCCTATGAGGATTGTAAAAGATATAGTTTATTTGTAAAACTCGAACTAAAAATATATCAACCCTTGTATTGTAAGATTGTCAGTAGGGAGAGCACACCGTCCTGCCACAACTGCGATTGCGACGAGGTCACGGCGCAACACAAACTTGAGGTGTGTGTTGCGTGAGTAGAGCAGCGCCGTGAACTCGTAGCAATCATCGGTGCCGACCATCGCTGGTGATATGCTCGACAACGACAGAAACTGGGACGCGGTCGCCGTCTTCTGCGAGGCAGTTATCTCACGGAAGGAGTGCGGGAGGAACTCCTCTACGCCGCCGACGACCTGGGTGGCGCAGGTGTGAGTATCTGCACTTGATACCGCCCTAGCCAAGGCTGCAGGTGACTGGATTGGTGAGTAGTCCGTCAGCCGCAGAGAGGCTGAACGCGTGAGGTTGGCTGACGTCCCGGGAGAGGCGTTAGAGAGGGAGGGGAATTTTATTAAAAACTGCCTGCCAAAACAAACGTTGTTCTCTTTAAAATAGTAAAAGGAATTCTCCTTGAAATCGATCACAGTGCCACCTGTCAGTTCCAATTTCTAATCTAAACTATTCTCATATCCATCGGAACAGTCACAAAAATAATCATCAAAATCGGTCCAACCTGTCCAACCGAAGGAATTCAATTACAAACATACGAATAGAAGATTTATATATATACACTAGCAACCCGCCCTCGCTTCGCTTCGGTTTTAGTCGTTTTTCCCGCGTAGTTCCCGTTCCCGTGGGAATACCGGGCTCAAATATAGCTTAGTTTACGCCGTGATATTATAGCTTTCCATTGGTGAAAGAATTTTTGAAATCGGTCCAGCCGTTTTGAAGATTACCCGGAACAAACAGACAGACAGACAGACAAAAATTTTTTAATCTGTATTTTAGGCATAGGTGTCGTGCAAATAACAGTATGAGCATGAAAAAAGCCTATTATTTTGACATTACAAACAGACACTCCAATTTTATTTATTGGTATAGAAGATAGATAAAGATATGAACGGATCAATTGATACTATCAGATGGATAGTATAATTATGCTGATGCACACGCAGCTCCCAAACTAAGTGTTCGCGCCACATATTTGGGTAGGTTTTTTTTACAGGTTTTATATCTTTAGGGGTATCTTAAAGAAGTTTTTATTCTATTCTAGCTTCTGCCCGTGTTTTCGTTTGCGTGAAAGTGTATTTTTCTAAATTGAACTAAGTACTTATTAACTCCAGGGAACATTTTACCGCTATAAGTAATTATTATGTTTATAACATATATAATACTTTTCTAGGCAATACTCTATGTGCCAATTTTTATCCAATTTTGCTCAATGATAACGCGTGATTATGTAACAAACTTTGAAATATCTTCACAAACTTTCACATACTTTCACATTTAGAATATTTCTTTGGCAGTGATCAGATGCTCATGGATAAACGGTGATAAGGTCTTAGTTGCTGATAATGTAACATTCAATTCTCGCCATTTAACCCGCTCAGTTTCCATTCTTGTGAGAATACTGGGATAGAATTTAGCCTATGTTACTTGCTGTAGCCTTCAATTGGTGAAACTTTTTAAAAATCGCTCAGTCTTGTGGCTCCACTAGCGTAGTTCTCGTGAAAATGCTAGGATAAAATGTAACCTATGTTACTAGATAATAAAAAATCTTTCAATAATGGAACTACATAACTTTCCATTATTGAAAGATTTTTTTAAATTGGCCTATATTCCGTGCTGTGTAGTAGCGGCTTCGAATACTATCAACCCTTGCTTTGCTCGTGGGTGTCGTAAAAGACGACTAAGAGCCCTAGATTGACCCGGACCAACTCCATCTGGTACCATTTGGGTCAACGATTTTATTCCCAAGGAGGGTTGACGTCAGGCAGGCGGCCGGTCATAAAAGTCATTGCCGAAATTTTTTGCAATATGTCAAAACAGATGACATATTGCGTCGACCCCAAGTAATTGGGATAAGAGCAAGATGATGATGATGGCCTATATTACGCTGTTTCGCCCCAATAGTTCCCGTTCCTGTAGGATTATCAAAATAAAATGGAATTTAAGTTATTTGCTGATAATGTAGCTTTTAAAAAAACACTTGAACGGTGTGTTTGAATATGTTATAAAAGTGGCTTTACGTATATTTTCGATTTACAGCAAAATGTTTGAAAAACATGACCTTGGCACTATTCAAGACGATATTTCGACTTTTGAAAAATGTATAATTACAAAATATGCAAACTTTTTAAAGAGATGTTAAGATTGCTATAAAGTTGTGACTTAACTTTTTTAAGTCGTGGCTGTATAAAATTTATTCCCATTGCCATTCTGAATGGCCGAACAGCACGGAGTATATATACTCCGTGCCGAACAGAATCGTAATGAATGGTACCTTGATAAGATTCCCAAGGACATAAAGTCCGAGGAAGAAACCTCCCTGGCGATCGATTTACTCACGGGTCACGTGCAGTCGGTAATTGACGACTGCTCGCGGCGGGTGCCGGATACGAGCGATCGTAGATGGCAACTGCCGAGTGACGTACGCGACCTACTGAGAAGAAAGAACGCCGCAACCCGCGCGTACGACCGATACCCCACGGAGGAGAACCGCAAACGCCTGCGGGCCCTCCAAAGGGAGGTCAAAACCGAAATCAATAATATGAGACAGAGCAGATGGGACGCCACTTTAGAAGAGCTGAAGCCCACGCACACAGCCTTCTGGCAGCTTTCCCGCTCACTCAAAAAAGATGTAGTGTCCACACTCCCTCCCCTCAGTAGAATAAATCAACCGCCGGCATTCATGGATGACGAAAAGTCTGAATGTCTGGCAGAGAGCCTAGAGCTTCAGTGTACGCCGAGTACATTATACGAACAAGAAGCGTCTCACTACAACACTATTAATTCGGAAGTGGCCAGTCGTACCACTTTATCGCGGTCGAATATAAACAACGACAACAATATGCCTATTCCAACAGTGAGCACCGACGAAGTCGAGTCGCTTATTAGGGGACTCCACGCTAGGAAAGCCCCGGGTTCGGACGGTATTACAAATAGAGTAATTAAATTATTCCCAGCCCATTTAATAATATTACTGTGTTGTATATTTAATGCAGCCCTCAAATATAACATCTTTCCTTCACAGTGGAAAGAGGCCGTGGTAATCGGAATCCACAAACCCGGCAAAAAACGTACCGAACCCAACAGTTATCGACCTATTAGCCTACTGAGAAGTTTAGGTAAATTATACGAACGATTAGTACTCAGTAGGCTACGATCATATGCAGAGTTCAACAAACTCATACCGGACGCACAATTTGGCTTTCGCGCTAAACACAGCTGTGTTCAGCAAGTACATAGACTAGTGGAATACACCAGTAGTCAGTTCATCAGGGGACGGTACACTGGTGTATTATTTCTAGATGTAGCGAAAGCTTTCGATAAAGTTTGGCATGAGGGCTTAATTTACAAATTATATTTATTAAAAATCCCCGAATATTTAATTCTAATAATACATGACTATCTCAGTCATCGCAGCTTTCGCTATAGGGTGGAAGGGACGTTGTCGACCTCCCATCCTCTCAAGGCCGGTGTTCCACAGGGCTCGGTCCTCGCCCCATTTTTGTTTACACTGTATACAAGTGATTTACCCAAGTTCACTCGTGTGCACACGGCGCTTTACGCCGACGATACCGCACTCTATTGTGCAGGTATGTCCCCGACAACCGTAGTCAATACACTCCAAAAAGCGGTTACCGCCCTTGCCAATTGGTATAGGAAATGGAGAATAGAAATTAATCCCGAGAAGAGCCAAGCGGTCATGTTCACTAAACGAACTGCCCGTCTGTGCTCTCCGGACAGCATCCCTCCTCTCACTCTCTTCGGCCGACCTGTCTCATGGAGCAGAGAGGCCAAGTACTTAGGTGTGACCCTTGATAGCCGACTCACCTTCCTGTCCCACTTGAAGCGGGTCCGCGCGCGCGCCGCCTTCGTGATGGGACGCCTTCACTGCCTATTAAACGCAAAATCAAAACTATCACTTAAAAATAAAGTCCGATTATACACTACCTGCATACGGCCGATCATGACGTATGCCAGTGTAGTGTTCGCGCACGTTAGGCCAAACAGGATCCACAGGTTACAAACACTACAAAATAGATTCATGCGACGGGCAACGGGAGCACCGTGGTTCGTTCGTAATGTCGATTTACACATCGACCTCGAATTGCCGACCATCAGGCAGTATATGAAGCGTTGCTCCCAGCGCTATTTTGACTCTGCCACGACTCACCCCAATCCACTAGTGGTTGGGGCGGTAAACTACGTTCCATCAAAAATATCCGCGGTCCGACGACCCCGTCATCTCCTTGAAGAAGGGGATGATGCAATCACGATCGCCCAAGAAAGGGCCTACACAGCTCGCGCAGCGATAACACATAAAACTGCGCGGTATCGGCCTCGCCGACGAGGTCGAAAACCGCGCCGCGTAAAAATCATTAATCTAAACGTGGCCACGCCCACTTTGCTTTCAGCGACGCCCCGAGCCGAGGTCCGTTCCCCACAGGGGGAGCCCTCGGGCGATGTTCGCTTAACTTACTTACCGGGTTGAGAGCCTTCAGCTCGCCCATTGCCCGCGTTAAGCTGTCAAGGTCATCTGCGACCAACAGCTAAATACACACAAAAAAAAAAAAAAAAAAAAAAAAAAAAAGAATCGTAATGAAGGTCCGTGGAACTGAAAAACAAGCCAACCAACCAATTTGAGAGTTTCGGCGCGAATACGAAAATGTCATTTATAATAAATTTTTTAGTGTTTTATAGTGTTATATTGAATAATTTTGCTGAAGTTTTATGTAATATAATACAATTAAGGGGCTGAAGTGTGGTGAATGTGATATAAGAGTAGTTTACGTGTATTTTCGTATTCAACCGGAATTCCTAGAGAAATCATTTAATTAGTTTTCAGCGCCTAATTAATGATAACGACTTGACTTACTGACGGACAATGACTATTAATAAGTTATACAATATGAAGAAGTAAATAATATGTAAAGAAAATTATTACGTAGACAAGGCAGTATGGTCGAAAAGACTTTAGCCTGCCCGTAAGGGCGATCCAAACAAAAAAAAAAAACCAACCAATTTGACAAACGCGCATTTTGATTCTGTGTAATGTGTTGCTATTAATTTTCAATTTATTAGAAAAATCGTGATTTCTACTACCATGTGGATGTGAAAACACACAATTTTACGATAAATGGATCATTGAATTTATAACATATTATATGTGATGTGCATTTCAAATGAGTGTTCTCATAATTTCATATTGATCTGAGCGTGTTCGTTCTTGTGACCAGAAGCTCTGTAAACTTTTATTTACCTACACATTATGGATTTGGTAAGTTTAAACTATCTATACTTTATCGCTATATATTTTGATGTATAAATAAGCATATAAATTAAACAAATAGAATTTTCACGACACAATATGAATTTGTGAATGTCGTTAATCTTTGCCTCACTATTAGTATTTAGGTATGCATTTAGCTGGTTTAATACTAGTCAGTATTGAAAACCATGTTGAGATATTTTAAAGTGTTTTAAGTACGACATTGCAATTGTTATTTCAGTTTAAAAAGGTACAAATATTTTGTAGTATTTGTAATCTGTATTCGTTTTGTAACTTAAAGTTGTACCCACTCATTGACGTGTAATATTCAATATTTTAATTTTTTCTATAATAACCTCCATCTATTCATCGGTCAGCTTACTGACGTCCAATGTTGGTCATAGCCCTCCCTAAAGGAGGAAAATGTCACAAATACTAAGCTAAATAGGCAGCGTTACAATCGTGTTTGATAATATAAATTTTGTTAACAACAAGCTGCGGTCTATCGTCTTGGCGTTCGTTTAATTGGTTGAATTCATATAAAGTGAAGGATTGGTGACTTATTGTATTCTAGCCTGTCACCACACGGAATCATAATTCTTTGCATCATAATAGAAAATCCTATTGTAATGCTAATACTGTTTACTTTCATAGAGCATAATTAAAGAGTTATCCTTGGACTTCACTGATTCCGAGTAACAAATTGGATTGCAGCGTTTTATGTCCATTAAAACAATGATTAGGTAATTTGTTTGTTGAGTGAATTTGTACTAGGTAGCACACATGACATAGTCATAATGACAAGACATGAAGAACCTCAAATAAGTAGATATTTCATTATAACCATATTTAACAAAAAGATATTAAAGTACCTACAATTTTACACAACAAACTTGTTGTCTTATAAGAACATGAGAAAATCATCATCTCATCTCAGCCCATACACGTCCCACTGTTGGGCTCGGGCCTACTCCACTGTGGGAGGGAAATTGGCCAATTATATCACGCTGGTCAGATGTGTTGGTATAGTATTTTTTCCAATTTTCCTTCTCTTGCATAGATGTTACATGCATATTATATTCCTTCTTAGTTCTTGTTGTCGTTTTTGACACCCAAATACAAGAGATGGGTTGGTGAATTGTATTCTTACTGTCACCACAGGAAAACATGAAAAAAGAAGAATGAAGGAATTAAAAAAAAGGTAGACATATTAGAAAAAAAAACTTGGATTATATATAATATTTATATTTGTGTATTTATAATTACTCAATGTCATTGCATAAGTAGTTTTATTTTCTAATCATCATCATCTCGGCCCATGTAAGACCCCACTGCTTGGTGGTAGCCTCCTTCATGATAGGGGGGAAATTGACCTACTATACAAAGTTGGCAGACAGGGTTGGAGTATGGTTTCATTTCTAGTGTTCCCTTCTTTTGCATAGATCATACAGTAATACCCCGCTTTACGCGACCACGTTATGCACGGTTTCGCTTTAACGCGAATTTGAAATTTCGCGTTGAAATGCCTCCAATTACGCGAATTCAGTTCATGACTACGTTATGTACATATTTTACAAGAACTTAAAAGAAACGCTACCCAAAAGACAAAAGATGTATTTTCCGAAAAAACATTTAACACTGCAAATTTTTTAGAATTAATGTGATTGATTCAAATTATTTGTATTTTTTTGTATTAAATCATAAACTCCGATATACACGAATTTCACTTAACACGATTTTTTACGGAATATATCCCTCGTGTAAAGCGGGTTATTACTGTATATGCACATCTCTTAGTTGTATTTTACAATACCCAACTTCGTTTAGCAATATTCTAAAAATCTGTGTGGTGACGGAGTGAGAAAACAAATCACCACTCCTTTATCGTGCCTATAGGTGGCGTAAAAGACGACTAAGGGATATACTACGTATATAACATCTGTGCATGGAAAACTCGCAACAAAACCCTATTCTAACACATCTGGGAATTGACCTACTATTCCAATCTGGTCAGCTTGGAATAGTAGGTCAATTGCCCTCACATTATAGAGGAGGCCCGAGCCTAACAGTGGGACACATATAGGCTGAGATGATGATGATTAATATTCTAAAAAATTTAAGTAAATTCCCAACAAATTAGACAACTACTAATGTAAAATATGCAATAAGGTGACTGTTCCCCTTCTGTGTATTTGAACAACACAACACTTAGAGAAACTAATATGTGAATCTGGTAATTTCCATAAATCACATCCCTATTTGCCTATACAAAATTGCATCTGTTTCTACATTAAATGGCTCACAAACTCTTATTTTGTTTCTTAGATTTTTTTGATGAAAGTAAATAATATTAAATTATAATCTCAAGAAAATTGGGTCTACAAATTTTTTGTAGGACGCATAGTTTCCGAGATATTGCGAAAAAAATGTCTGCACCACTTTTTCCAAGATGGCGGCCGGGAGACAAGGGCAGCAACCCCACATAACAACTTATTGACCCCCTACACATATCCCAAAAATAAAATCGCGTCCTCTAAAAAATACACTACTTAAATTGTAACATTTCAATGGACTATGTTAGGTATATACTAAACGATTGTGTGCTGTTACTGAACTGGGTTTAATATCATTTACTGTGAACTATCATCTTGTAATCTCAGCCCTTACAAATCCCATTTTGGGGCTCAGACTTTCTCCATTTTGGGAAGAAAATTGCCTACTATGCACGTCAGATGTATTGGCACAGGTTTTCATTTCTAATTTTACTTTCCTTGTATCAAAGTTATTTGTATTTGTTGCAAATATATCCTTAGTTTTGTTTAACAATAATCACGCACAGGCAAGTGATCTACTGGCCTATAAATTTTATTTAATTTAAATACAAGATAGATACGATCAATAAAGAATTCCTCTACTATTGATGTAGGTGTAGAGTTATTGAAAAATAGTTTTGCAGCCTGGAAGGAATCACATGAGGCTTTAGGTATTTTTTTGTGCTTTATCCAAGGCATTTGATTGTGTACAACATCAAAAACTGATCAAAAAATTATATCACTATGGGATCTTGAACTTGTAACTTATTTAAGCAACAGAATTGAGAGGGTTGATGTTAATGGTGCACGATCATCTGGTTCTGTTATTAAAATTGGTGTTCCATAGGGGTCCATTCTGGGGCCATTTCTATTTCTTGTATACATTAATGGCTTACCCTACCACATAGAAGACAACACATTGTGTTGTTTGCAGATGATACTTCTTTGTTATTCAAAATTAAAAGACAAATGCTTAATTATGACGATGTGAACAATGCACTGTCTAATGTTGTTCATTGGTTTAACACTTAATAATTTAGTTCTCAATGAGGATAAAACAGTCCTCTCTGTAGAGAGTAAATTTCTCGATAACTCTCCAGATTATTGTGCTCTTATTATTTCTTTGTATGGCTAGTAATCCTATAATGTGAGATTGTATATTACATAAAGTGTCTTTTAGCTTAAGGATTAGTTAATGGTCCCGAGTGTCTGAATATGTAATCCAGACAGTTGAGAGTTCTCTACTATAGACTATATATTCATTAACTTGTCCGCAGGTGTCGGCTCAGCTGCAAGGTGCGCTGCAGCCGCCGGTGTTGTCGGCCGGTGAGTGTCTCTCTTGCGGCGGCGCCGGGCCGGGCTCGCCCCGCGCCGCCGCTCAGCAGGCTCGCTCGCTGTTGCAGGCGCCGCCGCCGCCGCCGTCAGCCGCCGCGTGCAGCCGTGCCGCTCCGCTCCGCCCGCTCATACTCGGCCGCCTACCGCCTTTGCTTTCTGTTTCAGGGCACGCGTACGTTATAGACATTGACTACGGAAGAGGCGCGGGCGGCGCGCGGCCCCGCACTAGTCGCGCAGCGTGCCGCCCGCCGCGACACTAACCCGCCCGCTGTTACAGGTGGCGTGCACGCCGCGCCCGTCTACGACCTGCAGCAGCTCGGCGATGTGTTCACAGGTGAGTGCACCTCGACCCGTTTGTCACCTTTGACCCTTGGGCACACCCGCCTCACCGACTCGTCTCACGTCCCCAGGTCCCGGGGCTAAATGCTCCACGCTGCCGGCCATCCTGGGCGGTTCCCTGCCGCGTCTATCGTCGGAGCAGGCGGAGGCGGTGTCGCGCGCTAAGAAGTACGCAATGGAGCAGAGCATTAAGATGGTGCTGATGAAGCAGACGTTGGCGCACCAACAGCAACAGATGGCCTCGCAGCGCACTCAAGTGCAGCGACAGCAGGCGCTCGCGCTCATGTGTAGGTACGTAACTGCCGTCGCGGGAGGTCGGTCGATACAGGCGGGTCGCAGTGCTGTCGCCGACCAACCCGCCAACTCCTGACTGCAGCACACGTGATGTGAGCGATACAGGGAGGTTCCCGCTACGCGCGGTCGAGCCTGTGACATTATTAGCTGAAAAGATCTGAGTGTAACCGCACGCGTTGCACTCGGAGTCTGCGCATGCGAGCGCTGCGTGTGACGCGCGTGGCTATTGTCGTGTCCGCAGGGTATACGTCGGCTCCATATCGTTCGAGCTGAAGGAGGACACGATACGACAAGCGTTCCTGCCGTTCGGGCCGATCAAGTCTATAAACATGTCTTGGGACCCGGTCACACAGAAACACAAAGGATTCGCGTTCGTCGAGTATGAGATACCGGAGGCGGCGCAGCTCAGCCTCGAACAGATGAACGGAGTCATGCTCGGTGGCAGGTCAGTACTCATTATTATACCAACTGGAATAATAATATAATATTATTCAACAAGTTCATCCAATTCTTGTCAAACTTCAACTCTCCAGCTCTTGTCAAACTCCACCGCCTCTAAGTGAGCCACTCAAGTTGACCTGATGGACATTGCCCTGACTCATTTAATAAAGCAAAACAGTATCACACCAGACGAGTTACATTGAGGCGTGAATGCACGATGTAATTAATTTAGTCAAATGAAGTGTCATATATGTAACAGTTTCTTGAAGGCCTATCGCCTTTTATTGTTATGATTATATTTAAAGTCGTCAACCTTGATTTAGAATTAGTTTTCAGATTGGTAATTAGCATATCTGCAAACCTCGAAAATTACTTCTGCGCTGCTACTGGCTAAAATGAAAAAATATCATACAACAGTGTAAATAAAATGGGTCCACGGATTGGACGTGAGACATCTTAGTTCGCCCGTGACTATGAACGCTGTAAAGTGTTCGAAACGTCGAGCAATCAAAAATCAACTATAAAGTGTATTGTTGTTTAACTTGTTATTTTAAGTAAAAAGACAAATACTTGAACATAAAATGCATCAGCTAAGTGTTTAACGAAAAACACTAAATATATTCATGGACTCCATATCATTTTCCCAGTATGGGAAGGCTTTTATTAGGGAAGTTGTCTTGCGCCGCAAACACATACAATATGACTTATAATCGATTCTATAAAAATGTTATCCCATCAAATTTTTCTCAGCAGATTTTCTCTTACGTTAAATAGCGGTTATTTTATGTGCAATGCGATGATTAAACAAACGATTTAGGTCAAATAAAACGTCTGGATGAAATTTTTTAGTAATAAGTATTTAAAAAGAAACTCACTTTATAAAAAGTAAGTTTTTTTTTTACATAATTAACAATTTTGGCATGTAATAAGTTGGTGCTTGAATTTGCAAAAGTAAAGATCACCACTGTTCCAAGCCTCAAAATGGCTTGGTACTTATAGTCCGGCCGCTCAGAGATTGCGTTCCTGACAGGTCATAATAGAATGGGCGATGTAACTTTGAACTGGCGTACTATTTACGGCACAATTTTAAATATCTTATATTTACCTTATTAACGAGTAATAACATTAAAAATTTAATAATTATGCCAACTTACAATAAACGTATTAAATTTCGGCTAAAATTATTAACAATTACTCAATTAACAAATATAAAAACAATAGTTTTGAAAATCAAAACGTGTCAAACTGCGCTGTTTCAAGGTTTTGTCTTATGTTTGATTTTGTAGTGATGGGACAAAATAACGAGGCAATTGTAATCGCATATTTTTATAATCTTAATATAATCTGTCGGTATAATATTAATAAAACGTTATAATTTTATTTTGTAATATATAATGTATTTACTATTAATAAAGTTAGTAATATGACAAAGGACGCCCAATGAAAACTTAAGAAAATAAATATCGTGATAACAATGAGATCTATTAAAAAAAAGAAAATAAAATGACTTACTACTTTATATTACTAGTGAAAAATGGCTACCCGTAATAGCGTTGTGGGGACCGCCATTTTACGACAGTCACAAAGAGTCATTTTTTGTCGTCTCGCGCTCATAGACTACGTTCTCCAGTGTTTCTCAATATGTATTTTTCTCGTGACTGTTATTGTTGTTTATTTGACTGATTCTCCTTGTTATATGAGTAAGAAGTCAGCCTATGCGCTAATCTAGACTTTTATTGTGTATCGTATATTACTGTTTTGCACTTTCGGTGCAAAATAATAATGCTGAAACACGGTTAAATATTGAAATGTGAAATACGAGAACTAATTATCAAGCTTCAATATTACCTTGAGCTTGAAAGACAAAATGGCGGACCCCGTAATTATAACAAAACAAGAGCGCATCTCACAGGCGCTTAGAGTAAGCGAACGGACAATAACCAATATTAATACAGAAAAGTTCGGCTCCTCGGGCACTGGAACAAAAATTTTACGAACACCAAAAAAGTAAATGCAGAAATGAACTTATAACAGACCATAATAGCTTTGAGGCTGATGCTATAAGGAATCACATTCATTCATCATCACTCACCACAGTTCATAAACATCCAACTACTGAGCTCGAGCCTCCTCCACAATGGGAGGGAAATTGACCAACTGCACCACGCTAGTTAGACGTATTGGTATAGGGTTTTATTTCAAATTTTCCTTCTTTTGCTTAGATGTTGTATGCATATTATAATCCCTTAATCGTCTTTTACGACACCCACAGGCAGCAAAGGGGGGGGGGGGGGGGTGAATTGTATTATTATTCCGTCATCACACGGAAGCATACATATAGTAGTTATTATCCCAGAAGTGAATACCTTAATAGGTCGTCGCTTCTAGCATCTTTGAAAGCAGCTCATTTGTTTCTTCTGGAAAATTCTTTTAGAAAGGAATAACATAATTTTAAAAAGAATTAACTTTTTGAAAGAAGCAAAAAATATTGATAATTGGGACAATACCGTTTTCATCAACGAGACAAGGCTAAACCCCAACTACACGCTTTCTCGTTCTTGGACAAATGACACTCGAGCGTCATCGTCGAAAGTGCCAATGGGTAAAGGAACACGACTCATAATATGCCACGCTGGTTGTGCGAAGTACGGTTTCGTGGATAACGGTTTATTGGTTTTTGAGTCAAAAACTACTGCTGACTACCACGAAGAAATGAATGCGACTGCGTTCAAGGAGTGGTTCCAGGATGTGTTGCTACCTGGCCTCCCAGAGCCTTTAGTTATGTTAATGGATAACGTCCCTAAACATTCGGTGCAATTAAATAAAGCACCTACCAAAGCTAATAAAAAGAGGAATCGGTGGCTGCAAAGACGTGGCAATGACGAAAATATGTCTACACTAGAAGCAGAGTTGACGAAATTAGTCAATGACCATAACCCAGCATAAGTTCGTTATGTTTTAGATGAGCTGGCTTTTGAGTACGCTTATTGCGTTCTTCGAATTCCCCCATTCCACTGCCAGTACAATACCATTGAGCTAATCTGGGCTCAAATTAAAGATTATGGAGCCGGTCATAATACTTCTTCACCGTATAGCATAAAAAAGATGAAGGCACTTTAAAAAAAAACATGCGTAATCATTCCTATAAATTTAACAAAATCTATATTGAGTTGAATAAATATGCATAATGAATGCAATAAATCACATTATTAAATATAATGAATGTTATTTATGGTACATCACTAGTTATGACGAATTGACATGTGTCAGGAACGCAATCTCTGAGCGGCCGGAGTACAGCAGTGTGTTGTGAAGCCTTGCTCACACGACACACTGCTGTACTGTACGCATCGTGCTTGTGCATTCGTCGTGTGTGGAACGTGAACAATAGTATTTTTTATTAATATATATACTTGTGTAATTGTTTATTATAAAAATATGTTTTAAACAGAAATATAAAAGTGGTGGGTCGTCCGTCGAACATGCCGCAGGCGCAGGCGGTCATCGATGAGATACAAGAGGAGGCGAAACAGTACAACCGCATATATGTAGCCTCTATACATCCCGAACTCACCGAGGACGACATCAAGAAGTGAGTCACGGCGTACTGTGTGTGAGTGAGTCACTGAGTATGTGAGGGCGCGTCCGCGTGTGTGTATATATGCGAGGGTGGGTGAATGCGTATGTTTTGTGTGTGAGTATGTGTGTATTTGTGTGTGCGTGTACACGCGCTTGCGCATGTGCGTATGCGCGAGTGTGAGCGTCTATCTGTGTGTGCGTGTATAGCATTAACTAGTTGTTTGTCGGCAGCGTGTTCGAGGCGTTCGGCCCCATCACTTACTGTAAGCTCGCGTACGGCGCCTCGGCGCACAAACACAAGGGGTACGGGTTCATAGAGTACGCGACACTGGCGGCGGCGCTCGAGGCGATCGCCTCCATGAACCTGTTCGATCTAGGGGGGCAGTACCTACGAGTGGGCCGCGCCATCACACCGCCCAACGCGCTCGCCGGCCCCCCGCAGCCCTCCGCCATGCCGACCGCCGCCGCCGTCGCAGCCGCCGCCGCCACCGCTAAGATACAGGCCATGGACGCAGTCGCCAGCAACGCCGTCGCGCTCGGCCTCACCAAGCTCAACGCGCTAGGCGTACCCACCGCTGCTGCGCTGCCTACGCTGGCCGCCGCTCTCCCCGGACTACCTTCACTGCCCACGACGTTACCCGGTCTGCCCGGCGCGCTGCCCGGTTTACCCGGTGCGATGCCGGGTCTCCCCGGCGCGATTCCTGGCTTGCCCGGTGCTCTGCCCGGACTCCCTGGACTACCACTCGCGCCGCTGGTGGCGGCCGCGCCGGCGAGCGCGTTGCCGCCACCCGGCGTGGTGATCCCTCGACCACCGAGTCCGCCTCGCTCGCCGAGGCCGGCCATGGCCGCCGCGGCGGCTAGCGCGGAGGGCGCGGGCCAGCAGGCGGCGCTGCAGCGAAAACTCCTGGACTCATCACCGGACACGCTGCAGCAACAGGAGTCACTGTCGATCTCTGGTCAGTCAGCGCGGCACCTGGTGATGCAGCGGCTGATGAGGCGGCGCGCGTCCCGCACTGTACTGTTGTGCAACATGGTGGCGGCTGACGAAGTGGACGAGGCGCTGCACCACGAGATACAAGAGGAGTGCTCCAAGTGGGGCCGCGTGGGCCGCCTCGTCATATACAACGAGCGACAGAACGAGGACGACGACCCCGCGCACGCAGACGTCAAGATATTCGTGCAGTTCGCCGAGCCCGATGGTAACATAATAAATATTACTATAACCTTTTTTTGGCAGATTATGGTCTGCTCTTAACCCATCCAGTCTGTTTAGGGCGCCGGAACGGGGACGTGCGGCCCTATAATCTACCATGTTTCCTCCCTATCGCTATTGGGCCGACCAGTAGTTCCACCACTCGACACCACCACCACCACCCGTCGACACATCGGCAACAGTGCTCTCTGGGTGTCGTCCTCACGCAGTCGGCTTCTCTGCAGTCCGTCAACCCGCGGCCTCGGCTAGGAAGGCATCCGATGCAGATACTTGCACCTACGCCACCCGACGCACACCCGAAGCGTTAACGATAGTTCACGCCACTGCTCAGGCAATGCAAATCTCCAACGAACTGTGTCTCTTCCTGATCGAAACCAAGCTACCGACTCCAACAATGCATTCGACTGCATTGCGCACAATACCATCTGATATCTCACGTTGTCTACTTCTATATAATATATAACTATTCCTGTATTTATTATTTGTCTAATCAGCCAGCAGTTCGTCGCCAAAGTATTTTGACATGTATTTATTAGTTCCAGTTAGTAAGGGAATTTATTAACACTCATCAGCTGCTGTATCAAATTTTGAAAGAAAAAATTCAATAGTAAAGTATAAAATATGCAGAATATTACTCTGATGATGCTCATGTCGCTGTAATTAGGCGTCAGTCAAACTGCTGCAGTGTTGATGTGAATTAATCATCGTGTCAGATTATCATCATCCTTATGAGATTTAATAAATGACGTTACATCCGTTAGTTATAGTGGTGTACCGCAAGGTACTGCTCTGGCACCTTCATGGTTAATGTGGTCTACCACTCTTGAAGTGCAGATGTGTGTACAAGTGAAGGGTGGGTATCGCGGTTAGTATAGTCTAGTGGAAGGCTGGGGTGTAGTGTAATATTATTATGTTCGCAGAGGCGGTGGCGGCGGCGGGCGCGCTCAACGGTCGATACTTCGGCGGTCGTACCGTACGCGCCGCACTATACGACCAGGATCTGTTCGATCACGGCGACCTGTCCGGCTAACGACATTACAACAACCGCCAGACCGCCAATACTTTATCATTAAATTACATTCTCAACAACTCGCACACTTTATTTTACATTTAGGAAACTTTTACATTTGGGTACTGGATATACATCTTGATTACTCCCAGACTATTCCCCCAAAGATCGTCTATAATAAAATTTGTGTTATTCTGTAATTCAAATATTGACCCAAATTTCGCAAATTTTCATAATATGTTAAATCTGTTGCAGAAATGCCGATTTAAATGTCAGACATTAATTTTTGTTCACACTTGTGCGAAATTGTTATGTCTGAATAGTGTCTATTTGTAAGTATACGAAAATTGCATCGAAAATATTCATAAGCATAATTCTAATTGGCGATGCTCGGTCATAAACTTCGTGCAGTTGCTATTGCTACCGTTGTTATAAAAAACGTTAAAAAAGTATTTAGGTACGCCACTGGATTAAAAAAGGCAGCGTTATTTACTTTTATTAGAGGTTAACATGCATTTTGAAGCCTCACAATAGTCCCAAGTACCTCCTCCTCTTCATCGACAAATGACTCTACACTGGTGCCAAGCCCAGTCAATATTGAAAATTATTTATTAGCAAAACGTATAATAATATTCGCCGCGAGTCCTCTCATAACTATAAACGCTGTAAAGTGTGTGAAATGTCAGGCAATTCGAAAACTAAAAATACCACCTGGATAATCTCCGTACGAATACTAATCACCAAAAATATTTAAACATAACATAAACTAACTCATTTTATAACATAATCTAGAATCTTATATCTTTAAACGAGCAATTCTTGTATATATATATATATATATTCAGGATCTCGGAAACGGCTCCAACGATTTTGTTGAAACTTGGCATACTAGAGGTTTCGGGTCCAAAAAATCGATCTAGCTAGGTTTTATTTATAGAAAATGTTGTTTTGTCCGTGTTTTTAGCAAAACAAACAATAACATTAAATTTTAAAAGAATATGAATTCAAATTTCGTTGTCAACGTCATGAGTTCCGATAGCTCAGGTGGGGAGGCGGGCGGTTTTAATTTTGGATTATGTGACATTTAAACAGCGTCGGTTCGAATCTCGGTGTTATTATTATTCTCTTTTTGTAGTTTTTTATATAATTTTCATTATTTATTTTTTATTAATATATATCTAAATAAATTCGACAAAAATATTCCGCTCAACCAGATATTGTATATTAATTGCACATATGCACAACATTTATATAGACAGGAAGTTTTATTTCAAATGTTTGCTATTTACAAATTCCCTTTTTAAATTTGTATCATCTAATTATTAGTCGTTTGGTCTAGTATTAGTCAATTGATTTAGTCATTTGGCGTTGTACCTGGAGAGTTTACAGGAGTTTTAAAAGTGGTTATCTTTTACAATTTAGGTGCGCCCTCCGAATTTCACCTTTACCACCTCGTGTCTTTGCCGCCAATTGAAAATTGTTACTTTATTTTGGGGTGAGCTACGATCAGCGGCCGTTTTTTTGATAGTGTCTCCTCTTCTACTTATTTTCTATGAAAATAGTATAGAGAAAATTGCCTACGATTTGTATAATTATGCTTTAGCGTAGAAGCTCTGTACACGTCTCAAGAAGCTGAAAAATCTCATTTCACATGAACATATTTTCATCAGTGTCTTTGAAAAACATCACAGGAGCCTTAAAAGGAATACATAAACACAATAGTGTCACAAAACACAATAAATCACAATAGTGTCACCATGTCTTTTGGAAAGTTGTTCTTTTACTTTTTTGTGTGTGCCTTTAATTTTGGCATTCAGTTCGTCCAGGGCAAACTGATGCTTCATAATTTTACTCAAGTATACTTGCATTACAATATCCATCGCATTTGCATGTGGATCTTTGTTTTTGATTTCTCTAGCCGCTATTGCTCCTATATATCTTCTTCGTTTTCGAGTTGTAATAATTTGCTTCGACTGCAACCAAAGCATTTGGTTTGCTTCACCTCAATCGTGAGGTCTGGATAATTCTGAAATACTGCTTTTCATTTACGTACACTATACATGATATTGTGATAGCAGACGTGCCTCATTTTGCACCTGTATAAATTTTGTTTACCCGTTTTTAATAACTTCAGAATCTGTACTTTTATTTAATTTTGCCTTCTCACGTTCTTTCTGTCAAAGCTGCTCAGCTTTCTCTAGTTTTCTTGTTGATTTGGTCTAGACATCGCTGATAATCAATTTACTCTTTATCTTTAGAAGTAGCAACTATTGAAACAAATTACTTTTTACTCTTTTATTTTTTAGTGATATGATAATAAAGCCATTGTATATAGTTTTTGAAGGTGTTGAGAATGTAAGCTTTTTTGGGTTTCTAGGAGCGTGATTATCGTTTGAGTATATTCGTCCATCCAATTTGTATAATTGCCAAAGAATGTAATCAGTTTATAATGGCATCGGTAATGATGACTTCCAGTAACTAAAACTAAACTTTGTGTATTAGTGGCGGTGATAAATAAGTATAAAACAATACTGATCTGGCGCGCAATAACAAAACTTTTTCTTTGGCGATTAGTGTCTGCAACAGTTGCTGGGGGTAATATCATATCTCTCAAATCTATCTTTCATCAAATGCCTCGAAAAATTGAAATCGTTTCGGACATTAACTATTTGGCTGATTTTTTAAGCGTTTGGTTTTTAAATTCCAAAAAAAAAATACAGGCAAATTGTAAAAATATATAATTTTTATTGGCCCGGGGGTTTAAATGAATCCTTACCTTTTATTTTTTAAAGATTATTTCATGCAAATATCGGCCCCGACTACGTTTTAGGTAATCCTTACGTGAAATATAATTTTACTGATCTATTTTACTTTACTATATTGGCTGGTACCTCATTGATTACACGTGTGATGTCTTCTGTGTGCTTGACTCGATGTTAATTTATCGGCGTAAACGAGAGATTTGACATACCCCCCACAAAAATAGTCCAACGGCGTCAAATCGTACGATCTAGCCGGTCAAATCGCTGGTTTAAAACGAGAGATGAATTGCTCACCAAATTCATTGTGCAATAGGTCCATTGTTTTGTGTGTTGTGGTGACACTATCTTGTGAAAAAAATTTAATTTTGCCATTCAATTCGTTCAAAGGAAGCTGACACTTCAGAATTCTAGTCAAGATAAATATATTATAGTATGCGATTTGCATTTGCCTGTGGATCTCTGTTTTACATTTCTCCAGCTGGTATTGCTCTATATATCTTCTTCGTTTTCGTGTTGTTATACTTTGCTTAGACTGCAACCAAGGAATCGACTTGCTTCACCTCAATTATGAGCTCTAGATAATTCTGAAATACTTAAATAATTTTCAAACACTATACACGATATGACGATAGCAGACATGTCTGATTTTAAACCTCTATTCTGCACACCTTCATTGATAAGATAAAAACATTTAAAGAGTTTAATAGTTGAGAAAATAATAAAAAAAAATTATTACATATAAAATTAAAATTAGAAAATTATTGTGTCCTTTTCGTAACTGGTTTAATTAAGCCAACTTTAATTAATATTTATTAATCATTTTGGTAGATTGAGAAACAAAATTATAAAATACGTAATATAAAAGGAATTAAATAATTTTCAATAAATTTAAATGGATATAAAGAATAATCATTTCAAAAAAATATAAAATCTTTCATAAAGAAAACAATATACATCAATTACGATAGATAGAATTAGAGTAACGATGACTTGTTGGACGTGAGACATCTTAGTCCACCCGTGACCATGAACGCTGTAAAGTGTTCGAAACGTCGGGTAATCAAAAATCAAATACAAACGCGATAAAATCCGTAAAGTAGTTTTATTTAAAATGTATAATACTCGCGTAAACATCTGAAATCATTACATAATAAGTTGTTGAAGGAGTTGGTAACTATGATTTTTTTGGGTTTATAGGAGCGAGAATATCATTTAAATATATTCGTCAATTCAATTTCGCTAATTGCTAAATAATCTAATCAGTTATAATGACATCGTTAAAGATGACTACGGAGTAACTAAAACTAAACTTTATGCATTAGTGGGGGTGATAATTATAAAACAATATTGATCTGGAACGCTATGAACAAACCTTTTTTCTTTGGCGACTAGTGTTGGATGTTGGGATCATTTCGTATCTCTCTAACTGTAGAGACGTTTCATCGAATCCTGGTAAAATTTGAAATTGTTTCGGACACTGATTATTTGGCTGATTTTTAATGTACAAAAAAATATTTGCTTACTAAATTTATTGTGCAATAGATCCATCGTTTTGTGTTTTGTGTGGCATGTGGCATCAGGCATCATCTTATTGAAATCAAATGTCAATCAGATTTATCTCGTGTATTTTAGGCAATAAAAAGTTGAAAATTATGGCACGATAGCGATCGTCATTGACAGTAATTTTGTTTCCACATTCATTTCTTAACAAATACGGACAAATAATGCCGCCACACCACAAACAATACTAAATAGTACATTTTTCGGGATGCATTGACAGCATTGCTTGTGACTGCTCATCGGATCAAATGCAGCAATTTTGCTTTAATTAATGGATTCATTCAACCAAAAACGCGCTTCATCGATAAAAGCATTATTTCGATAAAAATTCATACTTGCTCCGGCTTTTCTAAAGCCCATTTATCGAAAATATAACTGGTACAGTTTCAGTATTTGAACAAGCTGTGTCTTATGCGCCTTAACATCAAGGTACTTGTTTAGCATTGAGTCGACATCGTTGGAGTATCATCGAGAATGGGAATCCAATACATAATTTTCAGTTACTGTTTGTGTGTGACCAAAGTCGTTGACAGTACGTCCTTGGCCTCATAGCTCTACCAAGTGCTTGTCTTCACTCTGTATCGCTATTTATCATGTAAAGAAAACCCACTGCAAGCGCAATCTTATAAAGGTAGTCGATCCAAATTGACGCCATTTATTTTGTGACGTTTTTACCGATCTGTGGCTGTTTTCGTGTAATTGTTGTAGCTGATCAAAGTGCCGTTGGCCACGTTGTATATCTCTGTCACTATAGAATTGCTGTTATGCGAGTCCTCGCTGCTATTTTAATGTTGCAAAAGGCACAACGCCTAAGTTCGTGTCGCACCACGGTTGCGTTCTGAATAGCGACTTAAATATGATGGCGACACGGAAGCTACACTAATTTTCTGTTTAGCGCTTCCTTAATTAAAACACAACTGCCAAAATTCAAATACAGAAAATCCATAAAGGTTATTAACATTAAATTAATCATATTAGTATTGACTGATGATGTATCAAAACACATCGCTTTCACGTATGGAGGCATTTTTTGCAAGCGTTAACAAGATATGAATAAACAATTAGGACGGGAATTACTAACGAACCTACCAATAATAACTACGATCATAATTCCTTTATCATTTTCTTGGTATTTGTTGATTTGTCTGATTTTTGACCTGATAAAAATAATTTCATCGGTTATTTATTTTAACAATGACGAATATTTTTTTTTATTTTCTTATAAAAAGCAGTTTCTCTTTGTCAGGCTGTAAACTGGTTCCGGCGAGAACTTTTTTGTTTCTCAAACGGCTTTATTTAGCTTGCACTGCTTGAGGTAAAATTTTCTGATAGAAATTTTACCACTTTTTTGTTGAGCGATTTACTTGAAATTTGGTTAACGTCTTTAGTTCTGAGAACAATACAATTTTCTGAATTCAATATGAATGTAACACCGAGATGGCATCTCAAACATGTTTTTGGAAAAATATGCATTGAGATCCAATTTTATTACTCTAATAAGCGCAGCTTTACATAGTTAAAACCACCTACCATACCTTATTACCATAACAAACAACCTTAAATAATTAAAGTTTAATATCACAAATTAAAAAAAAAAACAAATTGTTTCTTCAATACTAAATTAACTTCAACTTTTATCATTAGAGATAATCACAATAAGAAATAGTAAGACGCTATCGTTGGATATATAAATCACAGGTGTATCCATCCGCTGAATCGCATCCAGAACGTTTAGCATGAGACCATAGTTCGCAGGTGGTACAGCGATACGACTTTTCGTTATTTTTACTAAACTCTTCGCAGATGTGGATGTGGTACATCCATTTCATCTAGAGATGTCCCGAATATTCGGCTACTATTCGTTATACGGCCTACTCGGTCACTTTTTTGGTATTCGGTATTCGGCCGAATGGTATGGATTATTCGGCCGATTTCCGAATACCAAATCATGAAAAAAAGACACACCATATTACTCAAGATTATATGTATTCATTAGCAAATTACAATACTTTAGTAAGTAAAATTGATCAGTGGTAAGTTGTGATGGATAAAAAGAAGCTTTTCAGCATTTGTTGGTAGCAAACGATTACGCTTTTCGTCGTAAATGTTACCAGCTTCAGAAAATAACCTCTCACTATACATGCTACTCCCGGGAGAAGAAAGATAAACTTTAGCAAATTTCGAGAGGTTTGGGTATTGTTTTTTGTTTGCTGACCTCTACTTGTAAGGCTCAGCTTTCCGATCTTGGCGAATTGTTTTCAAATAAAAATCCAACTCATTTGCCACAGCATTCTTCTTCACGTCCTCCTCATCACCATTACCACCGTTATCATTTCGCATATTATCTGTAGCGACTTCCTCAAAGCAGTTCCAGAAGTTATCGTGTATTTCAATAGTCTTATCATTTTCATTCAAGTTTCTTACGAAGTGGAGTAGAATCGTTATCAGTACTACTAGATTCATTACTACTTATTTTCAGAGCTTCTAGAAGAATTTTTTGCTTTGCACTTCCTGCTTGAACCAATCCTAGGAAACTTGTTTTGAAGCGTGGATCAAGAAAAGTAGCGATATTTGTTGTTTTCATCAAAGTTAAATCGCCTTTCAAGCTCGGCTTGCAGTGAAGATCTCATTTTCGCTAAATTTGGTACTCTCGGCTGTCTCTGCCTTTCCCAGATACTTGAATAAAGTAACTGTATGTAGAATCACTTCAAAGATACAGGAGATACCAGAACTGGTTATTTTTCTAATCTCTTCTAATGGTTTGAGGAGTTTGATACATTGTTCCCTTAGTTCCCATTGAGCATGTGTTCAATTATTTACAGTTTCATGATCTGTTATGTACAAGGAGACAGCTCGCTTTTGTTCTAATAATCGCTCCATTAAATAATACGTAGAATTCCAGCGTGTGCTCACATCTTGTACTAGTTGGCGGCTTCGCAAGCTAAGTTCTTGTTGAATGGATTCAAGTTTTTGCTCTGCTAAGCCAGAATGGTTGAAATGGGTAACAATTCGTCTCGCAGCAGCTACCATATGTAGTACTTCTGGTTGAGGTCTTAGCGACTCGTTGCAATGAATGAATAAAGCACCTGCCTGAATCATATCCTGCATCTCGCATATCTTTTATCATATTAGCTCCAGTATCATGGACAAGAAAATGGATCTTGCATTGAGGAATATTCCATCTTTCTGTAATAGCATTGAGTTCTTTTGCAATATTGGTACCAGAATGTGAGCCGGGTAACCGTTTCATAGCTAAAACGCCATATTCCACAATGAACTCTGGAGATATCCAGTGCGCAGTGAAGCTCAAAAAATTCTCATTATTGTACTGGCATGTCCATGTATAAGATGTTACTGATACTGCTGCTGCCTGTGAAATACTGTTCTTCTAGTTGAGACCAAATTCTGTTGTATCAGGAACAACTTTCTCGGTTATGTAAGTGCGACCAGGTACTCTATAATGGGGCACAGCGATTGCCATAAGCCTCTGGAAGCCGACTCGTTCAACAAGCGATAATGGTTCGTTGTCTAAAATAATCATTTCACCAATCAAGTAATGATATTTTATTGATTTCGGATCATTAATGTCCCAGAGCAAATTCCTTTCAGATGTTTCCTTCAAGGTTAGCTGTCGTTCTCTTGATCTGGACGTTCCAGCTACTGCTGGTATCTTGGAATCGGTGGAAGTAGAAGTATCGCCTTTATTGCGGCCACTTGTCAAAGGAACATCAGTTAAAGTAGCACATTGCTCAGCATGTTTGGTTCTAAAATGGTTTTTTAAAGAATTTGTAGCTGTAAATAAAAAAAACTAAAATGAATTACAATTAACTGAGTTATGCCCTAACATTTTCTATCCATTATAAAACGAAACTTTAAATTAAGATGGCTTAGTTATTTAAGCGCATATGGCTCAGTTATTAGTTTTGCGGATTTTAGGATTTTTGATGTGAAACATCTATAGGCGAGGGTGACCGCGATGGTCGCGTGGCGTTTAACGCCACGCCTCACGGTGCCTTTTGATTAACTATAAAACAAATATCAGGATATACATGTACATTTTTGTAACGAAACCATGGTGCGATTTAAAATTTTGTACAACGCCATCTAGTGAACTCAAAGTAAATTGTTATCTATAATGTATACTAATGAAAATAAATGTTTAGAATTCATTCAGTGTGCGGTGGATTAATTTTATTGCTGTGTAATATTTCAAATAATAATGGAAATCGTATTATTTTATACAATACTTTATGGCATATTAGTTCTGTCGTAATCTATTCTTTTATGCATATATACTTGTACAAATAATTTCGATGTTTCACATCTGCCAGGCGTCCTGAGCGACGGCTCACTTTTTTTTTCCAACTTTGAGTGATCACTCAAAGTTGGAAAAAAATCCTAAATAAAAAAATATGTTTCTGTTCTTTTCTGGTAGTATTATGAATTGTATTCTTACTCCGTCACCACACGGAAGTACCTACAAGTAAAGGAAAATTGATGACGCCTACGTATTAAATTAACTTAAGGTTTTACTTTGTTGCTTTCTTTCCTTCTCCGTCTGTTGAGATCTTGCTGCTACACAACAAACACTCGGCCAGTTTTTTATTTTTTACCACAAATTTCATAATATATATGGGTGATTATACAAAAGTTGGGTAACTCTTGAGGATTTTTTGTTTACTATGGTTATTAAATCAAATTTCTACAAATTCGGGTGTATATGATGACTAATGTAATGAATATATTGTTCCAAATCGGGCCAGTCACTTTTTTAAGTACATTGTGAGATATTTAAAATTTTCAGAATTTGACTGCCAGGGGACTGACAAGGGTAACATAGTACTGATAAAATACAAAATTTTGTAAGAATTATAATGAAATTTAATAAAAATTAGTACAAATCTCTTAGAATTTAATAATGGCACATGTCTTTTAAGTATTAAAATCACTTAGTAACAATTAAAAATAATTATTAATATATAATACTGGGAGAAAATACTATTTCAGTTTTCAAAACAGCCTTTTGACATTTAACGTAACGTTATTCACTTAACTTTTACTACTTTGACTTAGTTTTACTTAATATTTCTAAGTAATCAACGAACAATAGAAACAAAAATCTAACAATATTTATCTTAAAAGTACTAATTATCATGAAATTAAGAACAATAACAATATAATACTATGAAAGTCAACTATTCCAGTCTTCATAACAGCCTTTTGACATTTTTATAATGTTATATTACTTAACTTTTATATTATTTTGAGGTAATTTTACTTAACAGTACGTATTTTTCTAATAATTCAAGTAAATATAATAAGCTATGCCTTAAAAGCATCTAAAGAGATAGTAATAATTAAAATAAAATGAGATCTTTTTCTCCACAAAAAAACGAAAAATAAAGGTTCAAAATAGTGCATAAATAAAAAATTAATTTTCAAAAACATCAATTTTTTCCTAAAATTGGTAAAAAACTCTTTTTCCTTTTGTAATGAGGTTTGGTACGGGTAGTTTTTTTATTATTTGATTCACGGGAACATCTGACACATCTTTTTCATCCAATTTAAACAGAGTGCCATTCTGGTTACAAATTTTGAGAAAAGTTACTCTTACTTCACCGTCTTCATCATCAACCGAAGAGCAGACCGCTGCATAATGATATTCTGTTTTCTTTGTGAGATATTTGACCAAAACATAATCACCACTACTATACCGACTTTGATGGTGCAAATAACCGCTAGTTCCTGGTGCCAATCGATCGCTATCCAATTTAGAGCGATCGTCATTGTCTTTAACTTTAACATATGTAGATAGTGGTACATCATCTTCACAGTCTGAGAATACGGTAGAAGTATTTAGACGTGTACTTTTTTTAGCACATAATTCTGTCTGATAATTAATAGATCCTATCTTGTAATGATTACATCCATCGGTATCACAAAAACAACTTAGTGACTTCATTGTAAGATTGTTGGGAATATAAGCTGTGCCAGTCACCTGATGCACCAATAGTGTCCCCTTAAAAGCGACCATTTCAGACGACTTATCATTAATGATGGTGTTCATCTGCTCAATGTCACACTCTTCGATCACATCCATTTTTATACCTGGGCATCTTTCACGTATGACAGTAGCGAACTCATTCAGGTTAGTTATATCTCCTCCTGTAGCAATCACTTGGTCTGCTATTCGTTTACAAGTGGCCCCTACACCATCGGATGCCCCTTTCCCATGTCCAGCTTCATGAAAGTTCCAGGTATATTTTATAATATCGGGGAGAATGTCTTGCAGTTTACAGCCTAATACATAAAACATATATTTGTTCCTGTATTGCGTTACAGGACCATCACTGAGAAAGTGAATGTTTTCAATATTTGATGGCAGTGATGCCAGCACAGGTTTAAGATGGGCCCAAATTGCTCCAGCGTTGTGAGACAAATTAGTTGAGATAGTGCAGTATGAAACAACGGAGATTTTTAGATAAACGACAACAGTATGTAATGAAATTTGGGTTCGCGAACCGCCGAAATGGAAGGATTGAATTTCTTGGTTGTATTTAGTACAAAAATTTTCGGAAAAATCCATATGTACAATGGCATCGGTTTCAGATAAAGACTCTTTCAATTGCTTAATGGCATTGTACTGGTGTAATATGTTAAAAGAATGCCGGAAAAATTTAACCATATCATTTTCAAGTTTTGTAATGGCATTTCTAGGTGACATTTCCTGTGTTTCTATTTTACATTTCATCACAAATCGGTCTTTCTTCGTTTTCAGATCTGTTATGGACTCTTTTTTACTAACCCACTGTTTTATTAACCCTCCGTGCACCACGTGGATAAAAGTTACGTCCTGCACTACGTGGGGTTTCCTGGACCCATAATATTTTCATATTTTTATTGGTCATATCTATTTTATATTTCTATTGTATATATTATGTTTTTCTGTGGACTGTTAGAGGATAAAAATAAAATACACTTCTCAAATATAATAAACATTTTTAATATCTTTAGACCATATTACAAACTGGCCGTGTGGCGACGGTTTGAGAATACATGTGTCGCCACCCCTTACTTGCCCGTGGGAGTCGTAAAAATCGGCTGAGGGTTCACCAGGAGAGTGGGCAGCAGCTCTCTCCTGGGAAACGTAAAACATCCATACTGCGATCGCCAACCCGCCTGCCAAGCGTGGCGATTACGGCAATATCCCCTTTTTTAAAAATGGCGTACAACAAAAAAATGGCCCCCAGTCACGGCGGCTCCGGTACCCTACGGGCTCATTTTGGTGGCGGGCCCAGTAGTGGTGGAGCGGGGGGTGCGAGGAATCTCCGGCAGCGATCCGGCTACCAACAAAAACGACCCTTGGCCCTGGTAACACACAACATTCGGACACTCAGGACTGACGAGAGGGTCATCGAGCTGGAAGAGGAATTGAGCAAAATCCGCTGGGACATTGTAGGATTATCAGAAGTGCGAAGAGAGGGCGAGGGCACGATAATCCTCCAGTCTGGAAACTTGCTCTTCTACCGGGAGGGCGATCACCCGTCCCAAGGTGGTATAGGGTTTATCGTTCGTAAGTCTCTCATAGACAACGTGGAGAGGATCGAGAGTGTGTCGACAAGGGTAGCGTACCTTATACTCAGAATTACCAAGAGGTATTCGCTGAAGGTTATACAGGTATACGCACCGACCTCGACATACTCCGATGACGAAGTGGAGGCATTTTACGAGGACATCTCGAAAGCCATACACGCGTCCAAAACCCACTTCACGGTGGTTATGGGAGACTTTAACGCGAAAATAGGTAAAGGGAGTGATGATGAGTTGAGAGTGGGGAAACATGGATATGGACAGAGAAACCAGAGGGGCCAGAAACTGGCTGATTTTCTGGAGAAGGAAAGCCTCTTTATGATGAATTCTTTCTTCAGGAAGCAGCCACAAAGGAAATGGACCTGGATTAGCCCCGATGGTTCAACAAAAAATGAGATAGACTTCATCTTGTCAGACAAACGACAGCTATTCAATGATGTCTCAGTGATCAGCAGAATTAAAACTGGGAGCGATCACCGGATGGTACGAGGCACATTGAATATCCATACAAAAGTCGAGCGGTCACGCTTGATGAAGTCTACACTCCGACCTACATCTGTCCAATACCAGAACCTCGAAAACTTTCAACTCGAACTACATAATCGCTTCCAATGTCTGGACGAGTGCGAATCTCCGAACGATATGAACAACAGGTTCGTGGAAACTGTCCACGCGGTTGGGTCGAAATTTTTCAAGGCTCACCGCGTTAATAGACCTAAAAAACTTTCTGACCAGACTCTCGAGCTCATGGAGCGGAGAAAAGAGATGACGGTGCAGTCTGCAGCCGATTGGTCCAAACATAGGCAGCTAAATAGACAGATCTCCAGGTCTGTGCGTCGCGATATTCGCCGATTTAATACGTTCCGTATTAAAGAAGCGATAGAGCGGAATCGTGGCTCGAAAGTGTTCGCACAAGATCTGTCTATTGGGAAAAGCCAAATGACTAAGCTGAAGACCGATGACGGCACTGTCATTTCATCCCAAAGTGAGATCTTGGGAGAGGTCGAAAGGTTCTATGGACAGTTATACAAATCATCCCGAAATCCTGTTGTCGGCTTGGTCCAAGATCCCAGATCCAAGCTAACTCGGCACTATACCGAAGAAATCCCGGACATCAGCTTGTACGAGATCAGAATGGCTCTCAAACAACTACGTAACGGTAAGGCACCGGGAGATGACGGAATTACGGCAGAGCTTTTGAAGGCGGGCGGCAAGCCGGTATTAATAGCCCTTCAGAAGCTATTTAATTCCGTTATCCTCGGGGGCGACGTTCCAGAGTCGTGGACCAGGAGTGTGGTGGTGCTGTCTTCAAGAAGGGTGACAAAGCTCTTTTAAAGAACTACAGACCCATCTCACTCCTGAGCCATGTTTATAAGTTGTTTTCGAGGGTCATTACCAATCGACTCACGCGCAAGCTCGATGACTTCCAGCCGCCCGAACAAGCCGGCTTCCGAAAAGGCTATAGCACCATAGACCATATCCTCACGCTTCGGCAGATTATACAAAAGACCGAGGAGTATAATCGGCCCCTGTGCTTAGCGTTTGTGGACTATGAGAAAGCCTTTGATTCAGTCGAAACTTGGGCGGTGCTGCAGTCCCTTCAGCGGTGCCAAATCGACCATCGCTATATCGAAGTGCTGAAGTGTTTGTATAGGAACGCCACAATGTCAGTCCGTATCCGGGATAAGAGTACGAAACCGATCCAGTTGCAGAAAGGCGTGAGACAGGGAGATGTCATCTCTCCGAAACTGTTCACCACTGCACTGGAAGATGTCTTCAAGCTCTTAGGCTGGACTGGACTCGGCATCAACATTAACGGCGAATACATCACTCACCTTCGATTCGCAGACGATATCGTCGTTATGGCAGAATCCATGGAGGACCTTGGCACTATGCTCAATGATCTCAGCAGGGTATCCCAACTAGTGGGTCTACGAATGAACATGGACAAGACGAAAGTCATGTCAAATACCCATGTCATTCCTGTACCGGTCCTAGTTGGCAATGCGATTCTCGAAGTTGTCAATCACTATGTTTACCTAGGACAAACAGTCCAGTTAGGTAGATCCAATTTCGAGAAAGAGATCAGCCGACGAATCCAACTCGGTTGGGCAGCGTTCGGGAAACTTAAGAGGATCTTCTCGTCCAACATACCTCAGTGTCTGAAAACACAGGTCTACGACCAGTGTGTGTTACCAGTGATGACTTACGGCACGGAAACGTGGTCCCTAAATGTAGGCCTCATATCAAGGCTCAAAGTCGCTCAGCGTGCTATGGAACGGGCTATGCTCGGGATTTCTCTGCGAGATAGAATCCGGAATACAGAAATCCGCAGAAGAACGGGTGTAACCGACATAGCACGAAGAATTAGCACGCTGAAGTGGCAATGGGCAGGCCACATCGCTCGACGAACCGACAACCGCTGGGGAAGAAAGGTTCTCGAGTGGCGACCACGCATCGGACGACGCAGTGTAGGACGCCCCCCCACTAGGTGGACCGACGACCTAGTGAAAGTTGCTGGGCGTCGTTGGATGCAGGCGGCACAGGACCGCACATTGTGGCGCAATATGAGGGAGGCCTACGTCCAGCAGTGGACGGCAATAGGCTGAAATGATGATGATGATGATGATGATATTACAAAAATAGTACCTTTTTACTAACTAAATTGAGACAATGTTGTTTGGCTTAGATTTATAAAAAAAGATTAAGCTAATAACGTCTTATTTCTTTTCATATGAAGACTTAATAAGGTAGGATACAAAAATAAAATAAAAATCACTAATAATAATTACTCTCCTTGAGATCCGAGCTGCTTGAAATCACCACATGTTTTACAAAAAAAATGAGCGTGTTCTAAGCATATAGGTACTTCACATCGCTCACAACGGTACTTGGTCTTTCGATCTTTTTTTCTATCGCATTCCGAGCATCGTGTTATGGATCTTGGCACATTCTTTGGTGGTTCCTCAAGTGTTTCACCAAGTAAAGCATGTATGCGCTTACGAGAATCTCTCGGAATCCGTGAGTTATCTTTGCGATTTTTCAAGTGCTCTTCAATCAAAGCCATTCCCAAATCACGAATAAAATTTCGCCTGTTGTTAGTTTTCTTTACTTCAATATTATTATTGAAAATATGTAATATCATAGCGTTGATTCCTGCATGATTGAGTATTGAGAAAAATAAAGTGAGTGGCCAGCGTTTGCTGTTGCGAGACGCGTCATAAGTTCTGGCGAGTTTATCGACCACATCTACTCCACTTTTAGTTTGATTATAGAAAGTAATCATAGACGGTTTCTGCTTATTTCCAGTGTCTTGATCAAAATTTTTGTCATGATGAAGGGAAGATATCATATAAACGAATTTTCGTGGCTTTGGAATATACGAAACGAGAGTAAAATTTTTTTGGAAGCCAAACATTGATGAATGTACCTGTCGTGGTAGCTTAAAACATGGTGGAATGCAAGCTTTATTAGCTCTTAAAGTACCAACTACTGTTAGTTTATGTTTCAACAGCAAACTTTCAGCAACTTCATGACTAGTAAAAAAATTGTCCATAGTAATATTTCTCGAGGAGCCGGTAACGCAGTTCACCATACGATCAACTAAGTCAAAGGGCTTATTGCTGAACGCAAACGAACTGTTGTCTGGTTGTCTACCGCAGTAGATCTCTAAATTCATGGTGTAAAATGTTTTAGCATCTACTAAAGCATAAATTTTTATTCCGTATTTTGCGGGTCTGACGAAATCCGCATCTCCCGCGGAAGGCAACCAATTCTTCATCAAGTGTCAGGTATTCGGATGGTGTATAAGCGTTCTGGCAATGCTGGACAAAGCTCTCGAATACGTCTCGGATTGGTGCCAAACGATCAGTCTTTATTCTCTCTTCCCTAGTGGTAGAATCATCGAATCTCATATTATTAAGTAGGAACGAAAATCGATTTTTAGACATCGTGCACCGAAATATTTCGATTCCAGTACCATCTGAAGCCCAGAGGTCATTGAGATTTTGTCGCCCAGAATGGTACAATCCTGCTAAAAATAAAAGACCAAAAACTGCTTTTATCTCTGATTTTGACGTTTCATTATAGATTATATTTATCGTTTCACCGTCTGGTGGCTGTGGTGTGGAAAGACATATCTTTTCATTCGTATGTTTTACAACCAATTCTAAAATCTCATTGGAAATAAATACTTCAAAGCATTCTAAACTGGATTTCTTATCTTTATATTGGTCCTTCACTCCCGGCAAAAGTGTAATAATATTTTCTTGTCTTGTACGAACATTAGCTCTAGGCGGCTCCTTTTGCCATTTTGTTTTGCCATCTTTACCCATATAAAACTGATCCGAACAAAAAGACTCACCACCTGAAGAAATGTCCTGTTCACTGTCACTTTCAGATTGAATACTCAAATGATCCGAGTCGCCTTCACTTCCGGGTAGAAATAACTCTTCAGTATCGCTATCATTATTTTCCAAAAGTGCCGATGTAATTGCATCTTCATTTAAATGATAAGCCATTATGAGTCCTGAAAACAAATGATTAAATAATAAAAACACAAAATAAATAGAGATTTTTGTAGAAATAGTCATATTTTAACACACTATACTACTAACCTTTTAGACGATGTCCCGAACTACGTGGGGTTTGTGACACCCGGTCGCACTTTGCAGGCTACCGTCCGCTGCGCCTGCGACGCTACTACTAAATTATTGTTACTAAGCGGTTTTGCAACTTTACAACTCCAGCTACACGAGATTTCGGGGTATTCGCGCGTTCTTGGAAAAATATACAGCGATTTGTGTTTAGCTGGGGTTTATTAAACCCCACGTGGTGCACGGAGGGTTAATATTGGTTTTGAGTTATCGAATTCTGTATAAGTCAGAGTTTTTGAGCAACAGTTATCACATGTTCTCTCTAGACATCTTTCAGAATATCGATCACAACAAAGCAGTTCCAACATATTTTGATGATTACTCACAGTTGTAAGTATATTTGCCTTCTTTAGAGCAGCAAGTTGAAGGTCCATGTTTTCGTGGATCGTGCAACTACAAGTTTCACGGTTTGACAATCTAGGGGGTACCACCCAAAATGGTCGAAGTCGGGCAAATAGGGAATAACTGATTAAACATGGAGTGATTTTCAAAAATTTCTTATGATGATTTTTCATGGTATCAAGTAAATATCTCTTCTGTTTTTTAACTTGTTTACGAGACACAAATTCTTTCTTACCTGCAGCTTGACGGCTGTTAGAATCATCTTCGAAAAAATTCTGCACTAAAACTTGCATTCTAATTTTGCTTTTATTTATTTTTTTAGTTGTCAGGTTATGTCCAGTTTTTTTATAGGTGACTGCTTTGTTTTTTACTCTCCATAGTTTGTATTTGTCTACCACATTTCCAGATATAACTTGTTTAAATTATTTTCTTTCTTCATGAGTCTTTAGTTTAGTGTAGTTTTTTTCCAATTGTGTTTTAATAACTTCCCCAAAAAGGGCCTTCTTCACTAATTCTTTCTTTTTAGTTATATCTTCACTCATGTCTTCAATTCTGGTCTTTGGCGTTTTTTCAACAGATTTTATTACTTTTTTTAGCTGTTTTTTGACTCGTTCATATTTTTGACGCTGAGTATTTAATTTAGTTTTAAGCTTTGGAACTGTAGCCTTCATCTTTTGTATTTCCCTGTTTCTATATTTTATCTGTCTTTCACTTCTCTTTTTAGCTTCTTTTGCTCTTTGGTCTTCATTAATAACAGGTCTGATTTCTTCATTAACTATGGGTTGTATTTCGTCGTCAGTTGGTGGAGGAGTATTCTGGTGTACAAAATTATTAGTGGTTTGTTTCAATAGCTGTTTTCTTTGCCTGTAGTTTGATGAATAATTTTTCCATTTTTTTCTAGTTATTCGTTGCTCTCGTGGTGTCATGTCTTCAACATTTTTTCTCTGTCCTTTCTCTTTTTTCTTGAGGTACTGAAGTTTTTGCTTTTCTTTGTATTCCGCAAATTTAATGGGGTCGCTTTTAATTTTGGCCAGGCGAGCCTTTTCTGCTTCTCTCTTTTTTTTTAGTATTTCTTCCCTAGTCAAATTGCTTTTAGTGTGCCGCATGATGTTTTAAACTGAAATATAAAATAGATATGCTAATACATGGTAGAAATTAAGATAAAATTACTCTTAAACAAAAAAACATCAGTACCATGGAAATACGTCAGTCCTCTGGCGCGATACCTGACAAAGGACTGACGCCAACGGACTGACGCCAACGGACTGACGAAAAAGACATAATTTGAGGTTATAATCAGAACTAATGTTTTTTTTGGTAATTTCGAATATCAACAAACTACATTTTAATAAATCATAGTTAACTATGTATAAATGAAAATAAACCTCAGATTAACAAGAAAATAACGACTCACCACGGGACTGAAATTTTGACTGACTCAGCTCGTGTATAGACGACAAACACAACCCAAGCACTGGTACAGTTATGGTGGCCGTCAAATTGTGCGGTCCGTAACTAACTTCATTACCAACATTAAAATTCAAACAGAGATTTGACGTTGAGTCGGTGATTTTGGGCGCGAATTTTAAATTTAAACATCACACAACGGACTGACGAATAAAAACAAACACAAAGTTTGTTATTTTTTTTTAAATAAAGTGGAGAACATTGCATTATGAAAGTTGTAGTATATATTACTATATATACATCACAGATTGTAGTAACTTAGTAAGTTTTCTTAAATCAATGATAATGTTTAATAGATAATCACTTGATTGTTGGTTTTCGTGATTGTGACATGTCAAAGGACTGACGTTTTAAGCATTAATTGTGTTTTTTTAATAACTTGTATTTAAAATGAAGAGCTGAAATTGGGTGACCAAATAAAGGACTTTTCATTGTTTTAAAATAAATTGTAATCTCAATAAAATATAATAAGACTTTGTATATATTGGCTGATGACATTGAGTTACCCATTTTTTGTATATTCACCCATATATATGTTATGATATTCATAATCGCCCATATGGGCATATGGGCGATTTTTTATTAACTGGTGTCATAAAACGAAGTTAGGCGAAGATAGCCGAATAACATCCGTAGCGCTCATTGGCGCGAACAAGCACTGTATGAATATTGATAAAGTCTTTCATGAATTAATATTTTGTTATATTCTGATTTCTGTTCATAGATATGTTTTAATATTTTGTCATGACTTTTTGGCAGTGTCGCAGTTTTCTATAAAAGATATTTGGTTCGAATCCATGGACGACGTTAAAATAACCACGACCATACCACCATCTTTATCCCACTGTACTGGCGAACTGATTTCCACAGGTCTTGCCTTTTCTATGTTCAATCCTTTTGCTTGTAGAGCACACTTTACTTGGCATTTCCAGTGTTTGAACATTCTTCCATCAAACATCTCTATTTTCATCGCGTTCGCAACCTCCATCTTAGTAGGTTAGTTTAGTACCTCTTGTAATCTTGCTCTTAACTGTATATATTTTTTGAAATAATTACCATATGTCTGGGCACATAACCCATTAGGATTATGCAGTATTTCAATAAAACACAAGTCAGATATTTTAACAAGCAAACTATATTTGTTCCTAATTAACATAAACACTTGTTATAGACACCAATCGAAAAAGGAAAGAAGCTCCACAAGCGGCTGTAAAACAAAATAATGTAAATTGTAAAACAAAATAATGTAAATTGTAAAACAAAGACTCTTACGAACTACATTATAAATTTAAATTTTATTCAATACTTGTTCTATCAGTGGTGCCACAAAGAATGTGGCACCAGTGATAGAGAAGATTAGGAGCGCGGGGTTGTCTTGGTATGGACATGTGATGAGGAGGGATGAAAGGCATGTGACGAGGCGGGTTATCGATATGAATGTGGATGGACGTAAGAAGCGTGGGAGACCCAAAAAGAGATGGATGGACTGTGTGAATGAGGATATGCGTATGAAAAGGGTGAGTGCAGATATGACGGCCGATCGGATGTTATGGGAGGTAAGTACATGTTGTTTGGCGTCGTTGCTATAGCAGCAAAAGATATCGGAGTCCTTCTTTGTTCGTCAAGGTTTTGGTTCAAATTAACTGCCAAATCAAATTCGGCGCATTGATCCTTATTTGATTGACTAGCCAAAGGATGTCTCCTTTGGCTACTTCCTGTAATTAGGCCGTATTACAAGACTGCATATCTCTAAGATGCTGGCCATTTTGGTCTTCAATTTGAATTATTTGTACTGATCCTTGTGCCATGAGCGATGCTGCCAGAAAGTCTTAATGAGTAAAAACATTTGGGTTCATAGGATATATTCTCGTTGTTTGAAATCCAGCTTATCCCGTGTACGTATGCTTTATTGAAAAGACCTGCAGTACCATATGTAGTTATTTGAGACATTTTATGTCTTCATGTCTTACATTCATGCCTAAACGCAATTTTCAGTGGGCCGTAAAAAGACATTTAAGTGGCTGTATTCTGTGAGAACTGCGTAGTGCAGTTGAAAGCATCGTGATATGGTTTTCTTTACAAAAATTAAAAGCTTAAATGGAGATGTGACTACTATGGTTAGCCAGAATTAACAACACAGGTGATACTTGCGTTGGCTTAACAAATGCTGCAAAATATTTATGCCAGGTGCCAAAAGAATCTTCATTTATTCAGCCATTTTTAGTGTTGGTGTACAATGCACCAACTGGTCCAACTTTTTTTAATAAAGGCGTCATTCTCTATCTGGCAAAAATGAACATTAGCGGTATGAAGTTTCCGGCCGCACTCATAGCATACGTGGCGGTTTTATTGTTTCATAGTTCACCTTTTGTAACCGATCCAACTCGTCTGTCACCATGGTGATAACGTTTCGTCAGCATGGTATACGTTGTCTGGAAGGAACTTATATTTTTTTAATTAACTCACGAAGCTTGTCGTTAAAATGTGTTATTTCCTCTTTGTTTAAAGTTGAAACTAAGCTCCTTGCTTCGGCTTTGCGTAGAGAAACTGAAGGGTTGCGTCTCATAAAACCGAGTACCCAAATTTAATACAGCTGTTTTGCTGCTTTGATCAAAATTATTTTTGATATTGTTGAGCTCAGCATATAAACATGTTTACGCAAATCTGTGGTAGTATAACGTAGTATAACATAGTATAACGAACCCATCAACTTGTTCGGAAATGTCATTTTATTGCTCTGGTGTGATAATGAACTGCCGACCTATTCTTGAGTTGCTCATATTACCTACCTATCACTTTTAGTCGATCTCTCAAAACTAGTAAATGGTATGTTAGCTATTCTTTTTAACATTTCATTTCATTCGCAGTTTCAGCAGATTGGAGATCGCTTTAGCGGTAGTTTCTTTAGTTGGTATGCCCTAAACGGTCGTTATGTATTATTAACTTGAAATTCATAAACATTCATACACAAATATTCAAAATTGATTATCATCATCCTTATCATAAAATAGAATAGTTTTGTACTTTGAATAGTGATCTCAATCTATACCAATAAATAAAACTGGAGTGTCTGTTTGTAATGTCAAAATAATAGGCTTTTTTCATGCTCACACGGTTATTTGCACTATACGTATGCCTAAAATACACTTTAAATTTTTTTGTCTGTCTCTCTGTTTGTCCCGGGTAATCTTCAAAACGGCTGGACCGATTTCAAAAATTCTTTCACCACTGGATATACCAGGGCGTAAACTAGGTTATATTTTATCACGGTATTCCCACGGGAACGGGAACTATTCAGGAAAAACGACGGAAACTGAAGCGAAGCGAGGGCGAGTTGCTAGTAATACGAAGCGAGGGCGAGTTGCTAGTAATAAAATATGTATAGTTGCTAGTAATTATATATGTAAGAACGAATCGGAAATTAGATCAGCGCGGCCGTATACGAAGAAACACACTTCACAGTTTTACGCCGCAAACGGACTGCCCCTCCGTATGTTTAAAAATTAAAATTAAATTTGAAATAACGTTAAACTATTGACAAAAAGCTTAAACCGATATAAATATGGAAAATAATTTACAATGTAAAAAAAATTAAATTGCAAAAATTTAATGTTTTATCTGTTAGTCACGTGATTGTAAACACCAATCAGAAAGAGCGACTCCATCGTTCAATATCTGAACACATTTGACAGCGTTATTATCATAGGTAATAAAAAAATAAAAGTCTTATAATTTTATGTTATTGTCTATGGACCTCAGACTTAACACTTCCTCAAACTCTCAATGACAAATATTGCATAGTAACTATTGCCATCTCTGCAACCAAATCGAGTAACTGAACTAAAGAAAAAGTATTTTATATTGATACCGAAGGATGGAGCTATATTACATTATTTAAATTATTTCGGATATATAAATACATACAAACCTGCCTATTATAAATTTGAACCTGCTCATCCCATGGACCTTGTGATATATTTTGCAAAAGTGAAGAATAATATGTCTAACATGAACATATAGACGTCGGAAAACTTTATATTAGACGGATACCTTATAATTTAACAAAACATTTAAAACGTCGTCGTTTGGGTTAGTCGCGTACAATATTTAAACGTATGACGGAGGTGACTCATCGTAACATGGTGAAAATTAGATATGATGTTATCAGTGGCGTAGCTAGCATAGGTGGCACCCGGGGCGGATTTTATAGGTGTCACCCCAAAACTCAATCGAAACTGTTAAAATAAAAAAAAGTTCTAATCATTTACGTTTTATTAAAATACGAGTACCTATTACAAATATTTGAATATTATGTGAAACAAATTACTTTGTTAAAAATTAAAATTTCAGTCATTGTAGACCGCAAGTAATTTTTAATTAATTTTAATTTGCTGAAACTTCTCTCACATGAAGCAACTGATGCACATATTGTTATAAATAACTTTAGTGCGATCGTTAGATTCGGAAGAGATTCTGTAAAATCCCATTCCACAATAAATT
The DNA here is from genome assembly GCA_032191425.1 of Lymantria dispar. Taxonomy (NCBI): domain Eukaryota; kingdom Metazoa; phylum Arthropoda; class Insecta; order Lepidoptera; family Erebidae; genus Lymantria; species Lymantria dispar. The sequence continues at coordinate 34,677,162 of CM063452.1, forward strand.
TCAAAAAGTCCAGTGTCACCCAATTAGAGACAGTAATATTAGCCGCTTTTAAATGTCTTCTCAATCTTGGTATTTCTAAAAGGAGTTCTGTTTCTAATACTTCATCGTAAAGGTTAGTAAAGGACAATGGGCAAAAATGTATGGCGCTTGTCCCATCGGCGGCCACATCTGTCCTATATATTTTTTAGTCGACAATTATGTATATATTAAGACTGCAAAAAAATTTTTCGGCAACTTGTTTAGATAAAAAGTTATAAAGCGTTGATCATATAAAAAAATCGAATTAATTAAACCGAAAGTACGTAAATGATAAAACGTAATGCATGTCTAAGTATAAGATAATGATGGATTAAATAAAACTAACGGTTAATTGGTTATTAAATACATCGATTTATTGACAGACACATATACAATGCTCGTATATAATGCTAGTATTCCTTTAAAGAAAGAAAATGATGGGATTCAATTGTCGTCTACAATAATATCGTTTAAAAAATGAGCTGGTAAACGGATATCTTCCTCTTGGTTTCTCGCCCACCCTAAATACCACACTACACACATAATGTGGGCACAGCAACCAAGAGTGCGCTTACCGCTTAGACAACTGCAATGCGGGGTCCCTATACGTTTCTATATTATAGAGACCTTGTCGCACATGCTCCGCATAATAGCTGCGGGCTAGCTTCACTTGGTATGTACCAAGTGCAAAAATGGTTAAATCGTCCTCAGTCAGCAAAGGAAAATCACTTATGTTAGGTTGGTTTCCTGTAATGCTATCGAAACTAGCCCGTCTACGATTAAGGTTGTTGGCTAGGACATACTCTGCTAGGTTATTTGGTTGGTTCACTCTTTGGTTTATAACTTCTATAAATGTTTCAGCGTGAACGTTATCTGACAATGGTTCTCTGCAAGCATTCAATAATGCAGCACCTATTCTAAAATCTGTCATCATATGAGGCAAAGCACGATTGAAAAAGTCTTGTCGGAATAGTTTAAAATCGCGTTTGAACCAACCATTTATAACTTCAACAACCCAGCGGCACATAGTAACCAACCTAGACTTATTCGCTTGTTCTGTCGTCAATTGATCTTCGTCTCGATTTTTTGTTTTCGGTAAGTGAGCTTCATAACCATAGGCATGTAAGTCGTCGATTACGTCGTGAAACCCACGGTCTAAGATGAACACATCTCCATGTTCAAAAAACCAATGGAAAGGATTTCCTTCGTCGTCAATCATATTTTTCATTATTTGTGCATCTGATTCTATGGCTGAATATGGCCCAAAGGCATCTAAAATGTGGCCATCGCAGCACACTATTAAAAACGGTTTCAACAAATTCGTGTATTTGTGTAGACTATATGATCGCTTTTGGAATAAATAGTTTGCGGACTTTTGTATATATATATAAGTGGCGTCTGCTATCACAATTGCCTTTCTGTTTAAGGCATTTGCATTTCCAAAAATTGCATTTGGAACTTGTAGGTTTCGGTTAGCTACATCAATTCTATTGAGATGATCATAACCAAGATGGCGGGGAACGAAGTCCAGTAAAAGAGAGTCTCTGGCGAACGTTAAATGTCGTTCTAGGGTTCTACGGCTCATATTAAAAAGCGTCGCCAGCCTTTCATTTGCTTCACCGCTTCGCAGTTTCATTAAGTAGCATGCCAAAGATGTTTTCGGGCGTGTTGATACGTTCGACAATGAAGGAGTTTGTTCCAAAATATTCATAAATTGGTCTCTACTAACGCCTAATCGGATGTATACTTCATTTGGGTCCATGTCATCTATATTATCAAAATCTAGTATAGATCCTCGAAGCACCGCGATTTTCATGAGGCTCATGATATGCACAAAATGTGTGGCATTGAAGTCGTGGAGCAAGTTAGGGCTGTCAATTATTTGATCCCAATCATTGGATACCAAATGATGATTGCAAACTCTTGCACTATTTGGAATATAAAAATTAAAATGAATCAAGAATGTCACTTTAATGTTATCCGGAATCCTTCGGAGATCCGTTCGTCTGCAGTTTTCATACATACAACGCGTTGCTGTATTAGGGAGTCTTGAATATTCTTCAATATGTAATACACATTCGTGTGGACGGTCTTCTCTTGGCTGCGCAGCTCTTTCTGCCCGTTGCCAGCATGGTCGACAAATGTACTCCTGACCATTGTATTGTATCTGAAAATGAGAGTATTACAATTAGTTAAAACGCTTAGTTATTTTCATTGAACGCTGTTCAAACAAAGCGAAATATAAAGAAAAATATTTTACTCGATTGCCTAAGCAGTATTAATTATCTCGCTTACTCATACGTAAATACCGATACTTCTATCCCGTTCTCGCCCCGTGGATCAAACGGAACGACAACGTCGCCGCGTCGGTAACAGTTTACTTACTACTTACAGCGAAATGTAATCTCAATGCGCGAGAGTTAAAACACTGTGACCACCTCAAGTTAAACAGTACTATATTGTTGACGTGACAACTAAGAAATAATGATTTCGTTTGATGTACTTACCTGATGTTCAGAGGTAAGAGCTTCAAAGATATATTGGCCTACAGCGGGATGTTCTTCAAACCGAGCACGGGTTATTTCGTATCTTCTTCTGTTTATCACGGATCGATTACATAAAATACACACTTGGCGATTATCTGCCATTGTTATAGGAATCTGCTTAAAAAAAGTCCAAAAAAACGAGCACAAGTCACCAAGATAGATATTAACAAGTCCGATATGCAAGCCAGAGTCAAAAGAAATTGTCAAACAATAATAATCGCACAGTACTCAACGAAACAAATGTCAACGATGGACTGCGCTGTGCGCTCGAGCATGACGGTAATCGCCGAGTCGCCGAGTGCGAGCGGCGCTCGTCGCTGATTGGTTGACGCATGAAACATGGCGAGACCGATTTTAACAAAGGTTCTTAGACCTCTAATAGAAAAAGTATTGAATATTAGGATACATAAATAATAATGAAAAAAAAAAAAAATAGTATTTTAACTATATTTTTTTCCCAAACGGTATTTCATAGTACTCCTTGAACAATATTTGTTGTCAAAGATCTCCCCTTTCAAATGACACTAGTTTCATTGATGGCCGCTCATGGGCCGCAATGCCCATTGTCCTTTTGATATAGCAAATTTTAACTGTTCAGTGTTTGCCGAAAGCAAGGTCTTTGACTGCACAACCTCAAACAATGAAGCTAAGTCTTTAATGGACTTTACTCTTGTTTCGAGATCAAATTTGAATCTGTCAAGACATTCTAACATGTCCTTTTGAAGTTCCGCTCTAAGTGTAAGTCCAGCATCGGTGGAAGATGCTAACTCACCAGGCATGCGTTTCTTGCGACGAATTCGTCGTTCCATCGAAATGTTATATTTTTCCGATTTTTGTACAACAAAATCTATTGCCTCTTCTGCTAGATGCAACCGTTTCTCTCCAATGAATAGACGAAGTGCTTCTAGTTTTATGATTATTTCATCAACACATAAACCTTTACTTTGTAATGCAATCTGAGCATTGTTCACTTCCCTTAGCACATCATTCCAAAAGAAAAGAAAACAAAGAAATGAGAAATTGCACACAGCAGGCATAAGATTTTGTGCAGCACATCTAGTTTCTAAATTTACGTCTTGGTCACATAGTTCCTCAATTGCAGATATTATCCCATCAAAATTTTCAGCCAATACTTTTACTGCACCATAATGAGCACTCCAGCGCGTTGTCGAAAGTCTTTTAACAGATGCTTTGCTGTTATTGAGGAGCACTTCCCAACGGCTTGTGGAAGTTGAAAAAAAGTTAAATATTGTTTCCACTGCTTCGAAAAATGTAACACAAGTCACATTAATTAATTGAATGATCTATACAATCAATTAAAATTGCTTTATTGTTTTTTCTTTTATATAATAATAGCTTGCACTCCTCCGTGTATACCACTCATAACTGCAGCATTATCATAACCTTGAGAACGACACATCATAATATCTGAGCCATCGTTTTCAAGGTTCTTCAGTATTTCAGCGCTTAAATCCGCTGCTTTTTTTCCATGTAAAGGAATCCTAAGAATACTTCTTTGACTTCTACTTTTTATTATTAATTTTTACATAACGAATCACTTCAGACATTTGATCGACATGTGAAACGTCAGGTGTGCTATCAAACATGATTCCGAAATATTTGGCCGATTTAATTTCGTTGACAAGCTGACATTTTACATGATTAGCTAAAACATTTATGAACTTATTTTGTATTTCTGGCGATAAATATGTTACTTTAGGTAATTTTTGCCGGCTCCAAATATAGTATATGTTCTTTGAGTACTGCATCATACTTTGACAGCAGTTTAACTAGTTCTAAGAAATTACCTTTATTAGACGACCCTTGGGTTTCATCATGTCCACGAAATGCTAGGTTTTCTTTAGCCAAAAACAATGTTATATCTAATAATCTAGATAAAAGATTTTTCCACTTCTGTTTTTTTTAATTGCAAGGTTGCATCATCTATTGTGGTGTGAGATTTTAATCTCATTTCCAAAGTTTTCCACTTTTCGAAATTTTCTAAATGTTCACATGAAGTTTCAGGGTCCAATACTTTAGGATTTAGTTTCCACCACTTCTGAAATCCAGTTGTAAATGTTGTTTGTATGTTACTGACAGCAAATAAACGACAGCAAAAACAGTACAGGTTATTTGATATAGGAGAAAATACCATCCATGATAGTAGATTTTTTTCACCACTAGGCATCTGTTTATAAAACCATTCCTGTGAAAGATGACGAGAACCGGACATGCTCTGAATTTCATCCATTTTAGCCTTTTTGGCTTTTCTCTGTTGAAACCCGCTTTCTCTTTTCGGCCATGAACTTGGCTAACAAAGTTGCCTCTTTTGGGCAATGTATTGACATTATTCATTTAAATAATGACATTTACACTAATGTAAATAGTGACATTAATTCACAAACTAATTTAAATTAGATATTAAGACAACAGAGAATTCCTCTTGCCTAAGTATTTTAAGTGTTAAGAATAATTATAAATCAATCAACCTGGTACATCAGAATATTCAGGGAATGTTAGGTAAAGATTTGGAAATTGAATTGTTCTTGAATGATTACCAGGTAGATATCCTCTGCGTTACTGAACACTGGCTCAAAGATAATCAATTATTGTTCAATTTTCCTAATCACCAGGTTGTTAGCTCGTTCAATAGAGTCAGCATGATACGAGGTGGCTCGTTAATAATTTTAAACAAAATGATGAAATTTAAGGAAAGAAATGATATTGTGAGGCTCTCTATTGAACGTGTTATTGAAATTGCCTGTATTGAGTCTGAGCAGTTCATAGTTGTGTGCGTATACAAACCTCCATGTTCACCATATGATGATTTTGAGAGACAGTTGGAGGATATTGTGTTCAAAATCTCTGCTAGTAATAAAACTCTTGTGATCTGTGGTGATTTTAATATAAACTTATTGGAAAAAAATAATATTACACAAAAATTTATAACTTTGATGAAATCTTATAATTTGTATAATGCTTTCTTGGAACCTACTAGGATAACTGCTGGGAGTGCAACTTGTATAGATAATGTCTTTATAAATGCTAAGCCAATTAGTAAATACATCTTAAACGCACTGGATTCGGATCACTGTGGACAACTTGTTGTACTGCCTCGAACTAATAGGATTCAACGAGAAAGTGTTACCTTTATTCCTATGAATGTCAGCCGTTTAGAAAACTTTAGAGACAACCTGAGTATGAGAGTGCCGCTGTTGCCTATTCATGACAACCCAGATGAGTTATATACATCTCTATCTCACATAATCAATACTGAATTTAATAAAATATTCAAACCCAAAATATTGACTTTTGGGGTTCCTGCTGGTTTTAGTGAATGGGCTACTCCTGGTATTTACAAAAGCAGAAAAAGGTTATATGATCTTTATCATGAAAAATCTTATAACCATTATCCAGTATTTTTGGAATATGTAAAGAACTATTCCAAAATATTTAAACGTGCCTGTTCCTGTGCAAAATCTATTTATCTGAGAAATAAAATTGAAAAATCAGGTGATATAATTAAAATGACTTGGAATGTGATAAATAGTGAAACTGGTAGGAATACTGCACGCAAGAAAGACTTTAGTTTAAAGATAGGTGATAAGAATGTGAAAGTAGATAAAGAAGTGGCGGCTGAATTTGAAACCCATTTCACAAATGTGCCTGTACTGATTACAAAATCATTAGTGTCATCTCCTATTATAGCTGAATCGCTCCTTAAGCAATGTATTGTAAAATGCGACATAACCTTTGAATTTTCAGATGTCACTGTGAAAGATATTTTACGCTCTTTTAAATCCCTTAATATTAAAAAAACAGTTGATCTGTGGGGTTTATCAGTAAAGACAGTTAATTATATAATTAATATTATTGCCCCCCACTTGACTTCTGTGTTTAATGGTTGTGTTGCTCGAGGTGTGTTTCCTGAGCTCATGAAAATGAGTAGAGTAATTCCTTTGTTTAAATCGGGTAGTATGTCAGATGTTAATAATTTTCGACCGATATCCATACTACCTACACTTAGTAAAGTATTTGAGAAAATTATACTTGTTCAGATGTTGAGTTATTTTAACAACCATGGTATTTTTCATAAAAATCAATTTGGTTTTACTAAGAATTGCTCTACTATTGATGCGGGTGTAGAATTATTAAAAAACATTTTTTCAGCCTGGGAGGAATCGCACGAGGCTTTGGGCATCTTTTGCGATTTATCTAAGGCATTTGATTGCGTAAACCATGAAACTCTCATCAAGAAATTACACCACTATGGGATCAGGAAAAACGCTCTGGAACTTATAATTTCCTACCTAAGCAACAGAATTCAGAGAGTCGATGTTAACGGTGCACGATCATCTGGTTCTGTTATCAAAATGGGCGTTCCGCAAGGGTCAATACTGGGGCCATTTCTGTTCCTTGTATATATCAATGACTTACCCTATTATGTAGGGGACAATCAAAACATTGTGTTGTTCGCAGATGATACCTCTTTACTGTTTAAGATTAAGCGACAAATGCTCAACTATGACGATGTGAACAATGCACTGTCTAACGTTGTTCATTGGTTTCATTCTAATAATTTAGTTCTAAATGAGACAAAAACTAAATGTATTAAATTTACTACTCCCAATGTGAGACAAGTGGAAACCAATGTTCAAATGAATGGGGTGGCTCTGGACCTTGTGGAATCAACCACCTTTTTAGGCATCACTATAGATAATAGACTCCAATGGGGGCCTCATATTGAGAAACTGTCAAATAGGCTCAGCTCAGCGGCTTATGCGGTAAAAAAAATTCGCGCATTAACCGATGTTGAAACAGCCAGAATAGTTTATTTCGCATACTTTCATAGTCTCATGTCATACGGCATATTACTTTGGGGCTGCTCCGCGGAATTGAATAGAATTTTTATTCTACAAAAAAGGGCGGTCCGCGCGATATATAATTTAGGCCCAAGAGTGTCACTAAGAGAGAAATTTAAAGAGATAAATATTCTGACTGTTATATCTCAATATATATACGAAAATGTATTTTATGTAAAGAAAAATATCGGTAACTTTGAAAAATATAGTGACATTCATCATGTAAATACTCGGAATAAGGATAAATTAGTTGTACACAGTACTCGTCTTCAACGAGTTAACAGATCCTTCATGGGGCAATGTATACGCTTCTACAACAAATTACCTATTAATATTCGAGATATGCCAGTTAAAAAGTTTAAAAAAGCAATCAAGAGTAGATTTTGTAGAAAAGGTTATTATAAAATCTCGGATTATCTTGATGATAATACAGACTGGTTATGAGCAGCTCCTCATTCAGGCATTTTCTCATTATTTCAAAAGGTGTTACATACATGTTTATTCTGTTGCTGTTAATATAATTGTAAAGCGTAGCGTGTTTTGCCAAACGAATTTGTTGTTTAATCTGTGTTTTATGTTTGTGGCCCATGGTATTGGTCATGCTCACTGAAGGGTCTGCTTGCGGTAGCTACGAGGAGCGGGTCACTCCCTTCCCTCCATTGTGGTTGAGGGGAGTGATGGCTGCTCTAGTGGTTAACTCGTGATCGGGTGCCGCTTGCGGGATCTGGTCCAGCCATGGTACTTTTTCGTTATATTTAATAACTGTATTGTATGATGATTCGAAAGGCATCACACTGGAGCTATTAATAGACATGTTGTTGTATATTATCTTATTAAAAAAAACAAATAGTAAATGAATAAAAAAGAAGACAAGCCCACTGAGTTTCTTGCCGGATCTTCTCAGTGCGGTCGCGTTCCGATCCGGTAGTAGTGTAAGGTAAAAATGTAAAAAAGTGACCATATGTAAGTGCCCCCGCGGGGTTTATGCATAATAAAGTATTTGAATTTGAATTTGAATTGAAGTATGAATTCCTAGAGGCATATTTCGTTCTGGGTATTCTAAAAAATATTTTTAGTTAGTAGGTGATACGTTGATTTTATAAACTAATTATAACAGTAAATAAACACCTACACGTTACGTAACTAGCTTTGTGAAATATATTTTTATATAAATTAACAATCCTGCGTCTGGGTGTAAATATGTATTTAAGTATTATTAGAAAAATACTAATTAAATACTCCACCGTTTATTGTGATATCCGTGCCACGAGTGCTCGAGCTACTCATCTCGGAGCCAAATCAACGTACGCGAAGTTGTATGATATGATTATGATTACTTTCAATCAAAAATCTAAACTTAATGTATTCCATTTTTGTAAACAAATCCTATTGCTATTAGATCGGAAAATAATAAATAAGTATATTATTTACAATTAAGCATTATTACCTAAAGTAATATCGTAAAACGTGTAGAAATATAAATAAAATCTTTTTACGCCAGCAAAGCCTTTAAAACCTATTTTAATAAATAAATACCTTTAGTAGATAGTAATACTTGCCCAGGCTAAACAAAAAAATATTTACTGCAATCCGTCTAAAATACCTTCTGTAGTACCTATTTATCATTTAGGATGGCTCAATAATATAGTTTTAAAATACACAGTAATTAAAACAGAATAAAATAATTGAAGGGTTTTTCAAAATAATCTAAGATACTGCTATTAGATACTAAATGAATTAAAAATTTAAGTATTACCTATAATAACAACAATACTTCACTTACCTTGTTTATTTTCTTCAAGAATCGACTATATTAAATCGGTTTTTATACAAAAAAATGTTGTTTATAATATCTAATAATTAACAAACACTTTGCACTAGACGTTCACACGTTCACGTAAGAGAATATTGAAATGAATGCGGTCGGAAACAAAAGAAATGGCTCAATCCACAATACAAGTGACGAGCGCTTTATCGAGGGAATCCCCTGACTAGCGTTGGTTATGCGCGAACGGGGTATTAAATTTTGGGGGAATCCCAGATCGATTGACAATGTGCACATTGGTTTTTTTTCTAAATATCAATTTATTATACTCGTGGTACGTAATTATAGTTACCTAGATAATTTATTAGTGGCGGTTATGCTCTCTGCCACAGATTTGCGATTTTTTTTTAGGTAGAAAGAACTACAACTGATGGTCATAGTCGGGCTCGGGTGTCACCCCTAAACGGGTTACACCCGGGGCGGGCCGCCCCCCCCCCCTTAGCTACGCCACTGGATGTTATGAACCCGAAACCAAAAGAGAATCTGTGCAATGTATGTCTCATGCATATAATAATAACAAGTCATATTATTTTAATATGTAGGCAAGAAATAAGTATTGTTTTGTTTCTCTGTATATTAAAAACGTTTTAGTAGTAATCCTAACGTCATGCTAACGTCATTAACATACTAAGGTCGTTTTAAAAACAGTGCCACATATTGAAAGTAACGTTGGTTTTGTCATAGTATTATTAGAATACATAGCCATCTTTCGGAACCGGTACTCGGTTTGCAAATTTAAAACCTTAGTTGCACATCTATCTAATTATTATAGTGTATTACCTACGAGATAGACTTCATCTTGTCAGACAAATGACAGATATTCAATGATGTCTCAGTGATCAGCAGGATTAAAACTGGGAGCGATCACCGGATGGTACGAGCCACATTGAATATCCACACAAAAATCAAGCGGTCACGCTTGATGAAGTCTACACTCCGACCTACATCTGTCCAATACCAGAACCTCGAAGACTTTCAACTCGAATTACACAATCGCTTCCATTGTCTGGACGAATGCGAATCTCTGAACGATATGAACAACAGGTTCGTGGAAACTGTCCACGCGGTTGGGTCGAAATTTTTCAAGGCTCACCGCGTTCATAGACCTAAAAAACTTTCTGACCAGACTCTCGAGCTCATGGGGCGGAGAAAAGAAATGACGGTGCAGTCTTCAGCCGATTGGTCTAAACATAGGCAGATCTCCAGGTCTGTGCGTCGCGATATTCGCCGATTTAATACGCTCCGTATTAAAGAAGCGATAGAGCGGAATCGTGGCTCAAAAGTGTTCGCACAAGATCTGTCTATTGGGCAAAGCCAAATGACTAAGCTGAAGACCGACGATGGCACTGTCATTTCATCATAAAGTGAGATCTTGGGAGAGGTCGAAAGGTTCTATGGACAGTTATACAAATCGTCCCGAAATCCTGTTGTCGGCTTGGTGCAAGATCCCAGATCCAAGCTTACTCGGCACTATACCGAAGAAATCCCGGACATCAGCTTGTACGAGATCAGAATGGGTCTCAAACAACTACGTAACGGTAAGGCACCGGGAGATGACGGAATTACGGCAGAGCTTCTGAAGGCGGGCGGCAAGCCAGTCTTAATAGCCCTTCAAAAGCTATTTAATTCCGTTATCCTCGGGGGCGACGTTCCAGAGTCGTGGACCAGGAGTGTGGTGGTGCTGTTCTTCAAGAAGGGTGACAAAGCTCTTCTAAAGAACTACAGACCCATCTCACTCTTGAGCCATGTTTCTAAGTTGTTCTCGAGGGTCATTACCAATCGACTCTCGCGCAAGCTCGATGACTTCCAGCCGCCCGAACAAGCCGGCTTCCGAAAAGGCTATAGCACCATAGACCATATCCTCACGCTTCGGCAGATTATACAAAAGACCGAGGAGTATAATCGGCCCCTGTGCTTAGCGTTTGTGGACTATGAGAAAGCCTTTGATTCAGTCGAAACCTGGGCGGTGCTGCAGTCCCTTCAGCGGTGCCAAATCGACTATCGCTATATCGAAGTGCTGAAATGTTTGTATAGGAACGCCACAATGTCAGTCCGTATCCGGGATAAGAGTACGAAACCGATCCAGTTGCACAAAGGCGTGAGACAGGGAGATGTTATCTCTCCGAAACTGTTCACCACTGCACTGGAAGATGTCTTCAAGCTCTTAGACTGGACTGGACTCGGCATCAACATTAACGGCGAATACATCACTCACCTTCGATTTGCGGACGATATAGTCGTTGGCAGAATCCATGGAGGACCTTGGCACAATGCTCAATGATCTCAGCAGGGTATCCCAACTAGTGGGTTTACGAATGAACATGGACAAGACGAAAGTCATGTCAAATGCCCATGTCATTCCTGTACCGGTCCTAGTTGGCAATGCGATTCTTGAAGTTGTCGATCACTATGTTTACCTAGGACATACAGTCCAGTTAGGTAGATCCAATTTCGAGAAAGAGATCAGCTGACGAATCCAACTCGGTTGGGCAGCGTTCGGGAAACTTAAGAGGATCTTCTCGTCCAACATACCTCAGTGTCTGAAAACACAGGTCTTTGACCAGTGTGTGTTACCAGTGATGACTTACGGCACGGAAACGTGGTCCCTAAATGTAGGCCTCATATCAAGGCTCAAAGTCGCTCAGCGTGCTATGGAGCGGGCTATGCTCGGGATTTCTCTGCGAGATAGAATCCGGAATACGGAAATCCGCAGAAGAACGGGTGTAACCGACATAGCACGAAGAATTAGCACGCTGAAGTGGCAATGGGCAGGCCACATCGCTCGACGAACCGACAACCGCTGGGGAAGAAAGGTTCTCGAGTGGCGACCACGTATCGGACGACGCATTGTAGGACGCCCCCCCACTAGGTGGACCGATGACCTAGTGAAAGTAGCTGGGCGTCGTTGGATGCAGGCGGTACAGGACCGCTCATTGTGGCGCAACATGAGGGAGGCCTACGTCCAGCAGTGGACGGCGATAGGCTGAAATGATGATGATGATGATGATGATTACCTATGCTCCACAATTGAGCAAAGAAAGTTATTTTAAAATTATTATCAAGTGTAAACCATAAAATTGTGTAAGCAATGGAGGAATGTAAAAATTTCGACAGTATGAATTTACTTACAATATGTGCCTTTATGGTGGCAAAATATTTTGCTACCAATTCGGCTTTTTGTTCTTCTTGATACAGGAATGTTAAAACTGAGTATGTATAAACTGAGTGAGTATAATATTTATTTTAAATAATGTCGTAATTTACAATGCTAAAGTAAAGAGTGAAAACATATATACCTATGTATTGTTGTAAATGTACATTAAATCATATTTACTCAAATGACATAACCTTATAAAAATTGTATATTGAAGGGGAAGCCTGCTTTAGGCGGCTCAAAAAATCTATTTTTTTTATTGCTTATATCTTTTCCTAATACATCCAAGAATATATGACTAATGTTATAGAATCAAATTCGTAGTATTTTCGAAAATAAGCAGTATTGCAAGGATTTTGCGGCGAATATTGACACAACCCATCGAAAGGGAGAACCGGCGCACGTCACTTTTTAGCAAAGCGAATCATACGGTTAGTACACTCGAACAAATGCAGAGAAATTAATATTCTGAGGAAGAAGAAATTTTACTTTATGGTGAAAGAATAAGTAATCGAAATTAATACTTTTTCTAACCCCAAACTTTAAAGCGCTTAACGCGCGCAGGGTTAAAAACAAAAGTTTCCTACTTTCAGTATTATATTTATTTCTAGTTAAACTAAAATGATTTATAAAAAACAACGAAATTATGAACATTTTTTCTAGCGTGTGGAAGTGATTTTTATTTTCTTATTAACCCATTACTTCTCAAGCATCGAAAACGTGGGAATTTTTTGATGAAGAAATATTTAAATTAAGTTCTTAAAACAATAAGAAGAAATAATATGTCAAAAAAAAATCAAAAGTAATATCATTTTCGCTGAGTCAGCCTGTCCTATAAATATGACAACGGGGACATGTGATCAGAAATAAAGAGAGTTAATAATTATAAGAAAATGAGCTTTATTTGGTAACTATGACCGCAAACAGTTTCGAAAAAAACATTTTATGAGCTTATTTTGTATGATAAGGTATGAAAGAATTACTGCAAAGTGCTTTTTCATATTTAGCACAAAAGGTTAAAGGTTATTTTTACAACCAAGTCCTTGGCTACGCCTTTGTTTGTCCCTTTTTGTCATATAGTGACCAAAATTATCAAACCTGACAGGCTGTAAATGAACTTCTGAAGAATCTGGTGTAGATTTACTTGCTTTATCCTCCGATATTTTCATCCAAGAAAAACAAACCCTTCTTCTGAAATCTAGCAGAGGTATAGTCACGTCTTTATTTACCTGGTTGTAAATAATCCATGCATTCACTAAGGACATGTCTAAAACATGGATGACTAGAGGCCAATACCATTTTTTATCTCTAAAGCGGATTGGATATTTAGAAATTAGCCAATCATGTTTATCCACTCCTCCCATGTTCTTGTTATAATTATGAATAAGCCTTGGCTGATTCACGGCTACTTTGGCCTTTTCTGTCTTTGAGTACCTATTAGTTTTCATAAAGGGTTCAACAGTATCAAAATTAGTCAAAAGACATACTACATTGTTGTCATGCCATTTTATGCATAATATTTTATTATTTTTATCAAAACGATGATCGGTATAACCTCGGTGTTTCTTTTTCAATTCTTGTTTGGTCATGATAGGACATTTCTTAGTCCTATTATCACTAACTGCCCTGTAGCTCTGAACCCTTCAGATTTCAAATCAATCAACAATTGCATGCTAGTGAAGAAGTTATCGAAGTAGACTACATGTGCGCAGGGATCTGTGCATACATCAAGTAACTTTTTGAGAACTCTTGAACCCAAGCCAGCTTAATCGCTTGTAACCCACTATAAAGAAAAAATAAGCAGTATTTAAGGATTTGTTTTTAAATATAATAAAACACTTTTTTAGAAAAACAATATTTTTATTATATGTGTATTTATTTCAGAATAAAGGGATTGTGACAAATCTGGAATATTAACCTAATATTTTGTTTTATATGTGCTGTGAAAATATTTGAAGCAATTGTTTTTTTTTTGTTATAGCATAAAGTTACGCCACATTTCTCACATATACATAGGTCTACAACTTTGCTTCCGCCGTTTTTATTTAATTTGAGGCTTTATTACAACAAACCGATTACATATATTAAGTTTCAAAGTATTGTCCATCGTTAGCTACCACTTTGGCCCATCTCTTGGGCAGCAGGCTAATCCCGTGGCGAAAAAATTAATCTTTCGATAAGATCCATGAGTCGATCCAATTTTTCACTTCTTCATACGAGCTGAAGTGCTGGTCAGCTAGGCCGTATGTCATTGAGCGAAATAGGTGAACATCAGACAGAGCAAGATCTGGAGAGTACGGCGGGTGAGGTAAAATTTCCCATTTCAACGTTTCGAGATATTTTTTCACCACTCTAGCAGCGTGAGCTCTAGCATTATCATGCTGTAAAATAGTCTTATTGTGTCTCTCGTTGTACTGTGGCCATTTTTCTTTTAAAGCACGGCTCGGGCGCATCAATTGCCATCTCTAACGCTCACCTGTGATGGTTTCAGACGGTTTTAGAAGCTCATAATAAATTACGCCAAGCTGGTCCCACCAAACGCAAAGCATGACTTTTGAGCCATGGATATTCGGCCGAGGTGTTGACGTAACAGTATAACCGGGTAATCCCCATGATTTTCCCGTGTCGTTCCTGGATTTTGGCCGCCCAAATCCCAAATTTTTCGACTTTTTTACCGAACATCTCACTTCTCCTGCGTGTAACTCCTCCACTTTTACACCATCCGATAGCACTTTATGAGAATTAAAACAATTTGCTCGTGCAAGGCTAGTAGCGTCTTTCGAATGGTCAATTCTTGATGTCGACACATAAAGCCTTCCAACCATTCTTCGCCAGCCTTATCACATTAACCCCCGCGATTATAGACTGATGGTCATGAGACTTCTTGAGGTTGGCGGCAACGTGGTGTGTTTCGAAACCTCAGTAATTACGCTCTGTTAACTCTTGTACTTACAATAGAAAGAAGAAGAAATATATATTGGATATTGACTTTGTTGGCAACTAGTATTTGTGATAATGAGGAAACATCCCTCCCTACTACAACTACTGCAAACTTGCAGAAAATTCCTGTAGTATTATGAAAGTTATATTCCCACTAAAAAACTTAAATTGTTAACACTCGTTCAAAATTATTACTTAAATAAGTTACAAATATATAATTATACTCACCCTCATAATACAATCCAAACAGTACATTTAAAACATTTTGATTTTTGTTTATTATCATGAAACGAAGCGCAGCTACTCGCTTCAATGAATTCGAGTTGTAGGGGAAGGATGTGCACGTTCTTACAATTTTTAGATAATTGTCAATATAACAAAACTATTCACATAGTTAAACCATTCGACATTTTTTATCGATAATACAACCATTCAGATAGTTAAATATTACAACAAATAGTTAAAGTCTATATAATTTATTTACAATGAGCAATATAATTAACGAGTCGATTGTAACAACTAGCGGCATGATGCTTCGTTCACCGTCCAATCCATAATGCTCCGTTCACCGTCCAAACCGTCCGGGGCGACGAGAGAGGGCGACGATCGAGCCCATGGCCGGCCGGGTTTTATGATGCAAATGCATCAGTTACTCGTTTCGCGAGTAAAACCCATAGAGGAAAAAGAGAGAAGAGACACTAAGGGCGATTATTCAGTGAACTCAGAACCTTGGGTGGAATATGCAAATAACATAAGACAAGGAAATCTTGAATTAACACCTGTACTAACCTGTTTGACTAGCGTGGTAACAAGATCAACACCCCTTCTATTGCAGATGAGGCTGAAGCCCAGTAGGATGTAGTAGGATGTATACGAGCAGTGATAATATTGTTGTCTTAGTCGCAGAGACGGGTATTATCTGCGTTTTTACACAGTATCTTTCTGTTGCAGAAAACTTATATATTTTTGGCTATAACGACAGGACCACACACGTTCGCCATTAGATATTTTTAAATTCCCTTAATTATTATCCCTTAAATATTGAGTTAATTTTAGTTTCGTGACAAAATACAATCACATTTTTAAATAAATTGATATGCGATTTATTTTTGATATTTCGTACATTATTCAACAATACATTGTGATAAATATTATCACAAAATTGATCGTAATTAATGCAAGAAAAATATAATGCGGAAGTTTATGCAGTGGTTATGATAAATATAGTCGAGGTTTTGTTATCAGTTCGAGGAAAAGAAGTCAGACTTTACAACTTCAAAAAAGCTAAGGTTGGCTGGAGGATATGATTCAGTTATCTACGAAACAGCACCAGTTCACAGCTAAACATTATCATCATCGGAGCCCATATATGTATGTCCCACTATTGGGTTCGGACCTCCTCTTCTGTAGGAGGGATAAATTATGAATGCTTTTAAAAAGTGGATTGTTTGATAGTTCGGTTAGGTTTAAAGTGGATATTTCCTAACTTGTAGAACTTGGAATATGCATTTTAAGCCCGATCCAAATTACGAAATTCAATTCAAAAGCAGGTAGACGTCGCGCTAACCTCGCCATAATCCAGCCAGATTATAATCCGATACAAGAAGATATATTCATCAACACAATAATGCACAAGGAAAACTTTAAAATTGATTTACAATAATCGGTATTCACACCTTGACTCACACAATAAAATTCAAGTGCGACCCTTTTAGGACTCCAGCCATAATCAGTAAGCCCAAAATTGCATTCATTTCCGTATCATCAGTAGGCAGTGCATCACGATCTCTTCAGAATTTTTCCTTTATTTTATCAATATATAAATTAGTATTTCTTCCGCCCACCGGGCCAAATACGGCAAATGCTTCGTTCACCGAAAGACAAAAACCACCTGGGCGTACCAGGCGTCTATCAAGTACCATGTGATTGTGGCAAGAGTTATGTGGGAGGAACTGGATGCAACATCGTCACCAGACTAACTGAACACATCAGGAGTATGAAGAGCATGGATACGACACAATCAGCAATAGCAGAGCATGTACGCGAATACAAGGCACTACATTCGGTTCGACAAAGCCTCCATATTAGCCACAGAGAGACGTTACAGACCGCGGCAAATACGTGAGGCCATAGAGATAAACCGACATCGGCCCTTCAACAGAGACGGTGGATGGAAGCTGTCGTCAGCATGGTTACCAGCTCTTAATACTGCCGTGAGTCGTAAGGTGATGGTGTGCGTGGAGAGTGACGTGACCAGCGTGGTATGTGATGGTGACGACACACGGAGTGACATACCAACAACGTCGCTTAACTCCGGTTGTGAAGTTTCGTCCGACGTTTCCGCCAAGGACAATCAAGAGGCGAACACCTCCCCCGCACCCCTCATGGATGTGTCGAGGCGCGCTGCTCGATATGCATCGCGCAGTGCACGCCGGGGCCTTGCAGACGCCGCTGCGCACTCGCCCTGATGATGAGCATCGGACATGCTCGAAACCCGGGTCGACGTAATCGATCTCAGCACATGAGTGTTTTTGCCGTTTTAGATATTATAAATTAGTATTTGTGATCAAAAGTTCAATAACATTACTGTCAAAGAACAATTGGAAGCATTCAAGGGGAGATTTGGCGTTTCTTGCATACTCTTTGATTCCGGGTAAGTGAAGAATAATATTTTGTGCCTGGGTCCTTACTGCGTTCGATGGTGGTACTTTAGACCATTTCAATTTCGGGCCATTTCTCTGAGTATGTCAATATAAAAAATAGTTACCTTCCGATGGTTCAGAGATGTCTTGAATATCTTCGGACTCTTCAATTTCGCTTTCTGAATCATGAGCACTATCAATAGCGGCTCTAAACACTGTAAAACATTTTTTTTTTTCAATTTCAAGTGTCCCTGACCCCATGCGCCTAATTAAGGGGTCAAAGCTTATAAGTTATTTAATATAGTAACATAAGTTAACTTGTTAGTAACACTATTTTAGGAATTTTATCGCATTTGTATTTGATTGCCCGACGTTTCGAACACTTTATAGTGTTCATGATGACGGCAGTCCGCTCGTAGTTTTATTTACAATGTGTGATACTCGCGTAAAATGCAGCATACTCGTGATTGCGTAACAAACATCCGAATGTTGTAATTTTATTAAACTAAATAACTTTATATTCTAGCATCAATAAGCCCTAACTACCATATAAATTAGATAGGATAGAATCGAAAAATATGTAATAATTTTTGTAAAGATAACAATGTGATATTGTTATCTTTACAAAAATTATTACGAGTATTAAATCAGTCTTTATCGAAATCACATACAATGCAAATAAACGAGCAAACGTTTCTCGTAACACATTTGACATAAGCCCACATTTTGCATTTTATACATTCCACTCAATCTTCTTTTTCAGAAGTGCTGTAACTATACACTAAACAAAACCATTCATCAGAGTCTGAATCTGAAGCCAATATTTTTTTCTTCACCTTATATACTCTTTGTTTACAATTTTTTTTTTTGGCTTGATTTTATTTTTATTACATTTTGTCTTTTTCTTGGCCAGTTTGTCTTCGTACTCTTTTGCTAATATTTCTATTTCGGGTGTATCGGTTAATATAGTGGATTTGCGTTTACGTCAACTATGGATGGATTGCTTTCGAGTGTTTGCCTGGAAAAAGGGCCTAATTTTTGAAGGCGAAAAATCTTTAAATTTAATTTGTGTATCAGATGGACCTGGCATCGAAAAATCCATTTGATTTTTTTTAAACTTGACGAATCTGACGTCAGACTGGCTGACGTCGTTCTTTACCTTGCGAACAAGTGATATTTGGAGAAGTTGATACCGTAATATTTTTTAAAGATATCATGTTTTGGATTTGTTGCTGTTTGAATTGCGTGTATGAGTTCTGTGGCGCTTATGTTAACAACTTCCCTGTCCAATGAGTCATAATAATATATGACTCATAGGAACGTTTTATAATAAGTCCATGCATCATATCGTCGCAAAATCTCGGTAACGGTTCAAATACAAAGACGCTTTCGGTCTTTGAACATTATGTTAGTTATTATTTGTTTAATGCAATATATTATATTGAAATACACAAATAAAACCCCAGTTAATGATTTTTCGTATACGAAATATTTTCGCTTACTGTCAGATACTAACAGAACAGCAGTTAGTATTGAAAATTAACTGATAATAATAAAACACCATTATACAAATAAAAACAATCAAGGGTTACATAATTTAAAATAATTATTTCTCGCTTTAAACCAAAGAATTACTGATAAAAAATAGTACTATTTGCAAGAAAAAATCCTGTAGTAGGGAAGTGGTTACCTTAAAAAAAACAGGAATCTAAAATATTAGTGTGAATAGCTTAATTATCATCTTCACCGTCATATTTTCCAAAATGTCTAGCTTTGAAAGCTTGTCTGAAGCCTTCTGGCTCTGCACTGGTAACGACAATCCAGGCATCACGCCTGGATTGTCGTTACCCCTATATTCACTAGGAAAAATATCTTTTCTGCAAAGTTCCATTAGGTCATTCTTCTTTGCTTTTGTTATTGGTAGGACTGATGAATAGCTTTAGGAATATCAAATGGACTTGAAACAGTCAGACCACTTTTCGACTTCTTCCTTGTCATCTTTTGCTTTGTGTCTAAGATCGAGTATTCGCCACTATGGCCGTATCTGCATTTGACAACACGAGGATTCTCTTTTTCATAACGTACACATTTTACTTTAAGCCATTGTAATTTTTTGCCATCTTGAGCCACAAATTTATTCGCTATTGATATTACACTTAATGCTTTGGTGTCTATAACCTCATTATATTTCACTTCGAATACTTCATAAGGAGGAGCATCTTTCCTGTTTCTTTTTGATCTGGCTCGTTTTGCTACATTCTTCCAATCGCTCATAGAGAAAATTGACGTTCTTTTCCTCTCGTGCTCAATTGTAGAGTGCATGGAACCGACCTCCATCATTGTGTGTCCAGTTTCTAGATACTTTTGCTCTATGATATCTAAATTTGAAAACTGAATGTAGTTGACAAGGAAAGCAGCAACAAATTGGTTTCTATTCTGCCCAGAACAGGTGTCTGAGTAAATTGAAACTTCTTTTATTTTTGATGGAATCTGGTCTTACCATTTTTTCAAACATGTTGCTAGCTCCGAACTGCCCCGTTTTCCATTTAGCTCATTCCACATGAAACAAAACTCTTTATTTGGTGTTTTCGATTCATAAATAGTGAAATTGTACACACACAATTTCTGACATAGTACAGCTCTCCCACACCCCCACTAGGTATCTGTAAAACGCACTGAAATCTACAGTAACCGACAAAAATGAATCGCCATTTTAGGATCGTTCCTTGTCACGTTTTTTGGCTTCTTCAGCTGCTTTTTTTCTTTCTTGGTGTTCTTGGTAAATAGTCCCATATTTTTGTCCATCGTTTTTATATTTGTGGCAGGTTGAGCACTGGTCTTTTTTTGGAACAAAGTACGAATAATTGTATTCAGTTTAAAAAATTTGCTTGTATTTACTTTCTGAACGTGGAGTTCTATTTTCAGCGGTACAAGCTTGCCGATAGAGTTCATACAAAATTGAGAGGTTCTGATCCAAGTAAAAACGTTTGGAAGATTTTCTGCAGTAATGAGACTGCATCTTCGAAAATTTTTCAATATGCTCACGTATAAACTGAACGTCTTTAGGTTTGCTTTTATTTTTAGGTGGTCTTCGCTTTCGGTTGTCATTTCCATCGTATAAACCAAACTCATTCACATCCATAAAAGCTTTATTAATACCTATTTGATATATTGAGCGTCGCCATCAAAAAATTGCCACAAACTAATTTTTCATCATTTTTTGTGAAATGATATTTCCTAGAAATGTTCCTATTTTTAGTTTTTACTACAGAGTAATTTCTTTTTGGTTTCTCCTATTTGATATGCTGCAAAATGAATTGTTTTTGTTCTTTATACGTTTTAAGTGCCCAATAAGATCGGCAAAGAATTTGTCGATCTTCTAATAAGTTACGACATCCAAAGTGGCAGTTTTGTCTACGGGACGCTGACTGCGGCCGCTTGGCAGGCATAGTTTTTCCTGATTTGCTAAGATCGACCATCATGTTTATTGTTTTTGTTTGTATTTATTTTCCATTTGGAGGGAATTATGTACGTCCACGACGCAGGACTTAAAAGAAACCAAAAATGATTAATACTAATTTAATTAGTAAAAGTTTACAATAATTGGCTATATTAATTTAATTCTAACTATTACTAACTAAAACTAGTGCTATCTAAACCGATGCTAGGTTTTTACTGGCGATTTATATTTGATGCACAAAAAGAAACGTCGGTTTCGTCATCGAGGTTTGAGGTGGCGGGTGCTGCCAGCTAGCATCAGCAGTATTTGTCTTCACGTGTGTTCAAAGTGCATATAATACAAGTAAGCTATTGTTGGCGGTTAATATTGCGAAATAAGCAGTAATTGTACTATGATTCCATTGTTCCACCAAATATTACAAGGGGATTATTGTTGGCGTGTAATAGTGCCAAATAAGCAGTAATCGTACTATGCTTCCCTTGTTGTGCTCTGCTATAACACCTCCACCGTCAGATCGGCAACTATTTTTGAAGTTTTGGCGAATAAAATATTGCTGAATGCGTCTTCTTTGGTGATTCGGTTTGTAAGGGTTGCTCGACTGCCTTCTCCTTGTTTTCGGGACCAGAAGACATTCGTTAGCAAATTTTATAATATTTCAGTACTGTGAAAACGTGAGGTCCGAGTAGGCTGCAGATTATGACGTAGAGAGGTATTGTCACGTGATACAGATAAGCCGATGATGCTAGTTATAATTGTAGCAATGGGTGCGATACTACACTCATTTGCAAAAAAAACGGGCACCTAAGCAATGAACCATTTCAAATGTTAATATTTCTTTGTTTGATAATTATAGGTAGTTTTATCCACACAATTTGCTAAATTAATAAGAAAATAATCGTTTTCATCAGTATTTCATAAAATTTAGATACAATTTATGGGAAATAATGCTAAACCTCGCTAGTAGTGTATATTCGCTAGTAGTGCATATGCTCATGAAGTAAAAATAAAAAAGTTTTTTTGTTTGTTTTTCTTTAATAAAGTAAAAGCAGATAAATGTTTAGTATCGAGTGTGACCCCCTCTAGCTAAAATCACAGCTTGAATTCGTCTGGGCATGCTAGCGAGTATATCCCGGATACTTGCTTGCGGAATACGTTCCCACTCCGCAGTAATCACATTCTTCAGCTCTCTGATGGTCTGCGGAGCCGGGTGTACTGATCTCACACGCCGTTTCAGAACGTCCCAGACATGCTCTATGGGATTGAGGTCGGGACTTCGAGCTGGCCAATCCAAACGACGAATGCCGACCTCTTGCACATACGCATAAACATCGCGGGATCGGTGGGCGCGAGCATTGTCGTCCATAAAAATCGAGTCTTCACCTAGAGCGGCCAATGCGGGTTGTGCATGAGAAATTAGAACTTCCGTTATGTATCGATGCCCAGTCAGTGAGCCGTTTTCAATGAAGACTAACTCTGTACGATCCATTGAATTTATTCCTGCCCAAAACATAACAGAGCCCCCACCATAAGGTGTGATTTCTTCGAAACATGCCTCTGCAAAGCGTTCTCCTTGTCTTCTTAGCACTCGCCGACGTCGATCTTCACCGAACAGAGATATCCTGGCTTCATCAGAGAACAAAACCCTATTCCAATCGTCTTGAGTCCATGATTCACAATTTCTAGCGAACCTAAGCCTGTGAACTCTGTGCTCACGGAGTAATTTGGGGCCGCGGGCCGGGCGGTGACTGCGTATATTGGCAGCGAGAAGCCTCCTCCTGACCGTCCATAGACTAATATGCACATTTCTTACTTCTTGGAGGTTGTTCCTAAGATCCACATACGAAGATTTGCGATTTCTCAATGCGCGACTCACAAGAAAACGATCATCCCGTGGTTGGGTACATGGTTTTCTTCCAGAACCAGGCCTTCTCTCGACGGAACCAGTCTCCTGATATCGCTGCCAGGTCCTTTGGACTGTCGAGCGACTAACATTTAGCCTCCTAGCCACGAAACATTGGCTGCAACCCTCTTCAAGCAGCGCGATAATTTTGGTAGCTTTTACCACTTTATCTACCATTTTTGATACAGCCAAACAGCATTAAATAAAGCTTTGACAGTCAAGGATATGAAATTAATCGATAAAAATTGAATAAAAGTTATGAAAGTCGATGTTAACTTCTGGAACTTCGCGCCAAAAATGTAGGATAAAAAGCGGTTTTCTGTAAAAATGAACATCAAATGAAAAATTGAATTTAGAACGTACTTTTTTAAATACCACAGCATTTTTAAAACCGGCCAGTAACGTGTACAAACGATTGAAACCTTTTTGGTATTGTATCTTTTTAAATATGAATGAAAATCAAAACCGCCCGTTTTTTTTTGCAAATGAGTTTATTTCATACTGCACCTCTTGAGAAAGTAGACTTCAGATGGATCTGAGATGTTTCAGGCTGTGATCGCAAGTCGTCCTGTAGTTCTATTATTTTTTTAATGGTTATCTTTTCACATTGTCGATAAGATTAGTAATAGTACATTGGAGAGTGTACAAGTAACAGTTGACAGGTATTGTGACTAAATAGCTTCCATTCAGTATGTTATATTTTTTTTTATGCACATGAGATGTCTGGTTTGGAAATGAGATAATGTAGTGTCTCTCGTCCAGTTCTTCCATGGATATTCTTGATAGAGATATAGTTGTAATTGTGCAACCTTTATGGATTGATTCAAGATGAAATTTCGTATGCAGTCAGGTTCCCGACGCAACTGATGGTCCATCTTGCCGTTGCAGAGACATTAATTATTGTACTTCGAGCTTTCAGCCTCTATGTACACATAACCCTTCCTGTTGGTTGCAATTAATGGATAAGGAGGGATAAGGATTTATCTAAATTTATTGGGAGCTATGGACAACTTATATAGATCATACTTATCTATAGAAAAATATAGGTAGTTTGAATATGATAACTATCTGATTGCCTGAATAGTAACCTAGTTTAATTATATCATAAGTTCTAATTCTAACATCTTATCCTAACTATTAACTATTTTTTTTTTCTATCTAATACTTCAAACTCTTAATGTCAATCATAGAGTAATGCCGATTGGAGCTATGGATAAAAGCTAGAGTGTTTTCGAATCTGACCAATTCGTTTGAGATGTCTTCTAGATTCTCAATTAACATAGATAAGCATTGCCCAAACTTTGAAAAATTTTTAAAAGCTTGTATGAGCTTCTTTACCTAATAGTAATATTAAGGTGTCGTTAAATGATTATTAAATTGATTAAATGGTAACTGATGCCTGATTAGCAACTAACTGGTAACATTCGATTGTTGAGTCATCCATACTTTGCTGACACTAAAATGGTTATTAAATTCTTTTGCGATTTTTAAGTGGTTATCCTGTAGAATTTTTATAGCATAACATAATTGTATTGAATGACGTCTGCATAGTCTAAGTTACTCGTGACACTTAATTACAGACCATCAATGAGACCTCGCTTTTTCTAATAAACGAATTTTTCTTCGATATCGTTGAGTTAGACGTACTATAAAAATATATGGTAAAGAGTCATGAGTTTTGTAGGTCCTAATTTATAAGGTAGTATTCCCGGGCCACCGCCCAGACTTTCACGTGATATCTCCGGATGTGTTTCCTGGGCGGCTATCAAACGAGCAGTCTGGACCAGTAGCGTCCTGTAGCAGTTGTGCGCTCTTAGGTACTCTTTTTAATCTGCTTTTTGCGACGCGACCTCGATTTTTAGAAGTGTAAATGTGTATGGGTAAGTTAGCTAACACGGTGTCCTGGGTGTATCTAGGAGCAGTTTTCTGGCGAGCTGCTGAAGGATTACTAACGAAAATGCGCTGTTGTGGCTGATATTCGACTTCAGGCTCACGATGTTTATTGTGATTGTCTATGATTCCACCGCGTTTAGCTAAAGAGGATGCGTTTATTACGTCGTAGGCTAGTTTCATTTGATTTTTATGGTTTTGTATATATTGTTGTGTGAAATGTTTAGTTAGGTCTATATCAAAAGGATCTCGTGGGTCGAAATGTCCGGTTATTATGTCAAACGGGCGGCATTTAGTGAAACTATGGATTGCGCTGTTATAAGCTAAAATGGCATATGGTACTAGTTTGATTATATCTTCTCCTTTGTGGGTCAACTTAAGTAATCGAAGGTGTTCCAATAGGGTTGAGTGAAATCGTTCAACGATACCGTTTTCGTTGGGCGTGTGTGGTAATATCCTGTGGTGGGTAATTTTATGTAGCGTAACGAATTCATTGAACAATTGGTTGGTAAATTCAGTACCATTATCCGATACGATGGTTAGTGGTAGACCATGATGAGTACAGAATTTCAAAAATGCCTGAATAATACTTACCGCGGTGCCATCTCGTATGTAATACGCTTGAGCGTATTTAGAGAATACATCCACGATTGTCATGTATTTTGCCGAATGAATCGTCAGCAAGTCTATATGAACGATTTCGAACGGCTTAGTTGCAGGGGGTACTAAATTAAATTGCTGCTTAATAGGACATCGATCGTATTTGGCTTGGCCGCAAACAGTACAGTTATTTATGAATTTTGTAATTTCATCTTTCATCTTTGGCCAATAGTAGCGGTGCGATAGAGCTAAGTAACATTCGTTTATACCGCGGTGGTTTGTTTTCCCATCGTGATAGCATTTAATGATTTCCTGCTGTCTCAAATATTCTTTTACGTTTTCTACTTCGCTTTTGGTTAATACGAGGTTCATTGCTGAACTGCGGAACCTTGCCTGAATAATCGGTATAATATCATACATAGCGAGTGGTGGATCTATGAATAATGCAGTTTTAACTTTGGGGTTCACATATTCTTTAATGAAATTAACTACATCTATTTCTAAATTTGAACGGGACACTTGTACGCAAGTTTTAGTATGTGTATCGAAAGGTTTAGTTATTATAGGTCGTTTTTTGATGTCGCCTACTACGCTTATACTAATTTGCCTGTGG
This sequence comes from Lymantria dispar, assembly GCA_032191425.1. Classification (NCBI taxonomy): domain Eukaryota; kingdom Metazoa; phylum Arthropoda; class Insecta; order Lepidoptera; family Erebidae; genus Lymantria; species Lymantria dispar. The sequence continues at coordinate 34,703,612 of CM063452.1, forward strand.
AATTTATTTAGTGGCTCGTCAACAATGGGTACTTCTAAAATGGGAGTTTCCTGACTAGTATGGGCAGAAACTGTAGTAGAATGGCTTACTGATGGAGGGCGCTCGGATGCGTTCGCAATCATAGAAGATGTCTCTTCGTTGTGTATTTGTGTTTGAACGGCTCGGTCCATAGAAAATATTAAATCATTAGAAGTGTGGTTAATTACTTCTAAGAATCCGCACTTATTTGTAACCGTGGTTAGGCAATCTCGAATAACACAATTTGAGATTATCTGTTCACTAATGAGTGCATCTCCGTCATGAAAGTTAATCGGTAATTTCAACACTTTAGAAGAGTTAGCTGGAATCACGTCTTCGTATAGATTTACGTTATGGGAGTTGAACATACTGATACAGTTGGTAGAGTTACGCGTTATTAACATCTTATCCTTAAGAGCAATTTTCGCTTGCCATTTTTCTAGGAGATCTAAGCCTATAAGTCCATCGAAATAGTTATGGAACTTATATACGAATAACTTTATATTTTCGAGTTCTTTAAATTCGTTAAAGGTAGGGATGGTTATAGAATAGTCATTTCTTGTTGTACCGTGTACGTTTGTAACTTCGAATGGATCTATATTTAAGGGAAAATTACTGTAAAAATTATCTATAGCTTCCGGGCTAATGAAAGATTGATTTGCGCCTTTATCTATTAACAGTTTTAATGGTGGTTGAGAAATTTGAATATAAGGAAGCTGTCATTGTGTCTGGAGGTTTATTTCTATCTTAATTTGTCGAATTGATCGCGAGTCTGAAAATCCTGATCCTCTGCTGAGCTGGGGCCTGGTTGAGGATTACCATTTGGTGGTAAAGGGTATTCTTCATAGCAATTATTATAATCAGAGGCACTGTACGGTAAATGAGTCGGTTCTACATTACAGTTATAATAATCTCCGCTTGTGGCATAAGAGTTATAATCGGATTCTGAATAATAGTCAGGATAATAATACTGTTCATTGTAGTCTGCACATTCGTTCACGTTCATTTCCTTGCTTTTAAAATAATTGGATGGTGGTGGGTTGCCACTTCGTTTCCAATCGTGACCTGATAACTGTGCTATTGGTCTCTCTTTTGCAACATAATGGCTTACGCCACTCATAGGCTTTGGGATATTAGAAGGTGGTTGAAATGGCCTGGGATGCATTTGGAAATTACTATTAAATCTATTATAATTAGGCGGCGGTGCGCGGAACATTTGCTGCGTGCGTGAAGGCATTCCAGGAGTGTTACCATACGACATAGGTTTATTATATTGCATGTTTGGTTTCCACAGTTGCTGAGGTGGTTGGAAGTGTGTCATAGGGGCGGTTCGCGGCGGTAAGTTTAATAGTTTTTGTGATGACATGATAGGTAACGGCTTAAATGAATTACTGTTGTGTGGTTTCCTGTCAGTGAGTGATGCATGGCGATTTTGCAAATACATTACGTTTAATTCCTCCTGTACGTACTCTAACGCCTTCTCGACACTATTGTGACATTTCTTCCGTTTTCTGAAATAAAAAAAAACTACATTTAGAAGGTTATCATCATTCATACACACATAGCACATCTAGTTAATAAGCTCTTTTTAGGTTATCAACATTCATAATAATGAGTTACAGTACTATATGGGTTATACAGCTTATTACATAAAAGTGAGGTCAATATTAAGGGTCGTTAAATACACACATAATGAGTGTTTAGTATTAGAAACTATCAGAATTTAGTTACGCCAAAATATCACACTACATTACAGTTATTTGTTTATTTAGTTATTAATATCGATATAAAGATGTCACATTACTATCGGTTATACTCTGCCCTTTACGTAAAGTTATAATGCAATGGCATTGCCGGAGCGTGAAATTATTGTGAACTTTTAGGGTGCCCAAATTATAATTGCCGATAAAAAGCACTCGTTATCGTGTATATATAACGACCTCTAAATTTGACCACACAACGTATGTAACAACTTGTATAAAAATCTTTAAATTGACCACACCTTTTTGTAACACCCTGTATAGTAGTAATAGTGAAAATTATAAAGAGGAAATTATAAGGTTTATTCAAATAATAATGAAAGGACTTGTATTTTATAGTTTTAAGAAAATTTATGTTTATGCTTAAAATATTATTAATGACCTAACGCGGCCATTTTTGTTTACATAATTATTGTGTTAGATAAAAATTAAGAGGCAAAATCTTACACGAGTTACCACCCTTATACATGAATGAAAAACAGGGAAACTGGTTTGCTCTAAGTGGGTACACTTATTATTGTTTTCGAAAGCGCTGTGCACGCAACTGTCTATACCTATTTTTTAATATCTCACCACCAAATTAATACATAATTACTGTTTTTACTTTAAACAATCTCATTTGCCGGGTTTCGTTAATAATGTCTATTAAATTGTATTATTAGTATAACGTTATTTAGTACTTCATCTTCCTCTATTTTCTTTTTTGTGAGGGACAGTAGGTAGTCAGCACGTCTCTTCATGTTCAAACAATGACTGATCGCAACGGTGAACGGGCGCGAAATGAAATATTCTTAAAAAACGGTAGGGCGCTTGTACATGCTAAGAAAATTTACCGTGCCTGCGGCAGACAAATTCTTCGTGTAGACGACAAGAATTTTGTCTGTTCCACACACGAAAAGTTTTCGTGTCTTCCGCAGACAAGACCAATCGAAACGTGTACACGATACGGTTTTTTTCGTGCAGTCGTCAGTCGGGCGTAGGGCGCGCAAGTAATAACAAGTGTGATAATGAGTGTGAGTTTCGTTTATTTATAAAAATGTTAACTACAAAGCAAAAAAGAATGATAATTGCATATTATTATTATAACAAAATAAAAAAGGAAACAAAAAACAAGAGACTTTACTGGGTTCATCCAATGATACAAGAGAAAAATGAGTTTGGTGGGTTCATTACCCTTTACCGTGTAATGCGACAACATGAGGAAAAATTTGTGGATTATTTTCGCATGAAAATGTCTACGTTTGACAAGCTTTTGACAACTATAGAAAATAATATACGACTTGAAAATACCAAAATGCGAGAAAGTATTCCTCCATACATTACATTGGCCGTAACATTAAGGTAAGTAATTTTTTTAAGCATATTGATTTGAACGTTTTACAATAATAAATGTCTTTAAAATGTTATATGTTTCTAAATTCAACAGACTCCAAATCTTCATATTCTTTAGAATAGTCAAAGTGATATTCATCTGTATGCGATGTTTCCACACTACTAATAGTTTCGGTGTCAAATTCAATGGATGTAGATTTTTGAGTACTGTAACCTGGTCGAGTCGAGTATGATGGACCGGATATGTTAAATGACGACGTAGAAGGCTGCGTTGATTTGTAATACTCAGTACTCGGTAGCACGCACAAAACTTCAAACTGGAAATCCACCATTTCCTCATCACTAAACTTATCAACACTCGGAGCTATACTTTTAAAAAATGACATGGCACGGCTCTCTTCTTCTTTGGTAACAGTTTTTATAATTTTTGCCATATTTTTGTCCACCTCGCTAACATCCTGTTTCTTTTTTTTTCGCGATCGGTGTATGTTCTACGGGACTTTTTTCCACGTTTGTTGTTTCGGGTATATTTGATTCAGTGTCTCGGCGTGTTGCAATTTTTGTCAAAAATAACATTTCGTCGTAAAAATCACATTTACGAATCTTCTTAGCACCTGATCCCGATTTCATTTCTTTAAGTCTTCTCTGACATTTCATCCACCTATCTCGCAAAGTTGTCCATTTTATTGCTGTAGACTTTGCTGAAACAAAAAACGAACTACAGTAATTACAGTAAGAAAGCTAAGGAGTAAGCTTTCCAGGAAATGTATCTTAACAGTGATGTGTAGAAAAAAACCTTTGTCATGTTAGTCAGTTATCTTCGAAGCTCACGAGTTCAAAGTTACTACATGGCGCTAGTCAAAAAAAACGGTGTCAATCGCCTTTTTTTTTGACAAGTACCATCTATTGCAAGTAGACATAAACTTCATATAAAAAAGGAAATGACCTCATTGTAAGACATTGTTACAATTTTTTACAGATACATGGCAATTGGAGATGCCTTCGCACGTCTTCATTTCGATTTGCGAATCGGAATAAAAACAGTAGCGAACATTGTACGTGAAGTTACTCATCATATTTGGTCAGAATTATCTACAGTTTATATGCGAATGCCAACACAAGAAGAATGGTTGAATATAGCACAGGGATATGAAATAAATGCCAATTTTCCACACTGTCTTGGAGCACTGGACGGGAAACATATTAGAATAATTAAACCTGAAGAAAGTGGATCAATGTTTTTAAATTATAAACATTTCTTTTCTATTGTTCTCATGGCTATTGTGGATTCCAACTACAATTACATTTTTATTGATGTAGGGTCGTATGGTAAAGAATGTGATTCAAATGTTTTCAAAGAAATACAGTTTTGCAAAAAACTTGTGGACAATACGTTAAACATACCATCCCCATGTTCTATAATAAATACTAACTATATATTACCATATGTTTTTGTAGCCGATGAAGCTTTCGCACTTCATGCTAACGTACTGCGACCCTACAGTGGTAACGAACTCACAAAAGAACAAAAGATATTCAATTATCGCTTGACAAGGGCAAGAAGATACGTCGAGTGTGCTTTTGGAATAATGGCCAACAAATGGAGAATTCTGCACCGATCTCTCACCGAACTTAAGTCTCGATTTAACAGTTGCTATTGTAAAAACGACTTGCGTTTTGCAAAATTTTATTCATACAGAAGAAGGTCACGTTGAGCCTTTAATCAATCGAGACCGATTAAATAGTCGATTATATTTAGAAGGCAATAATCTGACAGCAGACGAAATTCGTCAAAAATATACTGAATATTTTTCCTCTGATGAAGGATCATTGCCATGGCAAGATAAATACACATAAAAAATAAGTCTAAAACTAAAACCCGACTACTAAATTTTATTCCAAAAAGTGTGAAACAAGGAAGTATTCTTACCTGCCATATTGTTTTAACGTCAACGTTTTAACAATTACGTCATATTTTTTTTCATGTTTATACGTATTTTATTATAAGTATTACTCATTATCGTTTTTAGCAAAGCCGTGGTCATATGCTACTTAGCTCTATAGAACTTATGATTGCTTGCAACTTAAATCTTTTATTGTAGATGTATTTAATGTGGGTAATGATAATAATTAATATTTATAATAATATATAGCTATATAGTATATACCTAATAAACTGTATTTTTGAAAATTCTAAAAAGATAGTAATATGTTGTAGGTACTTACCATATTAATTTTTTTTGACATTTGTCATTTCGTCGAAGTCTTTGTTTAGGATAATAAATATTTCTCTCCATGCTTCGTATGTGAGTCTTTTATCTTTATATATCTCTAAAGTTTTGTCCCACAATACCGGTCGTCCTTCTACTAAAGTTATAAGTAACTCATCAACCATTCTGTACTCTACGCTGCAATGTATAATATGCTGGCTCAACCCTACTACACCGCCCCCCGCCGCTCCGCAACAACGTTCGCCGCGTCGCGTCTTGCGCAGACAAGAATTTTTTCGTGCACCGCTGCGAGCAGTGTACACAGTTATTTTCTAGTTACGACACGAATTCTTGGGTAGGCCCGGCGTTTTTTCTTACCGTGTACAAGGGCCCGTACAAGGTGACTGCGTCACCTTATTCACTTGCGTACTAGGCAACGTTCATGAATGGATGCAAAACAGGATTAAAAAAAATACTATTGCTGTCACAAAAATAATACTTAAGATACATTAATGATTTTTTCATTGATATAGTTCGTTTGCATAATGTTAATTTTAATATGCGATAAATAAATAAAAGCCATTAATGAAAAAATTGTTTACGTAATGTTATTATTTAGTATGAGAGAAACAATCAAGAGCCATTCGTTTAAAGAACGCGTCGCTGACTAGCTCTAGTCCTAGTGTACATATAAAAAGAGATCTACTTAAGTGCAATAATTAATTTTCGTAGATATGTTTATGTCAGAACAAGAACTTAGTTATTTAATCACTTGTTATGATTTCTAAGGTTTATGACGATAGAACTCTAAATACTTCTTTATTATTGTAGATTACGGCCTAAAAGTTGCTTTGTCATCATTAACTAATTTTGGCCAAAAATGTCACTGACTTCTCCCTCGACGCCGACGATATGTGAATCATTTTTCTATACAATTTGAAGTGCATTTTTCTTAGGAACGTAATACAATATCTTTTGTATCAGTGGCAAAAAGCCCGTATTCTAACCTAAAAACAAAAAATGTAGCGATTTTTTTTGTAACGGATACTATTCATGTCTGAAGTTAAAGGAATTTTCAATAAAACATCAAACTGTATTAATCACATGTTTATTCATAAAACATCTATTTCACCACATTGTCATCTATCAACGTGTTTTTGATTGAAGCAGTCAAGACAGAAAGTTTGCATTGCGTGTGGACTTGCTTTGCTCGGATTGCTTGTGCACCTTGTGCTTTCAGCTTGGCATAGCAACCTGTGCGACGCTTTCTCACCAATTTGTTTTGACTTTGCGGTAACCCTTCTAGTTGATGCTGTGATGGAATGCTACGAGGACTGCTGGTTGATGAAATGGAAAGTCGCTGGGCAGTGTACTTCCATTATTAATGCCGCTGGTCCAAGTAAATGCCTTACTAACTGTTCCTGTACTACAAGTACAGGAACAGTTAGTAAGGCATTTTCTTGGACAGTTTAAATCCTCTTGTAACCTCATTGTAGATGCACCTGGAATTGAGAACGGCGAAGCTGAATAAGATATCATAGGCGATTTTCTTGTACCATGTCAAGCTTTTACGCAGTGGGCTATGAAATGATGAAAGTTGATTCGCAATATCTGATGACTTTAGTATTAATTAAAGGAAATAGGATAATAAATTATAACACTCTTTGTACCACGTTATCATAGAGAATCTATATTCATAGACCATATATCAATAGAGTATATAACAGTAACAGACAGAGAACGATCATGGAAAGGCGGGAAAATTTAAATATTCAACACTCCTGCCAAATTTAAGCCTTCCATGTACTAAGTTTAATTACAACAGTAACAAGTAAACACACTCAATTATATTCAAGATTACATAGCATGTTTATGGATAACAGTCCAATTTTGTCTCTCAAATATTGAAATTTATCTCTTGGTAAAGCCATAGTTAGAAAGTCAGCAAGTTGATTGCTTGTTGAAACATATTTAAGATCAATAACTTTAGTATAATACTTTTCTTTAATGAAATGGTACTTTGTGTCTATATGTTTGCACCTCTTATGAAAGTTTACATTTTTAATAACACTTATTGCGCTTTGATTGTCTATATTAATCTCTACTGTTGGATGCTTTGATTCACATAAGTCACTTAACAATTGTTTAATCTAAACGGCTTCCTTAGTGGCAGCACAGGCCGCCATATATTCTGCCTCTGTGGTTGATAGAGTGACCGTGTGTTGTCTTCAAGTTCCTCTTCAATAGACTTTTTCCATTTTTCAGCATCCACACAACTGATAGCTTCTTTGTATGTTTTAGGGACTTGCTCAGATACTGAGCATTCATCATAACAAAGGTAAGTTTGTTGATTATTCTTATTTCTAGGTCTCAACGTTATGTTGCTTGGGGAAGGAGTATCAATCTTGATTTCTGGTAAGTATTCATCTGTATCTTGAGTTATTTTTAACAGTATTATATGAACTATCTGAGTTATAACATTCTTCCCTGCTTTCTTCATTAGACTCATTTGACATTAAACTTTCTTCATTACTTTTACAATGTGTATCTAATGTTTTGTTTTCTGTTTCAGACAGTTCCAGAGCAGCATAGTTTCTCTTCACAGTAGATTCGAGAAATACAGCATCCCTGCTCTTTATCACAGTTCTAGTATTTAGTATTATGAACCTGTACCCTTTTGAGTTCTCACAGTAGCCAATAAAAAGCATCTTCTGAGCTTTTGGATCCCTCTTCTTGCGTTTTACTTTTGGCAGGTGAACCATAGCTTCACAGCCGAATACTTTCATGTGGCTAATATTTTGTTTATGTCCAGACCAAACTTCTTCAGGCGTTTTAAATGATATGGATCTAGTTGGAGATCTGTTTATGATATATGCAGCAGTTTTTATAGCCCAGAAAAACTTTGCCAAGCCAGCATTCAGAATCATGCACTTTGCTCTCTCAACTAGTTCTATTTAACCTCTCTGCAGCTCCATTTTGCTCTGGAGTATAAGGCGTTGTCGTTTGATGTCTTATTCCCGCACTTATTAGGAAGCCAGTAAATGGTTTGTTGACATATCTCAGGCCATTGTCAGTCCGAATACATTTGAGTTTACATTCAGTTTGATTTTCAACTTCTGTTTTGAACTCTTTGAATTTTGACAATACCTCAGTTTTGTTGTTCAAAATGTACACAAATACCTTTTTAGAATAATCGTCCAAAAATGTTAGAAAGTATTTAGCTCCTCCTAGTGACTGTGTTTCCATCGAGCCACATAAGTCAGAATGCACCAGTTCCAATGGCTTTGAGGAATGTGATCCTCGACTCTTAAAAGGTAGTCTTGTTTGTTTGCCCTCTTGACATGTTATACAGGTTACATTGTTCATTTGTTTATCAGATAATGTAAATCCTTCAGAACATTCTTTTAATTTCTTCAGGGTGTCAAAGTTCAGATGACCCATTCGTTGATGCCATAAGAATATATCATCTTGTTTAACATCAGACATGCATGCATAATTAGTATTTATATTAAGTCGGTACACGTTGTTAACTTTTGTTGCCGTTGCTACAGTAAGATTTTGTCTGTTCAGTATAGTACAGCCTGTAGAATCAAATTTAACTTGACCACCATTTTTTGTAATTTGATGTACAGATATTAAATTCACTGCAAGTTCTGGTACATACAAGACATTTGTAAATAAAATTGTATTTGACCGATTTTCTCCATTCAATGTGTTCAAAGTCACTTCACCAGTGCTACACACTGAAAGTGTTTTGTTGTTTGCAACTTTGATTTGCTTTATAGGTGGTGAGTGTTCATTTTGAAGAAGGTTTTCATGTCTTGTCGTGTGAATGGTTGCCCCAGAATCAATTTACCATGCGAAGCTGTCGTTGCCAAACGGAGTAACAAACGCGGCAGCATATGAATTATATGATTTTGCAACCTTTTCTCTCGATTTTAACCTGCATTCTGTACACAAGTGTCCATATTTGTTACACTGAAAACATCTAGGACCTTTGTTGAACTTCTTTTTCACATTCCTGGTTTGAGAACCATGAGCAGATGTAAAAGCAGAGTTATTGTTTTCAGATTTTACTTCTTGGAGCAATTTAGATTTCACAGAGTCTGCACATATTTTCATCCCAGAGCTTTCAATAGCTAGGATCATCGGTTTATAATGTTCAGGTAACCCGGAGAGTAAAAGTGTTCCAAGCCACTCATCATCAACTTTAAATCCTATGTTTCGGAGTTTGTGCGCTGTAGACATTATCTTGCTCACGTATTCGTCTATATTTTGGCAACCAGAGAGTAGTAGTGCAGAGATTACGTAGTAGGCCAACTCTGCGTGTAAGCCCTGAGTCGTCGAAAGCGCGGGACAAGATTTCCCACACTTCTTTTGCCGTTTCTGCCTCTTGGATATGTACGTAATTGATACTATCGACAAGCAAAATGATTTTGGATTTTGCTTTTGTGTCCTTTTTGTGTCAATTGCTTCGTCATTGGGATTTTCAATACATTCCCAGAGCTCTTCATGTTGAAGGTATGTTTTGACCGCAAACCGCCAAGTATTGTAGTTTTCTCGGCCTGTTAGTTTTTCTATAAGTACCAGAGGATTGCTACTAGCCATAATAATAGATATTTTCAACGACTTGACGATTTGTTAAAACGTAACCACGTTGCTTCTAGGTTATGTTATATCGATACACTATCACTTCGCTGACACGAAACTGTTTATAGTTTGTATTAACTTTGCAAACACTTTTCTTTACAACTTTAGCTTTACTGGGCCCATAACCTGATGACTTTAGTATTAATTAAAGGAAATAGGATAATAAATTATAACACTCTTTGTACCACGTTATCATAGAGAATCTATATTCATAGACCATATATCAATAAGGGCCATACATAAAGTACGTCACACGAATTGCATGATTTTTTGAGCCGTCCCCTCCCTTGTCACAGGTGGTCACATTTCTGAGACCCCCCTCCCTAGTGTGACGTCACATGTTTTGCAATTTCACATCGAAAAATTATTAAATTAAAACAGCAGTTCCGAAATTAGTTTTATTTCCATTTAAATTAAGTACTTTTTTTATGAAATCAACATTGACATCAAATATTTGAAACAATAACAAAGCAATAAACTATTGAATATAAAGAAAAAGAAGAAGAAAGAAACTCAATCATCTTCAGTCCATGGACTTTGAACCCACTTCTTTAAATTATTTATAACTGGCATGGCAGTCACTTCGTTCTCATTTACTCGTAGGTTTTTCACGTTAGGAACATTTGTGGTGTCAACATCTTTTTCATCCAACCATATGGCATCATCATTAATATCCAAACAAAGAATTTCTCTGGCACGTCTAGCTGCTATTCTTTCAGGACGTATCTTTGCAATGGGAACTTCATGTTGCTTCTTATGAAGTTGTTTGTGTTGGTTAGTGGCTTTATATGATGCAAAATATAGACCACAGAAGCCGCAAGATCGCTTACACAAGTATCCCTCAACACTAGGGCAGTAACTATCATACGGTACTTGCTTTAAATGTGATGACGCGCTCAGTTTTAAAGATAATTGAAGTAATAGTGGAGCGAATTTACCTTCGATGTCATCCTTTTCTGTTGTTATATACCCGTTTGACGTCTGTTTAATTAAAATAGGTGGTGGCATAAACCCCTCTGGTAGTAGTCGCCGAAGGCTAGATCGTTGCACACCACAGCACGAGACAACTTCACATTTTACTATTTGCAGTAAATATTGTGATTGCCGTACATGATTTGCGTACCAAATTGCATCACGTTTCAATACCTTAGCCTGTTCAACATCCAGTCTAGTTTCTGTGGGCATAATATATTTGGCAATCACAGGATATCCATCAATGACCAATTGGTTCCAAATATTACTCAGAACTGTGCCTGCACTTTCAAAGTTTCGTTTTTCTAGGTCCAGGTCAGTAGTTTTATTACCGGAATCGAGATGTGAACCGAAATTATCGTGTTTTAATACAACACCAGTAAGTTCACGACTAAGAGGCGCCATTCGTCGTTCTACTCTATTAAAAGCACTTCTTCCTGGGGCATTTGTGGCAATGTAAACAGCATCCAAATCAAAATCTTTAAAATGTTGTATAGCTGAAATTATAACTCGCTCGTATCGTAGATTTTCGTCGGGACCACCATCGCAAGTAAAAATAAATACGGGTTTTACAAAACCTTCTCGAGTTTTCATAAAGTTTTCGAAGGCAGATATTTCAGAAAGTTTGTGTATATCTGTGGCATGAGTCTCTGCATTAGAGGACGAATGCTTTCCACTGCGAATTGCTACGTATGTAGGCCCGGAATGTGTCACAGCTTCAGGTTTTCCTTCACCATCTTTCTTTACTACAATACCTGCATAAACAGAGGGAATAAGTTTATGTTTTTCCGCGACCACGAAATCATGATCCAGTAATTTTACACGATAATCAAGGTGCATTAAGGGGTTATACGCAGTTGCGAGGCTCAAAAATAACGTTTTTTTACGATTTTTTTGTGGACACAGCTTTTATTTATTAAGTACAAGTGATAGTAATTCTGAAAGAGCACACTTTGAAGAATATAATTGTGTATCACTCGTGTCAAAATATTGATGTGCACCGCCTCTGCAGATGATGTCCCGAACGACCTCCAAAAAAAGGCGCTCGGCGGTGAGCACGATTTCGTCAGTTTGGATTATCTGAAATAAAAAAAAAGTTGAATTCTTTTAAAGGATAGATAAATGCAGGTATTGAACGAAGGAATAAACAAAATTTTCATTTTTGACAAAATGGCGGCAACTTGAAAAAAATTTTTCGTTTTCGATGAAAATTTTCGCTCTAAATTGTCAAAAAAAAAATAGTAAAATTTTTTTTACATCTTATTCCTTCGTTAAATACCTGAAGAATGTATCTAAAAAGATTGTGTTAAAATTTCAGCCCGATTAGTTGAGCCATCTCTGAGAAATCTTGCTCACCGACTCTGAAATGACAGTTTTGAGATAAACGCGTTTAAAGTTTCAGAAGTAGTTTACACATAGGTAAATTTTGTTTTTTTAAACTTACATGGTATCATCGATTCCAGGGCCATAAGAGGGACCTTGTGTAGGATCCTTAGCTTCCAGTAAGTCCAGCTGGTGTTGTTGTCGAGCCATTCTTTCTACGCGCGTGCTCCCTAGCGCTCTCGCGTCGGAGATCATCACACGCTCTGCGTCCTCTTTCTGAGCATAATCATGAGCTGCGGTGCCTAATGAAACTAAAATCTCTTTCTGCATTTTGAATTTTTTAGCAAACCCCATGTAGGAAAGTACGGCGGGCCCAGGCTTGGTCCAACTATGCAGAACTCTGGGCCAGACTTGTAAGCCAGACTTGGGTAAAGTCTGGAATGATAATGCTGGCCCAAGACTGGTTACCCCGACTGGCCCACGCCTGGTTGGCAGGGCTGGGCCATAGTTAAGTTTCAAGCTTGGCCCATGCCTGGTTGGCAGGGCTAGGCCATAGTTAAGTTTCAAGCTTGGCCCATGCCTGGTTGGCAGGGCTGGGCCATAGTTAAGTTTTAAGTCTGGCCCATGCCTGGTTGGCAGGTCTGGGCCATAGTTAAGTTTCAAGCTTGGCCCTTGCCTGGTTGGCAGGGCTAGGCCATAGTTAAGTTTCAAGCTTGGCCCATGCCTGGTTGGCAGGGCTAGGCCTTAGTTAAGTTTCAAATCTGGGCCATGCATTATTTACAAGACTGCTCACGCTTAATTTTTAAAATTGGCCCAAGCAAAATTACCAAAACTGACCCAAGTTTACTTTATAGGATTAACTCAAACTTAACTTATGTACTTAATAATATCAATAATAAATTGAATGATGTTATAATTTCTATCACAGAATATTAATGACGTGGAAGACTCCATCATGAACTCGCTACAATCGATAAGAATAACGAATCTTTGAAGTTTTTATCAACTCATTCTACACGAAACACATAAAGCAATGTAATTATTTGTACAATTTAATTATTGAATTCAAATAGTAATATATTTATAGATCAATATATTAATTTGAAACCAATGAGTTGGTTAGTTTTAACTTCAAATGAAATTTTAGAATTTTTCCTTTATGAAAACTTCAAAAATTGCTATATATTATCTAAATTCGTGGTTATTAACAGTGTTTAGAAATAAAATAACTATACTAATGGGGAGTTCATAATTGAGACACTATAGATAGTAAGAGGTTATACTTTGATTTACAAAAAATAATTATTTAGTCATTTGATAAGACTTACAATTCAAAATTACTATAAAATATTAAAGTATAAGTATAAAAAATAATTAAAATGTTAAGGAACAATACTTATTACTTAGGATAGTAGAATATGTAATAATAATAATTTAAAATCAATTATTCATGTCACGGTTAGCTCGTCCGCCATCCCTATCTTTTGCTCCCGATAAAAAGCGACTTACTAGGGATAGTATTGATATTTTATTCTTACGATCGTGATACTTAGCCTTCAAAAATTCTGAAAATAACCAGTCATTAAATTATGATTATTACTATATACTATTAAAAATTTTATCGAGCATTGACTTACTCTCCATTTCCTTAAATGTCTCAGTTTCTTTAAAACTTTTTTTTCCAATGCCTTTTAGTTTTTTACCACAACCACTGTATAATAATTGGATATCTTTTTTTATTAATTTCTTCATGATTGATTGAACATCGTTGTCGCAATCGATGGATCCGGCCGTAACCATTTTAAAAATATCAATCTGTAAAAAAAGTGTAAATAATTTCTAAATTATATTTAAATAATTAATAGATATCGTTAGAATATAGTTATGCTATAATGAATGAAAAATGAGAGTACTCCAAAGTTGGTTATGACATGGATATTAAACATTGATGTAATACAAAACAGAAGTTTTAATTTTAATAAACGATTGGTACAAAAATACTTGTTTACTGATCATGATTAAGAAAAAGTTTAATATCCCAAAAAACGACGTTAATCAATTATATTCATGTGTTCTAACTATGGCAACAATTAAATAGTACATTTATTTTTTTATGTTTTACTAAAATTTTTGTTTTAAAACCTAAAGAAAATGATATGAAGTTTCAATATTCTATATATATTCATTTCCATATTGATTCAATTTAATATTTTCAATAAGCATGTTAACCCTAGAAGCCCAATCATATTTTAGGGGCTATAAAGCCCAATCATACGTAAAAATGACGTGTAAAAATTAAATCGCTATATATATATTTTTTTTTTATATATTTATTAAGTTTTTATATTATTTTATGAAAATAGGGTATAATGAAATAAAAAAATTACAATTGAGCAAAGTTTACTATTTATATATATTTATTATTTTACAATAATAACTTTAGGAACATAGAAAAAGTTAACAAAAAATGAGATCCTCTTAGTTTTTCTTAAAATTAAATAAATTTTACCAAAATCAACTAAAATTAAACTTGTTTTCTTAGAATGATATTAACTCTTATCAATACTAAATAGTTAAAATATAAAAAAAAAATACTTTTATATACAGTCTTGACAAATATCAATATTGTGCTCCCCGCATACAGGTTTTTTGCACTTTGAGCACTGTGCCTTGGTCATCCTCTATTTTTATAAGAACAAAACCCACAATAGCGCCTTTTTTTTTGTTCTGGTTCATCACAGGAAGTATCTGTTACAGTCTGAGGCATAGTTTTCAAAACATTTGTGATATTATCGCGTAATGTCCTCTTTAGAGTAGGTGCCTCCAAATGTTTTTGCATCCATGGCGCTGTTAAGTCTGTGCTCAATTTCTTCATAAATTCTTTACGGTTGAGTGGTTTTTCTTTTTTAGCTAACATGTTGTGACAATAAACAATATATGAATTTACAAAAGCCATATTCAGCATGCCATAAAATACTGCCATTGGCCACCTATTGGTTTTTCTATTAGAAGACATAGACGAACACATTTGATCAAAAGAATCAACGCCTCCTTTTGTTTGATTATAAAATAATATCATGTCTGGCTTACCATTACGTTCATTGATAACGGCATCTTCATTACATGATGATAATAAGAATACCATCTTTGACGGTTTAGGTTTATAGGAAACCAATGTCAAAGGTCCATCAAAACAAAACATTGAAGAACCCACCTGCCGCGAGCGTGAGTTCTTGACTTCTTCGGGTATTTCTCTCTTGTTTGATCTGATGGTTCCCACTAGTGTTAGATTATATGGAGCCTTCAGTAAATTCTTAGCAAGTGGAACAGACGTGAACCAGTTATCGCAAGTAATGTTTCTGTTCGTACCGTGTACTGTTTTAGTTAGCTCCTTTACATAAAATTCGCCTAATGGCAGACCTTGTGTCTTTGTGCTTTTACCGAGGTAAGGTATAGCATCTACCATGTACTTTGTGGAAGCGTCACACATCATGGGAAATTTAATTCCATACTTGTCTGGTTTATTAGGTATATACATGCGGAAAGGACAACGACCGCGAAAACCTAATAACTGTTCATCTACAGTCAAGTTAGTGCCTGGTACGTAGTTTAGTCTACATTGGGTGATGAATATCTCCCATATTTTTCGCACAGGTATAAAAGCATCTTCTTGACGTAAAACGGGTCTCAGTAATTTATCATCCATTCTGAGGCATCTTAACAAAAATTCAAATCGCTCTCGACTCATCACAGAAACATATCGAGTACCAGAGAATGAGGCATTGAACAACTCATCGGTAGATAGATGGTTGTCTTTCATAACGGTCGTCAAAGTGAGTATACCTATGAGAGCCCACATCTCCATTTCATTAGTATCCCTATAGCTTGCTGAGATATCTTTCAAATTGTTTCGTTTCCGTATCATGTCCACGTTTGTCCACTTAACGACTTCCGCAACAATCTCTTCTTTTATAAATAGTTGAAAGCAGAGCATAGGGTCGACAATATTTCTACACATTCGTGTGGGTCCTCTATTGGCACGTACAATATTTATAGCAGAGGTCCTGTCCATGGACTGTCCTTTTGTTGTTGCCCATATATGATTATTTTTTCCACGAATTGAACGCTGAGGTAAAGTAACAATTCTGTGTGAAGTCGACGGTGTTACCTCCTGATTAGCCGCTTCTGAAGTAGGGTCACCGATCGCAAGATCCGCCTCTAGCCTATTCGCCGGGTTCATATCCTCTATGTAGTCCACCATTTCGTCTTCAACATCACTCCGTACGTCGTCTTGGGACACGCAATCTTCATCTTCAGAGTCAGTGTCATGTGGTAAATAATCCTCTTCATTTTCCAGTATAGCCGCTATTTCATCCTGGTTGAACTGTTGACGAGCCGCCATTGTGTCTTTTAGGCTAAAATATAATAAATAATAGTAAAATATTACACAAAAAAAACCGTTATCTAACTAAAAAAACGTAATAAAATGAAACATGTAATATTTGCAAAAATAACATAAAGCCCAAACATACGTCAAATAGACGTGCAATACTGTTATTACTACAAAATGGCGGCACTTACCGAAGTGACACAGCCGTCTATGGATAGACCTCGGCAGCTACTAAGTTGGTTCGGACGTTCGCACCAATCCGATCGTGCGTACGAAAGAGACAGAAAATTTTCTTCGGCCTATACGTCAAAACGACGTAGATTGGGCTTCTAGGGTTAAATAATAATTTTTAATAATACCTTAGGCATATAAAGTAATTTGTAAATTATTCATGTGAGTATTGAAAAGAATAACTTATTTTTACCACCAGACGTCTAATATTTAAGCATTGCTCATGCTAAGAATCCCAATAAATACAATATAAATAATTTGTACATACCAGAGCAGTCGTTATTAATTCATTATTTTTGATCGATTCATCAAACTTGATAAATTGGTCATCGTCTTGAAAAGGCAATTCTTCGCCGATATTTTTCCATGCTTGTTCTTTTCCTGGTGGATCGGCGGAGTATTGAACGACTTTCAACACTTGTTGGATTTTATCGGTGATGTTCGCATTTATACTTTGCCTCATGCTTGAGAATTCACGTTTCATTACGCTTTCTAAGTATAATCCTAGTGATTGATAATCGACTACGTCTAGAAACAGTATAAAATTTTACCAGGATTATATTTTTAGTTTAAAAGAATTAAGAATAAAATTTTAAGATAAAACCTCAAATTAACTTCTAATAACTACAAGATTAATTTTTATTTTTAATAATTTTTTTTAATAAAATAATAAAATAAATACCAGTTATTTTAACTCGCGACAATTCCGGTATCACCTTTTGTTCGTCATTGATTTTCTTGGAAGTATTGTTGCTATTAATCACCTGATTTTGGACTTCATCAATTATCAAGAAATCATCATCTATTAGCGGCTGTCGTGACTTATCTAATATGTCAGCTACACTTGAGGAATTCATTGTTGCAAGTTGGTTTTCATCTCGCGTTGGCACTTCATCACTTTCAGAAGTCTCAACTACGCGTTTTCTAAATGATTTTTCAAGTCTCCGGAGTCCTTGTTCATGATCCTCTAAAATCAGAATAAATTATATTAAAAATATAAAAAATTGTTGAATTAAAAGAAAATAATGTTCCGTATCTTTATCAATAAACGATACTAAAATTCTCTGGCGTTTGAAAATTTTTAATTTTTTTCAGTTGATTAAATTCAAACGAACAAAATATTTCAATAAGATTCTATCTATATTTTTTCTATATCTTTACATGTAGAATTTTTTTTATTTCATAGTATAAAATTTTTTTTAATAAAAAAAATCCTAGCAATTTTCAGATGCCGGCTTACTTATTTTTTATAAAGCTAACAATTATGCGACATTGTTTTTTAATTTTTCTATAAATAAATTGTAAAAAAATATTTTTTATAAAATTTACACTTGTAACTTTTTTTTCTCTCAATGAGTAATTTCAGTACTCGCACATTCTTTATTTTCTCACGCACTGATACGCCACTTTATAGGTTAAGATTATTGTGGAAGAACAAATCCAATATCACGATTGCTGACAAATTTATTAATTTAATTAATATTTTCATATACTTACTTGCTTTAGAGATGACTTTAATAGGATATGAATCCCAGTCGGAACCTGGTGCATATTTTAGTTTGACCAATTTTTGAAGTGTATGCTCAACGTCTTTTGGCGGCCAAAAACAAAACATTTCATCATCTTTTAACCACGAAATTGGTACTAACTCTACCACCTTTTTGCCATTTATCACTTCATCAAACTCTACCACAGCAGTTTGGCAACGTCTGACATTTTTATCAATTAATTTAAAACTCCTTACGATAATCCACAATAACTACGATGATATAGATCGAAGAACACTAAGGACACAATGAAATGAACTATTCGGATGCGACTGACGTTCGACTAATACTTGTATATAACTAAATTCACAGAAGAAAGACTGACGAACTTGAGTCGTCTGCGATTGAAATGTGACACTAACCATAAACATTAGTATACACATTCATGTTTATATATGTTTGTGTTCTCGACTTCGACTTGTAACAAAAGAGTAATAGACCGTATAATAATAATATCAGTAACAGAGAAAGCATTTATTTTTTTTTATTAGTCATTTATGATTTAACAAATTGAACTGTTTTTTTTAAATTAATAATTAAAAAGAATCATCTAATGCTTTTTTAAATCTAGAATTTTACGAATTTTTTTTTTTTTTTTTAAGTTAATAATTGAGAGAACTCAGACATGTAGGAAGTTATAGATCGAAATATCGCGATGTAATTTATAAATGAGAACGTTTTAATTATCAATTTTAATTATACTATACACTTTTAAAAAAATTAGTTATACGAAAAACTCATCTTTCACATTAGTTTAAAAGTCAAAAATAAAATATATTTACTGAACTATTGATTTTTCTAAATGGATTTACGCATGTAATAAAGTCATTACATATTGAGTATCATTTAGATTCAAGAGCACGCATCTACGTTTGATATAAGAACATTTCAATAAAATTGTTCGTTCTTCCCAAGAAATTATTTCCATCACACCGACATCATATGAAGAAGCTGGGAAATCAAAAACTTCTTTCCTCTTTTTTTCCATCATGCCGCATATAAATAAATTATGTATATCTTCGTGTATTGCGCAATTATTATTTATATTTAGTATTCTATTAATTTTATTTATACATTATGCTATATTAGTTTTTTTTTTTTTTTCACTAAAATAGTTTATATAGTATATAATAAATGTTACAAGTCAATTAATATTAAATGACAAGGAAGCCACGAGTCAAACTTAAAAACTAAATGACCCCACGTACGGACCCTGCCCCAAAAGTACCCATTAAACTGGCTGCGTTACCGCGCTGGATTGCCAGCGAGACCTGTTGGACAATAAACCACCCAGAGCGCGGATCCCGCCCCTTTACCCGCAGGCGCCGCCCAAGCTCCTGCACCAGTGTCCTAGCTTCAGAGCCCCACGGTCCAGCCGTCTCCACAGCAAAAGGGACAAAATCATACGCCGACTCCAGGCAAGCGTATTTGGAGTGTTTCACTCTTGCGGCCATCTCGGCGCCACCCCCAGCGCACTGTTGGGTGATGGAGAGATGACAAGCCGCAAAAGTACTAACACATGTGGCATCCCAGATGAGACACCGACCCTTCCGCCACGGAATCAGCGTAAGGCCATCCGGCCGTTTGCCGTCCGAACGAGAAAGACCCGGGGGCTCCAAAACGCATGGAACCTCGGCGGAAACGAAAGCCCGCCGAATTATCTCGTTAATAGCGTGATGACGGGGCCTTCGTCCCGCACATCGCACACAACTCAAGCCGTGCAGACCGGACGCATCAACATGCGTACCGCATATGCAAACATAGGGTTCACAAACTCCGCACCCCAAACGCAAACCCACTGCCACCCTAAGGGAGTCATCATCTAGAAGCGTGCCCATATTGGGAGAAGGTAAGGCATGCAACCAGGCCCCTGACTCCGGCCTCGAGGCGGCAGTGAGACGCGCCAACTCAACCCCCGAGCTGTTTCCTCGCATTTAAGAGAATAAGTACCTCGAAGTACCTTCGTCCCAGCCACGTTGGCATCCCGGCCTCTCTGGCAAGTTAACTCCTGGGTAAAGAGCCGACCAGCCACTCAAGACCTCAGACTGGAAAGGTATGCAGATCGCGTCACCGTTAGGTGAGAGTATTTGAGTGACAAGCTCCGCAGACCCAAAAGAAGAGGCCAAAAAAGCGGCCGGACCAGTCTCCCGCAACCGCCGGACACCCAGACCACCGTGCCGAATAGGCAAACTCGCTTGGCACCATTGCGACTCATTAAGACTCACGTTAATAGTCTCTTCAAGTAGACGTTTAATAGCACAGTCGAAACGATCTACCTCTTCCGGAAACTGCCATGAAGGAGCCGTTCGCACCATGTAGGTCAATTTTGGCATAGCGAAACAGTTTCTCAAAAGAGTCAGAGAAACGTGAGCCGGTAGGTGCCTGAAATGGCCAGCTAGTGACGCCAGAGTTTCAGTTTTTGTCCGCAGACACTCCTGCACACCGTCGGGGAAAACAGGAGCACCCAACAACTGCAATGACTTACGGTCAACTATCTTGAGGCCCGGTATAAGAAGACTGAATCTGTCGCAATCTGCGGCTGCCCCTGGACTGCAAGGATACAATTCACACTTCGAAGTGTTTACCTCCAAGCCAATCTCCCCCAAGGCCGGAAAAAGTAACTTTACGTCCCTCTCCACTGCAGCAATGTCACCACCAATCGTGCCGTCATCCAAGTACCAGATGTTGAGAGGAGCTTCAAGAGACGAAATGGCCTTGTGGATGCCCAGGCTGAAGATCAAAGGACCAAGTGGATCCCCTTGCTGGGCACCCACCTAGGACAGGATGCAAGTTTTGTTAAACGACAAGTTACTAGGGGAGGAGTAACATTGATACAAAAAAGGAAAGATAGCCGGAATCAAAGTCTTCACCTCCGAAAGTATGACGTCCCTTTCGATGCAGTTGAAGGCATTGCGAACGTCGAGCTTCAATATAACATCCGCACTGCCCTCACGCAACGCAAAAGCCCGCGTGGCATGAATGGCTGCTTCGCAGCCGAGCTGTGTGCCGAACCCTACTTGGTGAGGCTGTAAGAAATTTGCCATGGGATCTTTCACTGCATGACAACACAATTTGGCAACTAAACGACGAAAAGTACTACCCACAGCTATAGGCCTTATGCCTCCGTCTTTCTTTTGAAGGGCACACAAAGACGCACCATAGAGGAACGGGCAAATGTCCGGATTCAACTTCCCCTTCAACATAAAGTTACACAGACGAGCAACCGACTCCAACAATCTCGGGCCATTGTCACCCGACGCTGGGGATACAAGCTCCTTCAGATGGTCCGGGCGCAAACCATCGAGGCCCGACGCCGATCCGCGCTGAAATGACTGCAGGGCGTCAGCAACGTCGGTCACCCTCACAGCGAGGCAAGGTGGAGAAAGGTCGGACGCAGGAGGTACATAAAGAGGACGGGAGGGAGCAGGGTGCTTTTCCTTAAGCGTAGATAAGGTATTCTCATCGGAAGGAGCAAACGTACACTCTGACGTTAACAAACGAGCCGCTCCTTTAAGGTCCCCATCGTAAGACAGCTTTATAGATTGAAAGAGGCTTACGAACCCAATCCTCTTCCAACAAGTCCCGCTGACAACCCTCAACATTAGCTTTAACCTTGGCTGTTAAAGACTTCTTGTCGCCCTGCTCAGGCACTCGTAAGAGCCGTGTATGCGAAAGTTAATAGAGCAAACCAGTCCTTTGAACAGTTTGATTGAAGGCATTGTTCTATCAGTGACGAAAGTTTGCCCGCTGCCAAGCATCTCGCACCTTTGGGCACGTGCCGGAGGACACGCACCTTGTCTTTAAGCACTGGCAGGTCATTCAAAATAAAACTACTGGGGCCGCTATCTACATGTGATTCCACCGTAGAACCACCTGAGGGCCCTGAGACGCCAACGTCGGGAGAGCTGAGTGACAAGACATCCTTATGTTTTCGACCAATGTGAACGCGCAGCCCATGGGGTACAGTGTATAACTTAGCTGAGTCCGGACAATGGGGGCAGGGGGCACGCGTGAGAGTAGTCATCTCGTTATACAACCGTCACAATAAGTGCAAACAACAATCTTATTTATAGAAAAAGAATTCGTACACTCATACAAGCACAAAATAAAATTAATACAATTTGAAAAGCCTCCCTAAACAATATAGCATCCACATAAATATGCACAAGTTTAACAAGAATACTACACGATAAACACAGTCAACAATCTTAAAAACAAATAAATAAAAATTGATTACACATTGTAAATAAAACTACTTTTACGGATTATATCGCGTTTGTATTTGATTTATGATTGCCCGACGTTTCGAACACTTTGCAGCATTCATGGTCACGGGCGGACTAAGGTGTCTCACGTCCAACAAGTAATCGTTATTACAGACATTTACAATTATCGAAACGTCGGGCAATCATAAATCAAATACAAACGCGATATAATCCGTAAAAGTAGTTTTATTTACAATGTGTAGTGCTCGCGTAAACATCAGATATCAAAATTGATTACAATAAATTCCGCAATAATGAAATAATTATTACATCATAAAAAGTTATATAATATGTATGTTAAATAAAAATAGGTATAAACAAATTACTATACTAAGGGTAATTTTATTTATGTGATAGATAAAGCGTTATCTTCTAAAAATCTGCTTCTTCTCGTCACGGCGTGGCGGTGGCGTCCGGGAACAAAAACCAGCACGATAGGTACCAATCTCCGTTGTAGATGATCCAATAAAAATGTTTATCTTCTACTGACTTGACGTGAAGCGCCCTCTATATAACCTCAAGGTTCCATCTAACGGGTCGATTATTGATTTTGTTCTTCCAAACACCGGCTGCCGTTGTAATATCGCGTGGAATTGATAGATGGCGCTTTGACAAAAAGGTGTTGGGGATCAAATTGCATGACAAACTAGTAATATCTAAATTTGTGGCACTAGTTTCTTGGAATAAAACATCTCAACTTCCATGAAACGACCCCCGACACTCCACGGTGATGTAATTTCGCAGCGACAATCGCCAGCGGTGTGTGTTTCGAACGACACGAACGTACGTAATTGTTGAAGTCGGCGCACCAAACACTTCTCGGGCTTATTTCAAGATAAGACACTGGCATAACACGTAACCCAGTAAACATTAGTGAGCACAATAGATAAATAACGTGAACCAGCCGAAATTTGCTCGAAAACAATTAAAAATACAATATATTAGCGGGAGGACCAAGTTCGTTCGCGGGCCTCCTACCCGCTTCTATTAATTTTAAATATTTTATTATTGCTCAATTGAATTATATTATCTGGCTTATTATAAGAAATAGTGTTACCGCGTAACTTTAATTTTTCAATTTTGAAGTACTGTTTTTTATTGTATTCAAATAACTCAGCACATCGATACGTGCATTCACATAAGTCACTTTTTTTTTAATTTTTAGTTTGTCAACAGTTTCTAACTCCTGTAATCGGTTTGCAATTTGAGTGAGGGGTTTTTTTGGTGATTTCACCAGATGTTTAAATAAACCAATATAATTTTCTCCCCAAAATGCCGATATTTCACTGAGAGGAACCCTAAAATGACGAACATCATCTGATAAATGTAACAAGTTGTGCATGCTGAGAACCTGTGAATCTTCACCGTATTCGGATGGAAGCAATTTAAAAAATGTTTTTAAATTGTCTTCAGCGTAATCGACATATTTGACAACATTTACCTCATCATTCAATATTCTGCATGCTACATACAACAGTAAGAAATGGCGATATCTATTGTCAGATAATACATTACGAAAAGCAATAGGTCCTACGTAAAGCAAAAAAAAAACGAAATTGAGTTGCCTTCCATCTTGTTATCTGATCAATATCAAACAGTTTACGTTCGAATTCAACAGGAATATCCGGTGATAATGATTGCATTGTCGTTCTCAAAATATTAACTTTAGATTTTTTAAGCCGAGCACTATGTTTTGGCACTGTCAACAATTTTTCGAGAATATTTTTTATCACTCCGAGATACAATAAATGCATGGAATCAAGAGCAATATCACGCACTGGGTCAAACTGTTTTAATTTTAATAGTTTACATTTCACATTCTCAAGATGATGTTCTGGTTGTTCTTTCTTTTTAAATGATTTTTTTGAGCGTAAATCACAATCCACACTTGGATATACTCGCTTTCGATTTTTAGTAATACCTTCAACACAACTTCTTTCACACGCAATAAAATCACCTGAATTTTTAATGCTTTTAATAAAAGCTCTTGCAGGAGCATCAGCAACCAGACAAAAAAATTTAAATGAATATTTAATGTCATTTAAGATAAGTCCATTCGACATATAATCTTTAGCTTCATTTACAAAGTCTTTTAAGAAGTCATTGGATGAAAATGGCTTGGAATCACCACAGTATAATGCAACAGTTACAGGTGTACTTTCATAATTAGGATGATACACTTTCATGATGATAGGCCATACTTGGATTGAAGAATTATTATATATCGATATTCCATCGATATGCACTTGTATAGATATATTTTTTTCTATATAAATATCTGGAGATATTATTTTGTCTAGAGAGTTTTTAATTCCAAGATATATATAAGAACCGGTTGTTTCTTTCTTACTCGTTAATGATTGCATCGGGCGGCAGTGTACTGTCTTCAAAAGTTGCTGAGAAGTTTTTGGAAGATCCTCATGACCTTCATCTCGTAGAATAGTCAATAATTCTGTCACTACATTTAATGTTAGTATGTTAATGTTATCCAGAGTCCAATTATGAAGTTTTTCACGTAATGTCTTTTTTTGTTCAATCTCTTCAATATTTGTAGTACATTCAGCCGGAAGTCGATCATCATTGTTTATATTATTAGTAGATTCACTGTCATCACGGGTATTACTTTCACAGCTGTTGTCAAAATTGTTAGTTTTAATAATATTATCATTTTCATAAACCACTAAATCACCTGGTTCTGAAGCATAATCACTAGGATTGTCACCAACATGGTTGTCACTATGAGTTAAATTACTTACACTGGTTTTATTTTCATCTAAATTATTTGTTTCACTAACATTATTTTTCTTACGCAACACTCGCTATCTTTTAACTCTCCGATATGAATCAGACATGGTTTTTATATTAAATCAAAATATTACTTTATTTAATAAAGTCACATTAACACCCGGTTTCTGAAAGGCTGATCAACAGTTTAATTAGTTAACAAGCTGTCAAATCTTTTGTTAAGTGATATTTGGGTTTCTAGAAGCGTAATCAACGGTTATATTTGATTGCCATGTCAGTTAACAGGACGGTCAAATTATGCTCGAGAATCGTGTGTCAACCGCCATTTTGAGTTTCTGGAACGCTTGTTACGTCTTGATCATAGATTAACCATATGTCAAAAGCTTTGTCAACTAATCGGTGCTTGTGGACGAATTAAGTTTTATTCAAAGTCATTTATTCACGTAGAACTACTAGTTTTCCTTCAGATATTTGCTTTAAAGGTATGTATAACATAATTACATAGAAATCAGAATGTTGTTAATATATATTTACGATAATAAAAATTGTTTGTTTTTGTTGTAGAAAACACCATGTCTCTGTCGGATCTGACTAACAGCATGAGCTCTTCTGGTAGTGATGACGAGGGTCAGGCAAGGCCGCGAGTATTTAAAGCACGAATGAATCCTATAGAATTCTACAATGAAGAAGAGTTTATAAATCGATACAGGATGACGAAAGCTGTGATATTGTTGCTGGTTGATATGATTTCACAGAAAATTAAACCTTTAACTTTAAGAAATAAATCAATCAGTGCTTTGGAACAAGTGCTTTTGACTGTAAGTTTTTATGCAACAGGAGCATTCCAAATTACTGTTGCTGATCATATTAGAGTCCATAAGTCTACAGCCTGTAGAATAATAAAAAAGGTATCCACTGCCATTGCAGAGCTTAGGCCACAGCTTATATCAATGCCTAGAACTGAACAAGACCGCAATAGAATTAAGAACCAATTCTATGTAATAAGTTCATTTCCAAATGTTATTGGAGCAGTTGACTGCACACATATTAAAATTCAATGGTGGTTCCCAAGCTGAGCTGTATAGAAACAGAAAGGGATATTTTTCCCTAAACACTCAGGTAATATGTGATGCAAATTTAAGCATTTTAGATGTGATCTGTCGGTGGCCTGGATCTGTACATGACACAACTATAATCAATGATTCACACATTCGAGCTGATTTTGAAAGTGGTGTATACGGTAATGATTACCTACTGGGCGACAGTGGCTATCCTTGTAGGTCATATTTATTGACACATTCTTACGCCCATCTACTCCAAGTGAAGAAGCATACAATCAAGCACATATTAGGACACGAAATACTGTGGAAAGGTGCTTTGGGGTCCTGAAGAGACACTTCCCTTGTTTGTCAATGGGTCTGCGTATTAAACTTCAGACTACTATGAATATTGTAGTAGCTTGCTGTGTCTTGCATAATTTAGCATTAAGTCATAATGATCTTGTAGAGGATGAAACCAGTGTGGAGTTAAACCTTTCAGAAGACACTTTTGCTAGTTCAGTGAGCAATGAAAACACTTCTGTGAGGTCCTCTCTTGTATTAACTCATTTTAATAGGTAATACATTATTATTTTAATTAAACCCAATATTTGAAATTAACATATATGTATATACTATTTTGAAAATTATATAATTATGTAACAACTTAATATAATCTATAGAAAACAAAAACAATTTATAACAATTATACATACTAAATTAAATTTTACTTCTTAAGGAAATCATACTCATGCTGTTTAATCTTTATTTCTAAATCTAATAGTTTATTTTTTTTAAATTAATTTATATTCTAGTAATTTGTTTTTTTTCTCTAGGATTACACAGTCTATTTTTTTTTATAGTACGCCTTCTTTAACATGATAGTGCTATATTTATTTTTTGGTGACAAGTTTCTTTTCTTTCTTCCTTGTATGGTTTTAGTTAATGGCAAAGTTTTATTATTATTTTGTGTGCTGGAAGATTGTGACACTGCAATTGATGTTACTGGTGGAGTACAGTCATATTGGTATGAACATGACGGTAGAGGATTGTCAAGCGGCAATACTTCACATGTTGTTACATTTGAATCTGAAAAGTAGGTAATTGATTACATATTAATTGTAATCATTAGTTATGTTTGTATATATTATGGTTGGCCATAATAAAACCTTATGTGATCTGAACGTAGGTTAATTTACATACCATTAAAGAAATAATTTGATGCACTGTCACAGCTATTTGAGAGCGGTTTCACTTGGTCACCCATTAAAGAGAGCATTTGAGCACCAACACTGCTAAGCACAGGCTTATGCACACCACCACCAGTTGCCATGACATCTTTCTAAATACATATTATATACATTAGTTTTAATAGTGGACCATTTTTCTATTACTTATTGGAATTCACCAATACAATAACATAATTAGTTATAAGATGTTTATATATACTAACCTTATCAGTTATTTCATCCTTTTTGAATTTTTTAAGAACATTTTGTACTTCAACTACTTGTGTGTAAATATTTGTCTGAAAATAAATTTTGCTATATTAGATTGTATGTTGATATGTTAGATTGTATGAAAATGAAAGAAGAGAAACTCACCTCATCAACAAATGTGCTGGAAGCATTTTGAGTGTGCTCCAAATATTTTTTTATTTTCAAAAAATAAATGTTTCATAAACATATCTGCTTCTTTTATTTTGTAACAATTTACAAACCCAGCTTACTGATAAAACACTTACATTTTCACTGGCAATATTTTGCCTGGTGGTCCTCTTCATATTGAGGTAGGCAGTGTTTAATTGTTTTATTGTCCGTGGTATTTCTGCAGTACTATTAAACTCCATTGTTATGGACTCCCAAGCTTCATTTTTCTTTAATATGCTCACAGCATTTGTGCATTTATTTTCTATTATATGTTTATACCTAAAAATACAACAGTTCAGTGTTCGTCAATGTGTAAAGTAAACATGATCGAAGTTGAAGCTTAATAATATAAATAACTTAATATTAATTTCTTAACTTTATAAATTTAGAACTTCTGAAAAACTAAATACTTACTTCTGAACAAGTTCCATAAGCTTACACTTTTCTCTTTCAGTGAAATTCTTCCCGCGTGAGGTCATTTTAACGCTATTTTATTAATTAACAAAAGTTTTGTACTTTTATCAAAGTTAATATAAACAATTTGAATTTCGTAGAATTTAATGTCAAAACTGACGTCAATTTGTTTTTTTCTGCCTTGGAACAAAGTCTTATGGTATTTTTTGACATCGTGTTGTCAGTGTGACCGATACTAAATATAATCCGTATGTCAAATCAGATTGATCATAGATTAGTAAATTTTTCACTAATCAACGTTTCGGAAACCAAAATTGATTTGACAGAGCTGTTGAGTTGACAGAGCGGTTAACTGATTGAAAGTTTGATCAGCCTTTCAGAAACCGGCCGTAAGACTGATACTGTACTTGATACTGTAACAATTATGTCGACGTAAACAAGTTGTATTGTATACGTTGCGTCTCAACATCGTGTACATGCTAACATCGGGGAAGTTCGGATACTTTCGGACGTTAGTGAAAAATGTGTTTGAAAAACTTGAGTGTGAAAGTTACACAAAATAACGTGATAAATTTTTTTGTTAGGTATTTAAAATTTTTACAATGTCAAAGGTGTCCATTTCAGGAGTTTATGTCATCAATGTAATTAATTTAATAATAATAAAAATAATAATAATAATAACCAAATTTCGAATAAAATTGAGAATTTTTAAAGGAAAAAGAAAATTTCGTTCGGACGATAAAAAAAAATATAATGGAAAAAAATTTAATTATGAGGATTATTCTGCGATTTCCCTTCAATAATTAAATATTGTCAGCCAAGGCTAGGATGCCTAGTCTTGGCCCAAGACTGGGCTCCCTTGCGTTGGCCGTTCTATGGCAAACCAATGTTGGCCCTGGCTTGGATAATCATTGGATTGGCCAAGGCTAGGATGCCTAGTCTTGTCCCAAGACTGGGCTCCCTTGCGTTGGCCGTTCTATGGCAAACCAGTGTTGGCCCAGGCTTGGATAATCATTGGATCGGCCAAGGCTAGGATGCCTAGTCTTGGCCTAAGACTGGGCTCCCTTGCGTTGGCCGTTCTATGGCAAACCAGTGTTGGCCCAGGCTTGGATAATCATTGGATCGGCCAAGGCTAGGATGCCTAGTCTTGGCCCAAGACTGGGCTCCCTTGCATTGGCCGTTCTATGGCAAACCAATGTTGGCCCAGGCTTGGATAATCATTGGATCGGCCAAGGCTGGGCAACCCAGCCTTGTCCCAGGCTTGGGCAATCGTTGGGTCGGCCAAGGCTAATTATTTCATCTTGGCTCAAGCATGGGCCAATATCGGGGCGCCAAAGCTGGGCTCCCCAGTGCTGGACCAGGCTAGGCCCCGTCGTTCAACTATGGCGGTTCCTACATGGGACGCACTAAAACTACTTTCATCCGTTTCAGTAGTCTTTGGATTAAAAGTCTGTGTTCTCTTCTTTCTTCTAGATATTTGGACATTTTCGGTACTTCTACGAGATCTCGAACATTGACGAGCCATTTTTTTAACGTTTAAATAAAATTCACAATAAAACACAAAATTCACAAGTAAGTTTGAACTGAACGCACGACTTTACAACGTAGCAGAACAATTTAGACTGACGAAACACTTCTTTTAGGTTATAACTGGATGTGACCTTCAAGTCTTTAGTATACCTAACTATTATACTCCTTACAAATTCAGGTATATCTCCGAAAGTATTTATCGGATTGACTTCAAATTTTCAGAGAATATACTCAAATATATGTACATTCCGAAAATGTAAAAAAAAAAAAGATTTTTTGAAAATTCTAACTGCGTATAACCCCTTAATATTGGTGCTTGAGCGTTTGCTGCTGTAATACCTAATGGCACGCGTGCTTTGTCATCCATCGATAAAAAGAAAACTTGTTCAGGGCCCAAAATTGAAGTTAAAGATTCAAGGTTTCTTATCGTCGCAACACAAAATGTGCCATCTTGATGTTTCAAATGTAGCGCAGAGTCGGGTTTGCATAGTTTGACAGGAACAGTTACGACATGTCTTTTTCTTCCTCTGTATTGACTCGTCTGGGCAGAAGTCTCAAGTATAACCCTGATCGACTGATAGTATATCCCAGTTTACAAAGTTCGGCTTGTAAGACGTCCAATGTCTTACAGCACCTTATAGTTTCAGTGCGATGTCGATCATCAGCTGCGCCACCAAAAACTGTAAGGTCTTTTATGACTTCAAGTAAACCGGATTGTTTTTCTTCTACTCTAGGCCGACCAAGAGTATCTCGAAGTTTTAGAGTGCGGCTAAAACGGTATTTTTTTTTCAGAGTTCTACAATTTTTTGTTTTTTAAAATTACGACTTTTGTTCTGTCTTTCCGCTGCGTTAATCTTTCGCTTTAATATATTTTTTTCCTGCTGAATATTTTTCTTCAAAGTTTAGATTTTTTTTATTACTTCATTTGAGGCTATACCAGCATCGCGTGCTAACAACAAGCTATTGAGCTCAGATTCTAAAACTACAATTTTATTCCGTGAAGCACTCTGACTAGGCGTTGGTTTAGGTATTGTTTGAAGCTGACTTTCACTTGACGGTATATTAACCATATCAGAGTCTTCTGGTAGTGGTGTCTGACCTTCTTTAGTATTTCTCTGCAAATTATAGTTTATATTGTAATAAAATTCCAATTAATATAATGATTATATCGTTACTTTTTGATACCGCGGTCTTGGGCCGCACCGTATTAGAATTACTTGTATGAAGTCCTATAAAACCGTAGGTGTAAAA
Source organism: Lymantria dispar (assembly GCA_032191425.1). Lineage (NCBI taxonomy): Eukaryota > Metazoa > Arthropoda > Insecta > Lepidoptera > Erebidae > Lymantria > Lymantria dispar. Next base: position 34,734,936 of record CM063452.1, read on the forward strand.
ACACAGACACATCAGATAATCTCTTTGTACGCGATTTTAGCAAACCACTTACCATTTTAAAATTTTATTAATCCATATTGTAGTGCATTACCATTTTAAAATTTTATTAATCCATATTGCTGTGTGGTAGCGGCTTCGAATACTACCAACCCTTGCTATGCTCGTGGGTGTCGTAAAAGACGACTAAGAGCCCTAGATTGACTCGGACCAACTCCATCTGGTACCATTTGGGTCAACGATTACATTCCCAAGGAGGGTTGACGTCAGGCAGGCGGCCGGTCATAAAAGTCATTGCCGAAACTTTTTGCAATATGTCAAAACAGATGACATATTGCGTCGACCCCAAGTAATTGGGATAAGAGCAAGATGATGATGATGATGATTGTAACTGTCGTAGAATTTTCGCATGTTATTATTCTTACTATATTATAAATGCGAAAGTAACTCTGTCTGTCTGTTACGCTTTCACATCAAACTACTGAACCGATTTAAATTAAATTTGGTACACAGATAGTCTAGAACCTGAAAAAGGACATAGGCTACTTTTTATTGCGGAAAAAGGGTAGTAAAAGGTTAAAAAGAGGGATGAAAGTTTCTATGGAAGTATCGTAGTTTTAAAGCTAGAAGTTTGAAACTTAGTTTTTAGGCTATTGATTAGACATAAATAAATATCACATTCAAAGTTTGTTCATTCCAGTGCTTCATCGTTGGCGCGATATAACTTGTAGTACACGCGGGCGAAAATGCGAGCGGAAAGCTAGTCTTAAATAATTATTAGTATTCCGCGAATTACGTATGATGCCACGATGAGCCTACCTACTACCTAATGCGGCGCGTGCGATGCGATTCAAGTCCGCATCCACCTTTGAGCGCGATAATTAAGGATTGTTATAAAATTGGAACTTACTTGTACTTTTCCCTCCTCTTCCCGCTCTAATTGTATTCGTGATGTTGACGCCGAAGGAATTTTCGAAAAAAAATTCAATAGTGTCGCTTTCTTTTTCGTCATTTGTATCTGCAGTTCTTTGATTTTCGATTCCACAATATCGAAGGTGAAGCTTCGATATTGTCACTACTTTTCAAAATTTTCCATAAGGTATTAACTTCTTCCTGTATATGCTGTTTTTATTTATCAGCGTAAGTTGCACTGTAAGTTTCATATAACCTACGGTAAAGATTACCTAAATCTATCTTTTTGTTCATTTTGAACTTGATTTATTAAAATATGTTTATATCCACAAAATAGCACAACTTAAAAAACGACGTCGTTCACTCAGCGAAAGTCAATTGTCGAATGAAATAGAAACAATAAAATCACGCGAGGTACGGTGCGTTTGGCGGCATTAGTCAAAGGGCTCGTAGGCGATCGGCGCGTGTCACTAGAGTGCCCGAGTCAAAAAATTAGTTCTGATTTTACTCTGTTTAAGGTCTGTTTTTGCTCTAATTAACAGTATTGAATCAGAACTTATAAATTTGGATCGAATACTCAATACGCAACAAATCAGAACTACATCAGACCTTGTATGAAAAAGATTAAATACTGATTATCAACAAAACAATTTAAACCGTATTGTCCTAAAGATAGAGTTGGAAATATTTTTTAGTTTAATTAATATTTCAAATTACGCTATTAGTCTTACGCTATCTAGAGAGATATATTAGATTTTGAAATGTGATGTCACGAAACTTAGGACCCCTCCCACCCCTTGTCACACCATGTCACACTTTGTCGACCAATTCCCAATATAAATTTTCATTCCATAGCTTTTGAGGGGGTTATATGTCTTTATTACCAATTTACCATGAAATTTCACCATAGATTCATCAATGACAATTAAACCTAAAGGTGAATAAATTCTACCAAAAATATCTACTAATTTATTTACCAGGGGATCAATTTTGTGTGTCCTAGTCTGTCCAGTAACTCCCAACTGTATTTCAGTAAAGTGCCAACACCTAAGAATTGAAGTAAACCTATTGAAGAAGAAGAAGAATTGAAGTAACCTAACCTATTTATTCGATGTCTCATGGGGTCATAATATAATATATCCAGTTTCCAATAGTGCTCAATAGATGGCTTTGGATTGATAACCATGTACTTACATAATTACACCAAAAAATATTTTCATTTCTGCTCTACTCACATATTTCCATCTATTCATTGGACTGTACACAGCAGTTCGTGATGCTTTCAACAATTCAGCGTAATTATTTGTGTGTATTACCATTTCATCTATGAGCTCGCTTGTTAGGATGTGTTCGTAAATTTTGATAAGGTTTACTGTATCCTGTGTAATAGCACCCATATTTCGCACTCCTCCATTACCCGTAAAAGTTTCTCTACCTACATGCAAATCATCGTTATTCCACTATAATTCTACATCTAATGAAGTGTGATCTGTATGAGATGAAAAATTACGCGAAGCATTCTTTGTAGTTGATGTTCATTTCACAAAACCGTGTTGTTGTTCTATAATACAGTTGAGTAATACTGGATACATTTTATCATGTTCTAATCTTTCAACACATAACTGCACATAAAATCAAACAGTACGTGTGAATTTTGTAAAAATCATGAATGTGATCCATAACACTTGATTTTGGCGTGTCCGTCATTTTCATTGCAACGTTTGGTTCTCGCAAGTGAAATAAGTGACTATAACTTATAAAGATAACGATAACTTTTTAAAAAAAACGTTTACTAAACTTTAAATACTGCGTTGCATAGTACAATGAAGTTTTTATATAAAAAGTCTTGACTTAAAGCAGTCATGTTAAATATACGGCTTGCGGGCCTCTGGGCTGCATCTGGCCCCTGGACCGTATCAATAAGGCCCGCGATCCCAATGACTTTTAACAACTGTATATTATATACTATATAATTTAATAAATAAAATGTTATAATAATTCAGTTACTTTTTTTTTATTTTCAATCTGCCCCGCCTACGAATTCACATCAATAAAAATACACTTAATCAGTTAACCCTTTCACGCACAAAACAATTACGCTCAAGTTTTTATTAATGTTAGTGGATTATATAGTGTGCCCCCCTAGGGTATTTTAAATATATATATAGTATAAGAAGATAAGAAATTCTAGTAGATTTTGAGAAATTGCTTGGGACAATTGTGTCCCAATATGCGTTAAGGGGCGACATTCATCGATTGTAAGGTCTCTACAGTTGAACGAAATTTGTGTGTTTTCCTAATAATAAATAACTAATTTGTTTTAAAATAATAGGAATTTATTAATGAATTTTAAATATGAAAGTGTGCAAAACAATTTCTTGTTGCTGTGAAACATAAATTTACGTTGCATATGTCACAAATATTGATTGTACGATTTTCAATGCCTCGTTTTGCACACTGCACACATCGTTTACTTGAAGACCCTTTTGTTATGACTTGTGATAGTAACGCTTGTTTATCTCCTAAGTTTTGAGTTCTCTTCTTTGTCATAGATGTCAGAGCATGCTTTCTAATAGAAAAGTTACCAATCATGGCTCTAGACACAAGCTGCCGGTATTCAAGCGACGATAGCAAACTACCTTCAATGCGATGTTGCGCATATAGTTTTTTATATATAATGTAAGCATTATTCATACTAATATCCAAAAGATTGAAGAAAAGTTTCAAATAATATTTGATTTTTGATTTTCTGACAACTTCATATGTAACTTTTTTTGGTTCATAAGATCCACCCCACCCATGTTTCTATTATACTGATGAACAATCTCAGGGCACGTTACTTTCAAACTTTGCGCTGATCCTGCTTGTCTCCGTGATACCAGTTGAGTAGGTATTGGTGACAAGAAATTGATAAATAAGTGCACGGCCTTATTATCTATCTACTTGATAAAAGAAATTCCTTCGAAGCTAGTAGCATAGATATCGCCTCTTTTCATATCTTTGTCAACTGGTAAATTTTTTGGTATATGTTTTCGCTATGTATGAACAGTGCCACGTGATTTTAAATTATTTTTAGCGAGTTTATATTGAAGCATTGGAGAGTTGAAAAGTTATCAATGCTGGTTTGCCACCGTTGGCATTAAAAAAAAATATAATAATAATAATTACTCACCATTTCAATAAAATTGAACACAAAAAATATTGTGAAAGCAGTAAAAATGTATAATATATAATTCAAGTATAATATGTATAATTCAAGTGAGAAAAAAATCGTAAAAGCGCTCAAAATTACCCAATAGTATTATAGACTTTTTATTGTATTTTTCTCCCGCAGAGCTCAGAAAAATAACAAATTTCGTTCGGCAATAATCGTCATGTGTTGTGTGCAATCCTAAAACTTGCTTTGTTTAGGTATAATTGTTTTTTTATGGCAAACGGTGGCAAGCGAGCTAACAATACACCTGATAGTAAGTGTTGCTGCCGCTCATGGACCTTTACAAGGCCGCTGCCTACCGTGAAGAAAGTGAAGGGAGTGTGAATGAGTGCATTGAGGCTCGGTGATACCAAGGGCACCACCAAAACCCTCCACACGCAAACACCCTCAGAAAGTAGGGCTTCCGGCTCTCTCGCTCACCGAACGAAGCGCAGTAACAAATTGCTACTACTCAGACGTCGATTTTCTGTGAGAGTGTGGTACTACTCCGGACGGACCGGCCTGCGGCTGTAGACAGGTAACTGTCGACAGTGTGGTTTTTTTTTTTTGTTGTGTGTATAGCTGTTGGTCGAGATGACCTTTACAGCTTAGCGCGGTCATTGGGCGAGCGGAGGGCTCTCAACCCGGTAAGTGAGTTAAGCGAAAATCGCCCGAGGGCTCCCCCTGTGGGGAACGGACCTCGGCTCGGGGCGTCGCTGAAGGCAAAGTGGGCGTGGCCACGTTTGGGTTATTGTCTTTTAGGCGGCGCGGTTTTCGACCTCGTTGGCGAGGCCGATACCGCGGAGTTTTATTTGTTATTGCTGCGCGAGCTGTGTAGGCCCTTTCTTGGGTGGTTGTTATAGCATCATCCCCTTCTTCGAGAAGGTGACGAGGACGTCGGACCGCGGATATTTTTGTGGGGACGTAGTTGGCCGCCCCAACCTAGTGGATTGGGGTGAGTCGTGGCAGAGTCAAAATAGCGCTGGGAGCAACGCTTCATGTACTGCCTGATGGTCGGCAATTCGAGGTCGATGTGTAGATCGACATTACGAACGAACCACGGTGCTCCCGTTGCCCGTCGCATAAATCTATTTTGAAGTGTTTGTAATCTCCACAGGATCCACATCCTGTGTGGCCTGATGTGCGCGAATACTACACTAGCATACGTCATAATAGGCCGTATGCAGGCAGTGTATAATCGAATTTTATTTATTAAAGATAATTTGGATTTAGCATTTAGTAGACTGTGAAGGCGTCCCATCACGAAGGCGGCGCGCGCGCGGACCCGCTTTATGTGGGATAAGAAGGTGAGTCGGCTATCGAGGGTCACAGGTACTTGGCCTCCCTGCTCCAGGAGACAGGTCGGCCGAAGAGAGTGAGAGGAAGGATGCGGTCCGGGACGCTCATACGGACAGTTCGTCTAGTGAACATGACCGCTTGGCTCTTCTCGGGATTGATTTCTATTCTCCATTTCCTATACCAATTGGCAAGGGCGGTAACCGCTTTTTGGAGTGTTTTGACTACGGTTGTCGGGGAGTAACCTGCACAATAGAGTGCGGTGTCGTCGGCGTAAAGCGCCGTGTGCACACTAGTGAACTGTGGTAGATCGCTTGTGTACAGCGTAAACAGAAATGTGGCGAGGACCGAGCCTTGAGGGACACCGGCCTTGAGAGGGTGGGAGGTCGACAACGTCCCATTCACTCTGTAGCGAAAGCTGCGATGACTCAGATAGTCATGTATTATTAAAATTAAGTATTCAGGGAATTTAAGTGTGTATAATTTATAAATTAAGCCCTCGTGCCAAACTTTGTCGAAGGCTTTCGCTACATCTAGAAATAGTACACCAGTGTATCGTCCCATAGTGAACTGACTGCTGGTGTATTCTACTAATCTGTGGACTTGCTGAACGCAGTTGTGTTTTGCGCGAAAGCCAAATTGCGCATCGGGTATGAGTTTGTTTAACTCCGCGTGTGAGCGTAGCCTACTGAGTATTATTCGTTCGTATAATTTACCCAAACTTCTCAGTAGGCTGATCGGTCTGTAGCTGTTGGGTTCGGTACGTTTTTTGCCGGGTTTGTGGATCCCGATTACCACGGCCTCGTTCCATTGTGAAGGAAAGATGTTATATTTGAGGGCTGAAGGAAAGATGTTATATTGAATATACAACATAGAATTATAACTAAATGGGCTGGGAATAACTTAATGACTTTGTTTGTGATACCGTCCGAACCCGGGGCTTTCCTATCGTGCAGACCCCGAATAAGCGACTCGACCTCGTCGGTGCCCACTGTTGGGATAGGCATATTAATGTCGTTGTTTATATTCGTTCGCGACAAAGTGGTACGACTTGCCACTTCCGAATTGATTGTGTTGTAGTGAGTCGCTTCTTGATCGTATAATGTACTCGGCGTACACTGAAGCTCTAGGCTGTCTGCCAGACATTCGGACTTTTCATCGTCCATGAATGCCGGTGGTTGATTAACTCTACTGAGGGGAGGGAGTGTGGACACTATGTCTTTTTTGAGTGAGCGGGAAAGCTGCCAGAAGGCTGTGTGCGAAGGCCTCAGCTCTTCTAATGTGGCGTCCCATCTGCTCTGTCTGATGTTTCTAATTTCTGTTTTGACCTCCCTCTGGAGGGCACGCAGGCGCTTGCGGTTCTCCTCCGTGGGGTATCGGTCGTACGCGCGGGTAGCGGCGTTCTTTCTCCTCAGTAGGTCGCGTACGTTACTCGGCAGTTGCCATCTACGATCGCTCGTATCCGGCGCCCGCCGCGAGCAATCGTCTATTACCGATTGCACGTGACCCGTGAGTGAATCGATCGCCAGGAAGGTTTCTTCCTCGGACTTTATATCCTTGGGAATCTTGTCAAGGTATGCCGATGAGGTGGCCTTGAGATTTTTCTTAAGCCTTGCCCAGTCGGGGGTCAACCTTGTCGTTGTGTTGTTGTGGCCAGAGGGGCCGGGTAAACGGGGGGCGAATTCCAGAGTCACCGGACGGTGATCTGAATCTAATTCGTATTGTACTTCTATTAAACATAAACGTAAGTTTATATTTTTGAGAAGTACAATATCTAATATGTCTGGCCTGTGGGAGACAGTGTGAGGGTAGTGAGTCGGCTCTAGTGGCGCTATGACGTCACAACCCAATCTTTCGGCGTATACCTCTAAGCTTTTGCCCCTCTTGTTCGAACTATGGCAGTCCCATGAGGTGTTCTTGGCGTTAAGGTCTCCGCCAATGATGACGGCGCCGCCCAAGTCAAGCAAAGCCTTGAGATCGCTCTCCACTAAGTGTTTGCCGTCCCTGCTTTCGGGTGACAGGTAAGCCGAGACCATTGTAATTGGCTGATGGCCGGTGAGCGCTAGTGTGCATACTGATGCTTCAATATACGCCAGAGGTGGCGGATCCACCGGCGTGCAGTGCAACGACCTCCTATAGTAGATGAGTGTTCCCCCTCCTCGCGAAGAGACCCTGTCATTACAAACTACACTCATTTGCAAAAAAAACGGGCACCTAAGCAATGAACCATTTCAAATGTTAATATTTCTTTGTTTGATAATTATAGGTAGTTTTATCCACACAATTTGCTAAATTAATAAGAAAATAATCGTTTTCATCAGTATTTCATAAAATTTAGATACAATTTATGGGAAATAATGCTAAACCTCGCTAGTAGTGTATATTCGCTAGTAGTGCATATGCTCATGAAGTAAAAATAAAAAAGTTTTTTTGTTTGTTTTTCTTTAATAAAGTAAAAGCAGATAAATGTTTAGTATCGAGTGTGACCCCCTCTAGCTAAAATCACAGCTTGAATTCGTCTGGGCATGCTAGCGAGTATATCCCGGATACTTGCTTGCGGAATACGTTCCCACTCCGCAGTAATCACATTCTTCAGCTCTCTGATGGTCTGCGGAGCCGGGTGTACTGATCTCACACGCCGTTTCAGAACGTCCCAGACATGCTCTATGGGATTGAGGTCGGGACTTCGAGCTGGCCAATCCAAACGACGAATGCCGACCTCTTGCACATACGCATTAACATCGCGGGATCGGTGGGCGCGAGCATTGTCGTCCATAAAAATCGAGTCCACCTAGAGCGGCCAATGCGGGTTGTGCATGAGAAATTAGAACTTCCGTTATGTATCGATGCCCAGTCAGTGAGCCGTTTTCAATGAAGACTAACTCTGTACGATCCATTGAATTTATTCCTGCCCAAAACATAACAGAGCCCCCACCATAAGGTGTGATTTCTTCGAAACATGCCTCTGCAAAGCGTTCTCCTTGTCTTCTTAGCACTCGCCGACGTCGATCTTCACCGAACAGAGATATCCTGGCTTCATCAGAGAACAAAACCCTATTCCAATCGTCTTGAGTCCATGATTCACAATTTCTAGCGAACCTAAGCCTGTGAACTCTGTGCTCACGGAGTAATATGGGGCCGCGGGCCGGGCGGTGACTGCGTATATTGGCAGCGAGAAGCCTCCTCCTGACCGTCCATAGACTAATATGCACATTTCTTACTTCTTGGAGGTTGTTCTTAAGATCCACATACGAAGATTTGCGATTTCTCAATGCGCGACTCACAAGAAAACGATCATCCCGTGGTTGGGTACATGGTTTTCTTCCAGAACCAGGCCTTCTCTCGACGGAACCAGTCTCCTGATATCGCTGCCAGGTCCTTTGGACTGTCGAGCGACTAACATTTAGCCTCCTAGCCACGAAACATTGGCTGCAACCCTCTTCAAGCAGCGCGATAATTTTGGTAGCTTTTACCACTTTATCTACCATTTTTGATACAGCCAAACAGCATTAAATAAAGCTTTGACAGTCAAGGATATGAAATTAATCGATAAAAATTGAATAAAAGTTATGAAAGTCGATGTTAACTTCTGGAACTTCGCGCCAAAAATGTAGGATAAAAAGGGGTTTTCTGTAAAAATGAACATCAAATGAAAAATTGAATTTAGAACGTACTTTTTTAAATACCACAGCATTTTTAAAACCGGCCAGTAACGTGTACAAACGATTGAAACCTTTTTGGTATTGTATCTTTTTAAATATGAATGAAAATCAAAACCGCCCGTTTTTTTTGCAAATGAGTTTATATTATAATTTGCAATTCTAGGGTCCCTGTTGAAAGGCTTGAGGAACGTTTCTTGTACCATAAGAATGTCGAGCTGGTGTTCCCTAAGGAAAGTGCCTAACTCGTCCCTATGTGGGCTGAGGCTATTTGCATTATATGTGCCTATCTTTAGGTGTCGTGGTTTGACTCTGCCTGGAGTGTGCCTATCCATTTATTTGAAGCTAGGAGAGCCCAAGCGTTCGAGCATGGGCGAGAATTTTATCGCGACGTTAAGGAGGGCAAGGCTATTGCCCTCGTTCCTCCTTAACTCAGTGGCGACCTCGCGGATTTCCGCGAAGTCGATGAGACTGGCAAAATTGGCCACAAGGACTAGATCCGGGTCTAGTCCTTGTGGGGTCTTAGGGAGCGCATGTGATGCGACCCTGGCTGGTGCAGGTTTGGTGATGGGAGTGCCCATAAGAGGCTTTGGTGGACCCCGGCGGGTGTGTTTTGCCCAACGGTTGGCGGTGGGGATTTTGGTGGGTGTGTAAGAAGGGGGGGGGGGGGGGGCGCTTGTTTGCGCGGAAGGGCGGGGAATGCCAACGTGGTGCGAGTTGCACCACGCGGAGATGGCAAACCACCTCTCCTTATCACGTATGTATAGAGGAGGGGGGGGTGAGTTTCTTTGGGGCGGCTGAAGTAGTCGCCGCCGAGGTGGACTTGGCCGTGGGGGCCTTGTAGGCCGAAGCGGTTTGGGCCCCCCTCGTGGGTGGGGTGGGGGCACCTTGCTCCTGACGGGGAGCAGCGGGTGTTGGTGTGGTGATTGTAGGCTCCTCTTCGGGAGCGATGGTGGCATCAGCGATGTTCGCTTGATCGATTTTGGCAGCTTTGTTAGGCACTGCCCGAATTTTGCGCCCCCTTTTACGGGAGCATACCAGCGTGAACTCTGAGTCGTCCGAGGTGACTTCGGAGTCTGAGTTTTCGTTATCGGTCGCAGATGCCGATCCGGCATCTTCGCCCTCGGTTTCCTCCGTTTCCATCTCGTTGGACTGGTTTGTTTCCGCGTCCGGGGAGGCAGGGGAGGAGAGGTGACTCGTCCCCGGTTCCGGATCTGGGGAGGCGGGGGAGTCGTCAAATCTTAGGGGCACGACTGTGGGCTCGGCAAGAGCGGGCGTTGTCCCTTTGGTTGTGGTCGCGGTGCGGTCGGGAATTATGTTCCCGAGCCGTCTTTTTAAAAGGTATAAATCTCCTCGTCGGCGAGGAGTAGTTCCAGGTTTAAGGCTGGAAGAGCCATGGTGGAGGTGAACTTAGTTTTACGCGTCGCGTATTATTATTACGGTGCCTAACTCCCCGGGGGGAAGTCCCGGGGGTGAGTGTAATGTTCCCTCCCAACCCTGTGCAGGTCGGGAGGATGTGTACTTACTGTGTTAATGTGTTAATTGGATACACAGGCTGCAACGTCGCGCGATCGGCGCACGGGGCACGTGTCCTTTTTTCTGTTCGCAGGTACCGGCGGCTCCCGGCTCCCGGCTGCACACCAGATGTTCGATGCGCTGGGGTCCCTCTTCTTTGTTGTTGCACTTCTTTGTTCGTATACACGTTTACAGGCACTTCCTTTGTTCGCAGGTAGCACGGATGGAGCTCGGGGCTCGCCGTGGGGCGGCCGTCGCGGGGCGGGGCGTTACAATGGCCGTTGGTCGATTGTTGTCGGTGCACGAGACACGAAACAATGGTGGTATATTGGCAGGCGCGAGATCACGCCGAGGCGGACGGGTGTCGACCCGCTGGGCGGGTCGGACGCGATAGATTGGAGCCCAGCACACGTCCGTGCGCTACCGCTGCAACCAGGCTGAATGAATGACGACAGTGTGGTCCTACCATTCTAATTTATACTAAATTAAATATTGGGGACATTGGTGTCCCATATACGTGAAAGGGTAAAAACAAATTAAACGTTATCGTCTTAGATTGAGTGTGTACACTCCTAACTAAAAAAAATCGAAAAGAATCTCAAGTGAAAATTTACTTAAAGCGTAATCAGAACTTTAATTGCACTCTGGACATTTGAATTGCTCCTCATCGTCTTCGGTTAAACCTACACAGACTTCATGACACTATTTTTATCATTAATGCATACCAACAAGTCTATCCACCTTGCACCCATGACACTACCAAACATGTTTTTTGAGGTTTTTAGTAATTAAATTATCGTGAGATTGATACATATTATAATATCTATAACGGCAAGATACTCATGTACTGAGATCATCGGCCCGGTGTGCGCCGGGGGTCACGCAGATGCCGCTACGCACTCGACTTGATGATGATCATCGGATATGCTCGAAACCTGGGTCGACGTAATCGATCTCAGTGCGTGTTTTGCCGTTACAGACGTCATAATATGTTTTTTGAATGTTTTAGATTCCTTCTTCTTACTTGCATTTGTCACCTTCTTATTAATTCGTCTGATGCAGAAGATAAAGTATAAATATTAAAAACGCTTTGTAATTTTTTTTTATTTTTGAAGGCATTTTGAAGGCCATAAAAATATTCATTTTCAGATAAATTAGGCGTACTTGAAACTAAACGCGGTATGAGTGGAGCTATAATTAACTGATTTTTTGACAAAAGTTGGAGATTGCTATCCGCAAGTTCAAGATTCAACGATTTAGAGGTAATTTGTATGGTTTGGGGATACATCGTGGTGAATTAAAATTGATAGTGATGAATTCCTCTTTATGATTGATATGATTTGAAAAAAATTCATACGAATGACGGTCGCATCTTATGTACACAATAGGACTGCCGGGAATAGAATCTCTTGAAGATGTTGAATTAGACACTGAATCTGGCATTCTTAAGGAATTTATAACCTGTGGATCGGGCAATAGTGTTAGTACTGAAGGTGTACATACATATACGCTTCTTCAGAAATTGCGCTTGGCGCATATTCACCTTGTTCACGCACTGTAATGTGTAAAAAATAGTCTTTCTGTAGAAGGGCGATTGTAGTGTATAGAAAAAAAAAGGAGCTTTTTGTGATGTTTAAAGGATCTAGTTGTGAGAGGGTGAACTCTTCTTACGAGAAATGTCAAATAGATTACAAGATTAAGAATACAATCAATAGGGCCTTTGGAATTGTCTGGCAGATTGCATTGGACTATTGGTTCAAGGACCTCTTGTGAAAATATCTATTGCATCCGTAGAGAAACATCACCTGTGAAATGAGGGTTAGAGAATATACCAATAAAAATGCTACATACGTTTCACTGTATATTGGCAGACAACATGCTTTACAACGCCCCTATCGCGACGGTACCCAAATTACAATTACACCAGCTTATTACTGCTTATCTAATAATAACTACAAGTCTATTAGTTGTGGGCTGCACATTACAAGTTACACGTGGTCATATTAACCACCACTATCACGCGTTAATTCACTGTACAAGGTATGTTCACACTAATTACTGACGAAGGACTCTTCGTCGTTGAATATGCAGATAAGCGCAGTCACTGGTAATCGGCCATGCACCTCTGTGCATGTCAGCGGGAGTGTGGTCCCATGCTGGCGTGGTAGCCAACGTAGCTGATGCAGCGAAGCTGACTCATGACGTGGCATGTGGTCAAGATAATAAATGTTCAGCAGACTCACCGGTCACGAAGTCATTTTATTACGGGCTGCTAGTGTATTACAAAAAGAAACTGAGCACTAGCGCGTTGCAGGTGGAGCTGTCACGGGAACAAGAAGAGTTGGGAGAAGTCCCGCGCGCTTGACGCGCGGGCTCCCAGTGGTCTTACGAGGCACGTCCGACCTCGCTCGATGACAGGATTCAAGAGAACGAGACTTTTACCACGCAACGCTTCGTGTCAAAGATAGCGTCATCCCCATTCAAAAAAGAAAGGTTCCTATTGGCCAGCTAGCCAACCATAAACAAAACCGATCCATAAACAAATGTTATTGTGAATTACACTTGGCGATGGAATTCTGTATTTTTTAAAATAATAAGATGACATGACATTGTGTGCTTATTCAGTCCATCCTCTACTTATAAATATCTACACAAATACCAATTGATTTGAATAGTTGATCCATGTTATCACGAATGCCATCTAGTAGCGAGGATGTGTAACTTATATTGAATACAATTAGTTTTATCAGATGACCTAGTGCCATCTATCAGCACACCACGGAATCCTAATAAACTTATCATTTTAAAACCGTTGCTGAATGACTCAATGATAATAACATACGGTGGTATGTTATATCACTACAGCACTTAGTCAAACCTTTTTTTTTTAATTTTCGTAAAAAGAGCTTTAGTCAGTTTACGTTCTGAATGCTGATATAAATACAACAAAAGCTCCTCGTCACAAAAATGTTCGAACGATTTATTAACCAATTTGTCTAGTGGTTAAAGCTCATAACTCGTATTTTAAGGCAAGCAATATAGTACAATATCGTGAGCATCAGCGGCATTAATGATTCTTGCGCCTAAATGTGAGGAAAATTAGTAGGCGTTTGCCCGGAGATTTATTCTGCTCTAAGTAAGGTATGAAATCAACAAAACAGTCATACTGCCCTTTGGTGTCATTTTGACTAAACTACCCAGTGGTAAATGGTCACAAAATTCTTATCTCAACCTTATGCTCTTAAATATAATCATAGGTTAGGCACAGTGTTGCTCTTACACCCATAGCGACTGCGACATTTTCTGCACGTTTTTGACTGACAAAGTGCATTCTTTTGGTGTTTTTGTTGCAAAAACCTTTTGTTGGGGGTGTAGTGTTAGACGACATACCTTTTCGTCCATGTTATAACCACTTGAACGTCCGTCGCGCGTAAGAGATATACCGTCTTACGTCCGGCCACTCGCGACTGCTATCCTCACGAATACCGCGCTTCCCTTTATTACAAAAACCTATGTATCTTCCTACATATAATACCTACATTATAAAAAAAAATACTGTAAGGTCGAAGTACGCAGATTATAATTATATTATTTTTGAATGTTATATTATTATCCTGATTTACTTAAAATATGGTTAATCATGAGATTCGGCATAAAAAGGAGAAGAATAATTGTTTAATCGTATTCCTAAGCAAAAAATACTGGCAATTTTACCAGTAAAGTATGTTTACGACAAACTAGACTTATTGCCCTTTCTTGTCATATACATATGTTTATTTTTAATCATCTTTATATAGTTAAATAAACCAAAACAAAGCACCTACTGCTAGTAATTTTGTAACGGGTTTCTCAAATCATGCGGGACAGCTAATTTGTGGCAAGATGGCCGCCCATCTAAGGTTTGCTACACGCTTACAATTTAACTGATTTAAAAAAAGGCATATTAGTTTAGATCGGGTTTTTTAAATAAAATATGAATAACATTGTAAGTTTTAATGAGATGATTATATTTAGAGTGGATTATAAAATAATAGTAATAAATATGTAAAATAGAACAAAATTAGGAGCCCATCATTTACTGCATAATAAACTCATTTGCAAAAAAAACGGGCACCTAAGCAATGAACCATTTCAAATGTTAATATTTCTTTGTTTGATAATTATAGGTAGTTTTATCCACACAATTTGCTAAATTAATAAGAAAATAATCGTTTTCATCAGTATTTCATAAAATTTAGATACAATTTATGGGAAATAATGCTAAACCTCGCTAGTAGTGTATATTCGCTAGTAGTGCATATGCTCATGAAGTAAAAATAAAAAAGTTTTTTTGTTTGTTTTTCTTTAATAAAGTAAAAGCAGATAAATGTTTAGTATCGAGTGTGACCCCCTCTAGCTAAAATCACAGCTTGAATTCGTCTGGGCATGCTAGCGAGTATATCCCGGATACTTGCTTGCGGAATACGTTCCCACTCCGCAGTAATCACATTCTTCAGCTCTCTGATGGTCTGCGGAGCCGGGTGTACTGATCTCACACGCCGTTTCAGAACGTCCCAGACATGCTCTATGGGATTGAGGTCGGGACTTCGAGCTGGCCAATCCAAACGACGAATGCCGACCTCTTGCACATACGCATTAACATCGCGGGATCGGTGGGCGCGAGCATTGTCGTCCATAAAAATCGAGTCTTCACCTAGAGCGGCCAATGCGGGTTGTGCATGAGAAATTAGAACTTCCGTTATGTATCGATGCCCAGTCAGTGAGCCGTTTTCAATGAAGACTAACTCTGTACGATCCATTGAATTTATTCCTGCCCAAAACATAACAGAGCCCCCACCATAAGGTGTGATTTCTTCGAAACATGCCTCTGCAAAGCGTTCTCCTTGTCTTCTTAGCACTCGCCGACGTCGATCTTCACCGAACAGAGATATCCTGGCTTCATCAGAGAACAAAACCCTATTCCAATCGTCTTGAGTCCATGATTCACAATTTCTAGCGAACCTAAGCCTGTGAACTCTGTGCTCACGGAGTAATATGGGGCCGCGGGCCGGGCGGTGACTGCGTATATTGGCAGCGAGAAGCCTCCTCCTGACCGTCCATAGACTAATATGCACATTTCTTACTTCTTGGAGGTTGTTCTTAAGATCCACATACGAAGATTTGCGATTTCTCAATGCGCGACTCACAAGAAAACGATCATCCCGTGGTTGGGTACATGGTTTTCTTCCAGAACCAGGCCTTCTCTCGACGGAACCAGTCTCCTGATATCGCTGCCAGGTCCTTTGGACTGTCGAGCGACTAACATTTAGCCTCCTAGCCACGAAACATTGGCTGCAACCCTCTTCAAGCAGCGCGATAATTTTGGTAGCTTTTACCACTTTATCTACCATTTTTGATACAGCCAAACAGCATTAAATAAAGCTTTGACAGTCAAGGATATGAAATTAATCGATAAAAATTGAATAAAAGTTATGAAAGTCGATGTTAACTTCTGGAACTTCGCGCCAAAAATGTAGGATAAAAAGGGGTTTTCTGTAAAAATGAACATCAAATGAAAAATTGAATTTAGAACGTACTTTTTTAAATACCACAGCATTTTTAAAACCGGCCAGTAACGTGTACAAACGATTGAAACCTTTTTGGTATTGTATCTTTTTAAATATGAATGAAAATCAAAACCGCCCGTTTTTTTTGCAAATGAGTTTATATAGGTACGTTTTATGTATGGTACTGAACTAAAATGAACCAAACTTAATTATTAACAAAAATCATTAATAAATAAAAGGCTGTTTTAACCGACTTCAAAAGAGAGGTGGTTCTCAATTCGACTGTTACTTTGTTACCATAAAACTTAATTAGTGAACCGATTTTGATTATTTTTTTTCTATTCAAACTTAAAAGTCATTTATTAATAAAGATTACAGAGTAACACTTATGAATGTAAGATGATATGATTCTATATTTACATTTAGTCCTAGGTTCGCAAAGCAAATAAAATTAACAAAATAATATCACTGCAAAATTTTAATTTATAACAGTTTTAAACTTATTTTAGGGCAAGTTTTATAATATTTAGAGGTTTTCATTTGTTTTAGCTATTATTATATTTATGTGTGGTACTCCATAAAGCAGCCTTCGATGCAGAGATTGGTGTTGAATTCCAGACACTTCTATACTGTTCTGGCAGTGACCTTGCGCTGGGCGCACATCCAACAGTGACTTTGTTTAAACCCAGTTCATACTAGAAAGTGTCGATGTTCTAATTTAGGTCTATTAGAGTCTAGGTTAGGTCTAGGTTGTACTGTCATTGTCGTCGTTGTCAATGCAGTTCGTGACGTTATAAGTCGTGGTTCCATGGTCAAGTCAATAAGTCTATGTACTTTTAACAGGTCTACCGCCAAAGTTGTCCTGAACTGCCTATGTGAAATTTTGCTATTAGCTGAATTAAAAATAATAAAAGAATTAAATATTGCCGTAGAAAATAAGCGCCGGAATAGTTTTTTATACCAAATTTTATTACGTACACGTTCCAAGGGCTGAGCGAACAGAAATTGATCTTTCCTGTCCACACCACCCATGGATTTGTTGTAGTCCAAGACAATGTTGGGCTTGTATGTCAGACGGTTGTATTTCTGTCGCGTCCCGATTTGAAGTCTATGGTACGTTGAGATGAGGCTAACAAGGTTAGCATCCCGCCATACACAAATCGATAAGTCAGAACAGTAGCTTGCCACTACTTCTCCCTGACGAAGTTCCGTCTTAGTTAAAGTCTTTAATGAATCTGGAACAAATTCCCGATTCAGTCTTAACGTTCCGTAGCAGTCCGTTTGTTGTCGTTTCAGACATCGCGCTAATAATGGACTGTTGTAAAAATTATCCATTATTAGTGTATGTCCGCGGTAAAGTAGTTGCTCTACTAGGTTATATAACCTATTGTAATAATAACCGATTGTATATACAATCTTGGATGTCGCATTACTGGGACGGTCATTATTACTTCCAGTTGTTGGTTGGTCAGTCGTTCCAACCTCTTCAACTCTGTTGGATGTATCATTGACGTTCGTGTCTTCATTTGTCGTCACAGTTTTTTTTCCAGCATATACAAAGAACTTTCAGAGGTAGCCAGTGGAAGCCTCACATAACTCGTAGGTTTTCACCCCGACTTGCGCTGCTTTTGATGAAATCTTCTGAGCAAAGCCAAGTCTACCGTGCCACTTTAAAAGGGATTCATCGATGCCTCCTCATGAGAAGGATTGTATAAACTCGAAAATTTGTCATTAAAATAGTCAATTATTGGCTGAATTTTGTAGAGTTTAGTCGGTTCAGTGATACTTTCATTATTGACAAAATGCATCAGGGATTTTAATAACAGGTACCGGTTGTAGGACATTATGCGGCAGAAATAAGGCATAGTATCGAAACCATTAAATGAAAAATATGATTCCTCCTCTGGCAGAGGGTATAGACCCTGTAAGATGGTAAGGGCTAAAAAGCTGATCATTTCGTCCCTATTAACTGGTACCCATCGTTGAAATCGCGAAGCTAGACACAGCTTATCTTGCTGTCTCAACAGAGCTATTTTCTGGTCAGCATATCTGTTAGTTTCTGTACAAAGTCTGTCCACAAAGTCGTTGTCAATCATCTTGTAAAAAACGTCGATAATGCGTGTCTGGTCAGAGATTGGTAAAGTCGGTCCGGGAGTCCCAGTAAAAGTCTCGCTGTCCTGTGAAAGCTTGTCCGTCTCTGGTCCAATTAAAGTCATAACAGTCAGTTGGCACAAATTGTCTCATGACGAAATCATTATATGCATCTTGATCTAACAGTACACAGACCTCATATGAATTCAAGTCAGTTTCAGCAGCCGGTTCCGCAGATGCATTGCGGGGCTGCGTCTTAGGGAGGCAGATCTCATCGTCAAAGTCCATGTCGCAGTCACTTAAGTCATCTGTCAGTCTTAACCACTCGTCAATTGTCTCCTCGTATTGTGAGTCGTTAACGTCAATTAAAGAACGTTTAGTGCTGTTGGAAGGCCCCGCAGAAACCTCCATTGGAGTCTATAACAAACGGTTAACGGTAATTTATTTACTAAATTGTTATTTTTGTGAAAAAAAAAATCTCTTAAAGGAAGGTTATCTACGGGAAAATTAAACTTACCAATCTGATTACTCGTTGGTACTTCAGTATCTTGCCTAGGTGGTACCAGTTGTAAATCTTCTAAAATAAAGAATTTTATGTCAATTACGCTCCATATCCGTTACTACAAAATAATAATTTAATAGACCCAGAAGATAAATTACTTTACCTAATATTACGATTCTGTTTGGTTGGCAAACCGAATCACTGTCAGCGAACTCACACTGTTGGCGATCAGGAGACGGCTTTCTGAAAAAATAAACACCCAAATAAACTCATAATAAAATACAAGAAATAAAAAATGTAAGTAGTGTACACTCACCGTACATGTCTTTTGCGTGATGGTGCGTCAGGCAATAGCACTCGTGCCAGTTGAGAGTCGCGCTTGCGGGACAAAAGCTCTTGTTGTGATTCGACAGGCAACGCGTCTCTGCGTGATTTGGCGTTCAGCGCGAACCAAGTCCAGTTCATTTCTAAAAAAAGAATACAAAATACTTTAAACTTTCAGTATCATCAATAATAAACAATAATGTAATAAATTGATCCAAAACTCACAGCTGCTTTTCAACTGATTGGCCTCGACCTCCACGTCCTCTACGGCTGCCACGACCACCACGACCTCCACGGCTGCCAGATGGTAGAACATTTTCGTTTTTACAATACATTATAACTCTAATTAATGGTAAAAATATGCATAATTTAAAACATGTTAATATTATTTAATAATGTACCTTTCAACAATAGAGGTTCCATTGCCACCTAAATTAGGCGTTCCACGGCGTCTGCGACCGCCGCGTCCACCATGATTTCCACGGGCCACATACATGTTATCGATATTGCTACGTGATCTACAAATATGAAAATTTTGTTTAACACATTTGACAGGGTTAGCTTTTGTGAATGTTTGAAGCATTAAAAAGGCGCGTAAGCTTCACCATTGTCATCTTCAGCCTGTTGCAGTCCACTTCTAGATATAGTGCAGAGTGCAGTAGAGTATAATGCAGTATCAAAATTATATATGCAACCATATAATAAAAGCTAATGCTATTAAAATAAGTAAAATAAACATATATAAAAATGTAGTAGGTATATATTAATATAGGTACATTATACACAATCGCATAATATAATCTGATACTTCAATTTACAAAACGATTCAATAAAATCCACTCAACGAAAATAAAATTTATAAGATTGCAGCTTGAGTGATATGTTTTTTAAATTTAAATTAACTAATTAAGGGGCGGAGAAGACCCTTATTAAAAAAAATAAAGCATCAAGTATTTTCTTATGGATATTTTTTTCGGAAAAATAATTCGAATAAAAATTTCTATAATTTTCTTATTGGTATGCATTTTTAGTTGGATTTAGTTAGGTTAGGGTAATTTCTAAATTTACGGTAAAAATAAAAAAATTGAAATTAAAACAAAATTACTTGCGCATGTTTTAATTTGTTTTAAATAACCCCTCGTCTTCCCCGCTAATTAGTTGATAAAAATCAAAACCTATACCACTCAAACTGCAATATTATAGTAAAATTAACGGTGTGCAATAAAGGAGTGCGTCACAAAAGCTAAAAAAAGCAAAAAGTTATCAACCACACGAAAAAAATATACTATATCACGAAGCAGTAATGAATATTACAATAATATTTTATAGTTTGTAGACGCCCTTATATATAACATTTGTAGTAACGTCCATGAATACTGGATCATCCATAGTAATAAACCTCTAGAATACATTGATATTAATTAGGAATCCTTAATCATAATAATTATATTTCTAAAGAGGCTTATTACCAAAATATCCTTCATATTTTAACCTATATTTCATTAAATAGAACATCAAATAGCTATAAATAACATTAAAATCATTCGACGACTTAAAGCCGGCCATTTTTTTCATAACAACTATTTTGAAGCTAAAACTGGACTAGATTTAGACCTCTTACACTGGACATCTAGTAGTTTTTAGTTGAACTATTTCATTAGGAAACATTTTAAATCAATACAAACGTCATCAGAGTGCGTCATTTTTAAACTAGATGTCGTTTTCCGAATCATTTTGCTTAGGATACTCTGGTATCCAGGACGTAAGACACGATATTTTTTTTGGATAGCATAGTATCCAAGGACGTTCAAGTGGTTAAAGGCGTTCTGGGTGGTTGGAAATATCCAACTCATCGTAAATGTCTTTTTTTTTCATTCGGTATATTATTCGCTTTACAAAATTCGTAAGCGTGCTGCCGAACAATTTTGGGCGTTAATGGCATAACTATCTGAGACACTCTAATTACCCTTTTGCATAAATCCTTTTCTTGTGATGTATTATAATGGGGACACGATCAGTTATCTTTTCTATGGAATCGGATTCTATGTGATTTCTTAATGTTCGCCTTAGTATGCCATATGTTTCAGCAGCTTTTAGCTGTGACATTTTGCAGCTTTTTAGGTACTGCATGACGAGCGGATTTTAACTGTTTTTCTGTCCATTCCCCACGCCGTTTTTTTTTTGCAGGAGAGTCCATTTTAACCCTTAAATTGGCAATATATTTTTTTTGTAAAATGCATTTCTATTTCATTTTGTCCAGTTTAATTATTATTATCCTATGGAGTAAAAAAAAATAAAAAAATATTTGCATTTACAGCTTTCGCGAAAACCTATGTTCTACGGGTATGACGTTGCCAAATATTATAGAAAATACTTACGCTCTTTCATGTACTACCGGCATGACATTGCCATGATACCTATGAATAAAGCAACTTTGTCCCGTTTTTTTTTAGAAATTACTTTCAATCGTTTATTATAATTATTAATTATTTATTTTTCCGTATGGCGACGGCTAAGGATGCAATGTATCATTACCCCTTACTTTACCAGTCGGTATCGTAAAAGCCGATAAATAACAGACAAATGTATAATAATATCATACTGTGAGCGCCAACCCGCTTACCAAGCGTGGCGATTGTAGTATTACCCCCAATATGGGGTGGCTTACGTCCAACAATGGAAGTCTATAGGTTGATGGATGCTGGAATCCTTTATTTAGTGTGAAATTCTAAGAAACAGTTCCTTTCATTGTCACCAGTGGTGAAACACAAATGCGCGTTGTATTTTACGCAATAGTCTTTGGATTTTCCAGCTTTGTAAAATCTGCTGAAACAAATAAAACTTGCTGCATCAAAAGAAATAAAACATGCTGTACAAACAACAAAACACATCACACTCATAATAAAATAAACAAAAAAGCTATGGGTGAATCCCATAACGCTATTGGCAACATACTACGGGTATGACGAAGTTTATTTGAATTGCTTTATCCACCAATGGGCAACGGGATACCCGTAGCACATACAAATATCAAAGCCTATAAATTAGCTGTTACGTGATTTAGTTAAACAAAAACTACTCAAAGGTATTGTTTATGAGTTATCAAATGTATATAAAGCCTATCACCATCAATCTCGCACAGAAAAAACTTACTCGTGACGCAAACGCATCTGGCCGGTTCGGAGTCATCTTGACAATTAGCACAGATGAGTGAAAAGTTGCTATATGCTATATTATTTCAATCAATAATAATCTTACCAATTTATTCATGAACATAAATGCTAGAACTCCTTATTAAGTCACTAGAATTTTTCAAACCGACTGTCTTACCCGTATCATACTACCAATTTAGGGGTTAATATGCGATAAAAAATTGAATGTAACAAAGAAAATTCAGTATCTCAAAAAGTAATTAAAAATGCCCAGACAAGAGTAAAAAAAACAGACATGCAAACAAAAAAATATACAAACAATACATTTTAATAATTCTAGAAAGGGGCTATGTTTACAAATTACATTATGGACCATGATAGGAAATTATACTAGGGTGAAATATAATCTCGTAAAAATACAAAAAAGGAAATAAAATAATGATACTCACCTATAATCCGCTGATAAATAGATTAAGTATGAATTTCCACAGATTAGAGGAAAAAGATTTGGTTTTAATATGTTAATTTTGAAAAGGAGACACTACTTACAACAATTACACTATTGTCTATGATACTAGTAGCATAAAACCGTGAATTTTCAAATGTTTGGAATAATCTTAACTATATTTTTTTAAAAGTGGGCTATCCTAGGAGCCGGGCCATCTTCGGCGACTCTACGTTATCGACTTTTATATCTCGGTAAATATGTGTGTAACTACTTACCCGTGCTGTTACGTGCACCCCAATCTTCTACTACCGTCTATTGATTGGGGCTTTAACTACTTCATTAGATAGTTCCGTGTTCTTTTTACGGCAAGTGGAGCATATTTGTTAATAGGTTGTGTCCCCCATTTTACCCTATTGTAAAACAAATAATAAATATGTATAAATGTAACACATACATAAGTTCGAAAAATAGGTCGTTGCGGTACGCCCGGCACATGTGAAGCAGTTAATATTAGAATTTATAATTCATAAAAGAGGGGGGGCCAGCTATACCGTCCAACGGGCAATAATGTCCCGGTGACCGTACTTGCGTCAGGTGGCCGCCTCACTGGGCAAAATTAAATTAATAGAAATCTATACAGTAAGTGCTCTTTCAGAGCACTTATTGTATAGATTTGACCCACAATAATAATAGTTAAAGATAATTTTATAAATCAAAAATCTTTTAGTAAGACGCATCTAAAATTAAAAATCAATATTAATTTAACATCATGTCCCCTGAGTTTTCTTGCCGGATCTTTCTCAGTGTGGCCGCGTTCCGATCCGGTGGTAGTATATTAGTTTTGTTAGTTTTAAATCAACAAATTGTAACAATAATTGCTACAAATTTAATAATTAATAATTAGTAACCATAAACAATATAATTTTTTCATATAGAATCATTTTCTTCTTTTTTTATTTTTTTATTTATATAAGGCTCATCTACGAAATAAACACAAACATATGCTAGAAACATTCCAGTGGCTTTAAACTAGTGTTTACATCAATTACAGATGTGCACAACATTAAGGAATATATTACTATGCGTAAATTAAAGTTAGAGATAAAAGAAAAGTATTAATTACGTAATAAATAAAAATAACGAGTAGAAGTAATTAGAAGGTACCTAAGTAAAAATCTAAGATATGTAGTTATATAGAAAAATAATTTATAATATAAGTAAGATCTCCGTGTGGTGACGGAGTAAGAATACAATTCACCACCCCCTATCTTACCCGTGGGTGATCGTACGAGACGACTAAGGGATATAAAACGCATATAACATCTATGCGAGAGAAGGAAAACTCGGAATAAAACCCTATACCAACACGTCTGACCAGCGTGGTATAATAGTAGGTCAATTACCCTTCCATTGTGGAGGAGGCCCGAGCCCAACAGTGGGACGTATGTGGGCTGAGATGATGATAAGTAAGATGTAAGTAATGGGTAAAAATTAGCGACTAGAATTTGTAAAACACGTATAATAAAAAATAAAATAAACCATATTTCTAACTATAAACCAATGAAGTGAACCTATAAGAAAAATAGCAATAGTACTAATGATATGAAAAAATAGCAATATTACTAATGATATCAATTAAGAAACTTTTTTTTAAATCTTGTAGGATGATCGTGGAAAATATCAAGCCCTAAGATTTTCCACCAATTATTATAAGTAGACATTAGTCTCGAGATAGGAGAGTTTATGCTGAGATTAGTTTTACACCTAGGAATATGGAAAAAAGGAATATTCCTTTGTCGAGAATTAAGCTTGGGAACATTTATTGAAATGCGTTTAAGAAGATCCGGACATATGTAATAGCCTTTGATTACATCTGAAGATGATACATTCTGAAGAAACATTAAATCTAACATACGTTGACGTCGTTTTAAGTTACACGTTTTAAAGAAAGATGATAGCCTTTCACTATAAGAGCATCTGGATCTAATGCCTTTGGTATAAAACGCTAAATATCTTGTAAACGATCTTTGTATAGATTCTAATCTGTCCGAGTGAACTGTATAATTGGGATTCCATATAACGCTTCCAAATTCAAGTACACTTCTTACTAATGTATTAAATAAAAGTATTTTAGATGCATTGTGCTTAAAGTCTTTCGTATTGCGCTTGATGAAACCTAACATTTTCGCAGCCTTATGGATCATGTTATTATATTGTGGGATAAATTTTAATTTAGAATCAAGAATTACACCTAAATGACGAATTTCAGAAACGATACTGATGTTTTCATTGTTGATATAAAAGTTAGTATTTAAAACCTTCCTTTTTTTAGTGAATTGTATATGCTTACATTTTGTGGCATTAAGCTTCATTTTATTAGTGCAACACCATTTATAAATTCGATCTAAATCAGCTTGCATTAGTTCTACATCTAAAGGAGATTTAATTTGCCGTAGCAGTTTCATATCATCTGCGAAGAGAAAGCAGTGACAATGATGTACCTGATCGATAATATCATTGATGAATAAAAGAAATAATATTGGTCCTAAATGTGAGCCTTGAGGGACACCAGAATAAGCAATATAGCTCTTAGATTCATAGCCACCGACAACTACAGTCTGTTCACGGTTTTTAACTATGATCTAAACCAGCTCAACACATTACTGCAGAGTCCATATTGGTTATGAAGCTTTTTAATCAAAATTTTGTGATCGACGAGATCAAAAGCGCTAGCGAAATCTGTATATATATAGAGTCCATTTGTATGTTGTTATCCATGCCATCTATTACAAGAGATATGTAGGGAACAAGGTTAGTTATGATTGATTTATTCTTTTGAAAACCATGATGTTCTATCCTTATATGGGATTTAGTGTGTTTAGTTATTACAGCACAAACAATGCTTTCAAAAACTTTGCAGAAAGAAGATAATACAGATATAGGTCTGTAATTTTTAACATTGCTGTTGTCGCCTTTCTTTAAGATTGGAACAATACGTGCACGTTTCCACTCAATAGGAAATACACCGGTTTCAAAAGATTTATTGAAAATTGCATTAAAAGGTTTTGAAAGTGATGATGCACATTTTTTTAAGAAAAAGGGTGGAATGCCATCTGGACCTGTTCCTTTGTTGGGATTCAGTCTCTCCAAATGAAAGAGAATGTCATTTTCACTGAAATTTAAGTAGGCTAATTTATCACATGTTGATTCATTATTAATTATAATATTACAAGTAGAAGGTTCGGAATTACCATAATTGTTTGTATATATATCACTGAAATGAGATGCAAAAAGATTTGCAATATCGCTGCAGTTGTCCGAGTAGTTATCATTACTACTATGCATAATTGAAGGTAAGAAGGTAGAAGATGATTTTTTATCTTTATAAAGTTCCAGAATGACTTTGGATTTTTATTGAGGTTATTTTCTATAGTATTTATATAATTTTTATAACAACTACGTTGAAGTTTGTCACATACTTTCTTTATATTATCATATTCTAGTTTATCCCTCGGATTTTTAAATTTATAAAATTTAAGTTTCAACTTATTTTTAACTTTTAAAATATTAATTAATTCCCGAGTGTACCAAATAGGATAACGTTTATGTCTAGACTGACGCTTGGGTACGTGCTCGTTAATAACTGACCTGATATTATTATAGAAAATTGAAACCATATCATTAACATTTTGACAATTATTAAAGTTTTCAGACCAGTCTAAGTTATTGAGTACACTAATAATTACGTTGTAATCCGCCTTATAAAAATTGTGATCAACTCGAGGTTTACTACTTAAATTAATAATAGGTGTCAAATTCAGAGTTATTTCGAAGGGAGGATGATACGGATCTATTTTGCTAACTGGTTCAGCTGACATGACTTTACAGTTAATATTAGTCAATGTTAAGTCTAATATTTTACCATCACAATTTGCAATACAATTACACTGTTCCAATGCAGACAAAGCTATAAAATCAGTCAGTGAAAATCCTAATCGACTATTATAATTATTCGTGGAATTAATACTAGGAGACATATATTGCGTATTCACATCTTTGTTCCAATTGATAAAACTCAAGTTAAAATCTCCTATAATAATAATAATATTATCTACTAAGTTAATTACGTTGCTTACACTATCTAAAAATATATTGAGATCTTCAATTTTCACTGGTGGAGGTAAGTATACGACGCAAATTGCGATTTTTCTACGAATATTATTTTGAACTACATCTAAGGTTACCCAAATGTCTTCACAGTCACTTTCCCAGGCGTACATTCTACATGAAGGAATTAAACGTGACACGGCGACCAAAACGCCACCACCATCTGTTTTTGAAGTCCGGTTTAGATCACGATCTCTGCGAAAAACTGTGTATCTATCATCAATAATTTCAGCGTCTGTAATGTTCGAATTCAGCCAAGTTTCACAGAAGGTAATGACGTTGTAGTTACTTTGAATTACATTGTTATACACATCGCATGTCTTAGTGCGTATACCTCTTAGATTTTGATAGAAAATATTTAGAAAATTGAATTTGACTATTAATCCTTGAAATCATTTCAAGTGATCAGTCAGTTGTGATAGTGACAACTTAGATGAGTAGTGATAGACTTTCAAAGAAGCGTATATGTATAGCTTTGCTCGTTTCCTTCTTTTTTGCAAAAATGCGACCATCACGAACCCAAACAAATTTATAGCCTGTTATTCTTACACTGGCAATAAATTTGTACTAAAATGTGGGTCACAATTTAATAAATTTATAACTGATTTCTGTATCGGGTAGATAATTATAAATGTCTGTAATTTTTTTTTTTTTTTTTTGTGGGTGGGTCGCGGTCGGCGCGCCTCCGCACCACTCCGTCCGGGGCGACAGAGGGGCTTAAGCACGCAACTCCCGCGACCCACCCAAAAACCACGTCGCCTTCGTCGTTGGGCCGACCACTGGAGCAGCGTTAACTTGTCGTCAGTGGTCGACCCGACGGAATACCCCTAATTGGGGTACCCTCCCATCGACCGACGTCCCCCCCTCGGGGAGGACGTCGGTCGATGGGAGGGTACAGGGTATATTTGTGCAGATCATATGATGCCGAACAGCCGCGGAGATTCGCGAGTGGTCCCGAAGTTGCGGTCCGTTCCTTGTGACGTACATGATCGTTTTAGCTGTACAATTGGGTTAGATAATTTACTTTATAGTGCAGAAGTTATTATATAATTACAAAGTATTTAATACATTAAAAATAAAGTTATTGTTAATTATTACAAAATTAAATATTTACGTAATCGGAAAATATAATTGACAATATGTTTATGGTAAACATCCTTGTCTGTGGTGTGTCGCTAGTTGCGCTTGCGTTGACAAGCAAAACTGTAATGGCGGCTGAATGTTATTGATTTGTACCAATACGGTTTGTGTTTTTAATTGTTACGGCTAAAGTGATGTTGTGCTGTTATTATGGTGTTATTACTAAGTGTACCGGGGCTGCCGCCACAGACGTGAGACACCTAAGTCCGACCGTGACCATGAATGCTGCAAAGTGTTCGAAACGGCATGCAATCAAAAATTAAATAATAACGTGATAAAATCCGTAAAATAGTTTTATTTAAAATGATGATGTAATACTCGCGGAAACATCAGAAATCATTATTTACAAACTTAAATCTAATTATCCTATTATTTTAATTAGTCTTCATTATCCCGCATAGTTTTGTTATTCATTTTTCGTATTGGAATGCAAACTTGCGTGTCTCATATTGTGTTCATTCATAATGAATATCAACAACCGTCTTCAAATAAGCTTCCAGTTTATTTTCTTTGTCGTCGTTAAATGTCTGTGATTTTGATTTGAATGATTTTTATGTACTCCACCGTGTCCAGGGTCAAATTAGATCTACTGAGGTTCGAATTACTTTCTAGTTTTTGTTTATGTTTAGTTACATAACGATGCAATGTTTTGTATGGAATTTGGTATTTCTTTGATGTGGCATTTATGCTATTATTATCGAAGGTTACTGGGCGGCAAGCTTATTCTAGAATGTCTTTTGGTACATCATTCCTTTCAGATTTTCTTTTGTACGTCCTTATTTTCTGTAACAATATAACTGTAATTTAGTGTGTGAGAGAAGACCATAATAGTGTTTACATTTATGATGTACATTAACCATTAGCCCGTACAGTTCAAAATAAGTATAAAATATTATACTTATTTTAAAGGGTTTGGTTGACTAATTCGTCTAACTACCCCGGAGAAAATTGTCAACCAACCCGTTACGCCATTTTACCTGCGTATCACATGAAAAATCTGGTACTAACGTTGAAGCAATACTGTGCAATATAGAACGAAACTATCATATTTATATTTGGCATGACAACCACATTGTTTCTAACAGATCCATTGGCAGAATAACAAAAAAGTATAAATGAAAAAAATGCTTACACAGTGAGACCAAAAAAAAACGTGATCTGTGAAGTCATGAACGCCGCGCAACTGCAGCGGCTCACTTACCACAAGTTCGCGGGTCGCGGAGAGGCATCCGTCATCCGTGATTTTTTGTAGAGAAGTAAGTGACGGAGGCGAGTTATTGCTACTTAGTCTACCTGCCCCTATAGCCAATCATCTCCGCTCTTCCTAGGCAGTGGCAATAAATAATAATTATTATAATATAATAATAATATTATTTCAAATAACATCTTTATGTTTAATCATAATAAATAAATAATAGTGATTATTTAATAATAGTAATAAAATAAATAGGTATAATACAATAACAAAATTTAACTCACAATAATTAAATTCATACAATTACAATGAATTAAATTTTTTTTAACAAAATTCACATTCTAAATTAAAATCAATAAATAAAATACTAGTTTACACAAAACAAAATTAAAGGCATTGTATTTTATGTTACTTTTCTTTGTGGAGTTGGTACGGCTA
Organism: Lymantria dispar; assembly: GCA_032191425.1. NCBI lineage: Eukaryota > Metazoa > Arthropoda > Insecta > Lepidoptera > Erebidae > Lymantria > Lymantria dispar. The sequence goes on from CM063452.1 coordinate 34,764,511, forward strand.
GATGTGTTACAACAATGTTCGACAATCTGACCGTCCAATCTGTTGGCGATCAACGTCAGCACAGTGTTAGAGCTGGCCCGTACCCTGTGCACCAGGGAAGCAGCTCGCTTGCGCATGGTTGCATAAAAACAATCAGCGCGCGCTTCCGCGATCACGCCCGTGGCACTGCAGAACCAGGGCAGCCCCATCACAGTCCTGAACGCGTTATTATATTGTACGCGGGTGGCATTGTAGCTTTTTTCAGCGTAAATTACCCCAAAATCTGTAAGTGTACAGGGACGTACAGAATGCCCGAAGAGTGTCAGCTTCACGCCCCTGGAAGCCCTCGCATACCTGCGGGGCTATTACTATATTATCACTATATTAAATATCTGCTATGTAACGTCATACATTATTTAAATTTTCTTAGAAGTACAATTAATTAGGATTGAAATAAAATAAAATATTTAATAAAATAATTCTTATTAGTTACAGCTGATCATCGTTTTTAACTACAATTAAAATTTTAAATAAAATAAACACCGTGGCAAACAATGGAATTGTAAGACAAGCAATAGACATTGATAATATTCCTTTGTGCAATTCTTGTAAAGACAGAGAAAATTATAATAGGGAATATGCACGAAACTCCAAAATGAACAAATTATTTTTATTTCTAATCTTTATTGCTTAAAAAACGTACCTATACAATTATTTTTTAATTTTATCATTATTTAATAATTAAATTTAATTATCAAAAAGTGCCTTTTTTGAGATTCGCGCGCAAAATTTCTGAAACGCACCGCATTGGTTGGAGGACTATGATGTCACGTTTTGAACACGTGACACCAGTCTTCTAGTTAGGGCTGTCGATATTTAAAAAAAAATTAGTTTGCCGATCTATTTAAATTTTTAAACATATCAATATCGGAGTTCGATATAACGAAAAAAAATATCGATATTTTCTTCACTCTTTAACTTCGTTCATTACGGGCTTGCCATGCCGAGCTTCTTTTTTATCAAATTCTAGGAGTAAGTGATAACGGATCATCAGTTTCATGCCAGCGCTTCTACAGTAGATTAAGTTTACGGTGATTTTGTAGAATAAATACTTTACAAGAAAAGATAAAACCCCAAATTTATTCAAATAAATATCGACTCACGATACTCATACTTACTTTTTAGTATCGATATATCGTCCAAAAAAAAGTTCAGTATTAAGTATTATCGATATTTTTAATTAATAATATCGATATTTTGACGTATCGATATTTTATCAATAGCCCTCCTCCTTCTGATATCAAGTTGTTGTTTGTATGTTTCTATTTATTATTTTGTATTGTTACCCAGTTATTTCATAATAAGTTATTAGTTTTCTGTGTTCAAGTATTAATCTTTGTGAATAAAAGTCTTATTACAATGACTGAAACCGGTTTCGTCAAAGTACAGTCAGATAATCTTCCTAAAATAGACGTGTATATAATGACAACGCATTTCGCGTCTAATTCAGATTTAATGTCTGTTAAACTCGGAGGAATAAAAGCTGCAAGGTAAATAAGATGTAATACATTTAATAATCGTAATAATAATAAATATATATATATATATATGTTCTCGAAAACGGCCGAGTCACATTGTACTGGGACCGATCTATTATCACTGATAGGACTATTGCGGCCAATAAGCCAGACATCGTGGTGATAAATCGGCTAGAGCGCCGTGCAATGATTGTTGATGTCACTATTCCGCATGACGGGAATCTCGTGAAGGCTGAGAAAGATAAACAAATAAAATATCAAGACTTGGCTCACGAGATTGTCGACATGTGGGATGTGGACACGGAAATCGTTGTACCGGTAGTCATTTCGACCAATGGAATCCCCTCGGGGAGGACGTCGGTCTTTCCTCACGCGGTCGGCCTCTCGGCGGGTGGCGGACTAATCCCCGGTCACGTCACCCGCTTAAACCTACTAGTGGCGCTGCCAAGTAGCAAGTGGAACTAACTTCTTATATAAGTACTCCGCCCTAAATGGGCGTTTGTATCAAAGGTTTGCGTTACTCAAAGGGGAATGCCCATTGAAGTATGGAGTACGGTTTCATGTTGAACATTAATGAAACATACCTTGTTTTGTTGGGCTTTAAATGTACATTCTATTACAAAAAAAAATTGAGTCCTACTTCGCCGGGTTATTGCACAAAAAGCCTATGAAGATCATTAAATTAGATTATTTTTTCACACGTCACGGTAAACTAAACATGTTTTGCGTTTTCCCTTAGTATAACTTGCCAACCGTTATAAATACAATAATAAGGCAATTTACCTATGTATTATTGTAAAAGTGCGAGGCGTGGTGGTTCTTAAGATTCACGTGTATGAATATGTGAACAACAATCAATGCTGGCCTTGCAACGATTTGCAATACTATTAGTTACCTATATAGTTATAATCTTAACAAGTTGAGTCAATGGATAGTTACATAGGCTAGGACTTTATTTCTCGGAGGTTAAGGAAAAGAACTATGAATGTTAAAGGAAGAAGTTGATTTCTTCTAGCTATAATCTACCCTGCAAATGCTGTCTCATTAATAAAAGCAACGCGATTAAGTAATAATAAAATGAATGTTACACTAGCGAGCTTTGGTTGAATAATCATATTTCGGACACTCATAATGACAACCTATAAATGTACTAGGCTGAACACCGCTGTGCTACGTTTGGGCACAATCGCCATTGGAGCGAGCGCTGCATACAAGATGTCATGAGACAATAACATAAGGTTATATTTTAATATTGAAATCCTAAGACCTGGTGAACTTAATTCATGACATAGTAATTACCAATCCATTGCTATTGCCAAGACAATTGCATGGGAAAACAAAGCCGGTCTTTACGACATACCTATGATAGGCAATAGATCTGAATGCATTTTATGCTCTTTCTCCACTGGGAGTTTGGCAGAGTAGTAGTGCAATACTGTTACTGTAAGTCTAGTAGTACTACTAGTCTTACAGTGATAGTATTATTATAAGATCATTTGGTGAGGTATTAGGCGTTTCAAAAATAAAACACAAATGTATTGCAGCATATAATGATCTTTAACTATTACAATTGAAATGGTTAATACAATTATTAAATTGGTGTTATAATTATCTCTATTTAGTAGATTTTAAAATATCCATTAATAAAATAAAATCAACATACTGAATGACGATCACCATCACAAGGGTGTCTTACTGGGTTCAGGTTGATATTTAAAAATACATAATTATATTCTAGTACTGCTCATACGTGTACTCATCAAATATATCATTCAAAAATGTAGCTGGGGCAGATATATCATTGTATCTACCCCAGCCTAGATACCATATCATAGCCATAACATGAGCACTACAACCTACTGTTCGGTTACCGACTAGACAGCTGCAACAATAACCAGATATCGCTTCTACACTGCAACATTTTCGTTACGACTTATTAATAAATAAGTATAATATGTTCTGCCACTAATATGCCTAGACTTCATTCTCCCTCTTAGTAAATAATTATTTGTGCCCAGAATAAGAGGGATTTCATCATTAACTTCTAAAGAATACGTGCCATTTGGCCGAACATACTCACCATAGTATGAACGAGCTTGTTTAATTTGGTATGTACCCAACGCAAACCTTTTTAATTCACCTATGGTGAGTTTTGGAAATGTATCTAAATGTGGGTGGTGAGCATCAATGGTTGCAAACGTGGCTCGTCGTCTGTTAATATTTTCCATCCTAACAGTATTGGCTAAAATATTATCTAAATGTAGCCTTTTCTGGCAATTTCCAAATACACTGATGCTTCAGGTTTGTCTTCAATGACAGGATGGTATTTATTTATTAAGGCACAGCCATTTCTAAAGTCTGTCATTAAATGTTTGGCAGCGCTATTAAAAAACTCTTGACGAAATAATTTAAAGTCCCTTTTTAAACGACCATTGACTACTTCAACCACCCACCTCCACATTGTCACACATCTTGACTTATTTGCCTGCAATGTGGTAAGTTGATATTCCCCCTCTGATAAAGTCTCAGGAATATGAGCTTGATAGCCATATTCTAGCAATTGTGGTATCACGTCTCTAAAACCTCTATCAAAGAGAAAGACATCTCCCTCCCGGAAATATAATATGTCGCAATGTACCATTGCTGTCCCTAAATTCATTTTTCATAATAGTAGCGTCATTTACTGTCGCCTTATAAGGACCTAAACAATCTAGAATATGGCCATCGCAACATACTATCATAAACCGTTTAACTAAATTCTGGTATTTATGCAAGCTGTATGTATTTTTTTGGAACAAGTAGTTGCTGCTATTTTGTATGTACACATATGTAGCATCACATATAACAATTGCAGGTTTGAGTGCCGAGCTTAGGTTAGGATTCCCAAATAGACCATCAGGAATTATTTTATTTCTTGAAGCAACATCGGCTATGGTCATGTGATTTAACCCCAAATGTAAAGGAGCCATGTGCTGGCTCATGCAGTCTCTGGCCTTGTTCATGTATCTCTCCAATGTGTTTCGAGGTAATTCAAATAAACTGCTTAATCTGTCATTACTGTCACTAGTACGCAATTTGACCAAATGTATGCTTAATGCAATACTGGCAGAAGGTACTTCATCTTGCAGATTACCCGTTTCAGATAATAGCTCTTGGAACTGTGCTGCTGTAAGGCCTAGCCAATAATGACACAGATGAGGTGACATTATATTAATATTACTAAAGTCTAAAGTTTTGACACTAGCTCTCTCCATCATATTCATCATTTGGTCAAATTGTGTAGCACTAAAATCTCTGTTATCAGAATCTAATTGGTCCCAGCAATCATTTTCTAAATGGAATTTACATATACGGGCAGAAGGTGGAACATAGAACTTAAAGCGGGTCAATAGTAGTTGCTTTATTACATATGGCACCAAATGACGTTCCACATTTACACATGTAGAAAATATACAATTGTACAAAACAAAACAAAATATACAATTTGTGACACAATTCTAACAGAATCCTGTTGTTGAGGTAGTGGAATAACAACTTGTGGTAACGGGGGAGGCAAAGGTATATGAGGTAATTCTCCTATTTCCACATTGAGGTTGTTAACAGGTCTGTAGGCATCTTGGTGGATTTGCCGTTGCATATTTCTTGTAGCAGAAAGCCAACATCGATAGCAAACTCTGGTTAGATGAGGAACCTGAAATGAAAATATTTATTGTATACCTTTTATGCATGTCTCGCCATATTTGTAGTTAACATTCTACTCCTCTAGGTGCCTTGAGAGGCATGATATTGTATATGTATAGTATAATATAGCCTACATTATACCTTTATATTTATACACATATATATATATATATATATAAAAGTAATATATATATATATATATATATATATATATATATATATATATATATATATATATATATATATATATATATATATATATATATATATATATATATATATATATATATTACTTTAAAAAGTTAACCTTATTTGGAGTATTAGTATAGGCACTATATAAAAATCTTCATTTAGTATAATGGAATAACCCTAAAACTATGAAATAATATCAGAGAATAATAATATTTGAGCTTATAAATATGATTTAAACATATTTTTAAATAGTAAGTATTTAAAAACAATACAAATACATACCAAATGAGGTAATATCTGTGTAATTATAACATGTCTTTCTGGACAATCACAATGTACTAGGTAAGTGCGACCTCGTAGAGTGGATTTACCACACACAAAGCACACACTTCTATGGCCAAACGTAGGTGGTTGTGCAGCACCACCATCAGTGTTTTGGGATGCCTGCTGTAGCATTGCAAAGCACTCAAAGCACAGGTGATTTTCAGGAGCGACCTAAAAAAGAAATAATACAATTAATATTAGTTAACCCACTATATTTTAAGAACCGCCATAATTTATTTATTGTGGATAATGTGACAACAACCATCCTATGGGTTCACACTAAGCACAATTATGGAGTAAAGTGATTAACAAATAGGAATGGTAGGTAGGTAATTAGTAGTGGTGGTACTTAGTGTCTCATTATAATTTCTAAAGTGATCAAGGTTTTGTATATCGGTTTTTTTTTACAAATCACCAATCAATTATACATATCATATTATCATAAATAATAATAACACGAGAGCATAAACCCTTAGTGGTATTGATGGAGTCAGATGAATGTCACACACAGAGACAGACACGTTTACGTATCATTAGGATCTTTTCGGTCAGATGAATTATAAAGTGACAGATTAGATTTGTGTGTTGTGAATCAATCATGATTTGAAATGTTAAATAGCAGCGGTACTAACCGGTGTTGGTGATATCCAGGCTCGAAGAATATTCACCATCGCCTCAGTTGCATCTTGCAAAACGCGCCGGCGTTGCCATGCAAGTCTTATAAAACAGTTGATACACCGTTCACCAATAAAGTCCATTGTGGTATCAGTTTTATACAGAAATACGACAAAACTAAAGAGTCTCTGTCTCGAAGTTTCGCTGCCTATAGCTACGGAGGAACACGAAGCTCAACTCGACATAAAACTAATAGAGAAACGAATAGACGATAAAGAGCACACAAATACAAACAAACTCAAGAGCACGAAAGTAGAATGTGAAAAATGGATGAAATAATAAATCATTTGTTTTTCTTCGGTGTTGCCAATGAGATATCATATTAATCGATAATCGTTTTAGATCATCTACTTAGTAAAATGATTAATTTAAAAATGTGGTGTAATGTAAATCATCTATTTTGAATGAAATAGATTAACTTATCTTTTTAAACAAAGATAGAAAAGAGTTTTACGATAGCGCTGACCGTGAAATAGCTTATCGTTGTGTGTTTTTTACAGTTTGCCGACTTAAATAACTTTTTTCATCATCACCACTTCCTATCTTGCCCGCGGATGTCGTGGAAGACGACTAAGGGATATAATACGCACATATCATCGAAACAAAAACGAAAAAGTCGAACAAGGCCCTATACCAACCTGTGTAACCAGCATTGTATAGTAAGGTCAATTTCCCTCCTATTGTGGAGAAAGCTCAAGCCCAACAGAAATCATGAATTTAATTGTTAAGCATGTTATATCCGGCGATATTATGGCTCGATATTTTTAAGGGTGAAATTATAATTAAAAATTTGATTTTTGATAATAATTTGGTCGATGCTCGAAACGAAACCATAAATGGGCATACCCCTTTTGTATTGATGTATACCGGTTTGTGTTGATTGTTATTTGTTGAGTGTGATCTTTAGTGTGTTCTGCGAGAAAACTTTTGTCACAAGTTACTCATAAAGTACCTATTGGGGTTCACTTTTAAAGACTACCTAAGTGATCTATTTAGTTTTTGTAAAAAAATTATCCAAAATACGGTCAAGTATGCGGTCTGGCTGACTGTTCAGTGCAGTGCCATACCAAATTTGGCAACCCTAAGAAAATGGTAGTTCGGCTATTTTGTGCTTGGTGTTCCGTAGTCTTATGTACTATGCAGGCGCCGCCCTAGACTGGCATTTTTATTTTATTTAATAATTAATTTGTTAGAATACTTAATTTCTTTAATACAAAAAAAAATCACTTTAGTGATTCTAATTTATTCTAAATAGCTCCGAATAATTTAATTTTCAATAATACTAAGATACAGGTTGGTTGAAAAGTTTCTGCGCTCGAAATGAAAGAATACTGTTTTTGTTACGAAATATATTTTTTTATTCAGTATAATCTCCTAGAAGCTCAATACACTTGTTCCAATGATCTTCCAATAATTTTATCCCATCCTTATAATGGTTTTCCGGAAGCTCTGCAAAATAACTGTCTACGGCTGCTATGGCCTCTTCATTCGACGAAAAATGCTTTCCACGAAGAAATTGTTTGAGATTTCTGAAGAGATAGTAGTCGCTGGGAGCCAAATCTGGTGAATACGGTAGATGTTCAAGCAATTCGTACTTTAATTATTTGAATTTAGCCATCGTCAAAACACTTTTGTGAGCAGGTGCATTGTCTTGATGAAAAATTATTTTTTCTTCTTTAAACCAGGTCTTTTCTCACGAATTTTTTCATCCAGCTGATCCAAAAGGCTGCAGTAATATTCGGAGTTGATTGTTTTACCTTTCTAAAGATAATCAATCAACAAAATTCCTTTTGCATCCCAAAAAACTGATGCCATAACCTTCTTTGCTGATCGTTGTGATTTCACCTGCTTTGGAGCTGAACAACAGCTTCAGTCCACTGTAAACATTCTTGTTTCAATTTAGGATCATGGTAGTAGATCCAAGTCGTCCATAGTTATAAAACGACGCAAGAAGTCGGTTTTATTCTGCTTAAAACGCTCCAAATTACGCTGAGAAATTTGTTTTCGATCCAGTTTTTGTTGAATTGTTAACGTGTGCGGCACTAACTTTCCAAACAGTTTTTTCATGCGTAATTCTTCATGTAAAATATGGAGTACTCGCTCGTCTGAGATGCCAATGGCATTAGCAATTTCACGTTTAGTCAAACTTGGATCTTCACTAACCATATTATCTACTTGCTCAATTTCTGCTGTGGTTGCAGTTTTTGGTCGTCCTTCGCGTGGATCGTCTTCAAGGCTAGTACAACCACGTTTAAATTCACCAGTCCAATATTCAACGCTGCGTTTTGAAGGTGAGGACTCCTTATACACTTCTAACAATTGTTCATAAATTTTCTTTGCTTTTAAACCCTTCAAAACAAAGAATCTTATGACTGCACGATTTTCAATTTTTCCATATTAAAAAAATCAATGACACGTCAACTTCAAATGGCTTGTAAACAAAGAATGAATTGACAGAATGACTTGTAACTTTGCATGTGTTCTCAGGACAGATATACCAACTTGAGGAAAAAAGTTTGGAGCTAGCAATGCTATTTCTTGGTGAGCTCAGGAACTTTTCAACCAACCTGTAGTATTAATGGATCCACTTGGCTCCATTCCTCCATTCCTTTTTTTAACATCTATTGAGTCTACACATAAGCCGCAGTCCGAATCATCTTTTATTTTACTTATTTTTTTGCATTTTGAGCAGATTTACTCAGAGCTGAAGGCTGAAGTTGGAAGCTGTCTTGTACATTTTCATTCTTCGACGATAAGCATGTCGCGCTAAAATTTCTTTTTTTTTGACCTCTTGAGGTTTTAATGTTTGAGGTTTTTTGAATGTCATCCACTGTGAGTTGAACTTTTGAAGTACAACTTTCAGATGCTGTATTCATTGAAGTGGAAGCTAAAGAAGGAGAAGCACTGTCAGTTAAAGATGAATAATGAACGTAATACTTCTTTTGAATAACATTTCCTATTTTTAAAGGCATTCTCTATGTTTAATTTGGTAAAGACGTTTATGAATGCTGAAGATAATTGATTATGTACTGATCCATGCCGTCGCACCAGTACCTTTCGTGAGTGGCTTAAATAGTTAGATGCGTGCAATAAACTGTTAAAGTAAATAGATAAACTTGATTATCTTTCGCAACTTTCAGCTACAATATGTGCAGAACGTGAATCCATAAGCTCCTGCTGGACGGACAGGACGTTCCGGCGGTATGGCAGTTATAAAAATAACCCTTACAAATATAATTCAGAATTGATCCATCACTTAGGAGTTAGTTTAATTAATACGTTGGGAAGTGCATCTTTTTTAAATGTGTCATTCCACCTAACACCTTTAAAAATGATCAAATGAGGAATCCATGTTCCATCTGCAGGCTAACATTGTTTGAGTTTCACCTCGTTCAGCGTAAAATCTTTTATAAACATATTTTTTGCCAATGCCGGTAACAACAAGATGGTCTCACTACCTATGATAATCCAGTCTTATTGCAATTTCAAATTAAATAAGGCTCGTTTTTTATTTTAAGTTTAGTAAAATCATCTATTTTCAAAAATAAATTTTTTATCATCACTTTATTAGCCATAGAAGCTCTGTAGGCTGAAATCTTTTCTGGCACACGGAGGCACAAATTGTAGGGCAAGGTGGTACAAAATGATCCCCTTAAGGGAGAACAGCTGTAATATAATTGTATGTATATCAGCATTATCTAAAACATAAAATACTTAAGGGGTAGCTAGACAATCAAACTACAAATTAAGGCAGCATTGAATCCCATAAGTTAATAGGATTTTTTACACAAATTATTTCGTTAAGTTATTCCAAAGGACCACTCTGTTCATTCCTGTGACCAAAGTGAGCCCCAGGATGCGGGTAAAATGATCCGGGGATCAATTTACGCCACAATTCTATATTTAAGCAAGAAATAAAACTCTCTTTAACAGTAATAACAGTTTTATATCTCTTTTTATCTATTGGGTTGTTCAGAAAGTAATTTCGTTTTTTTTTCTGGAAATGAAAGACAGTTTTCGTATAATAAACAAATACTTTATTAAATTATATATTGGCCCTTCTGGTCCAACACCTTTTACCATCTTTCTGATAGTAGTATAATTCCACGCTCATAAAATTTTTGGTCTTTGCTGGCAAAAAACACGTTAGCTGCGCGTTGCCTAACACTCGCCGCAGGTGGTGCTTACAGCTCTTAATTTCCGCTTCCCATAAACCCCCAAAGTGACTAGCGTAATGTGGTATCATTTTAAATTTAATATTTTGAGTAGTTGCGTATTCTTTTATATCATCTGAACATGAATTTAGAAATTTAGTGAATTCGTTCATTACACCCACAAAGTTTTTTCCATTATCAGAGAATATTTCAATCGGTTTACCGCGCAGGGAAAGAAATCCTTTTAATGCTAAGAGGTAAGCGTCCGAAGAGAGGTCACAAACTAGTTCTAAATTAACAGCGCGCGTAACAAAACATACGAATAAACAAATGTATGATTTTTGTAACTTTGCTCCCTTACTCTTACGGTTCAGTGTGAACACCGGACCAGCATAATCTACGCCACAGCGTAAGAAATGAAAACCTGGTTCCAGTCTCTCTTGAGATAAATTAGATACCCATAATGAGACTAACGGTAGATGGTCGCAATCTAGCACACTTGTCGCAAGTATATACAATACTTTTGGCAAGATTTCGACCACCAACTGGCCACGATTCTCTCAACGTAAATAAGAGTAGATGTAGCGCGGCGTGTAATTTCTGTTTATGTACATAACGAAATAATAAAATTGTAAAATAATGTTTCGCGGCAATTAAAATTGGATGTTTTTTTAACTCTATGAAGATTTAAGAAATACCCTGAAAAAATGTTCAATTATCTGAGGATGTCACTAACATCATTTGATGAATTATTCAGTTTATGTCGGAATGATTTAACTAAACATGATACAATATTAAGAAAATCTATAAGTCCTGAAGAAAAACTATTTGTGACATTGAGGTAAGCATATATTTATAATTTAATGATACATGTCTAAAATTATTGATTCTTCGGAGTAATTTGACAAATTCGATAAGGGTGCATGTACGGTGTGTGGCATTTCAGAACCTCCGGAAAGAGAAGAATATCCAGGATGGTAGCTTGAAGGAGACGGTTGCATTTGTTGGGATTGCGACCATGAGCTTTGGGGGTAATATTCAGGCTTAGTTGCGTTGTCGTGTATAGACATTATTTTAATTTTCGTAGCCATTTTCTTTGTGGAGGTACTTCTTTTAATGTATCTACCAAAGACACCATAAAACCTGTCTTTGTTATAATTTTTTGCGTCAAAATTTTCTCTCGTTTCGATGCTTCTCTGTAGAGCTTCAAGGAATTTATCATCTTCGGGACACATAGTGGCCTCTGTTCTCTTTTTTTTCACGTTGTACCATCTGTATATCTGGTTCAGAGTTCTCCGCAGGTTCTTCATCAGCAACGTGTTCAGGTTCCTTTACAACTACAACATTTTTTAAGAATTGCAGTTGTTGAAAGAAGACATATTGACTTTTACGTGATCCACGGCCAGCTCCGGACTTTGCATTTTTTGGCGGCCAACTTCCCTTGTGAAGCAGCCGCGAATACTCTTCCACTTTCTTTGTAATGCAATAGCTGAAAGTAAATTTTAAGTTAGGTTTATAATAATAACAATTTTTTTGTAGATATCTTGCAACAGGATGTACATTTATGGAACTATATTACAATTACAGACTCGGTTATACAACAATATGTACAATAATTAGAGTAGTGTGTGACACTATATGCAAACATCAAGGACAGTTTATAATAATACCTACTATAGAAAATGATTCGGAAAGCATTGCAAGAGGATTATAAAAAACTCCAATTTCCCACATTGCGTTGGTGCCATTGACGGAAACAGCCAGTAAATTCCGGATCACTATACTACAACTATAAACATTACTTTTCAATTGTTTTACTTGCAATATGTGATGCTAATTATAATTTCACATATATAGATGTTGGGGGGTATGGAAAAAGCAGTGATTCAGGGATTTAAGGAAAGCTCTTTTTACACTAACCTCATGAGCAATTCTTTAAGTATCCCTGAGGCCAAACCACTGATAGAAAATGGTGACAATATTCTATATACAATTGTAGGAGATGAAGCTTTCGGACTACACGAAAACCTCATGAGACCTCATGGAGGACACAATCTGAGTTATAAACAAAAAACTTTCAACTATCATTTATCTAGAGCGCGCCGTTATATCGAGTGCACATTAGGTATATTATACAATAAGTGGCGGATATTCCACAGGCCACTGAATGTAAATATAGATTTAGCAAAGAAGATTGTTAAGACATGTTGTATTTTGCTTAATTTTGTACGTTCTAGAGATGGCTATTCATATGACGATACTTTGATAGTAACGGGGTTCCAACCTGCTACAGATCAGGAGCGCATTAGAGGAGGGAGAACAGCATTAACAGTTCGAGACAAACTAGCAGACTATTTTGTAAATCATAACCCGCTACCATGGCAAAATAGAAATATATAAGTTTAACAAAATATTAATAAAACATTGCACCTACATACCTGGTTTTGTTCTTCATTTGTCATATCTTTTTTTTTTCTTTAAAAATGTTCACCATTTCATCCGAACATTTAATTTTCAAGTTGCGGTCAGAGTACTCTTTCAATGCGCTGTTCCATAAACGGCCGATTTTCAATTTCTATGATAAATCTCTCAGTATCGAACGACATTTTGCTCTCAATACAATACGAAGTGCGTTCAACACGGCGACTGGTTGGCGAATGAGTGAGTGACGGAGCATACAAACACGTGCAAACAACTGGCGACGTTGCCAGGTAACCAGCGTCGCCAGTCGCCGCATGCGGACCGGTCGACTCTGGCTACTTGGCAACGTCGCCAGTCGGCCGCCAAGTGAGTTAGCCGTCATACATCTCAATAAGAACTAGTTGGCGACGTCGCTGGCCACGTCGCCATGGCATCTCGGTGAGGTATGGCCCTTAGAGCTCTACCTCATTAAGACGCCATGGCGACGTCGCCAGCGGCGCAGGCCTGGCTACTTCTGGCATCCGAAGGTCGCCAAGTCGAGTGGCCATGGCGTCTCGACAGTTAGTTCGTTTACGTCGTCAGGATGTAGAAGAAATCGCACTTCTTTGTTATCAACGTCGTAGAAAAATAGAAAAAAATAGAAACTATGGGTTCATCCTTTTATATCAGATCGAAGCCGAAGTGGTATTTTTTTTAAACTGTATGGAGATTTACGAAAATATCCTGAAAAATTTTTCAATTACACGAGAATGTCAATAGCATCTTTTGACGAATTATTGAACTTATGTAGAAATTATTTAACTAAACAGGATACGATATTTAGAAAATCGATAAGTCCAGAAGAAAAACTATTTGTGTCATTCAGGTAAGTAGAATTTTAATCAAATTTAGGAAAATGAAACATCTAAAGTTAATCATATATGGGTAGTTCTCACGAAATTTCGAAATTTTGAACACGATATATGTCATTTTTTTGTTGCTAAATTTAAACATTTTTTTTTTGCAGATATCAAATAAGTTGCTTTCAGTGATATATTTACAAGTATTGGTCCTCCATATTTTTGTATATTCACGATAAAAATAACGTTTTAAAAAATAAAGAAATGAGGGAAAGGTTAACAGGGTGAGGGAATGATTTATTAATATATTATAATAAAAAACAACTACAAATAACGAAAATTATGTAATTTTAATTATAATAAACAATGAAATATCGTATTCTTAAGAAAATAAACTCAACACTTGTACTTATAATCAACATGAATAATTGAATATATGTAAACTCGAATAATTAAAAAAATGTACTATGATAAACGTAACAAATGATGTTATTTTATGCTTATTACTATTTATTTTTAAACATTGTACTTAGCAATTCTCAAAAACTTAAAACGTCTTCATATTTATTTATTAAAAATTAATTACTATTACTATTAATCTGTATTAGTCTTTTCTTGTATCACTTATTTTGTATTTGAGATCAATTAATTATTCAGTCTTAATTTTTAACGTCATTTGTAGAGTCATCTAACTCTGTAATGACGTAATTTCCCCTCTTAAGTAACTTTGGCGTCTTTATTTTCTGTATCACATCTCCCCAGCTATATAATTGCTCATCTTTAATCTTAGGCCATCTCCAAAACTTCAAACCTTTCTTCATACACCTAACCATTAAACCATCTTCAAAAACAGATAAAACTTCTCCGGGAAACTTTGCCGTACCTCATTTTATCACGACATAATCTCCAGTGGTAGCAATGTTATCATTATCAAAGACAACAACATTTTCTTTGAGCATTTCGGTATGATCTTGAATGCGCGAAGCCGACGCTAAAGGTAGTTCGTGATTATCCTTCATTATATCCAATTCCATTGACTTTTGAGGAGCTTTGTTATGCCTCCTAGTAAATGTATCACTCTGATGTTGAAAATATCCCAAATGATAGTGGGTACAATGTCCTTCGCAATCTATGCATGAAAGTCTTCTGCACTGTAAAGTGTTGTTAAAAAATACGAACTGGCGTATTTTTTGTGTTCCCCGGAAAGTAGAAATAGTCTTGGACTGTTTGATGAGATCATCCATCAGTGACATATCTGCTGTAATAACTTCAAATAATAAAATAGAAGGACACCTGGATTGAAAGATAGGTTTCAATGAACTCAGGTCTACGATATCATAGCCTTCTGTTACGGCTCTATCAGCTGTTCGTTTCAGGGTTCCACCGACACCGTCAGGCGCTCCTTTACCGTGTCCGGGTTCAGAATAATGCCAGGAAAAGTACGTAATTTCTGGATAGAGATGTTTTAGGTGGCGACACACCATTTCGAATATGAATTTATTCTTATATTGATTAACAGACCCATTACTTAACATATGTAAATGGGAAATAGTTAAATGTTGTGTTTTTATCCAATCAAATATGGGTTTTAAATGAGCCCAGACAGCCATTGTGTCATGTCTATTGTCGCTAGAGAGAGAACAAAATGATATAGGTTTGATTGCATTATCCTTGCGCAAGTAAAGTACTCCTGTATGCATTGTTATTTGCTTCTTTCCTCCACCAAAGTGGACAGCTTGTATTTCCTCACTACGAGGTGTGTTCAAAAAGTAAGGTGACTTTGTATTTTTAAGAAAAAATATTTATTTATTTATCAATATTTATGTTGTCCCCTTCAAAGTAATCCCCCTCAGATACAATACACTTATGCCAACGGTTTTTCCAATCCTCAAAGCACTTCTCATAAGCACTTTTCGGTATAGCCTTGAGCTCTTCCAGCGATGCAGTCTTTAACTCTTTAATCGTTGCAAATCTCCGTCCTTTCATAGGTCTCTTTAGTTTTGGGAACAAGAAAAAGTCACATGGGGCCAAATCCGGTGAATATGGTGGCTGAGGCATGATTGTGGTGTTGTTTTTGGCCAAAAAATCTCTCACAAGCAAAGATGAGTGAGCAGGGGCATTATCGTGATGCAAAAGCCATGAAATGTTTTTCCACAATTCTGGACGTTTTCTTCGTATTGCTTCTCGCAAACGGCGCCTAACTTCAAGATAATACTGTTTATTGACCGTACGACCATATGGTAAGAACTCCTGATGCACCACGCCATGGTAATCGAAGAAAACAGTGAGCAAAACTTTGACATTTAATCGAACTTGGCGTGCTTTTTTCGGTCTTGGCTCATCTGGGCTCTTCCATTGGGACGATTGGACTTTGGTTTCGATATCATAACCAATATACCCATGATTCGTCACCAGTTATGACCCTTTTGAGTAAATCTGGGTCGTCGTTGACGTCATTCAACAGTTCTTGAGCGATGCTCAAGCGACGGTTCTTTTGGTCAAAATTTAACAATTTCGGAACAAACTTCGCTGACACACGTCTCATGCCCAAAACGTTAGAAAAAATTTAATGGCACGAGCCAAGCTATATACCAACATCCTCAGCAACTTCTTTGATAGTGATTCGACGATTTTCCAAAACAATTTTCTTCACTGCTTGAACGTTTTCATCAGTTGTTGACGTGCTTGGGCGTCCAAAGCGAGGCTCGTCATTGACATCTTCTCGGCCATCTTGGAAGAGTTTGTACCACTTGCAAACATTTTTTTTACTGAGAACAGTTTCACCGTATGCCACTGTCAACATTTCAAGTGTTTCGGAGCACTTTATTTTATTTTTTACACAAAATTTGATTCAGATCTTTTGATCCATATTTTTCGATAGCAAGAAATCGCCGAGCACGCAAAACACTTATAACCTTTACGCCTCTCACAACCAAACAAAAAATGCTATACACTTGAAACTTGGTACAGATGTTCGGAAAGAGTGTACCAACATAACAAAACAAAAAAATCGATAATCGAAAGTACGTTGCCCGCGAAATTTGAAAAGTCGCCTTACTTTTTGAACACACTTTCGGTATGATCTTGAATGCGCGAACTCGACGCTAAAGGTAGTTCGTGATTATCCTTCATTATATCCAATTCCATTGACTTTTGAGGAGCTTTGTTATGCCTCCTAGTAAATGTATGTAGATGATAATACAGATTGGTTGTGAGCAGCTCCTCATTCAGCAATTTCCTTGTTATTTTAAATATACTGTTTGTAAATGTACTTTTAACTTTTATTGTAAAGTGTAGCGTGTTTTGCCTAACGAATTTTTGTATTTTCAGCGTTTGTAACATATTGTGGTGTTGGTCATGCTCACATAAGGATCTACTTGCGGTAGCTGCGTGGAGCGGGTCTCTCCCTTCCCTCCATAGTGGTTGAGGGGAGTGATGGCTGCTCTAGTAGTTAACTCGTGATCGGGTGCCGCTTGTGGGATCTGGTCCAGCCATAATCGTTTAAATTATATTAAGTGTCTTGCGGTTCGAAGGGCATCACACTGGAGCTTGTTCTTACAAAACATGTACACAATTGTATAACTAGTAAGAAGAAAAAAAAAAAGAAAAATTAAAAATAATGACAAGCCCGCTGAGTTTCTTGCCGGATCTTCTCAGTAGCAGTCGTGTTCCGATCCGGTGGTAGTATATTTTTTTTTGGAAATTGTAAACCTGACAATATGTAAGTGCCCTCTCAGGGTTTATGCATAATAAAATAATTTGAATTTGAAATTCATCACTCTGATGTTGTTGAAAATATCCCAAATGATAGTGGGTACAATGTCCTTCGCAATCTATGCATGAAAGTCTTCTGCACTGTAAAGTGTTGTTAAAAAATACGAACTGGCGTATTTTTTGTGTTCCCCGGAAAGTAGAAATAGTCTTGGACTGTTTGATGAGATCATCCATCAGTGACATATCTGCTGTAGTAACTTCAAATAATAAAATAGAAGGACACCTGGATTGAAGGATAGGTTTCAATGAACTCAGGTCTACGATATCATAGCCTTCTGCTACGGCTCTATCAGCTGTTCGTTTCAGGGTTCCACCGACACCATCAGGCGCTCCTTTACAGTGTCCGGGTTCAGAATAATGTCAGGAAAAGTATGTAATTTCTGGATGGCGACACACCATTTCGAATATGAATTTATTCTTATATTGATTAACAGACCCATCACTTAACATATGTAAATGGGAAATAGTTAAATGTTGTGTTTTTATCCAATCAAATATGTGATATTTACGCGAGCACTACACATTGTAAATAAAACTACTTTTACGGATTATATCGCGTTTGTATTTGATTTATGATTGCCCGACGTTTCGAACACTTTGCAGCATTCATGGTCACGGGCGGACTAAGGTGTCTCACGTCCAACAAGTAATCGTTATTACAGACATTTATAATTATCTACCCGATACAGAAATTAGTTATAAATTTATTAAATTGTTACCCACATTTTAGTACAAATGTATTGCCAGTGTAAGAAGAAAATGATTCTATATGAAAAAATTATATTGTTTATGGTTAGTAATTATTAATTATTAAATTTGTAGCAATTATTGTTACAATTTGTTGATTTAAAACTAACAAAACTAATATACTACCACCGGATCGGAACGCGGTCACAAAGAAAGATCCGGCAAGAAAACTCAGGGGACATGATGCTAAATTAATATTGATATTAATTTTGACATGATGCTAAATTAATATTGATTTTAATAAAAAATATTAAGATTTTGACATGATGCTAAATTAATATTGATATTAATTTTGACATGATGCTAAATTAATATTGATATTAATTTAGCAGCATGTCCCTGAGTTTTCTTGCCGGATCTTTCTCAGTGTGGCCGCGTTCCGATCCGGTGGTAGTATATTAGTTTTGTTAGTTTTAAATCAACAAATTGTATTAATAATTGCTACAAATTTAATAATTAATAATTACTAACCATAAACAATATAATTTTTTCATATAGAATCATTTTCTTCTTACACTGGCAATACATTTGTACTAAAATGTGGGTAACAATTTAATAAATTTATAACTAATTTCTGTATCGGGTAGATAATTATAAATGTCTGTAATAACGATTACTTGTTAGACGTGAGACACCTTAGTCCGCCCGTGACCATGAATGCTGCGAAGTGTTCGAAACGTCGGGCAATCATAAATCAAATATGGTTTTAAATGAGCCCAGACAGCCATTGTGTCATGTCTATTGTCGCTAGAGAGAGAACAAAATGATATAGGTTTGATTGCATTATCTTTGCCAAGTAAAGTACTCCTGTATGCATTGTTATTTGCTTCTTTCCTCCACCAAAGTGGATAGCTTGTATTTCCTCACTATACTTGCAGCAATAGTTTTCACTGTAATCTACATGAATTAAAATGTCGTTTATTGTTAATTTTTTTTTTATATTCTGAATGGCTTGATATTGGTGTGCTATAGTGCCAATATGTAAAAAAAAGTGGTAATGCTGCTTCCAGATTTTGAACAAGCTGTTTCAATTTAACGCTGTTACTCTTTCTTCACGGGTTTACGAACTGTCTTTTTATTTCCGTCCTTTTCAAATGAACTGACTTCATAAATCCACTGTCGATAAGTCACAAGATGATTAGGTATTGGTAAATAGTATTCTAAAGAGCGTTCCTTGCAAGTTGAACATTTCCTGAATAGGCATTTTGTAGAATGCACATTGCAGGTTATTGTCGCTAAAGCTGAAGTTACGCTACAAAATTTAAATGTTTTAACCTCGTGTGATTTAGATATCATTAGTTGAATATTGGCCAGTTGTATGCATTGACAAGTATTTCGGTCATTCACATTTTGCCAAGTAATCCAAAACGGTCTAAATCTGTAAAAGGTTGAAAGCTTATCTTATAATTGACTGTGCTTAAAAACTTTTTATGTAAATTATATAGTGTATCATATAAAACACGCTTTTGTTGAGTGTTACCATCTTTGGCTTTAAGATAGTCTTTTTTCACCGGGCACATTCTTGAGTTTTCATCTTTCTCCAAAAATGTAATAATATCGTCCTTTACCTTCAGCATTTTACCGCTCATTTTACGAGGTTTTTGTCTTTTGAACGTATCATGTTTAAAAAGGTTTCGATACACGAAGAAACTTATATTTCTGCCGTGATTGCAATTTCAACATTTTGTAATACTTTTTCTTTTTTTCATGTTTCTTTCGAAGAAGATCTTTGTAACTAGTCTCTAGATCTCTTAGTAATGCTTTTCCGAAAACTAATTTTTCTTCACACTCTCAGGAACATTTAGATTCTTTAGGAGGGCATTTATTTTAGTTACAGGCGATTCTGGGTCGGTATTTTTTTTGTTTTCAATCTCAAATATCTCTTCTTGTATTTTTCGCATACCCTCATTGCATTCTTAATTTTTTTTGCCCATATTTACAATCTTTGCATACAAAATAGCTCGTCGCCTTCGCATCTGTTGTCTATTTCGAGCAGCTACATCTTCTCTAACTTGCTGAAAAGTTGCTGATATTGGATTGGGTGGGGGTGTATCATCAATTATTCTTTGTAAATTTTGGTGTGCTATAGCTTTTTTCTCCCTATACATTTTACTATTTCTCTCCATTGTTTTCGCTTTTGTCTAAGTTCTCTAGGACTCATTTTAATAACTGATTTCACCTAACCCTTCTCTTTTTTCATTAAATATTTTAATCTTTCCTTTTCTCGCAGTTTTCCAAAGATTCAATATTATTTTTCATTTTTCTCATCTTTTTCTATCATACTCTTTCTTTTTTAACGTTTTTTTCTGCTTCACATAACTTCTTTTGTCGTGCCATTTTTCTTCAACATACATGTACCTGTTTTAAATTAAATACCATGAAATACAAGTTGCCAGAAATCAATAAAAAAAACTGTAGGATACCATATAAATCACTTCCTCATACAGCCGTCATTACCTCTCATTTTAAAGCAGTGAGGAAACGACTATGAGGGAATGAAGAATTTTAACTAAAGCTACAAAAACACCAACACATAACCTCAAATTGCTTGCTACATTTCGGATACGGATTTTACTCTCAAAAACGAATAAAAACAACAAATTATATATGACGGGAGGAGACCTCCAGAAACGTTTTTAGAAACCGTGACGTCAGCATCGCTGACGTCACTACTTATTATAACTTCAGTGTCATTGTTTAAATGAAAGATAACCGTTTAAATGAAAGTAAACCGTCAATCAATTTTAATACTAGTACAAAACTGTTTTAAACAATTATATTATGTTGACACAAATCATGAAGCATAAATTCTTAAGCATAAACGCCAAACAAAATATTAAACACTAATTCAATCTATTTAGTGTGAATACAATATAGAAACGCTACTATAAAAATACTACTATAGAAAGACAGTATAAAACTTATTGCTAATACTTAGCTTAGTATCCAGCTCGTCCTGCTAGGCCGACCTCTCCAACAAAAGTGATTTAATTTGAATGCCTGCAAAATCCACGAAGACTGGCGACCGTTATACGAGCGCCATTGTGCTTTACGGAAGTCGTGGATTTTGCAGAGATTTTACAAGTTTTTATGAAGCAAATGCATCCAGTTTGTTATGTAATTAAATGTTATTTAATTAATGTGAATTACTACAAATTGTAACAGTTTATAAAACTTTACTTTATAAACCGGATGCATAAAGAACAGTATGACAGATATACACTACGATTTCGAATTATTTCAAATAGTTAAATTACACAGAAAATAATGATTTAAAATCTAACTTTTTATTACAATATTAATTATTTATCGAGAGGCAAATTATAATATTAAACATTATTTAAAATCATGCGACTAAACTTCCGGAAGAACAGATACTCTAAACGCAGGAAATACTAATTGATTACTTTTAATGGTAGATGTCCTTTTATTATTTTAAAACAAACTACTAAATACTGATTTCTAATGAATTAGAATTACAGATAATTATTATGAAATGTGTTTTAGCGTTTAAAAATTATTGAGTGACGTAATCGCGCCGACATATACATATATACTAAAATGCTTAATACATACATGTAACGGGAGGCAATGATCGCCATAAATGTAACTCTTTTTTTTTTTTTTTTTTGTGGGTGGGCCGCGGTCGGCGCGCCTCCGCACCACTCCGTCCGGGGCGACAGAGGGGCTTAAGCACGCAACTCCCGCGACCCACCCGAAAACCACGTCGCCTTCGTCGTTGGGCCGACCACTGGAGCAGCGTTAACTTGTCGTCAGTGGTCGGCCCGACGGAATACCCCCTATTGGGATACCCTCCCATCGACCGACGTCCCCCCTTCGGGGAGGACGTCGGTCTTTCCTCACGCGGTCGGCCTCTCGGCGGGTGACGGACTAATCCCCGGTCAAGTCACCCGCGTCCTCGGCTAGGGCGGCATGAGGCGCAGATAGTTGCGCCTGCGCCGCCCCAGTCGCCGGCGGCGGATCTCCTCATCGAGGCTGCGCTCCTCACGCAGGCGATCCGCCGCCTCCTTCCGCGAGATCACTATCTCGCAGAAGGCTGCGACCGCGTCCCAATTCCCGACGCTGTCGACCATCGCCCTAGCGATAGCCGGCAGCGTCAGGTCCGTACCGATGATTGCGACGAGTTCACAGCACTGCACTGCCCAAGCCCCGCAGGCCTCGAGCGTATGGCGCGCCGTGTCCTCGTCGCAATCGCAATCTCCTAACGACCTTGTGCAGGTATTTGGCGAAGCACCCATGCCCCGTCAAAACCTGCACCAGTCGGAAAGAGAGCACTCCGTGCCGCCTCTCCAACCACTGCATCAGCACCGGCCGGAAGGCCTCCACGGTTCGCACCCCGAACCAAGGCCCCTCCAGCCAGACTGCCCAACGGGCGATGACGTCTCGGCGGGCGTCGACGCGTCAGGCAGTGAGATCCCTTAACGAGACCACACCGCCCTCCGCTCGCACCCCCGTCACCCGCCGATATAGTCCGGCGAGCATCTCCGCCTCCAGGTTCCACGGGGGAGTCCCGGCCAATAGGCACGCTGCCTCCGTCGCCACCGTGCGGTATCCGCGGATGGCCATGACCGCCGTGACCCTCTGTGGTCGCCACAGAAGGGCCCTAAGTCGGGCGGTCATGGACCCCGCCCACACCGGTGCGCCGTACAGGGCCATCGACCGGATGACCCCCGCGTACAGCCGTCGGCACGCAGCGCTCGGTCCGCCCACGTTCGGCATAAGCCACGATAAGGCGGACGCCGCGCCGACGAGCCGCGGAGCGAGCCTGCGGAAATGCTCCCGGAACCACCATCGCCCGTCGAGCACCAGGCCCAAGTACCTCATATGGGCCCGGATGCTGATGTCGACCGAGTGGACGGTGATCAAGACGACGATGGGAGGGCTCATAGTGCGCCCATGGAACAAGAGGGCCTCCGTCTTGTCCAGGGCGACCCTCAACCCCGGCGCCTCGATCCGTCTGACGACCTCCTCGGTACCCGAGGTCGCCAGGCTTACCGCCTCTTCTAGCGTCCCACCGCGGGCTGTGACGAGCGTGTCGTCGGCGTAACAAATCACGCCCAGCCCGGGCGGGAGGCTCGCCCTCAACGCCCAGTCGTAGCCGATGTTCCACAGGGTGGGTCCGAGGACCGACCCCTGCGGGACACCGCACGTCATGGGCGTTCGCACGACGTCCCCTGCTCGGTCGGTGCAGAGGACGCTGCGCCCCTCCAAATAGTCTACCACTAGCCGCCTCAGGTAAACTGGCACCCCGTGATACCGGAGCGCCTCCCTGATGCAGCTGAATGGCAGACTATTGAATGCGTTGGCGATGTCTAGGGACACCACCAACAGCACTCCCCCGCCGGTGACGGCCTCAGTCGCCACGGCCCTCAGGCGCAACAGAGCCGCGATCGTCGAACGACCCCTCCTAAACCCAAACTGGGCGTCCGACAGATCGGGCCCCGTGCCGACGAGGTGCCGCTCGATGCGGGCAGCTACCACCCTCTCCAGTAGCTTGCCCGTGTCATCGAGCAGCTCGATAGGCCTGTAGGCCGAAGGCGACTCCGGAGACCGTCCCGGCTTCGGCAGGAGCACCAGCCTTCCCTCCTTCCAGCACCCAGGGAACCGTCCGGACGCTAAACACGCGTCGAACAGCTCCCTGAGGCGGGGTCCCAGGTGTTCGAGGACCAGGACCAGCACGCGGTTAGGAACACCGTCGGGCCCGGGGGCGGTAGACTTTGCGCGCATGCGCGTCACCGCCACCCCCATCTCGGGTTCCGTGATGGGCGGAACACTGTCGTCGTCGGCCTCCCGGTCAGTGTCTGGCGGAGCCATGACCGGGGGCGTGTGTTCCGCCCTACGCGGGAACAGGTCCTCGATAACCCGGGTGAGAAGGCCGGGCTGGAGAGTCTCGGTGAGGGGAGGGCCCCGCGCGCGTAGCCTATTCAGCACCGCGCGGTAGGGGCGTCCCCAGGGGTCACGGTCGAGACCGTCCAGCATCTCCTGCCGACTGACGTCCTTGGCGGAGCGGACGGCCAGCCTGAAGGCCGACCGCGCATTGCGGTAGCCCTCGTAAAGCACGGCCTCCCGCTCCGCGTCGCGATGGCGTCGCCGGATGCGGGTATAGGCCCTCCGGGCGCGGATACACGCGGCCCGGAGATCCGCCAGCTCCCGGGACCACCAGTGGACACCCCTTCTCGGGGGCAGACGCCGTACCCGGGGCATGGCCGCATCGCAGATCTGCGTCAACGCACTGCGGATGCGGCCAGCCTCGGCGTCTACCCCGTCCGACTGGTGGGCAGAGGACAGCCACGAGTATACGATGGCTGTCTCCGCCAGCTGGTCCCGGTCTAAGCGACCCACAGCCCATCGCGGGAACGCAGGACGCCCATCCGCCCCGTGACCCCTGCTGGGCGTCGGAATTGCCAGGGAGACCTCCATCCGGATATACCGGTGGTCCGACAAGGTCTCGACCTTCTCCACGACGCGCCAGCTCCCCACGCGTGCGACGACCCCGAGGACCTAAATGTAACTCTTAACAATTTTTTACAAATTATGTTCTTGCACAAACTCACCTTCGGTTGAGAAGCAATCACCATTTTGAAACATTTGACAATGTTGCCAGGTACTAAAAACTTAAGGTTGCGTTCCTAGATATCTTATGATATGTTCAGAAATCGAATAATCGTAATATTTTTATTTTGGCGGGACACATTTGAAATCGATTTATCGTTTTTAAAATTTTGTCGTTGTAAGATAAAAGGTTTTAAAAACATTTGAAAAACATCTTTCAAATATATTAGCATAATTTTATAATTGAGAATTTTAATATATTAGAGAGGAGTAGGAATTTTATTAATGTTTTTGAACAACGGGACAAAGTGAGGGAATGACATTCACGGTAATAAAGTAGTAAGTAACTTCTTTTTCTTTATACGCAATACGTTTTCTTTTTAAATAATAGTGGTATAGACAGAGAGCATTAACGTAAAAAAAAAACTTATGTAATGAATGCATATGACTCGGCACTAATGTATCGGGAATCAAATTTCGAAATTTGGTGAGAAATACCCATATATCTAAAATAGTTGAATCTTCTGAAGCATTTGCCATGTTTGACGATGGTGTGCTAAACGGTGCACTAGATAATGACTCAGTGTTGTATCATGATGGATCATGGGTAGGGTTTCTCCGCGAACAATTGAATATCCAGGGTGATAACTTCGTGACGGCGGCGATTCTGTTTGTGACCAGTAGCTTTGACGGTATAATGCACTATCATCAATGTTGGGCACAGAGCGGGTTGCTTCTTCAAGAATTGTCATTATTTTAATTTTGGTTGCCATGTTTTTTGAGGAGGCACTTTTTTTAAAGTGCTAACTAAAGACATCATGAATAACCTGTCTTCATCTTGATTTTCAACTTCATATTGTTCTCTACTTTTGATGGATTTGTTAAGGACTTTTAAAAATTTTTCATCTTCAGGTGCAGTCTTCTGTTTCTTTTTCATTCTTTTCGGACAACGATCTTGTTGCAAGTCTGGATCTGTAGCTTCAACATCAGGATCTGTAGCTTCAGACGCTTTTGATGCCACAACTTCAGGCTCTCTTAATGCGACAACCTTGTGTAGAAACAGAAGTTGTTTAAAAAAATATATATTTGCTTTTACGTGGTCCACGACCCGATTCGGACTTCTAAGATTTTTGCCGGTTCAGTTCTCGTGTGAAGCAACAACGGATACTTCTCCACCTTTTTTGTAAAGTATCAGTTGAAAAAAATAAAGAAGTTTAGTCTAGCCATTCATCAATCAATCAAACAGCCTATTGCAGTCCAATAATGATGTTATCTTTTCTTTTAGGTATTTTGCGTCAGGGTGTTCACTCATGGACCTTTACTACAACTACAGACTCGGTCATACAACAATTTGCACAATAATTAGAGAAGTGTGTAGCATTATATGTTAATATCAAGAAAAGTTTATAGGTCTTCCAAAGACAGAAAATGATTGGGAAAAGTTGCAAGAGGATTTGAAACAATCGCAAACTTCCCCCATTGCATTGGCGCCATTGACGGGAAACATATGGAGCTATTAAACCGATGCATTCTGGATCACTATACTTTAATTATAAGCATTATTTTTCTATTGTATTACTTGCTCTGTGTGATACTAATTACAATTTCCTATATATAGACGTTGGAGCGTATGGAAAAAGCAGCGATTCAGCAATTTATAAGGATAGTGTTTATACACTAATCTCATTAACCAATCTCTACATGTTCCTGCGGCAAACCCATTGACAGAAAACGGTGACAATATTCCATACGTAATAGTAGGAGATGAAGCTTTTGTGTTACATGAAAACCTCGGAGGACACAATCTTTGTTACAAGCAAAAAATATTCACTACCGATTATCAAGAGCACCCCGATATATCGAATGTACATTTGGGATTTTATCTAACAAGTGGAGGATTTTTCATAGGCCAATGAATGTACATATAGATTTGGCAAAAGCGATTGTAAGGACATGTTGCATATTGCACAATTTTGTACGTTCCAGAGATGGCTATTCTTACGAAGATACTCTGACGGTGACAAATATGTGTAAATAAATGTACACTTACTTAGTTGTTTTTTTTTCTTGGTTTGTCATTTCGTCTTTTTCTTTAAATATGTTTACTATTTCGTCCCAACCTTTAATTTTTTAGTTACGATCGGAATACTCATTAGATGAACTATCCCATTAGATGAACTATATATAAGGACGGTTTTGAATTTCTATTATAATTTTTTCAGTATCGAAACTCATTATTTACAACATCAACTAGGTACTATATTTCGAGTGAGCGTCCAAAATGGCGGCTGACTGACTGGCGACTGAGTGAGCGAGGTGCAGTTTACCGTGTACATTATAGTGGCAACGTCGCCAAGCCGCCAGAGTATCCAGAAGCCACGTGGAGAACTGTAGCTCGTGGCCACGCTTCCAATTTGGCGACGTTGCCAAGTGAGTTAGGTACCATACATTTCAATATTAACTGCTTGGATACGTAGCCGGCGACGTCGCCATGGCGTCTTAATGAGGCAGAGCTCTTATTCGTATATATACAATATCCGTATTATTCGTAGTACGAAGATGAGCGCAGGCGCCGTATGCCGTGTGCGAGGCGTGGGTGAATATATGTATTTCTATGTAGTTAAGATTATAACACATGCCATAGCGAGGTATTCGTAAATTACTAAGTGACGCTAAACCGTTTATAAATCGTTCCCACACTTGTGCGACGTCACATGGAACCGGCTCGTCCCATTCTAGCTCCAATAACCAACATTTTTTAAGTAAAGACTTTGCTATCGTTATTACTGGGCTTATTAACCCCAAGGGATCATAAATCTGAGCCACTGATGACAAAATAACACGCTTCGTAACGGTACTCGTATCATAATTAATTTGTGAATAATAATTTAATTCATCTGAAACATTGTTCCATCCGACACTTAACGTTTTATTTTGCATCTTATCACCTAAATTGAGTGATTTTGTAATATTACTGCAAAAGTTGTCGTTTTGATTTGTGCGGTCATAATTAAAAACCCATTTACATAATACAAAATATGCGACATTTAAAACTTGAATAGTACCCTCACAAATTTCATTTAATTGTTGAATACTATTCGACCGTACACTCTTGAGCTAATTCCCTTAAGCACCTACAGCTCAGAAATGGTGCCGAAGTGGTACCATCATCATCACAGCCCACATACGTCCCACTGTTGGGCTCGGGCCTCCTGCACAATGGGAAGGAATTTGACCTACTATACCATGCTGGTCAGACATGTTGGTATAGGGTTTCGTTTCGAGTTTTCCTTCTCTTACACAGATGGTATGGGCATATTATATCCCATAGTCGTCTTTTACGACATCCACGGGCAAGATAGGGAGTGGTGAATTGTATTCTTGCTCCGTCACCACACGGAAAACCATATGTCAGTGGTACCATATGTCACGGTATTTAGTCGGTATACCTTCAGCTCGTCAGCAAGATCATTCTGCCATAGGATCAATTGGAGGTCACGTTGATCCTCATCAATTAATACTTGGCGGTACATTATTGCAATGTCCGCACAAGCTTCGTAAGTACCTGTTTTCGCGAAATCTTAGTAGAATCGAAATTAAATCGTCTTGTATGGCAGAGCCAACCATCTGCAGGTCATTTAGCGACACACTAGTACTAGAAGCCATACCAGCATCAAAAACCACACGTAGCTTCGTTGTTGTAGCATATTCGCGAAATGGTTGGAATGGGTTGGTCGCGAATGATGTGGCCAAAAATAATGCGATTTATTATATTTATGAACAAGACTCATATGACCCAATTCGATATATTCATGAATAAAATCACTGTACATTTTTTTATAACTAGAATTACGTGATAATCATTTTTCTAAAGCGTAAAAACGACGTTCAGCCTGTGTGCGAGTATCACCCAACATCTGTGGTGACTGCTTTAACACTTCCTACCGACACTTCACGTATACCTATTCCTACCGCGGCTGGTCAAATGACCGGTCTTTCACAACTTATATTTTTCAATATTAAATGCAGACCAATAGCCAGCTTACCAGTATGAAAATATATTTTCTTTTATTCAAGAGTACATAATCTACATTTTATTGTTTTTCGTCGCATTTTTTACAAATGGGCTTTTCAACTGTACATTTTCCGCATACGTACTTTTTACATTTTAGACAGATTTTGTTCGTCTTATTATCTTTACAATACCTTATCTGACATGTTTTCCATTCACGAGAACCTGTATTTGTACTTGCGATGGGTATTGGTTGATTTTATTTGCCGAGCTCTTGTTGGTATTCGATGGCAAGTTCTTCTGCCAATTGAAATAGAAATTCCTGTCTTGTAATTTTTCCTCCCGTAGTTTCTTTATATAACACCCATGCATTTATCCCGGCTAAATCCAAGATATTAAAAAATACTTGCAAAGGCCATCTCCGAGATTTAGATTTTACCGAATAATTTCTGGCCATTTGGTCGGTCACATCTACGCCAAACTTGGTGCTATTATATAATTGAATTGTCTCCGGTGTTCGGGTGTAATTTTTTTCAATTTGTACGGAGTTGTGCATTGAACTGAGAATTAGAACTTTCTTTCTTGGTTTGGCTTTGTAAACTGTCAACATACAATTATTTGAGCGATAGAGTTTGGTTGAAAAAAATGCCATGTCGTCATTTTTCAGTTTTGCCAGTCTTGGTAGCTCTTTTCTATTTGCTCTAATTGTCCCAACAATCGTAGTTTTTTTTGCTAAAAGTTTTGTTGCTAAAGGTAGGCTTGTAAAAAAGTTGTCCGTGGTTATATTTCTTCCGCATCCTACATACGGTTCTGCTAATTTCATAGTAACAAACTCTCCAAGAGGAACTGAGGGTTCTCTACTTTCATCTTTTCCCAAATATGGAAAGCCGTTTATTATATATTTGCTACGTACATCGGATGCTAACCAAAATTTTATACCAAATTTGTCCGGTTTATTGGGCATGTATTGAGTGAATCTACACCTTGCTTTCGTTGGAAACAATTGTTCGTCAATAGTAATATATGGTCCTGGTTTATAACAATTTTGACTGTTATCAATACACTTGTACCAAACTTCTGAAATCATCGCAAATTTATCGGTTTGTAACCGTTGGCTTCGTTGATTTTTGTCGTCAAATCGAATAAATCTCTTAATCTCCGTAAAGTCATGTCTACTCATAGTATTTGAGAAAAAAGGCGGGCCCCACTTTTTATTCCATAGAAGTGCTATATCTATATTCTTAGCCTCATATGCGCCGCATGCATACAGAATTGCAAAAAATGTATATAACTTTGCAGTAGACACTTCCCATTTATATCCCAACACTCTAAATGCCTCTGCCTCTGTGCACTTTCTTATAAATTCGATTATATTATCAATTATCACAGAAAATGCCGTCCTAACTTCGCCTTTCATAATATTACGTTTACTGTACCCAGTCGGGCCTGATTTTTCCCTAAAAATATTATGACCAGGTGCTCTTCCAGGATTAGACCCTATTTTTACTTCCTGCCAAACAGTTCAGTCCATCGCAATTTCGCTTACTTCTTCCTCATTCTCACTATCGGAACTAACTAAAAATCTCCTTCTCTTTCGTCGTCTACGTACGTTCGAAATATTCTCTTCGTTCTCATCGGTGTTCGAATCTGTTTCAAGTGGATCATAATTTCCCGTATTGTCATTTTCCATATCCAGAATGTCTTGACATTTTGGGGACAAATATTCTACAAAAATAAAAACTAAAATATGAAAATGTAAATCAAAATAGATAAAAAAGAAGAATAAAAGATAAAATGTGAAACTTACTGCGACGTCTTGTTCACTATTTTGAAAATGGACTTATAACACGTAATACGATATAAAATATTACAGAATAATAATAAAAGACTGCGAAGTATGCTCTTCGTGAGAAGACGTCTATACATTTCCTTCAGTTACAAGTTTATTTATTTTACGTCATAGTAGATAAGATGGCGTAAGAACATTCCAGGATCTAGACCGTATCGGATAACAATCAAGCAAATAAACACCGCTAACCCGATAGTCGAGCGAGAACTGTAAAGACTTGAAAGTGACGTAAACCATTTTCTGGAAGGCACTTATCGGATAAAATCGTGTCATAACTACATTACCTTTCGTTTGTAACGACATAGTTTTGGCATTGAGTCTTAGAGAGAAACTATTACAAAAATGTATAAATCGTACTACCGGTCAAATGACGTGTCGTGGTAGGTAAGACAGACTACAAATTTTTCTCGGAAAATAATAAAAAAATAAGTGTATATTGAAAAATATATCATACATATATATGAGGAAAAGTGGTAAAGTTTAAAGGCGATTCACATACGTTGAATGTAGAAAATTCCAATTGAAAATTTAAAAACGGTCATTTCATTTTATCATCACCGGTCCTGGTAGGAATAGTGTTAATGGGATATGAACCCTGAACCGGCCATTGGCGGCTCGCGTAGTTGTCTTAACAAAATATTCCTCACACGCAAGTTCCTCTCTACTACTTAAACTAATCTTATTTAAAGGTAATTCTTCAATCTCCCAAAATTTGCGTTATAATTGATCAAGTGAGCAACCATCACCGTCTATTGATTGCGTAATATTACAGTTTAGACGCTGCACTTGTTTATAGCTGAGAGAAGGAATCGAACCTGAGACTATCCAACCAAATCTTGTATTTTGCAGGTGGGAACCGTATTTAAGACGCATTTTACCTTCCTTAAGTAACTCCCAAAATAAAGCCGCGCCTATTAATATGTGAATTGGAAGAAAAGCTATTAAAATTAGGATCTGATTAATTAAATCTATAGTATTCCAACGAGCCTGCCGAGATGCAGGTTCTCGGTATGAATTTTCACGATGAAAAATTTTGGAGAATGGATATCACTATCACTACATATTATAAAACAAAGTTGCTTTCTCTATCCCCATATCCCTATGTATCTTTAAAACCACGCAACGGATTTTGATGCAGTTTTTTTAATAGATAGAGTGATTGAAGAGGAAGGTTTATATGTATAATAACATCCATTAAATAGTGGAGAAATACTGTTATTTTTGAGGTTTCTGATGTGATGTCGTAAATAATTACATTTTTTTCGCTTACATTGCAAACGCTGGCGGAACCCTACGAGATTTATCAAAATAATAATGTACTAAGTATTGTACACATTGAAAAGGTCTACAGAAAACTCCGCGATGGTATATGTCTATCTCATAAGGATATCCCACAATAACATTTTTTTGTTATTTACTTTTTACGACAAATAATGGCTAATTTTCGAAGCGATTTTAACCAATACAGCATTAATCCTTATTCAATTAAATACCTTAAACACATTGTTAATTTAATATAGATCTATATGGCCCCATATGATTTAAATGAATATTTTCGAAGATATTAAAGTTTTAAATATTGCGGGACGTAGCGTCTGCGTTTGCGAGGAAAATAACAATATATACGAATAAATAAAATTAGTGTCTGTTTGTAATGTCTAAATAATAGGCTTTTTTCATGCTCACAGGGTGCAAATAATTGGACGACACCTATGCCTAAAATACAGATTAAAAAATTTTTGTCTGTCTGTTTGTTCCAGGTAATCTTCAAAACCGCTAGACCGATTTCAAAAATTCTTTCACCAATGGAAAGCTATAATATCAGGGAGTATACTAGGCTATATTTTATCCCGGTATTCTCACGGGAACGGGAATTACGCGGGTAAAACCGAAGCGAAGCGAGGGCGGGTTGCTAGTATCTAGGATAAAGGAAGCAAGCAACACGAGAACAATTCAAGTGTACTTACATATACTTCATTCTGGTTTCTCTTTCGTGAATCGAGGCCTTGATTCTCCTCTGAAACTGCTGCTAGACCGTAGATTCTGGAACCTCGATGACGGTGCTTGAAAACCACCCGGGCGACTCGCGACGCGAATATCGATATGAAAGGATTCTAAGGACGCAAACCGGCCCGCGAGGATCCTACCGACTGTGCCAATTACGTTAGCGGCAGCCAAAGGATCGAAAAAAAAAACAAAATTACTATAAAACTATTTAATTAATTATAAAAATTACATAAAGCTAATTAACCTAACCTATTCGAAATATGAATAGAGAATTAATGATTTTATTATAAAACTACGTAAGTGCAATCGGTGTCAAGTGCAGCGTCAGCTCTCGGATTCCGGCGACAAGGCGGCGGCGAAGCATTGCCTGCGTAATTGCTGATTTACCACAATATTGAATGCATATTAACGGCTGCTGAATCCGAGGTCTGCCTGGATTATTAATATATAACAAAGGTAACTTCGGTGTTATTTGCGGCAAAACTAGGCAGTGTATACGCGTAACGAAACTGCCATCGCGTGATTTTAACTCGATATTACAAGATTGCGTACTTTGTGTTATCGAGCTAACCACGCGCGCTTGATTGTAAACACCTGACCGACTTCGAACCTCCACTATAGCTGTGGACAGTAACACTACTTGTGTTGCAGACGTATTTTTTATTGCGTTACATTCGTTTGTGTGAATGTTGTGCACCTGGAATGCCCGTACGCGAGTGTGCGTGTGCTTGTTATCGCAGTCACTAGATGCAGTGAAATGCTCGCAGTTTGTGAACGTACCCACAGCTGAATTATTATTCGTAGAAGAATTGTTAACATCGCAAATCAATGTATTATGTTTTTGTTCACATTTTCTATATGGACCAAAAATACAAGTGTCAACCCTATGACCGGAGCGCATACAATTAAGACATAATTCGTTGTCGGTGACAAACTTATACCTACATACTTTGTATACTAAATCGAAAAATATTTGACAGGAATACAATAAAATTATTGATGTTGTGCGTTGCACATGAGACACTGTTTATAATTACGTGCACCCCTCACTTGTGATTTATTAATAACGATATTGCAGTGAACTTTGGACGCGTGCGAACTATTACTGATATTAGGTTTTTTGTATCAGTACCGGTAGAATTTGTGTTCGATTTGTTTTGTGATCGTATTAGAGTTTCTATATTTCAACTATGTTTCGGAGGAATTG
Source organism: Lymantria dispar (assembly GCA_032191425.1). NCBI lineage: Eukaryota > Metazoa > Arthropoda > Insecta > Lepidoptera > Erebidae > Lymantria > Lymantria dispar. The sequence continues at coordinate 34,798,483 of CM063452.1, forward strand.
CATTAAATCATCTAATTTTACTGCCTTACTGTGATTATTAATTTGTAACGAACATCTATATTGTTCCCATTCGCGTTCCGTTATACAGTGCAACCTCGATATAACAAATCGGAGGGGAACAAGAAAATATTCGTAATATCAAGTAATTCGTTGAACTGAGGTTTGTTATGTTGAGGTTAGATTGGTCTAAAATTCGTTATAAAGAGGTAAAAGAATAGTTTTATTCACCTCAATATTACGTACTTATCTTGTTATAGCGAACAACTTCTACTAATAAATGATAACACATTTTCATCAAATTACTATATGTATTTGCTATGTATTTAAAAACAATTAGGTAGATCATAATTTTTTTTTTCTTACGTTAATAATCAAAAACAATTAACAATGTGGTTATAGTAGCTTAATCTCAATTTTGTTCATTGATTAGAAAAAAGTTATTGATAGTTGTCTGTTTACCACCGGTATGAGTTATGACATCCAAAGCGCAATCTAATTTCGTGATGGCTTTCACTACATCGTCACTCAAACCTCCCTTTTTGAGAAACAGATTTTATTGTATTCAAAGCATTATAAGCATCTTTTATTATGAAGTTATGCTCATCAATTTCACCCTCTTTTTCCTCGTCTTCATCCGCTTCTGCATTAGTAACTGGCAACACAGATGTGACGATGTCAGCATCAGTTAGTTCTCCACAGATGGCCAAATCATTATCAAAGGTAACGAAGTCTTCGAAGTCAGTCTCTTGAAGGTGTAATTCTTCTTGAACTCTTTGCCAGGTCCTAGCAAGTTCTGCGACTGGTAAATCGTCCTCCTCATCTTCGCATGTTACTTTAAACCCACTTTTCTTGAAGCAGTTTGCAATGGTCTTTTCAGTGACTAAATTCCAAGCTTTGGCGATCATCCACATGGCTTGTAAAACGTCAATTGTAGTTGGTGTTTGACGTTCAACATCAGCAAGAAATCGTCTGACAACTTCCTTCCTATAATGCATTTTGAAGCTTTGGATGATGCCCTGATCCAGTGGTTGTAGTTTTGAAGTGGTATTTGGAGGTAAGTACTTTATTTTTATATTTTTCAGGTTAGGAATTTCTCCGTGTGCAGTACAATTATCGATGAACATTAGAATTTTCTTGTTTTTTTTCTTCATCTCTTTATCCAGACTTTTAAACCAATTGCAAAAAGCATCACTGGTCATCCAAGCCTTATGGTTGGACGTGTAATCTGTTGGCAGATTATTGACATTCTTAAAACATCGCGGTTTTTGATATTTTCCGATGATGAGTGGCTTTAGTTTGTAAGTCCCAGTACAATTTGTTCCCAGCAGTACTGTTAAGCGAAGTTTACTGTTTTTACCACCATTACATTTATCGCTTTTGAATGATAAGGTTTTGTCAGGTAAACATTTATAGAATAGTCCAGTTTCATCGGCGTTAAAGATGTCTTCGGGATCGTATCACATACTTGTTCATTAATACTACCACTTTCACCGCATATTTTTCGAAAAACAACCTCGTTTCGTTTTTTGAAATTTTGAAGCCACCCGTTGCTAGCACGGAACCCTTCATGTCCCAATTCTACTGCAAACCGCTGAGCCTTTTCCTGGAGAATAGAGCCTCCGATTGGGATTTTTTTGTCTCGGCACTGTTTTAACCACTTTAACACACATTCCTCTACGTCTTTGAACTCGCATGATTTTAATCTTTTACTGTTTACATTCAAACCACTTTCTTCTGAAAACTTATCTTTAGATTTTAAAATTGTAGCCAATGTACTTGCGGGCATCCCGAACTTATTAGCTATGTCTAATTTTTTCGTCATGGGATTTTGGTCAACATAATTAATGATGTTTCGCTTTTCTGCGACCGATAAGGAACACCTTTTACGTTTCTGAGCCATTTTACCTTAAATCTTTAACAATAGTGACGAGCAGAGGTGTTTACATTACTTTCCATCAAAACAACAATGATTACTTTACAAATAAAAGCGTGTCGAAACATGTCGAGACATGAATCACATTATAAGATTAAGAGTTATATTATTGGTGGAAACTTTATATAAAGGTTTTGGGTTGGCAAAATTCGTTAATTAGAGGTATGAATACTTTTTCTTGATAGTTGAAAATTCGTTATAAAGAGATTGTACGCAAAGAATGTTCGCAATGTAAAGGTATATTTTATATTGACTCTTATGGACAATTCAAGGGGATTACGAAGAATTTGTTAAATCGAGGAAGTCGTTATATTGAGGTACGTTATATTAAGGTTGCACTGTATTATCTAATTTTGATACAGTAATATAAATAATTAGGGTATCCCAATACTCGATCGGTTCGCCTAAAAGCTATAAAGCACGTAAATTCTTTAGTGTATTATCAATAAGTTTGCGTAAATATATCGGTGATTCTTTAGTTAACACGTTGACTGCCAACTACGAGATATCTCATAGTTTGTAGACTTGCCCAGGAGGCCAACTACGAGTTATCTCATACTCCCTTTAGTTGCCATATTTGTAAAGCTACGAGTAAAGTGGTAGTATACCAGTGTAAATATAGCTCATTGGCTTCAGGAAAGAGAAGAAGAAATCGGATTTGGCTTATATGAACTCCTGTGTGGCAGTTTTAAATGCAGATAGTTTACAACAATGAAGTTTATTCAAAAACAAATAATTTTATTCAAGAAAAATAGACAAATAAGATTTCTATGCTTTATGATAGCTTTTATAACAGTTTTCCACGCAAAGTGCAGGCTTCTCCTCGCAGATAGGACAGAAGTAACGTGTTTCCCGTCGTTTTTTATCCTTATTACAAATTCTGCATGGTTTTTTCGGGTGCATTTTTTTTCGGTTGGTGGAATACTTTCTAAATAATGTAGCCCTTCCGATGTTGCTTTTCTAGAAACTCGTACAATGTCTTCTCCAATCAGAACCTCGACGAATGCTTCTCTAAACTTCATTAGATTTATTTTAGAAGAACTTGCTTGTAGGAAAAGTTGATGAGCATTGTGTATACATATATATCTCTATAATATGTAAAGCTACCTTTTTAGGCCATCTAACAGTCTTTCTTATAGATGTATAATATGACAGCATTTGATCTGCTCGATCAGTACCAGGCATTCCTAGATTGTAGTCCCGTATTATATTTGGTTTCATCGAAAGTTTGCCAATTCGATTTTGTACCTCTACCATTTCAATAACGTGCATATTTGAAATGGTAAGGACATCTCGCTAGTCTTTCCATTTACATACAGTAACAGGACCATTCTGTTGCCAGTAAAAATCTCCCTTTTGTAATTTTTGATTTACTACATCTTTGGGATTCCCCTTTCTGTTACTTCGTAGAGTTCCACACACAAGTTTTTCGTGAAGTTAGCAATTTCGTCAGAGCAACAGAATTATAAAAAATATCCATATACAATATGTATCCCTTATCGAGAAAATCATGTAATAATTCTAAGACAACATTAGAAGTGTGACCTAAATTATTGTCAGATTCCCCAGATTTTCCGCTGTAAATTTTTATTTTCATAATAATCCCATTGGATTCACATAGCTCATACAGCTTGATACCGTATTTGTGCGCTTTATTCTTTATGTACTGACGGCAATGTAATCTTCCACGCCATAACAGCATTGATTCATCAATACAAATATTTTTATGTGGAACGTAGGATTGGTGCATAATATTATTGAAATGATCTAGTTTAGACCGCGGCCGCACCTTGTATAATCTATCTTGAGTTGGTATTGAATTATCAGTGAAGTGTAAGTACCGCAGCAATAATTGGAATGTATTTCGACTCATGTGCGTTCGCCATTTCGCTTCTACTCCAGTAATATTCTATAGAAAGCAAAGAACAAGGGCCCATTTTTAATAAAAGTCCAATATAAAGACTCATTTCTTCAACGGTAACGTCTTTCCACTGTGACAACCTCATAGTTTTTTTTACTCCATTACGTCTTGTACATTCCTGTGCAGCATATAAATTGGTTTGTTCTACCAGTAACGTAACAAATTCTTGTGAAAAAAATAAATCTACCATCGTTTTGATTGTAAGATTTGTGGTATTCACCTTCAAACCAAACGTGTCGCGAAACTCCAACCAGAGATCATATGAACCGTCAAAGTTAAGAATAGATATAGTGGGTAACTTGATGGAATTTGAACTCCTCGTTGGTAATTCTGAACTACTCGTAGACCTCTCATCGGTTCTAGTCATACATTCAGCGAGTGTAAGAACAATGTAATCATCGCGTTCAAAATCATCGCGCGCTTCCAGCTGTTTTCAATGTCAGACTCGGGTGTAATATCCTCTATCTGACTTTGAAACTGATTGAAATCATTCACTAAACTTTGTGATCCTATCATGCGTGATTTTAATTCTGCTCGTTGATAAACAGATAAATCAACGTTTTCAAATGAAGTAAATTATTTTTTGAAAATAGTTAACCGACACTTTATCGAACCGCGCTTTTTCTTAAGCTCTCTAAGTTTTAATTCTAATTTAGAATCTGAAGTTGACATCTTAGGAATTAAATAAAATATACTCACTATTTAATTAACGTAATCACTAACTATTCTTAGCTGAAGCGACTGCACACCACGATGCATAAGTATTACCTACTTATGCACAACGCAAAAGCACTGAAATTAAGCACATTATTAAACAGGTGAAGTGGAAAGAAGAGTTAGGAAATGTTAGTTGATACGTCTCACCAACAGCACTGTATTGCGAAATGAACTGCGAATTAGTTTCCTCTCCAATCTTTCTGGTTTTCGTAAAAATCCGGCTCGAAGGACCAAAATTTCGATATGTTGCGGATATCGAATTTGATTGGAGAAAAAAGTCGTTTAATTTTTAAAGCGTTTACTGAATTATAATTACAATGCAATTAAGTGAGCACGTGTTGACAATATTATTAACTGTGCGCGAATAATGAAATTTTGGTAAATTTCTTCTTTTTGTGGCGGTGGCATCGTCGTCCTGCCTCCTTGGTCGGTTGATGAAAATATAAGTGTGTGCGTGGGTGTTAGTGTGTGTATATACAGGTATAACTCGGCAGTTTGAAATAAACGCCAACAATATCTTTGGAATACTGCATCTATTACCGTTTTTTGATCTCGTAGTTGATTGAGTGCGATTGTTACACATATTTAAATTAAATGTTGTATCGAGAAACTCAATCAAAGGAAGCGCTGCATCTGATGCAAAATTTATGTCAAAATTCCTACTTAAAATCATCGGCATTTTATCATAAATTTTTTTACGAAGTTGCGATAACTCTGGGGTATATTTGATCAAATTTTCATGTATAAATTCAATAACTGATTTTATTGATTGGTTGGGAGAGATGTAAATTGCTACAATCATAACTAAATCTCCCTGGTCAATTCTGCTTTCACAGGCACATATTTCTCCAACTTTCGAAAGCTGAACAGACAATGATTCTAGCTGTTGTGCATTGAGATCTATTTGTGGCGTAACAACACGGGCTCCATCATTTAGGTTGTAATAAATTGCTTCTCCGCCTGCCCTCTTTTGTTATTAACAACAATATTAAAATTTGGAATGTCTACAATATCTTCATTATTCATCCATGTCTCCGAAAGAATTAAAAGATTTGACGACGACACTATTTTGTCATATTGCAGATCTTGTACATGAGCTCGTAAGCTTTGACAGTTAAAGGTGAACAGTGACATTCCTTTTCTTTTATTTAAGAAATCATATAAAACATTTCCAATTGTCTGAAGTCGATTTAAGTTCAGCCTTCGAAATTCATGTTGCAGATCAATTAAAGATACTGCCGCCATTCGGCCATGGTAAAATTTAGATCTAACTTTGTGACTATTACGTAAATAATTAAGGTATCCCACGTATCACAAGGTTCACCTAAACTTTTAAGGGCACGGATATTCCTTAGCACGATATTGATTAACTTACGTATTTGAGATGCCGACTCTTTATTAATCGAAGGTGCAGAAAATAATGCAATGGTTATGTAATAATAGACGATTATTGTTATACCGATCATTTAATAAATCCCATGCCATTATATAATTATCCGAAGAAAACTAAAGATTTTGATTCCGTTTAATGCGTTACCTGACAATACAGAACGAAGATAATGAAATTTCTGTATATTGTCTAAATCTTTATAATTGTAAATTAGATATATATATATATATATATATGTATCTCGAAATTCAAGCCATTGATCGTAACTACCGTCAAATCTAGCGAGAGAAATAGTCGGCAGCTTAATTTTGTGTATATGATTAGATGACGTCTCTGATGGCTTAAAATCATTTAAAATATACTTACATCTAGATAATAGCATGGTATTGATTCTCAAAGATTTCTCTCTCGAGTAACTCTTTATCCGACTGACTTGATGGCATAATTACGTCTAATTCGTCTTGAATATTAGAAAACTGATCTATTAAATTTTGAGAATTTTGTAAACATTCCCGTAATTCAGCCATCGTTATATCAGATAAATGGGAGGTATCCAATAACTCAACATATTTCGCGAACAATGTTAATTTACCTTTAACAACACCTCTTTTTATTAACAAGTTTTCTAATAATATCTTCAGTAGTTTTTAAATTATTTTCTACAGATTGCATTTTCGATTTGTGAGAGACAAAAAAGTTTGAATGTTCTAGAACGATAATTATTGTATAATATTCGCGGTGTAGGCGGTAGTCGCACACGATCCACGTAACGCTAATGTTAACACAAATGAGACCAATAGAAAGAAAAAGAAAGGAGTGACTAGCCTGACCGTTAACTTTAGGTGCTGCTCCTGTGATTCCACTAATCCCTGATGCTGATCCGATGCTCGAAGGTCCAAAATGTTTATAAATTTTATAGGTCAGGCGGTGGAGACTCTTCAATGAAGCGTTTATTTGTTTATTTAGATGTATATATTCAATAATGTGTAACAAGCAGTACAATACGTATAAATATCTAAAACATAAAGAAAATATATTAAGTAGCGTGGCGCTTGTGCCATCGTTCCGAGATTGCAATAGAAAAAAATGTTCGATGTGCCACCGCTGCAGTGATGCGTGCTGGCCTCGCCCCTCTCATCTTCAGGCGCCGCTGTCGCCCGGTTGCAATTGAATATTGTTTTATGCCTCAACTATTGTTGAGGCATAAAACAATATTCATCCATTGTAATTTTTTAAATATAGGTAAGGTTTGTAAATAAATACTAGATACGTAAGCATTATTTTTTATTTCTAACCATGGCTAAACGCAATTCAGCTTCTTCCCTCTTGGCCCTATTACAGGGATCTAGTTCCTCTGCAGCTTCCCTTTCAGCTTTGGATTTCAAATACATTTCTTCTGCTGCCTTCACCATCCTTTCTCTTTCCTTAATTTTAAGGGTATGCAAAACTTCCTCCCTTCTTTGTGTGCTTTCATAAAATTTTTGTCTTAATAAAAATTCCTCCTCTATCACTTTGGTACAAATATTTCTTAAACCTTAAAATAATATTTTACTGTCAAATTCACTTTCATTATTTATTATTATTATTATTGTATCTCCTATTATTTTCACGGGATCTTCCAATTGGGAAGATACCCAGTCTTTTATAGACTTACATAGGGATATGGATCCAACACACACACAGGCCTTTGCAGAAATTTAATTTAAAAATGGGATTTGACATCTACTGACCACACTCCACACTTGAATACAACACTCTGGACTGCCAAAGGCTATTTTGTGATGATAAAGTCTATCTAATTTCTCATTATATAGTTGTAGGTTCGATGGATTGGTTAACGTCCTTTCAGCTTATTTACGTCCCATTGCTGGGCTCGAGCCTCCTCCACAATAGGAGGACAATTGACCTTACTATACCATGCTGGTCAGACAGATTGGTATAGGGTTTTGTTTCAAATTTTCCTTTTCTTGCATAGATGTTATATACGTATTATGTCCCTCAGTCGTCTTTTACAACATTCACAGGCACAATAGGGAGTGGTGAATTGTATTCTTACTCTGTCAGCACACGGCGACGGACTGGTTAACTTATGTCTATTGAATTAAAAACTGTTATACCCAGTCTTTTGGTAGGCTTACGTACGTTAGGGATATGGATCCAACACGCAGAGGCCTTTGAAGAAATTTAATATCATACTATATATTATTAATTTAATGTTTAATTTATTTTTATTATTATGATTATTATCTGATAAATAAAGAGTGATTACTTACTCTTTATATGGAAGTAATTTATACATTTATAAGATACCTTGAGATGGCGCTGTACTATAATCACTTAGACGTGACACTGAAGGACGTACAGCTGGGATGTCTTCTATATTAGTGTCTGTAAAAAACAAAAATAAGTCAATAGAATAATTAAACATTGTCTAAGTTAACTTGATGGATGATGCATGAGATTATGGTTATACCTCTTTCAGTCACAGATGATAAATTTTCATCTTGTACCGTCATGGCTGGTGGAACCGTGGTGGCTGGCATGCCATGCAACAATTGCTCATCTGCCAACTAAAATATGTACACCATGCATGAATATGCTTATGGGTTACCTGGTAGTGATGGTTTTCAACTCCCAATGAAGTACAACACAGTCCTTAGTACAAAGTTAGTTTAATGTACAGTTATAGGGTATGTCACAGGCACAGCACAATTTATAGAAGGAGAGATAGCAGACAGAAGAATAGACAGAATTGTATTGAATAATAATAATAATTGATAATAAGCAGTAATATAAATTCCTATTTACGCGCTAGCGATGGCAAGCAAGTTTTTAGTTTAAGCGAACGCGGGTTGCCTTAATAGCGTGTAGTCACTGACTGGCGTTAGCGCACGCGGCACGCAAGTGCATCGTGCCTAGTACCATTATATTCGCGCCGAGTCGTATGTATAGGCTGATGTTTTATTGAAGTGATATTGTGTTTTTTTTTTTTTTTTTTTTTTTTTTTTTTTTTTTTTTTTTTTTTTTTTTTTTTTTTTTGTGTGTGTACAGCTGTTGGCCGCAGATGGCCTTGACAGCTTGACGCGGACTATGGGTGAGCGCTGAGGGCTCTCAACCCGGAGAAAAGTATGCTAAGCGACATCGCCCAAGGGCTCCCCCTGTGGGGAACGGACCTCGGCTTGGGGCGTCGCTGGAGGCAAAGTGGGCGTGCCCACGTTTTTGGTAGTGACTTTTGCGCGGCGCGGTTTCGCACCTCGACGGCGAGGGCGGAACCGCGGATATTTATTTGTTAAGGCCTCGCGGGCCGTGTAGGCTCTTTGTTGAGCGAGTGTGATAATGTCGTCCTCTTCGTCGAGGACGTGACGAGGACGTCGGATGGAGGAGATTTTGGAGGGTCTATAGGAAGCCGCCCCAACCACTAGTTGGTTGGGGTGTGTCATGGCAGAGTCAAAGTAGCTCTGAGAGCACCGTTTCATAAACTGCTTGATGGTCGGCAGTTCGAGGTCGATGTGGAGATCGACGTTTCGTATGAACCACGGTGCTCCCGTAGCTCGGCGCATGAAACGATTTTGTAGTGTCTGTAGCCTGTGGATCCTGTGTGGCTTAACATGCGCGAACACCACGCTGGCATAGGTCATGATAGGCCGTATGCAGGTGGTGTAAAGTCGGACTTTGCTACTCAGGGGCATACGCGACCTAGAGTTGAGTAGACAGTGGAGACGGCCCATCACAAAGGCTGCCCGTGCGCGGACTTTCTTTATGTGAGGGGCGAAGCTGAGTCGATCGTCAAGGGTCACACCCAAGTATTTGGCCTGCCTGGTCCAAGTGACCGGCTTGTTGAAAATTTTAAGGGGGGGAATGCTATCGATAGAGTAGGAACGGGCAGTTCGTCTAGTGAACATGACCGCCTGACTCTTCTCGGGGTTGATTTCTAATCTCCATTTCCTAAACCAATTGGCTAGGGCGGTAACCGCTGTTTGGAGAGTCCTGGCTACTGTTGTCGGGGATCTACCAGCACAAAAGAGTGCGGTGTCATCAGCGTAAAGCGCTTTATGTACCCGGTTGAATTTGGGCATATCGCTAGTGTATAGCGTGAAGAGAAATGGGGAGAGGACCGACCCCTGAGGGACGCCGGCCTTGATAGGGTGGGAGGTCGACAACGTCCCTTCCACCCTGTAGCGAAAGCTGCGATGACTTAAGTAGTCATGTATAATGTGAATTAAGTAGTGAGGGATCTTGAGGAGATAGAGTTTGTAGATTAGGCCTTCATGCCAAACCTTGTCGAATGCTTTCGCTACGTCTAGGAATAATACACCCGTATATCTGTTCATGATGAACTGACTACTTGTGTATTCTACCAAACGGTGAACTTGTTGTACGCAGCTGTGTTTAGCTCGGAAGCCAAACTGTGCGTCGGGAACGAGGTTGTTAGCCTCGGCGAATGTACGTAGTCTACTGAGAACTATTCGTTCGTAGATCTTACCTAGACCTCTTAGTAGACTAATCGGGCGGTAACTACTAGGTTCGGTACGGCGCTTGCCGGGTTTGTGGATTCCTATTACCACGGCCTCTTTCCATTGCGCGGGAAAGATGTTATTATTTAGTGCTGCATTGAAGATGCAGCACAACAGAATTATCAAGTGGGCGGGGAATAATTTAATGACTTTATTTGAGATTCCGTCCGAACCTGGGGCTTTCCTGGTTTTGAGACCCCTGACTAACGATTCGACCTCATCGGTGGTCACTGCTGGGATTGGCTGATCGGGGCTGTCGTTTCCTAACGAGCGCGAGAGAGTGTTACGACGTTCCACTTCGTCGGCGATGAAGCGGTGATTCGCGGCGTCGGGGTGTAGTGTACTCGGCGTACACTGAAGCTCCAAGCAGTCGGCCAGGCATTCTGACTTTTCGTCGTCCATAAACGCCGGTGGCTGGTTGGGTCTGGTGAGAGGAGGGAGAGTGGACACGATGTCTTTTTTGAGTGAGCGGGAAAGCTGCCAAAAGGCTGTGTGAGAGGGCTCTAGCTCCTCGAGCATGGCGTCCCATTTGCTCTGTCTCAATTCATTAATAGCTTGTTTAACCTCCCTCTGGAGTGACCGTAGGCGGGTACGGTTGTCCTCCGTGGGGTAGCGGTCATAAGCGCGTGTCGCGGCGTTTTTACGTCTTAACAAGTCACGGACGTCGTCTGGCAGGCGCCATTTACGATCGTTCGTATCTGGTACCGGCCGCGAGCAGTCGTCCATTATCGACTGCACGTGACTTGTAAGCGACTCGATCGCCTGAGAGGTATGTTCCTTAGACGTAATGTCATTGGGAATTTGATCAAGGTGGACCGACGAGGTTGACTTGAGATTTTTCTCTAGCCGTGCCCAGTCAGTCGCTATCTTGGTCCTTTCGTTGTTGTGGCCTGAGGGGCCGGGGGTGCGGGAGGCTAATTCCAGAGTCACCGGGCGGTGATCTGAGTCTAACTCGTGTTGAACTTCTATTGAACATAAACGAAGGTTTATGTTTTTGAGAAGAAAGATATCGAGTATGTCCGGCCTGTGCGAAACGTTAAAGGGGAAGTGTGTCGGCTCTATGGGCGCTATGACATCAAATCCCAGTCTGTCAGCGAATAGCTCTAAAGTCTTGCCCCTCTTATTGGAACTTTGACAGCTCCAAGAGGTGTTCTTGGCGTTAAGGTCACCGCCAATGATGACGGCGCCTCCCAATTCTAGCAAGGCTTTTAGATCTTTTTCAACCAACTGTTTCGAATGCTCTCTATTGGGAGAGAGATATGCGGATACAAGGGTGATAGGCTGATGGCCTGAGAGGGCTAGCCTGCAAATTGAAGCTTCAATGTACATCAGAGGGGGCGGATCCACAGGTGTGCAATGCAGCGACCTTTTGTAGTAGATAAGCGTTCCGCCCATTGGTGAGGTTGTCCTATCATTGCGAACTATATTATAGTTCGCGATTCTAGGGTCCCTGTTGAATGGTTTTAAGAACGTTTCTTGTACTAACAAGATGTCGAGCTGGTGTTCCCGAAGGAATGTGCCTACTTCATCCCTCTGTTGGGTAAGGCTATTAGCGTTGAATGTCCCTACTTTGAGGTGTCTGGGTTTAACTCTGCCGGGAGTGTACCTATCCATTTTAGTTGAATTTTAGTGAGCCTAGACGCTCTAACGTGGGGGCGAATTTGATCGCTATATTAAGGAGGGCGAGGTTGTTTCCCTCGTTCCTTCTAAGATCGGCTGCAATTTCGCGGATTTCCGCGAAATTGATTTGAGCCGCGAAGTTGGCCACCAGGGCTAGATCTGGATCTAGTCCTTGGGGGGCTTTTGGGGGCGCGCTTTTAGCGACGACGATGGGAAGGGGGGCGCCCTGAGGGGGCTTGGGATTACCACCGGTGGGCTGGTTTGCCCCGTTCATTGGTGGTTTGGGCTGAGATGGTGCGGGTGGGGCAGCGGGCTGCCTGTTGGGCAAGGTTGGGAAAGCCTCCTTGCTGGTTAGCAGGGGGCGAGCCCACGCATTGTGGGTTGGTAAGGGGGCTGGGACGAAGGTCTTGTTATAGTACAAGGCCTTGCCGTTTGTGTTGGGTTGGCGGACTAGCCTCCTCGGCGCTCTTGGGCAGCCGCGGTAGTTGGCCGGGTGTCCGTATTCTCCACAGAGAACACACGCAGGTGGCTCTTTGCAGAGGGAGATGTCCTTTGGCCTTTCACACTGGGCGGTGTGATGGTCACCTAGGCACTTGACGCACCTAGGACGGGCGAAACAGTTCTTGGACGAGTGTCCATACATTTGGCACTTGTGACACTGTGCCAGATTACCATTCTTGTGTGGGGGCTCTACCGAGACCCCAGAGAGGCCACAGATGGTCTTAATTTTGTATATTTCTTTACCCTCTGCGTTATTCGTAAGGCAGACGAGTATCATGTTAAGAGGGTAACGACCCTTTCCCCGGATCATCCGGTGTACTTCTACAACCGGCAGTTCCTGGGTTTTGAGAGAATCTAAGATCTCTTTAGTGTCGATTTCTCTCGGGACATTGCGTATAACTGCACGCAGAAGTTTGGCTTCGGGGAGGGTGTATGTATGGTAGGGAATCTGTTGATTCCCTAGCATGCTTGACACGGTGCGGTGGTCGGCTGATGAGTGAAGGTCCACTCGTATGCCTTGGGGCGTGGATTTAGCCGATTTATAATTTATACGATTGGTGTTTAGCCAAGCGGAGATGGTTAGCCACTTCTCCTTGTCCCTGATATATAGGGGCGGCGGAGCCAGTGGTTTTTTGACCGTCTGTGGAGCGACGGTGTTGCTGTCCGTGGAAGATGGGACAGAGGTAGGGGTGGCCTGCGAGACGACTGGGGGGACCGAGGCGGCCGTGGCAGTCGTTGCAGACGGGGCTGCAGCGGGTGTTTTTGCCGAGTCAGTCGGCTTAATTTTTGGGGCCTTAGAGGGAGCCTCTTTGTTGACCTTTACCTTTTTGCTCCGCTTGCGGGAGCGAACTACTGTAAATGAGCCCTCATTGGGCGAATCTTCCGACTCGGAGGAGGAGGACGATGAGGCTGAGGAGGACGGAGGTGATTCCGTTTCCATCGCCGTGCTGATGGTCGGTAGTTCCGGCTCAAGCGGCAGGGCGGTAGTAGGAGCGCGTTGAGGCTGGGGTGGTAAGATTGTTATTGCTCCAAAATGTTGGGCAATATAGGCTTGAATCTCTGGGATTGCCAGAAGGGCGTCAATTGTAATAGTTTTTTCCGCCATCGTGGGCTGGTGGAAAAAACGTTCGCGGGAAAAGTGTTTGACCTAGCGCCCTGGGTGAGGTGAACCCTGGGTTGTGTGTGGTGCGTGTCCCTCCCAACCGGGTGCAGGTCGGGAGGATGTGTGCTTAACTAGTGTGCCCTAAGCTTGTAATCCTTCGCCAATCTTAATGTGCGATAGGTTCCTAGCTGCTCGGGCCGTTAGGCCTTCGCAGAAAAATGATGAAAAGCCGTAGATTAGGTCCGACTAGGAGATCCCCCAAGGCCGGATGCTCTAACCCCTTCCGATTGTTAGCTCTGCCCTGAAGGGGCTCGGCAGGCAAATCGGGGCCTTGCCTCACCCGGCTTCGTTAACACCGTGAGGTTTCCGCCGGGGACCAAACAATATGGTTTTCTGCCCTGAGGGGGCCAAAATGGGTTGACTTTTTATCTACCAACGGTAGAAATCTGCACTCGACGTCTTGAAAAAATCGACTCGTGCAGTTGGGATCCGGCAACACCTGCGTCCAAACAGCGAAACTGCCACAGACAACCGTATACACGGCCACCCGGAGCGGGCCACTGAACGGCCACAGACGTTGAACAAGATGGCGGCTTGACGCGACGCGTGGTTCGCTGCGAGAGCGAGCGAGACGAAGCGAGAACGCACGACCGCAAGGGGCGGGTGCGGGGTGAGCGCGGCGAAATGGAGAGCAGCGAGGCGCACGTCCGTGCGCTACGGGTCTCCGACGCGGAAAATGCTTGTGATATTGTGTTAAAAGTGTGAATGTTTTATAGGTGTTGTGTATGAGTGTGAATGTGTAATGTGTGCTAAGTGTAAGTATAGGTGGTGGGTGAGATGTGAGTCACCCACATGCTTATATAAATGGCTATGTTAAATTGCCAAAATACAAAATGTTTTTTTTCTTTAGGCTAATTATCCCAATATGCCCAGGAACTGGTCTGCCCCACAATGGCAGGCCTAGACGCTATTAGAGCACATTGTTCAGATTATATATAGTTTTACTTCATGTTTTCCTTTATTTACAGTGATATTAACTGATTGAATTCAAACATCAGGTAATGCGGCATGTTTATAAATAGAATAGACTAAATTATATAAGGCATACAAAAATCAAATGTAGACTTTAAACTTCTTTAGAATAATGCTGGTTGACAAAATCGTTATCTTAAGTTTCTATGTAATATTATTATTAAAACACTACTAAACATACCAGTATCAAACAAAGTATCGCTGGCAATTACTCCCACTAATTCCACATCTGTGAGAGCATCATGCATCAGCTGAGCTTCACTAGATATGTTGGGTGCATTAACATTATATGATCCACCACCTGTTCTCATTCTTTCCCGTTTTTGTTGGGTCAAAATGAATTTTCGCCGGGTCTTTAAATTATTTCAGCATTTTTTAAGTTGAGCTTCTGTTCTTTAGAAAATAAATGGGTATGTGGCGACTATCCGCCACTAAGATAACTTGGACCTTAACCCAACAATGCGAAGCAATCCGCTTCGCTAATGAAGATTGGCCCATACAAGAAGACGCAGGTGCGAGGCAGCTGGCGTGCACAGCTGACAGATGTGCGACACACCTGACACCTGCATTCGCACCTGCGGTGACATCATCGAATGCGCACCTGTTGGAACACGTGCACATTCGGACCACACGCAGACTGAATGCTAGTATATATACACCGCCTTTTGCTGTCTATTCATACCGCCCGATTAGTCTATTAAAAGGTCTAGGTAAGATCTACGAACGAATAGTTCTCAGTAGACTACGTACATTCGCCGAGGCTAACAACCTCGTTCCCGACGCACAGTTTGGCTTCCGAGCTAAACACAGCTGCGTACAATAAGTTCACCGTTTGGTAGAATACACAAGTAGTCAGTTCATCAAGAACAGATATACGGGTGTATTATTCCTAGACGTAGCGAAAGCATTCGACAAGGTTTGGCATGAAGGCCTAATCTACAAACTCTATCTCCTCAAGATCCCTCACTACTTAATTCTCATTATACATGACTACTTAAGTCATCGCAGCTTTCGCTACAGGGTGGAAGGGACGTTGTCGACCTTCCACCCTATCAAGGCCGGCGTCCCTCAGGGGTCGGTCCTCTCCCCATTTCTCTTCACGCTATACACTAGCGATATGCCCAAATTCAACCGGGTACATAAAGCGCTTTACGCTGATGACACCGCACTCTTTTGTGCTGGTAGATCCCCGACAACAGTAGCCAAGACTCTCCAAACAGCGGTTACCGCCCTAGCCAATTGGTTTAGGAAATGGAGATTAGAAATCAACCCCGAGAAGAGTCAGGCGGTCATGTTCACTAGACGAACTGCCCGTTCCTACTCTATCGATAGCATTCCCCCCCTTAAAATTTTCAACAAGCCGGTCACTTGGACCAGGCAGGCCAAATACTTGGGAGTGACCCTTGACGATCGACTCAGCTTCGCCCCTCACATAAAGCAAGTTCGCGCGCGGGCAGCCTTTGCGATGGGCCGTCTCCACTGTCTACTCAACTCTAGGTTGCGTATGCCCCTGAGTAGCAAAGTCCGACTTTACACCACCTGCATACGGCCTATCATGACCTATGCCAGCGTGGTGTTCGCGCATGTTAAGCCACACAGGATCCACAGGCTACAGACACTACAAAATCGTTTCATGCGCCGAGCTACGGGAGCACCGTGGTTCATACGAAACGTCGATCTCCACATCGACCTCGAACTGCCGACCATCAAGCAGTTTATGAAACGGTGATCTCAGAGCTACTTTGACTCTGCTATGACACACCCCAACCAATTAGTGGTTGGGGCGGCTTCCTATAGACCCTCCAAAATCTCATCCATCCGACGTCCTCGTCACGTCCTCGACGAAGAGGACGACAATATCACACTCGCTCAACAAAGAGCCTACACGGCCCGCGAGGCCTTAACAAATAAATATCCGCGGTTCCGTCCTCGCCGTCGAGGTGCGAAACGGCGCCGCGCAAAAGTCACGACTAAAAACGTGGGCACGCCCACTTTGCCTTCAGCGACGCCCCAAGCCGAGGTCCGTTCCCCACAGGGGGAGCCCTTGGGCGATGTCGCTTAGCATACTTTTCTCCGGGTTGAGAGCCCTCAGCGCTCACCCATAGTCCGCGTCAAGCTGTCAAGGCCATCTGCGGCCAACAGCTGTACACACACAAAAAAAAAAAAAAAAAAAAACCAAAAAAGAAAAAAATATCTATTCATTCAGTCGGCATGCGATATCAACTCGCACACTTGTACGGTCGTCACTAGTTCTTTTATCAATTTATTGTACATAATTTATGAAATGTAAATTGTTATGTACTTGGGTTCAATAATGAAAAAGTGAATCTTGTATACTGCGTTTATTGTAATACAGTAAATACATGTAAAACCGTACAATACACAACTATCGGTCGCCATTCTTACACAGAGGGAAAAATGGAAGTGTATGATTGGTCGGTGACAAACAACTAGTGAGGTGACATTATAGTTACTAAATAGGGTTGTACTAACAGTCTCTCCCACGTTGTTTAGCTTGTTACAGGTTCAAGCGGTCTGATGGTCTTCTTATTCTTCAGCTGTACCGTTGTACAACTTCTGTAGGAGCTGTAGCTTCAACTGGTACTGTAGGCTCCGATTCCGGTATTGTTTCAATGGCCCTTGGTACTGGTTCAGGACCTACAGACTTTCCTGTTTCAGGTGTTAAAGACTTCCTTGTCTCTGATGCGGATGTATCTTGTATATTTATAGGACTCGGTTGTGAAGTAGATTGTATGTCTGGATGTCTAGAGGTGTTTGCTGCATCCTGAGAATTCTGTTCTGGCTTGCTGTACTGGTAAGTATGTGGTATAGTGCTGTTACTACTCATGCATGATGTTCTTATGATTTGATCCACATGTCTTTGGTGTATATTACCATCTACTTCTACTTCATAGTGTAGTTTTCCTGTTCTATCTATAATATTTCCGAATTTCCACTTATTGCTGTCATACATTCTAATCTGTACTCTTTGTCCTCTTTGGAATATTTTATTTATTATTATCTCTTCCCTGTTAAACAACTTTTCATTTATTGTTGATCTTTTAACTAAATCAATTCTAGTTCTATATAGTCTTTTAAACATCATTTCAGCCGGGCTTAACCCAGTGGTACTATTTGGTGTTTTCCTATACATCATTTCCTCTGATCTAAATTGTCTTCCATTATCAGAAACTTGTGTGATTGGTAATCCAAATGTTGTATATAATTATGTCTTTTAGTGCTTTAATAGTGGCTGTAGTTGTAATCGATGTAGTTGGTATAACTTCTAACCATTTTGTATAGGCGTCCACAACAATAAGAAAATATTTGTTCATGAACGGTCCAGCATAGTCAATGTGTACTCGGCTCCATGGTTCTTTTGGGTATTCCCAGATATGAGTTGGTACTTTAATAGGATTCTTCTGCAATAAACAACATTGTTTGCATTGTTTTACCATCTGTTCAATGTCCAAATCAATATTTTCCACCATACATAACTCCTGGCTAAAGCTTTCATTTTGCCTATTCCAGTGTGCGCAGAATGAAGTTCTTCTAAAATCTGAGGTTGTAATTTCTTGGGTACAACGATTCTTATCCCATGAAAAATGCAATTATCTTGTAGGGAAAATTCATGAAGCCGTTTTGGATCTTCCTTGCCTGATTGAATAGATAAATATAACTTTTGTAAATCTGGGTCTTTAGCTGTAGCTTCTTTAATTTCTTTTAATGTGATTGGCATTTCTGCTATTTGGTTCAGGTAGAATGCATCATCATCTGTAAGATTGTCTTTTGTATTTGTAGAATTTTGTAATCTTGACAAGTAGTCAGCGTTAGCGTGTTCTGTAGTCTTTCGTAATTTAATTTCGTAGTCAAAACCTGCCAGAAAATTACCATAGTGTACTAATCTTATAGCTGTAGTTGCTGGTGTAGTCTTTCCCGGATGTAGAATTCTAGCCAATGGTTGATTGTCTATTATCAATGTTATCCTTCTTCCATAACAGAACTGGCAGAATTCCTTAAGTCCCCATATTAATGCTGCTGCTTCTTTATCAAGTTGGCTGTAACCTTTCTCAGCTTTAGTTAAGGACTTTGATGCGAATGCTATAGGTTTTTCAGTCTTGTCTGGCATAATGTGTGATAACACAGCTCCAAATCCAGTTGGTGATGCATCTGTAGCAAGAGTAACAGGTAAGTTCCCATGAAATGGTGTAAGTACTTTTTCCCCACAAATTTCTTCTTTTAATTCTTGAAATATTTTCTCACATTCTCTTGACCAAATAAATTTTGTATTTTTCTGTAATAGTTTGTAAAGAGGGTTTAATTTTGATGCTAGATTTGGAAGAAACTGCTGATAATAGTTTATCATTCCCAGAAATGTACGTAGAGTTGAAACATCTGTAGGCTGTGGACTGTTTTTAATATCATTGATTTTCTCTTTTGTAGGATGTAATCCGTTTTCATTTATTGTATGTCCCAGGTATGTAACTGATTTTTGAAATAATTGACATTTCTTCATATTTAAATGTAGCCCACATCTTTGTAATTTCTCAAAGACTGCTGTAATTCTTTGTAATAATTGTATGTATGTATGTCCTTGTAAAGCTATATCATCAAAAAAACAAGCTATACCTTCTAATCCTTGTAGGGTCTGATCCATGTAGCGTTGCCAGATATTTGGTGCTACCTTGACACCAAACATTAGTCTTTTTACTTTATAAGTACCTTTACTTGTACTGATGGCTTGCATTTCTGCTGTCTCTTCATTTGTTGTCAAGTGTAAGTATGCTTGATTTATATCTAGTGTGCAGAAGTATCTTCCACCGCTCAGTTTTGCAAATATCTCTTCAATCCTTGGTATAGGGTAATTATCATTTTCTATATTCTTATTTAGAGTAGCCCTGTAATCAGCACATAATCGAACGTTACCATTTTGTTTAATAACTGGAACAACAGGTGTACCCCACTGTGAGTAAGTAACTTTTTCTAATATGCCTTCATTTTCTAATCTATCTATTTCTGATTCTATTTGGCTTTTTAATGCAAAAGGTACTGGGCGTGGTTTTAAAAATATTGGTACTGTACCTTCCTTTAATTTGAATGCTGCTTGATAGTTATTTATTTTTCCAATTTTCTCTGTAAATAATTCTTTATATTCTTCTACTGTTTTAATTTTACTTTAAAATCTTTTTCGGTAATATCATTTCTATCTTTTGTAATAGTATTTACTTCAAACTGAAAATTTAGTTTCCGTAGCCATTCTCTTCCAACAACAGGATCGACTTCTTTATCAATAACAAATAATCTTCCATGTGTTCTTTTATTCTTATATTTTATTAATATCTTGCAAGTTCCTATAGGTTTAATTATTTCCCCTGTATATGTCCGTAATTTGATTGGCGTACTGGTTAATTCTTCTTTTGGGAAACGTTTATAAAAATATGTAGCAGAGCATGTTGTAACAGCGGCTCCTGTATCCAATTCTAGTTTGTGTACCTTCTCATTTAACGTTAATGTAATGTAAAATTTGTCACTATTTGTATTTTGACTTGCCTCTAAGGGTATTTTATGTATTTCATATATTTCTTCATTGCTTTCATATAAGTTACTTTGTAATTCTAATTGCTTTTGTTCTTTAAAACAAACTGATTGTAGATGTCCCTTTATTTTACATGTCTTGCAGTATAATTTAGTTTTTAATCTACATTGGTTTGCCGTATGGTTAGTTTTACCACAACGGAAACACTTTTTTTTTACTTTATTGTCTTTATTTTGGTATGTATTTACTTTATTTGTATTTTTCTTGTATTTATCTGTTGATATTTTATTTATATTTGGTTGTATTTCCTGTCCCATTTCCTGAGTTTCTGTTTTAGATGTCTCTATCGCTAAGGCTATTTTTATGAGATCATCAAACCTTGTATCCGGTGATTCTTGTAGAAGCCGTTCCTTAATCTCAGAATTTCTTAATCCTCTTATAAATTGTACACGAAGGTGAGTTTCAAAAGTAGTTTCTTTACAATTATTACACACAAAGTTACATTTTCCACCAATTTCTTTGAGACCAGCTACATAATTGGAAATACTCTCATATTCATTTTGAGTTCTTAGACAGAATTTATGCTTTTGTGCCACTTCCCCTGGCTCTGGTGCAATGTGATTGCTTAATATCTTCACTAATTCGTTATATGATTTTGACTCTGGTGTACCAGGAGCAGTTAAGTTTTTCAACACTTGGTAATACTTCGGACCAATGCAATTCAAAAAGATTTGTAACTTAATGTTATCATCTGTCACACCTTTCAAAGCGATATAGTTCTGTAAACGTTGTAAATAACTTGAAAAAGATTCATTTACCTCTTCGTAGGGTTGTAATGTAATACCTGAAATTGACTTTGTCCCGTGTTGTGTGAACGCCATTTGCAAATTTGCCTGCTGTACTTGTATTATCCGCATCGTCTCGGTAATTTGAGAAAGTACTTGTGCTAGTTGCGACTCCATTGTATTTCTTGTAGATTTTGTATGGGAGAAGGAATTTTGTGAAGCGGGTGATCATCACAGGAATTGGAACCCTTGGAATAGATGGAAATAGGTATATGGAAGCACTTGTAAAGTTTGGCCACGTGTTCTTACGCGCGTACGCACTTTCACTTTTCGTCGTATTTCACTTACGATTATTCACGATCCTCGTCGCCAACTGTTATGTACTTGGGTTCAATAATGAAAAAGTGAATCTTGTATACTGCGTTTATTGTAATACAGTAAATACATGTAAAACCGTACAATACACAACTATCGGTCGCCATTCTTACACAGAGGGAAAAATGGAAGTGTATGATTGGTCGGTGACAAACAATTAGTGAAGTGACATTATAGTTACTAAATAGGGTTGTACTAACATAAATAAATCGTCAGTCTTAGAAATAACTCTCTTCGTTCTTCTTCGCCGTCTCTTCACATCTTCATTCGCCAACCACAACATAATTGTAGGGTGGCTTATCTCCACACGCCATCCTACAGGTATTTAGTTACAATGTAAATTATTATTACAGAACAAACGAACTTATTTTTTTGTTTGTTTCTATGCAATACCCTCCTCTGTTAGAGAAGTCCATGCGACTTTTTTAGTATTCATATTAACTGAACTCGTAGCAGTAGAATTAAGTTTGTAATGAGTTCTTGTAAGCAGGATTTTCATTATCTTCAAAGTACTGAGGTCCACTTCCAGCCATTTTGTAAAGATATTAATTAAACATTAAAAATAATGTTTTATAACAATGATGCGCCAAGCAAAGCGCTGTTATAAAATAACAATAGTAAACGGTGAAAAGGTGATTTTTGTTTATTTATTTAATCTTCATGCACAAAAATAAAAGTAAATGCTTAACGACTTAATGCCATTGGCATTTTCTTCCAGTCAACCTTAGGGTGACGATAAAATAATATAGTAGGTGCAAGTATTGAAAACTGTTTTGAGAACTAATTATGTTAATAACTAAATAACAATAAAATGAAAATAATAAACCCATTACATATAATACATACTCATAGAAAAATATATACCCAGATACACATTCACGTACACATATATACTCTCGAAAATTTATGAAGAACAATCTGCAAAAAAATCAATATAAAACTTACGAACTTTAGTTTTGAAAATGTCACGCCTATCAGCACAGGACATCCTGATTTCAAGAGGGAGGGCGTTCCACAGTAAAATAGACATGTCTACATTTTATTTTTTTCAATTTAGTCAGGCAAAGGGAACCAAATGTTACCAAATTGCTGAAATGCCAATATAACAGAGTGAATTCCTCAAAATCCTGACGTCGTTCGTGACTTATTACCTCCACTCTTCCTTACGGGAGGAATCTCAGAATTTCCTCAACTTTAGGACTACCGATGTTGAAGAAAGTTCGAGGCGATCCTCGAAGCTTCCTTACCACAGTGAGTGGAGGCGATCTCGACGTTACGACTTAGAATACGGGGGTTAATAAGCTCTCTTAATAATTCGTATTATTTGCTTAACAGTCTTCATACTTTTCAAATAGTCCAAACTTCAGTCTCGTCACCTCATGTTTTATAGTCTTAATTGTTTTCGAACAGTAGCAAAACAGCACAAAAATCACCCGTAAACTCGTCCGTGTCATCGGGATCTACACCAACGCAAGCATCATAGTCTCATCTTAAGCAAACACAACATTGGATCCATCCTTCACCTCTAGTATTATTCGAAAACAACTCATTACAGAATAAACATTCTGTATCATCTTCGTCTTCTGAAGATGATTCATTTCATTTAGGTTTTGGTCTTTTGCATTTCTTGGTCATCTTTACTTTTTCCTTTCGTTTTCCTTTCAAACCAACCTTTTGATCATGTACGAATAGATCTACGAATATATTTTCGTTTATCCAACCTGAATCTCTAACTACTGCTATCATATTAGAATTGCCTCCACGCAACAATTGAGCATTCATTCTTTTCCGTTTAAAAATGAACGGTGGAACATATTTGCCTGAGGCACTAAACGCGCAAACAACAGTAGTTGTAGTGCCTCATTCACCACTGGTTATCATATCGACTTGTTTTTAACCGTCTGAAGTTAGTATTCTGGAATTTCTCTACATGTTAGAAAAACCGGTTTCATCAACGTTGTATATACAGTTACCATCAAATTTATATTTTATTTGCAGTGATTTCAAGTTATCCAAAAACATTTTCACTCCCGTTTTGAAGGCTGTAATTCTATTAGGTAATGGAAGTAGACTCGGGTTTACGTAGTGCAATATTAGAAAGCCTTTTTTAAACCCATAAAATCATTATTTTCTTGCCATTTCGAATATTGGATAAAAATTGTGCTTGAAATTGTTAATATCGGCAAATGTAAACGCTATATTACGGACCATCTCAATAGTTAAATTATAAAATTGTATACAGCATTTCAAAATATGATCTTCTAATCCTTCTTCTTGCTCTTGAGAAAATATAGCTTTTCAACCAGTTTTTGGAGTCTTAATAATTTCTTTATTAAAATTAGTCATGAATGGTGCTTTTTGAAATAAAATAAGTAATACCTGCCTTTCCTAGAGGAAGTGTTTTATTTTAACAGCTTTCTCCAAGTCCACTAATTTATATTTAGTCTGTTTTTCTTTGGTAATTCATTGGCATCTGAAAAAATTATTTAACATTTTTACAACAGTACCTGTAAGAAACAATATATACCTAATACAGAATTATTTAATTTCTGTATTAGATGTGGTTAATCTGTACAACAATACACACTCGGATACGTCTATATAATAGTTACATATTTTAAATGAATATATGTAAATAGGGTAGGTTGATGTAAGATGACGCACTATTAAAACAACCGGTCATAGAAAAAAAAATTTTGAAATCAACATTATGTATTGTAATTCTTTTACTCATTGGTTACAGTAAAAAAATAAATATAAATCACATTTTGAATCTTTGGGGTAATTAAGAAAAATCTTAAAAATTAATAAATGTGCCCTCTTACATGACCTGCCGTGTAAGTTGGCGCAGCAAGTTGATAAGATGGCGCATGTGATTCAAACTTGCATCATTTATGGGAGACGAATGTCGCATTTAAACACGCCAAATCCAAGGTGTCCCGTACACCACCACCATTCCTTATAAATTGAACATTCAATCCAGTCTTCTTTGGGAGGTTCCTTATATAATTTATAAACCAGGACATATCCAAATGTTTGGATTCTGGATTACATTTATTCGATGGCTTCAAACTTTTTTTACGTCCTTTTGGGTTTTTATTCAGTTTTGTACTTAATTGCTGCCTTCAATTGGTATTAATAAGGTGAACTGCTTAATATTTCAGATTTCAAACGTTTTCTATTAGTGGATCTTTTTGTCTGAGATTTTGGAATTGACATTAAGAATATTAAGAATTTTAACAGATAGTGTGTGAATGATACATGTCATCTGAAGATGTCACATTAGGTTCTGTGAGATCTACGTTAGTCGAGGTAGAAGGTTTGCATAGGCTCAATTGAAGAGATTGAGCATCAATCCTAGTGATTGTCTTTTCTGGACTTGACTTGTTGACTTGCTTATTTGGACCGAAATCTTGTGATGTACCTGCGTGGCCATTTGTTTTTCTCGAGTTTTCTACAAAGTTCTCCGGATTTTCCTGCTCTGTTAAAGAACCGGCCATAAAATCGGCATCGCTAAAAACATCTGGATTCCAAGGCTAAATTCCTTTGACTCTGAAATTATCTGCAGCACATGGAATATTTGCAGCTCTGTTATGGACAGATACAAAAATAGATGTCAACTGGAATGCTTGTCCTTCCTGGATGACTTCTCAACCATTTTCCGCATTCCCCAGCGTAGTATTTTCTCAGTATCTCGTGAAAATCTCTATCAAGAGGCTGCATTTTGTGGCTGCTATGTGGTGGCAAAGTGAGTACAACAATATTATTTGCCAGAAAAAATCCATAGCTTTAATCGAGCAGTTTTTTTTTTGGGGTGTATTGCTGTCGCCGCGCTCCTCGCACCACTCCGTCCGGGGCAACACCCGCAACCCACACAAACACCACGTCGCCTTCGTCGTTGGGCCGACCACCGGAGCAGGGTTACTTGTCATCAGTGGTCGGCCCAACGGAATACTCCCCACGTGGGGTACCCTCCCATAGACCGACGTCCTCTCCCTCGGGAAGGTAAGACCGACGTCTTTCCTCGCGCGGTCGGCCTTTCAGCGGGTGACGGACTAATCCCCGGTCACGTCACCCGCGGCCTCGACTAGGGCGGCATGAGGCGCAGGTATTCGCGCCTCCGCCGTCCCAGTCGCCGGCGGTGGATCGCCTCATCGAGTCTGCGCTCCTCGCGCGGGCGTTCCGCCGCCTCTTTAATCGAGCAGTGAGAAGAGTGATTGTCTAAAACGAGGAGAATGGGGTCATTTTCTGTGAATTTAGTAATAATAATAATACCATCTGAGCCAGTCGTTACCTCACTATGAGACTAAATAGAATCGGGCCATATGCCATGCCCATTTCCATTTACTTTGCAATGAGAACTTTAAAGCATCAGTAAACCCTGTTTTCTTCCTAATGTCCACATTTCTAATTCTATCTTTTAATTTAATACCAAGGCAGCTTCTCTCCATTTTCCTCTGAGTAGTTTCCTGAGTCTGGTTTTATGATCAATGTCCAAGTTTGGCAACCATATGTGAGACATGGCAGTATTTCTGAGTCCATAAGTATTTTTATCATCTGTAAAGGGAGCTGTGATTTAAAAATTGTCTTGTGTGCCCAGTATTTTTCCCAGCTATTGAAATCCTTCTCTCTACTTCCTCTTCATTTCTTTGTTTACTAAATGATATCTGTTTTTCCAGATAAATACAATTGTTATCATATTCTAGAGGTATATTATTTACTAAGATGGGTGTCCTATCATGATTAGTCATTACTTTTGTTTTACTGAAGTTCATTTCCATACAACTCTCCCACTAACTGGGTTTAGTATGATCTCTGAAATGAATAACCCAATGAATAAAGAGATCCGTATTAATAAAACCAGAATCAGAAATCATTCCTATGGATCCAGCTGGAGATCCATCTAATTAATTCAGCTTTCATTCGCTTTCTGCGGAAAATAAATGCAGGTGGAACAA
Source organism: Lymantria dispar (assembly GCA_032191425.1). Classification (NCBI taxonomy): domain Eukaryota; kingdom Metazoa; phylum Arthropoda; class Insecta; order Lepidoptera; family Erebidae; genus Lymantria; species Lymantria dispar. The sequence continues at coordinate 34,824,867 of CM063452.1, forward strand.
AGTGGCCACTTGCAGACATTGCATGTACAACGGTTGCTTTTATGCGTCTCTGAGCACTTGCGATTTTGTTGACAGCTCGTTCTCCTTTAGCTGTAAGAACTTGGAGTGGCCTATGGTTTGGTACCGTGGATATACCTGTCTCGTCCATGTTGTAGATACGGTGGGACGTACATAGAGCTTTTTTGTGACTATATTTAGTAGGTACTTAATAATAATTCGTATATACGAAATATCCAAGTAATAATCCAATCGTCCTCATGTGGAGTACTGCTCTCATCTCTGGGCAGGTGCGCCCAAATATCAACTAGACCCACTTGACTCCCTGCAAAGACGGGCTGTTCGAATCGTCGGGGATCCCAATCTTACGGACAGATTGGAGTCGCTGGAGCAGCGGAGAGACTTTGGGTCACTCTGTGTTTTCTACCGACTCTTTCACGGGGAGTGCTCCGAGGAACTGTTTGACTTGGTACCACCGTCACCATTCTACCAACGTACCACTCGACATCGTAGCAGGGTTCATCCATTTCACCTGGAAACGTTATGGTCTTCAACTGTACGTTTCCAGCGATCATTTCTCCCACGTACGTGCAAGCTCTGGAATGAACTACCTGCTACCGTGTTTCCCGAGCGCTATGACATGTCCTTCTTTAAACGAGGTTTAAGAAGAGTATTTCCTTCACGCTAGGCAGCGGCCTGGTTGTGCCCCTGGTATTGCAAAGGTCCAGGTGCAGCAGTTTCACTTACCATCAGGTGTGCTGCTTGCTCGTTTGCCACCGTTGGCAATAAAACAAAAAAAAAATAATAATTATAATAACTGAACTTGGCTCTTATTTTACATTTATGTTTTTGATGGGATATCATTACTTTTTATACTGAAATGATTAGTAGGTACTTATTTATGATAAAATCAATACCACATGGTTTTTATTAATCTACTTTATTTTTTTTACGTTTATATTACGGGTATAAATGTCTTTTTGTGTTATTTTCTATATTATTATTCAACTGCACAGATGGCGTAGTGGTTAATGCTAGTGACCTACAGCGCCAGTGTCGGGGGTTCGAATCCCACGCAGGACAACACTTTGTGCGATCCACAAATTGTTGTTCTGAGTCTGGATGTAATTTGTGTCCGTTAATTATATGTGTATGTATTTCTCGCGGAAACGCAATGAGTTTCAAAAATTAAAAAAAACTGTACGAATGGCGGCGATGTGGTTCGCGACACGTCACGTCTCGTTTCCGTCGGGGGCGAAAAGTGGCCCACAGAGAACCGCTCTGCTACGCTGAATATGTCAAAGATCGTAGCAGGTGGAGGGCAGTGGACTCTGCCTACCCCTATGGGAAAAAGGCGTGAATATATAAAAAAAAAAAAAAAAAAAATATTATTCAATATAAATTCTAAATGATTAAAATAATAAAAAAAAAACAGGCAAAACGCTAAATAAGTTTGAAAAATATTCATTCAGACAATCATCACAAATATCGAGGTTAGTGGTGCAAGTTTCATGATTCTAATTATGGCAACGAATACATTGTATCCAATCTACTTCTGGTCCTTTGTTATCGTAGTAACACGCCCACATTTCGCACAATCATTTTCTTTATCTTCTGAATCGCAACTCTCTGAATCGTCCAAGACTATGACTTCTTCTTCTTCTTCAGTTGACACTTCACTGTCAACAGTTTTTATCTTCTTCTTATTGCGTGCTGTTTTGTTTAACAGGAGTTGTATTTACTTTAGTTATTTTTTTTTATTGTCTGCTTAATTGTCTGATTTAATTTCAATGGAACATTTTTGGGCAGTTTAGCTTTCTGTTGAGATGCCTCTAAATTATTTTTATACGGAGAAGACGTCAATTCAACAGCTTTTTGAGCACCTTTGTCTTTAACCGGTAAATTGTTCCTGTGTAATGGGGACAGAATATTCAGACTGCTTTTGCATTCGTTTAACTTTAACGGCTTAGCAACCTAAGATGTGGAGGGTGCATCATATTGCACATTGGAAGGTGGAGTATGTCGCAGAATTATTTTGTCCAGCACTCGTAACATTGGCAACCAAGCTTCAGCTGGTACGAAATGGTGATCTTGAAATACGTTTTGGTTTACAGGCCCGGGGGGGGTTTACAGGTTGGGTTTTATAAAACTATATTTTAAAATTTTATTAAGATCAACTGTTTACAAACTTATATCTAGATCGGTATTTATTCTAACTATATTCTAACACTTAGCGATTCCCAACTTGTTTTCCTCCTTTTGACGCTAAAACTTTCATTGGCGTATGGACTGTAGATATGCCAGATTCATCTGCATTATAGATTCTTTCGTTTGAAAAATTGTATTTTAACAGCTGTTGCTTGTATTTATAAAAAAACAATTTTTTATTCGCCTTATTAAAGGCAGGGCACGTGCTAAACTAGTTGCTTCTGATTTTTGCAAGCTTAGATTTTGATGCTGTTTAATATAATATTCATAAAATGTCCTACCAGCTTTAATGTATGCATTCCAAGGACTAGGTATGCTATGTTTTTTTCAAAATTACTGCATATTTGAATGCCAGTTTTAAAAAGTCATCTTTGCATATTCCGTAGGGAAACTTGGATGCCTTTAAGTAATATGCAACCAATTGTTTTTCTTCTTCACTAAATACTCTCTTGACAGCATTCTGAGGATGATAAACAACCTCAATATTTTCTTTGTTCAACTTCACGTAACGACCTATTAAAGATTTGGAGACACGAAATGCTTCGGCAGCTATCCGAATAGATAAACGTTTTCTGAATGAACATTTCAATTGCATTTTTTACATTTTCCTCACTTGGTTTTGGCCTGGTGACTTTATTTTTTATTCACGGCATTTAAAAACATGAAAGCAATAATTAAACATATTGAAATAAATTGTTGAAAATACCAATGTCTTGTACCTGGGGACAATCCTAAGGTACAAATTTCAATCGTATAAAAGAAAGTATGCTTATAATTTGTGAATTACGGCAATCTAGTAAATGATTTTAAATAAGTGTTTACCAAAGTAGATAACAATTAACTATATCATAATTAAATTACCTCAAAATATTTCGTAGAAAAGAAAGATTTGAGTGGAATACGAAAAAAGAAATCGGACGAAAAAATCACACGCCTGAAAAGAACAATACAAATAATACAATACAAATAAAGAACGAGGCAAAATAGCCGACTTTATGGCTTGCTGTAATGAAATAGTACTAGATGTCGCTACATTCAAATTCCCAATACAAAATTTCTGGCTTTCTCGTTCCGTATTACAAGGTATCCCAAGGTACAAGAATCTCCCCTACTTACTCAATTATTTATGTGGATGCCCAACTATGTAGGTCGTCTGGAAGTGGGTTAGAATTTTGGAGTATAGGTCAATCAGTGATAAAAACTACGACTTTTAGATGTTAATATCTAAATAACTGTTTGTGGTGTATTTATAAATTCGGTGTAGTACATATGTGTGTGTTTTTTTATTGCCAACGGTGGCAAACGAGCAAGCAGCACAGGTGTGCTGCTTGCTCACTTACCATCAGGTGATGGTAAGTGATACTGCCGCATATAGACCTTTGCAATACCAGGGGCACAGCCGGGCCGTTGCCTACGGTGAAGAAAATACTCAATTTATTTATTTATTTTTTTTGCCAGCAGTGCGCATTTGCATTGCGAACGTGTCTGCGTGGAGTCTTTCCTCCCGCACACGGTCCGCCGCCTCCTTCCGCGAGATGACAGCCTCGCAGAAGGTGGCAACGGCGTCCCAGTTCCTAATGCTGGCAACCATCTCTTTAGCGATGACCGGCAGCGTCAGCTTGGCACCGATGATCGCGAAGAGTTCACGGTGCTCCCCCGCCCACGCGGCGCACACCTCGTGTGTGTGCTGCGCCGTGTCTTCGTCATCGAATATAAATAACCCTTACCACATTACTTAATATTAGGGGAAGTCCAAAATGACAGTGTTTTTATAATAATCAATAACTTTTTTATTATTCGTATTAGGAACATAATTTTTTTATAAAACTTTGCTTATATTAATTGGTTACCCATACCTTAAAGGATTTGGCACAAAAATCAACACTTACAAAAATATTTAGTCTTAAATGGAGATCAAGAAAAATCCGTTTTGTCCATACCGCATGGACAAAACGACACAAACCGTATGGACTAAATGACATACACAGCCATCAACATGAATACAATAGTAAATTACAAAAATTTATTGCACAATTCGCAAACAAATATTTTAGTACGCTTTGGCAAATCAGCACAGGCCGCGTGAACCCAACAAATGTTTGTAACCTCTGTACAGTCTAGACACCTTCACCACGATATTACAACGATAAGACGGTTTGTATGGAAAGCGATAGAATTAGCGATAAATTACTTGGATTTGATGATATCGTGGTGAAGGTCACCAAATCACCTCTTTTGCCATGCTATTTGGCTATAGTGTTGCTTTGTACCTACGAGCGACGAGCGGTCAACGGTCCAAGGCCGATCAGCTGTTTTAAAGCGAAGTTTGTTTTGTTTATGTGAATGTAATCATTGATTTATTCAATTTCTAATGAACATTTAACAAAGTATGAATATATTGCGTATTAAGTATCGTTGTCTTTATACATTTCAATCAGATTTACACGAAAAAGCGATGACAAAATTGAAAACTTTACATGTCTCTAATGCCTTAACGAATCGATATTTTTCGTTCAAATTTTTTTCATGGGTTCCTACCACCATTGCCTAACTCCCTTTTGACCAGTTGCCCCATAACCTGATACACCATGTATATATAATATCTGGCTGACCGAGCTTCGCTCGGAATATTTTTGTGGAATTTATTTAGATATATATTAACAAAAAATAAATAATGAAAATTATATAAAAAATTACAAAAAGATAATATTAATAACACCGAGATTCGAACCGACGCTGTTTGATTGCCACAAAACTCAAAATTAAAATCGGCCGTCTCCCCAACTGAGCTATCGTAACTCATGACATTGACAACTAAATTTGAATTCAAATTCTTTTAAAATTTAATGTCATTATATTGTTTTACTAAAAACACGGACAAAACAACATTTTCTATAAATAAAACCTAGCTAGATCGATTTTTTGGACCCGAAACCTCTAGTATGCCAAGTTTCAACAAAATTGTTGGAGCCGTTTCCGAGATCCTGAATATATATATAGGTATATATATACAAGAATTGCTCGTTTAAAGATATAAGATAAGATAATATTCAGGATCTCGAAAACGGCTCCAACGATTTTGATGATATTTAGCATACTAGAGGTTTCGGAGCCAAAAAATCGATCCAGTTATGTTTTATTTATAGAAAATGTTGTTTTGTCGGTGTTTTTGCTAATCCGTCAAGAGTGGCGATAGCTAAGTTGGGAAGTTGAACAGTTTTTTTTGTTTTGTTTTGGCATTCAAACAGCGTGGGATCGAATCTCGGTGTTATTATTATTCTCTTTAATTTTTGATATGCTTTCCTTATTTTTTTTTTATTTTTATTAATATATGTATATCTAAATAAGTTCGGCAAAAATATACCAACCAGATATTATTTTTTTATATAATTTAGATATTTATCTTGAGATTTACCAAAAATCACCCCGTTATAGTTGTCACAAAATAAGAGGCCCGTTTTGACACTTGGTCTTACCGATGTATTTAGTGATGAACCATACGAGTACTGACTCGATACTCACGATAAATCGAATCAAGTTTATATGAGTATATAATCGATTTGAATATGTATTGTAAAGTGCATTGGATTAAAGTTCTGATTTGAAAATTTTACTTAAACTGTGATACTGTAGATACTTTGAAATGATACAATGCTACGAATGGTAATTTTACAGCATTTAATATTTTTGTTACAATAACATTCACTCAATCACAAAAATATCGAGAAAAAGTGAATCTTCAGTCAATCATTTTCTTAAGACGATGAGCCAAAATTGCCAGTTGGGCTATCGTCACCCATATACATATTATTTCATTTTCATATTGTCAATATTGACGTTTCTAATTTTCAGTAAAAATCACTACACTGCTGGTGAAATTCTGTAATTAGTTGGTCTAAATACTAGTATTCAAATTAATAACACCGGCCAAGTACGAGTCCACTTTAAAAAATATATCTTGATCGATTTATTTTTCCTTAACCGATTATTAATAGTTTGTGGACAATATGAAAATAATCTTTATGCCACAGCACTTAGCCCAGTGGGCGGTACCCGTCAATGAAAAATATAATTACCGTCAAAACATTTTGATCGGTAAAAAATAGAAAACTTCTTGGACGTGAACTGTCAAAACGGGCTTTTTATTTTGTGACAACTATAGTAGTAATTTTTGAGAATCATCAAATGGCCATATTCTATCCCTACCTCTGTTACCTACCATAATTAAGAATTTTCGTACAGATATTGTTGGGCGTCTCATCAAAATGAAGCTACTCACGAAAAATTAGCTTAATAGTAATCAAGTGCAAAAATGGACCGTGGATCCCAGACTATATATGTACATTTACTAATTTTCTTTTTTGTTTTTTTAGTAGGTTATTGTAATAACTGTTCTTACTGCCCATCTCAATTATGCTTATCCTTAAATTTTTTTTGTATTTAAAATATTACTATATTTTCTGGTTTTGATTCTTACCATTTTATTTCATAGATGGCACGATAACCATAAATAATGTCAATATGAATATTATTTATGACCCATCGCACTTAATCAAAAGGATAAGGAATAATTTTATTACTAAAAATATTGCCTATAACGGTGAAATATCAAAGTGGAGCGACATTGTCGATGTTTATTTGACTGATTGTAACCATACGGAAGCTACACTATTGCCTAAACTGAATGATCAACATGTTATACCAGAAAAGATTAAGAAAATGAAGGTGAGTCGTTATTTCATTATTTAAGCTCAAACAACGCTGCACTTAATGATTTTTGATGTTCACCAAAGTCGAGGAATCGGTATTATTGGTCGCTTTAAATGGCGACGGGAAGGAAATACAATGGATTATGCTGCTGCTTGTCGCCTTCCATTGCCCCATATGGTTCATGTGGTATGTGTCCAGACCATAGCTTGCCAAAGAAAAAAGAAAAAGGCTGTTAAGCGAACTGAAGAACTAATTCATACAACAATAATTGAAGAAATAATCCGTCCCTCTTAAAGACAGTCATAGATATTCACGATAGCCTGGACAGATAGATTAACGTACTATCAGCATGGAATTTTTCATATCTTCGAGAAAATTCTTTAAGTCAGTTATGTTGATTTCCTCACAATATTTTCCTTCACTGTAGGAGTAAACGATAATTAACAACTTATAATATAATATGCACGTAACTTTTTGTACAGTGTGGGTTATATTCCAAGATCCCAGTTTATGTCTATTGGTCCCACTATGTTATTACTGGTATTATCTAAATGCATAATGTAGATGATAATACAGATTGGTTGTGAGCAGCTCCTCATTCAGCAATTTCCTTGTTATTTTAAATATACTGTTTGTAAATGTACTTTTAACTTTTATTGTAAAGTGTAGCGTGTTTTGCCTAACGAATTTTTGTATTTTCAGCGTTTGTAACATATTGTGGTGTTGGTCATGCTCACATAAGGATCTACTTGCGGTAGCTGCGTGGAGCGGGTCTCTCCCTTCCCTCCATAGTGGTTGAGGGGAGTGATGGCTGCTCTAGTAGTTAACTCCTGATCGGGTGCCGCTTGTGGGATCTGGTCCAGCCATAATCGTTTAAATTATATTAAGTGTCTTGCGGTTCGAAGGGCATCACACTGGAGCTTGTTCTTACAAAACATGTACACAATTGTATAACTAGTAAGAAGAAAAAAAAATAAAAAAAAATTAATAATAATGACAAGCCCGCTGAGTTTCTTGCCGGATCTTCTCAGTAGCGGTCGCGTTCCGATCCGGTGGTAGTATATTTTTTTTGGAAATTGTAAACCTGACAATATGTAAGTGCCCTCTCAGGGTTTATGCATAATAAAATAATTTGAATTTGAATTTGCAGAGACGATGAAGCTAGTCTAGAATATAATCTTTCCGCTGGTACCACGGGTATCGGAATAATAGGGTTCCTAAACCTCAAAGCCAATAGTGTGCGAGGGGTATATCCTGCAACACCAAATAATTCATAACTTCTTCTGAGAAATTCGCATCTATCTCTAGATATATATGTCTTTTGGGGGTGGACCTTATACCCAAGAGTACGATACATAGCCACTAGTGCTTCCACAGACTCGACCGACGTTGTGCTGAAAATCACATCATCCCCCTGCATAGTTGACGAGCCTACTGGAACATATACCCCATAATACTTTTCACAATACTTGACAGATACCCTGAATGACGATATGTTCAATAATGTGTCTATCAATGCTGTCCATCGCAAACCAGATGGCACCCCGTTCTCCCAATGTCTAATATCCCCTCCCATCTCTATGGTTGGTTTCCCTATTGTCATGCTTTCCCACATAGCATCCCACACATACCTATAATCAACAGGAGGATTTGCCAGGAATATTACATCCCTTATGGCCAATAATATAACTAGGATGGTTGATTTCGATTGATTATTATCAAATGATGATTGATCTAGAGGTACTTTCAGTAAAAATCTATTTCGCACCTGATTAATCCAATGTGTATCAATTTCCTCACTACCAGTGACACCTGCGAACAACGTACTAGTTCTCGATCCTCTGAGTCCAAACTCCACTATTTCAGATAAGAAATCCATCTTTCTGTATAGTTCATTACCACCGACCACTACTGGACGCGATTTTCCACCCTCTGATTTTTGCATCACACGCATATGGCTTTTAGTGGCGGTGAGTAATTCCCCGACTATCTCATCGTCTGATAACAAAGCTGCGTCAACACCCTTATACTTTCTAGTCTTAGTTTCGATATTATCGATTGTAATTATTGTCTTTTCACCTGTGCCCGCCTTACCCCTTAACCATACTCCAGACTCCACCCATTGTCGCAGCGTAGGTGGGTCTTCGGGTAACGACCATTCCTGAAACAAGTAACTAACAGTTTCATTGTACAAGTCACCTAAATATTGAAGTTCATCAATGGCGGCACCATTATGCTTTGTAATAGTAAGCCAATCATCAACATCACCCCGCAGTGAGGACAGCTCCACCGGAGGAGTGTATCCACCGAACATCTCCCAGTGGGTCAGCAGACGCCACTGCGGGTTGATGAAATGACCACCTAACTTTAACCACCCCGTGCACTCCTTTAAGAATTTTTTAAGCTGATGCATACACAGATTAGCTGTTAAAGCCTTAATTACTCCATACTCATGGAGAATAGCCCTGGCCCCTACTCCGGAGTGCATTCTTACCAAAAGATGAATCCCTTCCTCCATTACACTATCACTTAGCAAATCGCAACCTAAGCAACTATGATTCCTAACCAATCTATACCTCTTCAAGTTGGTGTTAAATTTAGATGTTTTCCCAAGCCAACCGGGTTCAGCACAACATGCATCTAAGCCTTGGAGCCACTCATATTGGTGACGTCGGTAAAGCGAAGGTGACCACTCCCAGTCAGGTATCATCTTCTCAATCGGACAGAGATTTATGCTGTGTCCTGTGGACGTGCGTGGTCCGGAGTCACCTCCGCTGCTACCTCCGAACCCCCTGTCTTCGTGGTAAGGGGCCCGGGTGGGGCACCCACAATCGCGGGCGCCGTACTGGCATCCTGCGCAGCGAGAGAGGAGGTGAGCCCATCGTCCCGAAAATCCATTTCACTGTGACCACCTTTATTTTGACCTCTCTTAGGCATCAACCCTGGTAAGGTAAGAGGGGCATATATATATGAGTTAGAGGTACCCGCCGACGTAGTCTCTCGTAACCTAGCATGCCAGCTCTTAATTTGAGTCATCTCAGCATTCTCTAACTGGCCGATTAGACTGGGGGTGAACGTAAGCAGGAGATAATCCCCAACCATGAAATCGCGTACCTGAACGCGTATCCCCCACCCAAAAGCGGGCCCATTTATTTGAGGATTAAGTACGGGGCGGACGTTACCACGCCACCCCATGTTGTACGCTATTATTGAGGTGACCGAGCTACTCACTCTCATGTTATATGTAATGACTTGCCCGTTTAAAGGCTTAGACAGTATTGCAGATCATTAGCATCCAACAGTAACATATTTATTCTCCCTAACGATCTCTCCAATTTATAGTCATCTATTAAGCCTACACCACTATATCCGTATCTAGATTCTAGCCACCCCCCACCGACATTGGTTAACAAAGAGAGGGACCCACTGGTTGTCACGTCCACTTTACCTTGCCGCATGCACTCAGATAAATTCACGGATAAAGGGGTCCTTATCCCTGTGGTACTCACAGTTCTATTAACAGGAATATCATTACCATCCCATGATAACTCTTTGACTGTAGTACCATCCACCATCAGCGAAGTGACCCCCCTTATACATTCGAATTCATTTTGGCTTCCATTTATTATGATCTCCCACCAATTAGGGTTAGCCGCCATAAGATCGCGGGACACGGGCTCGTCACTCAGGCCATTTGCCTTCTTGTACTCCTCAAAGGCCCTCCTCCTCATTGTCGCTCTTTCCCAGTCGTCTAATACTTGACAGGTAATCTCATTTCCTTCACCCGGGGTTAGGAATTCAGGATTAAAAAGGCATAAACGTAAACCTGTAGCTAGTTCCAAGCGGTTCCCCCATTCCCCTATCGTTATGGCGGGAAAATCGTAGGCGTCCGCACGCTCCAAAAACTGGTTATCACTCAATGTTACAGCGTCATCCGCATAGTACCATTGGTGCTCCTGTTGATCCGCCAATCGTTCTAAGACTTCAGTGCCGTAACCTACATTTCTATATGCCAACGGCAGTCTTTCCATCATCCCGTTCCCAATTCCGGGAATGATCACCTCACTTTGAGGGATGAAACGAAAACATGCCCAGGTTGCAATGTTCTCGATTTCACCCCAGCTCACATTTACCGTAGTGAGACGTCCAGACAACCAACCATTAATGTAGTTCTTGAGGGGTTGGGGAGCGGACATCATCATATTGAAAGATTGAGTTAACAGTGGTGCCATGGGTAGAGGTTCTTGAGGCATTATTACTCTATTGTTTCCCAATTGAGCCACTTCTATTTGAATATTACTGATATTTAAAGTAGCAGTTTCCATCCAATAACGAATACGAATTTTGTTTTATTGTTATTAATGGATTCATTTCGAATCATGCCACACAGGTTGGGTACTGCCTCACCCCCTGGGCCATTAATAACGAAATCTTCTTCGACGAGGGCGATGGGGTAAGTGGCTGCCATCGCAATTTGACATGTCCAACACATAGCTTGCGTCCAGCCAGATCGATATAAGAGCGAGAGCAGAATATCTGGAAACCACCAAAGTCTTGTAATTTACAATTGATTATTGATCTAAATTTGGGTTTAATATTTACTCGTAAAAAACTCTTCAGGCACGTATAGCTCCACTTTTATCTCCTTCCAAATCAACTACAAAAGCCAATCTTTCAAAAATTAAGCGCTCGACATGCGCCCTCGGGCGCTCTGCGCCCGGGTGCACCGCACCCCTTGCACCCCCTGGTAAAGACAGCCCTGACTACGTTAATTACTAGAACTTGAAATTGTGAAATAATTTAAATGCATTCTGTACGGCGTCGAATGGGCTTATGGACCGACGCTGTGTTTGACAGGAGAACCTAAGGTTATAGTTTGAGGTACCTAAAGCCCTTAAGTTCCTTGCCTATCTGATGGGATACCTGCACCGCGCTACCTTTTTTTTTTTTAATTGCAAACGGTGGCAAATGAGCAAACAGTACACCTGATGGCAAGTGTTGCTGCCGCTCATGGACCTTTACAAGGCCGTTGCCTACCGCGAAGAAAGCGAAGGGAGTGTGAATGCGTGCATTGAGGCTCGGTGATACCAAGGGCACCACCAAAACCCTCCACACGCAATCACCCTCAAAAAGTTGGGCTTCCGGCTCTCTCGCTCACCGGACGAAGCGCAGTAACAAATTGCTACTACTCAGACGTCGATTTTCTGCGAGAGCATGGTACTGCCTGGAACGGACCGGCCCGTGGCTGTAGACAGATAACTGTCGATAGTGTGGTCCTACCACTCCTAAACTACTACCTACGGTGACAGGTAGATGTGAGATGGATGTTTGGGTGGAGGATTGGTAATTCTCACTGCCGGTCAAGCAGACTCACAAGACCGATCAGAACTGACGGCTAAGGGTGTCTTGGCCACAGTGAGATGGAGTTTTGGGTGGAGGATTGGTAATTCTCACTGCCGGTCAAGCAGACTCACAAGACCGATCAGAACTGACGGCTAAGGGTGTCTTGGCCGCAGTGAGAGTGTAGTAACTGAGAGATGAATAAATTCAAATCTGATTTATTTTACAATATTTACACCTTATATACTATTTATTGCTAATACACACATATACCATTTTGTGTTAGTGTGTCGTAAGTGTGAAGTGTAACGCAGCATCTTTAATCATGTCAGTGCAAATCTGCGCTGTTGTATGTTGAAATGCTCTACTTATGAATTTGCTGCGTTGCATGTTCAATGTGCATTGAACATTCTGGGGTCTCTCAGGAACACGACTGCAGGTCGTATAATTCGATGACCTCATATGGTCCAATGTATCCTTCCGTCGCTTGTGGTGTTTGGACTGTAGTCTGGGGGCGAGGTTTCCCATACCGTGGCCGTGGTTGTGGCGGAGCTGTCCGCTGTTGGTCTATGTCTGTGGCTTGTGTTGTAGTTGTTTCCTTGTTTTGTCTTCTCGTATGTCTATCTCGACATTGTTTGACTGCCTGTGGTCTGAAATAAATTAAAAGACAAGCTAATACTATTAAGGAAAAAGATGTCACGGTGCTAGCCACATAGGAATGAGACTCTATTCGCCTCCATATTGTGTTATCTAATCTTGTTTTTAGCTTTGCTTCTGAAGCGGCTAAGTGGTCAAATATACTGGTGGAGCTATCTAATACTTCCTCCTTAGGTATGTCTGGTATCTCTGATTGGACTACTTGTGTGTCTAGAGTAAGATTACTCTTTTTAAAATATGATGCTTGCACAGTTGTTGTTGTTATTCGTTTTGCTGCAAGAATGTTGTTCAACATCTTTATTACACAACTTTCTGAAATGTGTAGTACTCCTATATCCTCTAGGTTAATCTCTTGTCTTTGTCCATCACATATTATCGAAGCTGATTGTGTTTTTGTAGTGATAAACATCCAAGTATTCTGCATGTAAAGTTGTTTCCATAGAATTGTAGATTGAATGTTGTATCTTCTTGATGTGCATTGTGATTTAGTGTTATTATTGTTGCTGCATAGCTGCTCAACAATGCAATTCTAGTTCAATTGCATGTTCTTAACAGCCACGGGATAGCAAACAAACTCTGATTTTTTGTGTAAACAATCTTTGAACTCATCTTTACTTAACTCAAAGTATCGTTTATTGTTATAGTCGAAGCCTATGAATGCTTTTGGGATTGACAAGCATTCAAAAGAACTCCCGGTCAACTTTTGAGAAATCGCCGTTATGTGTATTAACGTATATTTTCTTATGTCATAAATAGGATAGTACGCAAATACGTTTATATGTGTTGCATTTATTTCCATGTTAGTCTGTATTAATTGATCCTGAATTATTCTTAAGTTTCCAGGTAACTTTTGATTGGTTGTTTGTATTATATCATTAGCGTATTTAGGACTCAAAATCGTGTATATTGATGGATTATTTAGGTATATCTCAAGTAACCCGTTGTAATAGTGAATAGTCTCTGTTATGTAATTGCTCGCTAATTGATACGTTTGTATTACTTGTAATTTCACATTGTTAGCGTCTACCATCTTATACCATACGTCGTTATCGTACATGAATGCTATAGATTCATTTAATTTTTTTCAAAATTCTCTAACTTTTCTTTATCCGCTCCTCGGTTTGGTTTACAGCGGATACTGTAGATATCATTATGTTTGCTTGATGATTGGCGGCGTTTATAAGTTCTTGTTGATTGCTACTCAATGAGTCAATACTTCTGTATCGTTCGTCGTTGACTCCGAACACGTATGTTAACATTCCGATTCGTAACATTACCCATCCAATTCCTACATACAACATTAACGATTTAAAATCGTTAATGTTGCACAATTTCAAGAAAGCGTCTTTGTGGTGATCGAGTTCGGTAACGTTATTAATTTAAAGTAATAAAATACGGCACATTTGGTGAAAATAACAACGGCAAATGTGAAGAATTGATTTTCGATTTTGTTTAAGAATACCAAATATAGGTAAGTTTGGTGAGATTGGAATTGAATCGGATTCGAAATTAAAATTGAGTACAAGAGTAGGCCCACAGATGTGTTTCAGTAATAAATACTTCATCTTTTGCTATATTAGATCGGCACATATTTATTAATTTATACGAGGGAGTTTGTTACTTTAAAAAAAATTACTGTTGACGTGCGGACCCTACGTCACTGCACATGTGAATCCCGTTTCGAATGGCAAAGTCGCCGTGTAAAGGTGGTTTGTATGTGAAAGTAAATTAAATGAGCACGTATAGAAGATACATGTTTAATGCATAAAATAAACCTTACTTATATCCTAGGTAGGTTACGGCACACATATAACCTGTTTATATTACACACTACAACAATCACATAATTAACGATCAACGTTACATTTTGAGATTTTTAGTAATGCTGAAGTAACATTTATACAAACCTGTATCATTTTTATTTTACAAATATAATTTATAAATTCGGTTTAAAAAGAATAAAAAATATAATTTCTGTACCTTATAGATACCTACCTACAATCTTTATAAAAAATATATAACATAGACCTAAACGAACATTAACTTCGATATAGAGGACATATAAATATTTCGCGCTTTTTTCTGTTTATTGAATTAATTGATTGTGTCTTCTTGGCTAAATGAAATGTTAACACCATAACATCTTTAGATGTAACACCGTATAATGAATTTGAACAATTCTACCTCTATAATATATTTTAATTGTTTATAATGTGGTTAAAAAGATAAGTTTCTAATGTTGCAGAACATTGTCTGCTCCTATATGTAATTTGAATAGCTTCTATGGCTTTTTGAATTTTGCCATCCAATTAGCGTTTTAAAGTTGCTTACGAAACACCATAAATTGTTGGTGTGTGTGTAAATGTTTTTCTGACAGAGTTAATGATAAGATTTTTGCTTTGTTCGTTCCAGGTGTACCTAATACGTATTCGTAATTTATACTGACTTCATTCTAAAGAGAAATTAAACAAATAGTTGTTGTATAGGGGAGAGCAGGGCTACAAGTTCCGATTTTCAGTTAACCTCAAAATTTGTTGAATACTTGATTTTATTATTCCTATGTTGCGATTAAAATTAACCTACATATTTCACTTTGGTATTGAGACAGTTATCTGGATCATTTACTGTGAGATTTATCTGTTATTATTTTTTTTATGACCAAAGTCGTAAAGTAATAACTTACCCCGACTCAGGGTAAGTTGTTAACAGGCCGGGGTAAATTGTTACCATATTTGTTCAAGCTATTATTTGTGAAATAAAAAATAATAAATGATTAAACTAAGTTGGTTTATTTAGGAGAAAATAATCAACAATATTCTACGTATTATCAACTAAGTTAAACATTTGTATGTTTTAACAAGTAACTATAATTTGTACTTTGAACATTTAGTCATTAGGAGCTTATTAAACAACTTGCAGTTAATCAGCCTTGATAATTATTTCAGTCTTTAATTATATTGCCTTGTCTACTATAAAATGAAAATATCCATAAAAACAAAGAAATGCCATCATAGGCAAAAAACAAATAACTTATAATTAATCTTCAGAAGACATATCAGAATTACAGTTCGGACATACATAGGTACGTAAAGCTTGATTCTGCCTACATCTGGAATCGGCCCAGTTCTTACATTCTTGACACTGAACCCATTTTTCTTCAGAAAGAGGATTAGAGTAACTATCACAGCACACTAGGCAATAGTACTCCAGGCTATTCTCTTTACTCTTAGAATTTTCATTACTTGTTTGTAATACCTGTCGTTTAACAGACTTCCCCTTTCCTTTCCCATTCCTTTTCCCTTTCCTTTTCTATTTCCATTTTTTTGCTTTGTTTTACTCATCCCTTTTATTTCCTTGTTTTGCTCTTCGGCTAAGGCCTGTTTTTCAGGAGTATTCGTTAGAATAGTGGACTTCCTTATACGTCTATGGTGCGTTCCGGTTCTGGGAGGTGCCTTTGGCAAAGGACGTACAAATTCTGGAGAAAAAGGTACATGCTTTCCGCAGATTAACAATCTCTGAAGATCCCGGAGCATCAAAGATTTGAGTTTCACCAATATTTATGTTAGGGGCCGTCCATTAATCACGTGACATTTTTGAAGCATTTTTAACCCCTCTCCCCACCTTGGTGATACGTGGTGAGATTTGAAACTAGAAACATCACGTGTATTTTTAGTATCTACTAAGAATCTTCAAATTTTTGGAACTAACATTTTTGTGCCTATATTATCTTTTTTATTTCAGTAATCATCTTTGGTACTCAGTCTTCCATAACTGATTCTAATTAGGAACATATGTTGAGTAGGTAAATTGAAAATTGACCAAAAGTAGAAAATGTCAGGCCTCTTTTTCTAACAACGCGAGAAGCTTTGCGTGTTGCTGGAAAGGGCATCATTTGCTGGGGACTGGTTATGGAAAATGTTGATTTTTGTGGAGTACCTACTTGGTGTCTTGTTTATTTCAGTGTCGTCAAACCAACTAGAGCAATCAGGCTTAGGGGATGATATTGTTGTAGTGGAGCTCGCAAGAGGAATTCTGTTTGGTTTGGTTCCGTTTCAATGTTTGGCTGCGCCCCTGTGACAGTTGCAGCTTAAATCTGGGAATTAAACAACGGTGCTGCTGCAGTTGCTAATCCGGTATTAGATGTTGGAATTGCAGTTGTTAATTCAGTAGTCGGCTCTCTCTTGATCTGCGGAATATTCGTCATGAACGAAGCAACAAAGTCACTTTCGGCGAAAACTGATGAATCATATGGCCAAATTATTTTTTATTTACCAGCTTCTTTTTTTAGATCATTAAATGGATATGGTTTATTATTTTTAATTGCTAGCCTGTAGACTAAGCCTCTAAGATCTTTAGTAGTTAGCCCGTAAAGCCTGCTCTCCATATCTAATATATTCTAATTCAAATCATTTATTATGCATAGACTCCGAGAGGGCACTTACATATTGTCAATTTTATAAAACAAAATTAAATTATCCAATAAAATTAAACTACCACCGGATCGGAACGCGACCGCTACTGTGAAGATCCGGCTAGAAACTCAGTGGGCTTGTCTATTATATCTAATTTTTTTTTTCGTCTTACTAGATATAAAATTGTGTACATGTTTTATAAGACTTAGCTCCAGTGTGATGCCCTTCGAACTGCAAGATACTTAATATAGTTCAAATGATTATGGCTGGACCAGATCCCACAAGCGGCACCCCATAACGAGTTAACTACTAGAGCGGCCATCGCTCCCCTCAACCACTATGGAGGGAAGGCAGAGACTCGCTGCATGCAGCTACCGCAAGTAGATCCTTCAGTGAGCATGTCCAAGACCATATGTTACAAACGATGAAAATACAAAATTTCGTTAGGCAAAACACGCTATGTTTTACAATATTAGAGTAATTAAAAAAAGAGTTTATTTAAAATAACAAGGAAATTGCTGAATGAGGAGTTGCTCACAACCAATCTGTATTATCATCTACATAATGCGAGATTTTATATTAAGCTTTCTTACAAAGTCTATTCTTGATGGCTTTTTTAAACTTTTTCGCTGGCAAGGTCTCGGATATCTTTAGGTAATCTATTGTAGAATCGTATACATTGCCCCATGAATGATTTGCTAATGTTTTGGAGACGAGTAGTATGTACAACTAGTTTGTCCTTATTCCGAGTTTTCATTTCATGAATGTCACAATATTTTTTGAAGTTAGTGATATTTTTTTTGGCATGTATTATATTTTCGTATATATATTGTGATACGTGTGATATATAATTGCATAACTCCTTCTCTTCATCATAAGAAAAAACTGTTTCTTTAGGGCCTAACTGAACCTTCATTTTCATTGTAGCTGAAGCATTTTCCTCAGAGCTTTCACGAAACATCTTCACTTTTCTTTCCAAAGTGGTTTGGGAGGACACTAAAAGTTTTTTTTTTTTTTTTTTATATATTCACGCCTTTTTCCCATAGGGGTAGGCAGAGTCCACTGCCCTCCACCTGCTACGATCTTTGACATATTCAGCGTAGCAAAGCGGTTCTCTGTGGGCCACTTTTCGCCCCCGACGGAAACGAGACGTGACGTGTCGCGAACCACATCGCCGCCATTCGTACAGTTTTTTTAATTTTTGAAACTCATTGCGTTTCCGCGAGAAATACATACACATATAATTAACGGACACAAATTACATCCAGTCTTTGCTGCTAGATAATAACCCATTTTGCGTTGTACCACAGAATCCACTGCATTTTTCATGGCATCTTCTGAGCAATCTCCTCTATTTGTTGTTCTTTTATAATTTTTCACCATTCTGCAATGATAAAAAAAGCACCAATAGTAGATACCTAACAAACCTGATATTACAAATCATTAGTCTTTTACTGATTTAGCAATATAAACATTAGAACTATTTTAGTGCGGACAAGATGGGGATACTCCGTACCCCGTCTCACCCTCTCATGTCCAAATAAACTAACAAATTAACCTCTAAAAAGAATCCTCTCGCACACAAATAAACACATGCTTACCTACATGAGTAATCCTTGACTCATGTGAATAACTTTATTTGTACCTCGAAATACTGTTATTTATAGAACAATCACAGTGCAACCAAAGTGAAAAACGCTAAGAAAATTGCCAAATTACTATTCGTCGCTCTGTCACTGCGCCGACTAAAAGCTATTATGGCGGCGCTGTGTCACGCGCAGAAACGATCCTGATTGGTCAAATGGTTTCCATATAAGACGGGTACCCCCGTCTTGCCCGCCACTCCGTCTAACCCTCCTCTCCCCTATTAGTATATATATATATGTATATACCACTGGCGGCTGGTGGGTCATCAAAGTGGTGGTTCACTTTACTTGCTCACTAAGCATTAAGCTCAGAAATTGCAAGGGAACAACAAATTACGTAAAAAATGTAATTTTTTTATTCTATTTTTTTTGAACGCATTACATTTTGTAGGTGTACTTCGAAGAAAAATATTTATTTTGTTTTTACGCTTCAAAAATATTTACAAAGAAGGGCGGCGGTGGAAGCGTTCCGAAAGAATAGTTTGAAGAGAACTGCGCACATCTCCACAGCAAGCGCGATCATCACAGTTCACCACCCGGTAATGATATTAAAATATTTTAATTGTATTGTCGTATTAGATAAGAAAAATAAATGATAAAATAATAATAAGTGAGATTTTACCTGAAGCAAATACTGGCTCTCTCGCACATGCTCACTATACCACTGTGGAGAAGGCAGGTCTGGAATAAAGCTTTCAGCACTGTCATCGCCCTCGACATACTCTGCTACGATGTCATGGCCGTCGATAACCATGCTATTCCATACTTCTGCGAGAATTTCTCCAGCCTTCTGAAAGTTCATTTTTTCAAGATCACGATCTTTTGTTAATATATTAGTATACTAGCAACCCGCCCTCGCTTCGCTTCGGTTATAGGTTATAGTCGTTTTACCCGCGTAGTTCCCGTTCCCGTGGGAATACCGGGATAAAATATAAGCCTAGTTTACGCCCTGATATTATAGCTTCCCATTTGTGAAAGAATTTTTGAAATCGGTCAAGCCGTTTTGAAGATTACCCGGAACAAACATACAGACAGACAAAAATTTTGTAATTGCTATTTTAGGTATAGGTGTCGTGCAAATAACCGTGTGAGCATGAAAAAAGCCTATTATTTTGACATTACAAACAGACACTCCAATTTTATTTATTGGTATAGATAAATAATTAATATAATATTAAGCTATTAATATATAAAAAAGCGCCAAATGTGTTACAATAGTAATATAACCTTCACCTTACAACCACCACGACTTACGTTTGGATTGGATTTGGATGCCGGTCTCATCCATATTAAATATTTGATCTGGATGATGACCTAAGTCATTGTCTTCGTATACTTGAGCTAGCAGTGTGAAAAATCATTTACATTTTCTCCATTAACGCCATAAGCTCTAACGAGTGACAAACCTTCAGACTTTCGCTGACTCAATTCCTCCAGTTATGCTAAGATTTTGAGCTAATTGGAAGGCCATTTCTTTGACATCCTTACGGTCAGGTGCAAAGCCAACCTTATCCAGTTTTGTTATCATTATCATCATCATGATGATGATGATGAGATCCAGTTTTGTTATAATAATAATAATAATAATTTTATTTCAGACCATGTCCATATAAAAAGCTTAAGTTATAAGAGCTACTAATTTTTTCTCGTGCTCTTGTTAATAAATGGGCAGTCTCCTGAGTGGTACTTTGGATTTCTCTGTTAGCATTTGCCGTCTAAGGATTCTTGAAGGGATATTGTAAACCCTGGCGGCCTCGTTGACTCCCATCTCCTTATTGTCCACCTTTTGCATTTCCTTTCGTAATTACGCGGCCTCTGTAAAAATAAAAGAAAACTAATTTTATAAGTTGTCTAGATGATGACGCGTATTGTACTATAATGAAATGGACGCTTTGTAAATTTATAATTATAAAACGCCCCGGCCATGAAATGAGGCCATTATTGAAGGTCATTCACTGTAAGCAATATAACAAATAATAGGTAATTTAAAGCTAATCATATTACTAAGCAATATCTGCATTAAAAGGATTTTGTCTTATGTAGAAGAATTTGTATAGTACCTATTTATTTGTTAATTAATGACTAATCTCAATTAAAAATATAAATATAGAAAACTTACCTTTGCCTTAATTACACCACTAGCAAAGAACACTAAAATTTACATTAAAAACACTGAAATTCGCTCTTCGTTAATGACAACAAACCGCGCTGTTTTATGAGAAATCCAAAATGGCCGATGTGTAGTGAAGTTAGCTGTTTGTCGGTTGGTGTTGCCAATTACAAAATCAATAAACTGCTAAACCGTTATTTGATGGTGGTCCAACTTAACGAATGGTCCAATATACCAACCTTCCCCTATAAGAATTTAAAATAAAAACAAAATAATTTCATTTATTATGAATTAGTAAAAGAAATTGACAGGTTATGTGTGTGATAGTTATATAAATTATAATTTATAAATCAACCTTTCTGCATTTTTGTGCTGCAAATTCCTTTATTTGATCATCACACTGCAAGTTTTTCGTTAGATCACAATTTATGGAAAGAAGTGATAAATTTAGTCAATGGTTCGACATTGTTGCCTTATATTTATTTTGTACATAGGACATCGTGGAAAAGGAGCACTCTACTTCACAGCTCGTGATTGGCAAAGTTAGAAAAATCTTTAAAATGGTATAGCAGTTAGGTAACACGTCAATTAGTTTATTTTCATACATGAGCATAAAAATGTCATTGCAAGAGGTATAAGACTCTGACTTAGATTGGAGTAAGTACGATTTTTATTGAATGCACTCATTCGCTAAATGCTCGTCTACGTCATCTGGATAATAATCAATAATATGACGTGCAGTTTCCAAATCTATGTTTTCGATATTTTTGTCTTCTAAATCCATTAAAATTTCGAATTTTTTACTATATGTCTCATAGACTCTTCTCCTATTATTTAAATCCATTATCAACTTATCCAACGTAACGTTTAACGTGTCTCTTTTAAATCTTTCTGCGCCGTATACTGAGAATTCACCTGTAGATTTATCCAAAAATGTTGGAGTAATGCGTCTCTTGTTTCTGTCATTGTAGTTTATTCCCGCACTAGTAATTTTTTAGCTTTCTCTTCCCAAACACAGTGGATTTCGTTTATAACGACGGTGGAGGGACTAGTTTAATGTCGTCGCTATATCCGGAGGGCTCTATATCCGCTCTATATATATGTAAAGTCTAACTTTTTATTAGCTGCAGTAAAATGACGTTTCTAAATGTCATTCCGTAAAATAATGTTGACAGCCTAATCTCAATAGGGATGTGATTCAGTTCACAAAAGTTTACAGAATATCTAATCGTTCCATAGCTGACTCATAATGATCATACTAAATTCTATTTAATATTAATGTAAATAAAAGGCTGTATAAACGTTGATCCTTTTAGACATATACAAGGTAACACTCAAGAAAACGTTCTCTCAAGTTGGTAGTACTGGTTTTTGGTTACGGTGCTACGATGACGCTTGACTGCCATTTTGTTTCGGTTGTCATTCGCTCATTCGGCTTCATACTTCTGTTTTGAGTGCATGAATAACTTTGATTTGCCCACTGCGCGTTGTTTTTGTTATCATTATTGTTAAACTTATGTTACGTTGTGTTTGTTTTTCATTACCTGTTTTCGTTAATCGTGTTAGTTTTTTTTTGTTTGATACATTGAAGACATGGATGCTCTGCCGAGCACATCGCAAGATGGAGACCCATTTTTATCTCCTAAGAAAAAAAGGCCACGTGTAGCTCTAAGTGCAACTGAAAAACTTTGGGTCCTAAACGTTTACAAATATGTGTTTGAAGTGAAATTTTCAGAATCAAACATTGAAGTTCCAAAAACAAGTGAATGCGTTAACAAGGTGGCTGAAGTCTTGGGAATATCCGTCCGCACAGTTTATTCCGTTTTAAAGGAGCACAAGGAGAACGACAGCGAATCACCAAAACCTCCCGAAAAAACGGGCCCAAAACTTACATTTAAAGATAAATTTGATGATTTCACATTCACTGCTGTTAGACGAATTGTACATCAGTTCTTTCATAGAAGTGAAATACCCACCATCGCAAAAGTTAGTTTACACATGTCGTCACTCATCTTTTTATTATACGTTATGTATGTTTTCTCCCATCCCATGTGTAATCTTAACCAATTAGGTAATAACTTTAATCATTTTTAGGTGCTGCAAGTTGTAAATGATGACCCAGGATTGCCCAACTTCTCGAAAGAGACATTGAGAAAAATTATGAAGCATCTTAATTTCGAATTCGCTACTCGATCACGCAAGAGTGTGCTTATTGATAGACAAGATATCATATCATGGCGCCAGCGCTACCTGCGTTTAATTAAACAATATCGTAGGGAGGGAAAATACATATATTATCAAGACGAGACCTGGGTTAACGCTGGTACGTGTCAACTCTTAGTTTCTTCCATTTGTTCCCTTTTTGTTTTGATGTCGAAACTTATGATTCTTTTTTGTTCTTTTCAGGTCATACTACAAAAAAAACCTGGATTGACGGAAGTATTAAATCTTCTCGACAGGCATTTTTAGACGGCCTGACTACGGGATTAAAAAATCCCACAGGAAAGGGCAAACGACTCATAATTAGTCACATAGGCGGAGAAGAAGGCTTCCTGGTCGACGGACTTCTTATGTTTGAAGCAAAGAAAGGTACAGAAGACTACCATGATGAAATGAACGCGGAGTGTTTCGAGGATTGGTTCGACGGTATTCTACCTAAACTCAAGCCGAATGCAGTAGTCGTAATGGACAATGCGCCCTATCACTCTCGGAAGATCGAAACAATCCCGAAGATGTCGTGGACGAAAGCACGAATTCAGGAGTGGCTGACTACTAAAAATATTGCGTTTGAACCAAATATGGTCAAGGCCACTCTCATAGATATTGTGAAACAACAAAATCATACTGAGAAATATGCCGTAGACGAGATGGCTGCACAAAAAGGTATCACACTTTTAAGACTGCCCCTTATCACTGTGAATTGAACCCCATTGAGTTGGTATGGGCGCAGGTAAAGAGTCACGTCGCAAACAATAATAAGACGTATAAAATGCAAGAAGTGAAAACTTTATTCCAAGAAGGAATCAAGAAAGTGACACCGGCTAAGTGGTGGACTGTGTATTTCACACTATTAAAGAGGAAGATAAAATGTGCCACCTCGATCATATTATAGATGAAGTGACAGATAGATTTGTTGTTAGTGTGACCGAAAGCGACAGCGACAGTGATTTCGAAAAAGATTAAAATAACATTATTATGACGTTTTTGTTTCATTTTGAATGTACCTCCCTATACTTCCACTAAAAAAGATCAATCCTCTAGTATAGTAATAATAATAGGTTAAAAAAATACATTACAACTTAATATTAAATCTCAAAAAAAAAACCAAACTGATTATTCATTTATGATTCACTCATTTAGCTACATCCCTATTTATTTTTCTTTAAAAACCGGCAACCCACAAAACGTCATTTTACTGCAGCTAATAAAAAGTTAGACTATAGTAATTTTTTAGCTTTCTCTTCATATTCCTTTAGCTTCTGATCTGATTGGTGTCGTGTTTTGCACAAAGTCTTTTTATTTATTTATTTATATTTTATTGCACACCTATGTTAACACATTTATAATAATAATTCTAAGTGGAGAAACTACAATGGGCGGCCTTATCGCTAAAAGCGATTTCTACCAGGCAACCTTTGGATGGAAACATGTAAGGAAAGAGCGGTAGTTGTAGGTGTACTGCTTAACTATGTATATAATATATAAATAACACATACTGCTAGTTGCTGTGTGGTAGCGGCTTCGAATACTACCAACCCTTGCTTTGCTCGTGGGTGTCGTAAAAGGCGACTAAGAGCCTTAGATTGACCCGGACCAACTCCATCTGGTACCATTTGGGTCAACGATTAGATTCCCAAGGAGGGTTGACGTCAGGCAGGCGGCCGGTCATAAAAGTCATTGCCGAAACTTTTTGCAATATGTCAAAACAAATGACATTGCGTCGACCCCAAGTAATTGGGATAAGAGCAAGCTGATGATGATGATGATATAAATAACACATACATACGATATATACATACAAACACATATATAAGTATATACATACACATACATACATACACATACATACATACATACATACATACACATACATACATATATATAGATAAAATAAATATACCTAATATATTTATATAACGCGGTTATTAGTAGTTCAAAATGTGAAGTTTATTAAAGTAATGAACAGAATTTAGGTTATATAATAAGGTATAACATAGCAAATACTAACTGATCAATTCTAGATAATAATTTTTAAGCTTTATTCTAAATGTGGCTAGTGTCTTTGAACGTTTTATATCTAGCGGAAGTTCATTCCACAGACGTACTGCCGTGACTGTGAACGATTTCTCGGCGAATGATGTAAAATGCAGCGGCATTTTCAATTTCATGTTATCTGATGACCTCAAATTTCTATTATACGTATCATGAAGATATTGAAAACGAGCTTTAAGATAGGAAAGAGTGGAAGAAATAAATAATACACTGTATAATAGAGAAAGAATATGAGAGTTGCGACGAAGACGTATAGGTAACCATTTGAGCTGCTGGCGAAACTGTGTAACATGGTCATATTTGCGCAACCCAAATATGAATCTAATTGCAAGATTTTGGAGACGCTCGAGCTTGTCTAGTTGATATTCAGCAAGATTCAAGTAGCTAACATCAGCGTAGTCTAAAATGGATAATAATAGACAATTAGCAAGAGTAATTTTCGTGGCAGTGGGCAAGAAATTTTGAAGCCTTTTCAAAACGCCCGTAGAGGCAAACACTTTTCTGCTTACCTCTTGTAATTGCGGACCCCAACTTAAATTAACATCAATAATTATTCCCAAATCCTTAACCTGATCACTGATCGGAATAGTTGTGCCATCAAAGAGGACTTGGGGTAATTGAGAATATTCGATTCTAGATGTAAACCAACTACTGCCTATAATAGACACCTGAGTTTTACATGGGTTTACCATGAGTCCATGACATTTACTCCACGTACTAATCTTCACCAACTCCCCGTTAAGTGTCTCTATTGTGTCAGACAATTTGGCCAACGGTATCTTTTAATGACACAATTGTTGCCTTCACCAATGTCTAAACCAAGGCTCTGTATTTTTTTATTAACTAAATGAAATTTCTCTAAAACTTCTTTCCAAAACATAATCAAAATTGCAGTCTCAAGTTTTGCTATTTTATTGAATAAATTTTGTGCCTCTTTCCGGAAATCAACTTTCTCAGCCTCATTTTCGCTGAAACTTTCAAAAATTTTCATAATATCATCATTATTTTTTTAAGGCTTTTATAGCATCATAGTGGCAAGACCATCTGGTCTGGCTTAAACTTTTTAACGTGAATTTTAATTTTATTTTCGATTTAACAGTTCCCACCTATGGGGCGAAGTAGAAAAGAAAACGTATATTTGTTGCACTACTACAAAAAAAGTTCACAATTATGGTTGCAACCTTAACAAATTCTTCACCAACTAGGTTAAGGGAATGCGCAGCACATGGCATATAATCCACGGTGTTATTTTTTTGTTTTAGTAGTGCTTGTACACCATTGTAGTGACCCGCCATATTGGCAGCGTTATCATAAGATTGTTCTTTACAATTACTCAGTAGTAATCCATTTGTTTCTATAAAGTCTTGTAGAATAGTAAATAAAAGTAAGGCAGCATGACTACCAATTTGAATGAAGGCTGCGCATCTTTCATATACTTTTCCCGTTATTACGGACGTAAATTCAGTTGTTATAGGTCCATCAGTTTGTGGACTTCTATTGTTATTTAGACGGTAAACATCTTTAAGGTCATTAGTTTGAATTTCGAAGCTCACAGCGACGCCAATGTTTTTAATAACATTTATAAGCTCCTCCTCGGACTCGTTAGTTACCTTAGGTACATTACGAATTTCAAGGCTTGAAGTGTTTGCATTTCGTTCTAGTGCATCCACTTTATCCTCTAACGACCTTATATATATATCCCTGAGTGATTTTTTTTTCTTGTTTAAAATGGACCATTTTATTTAACAAATCCTCATATTTATTACTTAAAAATTCCAAAAATGTCTGCATTTCAATATTTTGAGATTTTATTCGGTCGAAATTACTCTGCATTAGACCAAATTTCTCGCCCTATTCTTTCTTTAGGCATACAATAGAGGACATAATATCATCGCGGAGAGATTTCATATCAGTAGATTGCTCATAATCATGCTTTCGCTTTTGACGCAAACTAATTATATCAGTAGTTAACTCCGATTGAGGAGTGGTTAAACCGGCCTCTGAGCTGTGGAGGGCCATAGATTTGTTGTCATTTTTTGGCGATGTCCGTTCATCATATTGTTAACAAAATTTAATGTGTTTTGCTCGATACAATTCTTCAGGCGCTTTGCATAAATAGTAAATATATTACAGGTACTCATTAGTGGGTGGATTTATTAATGAACTCCAAGTGAGTTCCAGTCGATAGAGATGAGTAGCGTACACCCCTCCTTGTCTCGCTCACCGGCTACTGTAGCTGCAACGTTGCGCTCCTGGTACTTCACGCGATTTAAATTATTAATTTATTTGGTATTTGAATTAAAATTAAATACAAAAAGCACAATGTCGACACGTCTATACGCTTTTGCGGTCCGAGGGGAAGAGGAGGGGACAGGAGTAGTAGCTGTGTTATCAGTTGTGATAAGATTTGATTGCTTTTCTCTCATTTGAGTAGCAATCCGATTCCTTTTTTTTTAGGTACTATATCAAAAATTTCGTCATTATCAGATTCTATGTCGGATACAATAAACTTTGAAAGTTTTACCTACTTGGTAGCTCCTGGCGAGGATTCACTAGCATGGTCTGAGTTTTCTTCTTCATAATCACCAATTCCAGCCAGCCAGCCTTACGTTTTGAAAGCGGCGTGTGGAAAATTTTAATATTTCCATCGGTATTTCTAGATGTAGATTACGTTGGTGTATTAAACTGTGAAAACTCACTTCGGGATGTTGGCAACAGTTCAAACACCATTTCGGAATTCAGCGATGTTTCGAGCTCGCAGAAATGTTGTCCAGGTATAATGAATCAGGATCAATCTTTTTATTTTTATTAATTATTACTTCTTCTAATAAACTAAATTCCCTTCCTGTAGATGGACTTAAAAAAAAAATCACTGGGTTTTTTGTACTAGCCATCTAGTACAAAAAAACCCATTTAAATTTTTTTTGGGAATCGTAAAACTGAACCGCTACTCTGCACAATAATGTTTCTAGCCTCTCCTCTCTTCTGTCTTTACACATTGCCCCATAATAAGTTTTTTACGTGAACGTTTCATTGGTTATGTACAATTTACCTACTTACGTGTGACGATTAAAATATCGCGTTCTTTAAAGACGTATTAACTGGGCACAGCATTACGGCTAACTGAAGATCCGTGCGCGCGCACGTTCAGTGCTGTACGGGGCTTTACGATACGACCAAATAGTTCCCGTATCGCACTATTGTAAAATAATTATCTTTCTGTGCGTTACGAAAAAATAATTCCCGTACATTTTTATTCGTAAAGTTTTACACTTCAAGTAAGGACATCGGCAATATAGGTGCCTCTTTTTTACTTGTACGAATACTTGAAAAAATCACATCCGCGCGGAGTGCAATACATGGACAACTAGCTGCCGCACAGAGCAAAACTCAATTACAACCAAATACTTCCCGTAACGCACTGAATGTGTTAAATCATAAATGCACACTGTTATTAACGAAAGTAATAAAATAAGTCAAAACTCTTGAAAATAATATGTTTATTTTGAAGAGTTTTAAGAAACTTTGTTCTAAACTGTACATAGAGAATAAAAAACTCAAGAAATGAAAAGTAAATAGTGTAAGAAAGCTTTCCAATCAACAATTAACAATCTTTTTACTACTAAATGAGAATTTTACGTAATTAAAATTAAAAATTACTTTGGGTTCAGAACCAATGCTCCAATCTAGTTACTATCTGAATTCTAAATCTAGTTACTATCTGAATTTTAAGTTTAATCGGACTTATGACATCACATCGAGTTAATCACTTATATCTTTAATAATTCTTATTGGTGTAGTATTAGAAATCACTTACTAAATTCTTCAATACAATCAACATCAATTATGTATACATAAATTTGTAACATAATAAAATATTGAATTCGTTTTCAACACGTATACCATTTAATAGTTTAATAAAATTAAATGAGATCTCTAAAGAACTTTTCATAGTATCTTGGTACTATGTTTGTCTCTACCAAACTCAAAAGGTGTGCGACCTTCTTGCGTTCTGTAATAGGAATCTTCGAGGTATTGTTAGTAGTAGGAGGTAGTAGTAGGAGGTTGGTTTCAAAACGACCTTTTTAATGCTTGTAACATTGCCTCGACCTCGCCGAAAGTTATTTCTATTTGGTTCTATTATAGCTTTGACCTCCTCCCAGTTTTCAGTCCTGTAGGTTGTTCAATATTGATAATTGGGACAATTTTTGATAAAGTCAATACTCATAATCTCGCCAATTTTAATAGAATCCCCGTTAATATTTTTGCTCGTGTTAAAGTTTATGTTATCTGACAAAGCCTTAAGATCGACGAAATCACTGTAGTTCATTTCTCTCACCAAAAATGGTTTCCCTGTCTTCTTCGCTCCTTGTATTATGGATATGTATTGTTCAGGAATACAGATAGGCCCAGATTTTTTGGCTCTAGTGATGGCTTTTTCGATAACTGAATGCGCAGTGTCGCCTTCGTTTTGTGTGTGCCCACATATCAAGAAGTTATGTTGTATGGAATTTATATTTAATTTTGTAACTGTGAAATGGTACATAGCAAATACGAATCATTTCTTTCAATGGATGATGTTAGATGTGTCAGTAATAGCATTTTTTTTCCTCGAGACAGCATCTTATTTAATTCAAGAAACAACTGAAAATAAGTGAAAACTACAACTGTGACTAATGTGCCAGCTTCAGCTGAAGTAACAGCTCCCACTTGTCGTATGCCACGTCTTGCCACTACTTTATCAGGTCTTTGCACGGTAGTAACACCTGTCTCATAAACGTTGTATATATCCTGTGGCTCATATGCGTGTCGGTCCAAAACAGTTTGCAAATTATTATAAAAAGTCTCCACATTCGTCTTGTTAAAACTTGGAGCTCTTGAAAGGCTTGTAGCCTGAGCTACTCGAACAGATAGTGACGGGTCTCTATTCATGAACGAACTGAACCATTCCTCACCATCCATCTTATTCTCATCCCAAGTAGCGGGTCGCTTTATGTTGTATTTAGTTGTCAATTCGAATGCCAACTTCCGTACCTCTTTTTTAGGAAGGCCAAAATATATTTCCGCGCAACGTATGATATAATTTGATAGCTCCTGTTCTTGCTCCTCAGAAAACACTTTATTATGAGCAACATATCCCATGCTGATACTGCCTTCATCGTGATCCGCACCAGCTTTATCACGTTTACGAATGTATCGCAATAACGACATGCGATTAACTCCATGCATTGCCGCAACTTTCCGTAAAGAAGTCCCGCGTTTCACTTCTTCATAAGCATCTTCATATTTATTAATGTCACATCGCGCTTTTTTGGTCTTCCGCAAGCGTTTTCTGGGCATCTAAAAGCAAAAACATATACATAAAGATATGTCACAACCGTACCCACAACATTTGTCACAACCATACCCAACGCACTCTTTTGAAAACAAAAGATCGCCATGACTAGGCCAAATAATTTACGTAAAAAATAACCATTCGTAATTAACTACTAATATTCAACTTATAACATAAAAATATATTGTATAATCTATCTGTATATAAATAACAGTAAATATTAGAAGAA
This sequence comes from Lymantria dispar, assembly GCA_032191425.1. Lineage (NCBI taxonomy): Eukaryota > Metazoa > Arthropoda > Insecta > Lepidoptera > Erebidae > Lymantria > Lymantria dispar. The sequence goes on from CM063452.1 coordinate 34,855,783, forward strand.
GTTGAACAAAAAAACTTACTTGTGAGTATTGAAAATCACTATGGACTCGTGCTTACGATAACATCGCGCACTGGCTGACGCAATACTGGGATACGTATTTAGACATGCATACTGCTTCTTTTTACCCTTACACCTTCCCCACATTTCGTATAGTTTCGCTGTTATGACGACTGTCACTACCGTACCCTGGCACAACCGTACCCAGTCTACCCTTTTTTTTTTTTTCACGCTGTGGAAATGCATTTGCGCACTATTCCCCCGCCGGTTACAGACAGGGGAGTGTGTGTGGGACTCGCCGGCCACTGAAGTGACCGAAATACCCACTAAAACCACAGCGGCCCCTTCCGCGCTTTTACGGGGTGCCGGAGAGATCGTCTGATAATATTCTATCCCTGACACCCCAACGCTTGGCCGTCTGGCCACGTCCTGTCGTCATTCAGAGTGGTGGGTGGAGGAGCGCATAACGGCGTCTCCTCCTTCCTGGTCGTCGCCGGCGGAGCGAGTCAGCGGACGCAAGCGCTTCGCGTGGCGTGCCCGCTCCGCGGCCTCCTTCCTTGTCATGACAGCCTCACAGAAGGAGGCCATCGACGACCAACAGCTGTCGCTGCCGAGCATCTTAGAGATGATGGTCAGCAACGACAGGTCTGTTGTTGCCATGTCCATTGACAGGACGTGGCGCTGAGGCCCCCAGGCGGGGCATACTTCCAGTGTGTGGCGCGCATCGTCAATTGCCGCGCCACACTCATGACATCCTGGGGCCTCTTCTCTTCCAATTTTGTGCAGGTACTTACCGAAGACCCCATGTCCGGTAAGCACCTGCACCATTCTAAATGTAAGGCTGCCGTGCCTTCTCCTGAGCCAGCGGTGGAGATGTGGCGCGACCGCCTCCACAGTCCCCCGCCCTGCTACGGGGGACTCCAGCTCTTCCCTCTACCGCCGGACTACTTCCCTTCGGGCCACTTCCTGGGCTCTGCCCAGTCCCCTTATGGACACTTGCTCTCCGTTGGCTCGTGCTGTGGCGCGGAACCGGTACACTTCCGCCAACGCCTCCGCCACCAGTGGCCAAGGCGGGTCGCCTGCCAGCAGTGTCGCTGCAGTCCATGACACAGTACGGTAGCCCCTAATGGCCCTCACCGCCATAGCCCTCTGCGGTCGTCGCAAAAGGGCTCTGTTGCGGACGGTGAGGGACTCCGACCAGATAGGAGCACCATACAGTGCCATGGAACGCAGGATGCCGACGTAGAGACGTCGGCATGTCGACCCGGGACCGCCAGTGTTTGGCAGAAGTCTTCCCAGCGCCGCGGCCGACTTGACGAGCCTAGGGACGAGCTGGGCAAAGTGTGGCCCGAAATTCCAGTTTGAATCTAGGTGCAGACCCAAATATTTTATATGGGCCTGCACCGGCACGGCAACCCCGGACACACTGATGTGTGCTCCTCGGGGGGGGGACCTCGACGTGGGCCATGAAAAAGGAGGGCCTCGGTTTTGTCCAGCGAGACCCTCAGACCCAACATCCCAATCCGGTCTACGACGAGCGCTACTCCTTCCTCTGCCAATCGGACAGCCCCCCGGAAGTCCGCCCTCTTTCGTAGCAGATGATCCCATCCCAGGAAGGAGCTGACCCCGTAGGAGCCAGTCGAACCCGACGTTCCACAGCATTGGACCGAGAACCGAGCCCTGTGGGATGCCGCACTCCACCCGATGGCGATGTATACGCCCGTCGCCCCCCTCCCAGAGCACGTGCCTTTCCTCGAGGTACGCTTCCAACAGCCTGCCAAGATACGGAGGCACTCCATGGTACCGGAGCGCCTCTTTTAACGTCTCGTGAGGGAGACTGTTGAAAGCGTTTTTAATATCGAGCGAGACTGCCAGGAGGACTTCCTTTTTGGCCACTGCTTCGGTGGCCAGGGACTTCAGAGCGGCCAGCGCGTCAATTGTTGACTGACCGCTCCTGAATCCGTATTGTCTCTCTGACAGTCCCGGCCCAATTTCCTCGAGGTGCTGGACGAGACGGTCTGCGAGCACCTTCTCGAATGATTTAGCCATCTCATCCAGCAGCACCAGTGGTCTATATGCGGAAGAGGAGTCAGCTGGGCGACCCTCCTTCCGCAGTAGACACAACCGTCCACACTTCCATTGCTCCGGAAACTGCCTTGACCTCAAACACGTATTGAGCAGTTCCCGGAGTTCACCCTTGAGGTATTCCGCGGCGATGCCGAGTACGAGTCCCGGGACCCCGTCCGGACCAGGCGCCTTCCTTTTACCACGAAGTCGGGAGAGAGCCACTTCCATTTCTTGGTCGGTAATGGGTGAAATAGGGGTTTCCACCTCCACCGCCGACCAAGAAGCCATGCTTGGGGGTACGTGCCCAACAGAACGCGGAAACAGTTCCCCCATTAGCCTCGACAGGAGACCCGGGTCCATTGATTCAATGATGGGGGCGCCACAGGCACGGAGCTTGTTCCGCGCCCGTTGGTATGGGCGCCCCCACGGATCCCTGTCAAGGCCCGCAAGGAGTTCTTCACGGGCCCTCTCCTTCGCCTGGCTGATGGCCAGCTGCAGTATCTTCTTCCTTGTCTTGTATTCTGTTCGCAGCTGACCCTCAAGGACGTCATCCCGGTTGATCCTCTGACGGCATCGGACGTAGGCACGCCGCGACCTGTTGGAGGCCACCCGCAGATTAGCAATCTCGGGTGACCACCAGTACACCTGGCGACGCGGCGGCATCCGCCGAGCTCTGGGCATCGCCGCATCACATACTGCCTCAAGGGCGTTCCTTATTCGACCTGCGAGCCCCTCCACATCTGTGGGTAGCTGTCCTGCTATACCCCAGCGCTGTACTATGGCGGACTCCCGGACCATTTCCAGATCAAGTTGGCCAATGGCCCATTTCGGAAGTCCACCTCTTCTTCCGCGCCGGGGCCCTAGTGGTCCTCGAGGGGTGGAGATCTCGAACCGTATATATCGGTGGTCCGAAAGAGTCTCCACTCCTTCTTCAACTCTCCAGCCATTCACCTCACGGGCGACACCGGGGCTGGCAAACGATAGGTCCACCACGGACCCACCCCGATGTCGCACGCAAGTGTGGACCCTCCCTTTATTAAGAAGGGACAGACCGGAGTGCAAGGACCACTGCTCAACAGCCGTACCCCTGGCGTTTGTGGTAGGGTTCCCCCAAGCGCGAGACTTCGCATTAAAGTCGCCGAGAACTACAATTCTTCTCGGCGACTGACGACGAATCGCGGCACTGACAGAGTCCAAAAATAATTTAAACTCTGCCAGGCCGCGGTTGGGAGAGAAATAAACGCCAATAATGGCGAAATCACGCCACCCCACCACAACATATCCATTGCCCCTCTCGAGAGAAGAGAGGTGAGGGCCGGCACATCCTCTTGTCAGGACAGCTACATCTTCCCTAAGATCCCCCACCCAATTGGATGATTGGGGAATAAAGTAGGGCTCGCTGGCCACAGCAACATCGGTATTCCACTCCGCCATGGACTGCAGCAGCAGGTCCTGAGCCCCGGCGGAGTGGTTCAAATTCGCCTGGAGGATGCGAAATGTGTCTCCCATTAGGTGGACATTTCGAGCTCCTCCTGGGATCTGCGGCTACTGCTTAATGTAGTGGCCTGAGGTCCTTGGGCCACCTTGCCTTTCGATGAGGGGGCTTTGCAAAGCCTACCCCCCATTGTGTGCTCTGCTGGGCGGCCAGCAGCGGCGCAAACCGCACAGTGCGGCATGGCCATACATGCAGCCGACTTGTGTCCACTGCTGCCGCACCGAAAACAAAGTTCGGAGCGGTACCCAGTCTACCCTACTGACGTGCATGTACCTCACATGAATATACTACCAACACATAAAATTTTAGTCGCACGTGGCTTATGTACACAAGATGGCACTACAACATAGCCACATTATAATCCAACGTTACTACGGTGTTTTCGTATTGACATATATGTACATGTCGGCGTTGCGCCAGGAATTTGGACGATGATAGTAAAATACTGAGTATGTAATCACTGTATTTATTAGGAGTTCTTGCCGGAGAAGTGAGTGAAGTAAAACTGTCCTCTATTCTAATCTTACAATGTTTTTATAACCTCCGCTTTACAATGAAACGGTCTAGTCTTAGTAACTACAATTACTTTTAATAACAAACCAATAAAACAATATTGTTAACCATCTGAATATAGCTAAATAATAATGATAAATATTCTAATGCATTTAACATAATTCCAAATAGTCAATTTTACACAATTTACATTAATGTAATTAAAGGAAATATTGTTCTCATATATTGTTCAACAGACGGCGCTCTAACTAGAGATAAATTACAATCTTTATTGTGTAAAAACAATTAAATATGGTTACAAATAATTACATTAATTCTAATCGATTTTAATTTGATCAATTATATAAATATTTAAACAATTAAATCAAAGATTTCTAGAAATACATTCAAAAAGTGTCTTAAATACCATAGCATGGTAAATAGCAGTGTTGTTACTACAAATAATTATTTAAATATTAGTTACAAATATTTCAAACATAACATAACTATAATTGATAACACATACATCAACAATTTACAAATATTGCCGATAGAGGGCGATATACGCCCATATACACGTATTTGTTTTATATGAAAATGCCGGCTTTCTTATCATACCTTGATCGGGGGGCACGGCAGTACCCCCGCCAAGTCGAGCGTGAAGCAAACACTGCCGTACCATCCTTTACTGGAACCATTTCGCCGCATTTTCAGGCCCCAATTTGAGAACCTCTCGATAAGACCAGAACGCAGAAATTTTCGTCATCCAGTAAGCTATAAAATCACACTTAAAATAAAAAATTTCAAGTCTGTAGGTCATTTAGTCCCGAAGTTAAGCGAAAGCAAAGTTTCGCATTTATGACACTCACTCACTCATGATCATCAAAATAGAACTAGTACTTCCCATAAACTCAGAGAGCTGAAATTTGGTATAGAGTTAGGGTTTAATGGCCACATAAAGGGAAAACTATAAAAACTAGGATAATCGAAGATCTGGAGTACCTGATGACCCTTATTTGAAAACACAAGAGCCCAACCAAACTATAAAAGATCGACATATCGCCTTTACAAAAAATATTCAACTTTGTTTGCCTCTTCATTTGATGTCAAAATTCGAAAGTCTGAAGTATCTGATGAAGAACCCTCAGCTTGTCTCAGCTGTATTAGAGATATGGTAATACCCCCTTCTACTATTTGGTACACAAAAGAAAAAAAAATGTGTCAAATAAGAAAATCTAATAAAATAAATCAATATGCCCACGTTTCTACAAAAAGAAATGAAATCCCACCAAAAACATTCTGTAAAAAACTAGCCAAGTCTCGATGGAGCAGGGAGCTGCTTGTTTATCTCTAAAAAGTAATGAAATCTAGACAAAGTCGTACCAAGTCTAAGGTTCCTTACTGCGATTTCTTTAAAAATAATAATTGATTGAAATAGTTGATTGGATTGCCTCATAACTCGTAGAATTTCAGACTTCTCCATAGAAGGGACCCGACAATTTTTTTGTTTTTGTTGTTTATATATCGGTGTCGCTCTCACTGGTGGTAACTCAAACCTCCAAAATCAGTATTAAAGTTTCCAGTGATTTGTTTTAATCGTGAATCAATATGTCCAAGTAATTCAGCACTAATCATGCTAATTTCGTCGATGATTATAACTTTTACTTTAGTATTGAAATTATCGTGAGACTGATCCATATTATAATATCTAAAAGGGCAAAAACACTCACGTGCGTCTGCGAGGCCCGGGCGTGCACGCCGGGGCCTCGCAGACGCCGCTGCGCACTCGCCCTGATGATGAGCATCGGACATGCTCGAAACCCGGGTCGACGTAATTGATTTCAGCACGTGAGTGTTTTTGCCGTTTTAGATATTATAACTTTTACTTTAATTTAAAAAGTGCTCGATATTGGTGAGCTACTTCAATTATGAGACATAGTTACTTAATAAACAATAATAACAATAATTAGGTAAGGTTTAAGCTCTACTGGGACCGGTCTATCACCACGGGCAGGACTATTATTGTGAACCAGCCTGATATCGTGCTGACGGATACTAGATGTCGCTACGCTGGTATTTTTATTTTTTTATTGCAAAATGCCCTAAAAATGCCCCTTAAAATAGAACGCGCCTAAAAAAACCCCATCCCTCTTATTTACCCCCTAAATTTGGAGGGAAAATCCTTAAGTTGGCAACACTGGGCTCTACGTATGTCCCTGATTAAGCTTAACATCGATACGCCAAATTTGCTTGTCATTTTATGAAAGCCTAACATAGTCATTGCCATAGATTTGCCTCAATATGTCCGACCTTGTGTCCGACCTTGGAAATTCAAACTTGGACGAATCTTCGGTTACCAAAGTTTTATACTAGCTTGGCATTCTATGATGCCTAACATAGGCATTGCCATAGAATTACCTAAATACGAGGCATGCCTTTTAAGTTTTGTCGTTTGAAGAAAAAACACAACTAGAACCTTATAGTATAGTATTGTTTTTTAAAGTATTCACCACGTAGCTTAATACACTTTTCCATTCGCTCAAGCCAGTTATAACATTTATTCCACTCTAAAGTGGAGGTGTTCAAAATGGCTGAGTTGAAAGCGTCGACTGCTTCTTCACCGGACTGGAACCTTTGACCACGAAGACTTTTCTTAATTTTAGGAAATGTAAAGAAATCGTTAAGGTTTAGGTCAGGACTGTATGGAGGATGGTCAAGAATTTCTACTTTTTCCTGCTTCAAATACTCAATCGTATGATGCTGTGTGAGCTTGCGTTGTCGTGGTGCAGAATGATGCGTCGCTTTGAGTTAGATTTTCGAAGTTCGGCGATGACTTGTGGTAAACAAACTGTGGTATACCACTCTGTGTTAACCGTTCTACGATCTTCACGTGCAATAGTCGCAACATGGCCGGTTTTCCACCATCACCACCATCTTCTTTGATGTGCTTCGAGAATGAACAACTTTAGTCGACTTTGGCTCATCTTGAAAGACCCAGATTGTAGATTGTTGTTTGTAATCAGGATCGTAGGCATAGATCCAAGATTCGTCACCACTGATGATGTCGTAGACGTGATTTGACTCTCCTCGATTAAACCTTTGCAGAGTTTTCTTACACCATCTGACGTAGGCCGTATCTGCTTTCCGACGATCACAGCGTCGGAAAGCAGATGCGATATCCAATGGCAAACTAGCTTTCTCACACCAAGCGCTTCATGCAAGATCTTCTCCTCTATCTCTCGATACGTCACATAACGATCTTCGAGAATTAGTTGTTTCACAGCAATGATGTTGTCTTCAGTGAAGACGGTTTTTGGGCGTCCTTCACGAGATTTGTCACTAACACTACTATGTTCACGCTAGAATTCTAAATACCAGCGTTCGACAGTCCGCAGACATGGGGCTTCATCACTGAACACAGATGTTAGCTCTTCAAAACACTGATGCCGTGTGAGGCCTCTTCTAAAGTTGTAGAAAATTATTGCACGAGCATTTTCCTTTGAAAGATTCATTTTCGTGCGTAACCTCACAGATTCCAATCGACGCTGTGACTAAAGAATAGCATTAATCCTAATACTTTCAACTGTTTTGAGATTCAAAATTTAAACACATTCGAATATAGAATAGTTCCAAATTCATAATTGTCGGGAAATATGGAAACGACAGAACTTAAAAGGCATGCCTAGTATGTCCGACCTTGGCAATTCAAACTTCGGCGAATATTCGGTTACCAAAGTTTCATACTGGCTTGGCATTCTATGATATGCCTAACATAGGCATTGCCACACGTTAATCTAAATAGGCCCAACCTTGATATACCGATCTTTGTTAAGCATTCAGTTACCGTAATTTCATTTCAGCTCGGCATTTGATAGCATGCCGAACTTCGGAATTGCCGTACTATTACCTACGCACATTCGAACTTGGAATTTTTTCGACAAGCCAATGTTCATTTTGCCTAATGTAAAACGAGTTAGATACAAACTAGTTTTACCGTAGTTCGGAAAGCCAAGCTCGCCTCGAACTTATTCTTCGGCATGCCTAACTAAATTTCTAGTCGGTATTGTCTCGGGCTTTCATTATCTATGGAAGGTTTTTTTGTATAGGTAGAATGTCCATCCAGCAAGAGCAAGAAAGCCAACGAAAGAAAACCCTGTTTTCTTTCGTTGGCTTTACTGATGAGATCAGATGATCTAACCATTGAGCAAATATTTAACTTTGTATCCACCCACTTTGATGGCACACTGCTATAGTACCCGGTGGAGCGCCATCAAGCAATTCAGCCTTCAAGCGCATTCTTGGAAATATTAGCAGCGGTGGCGGGTAATATGCAGTAATAAGCAGTAGTCAGCTGACCCCTCTCAGCAGAGCTTGCTAAACCAACTTGCTTCTTCCCTATAAAACGAGAAATTGTTCTTCCCTTTAAATCGAGAAATTGTATTGTTGAGAGCTTTCTTTAAAGCGAGAATTCTGCTCTGTCTTTTAGGCACGGTAGTCAGCTCAGTTTCGTCAACATTAAAATGTGAGTTGGTGGAAATCTGTATTGATCCATTAGGCCTTCAAGCAAACCAAAAAACTTTCCCACGCTGATCCTATTAAAACCCATCGCTCTTGTAATAGAAATCGGCTCGGCAGCACGCAGTGCCAGTGCGGAGTGGCTCTTCAAAAAACCAGATAACCAATCCGCTCCAGCTTCTTTCCGATCTTTATTAAAATTATGATGGATACCATTGGCATCAGCGAGTTGATAAGCTAATTGTCGTAGGTTCTTGTACGAGTATATTAACCCAAACAAACATTGCTCCATCAACAGAACGTGCTGAACTAAAGTGCTTCTTGATCAGTTGAAAAAATTGTTTTGAACCGACCCAATCCTTTTTATGTTGACACTGTGAGCTCATTGTTTTGTTTATATTTATTAACACGATCTTGCAGTGTGCTTTTAGGTACGCCGTAGACTTGAGATGCTTTGAGGTACCCAAAAGTTCCTTTGGTCACGCTCATTACGGCCTTTTTCATTTATTCGACATCAGTCCTGTCTTAGTCATTCTTGCATTATTGCCTGACATTTTTGATCTGTAAACAAAAGAAAAAATGTCAGCCTATCGGGGTATAACCGCATACTAACTGATTTTACCCCGTACGGTTCTGCCCCAAGGTAACCTAAATCAAACATTGGCGCACCACAACAAACAAACAGTTTCAATTAAAACAAACAATATACCTATAGAAGAAACACATACGCAAACACTTAATTACATTAACAGTGCACACTTGAAGTGGTTATTTTGATAAAAATTAGATCACAACACCCGAAAAACAAAACTTTGCAATGTGTTGGCACCAACAAGTTTTTGTCGGCAAATTACTCTCATCGGTAGATCACGTTGGCAGAAATTTCAGTGTGAAATTCAAACAACCAGCAGCTATAAAGTCACCATACGATTTCACTCCGGTATACGGTTTTGGACGGGTCTCCCCTACATATTTGCCATGTAGCATAGAAGTTACAATTTTTAGCGATGGGGACTTACTTCTAAAATTACAATCGATACTTTAAAGATATTCTTTATTATATAACAGTGCATGAATCAACATAGAATAACTTCTTAATTAATCATCATAATTATTCTTACAAGTGTTAGACTCACCTTGTAATTGATGGCACATTCGCGGATGAGTATTACATATTAACCTTACCAATAAATCACCGATAACACAGTACTCCAATACTACAGCGTACAGTTCCACAATTCAGAGACAACTGCTCACCAGCTTGACCATTGAACGACTGACTATTCGCGGCTCCGATCCTATTTTATAGGTCAGCTGCGATAAAAATATTCGAACACCGCCACTTAAAAATATCAAAATACAAAAGTACCTTATTATTAAAATCAAAATGATAAAATTATGTCCGACATTTTATAGATCGTAACACAAGCATTAATTATTAAACTTTAATAATAAAAACAATCAAACATAACAAAAACGAGAAACCTTATAAAATATCTAGCAAACTAAAACGCTCCAAAAGCGAGATTTGAATTAGGGTGCAGGTAATTAGGAATATAGTATTTCTAACTATTTTCACATTTTTTTTTGACATTTGCTAACACTTTTCTTTAGAAACTCGGGGAAGGCCGGGTAATGAGAAACTAGAGGAAGGCCGACCGAAGAAAAAAAAAATCTGAAGTCCTATATATCTTAAGATATGTAAGTGGGTCGCATATGGCCACCCTAAGGATTTCTAGCTTTTTAAAAAATAATAAAGCTAGTAGAAACAATTCTTAGTAGTAATTCATGAAGAATGGTTATTTATCTTTACAAGAAAGATAAACAAATAAAAAATTATCAAAGATTAAATAGTACATATATTCAATAGTTAACAAAATAATTAAAATGGCCCTAATTCCGACGGAGAAGGTAAATATTTCCATATATGTGACCATATTTACTGTATGAATTTAATACTTTTAAAACTTCTAAATAAACTGAAATAAAGATGAGTATTGTGTTTTAATAGAACATTTATTTAAATGGTATTCTTTGGTTGCCAATCAGTACAATTAAAGAATCATCTTTACAACTACTTATTATTTTAAATATATTGAAAATCAACAATGAAATTCAAAAAGTGTTGCTTAATTTAAATTTAAAATGCTTAATGTGCTTAATATATATAATTAAAATTATAGAAAATCAACAAAATTATTAAAAAATAAACGTAACTTTCGAGACCCTTCATAGGTAAATGACAATGATATAATAAACTAAAAAAAATGGTAATCTACTGTGTGTCCAGAAAGGGTATCGGGTTTTTGTAAGTTCAATAAAACAAAAATTATCTGTATGTAATAAAAAAAGATTGTTTATTGTTAGCATATGAATTGGAAAATTATTTGGAAAAGATGATGTTATCCAAATGATGACCGTCACGTTGCTGGCACTCTTCTAAACTGGAACGAAAATTGGCGATAACACGTTGACGCATAGCTCTTGATATTGCCGCCATTTCTGACCTGATGTTTTGCTTCAATTGGATTAGGTTCGTCGGATTATTTTGATAAACTTTACTTTTAAGGTAACACCATGCAAAATAGTCAAGCGGGCTAAGGTCGGAGCTTCTGGGAGGCCAGTTGATGTTACCCCTTCGCGAAATGACTTTATTAGGGAATAATTCGTTAACAACTTCCATTGAGTCATTTAAGGTATGGCAAGTGGCCCCGTCTTGCTGGACGTTGGGGGCCACGGGCCACGTTCTTGAGTTAAAACCTGCAAACTCCTGCAACTTTGGGACCAAAAAATTCGCAATTGCTCGGTATCTTTGATCTTCATGAAACTAAGGACCATTATGCCTTTAGTAGACATAGCGGCCCAAACAACGATCAGGGACAGGGGTCATTCATGCTTTCATCTCGGATTCTCCACCGCCCAGTACCGATAATTCTGCTTATGACTATTCAGGTGAAAATTTGCTTCGTCGCTGAATAGTATGTTTTCAAAATTATTAAATCGCTTCAGCATTTCGTTCGCAAAATTCAGTCGATTAGAATAGTCTGTATCCTTCAATTCTTGAACTATTTGAATTTTATACACTTTTAGAGACAAATCTTTCTTTAAAATCGAATGTAAGGACGATTTTTTGATGTTTAACGTTAGGCTTCGCTTTCGGATGGATAAAGACAGATTTTGACGAACGGACGCCTCAACTTCTTCAATTATTTCTTCGTTTCGTCGCACCTGTATTCCCGAACATCCTGATCCATCTCTTAATGCTATCGTCACTTGGCGCGTGGCGTGTACGATATTTCGCACGATATAGACGCTGAGTAGTCACTATTGAATCACCGTTACGATAATACGCTCGTACGCAACATGCACCATGCGTCGTGACTAAAACTCCACAAAATGGCGGCAGCCATGAGCTCTCCCCGCTCCCTTTCTTCACCCCGTTTCGAATATGGCGCGAAAATAAATGCCCGATATCCTATCTAGACACCTTGTATTAACGCTTTTATAATTAGTCCTGAATGCACCGAGAGCAAACAAATTCATCAATATCAGCAATTGTTGCTTACGTTCCCCAACTTTACGTTCACGAAGACTCCTTCGTGAACGTAAGTTTTACATAAGACGCATAGCCTTATGTCTGCTATTCTATCATCATCGCAAATGTAACAATACTAACAGTTTTTTGATCTTTTAGAATGACCTTTTGGTATAGAAACTTTAGCAACTACTGTCTCAGTCTTATTCGTTTTCGATTGATCGCTTTTTTGAGAAGTAGCTCTAGATGGATTGTTTGGTTTTGACTTATTATTTTTCTCTGTAAACATTAATTTTGTTAGTTCCTGTGGTAGACTATTAATAGCTTTGGCTCTAGATGTAGTTTTTGGACTTGATATTTTCTCCAGAGTTGCCAAAATATCATAAAAAGATGAATAAGACTCATGAAGTGTTGTAGCGCTAGTAGGATCTGTTATCTTCATTCTTTGGAGGAGTGTCTACATGTTCGCTACTATTACAAACGTTCCTGTCAGTGGATCTTCATTTCCTTGAGGAGGAACTAACAGATTTTCGCTAGCATTAGTAGCGAAAACACAAACTGTTATAGCAATTAAAAACACAAACTGTATTAGTACAATAATATTCAGCCGTGGTGGTAGAACCACACTGTCGACAGTTATCTGTCTACAGCCACGGGCCGGTCAGTTCGGGGTAGTACCACACTCTCCCAGAAAATCGACGTCTGAGTAGTAGCAATTTGTTACTGCGCTTCGTTCGGTGAGCGAGAGAGCCGGCAGCCCAACTTTATGAGGGTGTTTGTGTGTGGAGGGTTTTGGTGGTGCCCTCGGTATCACCGAGCCTCAATGCACACATTCACACTCTCTTCACTTTCTTCGCGGTAGGCAGCGACCCTGTAAAGGTCCATGAGCGGCAGCAACACTTACCATCAGGTGTACTGTTTGCTCGTTTGCCACCGTTTGCAATAAAAAAAAGCCGCCATTACACTTTTGTTTGTCAACTCAACTAGCGCTACACCACACACAAGGATGTTTACCATAAACACATTATCTATACCAATAAATAAAATTGGAGTGTCTGTTTGTAATGTCAAAATAATAGGCTTTTTTCATGCTCACACGGTTATTTACACGACACCTACGCCTAAAATAGCAATTAAAAAATTTTTGTCTGTCTGTCTGTTTGTTCCGGGTAATCTTCAAAACGGCTGGACCGATTTCGAAAATTCTTTCACTAATGGAAAGCTATAATATCAGGGCGTAAACTAGGCTATATTTTATCCCGGTATGCCGACGGGAACGGGAACTACGCGGGTAAAACGACTATAACCTATAACCGAAGCGAAGCGAGGGCGGGTTGCTAGTCAATTATATTTTCCGATTACGTATATATTTAATTTTGTAATAATTAATAGTAACTTTATTTTCGTTGTATTAAATACTGTTGTAATTGTATAATAACTTCTACACTGTAAAGTGAACCATCCTACACTGTAAACCATCTAACCAAATTTTACAGCTAAAACGATAATGTACTGCACAAGGAATGGACCGCAACTTCGGGACCACTCGCTAATCTCCGTGGCCGTTCGGAATCATATGATCTGCACAAATATGAATTTTTAATTCAACGGTCATTCGCCTTGTCAGGTCATACACGATTGTTTTTGCTTCTGACTGAGTCTCGTTGATCTAGTGATTTCTTACTATTCTGTTGGTGTAAAATTAAACTACTGGCCTAAATTAGAGGATAAACATTTATTGCGCAATTACCTATATATATACAGTTGGAGAATAAGGAATAGAAATATACATTTCGTGAGATATTCCTCGCACGTTTTTTTATTCGATCTGCACTGCTTCAAGATCATTATTTTCCTTATTTTCAGAAGGTTCAAGAATTAATGTAGGTATGCTGAGAGCATATGCCTCTTCTGGTATTCGTGCTGGATTAAATGGGAAAATTCCGGTTACTTCGAATCCAGATTTGATATTAGCAGAGGTTGCAGATTTGTCCCACACTGGAAAATAATATCCAAAATCTTTCTTTTGTTATTTTCCTGTCCTCATGTACAGACTAAACTTCCTCGTCCCAGTAATATTCAAAAGATCGAAATATCGATTTGTCCATCGGCTGTAATTCATTTGTGGTGTTACTAAAAAGGCAGAAAAGCTTGGTGTCGATTTTTTTCTGCTGCTTCAACAATGGAATAGTGTCAATTGGCATAAGTGGCATTTTTTTTCTTCTGGCAGAAATATTATAAAGTAAAAAAATAAAGTTTATGGCTCTAACAAATAATATAATCAGTTCTTTTAAATAATTATAAAATAACTAGCAAACCCGGCGAACTCCGTTTCGCCACCAGATGGCTTCGTTTTATGTAACATTTCGTTTGGTGATTAAAATATGAAGAAAAATTTTTTTTTTGCTTTTTATTTGAAAAGGAAAAATTTTATTTCATTTCACAACAGTACAGTACATAAATACAACACAACAGTTAGTTGAACTTCTCTAAATAAATTAAAGTGAATCCAAAGTAAATACTGAATCGAAGCGTTATACGTGTCCGCAAATTATCCGTTTCATTGAAGTGCTCTTTGGTAAACCACATTTTTTGTTTTTTGGTCTGACGTTAAGACAAACAAAGCGGATGGTTTCCCAACTCGTGAACACGCAACGTATAACTGCCCATGTGAAAAACAATGATTTTCTAAATTTATCCCGCAAACACTAAGCGATTGGCCTTGCGACTTGTTAATTGTCATTGCGAACGCAAGGCGAACTGGAAATTGCAATCGTTTGAAGTCAAACGGAAGATCAGTCGGAATCATTGGTATTCGAGGAATACATACATTTTCACCTGCGTACTTTCCGTTAATAATGGTTGCCTCAATCAAATTCGGCATAAGTCTTTTTACCGAAAGTCGATTACCGTTGCAAAGTCGCGGTGGATTCAAATTACGCAATATCATAATAACTGTACTAACTTTGAGTTGCAAGTTATGTGGTGGAAATCCTGGTAACTCCAGAGAGTTCAAAAACTCCGTTGGATAATTTACTACATCATCGGGATTTGTTATGGAATCAACGGATTTGTTTGTAACCAAATCGCCAGCAATTTTTGATTGAATGGTGAAATTCAGTGCGTGTACATCATTATTCTTTGTGGCAAGAATTGGTCGTTGACTTAACCAAGCATAATTCTGATAATTCTCCCTAATCTTTGGGAAAACATTTTCAATAAGAGCTAATTTAGAGTCTACAAATCGGCAAAAGTCGTTGGTAAGAGTAATTAATCCAGATGTCGCATCAACTGGGACTTTTCCATTTCCAACAGCCAACAATTGTTTGGAAAATTGTGCAGCACTTTGATCATTTTGAAGTTGAACTCTCATATTAGTGGTTAGCGATAATGTTTTTACGTTATTCCATAAAGGTGATGTCTTCAGGCAAGCATTCAATTCATCTGCAGGCGTTCCACGGGGAATTACTGGCAACGTCTGCCTGAAATCGCCTGCCAACAATATCATCAAGCCGCCAAAGATGTTGCTATTTCGCCGAAGATCCTTCAGTGTGATGTTAAGTGCTTCAAGTGATTTCTTATGTACCATTGTGCACTCATCCCAAACAATGAGCTTGCATTGCATCAACAATTTTCTCATTGCACTGGATCGGGAAATATTGCATGTTGGAGTATCAATTGTGTTTAAATTGAGTGGCAACTTAAGCGCAGAATGTGCAGTACGACCGCCATCTAGAAGAGTCGCCGCAATTCCAGATGATGCTAACGCCAAAGCTATGTCTCGACTTTGACATACATGTCGACAGCGAATTGCTGGAATAGCAGACGGCACTTCAGAATGACATTCTCCTCATGTGTACGAATCATCATACGATACGTATAGTAATTCATTGCGCTTAAATTTTTATTCGTTGATACGCCTGAAAATGCAAAATTAAATGAATTGTTAATGGAAACCAATAATAGCAATAATTAGTGTGTGAATATTGTACCTGTAATTGGATCGACCATCTTCAACGTGATGTCGTATCCGTCTTGCCCTTGCCAATAAATGATTGGATATTGTAACGCATTGTACAAACGATGTGTCTCGTTTACACGATGCATGATATTGCTTCTTCGCTGAACGACAATGTCTCGCGATTTAGTTGGATCGCCAACAATAATTGCAGCAACATCATTAACGGTGGGTGCATTGAATCTTCGCACATGTTCACCTGTTGGGGTACAATCCGCTCTTATGGCAAATTTGTGCGTATCCGATGGCATTCGTTCCAATGCTGTTTTGAACATATTAACCACAGCATTATTAGCGTGAAAAAATGCTTGCAACTGTTCAATAATTCGTCTCTTTAACTGTTGTGTTCCCTGTATATTGCACCGCACATTCAGCTGATCCACCATCGACGAAATGAAATATATTTGCAGAAATTGATGCGGTTCATCTGGTGTTGGCACCATTGATTCATGCAAATGATATATTTGTCCTTGTATCTGTAATTGCAAACAATCATTTGTTGAAGAATACGGTGTAACTTCTGATCGTGTGATGGTGTAGTGTGTGGTGTATATGTAGTTGTTATGTGTTGCAATTCATTGTGTTGGTGTGAGTGATTGGTTATGTGTGTTGTATCTTTTACCTTGCAAGTCGGCATGAAGCCGCCTTCTCGAATGATATTAGCTCCAAAGGAAGTCATGCGAAAGCAGTTATTGTATTCAAGGATGTGTTGAAGAAAATGGCTGGAGTCGGGATCACTTCCATCGAACAATGGTTTCAGTGGCTGTTGTGGTGTAAGTAATGGATCCAGTTTGACTTTTCCACTTGCGCAGCACAATCCAGCCGTTTCTCCTTTGAACTTTAACGCATTGCAATATCGGCATATAGTCGTCATTGGTCCAATATCTAAATTTTCATCATCACTGTAGTTCGCAGTGGGATCATATTGGAATGCCAAGCGATTGTATGATGCCAATGATCTTCGTGTGCTCACGCGTTGTCTCAATCGGGCATTTTCTCTCATTATATTTTGTCTTTCTTCGCTTAAGTTCTGTGAATACACTTGTTGCTGGCTTGCATGTCTTGTGGGGCGGCCGATGTTCGCGCGTCGTCCTCTAGGCATTTTGGACTATGGACAGAGTGGTGAATTTAACCTCAAATGCACGATCCACATAATTTACACAGGTCAACTTACCACCTTAAAGACAAATGCCTGCTGTTGAAATTGAATAAAAATTTGCACAATACACGTGATTGATTTGATGGTTTCCAAATTTTTTAAATCTTTTTTCACAATTTCACAGTGAACACAATACCGGTTTGTCACATGAAATTAACTGAGCAGAGAACAATGAGTAGCTGTCAAACAATGTATCACGCACCGGCGCCATCTACTTAAAATATTGGTTTGTAGTACATGCTATGTATCAGAGATGGCGCTGTATGTAAAAAAGATTTTCCCGCTTGTCTGTTGAATTTTTTCCTGAATTTTCTTTGCTATAAACCTCACGGAGCCCGAGACCTTTCCAACGAATGCAAAACCGTGGAAATCGGTTCGTGCGTTCTGGAGTTATAGCGTCAGGAAGGAAAACCCGACTTATTTTTATATAGTAGATCAATAGTAACTATAATATAAAAGGAAAATTGTTCACTTTGCCCTGGTAAAGTGGATTCTGCAAGTGAGAGGGGGGCATCTTGGAACACTTTTTAAATAAAATATAATATTTGTCTTATGGTACTACATATCAAGATATATTCTTTTTTATGAATAGTTATGCTGTTTATACTACATAATAAAAATAATATTTACTTGTTATTACTTACTAAAGTTTAGATCTTTAGATCTAGAGAGCAGATTTAATAAATTCAATTCCTTATATACCGATTTTGATCAATTACAGTGTGACATTGAGATGGCATCGGAGAATTTATACGATGAATGTAAAGAGCGCGAACTGTTTGAAAATCTGTATCATAATCTGGTGGCTGAAACCCGTAACCTGCTTGGTGAGCGACCCTCCCAGCAGCGTGAGCTTCGCGATGGCTCCCTGACTAGCTTCGAGGATGTTCAGGCAGGTGGTCCTAAATATAATTGCGTTAGATTGCCGAAAATTGAACTACCCACTTTCAAAGGTCACTATCAAAACTGGCTTGAATACCGGGACACTTTTATTTCTCTAATACACTCGAGAACTGATATGGATAATATTAATAAGTTGCATTATCTTCGCGCATCACTAAAAGGCAGTGCTTTGCTGATTATTGATAGCTTAGATGTGAAAGGCGATAATTATACGAACGCATGGAGGTTGTTATGCAATAGGTATGACAACAAAGGGTTGCTTGTGAAAAATCACGTTCAGGCATTATTTAATGTTGATAAAATACAAAGGAAGACTTCTAGTGCTATTCGTCACCTCATAGACATCACAAATAAAAATCTACGTGCTCTGTCTATTACTCAGCATTGGGATACCTTAATCATACATATGATTGCTGATAAGCTTGATGACACTACTCGCAGGGAATGGGAAACACATAGGAATACCTTTAGCGATCCTCCTTCACTTGATATATTTATAACATTCCAAAGCAACAGAGCAGACTTATTAGAAACACTTCAAGAAAGTAAAGTCCATAATTTCACATAAATACGAAAATAAACGTTATTCTAATTTCCTTACAGACACAAATCCAAATCAAGATACAAACAATACTAGTAATAAAAAAAATAATAATATCTACAAAATGTCATTAAGTTGTCTTATATGCACGAAAAATCATTTTTTATATAATTGTGAATCTTTTCGATCTCTTTCTGTTGATGATCGGTTAAAAAAAGCTAAAGAGAATAAAGTCTGTCTTAATTGTCAGGTCACATAGGACCTGGTCGTAAACAATTAAGACAGACTTTAAAGTAAATGTTTTCTCACTTCTTGCAAATATTGTAGGAAAATGCACAATACACTTTTACATTCACATACTCCTGAACCTTCTGAGCCTACTGTTCCCATAAATAATTTCGCTACCTCAACTCATCAGCTAACTACTCCTCCACACGTCTTGCTGTCCACAGCGGGCGTGAAGGTGGTCGACAGCAAGGGCATCACGCATATTGCGAGGGTGTTGTTGGATAACGGCAGCACCGCCAACTTCATCACCTCATCTTTATGCGATAAGCTCGGCTTGTCACGACGAAATGATAGTGCCACGGTGACGGGAATGAATAATAATACCACAGTAAGTCCTCAAATGTGTACTCTCACTTTAAAGTCACTGTGCAATGACTACAAGGAAAAGATGAATTGCCATATCTTGCCTCAATTAACCAAAACATTGCCGTCTTCATTCATAAACATCAATGATTTCCCTATTCCTTCGGGATTATATTTAGCCGACTCTTCCTTTAACGAGCCGTCCACCATAGATATATTGATTGGGGCTCACATATTCTGGTCGGTCTTAGGCAAAAATTCAATAGATTTAGGTAAAAATTTGCCTAAATCATATGAAACAAAACTAGGTTGGCTAGTATCAGGGTATGTTGCCCGTCCTAACCAGTGCAACTCTTCTCACATTTGTAATTTTTTAAATCAGGAATCGAACCCAGACTTGTCACGTTTCTGGGATTTAGATACCATAGCTGCTCAGTGTTCTTTATCACCAGAAGAGCGTGCTTGTGAGCAGCATTTCTTAGCGAATACTTCTCGTAATAATGCTGGTCGCTTTATGGTATCTATGCCACTGAAAAAAGATCCTTCTGTATTGTGAGTCTTATCATAAGGCAAAATATCGTTTTTTATCATTAGAACGTAAGTTTCTTAGAGACCCTGTCTTTAAAGATATGTTCATTAACTTTATGAAGGAATATGAGCATTTGGGTCATATGACTGAAAATAAGGATTTTTTACCTAATACTCTTCAATCAGGCAGTTACTTTTTACCTCATCACGGTGTTCTCCGTGAATCGAGCCTTACTAACTAAGCTTCGTACAGTCTTCGACGCTTCTGCGGTCACTTCTACTGGTTTATCGCTCAATCCTTCTCAACGCTCTCTTCAACAAATAATTTTTCGTTATAATTCAAATGAACCTTTAAATCTTACACACTTAACACTGTAACTTACGGCACAGCGTCTGCACTATACTTAGCCACGAAGTGTTTAGTTAGTTTGGCAAATAGTGCATCTAATATTGATGTGAAAAGATTCATACAGAGAGATTTTTATGTGGATGATTATTTGGGTGGTTCTTCAACGCTCTCTGAAACCATTGCATTATGTAGAGGTGTAATATTCACTTTAAAATCTTCAAAATTAAATTTAAGAAAATTAAGATCCAATAGTCAATTAATTTTAAAAGAATTATCTTCATTTCATGATACAATGAACAATATTTTAAATTTTTCAGATACTTCTAATAACATTGCTTCTAAAACCTTGGGACTTAACTGGGTATGTGACTCAGATATTCTTTAATATTCTATTGATACTCAAATTCCTAAAATAGTTACTAAACGTCATATACTCTCTGTGGTTAGTCAAATTTTCGACCCACTAGGTCTTGTGGGCCCTTGCATTGTTGAAGCCAAAATGATAATGCATAGGTTGTGGATTGATCAATACACATGGGATGATGAAGTTTCAATTGAAATTAAAAACCTTTGGTTAGAGTTTGTAAATGTCTTGCCTTCTCTGAATTAATTAAAAATCCCTCGTTGGATTCTTGGTGATGATTGCGACAATTTTGAAATCCATATTTTTTCAGACGCCTCACAGCGAGCATACGGTGCTTGTTTGTACATACGTTCTGTACATAAATCAGGGCGAGTATCCGTACATCTCTTAACCTCTAAAAATAAAGTAGGACCGTTAAAACCAATCACAATGCCTCGTCTTGAGCTTTGTGGAGCTTTACTAGGTGCAAGGCTATATACTAAGGTACGCAGATCATTAACTTTGAATATTAATAGGTGTAGATTTTGGTGTGATTCGACAATCGTCCTAGGGTGGTTGAATTTATCACCACTTCATTAAAAAAATTTCGTAATCGTGTTCATGAGATTCAAGAGAGCACAGCAGGTCATCCGTGGGGTTACGTTGCTTCGAAAGATAACCTGGCGGATCTCGTTTCTCGCGTGGTGAAGGCTGACTCCATCAGTAGTAATACTCTGTGGTGCTCAGGCCCTTCATTTTTATTACAAAATGAAAATAAATGGCCAAAAATGCCAAATGTCAGCGGCAAGTAAGACCTACCTGAATTAATTTCATGTTCACTTATACTTAATAATGTACAATGTGACTTAATAACCAATTTAATTAATAAAATATCAAAACTCACTCTTTTACAAAGGTAATTAACATATTTACAAAGATTTATTCACAATTGTAGAAATAAAATAAAATTGAAAGGACATTTGTCAACATTAGAACTTAAAAATGCCATGAATTTGATTATGCATACAGTTCAACTAGAGATGTTCCCTGAGGAATATGCCATTTTATCTTCAGGAAAAACATTGCCAGCCAAAAATCGACTAACATCTCTGTCTCCATTTCTAGATTTAAATAAAATTATTCGTGTAGGTGGAAGACTGAGTAATTCTCCATATAGTTATGATATCAAATATCCAGTCTTAATTTGTAGCAAACATCACTTTAGTAAGATTTTAATCGACCATTTTCATTTGAAGTACTTACACGCCGGCTCACAACTACTTTTAGCAAATATCAGACAAACTTACTGGCCTTTAGGTGGTAAAAACCTATCTAAAACCGTTGTTAAAAAATGTGTAACATGTTGCAGATATAAAGCCGAAACTATTCAGCTTATCATGGGATAATTACCTGCCTCTCGAACTGATTTAGAGTTGCCCTTCTTACGCTGTTCTGTGGAGTATGCGGGGCCAGTGATGATAGCAGACCGAAAAGGAAGGGGTTGCAAGCTCATTAAATCTTATTTCTATAAAGGCCTGTCATATCGAGCTCGTCACGGCGCTATCGACAGAAGCATATATAGCTGCATTGAATCGGTTTGTGTCACGCCGCGGTAAGCCCTCGAGTATCACATCTGATAATGGCACTAACTTTATGAGTTATCTAGATTTCTCTCCCAAGCTGATCTCGAAGGTCGTATTGCTCAACAAGGCATTGAATTTAAGCTCGTGCCTGCATATTCTCCACATTTCAATGGGTTAGCGGAGGCTGCGGTTCGGTCAACCAAACACCATTTGCGTAGATTGCTACAACTCACCAACTTTACGTATAAGGAGTTAATTACGTGTCTTTCACAAATAGAGGCGGTTTTGAATTCCCGTCCTCTCACTCCACTCTCCTCAGATCCTCTGGATTTCTCCGCTCTTACTCCTGCTCATTTTTTTATTGGACGACCACTAATGTCTGTTCCACAGCCAGCAATATCAGCTACTAACATCAATGTGCTTGAACACTACAAGAGAATACAGTTTATTAAGCAGCACTTCTGGCAGCGTTTTAGCTTGGAATACGTATCATTGTTACAGATGAAGACCAAATGGAAATTTACAAAATCCGAGTTAAAACGTGGATCTCTCGTTTTTATAAAAGATAAAGCTCTACCTCCTCTTCTCTGGTCATTAGGTAGAGTGACAGAGCTCTATCCAGGCAGTGATGGCATCACCAGGGTAGCAGACATTAAAACAAAGGGAGGCATCATTCGTAGGGCATATACTAATATATGTCCCCTTCCAGTATTTGAAGATTGCAGCCTTCAACTCGGGGAGCATGTTGCGGTACAACACTCGCCACAATAGCGCGGGCCGTGCGGTCTGCGCGGAGGAGGGGACGCGTGGGAGCAGCTGCCAGCAGCGAGCGGAGCGACAACTCACTTGCGATAGGGCTTCGTCGTGAACGGACCGACCCATCTTAGTTTTTATTATCTCTTATTTGTTTGTGCGATTCTGTTGCCTAAAGGCGAAATAAAGACCAGTACTTATATAAATACAGTCCACTCATTTCAAGTCCAACAAGACTCTTTACAGTACAATGTGGAAGAAATGTTAACAGTGTTATGCCTTTTTGTCTTGAAAAATTAAAAGCATCGATGGTGCAATGACTTTCATGATTGTCAAGGAGTATACGAATTTTATTTTCTTTGGTGCATCTAGTGGTTTTTATAATGTGTTGTAGAAACAAAGGCCCTGACGTCCAACCGCTTGTATGACTATTTGCAAACGCGACGCTTCCAACTGGAGCTCCAATAAGCATTGTTTCGTGGAACCTAGCTCTTGGAAAAAAACCGGAGGAATGTTATTTCCAAGAGCATTTACAATACTACACATAGTGATCAATTGTCCTCTTTCTGCAGAAACACTTTGTTCAACTTGCTTTTTAACCTGTTCTAGCAATAACATTGGGTGCTTGAACAACGGTCATAATACATACTTGTTTCGTCTAAGTTATAGATGCAGTCTGGAGTATAATTTTCACGTTGTAAGACTCTTTCATAATTATCAAAAAACATCATGATATTATGCTTATTGAAGCTGATTGATCTGGAAAGACTGGTATTTTCAGGTTTACGCAAAGATAATACTGTGCCCCATAGACTTTTTTCAAATCTGTCCCAATACTATCCTTCAAAAAAAAAGTTCTCAGTCGACTAAATTTAACGAACTTATATTAGTAATACACTGGCTATAAAATACACAACACTATGAAGTACTCGTATTCATAACTGGAAAATAATACTTACGTTTTCAGTAATACACTTACAATTAAAAAAAATAAATGTTTGATTTCGTCTCCGTAAAGAAACCGGCTGATTTTTGTAGTGAAACAATGTTAGAATTACATTCCGGTATTTCTTGTTGTCGAGTGATAACGCCATGGATGCAGCCTTAGGGCTTATGACAATAAGTGTTATGTATCTCTTATCATAGATACCCTTTAGCGGAGTTCGGGCATTCAGCTTGTACGAATTCTGTCTGTCTAATAATATTACCTATATTATTAGAAAGACAGAATTCGCTTCGAATTTCGCTTTGACTAATTGGTCACAATCAACGTAGTATATCCATAAACGGCACAGGGTACATTAAACGTAATTTACCTTTACTACCGTGATTCAGGAAATGCACAAATTTTACTAGCGCCATCTGATTATTTTCTGGTACTAATTTTAATGTATGCAAGGAATTAATTGTACATAGATCGCCCAACAAGGGCAAAGTGGACCTTTGTCCTTACATATAATGCCGTACTACACTTGACAAACAATAACTGGTGCATCAATAAAATTAACTAATAAGATTACATAGGTATTCATTCATTTTCAATTAGAAGAACACACAATTTGGATAATTTGGTAAGAGATCCATGTTTGGTTTTTACAGTTACTATGCGTACAATATTGTCGGCACCTGGATGGGGACAATAATCCTACTAAAAAGCCAACGAGAAGGAGGTAAGTTATCGTCCTTCACTACAACCACATCCCCGAGATTGGGTTGAGGAGTGTGAGACGAACACTCGATGCAAAAATTTTGTGAGATATTCTTGCGACCATTGGCGCCAAATGATTTGCACCATACGCTGAGAGTGCTGCCATCTCCGTAAACTGTCGACATTTAGTTTTTCGAAGTTGTAGTCTGGTGCCACTACCGGGGTTCACCTATTAGAAAATGTCTTGGAGTCAATATCGTGATCTCAATTGACTCATCCGTAATATTTAGTTGACATTGGCTGTGAATTGAGGCATTCTTCAATTTGAGTCAGCACTGTAGCCATTTCTTCATATGTCAAAGTGGTGTTTGCTACAATACGTTTGAGGTGGTATTCTACCGACTTTACTCCGGCTTCCCACAAACTGCCGAAATTATTGGTTGTAAGGAAATACCACATGCGTTTATAGCCAAAGACTCTGCAATCTCTTTCAGCACAGAAGTTCCTTCACGTTCATAAAATTTTTGTGGGATGGAAGATCCTTGAGTTCGTAAAGGCAAATTGTTGTATAAGGCTGTCTCGTCTCTATGATCGGCAAAGTTATTAATAAGTGCATTACGAAATCCATGCCAACTATCTGGGATGCCATTTGAGTTAATTAGCCTAGCAGCGGCGCCTGTAATTTAATTCAATATACCATTTATTAAAGCTAAATCGGTAAGTTGGTTGCCAGGTACCGTTTTAAAATAAGAAAGTATTAATACACATATGTTAGTGAAATGGGTTAGAATATGGGAGTTGCCATCGAATGCCGACACCATTCAAAGTGACTTATAGATTGTGTTCATCTCGTTGTGATTCATAATTTCCTCTAGTTTTCTATTGCTGTCTATGAGGCTATTTCTATTCGATAAACTAGGTGACCTCGAACGGTCTTTTAAACTTCTTGGGTGTAAAATTTTGAAAAGCATTTAATGTAACGTGCAAAAATAAAATCACTTGTAATTCACTAGAACTTATTAAACAGTTAATCTACAGTTAGCTTAATTAGGTATAGGATATTACGGGTAAAGATGGGGAAATAATTAGATAGGATATAAGGATAATTAAGTAAGGACTTCAAAGATTCAAAATAGGTACTTACAACATAGCAGGTTTCAATTGCCGAATCGATGTCTGGATTCACCTCGCTGGCACCACTTGTAGGTTCTGGATTGTCGCACGGGTTGATAATAGAGCCCTATCTACGATCCTACCAAGACGGCGCCATTTATGAGCTGTGGCGGCAGAGAAAGCAAAAAAAAAAAATACCCGATAAGGCATTTAATGTTAACTTAAAGTTACATGATTAAGATTAAAATTTACTACTAGGGGCTGACTATATCGGTCGGCGATCGACCGAAAAGTGATGAGCGTTCGTCATGAGAATTCGTCAGTTCGTGTGTCGTCTTCGCCAGGTGGTCATGAATCATCAGAACTTAATAATTTTCAATGGCATTTGAAGTAACGTAGGATCGATTAAGTAAAATCTAGATTTACATTAATTAACTAAATAAAAATAATGAGGTGATAATTAATTAGTATCAGTCTTTATTACAAAACAGTAATTTATTATTCTTACTGTATTAAATACAGTAGGGTTCTAAAAATAAATAAATAATAATAATAAAATTAAAGACTATTATAGAACCCTTCATAATAGCCGGGCACTATGTTAGACTGTAGTAATTGTATTAAATCTCGTTTTTTAGCTTCTGAAATAGTCATTTTTGATTGAGCCGGTTTTAAAGTAACTTCTGTTGGCTGAGTAAATTTTTTTCGTCCCCGTGCCAATTTGAGACGAGCTTGGACCCATTGTCCTTCGAAAGATGTTTTGAATTCATAACAATCACTGTTTTTTGTGAATTTTATCATGGTGAGCTCAGTCACTTTTACCATGTCGGCATTCTCGTCTTTATGAAAATTAATTGACTGCTCATCAGCCAGTGCTTTCAAATCGTAAAAGTTGCTAAAATGCATCTCGTGGACAGTGAACGGGTTACCTTTTTTTTTTGCATTTCGTATCAAATGTACGTATTGATCTGGCACGTAGATGGGTCCAGACTTTTTGGTCCTTTTTATTGATTTCTCAATCAGAGAATGCGCATTATCGCCTTCGTTCTGACTGTGGCCGCTAATTAAAAATTTATGGCACACAGAATTCAAAGATAATTTTTCGACAGCATAGCAGTACATGCTAAACACAAATCTAAAAAAAGAAAAACATGAATCAGAAACTAAATACAATATGTAAAACACTTTATAAAATATTCAACAATAACAATTGCATGTTTGTACGTACCTTCACTTCTGCGCTGGCATTCATAGTCTCGATGTAAGGCTGCCAGGGTTAGTCCACCATCAATAAACTCACGGCTGGTATTAGCCCGTAAATAATGGCTTTCAATTCTCGGGACTGTATTTATATGCTGGCGAACTGATTCTAGGTTTTCTGGATCTGATTTCGGTTGATTACCATGTCTACCTCTTTGGTCAGTCGGCGCGATTCCAGACTGAGAGGGTTTTGCTTTGATTACTGTACGTAATGTCTGTTGTGCTATTCCAAGGGTATTTAACAAAAACGCCTTGCATATTCTTTGGGTCTGGCCATTTTTCATAAAAGAAAACACACTATTAGGTGTTCTTGGTCTTGCTGGATTTTTTACACGGCGACATACTATATTTTTTATGCTAATGCAAGCACTGAGAAAATCTCTTTGACGTTGCAAAGATCCTAAAGCCCAATAACAATCAAATATTTGTTGGCGTTCATCTGTTGTAAAGTTATCGCAACAGGAAAACTTGCAATTATGGCACGGGGGTCTCATTTTTTTGGCTTCTATTTGATTGCCTGTTTTAGATGAATACTCCTTTCCTAAATTTTTCAAAGTTTTCCTGACATTTTGTTTCCACTTGTTTGAGCATCTCACTCTTTTCTTTCCTCTTTTGATATTAGAAGAAACTATAGATGAACTCGTAGATGATGATCTGTCACCCCTTGGTGGATGATATTCGTCACCACTATCTGCAGAATAGTCTGAGCCTTCATTCAAGCAGATAGAAAGAGAACTTGGCTCTTGATTTTCTTTACCTAGAAGTATGATTAAATAAAATTGAGAGATTATAGTTGGGAAGTAATGAACAATAATGACAATTGTGCTTACCAAGCGCAGCAGAATCATGGTCTTTAATATTTCTAGCTGTCGCATCAGAATCGTCTTGGAAATGTGACGTGATTTGTATATCAATTTGTTGCTTCAGCACATTTTCAGTGTTATTTGTTTGAAGTATAGTAGGAGACGATAATCTACTTCCAGCAATACCTATTCAACAAGAAATGATTAAGAAGAAGAATAAAAAAGAATTTTAATATTGAAATTAAATCAAGAAGCTAAATATTATAATAACTATAATACCTTCATGAATTATTTCTTCAAATTGTACAATAGTTTCTACGGTAGTTTGTTCACTAGAGATATTAGTATCAAGAAAAGGAATCAAGTTTTCGTGCATACCAAGTGCTTCATAATCGAAATGATTTGCGTGTCTTAGCGGTTCTACGTGGGTATCGTCCAGCAAATAATCTGCAAAGTAACATTTACTTGAAGTGCAGCTAGGGTCGTAAACTGAAAGACTTGTATTACCTTCAATTTAGTCTGAAGTAATTTTAAGAAATTATATAAACAAAAGTATAATATCTAAAAAACTACGAAAATAGCATTATTTTTCAGACGATGTTTCTTGTTGAATGAACTGAATCATCATTGTTACTTATAATTATTAAAACATAAATATGCATACCTTCTCTCTGAAGTTTTCGTGAATTAGATGATAAAGAACTACTGAATGAGCTACTAGAACTACTACTCGTTGAAGAGTCACTGCTCGATGATGAGTCACTGCTTGAGGAGGATTTAGATCGTTTACGCTTTTTTGGCACCACTGATTGATCTCCTTCTTCGGCACTACCTAAAATACATTATTTCAATTAAATGAAAATAATCTTTATCAAATGATTTGATTTTACATAGATTTTAATTATAATAATAAACAATTCACATACCATCGCAAATAATATTAATTTCTTGATTTATTTTATCTGAAGGAGGTAACATTAAAACTGTTTCGGAATCATTAGTAGTCGATGCTGTAGGTTCAATTATAATATTATTATCAGCCTTCAACGATGACGTTTCTGCTACAAAAAAATACTTTATAATAATGGTGATTCGTATTTCTTGTTCTATAAAAATTATGTGTTTGTTACAAGGATGACATTCATCATTATTAAATTTGTTTCATTATTGTGTCCAAAAACCTAGAAAAGGTACGTACCGCTATCATTTTTTGATTTAGGATTGGGTATAGAAAAAGGTGGTGGAACTAAACCCTGTTTTTCTAGTTGCACCAATCGCTGCATTCGGTTCGTCATTGTTTCATTAAATATTACCGTTTTTCTAAAATACCAATTGAAATTATTGTAAGTAACTTATCATTTTAGTATACACAGTAGTTAGAAGGCAGGTCGGACCACCCTAAACAAGTGGACTCTTCTTACCATTTTTGAACATTTATATTAGTTGAATCCAATTAGTTGAATCCAGTTTTAGAGTGGGCTGACCTTCTTTTTAACCCAAATAATTATATTAGCACCAATTGGAATTATGACATAAGTACCAATAAGCTTCATTTTTGTAATTAAAACGGTATATCTGTCAAATACAGCAAAAAGTTTCAGACGGTAATAATTGAAACGGCACATCAGTCAAATAGGTCGTTGTTTTACTACGAGTATAAAGACAGCATAAAAGCGATGTCACATTTGTTAAATGTGCCGTTTTTTTACTTATTAACATAATTTACGAAATGTCACAATTGTCACTTACGTCAACGCAGTTCTGGAAGCGGCTGCACTTAGCGGAGAGCCCCGCACAACTGACCAATGAGCCGTTATTTTACGCGGGTACAGGGAGAAACAGCAATAATGGTATAATGACACTAACGACCTCTCTTGATGAATACGGAAACTAGCGTTGTGCCGATTTACCACTTTGTTGATTATGCGCTTTTAAAACCGTATGCCATAAAAACTCTATTTCGCATTTTTTGCAGATGTGCCAATATATTAGTAGGTGTGCGATATGATTTCTGACAGAAAATTTTCTGAATTTGGTGGAATGAATTCTGAAATAAGCGATGGTGATTATTTCTAATGCATTTGTGACTTCAAGGTGAACATTCATATTTGATGTGCCAGCATTAGAGTTGCTGGTTCATGATCTGCCTCCCCAAAAGCATAGTTATTCACTGACCAAATACCAGGTTTTTTGAACCCATGAACTGCATTTATAGCCAATTCATATCCTAAATAAACTGGTGATAGTAATCTGGCTACATCGTAGTGATTTATGATGCGTCCTGGATGCATCTTTTGGAAAGAATTTACTTCTCCTTTAAAACATTTTTTTAATTCAAATCATTTATTATGTATAAACTCCGCGGGGGCACTTACATATTGTAATTTTTTTACATATTTTCTTAAAATTACCGCCAGATCGGAACGCGATCACACTGAGAAGATCCGGCAAGAAACTCAGCGGGATTGTCTATTTTTTATTTATTTTTCTAATTTCACTTAAATAAAATTACATCTATAATGTTGTGCATATTGTGCATGCATATTAATAGTTCCAGTGTGATGCCATTCGAAATATTATATAATAGAATTCACAAGTATAATAATAATCACAAATATAATGAGAAGATTATGGCTGGACCAGATCCCGCAAGAGGCACCCGATCATGAGTTAACCACTAGAGCAGCCATCACTCCCCTCAGCCATAATGGAGGGAAGGGAGTGACCCGCCCCTCGTAGCTATCGCAAGCAGACTCTTCAGTGAGCATGACCAATACCATTACCATTACCGTAATGGGCCATAAATAGCTACATCCATGGCCTGCATTTTATGAATTGTATGTGGGGCTAAGGGCAAAATAACAACATGATTCGTACTGGCGTAATCTAAAGCAAGGTAATAGTTGTGGCTTTTATGATTGTCCAACAGAAGAAGTATCTTTTTTTCAGAAAAGGGCTAAAACCAAGAAATTATATATAGTAGGTAGGAAGTTATATTTATTACGTTTCGTGAGCCGTGACGTAACACTTTCTTTTAGTTTCAACTTATAATTAATTTTCTTACTATTGTTACAGTAGTCACAAATATACACACCAGATTCATAATCACTACAAGACCTGTTATGTGTTGAAACCCATTCTTCACCCTTTTTATCCTTGCTATATTTTCCGTTACAGAAAAAACATTCGACGTCTTCGTTAGTGGAGACAGTAGTTTCATCTCTCGTTGTTACATTATCGAAAGAGTCTGTGTTATTTGCAGATCTAGTCCCAGGAATCGGATTCTATGAGTCACTGTCAGTCATATTTGTTTTATTTATCTTTATTGTTATTTTCTTCTTTTCTTTTCCTTTTTTGTCTATTTTCCTTTATCAGACTTTAAATATGAAGTTCTCTTTTGTAAGAAGAACTTGAGATGTTTGCCGATCTCACTGGCTTACGACCCCTCACTGGCTTACGACCCCTAATGCTAATTCTCTTTTTTTATTGCGGACACGAGAGAAATATGAGAGGGAAATAAGGGAGTGCATTTCTGTCCCACTACCTGACGATTCTGGCTGTTTCAACAAAAATCTGCAATTCGAATGAAGCAACATTGGGAGAGTCAAAATCTACAGCAGCGGCCATGTAATCGTTTTGGATAAATATATTTTGATTAAATGGATATATGCCACCAACTCTGAAGCCATTAGCAGCAATTTCTCCAGTCTGGCACTTAATATAGGCATTTCCGAATAGCTGTTAAGCTATCACATAGTGTTAAGGATCTATTCTTCACTATAGTAGGATTTTTAGGATTTCATAAAAGCGCGATCCAGTGATTGAACTTTATGCGTACAATGAGGCGGTAGTGACAGGACCGTCACATTATGTTGTTTTGCTAGATCTATCTACTCAATGTTCTGATCTGATGTGATCTTTTATAACTCTCTGATTTTAACAACTAATTATGATGTTTTACAAAATTTTCAGCTTGGGAATATGTACAGGGTAAATTCGTTAGAAATGACCATATTATTTTTAAAGTTAATAAAAATTGAAATATATGTTAGTTATGATCTGCTTTTTAATCTTATCATAGTTAAGAACAAGCCGTCTTTTAAGAATTATATAAAGTTTTATATTTCAGAAACAAGGGATAACTTCAACTTCAAAAAAATTCCGATTGTAGATCTCACCAGGCACATTAAGGCGAGTCGGCCGTCGCTATACGGCATTTTCGTTGCCTTTAATTTCTGTTAGTATTGTCTCTTTTTTCTTGTTTTGTTCACAATTAGAGCAAGTATCATGAAACGCTGTACAATTTTCATGTATCCGTCTTTCTCAAATAAGGCGCTGGAGTCAGTCTTCAACAAAACAAGTCTTGTAGTAGTTTTCGCCGCACCCCGTGCAATATTAAATCAATCAATAATCTGCCTCGTTTTTTGTATCTGTCATCATTTGATGTGTCACATAGAATTCATTCACTGAGATCAGAACTGCTTTGAAATTAATTAATCCGCTTTAGGTTTCCTCATTTTATTTTTATTAATCATCTTATCTTTGGTATTCATATTTTTTCCTTTTTATTTTGCGCCTATGTTCTTTCTTAGTGCTATATGCTCCTCAGAAATCTAAAGGTTTGTATTATATAGTGGCACTTGTAGCACCATGTAATATATTATGGTACTATTGTTGGGTGTCTCCAGGTTTGTAATGATACTTCGATTAGGTAGGACTTATTATAATTTAATATTACCGGACAGATTGGACTATTAGACATGACTTGCAAATGTATTGTAACAATGACAGATGACAGCGATTTTGGAGGGACGTTTAAGGGTGCGTTTACTTAGTTCTAATTGTAACACGTTAAACATATATCATAACATCTCCCTTTTTCTATAAAAGTATAAACAAGTTACTTAGACTAAAACATGTATATAATAGCATAGTGACTTTATCAACTACACTACTGGACTATCATACAAGACATAGCTTCAAAGTTTAAATGATAACAACTGTAGCTTAAAAATTTAACAATAATAATCCCTAAATCTTACTGGCGGTTTGACCTGTCTGCCACTTAATGTTCTTTTAATATTACTAGACTCTAAGTTTCCTTCAATTCCTTTTTTTTGTATTTCACTACTTGCTTCCTCTTTTTCTATGAACTTTTTCTTTACAACTTCTCCACTTTGTTTAAGACATGGTTTCAATATATGTTGACGATTTCTTCTATATGTAGTTCCATCTAACGTTTCAATAATGAAAGATCTAGGTTCCTGACATTTCTTTACTATTCTTCCTATGTCCCATTTAGATTCTAACTTTTTTTTATATAAGACACTATCACCTTCTTTAACTTCAGGTAAGTATTTTGTATTTTTATTGTAATAAAACTTCTGTTTATGTATATTTTCTTGTTTTATTTTTCTATAATCCTCATAATTTATTATTTTAAGTTTAAGATGATCTAAGACAATAGGAATTTGCGTTCTTAATCTTCGTGACATTAAAAGTTCAGCCGGAGAAGGTAAGTTTCCTCTTGGTGTTGTTCTGTACTGTAGCAGTGCAAGATGTGGATCTGTGCCTGACTCTGCACATTTAGTAAGTACTCTTTTAACAACTTTGACTCCAGATTCAATTAATCCATTTGATCTTGGAACATAAGGACTTGATGTAGTGTGCTGTATACACCACTCATCGAAAAATGCTTTAAATTCCTTTGAATTATATGGTGGACCATTATCTGACATAATTATTAATGGTATTCCATGACGACTGAATATTGGTTTCAAAACATTAATCAAGACTCTAGCACTTGTATTTGTTACATTGGCAATTTCTATATAATTGGAATAATAATCCTCAATGACAAGTATTATTTGATTCTTAAATTGTAAATAATCTATTCCGACCTTTTCCCATGGGAAATTACAAATCTCATGTGACATCATAGGTTCTGGTGGATTGGCTTTACTGTTAGATAAACATGTATCACAACTTTTTACCATGTTTTCTATATCATGAGACATATATGGCCAATATACTACTCCTCTTGCAAAACTCTTTGACCTTTGTGCGCCTTGATGCCCACTATGGATCATTTTTAAAATATCTGGCCTTAATGCTTTAGGTATAATTAGACTATTACCTTTTAGAAGTAAATTTTCTATGACATGTATTTCATGACGACAATTCCAGTAGGACATGACAAGCTGGTCAACTTTTGACTTAATATCTGGCCAACCATCATAGTAATATTTTTTTAATAGTTGTAAGGACTCATCTTTATTGCCAGCTTCAGTGAGCCACTTCAGACGTTCTTCAGTAATTGGTAAGTTTTTTAATAATAAATTTACATGAATGACAGGATTTTCATCAAATTCATCCTCACTGGT
Source organism: Lymantria dispar (assembly GCA_032191425.1). NCBI lineage: Eukaryota > Metazoa > Arthropoda > Insecta > Lepidoptera > Erebidae > Lymantria > Lymantria dispar. Next base: position 34,889,859 of record CM063452.1, read on the forward strand.
TTCTGGTAATGCTGCACGCGATAATGAATCAGCTATGTACATCTTGGAACCAGGTTTGTACTCTACCTTTAAATCGTAGGATTGTATCCTAAGCATAAGCCTTTGTAGACGAGTTGGGAGATCTGCTAATGGTTTTTTAAAAAGTGTGATCAACGGACGGTGATCGGTTTCGACTGTGACAACTCTGCCATAAATATATTGATGAAAATGTAAACAACCAAGACAATAGCATAAAGCTCTTTCTCTATTTGTGCCATAAGGATGATTATCCTGGAGTAAGACTGCTCCAACAGCTGATTGACTAGCATCTACAGATAATATGACAGACTTCTTTGTATTATAATGAGTTAAGACAGGGGCATTACTTATTATGTCCTTTAAACAAATAAATGCTGTTGCTTCATGTGAGCTTCTATGAAACCACCTAGATAATTTAATAGACCTAGAAACCTTTGTAAATCTTTTAGACAGACTGGAGACGGCATTTTTTTAATAGCACGGACCTTATCAGATCTGGTGACACTTGATTTCTTGAAAAAATATGACCTAAATATTTCACTTGTGTCTTACCAAACGTACGCTTAGTCTTATTAAATCTTAAATTGACTTCTTGAGCTTTTTGAAATACTCTTTGTAAGTTTTCATTGTGTTCTTGTAGTGTACGACCAAAAATAAGCAAATCGTCTGCATATACAATGACTCCTGGCGGATCAAAGATTTCAGTGATTGTTCTATGAAAAATTTCAGGGGCACAATTAATGCCATATGGTAATCTTTTAAATCTGTATCTCCCAAAGGGTGTGTTAAAAGTACACAACATAGAACTCTCTTTATCAAGACATAAAGCCCAAAAACCACTATTTGCATCTAATGTTGAAAAATATGCTACACCATGTAGCTGGGAACGTACCATGTCTATAGTAGGAATTGGATAATGAGACCTACATATAGTTTTATTGAGGTTTCTTGGATCGAGACAGATGCGCAATTGACCATTCTTTTTTTCAACTACTAATAATGAAACTACTTTTACGGATTATATCGCGTTTGTATTTGATTTATGATTGCCCGACGTTTCGAACACTTTGCAGCATTCATGGTCACGGGCGGACTAAGGTGTCTCACGTCCAACAAGTAATCGTTATTACAGACATTTACAATTATCTACCCGATACAGAAAATAGTTATAAATTTATTAAATTGTTACCCACATTTTAGTACAAATTTATTGCCAGTGTAAGAAGAAAATGAATCTATATGAAAAAATTATATTGTTTATGGTTAGTAATTATTAATTATTAAATTTGTAGCAATTATTATTACAATTTGTTGATTTAAAACTAACAAAACTAATATACTACCACCGGATCGGAACGCGGCCACACTGAGAAAGCATCTACAAGATGCAGGAGTTTATAAACTTGACTGTGACTGTGGTCTCTCTTATATTGGGCAAACAAAGAGATCCATAAGAACTCGGGTCAAAGAACACATAGCTGATGTGAAGCACCGCTGTCACACTAAGTCTGCAGTCTATGAACATAGTCAGGACCGCTCCCGCCATAACATTAGGTTTGATAAACCTCAAGTCCTCGCAAAGGAACACCGATACCTGCCTAGAATGGTACGCGAGGCTATTGAAATCAAAAAACACAAAAATTGCAATAGAGAGGATGGCTGGGTATTACCATCAAGCTGGGATCCTGTTATAAACATAATTAAAAATAAATCCAAAGAGACCACCACAAGACTGCATGATACTGTGAGCACTTATTGTATAGATTTGACCCACAATAATAATGGTTAAAGATAATTTTATATCAATCATTATATATTTATTTCATATCAAAAATCTTTTAGTAAGCCGCATCTAAAATTAAAAATCAATATTAATTTAGCATCATGTCCCCTGAGTTTTCTTGCCGGATCTTTCTCAGTGTGGCCGCGTTCCGATCCGGTGGTAGTATATTAGTTTTGTTAGTTTTAAATCAACAAATTGTAATAATAATTGCTACAAATTTAATAATTACTAACCATAAACAATATAATTTTTTCATATAGATTCATTTTCTTCTTACACTGGCAATAAATTTGTACTAAAATGTGGGTAACAATTTAATAAATTTATAACTATTTTCTGTATCGGGTAGATAATTGTAAATGTCTGTAATAACGATTACTTGTTGGACGTGAGACACCTTAGTCCGCCCGTGACCATGAATGCTGCAAAGTGTTCGAAACGTCGGGCAATCATAAATCAAATACAAACGCGATATAATCCGTAAAAGTAGTTTTATTTACAATGTGTAGTGCTCGCGTAAACATCAGATATCATTACTAATAATGAACTTACCCATAGAGTGGTCCAGTTACTTTTTCTATGACATCAAGTTGTTCCATTAAATCTAACTCTTTCTTAACTCTGTCATGAAGAGCAAATGGTATTTTTCGTGGTGGATCTATTATAGAAGGAACATTAGGATCAACTGTTATATGAAACTTTCCTGGAAGACAGCCCAAACCGGTAAAAAGAAAATTATAATGATTTAATAATTCATTAATATTGTGACATTTGACATGTGACATACAGTCAGACATGTTGTTGGTATTGACATTATTTAATATATTATTTGTATACACATTACTAGATATAGACTCATTTGACTGAATATTGAAGAATCGTTTGACTAAACCTAACTCAGAACAGGTATTTTTACCTATCACAGTTGGTGCTGATACATCAACAATTATAAAATTAATTGAATTAGACACTGGTGATTTTTTAACATAATAAGTATAATATAAAAATTGTTGACCTAAGACTTTCACATTATTGCCACTAAATGAAGTTATTTTAAAATGACAAGGTGACATACAATCATTATTAATATTCAACAAATTAAATGTATTTAATGACATGACATTGGCATCACTTCCTGTATCTAAAATACACACTATATTATAGTTATTTATTTGAAAATTAATTTTCGAATCTGAACTAATATTATAACTTGATTGTAAATGTCCAATAAAGAAATTTGATTTATTACCTTGACTATTGTTACCGTTAGTAGTACTAGACTGTTGTAGGTACTGCACTTGTTTGGACCTGCAAAATGCTTCATAATGACCAAAAGCCTTACACTTCCTGCACCTGGCCTTAGTCGCAGGACATCTATAGCGGTGAATTTGTCCACAGCGATGACAGTTTTTATTGACAATCCTCGACTGAGAATGTGACCTGGACTGTGACCTCGGAGTGTATAAATATCTTGACATTGACTGAGACCTTGACTTTGACCTGGACCTCATATTATTCAATGAATCATTGATTGTTGTATTTTGTCTTGTTTAAAAAATATCGAATCACCTTTGAGTTCTGACGCTTGTGACAATGACTGAACTAAACTTTTTGAGATATTGATCGCTTTTTCTAATGTTAATTCTTCTTCTAATAATAATTTTTCTCTAACAAACTGGTATTTGTAATGTAAATGTAAATTACATATAAATATATCCTTGACAATTCTATCACATAGGTCTTTAAAATCACATGACTTACTCTTATTAACAAGATCAGTGAGAAAATCTTCCAGGCTCTCGCCATCTTTTTGTTTACGAGTGAAGAACTTGTATGATTCGTAGGTTATGTTAGTTTTCAGTACAAAATAATTTTCAAATTTTTGTATGACAGTATTATATTTCACGGTGTCCAGGTTTAAAGTGTAGTAAAACTGCCACCTTACGATCATCGGCATCGTCACTTAAGCCGGATGCTTTCATGAAAATGTTGAATAATTAGAGCTATTTTTTCCAATTAACTGCCAAATTTCCATCTAAACTCATAGGCTGGACATTATTAGTTAAATTTAAGCGCTTTCTTGTACTTTCCTTGGAATTTTCTCGACTCATCTTCACGACAAATAAGTTCTTGTAAATTGGGGTATTTCGCTGTTACTTGTCTCTTCTGACACCATGTATTATATAGTGGCACTTGTAGCACCATGTAATATATTATGGTACTATTGTTGGGTGTCTCCAGGTTTGTAATGATACTTCAATTAGGTAGGACTTATTATAATTTAATATTACCGGACAGACTGAACTATTAGACATGACTTGCAAATGTGTTGTAACAATGACAGATGACAGCGATTTTGGAGGGACGCTTAAGGGTGCGTTTACTTAGTTCTAATTGTAACAAGTTAAGCATATATCATAACAAGGTTGTCCACATATTTGCTGCGAGCTTCTATTAATTTTTGTGATATGGGCGATATATCTCACAAAACTCGAGGAGTCCTTTTTAATTTTCATTTATTTGATCAGAATTGATTTTGGTATATCTCTAGGATCTGACGAATTAATTAAGCATCTTCAAGTTTGCATTTCTTATTCTTATCTGCTCTTCATTATGCACGCGGGTGGTATAAACGTATCTTCGGCATTGCAACATGCTATGATTGTTTAGTACCCTTTTCTGCGAGTATGTCTTTAGGGCGAGTGTTTAACTGAAAACCTGACTCATTGATATTGAACACGCAATTGGGTTTCGACATTACCATAAATCATTTTCTATCACAATTTTTTCTTACAAAATAAAGTATGAATTAACTTCTACTCTGTTAATGCCTTGACAACGTGCTATTGAGACCTTTTCAGATTTAGTCAATACAATAGCTGGATTTCGGCGTAAAAACATTTGCAACCAATGATAACCAGCTTTTTCTTTAAATCTATTAAATATATGGGTAATTTTTAATTGTTCATCAAACTGAAAAGCGGTCATTCTTACGTCACTGATTGTGAGGGAATCCTTTTTCTTGCATAATTTTGATATGGTTTGAAAACTTGTTTATAGAACTGGACGCTTACGTGTGGTTTAAAGTTAAATGAATAACTAAAGGATTCTTACAACTATATTATATAAAATTAACTCGAAAATTATAAAGGACTCATTGATATTGAACACGCAATTGGGCGTTGACATTATATCACTTTCTATAACAATTTTTCTTACACTATAAAATATGAATTAACTTCAACTCTGTTAATGCTTGACAACGTGCTATTGAGACGTCTTCAGACTTTGTCAATACAATATTTCGGCGTTAAACATTTGCAACTAATCAACCAGCTTTTCCCTTCAATCCGTTAAATTTATGGGTAATCTTTAATTGTTCAGCAAACCGAAAAGCGATCACTTTTACATCACCGATTGCGAGGGTATACTTTTTCTTGCATCATTTTAATGTGGTTTGAAAGCTTGTTCTCATTACTTCATTGTCTGTCCCCAAGCTTTGACACAGGTCCCATCGGTCCTTTATTGTCTTATTAGAGTTTATAGTTTGTTTCTTGTAAGTTTTTTTTTGGGCAAATTTAGTCTGTTTGCCTGCCGTTTCTGTTGATGACGCTCCAAATTGTTTTTTGTACAGACTAAAGGTCAATTCAACAGCTTTCTGTGCACCTCTATCTTTAGCGGCATGCCTGTTTTTTGGTACCAGAGATAGATCGTGAAAACTTGCTACTAATTTCTATCTTTTCTGACCAACCGTAGATGTAGATGGTTTTTTCTAAATATTATTGTACAATATTATTTGAAGTGGATGATAAAATTTAAATAATAATGGATCGAATGAAATGTAATTTTATTTCTTTTAATTGTAAGAATGTGAAGCGCTCTTTGAATGGTATTCGCGATCTTTGTAAATCGTGCGATTTGATAGCACTACAAGAAACTTGGTTGCTACCTAATGAGATTAGGGGTGTCGGCGATAGATATGTCCGCGGGCGTTCTGCACGGCCGTCTGCACGGAGGCGTAGCGTTGTTATGGCGACGTAGTATTTTTCAACAGGTATCTGTTGTTGAGTGTAGTAACTCGCGTCTGTATGCGCTGAAAATAATTTTAAAAGATAAATGTGTTTTGGTGTTTAGTGTTTATGTGCCTGTAGATATGAACGTGAATCTTGTGGAGTTCACGGATGTACTTAGTTCCATTAGTGCAATTATAGAAAATCATAATGTTTACTGTGTATATATGTTAGGAGATTATAACGCTCATCCTAAACAACGACTTTATTGTGAACTTATAGACTTTTGTGCGGACCAGAAATGGTCATGCATTGACATAGATAAACTAGATTCTGTCGATACATACACATTTTTAAGCGAATCTCACGGTTCCAAGCGTTGGCTCAATCATTGTGTTATAACCCAAGCTGCAATTAATACTATAAACAATATTTATGTTTTATATGACGTAATGTGGTCCGACTACTTTCCTCTTGTTGTAGAATGTAAGTTAAATGTGATAGCTCCGAAATTGTATGACCTTAATATTAGTAAAAATAGTGTTATTTGGGGGGAAAGATGTCGTAACGATATAGCATTGTATCAAAAAGAATGTGATAAGAAGTTGCAACATATTAGTTTTCCACAAGAGTTTAATAGTTGTTGTGGTAATATGTGTAGCGATATTAGTCATAGAATTAGTATAGATAAGTTATATGAGAATATTGTGAACGCCCTGTCAGAGGCGGCCAGGGTAGGTTGTGGAAGTGGCATAAGATCAAGAAAGAGGACTATACCGGGCTGGAATAAACACGTCGCGGAGGCTCATGGTCAGGCCAGACAAAAATTTCGTATATGGAACTTGTACGGTAGACCTTCTCGCGGAGAAATATATAAGGAAATGTGCGAAAGTCGTAAGATATTTAAATCGCGTGTAAAGTGGTGTCAGGATCATGAAACACAAATCAAAATGGATATGCTTGCGTCATGCCATTCTAAAAAAGACTTTCGTGGATTCTGGAAAAACACCAACAGATTACAGTACAAGTCTGGGTTGCCCGCGAGCGTCAGGGGTGTGTCGGAACCTGAAGAGATTGCTAACCTCTTTAAAGACCACTTCTACGCGAAGTCACCGTTGGGACCGTCCCGTATGATGTTCCATGATGGGGCTGGCATAGAACCAGGGATAAAATTTAAATCTAAAGAGATTGCTCATATAATAAATTCAATGACCAGGGGCAAATCTCCGAGGCATGACGGCCTCAGCATTGAGCATCTCCGATATGCGGGACCTCATTTAACTAGGGTACTGGAATTATTCTATTCGCTTTGTGTGTCTCATAGCTATATGCCTGCGGATATGTTGCGTACGGTGGTAGTGCCTATAGGAAAAAACAAATCTGGCGATTTAGCAGATAAATCAAACTATAGGCCTATATCCTTAGCTACAGTTATCGCGAAGGTATTTGATGGCATGCTTAATACGCAGTTGAATAAACACGTGCATCTGTGTGATAATCAATTCGATTTTCGGCCTGGATTATCAACAGAAAGTGCTATATTGTGCCTTAAGAATGCAATCAACTATTATACTAAGCGTAAGACACATGTGTACTGCTGCTTTCTAGATCTCTCCAAAGCTTTCGACCTGGTCTCCTACGACATCCTATGGTTGAAGCTGCAACAGGCTCATGTACCTGTTGCAGTTATAAACATACTAAAATACTGGTATGCAGGCCAGCAGAATAATGTGAGATGGGCAGGAGCTCTATCACAGTCGTATAGATTGGATTGTGGGGTGAGGCAGGGGGGGTTGACCTCATCTACTCTTTTCAATCTGTATATCAATGATTTAATTGGCGAGCTCAGTAGCACCAGGGCTGGATGTTATATTGATGGAACATGTGTTAACAACATCACTTATGCCGATGACATGGCGCTACTGAGCGCGTCACCTTGTGGACTGCGACAACTTATCACTATTTGTGAGAGTTATGCTGCAAGTCACGGGTTAATATACAACACGAACAAGAGTGAGCTTATGATTTTTGAGACCGGGGGTAAAAGTCCTCAATGTATGCTGCCAATACTCCTCAAAGGTGAACACCTGAAAAGAGTTTATAAATTTAAGTATTTGGGGCATATATTGACTCCTGATCTGAAGGACAACGATGAGGTGGAAATGGAGCGGAGGGCGCTGTCAGTGAGAGCGAATATGATAGCTCGCAGGTTTGCACGATGTACAACACAGGTGACAATTACACTGTTTAGAGCCTATTGTACATCGTTCAACACTTGCAGTCTGTGGGCTAGATATACTCAAAAATCTTACAGTGCTCTCCATATCCAATATAACAACGCGTTCAGGGTGTTGTTGGGGCTGCCCCGCTTCTGCAGCGCTTCGGGGATGTTCGCTGAAGCTCGTGTAGATTGCTTTTACACCACAATGCGCAAAAGGTGTGCATCCTTAGTGCGTAGGGTGCGGGCTAGCTCAAACAGCATCCTGGCCATGGTTGCAAGTCGGCTGGACTGCATATATGTAAATCACTGCTGTGCGATCTCTCATGGGGTGAGGCAACAGTGATTTATATTAGCAGATATTATTTTGTTTTATTTTAATTTATTTTATTTTAATGTATTCGTATATTGTTTTGTAATTATAATTGATTTTTTGAATATTTAATATGTTTACTAACAACCGTAGATTAAGTATTACTAACAAAAATAAGTCCTTGTTACTTAAATAAATGAAATTATTATTATTATTATTATAAAACTTCTGAGGAGGATTGTGTAGTGATCTGCGAAGTGGGTAAACTGTAAGTCTTAGATTGTACAGAACGTTGAAATTGGAGTGAAACTTTTGATAATATTGGCATGCCAGTATCAATATCGGTAGATATCAAAAATTTTGCAGATACAATATCGTAATTTTGAAAAATATGGCGATTAACAGGCGAAATTCCTGATGCGTCTCATTACCACTTATAGTATCGCGCTGTTATTTATAGTGTCTTTTCTTACACAGATGTCATACAACTATTTTCTTGGGTTTTTCAGTCTATGTAGAGACATCTACTATCGTGTTCTGTCTCATACTTTCATTCACCAACGTTGCCATAACAGATTTTGAATTTTTAAGGCTAGAATAACTCTATTGCCATCACTTTTCGACACACACGCCTTCTCTCCCATCCGGGGTGAAGACCGAAAGATTATCGTTCCCTTACTCTCTCTTTGCACTTTTGATAATTTCTTTCTTGCAGGTCTTTTTAAAGAGTTTCCTTATCTCGAGTCCTTCAAAAAATCTGTCAAAGTAGTTTCAATGACCTGTTCTCCGATGTCTTCTTTCGGCAGATGATCAAGGACTTTTTATTTGTTAATGGGTTTCATCCCCGTAGCGCCAAATCCACTTAATCCTTTTCCTTTTAATGGCAAGCTAAGAGCGGCCTTTACACACAAACTTTATCGCGTGTTCTTAGGAGCGTACAGTATTACGCGCGGGTAAACCTGCACGCTCATTCGCGCGCGATTTGGATGTTCATAATAAGTTCTTAATAGAGATAAATTTAGATTTTCTTCTGTCTGGTTCTGTTCCCTTATTTTTCTTTTTTTTTTACATCCACAGATGTCCGTGCCTTTTTTAAGTTTGATTTTAATTATTATGTTGATTTCATATAAATCAAGGATGTGCTTGATTGAAGTGGCTTTATTACAGCTGTATTTAAATTTGGTAAAATGAAACAAAATTTTGGCGCTTCTCCTTCTGTCTCTCTATTTTCTATGTGTTGTCGATGGTGAGAATATGCTGTATTTTCTCTTTATGTTTATGACATTTTAATATAGTTGGTTGTGTTGGTGACTCAGTGACGGAAGAAGTAAGATAATTTTAATTTTGGCTCAATGAGTTCTTCCTGCCTTTATTTCTTTTCTCCTTCTTATGATGTGTTTTATGATGATGATCTATTTTGTTTGGTTGTATTTTATGTTATTTGTGGTTTATTTCTCTATTTGTAGATTGTTTGTTGTTTATATCTCTGGTTATGTTTCGAACTGGTATTAAGTAACTCCTGGTTTCTGTATAGCTTTTTATTCTGATGAAAGACCGAGCTCTTTCATTACCCTATGGTCTCTGTGCCTTATTGCCATCTTTTTGATATACTCCAGTATAGTACTCGGATCCTGGTCTGTGGACTTCCTCATGAGTTTCCAGATGTTGCACGGCTGTCTTTGTAGTAGGTGCAAGATCTGTTATGTCTGGAAATGGCAACCACGGCATGTTGGGCGCTGTTGTGTAATTTATGCACTGAGTTTCTTGTCTAAATGATAATGACTTTTAGTGCGCCGAGTCCCTGTGCCTCGTGGATAGTCCGCAGTTCGGCGTCCTCACCGGTGCCATATCCCTTTTCTTTGGGGCTTTCTTTCTCTGCCTGGGTGTGCGACAGGTATAACGTCTCAGGTAGTTCTGATTGTATGACGGCGTCGGTGTATGTGAATATGTTGAGGGATTTTACGATTCTGTTCAATGAGTATATGTCGTTGTAGTTGTTCTTAAGGCCATATGCTACAACCATGGGGCACCGATGCGTACACAACAGATCTTTTGGTGCCGACGGCATTTATTCCGATTAAAAATTGTAATATTGTTAATTACTGTAGTGAATACAATGCCATGATGTGCGATATATTATGAGCTAAGAATAGACTGTTGAAGTTAGTAGCTTTGATCTAGCGAGATGTGTGTGTCATGTGTTCACAGACAATTCAATGCAGTTAACCGTTATTATCGTCGCTTAATAAGAAAAACGAGACATTAACAATGCATAGAATTAAGTGTTTATTATACATTACATTTAAATAGGTTTCCACACCATCTTTACCTTTGTACTCATCTACCGAGTCATCTGGGTCATCAGGAAGTCCAAACATTCGTTCCAGTTCTTTTTCGATATCTTTATCTCTCAGGTGTTCCTAGAATGCAAACAGGCAATAGCATTTATACTGCCACCATAGCAAAACAGTAGCGGGCAAGTGGCATCTATATTGCCACTAATAAAAATTCAATAAAATGTAAGCTGCAATATACTTAGAGCCAAAATTATACACAAAATAAGAACAATAAACACAAATAATGATAAAAATAAAGAATTTATCATTTTCATCTTATCATTTTATTTAAAATCTTAGAATCTTTCTTTCTCTGCCTGGGTGTGCGACAGATATAACGTCTCAGGTAGTTCTGATTGTATGACGGCGTTGGTGTATGTGAATATGTTGAGGGATTTTACGATTCTGTTCGATGAGTATATGTCGTTGTAGTTGTTCTTAAGGCCATATGCTACATCCATGGGGCACCGATGCGTACACAACAGTTCTTTTGTTGCCGACGGCATTGTTAGAGGCTTGTCGTGCCTTAGTTCAAATAGGTTGTCCCGATCAATGAATGGTATTTGCTTAGTATCGCCGATGAGGAGGAGTTCTTTGGCCTTCACTGTGCGCGTTAACGGAACTATGGAGCTGAAGTGGTTTATGAGCGCTTCATCGATTAATAATCGTCTGTGGAATGCTTGGTTTTTAGTCATTCTGACTCCGTTTGTCAGGGCGGATGCCAATGTATACACGTTCTTGGCCGCTTTCTCTCCCATGCGCTTGGTGATCCTATCTTTCAAGTCGTCTTTTGCCTTGAGCAGTGATGTGAGGACGACGTCACTTGCGGGGTTGAAGTTATTCACTATCCAAGTCGATTTAATGCATCCCGGAACTCCATTAACCAGGGTGATTTTATCTGGCACGACCCATGCAGTCCCTTCCAGATCTCTGGCTCGTTTTAGGATTTTCTCTGTGAGCCAGATCTCGGTGAATTTTGCAGTGACTACGATGGGGTCATGTTCAGGGGTGTGGAATGTGATTCTACCGGTCTCCTTTGCGGTTTCTTCATCGATGTCAACGAAACCTCTGGTGGCACTAACCGCTGCCATGTGGGTGGAGATGGGTTTACCCACCATGACCTCGCCTGTTTGGTTGTTGTAGATGGTGGCCTCTTCTTCCTCGAGTCTGACCTTCAGCAACCCTTCGCTCTGATAGTGATAGGCTTCGAGTATTTTGCTGGCGGTCAGGGCTTTGATGATGATAGTGCCTTCTAGAATTGCCTTGTATTCGGCTTGACAATTCCTTTGTCGGCGTTCGTACTTGGTTGTGGTTTTTCTTCTGGTATATTTTGGTGGTATTCTTCTCTTGTAAAAGCCTCTAGTGCAGATGCCAGTCGCATCGTGCAATAAATGCTGGAGGAACATAGTTTCCAGTTGCACTCATTGCACAAATTAGTGTAATCGTTTGGCTTCTTTCAGCAGAAACCATTTTACCACCAGCTTTTTTCCTTTCACCAATATTACCTTTGGCATTTTCTTTGATACAGTATTCACTCCACTTTCATCCATATTATATATTCGGCTAGGTACAAATTTGTGTTTGTTGTAGAGGCTCTGCAAGTTATCATAACATCTTGTAAGAGTTTTATTGAATCCCATGGCTCTGGCAATACTAGTTGGGACTGGCTGTTGCAATTTCAATTCAGGGAACCTTTTGAGAAATCCATATACTCAGTCTCGGCCAGCAAATTTTGAGGATAAGTTGAATCTATGAGTAATTTTATTTACTCCAGCATACTCATAAATCAACTTCTGGTGATTCAGCATAGTGAGACCATAATAAAGATCATCAATTTGTTTAATATAATTGTATATATCGGTCTCTTGCTCCTGTGTGAATGTGAAAGAAAATCTCCCAATGCTAGTTGCAGTCTTCCCAGCTTTTAAACGTTTTCGCAGAGTACTTTCCTTTTTACTTCCCTTTGAAATTAATAATCTGGTGACTTCTAACTGTTCGTCTGTGACGATGCATCTATCCGGAGTTTTCCTCTGAAAATCTCGAAGCATTTTGATTTATATTTGTACGCTGAAACAAAACATGGCAACACATGTACAAAGAAATATACAATTAAGAATTAACAGTCTTCATGGCAATCAGTAAAATAATTCTGATTAGCCGTAAAACATAGGTAAATTTCACATTTCTTGCAAAATACCGTAGTTTTTTATCAAGGCATTCTTTCTGCAGCAACATTGTTTTGTACCATATGCCGACAAATGCACTGCAATTTTGGTACGGTTTTCTTTGGAAGGAACTGATTTAATTAAAATCTTACGTTCTTTATGTTTCCGCTCAAGTTCTTCGTATTCAATTTCACCATCATCATCATCATCAGATTCTTCTTCATTGTCGTCAATTAGTTTGGTGCCTAAATTCAGCTTGTATTCACGCATTTGTACGAGATTTTTCTTTGGTGTACCCGTCTCTACTTCTACCATTCTATACTGCAACCAAGAATTTACAAGGGCTAGGTTAAAAAGATGCAAAATTACGCGTATTGTCCATTTTTTTGTACGATTATGCGATGGGCAAACAGAAAGCAATCTATCGGCGAGATCGACGCCACCCAATTTTTCCTTATAATTTTTAATGACGTTGGCCTTCTGACTCTTTCGTTTGCTCTATTTTTCTTTGACCATCGCTCGCTTTCGTCATGATCTTGATCGTAATAACAACTTGACATCATTAAAACTGGCTTATTATCCAGCCACATAGTCACAGCAAGTTTTTGGTCTTCTCTAACTTTTACTTCAGTACTTCCTATCGCTTTCTTTTTAAATGTCTTTTCATCAGTCAATACGCAGTTGTTCGGGATTCTATTTTTCATAGTGGTGCATGTAGCATGAACTCCTAATCTTAGTAATTCATCACAAAGTTTCGCCGTTGTAAAGTACCGATCAAAAAATAGTAAGTGTCCCGGAACTAAAGTTCTTGTCATATCAATTACTGCTGCTTCTCCCTGCTTTTCAGTCAGGGAATGTAGTGTCTCCCTGATATACTGCCATGTCGCAAACTATACCTTTTGGCGAAGCCAAAACAAAGACTTTGAGATCTACTGGGTTGGATATGTTGGGACAATACTGACGTATGGGACATTTCCCAGTAAAAGGGATAATCATTTCATTAATACTCATTTCTTGAGGACGGTCTTGTTCATGACATCCGGCTAATATGCGTTCAAATAAAGGCTGAATTTTCGATATCTTTTGAAGTTTTTGTTCTGGCTTCACTTCAGGATAATAAACGCATTTCAGTTTCAGTCTAATGTAAAAAAATCGGTTTCGGGTAATAGCTTTGGCAATTATTGAAACTTTCCACTGCTTAGACCGATACATAGAAATTTGCGGATATTATAATGCAGATAATATCATGGTAATACCTATATAGATCTTAAGCTTTTTTAAAGTTAGAACCATAGATTTGACGGTCTCTAATATTTGTGTCCTGTTTGTATAAATTAGTATATGGTCTAAAATATCATCATCTACGTATTGTTCATAGAACTGGTACCACTCCCATTCCCTAGTATTTTTCTTGATGTAGGCAGGTTGCATTAAACTATTTATTTCTGTATCAAGTGTCTTGTGTATCCAAGTATCCTGAATGCCAAAGTTATTTTGTCGATTTCCAATTGCTATATGTCGAGTGGATAATAATTGTGAGTTCTCACATCTACCCCGGCTACAACCACGACTTTGCCCACGAAATGTTCCCCTTAAACGTCCTCTTGCTCGTGGTAAGTATGACGAAGTTGAAGGACAATCCGAGTTGTCTGATGTTACTGGAGAAGGCACAGAAATAACCAAATCATCTTCATCTTCGCTTGAACTACTGGAACTGATTTTACGGTGATCACAGACTGTTTGGTTGGTTTCTGGTGGTGGAAACTCGGGATCTTCGCCTGAATGGTCTCCAGAATAGTCGAAGTCGGAATTGATGAGTTTGAGCGATGAGGTTAGGTGTTAAATCTAAAAAAAATAAGAAATTGTTAACGTACTTTATTTAGTACTCGGGCAGACAAACGTGAAATACAGTAATTACTTTTGTACTTTGCGGAGGACATAGAAAATAATATCAAGGTTAGGTTAGAAATATTTGATTTTTTGGTAAAATATTACGTTGAGCAATTAGTTTGTACTATCAATAACTGTTTTTACACGTAAAACTATGAAATCATTTAAAAACAGAAAAGATTAACATGGATAAACTTACTTTTGCGTAAACGCACGTTCGCTCGTCCATCTTCCGATGCCATTTTCAAAAGAATGACAGATGTCAAATATGTTGTTTTATTTTTTGTATTAACCAGTGTAGTCACTAGATGTCGCCAGTAACTATTTAAAATATTTTAGACCTAATAATTAAAATAGAGACCACAGATTATTATAGTTTCTACCTACTTTGTGTAGTACAGATATGCAGGAGGTTAGAGTGGCTCTTCGTAAGGTCTTTTCAATATAGGTGATAAGGGTTGGTCTTATTTCCTCGTCCATCATCATGTTTTGTAAGTGTGTCTCTGTGACCTCTGCTCCTGTTATTTTATCTTGAGTTCGGTCCCCTCTGCTAGGAAGCGAAGGCAGTCGTATAGTATGTGCCAGATTGTTTCTTCGCTTTGATCATCGCATTCGCAGCCAGGGTTGCCTTTTTGTTTGAATCGATGTAAATAGGCTGCGATGCCTCCGTGACCTGTGAACGCCTGCACTAGGTTGTGTGTCAGTTTTGTTGATCTCACCAGACGGTAGTTGTTTGTGACGTCAGGGAGGAATTTCTTAGTGACCGCCATATTTTAGTCGTCTCCTCTCGGATGGTCCTTTTTACATATGACAGGGGCACTTTATCATATGCCGAACGTGGGCGGACCGAGCGCTGCGTGCCGACGGCTGTACGCGGGGGTCATCCGGTCGATGGCCCTGTACGGCGCACCGGTGTGGGCGGGGTCCATGACCGCCCGACTTAGGGCCCTTCTGTGGCGACCACAGAGGGTCATGGCGGTCAGGGCCATCCGCGGATACCGCACGGTGGCGACGAAGGCAGCGTGCCTATTGGCCGGGACTCCCCCGTGGGACCTGGAGGCGGAGATGCTCGCCGGACTATATCGGCGGGTGACGGGGGTGCGAGCGGGGGGCGGTGTGGTCTCGTTAAGGGATCTCACCGCCTGGCGCGTGGACGCCCGCCGAGACGTCATCGCCCGTTGGGCAGTCCGGCTGGAGAGGCCTCGGTTCGGGGTGCGAACCGTGGAGGCCTTACGGCCGGTGCTGATGCAGTGGTTGGAGAGGCGGCACGGGGTGCTCTCCTTCCGACTGGTGCAGGTTTTGACGGGGCATGGGTGCTTCGCCAAATACCTGCACAAGGTCGTTAGGAGGGAGAATACACCGTCCTGCCACCACTGCGATTGCGACGAGGACACGGCACGCCATACACTCGAGGCCTGCGGGGCTTGGGCAGTGCAGCGCTGTGAACTCGTCGCAATCATCGGTACGGACCTGACGCTGCCGGCTATCGCTAGGGCGATGGTCGACAGCGTCGGGAATTGGGACGCGGTCGCAGCCTTCTGCGAGACAGTGATCTCGCAGAAGGAGGCGGCGGATCGCCTGCGTGAGGAGCGCAGCCTCGATGAGGAGATCCGCCGCCGGCAACTGGGGCGGCGCAGGCGCAACTATCTGCGCCTCATGCCGCCCTAGCCGAGGCCGCGGGTGACGTGACCGGGGATTAGTCCGTCACCCGCCGAGAGGCCGACCGCGTGAGGAAAGACCGACGTCCTCCCCGAGGGGGGGACGTCGGTCGACGGGATGGTACCCCGCGTAGGGGGTATTCCGTCGGGCCGACCACTGACGACAAGTTAACGCTGCTCCAGTGGTCGGCCCAACGACGAAGGCGACGTGGTTTTCGGGTGGGTCGCGGGAGTTGCGTGCTTAAGCCCCTCTGTCGCCCCGGACGGAGTGGTGCGGAGGCGCGCCGACCGCGGCCCACCCACAAAAAAAAAAAAAAGGGGCACTTTATCATAATATGATTTGGCGGTTGTTGTTGCCAAGGCTGCTCTCTTTGCCAGCTCGTCGGCTTGTTCGTTTCCGACGGTGTCTGCGTGTGCTCTTAGCCAGAATAGCCGTATGGTTTTACCTTGCGCGCGAATAACTTTCATGTTTCCCCGTATGGTGTTGGTTAAGGGTGTTATGTTTATAGAGTTTTTGAGTTGTTCTAGCGAAGATCTTGAGAGAGTATTAACTGGGGTGGCGACATTACTTTTTACTTTCTGAATGACTCTGTGAATTGTATAAAGCTTTGACTGGAAAACCATGCAGAAGGGCTCTAAACTGAACAGCGAGTAATGGACTTCCGGTTCTTGCTCCCGCCATGTGAGGGCAACATCGTTTTTGCCCTCTATTTTACTGCCCTCCATGTAGATTTGAAGTCCGGACATTTGGTGGTTGGTAACCGTTTCGGGTCTATATTCTCAAGGAACTCATACGAGATGGATTGTAGTTTGGAGGGATGAGGTAGTTCTTTAAATGCTACTAGGGATGGGCAAATGGATAATTTTTTTTTTTTTTATTATTGCAAACGGTGGCAAACGAGCAAACAGTACACCTGGTGGTAAGTGTTGCTGCCGCTCATGGACCTTTACAAGGCCGTTGCCTACCGCGAAGAAAGCGAAGGGAGTGTGAATGCGTGCATTGAAGCTCGGTGATACCAAGGGCACCACCAAAACCCTCCACCCGCAATCACCCTCAGAAAGTTGGACTTCCGGCTCTCTCGCTCACCGAACGAAGCGCAGTAACAAATTGCTACTACTCAGACGTCGATTTTCTGCGAGAGCATGGTACTGCCCCGGACGGACCGGCCCGCGGCTGTAGACAGATAACTGTCGACAGTGTGGTCCTACCACTCCTATTATATTTTTCAAATGTAAAAATAAAATAAAAATAAAAAAGCCTTTTATTTCTTGCTTCACAGTACAAATTGACAATGTAAAACAGTGTGCATGCAAAATTAATTAGATTGTTTAGTTATTAAAAATAAAGTTAGAATTAAGGTTGTATTTTATTTAAAATTAAGTTTTCTTAAACATTCACTGTGTAGAAAATTATTTATTTTCAAGAACCCCTCTCAACGGAAGGTAAAGGCCTCCTCCAAAGATGACCAATGTTCTCTATCTTCTGCTACTTGCATCCAGTGGGTGCCTGCTATTTTTATAATGTCGTCTGCCCAGCGCGCATTTGGTATACCCCTTTTTCTTTGGCCTGACGGTCCTATCCATGATGTTGTCTTTTTGGTCCAGCGTTTGTCAGTAAGTCTGGCTACATGTCCAGCCCATCGCCATTTTAGCTTCTGTGCGTAAAAGAGAGCGTCGATGGCTTTGGTTTTCAATCTTATGGCAGTATGTGGGATTTTTTGGATCTTCTTTATCTTCAAGATACTTCTTTCCATACTTCTTTGACTTGTTATGACCTTGTTTTTTATTTTCTTAGTAAATCTCCATGTTTGACAGGCATATGTTAGTGAGGGGAGTAGGCAGGTTTTCATGACTTTGGCTTTAAGTTTTATGGGCATGTCGCCTTTTAGAATTTCTTTGAGGCTCCAGAACTTCTTCCAAGTGATGTTGATTCTTCTCTCTACTTCTAGTTCGTTGTTTTGTTGGTCAAATGAAATTTGTTTCCCAAGGTAAATAAAATTATCAACATAGGTTAAAGGTAGGTTTAGGAGACTTATAGGTATTTTAGTGTAGTTCGTCATGACATTAGTTTTATTTAATTTAACCTCCAAACCTACTTTACGACTTTCTTCATGTAGAGAATATATCATCATTTGTAGTTGATTCGTACTTTCTGATAGAAGAACTATATCATCAGCAAATCTAAGATGACTCAGGTAACAGCCGTTTATGTTTATGCCAACTTTCTTCCAGTTTAGCTTGCGGATGATGGACTAGAGTACCGCTATGAAGATTGTTGGTGAGACTGGATCTCCTTGCCTTACACCTCTTTTTATTTGTACGAGTGGTCCAGTGGTCTCCAACTTCACTCTGCTAATGCTGTTGTCATAGATGTTTTTTAGGACATGTATGTAATCCAGTGGCACTTCTTACGAGAGTAGAGCTTCCCAAATAGAGGAGTGGAGTAGAGTATCGAAGGCTTTTTGGTAATCAATAAAAACGACATAGAGTGGTCTGTTGAACTCTTGGAATTTTTCTATTATCATCTCTAATGAGTGTATATGATCAACTGTGGAATAGCCTCGTCTGAAGCCCGCCTGTTCTATAGGTTGGAATTTTTCTGTGGTTTCTTTTATTTTTTTCTCTATTATGGAGGAGAAAAGTTTTCAAATGTATCGATATATATTTTTAAGGATGGGTGATCTATATATTAAACTCGGCCAAAAATTAGATATTAAAAAACGAAAATACATATCTGGCATATTTATTATTTTATTTATTCATAAATCGTACATATTATATTGACTTAAGACTTAAAACTGCACTATTTGTGTCCAAAACACTAGTATTTCAAGAGACAGCAAAACAATGACTGGAAAGGGTAAAACAGTACGCACTCGACCAAGACCCAAACGCAGACACACAGTTGTAAGCAGAAGGCGTACAACAGTTAGAACTAGTGTTGGAGAACAATAACATTGACCCCAAACATTTCGCAAGACTAATAAAAGACCACTTCTACGGCAATACAAGAAAGAAAAACAATCTATTGTTTGTCCCTCCACCGAGCACTGGTAAAACATTAATAATGGAGAGTCTAGTAGCAATGCATTTCAACTATGTGAGACTAACAGGATTAACACCAATTAATAGCTTCAACTTTGCAAGTTTGCTACTTCAGAATGCCTGTTTCATGTACGAATGCAAACTAACGGACAATCAATTCGAACAGTGGGAGTTGCTGGCAGCGCGATCGCCTATGTCGAGAAATAAAATATATAAGACTGCCAAGATTTATAGGGATGCAACATTGTTCATAAAAAACATCAATGTTAGGATATCGATGTTTTCAAAAGTGAAACATCGATGTTCAAAATATCGATGTTTATGAACGATATATCGATGTTTATGAACGATGTATCGATCAGGGATGATCGGTGTTCGATGTTTATCAAACATTGAACATTGATGTTACTGAGACAAAAAATTATCTGGACAAATTTTGATGAGCTTTTTTTTTAGGAAATTTGACGGATGTTTTAACATACTTATGACGACGGAAAAATAAAATCCTCCAGGCAAATATAGATGAGTTTTTTTTTTTTTTTTTTTGAGGAAATGTGAGTCGTATTTTATTACCCGCTATCCCGAAGTTTCTACGGAGAAAATCTTGAAGATAATTTTATTTTGTTTTTTTGAAAATGTGGAGCCGTGTCTTATACTATAGGGTTAAGAGCAAGTAAATACTAACATTTATCGATACGATACCTGCAGGGATGCAAAAAAAATGCATAGATCGTCCGTGTGGTGACGGAATAAGAATACAATTCACCGCTGCCTATCTTGACCGTGGATATTCAAAAAAAAAAAGCTCATCAAAATTTGCCCGGTGGATTTTATTTCTCCGTCGTAACATCGATGTCATGCCGCTGTATGTTAAAATATCCGACAAATTGCTTTAAAAAAAACTCATCAAGATTTGTCCGGAGAATTTTATTCCTTAGTAACATCGAATGTTCGACGTTTGCCTTGCATCGATATATCGTTCATGAACATCGATGTATCGTTCATAAACATCGATATTTTTAACATCGATGTTTCACTTTTGAAAACATCGATGTTTTTTATGAGCAATGTTGCATCCCTAGATACCTGCCAAAAAGTACTCATTGAGTAAAAAGTATTGAATGCAAAGTATCAAGTACAAAAGTATCGGTATCGAAAGTACTCGAAACCTAAAAGTAGCGATACTTTTTTCGTGTCCCTATATCGATGTTTATGAATGACATATTATGTATTTTTTTCCCTATTTAAATAAACTTTTGACACTTATTTTTGCGATGCAAATCAATCATCTTTTTTTAACATCGATGTATCACCCAAACCACCTTTGTAATGTTTAGTGTTTCACAGGCTCGGCACGCACTTTTACACTTTTCTCTATCGGTCCACTCTCACCTCAACGGAGTTCTCATGACCAACGTGATTTTACAGAGTAATAATCTATATACTCTATGCGATGCGCTCGAGATAGTGATTGTATAAACTATGTATGTTTCTGTACAGTATTGGTGTGAATGTCAGAATACTTAAAATATACATTACCTCTATTTTTGTGATTTGGTGGTCACAAACACTACATCCCTTCCTTATTAAAACATTTATTGTCTTTATTATGTAAATCAGCATGACCACGCAGCAGACCAGCATGGAATAGTAGGTCAAATTCCCTCCCATTGTGGAGGAGGCCCGAGCCCAACAGTGGGACGTATGTGGGCTGCGATGATGATGATGATTATGTAAATCACAATAAATTTCCTACTGTTTATAACTAATTACTGTTAATTAAATTTTAGTTGTTCACTTCAGGGTCACCAATCTTTTCTTCCTCGTCTAATGTAGACTTAACATGAATTAACTTCGACTGCCCTTCTATTCTTTTTAAGTGCACTTTGTTTCTTCTCAACCTATGTCCAGTTTCACTGTTGCGTACAGTACAATCTCCGTCACGAGCACTTTCAACTATGTGTGGTGTGGGATTAAAAGTTGGAATAAGGTTTTTGGGCTTTGCCATATATTTATGTATGCCTTGTCTCCTGATTCTATTTCTGTATTGCCTTTATTTTGAGAATTAGTGAATTTCCTTTTTTGTATTCTTTTATTTGTAGATCTGCAAAATAAACCAAAATGACCAATCTTGCTAGAAGAATGACATTTCCTTCCTAAAGCTGCACAAGTATTAGAATTTGAATTATGATTTTGCTGCCACATCTATTGCAATATAATTTTCTTCTTTGTTAGTTCTGAGAGTTAGCAATTTTATGGAAGTTTAATTTGTTTATGATTGAATTAATTTCTTGGCTCTTGTTTTTTTTCCACACCATAATCCTCTAGCTGTTTATTGATTACTTCAAGAGTATTTGCTTCAAATATTTTTTTTTCTAAAGTTACTCTGTCACCTGATGTTAAAATCTTCTTTCGCAATTCTGTACTTGTACATTTCTCAACAATCTGGTCTATTAGATGTTCCTCTTTTTATCAAATCCACATTTATCCGCTTGATGACGCAACCTAATTAAGAACTTTAAAATTTTTCATCTTCCTCCTGTTTCAATAATCTAAAAATATGTCTTATAATCTAAAAATATGTCTTATAGTCATAAATGTTGCTCTGTTTTGGTTGAAAATAATTATCGAATTTTTCCAAAACAATGTGAAATACATCTATGTTTGTGGATGGTTCAGCACTAGCACAAGGTAATTTTTTATAGATTTCCTGAATGCCGCTGCCTCCAAGATGTAGTAAAATAGTTCTTTTCCTGGTTTCACTTGTGATCTCTGCTACTTCTAAATAAATTAACAGTGACCTCTTCCACGTCTCCCATCTCCAGCGCCATTGGTATCATTGTCCATTTATTTTCTTTCCTTACTGGAACAATTATATTTTTTGTGTATTCTCACAAATTCCCCTACATAAAAGTGGGGTCGGAATTAAACATCGATTCTTCGTGAAAACGCGGCACCGACCCAGGGGTACCGGTCCGCGGCTGCAGACAGACGACTATGACAGTGTGGTTCTACCGCATAAAAACTACCTAACGGTACTTATATTATGGCGGTCGGTCTTATTATAAAAAAAATACAAATTTATTTTAAAATTAATATAATATTACAAAGAAAGTTACAAATTACTATTACGAATGCTGGTACAAGACTACTATTAAATTAACAATACATAATTACATTGATTTCCGAAACAATGGAATATTGCGAGCGTGTTCCTGGTATCTGGACTGCAGCGTCATCGAAACGGGTTGCTACAGTGTGGTAACTCCTCCCTCCTTAAGTAAGTCGGAAGCAGGGGCTGCTTCGGGTAGCGTCCTCGCTACGTTTGGTATGCTGTGAGATAGTGGTGGCGTTGTCCCCTTTGGTAGTTGTAGATCTCCATTTATATATTTTCCAAATTATCGCTGCTATTAACAGAGTGTATAGCAGCAATGTTGTCCAGCTCGGTGTTGCGACGATAAGGGGCCAATCGACTTCATCGTTGAGTGAGATGTCGTTAGCCTGATTAGTTAGTTCGTGGATGCTGTTCAGAGATATTTCTTCTAGCTTTAGTTCATATTTAACAGTTTCTTCTGCTATTTGATATTTCTCAGGTAAGGGTATAATTTCATTGGTGACTATTGTGGTTGTATGTGATCTAAGGGTTTTGTTCATAATGTGTATCGTGCAATCTTCTGTCGCGGAGATTAATATAACTCCAGTTGCTTTTGTATATTGCGTCTTGGTATTACATTGAGATTTTATAACTTCTTCTTGCTTCAGGACTACCAACCAGCTACTATCTCCTATCTTTTGTATCTTGTCACTTCTAGGGTTCATCTTGGCGTATGTGCAGCTGCCTTTTCTATGTTGTACGAGGGATATGATGCAATCTTCTGTCTTGTCTATTTTTTCTGTCTCCAGGGTTTTACAGAGCTGAGTGTCGTCGGTCAGCGGGTTGCAGGTACCTCCCAGGTAAGTGTACTCATCATTACCAAGTGCAAGGTATTTGGATTTGGGAATAATAGTAAGGTTATTATTATTATTAGGAATGGAATAGAGATGTAATAAATCATATCTATTAGAGGAGACTGACGGGACTTCAAGAATGAAGTTTATCGAGTGAGCTGTACTATATGCTTTGACCGTGATCGACTTTTCTATTATATGTATATTATTGATATTTAATTCAACTACTGGTAATAAAGAAAACGTGCTACGTAATTTGTTTAATTCGTCAATAAAATTTTGAGGACTAATGATACTGGGGTGCATAGTACCTGTACAAGCCTTTATTGTACTTTTGATAACCTAAGCACCAGCTATCAGATGTAACGCAATGAAACACAAATTCAGAGCTCCGTATAAATTTAATAATAATTTCTACATAAGGCCCTCGCGGTAACGACCATAGCGCGATCTACGATTTCATATAAGTATCTGGCATGACCGAAGTCAGTGTGCGTAATACATGCGCCGTTACGTTCATGATATAAGAAGGATCATGCAATGATTGTATTTTAAATTTCACGACATGTCTAGAGACAATACCATCATCACCCCCTCCTATACCTGCAATTGTAGTTCTAGTGCCTACCTTTTTTAATCGAAGCAACTACGCTGCTGCTTCCGTAATGAACGACGCCTGCGAACCTTGATCTAACAAGGCTCGTAGAATATGAGAATACCCCTTTGGTGACTCAGCTCTGATGACAGCTGTGGCTAGTAGGACTTGTCCCTGTGCATTTACCAAGTGGGTTGCAATCTTAGTAATAACCTCTTGAGCTCGAGGTTCTGAAATGTGTTCACTCGCAATTGTAGTTGGTGCCGTAGCAGCCACCCCTACACTTAAGCTAGATGCTTTAGGATGTAATAACGTGTGGTGCTTGCGTTGACATATACGACAATTAGTGTTAATACGACAATCTTTGGAGTTATGGTTAATGCCCAAACAGTTAAAACAAACTCTCAAAGACCGGGCAATATCGCGGCGCTTATTGCTATCTTCTTTAGCGAATATTTTACAATTATATAACTTATGATCATCGGAACAATGAGGACATGCAAACTTAGCAACACTATGCATGACTTTTGTCTGAGATGTGCTAGCACTTGCACCTTTAAATTTACCTTTGGGTTCAATAGTTTCGAGAGCACGAAAACGCGTTTCTAAAAACGAACAAAATTGATCGTAAGACGGGAGATCATCGCAGGTTTGATTTACATGCAGTTCCCACTGCTTTCGTGTTTCTACGTCCAACTTCAAACTTATAATAAATATGATGATTACATCCCATGTACTTATATTGATACCAAGATTGGTGAGTTCGTGGAGACAATCACTCGTTACATCTCTAAGTTCCTTTAACGCAATTGATGATTCGATAGTCATAATTCGCTGATTAAATAACCGTTTTAATATATTAGTTGAAAGAAATCTTTTGTTATTATATCGAAGTTCTAAAGTTTCCCAACATGTTTTATAATTATTTTCTGTTATGGGAACATGTTTTATAAGCTGTTCTGCTTCACCCGATAATTGCGTCTTCAGATAATGAAGACGTTGAACATCATCTAATCGTTGATTCTTATGAACTAAGGATATGAATAAATCCCTAAAAGACGTCCATTCAGTGTATTTTCCACTGAAAGTTGGCAAAACAATTCTCGGTAATTTAATTGTACTATCAGGTGTAACAGCACAAACTTCCTTATCATGCGAACATGTTAAAGATTTTAAGTTGGACAAAGAATCCTTAAGCGCTACTTTATAATCTAGATACGATTCATATACATCTTCATACAATTCGTCATCGATTTGTGCACTTGTTCCACCATGTTCTTCGATAATTCTCTTGTACTTTAGCGAAAAATCTTCAAATTGTTTCTCTAAAGTCTCCAGTCGCGCCTCTATATAAGATATTGTGATTCTGTCTTTTGGTGACTTCTTGAAATTGATCAGTCCCTTTTCAATTTGTCCTTTAACAAACTTCAATATTCTTAAGTCTTTGTCCATGGCAAAGAACTGTGGTCGACGATGTATAATTAATTAAGTTGGTTGAATGAATATCTTCTATGTTCTTTGATTCAAAATTTTCTAAGTGTTTAACGATAGTTCCACACCGCTTCGAAAACGGGCATAGGTTCCCCGTCTTGTCGTTTTCCTTAAAATTATTCTAAGTCCCAGATCCAACTATCGTGATTATTCTAAGTCCAACTCTCTTGCAAATTTACTAAGTCCATGCATTCACTTGACACTTGTTATAATTATTTAATGTACTCACAGTTTACGATGCACTTCCCTACTCACTTTGTTTAAAACTTCGCTGTCCAACTTGATGTCCAACACGTTCGCCAATTTGATTGCCTGCCGCCAACCTCGAAGGTAATTTTGCTTAACTGATTTAACACTGGTACGCAAACACAGACCACGACAGTTTCTTCTCATGTACTGATTAGGACGCGTCCAATTGCAACCACAACCAGGAGTCCAAAACAAAAAGGGTTTTTTAACCGGATCGTAGGACCATGTACAAGCCTTTATTGTACTTTTGATAACCTAAGCACCAGCTATCAGATGTAACGCAATGAAACACAAATTCAGAGCTCCGTATAAATTTAATAATAATTTCTACATAAGGCCCTCGCGGTAACGACCATAGCGCGATCTACGATTTCATATAAGCGCCATCTAGTAGTTGCGGTTGATACTAAACTAATATTATAACGTGCATTAGTTATGGTTCGTAACAGTGCCTAGTCTAGCAAATGTTATAGCGTCTTCTAACAGCATTAACTTATCTAATACTATCTGTAAACTAAAATCTATCTGTACGTAAATATCTAAGAAATGTATATGGTTATTCATACTTTTAGCGTCTGTAGTAAGGTTTTTTAGAATTTCTGCTAAATGTTTCTGGTTATTATTTAATTTGTCTAATTGACTACTAAACTGGTTTATTGTATTTTCTGCTAACACTAAAGTATTCTTCTGAGAGGTTTGAATATTATTAATTTTATTTTTAAGATTAGTAATTTTCATTTTAAAGTTAACTGCGTCATCGTGATCAAGGTTACCTGTTATAGCTTTAACTATTGATCCTAAGCCGTTAATAATGCCGCGTTTCTTTCTAATTTGGGGTGTTAGAAATTGCATTTTACTATTAATAAGATTAATGTTATATTGTATTTGATCTCTGTATGTTTTATGTAGTTCTCCCAGAGCTAATCCTTCAGTGTTTATAGTACTTGCATATAATGCCATCAATTTCATAGATGTAAGACGTAAATTACTTATATTATAAATACAAACTAAACTAAAATAATTCTCTTGCTTAAGGATTGGTCCTTCTTTAAGCAAAAGGATGCCATTACCGTTTTCTACGGGCGTTATGTCTACGGTGGCTGATGCGTAGAGCACGATGGCTCCTGCGATGAGACCTGTAACAAGATGAGGCCTCCGTAGTAATTTAAAGTGCACCCTAATAGATTTAGAGTTAGGGTGGTTACCTATTATTTCGGCTACGTTATTCGGGTGTAGGTGTATAATTTTATATGGTCCTTTGAAGACAGGTTTCGTTTTGTCACTGCGAGTTGTCTTTGCTACCTGTTTATAAACGGTTTCACCTACCTTAAAAGTGATTTCTTCAGCTGTCTGATTTCTTTTCGCTATGACTTGTTCTTTATTTTTAGACATATATGCTGCAACGCATTCTTGAACTGCTTCTGCGTTCGTGCGATGCTTCAGTACATAGTCTTGGTAAAATTCTTTAGGGTAATATAATTCTAAGGGGTTTCTAGAGACTGTATGACCGAATAGTAGTTCGTGGGGTGTAAATCCTGTGGCTGAGTGAATTGCATTATTATATGCTATTACGGAGTACATCATAATAGATTGAATAGGATCGTCTTTGTTAGTCATTCTTTGAATACAGATTATTTCGGCTATAGTGGAATGAAAACGTTCGATTGGAGAATTTGAATTTGGGTTATACGGCGTTGTAAAATGTATACTAATATTATGCAGTAAGCATATTTCTTTTATGACGTCATTTTCAAACTTGCTATCAGAGTCCGTTGTTATTTTACAAGGTAATCCTGATATAGAAAACGTTTTTATCAATGCTTCTGCTATGTGAACGCTTGTGCTTGCGGTTAATGGAACTGCCTGTGCGAATTTAGAAAAATTGTCTATGATAGTTAAAAAGGTTGCTCCTCCTGTTGAATAGAGATCCATAAATATGTGTTCCATAGGCTTAGAGGGTGTATCAGTGAGAGCTAAGGGTGTCTTTAGAGGATTTCTTTCGTATTTTGCTTTTAGGCATGTGTCACACTGGTTAATGTAGCTTTGTATGGTTAATAACATATTGGGCCAGTGGTAATTACTGTGAATTTGTTTATATGTTTCTTGTATTCCACGGTGGATAGTTTTACCTTCGTGGTATTTCTTTATGATCTCGTTTTGTTCAGGTCTATTTTCTACTAAGGTTACTCGGGATGTGCACTTAATTAATTTTGGGCCACGGTCGTTAAAGATTGTTGTATAGACTCTGGAGAAAGCTAAATATAATTCTTCATCATAAAAGTAACAATGGAAAACTCTATCGGCTATGGTGTGTTCTTTTAAAAATCTGATTATTTCTGTCTCTGTGTTATTGACGGGGATAAACACGTCTTTAATAGTATTTCTAGTGTTTGTGGACCTATTGTCTACTCTGTAAGTTGAACCGGGTGTGGATCGTATGTGGAATTGTTTCAGTTGCCTATCTATCGCATCTGCTATTATAGGAATACCTTTATTTTCATTATCTGGTTGGGTGTGATTGGTTGAAATGAATTCCGGATTTTGGGATACGATGCTCATGCTATCCGAAGCTGTACCTATTTGAAATTCCGGCACTCCAGGTTGTTCAGGTGGATTTTCAGTTAATTCATGTTCTCTGCGCGCATTTTCGAAAATTCTATTGATTATATTATCGTCATTATTGTCGTCCAAGTTTACGGCTAATGAGTCGATACTGTGGTGAAAGATTTTAGCACGAGATAAAGCATCTGCGTTAGTATTCTGTTTACCCTTTTTATAAACTACATTATAGTCGTATTGCGAGAGTTTCAAACGCCATCTAGTTAGTTTTGAGTTAGGGTCCTTTAGTGACATTAGCCACGTAAGAGGCCTGTGGTCTGTGTATATGGTAAACTTTCTACCATATAAGTAGGGTCTGAAATGTTTAACTGCCCAGACTATGGCTAGTAACTCTTTCTCTATGGTAGAGTATCGGGTTTCAGTATCAGATAAAGTACGGGATGCGAATGCTATGGGTTTGTCAGATCCGACAGTACCCTGAGATAAAACAGCACCTAAGGCTACATCTGACGCATCTGTAGTTAAAATAAAGTGGTCGTTAAAGTTAGGATACTGTAGTATTGGGGCGTTTGTTAAAATCTGTTTACATTTATTAAAGGCTTCTATAAATTCTGGTGTATGGATTACTTTGTGGTTTTTCTTAAGACATATGGTTAATGGTTTAGTTAGTTTGGCAAAATCTTTTATAAATTTCCTGTAATATCCCACGAGACCTAGGAAAGATTTAATATCTTTCTGAGTCTTAGGGAGGGGGTAATTAAGCACAGCTTTAATTTTATCTTTGTTAGGTTTGAGTCCTTCGTCCGTTAGCTCATGTCCTAAGAAGTTAACTTGCTTTTATACGAATTCAGATTTGTCTAACTGTATTTTGAGATTATGGGTCCTGAATCTTTGAAAAACTTCCTTAAGAGTTTCAATATGTTGTTGAAGGCTGGTCGAGATTATTATTACGTCATCAAGATAGGTATATACGTTAGTTATTCCTCTTAGGATATGATCCATTAAACGCTGAAAGGTACTTGGGGCATTTTTTAAGCCGAAAGGCATTCTTAAAAATTCATAATGTCCTCTTTCGATGGTGAATGCAGTTTTCTCGATATCGTTGGGGTGCATTTCGACCTGTGGTAGCCGCTGGCTAAATCCAGGGTAGTGAAATATTGAGCGCGTCCTAATCTATCTAAAATGTCATGAATGTTTGGCAGGGGGTACTTATCTTCGATAATACGTTCGTTCAAACGTCTATAATCAATGACAAGCCTCCATTTGACTTTTCCTGAAGCATCAGCCTTCTTGGGTACAATATGCACTGGACATGACCATGGAGAAATACTTTCTCTTATGATCCCTTGTTCTAAGAGCTTGTTAACTTGTTTATTTATTTCTTCACGTTGTTGTGGAGCTTGCCTATAGCTACGTACAAAAATAGGGGTATTATCGGTAAGTCTAAGTTCATGTTTAACCGCATGTGTAAAGGTATGTTATCGGAATAAAATAAATCTCTAAATTGATAGCATAGTCTAGACACTTCACGCTTCTCTTCTTCGTTCATGTGTTCGGTACGTATTTTATTAAGGATATGGCATAGTTCTCTATCTATATTTTTTATTTGAACGTTATTGAGTTTGTGTATGTTTGGTGTTTCAGATGCCGAATACTTCTCTAGTGTTAATACAGATTTGTTAGGTATGTACTTATTATCGTCACTATAATTAATAACTGACGTTCTAAACGATCCGTTAGTGACGTCAACTATTGCCGCGGGTGAAACTAAGTTGTCTGACCAGTAAAAATCGTCGTGTATATATTGTCCGTCGTTATAATGTGTTTTAACCGTAATGAGTTTCTCGCAATTAGGCTCTATTTTAATTTTTGTACCGGGTAATTAAAGTGAATGGGTATAGTGGCAGTAGTTGTACATAAGACGTTATTATTAAAATCAATATTACTATGTAATAATTTGAGTATGTCACAACCTACAAGGCCTTTATATTTAGGGTCGAAGTCAAAGATTAAGAATTTATGTGTTATCTCACGGTTAAATATAGGTGGAAGTGGAAGATGAACAACTTGATTATGGCATGAAATTCCGTGGGCTGTTAAGATCTCAAATGGTTCTATTTCTACAGAATTTTAAAACATAGTGCCGAAAACAACACCGGGTGCTATAGATGATCGACTTGCTCCTGTATCTATTAGAAACTTACCGTTAAATTCGGGTATCTCAATATATGGTAAGTAATCTTGGTATTGAATATTTATTTTAACTAGGTTGGGACGTCTTGATCCTCGGTCAAGCGAAAATCCTGCTCATAACTTACCTGCATGTTGCTGTTGTAGGGTTCTAACTGCGATGGGTTAAAGTCATCGTTCGGTTGTGTATTGTTATAATACTCACCGGTTTCGTAGGTTACGTCGTACGCCTGCATCTGATCTACTTGGCTAGGAGTATAGAACAATTCTTGCGTTGTGAATTGTGGAGTAGGCTTATCCACGGAACGCATGGTAACGTCTGATACTTGTCTTGGTGGAAGGACCTGCGGCTTGGGCAAGTTTTGCTGGTTTCGGCAGTTACCACTATTAAATTTAGGAGGATTTGGTCTAAAATTACCTAACGTAGGTTTGTTGTTCCAGGAAAACCCGTTGTATGGCCTAGACTGCTGTTCTGGAAAATATCTATTTTGTGGTGTGAAGTTACCCGCTCCGAAAGGGCTAGGTAGACTTTCATCGTGTTTGGTGTAGTTGGGTTGTGACCTAGGTGTATTGGGGAAATTCCGGAAGAAATTACTGTTATTTGCTTTGGGTAATTCTTTCGGTTTTCCTTGCGGTACAAAGTGGTTGTTGAAATTATTTGATCTATTATATGCAAGTCTATTTTCCTCTTGTCTAGCGGCTATAACTGCTAGCTCGAGTGTTTCTGGCCTAGCAATTCTTACGCCTATAGAAACTTGAAAGTCTAATTGATTAACGTATTGTTCAATAACCATTTTTTCATAGTATAACTTGTTCGCGTGTTCGCCAACCGAATACAACGTGTCTAATATGTCCCGTAAGCGTTTGCCGAAAGTGTCGGCATCCTCATGACGTTGCCGTCTAGTCCTCGTAAGGTCCTGCATGACCTGTATTTAGTTACGCGGTTCGCGAAGTCGTCTTATGAGCGCGTATTTGATTAGATCCCAGTTGCTAAGATCGGCGTCATAGGCGATTGCGTCAATCGCCTTCTCACTTAACCTACTCTTAATTAGCGATATTAATGCAGGGTGAGCTCTATCCGCCTCGTCGATTAAACTTAAAATATTTTCTACTTCCTTAATGTAATAACTTAAACATTTTGCGTTCCCATCATACTTAGGTATTAAACCTGTGAGAATTTTAAAATGAGCATTATCGCAATCCTTTAGCGACATTTTTATGTTTAATCGAACAATGAGCCGCGTTAACAATAGAGTGTTAAGTTACCGTATTTTATTAAAAGTAAGTTTATAAAGTAATAGGAATGTCTTACGCGATTTCAGCTAATAGACAGACACACACAATGAATATAAAATAACACAGGAAATAGAGCAAGGAACACTTGTGGTAATATAAGAGATCACTCACCAGAGCATTCTCTACTTCCCCTGTGGAGTCTTGTCAGCTGCAGCTCTGCTCAGCACCTCTTCTCAGCACCTCTTCTCAGCTCTTCTTGAGTCTTCTTGAAAGGCGACCGACCGACCGTAGGCTCTATTTTCGGATCGCGGCGACACGATTTCAGAACCTTCACGACTTATTTGAAAAGGCGTATTCAAATAAGCGTGTCGCGATCCTACCAAGACTGCGCCACTTATATTTTGGCGGTCGGTCTTATTATAAAAAAAATACAAATTTATTTTAAAATTAATATAATATTACAAAGAAAGTTACAAATTACTATTACGAATGCTGGTACAAGACTACTATTAAATTAACAATACATAATTAAATTGATTTCCGAAACAATGGAATATTGCGAGCGTGTTCCTGGTATCTGGACTGCAGCGTCATCGAAACGGGTTGCTACAGTGATGGTAACTCGGTAAAGTGCAAAAAACTGCAATTTTATCACATTGGTACTAGGCATGCCTTTTAAGTTCTGCCGTTTCTATATTTCCCGGCAATTTTGAATTTGGAACTGTTCTATATTCGAATGTATTTAAATTTTGAATCTCAAAACAGTTGAAAGTATTAGGATTAATGCTATTGTTTAGTCACAGCGTCGATTGGAATCTGTCAGGTTACGTACGAAAATGAATTTTCTAAGGCAAATGTTCGTGCAATAATTTTCTATCAGTCAGATGGTGTAAGAAAACTCTGCAAAGGTTCAACCGAAGAGAGTCAAATCATGTCTACAACATTATCAGTGGTGAGGAATCTTGGATCTTTGCCTACGATCCTGATTCCAAGCAACAATCTGGGTCTTTCAAGACGAGCCAAAGGCGACTAAAGTTGTTCGTTCTCAAAGCACTTCAAAGAAGATGGTGGCCACGTTCATTGGAAAAACCGGCCATGTTGCGACTATTGCACTTGACGATCATAGAACGGTTAACGCAGAGTGGTATACCACAGTTTGTATACCACAAATCATCGCCGAACTTCGAAAATCTAATTCAAAATGACGCATCATCCTGCACCACGACAACGCAAGCTCACACAGCGCTCGTCAAACGATTGAGTATTTGAAGCAGGAAAGAGTAGAAATTCTTGACCATCCTTCATACAGTCCTGACCTAAGCCCTAACGATTTCTTTACATTTCCTAAAATTAAGAAAAGTCTTCGTGGTCAAACGTTCCAGTCCGGTGAAGAAGCAGTCGATGCTTTCAAGTCAGCCATTTTGAACACCCCCACTTTAGAGTGGAATAAATGTTATAATAACTGGTTAGAGCGAATGGAAAAGTGTATTAAGCTACGTGAATACTTTGAAAAACAATAAAAAGTACTATAAGGTTCTAGTTGTGTTTTTTTCTTCAAACGACAAAACTTAAAAGGCATGATGATTTCTGATGTTTACGCGAGTATTACACATTTTAAATAAAACTACTTTAAAGATGTTATCGCGTTTGTATTTGATTGCCCGACGTTTCGAACACTTTGCAGCGTTCATGGTCACGGGCAGACTAAAATATCTCACGTCCTACAAGTCATCGTTATTGTAGGAAATTTATAATTATCTACCCGATACAGAAATTAGTTATCAAATATTGACCAACATTTTTGATACAAAGTTATTGCCAGTGTAAGAAGAAAATGATTCTATATGAATTATATGTTTTTTTGGGTTGAAATTATATTGTTTATGGTTAGTAATTATTTAACATTAAAATTAATAGCAATAAATATATTTAAAAACTAGCAATCTAGTATACTACCACCGAATCGGAACACGGCCACACTGAGAAAGATCCGGCAAGAAAACTCAGGTGACATGATGTTGAATTAATATTAATTTTGAAGGCGGCTTACTTTATGTTACTAAGAGCTTTTAATTTGTAAAATTATCTTTAGCTATTATTATTGTGGGTTAAATCTATACAATAAGTGCTCACAGTGTCTTGCAGTCTTATGGTGGTCTTTTTGGATTTATTTTTAATAATGTTAATAACAGTATCTCAGCTTGAACACCCAGCCATCCTTTCTATTGAAGTTTTTGTGTTTTATAATCTCAATAGCCTCGTATACCATTCTAGGCAGGTATCGGTGTTCTTTTGCGAGGATTTGTGGTTTATCAAACCTGATGTTGTGTTGGGAGCGGTCCTGACTATGTTCACAGACTGCAGACTTAGTGTGACGACGATGCTTCACATCGGCTATGTGTTCTTTGGTCCTAGTTCTTATGGATCTCTTTGTTTGCCCAATGTAAGGCATGCCTCGTAAAACTGATTCTGACTTTATAGTAGAACTGAAATACTGTAGGTATAATCTAGTGTTGGTACAAAAGTGTCCCGGTCCAATTGAATAGTAATATTTAAATACCCAAGCTATAATTGAATGTTGATACAAACTACCCTAACTCCAATTTAATAGTGATATCAAAATACCCCCACTACAATTTAATGTTGGTACATGGTGCCCTAATTCTAATTGAATGGTGGTATCGGCATACCCAAGCTACAATTTAATGTTGGTACATGGTGCCCTAATTCTAATTGAATGGTGGTATCGGCATACCCAAGCTACAATTTAATGTTGGTACATGGTGCCCTAATTCTAATTTAATGGTGGTATCGGCATGCCCAAGCTACAATTTAATGTTGGTACATGGTGCCCTAATTCTAATTTAATGGTGGTATCGGCATGCCGATACCACCATTAAATTAGAGATCTTTGTCTCTATAGTGGTTCCATCAGTCTTTTTGTTGTCGATAGTGACAACAAATTCTTTAGCCACTTCGATAAGAAGCATCTTCTCCCTTTCAGTAAAATTTCTACTACGCTTGCTAGATTCCATAATTGTTTGATAATTATTCAAAAATTATTAGGCACAAGTAAAAATAACAACACTCGTTTTGACAACCGCGCACACAAACAAAACAATTTTTTTTGGTAATGATTTAGGTAGCAATGAGTCGAACATACAGGCGTGAAAAAATAATAAATTATCATATTTTATAACTAAAATAATCTCAGTTCATATATTGACGTTCGAAAAAATATTTGTGTTAATAATATTGGTAATAATGATGAAATAAAATGAAAAAAATAATTACAAACTCGATCGTGTGAAGAGACCCATCTAGCGATAATTTATGAAACCAGTTATCGATTTCATAGTTATTTGACAGAGCGTTGGGTACTCAGAAACCCAGCAAAAGTTATCGGAAGTTTAACTGACGTTTAACTTTATGGAACCAATAGTTATTGATAGTTTAACTGAGAAGCTCAGAAACCGGCCAGTAGACAACCAGTTCTTATACTTATTTAGGTTTTTTTTTTATGTAACCAAGTATGTAAGTTGGTTGGTTGTCTAAATAACCTCAGTTACTCATAAATCAATCAAACATTATACATCAATCCTATGCTGGTATTATATAATTATTTACTGCTTGTTGCATTCCCTTTATTTTTTTTTATTTATATATTTTTTGTTAATATCCTATATGGAACCCATTTATTTTCTATTTTAAGATTAGTATAATAGTATATTAATCTTTATTGATAACAGAGTTACGAGTCAGTGGTGAGTTAAATAGATCTCCATATAGATTTAATTTTAATTACAGTAATAATAATAAATGATAGAAAAAAAAACATAAAACATTTTAAAAATAATTCAATAATTTTTTTTTTTTTATATTACCTTTACTATAATAAAAAATTATATTATATGTGTATAAATTAGAATAATTTGCATTTTGAAATACATTCATATTATGTCGTTATTGAAAACGTCGCATAGTGGGCATATTATATTTCAGACAACATGTAAAATTCGTCAGTACTATAGAAAGTATGCAATATTGCAGGTCGGAAATGTTGTTTTTCTCAGGTGTTTATGAGGTTTAGATGAGCAAATCAATTTATTTAGACCAACTTATTTAGATTAGATAGCCATTGTCAACTGAAAAAACAATTACCCGAACATATATCAATTTTGCTTTTTTTCGATTCACTGGTTTTATTTATGTTAAGTTATATTTGAACGAATTTCTTTACGCTCTTTATGAAGAATTATAATATTATTTATGTTTACTTCGTCGCCACTTGTGATGTTTAGTGTTTCACATGCTCGGCACACACTTTTACACTTTTCCCTATCGGTCCCCTCACCTCTGCGGGGGTTCTCATGGCCAACGTGATTCTACAGAGTAATAATCTATATACTGTATGCGATGCGCTCGAGACAGTGATTGTATGAACTATGTATGTCTCTGTACAGTATTGGTGTGAATGTCAGAATACTTAAAATATACATTACCTCTATTTTTGTGATTTGGTGGTCACAAACACTACACCGCAATTAACACACCTCATCATTTTTGTATTGTAATGGTACTTACAGATATGCTTAAATATTAAAATTTTGAATTATTTATCAAACGATATATCGTTTAAATGTCTTTTTAACTTTTCATAACTAGCTGTTGAAACAACTTACAGAAAGATCCTTGTCAGAGTTGTCAACAGGGAAATATACTAAACATAGATAGAATCCACTTGATCATACGATATATTAAATTCATTCGATGTTTTTTCTTTGTGATAAATATTTTATTGGTTGGATGTATTATCTATACCAATAAATAAAATTGGAGTGTCTGTTTGTAATGTCAAAATAATAGGTTTTTTTCATGCTCACACGGTTATTTGCACGACACCTATGCCTAAAATAGCAATTAAAAAATTTTTGTCTGTCTGTCTGTTTGTTCCGGGTAATCTTCAAAACGGCTGGACCGATTTCAAAAATTCTTTCACCAATAGAAAGCTATAATATCAGGGCGTAAACTAGGCTATATTTTATCCCGGTATTCCCACGGGAACGGGAACTACGCGGGTAAAACGACTATAACCTATAACCGAAGCGAAGCGAGGTAGCCTTGGGCATTGTCGTTCACTTAATGGATCTAGTTCATCAAATCTCGTTCCGTGAAGTGAACTCGTTCCGCTAACTCGTTCCACAGTTCATTTCGCTCCTTGACTTGGTAGGTTGGTCAGTCAGTACTATTGATTCAGAGAGCGAAATGAACTGTGGAATAGACATGTTTTCGACAGAGTCCGGATTTGGAACTTGTTTAACTATTCGTTCATAAACTATGAACTATAACAATAAGATACGTCACCTATGAAATCCAGTTATAAAATAGATTCGATTTCCCTTCATACTTTTTTCAGGCTTAGGACTGACACTTAAAGTGACTCATATGAATTAATATTAAACCTACTTTTCACTTTAAAAGGCGTATTTAAAAATCGACTCTATTTACAATAATTTTTTTTTTGTTTTGGTTTTTTTTTGTCTTCTCTAATCACATGTTTAATATGAATTAAATATTAAACATACTTTTAATTTTAAAAGGCCTATTTAAAAATTGTCTCTATTTACAATTTCTTTTTTTTTTGTTTTCAAGTTTCTTTTTTTTTGTCTTCTCTAATCACATGTTTCCATGCAAGCACAGCAATTGTGATACCTTTTCAGGCTTCAACAATGAACGACGTGCTCTTAAAATATCGCCAGCCTTTGAAAAGATTCTTTCGCATGGCACGGAGGTAGCGGGTATACATAATCTTTTTAACATATGTTGGTACAAATTCGGATAGACATTTCTGCGGTCGTACCACCATTTCAACGGATCTGATTTTCGAGATATGAAATCTTCCTTCAAATATCGGTCTACTTCAATACTGGCTTGAGCTCTAGAGTTTTGTGGTACCGTTTTCTTAATTTCTTTATCGATTTCGGACCAAAGATCATCATTTACTTCGGTGATATTAACGGGGTGACAGGATTGGGAAACATTATCATCACTAGCAACAGTGACGCTGGCGATAGCAGTTGTTCTTCTTCTAATTTCACTCACCGTGTTTTCATATTTGGTAATAGAGTTAAATCCGATCTTTTTGAACCTGGGATCAAGAACCGTGGCTTCAGAGTGTAAAACTGAAGATTCGATATCACCAAATCTCTTATAAATTTCAACATGAAGTTTTTTAATTAGTTGTTGTACTGGTTCCAAATATGTTGAAATTACTGGAGGTGCATGATGTTTTGAAATGTGGTTTATCATAATTTTGCAGTAAACAATTACCTTAGGTAGAGTAACTGCTTTCTCAGCAGAAATTTCTGTTGTTATGTCATTGAATGGCTTTAAAATTGGCAGTATTTGTTCAATACTTACAAATTCTTCGGAATTTATTAATAAGTCACATCATCATCATCATAGCCCATATACGTCCCACTGTTGGGCTCGGGCCTCCTCCATAATGGAAGGGTAATTGACCTACTATACCACGCTGGTCAGACGTGTTGGTATAGGGTTTTATTTCGAGTTTTCCTTCTCTCGCATAGATGTTATATGCGTTTTATATCCCTTAGTCGTCTCGTACGATCACCCACGGGTAAGATAGGGGGTGGTGAATTGTATTCTTACTCCGTCACCACACGGACTTAATAAGTCACTCCTTAGCGAAAATGTCGCTGAGACAACGGCTTCCTTAATTTTTATTAAACGGTCCAACATTTGGAACGTGGAATTCCAGCGAGTTTCAACATCCTGTTTTAACATTAATTCTGGAATGTTTAACTGTTTTTGGACTTCAATCAATTTATATTTAGCTGCAGTGCTCCTTTTGTAAAATTCAACAATTTTTTTAACTTTTTCTATTATTGGTAAGATCTCTCCTAAACCTTTCCTAACAACTAGATTGATTTGGTGTGCGAAACATCCAACATGCCTCCACCCACCTAAACGTATTGCAGCAGTTATGTTTGCCGCATTATCCGACACCACTGCACTTACTTTATAATCTATGTCCCAGCGCCGAAAACAATCCTTCAAAAACTCAGATAAGTTTTCACTAGTGTGTCTGTCTCCATATTGTACACATTCTAACAGATATGAAGACAGCTCCATATCTTCATTTATATAGTGGGCTGTCACTGCCATGTAACTATCTTTTGTGTAGTCTGATGTCCAACCATCAGTTGTTACAGAAACTGCTTTGGCAGAGGCAAGCTTGCTCTTCATCAACTCTACGGTCTCATTATAAATTTTTGGAATCAAACTTTTTGAGAGCGTTTTCCTAGCAGGTAAACTGTAGCCTGGAGTTTGAGACACCATTTGTAATAATATTTTAAACTCTGGTTCGTCAACGACACGTAGAGAATGTTGGCCTTTCGATATCCACTTCACCAATTGCCTATCTATAACCTGCGATCTTTGTACGGAAATAGGTCTTTTTCTGATGATAAAATCAGTAATATTTTGTTGCGATGGTTGCTGCGATGTTTGTTGCGATGTTTGTTGTTGGTCAGCAGAAGTTGATGGGTCAGTATTAGATCCTAAAGTATTTATTTCAACTTGCCGTTCCAAAACGATAGGAATTGAAGGATGTTTCCTGGTCATATGGCGCGACAAATTACTTGTATTTCCAGACGTAATACTTAATTTTGCACTGCAATAATCACATGTTGCTTTTTTTGGTTCTACTTCCTTAAAATGTCCCCAAATATCACTACGTTTACGTTTAGAAGCCATTTTATATAAAAACAAAAAGTAGGCACAATAGGAAGATGTCACTCACTCAACGCAATTCGACTCTCTGACCAATTTAAAAAATACGACCTCATAACGTAAACAAAGTTGCATAAAATAGAATGTTAATCTAAAATAAACTTATTGCTTTATGAAATAGAGACCAAAATAGTTAACGTCTCTAGAATATCGAATACTAAGAAAGCTAAACAATAATTGTCAGTGTGTGTAAATGCGATAACGAATCAAATCTTGCTAAGTGCATGTGGTGAGTTGAGTTGGTGAAGTATACAACAAACAAAGGGCTCTCGTTCCTACCTACACACACTGACGCGGGTTTAGACTAGAGACGCCAGATTATAATGAGCCGGTGAACCACAGAGTAAAATACCTATCTAATATACCTGTACAGGAGCGGTGAACT
This sequence comes from Lymantria dispar, assembly GCA_032191425.1. Lineage (NCBI taxonomy): Eukaryota > Metazoa > Arthropoda > Insecta > Lepidoptera > Erebidae > Lymantria > Lymantria dispar. The sequence continues at coordinate 34,929,763 of CM063452.1, forward strand.
GTGGAACGATAATGCCGCACAGTACTGAACGAGTTCAGTTCGTTCATTGTGATTGAGTAGTTCATCGGAATGAATCGCTCCGGAGTTACTCAAGTCTAAAGCGAGGGCGGGTTGCTAGTTTTTACATAAAAACATAGTGTCATTGGAAAATAAAATAAAAAGTGGATAATAATAGGGTTAAAGTGGAAGAGGCGCCATACTTTTTGTAGATATTATGATAAAATATAAAAAATATTTTTTTTTAAGTATTTTTTATTTTAAAGGTACACATATTATTTGTTACAAATGCAATGTATTTGATTTCCAATTAAAGATAAAGAAGCAAGTAGGTACTGGGCCATCTCTCCCATAACGTGGGTGAGACGCCACATGGTGTGGGAGAGTTGCCATACACACAATCATGCTTATTTTTGGTTCTCTTACGAAGCGATTCTCTTCCACAATTGTTGCAATGTGGAGAGTAGAATAACTCATGGAGCCATTTTTGGCACAAAGAACACTTAATCCAGTCTGTTTTCTGTTTAGTCAGATAATAATTTGCCCAACACTCTACGCACACGTTGGTGTCATCTTGAATTGGGGTGGACGCAGCAGATGAGAATGTTAACTTTTCACCACCTATTTTCTTTTTTTTAGCTGCACCTATAATTAACCCGGCGAGAGTGTGGTAAAAAAATGTAACAAGGGTTATGTGGCAGGGTATGACATACCCGTTTACAAATGTGGCAGTAAAACTTTATTCTTGTGTATAATAATATTATTTTTCATTTATATAATAAGGTATTAATATATAAATAAAGGTATTAATAAACCAACTAATAATAAAGGTTAACCAATAAACCAATTAAATAAACCAATTAATAATAAAGGTATTAATAAACCAACTATATAATAAGGTATTAGAAATAAAACATTTTATTATTTTTATAAATCTCATTTGTTATTCAACTTTAATCAAATGATGATATCTGATGTTTACGCGAGCACTACACATTGTAAATAAAACTACTTTTACGGATTATATCGCGTTTGTATTTGATTTTGATTGCCCGACGTTTCGAACACTTTGCAGCATTCATGGTCACGAGCGGACTAAGGTGTCTCACGTCCAACAAGTAATCGTTATTACAGACATTTATAATTATCTACCCCATACAGAGAATTAGTTATAAATTTATTAAATTGTGACCCACATTTTAGTACAAATTTATTGCCAGTGTAAGAAGAAAATGATTCTATATGAAAAAATTATATTGTTTATGGTTAGTAATTATTAATTATTAAATTTGTAGCAATTATTGATACAATTTGTTGATTTAAAACTAACAAAACTAATATACTACCACCGGATCGGAACGCGGCCACACTGAGAAAGATCCGGCAAGAAAACTCAGGGGACATGATGCTAAATTAATATTGATTTTTAATTTTAGATGCGGCTTACTTTGTCTTACTAAAAGATTTTTGATTTATGAAATTATCTTTAACTATTATTTATTACATTACATTACATTACATCTCACCTCATATGGCGTCTCTCCCACTTTTACCCTAACAATAAAAACTTTTCCAGACTATTATTTCTAAAAAGTTTTGTAGTAAGAAGACGAAAAATTTACGACAGTAACACTGTCATAAATTACTTTATTCTGGTTTATGGCATTATTAATAAAAGTCAACAATAAAGTTGTCCTAAAATATTATTTATCTAGACGTATAATATACGATTTTTATTCTAGAATTCTATAGAATAATAGTGATCAATTCATAGAATTTCATAAATATAAGAGTATCGGTTCTATGGTTACATTTTTTTATTGTACCTACATACTCGTAATTATGCAACCAATTGAGTTTATTGTAGCTACCTAACTAACGAACACGTTAATTGACTGATTGTTTTTGTGAGTTTAAATTCTTTGACAAAAATATATCTAGCGTGAATATAAACATAATTAAGCTTAGATTAATATACCCATTGCATTTAGTAAATACAAAACCTTAACAATACGTTCTGATATCGAAATGTTCATAATTGTATTTTTGAATCGATAGAAGCAAAATCGATACACAGGTTAATTCTTTATTATTTTATAAACACTATCGTCCAAAGACAATGGCAATAAAGGTAAACTGCAACTGTAAACTGCGACTAGCATTTTTATTACAAGAATAGTTCCTGCTAGTTTAGCATAAAAATGAAAGAATGGTTAACAACAGAAAATACAAATTGTGTTTTTATCTATAAGTCGAATTTGTAGATGTTTTAATTCTAATATTAGATATTTTCGAACATTCGGGGCAAATCTTGACCACATCCTTTATACACAACACAATTAAATATTGGTACCATAACGGCATATACGATACAGATACAGGAGAAAGAAGAATGGCAAGTGTCGAACAATACTCATACTTACCAGCTATAATTGCAAACGCAGCAAATTATTATAACGTAACAAATTCTATAGGACTAATTTACGTATCCAGCCGCTGTCAGTCGTCGATGCTTCAGAAGCTAGCGATGATCCATCAAGCAGCCTTTGGTCAAACCTATTCCTTTTAAAAATGAAAAAAAAGATGGTATAAAGTTGCCAGTAACATTGCAGCAGCAGATAATTTTCGTAAGCACACCTTTCTCATTGCTGACTCCGACTTGTTTTTTGCCATATGTGGATAATATTTTAGGTGGCTTGTTCGAAGATATTCTCACGCCAGTCTCGTCCATGTTGAATATAATTTCGGGTGTGATCTTATGCTTTTTCATCACTTCTTCGAGAAGTGTATAAAACCGTTCGACAGCCTCACGGTTGAATCCTTTCAGTTTGGCTATAGAAGTCGGCTCTGGCGTCCTCAAGACTATATTTGCAAAACGAAGTTTAAAGTTCTTGAACCATCCCTTTCCAGCCACGGTCTCCTTAAAAATTCCCTCTTTTTCTAATTTCTTTGCATATTCTTCAACTAAATATAGAATTTCAACACGAGTCAGACCATAAAATAATGAATCCATTTTCTGGGGTATGCTACCAGCTCTTCTTCTTCCTCCTTGGTGAAAACCGTAGTAAGACGTCCAAGGTTTTTTATTGATGTACCACTTTTAATATGTATCAATAAAGTTGCGTATGGAATACCATACAGTTTACTCGCGTTCAAAATTGAACTCTTTTGTGCCTCCTGCATAGCATGTTTTAAGTTAGTTTCTGACCAATTTGCATTTACGTTTGTAGTTATACACCATCTAAACCAATAGAAAACAATTACGATTAATTGTTATAAACTATTAAAATTAATAATGTTTATATACCTCGTAAAAAGCTTTGGACAAACGGAAAGGCCGAATGGTGCCTTTAGAAATTCATACTGGTCTTCAGGGTTGCTGGTTACAAAAGCTGTATATTTCACTGATTCTTCTTCGATTGGCAAGTGAAAGAATCCATTCTTTAAATCAAGAGTACTGAAGACATTTACTCTACTTAATTTATCAATGTGATCTTCAATTACAGGTAACGGATGTTCATCTTTCACCATCTTTTGGTTAATTTTTCTATAGTCAACACATACTCGTACACTCCCATCCTTCTTCTTAACTAAAACAAGTGGAGATGAATACTCTTAGTAGCTGGGATGAATTACGCCTTACTCCAACCAATCATCAATTTGCTGCTTTACTAACTGTTCTTCGGTTAAGGCTAGTCTTGGTCTTTATGAAACTGGTACGTTATCCTTCAACACAATTTTTAATTTAATGGGTGCATTTGTAGTCTTCAAGGGTATGTAATTGTCTATAATTTCTTTCACTGCTTTATTATTACTAGAAGAAAAACAAATAGAATTCTGATAAAAGATGTCGTAACAAGGAGGCCTGATTTCAACTAAACCCTTGTCAATAACTGCAATGGTATGAACTAAAAATGGTTGACCTAATATCACATCATATGGTATCAGATCAGTAGGTACAATATAGAAATTAATATTATATCGGTGACTATCGATAGCTAATTCTGTGGCGAACTTTATTTCAGCCTATCGCCGTCCACTGCTGGACGTAGGCCTCCCTCATGTTGCGCCACAATGAGTGGTCCTGTGCCGCCTGCATCCAACGACGCCCAGCTACTTTCACTAGGTCATCGGGCCACCTAGTGGGGCGGTGTCCTACACTGCGTCGTCCGATACGTGGTCGCCACTCGAGAACCTTTCTTCCCCTGCGGTTGTCGGTTCGTCGAGCGATGTGGCCTGCCCATTGCCACTTCAGCGTGCTAATTCTTCGTGCTATGTCGGTTACACCCGTTCTTCTGCGGATTTCCGTATTCCGGATTCTATCTCGCAGAGAAATCCCGAGCATAGCCCGCTCCATAGCACGCTGAGCGACTTTGAGCCTTGATATGAGGCCTACATTTAGGGACGACGTTTCCATGCCGTAAGTCATCACTGGTAACACACACTGGTCAAAGACCTGTGTTTTCAGACACTGAGGTATGTTGGACGAGAAGATCCTCTTAAGTTTCCCGAACGCTGCCCAACCGAGTTGGATTCATCGGCTGATCTCTTTCTCGAAATTGAATCTACCTAACTGGACTGTTTGTCCTAGGTAAACATAGTGATCGACAACTTCAAGAATCGCATTGCCAACTAGGACCGGTACAGGAATGACATGGGCATTTGACATGACTTTCGTCTTGTCCATGTTCATTCGTAAACCCACTAGTTGGGATACCCTGCTGAGATCATTGAGCATTGTGTCTAGGTCCTTCATGGATTCTGCCATAACGACTATATCGTCCGCAAATCGAAGGTGAGTGATGTATTCGCCGTTAATGTTGATGCCGAGTCCAGTCCAGTCTAAGAGCTTGAAGACATCTTCCAGTGCAGTGGTGAACAGTTTCGGAGAGATGACATCTCCCTGTCTCACGCCTTTCTGCAACTGGATCGGTTTCGTACTCTTATCCCGGATACGGACTGACATTGTGGCGTTCCTATACAAACACTTCAGCACTTCGATATAGCGATGGTCGATTTGACACCGCTGAAGGGACTGCAGCACCGCCCAAGTTTTGACTGAATCAAAGGCTTTCTCATAGTCCACAAACGCTAAGCACAGGGGCCGATTATACTCCTCGGTCTTTTGTATAATCTGCCGAAACGTGAGAATATGGTCTATGGTGCTATAGCCTTTTCGGAAGCCGGCTTGTTCGGGCGGCTGGAAGTCATCGAGCTTGCGCATGAGTCGATTGGTAATGCCCCTCGAAAACAACTTATAAACGTGGCTCAGGAGTGAGATTGGTCTGTAGTTCTTTAGAAGAGTTTTGTCACCCTTCTTGAAGAACAGCACCACCACACTCCTGGTCCACGACTCTGGAACGTCGCCCCCGAGGATAACGGAATTAAATAGCTTCTGAAGGGCTATTAAGACCGGCTTGCCGCCCGCCTTCAAAAGCTCTGCCGTAATTCCGTCATCTCCCGGTGCCTTACCGTTACGTAGTTGTTTGAGAGCCATTCTGATCTCGTACAAGCTGATGTCCGGGATTTCTTCGGTATAGTGCCGAGTTAGCTTGGATCTGGGATCTTGGACCAAGCCGACAACAGGATTTCGGGATGATTTGTATAACTGTCCATAGAACCTTTCGACCTCTCCCAAGATCTCACTTTGGGATGAAATGACAGTGCCGTCATCGGTCTTCAGCTTAGTCATTTGGCTTAGCCCAAACCGATTACAAACACTGACATGATCAAATAGCTGCAATCATCCATCAATCACTTGCATTGAAATATAAACACATAACAGAAAAAACAGCTTATTATAAATACACTCCACGTACTATATTAGACATTTCCGATTACAAGCTCTACTGGGACAGAACCATATTAACAGATAAAACAGTACATTTCAACCATCCAGATATAACACTACATGACAAAAAGAATGAAATAGTATACTTGATAGATATAGCAATACCTAATACACATAACCTTTCATCCACCCACACTGAGAAACTAACCAAATATACAGGATCTAGTCATTGAAATAAAATCTCAATGGAAAGTTAAAACAGTTAAAATCATGCCTATTGTTTTATCATGTACAGGAGTCATACCTTATACTCTACATACAAGCCTCCAACTCTTACACATTCAACCACTCACTTACATCACATTACAAAAAGCAGCTATTCTAAACACTTGCAGAATTGTTAGAAAATTTCTATCTATAGATACACATAGAAATACCACTCCTGTGCTTGACTAAGGTCCGCATGAGAGTGTAAAGTTAACCCCTTACCAACAGGGAGAAACAAAAATGTTTAAAAAATAATAATAATAATAATAATAATGTTTATTACCAATAAAGTCATTACATAAAGCTTACTTAATCAGAGACTCCCAAACTAGGCTACGGGGCCTGTATCTTGGGATTCAGAGCACAAGTTGATTGTGTGTAAGACATTTTAACATTTCTCGTTTAATACATACATTTAAATATTTTAATACATATATAACATTGGAAAAGGTATTATACAGTAACATATGACTAGACATTTTAATACCAGCCAATGTGGATATTCTGACATGCAGGTAGTGAAACATATTAAAAATATAAGTGCAAAGCGTGTGCGTATATGTGTGCGTGTGTTAGTGTGACAGTATGTGAGTGTGTGTGTGTGATAGTGCGCGTTCGTGTGTGCGTGTGTATGTGTATGTTTGTATGTTGTGAGTGAGTCTACTGATTCGAGTGGCGTTATTGTTGTAAACAGATTTATAGGTAGGGCGATTTGTGTTTTATAAGATTTTCTGTTGCCTCGTAAGATTGGGTAAGTAACCAGTTTTTAACCAGTTTTTTACATGCAGTTACACTACAGCTAAGGAGCGCACAGTGTTTGCACACATTATTGTAGGTATTAGGGTGTGAAAATATCTGGGTTCTGCGGGCAATTGAAGAGGACGACTTTGGAATTGGCATCCTGAATACTCGGCGTGCTGTGAGGGAGTCAAAATCCTCGTGGTTTAAAAGTTCCTTCTGTGTTTTAACCGTAGCGTTCAAAATGTATAGTTGTCGCACTCGGAGGACTTTGAATTCACTATAAACGCTATCCGTGGAGTAACTAAAGGGCCTTTTCAAAATGACTTTTAAAATAGCACGTTGGGCTATCTCAATTTTCATCATTTGAGTCTTGCAGGCACTTCCCCATACCGAGATGCAATAGTGAAGGATCGACTGACAAAGTGCAAAATATATTTGTCTGATTGTTTCGGGTGGGGTGCAGTCTCTGAGCTTTTTCATAAGGAATATCATTTTCCTTGCCCGTTTAGCGAGAGAAGCGATATGGTCTTTATAATTAATGTGCGCGTCAATTATTACACCTAAATAGCTTAGAGAGTTTGTGCGCTCTATTCGGGTGCAATTACATTTGTTGTGATCCGTGGATTCGACGGAGATACAGGAGTGCAGTTTCAGGTAGAAGTCGTCAATTGGGCCACCGACACCAGTCTTAGAAAAGGTCATGTATTTTTCTTGGCATTCAGTGTAAGCAAGTTCTTATACCGCAATGAGGCAATAGTAACTAATCCTTCCTCGGCAGTGCGATGTGCCTGATCCCAGGTGTCACCGCGGAAAACTATCACAGTATCGTCAGCATAACTGATGATAACCGCGTCAACTAGAGTGCAATTTACAATGTCGTTCATGTAGATGGTGAAAATTGTCAAGGATACTGCCCTGTGGGACGCCATATTGGATTTCTAAGTTACTACTAGTGTAGGAGCCCACTTTCACGAACTGTTTACGCCCAATTAGATAACTCGCAAACTATTCTAGAGCCACTCCACGAATTCCCAGATTTTCTAACTTCTTAAGGAGCAGGTCTACCGAGACGCTGTCAAATGCCTTTGCCAAGTCTAGGAATAGAGCTAAACATTTTTTTCCTGATTCTATATGAGACGAAACCGTGTTGACAAAGAGGGAAACAGCGTCTTCAGTTGACCTGCCCCTTTCGAAAACCAAACTATCTGATATTACGTAGTGTTTTTCCAAGTAAGAGACCAGTCGGACGTTTACTATACTCTCTAACAGTTTAGAAACTATATTTAGTAAGGCTATGAGTCTGTAGTTATCAGGGAGGTTTTTCCAGCACTCGAGAAAATCTCCAGCGGTTGAGCTAAAATTGTATATGTGCAGTAAGGGTGTCGAGATTGACTTAAGACACTTTTTGAGTAGTGGCATTGAGATCTTGTCAGGACCGGGTGCGCTGTGTAACTTAGCCTGTGAAATAAACTTTGACAGCTCGCAGAAGTCTGTTGGGGCCATGAAAAAGGAATCGAGGAAGCAAGCTGTAGATTTATAAGCTAATACTAATGCATTTTGCGTGGTGTGATTTTTGTTTAGTATCTTGTTAGCAAGATTATTACCGACAGATGTAAAGTGACGGTTACAGACTTGCAGTGATTCGGATTATTTTTAACATTATGCAGGAGATCAGAATAGTCAGCCGACTTAGATGATGGATAACAGATATTCTTGATTACCTTCCATAGCTTTGTGTCATTTTTGTTTGCCGTTAGTTGCTTGTTATAGTGTTCGTTCTTCGTTTTTTTTTATCTGTTTATTACAGAAGTTGCGATAACGTGTGTAAATCAAAAGGCGTATAGGATCCCCTGGGTGAAGTTTAGCATCTAGATGCAGTTTGTCTCTGTGACGTATGCATCTAAGGAGGCCTGTGGTAATCCAGGGTTTTGGCTCACCTGCGTCCCAACTTAACATTTTTTGTGTGCTTATTTATAGTGGACTGCAATATGTTATTAAAAGCTTTTGCAGCTAAATTCAAACAGGTCTCAGAGGTAACAGAGGACCAGTTGGCATGATTGATATCATTGGCCACAGCGTCCTCGTCGATTTTATATTTGTGAGTTATGTGAGACTTTTTTTGTTTGGTATAGGACATACAACTTATGACAATATCATGATCGGTGATAGATGAATTGCAGACTACACCAAATGAGACCGCTTGGGATTTAATAAAAATATGGTCCAAGCAAGATTTGCCCCTTGTTGGTTTGGTGATTGCTGGGAGCAGACCATGAGACGCCATGAGACTCAAGAACATTGCTACTTGCTGATCCGTGTCTTCACTTATATTTATGTTCATATCGCCTGTTATTATTATAGTCTGATACTGCTTTAAGGAGGAAAGAGTAGAATCTAAAGAATTAAAAAGTGGGGTATAATTTTTTGTTGACGGTGACCTGTAGGCACCAAGTATAATGGTGCTATAATCGACTTCAATTAAAACAGTGTCAGCGTCCTCAATTTCTGCGGAGAACCTGGAAGTTACCAGGGACGTTTTCGCATATATTACAACTCCACCATTTTTGTTTTTCTGTGTCTTAGAGTGGAAACTTATATACCCTGGTATTTCATCTATTAACTAACCATCAGAGAGCCAACATTCAGAGAGAACTATCACGTCTATATCCGCATTTAGAAGTTGCAATGTTATAACAAATTTATCAAAATTGCAATGAAGACTACGGATGTTCAGTGCTAGTACTTTGAAATTATGTTCTTTGGTTTTCCTCAGGAGATTATGGCATAATTCAGCAGAGGTTACTGTGTAACATTTTATCGATACGACATGGTCAAGCTCGTTTGCTATGTTAAATATAGCCATCCTGGTAGAAATGGAATAAAACTATGTTGTATCTCTTATTTTGAAGTGTCATAGCAGGAACCTCAGGGGCAATTTTTACTCTTATGTTATTAAAAAAGCCATATATATGCGAATGTGTTAATACTATAATGTGTAGTTTATGTTTACATGTGAAATATTTATACAAACCAAGCCTGCTGGCATTCAGTGGAAGGAGAGAGGCTAGGATAGAATAAACTGTCTCTAAATGAGTGTAAAATAATCTTGTAGTTGGTGAAAGTGTTTTGTAAAAGTGTAATTGTTGTTCAATGTATGAAGTCAGGTTACCATCAAAAATAACAAGTAACTTTTGTCTATCAATATAAGTTACAAAGAAAGATAGCAGGGCAAAATAAAATAAAGCAAAACAATTACATAATCTTTTAGTTGATAAATAAGAGTTTTGCTCTTTTGAAATACTTATAATATAGGGTTCTTCAAATACTGATTTCTTCTTGTAGTTGGTCTGGGCCTCTAGTAGTTGAGAAACCGTGCTTAGCTTCGAGATCGTCCATAGTCTTAATGCGAATGGCTGGGTTTCCCTCTCGCTTTCGCAAGTATACTGTGCCACCTTTGGTCCAACAGAATTTATAATCTGCCAACTTAGCGAAACGCCTAGCAGAACGAAATAACTGCCTGTTTACAAGCGTCAGGTGCTCATTAACGTATATAATTGTAGGAGTGTCACCCACGCCTATATCAGCACTCGTAAGATTTCGTCTACTTTTTACGGCTGCCAAGAAATCCTCGCAAGTTTGGCGACGAAGAAAACGAGCCACCAGAGGACGCTGCAATCGCGAGGACAGTTTGTCATTTGAGTCGGACGAAGCCACAACCCTACGCGGGCCAACGCGGGTAACGTAGTCCAAGTCTCCTGCATCCAGTGAAACCCCGATTTTATTTGAAATAATTTGTATGACGTGCAATGGACTTTCGCCAGAAACCTCCTTAATTCCATGAATTTCCACCTCGTTACGAAGACCAACCTGGGCCCGCGAGTCTAACTCTTGTCTTAGTTCTTGTATTTTACCTCGGTTTAACAGTATCTCCTTTTCATATTTTTCAACTTTACATAGACGCGAGGTGAGCTCAGTAAATTTGAGTTCCTGTTCGTCTAACCGCTGGGCACAGTGTTTTATCAAGTCTGAAAGCACATTCATTTTAGTATTTACTTCGCCGATGTCACTGCGCAATAATTTGATCTCTTCCATTATCGCAGTCATATAAGATTCCGTAGACGAATCATAGAAGTTGGTATTTAATCACTTTAATTTTCCTTTTTCAGTACCAAGTCGTATTCTCTTAAATGGCGGCGTCGTGAGAGAGAGAAAAAACATACATTCTTCCCTTTCACACAGCATTCGTTCAACAATACACCTTTCACTCCGTTTAGAAACAATAATCAGTTATCTTACCTGCGTAGTTCCCGTTCCAGTGAGAATACCGGGATAGAATATAGCCTATGCTACTCTCTGATGTTATAGCTTTTCATTGGTGACAGAATTTTTGAAATCTGTCCAGCCGTTTTGAAGATTATCCGCAACAAACAGACAGACAGACAAAAAATATTAAATGTATTTTAGGCATATGTATAGTGCAAATTACCGTGTGAGCATGAAAAAAGCTTATTATTATTTTGATATTACAAACAGACACTCCAATTTTTTTTTTTAGTATAGATAACGACGAAAACAGCGGTAGTGCATAGCTTTCAGTAATTTTCTTTGAATTAATTCAATATTTTCAGTATATTTTTTATAAAAGGGATTCCACACTGGAACTGCATACTCAAGCTGTGACCTAATCAAAGATTTAAACAAATATAAATAAGTAGAGTGGCGAACAAACTCTTTCGCAGTCCTCATTACAAACCCGAACATTTTTCTTTTTTTATGGGTGGGCTATGGTAAGCGCACGCGCGATCCAGTCCGTCCGGGGCGATGTAAGGACGGCGTGCGGGCCCATAACCCACCCGTACCCACGTCACCTCGTTGTTGGGCCGACCACCGGAGCAGATGTGACTTGTCGTCAGTGGTCGGCCCGATGGAATACCCTTTCGGGTAACCTCACGTCCAACGTCCTGGGACGTCGGTCGCCGTCGCGTGGTCAGCCTCTCTGTGGGTGACGGGCAATTCCCCGGTCCGATCACCCGCGGCCTCGGCTAGGGCGGCATTAGGCGCAGTAACTCGCGCCTGCGCCGCCCGAGTCGCCGGCGGCGGAACGTGTCGCCGTATAGGAGCTCTACTCGCACACGATCCGCCGCCTCCTTCCGTGAGATAACGGCCTCACAGAAGGCGGCGACCGCGTCCCAGTTTCTGACGCTGACGATCATCTCCCTGGTGATGGTCGGCAGCGCCAGGTCGACACCGATAATCGCGACGAGTTCACGGCGCTCCCCTTCCCACGCAGCACACTCCTCGAGCGTGTGCTGCGCCGTGTCCTTGTCGCAACTGCAGTGGTGGCAGGACGGTGTGCTCTCCCTCCTGACAATCTTGTGCAGGTACTTCGCGAAGCAACCGTGCCCCGTAAGCACCTGCACCAGTCGGAAGGAAAGCACCCCGTGCGTCCGCTCCAACCACTCCATCAGCACCGGCCAGAAGGCCTCAACGGTCCTGATACCGTACCGAGGACTCTCCAGCCGGACTGCCCAACGGGCAATGACTTCTCGGCGGGCGTTGACCCGCCAGGCGGTAATCTCCTGCAGCGAGACCATACCGCCGCGGGCGCGCGTCTCCGACACCCGCCGGTAAATTCCGACGAGCATCTCCGCCTCCAGGTCCCACGGGGGAGTACCGGCTAGGAGGTACGCTGCTTCCGTCGCCACCGTGCGGTAACCGCGTATGGTCCTGATCGCCATGACCGCCTTGTGTAATAATATTTTGATATTCTGTGTTAAGACTCGGCAGTTCCATAATTTTACGCTTTTTTGTTACTGGAGTTTGTACCGAACCCAACAAATGTATTTTTCGTTTTTTGAAATAGTCAATATCATCAGATTTGCTTTTAGATTCATCATCAATCTTACAATTTTGACGAATTACTTGATTTTGATCGGGATTTGAATGAATCGATGATTCTTCGTGTAGTTGACATACATTTGTTTTATTTATTTGTGTAACATTACTCTTATTATAATTATTGTCGATGATGTTTTTACTTTTACATTGTTTTTGAGCAGTTTTAAGTTTGACATTGACATAATCATTGTTTTTCCTTTTAGATTTTTTTCCATTACAATCATCAGAAATTGGCATCATTTTTGGGAAATTATAAATAATGCCACTTTCTAAAATTTGTAAAAGATGTGGACGCATCTGATCATGATCATAATGAAATTATTTTATTACTGGCCACTCTCCAAGTGCAAGAGAAGTAGCAAATGCGATTGCATAAACAGCACAATCTACATTATTCGGTTAAAGTTGAACTTCAGGGAATATAGTCTTTGAATCGAGTGGAAAATCAGGCAAACATCTATTCAATTAGTTCTATTAGAATCAAAAATGTAAATATTCTATAGATCATAATAACTACAAACCCAATATCCGTTTGATGCGTTACCAAAATTATAATCTCCTTCACAACTATGTAAAATTTGTGTGACCTTTTTTGGATTTAAAGGTTCAATGAATTCTGGACATTGAATTTTTCACGATTCTCGAAAACAGTAGTCAAAATTTGTATGCAATATATATGCAAAAGCATCGATGTGATAATCAAATAACATTTCTGTCTTATCAATAACGAGAGATAGTTGTTTTTTATTCAAATAAGAGATTTACAAGTATGATTTAAGGAATCATCTTTTTGAGTATTTAAAAGTTTCGAGTAATTTATGATTTCCCTTGGCTGTGATACTACAGTTATGTGTGTTGATTGATCGATATTATTGTATAAACTTTTTTTTATAGGATTTTTATAATTAATTTTTATCGCATTGTTTCTATTATTATTACATTTATTCAACTTAAAAACTACCTAATACATTTTTAAATATGATATAAAAAATAAAATATTTAAAAATATTATAAACGTATTGACCCACCGGCAGCAAATACAAAGACCAAGCCGCCGGTGGTTAGGGCTACAAAGAGAGGAACTTCCTCACTATGCGCGCCGTGTCCAGTAATACCGCCTTCTGCATCAGACCCGCAATCCAACTACCTAACGCGAGCCTCTTTAGGTGTTGACCGAGGCTCTTGGCTATTATCCCATTGGTCGAAATGACTATCGGTACAACGATTTCCGTGTCCACATCCCACATGTCGACAATCTCGTGAGCTAAGTCTTGATATTTTATTTGTTTATCTTTCTCAGCTTTCACGAGATTCCCGTCATGCGGAATAGTGACATCAACAATCATTGCACGGCGCTCTAGCCGATCTATCACCACGATGTCTGGCTTATTGGCCACAATAGTCCTATCAGTGATAATAGATCGGTGCCAGTACAATGTGACTCGGCCGTTTTCGAGAACCGGCTCTGGTACATACTTGTAGTACGGCACCTCTACGCTCGCAAGTTTGTAGCGCAGAGCAAGTGGCTGGTGGATGATCCTGGCTACCTGGTTATGTCTATGCAAGCACTCGCCGTTAGCAAGACGTGAACAGCCGGAAACGATATGTCTGAGGGACTCGCCTGGTCGGTGGCACGCCCGACAAATATCAGCCGTGCCATCCCTCAGGATATATTTCCGGTAGTTATTCGTCTTAATAACTTCGTCTGAAATTGCACAGACAAAACCTTCGGTTTCTCCGAAAAGATTACCGAATCGTAACCAGGTCACAGAGGCTGAAAGGTCTACTTCCGGGGCATGACCCAAGCGTTGCAGGCACGCACCCTGTTACCGCCCGACAGAAGGCTATTTAAAACCTTCTTCAGGCGGCCAAAGAAGCGTTCTCGCAACACTTGTTTCATGTCCGCTTCATTGATGTTTAAAGCCTGTGACATACCCAAGTACTTATAGGTATCAGTCACGCGAAGCAGCCTAAATTGTGGAGTATCGATGAGTTGACCTCTATCAACCTCCACTACCTCTCCCTGCTTTACATGCATGATAGCACACTTATCTACACCAAACACCATGCTGATAGAATTACTAAAAGTCTCACTAACTTTTAGCATTCCACCAGCTGTGTGCTATTTGGTGCAAATAATTTCAGGTCATCCATCTATTATTATTATTATTAATTTTTTCATTATTTTTTAACCGTTTGTTTGTAGTATTATTTAAAATAGATTCTGCAAATAATTTCTTAAATAACTTAGAGTGATTCACTTTCGCTTCTTCTGAATTTATAATAGGTTTGCAATTAGTATTCTCTTTGATATTAGTTTTTCTATCTGAATAAATGTTATTGATAATTCGAGGAAACGTAACGATTCTGTTTTTAAACATTCGCAAAAAATGCGGCCGCATCTGATTAACGAAATGATTTTTCTACTGGCCACTCTCCAAGTGCAAGAGAAGTAGCAAATGCAATTGCATAAACACCACAATCTACACTATCCTTCTGTTGAACTTGAACCTCAGGGAATATAGTTTTTGAGTCGAATAGGAAATTAGGAAAACATCGAGAAAGAAAGAGTCGATGTTTGTCATGTAACTTATTAGTTCTCATAGAATCAAAAATATAAATATTGTTTGTATCATAATAGCTACAAACCCAATGAACATTTGAAGCTTTACCAAAAACGTAATCTCCTTCACAACTATGTAATATTTGTATATGATTTTCTTGAAGATTCAAAGGTTCAAATAATTCAGGACACTGCACATACGAGCATTCTCGAATAGCATAACCAAAATTTGAATGTAATAAGTATGCATAATAATCGATATCGTCATCGATTAACATTTCACCATTGCGAATATGAGAAAAATCAGAAAAATCTAAAGTTTTAGACATTATTAAATAATAAATACTTATACATAAATTATTTAAAAAAATTATTTATGAGTAGTTTTCAAAGTTTTAATAAAGTATGGTATAATAGCTTGCGCTTTTTTATTAAAAAAATTATTTATTTTGGAAATTAACTGCTTAAAATAGCAGATTCTGTAAATACAACTGCAATTGTATGCAGAAATTAAATGGTACAAAATTACTATACTGAATTTTAGATAACTACTGTTTACTAATGGAAAATCAACACTCGATTGCTGATTTACAGCAAAAATTGTGAGACAACTGCTTTTAGAAAGCAGATATTTATCGCTTGACTGCTGAATAAACGCAGAATTCCTTAAAAAATTACTGCTAGTTGATAGCAGAAAGCAAACACTCGACTGCTGACGGACAGCAGATAGTGCTGGATGACTGCTAATTAATAGCAGAAGAATAGTTAGTGACTGCTTTCTGAAAGCAGGAATATTGACGATGACAAATCCTTGGACAGTTGACCGCAGCAGAGCGCTGAAAAAATAAAATTACTTACTTGACAATTATGAATTGAGAGATGACATTATAATTGTCATTATTTATAATTTTAATTAAAAATTGATCTGTTATTGAATAGTGACAATATTTTATAAGATTGGGTACTTAATCGCAGGGTTTTCAACTTACTCTGATGCTTTGCAGGCCAAATCAGATGTTTATGACTAAAGATTTAATAAAAATCAAAGAAAATATAATTATTTAACAGAAACATTAATAATTATCATGAAAACTATTATGTTGATAATATAACAACTAACCTTTTTTTTTTTTATTGCAAACGGTGGCAAACAGTACACCTGATGGTAAGTGTTGCTGCCGCTCATGGACCTTTACAAGGCCGTTGCCTACCGCGAAGAAAGCGAAGGGAGTGTGAATGCGTGCATTGAGGCTCGGTGATACCAAGGACACCACCAAAACCCTCCACACGAAATCACCCTCAGAAAGTTGGGCTTCCGGCTCTCTCGCTCACCGAACGAAGCGCAGTAACAAATTGCTACTACTCAGCGTCGATTTTCTGCGAGAGCATGGTACTGCCCCGGACGGACCGGCCCGCGGCTGTAGACAGATAACTGTCGACAGTGTGGTCCTACCACTCCTAACCTTTTAAAATAAGTTAATTGTATAATTAACTTAACAATAATTAAGAAAAGTATTAGGCAAAGTATTACGTAACTACTATGAAAAACGCTGCAGTAATAGTCTCAATCAAGTAAATATTAAATAAATAATATTGACATGTAAATCTGAAGAAGATTTATTAATTCTGACGGAAAGTGTCAAATAATTACAGAAATTTGTTTACTCCGTATTTTGGTCATCAATAATTTCTTAGTGACAATGATCACTGCCACCTGGTGAAATAGTTCCATATAATGGTACCGAATATGAGTTGGGATCGGCAGCCAGTGCAGCCAGCTTATAATTAGATAATAAAATATATACTTACATAGTAGTGACATCTAGATGCGACTAAAACCATCGCAGAAGTGTTCACACTGATCTGATGCCAACATATGTATTTGAAGCTGCCAATACTTATTGGCAGCTTCACTATCTGTACAACGCTCGAACAGAATTACTTAGAGAACAGCTGACTTTTACGAAGAAAGCAAACCCCAAACAATTTTAACTCTTTTAGATATTGACTCTAATTAATAAATAAAACTTAATCAGAAAATATAATTTAAAATAATACAGATGTGAAAATGTTCGATTGTTAATTCTAGAAATATTAAATTAAAAAATAAATTCAAACATTTTTTCAAATTACAAAAGTTTGTAATTTAAAATTTGTACTCATAGATAATCCATACTAATATTATAAATGCGAAAGTAAGGATGTTTGTTTGTTTGTTTGTAACGCTTTCACGCTTATACCACCAAACCGATTTCAAAAATTCTTTCACCAATGGAAAGCTATAATATCAGGGCGTAATATAGGCTATATTTTATCCCGGTATGCCCACGGGAACGGGAACTACGCGGGTAACGCGACTGAAACCGAAGCGAAGCGAGGGCGGGTTGCTAGTTCACTATAAAATAAGATAGATGTGCAACTGAGGTTTTAAATTTGAAAACTGCGTACATGGTTTGAAAGATGGCGCTATTTTCAATAATAGCGAAACAAAGTGTTACTAATCGCTCAATAGATGGCGCTGCTTTTAAAGCGACCTCTAGCGGTATTTTAGTGATATATTTAGTGTGATATAAATAATTTATTTAAACGGAATAAATATAAGGTCGCTTGACCCTTTGCAACACAACACTATTAACGAAAAAATAATCGAAAACAAAAGAAAATACATACAATTAACATACATTATTCTAATAAATAAATAATAACTATTATTTTAAAATATTTAAAGGATTTGCTATGGGTAATAAAACAGTTTTAATATGCAAAGAAACAAAACAATATTTATTTCCTTCCCGTTACATATTAAAATAATATAGCTAGTTATCACTGTGTGGATTTATTAAGCTTTTTCTTATTGTAGTATTTTCTCAATTTTAAGAAATTAGTAATAACGAATTATTGTAAAAGCTTGTTGATATTTTATTGTTTTTTTTTTCAAGTAATCCGCGTTCCTTACTATGCGTGAACGCGTGCAATGGAACCGTTAAATAGTAGGCTCACTATTGCTTAGGTAATTCTTCCACGCCTTTTTCAAAGGCATCTTCAATATTCATAAAACCACGTTTATCTTTTATTTTTAGATAGGTCACAAGTTAGGGTAGTAGGAACTGTAAAATAAATGATTCACTTGCTCTACACCTTTGGTAGGCAATTATTCGATAGGGCGTCCGGTGAAATGCATTGTCAAGGTAGAGGAGGATCTTGCTTCTTCAGTTCTGCTGTTTAAAACTTTCTAAGTCATTTGATAAACAATGTTTGACATACCGATCTACAGTAACACAGCTTTTATCTGATAAGACAATTATTGCGAAATCACCTGTCCTTACAAACAATGAAGCTATCATCTTTTTCGCTCTGTTATACGGGACCCTTTCGGAGGGTTTTTAAAAAAAAACTTTCAAAGGTTTAACGAGCATTTACTTAAATTACAAAAGAACGTGTGTGTTGGATGGATGCTCGGAGCGGACTGGCTTGGGATTGAAGCGTGGAAGGAACGTAGTGCATGAAATGATGAGTCAGGGGAGGAGAGTGCATCATAGGCAGAAAGACATACAAGAGATGAGTATAACAGCCCCCCAGTTAAGAGGAAACTTACGGGTAAGAAGTAAGTTGACGGAGAAGAGTAATGTTTTAGGATATGTGAAGGCGAGGAACAGGGGCAGGAGTATCATCTCGAGAAGATGACATTTCTAGGGATTCTTCTGGAGGAGGATTACATCTAGAAACCTTAACTAACTTATAATAGTGATACAATTTATAAGAAACAAATGATAATATGATTAAAACTAATATAATAGTAGTATATGAATAATAATTACCGTAAAGCATGATATGAGGTTTTTCAATAACTTGGTCAAGATTTATTTTAATTTGGTCAGTTATTTTATTAAATTTCGTAAATAGGGTTTCTATGTTATCGACGTGTTTAAGGTTAACAAATGGCACTTTTGAACTGTTTTTTAGGTAAGTTTCAGAACTACAACAAATATCGTTAATTATATCAAAGTGTAATATAATTGGTTTTGCTGTGATTTTGATACTATGTTTAGGTATGAGTTTATTGCCTTTGCAATATCCAATGCAATCGTTAGGTAATGTCAGAATGGCAGTTCCGAAAACGGAAAATTCGGATATTTCTTGATTATTGCATTCTATGGTTAATTTAGAATTTTGACTTATAATGTATAACCACTGGTTATTGTGCAGTTTATGAAAGGTTTCGAAATTGCCATTTACAAATTTTGGTATCGCAAAGTGGTGGAACAGATGTCAAAGCTTTTGAAATAACCTCAGTTTCACAAATCGGTACGGCTAATGTAGAATAAACATTAGAAATTTCACTAATATAAAATTGTGAATTCATAACCTTACAACTTACTTAACGTATTTAGCTTACAATATAAAGAATTATCTCTAGTTATGCCTAAATATCTAGTAGATGGAATAATTGTAGTATACACTATTTCGTTTACAGACTTAATCATAATAGGATAAGGTATAGTATGATATAAATCAAATTCTTTGGTATTTACCAAAGGTATTTGTAAGACAAATATGATCTTGTTCCCTGTGTAATAACTGGATACATCAGATACATTTTCTAGAATATGGATGTTTTCAAGCGTTAAGGGTACAGGCAGTTGTTTTGAGTCAGGTAAAAATCTATAATTATCTACAAGATCTGAGAAAAGTTGTTTTGGCGTAATAATAGATGGGTACAAAATATTTGATTTACTAAACATAATGGCGTTGACAATGTCTTCCAATTTAATGATAGGGTTAATAAACTACTTTCTAAAATATTTGATAATTCTAATACTTCTGATCTTAAAACTAATTTGTCGTTTCTTAATGATAAATTATGTATGTTTTGACTTAAATCTTCAATAGCACAATTTAGAGTTACTTCGTTAGTATTAATTTTTTCAATTATCTCTTTAAGTGATGACAATGTCGATGTTGTAATCATTATGTTTTCTTTCATAGTACTTGCCAATTTAGTTTGATCATTTTCGATTATTTTTATTGCCTCACTGTATTTCACTGCATCGCTCTCATCCATATTGCCAAACAAATGCTTAATGACGGTACCGATTCCACCAAACCAAGCTGATCTCTTAGGGTTTTTCGACATTAAGTAGGAAATAGATTCAAAGTCTCTGACTATATCAGAGTAACGCGACGTTAATGGTTGAAATGCGTGATAGCATTCATTGTTATAATATACGTTACTTTGCTTACATAAGGAATTTAGAAACCTTTAAGATTTCTTTTATATTTTCTAAATGAGGTTGTATGAAAGATATATCTACTGGTATAATTATATCTAGAGTATCATCAGTTATTTTTAGAAAACCAATGGAATCAAAATATATGCCAGCGTCGTTGGATGCAGATCGTATATAGTCTTGATTGCCCACGACCAGGACAGGATAAACGAAACCCATTCTGGAATAGAAGGTGATATAAGTTAGACTTACTACGCTAAGATTCGGTGCTAGTAGCTAATTTCATTTCGTCAAAATGGTGTTTGACGTAACGTCGATTTATTAAAAGTGAAGCAGTGTTATTACTGTGGATTTTTACAATTTTGTATGGGCCTTTCCATATCGGAGAAAGGGCTTTTCTAAGACGCAAATGATTCTTTAAATAAACGAAATCACCAATTTTATATTTAACTGGACGTGAGCGTTGATCATAGTGAGTTTTAGAGTTTGTTTTGGATTTTTGTATATGCTCTATTGCTTTTTCTCGAGAGTATTTCAATCGGTTCTGGAGTGTGCGAACATATTCGGAATATGTGGCACCAGACGTTTCTTCGTAGATAGAGTTGGGTATATAGGGTTTGTGACCAAATAGAAGTTCGTATGGAGAATATTGAGTAGTCGAATGAATAGCTGTATTATATGCAAGCATGACCGTATATACAGATCGAGGCCAGTTATTCTGTTCTGGATTTACGTAAGACTTAAGATATTCTTTCAAGGTACTATGGCTTCTCTCAAGAGCACCCCTGGGTTTGAGGATGGTATGGACTAGACCATAATTGTTTAATTTGTAGCATGTTGCAGGTCTGTTTAAAGAGTTTAAAGAGACCAGACATTCACACGTTTCTTCTGCTGTTGCGTTAGTAATGGGATAGGCTGTTGAGAATTTGGTAAGGTCGTCTTGAAGGGTTAATATGAATCTGTATTTGGAACTGCCTGCTTCTGGCAATGGTCCTACTATATCTAAGGCTACGCGTTCAAAAGGACGTGTGGAAAGGGATGTTATTTGCATAGGTGCACGGTTGATTTTTCTAAGTGCTTTGTTTGTTAGGCACTGTAGGCATTTCTTAACATAATATTCATTAGCCGTGCGCATACCTTTCCAGTAATATTTTTCTTGGATACGTTTTAACATTCTAGATGATCCAAGATGACCGACTGTAGGTATATCGTGGTTTTCTTTCATAATTTTGGGTATTTCACTTAAAGTAGGGTATATTATGTTATTTTTATAAATGTGTGTCGTTATTTTGGAATTATGGAATAAATATAGTATCATGTTATATAATTTGATATATTGGTGTGTATCAAACGGATTATTGAAGTCTGATATGGCTATTTCAGTAGGTTCTTGACCACCTTAGTTGAGTATTAGTTCATTTCTTAAAGATTTGAGATATTTATAAATGTCTTCATAGGTGCAGGTGTCAAAGTGATTCTTTTTTGTGAAAAGGAAGTAATATATTTTGTCTTGGATTGTATATTTTAGAAAAGAGTGTAGCGATCTTTCTAATAGATCAAACTCATTCTGGTTTTCGATATTTAATATGACTTCATCGATGTATGGGATGGACTCATCCATATCTATAGAAGTAGGAATAACGATTTGTTTTTCGTCAGTTTTAGATAGGCTTTCAGTGTGTTCTATTATAATTGCATTACTATCAAAGTCTTTAGAAGTCTTCTTAAGGAAGTCGGAGTAATTACCGTCTAGAGTGTCTGAATTATTAGGACTTGCAACTGCAGAAAAATGACTAGGATCTGAGGATTCAACGGAAGGAGAAGGTGGGTTTTCATGTACAGTCATGTCATCTAAGTCGTCGATATTTCCTAATTCTGGTAAATCTTCAGGTAGAACTAGGTCTTCGAGCTGCATTAAGTCGTCAGGAGGAAGAGTAGGAGGCATGTCTGGATTAAGTATCTCGTCGGCATTCGGTGAGTATGGGTTTTGTGAAGACGTACTAGGAATTGGTTCGATAGGATTCGTTAATTCCATTGGAGGATATCGGGATAACGCGTCTGCTGCATTGTTTAATTTGCCTTTTCGGTAAACTATTTCGTATTCATATTCTTCTAGGTTCAGTCTCCATCTCTGAAGTTTACTGCTAGGGTCGGTACGGTTAAAGAGCTATCGAAGTGGTCTATGGTCGGTGACGATAGTAAATTTTCGTCCGTAGAGATATGGACGAAATGTTTTGCAACCAAATATAATAGCAAGTAAGTCTTTTTCTGTTGTGCTGTAATTACATTCATTTTTATTGAGAGTACGGGAAGCATATGAGATTGGCTTGTCTCTACCTATATCACCTTGAGAAAGAATAGCACTGATTGCGTAGTTGGATGCATCGGTTGTCATGAGGAAAGGTTTTGAGAAACCTGGATAAGTAAGTAAAGGCGCGGCAGTTAGTTTTGTTTTAAGGGTTTCAAAAGATATTTGATGTTCGTTTAGCCATATAAATTCAACATTTTTCTTTAGCAGGTTTGTTAGAGGTTTTGATATGCTTGAAAAATCGGGTATAAATCTACGGTAATAGGATACGAATCCTAAGAATGATTTTACGTCTTTGGGTGATTTGGGTATCGGAAAATCGTGAACTGCACGTAGTTCCTCAGGGTGTGGTTTGACACCTTTGTCAGTGATTATATGCCCCAAGTAAGAAACTTCTTTGCGAAGAAACTCGCACTTATCGGGTTGTAATTTTAATTTGAACTGTCGAAGTCTTTGAAAAACGTTAGTGAGGTTGTCGACGTGGCTTGGGATGTCAAAAGAGTAGATGACTATGTCATCCAAGTATATAAAGCATTGGATGCCTTGTAGTCCGGATAATGCAGAGTTCATTAGCCTTTGAAATGTTGATGGTGCATTTTTCAATCCGAAGGGCATGCGTGTAAATTTGTGACCTATAGGGACTGAAAATGCTGTCTTAGGGGAGTCTTTAGGTGGCATATCGATCTGGAGCCGGCAGCGAGATCTAATGTACTAAAATATTTACACTTACCTAATTGATCGAGAATTTCTGATATATTGGGTATAGGATAGGAGTCACCTATAGTTACGTCATTGAGCTTTCGTTAGTTTATCACTACTCGCCATTTCTTTTGTCCGGAAGCGTCTAGTTTTTTGGGTACTACCCATATTGGTGATGACCATGGCGACATTGAAGGTTTAACCCCTTACCGCATGAATTTTCTTTTTTGGTGAAAAAAATATATGTGATAGAAAACAAGAAATAAAAGAACACGTATTTCAGAATTTTCATGTTTATTGGAAAAATAAAGAAAAATAGAGATTTTCTTCTTTGGTCCATATTTGGTACAATGAGCATAAAATAAACAAAAAATGACAAAGGTCTTATTTGGTATAATTAATAATCAAAGTTATGTTGTGTGGAATAGCATGAAGCAATTTCTTTTATCGTTGAGACATAGGCTCACCTTACATTTTTGGCACTCGACATGTAATCTGCCACTACATTCCGGTACCTTACATCGCTGTCTAGTGGTCCAGATGCGCAGATGATCTATTTGGTCTAGGCGTACATCGCTAGGCATGATAACTATTGGTCCTCTAAGTCTCTTAGCTTCAATGGCATTCTCTAGGTCCAAAGAAGGACGTCCTCGTTTGCTACCCGTAGATTTTGTTAGGCCCGTTGTTTGTTAGGCATAAACCCTCAGCTACTGCACACTTAAAATCTGCTAAAGGTAATGGCTCCGAATCATCCAATCCTCGCCTATACAGCAACCAGGAATTTACTGTGATCATGTTGAGCATTTTTTTTTTTTTTTTTTTTTTTTAATGGGACTAATCCCACCACACATTCCCACCACTGTAACTCCTGTAAGCCAGGATCCACAATGGTCTCCGTATAAGACACTGAGGTTTGACCCTCAGGACGTCCCGGGAATCGCTTTTAATTGTCTTGGGACCCGCAACAAATTTAATTAGAAAAGAAAACAGGAGGAGTTGGAAAGATTCCACTTCCCTCCTATGCAAAGCGGGCGACATGAAGCAAAATTGGCTGATAAGCCAATAACTAAGAGTTTGTACAACTACGTGAAACGCAGCGGTACAGCACCACGGATTGGATAAAGCTTAATGGACCTATTTGTGAGCTTTAGGTTTGATTACAGTAATAGGTATGGCAAAAGCGCCTAAACGCACGGAAATTTTCTCGAGTTGCTACAAGATCCGAATAGTATACTACCCCAGACGTGACATGCATATTATCTAACATGACGTTCAGCTCGTTGCGCCAGAGAATGCACTCCCAAAGGATGTGATGAGCTGTTTGTTCAAAATTGGAGTTTGAGGTCGAACATTGACAAAATGGTGAATCTACTAGTGTAAAATAGAATAATTTACTTCTAAAATTCCCATGGCCTGTGAGGAATTGGGCTACATAGTGGTCAATTTCTAGCCAAGTTCTCTCCAAACGTTCACGAACAGATGGAAAGAATAGATATAGATGACGACCTTTTGTTGACGAATCCCATCTTTCCTGCCATTCGGTCAGGAGCTTATCGTTAACGATGGATTGCGGCGCAAAAAGTCTAGTAATTTTATTACGATAGCGTGGTAAAAGAAAATTGTTAGTCATGTTTTCCCTAGTGGAATAATACATGGACGCACGTTTTTGTATCTCTAAGTCGACCGGAAGTACACCTGCAAGTACTGGTAAGGCTTCGGTGCTAACTGTTCGGTATGCCTTACACAGAAATATTAGCGCTAATCGTTGACTCTGTAGTAACTTACGCCGAGCCGCGCCTATGGTAGTACGATCAACCCAGGCCGGTGCACCATAACAGATACAGCCCAGATATGTGGCTGTATATATAATTTTAAGTGTGTTAAAATCGCTTATATTTATTGTCTGACTGTCTGGAATTAAACTATCGGCTTATGAATACTCTATGTTAAATAATATTTATTCACTAGAACTTTTAGTTTATTTGAATGAATATATATGGGTTATTCTACCGAGTGATGAAAAAATTAAATATTTTTTAAGTTTAAGAAAATCAGACTTTTAATGTGTTATGACAAATAGTTATTAACTAACAACTATCTAAAAATTAAAATCAGAGATCAAACGCAACAATTTTACTCAATAATTGCAAGTTTTGATTTTACCACGTAGAAGTGATTTTAATTTCAACATAAGTGACCAAATCTTTCATAAAACTAATAAACTTAAAGAATCAGATAAAAATAATCATCAGCAGTAACTTCTTTTGGTATTTATTTCTTAATATGACTAGTGCAAATAATAAAACACAATTATAATATACTTTAAAAAATCAACAATATTTTTTTACAGAAGTGATGTTATCGTATTCCTGTTGACGCTATAGCTATTATAGCTAATAATAATGACACTTGAGTAAAAAGAAAATTAAAAAATATTTTCTTCATCCGAAGACGTGTTATTTGACGGTCTTTTTAGATTACCTGAATACTTAACACTAGTAACGTTTTCTTTAAAAGGTATCTGCTTCCTGATTTTAAAAATCTCTTCATCAGATGAACTATCCGTTCCATAGCACTTCCGATACAAATCGATAGAGGTACGTGAGGTTGTTGGTATTGGGTTCTTGTATAATATGTCATACTGTGAATGTGGAGATGCTGGTGGTGAATAAGTTGATGTCTTCATAACTGGTATGTAATCAGTTTGTTGTTCTTTGGAAGTTAAGTAAATAAGCCCAATTTCATGATGTGAACAAATCTCGCTTGTTTCGCAAACATTGCAGCTTAATCTTCTGGCATGCAAGATATTGGGATTGGTTTTATTCCACGTAAGTTGATGAATTGCTAGAGTGCCTTTAAATGGTCATGTAGTACTAGTATTCAGTATATTCGAGATTTTATCAACGTAAGTTTCATCAATTGGCAAAATAATAATACTCTTACATTTTTCTTGCAAACAATTCACCAATGCGTCAAAATCTGGGATATCTCCACCGGTCGCTACAAATGCATCAGCTGTTCTTTTAACGCATCCTCCAATGCCGTCAGGAGCTCCTTTTCCGTGTCCGGTTTCACTAAAGTGCCATATAATATTATCTGCACCAAGTTCTCTGCTTAAATATTTTGCGATTAAAAAAAACATAGATTTGTTTCTATACTGCGATGAAGGGCCATCACTTAGAAAATGCATAGTTCTTAAATTTGTGACTTTACTTTTAATATTATCTATTAGGGGTTTGAGATGTGCACAAATTAAAACTGAATCATGTCTCAAATTTTTAGAGATAGAGCAAAATGACTGAACGGAATTTTTGTCTGTATCACGTAAATACAAAACAGACGTGTGTAATGAAATTTGGGGCTTAGATGCTCCAAAATGTGCTGACTGTATTTCAGCAGAGTACTTGCAGTTATAATTTTCCGAGAAGTCCATATGGAGCAAGGCTTCATCACTGGCCAGGTCACTTTTAAGTTTTGTTAAAACTCGGTGCTGATAAATAATATTTAAAAGGTGCTTCATAAACTTCGGCAATTTTTGTTCTAAAAATATTTTGACAAAAGCTCCAATTTTCGAAGAGAAAGATTCTTTGACTGTTTTTTGGCACAACTTTTCCCGGCTTTTTATCGCGACTAAAACTTTTTTAGTAATCCACCTTTCACAAGTAATCAATCTGCCATTTGTATATTTATTTAGACTTATAGATTTATTTTTGCAAAGGATACATTTTCTAGCCAAGCAATCACTCTTCAAATTACCTTTGCAGCACATACTTTTTACCAGATTGATTGCAGAATTTTCTCTTATAATTGCTGCTTTTTTTAATGCTGAAACCATCATTTCCATATTTGCATGTATCACGCACAAACAGGTGTTTCTTTTATTAGCGTTCGGAATCAACACCCAAAATGGACGAAGGCGGCAGAAAAGAGCATAAGAAATTTCAATATTTGTTTCTTCCTTAAACTGTTTAAACAAATTTAGCATTGTGTCATTGAGTAATCGAATTTGTTTCTTTTTTTTATTTTTTGTAATAGTCTCTTTTTTACCAGACGTGATTCGACTGCTTTCATCTTTTTCAAAAAACTTGCGAACCGCTTCCTTCTTTTCTAATTGTTTTTGTTTACGTCGCGTTACATTGGTGTCTGGTAGTTCAGCAGTTGTTATTTTATGAGGATATCTTGAACGTAATAACTGCATTCTTTTATTAGCCAATAAGTTTTCTAATTGCAAAATTCTCTGCCTAAGATGCATGTTTTCTATTTTAAGTCTTCGCCTATTTCCGTCAGCAAGTCTCCTGCCTAAGAAAGCTCTAGTAGATACTGTAGAACTTTGTGAAACCGGACTTGAAGGAGGAGTTTCGTCATTAACAATTCTCTGCTCAGCAGCTTTTAATCGTTTTAATTTATTGCGATGAGTTTGTGCACGCTCTCGCCAACTTTTTCGTATCGCTTTTTGTGATCTTGGTGTATATTCTTTGATTGATTTTATTTTACCAGCTTCTTTCTTTTTTTTATACCTCTCTCTATCTTTTTGACGTCTTTCTTCCAGTTCAGTTTCAGTCATTTTTTCTCTTTTCTTCCGTATCCATGCCTTCTTTTGCTCTCTTAATCGCTCTTTTTTTTTCTTTCTCCGATCGCTTTTTAGCCGCCATACCTGCAAATAATATTTAAATAGTTACGCAATCTATTCTGTAGACAACAAGTCACTTCTGTCGTTATAAATAATTAAAAAGCGACACAGTTCATAAAACCATCCAATTACAATAAAAGACAGCATTATACGTTAGTTAGGTTATATTGTGGGTGTATATATCTTATAACAAGTCAAATCTAATAAGCAAAACGAGCAAACTATCACTTTTGTCGAAAAACATCATTCCTGTAGAAAACTATATCGACAGAAGTGAGTTCTACATAAGTGACTTTCAACATAAAAACACATAACCTGTACAAAATTTGAGGTTATGAAAAGTGAATGTACTTCATGTTGGTAATTAACAAACTAATTGATTTCATCATAAGGAAAATACATTTACCAATCACTTACTTGCTTTGTTATGTTAAGTACAGAAGTGAAGAATCAACTTTGACACTGTTGTAGAACACTGTTTATATATTATATTTCTCTGAATTGCACGCGCTTGCCGAAATATGGCTGACACTGACATTGACACAACATGGTAAAGGGCTGCCAGAGATAGAAAATAAGGTAGAAATTACAATATTCTTTTTTTTACTACTTGTGCAATTTATTTCTACATGAGTGATTATTTTTTACGAACATTGTAGAATATGTAATAAAGTATAAAATATTGTAATAATATTTATTAACACTTAAACGGGTGTTCGTTTGCTATATGCTTTTTTAATTAATTAATTTAATATATACATTAAATATTTTTAAGTATTTTTTAGAAACGCATAAATACTGCAACCTGTATTACGAACATTCGACAGGACGTGATCAATCACGTAATGTACCTTAAAAAAAAGCAAAACTATAAAATTATCAATGAGACGTCTATGTGAATAGTGAGATAATATCACAAAGTTTAAAATATACGTATAACAAAAAGATAAAAATTGAGTTGCTACGACATATTTCAAGCGAACACAATTTTAGCGTTTCGGTAGAATGACCCATATAATTCGTCACTCGTCGGTGAATGGTGGTTTTCACTCGCACACTGACGGTGATATGTGGGTTTTACACGAACCTGGGATTATACAATCCCTTTACGCTGTCACCAAATATTATACGGGACCCTTTCGGAGGGTTTTTAAAAAAAGACTTTCAAAGGTTTAACGAGCATTTACTTGAATTACAAAAGAACGTGTGTGTTGGATGGATGCTCGGAGCGGACTGGCTTGGGATTGAAGCGCGGAAGGGACGTAGTGCATGAAATGCTGAGTCAGGGGAAGAGAGTGCATCATAGGCAGAAAGACATACAAGAGATGAGTATAACAGCTCGACTTCTGTCCTTTTTACTTTTATCGGCAAATATTCGAATGGAATGAATTCGAATAAATTCACAAACACTCGTTTGTGAATTTATTGATTTAGATTTCTTGTTAAACACTAATATTAGTTTACGAGTTTTGTTTGTGTACACGTCAATATTTGCTATGCAATATTTTACTACAATGTTGGTACTTGTACAAATTAAACGCATCTCTTAACCTAATTATCTACCTTAAATTGCATCGATTTTAAAATTGATAATGATTCATTCCAAAGTAAAGAATGCGGTGAGTTCTTCTTCAATGAAAAAAAATTAAAAGAATCGAACTGTTTGTCAAAGAGCAGTAACATATCTATTGTGGCCAATCACTCCATCGTTAAATGTTAAGATCTGAAATTGAAAGAAACCGTGACTATTAGTTACGAGCAAAATAAGATTATTTTTTGTTGTCATGTGGAAAACCCTTAGGAGGTTGATTCCTTCCATTAGGAGTATATTTTTTCTTGATAAAACTTCACGAAATTTAGGTGGGTTATTATCAATAATTCAATATATAAACTTAAAATTAAATAAATAACGTTATAATCCAAAATGTGTGTTTGTCATTATTATAATGTTAAACACAAATATATGCATTTATTGTAATGTTAAACACAAATATAGGAAAGTATGTATTGATTTATTATTTGAAGATTATAACACTAATTATTTAATTATAGCATAGCACTTATTTAGATGGTTGCGACGAGTTAAATGCATCATCATCTTAAACGCATTTAAATAAATCATTGCCCGTGTAGTAATGGAGTAAGAATACAATTCACCACCCAATGTCTGGCCTGTGGGTATTGTATATGACAACTAAGGAATATGATAAATTAATAACATCTATGCAAGAGAAGGAAATCTCGGCATAAAACCATATGCCAACACGTCTGACCAGCGCGGTGTAGTAGGTCAATTTTCCTCCCATTGTGGAGGAGGCCCGAGATCAACAGTGGGACTTATGTAGACCGAGATGGTGAGGGGAGATCCATCAAATGCAATTTTTGAAGTGAAACTTCTTTAAAAACATTGAGATTTCAAACTCGATGAAACATAAAAGCGAGTAGACATAATCACTTAAATGTATAGGATTCAGTCGGCGGGAGAATGATATAAAGTGAAGGGCTGCAATGATGATGATAATTAATGTTCATAGTATTGAAAATAGACATTATTTCTACAGATATAATATTACTAATCATATCGGACTTAAATAAAAGGAAACAATTTTATGAATATTATTCATAAACAATTTTATGAAAGATTGCTATTCATAAAATTGCTTATTGATATTATGAATTGTATATTGATATACGTCAGCGGGATGCATTAGAGGAAATACTCGAAATCCAAATCGATTGGTACTAGAAGAGGTGCCGAAAAGTAGCCGAATGCAAAAAAATTGTTACGTGATGTGCAGAAATATTTATAATAACATTCCAGAGAAAATTAGATTACTGGTACTAAGATCTTTTAAGGTAACTCTAAAAAAGTGGCTCTTAGAAAAGGCATTTTACTCAATAAATGAATTTTTGACGTATAAAGAGTAAGTAGTATGGAATGAGGCATTTAGTTTAAAATAGTTTTTAAGTATTTATATTTGCATGCTATTATTTAATGGCCACATAGGTGATCCGATTTCAAATATTCCTTAAGACCATGTACACCCTATTATTGAGCAAATAAAAAATTTGAATTTACAATATTTATTAGTATCGCTATGAGACTAATCTGACTATTCCTATAAACCATGAAGCTGAGTAGTTTAAGCCATAAGCTTTTTAACACTTACTTTTTTTTCGGCCTTGGTGGTAGATAGCGCAACGGTTGTTTGTCGTTGACTGCTCCATGTCACGGCTGCTCCATTTTTCATGAAGACTTATCCCATGGTCGACCGCCTTGTCACGGGATCATTGGCATAATCTGCATCAGAATAGGATTCCAAAGTGTTATTTTCATTTGACCTGAAACAGTTTGGACTCTGTTAGCGTTCCTTTTAAATATTTAAATATTTTCTTGACAGCATTTCAGTGAATTTGATCATGGCTGTTGAGAAAGCGGCTAACAGTGCTCACTGCAAACATTATGTCAGGTCTGGTGACTATGGCAGCAAACATAAGTGACCCCGCTGCTTCTCTGTAAGGGAAACATTTCTCATTTTCAGGCACTGTACTTTTCTGTAATGTGACATGCGGATCAACTGGTATACTATTAGGGTTAGCATTATCCAAGTCAAATTTTGATAGCAATTCTTCAAGATTGTTTCTTTGGTGTATGAATATACAATCCTTGCTTTTTGTTTGTTCTATCTATATTGTTCTATCTGTATTCCAATAAAATTAGAAGTTTCACAAATCTTTACTTTAAATTCTTTCTGTAGATGATTCAAGACTTCAGTTATTATAGTTGGACTTGTAGAACATAACAGTCCATCATCCACATAAAGCAAAAGATATACTTGAGCTTCTCTGTTGGAACTCATATACACACATTTATCAGCATGACTATTCACGAAGCCATATTTGTTCAAAACTGAATTGAATTTAGCATTCCAGCAGCGTTGTGCTTGTTTCAGTCTGTATAAGGATTTAATAAGCTTGCAAGTCATGTTGTTTTCAACATCTAGCCCTTCAGGAGGTTTCATATATATTTCCTCTTGCAATTCACCATAAAGGAAAGCAGTTTTAATATCAAATTGCATTATAGTCATGTGTTTCTCGGCTGCAATAGACAATAGTAAGCGAATGGAGTCATACCTGACCGTCGGAGAGAATGTTTCAATGTAATCGATGCCACTTTTCTGGGCGAAGCCTTTGGCACACAGTCTGGCTTTGTACCTAGGACCGCTTTCTTCATTTTTTACACGTAACACCCACTTACAGTCTAATAGCCTCACATTGTCTGGTTTTTTTCACTAGCTCCCAAGTACCATTGTCCTCATGTGCCTTCAGTTCTTCCTTAATTGACTTAATCCACAATTCAGAGTCTTCAGAGGAAAGTGCATCTTCATATGTCTGTGGTATATTGGCCATACATAGATAGGACTTAGGTTCCACCGTTGGGTTTGGTCTGTTACGTGGACGGAGAGTGATGTTTGAAGTCGGGGGCATTCCAATTGGCTGCTCAGGCACATATTCCTCATCACCATCATCACTTGTTTCCACTGCGGTGTGAGTAGACATATCTGCACTACAATCACTGCTTTCAGACAGGCTATTTCTACTTACTTGTTGTTGTCTTTCAGTGTCAGATAAGGTAACTGGTACTGTATCTGTTTTGATAGAATTTTCTAAAAACACTACATCTCTGCTTTTGGTTACTGTCTTTGTTTTAGGATCAAGTAGTCTGTACCCTTTACTATCTTCACAGTATCCGACAAAAATCATCTTACATGACTTGGAGTCCCATTTTTCAATTTTTCCTTAGGTATATGCATCATAGCTTCGTAACCAAATATCCTCATATGACTCAAGTCAGGTTTACGGCCACTCCATACTTCCTCTGGTGTCTTATAGTTCAGTGCTCGCGTCGGTGTACGGTTGGTGATGTATGCAGCAGTTCTGATCGCCTCAGCCCACAGGGATTTCTGCAAATTAGCATTTATTAACATACATCTGGCTTTTTCGAGCAATGTCCTGTTCATTCTCTCTGAGAGACCATTTTGTTGTGGAGTATAAGGTGTAGATGACTAGTGATTAATTCCATGTAACTTTGAATAGTCGGTAAAATTCTTATTTAAGTATTCAGTTCCATTATCAGTTCGGAGTGTCTTGATTTTTGTATCGAGTTTATTTTCAACATAGGACTTATATTCCTTAAATTTATCTAGACATTCTGACTTTGATTTGATAGTAAAGACACACACTTTTATAGAGAAATCATCTGTAAAAGTGAGAAAATACCTTGCATTTCCGAGGGAATTCACCTCCATAGGTCCACATATGTCGGAGTGAATGATTTCTAGCAGTTGACTTGCTCTGGAACCTTCACGTGGAAATGGTGAACTTGCCTGTTTCCCTTTAATGCACGGCACGCAGGTCAGCTCACTGTTCTGAGGTATTTTCACACCCTCAGTGTGGTCTTTCAGTTTCTTCATGTCATTGTAGTTCAGATGACCTAGTCTCTGATGCCAAAGATAAAAATCACCATTAGTGGTTGACAAAAATGCTTGAACGGAGACAACATTCAGCTTGTACATATTATTAACAAGTGTTGCCATTGCTACTTCAACATTATCTTTGTTATACAGATAACAACCTTTACTGTCAAACTTTATATTGCCTTTATTATTGATGATTTTACTGACTGAGAGAAGATTGGTTGATAACTCAGGTATATAAAGGACATCTGTTACCTGTATACTGTTTGTAGATCCGTTCTTACTTTTGACATGAATGTTCACCTTACCACAGGACTCAACTCGCAGTTCTTTGTTGTTGGCTACTCGGATGGTTTTGATCGGTGGTGGAGTTTCATCATAAATCCAATACTTATTCATTGTCATATGCATCGCCGCACCTGAATCCACATACCACCCGGAATCGTTGCTGTTTGTGGCTGAAAAAACGGCTTCAAAAGAGTTATCTCTTTGTTTCTTGTTGTTCTTCACTTTACAGTGTTTGGCTATATGTCCATAGTTGTTACATGAATAACATCTTGGCCCTTTTGTTTGTTTATTCTGTTTGGACGGTTGCTTATTATTCTTGCTCTTGTTTACAAAGAATACACTTGGATCACGATTTTTGACTTCCTGTAACAGTTTACTTTTGATTGAGTCTGCTGTTATAGCGACACCGGAGCTTTCTATAGCCATAATCATGGGCTTGTATTCATCTGGGAGTCCCGCAAGTAACAACGTGCCTAGCCACTCGTTGTCGACCTTGAACCCGATGTTCCGAAGCTTGTGCGCTGTGGTCATAATTTTGTTTACGTATTCTTCGATACTTTGACAATTTTCAAGCGTTGTCGTTATGAGATCTCGTAGTAATCCAACTCGACGTGTTAAGCCGGAGTCATCAAATGCTTTACAGAGCTTTTCCCATACTTCCTTGGCACTACTGGCATCCTGAACGTGGACGTAATTGATTGGATCCACTAAAAGTAATATTTTTGACTTTGCCTTGACGTCTTTCTTTGGATCGACTTCGCCGGTGCCTGATACGCATTCCCACAAATCCTCATGCTCTAAATACGTCTTGACTGCAAACTGCCAGCTTGCAAAATTATCACGAACGGTCAATCTTTCGATCAGGGTCATATTGTTGTTCGATCCCATGATTTTCCTGAAAAATCGATGTGCCGCCGATATGCAAAGTGAGGTTATATTATGCAATTTCAAAACTATTCACTGAATCTATTAGTATTTTCACTATTAAGGCATCCTGGACCTATAACCTGATAAACGAGGATTGGAAAGATATTTTAGATTTAATTATAACTTGAGGATTTACAATTATCATTGATACGTAACGCACAGAGAAGAGAGCACAGAGAATATTAAAAAAAGGTAGACATGACAGGTAACTGTATATCAATCTGTGGTATACATTAAAGGTGCCAAATTTTAAATATGTAACATTATGACTTTACAAAAATCTATACTTCTGAACTATCACTTCCACTACTATTACTATCACTGCTGTCTGATACATGAATTATGAATGCATCAATCTTTCGGTATATAATGGCATCGAGGCCCATCATTTTTTTTTTTCAATATCTTTTACCTGCTCCACACGGAATGTCAAACAAAATGGCGACTGGGCCACACCACGCTACTGATCTCGTACACGTGACGCTTAAATCAGTTAAGAAAAGATATTAGGTGTTGACATACATAACCTAAAATTTTGCATCTACTTGTACGATCCTTTAGGTTTATTACACCTGAAGGCAAAATGAGTTGCAAGAAATGTGTCATAACTTAAAATTTGGCATTTTTTGGGGGTTACATATTTCTTTGAAGCTAATTACGTATTTAATTATAGGATCTATATTATATTGAATTTACATAAATGTTCTCGGTACTGTAATTTTAATGTTACTTAAAAACCTTTTGTTTTTCAAACATTTGAAAGTAATTTGGCATTCTTATCAATGATATTATTTATAAATTGATGAAATATCACCAGTTACAGGTTAATTTGGTATTTTAAAACACTCAAATACATGATTATAGGATATTAAAATCATAAATTGCCTATGGTAATTTGCCTAGATTTCGTAAAATTTTGAGTTGCGCTGTTTGTAATTATGCTCCCTTGTAGGCCTCTACCAATAGAATTTTGCGATACAACTATTCGATAGATTTGTATGGTAAGCGATAGATTTTTTTGCATTTTAAAATATCGTGGTGAAGGTAGGTGAAGGTCGTCTTTTGCCACGTTATCTGGCACTGAGTATATGTGTATCTATTTCATAACTCTATTTCTTATTTTCTACATTTCCTTAGTGATAACAGTTGGTTTTATAACTAGCTTTACTAACATAAGGTCCTATATCTTATTACGTTTTATTACTATCTGTGCTATTTTCTTACAGTAATTTAAAAATTCGTCTCTTGTCTTCTTATTTGCAACAAGTCTTTTTATGTTGTCATAATTGATGTCTATATTAAGTTTTTGTACAGTGTCATGTCTAATTTTTGTATGTACTGGACAGTCAAGAATCAAGTGCAAGATGGATTCGGTTTCATTAGGGTCACAGGCACACGTGGGCTCATCCTTGCACCGAAAATGATGTAAGTATTCCGCGAAACCGCCGTGTCCGGTGAACACCTGTGTTAGAATGACACTTATGTCCAGGGTCTCAACTGTTTTATATGCTGACATTGTATTGGGGAAAAGGCTTTAGTTACGCTTGCGGTTGACCTTTCTTGATACCTCCCATTCCATTCAGCCACTGCGTTCTTACGAATTGCGCGCTTGACGTATGATATCGGGCACATATCATAGGTGGGTTTCCTTTTGGAACGTAGTGCCGCGTCTCTGGCTAGCTGGTCTGCCCTTTCGTTCCCCTCAATTCCAATGTGGGCTTTCAACCAATATAAATCTATATTTTTCTTCATTTCTTTGGCCTCTCTTATGTAGGCCCTTGTCTTAGCGGCCAAAGCATGCGTTGAACAAAAGTTTATCACCGTTTCAAGGGCAGCTCTTGAATCGCTTATAATAGCACAGTTATTATATTTGTTCTGTACCGCTATCCTGACAGTTTCACATACGGCCAGTAGTTCCGCCTGGTATACGATGCAGTATGGTGGTAGATTAAGTTTGAGGCTTTTTCTTTCTACGGTGCCCTCCCATACCGAAATGGCTGCTCCGACCTTTTCCCCCAACTGACTGACCCCAACTGACCCTGGCGGCTTTCGACAGCTGTTTATAGACGCTGAGCGCTTTGCCACAGATTTTAGCCGCGTGAACGCTGAACGTTAATCCACTGTCTATCGTGAGCCGCAGGGTTTTTATCTCCTTAGACATGACAACCCCAACCCCGCCCATGGTTAGCTGTGGAGTGTCGTATTTTAACTTTTTGGTTAGCACCATAGCCGAGGT
The DNA here is from genome assembly GCA_032191425.1 of Lymantria dispar. Classification (NCBI taxonomy): domain Eukaryota; kingdom Metazoa; phylum Arthropoda; class Insecta; order Lepidoptera; family Erebidae; genus Lymantria; species Lymantria dispar. The sequence continues at coordinate 34,966,813 of CM063452.1, forward strand.
CTTATGTGGTGCAAACCTACGTCTATTTTCGACACCCCACCTCCGCACATGTTCGAGGGTGAGGTTAACACAACACGTCTTTGGATTTCCTCTGCCGTGTCCCCCGAGAAGACGAGAAGCACATCGTCCGCAAATGCCTGACAGTGCTGCCCCCCTCGTGAGACCCTGCAACAGAGGGTCCAAAAGGAGATTCCATAAGATGGGGCCCTCTATGGAGCCCTGCACGCACCCCATGCTGATTGTTCGGACGTGCTTGTGGCCAGCATACCTCAAGCCGTACCGATCTATCTGTTAGGTAGCTGGCCATTGTCCTCCGCAGCTTATCTGGACATCGTTCCTCCGCCAGCCTGACTTTAATTTTTGGCCACCAAGCGCTGTCAAAGGCGCCCTCTATGTCCAGTGACACCATTGTGATGAGTTTCTTCTTATGAAGTTCCCTTTTCACATGGGCCATGAGGTCATAGAGGGTGTCCTCGGTTGAGCGTTGGGGCATGAATCCATATTGGCGGGGACTTATTCTTGCCGCTAGGTGGTGGGTCAATCTTCGGACCAGCATTTTTTCGTATATTTTGCCCATTACCGATAATAAACCTATGGGTCTATACGATTTGGGCTGCGTGTAGTCCCCCTTACCCGGTTTCCGCAAAACTATCACCGTGGCTTCTTTCTCACTTTTCGGGAAATAGGTCAAGCTCCAGCACTTATTAATGAGCGCCAAATGCGTTTTGGCATCCCGAAGGATAACTTGAGAACAGATGTCCGCTGTAAAGCCATCCAATCCAGGGGCCTTTTTAGGATTGAAATCTGCCACAGCTGACCTCAGCTCCATCTCCGTATATTCGTGCTCATGACTATCATGGTCTTCGTATTTGGTTTTTTCAGTTATTTCTCTGGTTCGGCTGTGGTCTGGATTATCATCTTCAGCCTTGTCCTCCGGGTAGAAAGTTTCAGCCAACAGTTTGGCTGAGTTTGCCCGTCCCAATTGTGTTGCTCCCGCCACCAGTGGTAGATCTTCCCCTCTCTTGCTGGTGTTCTTTACGATTCGATATATACCCTCCCAGAGACCCTCTTTTTCCTACTTTGTGCAGAATTGTTTCCAACTCTGCACCTGAGCTTCCTTTGCTTTTACTTCGTATCTTTCTTTTGCCCTCAGATACCTGGCCTGACGGAATACCTTTTCGGGTAACCTCACCTCTCGACGTCCTGGGACGTCGGTAGCCGTCGCGCGGTCAGGCTCTCTGCGGGTGACGGACAATTCCCTGATCCGATCACCCGCGGCCTCGGCTAGGGCGGCATTAGGCGCAGATACTCGCGCCTGCGCCGCCCGAGTCGCCGGCGGCGGAACGTGTCGCCGAATAGGAGCTCTACTCGCACACGATCCGCCGCCTCCTTCCGTGAGATTACGGCCTCACAGAAGGCGGCGACCGCGTCCCAATTCCTGACGCTGACAAGTATCTCCCTGGCGATGGTCGGCAGCGCTAGGTCGGCACCGATAATTGCGACGAGTTCACGGCGATCCCCCTCCCATGCAGCACACTCCTCGAGCGTGTGTTGCGCCGTGTCCTCGTCGCAACTGCAGTGGTGGCAGGACAGTGTGCTCTCCCTCCTGACAATCTTGTGCAGGTACTTCCCGAAGCAACTGTGCCCCGTCAGCACCTGCACCAGTCCGAAAGAAAGCACCCCGTGCGTCCGCTCCAGCCACTCCATCAGCACCGGCCGGAGGGCCTCGATGGTCCTGACACCGTACCGAGGACAATTCCATCTTGCATGCTTTGTTGTATGTATACACGTGTTTGAACAAATAAAATTTTATTATTATACTCATGTATCTCCGATTCACGGCTATCTCCCAAGGGAAGATACCCGGTCCTTTGAAAGGCTTACATGGGGATATGGATCCAACACGCAGAGGCCTTTGGAGAAATTTATTGTAAAAATGGGATGGGACATCTACCGATGACACTCCACGTCTGCACATAACACTCGTGGACTGCCAACAATAGGTGCAAAACTATTGTGTGATGATGGTATCTAATAACTGTTTATGGGGTTGGAGGTTTGATGGACTGACTAAACTAAAAACTATTGATTGAAAAACTGTCGTCTGCCTTCAATACCTTTATCGTCTTGAACTTTGGCAGACGGTGACTCGCCAACTCACTGAATGGGCCCCCCCAAACGGTCACCACAGACACACAGGCCATACGGGCAACAGGGGGCAACATTGGTGCAAGTGGCTTGGGGTGTCGAGCGTTGCGGCGCCGGTTTCACCATCGCAGTGGTTTCCCCGTAGTTATGCCCTTGAAAATGACACTTCCAGCCCCGAGCATATAGCTCTGGCGACCCCTCTCTGACCAGCCGTTCAAGGCAAGCCAGAGTTGAGAATCCTGCGGGCACTCTTCGGTTTCCACTCCTGCCAGCCAATAAAGGCGAGCTGGATACGAGGCCCTGGCCGACTCTCTGGGGCACTCAGGACCGCAGTGTCGCCACTCACATTCAGCACGCCACAAGCTTCCCTGCGGTTTATTGGCTTTCTTATTATTATTATTATATTCTTGTCTGGCTCGAAGTAGTACGACACCGCAAGAGTTTCCCATGCACCGTTCTGTAACTTTACCACCATGATATTATTTGTGGAGCTTTGGAGGTATGGTGTCACAGCGATTGCCGTATTAAACACCACTATTGCTGTTTTCACCACACCATCCCCGAGGTTCAAGTTTTGGTACATTCTTGCGGTACCATACGTCTTCATGTGTTTGCGGCTACCCATATAGGGTTCTTGAAGCAAGGCAAAGTCTAGTTTCCTCTTCTCGGCTTCCAATATCAGTTCTATTGTTGCCAGGTTGCTTCTTTGTAGGTTGGCTTGGACTACCTTATATGCCGGGTATTTCTCCTTCTTAGTGCTGCCCAGGACGCCCTTAGCAGTACGCTATGTCTGCTCTAGCTACTTGGTCCCATTTCTTCCTTATGGTACAAACCAAACTATACGCTGCGTGCTCAGCATCCAAGTATTTCGCGTTTCTGCAGTTTTTACAACTTGGCGGTTGTTCTGCCTTTAACCTTGGGCATTGTGCTCTGAGGTGGCCTTCCCCACAATAGTGGCAGAGCTCTTCTTTTTCATGGCAATTTTTCCGCCCATGTCCATATCCCAGGCACTTTGAACACTGAAGCAAAGGGATCTGGTCTTCGACCCTCACATGCTGAATGCCTATGAAGAGTTTGCCCGCCGTGGTCATTCGCCTCCAGAGTTGAGGTGACACTCGGAGAACAACGTGCGCCTCTAATGGGTTACGGGCCCTCTTCCTGTACCTCTCCTCCATTTTGATATCCTCGGCAGATAAGCCCTCCAATAGGTGCCTGTTTTGGTTTTCTATAGCTTGTTCTATGTCGCCGAATTTTTGGTAGTTCATCAGATTTTTTATAACTACCAATGGGTTTTTGTTTATGGCCTCTTGGACTTTTAAGTCCTTATTGGTTCTAAGACGTTCGGTTGTCCTTTGGATTTCCGTTTTTAGGGCACAACTGAAAACAATTTTCCCATTTTTATTCTTCTTACTCCTTCTATTTGAAGACCATTTTGGTTGGCTTTTAGGGTGTCTCTTACTCTCTTAAGGGTGTCCTCATCCTCATCCTCGGTTGGTTCTTGCGCACCTGATTCTTCGTTTCTTTGTCGCGACCTGGCACTTCATCTCCAGAAGTGCCTCAGACCATCATGGGATTTTAAGTTTCTCTCTTGTTTCTTTAACTGGTATCGCTACGTTACATGCTGTAGTTATAGTATCTGTTAATTTTTCTATGAATGTGTTTAGCTCCTTTGTATTATTTATATTTTTGATTGTTTCTATATTTATTGATCTATTTTTAGTTGGGATATTGCCGAATGAAACTGGTCCCAATCGGCCCGTTTGGTGTTATATTTTCTGGTCGTTCTATTTATTGTTATTCCTTTGCTACATCTGAGTTTTATTTTGAATGAAATCCCATTGTAATCCGAGGCAGTCGGGTCATCAATGACACGCCAGTCCTCGACCAAACCTGGCAGGTCATCGTTGAAGATGGTTATATCTACGTGACTTGTTAGGCGTCTTCCACCCCTGATTGTGTCAAATGTTGGTATTTCACTGTTATTAAGAACCTGTAAGCCAAGTTCTCCAAGGGCTTCCTCTAGTCCTTTGCGGTCGGTTGTAGTGCCACCCCACCAAGTGCTTTTTGCATTAAAATCTCCAGCGATAAGGATTTTAGAGTGAGCTGACGCCCGGCAAATTCGGGAAAGATGCTCGAGATATGGTTCGATCGGCAGGTCCGGCTCAAAGTAGCACGAGATGACGAGGATCTTCCACGCATTAGTCTGGAGTTCGACCACAGTGATATTATTGGTGGTGAATTTGGTGCACTGCGTTACGGTGATGTCAGCATCAAAAACCGCAATTGCTGCTTTTATAGTACCATTGTCTCAGTTTACATTTTGAAAGATCCTCGCCCCCAGGTACGCCTTCATTTGTCCTATTTCACCTACGTACGGTTCCTGGATGAGTGCAACGGCGATGTTTCGTTTTTTTTGCATCGAGCATAATTGCCACGGTCGCCAGCTCTCTCCTTTGGAGATTCGCCTGAACGAATTTATATGCATAATCGAGCGTCGGTTGGTTCTCCAGGGTACCTTTAACAGTATGAAACTGCAGCCCGTGCTAGAGCATCCCATTTCTGTCGCACTGGGCAGGTGGAGCTATAGACGGCGTGATTCATAGTTGGCAATTTAGCTCTTTCGCAATTGATGCATGTGTGATATTTGCCCGCTAATTTTGAAGGACATTGCGCCTTTAGATGTTGGCCTCCACAATGATGACACAAGTCGTTGGTTTCGAGGCAGTTTTTGCGGCCGTGACCGTATGCCAGGCATCTGCTGCATTGTATTAAAGGAGACTGGTCTTCTACTAGTACTTGCTGCATGTTAACAAAGAGCCTTCCCGTCGAGATCATTCTTTGGTACAATTTTGTTGCTACCCTCATTCGTGCGGATTGCGAGCTCTATATCTAAATTTCTCTTCTATTTTGGCTTCGTCGGCTGTTAACCCCTCTAGGAGATGGCTGTTTTGCGTTTTGATTGCTTTCTTAATGTCTTCTTCCTTGTTGTAACTCATGATATTTTTGAGTACTACCAGGGGGTCTTTATATCTTGCTTCTTCCACTTTTAGGTCTTTACTTTCTCTAAGCCGTGATGTCGTGTTGTCTATTTCGGCTTTCATGGCACAGCTGATTACGATCTTGCCGTTTTTTTTTTTAATTTTTCGGACTCCCTGAATTTGTAATCCATTGTCATTTGCTCTTATTATCCCTCTAACAGTTTCGATGGTCTGATCACTAGTGGCGGTGTCCCCTTCTGTGGATACTATAACGGAGTACTTTGGGCTGGTCTTTGCTAATTGGGGCATAGCAGTTACTTCCGAGATGAAATATAAAAGAAATATAGGCGTAATTTAATATGATAAATTTTTTATTTATAAGCACACAGTTGTTCAGTTACAAGAAGGATCCGCCATGACACTTACATTAGAAAAAGAGAGAGAGATAGCAAGCAACAAGATACTATTTATCCTACTCTTACTATTACATTGCACTGTCTTTATTTTAACACCCCCCATCAATGTAATAATAACATTAATTAACAAATTATGTGACAATTTTAATCATCCCTTTTTCATTTATCATAGACATCAAAAGGAAATAAGGAAGCCATTGACAAAGACTAATTTCCATATTCATACTACATAGCTTCACAAACTTCAAAAGTGTATTACCATTAAGGGACTTCGTTAACATATCAGCAATTTGATCTCTTGTTGTCACATATTGTATACATATCTTTTTATTTTCAATCAGTTCCCTTATATAATGATATTTGATATCAATGTGCTTTAATCGTTTAACACTATTTGTGTTTGCAATCATTATGGCAGCTTGATTATCACAATGCATGATAACAGGACATACATTACTCACATTGAAATCACATAACACATTAGTAAGCCAGCATGCCTCACTTCCAGCCATGCTCATTGCCACATATTCGGATTCTGCTGATGATAGACTCACATTACTCTGCTTCTTAGAGCACCAAGATATTAGGCAATTTGAATACATGAAGCAGTAACCAGTAGTGGACTTCCTGTCTCGAAGGTCCCCTCCCCAGTCAGCATCACAAAATCCAACCAACTTGCTATCATCACATTTATAAACTAATTTATAATTCAACTAGCTTTTGCCCGCGGCTTCGCCCGCGTAAAAGTTGGTTTTCATAATTCTTAATTTAAGAAATACTCTGTGTCAATTTTCGTCCAAATCCGGTCAACAGTTTACGCGTGATTGAGTAACAAACGTCCAAATATCTACACAAATTTTTATATTTGAATATTACTTCCACCCTTGTAGTTTAAATTCAAGTGGAAAGACGATGAGAAATATGGCCATCCTTAGTCGCTGATAATGCATTATCCATGATAGGTTTCCATTGGGGAAAAAAATTATATCGATCAAACTCCCGCAGTTTCACCCACGTAGACCCCATTTCCATGCAAACGCCGAGATAAAAATTGCCTATGTTACTCGCTGATATTATAAGTTTATATGGGTGAAAATAAAAATAATAATTATCAAATCCCATACAAATATCCGACATAAAAATTGCTTATCTTACTCGCTGATAACGTAGCTTCCTATTAGTGAAAGAATTTAAAAATTAGTCAATATCCACCGGTTTCACTCGCGGAGTTCTCGTTCCCAGGCAAACACCAGGATGAAAATAGCCTTTATTTGTTATTCACTGATAATGTAGATTTTCATTCGTAAATTAATTTTCATATCCATTTAGTTCCCGCAATTTCACCGGCATTGTGCCCGGTCCCGTAGGAATATCGGGATAAAAAAATAGCCTAAATATGTTACTCGCTCAAAAATAGCTTTGCGTTAGTGAAATAATTTTAAAATCGACTAAATTCTCACAGTTGTTCCAGCCACACCGGGATAAAATATAGCCTTGGATAAAATATAGCCTAAGTTATTCCTTATGTAAGGCTTGGTAGACCTGTTAGTAAAATATTATCAGTATGGGTCCAGCCGTTTTGAAGGTTACCCCGTAATGAATATAAGTCAAAAAAAAATTGTCCGTCCGTCTGTCTATCACCAAGCCATATCTCAAGGACCGCGATAGCTAGACAGTTGAATTTTTTACAAATTATGCATTTCTGTTGCCGTTATAACAATAAATATAAAAAACAAAATAAAATAAATATTTAAGGTGGCTCCTATACAACAAACGCAATTTTCCCCCTTTTTATAGATAATGGTACGGAACCCTTCGTGCGCGACCCCGACTCGCACTTGGCCGGTTTTTTAGACATAGGTATCGTGCAAATAATTGTGTTACCATAAATAAATCCTATTATTTTGACAGACAAATAGACGCTTCAAATTTGTTTATTTCTAGACATAGAAAATTGGATTAATATCTTGATTTTAACTTACTGTCTGGTAGCGGCTAGGAATATTATAACGCTTTCATTGTTTGTGAGTGTCGCAAAATACTACTAAGACAAAGATTTACATCGACCTGGACCGATTGGTGATGCCATCTAGCCAGCAATGTCGTTTGGCAGGCAGCTGGTCATAAAATGTTGCTAGAAGAACCTTTGCAATATCTATGATGGCAGAGCAGTGCCTACATATTGCGTCGATCCAAAGCTATCTTGATAAGCGAGCATTAAGAAAAAATAATGGGGTAACCCAAGAAAGCCGACCGTATACTAAAATGATCGTTCCTAGGCTCAGTGATATCGGTTATATGCTTTTCACCTCCTTAGGGGTAAAATTGCAAAATACTCTTTTTTAGTGAGCACTTTCTCCAAGAGAGACAACTTTGTACAAAATTTCATATTTCTAGGCCTAATGATTTCGGCTATACATTTTTCACCCTCTTAGAGAATGAATTTCAAAAACTAATTTCTTAGAGCTCATTTACAACAAAAGAAAGAGAATCGAACAATATACAGAAATACACAGTTTCACGTTCCAAGCCCCAATAGTTTCGGCTATACGCTTTTCATTCCCTTAAGGGGGTGATTTGCCGAAAATACTTTGCTAGTGCTCGTGTACCCCAAAAATACGCCTGAGTAAAAAAAAATACGTTTCTAGGCCCAGTGGTTGCCGCTATATACTTTTTGTTTTTTTAGGGGTTGAATTGCATCCCCATGTAAGTAAAATTTTCAAAATGCTAGAACGAATACTTATTTATTTATTATCAAATACCTTAATACAAAGATTCATGGTTTTATCATCGAAAATGTCTAATTTCCATACAAAATGGCAGCCCCTATTTCAACCCCTTATAACTATTTTTTCGCGATTTCTTTTCTATAGCTCGTGAACCCCAAGGAATACTACGGTGTAAAAAAATTACGGTTCTAGGCCCAGTGGTTTCAGATATATGCTTTTTTGTCTTTTAGGGGTTGAATTTCATCCCCATATAAATTAAATTTCCAAAACGCTAGAACGAATATTAATTTATTTATTATAAACTGCCTCAATACAAAGATTCATGGTTTTATCATCGAAAATGACGAATTTCCATACAAAAGGTCAGCCCCTATTTCAACCCCTTATAACCATTTTTTCGCGATTTCTTTGCTAGAGTTCGTGTACCCCAAGAAATACTACGGTGTCAAAAAAATTTCGTTTCTAGGCCCAGTAGTTTCGGCTGTATGCTTTTTTGTCTTTTAGGGGTTGAATTTCATCCCCATATAAATGAAATTTCCAAAACGCTAGAACGAATATTAATTTATTTATTATAAAGTGCCTTAATACAAAGATTCGTGGTTTTATCATCGAAAATGACGAATTTCCATACAAAATGTCATCCCCTATTTCAACCCCTTATACCCATTTTTTCGCGATTTCTTTGCTAGAGCTCGTGTACCCCAAGAAATACTACGGTGTAAAAAAATTACGTTTCTAGGCCCAGTGGTTTCGGCTGTATGCTTTTTGTCTTTTAGGGGTTGAATTTCATCCCCATATAAATGAAATTTCCAAAATGCTAGAACGAATATTTATTTATTTATTATAAAGTGCCTTAATACAAAGATTCATGGTTCTATCGTCGAAAATGACGAATTTCCATACAAAATGTCATCCCCTATTTCAACCCCTTATACCCATTTTTTCGCGATAAAAAGTAGCCTATGTCCTTTCTCAAACTTTAGTCCATCTCTGTACCAAATTTCATCAAAATCGGTTCAGTGGTTTAGACGTGAAAGCGTAGCAGACAGACAGACAGACAGACAGACAGACAGAGTTACTTTCGCATTTATAATATTAGTAAGGATGTGTGTTTAATGTATCGCAAAACTCTTTTTAAGTTGGCCAATAACATGTTATGTTAAATTAATATATATATATTACATATTCATTATATATATATATATATATATATATATATATATATATATATATATATATATATATATATATATATATATATATATATATATATATATATATATATATATATATATATATATATATAATAAAAGTCAATTTTCATGATTTCCGACCATCATGACCATCATATGAGCTGCCCCCTCCTATCTGAAATCCTGGGTACGCCCTTTCTCCTTATATTTTTAAAAGTACACGGCCCAATTTTATTTAAACTAAATATCAATACTTTCGAAAATAAGCCCTTCAGTTCCACCTTCCTCGCATAGATGGCGTTACTGTCGAAAGTTTTGAAATTTTATTGATAATTTTAAAATGGTTATATCATCTGAACTGTTTAATCTTTTGAAAAAATCTAAACGGAATTACGAGTAGTGGCCTAAGTTCCACCCTTTTCCGTAATTTTTGTATAGAACAATGGTGAATATAGACAAAAGAAATCCAGTTTGCTCTATCTTCTGCGATATGACGCAGGCTTTTGATCATGTTCACCACGGTATTTTAACAAAAAAACTGGAGTGCTATGGTATTAGAAGAAATGTTCTGGATCTACTTATATCTTATTTAACACTCCGAAAACAGTATACCTACAGCAATTACTATAGTAGATTATAAAACAAAACAAGAGGTAACAACATTCTCAAATGAGCGTATTGTAACATACGGTGTGCCACAGGGCAGCGTATTGGGGCCTCTGTTATTTATATTATACATTAATGACATACCTAGATCGGTCGATCAACCCATGACTCTTTTTGCTGACGACAGTACATTAACTGTAACATGTAAATCTTTAGAGACATACGAAAATGACATAAATGAATCACTATCACAAATTGTATCTTGGATGCATAATAATAATTTATTAATTAATTTTGACAAGACAAACATAATACATTTTAGCCAACGAGCTAATGAACGCGATAATGAAATTTGTATTAAATATGGAAACTATAACATAAATAGAGTTGACAGTGCCAAGTTTCTAGGTTTCATTATTGATGCTAAACTCAACTGGAAAGCGCATATTGCACAGCTATCTCAAAAATTAAGTAGTCGTTCCTACGCGCTTTATAAACTATCACCTGAAGTAAATATTACTACATTACTCACTGCATACCATGGTCTTGTTGAATCACTACTTAGATACGGTGTCATATTCTGGGGCAACTCAGTTGAAAAAGAAAATGTTTTCAAGCTTCAAAAACGATGCGTTCGACTTTCTACGACTGGTAAGCCAAACATAGCAATGTTTGGCTTACCAGTCGTAGAAAGTTGTAAACCATATTTCGAAAATTAAAAAAATTTTAACTTTCCCTTCATTATATATTTATCAGACATCTGTATTTGTGAAATCAAATCTACATCTCTTTCCCAAAATGTCCGATGTCAGTATTCGCAGTCGCCGTGACAAACACAGACTGTGTATGCATGCGGCTAAAACGTCCCTCTTAGGAAAAAGCGTTATTTGCATGGCTCCTATAATATATAATAAAATACCGAATGCTTTAAAGGACCTAAACATTACTGAATTTAAAAAGAGATTAAAAAATATATTGACAAATAAATGCTACTATAGCATAAAAGATTTTCTTGAGGATGTGGCTATATTGTAAATTGTAATTATATTAATTTATTAATTTTTTATTATTATTCTTAATTTATTCCGTACTGTAATAATTTAATTAATGACTTTTTTATTTTAATCTATTATAATTACTTGACTACTAATCTATTTCATTTCATTCAATACTGACATTCATATTTTAATTAATTACAATTATTTGGCAACGAGTAGCATTTCTTATGATTATATGTTATTTAATGATTACTATTAATAGATATTTAATTGTGTTACCTTATACATCATTATTATAAGTTTGCATGTCTTCTAATGGACAGAACATGTTGGTTCTATAAATTATGTAACATCTTATTGGACACATGTTGAGACAAATAAATAAAGTTATCAAAGTTACAGGTTCCTATCTATTGAAATTGAAAAATCAAAATTACGTTTATGCTACTAAATAATTTTATATATTTTTGTTGATTTCTCGAAAAGTATGGTATCTAGAAGGAAACGGTTTTCGGGACTATGTTCACCAGTTGAGGAGGCACAACATTCCCGCAATCAATCCCTTCAAGATCGATATTTATAGTTTCATTACTTTAAAACTCAAAATTTTTAAAAGGCTATATCTCCCTAACTATTATCCCGTTTCGAATGAAACTTGGGAGTGTTTCCCCCTATATTTTTAAAAGTTCACGGCTTGGTTTTATATAAACTAAATATTAATAATTACCGAATTAAGCCGTTTAGTTCGAAATTCCTCGGAGAGATGGCGTTAGTGTCGGAAGTTATGAAATAATTTTTGAAATTTTTAATGCTTATATCTATTGAACTATTAACTATTTTGGAAAAATTCAAAATGTATATTAGGTTATGGCCTGCGTTCCACCCTTTTTTGTTTATTACAAATTTCTATCTATTAAAATTTAGATAGCATCTAAATTTTAATTGATAGAAATTATTAATTATTTTAATTGATAGAAATTATTAATTATTTTAATTGATAGAAATTATTAATTACGAAAATACTACGTGAAACTCAATTTTACAAATTTTTGATATTAAGATATCTCAGCCGTTATAAGGCCAATTTGGCTGAAATTTTTACAGAATATGCTTAAAATTATGACTAATCTATTGCAATTTTAATATATATGTATTTATGATCTATTGACTGAAATATGAATTTTTAAAATTTTTACAAAATTTTTTGAAACTTTAATATTCTATAATTAATTAAGTATAGGTCTTAGCTTTCTGGGGAAAACGCTTCCGTGTTTCTCCCGGCGCCCGGCACCAACTTATCTATGTGGCTTCGGTCCAGCTGCCACGGTTTGGTAGACAGAAGTCTTCTTTGTCGGAAATTCTTGTATATTTTCTTCAATAACTTTTTTGTTATCCACCAGAAAAATGTGGCAGAGGTGTCGAAAGAAGCGTCTTTTAAGGGCGCTTCCAATAACTTCGAATAACTTCACGATCTGGGGGTCCCAGATCGTTTGAAGGCAGCGTACACGTTTTTATGTTTGAGCGCAATTTTCTGTAGCACAAAAGTTGTCACCAAAAATCGTGGTATTACCACATACACTTGGTTCTTGCACTACTAGATTGCTGGTTTTTTAGCGTATCCAACGATATAACTCTTATATAATTGCACTGTTTGAACCACTGTTACGATTTTTTTCAAACTTTTCACTATGAAATATCACTACAGAGCGTTGCGAATCAACTTTGCGCGTGCGCGTGCGTCGGGGCGTGCCAGGGCAGACTGGGTTAGGTTAGGTTTTTTTTTTTTGTCCAGGTGCTATGACCTGGCCCGCGAAATCCTCTGGCATGACCAGAGACCTTATTTAACACTTATATATCTATCGGGGAAATTATTTTTTCATAGGCCCTTGGGCCAACCGTCTTTATTTATTACAATTGACTTATATATCTATCTTATGTACTTACAACTACTTTACTTGCGTTCTATTTAATACGTACATAGTTCTATATAATATTTACCTAGTTTTTTTTTTAAAAATAAGTCTACAATCTATGTTCTATTTCTATGGTTGACTATTTTAATTATTTGCTTAACATAGTTGATGAGTGTTAGTCTATCGCGTTTGTTTTTCATGATCTTTGGTAAAGAATGCTCATTCAGTGCAGTGTTTATCGTTTGTTCTACATTTTGTCTTGCACTTGCATGTATTGGACATTCAAAAAGTAAGTGTATTATCGTTTCATCTTTATCTGTCTCACATACACACGCAGGACTGTTTTTAAGCTTAAAGCGGTGGAGATAGTGCGAGAGTCCACCGTGTCCCGTTAGGACTTGTGTTAGTTCTTGTTCCATCTCTATTTTATTTATTATTGGATAGGCGTCTATTGCATCCGGGAAGAACATTTTAGTAACTCCTGCGGTCTCACCTCCTCCATACTGCCGGTTCCATTTACCAAGCGCCTCCTTACGGATTTGCCGTTTGATGAATGAAACCGGGCATTTGTCGTAGTGCGGTTGAATCTTTAGATGAATAGCTGCCTCTTTGGCAAGGACGTCTGCGCGTTCGTTTCCCTCTAACTCCACGTGTGCCTTAATCCAGCAAATGGTTATTTCTTTCTTTTGAAGATGACATATCTTCAGAAGATTACGTGTTGCATCGGCTAGTGGGTGGAGAGAGCCGTTATTTAACATTGTGTCGACTGCTGCCCTAGAATCACTTAGAACAGCTATCTTACTTATATTAGCTTGTTGAGCATATTGCACCGCTCTGTATACGGCGTACAGTTCCGCTTGGTAGACGGTGCAGTAAGGTGACAGCTTGAATTTTCGGTTCATCTTTTCTGTTTCACCATCCCAGATGGATAATGTAGCACCTACCTTATCATCGATTCTGCTGCCATTCGTAAAAATTTTTACTGCACCGTCCGCCAACGCAATCAGATCTTCATCAGAGGTTATACTTATGAACTGACGACTCGTATGCTCGGAAGGGTGCGGCCTTTGAGCATATGGTAGTTTTCGCTCTATTTCAATGTCTTCCCCCACCAGCCGGGAGATCCTCCTCCTGGTTTCGTAAAGGGAGGCATTTTCTCTTATCCGAATATCCAGGGGGAGGATCCCGGCCAGCAGCAGGGCGGCATTGAACGACACAGTTTTGTAGGCTCTGCATATACGTTGCGCAAAGAGTCTTTGCATATTGTATAAAGGTTTCCTTACATTGGCTTTCTTGGTTGCAGGTGCCCAAGCGCTGGCTGCATATGTTATGATAGGCTCTACGGTGGCTGTGTAGATAGTTTTCACCACTTCTGGATGGAAGCCCCAGCTTACCCTGGCGGCTTTGGACAATTGTTTGTACACGCTCAACGCCCTCTTGCAAACATTTGCGGTGTGAGCGTTGAACGTTAGCGCACTATCAATTGTTAGTCCCAGGATTTTGATCTCCTTAGTCGTTGCAATGTCTATCCCGCCCATGACCAGGTGTGGGATGTCGTACACGAGTTTTCTGGTAAGTACAATCGCGTACGTTTTGTGCGGAGCAAACCGTAGTTTGTTCTCGACACCCCACCTCCGGACATGTTCGAGGGCGGCATTGCCACGACTTTGGATAGCCGCTGCTGTGTCCCCCGAGAATACTAGGACTATGTCATCCGCGAAAGCTTGACAATAGTCCCCTCTTCCCGTAAGGCTTTTCAGCAGCGGATCCAAAAGGAGATTCCAGAGTATGGGGCCCCCTATCGATCCCTGTATACATCCCTTATTGGTTTTTCGGGCATATTGGTGACCACCGTATCGTACATGTACCATCCTCTCGCTCAGGTAACTGCCGAACATTTTTCTCAGTTTCAGCGGACACCGCTCCTCCACCAAACGGGTCCGAATTTTCGGCCACCAGGCGCTATCAAAGGCCCCCTCTATGTCTAGCGACACCATCATTATGATTTTCTTCTTGTACAATTCGGTTCGAATGTGGGTCACCAGATCATAGAGGGAGTCCTCCGTTCCCCTTTGAGGCATAAACCCATATTGGCGGGAACTCATTCTAGGAGCCAAGTGCCATACCAATCTTCTCACAAGTATCTTTTCCAGGAACTTGCCCATCACTGGGAGGAGGCCTATTGGTCTGTAAGACTTAGGATCGGAGTAGTTCTGTTTATTGGGCTTCTTCAGAGCAACAACTGTGGCTATCTTCCAATCGGTGGGAAAGTGGGATAGTGCCCAGCAGCGGTTCATCACGGCCAAGCTGAGTTCTATATCCCCTTGGACTGCTTTGGAGCAGATATCCGAGGTCAATCCATCCGCTCCAGGAGCCTTCTTTGGGTTGAAGCTATCAGTCACCGCCCTTAGTTCTTCGACTGTGAATTGTGGTTCATGATCCATATCATGAACCAACTCATTCTCGTTTATTAGAAGTTCTCTAGTCCTGCGGTGACTGAGATCCTCGCCCTCCTCCGTGTCCTCAGGGTAGAACAACTCCGCCAAAAGCCGCGCTGACTCCGCTGGAGATAGGTGGCCCTTCTCACCACATAAAGGCATATCCTCTTCTCTTTTTGTTGTGGTTTTGATAACCCTGTAAATTCCTTGCCAGATCCCTTCTTTGGTCTACTTTTTACAAAAGTTTTTCCAGCAACTTGAGCGCTCTTTGCCTCACTTTCGTATTGCTCTTTGGCTTCCAGATATTCAGCGATAACCCTTTCTCTCCGTGAGGTTCTCGCACAGTGGATCTTGCGTCGCTTGGCTTTCAACCGGCGCTTCATCACCCGGAGTTTCTCCGACCACCATGGGATTTTAAGTTTTTCCTCGTTCTTTTGCCGGAGTATTGCGCTATTGCATGCTTCAGTTATTATTCCAGTTAGCTGTTTAATGAATATATCCAGGTCCTCTTTGTTTGTGATTGAGTTAACTGTGTTAATATTTATATTATTTTCAGCTTTTAATTGGGCCAATTTTAAAAGAAATTGGTTCCAATTAGCTTTCTTAGTGTTAAATTTTCTCGTGGTGCGGCACGATCATACCCCCGCTATTTTGAAGTTTTAGGTTAAAAACAATGCCATTATGATCTGAGACAACCAGGTCGTCGACGACTTTTCAGTCGTCCGTCAGCCCTAGGAGATCCTCGCTACAAGCTGTGATATCTACGTGGCTAGTCAATCTTCGGCCACCCCTGTTGGTATCGAAAGTTGGGGTGTCGCCAACATTGAGTATTTCAAGGCCCAGCTCAACCAATGCCCCCTCCAGCTTCTCCCCTCTTGGGTCGGCTCTATTACCTCCCCACCAGGTGCTTTTGGCATTTACGTCTCCCCCCACTAGAATTTTGGCAGGACCATACCTCCGGCAGATTCGGGAGAGATGCTCGATATAAGGTTCTATGGGGAGGTCGGGTTCGAAATAACAGGAGATGACAAGCATCTCCCAGGCTCTGGTGCGCATTTTCACTACGGCGAAATTGTTTATAGTGTATTCGGTACATTGCGTAACAGCGATTTTAGGGTCAAAGACCGCGACCGCCGCTTTTACCACCCCATCACTACAATTCGCATTCTGGAAGATCCTCACGCCCCCCCCCCGTATGCTTTCATTTCCCTTTTCCCTCCCACATACGGTTCTTGTAGCATTGCAAACGAGATTTTTCTTTTTGTTGCTTCGAGCATTAGCGGAGATCAATCTCGACCATAGCTTAGGAGACACTATAAATTTCATGGCACTCATGGGGATTACTCGCTTTGCGTCGGTATCTGACTTCCATTTCTGTCTCTTCTTCAGTAAGACCATCTATTAGGCGAGGATTTTGTGTTTTGAGCGCCTTTTTTATGTCATCGCTAGTATTATAATTCATGACATTTTTAAAAATAACCAGCGGGTGTTTACTCTTCGCCAGCTCCACCTGTAAGTTGTCCTCTTGGAGTTTTCTCGTGGCTTTCTCCATTTCCTCCTTATTGGCGCAGTTGAGTACTATTTTGCCATTTTTTACTTTCCTAACCCCGGTTAGTTGCATTCCGCTTTCTTTAGCTCTTAATGCACCTCTAATTTTCTATGGTCTGATCACATGTTATGTTCTCCCGAGTTGCCGACACTATAATAGAGTGTTTTGGTGTCATTCCAATCGTTTCTGGGGTCCTTGCTAATATTTCGGCATAGTTGGTGTTTTCTTATTTTCGGCCACTATTCCTTCCAAGTTTTGTACGTTTTCTTCGAGCTTTTTGACTTCCGTTATTAAGGTCTGATTACTGTTGCATTTGTCTTCCTCTCCAATTGTGGGTTTATTTATGCTCAGTGCTCTCTGTAAGGCCGTCATTTGCTCCTTGTGCTGTTGAATTGCAATTGTGCATTCCTCCATTTTCTGGATGAGATTTCTTTCCACCTTACTATGTTCTTGTTCATTAGCACTTATCGAATTTACCCCTCTGGTTTCCTTTTCTTCTTTAGTTGCTATTGCCATCTCGGCCTGTTGTACCATTATGAGCATTTCTTCTATTATGTTTATGATGTTAGTTTTTATGTATGTTTTGGTGTTTCGGGTTCTGCTGAGTTCTTTGGCCACTTCTGCATGGACCTTTGCCCTTTCCTCTCTATTGCTAAATACACCTTTTAGTTTTTTCACTTCCTTTTCCAGTTCTTCTTGGTTATCGTCTTTTTCTTGTTTACGATGTTTATCGTTTTTATTTAGTTTGTCCTGTTTGCTTTGTTCTTCCAGTTTTTCGACTATTTTCCTTTTACTCATTCTGTCCTGCTTGGTTTGTTCTCTTTGATTGTCCTGGGTATCCTGTTTTCCATCGTGCCTTGCTCCTTTGCTTTCTAGCAGAGTTTTGATCTTATTCTCTGCTATAGTGGAGTCTACTCCCTTCACGATTCGTCTCCGACATATGGCTTTATTCCCTTTTGGTGTATTTGGGACGGTAAACGTAATAGAGTTCTGATCTCTAATTTTCATAATTTCCATCGGGCTCCATCCATACCGCAACTACCAGAGATATGCCCCGTTTCGGTCATTTGTGGTTTGTTCTGCGGTGGTGAGTGAAACATAGTTTGGATTCTGCGGGTCTCAATAAATCACTATTATGCACCGACTGTAAAGCGTTCGGTGCGGTTTGATTGTGTATGTAAACGTTTTGGAAACTAATATAAAGTATAAGACTATAGAATCAATGCTATATTCCTACACGTGTCAGTGTTGGTAAATTGGCTTGTAGGCCTGTGTCAGTTTAGTGTATTCTTTTAAGGGTGTATATGGCCCTTTTTATTACACTAATTAGTCTTATAATCTACTTTGAGTATATAATACACTCAGTTCTGTCTTATACTGTCCGTCCTTACTACTAATAAAAAGAGTAAACTTGGGTGTAATGCCCGAGTTCATTAATCTTAATACCTAATGGCTTGGGTGTATAGTCCCGATAGTCAATAAAGCCTTAAAAACTTATACAGACAATTGTTAAAAAGAATGTGCATAATGAAATAAGTAAAATAAGTAAAATGATAAACAAGGTCTTAAAACTAAATAAAATGGGTGTAAAATTCCCAATAGTCAAATAAAATTAAAATTAAATTAAAATAATTATAATTACCAATAATAATAAAATTAATTTGTAAAGTTTTAAGGGTGTATAAGCCCTTGTCTTATAAATATAGGTTTGCTCAGTCCACTTTTATTAGTAGTATCCTCTACCGAGGATAGTCAATTTGCTTTGTTTGACCCCCGGGCGAACCCTCCGGCTGCAGCACAAAATGGTGTGTTGCCCTTGCAACAACCAATTGTCGCCACCGGCCCAAAGGCTACACCCAGTATGCCAAACAATAGCAAGAGCGTCACTGAAGATTTTTGTAAAAATACAAAAAAAATTCTATTATAATTGTCGTCAATTTAGTACCAATTGCGGTGCGGGTTACCCCGAGAGTACTCTCAGAGTGCCAGGAGCACAATAAAAACCAAAAAGAAGAAAAAGAACGGAAAAGAAGGAAAGAAGAAGAAGAAGGAAGCAGAAGAGTAAGAAAGAAGCCGGTTTCAGCCTTCAGAAGCAATAACCGCGCGATTGACAACGGAGAAAACTCCAAGTCGCTACAATCAGTAGTCCCGAAGTTATGAACGTCTAAAAAATTACCCCCAACACCTCCAACACACCCAGGGAATTTTCAGTCGTCAATAACTCCTGTTCCACTGACCGCAGAAAGTCCGGGATTGGACTGTTATGATGTCCTCCGTCTCAAGAACGCGGCCATACCCCTGGCTTACACCGGAAATTTTGGGGTGAGGTTGTTGAACTAACCTTGGGAGTCGATTTTCAGGCGTCCGCCAAGCCTCCCACTGAAAGTCCCAGCCTTCTAGGTGGTTTGTAGCCTGAGTTATGGCTCTTTGAAATATTTTGGGTTTGACCTACAGTGGCCTATCTTGGCCTAACTTCGTCAGTTTTCGTCCGATATTGACGTGCGAGGGCTCAAATGAAAGGGCTCAGGCTGTACTATTTATATCTAGGTGAATTGGCACTATATATTTGGTAATCCTAAAATTTTTTGTTACTTACAAATTCCAGTCACGTGACTTAGTCTATACTTATAATTAAATCTTAAGCGAATTTTGTACAAGTCCTTATATTTATTGTCTTATCTTACTATGTCCTAGGGTCACCCAATCTTGGGGGAGAAGGTCAGTCCCCACCCAGACTATACCCCTCTGTCCCCTTAAAGGTCCCCTCACTATATTAGGTGAAAAACTCTATAAATAACCCCTCCACACGAGCTCGAAGTGACCCCCTACTATTGGTGTAAAAATCGACTAAGTCCCAACCTGAAAGTGGGGATAGGGGGGCAAAAATTAGTCCAATCGATAGCCAGGGGGGAAAGGCTTTGTCTTAGGTATGAAGCGTTGGCCCCCGAAAAAAAGGTAAAAATTGACCTAGGACGCGTATTTTCCCTGGAAAATGAGTTTTCTTTTTTAGTGCGGTTTGTACTTAGGTACTATGCCGACTTTGGGACTACGCAGGGTCCTGGTTATTTGCCCTATAGATCTATAAAAAATATGAGAGGTCCTATATATGGTTTTCTATCCGGTGTAAATTTGGCGAAGGGGGGGGGGGGGGATAAAGGGTGAATTTATAAAAAATGGAACTTAAAAATTTTCCTAAAACCAAAACCGCAAATAGAATTAATTTTACGGTTTTTGTTCCAGGAAAATCTATACTATTGTCAGAAAAATTTTGAAAAAATTAGGGGATGTTCTTGGATAAATAAGGAACCAGATGTGCTATGTGGGGATGGTGGTGGGGACGTGGTTTAAAAACCACGTGGAGGGTAGTTTGGGACCGGTTTTTGGAAAAATAATTATAACTCGAAAATTATCCTCCCGATTTTCGCAAAATTTTCACCAGATGCACAGTATAAGATTCTCAACCTACTTTTAATAAAAAATCCAGGGGTAGCAGATCGCTCCACGGAGATATGGGGGTGTGAAGTACTTGAACCAGTAGTTTTGTCTTCTTTCTTCGATATCTCGGCTTCTATAGGTGATAGGGTGAAGCTCGAAGTGCCTCCCGACTCCTGGTAGAACGGGCCCTCCCACAGGAAGGTCAAGGTGACTGCCAAAGGTCAGGTTAAGTGACCTCGTGGCCACGTGCTTTTTCGTTTTTCCTTTATATCTTCCTGATTATTGCACGGAAAAATCTGAAACTCACTAGGGGGTGCGGGGAATGATTCCCCACACAATAGCAATTGCCGATACGTAAGCGTCCGCTGTAAATCTTGAGTTACACTCACTTTTATGTTTCACCACGTGTTAAAAGTAACCTTCAATTTGGTTTTTTGTTGATCCTACTTCGACCTTGAACTTTACGCACTTGATTTTTCGTACTCGCGTTGTGGGTGCTCTCACGCGTCTTTTGATACTTTTTTCAAGGCGATCGATGAATTTTTTCCACTTCACTGTAATTTTCGTGCGCGAAGCGGCTCAAAAGCGTGACACTCGCGAACACGGCTGTCGTGTGACTGGTTAGGTTAGGTTTTTTTTTTTTTCCTGGGTCATTAGACTGACCCAGGCTTCAGATTTCCTCTGATATATTTTCAGAGACCTTGATACTATTCGGTTTGATGTGGTTTATGTATTAAATTGATTTAATGTTCGTTGTTGTTGTAATAGATATAGTTTAAAATTTAGTGGACTATATTTAAAATTATACTATTTCTCGCGGTACTGTATATTTCATAAGTATGTTAATTTATTTTGTATCAATGTTTTAAGATTTATTTTTGTTTGTGACGTATCTTACGATTTTCTTTGCAAATAAAATGAATATTTCTTGTTTTTCTCTATCATTTTTTATTTCTGTTAGATTTTCTTGTTTTATACATATGTTCATATCTTGTTCTGTGTTATATCTAAATGTATTGTGGATGGGGCATTCGCAAAGGAGGTGTATTATTGTTTGTGGGGTTTCCGGCTGACACGGGCATGATGAGTTCTCTTTGCACTTAAAACGGTGCAAATATTGTGAGAACCCACCACATCCTGTAAAAATTTGTGTAGTGATGTTGTCTAAAAGTTTGTCTTTTCTGAGTTGTTTGATAGTTTTATAGGCGCTGGTTACTTCAGGGAAAAAGATTTTTGTTATTCCCGCCACGGTTTCTTTTAAGTATCTCCAGTTCCATTCGTCAACAGAATCCATCCGAATTTGTCTCTTAACGAATGAAACCGGGCATCTGTCATAGTTTGGTTTGGTCTTGGTGTATAATGCTGCGTTCTTCGCCAAGGTGTCAGCCCTTTCATTACCCTCGAGACCTTGATGTGCCTTTATCCAGTCTAATTTTAACTTTTTGTTTTGTGCGATTATGTTGTGTAGATGTTGTCGTGTTTGTGTAGCAAGCATGTGTAGTGAGTCATTATTTGTAATTGTTTGAGGTGCTGAAAGTGAGTCGCTTATGATTGTTATGTCTGTGTGTGTACTGTTTTGTGCTGTTTTCGCGGCGTGACAAAGAGCAAGGAGCTCCGCCTGGTAGACGGTGCAGTATGACGATAGGTTTACTTTTCGATGTTTAATTTCGCCTGTGCCATCCTAGACAGATAGCGCGGCTCCAACTTTGTTTAAAATTTTACTACCGTCTGTGTAGTATTTTACTGCACCGCCCACCTTCGCGGCTATATCTTCTTCGCTATTGAGTTTGGTGATGTCAAAGGTGAGTTGGCTTGATGGGTGTGCTTTTTGTGAGAATTGTATTGGTTGCTCGATCTCTCTGCTCGGTACTGGATCGGAGTCCCCTCTCTTGGCCTCGTATAATTTGGCATGTTCTCTGATTCGTATATCTAAGGGGAGCATCCCAGCCAGGACCAGTGCCGAGTCCAAGGAGAGGTTAGGTTAGGTATTTTTTTTTTTTTTTAATGACCAGGTTGAAGCCCAGTTCTCGTAGCCTCTTACATAATAAGAGATTTCCTAATCTTATAATTTATCTAAATATCTAGGAAATGAGTTTTTCATTACCCCATTCGGGGATTCTTATCTTTATTTTTTATATTCTATACCTAGGTCTATTATACAATTCTCCAACTACTATTTATCAGATGCCTATTGCTCTAGTCTTACATCTTTTGTTTATATTAATTGTAACATTTAGCATACTCATTTGGTGTACATATTGTATATTCTTATTTACTTCATTCCATTTTTGTTTATTTTAATATTGTTTATGGTTGTGTATTTGTGTTTGGTGTCATTGTTTGTTTGTTTTTATTGTTTGTGATTTGTGTTATTGTCTCGATGTATTCGATGAAGATTTGCCTTGTCCTCTTCTTTTTCATAATTGCAGCTAGTGTCTGTGGCTGGATGCGTTCTGTTACAACCCTACATTGCTGCCAATTCGGCTGACACAACGAAACGGTCTCCCAGCCTTAACTATACGCCATAGGTTGCCTGTCAAATAAAAAGAGCCAAGCCTTTAGTCGAGATCAGCCATCCGGGACAGTAACACGGTTCACAATAATTCTTACGCGTGCCAGACTCCTTCTAATTTTTTCTAGTTCTATAAAAGTTTCTATATAAGTGTTTATTTCAATATATATGTGTTGTGAATAAAAGTAGTTTTTTTAAAAAGACTATTACAAGACCTCGCGTAACAAGTGGTGGCAACTTAAGGAATTTCTAAAATCCTGGTTACGCCTCTAAGTCTGGAAATCCAAACACCCAGTTCACGACTCACGACGTCCATCATATCCAAAGCGAAATACGCCGCAGCTACCATTCCTGAACGAAGATAATAAAGCAGAGAAGATACACATTGCTACTACAAAATCCAGCAGGAGAACCACACGAGTCCTGTAAGAAAACTGCTGTGCTGAGGACGATGAGGTGACGATGTCCATCCTTATACTCGCCATCGCCAGTTTATTGTGAGTTATTATACTATTTCATATAAACTATTAGAACCCAAATCAAAAGTGTAGCAACGTGCCGAGACAACCGACAAGCCGTCAAGTCAAAACATCCTACGTTGACGTCGATTCTCAGAATCTCTTATCTACAATTGTACTGCATTCTAATTCCAAGCGCTTATATTTTGTTCTATCATACAACTGCTTATTTTATACACTGTATTTTGTCGTCTTGTGAACATTGTACTATTTTATATTTCTTTTGTAAAATCTACACTTAAGCATTTATTCTCAAAATGAGTAAAGCAGAGAAGGCAGCCTATATGAACGTCGACCTAAACAGTCTATTTAAATTTATTAAGCCTTATAACGGCGATACGCAAACTTTAAATTCCTTCTTAACTAACTGCAATAATGCCTACGATTTAGCCAATACCGAACAACAGCCAGTTCTATTCAAATATATATTAAGTCAGCTGCAAGGCAAAGCGGAAATTGCTTGTTCCGTTAAAGCATTTACCCACTGGGACCAATTAAAAGACTTTTTAAAAACCCAATTCTCCGACACTAAACATTATTCACACCTCCTAGCTGAACTTCAAGAAAGTAGGCAAGGCATAAACGAAAGTGTTAGCCAATTCGTGTTGCGAATCGAAGAATGCTTGTCTCAATTACTAACCGATATCGTTCTTGCGAAATCCAAAGAAACCCCGGGTCGCACCGCAGCTATGGAATATCTAGCCTTACCACTTCTTGATAGGTTTAACTCCACGAATCTCTAACATCGTCAGATGCAAGTCTCCCAGAAACCTAAATGAAGCAATCGGTTTTGCCATTTCCGAAGAAAAAATCCAAAAACTCATGTACAAGCGTAATACACCGAACTTACCTACTTCATTACAACGTCGCTATTCTGAAAACTATAGAAGTGCGAATGTAAATAACGTAACATCCCAAAATCAATTCAAAAAAATTTGTAGATATTGCAAAAATAAGGGTCAAGTGATAGAAGAATGCCGCAAGCGAGCCTACAACAACAACCGCTTTAGACAAGAAAACTCAATATCCAAATCATTCGCGTTTTGTAAATCGCCAACAACCTCGCGTCCATATGATGGACGAGGAACAAACCTTTACCAATGAGAACGTACCCGATCAAGGCCAAATGATTACTAACGAACATTTAAACGAATAAAGGGCTCCCGGCGGTGTCTCGGGAGACCTCAATATCAAAACTACGAACCCTTATATCTATGACACCAACGATGTATCCACTGTTTCAAACACAAATAATGAATCCACTGTATCCACTGTTTCAAACACAAATAATGAACCCACTGTATCCACTGTTTCAAACACAAATAACGAACCCACTGTATCCACTGTTTCAAACACAAATAATGAATCCACTGTATCCACTGTTTCAAATACAAATAACGAATCCACTGTATCGAAATCAGATACCGATTCTGCCATATCTACAATCACACCATGCTAGAAATCCGTAATAAAAGAAAGGGAAGTCAGAATTTACGAAATAACACCAAATTCGAAGAAACGATACTTACCCCACGTCACTCTAGAAACTCCATTAAGTAACCGAAGTCTCACCTTTCTAATTGACACCGGCTCTTGCGTTAGTCTAGTAAAAAGAAATTCAATTCAATATATGCCCAGTCTAAAGAAAGAAATCATTCAACTGAAAGGAATAAATACTAGTGACGAAACCGTATCCACTCTCGGACACTTTCAATTACAATTATTCAAATCAACGAATATATTTTATAACTTTCACGTAATCGAAGACATTGATCTAAATTACGACGGAATCATAGGCACAGATCTCCTAAACGATCTCGACGGAATAATAGATTATAACCACAATACTTTACAAATTCGCTACATTGCAATCCGATTAAAATATTTTCAACCTGTTTACAAAGTCGCACCTCGCTCCGAAACCATAATTGAATGTACAGTTGCTAATCCTGAACTCCGCGTAGGAGTCTTTCTGGATCAACATATTTCCGATTCACTGTTAGTTGCAAATTGCATTGTAGCCGTTAAAGACAACAATCGGGTCAATGTCTCGGTAGTAAATACCTCAGAAAAAACAGTTTTAATAAACTCGGATATTAAAATAAAATTACAACCATTACAGAATAACTCCTTCCTAGTCCACTCTGTTCTCAACGCTTCAAAATCATTATCTGCTCGCAGAGACGAAGTCTTAAGCATGTTACGTACATATCACCTTAACGAAGAGGAAAAATCTCACCTTCTCGATATTTGTTAGCAATATTCTGACATTTTCCAATTGCCCGACGATAAACTATCTACAACAAATTTATAACAACACGAAATATTGTAAAAAATATATATAAAATTGTTTAATCTCCTTCGAAAGAGCAATTCCCTCCCCGCTCATGGACAGTCGCGGGACGTCGTACTTCAGTTTGTTGGTTAGCACCATCGCCGTAGTTTTGTGAGGTGCGAACCTAAGTCTGTTTCGGACGCCTCACTCCCGAACATGCTCGAGGATTGAATCGCCCCTTCGCTGGATTTCCTCCACTGTGTCCCCGGAGAAGACAAGGACCACGTCATCGGCAAAAGCCTGACAGTGCTCTCCCCTCCCCGTGAGACTTTTCAGCAGAGGGTCCAACAGGAGATTCCAAAGTATGGGGCCCCCTATGGATCCTTGCACGCACCCCATTTCGGTTTCTCGGGTGTGTTCCTCGCCAGCATACCTTACTCTGACCTGTCTTTGGCTTAGGTAGCTGTATATTATTCTTCGTAGATTCTCAAGGCATTGCTCCTCCACCAGTCTGACCTTAATTGCGGGCCACCAGGCGCTATCAAAGGCGCCCTCTATATCCAGCGACACCATAGTGATTAGCTTCTTCTTACAAAGTTCACCTTTCACATGGGCCACCAGATTACAGAGGGCGTCCTCAGTCGACCTCTGGGGCACAAAGCCATACTGGTGAGGGCTGAGACGAGGTACCAGATGATGCGTGAGCCTCTTGATGATCATCTTTTCATAAATTTTCCCGAGTACCGGGAGGAGTCCGATAGGTCTTTACGATTTGGGGTGCGTGTAGTTCTCCTTTCCCGGTTTCCGCAATACAATAGCAACGGCCTCCTTCCATTGTTTGGGGAAATATGTCATCCTCCAACATTTGTTGATTAATGCTAGATGCATTTCTATATTAGCTCGAATGACCTGCGAGCATATATCCGCCGTTAGGCCATCTATGCCTGGAGCTTTCTTAGGGTTAAACTCGGCCACAGCCGACTTCAGTTCAGTCTTTGTAAAATCTGGTTCATAAGTATCATGAAGCCTCGTATTTTCTTCAGCTTTCCTTCTGATCCGACTGTGGTCCGAGTTGTCATCCTCTACTTTATCTTCTGGATAGAATGTCTCGGCAAGCAATCTAACTGATTCTGGATATCCCAATTGCACATCCCCCACAACCAGCGGTAAGTCCTCTTCCTTCCTGTTTGTATTACGGAGTATTCTATATATCCCCTCCCATAGGCCCTCTCTATCTTGTTTAGCACAGAAACACTTCCAGCTTTCTATCCGAGAGGCTTTTGCCTGTTTCTCGTACTTTTCCTCTCCCATAGGCCCTCTCTATCTTGTTTAGCACAGAAACTCATCCAGCTTTGACTGCACAGATGGCGTAGTGGTTAAGATAGCGACCTACAGCGCCAGTGTCGGGGGTTCGAATCCCACGCGGGACAACACTTTGTGCGATCCACAAATTGTTGTTCTGAGTCTGGATGTTATTTGTGTCCGTTAATTGTATGTTTGTAAAGTCCCCCGCAATACAAGGATTATTTCCTTAGTGCAGGGTGTTGTCTTAAATAAATAAATAAAAAAAATAAAAAAAAAAAAGCTTTCTATCCGAGAGGCTTTTGCCTATTTCTCGTACTTTTCCTTAGCTTCCAGGTACCTCTCAACGGATTCACGTCTATAGATTGGGGCTGCACTTCTGATCCTTCTCTTCCTGATGACGACGCCCCGCTTTAAGGCCTCCAGTTCGTTGGACCACCATGGGATCCCCAATTTCTCCGCTGCTTTCTTTTTTGGCATTAGTTTATTGCATATCTGGGTTATTGCCAATGTGTATTTTCTAATGAATGTGTTTATTTCCTCCGTGCTATCTATATTTTTTCGTTTATGGTATTTATATTTAAATTTTCTTCCATTATCAATTGGCTCAGTTTCACATGAAATTGAGTCCAATTTGTGTCCTTGGTTTTGTACTTACGTGTTGTTCTGTTAATTTGTTTGTCTTGTATCTTTGAGAGATGCAGCTTAAGGGTGATCCCATTGAGATCCGAACCAACTAGTCCCTCATCGACCCGCCAGTCATCAATCAGGCCCAGGAGTTCGTCAGTGCATGCCGTGACGTCGACGTAGCTGGTAAGCCATTTATTACCCCTTATGGTGTCAAAAGTAGGGGTATCGCCGCTGTTCAGCACCTGCAAGCCAGCCTCCAAAAGGGCGGCCGTCATTGCCTCACCTCTTTTGTCCGTTTTATTTCCACCCCACCATAAACTTTTGGAGTTGGCATCTCCACCTATCAGGATTTTCTTGATTTTACATTCTTTGCATGCTTTCACTAATTGGCGTAGGCAGGGCTCTATGTCCTGATCTGGCTCGAAATAGTACGACACTGCAAGGATTTCCCATGTACCAGTGTATAGTTTAACTACCACTATATTATTAGTAGTGTATTTTGTGCACAGTGAGACGACAATTGCCGGGTTAAACACGACAATTGCCGCCTTCTCTGTGCCATCACCATGGTTGATGTTTTGGTACGTCCTTGCAGTGCCATACGTCCTCATTCGCCTTTGCGCTCCCACATAAGGTTCTTGTATGAGCGCAAACGCCGCTCTCCTTTTACATGCTTCTGACATTAGTTCAATGGTTGCCAGCTCCTTCCTCTGTAAATTCGCCTGGAGGACGTTATACGGTAGGGTGTCTTTATGCCTATTTGCCCCCTGGCTGCCCTTAGCAATACATTGTGCCAGCCCGAGCTAACTCATCCCACTTTTTTCTGATCGTGCAGCTACTGCTGATACTGCATGGTCTGCATTCAAGTGGTTTGTTCTTTTGCAGTTCACCCAAGTTGGCTGTTCTTCTGCCTTCCATTTTGGACACTGCACTTTTATGTGGTTTTCACCACAGTAATGGCAGGTTTTTTCTGTTTGACTGCAATTTTTCTGTCCGTGTCCGTAAGCCAGACACCTCGAGCATTGTACCAGTAGGGTTTGGTCTTGGACCACTATCCACTGAATGTCGACAAAGAGTTTACCTTTCTCGTTCATTCTCTGCCACAATTTTGGCGAGACGCATAGCACAACGTGGCTTTGTTCAGAGTTTCTGGTTTTTCGCCTATACTTTGCCGTGATCTTAGTTTCCTCGTCCGTAAGATCTTTGAGGAGTTCTGTGTTTTGTGTTTTTATTGCCTCCTTTATATTGTCCTCCGTGTTGTAACTCATTATATTTTTCAATATAACGAGGGGATTTCTAACTTTTGTTTCCTCGACTCTTAAGTCCTTATTCGTGTTTAGTTGCTGTTTTGTCCTACTGATTTCTTCTTTTGAACCGCAACTTATAACTATTTTTCTGTTTCTTATTTTTCAGAGGCCCTCAAGTTTTAACCCGATTTCTTTAGGTTTTAGGGTTGCTCTTACTCGCCTGAGTGTGTCTTCATAGGTTGGAGTATCCGACTCAGTCGTGACTATCACGCTGTGCATTGGTTTTGGTTTGGTCACCCCAGTGTTCTGTGGTTTCGAGGCAATTTCTGCATATGAAGGTATGTATTGTTTCACTTCTGCAATTTGCATCTCTATTCCCAGAGTGATCTCTCTCAGTTTTCCCACTTCCTTAATTAGCAATTTAGGTTAGGTTAGGTTTTTTTTTTCTATTGTCCAGGTGCTAGACCCGGCCCGCGAAAAACCCCTTACATTATCAGGGATTTTCTGAGTGGAAATGAAGTGCAGGGAATACTTTATTATACAAAAAAAATATGCATTTACATTGTGTCTTATGTTTAGTTACTCTTATTGTCTACTATGTTGGAAATTATTATTTATTGTGCTGTTTTACAGTTTACATTCGATCTTATTTGCTAGATGTTTTTTGGTGTTATTACATAGTTTTGTATCTTATACTACACTTATATTTAGGTCATAATTAGTTATGGGTTACAACATCGTTGGATGGCAGTCATGCCTGTTATTGTTTACATTGTTCTATGTATCTTAAGAGAGGTAAATATATTCATCTTAGAGAAACGCCCATACAGTATGATCAGTGTTACATAGATGCACTAATTTTACGTTGCACAATGCTGCAGAGTTCTTATTACATTGTATTTATTTACATTGTATATTAATAGTTTCCATGTGTCTTATGATCATTCATTGGTTATTACCTGTTTACGTTTTTTACTGTGCTATGTGATGCCTTACTGTTTATGTTGTTGAGTGTACTGTTGTGTATCATTGCCGAGTGTTGTAACTTATGTGCTTAAGGGAGGGATTTGTGTTGTTGTATTTGTATGTTTGACTTCCTGTATAGTTATTAAACTATGGTGATTGCTATAATTTTTGTGAATTGTGTGTTTGATTTATTTTGCATTTTAACTGCTGGTGATATCGCGATCTACTGCGTATGCACACACACGTGCGCTTATACACATACATGTATGCGCACGCGCGTATTGTTGCGCCTGTGGTGTTGTTGTTTAACATTTGTTCATGATGAACCGTGTTTTACTATTATAATAGTTATTTTATTAGCTGGGTTATGATTATTTATTTTACTCATTAAAATAAATAATTGGTTATAGAATTTTGTACTATAGTGTGTACCAGTAGTTGTGTGTATTGTTAATTAGTGCATGTTGTGAGTGATCCTATAATTATTTATAGTTTGTGTTACATATGTGAGGGTGTTATTCTATAGTGTTGTTTTATTATTATATATACCAGCGCATACTACGCTACGCATACGATACAAGCCATGTATATACAGGGTGACTGGTAAAAGATTGTACATATTGAAGGAAACGATAGATAATGGTCACAGATAACCAATAAAAATTTAAAAAGAGAAAAATATTAATTAACAACATAGTAAACATCAACAATATTAGTGTCGCAAGACTTCCAAAAATATGGTCACCCTATAGACTAGAGGTATCAGATCGTATTCGAGCTTAGTGCACAGATGGCGTAGTGGTTAAGATAGCGACTTGCAACGCCGGTATCGGCGGTTCGACTGCCCCACGCGGGACAACATTTTGTGTGATCCACAACTTGTTGTTCTAATTCTGGATGTAATTTGTGTGCGTTAATTATTATTGTTTGTAAAGTTCCCAGCAATACAAGGATTATTTCCTTAGTGCATGGTGTTGTCTTAAAATTATTATTATAAATTATTATAGTCATTGATAAAAGTATCAGTCACTTTTCCTTCATACTTTGATCCTGGCTTAGGACAGGCAAAAATACCTAGATAATAAAAAACGTTCGTAACTGAATTTTTCAAAATAAATTCTTAATTTCTAATGTACTTAGATTAGAGGCAGTTGGTATAAATAAGGAGGCACCTTGGTGTTTCTGGCGTATTTAAAAAGTGGAATCATACCTATGTACAGTGATTAAATAATAAATCTATTTACAAATTACAATTACGCTAATCCCAGCAATCAAAATTAACAAAATAATTGCTTGCCTCTTCGCGTTACTAATATTGTTAATTCACAACGATTTAGTGAATATGAAATTAAAAATTCATATCACTATTCTATCACTTTTTACAAATACGGTTAAAAAAAGCGCGGGAAATCAAATGACTCGTAACTGTAAGTTAATAAATACGGAAATGCAAAATGGCCAAATCGGCGCGCGCGCTTTGACTGAGTACAGATGAACTGTCACCGTGTGGGGGACACGTGCGGGAGTAGGCGTACTAGTTTTATTAGCACTTGTCAAGGTTACGCACTCGCCTAATTTCTTTTTTAATGCCGATTTTACTGCTAGAATTATTAAAAGTAGGTATAGGGATAATGTTATTAATCTACAAACAACCGTATGTTATGTTGGTTGTTTGTACGACGTCCAGCGTGGCGAGAGCGCCTGTCTAAAACAATACATACAACATACCTTTCTTTTTATACCTGGGATCCTTCGACCGACCGACAACACTAACACATTTAAGTTGACTCTCACTTGATGCTTTTACGTTAAACAGTAATCACTGGCAAAACTCGCGGGACATAGTCGATTCACTAAAGTCTAGAACACGTTGAAATTGACGTGCATGTTTCATGCCACGTTTTGAAATGTTCCGAATAGTTTTGTGACGTAGATATGTACGTTAAAACTTCGAGTGGCTTCTCTTGTGATAGCTTGCAGTTCCTCTTGGAAGTACTTCAAGATATGTCCTTCAAGGCTTACTGGAAAAGCGGTTTCAGCCACGTCCTTGAGGGTGAAACAGAATATGACATGGGCCATAGTTAAGCAACCGCCTGCAGTATTATAGCATTATCAGCACAAGATGCCATCAACCACTACATCGAAAATTGTTATTTACATAATATTGAAAAATAATAAACGTGCATAAAAGACAATCCGACGAACGGAGCTACGCAAGGATTAGAAACACACTAGTACGATTAGGCCATCGCGGTCCGCGGATAACTAAAGAATTTTTTGGAGGATTCCCGTATGACCCGAGCGCTAGGTAGGGATAGCCGTCCTGCGGTCTGACTGGTCCGAGACGGCCTTGTCGGCATATCACCCAATAACTAGTTCAATATCGCTGTTACGTAAATTTTTAGTACAAGTGCGTTAACCTGTACATAGATAGATATACCTATAGGTAGGTATATTATCATCTGTGTCCAGGACTAAATATTTTTATAAGATAAATAGTTCAAAATTTAAGTACTATTTTTTTTTATATATTCGGTATCAGAATCGAGTACTGAGTAGCCTCCTTCAATATGTACAATCTTTTACCAGTCACCCTGTATATTGCCTATACTACATGCGTAGAGCTGCGCTGCTATGTTGTGTCTATATAAATATTATTTTATGTAAATGTAGTTCTAATTAGATATTAAAAGGGTTTTAACTAGACTGTGTGATAGCTTTGTGTAAGGTTTGAATTATGTTGTATACATCATGTATAATTTTTTATGTAGTTGGTGTTGTGTAAATATTCATTGATGGTAAATGAGGAGATTTTGATTGGTTTGTGTAATAGCGTAATGTGACATGTAGCTTGCTTGTTGTGTTTGTGGTTAATTTATTTGATGTTTGTGTAGCTGCATGTGATGGTGTTGCTTTTTATGATTGTGCGATTGTTATAGTTTTTTATGCAACAACATAACAGGTTGTTATCGTGTTATATGTATGATGTGTGATACATAGTGTAAGATATGGCATTATGTTGTGTACTTGGTTAATGTATGTGGTGTTTTGTCATGTTTGTGTGTAATGATGTTGTTCTTTGGTGATTATACAGTTGTTGGTTATAGTTTTTTGTTTTACTTATACAGGATGGCTGGTAAAAGATAGTACATATTGAAGGAGGCTACTCAGTACTCGATTCTGATACCGAATATATAAAAAAAAATAGTACTTAAATTTTGAACTATTTATCTTATAAAAATATTTAGTCCTGGACACAGATTATAATATACCTACCTATAGATATATCTATCTATGTATTAGGTTAACGCACTTGCACTAAAAATTTACGTAACAACTACATTGAACTAGTTATTGGGTGATATGCCGACAAGGCCGTCTCGGGCCAATGAAACCGCAGAGCGGCTATCCCTACTCATCCCTCATACGCGAATCCTTCAAAAAATTCTAAAATTCATTTAGTTCTCCGCGGACCGCGATGGCCTAATCGTACTAGTGTGTTTCTAATCCTTGCGTAGCTCCGTTCGTCGGATTGTCTTTTATGCACGTTTATTATTTTTTGATATTATGTAAATAACAATTTTCGATGTAGTGGTTGATGGCATCTTGTGCTGATAATGCTGTAATACTGCAGGCGGTTGCTTAACTATGGCCCATTTCATATTCTGCGTCACCCTCAAGGACGTGGCTGAAACCGCTTTTCCAGTAAGCCTTGAAGGACATATCTTGCAGTACTTCCAAGAGGAACTGCAAGCTAGCACAAGAGAAGCCACTCGAAGTTTTAACGTACATATCTACGTCACAAAACTATTCGGAACATTTCAAAACGTGGCAGGAAACATGGATGTCAATTTTAACGTGTTCTAGACTTTAGCGAATGGACTATGCCCCGCGAGTTTTGCCAGTGATTACTGTTTAACGTAAAAGCATCAAGTGAGAGTCAACGTAAATGTGTTATTGTGTTATCGGTCTATAGGATTCCAAGTATAAAAAGAAAGGTATGTTGTATGTATTGTTTTAGACGGGCGCTCTCGCCACGCTGGACGTCGTACAAACAACGAACATAACATACGGTTGTTTGTAGATTAATAACATTTTCCCTATACCTACTTTTAATAATTCTAGCAGTAAAATCGGCATGCGAGTGCGTGACCTTGAAAAGTGCTAATAAAATTAGTACCCCTACTCCCGCACGTGTCCCCCTCGTTCGTCTGTACTTTGTTAAAGCGCGCGCGCCAATTTGGCCATTTCGCATTTCCGTATTTATTAACTGACAGTTACGAGTTATTTGATTGCCCGCGCTTTTTTTTTTAACCGTATTTGTAAAAAGTGATAGAATAGTGGTATGAATTTTTAATTTTATATTCACTAAATCGTCGTGAATTAACAATGTTAGTAACTAAAGTTGATCATTTACGTACGCGAAGAGGTAAGCAATTATTTTGTTGATTTTGATTGCTGGGATTAGCGTAATTGTAATTTGTAAATAGATTTATTATTTAATCACTGTACATAGGTATGATTCCACTTTTTAAATACGCCAGAAACACCAAGGTGCCTCCTTATTTATACTAACTGCCTTTAATCTAAGTACATTAGAAATTAAGAATTTATTTTGAAAAATTCAGTTACGAACGTTCATTATTATCTAGGTATTTTTGCCTGTCCTAAGCCAGGATCAAAGTATGAAGGAAAAGTGACTGATACCTTTATCAATGACTATAATAATTTATAATAATAATTTTAAGACAACACCATGCACTAAGGAAATAATCCTTGTATTGCTGGGAACTTTACAAACAATAATAATTAACGGACACAAATTACATCCAGAATTAGAACAACAAGTTGTGGATCACACAAAATGTTGTCCCGCGTGGGGCAGTCGAACCGCCGATACCGGCGTTGCAAGTCGCTATCTTAACCACTACGCCATCTGTGCACTAAGCTCGAATACGATCCGATACCTCTAGTCTATAGGGTGAGCATATTTTTGGGAGTCTTGCGACACTAATATTGTTGATGTTTACTATGTTGTTAATTAATATTTTTCTCTTTTTAAATTTTTATTGGTTATCTGTGACCATTATCTATCGTTTCCTTTTACCAGTCACCCTGTACAATTTGTTATGCAAACAACAAAACAGATTACTATCGTGTTATTTGTGTCGTATGTATAGTGCATGTATTGTGACGAGCGAGGCGTGTTGTGTGTAAGTACGCACACGCAGTTACACGTACGCGAGGTGCACTCAATGCACTCGCGCACATGTTACATGTTTGTGTGATTAAGTATAAAATACTACAATGGTGGTGTAAATGTGTTGTCAGCGTTCTCGTTTCATTGGGTTGTGTTGGTTGATTGTGTATAAACAATGTAATTGTATGTAAATGGTGTTCATTGTCTGGAAAATATTGAAATGAAATGATATGTTCCTGTGTTAGTGTATTGTTAACGTAATATGTGGGTTGGTGTGACGATGTCTTAGTGTTTTATAATTATTCGTGTTGGTGATAGTTGTTGTAAATTTCGTGATGTTTTGAAGTTGTGTGATATGTAATGCGTTGCGACAGTGTCGTGATGTGACAGTGAGACGTCCTAAATGGGACTGGGCTAGTTATAGGCGACTGCCTCCCTCGCGAGAGCGTCTGCTCTAGCTCTGATGGGACAGTCAGTGCCAAACACGTCATGGTTACTCTGTGGTAGCTTCGCCTTCGCACAGTTATAACAACTAGTACGATGGCTACAGTCCTTTCTTATATGACCCGGTTGCCCGCATTTTGTACAGCGATCTTCCTCGTTAGCCGTACAACTCTTGCGCCCGTGGCCATAGCCCAAGCATCGCATGCACTGTATGAGGGGCGTCTGATCGTGCACCCTCACACACTGCACGTCGATGAAAAGTTTGCCGGCCGAGGTAAGTCTCTGCCAAAGCTTTGGAGACACCTGGAGGACGGCGTGACACTCGTCTGGGTGTCTCGCCCTCCTCCGGTATCTCTCTAGCACAGTGGCCTCCTCGGCCGACAGACAATCCACCAGGTTAGCATTTTGCTGAGCAATCGCGATTTTTATTTCTTCCTCGGTGACTGTTCGGCACAGATTTTCCAGTACCACCATGGGTTCCTAAACTTTGCCTCCTCGACCTTGAGTTGTTTATTAGATGTTAGTTTCCCTGCGACTTGTTCCATCTCGTCTTTAGTGGCGCATGAGAGGACAATTCTCGGTCCCCTTACTCGTCTCATTTTATGTATTTTAATACCGTTTTCTTTAGCCTTTAGTGTCTTTTTAATTTCACTCTCCAGGACGTCAACGGGGTGAATATCAATAGTGGATACCATTACCGCGTGGAAATTATTCGTAGCTTGGGGCCTGGATTGGGCCACCATTTGAGCGTAGGTGCGCGGCCCGTATGCAGCTTCTCCTACCTGTTTGCTGAGCTCCTGTGTGGTGCATTTAAGCGCCTTAATCTCTTGCAAAAGCTCAGCGCTGGTATCCGCTGCGGGGGTGGTAATAGCTTCTTTTTGCTGCTCTAACGTAACCGCGTGGTACCTTATAACACCCTCGAGGCATCTCATGCCATCTGTGTTTTGTTAAATTTGGCTTTTGTGTTGGTCGAGTCCGTCCAGGAGGGTGGCGTGGTGTTTAAGGGCCATTTCGAGCTTCTCATTTTGCTCCCTATTCGCATTGAGTATCTCACTGTGCGCCATTATTAACATTTTTTCCACCTGTCAATCCGTGGTATACCATCTTCTTCCTCTGAATCGGCTTCTCTGTCTTGGGTTTTAGCTTTTCCCGCGTTATATTTCTCCAGTTCTTTCTCACCTTCCAGTACGTAGCGGACTAGCTTTTCTAGGATGCCGATGACCCCGGTTTTTACTTCGGTCTTTAAGTTGAGCGACATGCCTAGAAGATCTATAGCTGTCCTTATGCTCTCCTTTGCCTCCATGGATCTGGTCTTAGCCACTGTCGGAGGAGAGGGATGTTGGGGTGACGTCGATGGGTTCATCACAACCGTGCGATTGAACATTGCTCTCTTGGTTTCGAAAGCGCCCTTTACGGAAGTCGTGGCTTTCGGGGTGTTCTCGATATACATGGAGGTGTGATTTGTAGGCCGATGAGCTATTTTATTGGGAGATTGCGACATCTCCTTAGATTGTTTATTTGGGGGTGGTGATCTGAGCATGTTTAGGGGTCTGCGGGTGTCAATTGAAGGAAACCGAATGTTTAATGTTCGGTTCTGTTAATGTACGATATTATGTATAGGTAATATGTAGGTGTATCCAGTTGTCAAAAAGAAAAAAGGAGTAAAAAATGTCAATAAAATAGGTAGGGGAAAGTGGGGGAATTGGGAACACTTAACTTCAAATGTTTAAAAATAATAGAAAAAAGTCATAAACATAATAAACTTTTATTGAAACATAAACTTTGCTTATCTACCTAATTATTGGTAACAAAAAAAATCTTCAAAATCAACGTTTTATTAAAAATATGAATAAACTAAAAGAACAATAGCGATCCTTTTTACCCGATACCATATGGGGTAATTGAGATCGTCCCGCGGGGGAAATGGGCACGGTACGGGGTAAATAGGATCGACACAATTAAATCTTAATAATAACTACAGATTGTTTGATCGGCAAATATCACACATGTAACCTTGACTAGTCTCGCCGTCAGTGCATTTTTCATGTGCCCAGAGTTTACATATAGTGCACATGATCCAATCCTCTGTCGGTGGTGACTCATATTTTTCGTTACACATTATGCAGTAAAACTCCTCTTCGTTTTCATTTTCTAAAGCCTTCTTCAAATTTCTTACGACTTTACCCTTGATTTTTTGCTTCTTCTGTGTAGTTTTAATGTGTATTTTTGATTCTTTAATCGTAACATTTTCTTTTTTAGGTTTTCTCTGACTTTGTCTTCTCTGTTTTTCCTCGAGTTTAATTTTTATTGGTGTGGTAGATAAAATCTGAGAATGCCTCATTCTGTCGCGTATATATGGTTCCCTTTTTAGGAATCATAGGCACATTGATTATTTCAGCAAGAGGCACTAAAGTGGATGGAGAAGGAGTATTAACGGTAATGCTCAAATCATTGGCATTTTCGGAAGTAAAAAGTGCATCCTGTGTTGATGTTTAACTCTGGCTGACAGTGTTAACGGACTCATTAAAACTTTGTTCAGATGCAGTTTGATGAACATTGCATTCTTGAGTTTGACTTGTGTAAGTCTGATCAGATACTATATTGTCAATGATATCATTATATTTGTCCGGATCAATAGGATAAATTCCAGCGGCTCTAAATCCATTGACAGCCTTGTTTATGTTGGCTGTTTTATTGTACGCCTTTGTAAAAAGTTCTCCTACTTCGTATTGTGTAATTCGTTTACCAGGATTGTTAACCATGTAGAGCTCACATTCTTTATTGTAAGCCATCTTTAGTGAACTGAAGATTGTTAGGTCCAATGGCTGCATTTTGTGTGATATTCTCTAAAAAGTTCATATGCACCCAAGCTAATATGACTTTCGTGATTATCGAGTACCAATAATACTGGTTCTTCTTTGGTAGGTTTTACGAATGAAATGAAGTGTCGTAAGTAGTCAATAAACAGGGACTCATTAATCCAGCCGGAATCAGAGACCGTGGCAATCGTGTCACTGTTACAACCTTTAATTAAAAGAGCGTTCATTCGCTTTCTTTTAAAAATAAACATGGGAGGCACGTATACACCGCAAGCACTAACAGCACAAACTACCGTTGTCGTGACTCCGCGCTCTCCACTTGTCGCTTTTGCAATCTGTTTCAAACCCTTTGGTGCTAAAATTTTGGAATTTTTTTGGACTGTGCTAATTCCGGTTTCGTCAATATTAAAAATACGATGACCAGGAATATTATATTTAGTTTGTATAGTTTTTAATTGGTTAAAAAAGAGATTTACTTCAGTAGCGTTAAAAGCGGTTATTCTATTAAGTGAAGTAGCTTCTGGGATTCTTAAGCTGATGGAAGAATGTCGAGACATAAAACCGTAGTACCAGTCTTTGCCTGCCAGCTGGGTTTGTTTATTAAAATTGTGTTTTAGTTTATTAGCCTCAGCAAAGCGAAAAGCAATTTTGCGTAGTGTACTTGGTGTTATACCATAAAAAGTGTTGCAGCAATCCAAAATGTATTTTTTTAACTGATCTTCTTGTTCTTTATTAAACACAGTGGATCGACCTTTCTTTGGTATTTTGAATTTGCTTTGTCTCATTTGGTTTTAGGTACTGAATATTTGGTAGCAGCCTGGCCTAATGTAAGTTTTTTACTTCTGACATCTTCTATTGCAAGGCAAAGATCTTCAATTTTATATTTTGTTTTAGTCTTACGTACATAATTTCGAGGCATCTAAAACAATATGAAACGTTAATACATTTTTACACAATTAATCAACACTAATGCGGGTAATTAAGAACGCAAGGGGTAATTAGAAATGTTCCCAATCACCCGCTCGATGTCGTTCCCAATTGGCCGAAGTAGTCAATATAAATCAAAATGGCTGCCATGCTCAATGGAAATTTTGGCGAACTTCAAGTCGCGTAAGGTTTGTAAACACACAGTACGTACATGATAATAACTAAATGGGGTGCCTTTTGAACTCAAAAATATAATACTAACATCTATTGTAACACATGACAAAAATTACATCAAAAACGTAATAAAACTTGTTTGACATACCGTGACAGGATGCGCGCGGCCTTTCACTCTCGCTGTTGCGTACAAACTGAGGGGCGCTGGAAGAATGCGTTGAAAAATATCGGGATGATGTAGTGCGGGGGGAAGTAGTACTTACCTAGCTATTCCCAATTACCCGCCGTTCTCAATTCCCCCACTCTCCCCTATGTAATAGGCATGATGACAGTAACCAAAAATCACTAAAATAATGTGTTTATCTACTGTAACACAAAGAATATATCTTGAAATAAATATTTATTTTCTTTTATAAGATGAGATTATTAATTTATTTAATAAAATAAAACTGCAAAATACACAAGTCCGCCATGCTCAGCTAAACACCAATCAAATTGAGTTACGTCACTCCTATGTACGCCTGTCATTATCATCACAAATTCTGTACGAAATTCTACGATCGTTACACTTATTAATTGTTTTAACTTGCATTTAAAGAGTATTTCGTGATTTTTATCGATCTCTTGCTTACATTTGTGTTCATACTAAAATGTAAGTCGTGAAAGAAGGATTCATCAAGGCAAACAGCTCTTATTTGCCTAGAGTTGATTTGTTAATGTTGGGAGAGAGTACCTAGCATCAAACAAAAACTTCTGTTCAGCAGAATTTAGAAATGTCAAAACTACGATGGAAGTAAAATATTGATTAATAATCTTCTAACATCTAATTTAAAATCTATTTAAAATTAATACCGCTTGAGATGTTAGAGGTTATGTTAATAAATAATGCTTTTGTAAACTTGGTATTAAACTGCAGTTAAATAAAGTGACATACCAAATAAAATATACGATATAAAGTAATTACTTACGTCAACATGATCTTCACAGAAATAAATAGTCTCCTATTTATTTTTTTATATTTATTTATATAAATTTATGGCTTTTGGATCTCGCTGTGCAAGATTAAGCCACTTATATCTTACTAGCAACCCGCCCTCGCTTCGCTTCGGTTTTAGTCATTTTACCCGCGTAGTTCCCGTTCCCGTGGATATACTGGGATAGAATATAGCCTAGTTTGCGCTCCTAGCTTTCCATTGGTGAAAGAATTTTTAAAATCGGTCCAGGCGTTTTGAAGATTACCCGGAACAAACAGACAGACAAAATTTTTTTAATCTGTATTTTATGCATAGGTGTCGTGCAAATAACCATGTGAGCATGAAAAGAGCCTATTATTTTGACATTACAAAGAGACACTCCAATTTTATTTATTGGTATAGATTGTTTTATTGTGTGGCACATATACAAACAGTTTGTTAGGGGTTTTTATTGATGTATTAACACATTGAGGAACCGCACACCACTTATAGACTTTCGAATTCATGTCTAAATAAAATATATCAGATTTTTTGCTTTAATTCCCTTACGTTTACAACTCAAGTGAATAGACGTGACGTCACAAGCAGACGCCATGACACTAGGCACCGTTTTGGCGCTAATTTAAATGTATTTAATTAAAATAGCATTTATTTCTAAAGAAACCGCATTTATTGCAAAAATAATATATTTTTTGTTAATAGTAGTTATTTAAGAATATTATAAAACAGTTTTTCAAAATTGGTCATCATGCCTATTGGGTGAAATAACTTAGTGGTATTATTTCCGGATATAAAAGGCCCTAGTCAATAATTGATTGTTTATTTGTGTGGGTGATAAGTCAGTGGTGTGTTGTGATTTGTATACCTATATCCCTTCGTATAGCGTCTCCAACCGCCGCGTCAGGTCCCCTAAGCACGCCGACCGGCTGCGGCGCAAGATGGTATGTTATATTTATAACAACCAGTTGTCACCGGCGGCCTAGCCGTCGCGCCCGGGCCTCCTCTCGCGGTTAAGAGACACCGATGAGAATGGGATAGTAGTATATTGAGAGTGTTGTGTTGCGAGGTGCGCTGGGATGTGTGTAGTGGTGAATGTGTATGTGGTGAGTGGTCCTGTGCGTAATAGATACGGGTGTGATGTTGTATCCGCTAGTCGGGTAATCAAATTGAAAGACTGGGTAGGTAATACCTTTTTCAGTCACTCAGTCAATATTTAAAGGACAATGGGCAAAAATGTATGGCGCTTGTCCCATCGGCGGCCACATCTGTCCTATATATTTTTTAGTCGACAATTATGTATATATTAAGACTGCAAAAAATTATTTCGGCAACTTGTTTAGATAAAAAGTTATAAAGCGTTGATCATATAAAAAAATCGAATTAATTAAACCGAAAGTACGTAAATGATAAAACGTAATGCATGTCTAAGTATAAGATAATGATGGATTAAAT
Source organism: Lymantria dispar (assembly GCA_032191425.1). Taxonomy (NCBI): domain Eukaryota; kingdom Metazoa; phylum Arthropoda; class Insecta; order Lepidoptera; family Erebidae; genus Lymantria; species Lymantria dispar. The sequence continues at coordinate 35,008,656 of CM063452.1, forward strand.
AAAACTAAAGGTTAATTGGTTATTAAATACATCGATTTATTGACAGACACATATACAATGCTCGTATATAATGCTAGTATTCCTTTAAAAAAAGAAAATGATGGGATTCAATTGTCGTCTACAATAATATCGTTTAAAAAATGAGCTGGTAAACGGATATCTTCCTCTTGGTTTCTCGCCCACCCTAAATACCACACTACACACATAATGTGGGCACAGCAACCAAGAGTGCGCTTACCGCTTAGACAACTGCAATAGTAGTTTTCTATGGCTTCTCTGCCGCTTTTCTCTCTATCTACTATAATGTACGAATAATATATTTTTGACCTAGTATGTCTAGATTGTATTCGACATCTTAGCAGCCAAACATTTGTTGCTGTGATGCCGCACCTGCCTAGGCCTGTAACATCGGGGTCCCTATACGTTTCTATATTATAGAGACCTTGTCGCACATGCTCCGCATAATAGCTGCGGGCTAGCTTCACTTGGTATGTACCAAGTGCAAAAATGGTTAAATCGTCCTCAGTCAGCAAAGGAAAATCACTTATGTTAGGTTGGTTTCCTGTAATGCTATCGAAACTAGCCCGTCTACGATTAAGGTTGTTGGCTAGGACATACTCTGCTAGGTTATTTGGTTGGTTCACTCTTTGGTTTATAACTTCTATAAATGTTTCAGCGTGAACGTTATCTGACAATGGTTCTCTGCAAGCATTCAATAATGCAGCACCTATTCTAAAATCTGTCATCATATGAGGCAAAGCACGATTGAAAAAGTCTTGTCGGAATAGTTTAAAATCGCGTTTGAACCAACCATTTATAACTTCAACAACCCAGCGGCACATAGTAACCAACCTAGACTTATTCGCTTGTTCTGTCGTCAATTGATCTTCGTCTCGATTTTTTGTTTTCGGTAAGTGAGCTTCATAACCATAGGCATGTAAGTCGTCGATTACGTCGCGAAACCCACGGTCTAAGATGAACACATCTCCATGTTCAAAAAACCAATGGAAAGGATTTCCTTCGTCGTAAATCATATTTTTCATTATTTGTGCATCTGATTCTATGGCTGAATATGGCCCAAAGGCATCTAAAATGTGGCCATCGCAGCACACTATTAAAAACGGTTTCAACAAATTCGTGTATTTATGTAGACTATATGATCGCTTTTGGAATAAATAGTTTGCGGACTTTTGTATATATATATATATATAAGTGGCGTCTGCTATCACAATTGCCTTTCTGTTTAAGGCATTTGCATTTCCAAAAATTGCATTTGGAACTTGTAGGTTTCGGTTAGCTACATCAATTCTATTGAGATGATCATAACCAAGATGCCGGGGAACGAAGTCCAGTAAAAGAGAGTCTCTGGCGAACGTTAAATGTCGTTCTAGGGTTCTACGGCTCATATTAAAAAGCGTCGCCAGCCTTTCATTTGCTTCACCGCTTCGCAGTTTCATTAAGTAGCATGCCAAAGATGTTTTCGGGCGTGTTGATACGTTCGACAATGAAGGAGTTTGTTCCAAAATATTCATAAATTGGTCTCGACTAACGCCTAATCGGATGTATACTTCATTTGGGTCCATGTCATCTATATTATCAAAATCTAGTATAGATCCTCGAAGCACCGCGATTTTCATGAGGCTCATGATATGCACAAAATGTGTGGCATTGAAGTCGTGGAGCAAGTTAGGGCTGTCAATTATTTGATCCCAATCATTGGATACCAAATGATGATCGCAAACTCTTGCACTATTTGGAATATAAAAATTAAAATGAATCAAGAATGTCACTTTAATGTTATCCGGAATCCTTCGGAGATCCGTTCGTCTGCAGTTTTCATACATACAACGCGTTGCTGTATTAGGGAGTCTTGAATATTCTTCAATATGTAATACACATTCGTGTGGACGGTCTTCTCTTGGCTGCGCAGCTCTTTCTGCCCGTTGCCAGCATGGTCGACAAATGTACTCCTGACCATTGTATTGTATCTGAAAATGAGAGTATTACAATTAGTTAAAACGCTTAGTTATTTTCATTGAACGCTGTTCAAACAAAGCGAAATATAAAGAAAAATATTTTACTCGATTGCCTAAGCAGTATTAATTATCTCGCTTACTCATACGTAAATACCGATACTTCTATCCCGTTCTCGCCCCGTGGATCAAACGGAACGACAACGTCGCCGCGTCGGTAACAGTTTACTTACTACTTACAGCGAAATGTAATCTCAATGCGCGAGAGTTAAAACACTGTGACCACCTCAAGTTAAACAGTACTATATTGTTGACGTGACAACTATTCTTACTTAGTATAATGATTTCGTTTGATGTACTTACCTGATGTTCAGAGGTAAGAGCTTCAAAGATATATTGGCCTACAGCGGGATGTTCTTCAAACCGAGCACGGGTTATTTCGTATCTTCTTCTGTTTATCATGGATCGATTACATAAAATACACACTTGGCGATTATCTGCCATTGTTATAGGAATCTGCTTAAAAAAAGTCCAAAAAAACGAGCACAAGTCACCAAGATAGATATTAACAAGTTCGATATGCAAGCCAGAGTCAAAAGAAATTGTCAAACAATAATAATCGCACGGTACTCAACGAAACAAATGTCAACGATGGACTGCGCTGTGCGCTCGAGCATAACGGTAATCGCCGAGTCGCCGAGTGCGAGCGGCGCTCGTCGCTGATTGGTTGACGCATGAAACATGGCGAGACCGATTTTAACAAAGGTTCTTAGACCTCTAATAGAAAAAGTATTGAATATTAGGATACATAAATAATAATGAAAAAAAAATAGTATTTTAATTATAGTATTTTAACTATATTTTTTTTCCCAAACGGTATTTCATAATACTCCTTGAACAATATTTGTTGTCAAAGATCTCCCCTTTCAAATGACACTAGTTTCATTGATGGCCGCTCATGGGCCGCAATGCCCATTGTCCTTTCCAATAAAATAATTAAAATATTTGTTTAGATAAAGTTATTAATTCAATTACAAGTTTTCCTAAAAATATTTCTTCGTTTCTTACTTCGTCTATAAATATTATTAGGTTTGCCTAAGATACTGTATGGCTCCGCCCAGTATTGCCGAGCATCAACGACTTCAGACGACTACACTGGGCTAATCCAGTATATAGTGTTCGTAATTTGCTGATTGGGCGGACCAATATTGTATGATGATTAGGCTTCGCCCTTTCCGACTTATTTAATTTATTTATTTAGTTTATTAGAAAATTGCGGTTTTTTGTTATTGATTTAATTTTAAAATTGAATATATACCTGTATTATCAAAGGGTTAGTGTAATTAATTACGCTATAAAGTTATGAAATATTTTGGCCTAATACTAATTTTTAATAAATTTTGTAGGTGAAGTTAATGTGTAGTTTCATCTTTATATTAGGGTAAAACACTACAATACGCCCCACTTTTACATGATGCTCAATAAAATAAATTCTCAACGTTTTTCAATCACATATTTAATAAAAACGAAATAACTGGTATTTAAACTACCAAATGGTATTTGAGTTTGGTAACTTTTCCTTATACAGTAACCAAAAAAATTTTTTTTTTTTAATCTTATGTGGGGCGTTTTGTAACGGTGGGTGTTGATAATACGCCTCACGTCTATTACAAAATGCCCCACTTTTATTATTACAAAAATATAATCAATTTGATAAATACAATTTAACATAAGTATTAAATATTTAACAAACAGTGTTCAAAATTATTTTGAGATCAATTTCTTCACCTTCATAATCACTTTTGTACGGCAACTTTGCGTTTCATAATACTTATTTCTTTTTTGTCTTCCTAGGCTTATTGACAGCTTGACGTTTAGCTATTTTACCACAAACGTTGCAAAGAGGATTATACATGGTACAAAACTCGTGCATCCAAGATAAACATGATGAACATTTTATCCAATCTTCTTTAGAAGTCGTGCAGTAATAATTTTCTGTACATTCAATGCACCTGTTCTCTTCATCAGAAATATCCTCGTTCGATGGGCTCTTATAATTTTCTTCATCATTATCACTCTCTGATGATGAAGATGAAATAGTCATTTTCTTTTTTCTCGATTTTCCTTTTTTACCCTCCTTTGTTACTTTATTTTTTTCGCATGTCTTCGTCACAACAACCTTCTTTCTCTTTTCAATCGCTTTCCTCTTTTGTATATTTTCTGGAGATGTCAAAACAAGAGCCCTTTGCTTTTTCTTTAACACCATTGCTGGTAATTTAGGTATGGGATGAATGTTCGTCAAAACTTTTGTAGGTGTTTCTACTATAAATTCTGAGTGCAGTTCTCGACCTTTTTGAGGTGTTTTTTCAGATGCAGGAACAGTAACTTGTACAACATTATCTGTAATCATATTTTCTTTGTTATAGGTAGATTCACTTTCTGGACCCATATGTTTTTCAGTTATTGCCACTGCCGAAGCTGTTGGTTCGGTTCCTGCACGATAGTTGTCAATGTTGTGTACTTTTGAATAACTGTCACCTAATTCATTAACATTACTATTTCCTTGATTAATATCTATGAGATCGTGTTCTCGCAACGTATCTGAGAGTGAAAAATAATGTTCTGGTATGGCATTTGGATCATATGGGTAGATTCCACAGGACTTTAACGCAGCTATACCATTAGATACACTAGCAGCCTTCCCCCAAGCCTTACCAATCAGTTTGGATACATCATATCGAGTGAGTCGCTTATCTTTGTTCATGATCATCCAAGACTTTGCTTCCTGGGTAAAATAAACCTTGAGAGGCCTGAAAAATGCCCTGTCCAGTGGTTGGAGTGCATGAGTGGTGTGACTTGGTAAGCATAGCAAAGTAACATTATTTTCTTTGGCCACTTCTAACAAACGAATATTGTTACTGTGTGCACTGTGACCATCCAGTATCAATAGAGCTTTTCCATGGCTTTTATTTTGTAAGAATATCTCTTCGAACCATTTCATAAAAAGTTCAGAATTTATATATGAAGACTTTTTGTTCATAAATATTTGTGAACCTGGTGGCAGTCCCTCAGAAAACTGAGGTTTACTGTAGGTACCTTTATAAATCAAAACAGGTGGCATAAAGTTACCTTGAGCATTGCAGCAAGCTATGACTGTCACATTTTCCCCTTTCTCGCAACTAGTCAAAGTGTAAACATCTTTAGCTCCTTTGCTAGCAATTACTTTGCCAGGTTTATTATTTATTTGAATGCCGGTCTCGTCCATATTAAATATTTGATCTGGATGATGACCTAAGTCATTGTCTTCATATACTTGAGCTAGCAGTGTGAAAAAATCATTAACATCTTCTCGATTAACGCCATAAGCTCTAGCGAGTGACAAACCTTCAGACTTTCGCTGACTCAATTCAGGATTACGTTTCAAGAACCAGTTAAACCAAATATTACCTGCTTGTTGAGTATCTTTTGAGAATGGATTCTTAATGCTAAGTTTTTGAGCTAACTGGAAGGCCATTTCTTTGACATCCTTACGGTCAGGTGCAAAGCCAACCTTTTCCAGTTTTTTTATATGAGCTACTAATTTTTTCTCGTGCTCTTGTGAAAAAACGGGCGGTCTCCCGAGTGGTACTTTGGGTTTCCCTGTTAGCATATGTCGTCTAAGGGTTCTTGAAGGGATATTGTAAGCCCTGGAGGCCTCGTTGACTCCCATCTCCTTATTGCTCACCTTTTGCATAGCCTCATTTAAGTCCCCGTCAGACCAAGAAGCCCGCAAGGTTTTCCTTTCGTAATTACGCGGCATCTGTAAAAATAAAAGAAAACTGATTTTACAAGTTGTCTAGATGATGGGGCGTATTGTACTATAATGAAATGGCCGTTTTGTAAATTTATAATTATAAAACGCCCCGGCCATGAAATGGATATTATTGAAGTTCATTCACTGAAACCAATATAACAAATAATAGGTAATTTAAAGCTAAACACATATTACCAAGCAATATCTGCATTAAAAAAATATTGTCTTATGTAGAGGAATTTGTATAGTACTCACCGCAAACTGTTTCAAAGCACTTAATAAAGATTTTGAATTTTTTTCTTAACAAATCGCAATTATCACACCTAACTGGCAGCTAAATTGATGGACGACTGTCGCGGTGCCGTACATGTCGCTACATGTTTGATATCTGTATTAGTGTGTGTGTAACCACTGTGGGGCGTATTGTCAACTGGGGCGTATTGTAGCGTTTTACCCTATGTAATATATTTATATTATTCCTGTCGATATGTATATTTGAGAGGGTTCTTGAATTTAATAACCAGTAAAAGTTTATGTTATGCCAGTATTTAAAAAATGTGTCGCTTAACTTCAAACTCGGATAAATCCACTCTACTCTTTTTCGAGATATTTAAAGAAAAATCACAATTACATTACTTAGATGTTTTAGAAGGCAGTTTTTTTTGTATCATGACAACAGTATTGAATAAAACGATCCTGTTCAGCAAAATCAGTATTAAAGCCATGAATTTAAAAGAAAATGTAATATTTAGATTGGATTTACCTTCATTCGATATAATTTGAAAAGATTTATCCATTTTTGAAAAAATCTCGAGGTGGATTTGTTGAGTTTTGATGTACCTAATGGATCTGGATTTATATAGATTTGAAAAATGCGATTCGAACTAGGGTTGAGGTATTGGCGAAGTCACGGTATACTATCGACAGAAAAAATATCGTAAAGGTTGACCTGAACTTTAAAAAAACCTCGCCTTGTTGCGAAAATTATAAAACTAAAAAATTATAAAACTAAAAAATAGTTTTATAATTTTCGCAACAAGGCGAGATATACTGGTACAATAGGAACAACTTGGTAACAACTGCAGCGCACTCAGGACAGGTTGTTTTTATATTTCTGGTCAGAGTTTAATGAACTGAATAAGACAAAAATAACACAAACTAAATAAAAAAAATTAGCTATATTTTAAATTATATTTTTTCATCATCATCATCATCTCAGCCCATATACGTCCCACTGTTGGTCTCGGGCCTCCTCCATAATGGAAGGGTAATTGACCTACTATACCACGCTGGTCAGACGTGTTGGTATAGGGTTTTATTTCGAGTTTTCCTTCTCTAGCATAGATGTTATATGCGTTTTATATCCCTTAGTCGTCTCGTACGATCACCCACGGGTAAGATAGGGGGTGGTGAATTGTATTCTTACTCCGTCACCACACGGAATTATATTTTTTAGATTATACAAAATTTAATATTTCTTCTGAATCATCTTCTTCAATTTCTTATTCCTGAATTGGTCGCCCTATCATATTCTCACTATTAAGAACCTTTTTATAATAATTTAAGTGCCCCAACGATGTCCAGTTTTGCCCAAAATGTGTTTCTAGCAATTTGCGCACATCAATTAATTTTGGTTCATTAACTGGTACTCCAATTGGCAGTCTCTCTGGAATGAAATTTTGAAACGATTGTCCACGTTTATTGATTGTTTTAGCTACACCTGTATCAGAATAGTAAGATATTTCACCGCCTATTTGGACTTGTTCTCTGTGTAAGGTTATGATAAATCTTTTACATTTTGTTATTTGAAAATTAAAGCTTTGGGTCGACTTCAATACATTTCTGCTTTGTGTCTTAAAATCAAATATCGGAATGTCTGTTCCTAAACGCAAAACTGTTGCGTGGTCTTTTAGGACATCCATGTATTCTTCGGGTGTTAATATCGTTTCCATTTTCCTAATTTTCTTTTCAGTTAATGCGAATACACGGTCTGATGGAAAAAAAGAATGTCCAGACACGGGAAAAATTATTTCTACACTTTTGACGTTTCGCGAGTTCATATAAAACCAGTTCATCAGAGCACTCAACAAAATGGAATTCTTGTTTTGGCCTCCGCAACCATCGGCCATGAATCGGATCTTCTCAATTCCAGTTGTATTGAGTTTGTTTAAACAATCAATAACGGCAGAAGAAATTTTGTTTGACCCTTTATATGCAATTTCTTCTGTCCATGTGTACGAATACACGTTGTCTTTGCCGAGATTGCTAGGAGATGTTCCTCTGACGATAGTAAAATTGTATAAGTACAACTGTCGAGAGTAGTAAACGGATTGATCAGGTATTTTGGGCAGTGGTAAATTTTTCTGACAGTCAAAAGATAACAGTATCTCATTATCTTCTTCTTTTTGAATAAGTTTGAAAAATGCCTTTGCACGAAGCTTATGAATCCGTAATTCTGTCATGTGTCTTACCTTTTCGCCTTGGTTTTTTTCTACTTTTATTCTTTCCTTCAGTCGGAGGCACATGGAACACACGTCCTGCTTAGGACTGCCAAATCCAATATTAAATCGTGTTATGAAAACTTTGCGGAAGAAACTGAAACTGACTGAGTAGACCGGCAGTGCCTCATCAGAGTACATCTTCCACGACTTTTTTATATTAAGCTCTGGGTGTAAATATTGCCGTTGCCGAACTTTGTCCCGGCAGTAGTGGATTTCTAGCGGTTGCAAATTCTGAACAAACTTTTCAACAGCTTCTTTGCGTGAACGATATGTATGTGTTTTTTATCTCCACCACGATTTTCGACAGCCATTGAACCAGTAACATAATGACGCTTAACCACACCATCTACTTTGCCCTTTTTTAAATTCAATACGCTTAAAAAAGCTTTTTTACAAACAGGGATCAACGCTTTATCTTTTTTCTTGTGAATGAAGTATTTAAGGGCCATTTGCCTTCCGGGCTTGTCTCCAGTTTTTGGGCGTCTTCTACTTATGGCTGTTGATATGACATGCTTAAGAATAAAATTGTCTTGTTTGATTTTATCATGTGTTGTATAAAATACTCTATTAAAGAAAAGAACATCGTTTGAACTAAGTTTACTACATTGATATGCCTTGGTGTTATGTCCGCATGTTGGTTTAATTGGCGGTTGATTGGTTGAATATCTGAAAATAAATTAAATGTTTAGTTTGCAATTTGTTCGCGTAACTATCCCAAGCCGCTAATGCAAATTAAGTATATAAAAAATATTCACGCAAAATGTAATCAGGCAAGAATAACGACAAAAAATACAAACAAAAGTAAAATAAGCTTAATAAGAGAGAAGGCTAATTCAAAATGAAGCCGATGATGTAGTGCGAGAGATGCTGTTTTGAAAAAGAATTTCATTGCGATTAGGCCTAAGTTAAAATTAGAAAAAAAAACATTGATGTTAGTTGTATAAAATTTTAATAAATAAATATTTTCTGATATTTCACTTAATAGGCTATTTGATAGTATGAAAAATATAGAAAATATCCACGCTTTACAGAGTCCATAAACATAAATAACTTAAAGTTTTCAAAAACTTATCAAATATCCTATTGTATTCTAAGTAACTCTAAAACTCCCATTTATAAAAAATAGCGATATTGCGTAACATATCCACATGACCAACTCCTCTAAGCACTTATATTTTAAAACTTACATTTGCTCCTATATACCTACAATAATCTGATGCAGCAGTCGTGTAATAATATTATAATGATAAAATCATTACATACTTATTATAACTAAATTATTCTGTAAAAGTAAAACAATAAAATAATAAGAATTACATATGAGAATCGATAATGGTTAGCACAACACTAGTGCCAACCCAGGATTACCAAGTGACGCTTATAGGTATTTCAAACTTACCGAATTTTCGCTCTTTCCTCTTTATTACGACGGACTTTTCTATCAGGCCGCTTGCGAGCTTTACTTGGCGACACAATTTTAATGGAATTATTCATGGGAACTGACTAAATAGTAAAAATAAACAATACAAAGCGGGAGAGTACGGTGCCACCTGTTCCAGAGTTTACGTCAACTGACGGCCATGTTGAACAAATGCAGCTCGCTGATTGGCTCGGATGGACTTAACTACATTTGAAAAAAACTATCTCATGGATTTATCTAACTTTGATACAATATTACGATTTTAACGGCTTATTTCTCAAGAACCATGCGGATTTATACGCAACTGATAAAATTGTTTCAAAACTTTTTTCTTACCTTTTCTTTTGATACCCAAATCTTAAAAAATCTCAGAATTGGATTTATCCGAGTTTGATATTAAGCAACACAAATGTATTTCCAGAACAAATTAAATAGTGAATATCTTGGCTCCGCCCCCAAGCGATTTGTATATTGCATTATTATTTATATTATTGCATATTATATTGGGGAGGAGTCTATGATGTAGTTATTTGTTTAGTTGTTCTATATGACTGAGCGGTTGGCTGGTCTACCGGCTAGCTCACCCTACACCGGGTTTGATTCCAATATTGTAGTTACTGTGTAATGTTAATATGTATGAAGCAATTTGGGAGAGTGCTAATACTGTACGTGTAAATGCGTGTTTATTTAAGTGTGTACGTTTGATTGTCGATGTATATATATGTGGGTAATTGGGTGTGTGTATGCGTGTTCCTGTTGGATACAATTTGTTCCTGTATTATAACTATTGCTCTAAATGTAAAATTTATAATTATTATGATGTATTTTAAGAATTTTAGTTTTAGTACAAATTAATTATATTTTTAATATTAAGTGGGCTGTCCTATTGACTCCGCCCACCAAGGCCGAGCGGCGACGATTTAGTACGATCGTCACTCGGTCGATCTCCTATTGGTTTAATGCGAGTATATAAGTTAGCGATGGTGTTTTTCGCTGTACTCTTAGTGATGCCCACTGTATTATTTTGGTATACGGTCCGATATTTTTGGTTGTTGGTTCTATGTCAATTTTGGTTGTGATTATTTGTCAAACTTAGGGTGTATATGGCTGTGTCTATATTTGTATGAGTTGTTTTTGTGAAATTCGGTGTGTTCGCCTACTATGCGAACGGTGCAAGTGTGCGTTTTTTCGGTTTGGTTGTACTGTGTGTCAATTATGTGTTGTAGTTTTGGTGTTATCTCGATTTAGTGTATTAGGTGTGTATTAGGTGTGCGTATCGTCATACATAAGTTATTATAATAAGATGTGTAGTCTGCCTTGGCGAATACTATGTGTCATTCATCATCATCATTTCAGCCTATTGCCGTCCACTGCTGGACGTAGGCCTCCCTCATATTGCGCCACAATGTGCGGTCCTGTGCCGCCTGCATCCAACGACGCCCAGCAACTTTCACTAGGTCGTCGGTCCACCTAGTGGGGGGGCGTCCTACACTGCGTCGTCCGATGCGTGGTCGCCACTCGAGAACCTTTCTTGCCCAGCGGTTGTCGGTTCGTCGAGCGATGTGGCCTGCCCATTGCCACTTCAGCGTGCTAATTCTTCGTGCTATGTCGGTTACACCCGTTCTTCTGCGGATTTCTGTATTCCGGATTCTATCTCGCAGAGAAATCCCGAGCATAGCCCGTTCCATAGCACGCTGAGCGACTTTGAGCCTTGATATGAGGCCTATATTTAGGGACCACGTTTCCGTGCCGTAAGTCATCACTGGTAACACACACTGGTCGTAGGCCTGTGTTTTCAGACACTGAGGTATGTTGGACGAGAAGATCCTCTTAAGTTTCCCGAACGCTGCCCAACCGAGTTGGATTCGTCGGCTGATCTCTTTCTCGAAATTGGATCTACCTAACTGGACTGTTTGTCCAAGGTAAACATAGTGATTGACAACTTCGAGAATCGCATTGCCAACTAGGACCGGTACAGGAATGACATGGGTATTTGACATGACTTTCGTCTTGTCCATGTTCATTCGTAGACCCACTAGTTGGGATACCCTGCTGAGATCATTGAGCATAGTGCCAAGGTCCTCCATAGATTCTGCCATAACGACGATATCGTCTGCGAATCGAAAGTGAGTGATGTATTCGCCGTTAATGTTGATGCCGAGTCCAGTCCAGTCTAAGAGCTTGAAGACATCTTCCAGTGCAGTGGTGAACAGTTTCGGAGAGATGACATCTCCCTGTCTCACGCCTTTCTGCAACTGGACAATACTATGTGTACGATGGCTTTATTTTACATTAGTCAGTTTGGTATAATTCAATAGAACTAGGTGTCAGAACAATATTTACATTAATTGGTTTGTCGTTCGTACCAGATGAACGGAAACTTATGTGACCACAGCACTAGTCATTAGCATTATATATTTTAGAAAGTATATAAGGAACTGTTGAACATTAAAAAGTATCCTGGAAACTTATCTATACCTAATCTAAGATTTCTCAGGAAGTATGATAGCTAGGGAGGAACGGTTTTCGGGGTTGTGTTTATAAGATAGAGAAGCACAACATTCCCGCAATTAAATGCCTTCAGGGTGAATATTTATACTGAATATTTATACTGTGTGTAAAATTTGGAGGTGTTACTCTCTATATTCATAAAAGTTCACGGCTTAATTTTATATAGAACAATTGTTGATAGTTCCAAAATTGAGCCGTTTAGTACCAAATTCCTTACATAGATGGCGTTGGTTCCAAAAGTAATGAAATTTGTATTGAAATTTAAAATGCTTATATTTCCTAAACTACCTATTGAATATTTTGGAAAAATTCTAACGGTGTCGTGATTTTTGACCCAAGTTCCCCCCCTTTCTGCTTATTACAAATTCCTATCTATCTTAAATAAAAAGCCATAATTACAATTTTATAGACGTAAACCTAATTTTATAAAATTTGTATATAGAGATATCTCCGTTCACACAACTTGAACACACAACTTTGTTACAAAACAACTTTGCGCGTGCGCTTGCGGCACGGCGTGCCAGAGCAAACTGGTTGGTTAGGTTAGGTTAGGTTTTTTTTTTTTTTTTAAATTGTCCGGGTGCATTTTTTCCCAGGACTACAGCATCTGACAGAGGTCAGATATTGCCTAAACTCTTTTTTACTTATACAAGGGTAAATGATTTTTTCAAGTCCCCTTCGGGGATACTTATCTTTACTAATTATACAGTTATATATGTACAGTTTGTTTACAGACATTCTGATTGGTCTCTTAAAATTATTTACAGGTCTTAACTATAATTACAGTTTGCGTTTTCTTGTATTAAAATACACTTTATGCATCTTACAGTAGCGTCTTTTATTTACATACATTTTGTTGATGGCTATTCTTGTAAGTGCAATTAAACTAGGTTATTATATTATATGTTTGGGTCAACTCGGAACATCCTGTTTACGGCTTTGTTGTTGGGACTGTGTGATAAATAAATAAATAAATAAATATGTATATGTGTAGCTGTTAGTGTGTGTACTGGGTGAATTATTTGTTTCTTTGGTTTGCTCTCTTGGTAATTTTTATACCATAGTCCAAGAATATGTCTCTTTTCTTCGTGTCCATCATTATACCTGCTACGTTTGCCGGAGTTAATTTTGTGTCTATTAGGTGCTCGGTGTTACACCTACGGTTGCTGTGTATAGGGCAGTCAAACAGCAGGTGCAACACCGATTCCTCCATTTTTGCGTCGCACTCGCACGACGGATCGTCTTTACAGCCGAATCGATGCAAGTACGCTGCAAACCCGCCATGTCCCGTCAGAACTTGCGTTACCTCTGGCGTGAAAGCGATTTTCTTGATGATCGGGTACGCTTCAACGACATTCGGGAAAAATATTCTCGTGGTCCCTGCCGTCGTACCTTGTTGATAACGTTCGTTCCACTCTACTATTGCCTGTCGGCGGATCTCTCTCTTGGCGAACGAAATGGGACAGTTATCATAACTGGGCTTCGTCTTCACCCTTAGTGCAGTTTGCTTCGCCAATTGGTCGGCGCGCTCATTGCCTGCGATGCCAGTGTGGGCCTTGACCCAGAACAGCTGCACAGCCTTGTGATGTTCTGCGGCTTCCTTTAGGTATGCTCTCGTTAATGTCGCAAGCCTGTGTGTAGAGCTGTTGTTGGTGACAGTTTGTACAGCTGCTCTGGAGTCACTGAGTATTGTGCAGGATTCGGCTTGTTCATGCGTTGCCACCCTGGCAGCTTCACATATGGCCAACAATTCTGCCTGATAGACAGTGCAGTACGATGGCAGGTTCATTTTGATGGTTTTTATTTCCTCATCTTCTCTCCATACGGAGATGACAGCATCCATTTTGCCATTTATCTTACTGCCATCGGTGTAGTATCGTACCTTACTGTCCACCTTGTCCTCGATATCCTCTTCGTTATGAAGCTTTAAAAATTGATGGTCCACATGGAGCGCCGGGTGGGGTCTTTCAGCGTATGGCGTCGGTGTCTCTGCTTCTCTATCTGGTACTGGCGGTTGCAATCCCCTCCTGACCGCGTACAGGGAAGCATTTTCCCTGATGCGGATGTCGAGGGGGATCGCCCCCGCCAGAACCAGAGCTGCGTTTAGAGACACCGTACGATAGGCCTTTATCCTCCTCTGCGCGAATACTCTTTGCACCGTGTCTAGGTGTTTCCTAATGTTCTTCTTCATTGTGGCTGGAGCCCATGCACTGGCTGCGTATGTAATTATCGGTTCTATCACCGCGTTGTATATCAGGCCCACGACTTCCGGGTGGAGGCCCCAACTAACCCTGGCGGCCAGCGCCTTCGCGCACACATTTGCGGCGTGGGCACCGAACGTCAAGCCTCTATCTATCGTTAGCCCCAGGATCTTAATCTCCTTCGACAGGGCTATTCCCACCCCGTCCATGTTCAACCGTGGAGTGTCGTACTTAAGTTTTTTGGTTAGCACCATAGCAAGGGTTTTGTGTGGTGCAAACCTCAACCTATTCGCGACGCCCCACTACCGAACACGTTCGAGGGTTGAATTTCCCCGTCGTTCTATCTCCTCCGCCGTCTCCCCCGAGAAGACGAGGACTATGTCATCAGCAAACGCCTGACAAAAGTCCCCCCCCTCCGCGAGGTCCTTAAGCAGAGGATCTAGGAGGAGAATCCAAAGTATGAGTCCCCCGATGGATCCCTGCACGCACCCCATACTGGTGTCTTGGGTGTGTTCGTGACCAGCATACCTAAGCACAGCCTTGCGGTCGCTAAGGTAGCTGGACACTGTTCCCCGCAATCTACCTGGACACTGCTCCTCCGCCAGTCTGACTTTGATTGCTGGCCACCAAGCACTGTCGAAGGCGCCCTCAATGTGCGAGCGCCAGCGACACCATTATGATGAGCTTCTTCTCACGAAGTTTGCCCTTCAAATGGGTCACCAGACTGTAGAGAGCGTCCTCTGTGGAGCGCTGGGGCGTAAAGCCAAACTGACGGGGGCTCATTCTGGGCACCAGGTGATGCGTCAACCTTCTCACCAGTAACTTCTCATAAACCTTTCCCATTACTGGGAGAAGCCCAATTGGTCTATAAGACTTGGGGTGCGTATAGTTATCCTTCCCCGGTTTGCGCAGAGCCACAACGATGGCGATCTTCCATTCTGTGGGAAAGTGCTCCAGCCTCCAGCACTTGTTTATAATGGCTAGGTACATCTTGGTGTCATTGAGTATCACGTGTCTGCATATATCTGCTGTTAGTCCGTCCTTCCCGGGTGCCTTCTTCGGGTTGAAGTCGGCCACAACCAGCTTCAGTTCGGGCTCAGTGAAGTCTGGCTCGTGAATGTCACTAGCCAGTGCCTTCAGATCATCTGCCCTTGTCCTGATCCGTCTGTGGTCGACCTCATCATCCTCGGCTCTATCTCTAGGGAAGAACGTACTCGCTAGCCATTGAACCGATTCTCTGTCGCTCAGCTGCGCGCCACCGTTGACCAATGGTAGATCCTCTTTTCTTTTCTTGGTATACTTAATCACCCGGTAAATTCTCTCCCATATTCCCTCCTTATCTTGTTTCTCGCAAAAGCTTTTCCAGCTTTCTATTTGAGCACGTTTCGCGATGCGTTCGTATTCGTTTTTGGACTTAAGATACTGTTCAACGGCTTCACTCCTAAACTTCGGGGATGCACATCGGAGGCGCCTTTTGCTGATGGCGACACCTCGCTTCAGGACCGCCAGCTCTTCCGACCACCACGGGACTCTAGTCTTGCTAACCGGTTTCTTCTTTGGCATCATCTCATCGCAGGTTTGAGTTATTATTTCTGTGTATTTGCTGATAATTTGGTCTATTTTTGTTTTGTTTTTAACTGAATTTATGATTTGTACATTTAGATTATTTACTATTTTTAATTGGTCGAGTTTGCAATCAAACTCTGTCCAATTTACCTTATTGGTGTTGTATTTGCGCGTGGTCCTGCTGATGAGAGTGCCTACCGGTTTCTGCAGACTGAGTCTCGTGACGATGCCGTTATGGTCTGAGCTGGTTAGGTCTCCAGCCACTCTCCAGTCGTCCACCAGTTTTAGGACACCGTCTGTGCATGCTGTTACATCCACGAAGCTTGTGAATCTCACGTTACCCCTAACCGTATCGAAGGTCGGAGTGCTGCCGTTGTTCAGCACATTAAGTCCGTTCTCTGTTAAGCTGGCCATCATGGCCTCTCCTCTCCTGTCCGTGCGTAAGCCGCCCCACCACATATTTTTCGCATTTGCGTCTCCGCCTATGAGGATGTTCCTTGTGTTGGAGTTGTTGCAGATCTCCTTGATTTGCCTGAGGTAAGGCTCGATATCTAGGTCTGGTTCAAAATAATATGACACCGCGAGTATCTCCCATGCACTGGTAGCTTGACTACGACGATGTTATTTGTTGTATGCTTGTGGCACAGCGTGATCGCGACAGACGGATTAAATACCGCTATCGCGGCCTTCACCACGCCACCGCCGTTATTTGTATTTTGGTAGATCCTCGCGGTGCCGTATGTCCTCATTACCTTCAAGTCCCCCACGTAGCGCTCCTGCAACAACCCGAACATCGCTCTCCTTTTATTCGCCTCTATAAAGAAATCTGTAGTGGCTAGCTTTTTGCGCTGGAGGTTTGTTTGGAGAATTGTTAATATGGGAGGGATTAGTTTTGTACCGTTGTCCACTGAGGTGCCCTTAGCAGTACTTGATGTTTAGCCTGGCCAGCTCGTCGTTCCTCCTTCTAATGCTGCAGTCCAGACTAAACACCGAGTGATCAGGATTCAGGTGCTCCCTCTTCGCACAGTTTGTACAGCTGGGCGGGTGTCCTTCCAGCTTTTTTGAACATTGTGCCCTTTTGTGCTTGTCGCCGCAGTGATGGCATCTGTCCTCCTCCTCTCGGCAGCTCTTTTTCCCGTGCCCATACTCCAGGCACTGTATGAGGGGGGACTGGTCCTCTACCACCAGCTGCTGGATGTCCGTATACATTTTACCCTTTTCTGTTAGTCTTTCCCAGAGTTTAGGGGAGACCCGGAGGACGACGTGGGACTGTAGAGGGTTCCTCGCCCTTCTCCGGTATCTCTCCTCTATTTTTGTTTCATCAGGAGTAAGGCCCGCAATAGGGAATATGCATGATATTTTTTTATTTTTTTAAACGTTTCTACTAGTTATTACATTACTGGAAATAAATATAACACATCCAAAATATAAACCATTACGCTAAAAAAAAATTTAAAAATCGCCATTATTTATGGGCGATGTAAACGAGACTACTTCGGCGCGCGTATTCTGTAACGTCAGAGTACTCGACACTCGTACAAGTTGCTAGGGCTGCCAACTAGGGCTGTTGATATTTTTATAAATATCGTTTTTCGACATATCGATATTTTACAATGTATCAATATCGGGGTTCGCTATATCGGAAAAATATCGATATATCGATAAAAGTATCGATTTTTTTATTATTATTACGATTATTAAATATATTATATCTTATTTACCTTGCAGCTTTTATTCCTCCGAGTTTAACAGACATTAAATATGAATTAGACGCTAAATATGTTGTCATCATATACACGTCTATTTTAGGAACATTATCTGACTATACCCACTTTGACGAAACCGATTTCAGTCATTGTAATAAGACTTATTCACAAGATTAATACTTGAACACAGAAAACTAATAACTTATGAAATAACTGGGTAACAATACAAAATAATTAGGGATGTGACTTAGAGGGAAAAATCGATTTTGTAATTATCGATGTCTTGTTCTTTAAAATAAATCGATTATAAAATAATCGATTAATTAAAAAAAAAACAATTGCAAAATAATCGATTAATTAAACAAATCGATTTTAAAATAATCTATTTTTTGTTCTTTAAAATAAATCGATGATAAAATAATCAATTAATTAAAAAAAATCGATTATAAAATAATCGATTAATTAAAAAAAATCGATTATAAAATAACGATTAATTAAAAAAAATCGATTCTAAAATAATTGATTTTTTTTCTTCCAACAGGATTATGATGGCTTTTTTTTTAGGAAATGTGAGCTTTATTTTCTAACATAGTATGATGAATTTTGATCGAAATTCGAATAACAAAAAAACGATTAATAATCGACTATTATTATTTTGATAATCCATTGTAAAAATCAATTATTAATCGATTATTTTTTTGTAAAAAACGATTTTTATAAAGATCGATAATTTTTCACATCCCTAAAAATAATCACTAGAAACATACAAACAGCAACTTGATATCACAAGGTTCTCCTCCTATCCAAGGTTCAAGGAGGGCTGTTGATAAAATATCGATATGTCAAAATATAGATATTATTATTTTAAAATATCGATACTTAATACTGAACTTTTTTTGGACGATAATAAAAAGTAGGTACGTATCGAGGGTCGATATTTATTTGAATAAATTTGGTGTTTTATCTTTTCTTCTATAGTATTTATTCTACAAAATTACCGTAAACTTAATCTACTGTAGAAGTGCTGGCATGAAACTGGTGATCATTTATCATTTACTCCTAGAATTTGATAAAAAACGCTCGGCACGGCAACCCCGCAATGAACGAAGTTAAAGAGTGGTCATGGCGAAAATATCGAAATATCGATATTTTCTTCGTTATATCGAACTCCGATATTGATATGTTTAAAAATATCGATATATCGAAAAACTATTTTTTTTTAATATAGACAGCCCTAACTAGAAGACTCGGGTGTCACGTGTTCAAAACGTGACATCATAGTACTCCAACCAATGCGGTGCGTTTCAGAAATTTTGCACGCGAATCTCAAAAAAGGCACTTTTTGATAATTAAATTTAATTATTAAATAATGATAAAATTAAAAAATAATTGTATATGTACGTTTTTTAAGCAATAAAGATTACAAATAAAAATAATTTGTTCATTTTGGAGTTTCGTGCATATTCCTTATTACATCCTTATTCTATATTAAGAGAGCTGTTTGAATGTCTTGCTCGTTATTGTAGCTCATAAGGTCCTTTAAGATGACCAAGGGGTTGCTGGTCTTGGCCTCCTCGACTTTGAGGTCTTTGTTTGACCTCAAACGCTCCGTGGCCTTCTCTATTTCCGTCTTGGAGGCGCAACTGATAACGACCTTCCCATTTCTAATGGCTCTTACTCCCTGAATCTGTAGTCCCGTCTCTTTTGTATTAAGTGTGGTTTTTATTTTATTATGTGTGTCATCGTAGGTAGGGGTAACTGCGTTGATCGTGACTATGACACTATGCGTGGGCTTTGACACTAGGGTTTTTAACAATGGCTTGGGTCTTGAGGCCATGTCAGCGTAGGTGGGCAAGCTATTTTCAATGAGGCTCACTTTTTTGTAAATGCTATCCGTCACCTCTTTTATTACGCCTACGTCCTCAGCTACCACTCTCACAGTGTCGCAGCCACCACCACACTGGCTCCCCACCCGCGACGCACTCGTATTGGTTTGTACGCTGGCAAGCTTGTCATTTATCTCCCGCACTTCCTTCACGGTTTGGTCTGTGTTTTTGATAATTTTATTAAACTTCTCCGTCATGTTGGTTATCTTGCTGGCACTGTAACCCGCTGTCTCTGTTTGGAGCTTTGTCTTTTCCTCAACTACTTTGAGGCGCTCTAGATTTTCAGAGAGAAGCAGGTTTTGATTTGTGATCATTTGCTCTATTTTGCCAATGAGCTCGTCCTGATTTGTGGTTTTTGTCTCGGCCTTAGAGTCAAGACTTAGGCGCGAGCTTGTGAAGGAGGCGTCTTTATACGTTGCCAACTCTTTCTCGGCATCTCGGACTAGTTTTTCCAACGCGCGTAGCTCATGCATAACCCCGTCCTTTATATTCGTCTTTAGGTTTCTAGACGAGTCTAGATGGGTAACTGCCCTCATGAAGGCTGACTTTGCCCTTTGTGTTTTTGGTATCAACCTATTGGGGGTGTCGTTATCGTTTGTGACTTTTGTCACTGTTTTGTCATTGATGACTCTTGCTTCTTTGCCATCGTCATTATTGGGCGGGGTTACTTTTTGGCGTTGGTATCGTCTTTCGTCATATTTACTATCGCTATCGGTGTACGATGCATCGTGCTTTATTTTGATTATTGCACAAGTGTAAAAAGCCTGGCGTGTCAATTGAGCGGGTACAACCCTTGTTACTAAAAATATTTAAATGTATAGGTAAAATGTAAAATTCAATATTAAATGTAAATTAAATACTAAAATAATTAAAATAAAAATGGTAATAATTAGATTAAATTAAAATTGGATAAAATGAATGGTTTGTCAGTTTAAAATATAAAACCTAGATTACTAATTTGTTCGGAGTGTAAAAAGCCCCGTGTCCTATTACTACGTTGAATTTAAAACTAAAATTAAAATTACATTAAAATATTATAAAAGATAAAATTTTTCAATTTAAAATATAATAACCTAGAATACTTGTTTGTTTGGGGTGTAAAAAGCCCCATGTCCTATTACTAGAATGAAATTAAAATTAAACTTAACTAAATAAGTTCGTCGTCTCCACCGGGATATTTATTACTACTTTAGAACAATTTTTGAGAGCTCTCCCACAAGCACCGGGCTGCGGCACAAGATGGATGGTTACAGGTGTAACGACCAGTTGTTGCCACCGGCCCAAAGACTCGGAGGGAGAGACCCGAATCTAAACTAAACACTAACAATTTTTTACAAATTAATATGAAAATTTTTTATTACTGAAGTCTGCTTCTTTTGGAGATAACGGCCGCGATTTCCCGCAGGGATCGACTCTGAGTGTTTGGAGGTCGCCCTTAGCCAAAGGGAAGAGAAAAGAAGATAAAAGAAGAAGAAGAAGAAAGTAGAAGAAGAAAGGGCAAAAGAAAGGTGGTACCAGCGTCGGGTGGAGCTCCCCGTGCGATTGACAGCAGAAAAAGTCCCATGTCTCTACGACCAATAGCCTCCAAGTTACGGCTGTCCGAAAATCACCCCCTGGCACACCCAACACCACCAGGGAATTTTCGAACCCCGATAATTTCGGCCCTATCGGTCGCAGGAAGTTCGGATTTGAACTATGGGACTTCCCCTGATGCCCCGCGTACGCCGGCTCCGTCAACTGGAATCAAAATTTTGTAGGGTCGGATCACCTCCTAACCCTAGGGGATCGATTCTCCTTGACCTGGGATCCACTACATAGAAAACCGCAGCGCGCTACCTCAATATCCGGCAGAGTTATGGCCACTTGAACCTGTTCAAGATGGCCACCGGCTATAACTTTGATCGGTGATATCTCCGAGTGTATCAACCGCAGAGATGTCGCGTTTCGACGTACAGGTGTGGAATTGGAAGTTTTACCAGACGCAATTGAAATTTCACAACCGAAAATTTTTGTCCTCAATTTTGAAAAAACTAAGACCCCCCAATTCCAATCTCCCCCTTAACCCACCTGCCAAATCTCCGCGCACTACGTTAGATATCCTCGGAGATACGGCCTCCTGAAAAAATCCAAAATGGCGGACGAACTGTCAAAACCTAATTTCAACTGTTGATAACTCCTGAACTACTGGTCGGAGGAGCACGGGGTTTTCAATGCCGTTAATGGCTTCACTCGGGCTACCTGCCCAGGGGTCAAAATCCCTTGTATAAAAAATATTGCCCTATTGGGCAATTGGCTATGGAAATCGATAGCCAAAGTCCTGATCACTTCTATTCCGAAAAACTCGGTCCTCTACGACGAATAGTCACGGAGATATTCAACTTCAAAAAATTTAACGACCAAGTGCAAACACCCCCCGAGACACCCAGGATTTTAAATTTCGGTGTTTTTGGGGCTAGACCCGCCGTGTTTGGGCTCGGGGTGTGCCCAGAGGTCATATAAACACGCCTATTACCTAAGAATTAATTAATTTATAATATTTAACGATTAATTAGCGAAATTCGGTTTAAAATCAATAACTCCTGAACTATTTGAATTAAAATTATACAAAAAATCGTAAAATTAAGGGCAAAAAAGCCTCTACGTTACTATAAAGTCCAGATATTTTTTTGATTTTTCTCGCTGAGGAAAATTTTTGAAAAACCGGAAATTACGGTTTTTTGATTATATCTCTTCGACTATGTAGTCCAGAAGATTGATAATGTGTAGATCGATAGTCCTGATGAGCACGCAGGCAGCAAAACAAGATCGAAGATTATAGCCCGTTATAGGGCTGAGTTATTTCGTGTCAAAGTTGGGAATGTTTTTTATATATATGTAGTGGATCGAGAACAGAAACTCAGGATAGTCTTCACTTGTTTTATTACTTTTATCACAAAAATCTTTAAACTTCTTCCTTGCACAACATCTTACCGATCGCCATCTTTTTTTATTCTCTCCTCTCTCTTTCACACCTTTCCTATTCACTCGTTCATCTTACGCTCCGTTCCACACCATTCATACTTTTTAAAATTCCTACAATTCGACCGTCCTGCCTGGTAGTCTGACCCCAGACTACAGCAAAGTTATCTAATCAATATCAACAAAGTACAGTATTTTAATTGAACAATTTTACAATTTAATGTAGAAAAGAAACTAAATAAACCTACTTTCAATACAGAACAATGTTTTATTAACTAACTCACCTATCATACAATCCCTTCCATACTTAAAATACAATAATTATCTTATGTTTCTAATTGTAGTAGTTAAAACTTACATTTAATTACATTATATAAAAACTTACATCAAAAAAACTTACATTTAATTCTTAAAGATTTATAACAAATTTTATCACCTACTTCCTCTTAACTTTAGCACAGAGATGCTAACATATAATGTAAACATTGTTACTTTTTTCCTTTTTAGAAAGAAATTAATACACATAATTACAGTCTTAAAAAACAAGTATGACAAATAGAGTATATATT
The DNA here is from genome assembly GCA_032191425.1 of Lymantria dispar. Taxonomy (NCBI): domain Eukaryota; kingdom Metazoa; phylum Arthropoda; class Insecta; order Lepidoptera; family Erebidae; genus Lymantria; species Lymantria dispar. Next base: position 35,031,740 of record CM063452.1, read on the forward strand.
TTTATGATAAATTGGCAAAACAAACATTATAAACTTTACAATTTAAGTAGGGGAGGTGGGCCCATAGAGGGTACGCTAAGGTTGACAGCATAAAAAATAAGTTAATTTTTGGATTTCTCACTTGTATCAATACTTATATCTTACTACATTTATCAATGCTTATGTACGTAAGAAAAAAACAGAAACAAATACTGTCTTTTAATATAAAATTAACAAAAAACGTAACACTTCCAAATACCCGCTTTGCCCATAGTAGTGGCCTAAAGCAGGTAGGGTCATTGGGCAAAGCGGGTAGTAAGTAAATATATGAGATCAAATCAACTTAGGCAGTAATTGAGTAATCAGTTTTTGGCTTAAATTTCACCACTCACTTTTACCAGAATCATAACTTAAGATGCATCTTATTCATACTCGTACCAAACCTTATTGTAAGGTTTCTAAATTTCATGACAAAGATCACAGTAATAAGACCCAATGCCACTGTAAGAGGTACAAGCCTCATGAGCCCACAATCCACAGTCATCACATCTAATCCAATCTTCTGAAGGTGGATCATTGTATAGCTCGCTGCATACTAAACACCTGCACTCGATTGCTACATTTTTATTATGGTTTGGTCCAATTTTGTGTTTTTTCACCATTCTTTTCTGTCTTTTCATACTTGTAGACGGTTTAAATTCCTTTAAATCTCTTTTAACTGTATCAACCTTTGCCTTACAATCTTTCTTTTTAGTTTGCCTTTTCCTCTGCTGGTATTTAATAGGAGTGCTCGTAAGAATTTCTGCTCTTTGAGTTTTTCTTTTCCTTATGGTTTTTGGGGGCTCAGTCTTCGGTAATGGTCGAATGGCAATAGGAGATACGTGGATTGCTGAAACTACTTCACTCTCAGTTATTATAGTCTTTTTATTATTAAGTTTATCAGGCGTCAAGGATCTATCTATAAATTGCAATATCGGCTCAGCTGTAGATAAGAGCGTTTTATCCAAATGGTCTAAAATTGAAGGTGAAACATTGTAAACCAAACCAGTGGACTCGCAATCAATTGCAGGAATCTCAAATAGCCTGTGGAAATTGACAGATGTCTCGGACTCGATTACATTTAGACCTGTGTTGTTTGCAACCAAAACAGGATCAGGTTTATCAGTTAAACTGGACGGCATGTAATCGTTATCGTCGAATATATTTCGATTCGTAGGCCATATGCCAGTAGAAGCAAATCCTTTCACTGCGTTTTGGGTGCTTGCTGCCTTTAAATATGCTTCTCCAAACAACCTGGCAACCTCATATTGAGAAATAATTCGTCCAATATATGTTTTCTGGAATACAGAAACTGTTTGTTCAAAGTAGGTTTTCAACGGTCCATAAACACACGTATCTAACGGCTGCATACGATGTGTTGTATGTGGAGCAAGCGAAACAAAAATTACATGATGTTTTGACGCAAACTCCAATACTTCTAGGTATTTGTGGGCCTCGTGGTTGTCCAACACCAAAAGTGCCTTTTTTTCTGAAGTTGGCCTAACTATGTCTACGAAGTGCCGCAACCACTCCAAGAATGTTGGCCCATTGATCCAGCCATTATCAGTACAAGATGCTGCTGATCCAGGTGGAGCGCCATCCAGAAGTCTGTCTACCATACGTTTTCGGCCGAAAATAAGAAAAGGTGGTATGAAAGAACCAGCGGCATTACAGCAGCATACCACTGTGGTTAGTTTCCCCCTTTCAACACTTGATATAACACCAACCTGTTTTTTTCCAGTTCTGCATAGGATTCTTGGTGGTTTGCTACTTGTAGTCTGGATACCAGTTTCGTCGACATTATAAATTCGATTTGCATCAATATTGTGTTTCTCGATTTCAGTTTCAAGCAAATCGAAGAATCTCTCCACTTGAGCTCGATTGAAACCTCTGGCACGTGAGATCGATGTTGGTTCAGGGCGACGCAGTGTTACATTGGGATGTCGCTTCTTGAAGCCTGAGTACCAATCCTCTCCGGTTATTCCGTCTTTAAATGTAATATTATTTATTTGGGCATATTGAAAAACTAATTTCAAAAAATCAGTTTTCGTCAGCCCGTAAAACAGACTGTCCATATGAAATAAATACTCCACCAATTCAAATTCTTGAGTTTCTGTAAAAACAGTAGTAAATCGTCCAAGCTTCTTTTTTGAACAACTTTTCCTGATGTGTCTCTGTAAAGTGGACAAATTAATGCCATATTTTTTCGCTGCTCCTTTTACAGAAGTTTTGGTAGCCTCTTCTATAGCCAGTTGCATAGTGTTCTCATCCCAAGACGCCTGAGCAGTCTTCCCTTTGTATTTACTGACCATCTGCAATATAAGTATGCAAATCAACGGAAGCAGTAAGCTGTTAATTAATCTGATTAAGAGGAGGCAAAGCGGGTACCCTACCCGCTTTAACCATACCCGTTTTGCCCAAGCGCATGACTTTTTTCCACCAACATCTCAGCTCAAAATCGTAACCACAAAATGCAAAGCTACGTGATAAATAATAGGCCACAATGTCACACAATAATTACCTATAGCACATGAGAGTATAGAATGAACTATTTTACAGTAATCAGAAATAGGAAAACTTAAAAATTTTTAGTGAAAACAGCAAAAAACTTTGTTATTGTCTTACCTTGTAAACGCGTGCGCCATGGAACTGTGGTGACTGCCTGTGATTGGCTAGCGCGCGAGGCACACGCTTGCTTTCAAACATTCTTGCTTTCAACAACAACAATAGTAATAAAGGCGCGCAAATACAAATGCATACCCGCTTTAGGCAGGGTACCCACTTTGGGCCCACCTCCCCTACAAGGAATATACAAGTATACAAGAGTATATAAAATTACTTTTAAGTTTTATTAGTCACAGCGATGAGTAACATCACCAAATGAAATTGTATAGGTGCTATTAGGTACCACACACTAACAGATCACATCAATCAAAACAATATGGGACAACTAGTGTCTAAATTATGGAAACAATACAGTACAAGCTCATGGCCACATCTTCATACAATCAGCACCTGTGGAAGTCTTTACAGGCCCTTCAGCATTAAAGTCCACTTTTTCAACATGATATCTTCCTTTTCCCACCTTCCTCACTACTTTGTATGGCCCTAGAAACTTAGGCTTAAGCTTCATGGCATTACCAAACTGTGTACGTTGTATAGCAACTATGTCTCCTTCTTCATAATCCTGTTCTTTCTTTCTTCTTTTATTATAAGTAATTCTATTTTCTTCTTATATTTTTAATATTTGTGCCTTGGCTTCCTGTCTTAAGCTGTGCCTTTTTTCCATGAAGTCTTGTCTGCATTCTTCTTCTATTAAGTCCATAATCTGCATGTCTTCTTTTTGCTTCATCTTGGTACCAATAAGTAAATTAAAAGGTGTTGTATTAATAGATATTTGATAGGTACTATTGATGGCTCTTTGCACTTGGCTAATATTTTTGTACCAATGGGTAGTTTGCTGTACACACATCTTAGTTAAGACAGAGATAATAACCCTGTTCAGGCGCACAACTTGCCCGTTACCCCTTGGAATACCTGCGGTCACTGTATGGTGCTGAATACCTTCATCATTGCAGTAATCTTGGAATTCTTTACCAGTAAATGCAGTCCCCTTGTCTGTAATTATTCTTGATGGATTCCCAAAGTCCTTTTGATGCATCTTCAATTTATCTACTGTCTCTTTAGTTGTTAAGGTTTTGGTGTGATAAAGCCAAACAAACTTTGTGTATCCATCTATAACAGCCAAAATGTAATTGTATAATTTCTTAGTAGCGTCCAGGGGTCCAAGATGATCACAATGTAGCGTTTCCAATGGGAGTTCTCCTTTGTTTATAGGATTAAGTAAGCCTTCTTGCCTCCCTCCTTTCCTAGTAGCTAGTATGCTTGGGATACATCCTAAAATTACTTTATCCACTTTCTTGATTAAATCTTTTATATAATCCTTCTCTATCATATCAATAGTCTTTTTCTTTCCAAAATGCCCTACCTCATGTGCTCTTCTTATTATTTCAGTATCCATGACATCGGGTATAACCAATTTCTTCTCTGATCCTTTGTAGAGCAAGTCATTTTCAATATAGAAGTCCTTATATCCTTTATCCTTTAGTATTTCCCGTAGTGCACTTAAATTTTCATCTTCTTTCTGCGCTTTACATATCCTGACATGTAACTCAGACTGTATGAAGTAAGCATGAGGGTTTCTGCTTAATGAATCTGCATGTGACATCTTCCTACCGGCTCGGTGTACTATCTCATAATCAAAATCTTGTAGAAATAGAACCCATCTTCCTACCTTAGCTGAAACTTCATTCTTATATAATGTCTTCTGAAAGGCTGAGCAGTCAGTAATAATTTTAAAGTGAATTCCAAATAAGTATTTTCTAAATTTTCTTATACCTTCAACAACGGCTAATGCTTCTAACTCATAACTGTGATATTTCATCTGTGTTTCAGTAGTTTTTCTGCTCATGTAATGTACTGGGTGTAATTTACCATCTTGACTGTCCTTTTGCATTAAAATAGCAGCATACCCATACTTTGATGCATCAGTATGCACTTCTGTGTCCAAACCCACTTCAAATATTTTTAGCACTGGTTCATTACACAACTTATTCTTTAAAATTTTAAAGGCACTTCTTTCTTGTTCTCCAAAGTAAAATTCTTTGTCCTTTTTTAACAGCTCAGTGAGTGGTCTAGCTATAACAGCATAGTTTTCAATATACTTGCGAAAGTATGATGTCAGCCCCACAAAACTGTGAACTTGTTTTGTAGTCTTTGGTTCGGGGAAGTTTGAAATTGCTTCTGTCTTATCAGGTGATGGCTTTACTTTTCCGTTCTCAATAACATGTCCTAAGTACTCTACCTTCTTTTGTAATAATTGACTTTTCTTCCAATTAATTTCTAGACCATATTCAGAGGCAACTTTCAACACAATCTTCAGTCTTTCTAAAGCTTCTACTTCTTCATTAGCTAGGATGACTATATCGTCAATAAATATTAAAACTATACCATCTGTTATTAAATCTCTAAAAATGATGTTAATGTACCTGCTGAAATATTTTGGGCATATGGACAGTCCAAAAGGTGCTTTAAGGAACTCATACTGTCCTTCTGGGCTGCTAGTTACAAATGCTGTGTACTTCACTGAGTCCTCTTCAATCGGTAAGTGGAAAAATCCATTTTTTAAGTCTAAAGTACTAAATACTCTTGAATTACTCAGCTTGTCTATATGGTCATCAATCACTGGTAACGGAAACTCATCCTTAACCATCTTCTGGTTTATTCTCTGGTAGTCAACACAAACTCTAATGTTTCCATCTTTCTTCCGAACCAATACCAATGGACTCGCATATTCTGAATGGCTAGGCCTTACAATTCCCTTCTCCAACCATTCCTCGATCTGATGTTTGACCACTTCTTCTTCTTTAATAGCCAACCTCCTTGGTCGCTGACCAACAGAGATTTCATCCTTTAGTATAATCTTTAACTTTAAAGGTGCCTCCTTAACCCGTAAAGGTTTATAACTATCAATAAGCTCTTGAACTGCTGGGACCTGAGAAATAGGTTCTTCAGATTCGGTGGGAAAAGTCATCATACACTGAATGTCATTGTCATGTGGCATAAGCTTTACTGTACCCTTATCTATTAGAATGGTTGATTTTTCCAAGAAAGATTGATCCAATATAACCTGATAGGGAATAACACCCTGCGGAACGACATAAAAACACACCTCATAACAATAATTATCAACTTCTACAGACGTAATAAACTTTCCTAATGTACATACCTTTGCAGATCCTAATCCAGTTAACACCACTTTATCCTTAATAAACGACACATCATTTAATTCGAAAAATAGCTTAGACGAAATTAAGCTAAAGTCGCAACCTGTATCTATTAAACATTCTACGGAAACACCACACAATTTAATTAATTTTAATGACTTATTTGAGCGACAAAGATTGTTTACATTCAAAACTTCAAAGTTTTTTGATTGACACTGACACTCACATGTACGCGTATTGTGACAATCGTTCGATTCAGTCACTTCGTACATTCGTTCAACGTTGTTGCGCTGCAAGTTCATGTTGGTATCTTTGCCACTACTGCCAACTTCACTGTATGAAGAGTCGATTGAGGCGCCCTCCGGCGTCGCCGCCGTTACACACATTGTCGGATGACTCGATGAATGCTGTCCTCGATGACCTTGAGGAGATTTACTCACGCAACTCGTAGCGATATGTCCGTATCCGTTGCATTTAAAACATTTCACACCATTAGGACACTGATTAGCCATGTGAGATTTATCTCCGCATTTAAAACAAACTCGGCCCGCTGACGACTTCTCTCTCGGCGGCCTAGTCCGCTTAGCAGTGTCATCTTGTTTACTCATGCCTGCGCCACCTTTCTTGGCGGCTTTGTCCTCACTAATGTTTTTCTTCATCTTTAATTTCATGGCCTCGTATATGGCAAGCTTTTTGCGAAGTACAGTATAAGAAGTTACGCCGTACAAAATAATTTTGTTACTCTCGTAGTCGGGAATCCCGTCAATAATGTATTGTATGGCTATGTAATCCGGAAACTTAGCCCTTCTTCCGAGCTCTCGCATTATTAGCATATACTGATAGACGGTCTCGTCCTTCCTCTTTTTCCGGGTCGACATTAATTCATGCATTTCTTTTGTATTTACGGTTTCAGGAAACTCTTTTAACAACGTGGTCTTAAGCTCGTCAAATGATTTTAAAGTTTTCTCCGACTTTAACCATAATTCAGCCGTGCCGCTCAATGATCTTCTAGCAATAATTAATTTTTGTTGCACTCCATCCAAAGATTTCGGCGTTATCTTCTATATCAGTAGCCCACTTTGATGACGAATAGGTTTTGTCTTCGCCGTTGAATTTTGATATTCCATAAACGCCATCCATCGCCATAGCCGGCATGGCCGACGCCATTAACCCACTCGGCGATGAAATATTCACATCTTTTTCACTAATCATCTTCGTAGCTATCGCGATAACAGCCAGCAGCCACCTTTGCCGCCGATCGTGTTCGCCCAGCTATATACTTCGTCTTTTCGTGTAAATATAATTATTCCGGACCGGCGCCACGCCACGTGCACGCAGTTGCGGTATATTTCACTCGTCGTCTTCTTTATGTGCTCGATCCCGGACGAGCATCCAAAAGTTGTAGTGGATCGAGAACAGAATCTCAGGATAATCTTCACTTGTTTTATTACTTTTATCATAAAAATCTTTAAACTTCTTCCTTGCACAACATCTTACCGATCGCCATCTTTTTTTATTCTCTCCTCTCTCTTTCACACCTTTCCTATTCACTCGTTCATCTTACGCTCCGTTCCACACCATTCATACTTTTAAAAATTCCTACATATATATAAAAAAGTATAGCTTCTAAAATTATTCTGGCTTCAGTAATATGGTTTGGGTACTTGCCCGCATATGTGACCAAAATCCCAGCTTCGTAGATTGCGTATTTAAGGCACCTCGTGGTGACGCCAGCGGTGAAAAATGTTGTTTTTCTACGGATTTGACACTGTTGCGCTGTTCCGATTGCCTTGTGCGATGCGCCAAACGATGCGGGGACGCAGGGCCTACACGGCGACACAAAAATATCGCGTGGAGGCACCTACCCCGAAGTACAATCCGCAAAAAACCTTAACCTCTAAATTTCGAGGTTTTCCACTAATAACCCACTGGATGTTCCATTTTCACTCACAGGCGATATATTGCCCTGTGCGCCTCGTTAACGCGAAACTTTTAAAATACGGCACGTTACGATATCTCAAGAAAAATCCACTCAAACTTTATTAAAAGCGCGGAGCACACGTGGAAAAGCTGCTGACGCAAGCGCGGTCAGCGGGGGACTGAGGTTTTTTTTTTTTTTTGTTTAGTACCACAGACTTTTGTCCGTGCCGTTGTTATGTTTGCATTTTTTGTTAAGTTGATTTTATATAAAATTAGTGTTTCTTGATGTGACGTTATTACACATGATGTTATTTAAAAGTGGTATTGAATTTATATAAAAATAAAGTTTTCAAGTGGCTCTATTACATTGATAACATTTTTCTATTGGTGTTATTTAAAGTGATATTATAATAAATTTATGAATTTAATTTATTGAATTTATATGAGATAAAAGTTTTTGTGTTGATGTTCTTCTTGAGTTCTGATGTTACTTGTATGTGGTTCTTTTGTATTATATATTCCATTTCTCTTCTATTGTGAAGATGTCTAGTAGTGTCTTTCCGGTGTTCGTCTCTTTGCGCTGATGTTAAGGGTTTGCTGTTTGTTTGTTGTGTTACCCTGCGCTGATGGTTGTTGATTAATGTCTTCCCGGTGTTCATCTCATTTCGCTGATGTTAAGGGTTTGTTGTTTATTGTTGTATTACCCTGCGCTGATGGTTGTTGATTAATGTCTTTCCGGTGTTCATCTCATTGCGCTGATGTTAAGGGTTTGCTGTTTGTTTGTTGTGTTACCCTGCGCTGATGGTTGTTGATTAACGTCTTCCCGGTGTTCATCTCATTGCGCTGATGTTAAGGGTTTGCTGTTTGTTTGTTGTGTTACCCTGCGCCGATGGTTGTTGATTCGTTTCTCTTTGCGCTGATGTTACGGGTTTTCTTACCCTGCGGTGATGGTTGTTGATTCGTTTATTTATTTACTTGTTGATGCGCCTGTGGTGAGTCCAAGTTCCTCCATGACTCTCACATCCCTGTGCTTTATGGCCATCCGTCTGATGTAGTCCAGTACGATACTAGGTTCCTGATCAATCGACTTCCTCATGAGGTTCCAGACGGCATCTTCACGGGTGTCAGTGTAATATGTGCAGGATTTAGTATGCCTGGAGATGGCTACTGTGGCGTGTTGGACACTATTGTGTATCTTTTGCACCGTGTCTTTCGTCTGGATTATAATGACGTTTGGTGCACCGAGTCCCTGCGCCTCGTGGATGGTTCGCAACTCGGAGCCGTCACCTGAGCCGTATCCTTTTTCTTTGAGACTCTGTTTCTCTGCCTGGGTGTGTGTCAGGTATAATGTCTCTGGGAGGTCTGGTGGTATTTCGGCATCTGTGTATGGTTTAATTTCCAGGGATTTTATAATTTTATTGGACGAGTATCATCATCTTGCTCTTATCCCAATTACTTGGGGTCGACGCAATATGTCATCTGTTTTGACATATTGCAAAAAGTTTCGGCAATGACTTTTATGACCGGCCGCCTGCCTGACGTCAACCCTCCTTGGGAATGTAATCGTTGTCCCGAATGGTACCAGATGGAGTTGGTCCGGGTCAATCTAGGGCTCTTAGTCGTCTTTTACGACACCCACGAGCAAAGCAAGGGTTGGTAGTATTCGAAGCCGCTACCACACAGCATACATTTGTTGGACGAGTATATGCCATTGTAAAGTTCTTGGAGGGCATACGCTGTATCCATGTGGCATCTGTGCGTGCACAATAGTTCCTGTGTATCTGATAGATTTTCTGCGGGTTTGTCGTGTAGCAGTGTGAAAAGATTGTCTCAGTCCAGGTATGGTATCTGGTTTGTCTCTCCGATGAGAAGAAGCTCCTTGGCCTTAACGGTGCGCATTAGGAAAGCTATGGAGCCGAAGTGGTTAATTAGTGCTTCGTCAATGATAAGACGGCTTAGCACTGTGGTTTTTCCTGTTCTGACTCCGTTCATCAACGCCGATGCCACTGTGTAAACATTTCTAGCCGCCTTCTCCCCCATACGCTGGCTGCTTCTCTTTTTAAGGTCGTCCTTAGCTTTGAGCAGGGATGTTAGAACGACATCACTTTTAGGGTTAAAGTTGTTTACGAGCCAGGTGGATTTGCCGCAGCCTGGGACTCCGTTGACTAGGGTGATTTTGTCAGGTAAGTCCCATGTGACGCACTTTTCTGATTCCTGGACTCGGTGTAATATTTTTTCATTCAACCAGATTTCTGTGAATTTGGCAGTTATGACAATGGGGTCGTCTGCCGGTGTGAGGAATGTTAATCTACCGATTTCCTTTGTGGTTTCCTCGTCAATGCTCACAAAGCCTGCGGTAGCACTGAACGTAGCCATGTGGGTTGAGATGGGTTTACCCGCCATGACTTCGCCCGTGTGGTTGTTGTATACTGTGGCCTCCTCTTCCTCGAGTATGACTTTCAGCAGCCCTTGGTTTTGATGATTATAGGCGTCTAGTATCTTGCTGGCAGTCCGGGCCTTGATGGTTATCGTCCCTTCAAGGATAGCCTTGAATTCGAGGAAGGCGTTTACATAGAGGTCCAGCGCTGTGTTCACCGGTCGGTAGTTAGGTGGTTTAATTATTCCTTTCTGTGCATTTGTTTCCTGCAGCTTTTCTTCCTCTGTGATTGGGTTGGACTCTTCTCTAATGAAGGCCTCAAGAGCGGATGCAAGGCGCATCGTACTGTTTTCTATCAGGTGTTTTTTAGTGATATGCTTGAGTAACGGTTTGAGCAGGGTTGTGGAAGTTTGCGGGGCTAGCTCGGGCAGGTTTTTGTTGTCTGGGTTGGCAGTGGAGGTTTCATTGTTGATGTTTGTCGCGGTATATGTTGTAGATGTTGCTGGGGGAGCCAAAAGGAAGCTCAAATCTTGGCCTCTATTCTCATAAGTTATGATGTGGTGGTGTTCCGAGGCCATTATGCACCCCATATAATCCGCGACTTCTCTGTCGAAGCCTACCCTCATTGCATCCACACTGATGGCTCTAGGGACGGTGTTGGTGGTTTCTTGACTGTGTTTGGCTGTTTTTTGAAGGAATGCGCTAGCCTGCGCAAATTGGGTCCAGTTGGTTTGTCTTCCGAACGCAAGGATGACTTTGTTGTTGGCTCGTATTAACCGGCACGTGGAGTTGTCTATTTGAATTGCACTGTAGGTGATGTATTTAGAGAATTTGATAGTATCTCTACTAGTGCTTCCTTTCAAAAGAGCTGCGAGTCCGGGTGATATGGTTACTCTGTTTTTGCCGTCCACGTACGCTACGCCCAGTCTCTCTTTGTTCGTTGACATAAATAAGGCCACTGGGCGTGTTCTTATGCCCGGTGTTCCCGTTTCGCCGTTCTCAAGTATTTTGTATTTTGTGTCAGTTTGGAGCGGAGGTCGCTCTGTCGCTGTGGTCTTCCTGTTCCCTGGTTGTGTTACTGCTGTTGGTGTTGGAGTTATGCTATTGGGCCTTGGTGTTTGGGCACTGAATGACGTGCTGTTTCTCTGTGAGGCCTTACGCATGATTTCATCAACGTAGGCGAGAAAGGTCGGTCTTGTTTCGTCGGCATTCATTATTTTTTGTAGTTCATGTTTGTTGATGTTTGCTCCTATCTCGATTTCGAGTTCAGCCCGCTCAGCCAGATAGCGGGGGCAGTCGTAGATTATGTGCCATATGTCTTCTTCAGTTAGGTCATCGCATTCGCAGCTGGAGTTCTCCTTAAGCTTGAAGCGGTGTAGGTAAGCTGCGATGCCTCCGTGACCCGTGAGCGCCTGCACTAGAGTTGGTGTCAATTTGGTTGATCTCACCAGACGATAGGTGTTGTTAACGTCCGGGAGAAATTCTTTGGTGATTTCCCCTGTTGTGGAGGCTGTGTACCGGTCCTGCCATATTTTCACAGTTTCCTTACGGATCCTTTCCTTGACGTATGACAGGGGCACTTTGTCGTAGGATTTGGCGGGTGTTGTTGCCAGCGCTGCTTTCTTCGCCATACGCTGGCTGATTCTCTTTTTCAGGTCGTCCTTCGCTTTAAGCAGGGATGTTAGGACAACATCACTTTTAGGGTTGAAATTGTTCACGATCCAGGTGGATTTGCCGCAGCCTGGGACCCCATTGACTAAGGTGATTTTGTCTGGTAAGTCCCATGTGGTGCACTTTTCTGATTCCTGGACTCGATGCAATATTTTCTCATTCAACCATATTTCTGTGAATTTGGCAGTTATGACGATGGGGTCACCTGCCGGTGTAAGGAATATTGTTCTACCGATTTCCTTCGTGGTTTCCTCGTCGATGCTCACGAAGCCTGCGGTGACACTGAACGCAGCCATGTGGGTTCAGATGGGTTTACCCGCTATGACTTCGCCCGTGTGGTTGTTGTATACTGTGGCCTCCTCTTCCTCGAGTAAGACTTTCAGCAGCCCTTGGTTTTGGTAGTTGTAGGCTTCTAGTATTTTGCTGGCAGTCCGGGCCTTGATGGTTATTGTCGCTTCAAGGATGGCCCTGAATTCAAGGAAGGCGTTTATATAGAGGTCCAGTGCTGTGTTCACCGGTCGGTAGTTAGGTGCTTTGATTATTCCTTTTTGTGCGTTTGTTTCCTGCAGTTGTTGTTGCTTTGTGGTTGGGTTGGGGTCTTCTCTAGTGAAGGCCTCCAAAGCGGATGCAAGGCGCATCGTGTTGGCTTCCCTTTTTTTTTTTTTTTTTTTTTTTTTTTTTTTTAATGGGTGGGCTATGGTAAGCGCACGCGCGGTCCTGTCCCTCCGGGGCGATGAAAGGACGGCGCGCAGGCCCATAACCCACCCGTACCCACGTCACCTCGTTGTTGGGCCGACCACCGGAGCAGATGTGACTTGTCATCAGTGGTCGGCCCGACGGAATACCTTTCGGGTAACCTCACCTCTCGACGTACTGGGACGTCGGTCGCCATCGCGCGGTCAGCCTCTCTGCGGGTGACGGACAATTCCCCGGTCCGATCGCCCGCGGCCTCGGCTAGGGCGGCATTAGGCGCAAATACTCGCGCCTGCGCCGCCCGAGTCGCCGGCGGCGGAACGTGTCGCCGAATAGGAGCTCTACTCGCACACGATCTGCCGCCTCCTTCCGTGAGATTACGGCCTCACAGAAGGCGGCGACCGCGTCCCAGTTCCTGACGCTGTCGAGCATCTCCCTGGCGATGGTCGGCAGCGCCAGGTCGGCACCGATAATCGCGACGAGTTCACGGCGCTCTCCCTCCCATGCAGCACACTCCTCGAGCGTGTGCTGCGCCGTGTCCTCGTCGCAACTGCAGTGGTGGCAGGACGGTGTGCTCTCCCTCCTGACAGTCTTGTGCAGGTACTTCCCAAAACACCCGTGCCCTGTAAGCACCTGCACCAGTCGGAAGGAAAGCACCCCGTGCGTCCGCTCCAACCACTCCATCAGCATCGGCCGGAAGGCCTCGACGGTCCTGACACCGTACCGAGGACTCTCCAGCCGGACTGCCCAACGGGCAATGACTCCTCGGCGGGCGTCGACCCGCCAGGCGGTGATCTCCTGCAGGGAGACCATGCCGCCGCGGGTGCGCGTCTCAGACACCCGCCGATAAATCTCGGCGAGCATCTCCGCCTCCAGGTCCCAAGGGGGAGTTCCGGCCAGGAGGCACGCTGCCTCCGTCGACACCGTGCGGTAACCGCGTATGGCCCTGACCGCCATGACCCTCTGTGGTCGCCTCAAGAGGGCCCTCAGCCGGACGGTCAGGGACCCCGCCCACACCGGTGCGCCGTACAGAGCCATCGACCGGATCACCCCCGTGTACAGCTGTCGGCACGTAGAGCTGGGTCCGCCCACATTCGGCATCAGCCGCGAAAGGGCGGACGCCGCGCCGACAAGCCGGGGAACAAGTCGATGGAGATGCTCCCGGAACCAAAAATGCCCGTCGAGCACCAGGCCCAAGTACTTCATGTGGGCCTGGATGCTGATGGTGACCGACTTCACAGTGATCGAAGCGCCGGCGGGAGGCCCGGCGGTACGGAGGCCATGGAATAAAAGGGCCTCCGTCTTTTCCAGGGCTACCCTCAACCCCAGCGCTTCGATCCGCCTGACAATCTCCTCGGTGCCGAGAGTTGCCAGACGTGCCGCCTCCTCTAGCGTCCCACCCCGGGCTGTGACGAGTGTATCGTCGGCGTAGCAAATTACGCCCAGCCTGGTTGGGAGGCTTCCTCTCAACGCCCAGTCGTAGCCGATGTTCCACAGGGTCGGACCCAGAACCGACCCCTGTGGTACACCGCACGTCATGGGCGTTCGCACAACGTCCCCTACTCGGTCAACGTAGAGGACGCTGCGCCCCTCCAAGTAGTCTGCCACCAGCCGCCTGAGGTACACGGGCACCCCGTGATATCTCAGCCCCTCCCTGATGCAGCTGAATGGCAGACTGTTGAAGGCGTTGGCGATGTCCAGAGACACCGCCAACAGGACTCCTCCGCCGGCGACGGCCTCCGCTACCACGGCCTTCAGGCGCAGCAGGGCCGCGACCGTCGAACGCCCTCGCCGAAAACCAAACTGGGCGTCCGACAAATCGGGCCCAACCCCGACGAGGTGCCGCTCGATGCGGGCAGCCAACACCCTCTCCAGCAGCTTGCCCGCATCATCGAGCAGCACGATGGGCCTATAGGCCGAGGCCGACTCGGGAGACCGTCCCGGCTTCGGCAGGAGAACCAGCCTCCCCTCTTTCCAGCACCCAGGGAACTGCCCGGATGTCAAACAAGCGTCGAACAGTCCCCTGAGGCGTGGTCCCAGGTGCTCGAGGACCAGGGCCAGCACACGGTTCGGAATACCGTCGGGCCCGGGGGCGGTGGATTTGATTCGCATACGCGCCACCGCCACCCCCATTTCCGGCTCCGTGATGGGCGGAGCACTTTCATCGTCGGCCTCCCGGTCACTGTCCGGCGAAGCCATGACCGGGGGCGTGTGCTCCGCCCGCTGTGGAAAGAGGTCCTCGACAACTCTGGTGAGGAGGCTGGGCTGGAGAGTCTCGGTGAGGGGGGGGCCCCGCCCGCGGAGCTTGTTCAGCGCCGCGAGGTAGGGGCGACCCCAGGGGTCACGCTCGAGACTGTCCAGCATCTCCCGCCGACTAACGTCCTTGGCGGTACGGACGGCCAGCCTGAAGGCAGACCGCGCACTACGGTAAGCCTCGTACAGCTGGCCCTCCCGCTCAGCGTCGCGGTGACGCGCTCGGCTGCGGGTGTAAGCCCTCCGGGCACGTATGCACGCGACCCGAAGGTCCGCCAATTCTCGGGACCACCAGGGGACCGCATTCTTCGGGGGCAGACGCCGCACACGGGGCATGGCCGCATCGCAGATCTGCGTTAACGCACAGCGGATGCGGCCAGCCTCGGCATCCACCCCGTCCGCCTGGGGCGGTGAGGGCAGCCACGACTGAACGATGGCTGCCTCCGCCAACAGGTCCCGATCCAATCGACCCACAGCCCACCGCGGAAACGCGGGAGCTCCGTCCGCCGTGTGACCCCTGCTGGGCTGCAGGAGGGTCCGGGAGACCTCTATCCGGATGTATCGGTGGTCGGATAGGGTCTCAACCTCCTCCTGGACGCACCAGCTCCTCACACGTGCTGCGACATTAGGGCTAGCGAACGACAAGTCCACTATCGACCCGCCCTGCTGCCGCACGCACGTTTGCACCGAGCCCCTGTTCAGCAAACAGAGGCCCAGTGCCGCCGCCCACTCTTCGACCGCCCGCCCGCGGTCATTCGTCCTGGGGGACCCCCACGCCGTGGACTTGGCGTTGTAGTCCCCCAGAACGAAGACTTGGCGCGGTGCCAGTCGCCGTATCGAGGCCCCCAGGATGGTGAGGAAGGCCCCGAAATCCGTCGCGCTCCTGTTAGGGGAGAAGTAAACACCAAATAGCGTAACCTCTCCCCATTCCGCCGCGACATACCCATCGCCCCTGTCCTTGAGCATCAAGGGCGGGGAATGCCATGACGTAGAGGCGACGATTGCCACAGAGCCGTCACTGCTGCCCAGCCAATTGGGCCGGTCAGGCACCACGTACGGCTCCGCGGCTACGGCTGCACCGATCAACCACTCCGCCATGGCTTGCAGGAAAACGTCCTGTGCCTCGGCGGCGTGGTTGAGGTTGGCCTGCAGGAGGTGGTAAGATTCGGCCGCCATTAGTGGGCCGTATCCATCACCTCCTCCACGCTGGCAGGCGATCGGGTCGCGCTAGGGGCGGGAGCGGCCGGGGTCGTCAGGCCGCTCCGCCCCTTTGGGGCCGAAGCCGGGGGTCTGCACTCCCTGCCCCCCATGCGGTGTTTTGCGGGCCTATTGCCCGCCGCACACGCGGGGCAGTGGGGAGTGGCGGCGCACGATGCCGCCTTATGCCCGTGTTGACCGCAGCGGAAACAAAGGTCGCTGCAGTCAAAGCAGTTAGTGCATGTCGGCCGAGTGTGTCCGACCGCCATGCACTTGTAGCACCTCGCAGGCCGGGACTCTAGCACGGACACCCGTGCCGAGCTCCAGCCCACGAGGAGCCTGCCTGAGTCGGCCAGTTGCTTGGCCGACTCCACCGGGCACTGCACCCAGGCAGCACCGACGCCGCCCGGACCAGGGCCGATGGCGCCAATTCGGACGGTGTCCACGGGACACCCGGTTTTCGAGACGATGGCCTCCCGGATGTCATCCACCGTGACGGAGTCGTCCAGACCCGCGACGCGTAGTTCTGCGCACTTTACGGGTCTGGCGATTTTGACGCCACCCTCCTCTGTGAACAAACCCCTCAACTTGGCCGCCATGCTATCGGCCGTCTTGGCGCCCTCGGCCCCAGGGAACTCTAAAATCCGAGCCCCTGTCCGGTTCTTGCGGGTCCTGGCTTCAACGCCTCCTAAATCGGAGACGTCAAGCTCACGCCGGGCGCGACGTAAGACAGCCTCATAGCTGAGGCCGTTTTCGGCCGCCTCAGGCAGCACGGTGATCACCACCGCGGCTGACTTTGGCGACCGGAGCCTCCTGCGCGACCTCTTGTTTCCGGCTCCTGCCTTTGGAGCGGAGGCTTTGGCGGCGTTTTTGGCCTCCGCTCTTCTCTTCTGGCCGCGACTCTTTCGGCTGCGCTCGGCCGTCTGCCAACCCTCTTCAGGCGCAGCAGGGGTGCCGGGCACAGCAGTCACGGCCGAGGCTGCATTGGCCGCCGCCGGCGGTGCATTTGCCGGCAGCGGCTGAGGTCCGGCCTTGGCAGGAGCCGGTGCCACCTTCTTCTTCGCGGCGGGTCCTTTGGGCTTCGGCCCAGCAACAGCCGCAGCGTAGCTTCCTACGCGCCCTCCCTGGCAGGGTAGCGCGGTAGGGGCTGACGCCACGACCTTCGGCCTGTCCGCAGCGAGGGGCGGCCGGAGGCGGGGCTCCGGAGGCAGAGACAATCTCTCCTCCATAGCCGCCATGCGCGCGTCGAGCATTTTGCCGACAACCTCCACTCCGGCGCGCATGGTCTGGTCCGGCACGCCGTCCACTGCGGGCAGCGGGATCACTTCGGCCGGCTGGGCCCTCTGGCGACTCGCCGCAGCGCGAGTTGGCGCAACGGGGACGGCGGGGGCGGCCGCAGGGCCGACGCTTGTCGGCGGCGAGGTCTTCGCCAGCTGCGCGACCTGGCTCCGCAAGTCGGCCATTTGTCTTGCCAACTCGCGGTTCGCTTTCTGCACCGCCGACAGCTCTTTTTGTAGCGCCTTGTTTTTCTCCTGCAGGCCTGAGACCTCACCACTAAGGCGGGTGTTTTCAGCCTGCAGGGTGGCCACATTGGCAGCTCGGGGGTCGCCACCTACAGCGGACTCAGCAGCCGCCATGTCGGTGGGAGGGATGTCTGACAACACCCTCATCATCCTCGCGGCAGCCGCCTCATTTGCCCGCTTCTGGGCCTCAGTCCCCTGTACTGCGCCGGCCGGCGATGGCGTCACCGACCTTGCCGCCACTACTGCGCCCCCTCGTCCCCTGCGAGAGGCCGGAACTTTGGGAGGAGGCATGATGGTGCCACTCCCCTCGGAGGATCCCGAACTTCCACCCTCGTTCAGGGGGCGCTTCCGCACCTGCGAGGGGAGGACCTCCTCCCTGACTGCCAGGGCCGCCGTCAGGACCGACGCCAGAGACTGCGATGACTCAGCGACGGTCTCAGCAGCCGACATGCTGCCGCCTTCGGTATCCGACGGCCCTGCGGCATTGCCGCCCTCGTCCGTCGACTGCTCCACGGTCGCGTCGGTCTCCGCCGTCGCAATGCTGCCTGCGTCAGAGACGCTGGCGTCACTGAGCGAAACGTCAGCAGTACGCAGTGCCTTCAGCTCCGCCCGTCGCTTCTGCGCTGCGCGCCGTCTGGCGCGCTCCGTTGCAGGGGTGGGTTTCCCCCCCCTCTTCTTCTTTCGGGCCTCAATTTTCGCCGGGCCCTTGGCTGATTTGGATGCCTCCAGTACGGAACTGCAGTCCGACGAGGCATCCAGGTCTTCTAAGCCAGTTTTGCTGTAGCTTGGCTGGGCTTTATTGTGGGAACAAGACTCCCCATTCTTGGTTTTGGGCATCTCACCCCTCCTGTCTGCATCAATGTTTGTTGAGAAATCCATATAGTTCCCACGAGTAAGGGAGAAGTGACGGTCCACCCGGGCAGAGATCCCGATACCCGGGCAAGCGTACATTTGTTTCCCAACACAGGGGGTCCGCAGGTACCCTGGCTGGGGGCGCGCTAACGACTGAACAACCCATCAGCCATGCATCCTCTCGCCGCGCGCCAGAACTTAGGATTCTGGGTGATTGTTTTATAGAGGTTTTCTTCCTCGCGGTCCAGGCGGTTAAGCCAAGACCCTCGCTCCTGAATCTAAGCCTCAAGACAAATGTCCCGAAGCAAGAATCAGGTCTACGATTTGTCGCGGTTGGCAAATGCCTGCCCAGTCCTCAAACGAATGAGTGACTGGGCCCGTCGAATTTTCGCGTCCAATACCCTCTACAATTAGAGGGCATGGAGCGAATTTGGGGCATCCCACAAACTGGGCCCCCCCTCGGGCCAGATATTTGCCACGAGCGACAATTCCAGAGAGCAGTCCAAGGAATTGTCGCTCGTGCCCAGGGTACACCACGCGGAGGTTTCTGGCGTAGCATCCCGTCGTGTTGGCTTCCCTAGGGTGTGTTTTGGAGATATTCTTTAGTAACGGTTTAAGCAGAAGTTTGGAGGTTAGCGGGGCTAGCTCGGGTGGGTTTTTGTCGCTTGGGTTGGCAGTGGAGGTTTCGTCATTTATATTTATCGCGGTGTATGTTGTAAATGTTGCTGGGGGAGCCAAAAGAAAGCTCAGATCTTGGCCTCTGTTTTCATACGTTATGATATGGTGGTATTTCGAGGCCATTATGCACCCCATATAGTCCGCAACTTCTCCTCTGTCGAAGCCTACCCTCATTGCGTCCACACTGATAATTCTGGGGACGGTGTTGGCGGTTTCTTCACTGTTCTTTGCTATGCCTTGAAGGAAAGCGCTAGCCTGCGCAAATTGGGTCGAATTGGCCTGTCTTCCGAACGCGAGGATGATCTTATTGTTGGCTCGTATTAAGCGGCACGTGGAGTTGTCTATCTGGATTGCACTGCACTATAGGTGTTGTATTTAGAGAACTTGATAGAGTCTCTACTAGTGCTTCCTTTCAATAGAGCTGCGAGTCCAGGTGATATGGTTACTCTGTTTTTGCCATCCACGTGGCAGTACGCTATGCCCAGTCTCTCTTTATTCGTTGACATAAATAAGGCCACTGGGCGTGTTCTTATGCCCGATGTTTTCATTTCGCCGTTCTCAAGTACTTTATGTTTTGCGAAGTCTTGAAGTGGTGGTGGTTTCCCTGTAGGTGTTGTCTTACTTTTCCCTGGTTGTGTTGGTATTGGAGTTGGTGTTGGTATTGGTGGTAGTGCTGGAGTTATATTGTTCGGCCTTGGTGTTTGGGCACTAAGTGACGTGCTGTTTCTCAATGAGGCCTTACGCATGATTTCATCGACGTAGGCGAGAAAGATAGGTCTTATTTCGTCGTCACTCATGGTTTTTTGTAGCTCTTGTCTATCGATGTTTAGTCCTGTTTCGATTTCGAGCTCGGTCCGCTCAGCCAGATAGCGAGGGCAGTCATAGATTATGTGCCATATGTCTTCTTCGGTTTGGTCGTCGCATTCGCAGCTGGGGTTATCCTTGAGCTTGAAGCGGTGTAGGTAAGCTGCGAAGCCTCCATGACCTGTAAGCGCCTGCACCAGGGTTGGTGTCAGTTTGGTTGATCTCACCAGACGGTAGGTGTTATTGACGTCCGGGAGAAATTCTTTAGTGACTTCCCCTGTTGTGGAGGCTGCATACCGGTCCTGCCATACTTTCACGGTTTCCTTGCGGATCCTTTCTTTGACGTATGACAGGGGCACTTTGTCGTAAGATATGGCGGGTGTTATTGCCAGAGCTGCCTTCTTTGCCAGTTCGTCAGCCCGTTCGTTGCCGGTGGTGCCGACGTGCGCTCTCAGCCAGTATAGCCTTATTGTTCTCCCTTGTGCTCGGATCTCTTCCAAGTTTCTTCTGATTATGTAGGTTAGAGGCGTGATGTTGTTTGGGTTTTTGAGTAAGTCTAGCGAGGATCTTGAATCGCTGAGTATGTCGACTGATGCAGTATCGCTACTCTTAAACTTCTCAATGGCTCTATGTAGCGCGTACATTTCAGATTGGAAGACCGTACAGTAGGGTTCCAGGCTGAACAACGAGTAATGGATTTCCTGATCTCCTTCCCACCAAGTTAGGGCAGCACCTGTTTTCCCTTCGATTTTGCTGCCATCCGTGTAGATTTGGGGTCCGGATACTTGGTGGACTGTGTTAGTGTCGGAGTCCGTTTTCTCGAGGAGCTCGTATGAGATGACAATGGTTTTGGAGGGATGTGGCAGTTCCACGAATGGTACGCTCTTTTCGAGCTCTTTGTTCGACGGTAAATAATCTTGAGAGTAGCCTTTCTTGGCTTTATAGAGGCTGGCGTGTTGTTGGACTCTGAGGTCGAGTGGTATTAGTCCCGTGAGCACCAGGGCTGATGTCAAGGAGACTGTTCTGTATGCTTTGCAGATTTTTAAGGCAAAGCTGCGTTGAATGGAGTTGAGCTTTTTCTTGTTTGTTTCCAGTTCGGTGGCGGGTGCCCACGCGCTGGAGGCGTAAGTTATGATTGGCTCGATGACCGCTGTGTATATAGTTCTTATAATTTCTCCGTTTAGGCCCCAGGTCACTTTAGCTGCGCAGGCCAGCTGTTTGTATATAGCAGTCGCCTTTTTACTGACTGCGTCCACGTGACTTGCGAAAGTTAAAGTGCTGTTGATATGGTGCCCCAAGATCTTGATGGTTTCGACAGTTTCCACTGGCTTGCCGGACATGTTCAGCAGTATGGGGTCGAACTTGAGTTTTTTTGTCAAAACCATCGCCTGGGTCTTGTGTGGCGCAAAGTTCAGTTTATTCTGAGTTCCCCATTGTACTACCATGTTCAGTGCTCGGTTCGCCGTATCTGCCAGACCTTCGCTTGAGTGCCCGGAGAAAGTTAAAACTACGTCGTCCGCAAATGCCTGACATCTTATCCCCTCGTCTGTTAGTAATTTTAGAAGCGAGTCTAGGATGATGTTCCAGAAGGTTGGTCCTCCTATGGAGCCTTGGACGCATCCCTTCGTGGTTGGCTTTTCACTGGTAGTTCTTGCGTAGTTTACTATTATCTTGCGGTCGGCAAGGTAGGAGCCGATCATATGATAAAGATTGCTTGGGCAGTTCTTGCATGCCAATTGGTGTTTAAGGGCCGGCCACCAGGCGTTATCGAATGCGCCCTCTATGTCCAGTGATATTACAAGCACAATTTTCTTATCGGCGATTTCCTGCCTGATGTGCTGAGTGAGGTCATAGAGTGCGTCCTCAGTGCTGCGCTGTGGCATGAAGCCGTATTGGTTAGTAGTCAAAGTCGGAAGGATGTAATATTGGATGCGACCTATCATCATCTTTTCCAAGGTTTTGCCAAGGACCGATAGCAGGCCGATTGATCTGTAGGATTTCGGCTGCGTATAATCGTCCTAACCGGGTTTCTTAATTATGACGACGTGGGCTATCTTCCATTGTGAGGGAAAGTATATCAGTTTTAGGCATTGGTTGGATATTGCCAAAAACGTATCCCTGTCTGTCCGTATAGCCTCAGTACAGATGTCGGCTGTCAATCCGTCGGGACCCGGTGCTTTCCTTGGTTTGAAAGATGCGAGCACCTTTTCGAGCTCTTCCCGTGTAAAGGGTGGGTCGTCTGGTCTTAGTTGCTGTGGTTCGGCAGATGTTAGTTGCCTTAGTGATGTCTGGTAGGGTGTATCGCATTCTACAGAGTCATCCGGATAAAACGTTTGGGCCAGCAACTTAGCAGAGTTTTCCGGGCTGAGTGTTATGCCGTTGTTGTCTCTGAGTAAGATGTCGTCTTGTTGCTTGGCCGTTTGTCTAATCACTCTGTATATGCCATCCCACATGCTTTCTTTTTCCTGTTTGTTACAGAATTCCTTCCAGCTTTTTGTTTGAGCTTTTTCTGCTGTCTCAGTATAGAGTTCTTTTGCTCTCAGGTATTCCTCTATTACTGAGTTTTTTCTGATAGGTGCGGCGTTCCTTATCCGTCTTTTCAGGCGGAGCGTATTTCTTTTGAGGTCCGTGAGTTCTTTTGTCCACCATAGCGGTGTCGAGTCAGTTTTCCCTGGTCTTATCTTCGGTATTGTAGACTCGCACGCCTCATGTATTGCGGCGGAATAGTTGGTAATGGTGTTTTCCATGTCGTGGGTGTTTTCTATTCCTCTGACATTTGTAGGGTTTAGGTGTTTGTTGGCTAGTTTTAGACTGAAGATTTTTCTGAAACCTTCCCAATCCGCCTTCTTGGTGATATACCTTCTCGTTGTGATTCTTGCTAAGGGCTCAAGATTCTTTTCGAGCCTCAGCGAGAAGGTGATGGCGTTATGATCAGATGTGGTAGTGTCTCTGTCTACTCTCCAGTCTTCTATTTTACCTAACAAAGGGCTGCTGCAGGTGGTGACATCGATGATGCTAGTGTACAGCTTGCCCCGTCTATTGGTTTCAAATGTCGGAGTATTTCCGTGATTTAGGACATGGAGTTCCATTTCATGAAATGGAACATCCGTGAAGCTCACGAACGCTGCTCCTCTCTGATCTTCCGTAGGGTTGCCCCACCATGGGCTCCAAGCGTTGGCATCGCCGCCCAATATTAAGTTTTTTGTTGGCAATTTAGAGATTACCGCACGTAACCTGTTTAAATTTAATTCTATATCTTGATCACCCTCCAAGTATATGGAGATTAGAGCGATTTTTAAATCTCCGGCTCTAATTACGGCCACTACCTCAGTATGTGATGTTAGTTGAGGGTCCTGAATTACCTCCAGGTATTGGCCAAATATAATAATAGCGGCTTTGTTTGGTTTGTCGCGGCTTAAGGTGCACTGGATTGTTTTAGTGCCCGGGTGCTCCTTTAGGTTGCCTGTTTTCCCAACGTATGGTTCTTGAACTAGGGCAATCTGCACTCCTCTATCCTTAGCCGCGCTTAGCAATTCTGCCGTGGCCAGTTTTGATCTCTGGAGGTTGGCTTGTATGATTTTTATTGTTTTTATTGGAGGATGATGTTTGTCTGTTTTTTGATATTTGTTGAGGTGCCCTTAGCACAGGTAGGTTATTTTTGATCTGGCTATGGCGTCCCATTTCTGTCTCTGTGGGCACAGATCTGAATGTGCCAGATGTTGGGTGTCGGGTGAATTGCTGGATGTTGATCGAGAGCAGCTCATGCAATTAATGCATTGTGGTGGTAGGTTTTTGGCTCTCCTTTGGCAATCATCCCATGAGTGTTTGTCGCCGCAATAGCCGCATCGACTCTTTTCCTCCTGGCAGTGGGCTCTGGTGTGGCCGTAGCCCAGGCAAGTAGCGCACTGTACTAGGGGGGAGTAGTCCATGACTGGTCTCTTCTGAATACCTATATAGACACTCCCCGTTTCCACTAGGTGTTTATGCATGATAGGTGATACTTCAAGTACTGGGTGGCATGTGAGATTATTCCTTGCCTTTTTTCTAAACCTGAGTCGGATGTAGATTTCTGATTTCGGTATGTTGGTTGTCAGATTTTTATTTTGTGCTAGGAGTTTTGCTATTATGTCTTTATCGCTATGGGTCTTTATGATGTCTCTGATGATGACAAGCGGGTTGTTTTGCCTAGGAATCAACGCCTTGAGATCCGAGTTGACCTTTATTTGGTTTTGGATTAGTTGAAGGTCTTCAGCCGTACTGCATGAGAGTATAATTTTTTGATTTCGGGCTTTTTTCACTCGGTCCACTCTAGCCCCTGTTGTTTTGGGGTTGATTGTCTTCGTTATGGCGTCGATTATCTTATCCCCAGTTTTCCCTTTGTCATTGCTAGTGATTATTAGCGTGTGCTGGTTAGTCGGCCTCTTTATAGTGGTTGTTGGCTTCCCTTTTAATGCTGCAGCGTAAGATTTTGTAGGGGCTGCGCTTGCCTGGCTCTCAGTGTTTGCCAATTCTGCGGCTATGCTTGTGCCAGGTTTAGTGGCCAGGTTTGTGGTGTCGTCCTTAATAGTTCTAATTTCGGACGATATTGTTTTTAGACGCTCCGTAATTGGCTTAAGCTGCGTCTCGATGTTGACCGTTAGCGGCTTAAGCTGCGTCTCTAGGTTGACTGTTGGTTTTTGGGGTGCTGACTTTATAGCCTCCTTGAGGTCCGTGGAGAGTGCCGAAATGGCTTCCTTCACCTCCGATGTGTTGAGGTTTCCACTAGGACTCCTGGTTGTGGTGTCTATATGGGTCAAGGTTTCGGCAGTCGAGGTGGTATTTTTGAGGATATCCTTTGCAGTGTCCTGCAGTCTGGTTTGGCCTTTATGTATGATCTCGGCCGTTTCTTGCAGGTTTTCCATTAGATTTTGTAGTCTATCCTGATTTTTAATGATTGTTGATGTTTGCTCCGGCGCGTTTTGTATTGCGGTGTTGGTGTTTAGGAGCTTTTCTAGCTTTTGATCCTGTGTTGCCATCGTTTGTGAAATCTCCTTAATCTGTCGGTGGGGGATAACTGTTTCAAACTCCAGCCATTTCTTGATGTTTTGGGTCTCTTTCAGATTTTCTTGGAGTCCCTTGTCGGTGGAGGTTAGTAGGCCCATGGTTTTGTTTGAGAGCTCAGTAAGTGTTTTGTTATGTGCCCTCTCGACACGCATTAGCTCTTGAGCGTGCCTTGCTCGCTCTTTTTCTAAATTGTTTATGTGACGGGCCCTAGAGTCCGAAAGGGAGAGGACTATCTCGTAGAGGGATTGAATACACTCCTGCGCTGTTTGTTTATTTTCCCTCTTCATGTTGCCCGCCCCTTCCAGAGCCTCCTTACCGGTGAGGCGGAGTTCGTTCGCTGCCCTCGTTGCCTCATCCATATGTGTACCAAGCCTTCTGTTGGTTGTTAGTAATAGGCTTGGCCTGCCGCTGTTCGATGTTTCCGAGCAGACAGTGGAGGTCTCGGAGGCATCCTCGTCTGAGGGAATGGTGCGTGGTGAGATGTTCAGTGCAGACCACGATTGTACCCTGCCTATTTGTAGTGATGTGGCGGGCTCGGTAAGGGCCGATGTTCCCGGTGTGGGTTCGCTAGCTGGTGAAGTTTTTGCCAGCGAGGCCTTTTTCAACACCTTTTCCCTCAGGCTGGCTTTGACTCT
Source organism: Lymantria dispar (assembly GCA_032191425.1). NCBI lineage: Eukaryota > Metazoa > Arthropoda > Insecta > Lepidoptera > Erebidae > Lymantria > Lymantria dispar. Next base: position 35,057,190 of record CM063452.1, read on the forward strand.
AGTTGTCAGGTTGGTGAGTGATGGCGATTTGGTTTTCTTAAGCTGGCCCTGTTGTGAAGACATCCTTTTTGGTCTGTACTTGCTGCCTTGTCTCAAATTCTCAATGTGTGTTATTGTTTCTTTATTTGTAGGCTGGCAGTTATTTAGAGAATTTGCCTCTTATTTTGCCTTGGAGGTTGGGCTGGGTGGGAATTGTTGGTTAATGGAGGTTAATGGTGGTGTGCTGGTACTGGTGATGCTAGTAGTTTTTCTGATTGAGCCAAATTGTAGTGGAGACTCTGCCGATTTCAAAGAGCCCAAACACGGGTGGTCTAAGGTGGGTATCTAGCGAGTTAGGCAGAGGGGGGGTGAGGTCTGACTCCGAGGGGGATCGGGGGGAGGGTTTTCGTGGGTCGGAGATTGGCGTGGTGATTTTAGAAAATGGGGGGAAGGAAGGGAAGTGGTGCTAGTGAATGAGGGGACGAGTCCCTTTGTTTGTATTGTAGATTTGGGGTGATGTTTGACGTTTGTGCGTCGAAATTTTTAGAGGGGGGGACGGGCGGTGATGGTCCCCACTATTCTGTTGGGGCCTAGTTGAAAATAGGATTCTGCGATTTTCAATAAGCCCAAACACGGATGGTGCAGGGCATCTATTGAAGTTTTTGGGCTGAGGTATCGCTTTGGGGGAGAGTGTTTTGACGTGAATGTGTGTGATGGGGTGTGAGGTAGACGGGAGAGAAGTGATCACTTTAGTGTAGTTTATTTTATTAGTGAATTTGGGAGGGGGGGTGGTCAAGTGGTGATGGTCCCCACTTTTGTTGGGCTCAATTGGAGCGGAAAGCTCTACTGGTTACAATGAGCCCAAACACGGGTGGTGTTGGGTGTAAGTTGAGATAGTTGGGTAGAGGGGGGGGTGAGGTGTCGCTTTGGCAGAGTGTGTAATGACGTGGGTTGTGTGTATCGAGATGGGTTAGGTTAGGTTAGGTTAGGTTTTTTTTTTTTTTTTTTTTATGTTTGTTCAGACACTTCAGGTCTGAACCGCGAGGCCTCTAACATGATCAGAGATTGGCCGTATCCTCTGTTGCATACTTTTTAAAATTTAATTTAAGTAAATAATTTGAAGATTACGATTATTTTGTTTGTTATATTATAGTTGTATATGTATATAATAATATAACGTATAATTATATATACACTCATTTGCAAAAAAAAACGGGCACCTAAGCAATGAACCATTTCAAATGTTAATATTTCTTTGTTTGATAATTATAGGTAGTTTTATCCACACAATTTGCTAAATTAATAAGAAAATAATCGTTTTCATCAGTATTTCATAAAATTTAGATACAATTTATGGGAAATAATGCTAAACCTCGCTAGTAGTGTATATTCGCTAGTAGTGCATATGCTCATGAAGTAAAAATAAAAAAGTTTTTTGTTTGTTTTTCTTTAATAAAGTAAAAGCAGATAAATGTTTAGTATCGAGTGTGACCCCCTCTAGCTAAAATCACAGCTTGAATTCGTCTGGGCATGCTAGCGAGTATATCCCGGATACTTGCTTGCGGAATACGTTCCCACTCCGCAGTAATCACATTCTTCAGCTCTCTGATGGTCTGCGGAGCCGGGTGTACTGATCTCACACGCCGTTTCAGAACGTCCCAGACATGCTCTATGGGATTGAGGTCGGGACTTCGAGCTGGCCAATCCAAACGACGAATGCCGACCTCTTGCACATACGCATTAACATCGCGGGATCGGTGGGCGCGAGCATTGTCGTCCATAAAAATCGAGTCTTCACCTAGAGCGGCCAATGCGGGTTGTGCATGAGAAATTAGAACTTCCGTTATGTATCGATGCCCAGTCAGTGAGCCGTTTTCAATGAAGACTAACTCTGTACGATCCATTGAATTTATTCCTGCCCAAAACATAACAGAGCCCCCACCATAAGGTGTGATTTCTTCGAAACATGCCTCTGCAAAGCGTTCTCCTTGTCTTCTTAGCACTCGCCGACGTCGATCTTCACCGAACAGAGATATCCTGGCTTCATCAGAGAACAAAACCCTATTCCAATCGTCTTGAGTCCATGATTCACAATTTCTAGCGAACCTAAGCCTGTGAACTCTGTGCTCACGGAGTAATTTGGGGCCGCGGGCCGGGCGGTGACTGCGTATATTGGCAGCGAGAAGCCTCCTCCTGACCGTCCATAGACTAATATGCACATTTCTTACTTCTTGGAGGTTGTTCTTAAGATCCACATACGAAGATTTGCGATTTCTCAATGCGCGACTCACAAGAAAACGATCATCCCGTGGTTGGGTACATGGTTTTCTTCCAGAACCAGGCCTTCTCTCGACGGAACCAGTCTCCTGATATCGCTGCCAGGTCCTTTGGACTGTCGAGCGACTAACATTTAGCCTCCTAGCCACGAAACATTGGCTGCAACCCTCTTCAAGCAGCGCGATAATTTTGGTAGCTTTTACCACTTTATCTACCATTTTTGATACAGCCAAACAGCATTAAATAAAGCTTTGACAGTCAAGGATATGAAATTAATCGATAAAAATTGAATAAAAGTTATGAAAGTCGATGTTAACTTCTGGAACTTCGCGCCAAAAATTTAGGATAAAAAGGGGTTTTCTGTAAAAATGAACATCAAATGAAAAATTGAATTTAGAACGTACTTTTTTAAATACCACAGCATTTTTAAAACCGGCCAGTAACGTGTACAAACGATTGAAACCTTTTTGGTATTGTATCTTTTTAAATATGAATGAAAATCAAAACCGCCCGTTTTTTTTGCAAATGAGTTTATTATCCATATAACAACTGTAAAAGTGAAAGGAAACTCGAAATAAAACCCTATACTAACCAGCCTTACCACTGACGACAAGTCACCCTGCTCCGGTGGTTGGCCCAACGACGAAGGCGACGTGGGTACGGGTGGGTTATGGGCCCGATCAACCACTCCGCCATGGCTTGCAGGAAAACGTCCTGTGCCTCGGCGGCGTGGTTGAGGTTGGCCTGCAGGAGGTGGTAAGATTCGGCCGCCATTAGTGGGCCGTATCCATTACCTCCTCCACGCTGGCGGGCGTTCGGGTCGCGCTAGGGGCGGGAGCAGCCGGGGTCGTCGGGCCGCTCCGCCCCTTTGGGGCCGAAGCCGGGGGTCTGCACTCCCTGCCCCCCATGCGGTGCTTGGCGGGCCTATTGCCCGCCGCACACGCGGGGCAGTGGGGAGTGGCGGCGCACGATGCCGCCTTATGCCCGGGTTGACCGCAGCGGAAACAAAGGTCGCTGCAGTCAAAGCAGTTAGTGCATGTCGGCCGAGTGTGTCCGACCGCCATGCACTTGTAGCACCTCGCAGGCCGGGACTCCAGCACGGTCACCCGCGCCGAGCTCCAGCCCACGAGGAGCCTGCCTGAGCCGGCCAATTGCTTGGCCGACTCCACCGGGCACTGCACCCAGGCAGCACCGACGCCGCCCGGACCAGGGCGGATAGCGCCAATTCGGACGGTTTCCACGGGACATCCGGTTTTCGAGACGATGGCCTCCCGGATGTCATCCACCGTCACAGAGTCGTCCAGACCCGTGACCCGCAGTTCCGCACACTTGACGGGTCTGGCGATTTTGACGCCATCCACTGCAGTAAACAGACCCCTCAGCTTGGCGGCCATGCTATCGGCCGTCTTGGCGCCCTCGGCCCCAGGGAACTCTAAAATTCGAGCCGCTGTCCGGGCCTTGCGGGTCCTGGCTTCGACGCCTCCTAAATCGGAGACGTCAAGCTCCCGCCGGGCGCGACGTAAGACGGCCTCATAGCTGAGGCCGTTTTCGGCCGCCTCAGGCAGCACGGTGATCACCACCGCGGCTGACTTCGGCGGTCGAAGCCTCCTGCGCGACCTCTTCTTACCGGCTCCTGCCTTGGGAGCGGAGGCTTTGGCGGCACTTTTGGCCTCCGCTCTCCTCTTTTGACCGCGACTCTTCCGGCTGCGCTCAGCCGTCTGCCAGCCGTCTTCGGGCGCAACAGTCGCGTCGCTAGGCGCAGCAGTCGCCGTCGCGGCTGCGTTGGCCGCCGCCGACGGTGCAGTTGCCGGCGGCGGCTTGGGTCCGGTTTTGGCAGGAGCCGGTGCCGCCTTCTTCTTGGCGGCGGGCCCCTTCGGCTTCGGTCCAGCAACGACCGCGGCGTAGCTCCCTACGCGCCCGCCCTGGCAGGGTAGCGCGGCAGGAGCTGGCGCCACGACCTTCGGCCTGTCCGCAGCAAGCGGCGGCCGGAGACGGGGCTCCGGAGGCAGAGGCAATCTCTTCTCCAGAGCCGCCATGCGCGCGTCGAGCATTTTGCCCATCACCTCCTCTATGGCGCGCATGGTTAGGTCCGACACGCCGTCCACTGCGGGCAGCGGGACCGCTTCGGCCGGCTGGGCCGTCCTAGGGCTCGGCGCCGCGCGAGTTGGCGCAACGGGGACGGCAGGGGCGGCGGCAGGGCCAGCGCTTGCCGGCGGCGCAGTCTTCATCAGCTGCGCGACCTGGCGCCGCAAGTCGGCCATTTGCTGGGCCAACTTGCGGTTCGCCTTCTGCACCGCCGACAGTTCCTTCGCCAAGGCCTTGTTCTCCCCCTGCAGGCCTGAAACTTCGCCACCAAGACGGGCGTTTTCGGCCTGCAGGGTGGCCACATTAGGGGCGATGCTTGTCGCAGCGGGCTTGGCAGCCGCCGCACCAGAGGGAGGGATGTCTTTCAACACCCTCATCATTCTCGCGGCTGCCGCCTCGTTGGCCCGCTTGCAAGCCTCAGCCTCTCGCTCCAGCATTACAGGCGAAGGAGTCGCAGTTCTCGCCGCTGCCGCAGCCCCACGCCCTCCGCGCCCTCTGCGTGAGGTCGCCACCTTGGGAGGGGGCATTAGGTCTCCGCTCCCCTCCGAATCGGATGAGGAGCTGCCACTCTTGTGCAGAGGACGCTTCCGCACCTGTGGGGGGAGGGCCTCCTCCCTCACTGTTTCGGCTGCCGCCAGGATTGATGGCGCAGGCCCCCCGGCGGCCTGAGCGGCCGGGCTCTCCTTTGTCTTGGACGGCCCTGCGGCACTGCCGCCCTCGTCCATCGACTGCTCCGCGGTCGCATCTGTCTCCATGGCCGCGGAGCTGTCCGCCTCAGAGGCGCCAACATCACTGGGCGGAACGTCGGCAGCCTCCAGTAATTTCTGCGCCGCCTGTCGCAGCTTTGCAGCGCGCCGTCTTGCGCGCGCCGTTTCAGGGGCGATTTTGCTGCCGCTTTTCTTCTTACGGGCCCCTATTTTCGCCGGGCCCTTGGCTGATTTTGGAGCCTCCAGTACCGGACTAGCAGCCGAGCTGCAGTCGGACGAGGCCCCTCCTTCTTCTGTGCCAGTTTTGCCGTAGCTTGGCAAGGCTTTTGGGTGGGAACAATGTGAATTTTCGTTCTCCGTGGTGTTTTTGGGCGTCTCACCCCTCCTTTCTACGTCAGGTGTGCGTGAACAATTTTCCATCTAGTTCCCACGAGTATGGGAGAAGTAAACGGTCGACCCGGGCAGAGATCCCGATACCCGGGCAAGCGTAAATTTGTATCCCAACACAGGGGGTCCGCAGGTACCCTGGCTGGGGGCGCGCTAACGACTGAACAACCCATCAGCCATGCATCCTCTCGCCGCGCGCCAGAACTTAGGATTCTGGGTGATTGTTTTATAGAGGTTTTCTTCCTCGCGGTCCAGGCGGTTAAGCCAAGACCCTCGCTCCTGAATCTAGGCCTCAAGATAAATGTCCCGAAGCAAGAATCAGGTCTACGATTTGTCGCGGTTGGCAAATGCCTGCCCAGTCCTCAAACGAATGAGTGACTGGGCCCGTCGAATTTTCGCGTCCAATACCCTCTACAATTAGAGGGCATGGAGCGAATTTGGGGCATCTCACAAACAGGGCCCCCCCTCGGGCCAGATATTTGCCACGAGCGACAATTCCAGAGAGCAGTCCAAGGAATTGTCGCTCGTGCCCAGGGTACACCACGCGGAGGTTTCTGGCGTAGCACCCCATGTTAACTACATAGCATATTATACAGTGTTATATGTGAAGTGTGCATGATGTCTATTACTGTAATTGTTTGATGTGCTATGCATGTACGTGGTATACATGTTCGAGGAGTGCAGTCACTGCATCCTCGCCCATGTTCACGCACTATGCTCTGTTTTGTATTCGTGGGTGTGATTTGTGGTGGTTGTGTTGAAGGTTTACTTATGTTGTGCGGTGTTGTTTATAGACTGTGTTGTATGTTTGTTTATAATATATGTTAGGTTGTGATATGTAATTATGTGTTATGTGACATTGAGTTATTTGGTGTGTTTTGTTGTAGAGGTATAATTGGTGTGTGTATTATGGGGTATTGGTTCATTGTTGTTGTGGGTGAGGTGTAGGTGTTTTAATGGTATGTTGTAGTTTGTTGTGTTGATGTGAGTTTGTATGTCGATTATGTTGTTGTGACGATGTATGGAGTGTTACGTAGGGCATGGTCTAGATGTACGTAACTGCTTCCCTTGCAAGCGCATCAGCTCTTGCCCTGATAGGACATTCTGGGCTGAATACGTCGTGGTTAGAGTGCGGTAACTTTGCCTTAGCACAATTATGGCAGTTGGTGCGTTGGCTGCATTCTTTTCTTACGTGGCCGGGTTGACCGCATTTTGTGCAGCGGTCTTCCTCCGTTGCAGTGCAGCTTTTCCGGCCGTGACCATATCCCAAGCAGCGCATGCACTGTATGAGGGGCGTTTGGTCTTACACCCTCACACACTGCACGTCAACGAAAAGTCTGCCGGCCGAGGTAAGCCTCTGCCAGAGGATTGGTGACACCTGGAGGACGGCGTGACACTCATCTGGGTGTCTCGCCCTCCTCCGGTATCTCTCCACCACAGCGACCTCCTCGGCCGACAGTCCCTCCGCCAAGTCTGCGTTTTGGTGGGTCAGCGCTGTATTTATTTCCGCCTCAGTAATCGTCCGACACAAATTTTTGAGAACCACGAGTGGATTCAGGAATTTCGCTTCCTCGACCTTCAGTTTAGTATTTTGGGTCAGCTTCCCTGCGATTTCATCAATTTCACTCTTTGTTGAGCATGAGAGGACAACTCTGGGCCCCCTCACATGCCTCATTTTTTGGATCTTCAATCCATTTTCAGTGGCCCTTAGGGTGCTTTTTATCTCCTTTTCCAGGACGTCACTAGGAGTTATATCTGTTGAGGATACCATCAATGCATGCGGCTTACTCGTCTGTTGTGGCCTTGGTTGGGCAACCATTTCGGCGTAAGTACGCGGCCCGGAGCTGACCTCGCATACGTGCTTACTGAGCTCCTGAGTAGTACACTTAAGATGTTTGATCTCCTGCAGGAGCTCAGTGCCAGCTTCTATTACGGGGATGTTAGTCGTTTCTTTTTGTTTTTCGAGTGTCGCCGAGTGATACCTTATGATGCCTTCAAGGCACCTCATACTGTCTGCGTTTTCTTTAATTTGTTCTTTGTATTCTTCGAGGTCATCCAGTAGGGAGGCGTGTTGCTTCAGCGCCTTTTCCAACCTCTCGTTCTGCTCAGTATTTTCGGTGATAATCTCGCTATGGGCCCTAATGAGTGTTTTCCACTTTTCCAGCGATGACAACTCATCTTCTTTGTCTTTATTTATCTCCTTGATTTCTTTGACTTCTTCGTTTTGAATATTTGGTCGCCCTTTTTTGTACTTAGCGAGTTCATTTTCTCCTTCTTCTATGCACAGCACTAATTTGTCGAGTATGTCTACGACCCCATTTTTTACCTCCGTTTTAAGGTTTTTTGACATGCCCAGGAGGATTTTGGCTTTCTTGACGACATGTTTTGCCTCCATTGCTCTGTTTCTGGTTGTTATGGGAGGAGAGGAATTTTTCGGTGATGTAGGTTTGTCCACCACCACTGTGCGGTTGAGGAAGCCCCTACTTATGCCGAATTCCCCTTTACTCGCTCCTACAGAGGTAGTGGCCTTTGGGGTATTTTCTATATACATGGCTGTGGAATTTGTTGGGCGTGGGGTTATTTTACCCGGGGACTGAGACATTTCTTTTACTCGCCTATCTTGCGGTGGTGACCTATACATGGTGTTTTATAGGGGGTTTGCGGGTGTCAATTAAACGATAATCGAGTGTATATTGCTCGATTACTTTGATTGTTATGTGTAGATAGAATTGTATTATGTAACCAGTAGTATATTGAGTCAATGGATTATTTGTGGAGTGTGTATATGTTATGTATATATTGGGTCAAAGTATGAATAGATTTGGGTGTAAAAGGCCCTAATCTATTATAAGAGTCAGCAATATACCAATTAAATAAAATAAAATGAAGTTCAACAATTATTTCGATACAAGCCTAGGGCTTAAGTCTAGATATAATATGGGTGTAAATTCCCAGTGGTCGACAATTTAGTTTATAGCTAGTTTTAGCTGACAGTGTTATATCTAAAGCTGTTGTTGGGTGTAAAGTCCTTTTTGTCAAAACAATATTGGCTCAATTAAGAATACTACGGTAATATATATATAAAATTAAATTTGTAAACAGTATTTAAAGGGTGTAAAAGCCCGTAAGTCATAAGAAATTGAATAATATAAAATAAAATTAAGTGACTTAAATTCTAAAAAACAGGGTGTAAATGCCCTATGTCTTACAACTAATTAAAATTAAGGTCAATATTAAAACTAATTAAACTAATTTATTTCTCCGCCAGGGATATGTACTTGTGTTTAGAGACTATTTTTCTTGGGCTCACCAACAGGCCCCGGGCTGCGGCACAAAATGGATTGTTACAAAGGTTACGACCAATTGTCGCCGCCGGCCCAAAGACACCGTGGGGGACGCCGTAATCAATTTTAAAATATATTTACAATTTTCAAAATTTTTTACAAAAAATTTTTTTCTTAAAAGTCCGACCCTTCTGGAGGTAGCGGGCCGCAATTTCCCGCAGGGATCGACCCAGTATGTCCGGAGATCGTCCTTGGCCAAAAGGAAGAAAAAGAAGAGGAAAGAAGAAAAAAGAAGAAGAAGAAGGTAGAAGAAGAAGAGCCAGAAGGAAGGTGATATCAGCGTCAGGTGGAGCTCCCCGTGCGCTTGACAGGAAAAGAAACCGCAAATCGCTACGACCAATAAGTCCCGAGTCACAGCAATCCGAAAATCACACCCAGACACCCCCAACACCTCCAGGGAATTTTCGAATGCCGATAACTTCGGCCCTATCGGTCGCAGGAAGTTCGGGTTTGAACAAAGGGGCTTCCCCTCGTGCCCCGCACACGTCGGCACCGTCTGCTGAGATCTAAATTTTGTGGGGTCCAATCCCCTCCTAACCCCAGGGGATCGATTCTCCTTCACCGGGGACGTACCACGCAGAAAACCGCGGCGCGCTAGTTAAAAAATCGGCGGAGTTATGGCCACTTGAAGTTTTCCAAGATGGCCGCCGGCTATAACTTTGATCGGTAGTATCTCCGAATCTATCAGTCACAGAGACGTCGTGTTTGGACTCACAGGTGTGGAATTGGGAATTCTACCAACTGATTTTGAAAACTCACAACCGAAATTTTTGACCCCCAAATTAGAAAAAGCTAAGTCCCCCCAATTGCAATCTCCCCCCTTAACCCACCTACAAAATCTCCGCGCTCTACGATAGATATCTTCGGAGATATGGCCTCCTGGAAAAATTCAAGATGGCCGCCGAACTGTCAAACGTCAACTTTGGACGCTTGTATCTCCGGAACTACAAGTCGGAGAAACGTGCGGTTTTCTTGAGAGACAATAGCGCGACCAGGACTACCCGTCTGAGCAATAAAAACGCGCGGCTAAAAAATATTGCCCAATTGGGCAAATGGCAATTGGAGTCGATAGGCAATAGCCCGACACCAATTATGCCGAAAACCGCCTTCCTCTACGATGGATAGAACCGGAGATATCTTAAAACTAACAAAAACACAATTGCCCCCAAGCTTACCCAACACCCCCCGGAAATTTAAAATTCGTTATTTATGGGTCTAGACCCACCGAGTTTGGGCTCGGGGTATGCCCAATGGTCATATAAACCTATTTATACACTATTTTTACCTCTTTATTGAATATTTATTAAATAATTTAGAAAAAACATAAAAAATTCAATAACTCTTAAAATACTAGCCTTAAAATTATGGAAAAAACTTCTAAAATTGTGTAAAATACAGTTCTATGATCTAGTTATATCAAACTATTTTTCTCAATTTTTCCGCACAGGAAAATCTTCGGAAAACTGAATTTTTCGGTTTTTCTTGCGTAGCTCCTAGGCTATGTTGTTCAGGGGGTTGAGCCCTTGTAGCTCGATGGAAGTAATGAGCGCGCAACAGGCGGCGAAGAAATTGAAATTATAGCCTGGTACCAGGCGGAGTTATTCAAGGTCAAAGTTTGAACTTTTAATAAGTTATAAATAGGAAACTATAGGGGGATAAATTTTTCTTCTTGCGGATTAATCAATGGGGTACTTGCCCGCAGCTCTGGTAAAAGTTTCAGCTCCGCAGCTCCAGTACTTCTGGCACCTCGTGGTGACGCCACGTGGAGAAAAAAGTTGTTTTTCTCTGTTTTTCAGGGTGTTGCGCTGGTTGTATTTCCACGTGCGATACGTCGAAAGATGCGGGACGGTGGGGCCCACACGAAGGCACAAAAATCTCGCGTTGAGGCACCTTGTACGAAGCACAATCACTAAAAAACTGATGAAAATTTTGCACTTAACCTCCAACTTTTGAGGTTTTTCACTTCCCCTACTTAGGGGTTTGTTTTCCGCCACTGGTGAGTTATATCGGCGTGTGCGCCTCGCAAATGCGCAACTTTTAATATACGGCACAGCACTATACGTCACAAAAAACCCACTCAAAACAATTAAAAAGCGCGGAGCTGTAGTGAAAACGCTGCTGACACAGGCGCGGTCAGCGGGGGACTGGGTTTTTTTTTTTTTTTTTTTTTTATATGTCCGGTTGCTCTTTTCCAGGACCAAAGCATCTGACTTAGGTCAGATATTACCTATTCTTACATGTCTAAACTTGGGTAAATAAATTTTTTCATTCCCCTTCGGGGATACATGTCTTTACTAAAATTTTTATAACAATTACAATTTAAAAGCTTACGATTATTACACATATTCATTACATTATTTAGTCATCTTTAAAGTTATACATTATCATAAATTCTTACTATTTAATTACATGTTTCGAGACTTATAAAGGTATGACCTTACATTTATGTATACATGCTGTTCTTTAAGACAACAATAGCTGGACATTTATCTTAATAATTATATCTGGTCTAGGTTTTTATATTTCTATTATTAAACTACTCGGACTATGTTATCCGCGACTTGTTGCTATAGGGACAATTGATATATAAATATATAAAATGTATAGTTATATGTATATGTGTGTTGTAGTGTATGTGTGATGTATGAATGTTATTTATTTCTACTGTTAGCTGTCTTTGTTATTTTTACGCAATATTCCAAAAATATGTTTCTTGTCACTGTACGCATCATTATGCTGGGTATGTTACTTGGAGTAATTTGTGTGTTCATTAGGTATTCGGTGTTGCACCTGCGGTTGCTGTGTATAGGGCAGTCAAACAACAGGTGCAACACCGATTCCTCTGTATTGTTGTCACACTCGCATGACGGGTCGTCTTTGCATCCAAAACGATGTAGATACGCTGCGAGCCCGCCATGTCCTGTCAGGACTTGTGTTATTTCCTGCGTTATGTCAATTTTCTTCATAATAACATATGCTTCAGTGACGTTAGGGAAGAATATTTTAGTAGTCCCGGCCGTCGTACCCTGTTTATATCTCTCATTCCATTCGGCGATGGCCGATTGGCGAATCTCGCGTTTGGCGAACGAAATGGGACACTCTTCGTAGATCGGCTTCCTTTTAACTTTCAAAGCAGCTTGCTTCGCCAGCTGGTCGGCGCGCTCGTTACCAGCGATGCCAGTGTGGGCCTTGACCCAGAACAGCTGCACGGCCTTTTGTTGTTCAGGAGGCCTCCTTCAGGTATGCTCTAGTGATTGTTGCGAGCCTGTGTGTAGAGCTATTATTAACGATCGTTTGTACAGCTGCTCTGGAGTCACTGAGTATTGCGCAGGATTCGGCCTGTTCTCGCGTTGCCACCCTAGCGGCCTCGCATATGGCTAACAATTCCGCCTGGTACACAGTGCAGTACGATGGCAGATTCATTTTAATGGTCCTAATTTCTGTATCATTTTTACATACGGAAATGGCAGCACCCACTTTGCCATCAATCTTGCTGCCATCGGTGTAGAATCGTACTGCACTGTCCACCTTATCATCAACATCCTCCGGATTATGTATCAATATGAATTGATTGTCCATATGGAGCGCTGGGTGGGGTCTTTCGGCGTATGGCGTCGGTGTCTCTGCCTCTCTATCAGGCGCTGGCGGTTGCAATCCCCTCCTGACCGCGTACAGGGAAGCATTTTCCCTGATGCGTATGTCGAGGGGGATCGCCCCCGCCAGAACCTGAGCTGCGTTAAGAGACACCGTACGATAGGCCTTTATCCTCCTTTGCGCGAATACCCTTTGCACCGTATCCAGGTGTTTCCTTACCTTCTTCTTGTTAGTGGCTGGGGCCCATGCACTGGCTGCGTATGTGATAATCGGTTCTATCACCGCGTTGTAGATCAGGCCCACGACTTCCGGGTGGAGGCCCCAACTGACCCTGGCGGCTTTCGACAGCTGCTTATAGACGCCCAGCGCCTTCGCACACACATTTGCGGCGTGGGCACCGAACGTCAAGCTACTATCAATCGTTAGCCCCAGGATCTTAATCTCCTTCGACAGGGCTATTCCCACCCCGCCCATGTTCAGTCGTGGAGTGTCGTATTTAAGTTTTTTGGTTAGCACCATCGCAAGAGTTTTGTGTGGTGCAAACCTCAACCTATTCGCGACGCCTCACTTCCGAACACGTTCGAGGGTTGAATTTCCCCGTCGTTCTATCTCCCCTGCAGTGTCCCCCGAGAAGACGAGGACAATGTCGTCCGCAAAAGCTTGACAAAAGTCCCCACCCTTCGCGAGGTCCTTAAGCAGAGGATCCAGAAGGAGATTCCAGAGTATGGGACCCCCGATGGATCCCTGTACGCACCCCATACTGGTGTCTTGGGTGAGTTCATGACCAGCATACCTGACCACAACCTTTCGGTCACTGAGGTAGCTGGACATTGTACCCTGCAATCTACCTGGGCATTGCTCCTCCGCCAATCTGACCTTGATTGCTGGCCACCAAGCACTATCGAAGGCGCCCTCAATGTCCAGCGACACCATTGTGATGAGCTTCTTCTCACGAAGTTTGCCCTTCAAATGGGTCACCAGATTGTAGAGGGCGTCCTCTGTAGAGCGCTGGGGCGTAAAGCCAAATTGACGGGGGCTCATTCTGGGCACCAGGTGATGCGTCAATCTTCTCACCAGTAATTTCTCATAGACCTTTCCCACTACTGGGAGAAGCCCAATAGGTCTATAAGATTTGGGGTGCGTATAGTTATCCTTCCCCGGTTTACGCAGAGCCACAACGACGGCGATCTTCCACTCTGTGGGAAAGTGCTCCAGCCTACAGCACTTGTTTATGATGGCTAGGTACGTCTTGGTGTCATTCAGTATTACTTGTCTGCAAATATCTGCTGTTAGTCCGTCCTTCCCGGGTGCCTTCTTCGGGTTGAAGTCGGCCACAACCAGCTTCAGTTCGGGCTCAGTGAAGTCTGGCTCGTGACTATCTTGCCAGTGCCTTCAAATCATTTGCCCTTATCCTGATCCGTTTGTGGTCGACGTCGTCATCCTCGGCTCTATCTCTAGGGAAGACCGTCCTCGCTAGCCATCGAACCGATTCTTTATCGCTCAACTGCGCGCCACCGTCGACCAGTGGCAGATCCTCTTCTCTCTTCTTAGTAAATTTAATCACACGGTATATACCCTCCCATATCCCCTCCTTATCTTGTTTAGTGCAAAAATTCTTCCAACTCTCTATTTGGGCACTTTTCGCTTTGCGTTCGTATTCTTCCTTTGACCTGAGGTACTGTTCAACGGCTTCACTCCTGAACTTCGGGCATGCACATCGAAGGCGCCTTTTACTGATGGCGACACCTCGCTTCAGGACCGCCAGCTCTTTTGACCACCACGGAACCCCAGTCTTCTCAACCGGTTTCTTCCTCGGCATCATCTCATCGCAGGTTTGTAGTATTATAGTCGTATATTTACTGATAACTTCGTCTATTTCTATTTTGTTTCTCACCAATTTTATTTTGTGTTCATTTATGTTATTTTCTATTTTTAATTGGTCGAGTTTAGAATTAAATTCAGACCAATTGACCTTGTTTGTATTGAATTTACGTGTGGTCCTACTGATGAGAGTGCCGACCGGCTTTTGAAGACTGAGTTTCATGACTATGCCGTTGTGGTCCGAGCTGGTTAGGTCCTCAGCCACTCTCCAGTCGTCCACCAGTTTCAGGAGCCCGTCTGTGCATGCTGTAACGTCCACGAAGCTTGTCAGCCTCATGTTCCCCCTGACCGTGTCGAAGGTCGGAGTGCCGCCGTTGTTCAGCACGTTAAGCCCGTTTTCGATTAAACTCGCCATCATGGCCTCTCCTCTTCTGTCTGTGCGAGAGCCGCCCCACAGTATACTCTTGGCGTTTGCATCTCCGCCTAGGAGGATGTTTTTTGTGTCGGAGTTGTCGCAGATCTCCCTTATTTGCTTGAGGTATGGCTCTATGTCGAGGTCTGGTTCAAAATAATACGACACCGCGAGAATCTCCCATGCAGTGGTCTTAAGTTTAATTACAACAATGTTGTTGGTTGTATATTTGTGGCATAGTGTAACCGCGACAGACGGATTGAAAACCGCTATCGCGGCCTTCACTACACCATCCACGTTGTTTGCATTTTGGTAGATCCTCGCGGTGCCATACGTCCTCATCACCTTCAAGTCTCCCACATAGGGCTCTTGCAACAACCCAAACATCACACTCCTTTTTCCTGCCTCGATGAAGAGCTCTGTGGTGGCTAGTTTTTTGCGTTGGAGGTTTGCCTGAATAATCGTCGATGATATGGGAGGGTTTTGTTGATTCCTATTGTCCATCGAGGTGCCCTTAGCAGTACCTGATGTTTAGCCTGGCCAGTTCATCATTTCTCCTTCTAATACTGCAGTTCAGGCTAAACACCGAGTGGTCAGCATTCAAGTGCTCCCTCTTTGCGCAATTTATACAACTCGGCAAGTGTCCTTCCGACCTTTTCGGACATTGTGCCCTCTTGTGTTTGTCACCAAAATTAGGGCTAAACTATTGCTATATTAATCTAAAAATATAATTATCTATTTATTAAATTATGAATTTTTGAATTTTGACGGAAAAATTTTAAGAACTTTGAAATTAAATAATTAAATAACTATAGCTCTTATCTTCGTGGGGAAAACGCCTCCGTGCTTCACTCGGCTCCCGGCACCAACTTATCTGGATGGCTTTGGTCCAGCTGTCACAGTTTAGTAAGTTGGAGTCTTCCTGTTGAGGTGTTCTTATATATTTTCTTCTATATCTTTTTCGTTATCGACCAGAAAAATCTGGCAAAGGTGTCAAAAGAAGCGCCTTTTAAGGGCGCTTCGAATAGCAATTCACGATATATAGGTCACAGATCGTTTGGAGCCAGCGTATGCACTTTTATATTTGAGCACAATTTTCACGCGCACAAATGTTATCACCAAAAATCGTGGTTTTAAGATATGCTATTGGTTGTTTCACTATTGGATAGCTGTTTTTATAGCGCATCCATTGATATATAACACTTATATATTTGCACTATTTTAACCACTATTTGGAATTTTTCAAACTTTTCTACGGAGCGTCGCGGAACAACTTTGCGCGTGCGCGTGCGGCGGGGCGTGCCGGGGCAGACTGAGGTTAGGTTAG
The DNA here is from genome assembly GCA_032191425.1 of Lymantria dispar. Classification (NCBI taxonomy): domain Eukaryota; kingdom Metazoa; phylum Arthropoda; class Insecta; order Lepidoptera; family Erebidae; genus Lymantria; species Lymantria dispar. The sequence goes on from CM063452.1 coordinate 35,073,123, forward strand.
GTTTGGTTTTTTTTTTTTTTTTTTGTTGTCCGGGTGCCAGACCCGTTCCGCGAATAGGTACCATGATCAGGGATTTCATGTGGTGGAAAATGATCACACAGAGATTTTATTTTCATTAAAAAGTTTACAATTATTGTTATACATCTGTCTATGCTTATTTCTACTATAAGTCTTATCTATCTTTATTAACAATTTTTCTTATGTTACTTTTTGCCTTGCAATATCACAGGTCTTAAGTGATTTACATAGTCTCTGCTTTATTGTACATTAAATTCATGCTTAGTATGACATACTCATACAAGATCTTTATGCCAGGTTTGTGTACTTTGTAGTGTTGCTTTGTGATGTTTACGTGCTTTGGGTAGTTGCTATGTTAGTATACTTGGAGTATTTATTAATACTCTGTGTGTATATTACTGTTGATGTGTATAATTATTGTTATGTATTATTTAACTATTTCATTAGGTGCTTTTATCTTGTACTTGGTTTAATTATTTATTTTGTTATAACAAAACAAATTATTAACTATGCGGCTATTGTAATTTCTTGCATTGTGTATATTGTTTTATGTTTCTGACTTGCATATAATATAGTTATGTATATATGTGTATGTGTACTAGTTATTTGTGTTAACTCTTAGCATTGAGTTGTTGTGTTATTATGTTGTCTTTTTTGTTACTCTAATTACAATTAATTATGTATGTACATAAAATTATAATTAGCGTTAGTGTTATTTAGTGGTTGGTTAGGTTAGGTTAGGTTTTTTTTTTTTTTTATGGGTGTTCAGACACTTCAGGTCTGAACCGCGAGTCCTCTAACATGATCAGAGATTGGCCGTATCCTCTGTTGCATACTTTTTAGTTTAATTTTAATAAATAATTTGACGATTACCATTATCTTGTTTGTTATATATTATAGTTGTATTTGATTTATTTGTTTATTTACATAATTTCCAAGAGCTTCTTTCTACCTTTGTTACGTGTGTTTGTTTTAAATATGATATTTGTGTTGGTTTGGAATATAGATTTATAATTGCTAAGTATTATTTTCGTGCCTTTTATTACTTTCGTATACGTATATATATATATTAATTGGTCTTCGTGACGTTTGCCTTTTTTCTTATTTATATTCGATATTTATTATTTATTAATGAATGAACCAAGGATAAAAGGAAATACCTTTAATCTTTGTTTCTTTATTTACATAATTTCCAGGGCCTTCTTTTGCGTGTGTTGTGGTTAGGTTAGGTTAGGTTTTTTATGTTACATTCACATAAAAATCTTAAAATAGAAAGTGGCTTGTTAATTGAAGTTAGTATAAGATTAATATAATTTATGAGTTAGTAAATTGAATTAAATTGAATTTTAAATTGAATTGAATTGAATTAAATTGAATTGAATTGAATTGAATTGAATTAAATTGAATTGAATTGAAATGAATTAATTAATTAATTGAATTAATTGAATTGAATTGAATTAAAATTGTTGATGTTCTTGATCTTTTCTTCTGTGATGAAGATGTCCAATTGTGGTTTTTTCAGTGCGCTGGTGTTTTGGGCTATTTGGTTGTTTCTTAGCCCTGCGCATATAGTTGGTTGATTCATTTGTCTTTGGTCATCTATTTGCGCTGATGTTGAGGGTTTGGTTATTGTGTTACCCTGCGCTGATAATTGGTTAAATGTGGTCGTCTAGTTCTTTTGCATAACCCTACGCTGATGGTTTGGGTTGGTCGTCTGATGCGCTGATGTTAAGGGTTCTTCCTGTATAACCCTGCGCTGATTGTTTGGGTTGTTCGAGCAATATTATGTCTTGCGCTGATATGTTGTTGGTTGTCTTTGTTTTGTGCCTTGCGCTACATGGTTAGTGTAGTTCTGCGCTCATGGTTTTTTGCTTATTGTTGTTACGCCTGTAGTGAGTCCAAGTTCTTCCATGACTCTCGCGTCTCTATGTTTTATTGCCATCCGTCTGATGTAGTCCAGTACAGTACTGGGATCCTGATCGATCGACTTCCTCATGAGGTTCCATACGGCATCTTCACGGGTGTCGGTGTAGTAAGTGCAGGATCTAGTATGCCTGGAGATGGCTACTGTGGCGTGTTGGACACTATTGTGTATCTTTTGCACCGTGTCTTTCGTCTGGATTATGATGACGTGTGGTGCGCCGAGTCCCTGGGCCTCGTGGATGGTTCGCAATTCAGAGCCCTCGCCTGAGCCGTATCCTCTTTCTTTGAGACTCTGTTTCTCTGACTGGGTGTGCGTCAGGTATAATGTCTCTGGGAGGTCTGGTGGTATTACGGCGTCAGTGTATGGTCTTATTTCCAGGGATTTTATAATTTTGTTGGACGAGTATATGCCGTTGTAGAGTTCTTGAAGGGCATACGCTGTGTCCATGGGGCATCTGTGCGTGCACAATAGTTCTTGCGTGTCTGATAGGTTTCCTGCAGGTTTGTCGTATAAAAGTGTGAAGAGGTTGTCTCGGTCCAGGTATGGAATCTGGTTTGTATCTCCGATGAGGAGAAGCTCCTTGGCCTTAACGGTGCGCATCAGGAAAACTAGGGAGCCGAAGTGGTTGATGAGTGCTTCGTCAATGATTAGCCGACTTAGCACTGTGGTTTTTCCTGTTCTGACTCCGTTTGTCAGCGCCGATGCCACCGTGTAAACATTCCTGGCCGCCTTCTCCCCCATACGCTGGCTGATTCTCTTCTTCAGGTCGTCCTTCGCTTTAAGCAGGGATGTTAGGACGACATCACTTTTTGGGTTGAAATTGTTCACGATCCAGGTGGATTTACCGCAGCCTGGGACCCCATTGACTAAGGTGATTTTGTCTGGTAAGTCCCATGTGGTGCACTTTTCTGATTCCTGGATTCGGTGCAATATTTTTTCGTTCAACCATATTTCTGTAAATTTGGCAGTTATGACGATGGGGTCATCTGCCGGTGTAAGGAATGTTGTTCTACCGATTTCCTTCGTGGTTTCCTCGTCGATGCTCACGAAGCCTGCGGTGGCACTGAACGCAGCCATATGGGTTGAGATGGGTTTACCCGCTATGACTTCGCCCGTGTGGTTGTTATATACTGTGGCCTCCTCTTCCTCGAGTAAGACTTTCAGCAGCCCTTGGTTTTGGTAGTTGTAGGCTTCTAGTATTTTGCTGGCAGTCCGGGCCTTGATGGTTATAGTCCCTTCAAGGATGGCCCTGAATTCAAGGAAGGCGTTTATATAGAGGTCCAGTGGTGTGTTCACCGGTCGGTAGTTTGGTGCCTTGATTATTCCTTTTTGTACGTTAGTGTCCTGCAGTTGGTGTTGTTCTGTGGTTGGGATGGGGTCTTCTCTAGTGAAGGCTTCCAAAGCGGTTGCAAGGCGCGTAGTGTTGCTTCCATAGGGTGTGTTTTGGAAATGTTCTTGAGTAGCGGTTTAAGCAGTAGTTTGGAGGTTAGCGGGGCTAGCTCAGGTAGGTTTTTATCGCTTGGGTTGGCAGTGGGGGTTTCGTCCTAGAGGACGAAACCCCCACTGCCGACCCCCACAAGTATAGATACTTGTCGCGGAGTATGTTGTAGATGTTTCCGGGGGAGCTAGAAGAAAGCTCAGATCTTGGCCTCTGTTTTCATAAGTAATAATATGATGGTATTTCGAGGCCATTATGCACCCCATATAGTCCGCGACTTCTCCTCTGTCGAAACCCACCCTCATTGCGTCCACACTGATAATTCTGGGGACGGTGTTAGCGGTTTCTTCACTATTCTTTGCTATGCCTTGAAGGAAAGCGCTAGCCTGCGCAAATTGAGTCGAATTGGCCTGTCTTCCGAAAGCGAGGATGATCTTGTTGTTGGCTCGTATTATGCGGCACGTGGAGTTGCCTATCTGGATTGCACTGTAGGTGTTGTATTTAGAGAACTTGATAGAGTCTCTACTAGTGCTTCCTTTCAATAGAACTGCGAGTCCAGGTGATGTAGTGGCTCTGTTTTTGCCATCCACGTGGCAATACGCTATGCCCAATCTCTCTGTATTCGTTGACATGAATAAGGCCACTGGGCGTGTTCTTATGCCCGATGTTCCCATTTCGCCGCTCTCAAGTATTTTGTATTTTGCGGAGACTTGAAGTGGTGGTGGTTTCACTGTTGTAGTTGTCTTGCTTTTCCCTGGTTGTGTTTGTGTTGGGATTGGTGTTGGTATCGGTGGTAGTGCTGGAGTTGTGGTAGTATTATGCCTTGGTGTATGGGCACTGAGTGACGTGCTGTTTCTTAATGAGGCCTTACGCATGATTTCATCGACGTAGGCTAGAAAGATAGGTCTTATTTCGTCGTCACTCATGGTTTTTTGTAGCTCTTGTCTGTTTATGTTTTGTCCAGTTTATATTTCGAGCTCGGTCCGCTCAGCCAGATAACGAGGGCAGTCATAGATTATGTGCCATATGTCTTCTTCGGTTTGGTCATCGCATTCGCAGCTGGGGTTGTCCTTGAGCTTAATGCGGTGTAAGTAAGCTGCGAAGCCTCCATGACCTGTGAGCGCCTGCACCAGGGTTGGTGTCATTTTTGTTGATCTCACCAGACGGTAGGTGTTATTGACGTCCGGGAGAAATTCTTTAGTGACTTCCCCTGTTGTGGAGGCTGCATACCGGTCCTGCCATACTTTTACGGTTGCCTTGCGGATCCTTTCTTTGACGTATGACAGGGGCACTTTGTCGTAGGATATGGCAGGTGTTGTTGCCAGAGCTGCCTTCTTTGCCAGTTCGTCAGCCCGTTCGTTGCCGGTGGTGCCGACGTGCGCTCTCAGCCAGTAAAGCCTTATTGTTCTCCCTTGTGCTCGGATCTCTACCAAATTTTTTCTGATTATGTAGGTTAGAGGCGTGATGTTGTTTGGGTTTTTGAGTAAGTCTAGCGAGGATCTTGAATTGCTGAGTATGTCGACTGATGCAGTATCGCTACTCTTAAACTTCTCAATGGCTCTATGTAGTGCGTACATTTCAGATTGGAAGACCGTACAGTAGGGTTCCAGGCTGAACAACGAGTAATGGACTTCCTGATCTCCTTCCCACCAAGTTAGGGCAGCACCTGTTTTCCCTTCGATTTTGCTGCCATCCGTGTATATTTGGGGTCCGGATACTTGGTGGTCTTTGGTTTCGGAGTCCGCTTTCTCGAGGAGCTCGTATGAGATGATAATGGTTTTGGAGGGGTGTGGCAGTTCCGCGAATGGTACCCTCTTTTCGAGCTCTTTGTTCGATGGGAAATAATCTTGCGAGTAGCCTTTCTTGGCTTTGTATAGGCTGGCGTGTTCTTGGACTCTGAGGTCGAGTGGTATTAGTCCCGTGAGCACCAGGGCTGATGTCAAGGAGACTGTTCTATAAGCTTTGCAGATTTTTAAGGCAAAGCTGCGTTGTATGGAGTTGAGTTTTTTCTTGTTAGTCTCCAGTTCGGTGGCGGGTGCCCACGCGCTGGAGGCGTAAGTAATGATTGGCTCGATGACCGCTGTATATATAGTCCTTATAATTTCTCCTTTTAGACCCCAAGTCACCTTTAGCCGCGCAGGCCAGTGTTGTTTGTATATGGCAGTCGCCTTTTTACTGACTGCATCCACGTGACTTGCGAAAGTTAAAGTGCTGTTGATGTGGAGCCCCAAGATCTTGATGGTTTCGACAGTTTCCACTGGCTTGCCGGACATGTTAAGTAGTATGGGGTCGAACTTAAGTTTTTTGGTCAAAACCATCGCCTGGGTCTTGTGTGGCGCAAAGTTCAGTTTGTTCTGAGTTCCCCATTGTACTACCATGTTTAGTGCTCGGTTCGCCGTTTCTGCCAGACCTTCGCTGGAATGCCCGGAGAAAGTTAAAACTACGTCGTCCGCAAATGCCTGACATCTTATCCCCTCGTCTGTTAGTAGTTTTAGAAGCGAGTCTAGGATGATGTTCCAGAAGGTTGGTCCTCCTATGGAGCCTTGGACGCATCCCTTCGTGGTTGGCTTTTCGCTGGTAGTTCTAGCGTAGTTTACTATTATTTTGCGGTCGGTGAGGTAGGAGCCGATCATGTGATAAAGGTTTTTTGGGCAGTTTTTGCGTGCCAATTGGTGTTTAAGGGCCGGCCACCAGGCGTTATCGAATGCGCCCTCTATGTCCAGTGATATTACGAGCACAATTTTCTTATCGGCGATTTCCTGCCTGATGTGCTGAGTGAGGTCATAGAGTGCGTCCTCAGTGCTGCGCTGTGGCATAAAGCCGTATTGGTTGGTGGTCAAAGTCGGAAGGATGTAATATTGGATGCGACCTATGATCATCTTCTCCAAGGTTTTGCCAAGGACCGATAGCAGGCCGATTGGTCTGTAGGATTTCGGCTGCGTGTAATCGTCCTTTCCGGGTTTCTTGATTATGACGACGTGGGCTATCTTCCATTGTGAGGGAAAGTATTTTAGTTTTAGGCATTGGTTGGATATTGCCAAAAACGTATCCCTATCTGTCCGTATAGCCTCAGTACAGATATCGGCTGTCAATCCATCTGGACCCGGTGCTTTTCTTGGTTTGAAAGATGTGAGCACCTTTTCGAGCTCTTCCCGTGTAAAGGGCGGGTCGTCTGGTCTTAGTTGCTGTGGTACGACTGATGTTTGTTGCCTTAGTGATGTTTGGTAGGGTGTGTCGCATTCTACAGAGTCGTCCGGATAAAATGTTTGGGCCAGCAACTTAGCAGAGTTTTCCGGGCTGAGTGTTATGCCGTTGTTATCTCTGAGTAAGATGTCGTCTTGTTGCTTGGCCGTTTGTCTTATCACTCTGTAAATGCCATCCCACATGCTTTCTTTTTCCTGTTTATTACAGAATTCCTTCCAGCTTTTTGTTTGGGCTTTTTCTGCTGTCTCAGTATAGAGTTCTTTTGCTCTCAGATATTCCTCTATTACTGAGTTTTTTCTAATAGGTGCGGCGTTCCTTATCCGTCTTTTCAGGCGGAGCGTATTTCTTTTGAGGTCCGTGAGTTCCTTTGTCCACCATGGCGGTGTCGAGTCCGTTTTCCCTGGTCTTATCTTCGGTATTGTAGACTCGCACGCCTCATGTATAGCGGCGGAATAGTTGATAATGGTGTTTTCCATGTCATGAGCGTTTTCTATTCTTCCGACATTTGTAGAGTTTAGGTGTTTGTTGGCTAGTTTTAGACAAGATTTTCCTGAAACCTTCCCAATCCGCCTTCCTGGTAATATACCTTCTCGTTGTGATTCTTGCTAAGGGCTCAAGATTCTTTTCGAGCCTCAGCGAGAAGGTGATGGCGTTATGATCTGATGTGGTAGTGTCTCTGTCCACTCTCCAGTCTTCTATTTTACCTAGCAAAGGGCTACTGCAGGTGGTGACATCGATGATGCTAGTGTACAGCTTGCCCCGTCTATTGGTTTCAAATGTCGGAGTATTTCCGTAATTTAGGACATGGAGTTCCATTTCATCTGTGAAGCTCACGAACGCTGCTCCTTTCTGGTCTTCCGTAGGGCTGCCCCACCATGGACTCCAGGCGTTGGCATCGCCGCCCAAAATTAAGTTTTTCGTTGTCAGTTTTGAGATTACGGTGCGTAACCTGTTTAAATTTAATTGTATGTCTTGATCACCCTCCAAGTATATGGAGATTAGAGCGATGTTTAAGTCTCCGGCTCTAATTACGGCCACTGCCTCAGTATGTGATGTTAGCTGAGGGTCCTGAATTACCTCCAGGTATTGGCCGAATGTAATAATAGCGGCTTTGTTTGGTTTGTCGCGGCTTAAGGTGCACTGGATGGTTTTAGTGCCCGGGTGCTCTTTTAAGTTGCCTGTTTTCCCAACGTATGGTTCTTGAACTAAGGCAATCTGCACTCCTCTGTCCTTTGCCGCGCTTAGCAATTCTGACGTGGCCAGTTTTGATCTCTGGAGGTTGGCCTGTATGATTTTTATTGTTTTTACTGGAGGATGATTTTTATCTGGTTTTTTGGTATTTGTTAGGGTGCCCTTAGCACAGGTAGGTTATTTTTGATCTGGCTATCGCGTCCCATTTCTGTCTCTGAGGGCACAGATCTGAATGTGCCAGATGTTGGGTGTCGGGTGGATTGCTGGATGTTGATCGAGAGCAGCTTGTGCAATTAATGCATTGTGGTGGTAGGTTTTTGGCTCTCCTTTCGCAATCATCCCATGAGTGTTTTCCGCCGCAATAGCCGCATCGGCTCTTTTTCTCCTGGCAGTGGGCTCTGGTGTGGCCGTAGCCCAGGCAAGTAGCACATTGTACTAGGGGGGAGTAGTCCATGACCGGTCTCTTCTGAATGCCTATATAGACACTCCCCGTTTCCACTAGGTTTTTATGCAGGATAGGTGATACCTCAAGTACTGGATGACATGTGAGGTTATTCCTTGCCTTTTTCCTGAACCGTAGTCGGATGTAGACTTCTGACTTCGGTATGTTGGCTGTGAGATTTTTATTTTGTGCTAGCAGTTGTGCTATTATGTCTTCATCGGTATGGGTCTTAATGATGTCTTTGACTATGACGAGAGGGTTGTTCTGTCTAGGGATCAACGCCTTGAGGTCCGAGTTGACCTTTATTTGGTTCTGGATTAATTTAAGGTCTTCAGCCGTACTGCACGATAGTATTATTTTTTGGTTTCGGGCTTTTTTAACTCGGTCCACTCTGGCCCCTGTTGTTTTGGTGTTTATTGTTTTAGTTATGGCGTCGATTATCTTGTCCCCAGTTTTCCCTTTATCGTTACTAGTTATTATTAATGTGTGCTGGTTGGTCGGTCTCTTTATTGTGGGTTTTGGCTTCTCTTTTAGTGCTGCCGCGTAGGATTTTGCAGGGGCTGCGCTTGCCTGGCCCTCAGCATTTGCCAGTTCTGCGGCTATGCTTGTGCCAGGTTTAGTGGCCAGGTTTGTGGTGTCGTCCTTGATTGTTTTAATTTCGGACGATATTGTCTTTAGACGCTCCGTGATTGGCTTAAGCTGCGTCTCGATGTTGACCGTTAGCGGCTTGAGCTGCGTCTCTAAGTTGACCGATGGTTTTTGGGGAGCTGACTTAATAGCCTCCTTGAGGTCCGTGGATAGTGCCGAGATGGCTTCTTTCACCTCTGATGTATTGAGGTTCCCACTAGGACTCTTGGATGTGGTATCTATGTGGGTCAGGGTTTCGGCAGTAGAGGTGGTATTCTTGAGGATATCCTTTGCGGTATCCTGTAATCTAATTTGGCCTTTTTGAATGATCTCGGCCGTGCCTTGCAGGTTTTTCAGTAAATTTTGCAATTTATCCTGATTTTTGATAATTGCTGTTGTTTGCTCCGGCGCGTATTGTATTGCGGTATTGGTGTTAAGGAGCTTTTCTAACTTTTGATCGTGTGTTGCCATCTTTTGTGAGATATCCTTGATCTGTTGGTGGGGGATAACTGTTTCGAACTCTAGCCACCTTTTGATGTTTTGGGTCTCTTTAAAATTCTCTTGGAGTCCCTTGTCGGTGGAGGCTAGTAGGCCCATGGTCTTGCTTGAGAGCTCAGTGATTGTTTTGTTATGTGCCCTCTCGACACGCATTAGCTCCTGAGCGTGCCTTGCTCGCTCTTTTTCTAAGTTGTTGATGTGACGGGCCCTGGAGTCCGAAAGGGAGAGGACTATCTCGTATAGGGATTGTAAACACTCCTGCGCTGTTTGTTTATTCTCCCTCTTCATGTTTCCCGCCCCTTCCAGAGCCTCTTTACCGGTGAGGAGGAGTTCATTCGCTGCCCTCGTTGCTTCGTCCATATGGGTGCCAAGCCTTCTGTTAGTTGTTAGAAGTAGGCTCGGCCTGCCGCTGTTTGATGTTTCCGAGCAGACAGTGGAAGTCTCGGAGGCATCTTCGTCTGAGGGGATGGTGCGTGGTGAGATGTTAAGTGCTGACCACGATTGTACCTTGCCTATTTTTGGTGATGTGGCGGGCTCGGTGAGGGCCGATGTTCCCGGTGTGGGTTCGCTAGCTGGTGAAGTTTTTAATAGCGAGGCCTTTTTTAACACCTTTTCCCTCAGGCTGGCTTTGACTCTGGTTGTCAGGTTGGAGAGTGATGGCGATTTGGCTTTCTTTAGCTGGCCCTGTTGTGAAGACATCCTTCTTGGTCTGTACTTGCTGCCTTTCTCAAATTTCAATGTATGTTGTTATTTCTTTTTGCCTTGGAGGTTGGGGTGGGTGGGAATATTGGTTGAGTGTGCTGTTTATTGTCCCACTTTTTGTTGGGCTCAATTGGAGCAGAAGGCTCTACTGGTTACCCAGAGTATGGGACCCCCGATGGATCCCTGCACGCACCCCATACTGGTGTCTTGGGTGTGTTCATGACCAGCATACCTGACCACAACCTTTCGGTCACTGAGGTAGCTGGACATTGTACCCCGCAATCTACCTGGGCATTGCTCCTCCGCCAATCTGACCTTGATTGCTGGCCACCAAGCACTATCGAAGGCGCCCTCAATGTCCAGCGACACCATTGTGATGAGCTTCTTCTCACGAAGTTTGCCCTTCAAATGGGTCACCAGACTGTAGAGGGCGTCCTCTGTAGAGCGCTGGGGCGTAAAGCCAAATTGACGTGGGCTCATTCTGGGCACCAGGTGATGCGTCAATCTTCTCACCAGTAATTTCTCATAGACCTTTCCCATTACTGGGAGAAGCCCAATAGGTCTATAAGATTTGGGGTGCGTATAGTTATCCTTCCCCGGTTTGCGCAGAGCCACAACGACGGCGATCTTCCACTCTGTGGGAAAGTGCTCCAGCCTCCAGCACTTGTTTATGATGGCTAGGTACGTCTTGGTGTCGTTAAGTATCACTTGTCTACAGATGTCTGCCGTTAGTCCGTCCTTCTCGGGTGCCTTCTTCGGGTTGAAGTCGGCCACAACCAGCTTCAGTTCGGGCTCAGTGAAGTCTGGCTCGTGACTATCACTTGCCAGTTCCTTCAAATCATTTGCCCTTATCCTGATCCGTTTGTGGTCGACGTCGTCATCCTCGGCTCTATCTCTAGGGAAGAACGTCCTCGCTAGCCATCGAACCGATTCTTTATCGCTCAACTGCGCGCCACCGTCGACCAGTGGCAGATCCTCTTCTCTCTTCTTAGTAAATTTAATCACACGGTATATACCCTCCCATATCCCCTCCTTATCTTGTTTAGTGCAAAAATTCTTCCAACTCTCTATTTGGGCACTTTTCGCTTTGCGTTCATATTCTTCCTTTGACCTAAGGTACTGTTCAACGGCTTCACTCCTGAACTTCGGGGATGCACATCGAAGACGCCTTTTGCTGATGGCGACACCTCGCTTCAGGACCGCCAGCTCTTTTGACCACCACGGAACCCTAGTCTTCTCAACCGGTTTCTTCTTCGGCATCATCTCATCGCAGGTTTGTACTATTATAGCCGTATATTTACTGATAATTTCCTCTATTTCTACTTTGTTTCTAGCCAATTTTATTTTGTGTTCATTTATGTTATTTTCTATTTTTAATTGGTCGAGTTTAGAATTAAATTCAGACCAATTAACCTTGTTTGTGTTGAATTTACGTGTGGTCCTGCTGATGAGAGTGCCGACCGGCTTTTGAAGACTGAGTTTCACGACTATGCCGTTATGGTCCGAGCTGGTAAGTTCCTCAGCAACTCTCCAGTCGTCCACCAGTTTCAGGAGCCCGTCCGTGCATGCTGTAACGTCCACGAAGCTTGTCAGCCTCATGTTTCCCCTAACCGTGTCGAAGGTCGGAGTGCCGCCGTTGTTCAGCACGTTAAGCCCATTTTCAATTATACTCGCCATCATGGCCTCTCCTCTCCTGTCTGTGCGTGAGCCTCCCCACAGTATACTCTTAGCGTTTGCATCGCCGCCTAGGAGGATGTTTCTTGTGTCGGAGTTGTCGCAGATCTCCCTTATTTGCTTGAGGTATGGCTCTATGTCGAGGTCTGGTTCAAAATAATACGACACCGCGAGAATCCCCCATGCAGTGGTCTTCAGTTTAATTACAACAATGTTGTTAGTCGTGTATTTGTGGCATAGTGTAACCGCGACAGACGGATTAAAAACCGCTATCGCGGCCTTCACTACACCATCCCCGTTGTTTGCATTTTGGTAGATCCTCGCGGTGCCATACGTCCTCATCACCTTCAATTCTCCCACGTAAGGCTCTTGCAACAACCCAAACATCACACTCCTTTTTCCTGCCTCGATGAAGAGCTCTGTGGTGGCTAGTTTTTTGCGTTGGAGGTTTGCTTGAATAATCGTCGATGATATGGGAGGGTTTTGTTGGTTCGTATTGTCCATCGAGGTGCCCTTAGCAGTACCTGATGTTTAGCCTGGCCAGCTCGTCATTTCTCCTTCTAATACTGCAGTCCAGGCTAAACACCGAGTGGTCAGCATTCAAGTGCTCCCTCTTTGCACAGTTTATACAACTGGGCGCATGCCCTTCCAATCTTTTTGGACATTGTACCCTCTTATGTTTGTCGCCACAGTGGTGGCATCTGTCCTCCTCCTCTCCGCAGTTCTTCTTCCCGTGCCCATATTCTAGACAACGGGAACATTGTATGAGGGGAGACTGATCTTCTACCACCACTTGTTGGATGTCCGTGAAAATTTTTCCCCTATCAGTTAATCTACCCCAAAGTTTAGGGGATACTCGGAGAACGACGTGGGACTGTAAAGGGTTCCTTGCCCTTCTCCGGTACCTCTCCTCTATTTTTAATTCTTCGGGGGTGAGGCCCTCGATTAGGTCCTTATTTTGTTGTAATATAGCTGTTTGTAAGTCCTGCTCATTGTTATAAGTCATAATATCCTTTATGATGACCAAAGGGTTGTTGGTTTTAGCCTCCTCGACTTTGAGGTCTTTGTTAGACTTCAGTCGCTCAGTGGCTTTCTCTATCTCCGTCTTGGAGCCACAGCTGATTACCACTTTCCCATTTCTTATGGCTCTAACTCCTTTTATTTGTAACCCTGTCTCTTTCGCGTTTAAGGTGGCTTTGATCTTGTTGTGAGTGTCGTCGTAGGTGGGGGTAACCGCGTTCGTCGTGACTATCACACTATGCGTGGGCTTTGACGCTAGTGTTTTTAATGTTGGCTTAGGTCTTGAGGCGACGTCAGCGTAGGTGGACAAGCTGTTCGTCATGACGTTCACTTTTTCGTGAATGCTATTAGTCACCTCTATTATTCTGCCCACGTCCTCAGCTACCACTTTCATTGTGCCACAGCCACCACCACATTGGCTCTCCACCCGCGACGCACTCGGATTGTTTTGTACGCTGGCGAGTTTTTCATTTAACTCCCGTACCTCCTTCACAGTTTGATCGGTATTTTTAATGACCTTGCTAAATTTTTCTGTCATGTTAGTGAGCTTACTAGCGGTGTAACCCGCTGTTTCCGCTTTTAGCTTTGCTTCCTCCTCAACTGCTTTGAGGCGCTCTAAGTTCTCGGTAAGAAGCAGGTTTTGGGTTGCTATCATCTCTTCTAGGTTTCCGATGAGCTCGACCTGGTTTGTTGTTTTCGTCTCGGCCTTTGCGTCGAGACTTAGGCGCGAGCTTGTGAAGGAGGCGTCCTTATACGATGCCAGTGCTTTTTCCGCATCCCGGACGAGTTTGTCTAGCGCGCGCAACTCGTGCATAACCCCGTCCTTTATGTTAGTCTTTAAGTTCCTAGATGACTCTAGGTAGGTAACTGCTCTCATAAAGGCCGACTTTGCCCTCTGCGTTCTAGGTATCAACCTGTTAGGGGTGTCGTTGTCACTTGTGGCCTTTGTCACCGTTTTATCATTGATGGTCCTTGCTTCTTTAATAGTATCCTTATTGGGCGGGGTTGCGACTTTGGCATTGCTGTCGTCATTCGTCGTTTTTGTTTTCGCAATCGGTGTGCGATGCATCGTGATTTATTTAATTGTTGCTCAGGTGTAAAAAGCCTGGCGTGTCAACTAAGCGGGTTCTACCCTTGTTAATTAAAATATTCAAAATTGTAAATAAGATTGTAAATGTAAATGTAAATTTTAATATTAAAATAAAATAAATACTTAATATAGTTAAATAAAATGGTAGAATCAAATTAAGTTAAAATATTAAAGAATAAAATTGTAAATTATAAGATAATTTAGTCAAAATTAATATATACTAAACTAAAATAATAATTTATGTAGGGTGTAAAAGTCCCGTGTCTTATTACTAGGTTAAAATTAAATTTAAAATTAGAATTTTAATTAAAATATTGTAAAGTTTTGAAATTTTTTAGAAAATAGTCAAATTAAAATATAATAACCTAGTGTATTAAATTTCTGAGGTGTAAATAGCCTCGTGTCCTATTACTAAATTATACTTAAAATTACTTACTAATTTCGCCGCCTCTAATAAATTTTTTTATTACTAGTTTAAGCAGTTTTTAGAGCACTCCTACAAGTCCCCGGGCTGCGGCACAAGATGGTTGGTTACGACTGTAACGACCAGTTGTAGCCACCGGCCCAAAGACCAAGCGAGAGAAGCCCTACTTCGAAATATTCACTAAAGATTTTTTTACAAATTAATATGAAAAAATTTTTCTTAAAGAGGTCTTTATCTTATGGGGATAGCGACCGCGGCTCGCTGCGGGGGTCGACCCAGTGTGTCCGGAGATCGTCCTAGGCCAAAAAGAAGAAAAAAGAAGAAGAAAGAAGAAAAAAAGAAGAAGAAGGTGGAAGAAGAAGAACCAGAAGGAAGGTGATATCGGCTTCAGGTGGAGCTCCCCGTGCGCTTGACAGGAGAAGAAACCGCAAGTCTCTACGACCAATAGTTCCCGAGCCACAGCAGTTCGAAAATTACACCCAAACACCCCCAACACCTCCAGGGAATTTTCGAACGCCGATAACTTCGGCCCTATCGGTCGCAGGAAGTTCTGGTTTGAACTGTGGGGTTTCCCCTCGTGCCCCGCACACGCCGGCACCGTCAGCAGAGATCAAAATTTTGTGGGGTGCAATCCCCTCCTGACCCCAGGGGATCGATACTCCTTCACCGGGGACCCACAACACAGAAAACCGCAGCGCGCTATCTTAAAATGCGGCGAAGTTACGGCCACTTGAACCCTTTCAAGATGGCCGCCGGACCGAACTTTGGTCGGTGATATCTCCGAGTCTATTGGACGCAGAGATATCGCGTTTGGACTCGCAGGTGTGGAATTGGGAGTTCTACCAACTAGTACTGAAATCTCACAGCCAAAATTTTTGATCCCCAATTTGGAAAAAACTAAGTCCCCCCAATTCCAAACTCCCCCCTTAACCCACCTGCAAAATCTCCGCGCTCTATGATGAATACCCTCGGAGATATGGCCTCCTGAAAAAATTCAAGATGGCCGCCGAACTGTCAAACGCCAACTTTGGACGCTTATAACTCCCGAAACTACCAAAAGGAGGAGCATGCGGTTTTCACGGGAGACAATGGCGCGACCAGGAGTACCTGTCTGTCCCTAAAAAACGCACAAATAAAAAATATTGCCCAATTGGGCAATTGGCAATAAAAGTCTGTGGGCAATAGCCCGACACTAATTATGTTGAAAACCGCTCTCCTCTAACGTTGTATAATTCCGGAGATATCTTAAAACTAAGAAAAACACAAACACCCCCAAGCTCACCCAACACCCCCCGGGATTTTAAAATTCCTTATTTACGGGTCTAGACCCACCGAGTTTGGACTCGGGGTATGCCCAATGGTCATATAAATCTATTTACACTCTGTTTTTACCCCTTAATGGTATATTTATTAATTAAATAAGAAAAAACATAAAAAATTCACTAACTCTTAAAGTTATGGTCCTAAAATTATGAAAAAACTTTCTAAATTTATATTAAATAAGGTTCTATAATTTCCTAATGTCCAAATATTTTTCAGAATTTTTCCGCACCGGAAAATCTTCGGAAAACCGAATTTTGCGGTGTCATGCGTAGCTCCTAGGCTATAATGTTCAGGGAGTTGTATCCTTGTAGCCCAATGGAAATAATGAGCGCGCAACAGACGGCGCAGAAACTGAGACTATAGCCCGGTACCAAGCTGAGTTATTTATGGTCAAAGTTATAACTTATAATAAGTTATACAAAAGAAAACATGGGGGGTAAAATTTTTATTTTTGCAGATTAATTGAGGGGGTACTTGCCCGCAGCTCCAGCAAAAATTCTAGCCTTCTAGCTCCAGTATTTCTGGCACCTCGTGGTGACGCCACGTGGTGAAAAAAGTTGTTTTTTCACGTTTTTCACGATGTTGCGCCTAATGGATTTTCTTGTGCGATGCGTCAAAAGATGCGGGCCAATAAGGCCTACACGGAGGCACAAAAATCTCACGTGGAGGCACCTATCCCGAAGCACTATTCACTAAAAACTGTAAATTTTTACTCACTTAACCTCTAATTCGGGAGGTTTTTCACTAATAACTTTTTAGGTATTGCACTCACAAGCACAGGAGTAATTCCGGCGTGTGCGCCTCGTTAACGCGCAACTTTTAATATATAGCACGTCACTTTAACTTGTAAAAAACCCACTCAAAACAATTAAAAACTACGGAGCTCGCTCAAAAAAACTGCTGACACAAGCGCGGTCAGCGGGGGTCTGGGTTAGGTTAGGTTAGGTTAGGTTAGGTTAGGTTCGGGCGCTTACATCGCCGCTGGGTGGAATGCGGCGTCCCGCAGGGCTCGGTCCTCGGTCCAACCCTGTGGAACGTCGGGTTCGACTGGCTTCTGCGAGGCCGGCTCCTTCCTGGGATGGGGGTCATCTGTTATGCAGATGATACCCTCGTCACTGTGAGGGGGGCTGACTTCGGGGAGGCCGCTCGGCTGGCGAGGGCTGGAGTTGCGCTCGTCGTGGGCCGGATAAATGACCTGGGTCTGAGGGTCTCTTTAGACAAAACAGAGGCCCTCCCGTTTCATGGCCCGGGTCAGGGTGTCCCCCGAGGAGCACAGATCAGGGTGTCTAACGTTGTCGTGCCGGTGCGGGCCCAGATGAAATATCTGGGTCTGCACCTTGATAGCAGGTGGAGTTTTGGGCCGCATTTTGCCCAACTTGTGCCCAGGCTTACCAAAGCCGCCGCGGCGCTGGGTAGACTTCTGCCGAATACTGGAAGTCCTGGGTCGTCCTGCCGACGATTATATGCCGGAATTTTGCGGTCTATGGCGCTGTATGGGGCCCCTATCTGGGCGGAGTCCCTCACCGCCCATAATAAGACTTTGCTGCGTAAGCCGCAGCGGGTCATGGCGGTGAGGTCTATCAGGGGCTACCGTACTGTGTCATGGGCCGCGGCAACACTGTTGGCGGGCGACCCGCCTTGGCCTCTCCAGGCTGGGGCACAGGCGGAGGTCTACCGGGTTTGCGCTGCGGCGCGTGCAAGGGGCACAAGTATTTCCCCTAGGGAATTACGTAGGGCAAAGCAGGCGGCTCAAAGGAACGTCATCCGGCGGTGGAGGGAGGAACTGGAGGTACCCAGAGTAGCTGGTCGAGCGACTGTTCAGGCGGTCGCTCCCCTTCTCCACCGCTGGATGACAAGGAGGTACGGCAACGTTACGTTTAGGATGTCGCAGGTACTTACCGGACACGGTGTCTTCGGTAAGTACCTGCACAGGATTGGGAAGGAGGAGACTCCCGAGTGCCACGAGTGTGGCGCGCTAGTTGATGATGCGCGTCACACCCTGGAGGAGTGCCCCGCTTGGGGGTCTGAGCGCCGCATCCTGTCCGGGGTAATTGGAGACGACCTGTCGCTGTCGAGCATCGTTTCGGTGATGCTTGATAGCGACAGGGGTTGGACGTCGATGGCCTCCTTCTGTGAAGAGGTCATTGCACAAAAGGAGGCCAAGGAGCGGGAGCGTGAGACTGCAGCGCCCGCAAACTCGCTCCGACGGCGGCGGCTGGGGGGCAGACGGCGCTTATACGCGCATCTGCTCCCACCACCTTGAGGGGTTATTGGATGCGGCCAGAGAGCCAAGCGTTGGGGTGTCGGGGATCGAATGTCGTAAGACGATCTCTCCGGCACCCCGTAAAAGCGCGGAAGAGGCACCGTAGTGGATTTTAGTGGGTATTTCAGTCGCAGGACTGGCGAGTCCCACACAACCCTCTGTCTGTAACTGGTGGGGGGCGGTGCGTAAATAGCATTTTGCCACTGCGTAAACAAAAAAAAAAAAAAAGGTTAGGTTAGGTTAGGTTAGGTTAGGTTTTTTTTTTTTTTTTTGTTTGTGTCCGGGTGCCTGACCCGGCCCGCGACAAGTCCCTAACATGATCAGGGATTGCTAATCAAGTTGTATCGCCCTTGAGTGTTAAGTTTAAAAATAAAAAAGATATGCTTCGTCACACTTGAGTATTTTACTATATGCATTTCAATTTTTATAATTGTCAATTTACTTATATATTATTTTTTGTTGTGTATTTGATTTATATCGTTGAGTAAGGTGTCTTCGTGAGGTCTTTTCATATTATTAAGTATTGTTGTTTATTATATTATATTATTGTTTATCATCTTAATATATTTATTATTGTATTATTGTATATTTATTATGTAATTTAATTCGGTTGCCAAGTCATCTGGAGGTCTTGAGTTATCTGGTCAATATTTTGTCACACACATTTGAGGTTGTTCATAAACTTTGCCAGACCAATCGGCCTATGAGTTATTTATACGCGCATTTGTGTTACAAGTTATTTGTGGTGTTATGTTTGCAAATTTCAATGTGTTAATGTATATTCCAAAAAATATATTGTGTTGTTTTTTATGTTTCCTTATGTTTGATATTTCTAATAATGTTAGTATAAATTTGTATGGGTTGTTTGAACCCGTGGTGGTGTTATGCATTGTTTATTGTGGTGTTCTGTTTGCCTAGTTTAGTGCGTTACTGTGTGCTATAAAGGTGTGTATGTGTTGTCTTATGTAATCTTATGTTTTGTTATTTTTTAATAATGTGCATATGTACCTTATGCGAGCAAGATATTGCAACTGTTTTGTATTGTTTCTTTTGTGGTTATGCTTTGAGATGTTTATTATCTAGGTATATAATTAATGTCAATAATGCATTAAATTATATTTGATGTAAGCATTGATGGATGGGTGAATAATGTGTTATTTTATTTTGTGATTGTGTAATTAGTTTTTTATTGTTTTATATATAATTAATTGAATATCAGACAATTAATTTATATTTGTTATGTTAAAGGTAATGGTGCTGATAGTTGTTTTAGTATTTAGTTAAATGTGTGTTGGGGTAGTGTATTAACTGCTGTTTGCGCAGATAGTTGTGGTGTGTTGTGTCTGTGTTGCGTATCGAGGTTGTGTTGAGTAATGATTAGACGATTGTTTGGTATAGTTTTTTATTCTCTTTATATATAATCCGTTATGTTCAACATAACAGATTTTTATTGTGTTATCTGTGTATGTGTTAATGTGCCTTATTAGTGTTGCATATACATGTACGTATGATGCAGTCATTGCATCAGCGCGCATGTTTACATGTCTGTATTGTATGTGTTAATGTGTATTTGTCTATGAGATACATTGAGTACTAGGTGTGTATGTGGTATAGGGTGTATTTGCATGAGGTATGTCTGTGTATATGTGTTAGTTGGTAGTTGTATGTGAGTGGGTTTTCCATGGTAAAAGTAATTGTGTATGACTGTTACAATGTTATTGTGGTTAGGTAGTGTTATGTAGTAGTAGTTAATGTGGTATGTTGCTGCCGTATAGAGCTTGTGTAGTATTATTTTTGGTATGATAGTGTGAGTGATACGTAGGTATTTAGTGTTAGTGTTGTTTTTTAGTAGTTTAGTTGTTAGTGTGTGATAGTGCGGTTCTTACTAGGTGTTAAGTAATGTGTGAGACCCACTGTGATTGCGAGAACTAAATGTACGCAATAGCCTCTCTTGCAAGTGCATCCGCCCTAACCCTTATCGGGCACTCTTTGCTGAAAACATCGTGGTTTATGTGAGGCATTTTGGCCTTTACGCAATTGTAACAACTGGTTTGGTGATTGCAGCTCTTTCTCGTGTGGCCCGGTTCCCCACACTTTGTGCAGCGGGCCTCTTCTTCCGCGGTACAGTACTTACTACCATGGCCGTAACCCAGGCACCGCATGCACTGAATAAGTGGTGTTTGGTCCTGGACCTTCACGCACTGTACGTCTACGAATAGTCTGCCGGCCGAGGTCAACCTCTGCCAGAGGTTTGGTGATACCTGGAGGACGACATAACATTCGTCTGGGTGTCTTGCCCTCCTCCGGTATCTTCCACTATGGCAGTCTCCTCGGCCGACAGTCCCCCCGTTAGATCTGTATTCTGTTGCGCCAGCGCGATCGCGATATCTGCCTCAGTAATGTGCCGGCAAAGGTTCTTTAGTACTATTAGGGGATTTTGGAACTTGGCTTCCTCAATGACCAAATCTTTGTCTGTCGTGAGTTTGCCAGCGACCTGCTCAATTTCATCTTTTGTGGCGCACGAGAGGATGATCTTTGGCCCCCTCACGCGCTTCATCCTTTGGATTTTCATACCACTCTCTTTAGCCTTCAGCGATTTTTTGATTTTGCCCTCTAGTACGTCGCTAGGGCCATTGTCGACGGTAGAAATCATGAGTGCATGAGTGCTCGTGGCTACCTGCGGCCTTGGTTGGGCCGCCGTTTCGGCATAGGTGCGCGGTCCGCAATTGGCTACGCCTATCCGTTGACTGAGCTCCTGCGTAGTGCACTTTAGCTCCTTCATCTCTCGCAGGAGCTCAGTACCGGTATTAGTCGCGGCGGTGGTGGTGCTATCCCTTAGTTGTTC
Organism: Lymantria dispar; assembly: GCA_032191425.1. Lineage (NCBI taxonomy): Eukaryota > Metazoa > Arthropoda > Insecta > Lepidoptera > Erebidae > Lymantria > Lymantria dispar. The sequence continues at coordinate 35,093,806 of CM063452.1, forward strand.
AAGGGTAACTGCGTGGTATCTTACAACGCCTTCGAGGCACCTCATGCTGTTGGTACTTTTCTCGATTTCTTTTTTGTGTTGTTCTATACCGTCCAGTAGAGTGGCATGATCATGGCTTCAACACCTCCTTGAGCTTTTCATTTTGCTCCCTGGAAGCGCTTAGCATTTCGCTATGCGCCATAATCATTCTCCTCCACTTGTCCCACTGCGGTGGCTCGTCCTCTTTTGTCCCATCGGAGTCAGCATTCTGTGTTTTGGCGACCGGCTCGTTTTTATATTTTTCCAAGTCTCTTTCTCCTTCCTGAACGAAGCCGTATAATTTATCTAGTGCTCCGATAATGCCCTGTTTGATCTCTGTTTTTATATTGCGGGACATGCCTAGGAGATTCTTAGCCGCTACAAGGCTCCCCCTTGCCTCTGCAAGTCTGGTTTTCGGCCCGTCTCCTGCCCCTCTCTTGATTGTAACGGTTTTGTTAAGTGCAGGCGGTGAGCTTGCTTTACCCGTTTGTGTGTTATTTGTCAGAGGTGAGGGGCGCCCGGGTGACGTCACAGGGTTCACCGCTGGGCGGTCGAAAATTGCCCTTTTCGTTTCAAAGTTCCCCTTTGTTGACGTCATAGAAGTCGTAGTTTTGGGGGTGTTCTCTATGTACATCGCAGTTGAGTTAGATGTACGTGCTGTTATTTGTGGAGGTGATCGATACATGTTGGGTTGCGGGTTGTCAATATTGATATAGGCCGAATGTAAATTGTTCGGCTATGTTTCTTAATTAATTATTTATGATTTATATAATAATAAAATTGGTCTGTAAAATGTTTATGTATAGTTTCAATAAAAATGTATATAAATGATAAAAATTCAATAAAATAGATAGATAAAATTTGGGTGTAGAAGGCCCTTGTCCACTGTAAATGTATAAGTGATATTATTAGTGAGATGTTATAATTTTCTAACAATTATCAGTAGTTGTTTCGGACCGTGTCGGCCACCAGTCAGTGACGACACAGAATTCTCCGTTGTCAAGACAACGAGAAACTGTTGCCGCCGATGAGCAGCAGTCCCCCCGGCCCGGTCACAAGACTTAACTAGACTTAACTTTATAAATTTATATTTGTGCTTGAGTCAATTATTTATGTAGTGAAATCAATTTCCAAATGTTAAGAGAGCTGTATAAGGGCCCCTAAACGTCCAAAATTATTTTGCAAATCTTATAAACAATATGTGTGTCACTTATGTACTACAAGCAATAATTGGTAGGTGGCGACGTCTATCGTTCCAACTGTATAAAAGTGTATAAATTATTTGACTAAAGTAGAATTAATTTTAATATATGACTTGTATATGAGTTATGAATTTTTAAAAACTTTAGGAATTTATTGTGAGAGTTTCAGGCGTCGCAGCGAAAAACCAATTATTGGTTAATGACCAGTCAAAAATACGCAAAATTATAAAATTATAAAAAAATTTTAAAATTTTTCAGTCCCGTTGCCTGTCTTCCTTATATACACAGTAAAAGCCCACTGTCGTATGTGGTAAATGAATAAAGGGTGTCCGGGAGCGACGCGCCGTATGCCCACGTGTGGGGTGTCCAAGAATCCGCCTCGTCACGGGCTACGCGGTCAGCTAAAAAACCGGATCTGGTTCGGTACAAAAATCTCCGGAAAACCGCTGAAAACTGTTAAGATTTCGAAAAAATTCCCGTTTTGTCAAAGGGATAAGCTTAAAATAAGGAAACTGTGCGGCCGATCGGGATGCTGTTGGTGGCGTTTGAAAGAGGGATAAATTCCACACTCTGGATGGATGTCAGCACCGCCGTCAGTTGGGGGTTCACTTCACCAGGTGAGTATGAAAACTATTGTAACTATACTTTTTATTAAATACTAATAATGTTTCTTTTATAGGTGTTCCTGACTCGCAGGTCGTCCGGAAATGTCAAAATATTGTGTAAACTAGTTGGCTGTATCGATTTTGATAAAATTCAATTGAAAATTAGTCGAGTATGTTGAAAAATTTAAAAAATTGCGTATGAATGTATTGAAAAATGCAGGGGTATAGGTGGATTTAGTATGAACAATTATATGGAGGGGGTATATATTTATCGACTTGGCGTGAAGAGATGAATTCCCTTATCGTTCCCGAGCCTGGATGACCCCGAAATGTTATATTGCGGGATTCGTCTTTAAACAGGCTATCGGATGGTGAAAAAAGATTAGGAGAATGTTACGAATCGGGGACGTTGCACGCAGAAGAAACTGAAAGAAGAGTAAAAAAGTCGAAAAAATAGGGACTCGGGCGGCCAAAATCCGGGAGCCACGCGCCGTATGCCCACGTGTGGGGTGTCCAAGAATCCGCCTCGTCACGGGCTACGCGGTCAGCTAAAAAACCGGATCTGGTTCGGTACAAAAATCTCCGGAAAACCGCTGAAAACTGTTAAGATTTCGAAAAAATTCCCGTTTTGTCAAAGGGATAAGCTTAAAATAAGGAAACTGTGCGGCCGATCGGGATGCTGTTGGTGGCGTTTGAAAGAGGGATAAATTCCGCACTCTGGATGGATGTCAGCACCGCCGTCAGTTGGGGGTTCACTTCACCAGGTGAGTATGAAAACTATTGTAACTATACTTTTATTAAATACTAATAATGTTTCTTTTATAGGTGTTCCTGACTCGCAGGTCGTCCGGAAATGTCAAAATATTGTGTAAACTAGTTGGCTGTATCGATTTTGATAAAATTCAATTGAAAATCAGTCGAGTATGTTGAAAAATTTAAAAAATTGCGTATGAATGTATTGAAAAATGCAGGGGTTTTTTTTTTTTTTTTGTGGGTGGGCCGCGGTCGGCGCGCCTCCGCACCACTCCATCCGGGGCGACAGAGGGGCTTAAGCACGCAACTCCCGCGACCCACCCGAAAACCACGTCGCCTTCGTCGTTGGGCCGACCACTGGAGCAGCGTTAACTTGTCGTCAGTGGTCGACCCGACGGAATACCCCCTATTGGGGTACCCTCCCATCGACCGACGTCCCCCCCTCGGGGAGGACGTCGGTCTTTCCTCACGCGGTCGGCCTCTCGGCGGGTGACGGACTAATCCCCGGTCACGTCACCCGCGGCCTCGGCTAAGGCGGCATGAGGCGCAGATAGTTGCGCCTGCGCCGCCCCAGTCGCCGGCGGCGGATCTCCTCATCGAGGCTGCGCTCCTCACGCAGGCGATCCGCCGCCTCCTTCCGCGAGATCACTGTCTCGCAGAAGGCTGCGACCGCGTCCCAATTCCTGACGCTGTCGACCATCGCCCTAGCGATAGCCGGCAGCGTCAGGTCCGTACCGATGATTGCGACGAGTTCACAGCGCTGCACTGCCCAAGCCCCGCAGGCCTCGAGCGTATGGCGCGCCGTGTCCTCGTCGCAATCGCAGTGGTGGCAGGACGGTGTACTCTCCCTCCTAACGACCTTGTGCAGGTATTTGGCGAAGCACCCATGCCCCGTCAAAACCTGCACCAGTCGGAAGGAGAGCACCCCGTGCCGCCTCTCCAACCACTGCATCAGCACCGGCCGGAAGGCCTCCACGGTTCGCACCCCGAACCGAGGCCTCTCCAGCCGGACTGCCCAACGGGCGATGACGTCTCGGCGGGCGTCGATGCGCCAGGCGGTGAGATCCCTTAACGAGACCACACCGCCCCCCGCTCGCACCCCCGTCACCCGCCGATATAGTCCGGCGAGCATCTCCGCCTCCAGGTCCCACGGGGGAGTCCCGGCCAACAGGCACGCTGCCTCCGTCGCCACCGTGCGGTATCCGCGGATGGCCCTGACCGCCATGACCCTCTGTGGTCGCCACAGAAGGGCCCTAAGTCGGGCGGTCATGGACCCCGCCCACACCGGTGCGCCGTACAGGGCCATCGACCGGATGACCCCCGCGTACAGCCGTCGGCACGCAGCGCTCGGTCCGCCCACGTTCGGCATAAGCCACGATAGGGCGGACGCCGTGCCGACGAGCCGCGGAGCGAGCCTACGGAAATGCTCCCGGAACCACCATCGCCCGTCGAGCACCAGGCCCAAGTACCTCATATGGGCCCGGATGCTGATGTCGACCGAGTGGACGGTGATCGAGACGCCGATGGGAGAGCTCATAGTGCGCCCATGGAACAAGAGGGCCTCCGTCTTGTCCAGGGCGACCCTCAACCCCAGCGCCTCGATCCGTCTGACGACCTCCTCGGTACCCGAGGTCGCCAGGCTTACCGCCTCTTCTAGCGTCCCACCGCGGGCTGTGACGAGCGTGTCGTCGGCGTAACAAATCACGCCCAGCCCGGGCGGGAGGCTCCCCCTCAACGCCCAGTCGTAGCCGATGTTCCACAGGGTGGGTCCGAGGACCGACCCCTGTGGGACACCGCACGTCATCGGCGTCCGCACAACGTCCCCTGCTCGGTCGGTGCAGAGGACGCTGCGCCCCTCCAAATAGTCTGCCACTAGCCGCCTCAGGTAAACTGGCACCCCGTGATACCGGAGCGCCTCCCTGATGCAGCTGAATGGCAGACTATTGAATGCGTTGACGATGTCTAGGGACACCACCAACAGCACTCCCCCGCCGGTGACGGCCTCAGTCGCCACGGCCCTCAGGCGCAACAGAGCCGCGATCGTCGAACGACCCCTCCTAAACCCAAACTGGGCGTCCGACAGATCGGGCCCCGTGCCGACGAGGTGCCGCTCGATGCGGGCAGCTACCACCCTCTCCAGTAGCTTGCCCGTGTCATCGAGCAGCACGATAGGCCTGTAGGCCGAAGGCGACTCCGGAGACCGTCCCGGCTTCGGCAGGAGCACCAGCCTTCCCTCCTTCCAGCACCCAGGGAACCGTCCGGACGCTAAACACGCGTCGAACAGCTCCCTGAGGCGGGGTCCCAGGTGTTCGAGGACCAGGGCCAACACGCGGTTAGGAACACCGTCGGGCCCGGGGGCGGTAGACTTTGCGCGCATGCGCGTCACCGCCACCCCCATCTCGGGTTCCGTGATGGGCGGAACACTGTCGTCGTCGGCCTCCCGGTCAGTGTCTGGCGGAGCCATGACCGGGGGCGTGTGTTCCGCCCGCCGCGGGAACAGGTCCTCGATGACCCGGGTGAGAAGGCCGGGCTGGAGAGTCTCGGTGAGGGGAGGGCCCCGCGCGCGTAGCCTATTCAGCACCGCGCGATAGGGGCGTCCCCAGGGGTCACGGTCGAGACCGTCCAGCATCTCCTGCCGACTGACGTCCTTGGCGGAGCGGACGGCCAGCCTGAAGGCCGACCGCGCATTGCGGTAGCCCTCGTAAAGCACGGCCTCCCGCTCCGCGTCGCGATGGCGCCGCCGGCTGCGGGTGTAGGCCCTCCGAGCGCGGATACACGCAGCCCGGAGATCCGCCAGCTCCCGGGACCACCAGTGGACACCCCTCCTCGGGGGCAGACGCCGTACCCGGGGCATGGCCGCATCGCAGATCTGCGTCAACGCACTGCGGATGCGGCCAGCCTCGGCGTCCACCCCGTCCGACTGGTGGGCAGAGGACAGCCACGAGTATACGATGGCTGTCTCCGCCAGCTGGTCCCGGTCTAAGCGACCCACAGCCCATCGCGGGAACGCAGGACGCCCATCCGCCCCGTGACCCCTGCTGGGCGTCGGGATTGCAGGGGAGACCTCCATCCGGATATACCGGTGGTCCGACAAGGTCTCCACCTCCTCCACGACGCGCCAGCTCCCCACGCGTGCGGCGACCTCGGGGCTAGCGAACGAAAGGTCCACTATCGACCCGCCCCGTTGTCGCACGCACGTATGCACCGAGCCCCTGTTCAGCAAACAGAGGCCCAGTGCCGCCGCCCACTCCTCGATCGCCCGTCCTCGGTCATCCGTCCTAGAGGACCCCCACGCCACGGACTTGGCGTTAAAGTCCCCCAGGACGAAGACCTGGCGCGATGCCAGTCGCCGTAACGAGGCCTCCATGATGGTGAGGAAGGCCTCGAAATCGGTCACACTCCAGTTAGGGGAGAGATAAACTCCGAAGAGCGTAATCTCCCCCCAGTCCGCCGCGACGTATCCGACGCCCCTGTCCCTAAGGGTCAGAGACGACGAAGGCCACGACGTGGAGGCGACGATTGCCACGGTGCCATCGGCGCTACCCAACCAGTTAATCCGGTCGGGCACCACGTACGGCTCCGCGACTACGGCTACTCCTATCAACCACTCCGCCATGGCTTGCAGGAACACGTCCTGCGCACCGGCGGAGTGGTTGAGATTGGCCTGGAGGAGACGAATGGATACGGGGTCCATTAACGGTCCGTATCCATCGTCACCTCCTCCGCGCTAACGGGCGATCGGGCCGCGCTCGGAGCGGGGCCTGGCCCGGTCGATGGGCCGCCCCGCCCCTTCGGGGCCGATGCCGGGGGTCTGCAGTCCCCAGAGCCCATGCGGTGTTTGGCAGGCCTATTGCCCGCCGCACACGCGGGGCAGTGGGGCACCGCAGAGCACGATGCCGCCTGGTGTCCAGCCTGACCGCAACGGAAACATAGCCCGCTGCAGTCAAAGCAGTTTCTGCATGTCGGTCGGGTATGCCCGACCGCCATGCATTTATAACACCTCGCAGGCCGGGGCTCCAGCACGGTTACCCGCGCCGAACTCCAGCCCACGAGGAGCCTGCCTGAGTCGGCCAATTGCTTGACCGACTCCACTGGGCACTGCACCCAGACAGCACCGACGCCGCCCGGACCAGGGCGGATGGCGCCAATCCGGACGGTGTCCGAGGCACACCCGGTACGCGCCATAATGGCCTCCCGGATGTCCTCCACCGCCACGGAGTCGTCCAGACCCGTGAGGCGCATATCTGCGCACTTGACGGGCCTGGCGATTCGGACTCCATCCTCTGGCCCGAACAGCCCCCTCAGCATCGTGGCCAAACTATCGGCCGTCTTCGCGCCCTCGGCCCCAGGGAACTCGAGTATTCGAGCCCCTGTCCGGGCCTTGCGGGTCCTCGCCTCGACGCCCCCGATGTCGGAGACGTCCAGCTCCCGCCGGGCGCGTCTTAGGACGGCCTCATAATTCAGGCCCCTCTCAGCCGCCTCAGGCAGTACGGTGATTACCACCGCAGCCGTCTTCGGCGACTTGAGGCCCCTACGCGACCTTTTCCCCTTTCCGCCGGCTCCCGCCTGGGGAGCGGCGGTCACAGCGGCACTCTTGGCCGCCGCTCTCCGCTTCTGGCCGCGTGCCTTCCTGCTACGCTCAGCCACCTGCCAGCCCTGTTCGAGCCTGGCAGCAGCGCTGAGCGCAGCAGGCGCAGTCGCGGGTTCGCCGGCCGGCGCCTGCGGTGCAATCGCTGGCGCCGGCCGCGGCCCGGCCTTGACGGGAGCCGGCACCTTGCCGGCTTTCTTGGCCCCCTTGGGTCCCGCCGCGGAAAAAAAAAAATGCAGGGGTATAGGTGGATTTAGTATGAACAATTATATGGAGGGGGTATATATTTATCGACTTGGCGTGAAGAGATGAATTCCCTTATCGTTCCCGAGCCTGGATGACCCCGAAATGTTATATTGCGGGATTCGTCTTTAAACAGGCTATCGGATGGTGAAAAAAGATTAGGAGAATGTTACGAATCGGGGACGTTGCACGCAGAAGAAACTGAAAGAAGAGTAAAAAAGTCGAAAAAATAGGGACTCGGGCGGCCAAAATCCGGGAGCGACGCGCCGTATGCCCACGTGTGGGGTGTCCAAAAATCCGCCTCGTCACGGGCTACGCGGTCAGCTACAAAACCGGATCTGGTTCGGTACAAAAATCTCCGGAAAACCGCTGAAAACTGTTAAGATTTCGAAAAAATTCCCGTTTTTTCAAAGGGATAAGCTTAAAATAAGGAAACTGTGCGGCCGATCGGGATGCTGTTGGTGGCGTTTCAAAGAGGGATAAATTCCGCACGCTGGATGGATGTCAGCACCGCCGTCAGTTGGGGGTTCACTTCACCAGGTGAGTATGAAAACTATTGTAACTATACTTTTTATTAAATACTAATAATGTTTCTTTTATAGGTGTTCCTGACTTGCAGGTCGTCCGGAAATGTCAAAATATTGTGTAAACTAGTTGGCTGTATCGATTTTGATAAAATTCAATTGAAAATCAGTCGAGTATGTTGAAAAATTTAAAAAATTGCGTATGAATGTATTGAAAAATGCAGGGGTTTTTTTTTTTTTTTTGTGGGTGGGCCGCGGTCGGCGCGCCTCCGCACCACTCCATCCGGGGCGACAGAGGGGCTTAAGCACGCAACTCCCGCGACCCACCCGAAAACCACGTCGCCTTCGTCGTTGGGCCGACCACTGGAGCAGCGTTAACTTGTCGTCAGTGGTCGGCCCGACGGAATACCCCCTATTGGGGTACCCTCCCATCGACCGACGTCCCCCCCTCGGGGAGGACGTCGGTCTTTCCTCACGCGGTCGGCCTCTCGGCGGGTGACGGACTAATCCCCGGTCACGTCACCCGCGGCCTCGGCTAAGGCGGCATGAGGCGCAGATAGTTGCGCCTGCGCCGCCCCAGTCGCCGGCGGCGGATCTCCTCATCGAGGCTGCGCTCCTCGCGCAGGCGATCCGCCGCCTCCTTCCGCGAGATCACTGTCTCGCAGAAGGCTGCGACCGCGTCCCAATTCCCGACGCTGTCGACCATCGCCCTAGCGATAGCCGGCAGCGTCAGGTCCGTACCGATGATTGCGACGAGTTCACAGCGCTGCACTGCCCAAGCCCCGCAGGCCTCGAGCGTATGGCGCGCCGTGTCCTCGTCGCAATCGCAGTGGTGGCAGGACGGTGTACTCTCCCTCCTAACGACCTTGTGCAGGTATTTGGCGAAGCACCCATGCCCCGTCAAAACCTGCACCAGTCGGAAGGAGAGCAACCCGTGCCGCCTCTCTAACCACTGCATCAGCACCGGCCGGAAGGCCTCCACGGTTCGCACCCCGAACCGAGGCCTCTCCAGCCGGACTGCCCAACGGGCGATGACGTCTCGGCGGGCGTCGACGCGGTGAGATCCCTTAACGAAACCACACCGCCCTCCGCTCGCACCCCCGTCACCCGCCGATATAGTCCGGCGAGCATCTCCGCCTCCAGGTCCCACGGGGGAGTCCCGGCCAACAGGCACGCTGCCTCCGTCGCCACCGTGCGGTATCCGCGGATGGCCCTGACCGCCATGACCCTCTGTGGTCGCCACAGAAGGGCCCTAAGTCGGGCGGTCATGGACCCCGCCCACACCGGTGCGCCGTACAGGGCCATCGACCGGATGACCCCCGCGTACAGCCGTCGGCACGCAGCGCTCGGTCCGCCCACGTTCGGCATAAGCCACGATAGGGCGGACGCCGTGCCGACGAGCCGCGGAGCGAGCCTACGGAAATGCTCCTGGAACCACCATCGCCCGTCGAGCACCAGGCCCAAGTACCTCATATGGGCCCGGATGCTGATGTCGACCGAGTGGACGGTGATCGAGACGCCGATGGGAGGGCTCATAGTGCGCCCATGGAACAAGAGGGCCTCCGTCTTGTCCAGGGCGACCCTCAACCCCAGCGCCTCGATCCGTCTGACGACCTCCTCGGTACCCGAGGTCGCCAGGCTTACCGCCTCTTCTAGCGTCCCACCGCGGGCTGTGACGAGCGTGTCGTCGGCGTAACAAATCACGCCCAGCCCGGGCGGGAGGCTCCCCCTCAACGCCCAGTCGTAGCCGATGTTCCACAGGGTGGGTCCGAGGACCGACCCCTGTGGGACACCGCACGTCATGGGCGTCCGCACAACGTCCCCTGCTCGGTCGGTGCAGAGGACGCTGCGCCCCTCCAAATAGTCTGCCACTAGCCGCCTCAGGTAAACTGGCACCCCGTGATACCGGAGCGCCTCCCTGATGCAGCTGAATGGCAGACTATTGAATGCGTTGGCGATGTCTAGGGACACCACCAATAGCACTCCCCCGCCGGTGACGGCCTCAGTCGCCACGGCCCTCAGGCGCAACAGAGCCGCGATCGTCGAACGACCCCTCCTAAACCCAAACTGGGCGTCCGACAGATCGGGCCCCGTGCCGACGAGGTTTCGCTCGATGCGGGCAGCTACCACCCTCTCCAGTAGCTTGCCCGTGTCATCGAGCAGCACGATAGGCCTGTAGGCCGAAGGCGACTCCGGAGACCGTCCCGGCTTCGGCAGGAGCACCAGCCTTCCCTCCTTCCAGCACCCAGGGAACCGTCCGGACGCTAAACACGCGTCGAACAGCTCCCTGAGGCGGGGTCCCAGGTGTTCGAGGACCAGGGCCAGCACGCGGTTAGGAACACCGTCGGGCCCGGGGGCGGTAGACTTTGCGCGCATGCGCGTCACCGCCACCCCCATCTCGGGTTCCGTGATGGGCGGAACACTGTCGTCGTCGGCCTCCCGGTCAGTGTCTGGCGGCGCCATGACTGGGGGCGTGTGTTCCGCCCGCCGCGGGAACAGGTCCTCGATGACCCGGGTGAGAAGGCCGGGCTGGAGAGTCTCGGTGAGGGGAGGGCCCCGCGCGCGTAGCCTATTCAGCACCGCACGATAGGGGCGTCCCCAGGGGTCACGGTCGAGACCGTCCAGCATCTCCTGCCGACTGACGTCCTTGGCGGAGCGGACGGCCAGCCTGAAGGCCGACCGCGCATTGCGGTAGCCCTCGTAAAGCACGGCCTCCCGCTCCGCGTCGCGATGGCGCCGCCGGCTGCGGGTGTAGGCCCTCCGGGCGCGGATACACGCAGCCCGGAGATCCGCCAGCTCCTGGGACCACCAGTGGACACCCCTCCTCGGGGGCAGACGCCGTACCCGGGGCATGGCCGCATCGCAGATTTGCGTCAACGCACTGCGGATGCGGCCAGCCTCGGCGTCCACCCCGTCCGACTGGTGGGCAGAGGACAGCCACGAGTATACGATGGCTGTCTCCGCCAGCTGGTCCCGGTCTAAGCGACCCACAGCCCATCGCGGGAACGCAGGACGCCCATCCGCCCCGTGACCCCTGCTGGGCGTCGGGATTGCAGGGGAGACCTTCATCCGGATATACCGGTGGTCCGACAAGGTCTCCACCTCCTCCACGACGCGCCAGCTCCCCACGCGTGCGGCGACCTCGGGGCTAGCGAACGAAAGGTCCTCTATCGACCCGCCCAGTTGTCGCACGCACGTATGCACCGAGCCCCTGTTCAGCAAACAGAGGCCCAGTGCCGCCGCCCACTCCTCGATCGCCCGTCCTCGGTCATCCGTCCTAGGGGACCCCCACGCCACGGACTTGGCGTTAAAGTCCCCCAGGACGAAGACCTGGCGCGATGCCAGTCGCCGTAACGAGGCCTCTATGATGGTGAGGAAGGCCTCGAAATCGGTCACACTCCAGTTAGGGGAGAGATAGACTCCGAAGAGCGTAATCTCCCCCCAGTCCGCCGCGACGTATCCGACGCCCCTGTCCCTAAGGGTCAGAGACGACGAAGGCCACGACGTGGAGGCGACGATTGCCACGGTGCCATCGGCGCTACCCAACCAGTTAATCCGGTCGGGCACCACGTACGGCTCCGCGACTACGGCTACTCCTATCAACCACTCCGCCATGGCTTGCAGGAACACGTCCTGCGCACCGGCTGAGTGGTTGAGATTGGCCTGGAGGAGACGAATGGATACGGGGTCCATTAACGGTCCGTATCCATCGTCACCTCCTCCGCGCTAACGGGCGATCGGGCCGCGCTCGGAGCGGGGCCTGGCCCGGTCGATGGGCCGCCCCGCCCCTTCGGGGCCGATGCCGGGGGTCTGCAGTCCCCAGAGCCCATGCGGTGTTTGGCAGGCCTATTGCCCGCCGCACACGCGGGGCAGTGGGGCACCGCAGAGCACGATGCCGCCTGGTGTCCAGCCTGACCGCAACGGAAACATAGCCCGCTGCAGTCAAAGCAGTTTCTGCATGTCGGTCGGGTATGCCCGACCGCCATGCATTTATAACACCTCGCAGGCCGGGGCTCCAGCACGGTTACCCGCGCCGAACTCCAGCCCACGAGGAGCCTGCCTGAGTCGGCTAATTGCTTGACCGACTCCACTGGGCACTGCACCCAGACAGCACCGACGCCGCCCGGACCAGGGCGGATGGCGCCAATCCGGACGGTGTCCGAGGCACACCCAGTACGCGCCATAATGGCCTCCCGGATGTCCTCCACCGCCACGGAGTCGTCCAGACCCGTGAGGCGCATATCTGCGCACTTGACGGGCCTGGCGATTCGGACTCCATCCTCTGGCCCGAACAGCCCCCTCAGCATCGTGGCAAAACTATCGGCCGTCTTCGCGCCCTCGGCCCCAGGGAACTCGAGTATTCGAGCCCCTGTCCGGGCCTTGCGGGTCCTCGCCTCGACGCCCCCGATGTCGGAGACGTCCAGCTCCCGCCGGGCGCGTCTTAGGACGGCCTCATAATTCAGGCCCCTCTCAGCCGCCTCAAGCAGTACGGTGATTACCACCGCAGCCGTCTTCGGCGACTTGAGGCCCCTACGCGACCTTTTCCCCTTTCCGCCGGCTCCCGCCTGGGGAGCGGCGGTCACAGCGGCACTCTTGGCCGCCGCTCTCCGCTTCTGGCCGCGTGCCTTCCTGCTACGCTCAGCCACCTGCCAGCCCTGTTCGAGCCTGGCAGCAGCGCTGAGCGCAGCAGGCGCAGTCGCGGGTTCGCCGGCCGGCGCCTGCGGTGCAATCGCTGGCGCCGGCCGCGGCCCGGCCTTGGCGGGAGCCGGCGCCTTGCCGGCCTTCTTGGCCCCTTTGGGTCCCGCCGCGGCCGCAGCGTAGCTCACCACGCGGCCACCCTGACAGGGCAGCGGGGTCGGAGCCGAAGCTTGCGGCCGCCTCGTCTTGTCCGCGGCGAGCGGCGGTCGGAGGGGCGGCTCAGGCGGGAGCCTGGCCGCTACGGCCTCGATACGCGCATCCATCATTACCCCTACTCGGGCTAGGATGACGCGTATCGCTGACTCCGACACGCCATGCACCTCGTCGGGCGGCGGCTCCTCCCTCTTCCGAGGTCTACCGCGGCCACGAGCCGGCGGAGAGACCACGACAAGGGGAGGCAGTGGAGAAGCCACGACGGGCGCAGCCGGCACAGCAGCCGCGACGGGCGCAGCCGGCGCCACGGGCGCAGACGACGGGCCCGCCCTCGTTGGCGCGGCCCGCTTAGACGTTGGGGCCGGCGCCGGCGACGCAGCCGGCACCAGGCGCTCGAATTGAGACCGCAGGTCGGCCATGTCTTTAGCCAACGGAGGCGAGCATTCGCGGCCCGTAGGGCCGCCACCTCGCCACTGTGGCCTGCCAGAACCGGAGTCCCCGGCCTCGCCGATCCACGACCTCTGCGCCCACGGGGCATGGTCGGGACTTTGGGAGGAGGCATGATGGTGCTCCCCTCCGAGTCGGTGTTCGAGCTGCTCTCCTTGAGGGGGCGCTTCCGGACGCTCGGGGGGAGGGCCTCCTCCCTCTCCTTCAAAAAAAAAAAAAAAAAAATGCAGGGGTATAGGTGGATTTAGTATGAACTATTATATGGAGGGGGTATATATTTATCGACTTGGCGTGAAGAGATGAATTCCCTTATCGTTCCCGAGCCTGGATGACCCCGAAATGTTATATTGCGGGATTCGTCTTTAAACAGGCTATCGGATGGTGAAAAAAGATTAGGAGAATGTTACGAATCGGGGACGTTGCACGCAGAAGAAACTGAAAGAAGAGTAAAAAAGTCGAAAAAATAGGGACTCGGGCGGCCAAAATCCGGGAGCGACGCGCCGTATGCCCACGTGTGGGGTGTCCAAGAATCCGCCTCGTCACGGGCTACGCGGTCAGCTAAAAAACCGGATCTGGTTCGGTACAAAAATCTCCGGAAAACCGCTGAAAACTGTTAAGATTTCGAAAAAATTCCCGTTTTTTCAAAGGGATAAGCTTAAAATAAGGAAACTGTGCGGCCGATCGGGATGCTGTTGGTGGCGTTTGAAAGAGGGATAAATTCCACACTCTAGATGGATGTCAGCACCGCCGTCAGTTGGGGGTTCACCTCACCAGGTGAGTATGAAAACTATTGTAACTATACTTTTTATTAAATACTAATAATGTTTCTTTTATAGGTGTTCCTGACTCGCAGGTCGTCCGGAAATGTCAAAATATTGTGTAAACTAGTTGGCTGTATCGATTTTGATAAAATTCAATTGAAAATCAGTCGAGTATGTTGAAAATTTTAAAAATTGCGTATGAATGTATTGAAAAATGCAGGGGTATAGGTGGATTTAGTATGAACAATTATATGGAGGGGGTATATATTTATCGACTTGGCGTGAAGAGATGAATTCCCTTATCGTTCCCGAGCCTGGATGACCCCGAAATGTTATATTGCGGGATTCGTCTTTAAACAGGCTATCGGATGGTGAAAAAAGATTAGGAGAATGTTACGAATCGGGGACGTTGCACGCAGAAGAAACTGAAAGAAGAGTAAAAAAGTCGAAAAAATAGGGACTCGGGTGGCCAAAATCCGGGAGCGACGCGCCGTATGCCCACGTGTGTGGTGTCCAAGAATCCGCCTCGTTACGGGCTACGCGGTCAGCTAAAAAACCGGATCTGGTTCGGTACAAAAATCTCCGGAAAACCGCTGAAAACTGTTAAGATTTCGAAAAAATTCCCGTTTTTATCAAAGGGATAAGCTTAAAATATGGAAACTGTGCGGCCGATCGGGATGCTGTTGGTGGCGTTTGAAAGAGAAATAAATTCCGCACTCTGGATGGATGTCAGCACCGCCGTCATTCGGGGGTTCACTTCACCAGGTGAGTATGAAAACTATTGTAACTATACTTTTTATTAAATACTAATAATGTTTCTTTTATAGGTGTTCCTGACTCGCAGGTCGTCCGGAAATGTCAAAATATTGTGTAAACTAGTTGGCTGTATCGATTTTGATAAAATTCAATTGAAAATCAGTCGAGTATGTTGAAAAATTTAAAAAATTGCGTATGAATGTATTGAAAAATGCAGGGGTTTTTTTTTTTTTTTTTTGTGGGTGGGCCGCGGTCGGCGCGCCTCCGCACCACTCCATCCGGGGCGACAGAGGGGCTTAAGCACGCAACTCCCGCGACCCACCCGAAAACCACGTCGCCTTCGTCGTTGGGCCGACCACTGGAGCAGCGTTAACTTGTCGTCAGTGGTCGACCCGACGGAATACCCCCTATTGGGGTACCCTCCCATCGACCGACGTCCCCCCCTCGGGGAGGACGTCGATCTTTCCTCACGCGGTCGGCCTCTCGGCAGGTGACGGACTAATCCCCGGTCACGTCACCCGCGGCCTCGGCTAAGGTGGCATGAGGCGCAGATAGTTGCGCCTGCGCCGCCCCAGTCGCCGGCGGCGGATCTCCTCATCGAGGCTGCGCTCCTCACGCAGGCGATCCGCCGCCTCCTTCCGCGAGATCACTGTCTCGCAGAAGGCTGCGACCGCGTCCCAATTCCTGACGCTGTCGACCATCGCCCTAGCGATAGCCGGCAGCGTCAGGTCCGTACCGATGATTGCGACGAGTTCACAGCGCTGCACTGCCCAAGCCCCGCAGGCCTCGAGCGTATGGCGCGCCGTGTCCTCGTCGCAATCGCAGTGGTGGCAGGACGGTGTACTCTCCCTCCTAACGACCTTGTGCAGGTATTTGGCGAAGCACCCATGCCCCGTCAAAACCTGCACCAGTCGGAAGGAGAGCACCCCGTGCCGCCTCTCCAACCACTGCATCAGCACCGGCCGGAAGGCCTCCACGGTTCGCACCCCGAACCGAGGCCTCTCCAGCCGGACTGCCCAACGGGCGATGACGTCCCGGCGGGCGTCGACGCGCCAGGCGGTGAGATCCCTTAACGAGACCACACCGCCCTCCGCTCGCACCCCCATCACCCGCCGATATAGTCCGGCGAGCATCTCCGCCTCCAAAAAAAAAATGCAGGGGTATAGGTGGATTTAGTATGAACAATTATATGGAGGGGGTATATATTTATCGACTTGGCGTGAAGAGATGAATTCCCTTATCGTTCCCGAGCCTGGATGACCCCGAAATGTTATATTGCGGGATTCGTCTTTAAACAAGCTATCGGATGGTGAAAAAAGATTAGGAGAATGTTACGAATCGGGGACGTTGCACGCAGAAGAAACTGAAAGAAGAGTAAAAAAGTCGAAAAAATAGGGACTCGGGCGGCCAAAATCCGGGAGCGACGCGCCGTATGCCCACGTGTGGAGTGTCCAAGAATCCGCCTCGTCACGGGCTACGCGGTCAGCTAAAAAACTGGATCTGGTTCGGTACAAAAATCTCCGGAAAACCGCTGAAAACTGTTAAGATTTCGAAAAAATTCCCGTTTTTTCAAAGAGATAAGCTTAAAATAAGGAAACTGTGCGGCCGATCGGGATGCTGTTGGTGGCGTTTGAAAGAGGGATAAATTCCGCACTCTGGATGGATGTCAGCACCGCCGTCAGTTGGGGGTTCACTTCACCAGGTGAGTATGAAAACTATTGTAACTATACTTTTTATTAAATACTAATAATGTTTCTTTTATAGGTGTTCCTGACTCGCAGGTCGTCCGGAAATGTCAAAATATTGTGTAAACTAGTTGGCTGTATCGATTTTGATAAAATTCAATTGAAAATCAGTCGAGTATGTTGAAAAATTTAAAAAATTGCGTATGAATGTATTGAAAAATGCAGGGGTTTTTTTTTTTTTTTTGTGGGTGGGCCGCGGTCGGCGCGCCTCCGCACCACTCCGTCCGGGACGACAGAGGGGCTTAAGCACGCAACTACCGCAACCCACCCGAAAACCACCTCGCCTTCGTCATTGGGCCGACCACCGGAGCAGGTTTACTTGTCGTCAGTGGTCGGCCCGACGGAATACCCCCTACGCGGGGTACCCTCCCATCGACCGACGTCCCCCCTTCGGGGAGGACGTCGGTCTTTCCTCACGCGGTCGGCCTCTCGGCGGGTGACGGACTAATCGCCGGTCACGTCACCCGCGGCCTCGGCTAGGGCGGCATGAGGCGCAGATAGTTGCGCCTGCGCCGCCCCAGTCGCCGGCGGCGGATCTCCTCATCGAGGCTGCGCTCCACGCGCAGACGATCCGCCGCCTCCTTCTGCGAGATCACAGTCTCGCAGAAGGCTGCGACCGCGTCCCAGTTCCTGACGCTGTCGACCATCGCCCTAGCGATGGCCGGCAGCGTCAGGTCGGCACCGATGATTGCGACGAGTTCACGGCGCTGCACTGCCCAAGCCGCGCAGGCCTCGAGCGTGTGGCGCGCCGTGTCCTCGTCGCAATCGCAGTGGTGGCAGGACGGTGTACTCTCCCTCCTCACGACCCTGTGCAGGTATTTGGCGAAGCTCCCGTGCCCCGTCAACACCTGCACTAGTCGGAAGGAGAGCACCCCGTGCCGCCTCTCCAACCACTGCATCAGCACCGGCCGGAAGGCCTCCACGGTTCGCACCCCGAACCGAGGCCTCTCCAGCCGGACTGCCCAACGGGCAATGACGTCTCGGCGGGCGTCGACGCGCCAGGCGGTGAGATTCCTTAACGAGATCACACCGCCCTCCCCGCGCACCCCCGACACCCGCCGATACAACTCGGCGAGCATTTCCGCCTCCAGGTCCCACGGGGGAGTCCCGGCCAATAGGCACGCTGCCTCCGTCGCAACCGTGCGGTATCCGCGGATGGCCCTGACCGCCATGACTCTCTGTGGTCGCCACAGAAGGGCCCTCAGTCGGACGGTCAAGGACCCCGCCAACACCGGTGCGCCGTACAGCGCGATCAAAAAAAAAAAAAAAAAAATGCAGGGGTATAGTTGGATTTAGTATGAACAATTATATGGAGGGGGTATATATTTATCGACTTGGCGTGAAGAGATGAATTGCCTTATCGTTCCCGAGCCTGGATGACCCCGAAATGTTATATTGCGGGATTCGTCTTTAAACAGGCTATCGGATGGTGAAAAAAGATTAGGAGAATGTTACGAATCGGGGACGTTGCACGCAGAAGAAACTGAAAGAAGAGTAAAAAAGTCGAAAAAATAGGGACTCGGGCGGCCAAAATCCGGGAGCGACGCGCCATATGCCCACGTGTGGGGTGTCCAAGAATCCGCCTCGTCACGGGCTACGCGGTTAGCTAAAAAACCGGATCTGGTTCGGTACAAAAATCTCCGGAAAACCGCTGAAAACTGTTAAGATTTCGAAAAAATTCCCGTTTTTTCAAAGGGATAAGCTTAAAATAAGGAAACTGTGCGGCCGATCGGGATGCTGTTGGTGGCGTTTGAAAGAGGGATAAATTCCGCACTCTGGATGGATGTCAGCACCGCCGTCAGTTGGGGGTTCACTTCACCAGGTGAGTATGAAAACTATTGTAACTATACTTTTTATTAAATACTAATAATGTTTCTTTTATAGGTGTTCCTGACTCGCAGGTCGTCCATAAATGTTAAAATATTGTGTAAACTAGTTGGCTGTATCGATTTTGATAAAATTCAATTGAAAATCAGTCGAGTATGTTGAAAAATTTAAAAAATTGCGTATGAATGTATTGAAAATGCAGGGGTATAGGTGGATTTAGTATGAACAATTATATGGAGGGGTATATATTTATCGACTTGGCGTGAAGAGATGAATTCCCTTATCGTTCCCGAGCCTGGATGACCCCGAAATGTTATATTGCGGGATTCGTCTTTAAACAGGCTATCGGATGGTGAAAAAAGATTAGGAGAATGTTACGAATCGGGGACGTTGCACGCAGAAGAAACTGAAAGAAGAGTAAGGTTAGGTTAGGTTATGTTAGGTTTTTTTTTTTTTTTTTCGTTTTCCGGGTTCTTAACCCCGGCACTGCTAGCCTCTAACATAATTAGAGATTGCCTATTCTATTTTTAGTCTACAGGACAATTAGTTTTTCAGAGCCCCATTCGGGGCTACTTATCTTTATTATTACATAATATTTTCTACTCATTAAGTCTACTTATACTATCTTAATTTATTACAGTATTTAGTCATATCACATAGCGCAGTATGCCTGTTAAATGCATCTATACTGCGTCTCTTCCCTTATTTTTATTTGATGTGTTAGTCTGGTTATTAAATGTTGTGTCTGTTCAGATTATGTAATGTGCTATGACTTGTTCCTTTTAATAGCTGCTTTTGTTACTATTGAGCAAAAGTCCAATATACTATTACCCTACTTACCTCGTCTTTAATAAGTTCGTGGACGGTAGAAGGCGAGATTGTCGCGTCCAGGAGAATTTCGGTGTCCCACCTTCTCTTGCTGTGTAAAAGGCAGTCAAAAAGTAGGTGCGACACCGTTTCCTCCACCTCTGGATCGCAAGCACAAGATGGGCTGTCACTGCACTTAAATTTGTACAGGTATGCGGCATACCCCCCATGCCCTGTGAGAAATTGTGTCCTTATTGAATTGATTTTCATATTCCTTGTTACTTTATATGCGGCAACATCATCGGGCAGGAACATCCTCGTTATTCCAGCAGTTGTACCTTCCTGATATCTTTTGCTCCATTCTTGAAGCGCGTTTTGGCGAATGATGCGCTTTGCGTATGATACAGGACATCTGTCATAGAGTGGCTTCCTTTTCGAGTGAAGAGCGGCGTCCTTTGCTAGTTGGTCAGCACGTTCGTTACCAGCTAATCCGATATGGGCCTTAATCCAGAGCAGCTCTATCTCCCTATGTTGTTCTCGGGCTACCTTCATATGCTCTCTTGCTTTGGCTGCAAGTCTATGGGTGGAGTCGTTATTCGTCACCGTTTGAAGGGCCGCTCTGGAGTCACTGAGCACTGCGCAGGGCTCGTGATATTCCTGTACCGCCACCCTGACGGCTTCGCATATCGCCAGCAATTCCGCTTGGTAAACAGTGCAGTACGTTGGCAAGTTCATCTTTATGCTCCTTACTTCGGTGGCACCTCTCCAGATCGAGATCGCAGCTCCCACCTTCCCATCGATCTTACTGCCATCCGTAAACATTTGTACTGCACTGTTCACCATATTCTCGATGTCCTGAGTGCTGTTTATCAATAGGAATGCCTGGCTAATATGCTGCGCCGGGTGGGGTCTTTCAATGTATGGCAACGGTGTCTCGACCTCTCTATCAGATATCGGCGGTCGCAAGGCCCTCCAAACCTCGTATAGGGAAGCATTTTCCCTAATACGGATGTCAAGAGGGAGCACTCCCGCCAGTACCAGTGCCGAATTAAGAGACACCGTGCGATAGGCTTTAATCGTCCTCTGCGCAAAAAGCCTCTGTACTGTATTCATATGCTTTTGGACGCATTTTTTGTTCGTAGCTGGGGCCCAGGCGCTTGCGGCGTACGTGATGATGGGTTCCACAACCGCGCTGTATATGGTGCTTACGATCTCCGGGTGGAGACCCCAGCTCACCCTGGCGGCTCTCGATAGTTGCTTATAAACCCCCAGTGCCTTCCCGCATACATTTGCAGCATGGGCACCGAAGGTCAGTCCGCAATCTATTGTCAGCCCCAGGAGTTTAATCTCCTTCGACAAGGCTATTCCCACCCCGCCCATGCTCAGCCGTGGAGTGTCCCACTTCAGTTTCTTGGTTAGCACCATAGCAAGAGTCTTGTGTGGTGCAAACCTAAGTCTGTTAGCGACACCCCATTTCCGAACATGCTCGAGGGTTGAATTTCCCTGTCGTTGAATCTCCTCCGCCGTATCTCCAGAAAAGACGAGTACAATATCATCAGCAAAAGCTTGACAATGCACTCCCCTCTCCCCAAGACTCTTTAGCAGAGGATTCAGCAGGAGATTCCACAGAACTGGGCCCCCTATGGATCCCTGCACGCACCCCATGCTGGTTTCCTGGACGTGTTCGTGGCCAGCGTACCTTATTCTGACCTTTCTGTCACTCAGGTAGCTAGCTATAGTCCCCCTCAATCGCACTGGGCACTGTTCTTCTATCAGCCGGACTTTTAAAGCAGGCCACCAAGCACTATCAAATGCACCCTCTATGTCCAGCGACACCATGGTGATCAGCTTCTTCTCATGAAGCTTGCCTCTCACATGGGCCACCAGTCCATAGAGGGCGTCTTCTGTTGAGCGCTGGGGCATAAATCCGAACTGATGCGAACTCGTTCTAGGCACCAGGTGATGAGTCAGTCGTCTGACCAGCATTTTTTCATACACTTTACCCAAGACCGGCAGAAGCCCAATGGGTCTTTACGACTTGGGGTGCGTGCAGTTTTCCTTGCCCGGTTTCCGCAGCACCACAACGACGGCTTCTTTCCAGTCACTAGGTTAGTATTCTAGTTGCCAGCACTTATTTATTATTGCCAGATATGTTTTGGTATCTCCTAAGATAACCTGGGCACAAATATCCGCAGTTAGACCATCACCCCCAGGAGCCTTCTTGGGGTAGAAGTCGGCCACAGCCGATCTCAGTTCAACCTCTGTGAAGTCCGGCTCGTGTGTAACATTAGCCGGTGTCTTCATATTCTCAGCCATTTGTCTGATCCGGCTGTGGTCGGCATCGTCATCCTCGGCTCTATCACTGGGGTAGAAGGTCCTGGCTAGCAACTCGACCGATTCTTTGGAACCCAATTGCGCCCCGCCACTGACCAACGGCAAATCCTCTTCTCTTTTCTTTGTATTCCTAATGACACGGTAAATTCCCTCCCACATACCTTCTCTGGTCTGCTTTGTACAGAACTCCTTCCAGCTCCTTATTTGTGCACTCTTGGCTTGTGTTTCATATGCTTCTTTAGCTCTCAGGTATTGTTCAATGGCATCGCCCCTGAACCTTGGGGCTGCACTTCGGATGCGCCGTTTGCTGGTGGTGACACCTCGCTTCAGTACCTCCAGCTCCTTTGACCACCATGGGACTCTCAGCTTCTCATTAGCTTTCTTTTTTGGCATAGTCTGTTCGCAGGTTTTTATGATTATATCTGTGTATTGTTTTATGACTAGATCTATTTCTTTTTTGTTTTTAATATTTTGTATTGCTGTTTCACTTATTGTACTATCGGTTTTAAATTGGCTCAATTTCTGATGAAATTGGGTCCAATTCACCTTGTTGGTTTTAAACTTTCTGGTAGTCCTACTAATCAGTATGCCAGGTGCTTTTTGGAGCCTGAGTTTAATTACTATGCCATTGTGGTCAGAGCCCGTGAGGTTTTCAGCCACTTTCCAGTCGTCCACCAGCTCGAGCATATCGTCCGTGCAGGCCGTGACATCTACATAGCTAGTCAGTCTTCTGTTTCCTCTGACGGTGTCAAAGGTCGGGACGTCGCCATCGTTCAGCACCTGTAGCTCCATTTCGGCAAGTGCACTCATTAAAGTAATCCCTCTTTTATCCGTTTGCTGGCCTCCCCACAGGATGTTCTTCGCATTGAAGTCCCCTCCGATAAGAATTTTATCTACTTTGATCTTTTTGCGGATTTGGATCAGTTGTGCGATATAGGGTTCAATGTCCCGGTCAGGTTCAAAGTAACATGACACTGCAAGAACCTTCCACACGCTATTTTGTATTATTGCTACCGTGATGTTATTGGTGGTATGCTCATGGCACAGCGTAACTGCAATCTCCGGATCAAACACAACGATAGCAGCCTTCACCGTGCCATCCCCGCGGTTCACGTTTTGATAGGTTCTTGCAGTGCCATATGTCTTCATAGCTTTTTGAGCTCCTACATAGGGTTCTTGGACCATTGCGAAGGTCACTTTCCTTTTGACGGCCTCCTGCATTATTTCTGTGGTGGCCAGTTCTTTACGTTGCAGATTTGCTTGGAAGGCTATGGTTGTGGGAGTATGGGTGTACCTATTATTGTCCTGGCTGCCCTTAGCAATACCATATATTTTGACGGGCCAAGTCATCGTTCTTTCTTCTTATAGTACACTCCATGCTAAACAACGAATGTTCCGAGTTAAGGTGGTCCCTTTTCTTACAGTTGGAGCATACCTGTGATTGTCCATCCCGGCGTCTCGGGCATTCTGCTCTGTTATGATTTTCGCCGCAGTGGTGACACCGGTTATCCTTTTCTCGGCAACTCTTCCTACCATGCCCGTACTCTAAACACCTGGAACATTGAATCAGTGGGGTTTGATCTTCAACAATTACTTGCTGTATATCTATATAGAGCTTTCCTTTGTGAGTCATTCTCGTCCACAGCTTCGGAGAGACTCTGAGCACCACATGACTCTGCCAGGTGTTCCGGGCTTTCCTTCTAAACCTTTCCTCGATAAACATGTCATTAGGGTTCAGGCCTTCGATTATGTCCCTATTCTGTGTTTTGATGGCTGTTTTAATGTCTTCCTCGGTGTTATATGACATTATATTCTTTAGAATTACCATTGGGTTATTACTTTTGGCTTCTTCCACCTTCAGTTCCTTATTGGTTTTTAGTCTTTCTGTTGCCTTATCCAAATCATTCTTGTTTGCGCAGCTTATGACCATCCCACCATTCCTAATGCTTCTTAGTCCGTCTATTTGAAGACCACTTTCCTTTGCTTTAAGGGTGTTTTTTATATGTTCCCTTGTGTCTTCATGCGTCGGTGTGACGGCACTAGTAGTTACAATGATACTGTGCATTTGTTGGGGTATATTTCTTGTGGTTTTAGCCCCAGATGCTATATCGGCGTAGGAGGGTAGGGCGTTTACTACATCAGTCATTTGCTTGCTTATTTTGTTGGTGATCTCCCTTAACTGGCCCAAATCATCCACCACTGTCCTTCCATCAGCCCCATCACTTCCATGCGAGTGTACCATTGGGACGATTTCTGTTGCATTTTTATGCGCCTTCATTATTTGTATGCTTTCCCTCATTAGGTTAGAATGTTCTTTCATCATTTCAGCTATCTGCTCTTTTTCTAATTGAAGTATATTTTTAATTTCTGTATTTAATTGTCCTGCATAACTTTCTTCTTTTTTATTATTGTATACAATCACGGTTCCGTCTTTCTCTAATTGTTTCACCTTTCCTATTACCCCTCTGATTTCTTCCAGTTGAATTGTAATTTCTTGTTTCAGTTCCGACTTAAAATTCCTAGATAACTTTAGGTTTCTGTCTATTTCGTTACAGCATTTGTCTATTATTTCTGCTATAGTCATGGTTTTACCAGGGCGTTGCTGTTTATTGCTGACCTCAGGGATTGTAACAACAGCCTGGCCTGTTTGCTTACTAACCCTTGTCATTTCCTTTTGCTCAGAGCTGGCATTGTCAATTTTTTCATTGCCTCTGGTATTTTGCGCTAGTGGTTTCTTGATTTGATTCACGCTTTCTTTCTTCTTATTATTCTCATTTTTGTCTTTGTCATCGTTCCCTTTTGCGCTATTATTTATAGGCGCTTCTCTAGATCGCCTTTGCGCATTTTGTGGGACTGGTTTTGGGGTTGAGGTGTTACCGTCGTCGATATCGAATGTTTCATTATTATGCTTACCCACCTGTAAGCCTTCAAAACGGCTTACCTGGCTCTTAACTGGGTTTAGTGTTGTTGTATGTTGCTGTTGAGTGTGTTGCTGTTGGGTGTGCTGTTGCTGTTTTAGTGTTGATGTGTGTGGGTGATTATGGTGTTGCTGTTTATGTGCCTGTGATTCATGTTGTTGCTGTTGTTGTTGTGTGTGAACTGGCTGTGACACCAGTTCTTGGTTTTGTATTTCATCCTCAGGCGCCAGTTTATTTGATTTACGTGGTGGTGGTGAGCGAAGCATGTTGTTTTACAGTGCCGTGTGGAGTCACTTCTCAGTGTAGAGGGCTGTGCCGTGTCTCCACTGGGTTGAGTTCCCGGAACGCGGTTTGCTCCTAGTTATCGTGTATTTATTATCCCGTAGTACGTTATATTGTGTATATATAATACTTTATATGTTAAGTGAGTCAACTAATGTGTATTGTATTGGGCTTTGTGCCCGTTTGTAAGGTCAGTATGGTAGATGTTAATGTTTTAAGGGATAGATTCGCAAACCGCTAAAGTCTAGGTTATCGGTAATACAACGCCGATAATGAATGATTGAAATATAATATGCAACTTATTTTATTAATCCAGGTATAAACCTAGGGTCAATAACTTATAACTATTTAGTGAGTGTATATTCCCACTGGTCAATAATGTTTAGTACTATAGTATAGGTACAGTTAAATTATCTGAATAAAATGGGTGTAAAATCCCAGTAGTCTTAATACTAATTAGTAAAATAGTAAAAAGTAAAATGTATACACTTAAGTTTAAGAATAAAATCACTTAATTACTAAAGTCAGGGTGTAAAGGCCCTGCTGTCATTGGATTGAATAAACAATATCAGTTCGGTCAAATTTATCTCTTCGTTTGCTTCTACAAGATAATCAAGATGTGTTGTCGGGCTTCCGAGCAAGCCCCCAGGCTGTGGCGCAAAATGGAGTATTATCGCTACAACACCCAATTGTCACCACCGGCCCTATCACCCCACTCAGGATGTCCGACAACAAAACAATTTTAGTCTAATATTTAATGAAATTTGTTAATGTCAATTTATCACCGAGCTCGTGCGGCACGCGGCGCAGCCCACACAGGAAGCCGGCCCCAGGTATCAGGAGCACGAAACAATCCAAATAGAAGAAAAAGAGTAACAAAGAAGAAAAAGAAGAAGAAGAAGAAGGAAGAAGAAGAGCCAGAAGGAAGGTCGCTACCGCCGAAGATAGTACTCCCAATGCGAGTAACGCCAGAGAAAATCCCGTGTCGCTAGGACTGATAGTTCCGGAGCTATGACCGTTTGAAAATCACCCCCTAACACCTCCAACACCTCCAAGGAATTTTCGAACGTCGATAACTCCCGTTCTATTGGTCTCACGAAGTCCAGGTTTGGACTATGGTACTTCCCAAGTCACCCCTCACATCAGGGCCACCTCAACAGCGCCAAAAATTTTGCAGGGCCGAATCCACTCGCAACCCAAGGGAATCGAAGCTCCTGGCCCAGGGACAGTCCCCAGAGAAAACCGCACCACGCTACGCCAAAACCCGGCGAAGTTATGACCACTTGAGTCCTTTCAAGATGGCCGCCCGACCGAACTTTAGATGGAGATATCTCCGGATCTATAGGCCGCAGAGAAGTCGCGGTTGGACTCGCGGGCGTGGAGCTGAGAGTTTTACCAACATGTACTGAAATCCAATTTCCAAAATTTTTTACCCCAAATTTAGAAAATTTTTTATCCGCCCAACTCCTTACTCCCCCCCTTAATACGACCGCGAAATCCCCGCCGCTCTACGTCGAATATCTCCGGAGATATGGCCTTCCGAAAGAATCCAAGATAACGACCGAACTGTCAAAACACGATTTAAAACACAAATATCTCCCGAACTACTGGTCCCAGGAGTATGCGGTTTTCGCTGGCATCAATGGCACGTCCAGGGGTACCTGTCTATGGGTCCAAAACGCAAAAATAAAATTTTTTGCCCAATTGGGCAATTGGCAATATAATTTGATGGGCAATTGCTCGCCCTTGCCAATGTCGAAAACCACAGCTCTCTAAGTCAAAAATTTCACGAGCTATCACAATTCAAAAATTTTCACACCTTAAGTCTAACACCTCCAACACCCCCCGGATTTTCACAAATCGTTGTTTATGGGCCTAGACCCGTCGTGTTTGGGCTCGGGGTGTGCCGGGAGGTTATCTAAAGCTATTTTCAAGGCAATTATACAATTATTTCTATTATTTTCCAATTAATTACAAAAATTCATTAAAAATTCAATATCTCCTGAACTATTGTCGCTAAAATTTTTTGAAAAACGGCTAAATTAGCTACAAATGGTGTTCTATACAGTACTAATGTCCATTAAATTTTTTGAATTTTTTCGCCGAACAAAATTAAGAGAAAACTGAAAATTTTAGTTTTCCGGCCGTAGCTCCCTGACTATAAGGGCCAGGTGGATGTCCTTTGGAGACCTCGTAGTCCAAATTAGCGCGCAAGCAGCAGCGTAAGTTTTAGAATTATAGCCCAGCAAACGGCTGAGTTATAAAGGGCCAAACTTCGGGCAAATAATAGTCTATTTATAGAAAAGTATTGGGTGAAAAATTTTTCTTTTTGTGGAAAGTTGAATAGTGTACTTGCCCACAGATGTGTTCAAAATTGCAGCTCTCTGGGTGCGGTATTTCACCGACCTCGTGGTCGTCACCACGTGTTGAAAAAGTTGTTTTTCTCGTCTTTTCACGGTGTTGCGCTGTACGGATTTTCTTGAAAAGACTGTCGGCGGGTGCGGGCCGTCAAGGCGCACACGACGGTAAAAGAAAACCGCGTGGAGGCACCTACGCCGAAGCACTATCACGAAAAAACTGCACTTTTTCAACACACTTAACCTTTAATTTCACACAAATTCGTTAATAACTTCGAATGGTTTTCACTTACACTTTAGTGCGATACGTCGGCGTATGCGTCTCGCCAGCACGCAACTTTTAAGATATCTCACGTCACTGTATCTTAAGAAAAACCCGGTGAAACGAATTTTTTACTACGGAGCTTAGGTAAAAACGCTGCTGACTGAAGCGCGGTCAGCGGGGGACTGGTTAGGTTTTTTTTTTTTTTTTTTGTTTGATGTCCGGGTGCTTTGACCCGGCCCGCGAAGCCTCTAACATAATCAGAGATTAACTACACTTTGTCTTAATTCTATGGGTAATGAGTTTTTCATCTCCCTATTCAGGGGTATCTTATCTTTATTCATAGTTACGAGTTTTATTTATTATAGATTACAGTAAATTTACAATTATATACATTATCGCTGTTTTTATTATTACATTATCTCATATATAAATAATTACTACAATATTATTAATTCTGTATTACATTTCAAATCTGCTATTATTTTATTCTATGTTGTCTTATTTCTTTTTATGGCCTGAGTTGCCACCTTTGTACAGAATCCTAAGAACACTTTTCGTTTGTCTTTATCTTTCATTATTAGGCTTACATTTGGATATGTGATTTGTATGTCCATGATATGTTCGGCGCTGCATCTGTCTCTCATGTGTATAGGGCAATCGAGTATCAGGTGCAGCACCGACTCCTCAACCTCAGGATCGCAGGCACATGAGGGATCCTCCTTGCACCCAAAGCGGCACAGGTACTCGGAGAAGCCCCCATGACCCGTCAGTATTTGTGTTAGTGTACTGTTTATGTCTAGTGTTTTTGTGATAGAGTAAGCCTCAATGATGTTCGGTAGGAAGAGTTTAGTAGTTCCTGCGGATGTACCCTCGACATAGCGCTTGTTCCATTCTACGAGGGCGGCTCTACGAATCTCCCGCTTTGCAAACGAGACCGGACACATATCATAAATCGGCTTCCTCTTAACCCGTAGTGCAGCATCTTTGGCTAGTTGATCTGCCCTCTCATTGCCGCGTAGTCCCACATGGGCCTTAATCCAAAACAAATTTATATCTTTGCTCTGTTCATTGGCTTCCCTTAGATGCTGTCTCGTTTTTAGTGCCAGTCTGTGGGTAGCGCTGTTGTTCGTGATCGTTTGCAGGGCCGCCCTTGAGTCGCTCAAGATTGCACAAGATTTGTACTTGCTCTTCACTGCCACACCGACGGCTTCACATATGGCTAGCAGTTCAGCCTGGTAGACAGTGCAGTACGTTGGTAGGTTAAACTTTAGGTTCCTTGTTTCTGTTGCTCCCTCCCATATGGAGATTGCAGCTCCCACTTTACCTTCTATTTTGGAGCCATCTGTATACAACTGTACTGCACCGTCCACCTTGTCCTCAATTTCTTGTTCATGACTGGTTAGGTTAGGTTAGGTTAGATTTTTTTTTTTTTTTTTTTTTTTATTTTGTCCGGGTGCTATTGACCCGGCCCGCGAATGCCTCTGACTTAATCAGAGATTTACTTTCTAATCTTATATCTAACAGGGCAATGAGTTTTTCATATCCCCCTTTGGGGATTCTTATCTTTATTATTTACATTCTTGTTATTTCTATATTTATAATACAATTTGACTTACTTTTCTATTTATAATTTTATTTAATCTATGTTTCTTAAATTAATACATATTAGGTTTTACTTTCTTTAATTTTATATTACAGCAATTTTACATTCTATCGAACTATGTTTTATTTCTATCAATTGCTTTTTGTGCAATTTTAGTACAGAATTCTAGGAATTCTGTTCTAGTATCCTTGTCTGCTATTAACGTTTTAAGGTTATCATAGTCTAGGTTAATATTCAATTTTTGTTGTATGTTATATCTTTGCGTATTGTGTATAGGACAGTCTAATAGTAAATGTAAAATAGATTCTTGTTTATCTGGGTCGCATATGCAAGACGGATCCGCTTTACAGCGGAAACGGTGCAGATAATCTGCGAACCCACCGTGCCCTGTAAATATTTGTGTTTGTATTGCACTAGTTCCTAACTTCTTTATCACTCTATAAGCCGTCACTATGTCTGGGAAGAATGCTTTAGTGGTTGCAGCTGTTGTTCCTTCTTGGTACCTTTCGTTCCATTCCGCGAGTGCTTCTTTGCGGATTTCTCGCTTGGCATAGGATATTGGGCACATGTCATATATGGGTCTCTTTTTAGAGCGCAATGCAGCTTCTCTGGCCAGATGGTCGGCCCTCTCATTACCATCTACACCGACGTGCTCTAACCCAAAACAATTTTATTTCCTTACCTTCTGCTCTGGCACTTAGCATGTAGGCTCTGGCTTTGGCGGCTAATATATGCGTTGAACCATGGTTCACAACGGTTTCGAGAGCCGCCCTGGAATCGCTAATTATAGCGCAATCATTATACCTACTTTGGACCACTACCCTAGCAGCTTCGCATATAGCTAATAGTTCAGCCTGATAAACTGAACAATAAGACGGCAGGTTGAATTTGAGACTTCTTATTTCCGCGGCTCCTTCCCATACTGAAACAGCAGCACCGACTTTGTCCTCAATTCTACTGCCGTCAGTAAACAGCTTCACTGTACTATTCACTTTTTGCTCTAGATCTTCTGAGTTTTCAAGCCTTATGAAGCTACAGCTGATATGCTCCGCTGGGTGCGGTCTCTCGACGTAAGCAATTGGTCTCTCAATCTCACGATCCAGCACCGGCCGGCGCAAGCCCCTCCTGACCTCGTACAGGGAAGCATTTTCCCTGATACGTATGTCAAGAGGAAGCGCCCCGGCCAGCACCAGAGCGGCGTTGAGTGACACCGTTCGATACGCTTTTATCACTCTCTGCGCAAATAGGCGTTGTACCATGTGGAGGTGCTTCTGGACGCATTTTTTGTTGGTGGCTGGAGCCCAAGCACTGGCTGCATAGGAGATTATCGGCTCGACCACGGCGGTGTAAATTGTGCGAATGATCTCGGGATGGAGTCCCCAACTGACCCTGGCGGCTTTCGATAGCTGCTTGTAGACGCCCAGCGCTTTCCCGCAGACATTAGCCACGTGTGCGCCGAACGTCAACCCGCAGTCTATTGTTAGCCCCAGGGCCTTAATCTCCTTAGCCATGACAACCCCCACCCCGCCCATGGTTAGCCGTGGAGTGTCGTATTTCAACTTTTTGGTCAGCACCATAGCGAGGGTCTTATGTGGTGCGAACCTAAGTCTGTTCTCGACACCCCACCGCCAAACATGTTCGAGGGTTGAGTTGGCACGACTTTGGATATCCTCCGCCGTGTCCCCGGAGAAGACGAGAAGCACGTCATCGGCAAATGCCTGAACGTGCTCTCCCCTCCCCGCGAGACTCTGCAGCAGAGGGTCCAGAAGGAGATTCCATAAAATTGGTCCCCCTATAGAGCCCTGCACGCACCCCATGCTGGTCGATCGGACACATTCGTGGCCAGCATACCTCAGGCGTACCGATCTGTCCGTTTGGTAACTTACCATTGTCCGCCTCAACCTGTCTGGGCAACGCTCCTCCGCCAGCCTGACCTTTATCTTAGGCCACCAAGCGCTATCAAAGACGCCCTCTATGTCCAGCGACACCATTGTGATAAGTTTCTTCTCATGAAGTAGACCCCTCACATGGGCCATGAGGTCATAGAGGGCGTCCTCGGTTGAGCGTTGGGGCAAAAAGCCATACTGGCGGGAACTTAGGCGCGGCACCAGATGGTGAGTTAATCTACGGACCAGCATTTTTCATATATTTTACCCATTACCGGTAAAAGACCTATGGGTCTATATGACTTGGGGTGCGTGTAGTCCTCCTTACCCGGCTTCCGCAGCACAACCACCGTGGCCTCTTTCCAGCTCCTTGGAAAATAATTCATCTTCCAGCATTTATTTATGAGTGCTAGATGCATCTTAACATCCCTCAGAATTACCTGGGAACAGATATCTGCTGTAAAGCCATCTGACCCAGGGGCTTTTTTGACGTTGAAGTCAGCCACGGCCGACGTTAGTTCTAGCTCAGTATAATCCGGCTCATGATCATCATGGTTTGGGCGTATAACATTTTCGGCTTCTTTCCTAATTCGGCCATGGACTGGATCGTCATCTTCGATTCTGTCTTCGGGGTAGAAGGTCTCAACCAACAGTTTTGTTGAATCGGCTTGGCTTAGCTGCACCCCCCCTATTTTCAAGGGTAAGTCCTCTTCTCTCTTAGTGGTATTTCTTATGACGCGGTATATTCCCTCCCATAGCCCCTCTCTTTCCTGCTTTGTGCAGAACTCCTTCCAACTACCAACCTGGGCTGCTTTTACTTTTTCTTCGTATTTTGCCTTAACCCTCAAGTAATTCTCAACGGCACCAGCCCTATGCATTGGAGCGACACTTCGGACTCTGCGTTTCCTGATGGTGACTGCTCGCTTCAACCCCGCCAGCTCGTCAGACCACCATGGGACCTTAAGTTTTTGGGCAACTTTTTTCCTCGGTATTATGGCGTCACATACATTAATTATTGCATCTGTATATTGTGCTATATATGAATCAATTTGACTTGTGGTTTCAATTTTGTTAAGGGTTTCTAAATTTAATTTCGCGTCTATTTTTAATTGGTCCAATTTCATATGAAATTGGGACCAATTAACTTTTTTGGTATTGTATTTCCTTGTTGTTCTTTGTATGTGAATGCCTCTACTTTGCTGCAGCTGTAAATCAAAAACAATCCCATTGTGGTCCGAGCCGGTGAGGTCATCAGCCACTCTCCAGTCCTCCACCAGGCCCAGCAGGTCGTCCGTGCAAGCTGTGACGTCCACGTGACTCGTGAGACGCCTTCCTCCCCTGATGGTTTCAAAAGTAGGCCTGGTGCCACTGTTGATCACATGGAGCCCACACTCTGTAAGGGTCCTAGTCAAGGCTTCTCCTCTTTTATTGGTGTTCGCACTTCCCCATAGTATGCACTTGGCGTTAGCATCTCCTCCAATTAAAATCTTACTGCAGTTACTACCCCTGCATATTTTGACCATATGTCTCAAGTACTCCTCTAGGTCTTTGTCTGGCTCGAAGTAGTATGATACCGCCAGAACCTCCCACGAATTAGTTTTTAATTTTACCACGGTTATGTTGTTCGTTGTAGTTAGGAGGTATGGTTCCACGTCGATTTCTGCGTTAAACACAACTATCGACGCTTTCACCACGCCATTCCCCGGGTTTATATTCTGGAATGTTCTAGCGGTACCATACGTCTTCATATGTTTATTGCTTCCCACATAAGGTTCCTGGAGCAAGGCAATATCTATCTTCCTTCTCTTGGCTTCCACTATAAATTCTGTTGTGGCCAGGTTACTCCTTTGTAGGTTAGCCTGAGCTATATTATATGCAGGGGTTGCATCAGTTGTGTTTGAGCCTGGGGCGCCTTTAGCAATAAGCTATGTCTGTTCTAGCTATTTCATCCCACTTTTTTCTTATAGTACAGAGGGAACTATAGGCAGCGTGCTCAGTGTCCAAGTGTTCTGCCCGTCTGCAGTTAGCGCAGCTCGGCGGTTGACCTGCCTTTAATCTCGGACATTGGGCTCTCAGGTGCTCATCTCCGCAATAGTGGCAAAGGTCCGCCTTCTCATTGCAGTTTTTTCGACCGTGTCCGTAGGCCAGGCACTTGGAGCACTGCAGCAGTGGGGTCTGATCTTCGACCCTCACATGCTGTATACCGATGAAAAGCCTGCCCACTGTGGTCATTCTTTTCCATAGTTGAGATGTGACCCGGAGAACCACGTGTGCCTCTAACGGGTTCCGGGCCTTCTTCCTAAATCTCTCTTCCATTTTCATCTCATCAGTGGTCAAGCCTTCCAGGATATGTTTGTTCTGGTTCTCAATAGCCTGTTTAATATCACTGAACTCATGGTAGTCAATGAGATTTTTTATCACTACCAGTGGGTTCTTACTCATAGCTTCTTCGACCTTAAGGTCCTTATTTGTCTTAAGTCGCTCCGTCGTTCTCTTAATTTTGGTCTTGGAGGCGCAACTTATTACTATTTTCCCGTTTCTTACCCTTCTTACACCCTCGATTTGGAGGCCAGTCTCTTTAGCTTTCAGTGTTTCTCTTACTCGCTTTAGAGTGTCCTCATGCGTTGGGGTATCCAAATCCGTAGTTACTATGACACTATGTTTCGGCTTCTGTTTTAGTACGTCTACTGGCTGGGGTTTAGCTAAGATCTCCGCGTACGAAGGGGCATGCTCCCTCATCTGCGCGACCTGTCTGCCCACGCCCAGTGCAATTTCCTTTAGTTTGCCTACTTCTTCTACTAGTGCCTTGTTCTCATCATGACTATAGTTCCCCTGGGGTATAATCGGGGCGCTCTCTACAACATTTTGGAGTGCACGCATTAGGTGCGCATGTTCTTTCATTTGACTGTTATGGTTGTCTGTAACAGTGTCTCTTGATGTTTCAAAATCTCTGTCTCTTTCTGTTTTATTTCAGGATTTATGTCCACCATTTTCCCTTTTTCATTTCCTAATTCGCTTCCTTTCCCTTCTTTAAGTTTGCCAGCTAACTTTATTACCAGTTCTCGTAGTAATTCAAAGAGTTCTAATGTGCCTGTTTTTACCTCCGTTTTTATGTTCTTCGAGGTTCCCATTAAGGTCTTAAATTCGCTGACATAGAAATTCGCTTCCTCTACTTCGTCTTTAAAGGACTTTTTACCTCTATAGGTCGATGTTATTTCATCCTCAGTGATTCTCTTTCCTTTCCCCTTACTGTTCACCGGTTTTGCCGGCTGTTTTTCTGCTTGTATCATGGGTCCAAAATTTGGTGTTTCCACATCCTCTTTTAGACCCATCTCCAGCTTCTTTACCGTATCTTTTACCGGTGGACTTGGTTTATCAAAGGACTGCAAGGGTGTTTTATCCTTTTGATTAAATTTGTCATTCGGAGTAGAAGAAACTATGCCTTGTTTTGAAATAATGGTTTGTGTCACATTTAGGTTGTCCTGATCCTTTTTTGTTATTTTTTCAATATTTTTATTCCTAAATGTAGATACTATTGGTGCTGTTGGTACCTTGGCGTTGTTTGGTGGTGACCTAAACATTGTGAGGCTCGCGGGGCCGTGTGTCAAATGTCAAAAGTGTTTCGGGTGTATAAGGTCCGAGACCTTCGGTCAATAGCCCGGTGTCAATAGCACGGATGTAAAGGTCCGGCGTGTCAGTTGTAAATTTGTGAGCGGGTGTAAATGGCCCTTGTTACCCTAACTTTAAAGTATGTATAATAGTAAAATTATATAGTCATCAATAGGATGCGAAAATAAAGATAAAAATAAAATTTTAGTGATAACTAATAATTAAATAAGTTTAAAATGATATTAAAATAATTAATAGCAAATAGGATTTACAAAATTCTTATATTAATGCTTATAATAAATATCCCAGCAAGGGTTTGTCTTATTAGGCTGGATGGTACCCAGCAACTGAACCACCGGCTGCGGCGCAAAATGGTATATTGCCTTATGCAATGTCCAATTGTTACCGCCGGCTCACGGAGCAGCAGCAAAGTCCAACCAACTCAATTCGAGTCAAAAAATCAATCTCAAAATTCTTCAAAAATTTTTATCCTAATTTTCTCGGCTATTTCTGCCTTTGCAGGCCGCGGGTTCTGAGAAGGAAGCCCCCGGGTCAAAGGGGATCGACTTACGCCAAAAGAAGAAAAAGAAACAGAAAGAAGTGAAAAGAAGAAAAGAATTGTAGGAAGAAGAGTTGCCAGAAGGAAGTCGACTGGTGCCAAAGGTAGCCTGCCCCAAGCCGGCCCTAGCCGAGAAAACACCAAAGCGCTACGACCAATAGTTCCCGAGATAATTCGACCCCAAATTTCCCGGGGGGTCCCGGGGGGTAATTTGGGGTGACGATAACTCCGGTCCTATTGGTCGCAGAAAGTCCGGGTTTGGACTATTGGGGTTCTCTATGCCCAACCGACCCAGTACAGCCCTCAGCTCAAGTCGAAATTTCGGGGGGTCAGAGCTTGTCCAAACCCCACTGGGTCGAAGCCTTAGGCCCGGGGATCCCCTAAGCCGAAAACCGCGGCTTTTTATGCCTAAGCGGGGCAGAGTTATGGCCTTTTAAAAATTTTAAAGATGGCCGCCGAACTGTCAAATCCAAACTTTGATGCGGTATAACTCCGGTTCTAAGCGTCGCAGGAGAATTTGGTTTGAAGCCTCGAGTTCGGGACCAAGAAATCTACCAACTAAGATTAAAATAAAAATGCCAAAAATTATTTCCCCCAATTTGAAAAAATTTTAGTTTTCCCGGTTCTTTGCTCCCCCCTTAATCCGAATCCGAAAGTCCCTACGTTCTACGATGCTTATCACCGGAGATATGGCCTTCCTAAAATTTCCAAAATGGCGGCCGAGCTGTCAAAATCAGTTTTTAAAAGCAAATATCTCCCGAACCAGACGTCGTAGGAGGGCGCAGAAAGTTTTGTTGTAATGGGGCTCACCAGGACTACCCTCCTGGATGTCTAAATCCAATAAATAAAAATTTTTGCCCAATTTGCAATTTAGCACCCTAGTCGTGTAGAGAAAATCCTCCCCCTACCTTTAGTGGAAATCCGGTCTTCCTACGACGTGTAGTTCCCAAGATATTTGAGTTTTTGTAAAAACCCAAACACCCCCGACACCTCCAAAAAGTCGAGATTTTTTATTTATGGTCCTAGGGTGGTCGAGTTTGGACTCAGGCTATGCCCAAAGGTGATCTAAAACCTATCCTACTCTTAAAATAATTTTATTTACAAGACTTTTTTTTAATTAATTTCAAAAAATTACAAAAAATTCAATAACTTCCCCACTATCTATGGGAAAAATCTGGAAAAAAGGCCTAAAATCGTGTAAATTCACGTTCTACATGGGTATACTAAATTTAAAATTTTAGGGTTAAAAACTACCCTCTTAATACAAAAAATGTGAATTTTTTAGTTTTTCTATTATAATACAGTAAGTACTTATCTCTAAATTATTCTCGATGTTGGGCCGTCTTCTCCAAGCGAGCGCGCAGCAGGCTGCAGTTGCAGAATTTCTTAACCTTGCGTATTTTCGGAGTAATTAATGGTCAAAGTTCAATTAGTTTATTGACTATAGTTAAAAAACTATAATAGGTAAAATTATTCTTGAAGCAGTTTTGTAATGGGGGGAGTAGCCCCTAGCTGCAGTAAAAATTTCTTGCTCCTAGCACCAATATTTCTTGTACCTCGTGGTGTCAAGAACCACGTGGCGAAGTTGTTTTTTTTGCGGTTTTGACCGACTTGCGCTGAACCGATCGCGCTGAAACAAACGCCAATCTATGCAGGCAGCCGAGTTCTTCCCGATGTCACTTTCGGCTTTCGTGGAGGCACTTCACATAAGGCACAAAAGCCAGAAAACTGATAAAATTTTCGTCACTTAACCCTTAAAAATGTAGTTTTTGGGGTTTCCCCCTTCAGGGGTGATCGTGCGGCTGCACCACTGTATTGCACTTTATAGATTTTCACAAGCCGCACACAATGACACCTTTTTCGTTGGAATCGCGCAAGAAAAACCCACTAAAATGAATTTTTTAGTACGGAGCTCTGCGAAAAAGCTGCTCACTCGGTCGCGGGGTGCGCGGTACTGGTTAGGTTAGGTTAGGTTAGGTTAGGTTTTTTTTTTTTTTTTTTTTTTTTTTTTTTGTCCGGGTGCTATGACCCGGCCCGCGAATTTACCCCTAACATAATCAGGGACTTTCATCATCCCTTTAAATAAAACTACGTGATACATTTATTACGATAATTACAGTTAATGAAATCTACATTTCTTATCTATTAATATTAATAATAACAAATTTAATTATTTCTACATTTTATGTCTGTTAATTCAATTCATTTCAATAATTTAAAAATTAATAATGTCTACAATTCCTTACTAATATTACATTAAATTTTTTACTTATCTATTTAACAATTTTATTTTACAATATCTAATAATACTAATAATACATTCTAGTTCTACTTATCTTCTTAGCTTACTGTGCTACTATGCTTCTTTGGATTATACAATACTATGGAGCTCTACATCTCTATTTACATGGTTATTATTAACTACTACATTTATTTTTACTTACTAATTCTATCTATTATATTTTAACTACTTCTTAATTAATTCTATTTGTTGCTTATTACCTAAGTTGCTACTTTCTTGCTAATTACTTATTTCTACTTTTATTGCTACCTCTGTTCCGTACATGGCTACAGCGTATAATTCTATATTCGCTTATTTATTCTTTTTTTTTTTTTTTAGTCGCTGTATTTAAGACTCTTTTTTGGATCATGTACTATCTTACTTTTTTCTTACAGTAGTAGCTTACAAGCATTTATCGAATTATTATATTTTATTCTACATATTCTATTTTATTCTACATTATTACTAATCTACGCTCTATGCTGCTAATCTACTGTTCTATAGTATTGCCTATATTTCCTACTCTAAGTATTTATTAAACAATTGTACTTATACTACTACTATATTTCCTACTCTTAGTGTTTATTAAACAGATTCTACTTTTTCATTATCACTATTATGTTTCAACTGGGACCTAATTTTATTGTATTTTATAGTGCCGACTATGTCACTCACCCGGTTCCCGTTCAGCACGTTCCATTGTACGGTCTATTGCCTGTTCCTGGCTATCACTGAACGGGCTACCTCTACAAAATATTTGAGTTCGTGTTCCCTTTTTTCTGTGTCTCTGAGGAGGGTGTGTATGTTACTTGTGCTTAATCTTGTGTCTATGATGTGTTCCAGCGCATGTCTCTTGTTTGTGTAAATTGGGCAGTGTATGAGTATGTGCGTAACGTTCTCCTGCGTGTTTGGCTCGCAAATGCACGATGGGTCCTCCTTGCAATGGAATCTGGTCAGATATTCCGAGAATCCACCATGCCCCGTGAAAATTTGTGTCAGTTCTTTCCACGGGTTTATTTTTCTTACCAAGGGATAAGCCGTTATTGCGTCCGGAAAAAATATTTTTGTGACGCTCCCTGTCACTCCCGATTGATATTTGTGATTCCATTCTTTTAAGAATCTCCCTCGGATCATTTTCTTTACAAATGAGATTGGGCACTTATCGTAGTCAGGTATTTTTTTCAGTGACCTAGCTGCTTCCTTTGCCAAAATATCAGCCCTCTCGTTCCCCGCCAGCCCCGCATGCGCTTTTATCCAGTACAAGCTAGCCTCCTTTTGTTTTGATTGGCACCGAGCCAGTATCTCCCTCGCATGCACCGCTAATGGGTGCAGTGCATTGTTGTTTGCCAAGGTGTCCAGGGCCGCTCTCGAATCGCTGATTATCGCATAGTGTCGGTGCGGTCCCTTCTCGACCACCTCTGCAGCGCGATACACCGCGTACAACTCTGCTTGGTATACAGTGCAGTAAGGATGCAGCTTAAATTTTTGGGCTTTTGTTTCCTTGCCTTCTATCCATACGGTGAGAGATGCTCCTACTTTGCCTTCTATTTTGCTGCCATCTGTGAAAATCCTTACTGCACTGCCCACTCGCTCTTCCAGCTCAGTGCCGTCCTTGATGGTTTGCACCTGCCTGTAGACATGACGTGCGGGGTGCGGTCGTTCAGCAAAATCCACCTTTCGTTCTACCTTAGTGTCACTCCCCATTAGCCGTGATATCCCTTTCTTTTCCTCATACAGAAGTGCATTCTCTCTCAGTCGTATATCTAGCGGGAGCAGTCCAGCCAGCACTAGGGCCGCATTAAGGGAGACAGTTTTGTAGGCCTTACAAAGTTTTTGTGCGAATGGTCTTTGCACTGCATTAAACCTTTTCTGTACACCTTTTTTCTTGGCTGCTTGCGCCCATGCACCCGCTGCGTACAATATTATTGGTTGTACTGTTGCACCCTGGCGGCTTTCGATAGTTGCTTATATATTCCTAAAGCCTTGGTGCACACGTTTGTTACATGAGCGTTGAACGTCATTTTGCAATCTATCGTTAGCCCCAGGATCTTGATCTCCTTTGACGCAGCAATGTCTATCCCGCCCATGCTTAGGCGTGGTGTGTCGTACTTTAGTTTATTGGTTATTACCATTGCCTTGGTTTTATGTGGAGCAAACCTCAACTTATTAGCGACACCCCACTCCCAAGCACGCCCGAGAGCGGCATCGCCCCGCCTCTGAATCTCCGCCGCCTCGTCCCCCGAGAACACGAGGACCACATCGTCAGCGAATGCCTGGCAGTAGTCACCCGTCCCCCCGAGGGTCCGAAGCAGCGGGTCCAGTAAGAGGTTCCACAGCATGGGGCCCCCAATCGAGCCTTACACACATCCTTTGTTCATACTTCTTGTTGCCTGGCACCCCATATACCTTAGCAGTATCGATCTGTTATCCAAGTAGTGGCCTATTATTTTCTGGAGTTTTCCTGGACATTTTTCCTCGACCAGCCTAGCCCTGATCATTGGCCACCATGCGTTATCAAAGGCCCCCTCTATGTCCAGCGACACTAATGTTATGAGCTTTTTCTTTTTGAGCTCACTCCTCACGTGGGCCACCAGAGCACAGAGGGAGTCCTCGGTTCCCCTCTGCGGCATAAAACCGTACTGTTTTAGGCTAATACGGGGCACCAGGTGCCAAGTGAGCCTGCGGACCAAAATTTTTTCCAGTATCTTACCTAGTACCGGCAGCAACCCGATGGGTCGGTAAGACTTAGGATCCATATAATTAGTCTTACCGGGTTTCCTTAAGGCTATGACCACAGCCTTCTTCCACTCAATTGGGAAATAGGACATCTGCCAGCACTTGTTGTACAGCGCTAAAAATGTGTGCATATCCTGCAGTATTGCTTTTTCGCATATGTCTGCAGTCAGCCCGTCCTCTCCTGGGGCTTTTTTGTGATTGAAGCTGGCTGCGGCTGTCCGAACTTCCTCTTCTGTTATGGCCATTCCGTGATCCGCTGTTCCATGTGGGCTATTTGTTGGTTCTTTTAAGGCCCTTATTCTTCTGTGTTCCGAGTTTTCCTTTTCCTCCGTGTCCCCCGGGTAAAAAGTTTCGGCAAGTTTTTGGGCTGACTCTTCTCCCGTTAGTTGTTTCCCATCTTGCATGAGGGGTATGTCCTCCTCCCTCTTTGCAGTCGCTTTGATTACTCTGAAGATGCCTTCCCAGACTCCTTCTTTACTTTGCCTTCCGCAGAAATCTTTCCAACTCTGTATTTGGGCGTTCTTGGCTTCCTGTTCATAGTGCGTCTTTGCCGCCAGATATTCGGCTATTACTGTCTCTCGTCGTGAGGGTCTAGCGCACCGCACTCGGCGTTTCATGGTCGCCGTCCGCCGCTTCAACTCCCTTAGCGTATCCGACCACCATGGAATTCTCAGTTTTTGGGTGTTGCTAGTTTTTGGCATCGTGATATTGCACACTTCTATAATCAC
This sequence comes from Lymantria dispar, assembly GCA_032191425.1. Taxonomy (NCBI): domain Eukaryota; kingdom Metazoa; phylum Arthropoda; class Insecta; order Lepidoptera; family Erebidae; genus Lymantria; species Lymantria dispar. The sequence goes on from CM063452.1 coordinate 35,134,491, forward strand.
GTCTGTTATGTCTTTTACTACTTTATCTAGTTCATTTGTGGTGCTTATCATTTTTATTTTGTCTCCGTTTATATTTTTGGTTGTTGTCGCCGTTTTTAGTTCCTCTTCGAAGTGCTTCCAGTTTGCTTTCTTAGTGTTAAAGCGTCTGGTCGTGCGATTCACTGTTAGTCTTTTCTCCACGTCCAATTGTATTTGAAAGAGAATCCCATTGTGGTCAGAGCCGGTCAGATCCTCGATGACGCGCCAGCCGTCGACCATGCCCAGCATATTCACGCTGCATGCCGTCACGTCCACATGACTTGTATAGCGGATGCCTCCTCGGATGGTTTCGAAGGTGGGGGTATTCCCGCTGTTAAGCACGTGCATGTTTAGTTCTTCCATAGTTCCAATAAATAGTTCCCCCCGGCTGTCTGTCTTGTGGCTTCCCCACCACATGCTTTTGGCATTTATATCACCTCCTACTATTATTTTGCCATTACGTAGCTCTTTACATGCTTTGGTCAAATGCTCGAGGTAAGGTTGCAAGGGAAGGTCCGGCTCGAAGTAACACGAAGCGACAAGGATCTCATAGTCGCCTATGCAGAGCTTGACAACTGCAATGTTGTTTGTGGTATATTCCAGATTCTGTATAATTGTTAGACTGGAGTCAAACACCACCACCGCTGCCTTTACCGTGCCGTCGCCCTGTACCGCGTTCTGAAAGATCCTTGCCCCCCGGTAGTTCCTCATCTGCCTTCCACCACCCACATATGGTTCTTGAACCATTGCTATCGAGATTTTTCTCTTAGTCGCCTCGAGCATCAATTCCAGAGTCGCCAGCTTCTTCCGTTGGAGGTTAGTTTGCGCCATTAGACAGCCGCGGTTCGTGTCTGAGGTGTTTATCTCGGTGCCCTTAGCAGTACGCTACTGCCGCGCGTGCTATGGCGTCCCATCTCCTGCGGACTGGACATTCCATGCTGTAGACCGCGTGGTTGGAGTCTAATTTTGCCCTTTCGCAGTTTACACAAACTGGAGGGGATGCATCCTCTCTGTGCGGGCATTGTGTCCTTAGGTGTGGGCCTCCGCAGTGCAGGCACACGTCCGCTTTTTCAGCGCAAAAGCGCCGGCCGTGTCCATACCCAAGGCACCTGGAACATTGCACCAGGGGAGTTTGGTCTTCGACTCTTACCTGCTGGATGTCTATGTGTAGCTTTTCGGCAGACATAAGTCGAGGGTATAACTTTGGCGATACCCGGAGAATGACATTACTCTCATACGGGTTGCGTGCCCTTCGTCTGTGTCTTATTTCTACTTTAGCTTCTTCCGCAGTCAAACCATCAAGCAGGTGTCCGTTTTGTGTTTTCAGAGCCATGTTTATGTCTTCCTCTCGGTTGTAATTCATTAGGTTCCTCAGCATCACAAGCGGGTCCCTGTTTTTAGCCTCCTCTACCTTGAGATCTTTATTATGTCTCAGTCTTGTTGCTGTCTCTAGAATTTCCTGCTTGGAGGCGCAGCTGATGACTACCTTGCCATTCCTCACCTTCCGCACTCCTTGTATCTTTAGCCCGCTCTCCCTGGCGTTAAGGGTCTCTCTTATCTTGGTGATAGTTTCGTCACTTGTTGCTTTGTCTCCTTCGGTGGACACTATCACGGAGTGCCTGGGTTGCGTAGCGTTCTGTGCTTTTGGTTTTATTAATGCTTCCGCGTATGTTGGTTGAACTGCCTTTATCTCCATTATATGATTCTGTATTCCTTTAGTGGCCTGCTCCAATTTTTTGACTTCCTTGATTATTTCTCTATTTTCTTGCTCTATTCCCGGGTCCACCAGGCTCGCCTTCTGGACCTTGTCGCCCAGAGTGAGCATTTCCAGTCTATGTTCCTCCAGCAGCTTTTTATGTTCCTTTATAGTTTCGATTATATTAAGCCTCCTTCCCGACTTTTGGCTTGTGTCCTCCCCTCCCCTTGTCCTCATCAGCTCGCTTAAGCTTTCTCCTTCCATCGTTGATTGCATTGGTTAGGTTAGGTTAGGTTAGGTTAGGTTTTTTTTTTTTTTTTTTAGATAGTTCCACAGACTTAGTGTCCGTGCCGTTTTTATGTTTACATATTGTTTTTAGGTTGATTCTATATAATTATAGGTTTCTTGAAGTGACTTTAAGTACACTTGGTGTTACAAAGTGATTTTACATTCACATAAAAATATTCAAAAATAGAAAGTGGCTTGTTAATTTAAGTTAGTGTAAGATTAATATAATTTATAAGTTAGTAAATTGAATTAGATTGAATTTTTTAAATTAAATTGAATTAAATTGAATTAAATTGAATTGAATTGAATTAATTGAATTGAATTAATTGAATTGAATTGAGATAAAATTTGTTGATATTCTTAATCTTCTCTTCTGTGATGAAGATGTCCGATTGAGGTTTTTCAGTGCGCTGGTGTTTTGGGCTGTTTGGTTGTTTCTTAGCCCTGCGCATATGGTTGGTTGATTTGTTTGTCTCGGTCATCTATTTGCGCTTATGTTGAGGGTTTGGTTATTGTGTAACCCTGCGCTGATGATTGGTTGAATGTGGTCGTCTAGTTCTTTTGATTTTGGTTGGTCGTCAGATGCGCTGATGTTAAGGGTTTTTCCTGTATAACCCTGCGCTGATTGTTTAGGTTGTTAAGGAATGTTATGTCTTGCGCTGATATGTTGTTGGTTGGTTTGTGCCTTGCGCTACATGGTTAGTGTAGTTCTGCGCTCATGGTTTTTTTTTGCTTGTTGTTGTTACGCCTGTAGAGAGTCCAAGTTCTTCCATGACTCTCGCGTCTCTATGTTTTATTGCCATCCGTCTGATGTAGTCCAGTACAATACTGGGATCCTGATCAATTGACTTCCTCATGAGGTTCCATATGGCATCTTCACGGGTGTCGGTGTAGTAAGTGCAGGACCTAGTATGCCTGGAGATGGCTACTGTGGCGTGTTGGACACTATTGTGTATCTTTTGCACCGTGTCTTTTGTCTGGATTATGATGACGTGTGGTGCGCCGAGTCCCTGGGCCTCGTGGATGGTTCGCAATTCAGAGCCCTCGCCTGAGCCGTATCCTCTTTCTTTGAGACTCTGTTTCTCTGACTGGGTGTGCGTCAGGTATAATGTCTCTGGGAGGTCTGGTGGTATTACGGCGTCAGTGTATGGTCTTATTTCCAGGGATTTTATGATTTTGTTGGACGAGTATATGCCGTTGTAAAGTTCTTGAAGGGCATACGCTGTGTCCATGGGGCATCTGTGCGTGCACAATAGTTCTTGCGTGTCTGATAGGTTGCCTGCAGGTTTGTCGTGTAAAAGTGTGAAGAGGTTGTCTCGGTCCAGGTATGGAATCTGGTTTGTGTCTCCGATGAGGAGAAGCTCCTTGGCCTTAACGGTGCGCATCAGGAAAACTAGGGAGCCGAAGTGGTTGATGAGTGCTTCGTCAATGATTAGCCGACTTAGCACTGTAGTTTTTCCTGTTCTGACTCCGTTTGTAAGCGCCGATGCCACCGTGTATACATTCCTGGCCGCCTTCTCCCCCATACGCTGGCTGATTCTCTTCTTCAGGTCGTCCTTCGCTTTAAGCAGGGATGTTAGGACGACATCACTTTTTGGGTTGAAATTGTTCACGATCCAGGTGGATTTACCGCAGCCTGGGACCCCATTGACTAAGGTGATTTTGTCTGGTAAGTCCCATGTGGTGCACTTTTCTGATTCCTGGATTCGGTGCAATATTTTTTCGTTCAACCATATTTCTGTAAATTTGGCAGTTATGATGATGAGGTCATCTGCCGGTGTGAGGAATGTTGTTCTACCGATTTCCTTCGTGGTTTCCTCGTCGATGCTCACGAAGCCTGCGGTGGCACTGAACGCAGCCATGTGGGTTGAGATGGGTTTACCCGCTATGACTTCGCCCGTGTGGTTGTTATATACTGTGGCCTCCTCTTCCTCGAGTAAGACTTTCAGCAGCCCTTGGTTTTGGTAGTTATAGGCTTCTAGTATTTTGCTGGCAGTCCGGGCCTTGATGATTATGGTCCCTTCAAGGATGGCCTTGAATTCAAGGAAGGCGTTTATATAGAGGTCCAGTGATGTGTTCACCGGTCGGTAGTTTGGTGCCTTAATTATTCCTTTTTGCACGTTAGTGTCCTGCAGTTGGTGTTGTTCTGTGATTGGGATGGGGTCTTCTCTAGTGAAGGCCTCCAAAGCGGTTGCAAGGCGCGTAGAGTTGGCTTCCATAGGGTGTGTTTCGGTAATGTTCTTGAGTAGCAGTTTAAGCAGTAGTTTGGAGGTTAGCGGGGCTAGCTCAGGTAGGTTTTCCTCGCTTGGGTTGGTAATGGAGGTTTCGTCATCTATATTTGTCGCGGAGTATGTTGTAGATGTTTCTGGGGGAGCCAGAAGAAAGCTCAGATCTTGGCCTCTGTTTTCATAAGTAATAATATGGTGGTATTTCGAGGCCATTATGCACCCCATATAGTCCGCGACTTCTCCTCTGTCGAAACCCACTCTCATTGCGTCCACACTGATGATTCTGGGGACGATGTTAGCGGTTTCTTCACAATCCCTTGCTATGCCTTGAAGGAAAGCGCTAGCCTGCGCAAATTGGGTCGAATTGGCCTGTCTTCCGAAAGCGAGGATGATCTTGTTTTTGGCTCGTATTATGCGGCACGTGGAGTTGCCTATCTGGATTGCACTGTAGGTGTTATATCTAGAGAACTTGATAGAGTCTCTAGTGGTGCTTCCTTTCAATAGAACTGCGAGTCCAGTTGATATAGTGACTCTGTTTTTACCATCCACGTGGCAATACGCTATGCCCAATCTCTCTGTATTCGTTGACATGAATAAGGCCACTGGGCGTGTTCTTATGCCCGATGTTCCCATTTCGCCGCTCTCAAGTATTTTGTATTTTGCGGTGGCTTGAAGTGGTGGCGGTTTCCCTGTTGTAGTTGTATTACTTTTCCCTGGTTGTGTTTGTATTGGGATTGGTGGTGGTATCGATGATATCGGTGGCAGTGCTGGAGTTGTAGTATTCTGCCTTGGTGTATGGGTACTGAGTGACGTGCTGTTTCTTAATGAGGCCTTACGCATGATTTCTTCAACGTAGGCTAGAAAGATAGGTCTTACTTCGTCGTCACTCATGGTTTTTTGTAGTTCTTGTCTGCTAATGTTTTGTCCTGTTTCAATTTCGACCTCGGTCCGCTCAGCCAGATAACGAGGGCAGTCGTAGATTATGTGCCATATGTCTTCTTCGGTCTGGTCATCGCATTCGCAGCTGGGGTTGTCCTTGAGCTTAAAGCGGTGTAAGTAAGCTGCGAAGCCTCCATGACCTGTGAGCGCCTGCACTAGGGTTGGTGTCATTTTTGTTGATCTCACCAGACGGTAGGTGTTGTTAACGACCGGGAGAAATTCTTTAGTGACTTCCCCTGTTGTGGAGGCTGCATACCGGTCCTGCCATACTTTCACGGTTTCCTTGCGGATCCTTTCTTTGACGTATGACAGGGGCACTTTGTCGTAGGATATGGCGGGTGTTGTTGCCAGAGCTGCCTTCTTGCCAGTTCGTCAGCCCGTTCGTTGCCGGTGGTGCCGACGTGCGCTCTCAGCCAGTAAAGCCTTATTGTTCTCCCTTGTGCTCGGATCTCTTCCAAATTTTTCCTGATTATGTAGGTTAGAGGCGTGATGTTGTTTGGATTTTTGAGTAAGTCTAGCAAGGATCTTGAGTCGCTGAGTATGTCAACTGATGCAGTATCGCTACTCTTAAACTTCTCAATGGCTCTATGTAGTGCATACATTTCAGATTGGAAGACCGTACAGTAGGGTTCCAGGCTGAACAACGAGTAATGGACTTCCTGGTCTCCTTCCCACCAAGTTAGGGCAGCACCTGTTTTCCCTTCGATTTTGCTGCCATCCGTATATATTTGGGGTCCGGATACTTGGTGGTCTGTGTTGGTTTCGGAGTCCGCTTTCTCGAGGAGCTCGTATGAGATGATGATGGTTTTGGAGGGGTGTGGCAGTTCCGCGAATGATACCCTCTTTTCGAGCTCTTTGTTCGATGGTAAGTAATCTTACGAGTAGCCTTTCTTGGCTTTGTATAGGCTGGCATGTTCTTGGACTCTGAGGTCGAGTGGTATTAGTCCCGTGAGCACCAGGGCTGATGTCAAGGAGACTGTTCTATAAGCTTTGCAGATTTTTAAGGCAAAGCTGCGTTGTATTGAGTTGAGTTTTTTCTTGTTAGTCTCCAGTTCGGTGGCAGATGCCCACGCGCTGGAGGCGTAAGTAATGATTGGCTCGATGACCGCTGTATATATAGTCCTTATAATTTCTCCGTTTAGGCCCCAAGTCACCTTAGCTGCGCAGGCCAGTTGTTTGTATATGGCAGTCGCCTTTTTGCTGACTGCATCCACGTGACTTGCGAAGGTTAAAGTGCTGTTGATGTGGAGCCCCAAGATCTTGATTGTTTCGACAGTTTCCACTGGCTTGCCGGACATGTTAAGTAGTATGGGGTCGAACTTAAGTTTTTTGGTTAGAATCATCGCCTGGGTCTTGTGTGGCGCAAAGTTTAGTTTGTTCTGAGTTCCCCATTGCACTACCATGTTCAGTGCTCGGTTCGCCGTTTCTGCCAGACCTTCACTGGAATGTCCGGGGAAAGTTAAAACTACGTCGTCCGCAAATGCCTGACATCTTATCCCCTCGTCTGTTAGTAGTTTTAGAAGCGAGTCTAGGATGATGTTCCAGAAGGTTGGTCCTCCTATGGAGCCTTGGACGCATCCCTTCGTGGTTGGCTTTTCGCTGGTGGTTCTAGCGTAGTTTACTATTATTTTGCGGTCGGTGAGGTAGGAGCCAATCATGTGATAGAGGTTTCTTGGGCAGTTCTTGCGTGCCAATTGGTGTTTAAGGGCTGGCCACCAGGCGTTATCGAATGCGCCCTCTATGTCCAGTGATATTACCAGCACAATTTTCTTATCGGTGATTTCCTGCCTGATGTGCTGGGTGAGGTCATAGAGTGCGTCCTCAGTGCTGCGCTGTGGCATAAAGCCGTATTGGTTGGTGGTCAAAGTCGGAAGGATGTAATATTGGATGCGACCTATGATCATCTTTTCCAAGGTTTTGCCAAGGACCGATAGCAGGCCGATTGGTCTGTAGGATTTCGGCTGCGTGTAATCGTCCTTGCCGGGTTTCTTTATTATGACGACGTGGGCTATATTCCATTGTGAGGGAAAGTATTTTAGTTTTAGGCATTGGTTGGATATTGCCAAAAACGTATCCCTATCTGTCCGTATAGCCTCAGTACAGATGTCGGCTGTCAATCCGTCTGGACCCGGTGCTTTCCTTGGTTTGAAAGATGTGAGCACCTTTTCGAGCTCTTCCCGTGTAAAGGGCGGGTCGTCTGGTCTTAATTGCTGTGGTGTGGCTGATGTTTGTTGCCTTAGTGATGTTTGGTAAGGTGTATCGCATTCTACAGAGTCGTCCGGATAGAAAGTTTGGGCCAGCAACTTAGCAGAGTTTTCCGGGCTGAGTGTTGTGCCGTTGTTATCTCTGAGTAAGATGTCGTCTTGTTGCTTGGCCGTTTGTCTTATTACTCTGTAGATGCCATCCCACATGCTTTCTTTTTCCTGTTTATTACAGAATTCCTTCCAGCTTTTCGTTTGAGCTTTTTCTGCTGTCTCAGTATAGAGTTCTTTTGCTCTAAGGTATTCCTCTATTACTGAGTTTCTTCTAATAGGTGCGGCGTTCCTTATCCGTCTTTTCAAGCGGAGCGTATTTCTTTTGAGGTCCGTGAGTTCTTTTATCCACCATGGCGGTGTCGAGTCCATTTTCCCTGGTCTTATCTTCGGTATTGTAGACTCGCACGCCTCATGTATAGCGGTGGAATAGTTAATAATGGTGTTTTCCATGTCATGGACGTTTTTTATTTCTCCGACATTTGTAGAGTTAAGATGTTTGTTGGCTAGTTTTAGACTGAAGATTTTCCTGAAACCTTCCCAATCCGCCTTCCTGGTGATATACCTTCTCGTTGTGATTCTTGCTAAGGGCTCAAGTTTCTTTTCGAGCCTCAGCGAGAAGGTGATGGCGTTATGATCTGATGTGGTAGTGTCCCTGTCCACTCTCCAGTCTTCTATTTTACCTAGCAAAGGGCTACTGCAGGTGGTGACATCAATGATGCTGGTGTACAGCTTGCCCCGTCTATTAGTTTCAAATGTCGGAGTATTTCCGTGATTTAGGACATGGAGTTCCATTTCATCCGTGAAGCTCACGAACGCTGCTCCTCTTTGATCTTCCGTAGGACTGCCCCACCATGGGCTCCAAGCGTTGGCATCGCCGCCCAGAATTATGTTTTTCGTTGGCAGTTTAGAGATTACGGTGCGTAATCTGTTTAGATTGAGTTCTATGTTTTGATCACCCTCCAAGTATATGGAGATTAGAGCGATGTTTAAATCTCCGGCTCTGATTACGGCCACTGCCTCAGTATGTGATGTTAGCTGAGGGTCCTGTATTACCTCCAGGTATTGGCCAAATATGATAATAGCGGCTTTGTTTGGTTTGTCGCGGCTTAAGGTGCACTGGATGGTTTTGGTGCCCGGGTGCTCTTTTAGGTTGCCTGTTTTCCCAACGTATGGTTCTTGAACTAAGGCAATCTGCACTCCTCTATCCTTAGCCGCGCTTAGCAGTTCTGCCGTGGCCAGTTTTGATCTCTGAAGGTTGGCCTGTATGATTTTTATTGTTTTTATTGGAGTATGATTTTTGTCTGTTTTCTTGGTATTTACTGGGGTGCCCTTAGCACAGGTAGGTTATTTTTGATCTGGCTATGGCGTCCCATTTCTGTCTCTGCGGGCACTGATCTGAATGTGCCAGATGTTGGGTGTCGGGTGGATTGCTGGATGTTGATCGAGCGCTACTTATGCAGTTAACGCATTGTGGTGGTAAGTTCTTAGCTCTCCTTTCGCAATCATCCCATGAATGTTTTCCGCCGCAATAGCCACATCGGCTCTTTTCCTCCTGGCAGTGGGCTCTGGTATGGCCATAGCCCAGACAAGTAGCACATTGTACTAGGGGGGAGTAGTCCATGACCGGTCTCTTTTGAATGCCTATATAGACACTCCCCGTTTCAATTAAGTTTTTATGTAGGATAGGTGATACTTCAAGTACCGGATGGCATATGAGGTTATTCCTTGCCTTTTTTCTGAACCGTAGTCGGATGTAAATGTCTGACTTCGGTATATTGGCTGTAAGGTTTTTGTTTTGTGCAAGTAGTTGTGCTCTGATATCTTCATCGGTATGCGTCTTTATAATGTCTTTGACTATGACAAAGGGGTTGTTTTGCCTAGGGACCAACGCCTTGAGGTCCGAGTTGACCTTTATTTGGTTCTGAATTATTTGGAGGTCTTCAGCCGTACTGCACGAGAGTATTATTTTTTGGTTTCGGGCTTTTTTGACTCGGTCCACTCTGGCCCCTGTTGTTTTGGGGTTTATGGTCTTGGTTATGGCGTCTATTATCTTATCCCCAGTTTTTCCCTTATCGTTGCTAGTTATAATTAAGGTGTGCTGGTTGGTCGGTCTCTTTGTTGTGGGTTTCGGCTTCTCTTTTAGTGCTGCCGCGTAAGATTTTGCAACGGCTACGCTTGCCTGGCCAGCGTTTGCCAGTTCTGCGGCTATGCTTGTGCTAGGTTTAGTGGCCAGGTTTGTGGTGTCGTCCTTGATGGTTTTAATTTCGGATGATATTGTTTTTAGACGCTCCGTAATTGGCTTTAGCTGCGTCTCTATGTTGACCGTTAGCGGCTTAAGCTGCGTCTCTATGTTGACCGTTTGTTTTTGTGGAGCTGACTTTATAGCCTCCTTTAGGTCCGTGGATAGTGCCGAGATGGCTTCTTTCACCTCTGATGTGTTGATGTTCCCACTGGGGCTCTTGGAGGTGATATCTAAGTGGGTCAGGGTTTCGGCAGTCGAGGTGGTATTTTTGAGGATATCCTTCGCTGTATCCTGTAATCTAATTTGGCCTTTTTGGATGATGATGCTGGTGAGTGAGGGGACAAGTCCCTTTGTTTGTGTTGTAGGTTTGAGGTGATATTTGACGTTTTGTGCGTCGAGATTTTTGAGAAGACGGAAGAGCGGTGATTGCTGTAGTGCAATTTAGTTTATTAGTAATTGAGGTGGGGGGGGTGATCACGCGGTGATGATCCCCACTTTTCTTGGGCTCAAATGGGGCGGGAGACTCTACTGGTTAAAATGAGCCCAAACACGGGTGGTGTAGGGTGTGTATTGAGGAAGTTGGGTAGAGGGGGGGTGAGGTGTCGTTTTTGAGGGGTGTGTTGTGTCTTGAGGTGTGTGTATCTATGTGTGAGGAAGACGGGAAATCAGTTGAGAGTGTGATTGTTGTTTAATTTGTTGGTGAGTTGGGAGGGGGGGTGACCAGTTGGTGGTGATCCCCACTTTTGTTGGGCTCAGTTGGAGCGGAAGGCTCTGCTGATTACGATGAGCCCAAACACGGGTGGTGTTGAATATGTATTGAGATAGTTGGGTAGAGGGGGGGTGAGGTGTCATTTTGAGGGGTAGGTTGCGTTGCGAGGTGTGTATGTTTAAGTGTGACGAAGACGGGAGAGCAGGTGAGAGTGTTATTTTTGTTTAATTTGTTAGTGAGTTGGGAGGGGGGGTGACCAGTTGGTGGTGATCCCCACTTTTGTTGGGCTCAGTTGGAGCGGAAGGCTCTGCTGATTACGATGAGCCCAAACACGGGTGGTGTTGAATATGTATTGAGATAGTTGGGTAGAGGGGGGGTGAGGTGTCGTTTTTGAGGGGTAGGTTGCGTTGCGAGGTGTGTATATTTAAGTGTGACGAGGACGGGAGAGCAGGTGAGAGTGTTATTGTTGTTTAATTTGTTGGTGAGTTGGGAGGGGGGGGTGACCAGTTGGTGGTGATCCCCACTTTTGTTGGGCTCAGTTGGAGCGGAAGGCTCTGCTGATTACAATGAGCCCAAACACGGGTGGTGTTGAATATGTATTGAGATAGTTGGGTAGAGGGGGGGTGAGGTGTCGTTTTTGAGGGGTAGGTTGCGTTGCGAGGTGTGTATATTTAAATGTGACGAAGACGGGAGAGCAGGTGAGAGTGTTATTTTTGTTTAATTTGTTAGTGAGTTGGGAGGGGGGGTGACCAGCTGGTGGTGATCCCCACTTTTGTAGGGCTCAGTTGGAGCGGAAGGCTCTGCTGGTTACGATGAGCCAAAACACGGGTGGTGTTGGATGTGTATTGGGATGGTTGGGTGGAGGGGGGGTGAGGTGTCGTTTTTGAGGGGTGTGTTGCGTAGCGAGGTGTGTATACCTAAGTGTGAGGAAGACGGGAGATCAGGTGAGAGTGTTGTTGTTGTTTAATTTGTTAGTGAGTTGGGGGGGGGGGTGACCAGTTGGTGGTGATCCCCACTTTTGTTGGGTTCAATTGGGGCAGAAGGCTCTGCTGATTACGATGAGCCCAAACACGGGTGGTGTTGGATATGTATTGAATTAGTTGGGTAGAGGGGGGGTGAGGTGTCGTTTTTGAGGGGTAGGTTGCGTTGCGAGGTGTGTATAACTAAGTGTGAGGAAGACGGGAGATCAGGTGAGAGTGTTATTGTTGTTTAATTTGTTAGTGGGTTGGGAGGGGGGCTGACCAGTTGGTGGTGATCCCCACTTTTGTTGGGCTCAGTTGGAGCGGAGGGCTCTGCTGGTTACGATGAGCCCAAACACGGGTGGTGTTGGATGTGTATAGGGATAGTTGGGTAGAGGGGGGGTGAGGTGTCGTTTTTGAGGGGTGTGTTATGTAGTGAGGTGTGTATGTCTGAATGTAAGGGAGACGGCAGAACAGGTGAGAGTGTTATTGTTATTTAATTTGTTAGTGAGTTGGGAGGGGGGGGTGATCGGGTGGTGGCGATCCCCTTTTGTTGGGCTCAGTTGGAGCGGAAGGCTCTGCTGATTTCGATGAGCCCAAACACGGGTGGTGTTGGGTGTGTATTGGGATAGTTGGGTAGAGGGGGGGTGAGGTGTAGTTATGGAGGGATGTGTTATGTAGTGAGTTGTGTGTGTCTAGGTGTGAGGAAGACGGGGGACAGGTGATGTTTTTATTGTGGTTTAAATTGTTAGTGAATTGGGAGGGGGGGTGGTCGGGTGGTGATGTTCACCACTTTTAGTTGGGGCCGAATTGAAGAGGGGGTTGTGCCGGTTCTGACGAGCCCAAGCACGGGTAGTGTGGGATGTATAGCAGCTGTTAGGCCGGGGGGGTGAGGGTAGGGGTGTGGTGTCTCGTAGTTTATGACGTATAATACAATGTTGAGAGGTATGGGAGTATGTATTTGGGGGGTTGTTTGATTAATATAGTATTTGACCAAATCGGGGGGATGATTTCCTCGCGTATTATTTCTGTTTTATATATTGAGGGGAAGGGTGAGGTGTGAGGTGTGTATGACGCGCGTTGTGGTGGCGTGATCCGAATGAAAACGGAAGGGTGAGGTGTGAGGTATGAGGTGCGTGTGGTGTGAGTGAGAGGAAAAATATATCTGTTCGTGTCTGAATTGGTACTTTTTAATTGGCAACACTACCGATTTATGTTCTGATTGGCGCTGTGTTGCCGATGACAGCTGTCAGTTGTCAGTTTTGGGACGTGACGTATGTGTCAAAGCGTATAGCGACGTATTGGGACTCTGTCAGTTGGATATAGGTCGCAACGTCAGGGCGACGTGTGTCGATTTTGTGCAAATTTCCGCGTGGCTTGGGGTGTTTGCAGTGCAAATATATCCTCAGGGGGTCGGTTAATCGTGCTAGTGTAAATGTGAGGGGGTAGTTCTCCCTGTTTTCTACCCGGTGGTGATTGTGTTTTGTGATGTTTCGGTGTTTTGACGAAGTTATGTGTTAGGGTGTGCGGCGGGGAGGACGCGCTAGGTGACGCGTATGTCGTGTTGTCGGGGCGAAGCGTGCGTGCAACGTTCTAGAAGCTTGTGTCTACGTCACACGGTTAGGTTAGGTTTTTTTTTTTTTTTTTTTTTTTTTTTTTTATTAATGTCCGGGTGCATTTAACCAGGACTACAGGCATCTGACTTTAGTCAGATATTTCCTACACTTATACAAGGCTGGGGTAATAAGTTTTTCAGTTCCCCTTCGGGGATGCTTATCTTTACTAACAATACATGGGAACTATTATTTACATACAATAAATTTCTACTTGCTAATGTTTTACACAAATTTTTCTTACGTGCTATTTACAATTTGATGATTAATCGCTAGTGCGTTATACTTATGCACATTTGATATTGCTTTTTGAGTACATTTTATCTTTACTTATTCTATTGTTTATATAATTGCTCTTGGTTGTTATATTGTAGTTTTTATCCGACTCCGCCCATCCTCACTAAGGGTTTTCATTTTATAGAAAAGAGATATAAATAAATAAATGTATATGTGTGATTGTTGGTGTACATATTAGGTACTTTATTTGTTCCTTGAATTTGCCCTTTTAATTACCTCTTTGCTATACTCAAAGAATATGTTCCTAGTTTTTGTGTTCTTCATTATGGTGACTATGTTAGCGGGAGTTAATTGTACATTAAGTAGATATTCAGTGTTGCACCTGCGGTTGCTGTGTATAGGGCGGTCAAACAACAGGTGCAACACCGATTCTTCTATATTCGTATCGCACTCGCACGACGGGTCGTCCTTGCAGCCAAATCGGTGCAGGTATGCTGCAAACCCGCCGTGGCCAGTCAACGCTTGGGTTATTTCCGCTGTGATGTCTACCTTTTTCATGATCGAATATGCATCGGTAATGTTTGGTAAGAATAGTCTGGTGACCCCTGCTGTTGTGCCGAGTTGGTAACGTTCATTCCATTCGACGAGCGCAAGTCGTCGGATCTCACGCTTGGCGAACGATATGGGGCACTTATCGTAAGGGGGTTTCCTTTTTATCTTCAGGGCAGCTTCCTTCGCCAATTGGTCGGCGCGCTCATTGCCGGCGATGCCAGTGAGGGCCTTGACCCAGAACAGCTGCACAGCCTTGTGGTGTTCAGCGGCTATGGCCAGCAATTCAGCCTGATAGAGAGTGCAGTACGATGGCAGGTTCATTTTAATTGTTTTAATCTCCGTATTCTCTCTCCATATGGAGATGGCAGCTCCTACTTTGCCATTTATCTTGCTGCCGTCTGTGTAGTATCGCACTGCACTGTCCACCCTATCATCGATATCCTCTTGATTGTGTATCATTAAAAATTGGTGGTCCATATGGAGCGCTGGGTGGGGTCTTTCCGCGAATGGCGTCGGTGCCTCTGCTTCTCTATCCGGTGCTGGCGGCTGCAATCCCCTCCTGACCGCATACAGGGAAGCATTTTCCCTGACGCGTATGTCGAGGGGGATCGCCCCCGCCAGAACCAGAGCTGCGTTTAGAGACACCGTGCGGTAAGCCTTTATTCTCATCTGCGCAAATACTCGTTGTACCGTATCAAGGTGTTTTCGTACGTTCTTCTTTCTTGTGGCTGGAGCCCATGCACTGGCTGCGTATGTTACTATCGGTTCTATCACCGCGTTGTAAATCAGGCCCACGACTTCCGGGTGGAGGCCCTAACTAACCCTGGCGGCTTTCGACAGTTGCTTATAGACGCCCAGCGCCTTCGCACACACATTTGCGGCGTGGGCACCGAACGTCAGGCCTCTATCTATCGTTAGCCCCAGGATCTTAATCTCCTCCGACAGGGCTATTCCCACCCCGCTCATGCTCAGCCGTGGAGTGTCGTACTTAAGTTTTTTGGTTAGCACCATAGCAAGAGTTTTGTGTGGTGCAAACCTCAACCTATTCGCTACGCCCCACTTCCGAACACGTTCGAGGGTTGAATTTCCCCGTCGTTCTATCTCCTCCGCAGTGTCCCCCGAGAAGACGAGGACTATGTCATCGGCAAAAGCCTGACAGAAGTCCTCCCCCTCCCCGAGGTCCTTAAGCAGAGGATCCAGGAGGAGATTCCAAAGTATGGGACCCCCGATGGATCCCTGTACGCACCCCATACTGGTGTCCTGGGTGTGTTCATGACCAGCATACCTTACCACAACCTTGCGGTCGCTGAGGTAGCTGGACATTGTTCCCCGCAATCGACCTGGGCACTGCTCCTCCGCCAATCTGACCTTGATTGCTGGCCACCAAGCGCTATCGAAGGCGCCCTCAATGTCCAGCGACACCATTGTGATGAGCTTCTTCTCACGAAGCTTGCTCTTCAAATGGGTCACCAGACTGTAGAGGGCGTCCTCTGTGGAGCGCTGGGGCGTAAAGCCAAATTGACGGGGGCTCATCCTGGGCACCAGGTGATGCGTTAACCTTCTCACCAGTATTTTCTCAAAGACCTTTCCCATCACTGGGAGAAGCCCAATAGGTCGATAAGACTTGGGGTGCGTATAGCTATCCTTGCCTGGTTTGCGCAGAGCCACAACGACGGCGATCTTCCAATCCTTGGGAAAATATTCAAGTTTCCAGCACTTATTTATTATGGCTAGGTACGTCTTTGTATCGTTCAGTATAACATGTCTGCATATGTCTGCTGTTAGTCCGTCTATCCCGGGTGCCTTCTTCGGATTGAAGTCGGCCACAACCAGTTTCAGTTCGGGCTCAGTGAAGTCTGGCTCGTGACTATCACCAGCCAGGACCTTCAAATCATCCGCCCTTTTCCTGATCCGTTTGTGGTCGACATCGTCATCCTCGGCTCTATCTCTAGGGAAGAACGTCCTCGCTAGCCATTGAACCGATTCGTCTTCGCTCAGCTGCGCGCCTCCATCGACCAATGGCAGATCTTCCTCCCTTTTCTTCGTGTGTTTTATCACTCGATATATTCCCTCCCATACCCCTTCCTTGTCCTGCTTTGAGCAGAAATTTTTCCAACTCATTATTTGAGCGTTTCTTGCTTGGCGTTCGTATTCATCTTTGGACTTAAGGTACTGGGTAATGGCTCCACTCCTAAACTTCGGGGATGCACAGCGGAGACGCCTTTTACTGATGGCGACACCTTGCTTCAGGACCGCCAGCTCCTTTGACCACCACGGAATTCTAGTTTTGTCCATCGGTTTCTTCTTTGGCATCATCTCACCGCAGGTTTGTGTAATTATTTCCGTATATTTGCCAATTATTTCGTCTATTTCTCTTTTGTTTTGTATTAATTTTATGTTTTGTTCATTGATTTTGTTAGCTATTTTTAATTGGTCTAATTTATTATTAAATTCCGACCAATTTACCTTTTTGGTATTAAACTTCCGTGTTGTCCTGCTGATGAGTGAGCCTACCGGTTTTTGTAGGTTAAGTCTTATAATGATTCCGTTGTGGTCAGAGCTGGTCAGGTCCTCAGCCACTCTCCAGTCGTCCACCAGGTCCAGGACTCCGTCTGTGCACGCAGTGACATCGACGAAACTAGTTAGCCTCGTGTTTCCCCTTACTGTATCGAAGGTCGGAGTACTGCCATTGTTCAGCACGTTAAGCCCATTTTCAATTAAAGTCGCCATCATGGCCTCTCCTCTCCTATCTATACGTAGGCCGCCCCACCATATATTTTTTGCATTCGCATCTCCTCCTAATAGAATTTTGTCTGTGTCGGAGTTATCGCAGATGTTTTTGACTATTTTGAGGTAAGGCTCAATGTCGACGTCTGGTTCAAAGTAATATGACACAGCGAGAATCTCCCACGCACTGGTCTTAAGTTTAGCAACTACTATATTGTTGGATGTGTATTTATGACATAGTGTGACCGCGACCGACGAATTAAATACCGC
Organism: Lymantria dispar; assembly: GCA_032191425.1. NCBI lineage: Eukaryota > Metazoa > Arthropoda > Insecta > Lepidoptera > Erebidae > Lymantria > Lymantria dispar. Next base: position 35,151,224 of record CM063452.1, read on the forward strand.
AATCGCGGCCTTCACTACGCCATCCCCATTGTTTGCGTTCTGGTAGATCCTCGCCGTGCCATACGTCCTCATCACCTTTAGGTCTCCCACGTAGGGTTCCTGTAATAGTCCAAACATTGCCTTCCTCTTCTCCGCTTCCATCATCAATTCTATGGTGGCTAGCTTCTTTCTTTGCAGGTTCGCCTGGATAATTATTGATATGGGAGGGATTGATACTTTCTTGTTGTCCCCTAGGGTGCCCTTAGCAGTATCTGATGTTCAGCCTGGCCAGCTCGTCATTCCTCCTTCTTATGGTGCAGTCCAGGCTGAACACCGAGTGGTCGGAGCTCAGATGTTCCCTTTTCGCGCAGTTTGAGCACTTTGGCGGGTGTCCCTCCAATCTTCTTGGGCACTGTGCTCTAATGTGTTTTTCCCCACAATGGTGACATCTGTCGACTTCTTCCTTGCAGTTTTTCTTCCCGTGTCCATACTCTAAGCAACGGGAACACTGTATCAGGGGGGTCTGGTCTTCGACCACCACCTGTTGTATGTCCGTAAAAATCCTGCCCTTCTGAGTCAATCTACCCCAGAGTTTTGGAGAGACCCGGCGAACGACGTGGCTCTGCAAGGGGTTCCTCGCCCCTCTCCGGTATCTCTCCTCTATCTTGGTTTCTTCAGGGGTGAGACCATCTACCAACTCCTTATTCTGCTGTAGCAGGGCTGTTTGGATGTCTTGCTCCGTATTATATTTCATTAGGTCTTTTATAATGATTAGGGGGTTGCTACTTTTTGCCTCCTCAACTTTAAGATCTTTGTTAGATCTGAGGCGCTCAGTGGCTTTATCTATCTCAGATTTTGAGGCACAGCTAATAACAACCTTCCCATTCCTTATTGCCCTAACCCCCTGGATCTGTAGTCCTGTTTGTTTTGCCTTTAGAGTGGTCTTAATCTTTTCGTGGGTATCGTCAAAGGTGGGTGTGACCGCGTTAGTGGTAACGATCACGCTGTGTGTGTGCTTAAGCATTGTTGGTGTTGTATGCGGCTTAGGTTTGGAGGCTATTTCGGCATAGGTGGGTAAGCTGTTCACTACGAGGTTCACCTGCTCGTGGATGCTAAGTGTGGCCTCTTTTATTATGCTCACATCCTCAGCTACCGATTTAACACTCTCGCAGGCACCCCCACTTTGGTTCCCCACTTGAAGTGTGCTTATTTTACACTGATCACTGTCGAGTTTTTCCTTAATTTCCCGTACCTCCTTTGCGGTATAATCTGTGGCCTTAGCTATCTTGTTGACTTTTTCAGTCATGTTACTGATCTTGCTCGCTGAGTATCCCGCTGTCTCGGATTTGAGCTTAGTCTCATCCTCAATCATTTTGAGGCGCTCAAGGTTTTCTACGAGAAGCAGATTCTGCCTTTCTATTATGTGTTCCAATTTGGCTGTGAGCTCATCCTGTTTGGCAGTTATTGTCTCAGCTTTTGAGTCCAGGCTTAGGCGCGAGCTTACAAAGGAGGTATCCTTATATTTCGTCAGCTCCTTCTCAGCATCCCGCACGAGTTTGTTCAATGCACGCAGCTCATGCAATACCCCTTCCTTTATATCCGACCTCAGATTTCTGGACTTGTCTAGGTGGGAAATTGCCCTCATCAAAGCTGACTTTGCCCTCTGAGATCTAGATATTTGGCTGCCTGGGGTGTCGTTTTCGTCGGTAACTTTCGTTACCGTTTTGTCGTTAATAGCTGTCATTTCCTTACTTGTGACATTGTTTGGTGGGGTTTCTAAAATCACGTTTGTGTTATCGTCTGTAGCCCTACCTTTAGCTATCGGCGTGCGATGCATTGTACGTTGATTAAATTACTGCTCAGGTGTAAAGTGCCTGGCGTGTCAATTAGTAGGGTAAGACCCTTGTTTCTTAATCTATGTGTATAGTTGCAGTGTAAAATGTAAAATTAAATAAACGTAAAATTAGTAAAATAAGTAAAATAATAATATAATTAATAATAATAAATCGGGTAAAATGTAAAATAAAATCAGTTATGCCTAGAATTATACCTACTGGTTAAAAGTCCAGTACTAACTAATAATAATTGGATTTGATAAATATATCAAATGTCAGGTCCAAATATAATAACCTAGAGCAAACGATTTATTTAGGGTGTAAATGCCCTGTGTCTTATTACTAAATTCAATAAATATAAAATCAGATTATGATACTGCTATCTCCGCCGAGATATATGTTACGTTACAAAACAATTTTCAGAGCTCTTACGAAGCCCCCGGGCTGCGGCACAAAATGGTTAGTTGCTAGGGCAACGACCAATTGTTGCCACCGGCCCAAAGGTTTCCCTCAGTAAGCCCAGTAGCAATACGAATATCAATTTAAATTTTTATAATAACATAAATTTTTTCCTATTATAATATATTGTCAATTCAATACTGTTCGCGGCGCGGTTCACGCCGGGAGCGTCCGAAAGATACCAGAAGCACGATACCAGTCAAAAAGAAGAAAAAGATCAATAAAGAAGTAAAGAAGAAGAATAAGAAGAGGGAAGAAGAAGAGTAAGAAGGAAGCAGGTATCAGCCACAGACAGTCCTCCCAGTGCGATTGATGCCAGAGAAAATCCCAGCTCGCTAGGTCCAGTAGTTTCAGAGCTATGGCCATTCAAAAATCACCCCCTGACACACCCAACACCCCCAGGGAATTTTCGATCGCCGATAACTCCGGTTCCACCGGTCCCACGAAGTCCGGGTTTGAACTATGGGACTTCATAAGGCTCCCCCCACACCAGGGCTGCCTTAGCTGAAACCAGAATTTTGTGGGTCCGAATCCACTCGGGACCCAGGTGGGTCGATGCCTCTAGCTCAGGGACACCTCCCAGAGAAAACCGCGTCGCGCTAACTCTAAACCCGGCGGAGTTATGGCCACTTGAGTCCTTTCAAGATGGCCGCCCGGAAGAACTTTGGATGGGGATATCTCCGGATCTATAGGTCGCAGAGAAGTCGCGTTTGGTTTCACGGACGCGGGGTCGGGAGTTTTACCAACGTGTGCTGAAATCCAATATCCAAAAATGTTTACCCCTAATTTAGAAAAACTTAAATCCCCCTGACTCCTTACTCCCCCCTTAATACGACCGCGAAATCCCCGTCGCTCTACGTCAAATATCCCCGGAGATATGGCCTTCCGAAAAAATTCAAAATGGCCGCCGAACTGTCAAAGTCCGATTTTGAACACGAATAACTCCGCAAGTACTCGTCGGAGGAGCGCGCGGTTTTCGATGTTGATGTTGGCAGTACCTAGGGTACCTGTCTATATGATAAAAACTATAAAATAATTTTTTTTGCCCAATTGGGCAATTGGCAATGTGGGTCAATGGGCAATCGTCAGCCCCTATCTTTGTCGAAAACCACGATCCTCTACGACTTATAGTCGCGGAGATATCGAAAAAACAAAAAATTTACAATTAGTCCCCGACTCACCCAACACCCCCCGGAATTTAATATTTCGTTATTTTTGGACCTAGACCCCCCGAGTTTGGGCTCAGGGTGTGCCTAAAGGTCATCTAAAGCCAGATACAAAGTGAAATTAATTTAATAAGTGGTAATTTTTAATTAATTAGGAAAAAACACTTAAAATTCGCTATCTCCTAAACTATTTGAGATAAAATTCTGCTAAAAACTGTTTAATTTTCTATAAATAGTGTTCTATGAGATGCTATAGTCCAATGAATTTTTTGATTTTTCTGGCTGAACAAAACTTGGTAAAAACCGAAGTTTCGGGTTTTCGGGCAGCAGCTCCTCGGCTATACGCGCCAAGTGTTTCTTCTTTTGTATGTTAATGCTGTTAATGAGCGCGCAAGCAACGGTGCAAAAACCAAAATTATAGACCGGTATGCGGTCGAGTTATTTAGGGTCAAAGTTCGGGCATATAATACTTAATATTTCTAAAACTATTTGATGTAAAATTTTTCTCTTTACGGAATAATGGTCCAAGTACTTGCCCGGAGATACGGTAGAAATTTCAGCTCGCTAGGTCCAGTATTTCACCGACCTCGTGGCGACGCCCACGTGTTGGAAAAGTTGTTTTTCGTCGATTTTCACCTTGTTGCGCTGCTCCGATTTTCTTGCAAGAACGCCTCCAGATGCGGGCCGCCAAGGCCTACACGGCGATATAAGAAAATCGCGTGGAGGCACCTACGCCGAAGTACAAATGCGTAAAAACTGCACAATTCAACACCACTTAACCTCTTTATTTGCACTTTCACTCGAATAACTTCTCGGGATTCTCACTCACAATCACGTGCGATATGTTGGCGTGTGCGTCTCGCCAACGCGCAACTTTTGACCTATAATACGTCGCTCTAACTCGAAAGTTACCCGGTCTAGGAATTTTTTAACGCGGAGCCAAGGCAGAAAAGCAGCTGACGGCAGCGCGGTCAGCGGGGGACTGAGGTTAGGTTAGGTTAGGTTTTTTTTTTTTTTTTTTGTGTCCGGGTGCCAGACCCGGCCCGCGAGAAGCCCCTAACGTAATCAGGGATTTTGTTATTTGGAGGATGGGCACAGGAGAATTTATTTAATAAAAAATTTTACATTCTATTGCTATTCAATTAACTATCCTAGTTTATACTATAGTCTTAATTTTATTACAATTTTTTGCCTGTGTTGGTTATTCTTATACTACTCGGTCTTATCTATTTGCATCTTACATTCTTTGTAATGTGTTGTTATATTGAGAAGGTTTACAGTAGTCTTATTTATTATAGAGTTACAATATTTTCCTATTTTATTATTGTGCTTATGCATGCTATGAATCTAATCGTGTTACAATTTATCTCATATTGAACATTGTTATGCCTTAATCTTATGTCTTATTTATGATTATTAACATTTCCTTATATTACATGTTTGTTTGTATTAATATGGTTTACCGTAGTCTTTGTCATTTTATACATCATTCTTCGCATTATATAGTTACTTATATAAGATCTTTGTGTGTATGTTTGGTGTGCTTTTTAGGTGTATAATATATTTCTTGTGTATTTATGACGGTTATTGTCATGTGTACTTTAATAATAAAGTATGCAATTTTAGTGTGTTATATTATTAGTGTTATGTTTAATATATATAATTTATTTTTCTTTACTATTTAGTTAAATGATAAATAGCTATTATGTTGTACTTATTTTAATTTTTTATTTTGATGCATCAAAATAAATTATTAACTTCATGTATTTACTTAATCATTTGTAATTTGTTTATCACGTGAATGTTACTGGGTTACCCACTTTTATATATAACTAATGGATTATGTAATTATGTAATTTTAGTTTTGTTGTGTTGTGCATTAATTTGCCGTCTTAGTGTATTATCGTTTTTTATTTTTGCTTATTACTATAATGTATTACGATATACATGTAAATTATAATTTGTGTTTAATATTGAATAGTGGTTTCATGTATGGTTAGTATAAAGTGCATTATGTACTTTGTAGTTTAGTGTAATGTTATCGTGTCGTAGTTGTTGTGTGTTATTAAAACATAGTTGGTGTACATGTGGTTGTTTATTATGGTTTTTTATTCTCTAGTTTAATCTGTTATGTGGACAACATAACAGATTAATGGTGTGTGTGTTATGTGTACTGTTGTGACTGTGTTGTATTTTGAATATACATTATGTAATTTTAGTTTTGTTGTGTTGTGCATTAATTTGCCGTCTTAGTGTGTTATCGTTTTTTATTTTTGCTTATTATTATAATTTATTATGATATACATGTAAATTATAATTTGTGTTTAATATTGAATAGTGGTTTCATGTTTGGTTAATATAAAATGCATTATGCACTTTGTAGTTTAGTGTAATGTTATCGTGTCGTAGTTGTTGTGTGTTATTAAAACGTAGTTGGTGTACATGTGGTTGTTTATTATGGTTTTTTATTCTCTAGTTTAATCTGTTATGTGGAACATAACAGATTATTTCGTGTTATATGGAGTGTCTGTTATGTTTACTGTTGTGACTGTGTTGTATTTTGAATATACATTATGTAATTTTAGTTTTGTTGTGTTGTGCATTAATTTGCCGTCTTAGTGTGTTATCGTTTTTTATTTTTGCTTATTATTATAATTTATTATGATATACATGTAAATTATAATTTGTGTTTAATATTGAATAGTGGTTTCATGTTTGGTTAATATAAAATGCATTATGCACTTTGTAGTTTAGTGTAATGTTATCGTGTCGTAGTTGTTGTGTGTTATTAAAACGTAGTTGGTGTACATGTGGTTGTTTATTATGGTTTTTTATTCTCTAGTTTAATCTGTTATGTGGAACATAACAGATTATTTCGTGTTATATGGAGTGTCTGTTATGTTTACTGTTGTGACTGTGTTGTATTTTGAATATACATTATGTAATTTTAGTTTTGTTGTGTTGTGCATTAATTTGCCGTCTTTGTGTGTTATCGTTTTTTATTTTTGCTTATTATTATAATTTATTATGATATACATGAAAATTATAATTTGTGTTTAATAGTGAATAGTGGTTCATGTTTGGTTAATATAAAATGCATTACGTACTTTGTAGTTTAGTGTAATGTTATCGTGTCGTAGTTGTTGTGTGTTGTTAAAATGTAGTTGATGTACATGTGGTTGTTTATAATGGTTTTTTATTCTCTAGTTTAATCTGTTATGTGGACAACATAGCAGATTATTACGTGTTATATGGGGTGTGTGTTATGTGTACTGTTGTGACTGTGTTATATTTTGTATAAACATGTGCGTGGGTTACATGTTCGCATAGTACAATCATTGCACATGCTCACATGTTCACGCATTATGCTCGTGTGTGTATTGTGTATGATGATTAATGAGTTATATGGTCTGTGATTTATGTTTTGTATGTGTGCTTGTGTTGTGCGGTGTGAATTGTGTACTGTGTATTTATTGATAAATATGTGTTTAGTTGGTGATTATGATAGATGTGATTTGTGTTATTATGTTGTGTCTTGATGGTTAAGGTTATTTAAGATGGTATGTTGGTGTGTGTGTTGTTGCGTGGTGATTAGTGTTGTTATTGTAAGTGAGGTGTAAAGGTTTATTATTCTCCTATGAGTTATGTTGATGTGTAAAGTTAAATATGTCGTAAGCGTAGTGTTGTGATGATGTATAAGTTGCTACGCAAGGCATGAGTCAAATATACGTTACAGCCTCCCTCGCAAGGGCATCCGCTCTTGCTCTTATAGGGCATTCTGCGCCGAACACGTCGTGGTTTGTTTGCGGTAATTTTGCCTTGGTACAATTGTGGCAGTTGGTGCGGTGGCTGCACTCTTTCCTGACGTTACCCGGCTGGCCGCATTTCGTGCAGCGATCTTCCTCTGATGCGACACAGCTCTTCCGTCCGTGACCGTAACCCAGACAACGCATACAATGTATGAGGGGCGTCTGGTCCTGCACCCTCACACACTGTACATCGACGAAGAGTCTGCCAGCCGCGGTAAGCCTCTGCCACAGATTTGGTGACACCTGGAGGACGGCGTGACACTCTTCCGGGTGTCTCGCCCTCCTCCGGTATCTCTCTACGACAGTGACCTCCTCGGCCGACAGTCCCTCCGTCAGGTCGGCGTTTTGCTGGGTTAGTGCAATTGTAATGTCCGCTTCGGTGACTGTTCGACACAGGTTTTTCAGGACTACTAATGGATTTAGAAATTTGGCCTCCTCAATTTTTAGTTTTTTGTTTCCTGTTAATTTTCCTGCAACTTGTTCGAGCTCATATTTAGTAGCGCATGTAAGAACTACTCTTGGCCCCCTCACGCGTCTCATTTTCTGGATTTGTAGTCCATTCTCTTTTGCTCTAAGAGTGCTCTTTATTTCCTTTTCCAGCTCGTCACTGGGGCTGATATCTACGGTGGACATCATTAGCGCATGTGATTTGCTGGTCTGTTGTAGCCTTGGTTTTGCGGCCATTTCGGCGTATGTGCATGGCCCGCAGCTGACTTCGCCCACCCTTTTGCTGAGCTCATGAGTGAGGGTCTTTATCTCCTTTATATCTTGTTGGAGCTCAGCGTCGGTGTTCGTTGCGGGGGTGGTAGTGGCCTCCTTTTGCCGTTCTAAAGCCACTGTGTGGTATCGAATGACACCCTCCAGGCATCTCATTCCGTCAGCATTCTTTTTTATTTGATCACTATGCTTTTCCAGGCCGTCCAAGAGTGTAGCATGTTCATTGAGCGCCTTTATGAGTCTCTCGTTTTGCTCTGTGTTTTCTGTAACTATGTCACTATGAGCCCTGATCATTGTCCTCCACATTTCAATTTGTGGCAGCTCGTCTTTTTCATCTTTTACGGCACCCCCGAGTTGTGGTGTCTCATCATTATCTTTTACGACCTCCTCAGGTTGTGAATTATGAGGCCCTTCTCTGCTCTCTATAAGTTCCTTTTCCCCTTCCTCAACGCATAAAACCAATTTATCCAGAACATCGATAACCCCTCTTTTTACTTCCGTCCTTATATTTTTTGATGTATTTAGGAGCATCTTTGCCTTTCTGACTCCCATTTTTGCCCCCATAAGTCTGGCGGATGTAACTGCCGGGGGAGGAGAGTTTTGAGGGGATATCAGTTTGTCGATAACCACCGTGCGGTTAAGGATCACCCCATCCGTCTCGAGTACCCTTTTCTTAACCGCTGCTGAGATCGCAGCCTTGGGGGTGTTCTCGATAAACATGGCCGTAGCGTTCAACGGGCGTGGGGATTTTTTGTTAGGGGATTGAGACCGCTCTTGCGAGCGCCTATCTTGAGGTGGGGACCTATACATATTGGTGTGGGTCTGCGGGTGTCAATTGATAATGTCCGAATGTATATGGTTCGGCACTGTCAGTAGAGTGTAAATGTGGGTCTGGGTGTAAAGGGCCCTGGTCTTAAATACAATCAAACTTTAACAAAAAATAAGTTATATACAATTGTCAAGATAAAAATATTTATAAAATGTCAAAAAGAATGTGTATACTGATTGGGTGAATATCTAGTGGTATATTGATATTTGCGGGTGTAAAAAGCCCTAGTCAATACTGTTTGTGTGGGTGTTAGGTCGGTGGTGTGTAGTGGGTTATGTACCTATACCCTTTCGTGCAGTGTCTACAGTGTACTCGTCCAGCACCCTTAGCGCGTCAGCCAGCTGCGGCACAAGATGGTGTGTTATATCTATAACAGCCAGTTGTCACCGCCGGCCTAGCTGTCGCACCCGAGTTCCTTCTCACGAGCAGGAGACACCTAGGGGAATAGGGTGGTAGTGTGTTGGAAGTGTTGTTTGTTTTAATGTAAGTGAAATGTATGTAATGATAAGTATATGTGTAGTGAGTAATATGTAAGGGTGAAAGTCTGTCCCCACTTGTCGGGTCAAAATACCAGATGGGTGGCACCTTTCTCAATCACTTAGTCAGTATTTAGAGTTTGCAAAATAAAATAGTTTTTAATTACCTAAAAAATATTTATTCGATTTCGTGTTTTCCTAAAAAATAAATGTTGGATGTTAAAAGTAATTCTTCAATAATTTTTAAGTTTACCTAGGAAAATTGACGGTTCCGCCCACTTACCGCCGAGCATTAACGACTTCACACGACTGCAATAGGCTAATCGGATATATAATGCTCGTGTTTTGTTGATTGGGTGGACCGATATCATGCAATGTTTAGGCTCCGCCCCTTCCAACCTATTTAATTTATTTATTTAGTTTGCTAGAAAGTTACGGTTTTTTATTATGGATTTAATTTTAATTTTGAATATATACTCGTATTAACAAAGGGTTAGTGTAATTTATTATGCAATAAAAGTGTGAAATTTTTTGACCTAATAATGATTTTTAGTAGAATTTTATAAGGGAAACTAATATGTAATTTAATCTTTATATTATGTAATTTATTTATATTATTACTGTCGATATATATATTTGGGAGGGTTCTTGAATTTATTAAACAATAAAAGTTTGTATTATGCCAATATTTAAAAAATGAATTTCCAGAACAAACTAAATATTGAATATAATTTATTTATTTAGTTTGTTAGAAAGTTACGGTTTTTTATTATAGATTTAATTTCAATTTTGAATATATACTCGTATTAACAAAGGGTTAGTGTAATTTATTATGCAATAAAAGTGTGAAATTTTTTGACCTAATAATGATTTTCAGTAGAATATTATAAGGGAAACTAATATGTAATTTAATCTTTATATTATGTTATATATTTATATTATTACTGTCGATATATATATTTGGGAGGGTTCTTGAATTTATTGAACAATAAAAGTTTGTATTATGCCAATATTTAAAAAATGAATTTCCAGAACAAACTAAATATTGAATATATTGGCTCCGCCCAACAAGGCCGAGCGGGGACGACTTTACACGATCTTCACCCGGTCGATCTCTTATTGGTTTAGGCGAGTATATAAGTTAACGATATTGTTTTTTCCCTGTATGATTAGTGATGTCCACTAGATAATTTTTGGTTTGCGAACCGAATTTTTGGTATTTGGTTTTATGTCAAATTAAATTGTTATTATTTGTCCAAATTAGAGTATATATGGATGTGTATGTGTTTGTATAGGGTGTATGTATAAGTATTAGGTGTGTTCGCCTATTATGCGAACGGGGCAAGTGTAAGTTTTATGATGTGATTGTAATGTATGTCAATTGTGTGTTATAGTTTAAGTGTAATCTTGTTTTAGTATACTTCGTATAGGGTGTAGTGTAGGTGTGTACTAATATGAGTGTGGAATGTATGCGAGCACTGTGCATATATTGTATGTTAGTGTTGGTCACCCTGTGACACACTATGTCAAGCTGTATATTGGTCACTGTGTGTAGTATGCCACTTAGGATAGGGGATAGTGTTATCTTATTCTAATATTATACCACTAATATTTATCTTACAACTAGAATATTTTAAAATGTGTAGCCTGCCTAGGCGAATACTATGTATGCGACAACTATTTTACATTAGTCAAAAATCCAATAGAACTAAGTGTCGATACAATATTTATTAACTTGGTTTGTCGTTTGTACCAGATGAACAAAAATTTACTTGACCACAACACTAGTCATTAGCGTTATGTGTTTAGGAAAGTATATAAGGAATAGTTGAATATTTTATAATGTCTAGGAAATCTGTTTTCAATCTAAGATTTCTCCGGAACTATAATAGATAGGGAGAAATGGTTTTCGGGGTTGTGTTTATAATTTAAGGAAGCACAACATTCCCTCAAAAAATTTTCAAAAAAGTGGATATTTCAATTATCATTCATTTATAACTACGGAACTTTAAAATGCTATAACTCCCTAATTACACTCCCGTTTGGGATGAAATTTGGGGGTGTTGCTCCCTATATTTTTAGAAGTTCACGGCTCAATTTTACATAACAGAATTATCAATAGTTTCCAAAATTGAGCCGCGCAGTTCCACATTCATTTACTAGATGGCGTTAGCTCCGAAAGTAATGAAATAATGTTGATATTTAAATTGCTTATATTTCCTAATCTACTGGATATTTTGGAGAAATTCCAACTGTATCGTAATTTTTGACGCAAAATCTCCCCCTTTCCGCTTATTGCAGATTCCTTTCTATCCTTATTAAAAAGCCAAAAATACAATTTTTATTACGTAAAATTAATTTTATGAAAAATATTTATAGGGATATCTCCGTTATTACAAAAGCAAATTTGATGGAATTTTTACTGTAAATACTTATAATTAATGCACTTCTTCTACAATTAAAATGAATAAATATAATTATATATTAACAGAGATATAATTTTTTTAAAAATGTATGAAAAATTTCGGAAGTTTTAAAATTCTATAATAAAATAATGATACTGATCTTATTTTGATGGTGAAAACGCCTCCGTGTTCCTCCCGGCACCCGGCACCAACTTATCTATGTGGCTTTTGTCCAAGTGGCACAGGTAGGTAGGCAGGGGTCTTCTTGGTCAGGAATCTTTTCAGTTTTTCTTCTGTATCTTCGGTGATCTTTGCCAGAAAAATCCGGCAATAGTGTCAAAAGAAGCGCCTTTTTAGGGCGCTTCGAACAGCAATTCACGATATGGGGGTCGCAGGTCACTTGGAGGCAGCGTATGCGATTTTGTGTTTCGGCACAATTTTTAATTTCACTTATATTGTCACTAAAAATCGTGGTTTTAACCGATGCGCTCGGGTGTTTCACCATACGATAGCTGATTTTACGGCGCATCCAACAATATATAACACTATATATGTTTCACTGGTTTTACCACTATTTCGATTTTTTATAACTTTTCACTTGAAACTTTTGCTGCGAAGCGTTGCGAAACGACTTTGCGCGTGCGCGTGCGGCTTGGCGTGCCGGGGCAGACTCGGTTAGGTTAGGTTAGGTTAGGTTTTTTTTTTTTTTTTTTTTTTTTTGTCCGGGTGCTATGCCCGCGAATTTACCCCTAACATTATTAGGGACTTTCATCATCCCTTTAAATAAAACTATATTATAAATTTATTACAATAATTACAGTTAATGAAATCTACATTTCTTTTCTATTAATATTAGTAATAACAATTTTACTTATTTCTACATTTATATCTGCTAATTCAATTCATTACAATAATTTAAAATAAATAATACCTACAATTCATAATTAATATTACATTAAGTTTTTACTAATCTATTTAACAATTTTTACAATATCTAATGATACTATAATGCATTCTAATTCTACTTATTTCTTAGCTTACTGTACTACTATGTTTCTTGGATTATATAATACTATGGAGCTCTACATTTTTATTTACATTGTTATTTTTTACTAATACATTTATTTTCATTTACTAATTCTATTTATTATGTTTTGCTACTTCTTTTATTTTCTTTTCTTAATTCTATTTGTTACTTATTATCTAAGTTGCTACTTTCTTGCTAATTACTTATTTCTACTTTATTGCTACTTCTGTTCCGTACATGGCTACAGCGTATAATTTTTTATTCGCTTATTTATTCTTTTTTATTTTCTTTTCAGTCGCTGTATTTAAGATTCTTTTTTAGTTCATGTACTATCTTACTTTTTTCTTATGGTTGTAGCTTACAGGCATTTATTGAAGTTAGTGATTTCTACTTTCTTCTGTTTTATTCTAATTTATTACTAATCTACGCTCTATGCTGCTAATCTACTATTCTATAATATTGCCTATATTTCCTACTCTAAGTGTTTATTAAACCAATTCTAATTATACTACTATATTTCCTACTCTTAGTGTTTATTAAACAGATTCTACTTATACATTATCACTATTATGTTTTTAATATTTGGACTCATTCCCGCATTCAACCAGGACCTAATTTTATTGTTTTTAATTGTTGTCAGTTCCAACTATGTCACTCGCCCGGTTCCCGTTTGCTACGTTCCATTATACGGCCTATTGCCTGTTTCTGGCTATCACTGAACGGGCTAACTCTTCGAAGTATTTTAGCAAATGTTCCCTTTTTTCCGTGTCTCTGAGGAGAGTGTGCATGTTGTTCGTGTTTAGTGTTGTGTCTATGTTTTGTTCCAGTGTGTATCTCCTACTTGCATAAATGGGGCAGTGTATTAATATGTGTAGTACGTCTTCTTGAGTATTTGGTTCACATGGGCATGACGGGTCGTCTTTGCAATTGAACCTACTCAGGTACTCCGAGAACCCGCCGTGACCCGTGAAGATCTGTGTCAATTCGTTTCGAGGACTTATCTTTCTTATCAGTGAGTAGGCGGTTGTTACATCCGGAAAGAAGATCTTTGTAACACTTGCAGTTATAGCCGTTTGATATCTATGATTCCACTCCGCCAGGGATTTCTCTCGGTTTATTCTTTTCATATATGAGACCGGGCATTTGTCATAATTGGGCGCTGTTTTTAATGATCTGGCCGCCTCTTTCGCAAGAGCGTCTGCTCTCTCGTTCCCCTCCAACCCTGCATGTGCTTTGATCCAGAACAGTTCCACCGTTTTCTGCATTACTTGGCATCGGTTCAGTGTGTTCCGCGCATGCATTGCCAATGGATGCGGGGTATTATTATTTATTAGAGTGTCCAGTGCCGCTCTCGAGTCGCTAATAATTGCGTAGTGTTGATGCTGTCCCTTTTCTGCCACCTCTGCCGCGCGGCACACCGCGTATAGCTCCGCCTGGTACACGGTGCAATGCGGGTGCAGTTTGTATTTCCGAGCCTTTATTTCCCTGTCCTCTGTCCATACCGTTAGGGAAGCTCCCACTTTTCCCTCAATTTTACTCCCGTCCGTAAAAATCCTCACCGCGTCGCCCACTCGTTCCTCCAGCTCAGTGCTATCCGTTATAGTCTGTACCTGCCTATAGACGTTGTGTGCAGGGTGCGGCCGCTCCGTGTAGTCCACCGGTCTTTCCACTTCGACGTCGTTCTGGATTAGTCGCGACACCCCTTTCCTTATTTCGTGTAGCTGGGCGTTCTCCCTTAGTCGGATATCTAGTGGAAGCAACCCAGTCAGCACAAGGGCCGCATTAAGGGAGACAGTTTTATATGCTTTGCAGAGTTTTTGCGCAAATGGTCTTTGCACTGCGTTAAGTCTTTTCTGTATTCCCTTCTTCCTTGACGCTTGCGCCCATGCGCCAGCCGCGTACAGTATTATTGGCTCCACTGTGGCGTTGTAAATGACTCTTATCACTTCCGTGTGGAGGCCCCAGCTGACCCTGGCGGCTTTCGATAGCTGCTTGTATACCCCTATTGCTTTAGTGCATACATTAGTTGCATGGGTATTAAAGGTTAATTTGCAATCTATCGTTAGTCCCAGGATCTTGATCTCCTTTGACTCAGCAATGTCTATCCCGCCCATGCTTAGTCGTGGTGTGTCATACTTAAGCTTGTTGGTTATCACCATGGCTTTAGTTTTTTGCGGTGCAAACCTTAGCTTTTTGATGACACCCCACTCCCAAGCACGTTCAAGAGCGGCATTGCCGCGCCCCTGTATATCCAATGCTGTGTCCCCCGAGAATACGAGCACCACATCGTCGGCAAATGCTTGACAGTAGTCGCCCGCATCCCCGAGGACTCGCAGCAGCGGGTCCAGCAGGAGATTCCATAGCATGGGGCCCCCTATTGAGCCTTGTACGCATCCTTTATTTGTGTGTCGGGTGACTTGGTGTCCCATGTATCTCAGCTCTATCGTCCTGTTGTCCAGATAGCTGCTGATAATTGCTCGCAGTTTTCCCGGGCACTTCTCCTCGATCAACCTAGCCCTAATCATTGGCCACCAGGCATTATCGAAGGCCCCCTCTATGTCCAGCGACACCACCGTTATGAGTTTCTTCTTTTGGAGTTCACTCCTTACGTGGGACACCAGAGCACAGAGGGAGTCCTCGGTCCCCCTCTGTGGCATAAAGCCATACTGCTTAGGGCTAATACGAGGGACCAGGTGCCAGGTCAGCCTACGGACCAGGATCTTTTCTAATATTTTGCCTAACACCGGTAGCAGTCCAATGGGTCGGTAGGATTTGGGATCCTTGTAATCTGTTTTGCCGGGTTTCCTCAACGCTATAACTACGGCTTTTTTCCAGTTTACGGGAAAGTAGGAGAGCCGCCAACATTTATTATATTGCGCCAAAAAGATGTCATTATTCCCAGCTATGGCCTTTTCACACACGTCCGCCGTAAATCCGTCCCCTCCCGGGGCTTTTTTGGGATTAAAGCTTCCAGCGGCAGTTCTTAGTTCTTCCTCTGTTATTTCGGGTTCCGCTACTACGGTTTGTGGGTCGTATTGTGGATCCTTTACCGCTCTTATTTTGCGGTGTTCTGTATTTTCATTCTCCTCCGTGTCCTGTGGGTAGAATGTCTCGGCAAGTTTTTGGGCCGACTCTTCACCTGTCAATTGTTTGCCATTCTGAACAAGGGGAATATCCTCCTCTCTCCTTGCAGTCATTTTAATGACGCGGAAAATACCCTCCCATACTCCCTCCCTAGTCTGTTTTTCGCAGAACTCCTTCCAGCTTCGCACCTGAGCTGTCTTGGCTTCCTGCTCATACAGTGTTTTGGCTTCCAGATATTCGGCCACCACTGCCTCTCTTCGGGAGGGTCTTGCGCATCGAATGCGCCGTTTCATGGTCGCCGTCCGACGCTTCATCTCCCTCAGCGTTTCCGACCACCATGGAACTCTCAGTTTTTGGGTGTTGGACGTCTTCGCCATAGTGTTCTCGCAAGCTTCTGTTATTGCCCCTGTCAAGTTGTTTACCATTTCGTCCACCTCAGCATTGGTATTTAATTTTTGAATTGTTTCTTTATTCACGTTTTTCGCTGCTATTGACGTCTTTAGGCTTTCTTTAAAGAGGTTCCAGTCTGTGGTGTTTGTTTTGAAGCGCCTGGTTGTGCGAGTCACTGTCAATTTCCTCTCTGCGGTCGTCCAAATTTTAAAGAGAATTCCATTGTGGTCAGAGCCGGTGAGATCCTCAACTACATGCCAGCCGTCGACCATGCCCAGCATACTCGTGCTGCATGCTGTCACATCCACATGACTTGCGTAGCGGACTCCTCCTCGAATCGTGTCGAATGTGGGGGTGTTTCCCGTGTTCAATATCTGCAAGTCCAATTCCACCATAGCGCCGGCAAACGTCTCCCCTCTGCTATCCGTTTTGGGGCTTCCCCACCACATGCTCTTTGCATTAGTGTCGCCTCCAATTATTATTTTACTCGCTCGTAATTCTCGGCAGGCTCTTGCCAGATGATCAAGATAGGGCTGCATAGGAAGGTCTGGCTCGAAGTAGCATGAGGCGACAAGAACCTCGCGGCCGCCCATACAAAGCTGGACTATTGCAAAGTTGTCGGTGGTATATTCCAGGCTCTGTATGACAGTAATACTGGGGTCGTATACTACCACCGCCGCCTTTACCGTGCCTTCGCCCTGCGTCACATTTTGGAAGATCCTTGCCCCCCCATAGCTCTTCATCCGCTTTCTACCTCCCACGTACGGTTCTTGGACCATTGCTACCACGATTTTTCTTTTTTCCGCCTCAAGCATCAGCTCCAACGTCGCCAACTCCTTTCGTTGGATGTTAGCCTGGGCTATTAAGTAGCTTCTGGTCGCGCCTGTATCATTCCCCGGGGTGCCCTTAGCAGTATGAAACCGCAGTACGCGCTATGGCGTCCCATTTCCTGCGCACTGGGCATTCTGTGCTGAATACTGCGTGGTTATGTTCCATCTTGGCTCTTTCGCAATTCACGCACTTTGGAGGGGATACTTCTCGGTGTTGGCATTGCGCCTTCATGTGTGGGCCTCCGCAGTGGAGACATGTTTCGGTCTTTTCGCTGCAGAAACGTCGGCCATGCCCATACCCAAGACATCTGGAGCATTGCACTAGGGGGGTCTGGTCCTCAACTCTAACCTGCTGAATATCTATGTGTACTTTCCCCACAGCCATCAGTCGCGGGTACAACTTCGGCGAAACCCGCAGAATGACATTACTTTCATACGGGTTGCGTGCTCTTCGCTTGTGTTTTATTTCCACGTTTGACTCTTCTGCAGTTAAGCCATTCAGCAAACGCCCGTTTTGCGTTTTAAGTGCCTTATTTATGTCCTCTTCCTGGTTGTAATTCATCAGGTTTCTCATGATGACGAGTGGGTCTCTATTTTTGGCCTCTTCCACCTTGATTTCCTTGTTATTTTTTAGTCTCGTTGCTGCATCGTGGATTTCTTGTTTTGAGGCACAGCTTATGACCACTTTGCCATTTCGTACCTTTCGTACCCCTTGTATTTTTAGTCCAGTTTCCCTGGCGTTTAGTGTCTCCCGGATTTTGGTGATGGTCTCATCACTTGTGGCTTTGTCCCCCTCCATGGATACTATCACCGAGTGCCTGGGCTGGGCTACGCCTGGCACTTTCGGTTTCGCCAGCGCTTCCGCGTATGTCGGTTGTCCAGTCCTTATTTCCTGTATGCCGTCTTGTATATCTCTGGTGGCCTGCTCTAATTTCCTAACCTCCCTCATTATCTCCCCACTTTCCTGCCTCGTTCCTGCATTTGTTAAGCCTGCCTGTTGGATCCTATCCCCCAGGGCGATCATCTCCTGCCTGTGGTCCTCCAACAGTTTCTTATGTTCTTTTATCGTTTCAATTATGTTAAGCCTCCTTCCCGACTTTTGGCTTGTGTCCTCCCCTCCCCTTGTCCTCATCAGCTCGCTCAAGCTTTCTCCCTCTATCGTTGATTGTATTGCTGCTGTTTCCAATTCGGTAATTATGCGGCCCAGGTTGTCCAAGGCCGCCATTACCCTGTTCTTCACCTCCGCCTTGAGGTTCCTTGAGGTATTCAACGAGCGTTTCGCCTCCTCGATGCACTCGTTTGCTTCTTCGGTTCTGTTTCGGTACGTTTTTCCTTTATCCAGTTTATCTGCTCCTTCCGTCAGTAGCAGGGATAGAGCGCCTCCGGTGTTTATTGCTTGCTTTGGCGTGGACGAACGAATACCTGGTTCAGCAAACCTCAGGGCTCTGGTGATGGTTTTTGCAGAGAGAGGGTTGCACATTTTTTCAAAGCTATTTGTTATATCCTTCACTGACTGATCCGAAAGGTTGGCCTCTTCTTGCTGACTTGTATTTAGTGCTTGTGTAGCACTTGGCTTTGCTCCGGTCTTTGGTGAAGTTTGGGTATACGTCTTGTTTGTGTTCTTCATCGTTCCCGTTGCACCTTGATGTGCCCTCCCTGACTCGGTGCTGTTTTGCTGTCGGGTGGTGATCGAATCATGTTTGTGGTGTGAATTCGCGGGCGTCAGCTGAGTTATGATTATGTGTGTTATAGTTCGATTGGTGTTTTGAGTGTTAACTTGAATTGATTATTTGTAATTGATTTAGTTTGATAAATAAAAGTGTTGAAATTACTATTAATTAGGTTTAATTGATTACAGATTAATTAGGGTTAATGTGATTTAATTGAATTGATTGATTGGTTGAATTAATTAAACTTGGTCAGATTTAAAGTCCTATCAACCCCCCGTGCAAGCCCCGCGGCTGCGGCACAAAATGGTACGTTACCGATGTAACAAACAATTGTCGCCGCCGGCCTGGAAACTATGCCCGAGATGCTCAACAAGAAATTAAGGAGTCAAGCGATTTTTGTCCAAACAAAAAAATTTTAACTTAGAATTTTCTTTTATTCCTAATCAAATAGCGGCACGAGCCACGTGTTGGGGGCGCCCGATGAGTCAGTAACACGATTCAATCCAAAAAGAAGAAAAAAGAACGAAGAAGAAGTAAAAAGAATAAGAAAAAGAAGGAAGAAGAAGAGTTAGAAGGATGACGGCAACAACAATAGGTAGTGCTCCGGATGCGATTAGCAGCCGAGAAAATCCCACGTCGCTAGGACCAATAGTTCCGGAGCTATATCCGTTCGAAAAACACTCCCTGGCACCTCCAACACCCCCAGGGAATATTCAAACGTCGATAACTACCGTCCCAATGGTCCCACGAGATCGGGGTTTGTACTGTGGGGCTTCCCCAAGCACTCCTCACACCAGGGCAACCCCAGCTGCAGCCAAAAATTTTGTTGGTCCGATCCGCGCTTGACCCAGTGGGTTCGATGCCCCTGACCCAGGGACACCTCCCGGAGAAAACCGCGACGCTCTATCTCCAAACCCGGCGGAGTTATGGCCACTTGAAACTTTTCAAGATGGCCGCCCGGACGAACTTTACCTGAGGATATCTCCGGTTCTACCCAACGCAGAAAGGTCGCGCTTGATTCCTCGGGCGCAGAATCGAGAGTTCTACCAAATGATTGTGAAATCGGAGTCCAAAAAAATTTTTCCCCAATTTGTAAACTATCCAGTCCCCCCGGTTCCTTGGTCCCCCCTTGTTACGACCGCGAAAACCCCGCTGTTCTACGCCGAATGGTTAGGTTAGGTTAGGTTAGGTTAGGTTTTTTTTTTTTTTTTTTTTTTTTCCGGGTGCCAGACCCGGCCCGCGAATAGCCCCTAACATGATCAGGGATTTTCTATAAGGAAAATGAGTACTCGGGAGTTTTATTTCTTAAAAATTTACAATTTTTCCTATTCCATTATCTACGCTTATTGCTACTATAGGTCTTAGTTTAGTTACAGTATTCTTACATTAATTTTATAACCATGTCTTATCTAGTTCTTAGAGATTAACATAGTCTCTGTCTTATGTACATTCGTTCATGCGTTCATGATTACTCATACATAGAGTCTTTTATGCTGAGTTAGTTGTACTTATGTAGTGTTATGTTGTGTTGTTATGTATTATTGAGTGATAACTATTATAGTGTTCTTGTTTAAGATATACTCTTGTGTAATGTGTGTTGTAATTAGTGTGTATTATATAATGTTCTATTTTGATTTTTGCTATATCGTTAGGCGCAGTATCAAGGTGCTTGGTTTAATTATTTGTTTTGTTGTACCAAAACAAATTATTAATTTGCCTTTATTATTTGCATTAGTGCATTACTGTTGTAATGCTAACCTATATGTAATGTAACTATGTAAATATGTAATTTTGTACTTGTATTATATGTTGCTGTAGCGTTGAGTTTTTGTGTTTTTATGTTATCGTTTTTTATTATTTTTAATTACAATTTATTATGTATATACATATAATTGCAATTGTGTTTAGTGTTAAATTATGTATTCTTGGTTTGTCTGTTGTGTAGTGTAGTCGCGTATGTTATTCGTGGTGTATAATAGATTGGCGTAATGTTTTCGTGTCTTGTGTATTGTTGATTATTATAAACTGTGATTGGAATATGTACAATTGTTGGATATAGTTTTTTGTTCTTTTAATATAATCCATTATGGAACAACATAATAGATTATTGTGTGTTATATGTTGGGTGTGTAGGTGTGTTATTGCAACTGTTTTGTATACTGTGTGTACATGTGCGTGGGTTACATGCTAGCATGGTACAGTCACTGCACCAGCTCACATGTTCACGCACTATGCTATGTATGTGTTCTATGTGATGATTGGTAAGATGAAATGTATGGTGATTGTGCGTTTTGTAGGTTTGATATGCTGTGTGAGAATTATGGATGTTTAATGTACTTGTGCATTGTTGTAATGATGGGTGGGTTGGTGATATGGTGCGTTAGTGTTGTTGTGTTCTGATTCGTATTTTGGTGAGTGAGTTTGATTTTGTGATGTGTTGTAGGTTGTAGTGTTTAGGTGTTAGGTAGATTCTGTCGCATGCGCAGTATTGTAATGTACAAACTACGTTAGGCACGGTCTAAGTGTAAGCCACTGACTCCCTTGCGAGAGCGTCCGCTCTGGCTCTTATAGGGCACTCTGCACCGAACACGTCATGGCTGGATTGTGGTAATTTAGCCTTAGCGCAATTTTGGCAATTTGTGCGGTGATTGCAGTCTTTTCTGACGTGGCCTGGTTGGCCGCATTTTGTGCATAGGTCTTCTACTGCTGCGGCACAACTTTTCCGTCCATGGCCATACCCCAAACACCGCATGCACTGTATGAGGGGCGTTTGATCCTGCACCCTCACACATTGCACGTCTACGAAAAGTCTGCCGGCCGAGGTAAGCCTCTGCCAGAGGATTGGCGATACCTGGAGGACGGCATGACACTCATCTGGGTGCCTTGCCCTCCTCCGGTACCTCTCCACCACAGTGACCTCCTCGGCCGACAGACCCTCCACCAACTCAGCGTTTTGTTGGGTAACCGCGGCTTTAATTTCCTCCTCGGTAACGGTTCGGCACAGGTTTTTAAGGACCACTAACGGGTTCGAAAATTTTGCCTCTTCAACTTTCAGCTTTTCGTTCGCCGTCAGTTTACCCGCCACTTGCTCCATCTCACTCTTTGTGGCGCATGCGAGAACAATTCTCGGACCTCTCACGCGCCTCATCTTCTGAATCTGCATTCTGTTTTTCGTGGCATCTAAAGTGTTTTTAATCTCTTTCTCGAGAACATCACTAGGGCATACATCTATTGTAGATACCATTACTGCGTGTGACTTTTTTGGTGACTGTGGCCTTGGTTGGGCAACCATCTCAGCGTACATACGCGGCCCGCAACTGGCTTCGCCTACCTTGTTGCTGAGCTCCTGAGTATAGGCCTTTAAGTCCTTTATCTCCTGCAGGAGCTCAGCGCCGGTTTCTGTTGCGGGGGTGTTAGTAGCCTCTTTTTGGCTTTCTAGGGTCACTGCATGATACCTAATAACGCCTTCTAGGCATCTCATTCTGTCAGCGTTTTCCTTTATTTGCTGTCTGTGTAGCTCAAGACTATCAAGGAGTGTGGCGTGGTCTTTGAGCGCCTTTTCTAGCCTTTCGTTACGCTCCGTATTCTCTGTGATAATGTCGCTATGGGCCCTGATCATGGTTGACCACCTCTCTATATATAAGTATATATAAGTATATATAATATATAAGTAAAGATAGGTAATGGGTGTAATCCCAGAGTCTTATATCTAATATGTATAATGGATGTAAAGTTCCAATAGTCTTAAAATTATTGTCAAAATATTCTTATTACTAAAACAGGGTGTAAAATACCTGTGTCTATTACTAACTTAATTCAAATATAAAATTTTTGTCAATTATATTAAAATACCTCCGCCAGGAATATATATTATATAATTAAGAGTCAATTTTTCACTCCCACAAGCCCCCGGGCTGCGGCACAAAATGAGTCGTTGCAAAGGCAATGGTCAATTGTTGCCACCGGCCCTAAACTCTGCGGGAGGAATACAATTTAAACTAAACAATACGAAAAAATTTTTGAGACAGTTTAGGTGATGAATTTTTATTTTATAAGTCCGTGTCTTCTAAGGATAGCGGTCGCAGCTTGCTGCAGGGACCGACCCAGTGCGTCCGGAGATCGTCCTTTGCCAAAAGAAGAAAAAAGAAGAAGAAAGAAGAAAAAAGAAGTAAAAGAAGATGGAAGCAGAAGAGTAAGAAGGAAGGTGATATCAGCGTCCGGTGAAGCTCCCCGTGCGCTTGACAAGAGAAGAAACCGCAAGTCTCTACGACCAATAGTTCTCGAGTTACAGCAGTTCGAAAATTACACCCAGACACCCCCAACACCTCCAGGGAATTTTCAAACGCCGATAACTTCGGCCCTATCGGTCGCAGGAAGTTCGGGTTTGAACTAGGGGGCCTCCCCTCGTGCCCCGCACACGCCGGCACCGTCAGCAGAGATCAAAATTTTGTGGGGTGCTATCCCCTTCTAACCCCAGTGGATCGATTCTCCTTCGCCCGGGACCCACCACACAGAAAACCGCGACGCGCTATCTCAATACGCGGCGGAGTTACAGCCACTTGAAGTTTTCCAAGATGGCCGCCGGGTAGAACTTTGGTCGGTAGTATCTCCGAATCTATCAGTCACAGAGATGTCGTGTTTGGACTCGCAGGTGTGGAATTGAGAGTTCTACCAACTGAAACTGAAATCTCACATCCAAAATTTTTGACCCCCAATTTAGAAAAAACTAAGTCCCCCGAATTCCAAACTCCCCCCTTAACCCACCTGCGAAATCTCCGCGCTCTACGATAAATATCTTCGGAGATATGGCCTCCTGAAAAAATTCAAGATGGCCGCCGAGCTGTCAAACGCCAACTTTGGACGCTTGTATCTCCGGAACTATCAGTCGGAGGAGTATGCGGTTTTCTTTAGAGAGAATGGCGCGACCAGGAGTACCTGCCTGTACCTTAAAAACGCGCGGCAAGAAAATTTTGCCCAATTGGGCAATTGACAATTGGAGTCAATGGGCAATGGCCCGGCACTATTTATGCCGAAAACCGTAGTCCTCTACGATAGATAGATCCGGAGTTATCCTAAATCTAATAAAAATACAAGTTCCCCCTAACTCACCCAACACCCCCCGGAAATTAAAATTTCCTTATTTATGGGTCTAGACCCACCGAGTTTGGGCTCGGGGTATGCCCAATGGTCATATAAAGCTAATTTTGATGAGTTTTTACAATTATTTTATATATTTACAGAATTATGAAGAAAAAACATGAAAAATTCAACAGCTCCTAAACTATAAACGCTAAAATTACACAAAAAATGGCTAAATTTGTCTTAAATAAGGGTCTAAGCTATTATGTTGTCTAAAGATTTTTTAGAATTTTCCCACCTAGGAAAAACTTCGGAAAACCGGATTTTGAGGTTTTCCGTGCGTGGCTCCTTAACTATGGTGTTCCGTAAGTTGATTCTTTGTAGCCTTGTAGAGGTGATGAGCGCGCAACAGGCGGCGAAGAATTTAGAATTATAGCCCAGTACCGAGCTGAGTTATTAAGGGTCAAAGTTGTAACTTTTAATAGGTTATATATAAAAAAGTATAGGGGGTAAAATTTTTCTGCTTGCGGTTTAATTGAAGAGGTACTTGCCCGCAGCTCCCGTAAAAATTCCAGCTTCCCTGCTCCAGTATTTCTCGTACCTCGTGGTGACGCCACGCGGTGAAAAAAGTTGTTTTTCTGGTCTTTTGACCCTGTTGCGCTGCGTCGATTTTCTTGAAATAGGGAACAAAAGATGCGGCCCAATGGGGCGCACCCGAGGGTGAAAAAATCTCGCGTGGAGGCACTATACTCGAAGTACAAACTCACAAAAACTGTTGAAAATTTTGCACTTAACCTCTTAACTTCAAGGTTTTTAACTTCCCCTACTTAGGGGTTTGTTTTCCGGCACAATTAACTTATATTGGCGTGTGCGCCTCGTGAATGCGCAACTTTTGAGATATGGCACAGGATTGTACGGCTCGAAAAACCCACTTAAAACAATTTAAAAGCGCGGAGCTTGGTTAAAAAAGCTGCTGACACAAGCGCGGTCAGCGGGGGACTGAGGTTAGGTTAGGTTAGGTTAGGTTAGGTTAGGTTAGGTTAGGTTTTTTTTTTTTTTTTTTTTTTTTTGTTTTGTGTCCGGGTGCCAGACCCGGCCCGCGAAAAGCCCCTAACATTATCAGGGATTTCAAGGCTAGGAGAATGAATACGCGGAGATTTATTGTAACAAAATTTTACAAAGTTTTCTAACTAACTTATTCACTATTATGTTTACTATTATAATAGGTTTTATTACATATTATTTACAATAGTTCTTATTATTCCATTTACAGATCTTATTTATTATAGTACTACATTTTTTAAAGTTACATTTTTATCAGGCTATAATATATCGGAGTCCATTTTTGCAATTATACATTCATAAGTGCCTTGTATGATTGACTCATACTTAGTTCTTAATTATTGTATCATGTTGTGTTACGGGTGGTTTGGTGAATACTGTTATTTTTCGTTAAATGTTAATATATAATTTATGTGTGATATATAATATATGTTATTTGTGTTATTGTTTGATATTACTAATTTATTAGACTTATCAAGTAATGCAATTAATATTGTATTATGTTAGTGGTGTGTAATTCTTAATTGTAATTATTTATTTTGCAACACCAAAATAGATTATTATAGTTTATTTATTATTTAGAATTATTATACTTTATTTATTCCATTGTAATTTATTCTCTATTACTAAAATGTTAATGGATATTATGGTTGCGTAATTATTGTTAGTATGTGTTGTACATTGATTTATAGTCTTTTGTATTAATGTTTTTTATTAATTGATATTATAATTTATTATGTCTGTGCATAAAAATTATAATTAGTGTTCATAGTGGTGGATGGTGAGTTGATGAAATCTATGTTTTCGTTATGTGTTAATATATATTTTATGTATCATGTATAATATATGTTATTAGTGTTGTTGTTTGATATAAATAATTATTAAGATTTTTATTTAGTACAATTTAAATATACGTATTACTGGTGTGTAATTTTTAATTTTAATTATTTATTTTGCTATACCAAAATAAATTATTAACTTGAAAATAATTGTACTTTATTTATTAATGGTGTAATTAATTCTCTATTGCTAATATGTTATTAAATATTATGGTTAGATGATTGTTGTTTGTATGTGTTGTACATTGAATTGTAGTCTTTTGTGTTAGAATTTTATTAGTTAGTATTATAATTTATTATGTCTGTACATAATAATTATAATTTGTGTTCATTGTTTAGTAGTGATTGGCTGATATGATTAGTGTAATTTTGTATGGTGTGATTTAGCCATGTTATATAAATAGTTGTTAAAGTGTTGTAATGTAGTCTGTTATATATTGTTGAGATGTGTTTAGTGATTGTGCGTTTATTGTGTATGTTTTTTTTTTATTCTCTTATTATAATTTGTTATGGGACAACATAACAGATTATTGTGTGTTATATGCAAGTGTGTATAATGTAATTTACTGTATCTGTTAAAGATACTGTGTGTGCATATGCATGGGTTACATGCACTCAGGATGCAGTCACTGCACCTGCGCGCATGTTCAGGCATTATGCTTTGTATGTAGTTGTGTGTGTTTTTGTATATTGTGCAAGTGTAATTATGTTGTGCATTTAATTGTGGGGTGTATTGTGAGTTATTAATTTGTGTATATTTTGGTTTTTTAGTTAATGGCTAATGTGTTGTATGTTTGGAGGTTGTCATGGTGAGTAAAATGTTTTGATAAGTTGGTGTTGTTTATGTATATGTGAGCATGTGTTGTTATGAATTGTATAGTGTATTTGTTTGTGAATTATGTGAATTACAGTGTTGTGTGAAGTCTAACGTTCGCACCGTATGTGACGGTATAATTGCCTGAATTGGGCATTGTCTAACCATAGGCTACTGCCTCTCTTGCGAGTGCGTCCGCTCTTTTCCTAATGGGGCATTCTGTGCCGAACACGTCGTGGTTGGATTGCGGGAGTTTTGCCTTCGCACAGTTGTGGCAACTAGTGCGATGGCTACACTCTTTACGTACATGGCCCGGTTGGCCGCATCTTGTACAGCGGTCCTCTTCCGCTGTAGCGCAGCTTTTCCGCCCGTGGCCATAACCCAAACAGCGCATGCACTGTATGAGGGGCGTTTGATCCTGCACCCTCACACACTGCACATCGATGAAGAGCCTGCCGGCCGAGGTGAGCCTCTGCCAGAGGATTGGCGACACCTGGAGGACGGCATGACACTCATCTGGGTGTCTTGCCCTCCTCCGGTACCTCTCCACCACAGTGGCCTCCTCGGCCGACAGTCCCTCCACCAATTTAGCGTTCTGTTGGGTTACCGCTGTTGTAATATCCGCCTCAGTCACCGTTCGGCACAGATTCTTCAATACCACCAAAGGGTTTGAAAATTTAGCCTCCTCTACTTTCAATTTCTTGTTTGTGGTTAGTCTGTCTGCCACCTGATCTATCTCTCTCTTGGTGGAACACGCGAGGACTATTCTCGAGCCCCTAACACGCCTCATTTTTTGTATTTGTGTCCCATTTTCCTTGGCCTTTAGTGTAGTTCTAATTTCCTTTTCTAATTCGTCACTCGGGGCGATACCTATCAACAGTAGAGACCATTATTGCATGCGACTTCTCTACGTGTTGTTGTGGTCTGGGTTGTGCGGCCATCTCTGCGTAAGTACGCGGCCCGCAACTGGCTTCGCCCACCCTTTGTCTGAGCTCCTGAGCAGAGGATTTTAGCTCTTTTATCTCTTGTAAGAGCTCAGCGCCGACGTCTAATACAGGGGTTTTTGCGGCTTCTTTTTGCTTTTCTAGGGTCACAGCATGGTATCTTATGACACCCTCAAGGCACCTCATGCCGTCCGCATTTTCCTTGATTTGGTGCCTATACTGTTCCAATTCGTCCATTTGGGTTGCGTGTTGTTTAAGTGCCCTTTCAAGTCTCTCGCTTTGCTCCATGTTCTCCGTGATTATTTGACTATGAGCCCTAATTAAGGTCTCCCACCTTTCGATCTGCGGCGACTCGTCTTTCTTATCTTTTACGGCCTCCTCGGGCCTTGGTAACTCGTCCGTATCTCTTACGCCATCCTCGGGCCGTGGCTTGTAAGGCCCTTTTTTGTACTCTTCGAGTTCCATCTCCCCTTCTTGGATAACTAGGACCAGTTTGTCGAGTACATCGACAACCCCGTTTTTAACCTCCGTCTTCAGGTTTTTGGACATGCCCAGGAGGATCTTTGCTTTTTTCACCGCATGTTGCGCCATCCTGAATCTGATGGTAGGCGCTACCTGAGGGGGAGGGTCTTGGGGGGAGGTCGGCCGGTCCAGGTCCACTGTATAGTTGAAGCCAGCCTTGTTTATATCGAGCACCCCTTTCCTGACTACCGCAGTCGTCGTAGCCTTTGGGGTGTTCTCGATAAACATGGTGGTATGGTTTGGGCGTGGGGCTTCCTTCCTGGGGGACTGCGACGTCTCTATTGAGCGTCTGTCTTGAGGTGGTGACCTTATCATGTTTATGTGGGGTTTGCGGGTGTCAGTATGAACAGTAATTGAGTGTATATTGCTCAGTTACTGTAGTTAATTAATATGTCTAAATGTGTATAAATGTATGTAAATGATTCAATATAATAAGTCAGTAAATGTATTTAGTCAATATAATGTCTAAAATTAGCTGTTATGTTGGGGTGTAAAAGGCCCTGTCCTGTTGTGTCAATTACAATTATTAGTTATTAATTATAGTTAAAATATTCTACAATAAAATTTAAATAATACAACAATGGATAATATAGCTTACAATTGTTGGGGTGTTAACCCAAGGTCTTATATTTACACGTAGATTGGTAAAAGTCACAATGGTCAACCAAATTGTACCTATATACAATTGACAATGTCAATCCTGTTACTTGTCAAATTAATTCCTTAATATTCCTAGATTTAGGGTGTATAGGCCCTATGTCTTACAGCTAATCTTAAGGCTAATAAAAGTTAAATATTACTATGTATGTTTATGAACTCCATCAGAAAATGTTTTGGGTAATTACAAATCTCAGAGCCTTCCCGCAAGCCCCCCAGGCTGCGGCACAAAATGGTTGGTTACTAAGGTAACCGCCAATTGTCGCCACCGGCCCAGAAGACTCAACAGGGGAAGCTCGTAACCAAAACAAAGTACCCGGAGAAAGTCCACAAAATCTCGGCTGTAACAATTGTTGGTGATTGTTTTACTGTATGGCAGTTGGTTTTGGGAGTATACACATGGATTGATAGGACTTCGTTATTATTTTTGTCAATAATAAAAAAGTCGAAAATCAAGTTCGTATCGTAATTATAGAATTCCTGCTT
This sequence comes from Lymantria dispar, assembly GCA_032191425.1. Taxonomy (NCBI): domain Eukaryota; kingdom Metazoa; phylum Arthropoda; class Insecta; order Lepidoptera; family Erebidae; genus Lymantria; species Lymantria dispar. The sequence goes on from CM063452.1 coordinate 35,180,303, forward strand.
TGTTCTATTAAACCTACTAGTGTCGCCGCCCAAGCGGCGTATAGATGAGGCACTTAATCCTTATGTATGTTATGTGTGTTTGGCTCCGCCCCTCTATATTATTTAATTACTATTTAGTTTGTTTGAAAACTTGTTTTTTATATGTGATGATTTCGTAAAAGTTTTACCTATTTATAAATTACAAAACACGCATTTGTTTATTATTATTAATTATTGCTGTGCTATGGTGAATGCCGGGGTGCGAATTTTTTATGGAAATTTTCAGCAATCAGAAGAGTGAAGCTACTTGAGTAGCGAGGTGACTTTTGGCTCCGCCCCTTTATATTAATTATTTATTATTTAATTTGTTAGAAATCCCTATTTTTTGTATGTTGTAATTTCGCAGGAGTTTTCGCTATTTATAGATTATACGACCTGTATCTATTAATTATTATTACCTATTGCTGTGCTATATTGGTTTTCAACGTGCGAATTAATATGCAAAGTTTCGACAATCAAAAGAGTGAAGCTACTTGAGTAGCGCACCAACTCTTAGCTCCGCCCCTTGTCAATACTGTACCAAGGAGGCGGGGACTGTGATTTATTGTTGTAGTCTTGCCGTGTGCTAATGGTTATTTGAGTTGGTGAGACTCCTCCCTTTCGCGTCGATTACTGCCGACTTTAGACGAATGTTACCGGATCGGATCGTTATTGGTTATGCTGTTAGTATATAAGCTGTTTAATTATGCTAGTTGCTACTCGGTTAGTGTTGTACCAGTATTGGTTTTTATGTTTATGGACCTTAATTCTGGTATTTTTAATTTATGCTGACCTTTGTGGGCAAGAGTGTTATGTGTTTATGAGTGAAAATTATTGTATGTTTCTAGTGCGTTTGTGTTACTGCTATCTTGACTATGGTGTCTAGTGTTTATGGTGTCTATATGTTACTATTTTTTGTTTTATAGTGTAGGTGTACCTATTGTGTATTAATTATATATGATAGTTTTAGTGTTATCTCGGATTAGTGAAACTACGTGTATTTTGAGTGTTGTTTCTGCTTTTTGTGTGTCAGTGAATGTGTCTGAGTCGTCTGGTAGCGATTATGCCAAAAATTGCACCGGTTCACCTAGTATGCGAACGGTGCAATTTCGTTGGTTTTGATGTGTGTATGTGTTATATAACCGTTTTAGCTTGGTTTGGCGTTGTCTTGAGTGGACTAATTATTATGCGAAATCACAACTCACGATTTTTATGACTACTTATTGATTAAAGATGTATGTCCAAGTCTGTCAGGTTCGTTAATTGTCAATTTATAGTTATACCTATTCGTGGTCCGTTATTTGTACCTAAAAATTTAGTCGAAATGTCCCAACACTATTGGCTATGTACTTGATGTTCAGCTATTAAGTGGTAGGGGCGCTGTGGTCGCTAGGAAACTTGGAAAGTTGTATATTCAAACACAGTTTTCTCCAGTTTTATGTAATTTCTAGGAGTTCTAGTTGCTGTGCCTAGTTCCTTGCTTTGGCACGCCCAACATTCCCCTATGTCCACTCTTCCCTAAGGTGTATTTAAAATTTTGTATAATTATTACCCCGTGTCTATTTATTTATATAAATGGCTGATTTTTTACCCGATTTGGGTGATTTTTGGATATGTTGAACCTAAAAATTTTTTGAAATCTATGGTATTAATATATATAAGGGAATTTTTATTATTTTTGAGATTTTGTCTCTTGTTTTAGATTTTCTCAAATAGATGGCGCCTAAATTAGTTTGAGGTTTTCCTACGAGACTTGATTTTAATCTTTATCTAATATTATTGTATATAATGTTGTTTAAATTGAGATTAATAGTGTATATGTTTATAAAATATAATAAAATAAAGTGGAATATAGTATATCTGATAATTATTTATTAAATCTTACGTTTTATTGGAAACAGAGTTTAAGTTTTCTACTTGCCTCCCTAGATGGAGCTACTTTCGAATGTAATGAAATTTTTGGTTGTTTGTTTTGCTAATTATTCCCTAATTAATTATTTATTCTAAATGAAATTTGACTATATGTTCAAGAGTATTTTTAGGAGTTCACGGCTAGAGTTTTATAATGATTTCTGTTTATTTGAAAAAGGAATTACCCAGTCTGCGATTTTCTTCACCTAGATGGCAGCACGGTCGAAAGTAATGAAATTGTCCGGTGACTTATTTTGTTTATAATTCCCTGACCGTTTATTTGTTCTGGGTGAAATTTAATTATGTGGATAGGTGTATTTTTAGAAGTTCACGGCTTGAATATTATAGTGGATTCTACTTATTTTTAGAAAAAGAATTTACCCAGCTTGTTATTTGGTTCTCTAGATGGCACCACGGTCGAAAGTAATGAAATTTTTCGGTGACTTATTTTGCTTATAATTCCCTGACCGTTTATTTGTTCTGGGTGGGGTTCGATTATGTGGATGGGTGTATTTTTAAAAGTTCACGGCTCTATATATTATGGTGGTTTGTGCTTATTTTGGAAGAAAAGAAATAAAAGGAATTACCCAGCTTATCACTTACTTCCCTAGATGGCACCACAGTCGAAAGTTATGAAATTTTTCGGTGATTTGTTTTGCTTATAATTCCCTGACCGTATATTTGTTCTGGATGGGGTTCGGTTATGTGAATGGGTGTATTTTTAGAAGTTCACGGCTATGAATTTTATGAGAATTACTATTTATTTTGAAAACGTGAAGTATAAATTCCACTCTGCTGCCCTAGATGGCGTGACCGTCTAAGGCTATGAAATATTTTATTGATAATTTTAGGGGGCTTATATCTTCCTAATTACTAGTTAATTTATCTGTGTTAATTTAATTTTACAATAAGGGTTTTATGGTCTATTTATTAATACTATGTTTATGAATTATAATACTACTTTAATAGTCAGGCAATCTCATAGAAAATTTATTATTATTAATTTATCTCAGCTGTTCCTGTATGGATTTATTTAATATTTCTACGGGACGTTCCCTATGTCTTTCCCTAGCTGTGACCCAAATGCTACTGATCTACAATTTTTCCCCTAGGAGTTATATGAGCTTGAAAAATTTTTTGGTTTTCTTACAATATCTCCGGGGTTATTAGTTATATGATCTTATGGTTTTAGAAAACAATTATTGGGGTGTGGAGGCACCCTATTTTCTATTTGTCTCGGTTCTAAAATCAGTAATTAAATTTTCATTCACTTATAACTCCCAAGATTATTTTGCTTATATCTCCCTTATTCCTACTCTGTTTGAAATGATTTTTGAGTATGTAAATATGGGGATTTTTAAAAGTTCACGGCTTTAATAATATTTGAATATTTATGGATATTTTAGAAATTAAGGCAATTGTTTTCAAATTCCTATACTAGATGGCTAGTCGAAAATCGCAAGACTCTCTCCCGGCACTTTGGAAGCCTATATCTTCCTAATTACTAGGTGTTTTTACAAAATTCTAACTGTATTATGTTAAGAGTATCATATACTATTTTTAAGCTATATAGTTCAACCTTATAATTATACTTTTACAGGTCAGGAAGTTTCATACTAGAAATATAATTCTTAGAATAACTCCTCTGTTTTCCAGCCGATTTGGCTGAAATTTTTAACAATTCTTCTTATCAACTATATCTATCTATATCTGCAATAAAAATCATATGCTCTCGCTCATTTTCCGGAGCTATTAATTGTTAAACATTAAGACGATTTTGTAAAATCTGTAATTAAATCTCTATTGAACTTAGCTTAAGTCTGAAGTCGCCACCGTGCTTCTACTGGTTTCCGCCACCAACTTATCTATCTGGTGTTCCTCCTGGTGCCCAAATGAGGTAGGCAGGTATCTGGATCAACTTGGTTTTTCGTCAATATCTTCGTGGTTTTCCACCCGATTTGAGTGGAGTAAGGATCAAAATATGCACTGATGAATTGCCCTTTTTTATGCACTTAAAGATTGCTAGGTTGCAGATCTCCAGAGAGCAGCGCACGCACTTTTGTGTAAAACTCACTTTTTCACAATGTGGTTTTTTGTATATTAAAATTCGTAGAAAATCACTCGCTGGTGGTTTTAACACCGTTGAATAGAGGATTTAAGAGCGCATCCGTGGATATATCACACTTGCACTTTTTCACTAAAAAACCCACTTTTATGAATTTTTAAAGCTTTTTACTGCAAATTTGCTCTGCGGAGCGTTGTAGAAACACTTTGCGCGCGCGCGGTTGGCGGGGCGTACCAAGGCAGACTGGGTTAGGTTAGGTTAGGTTAGGTTTTTTTTTTTTTTTTTTCTTTTTTGTTGTGTCCGGGTGCCAGACCCGGCCCGCGAGAAGCCCCTAACGTAATCAGGGATTTTCAGGAGTGGAGAATAAATGCAGGGAGATTTTATTAGGTAAAAAATTTTACAATCTATTTCTACTAGTTTTCTTATTCTTGTTTCTACTATATACTTAAGTTCTATTACAATATGTGGTATAGATAATTGTTTATAATGTTTTATTACAGGTTTCGTTGATAAAGTATTGCATTTGGTTTATAATGCTGTACATGTTGTTAAGTTAGGGAAGATTCACAATATTTTCTATCATTTGATAAAGTATTACATTTAGTTTTATATTACTGTACATATTATTAAGTTCGGGAAGGTACATATTTCCTATCATTTATACAATCGTCTTAGTGCTTACAAATTGATCTCATATATAAGGTCTTTTTGTGATGCTTAAATGGCCTTCTGTGTTATAGTATTTATGTGGGTAGATGAGTATTTCTTGCTGTTTTGTGTTTATTAAGAGTGTAAATATATGATTAATGCTGTTGTTAAATATGTATGGTTATATTTTTATTTTACAAATGCAACCGTTATTGGTTAATCGTATTAGTTGTGTGTGCTTTATTTTAACTATTTATTTTGATGCATCAAAATAAATTATTAACTATGTTGATTTCATTTATTTTGTGTGCTTTGTTTATTGCTTGTGTGTATACTAATTGTAATTATGGTTGTGTAGTTTATCTATATTATGTTGTGCGTTAAGTTTTAATCTATTTTCTGTGTTATCGTTTATTTTTGCTTTAATTATAATTTAGTATCTTTATGCGTAAATTATAATTGTATTTAATGATGAGTGGTAATTGATCGATTGGATGAATATGTGGGTGTAATGTATCATGGATCGTGCATATTGTGTGCGTCAGTTGTTTAGTATATTGTTATCGCGTCCTGAATGTTGTGTATTGTTTGAGTTGTGCTGTGATAATTGTGCAATTGTTAAGTTTGTTTTTTATTTCATTAGTATATAATCTGTTATACATCATAGCAGATTATGCCGTGTTATTTGTATGATGTGGTAATATGTATTACTGTGAATGTTTTTGTGTGCTTTGTGCATGTACGTGGGTTACATGTTCGCGGAGTGCATTCATTGCATCCACGCCCATGTTCACGCACTATGCTTTGTTCTGTATTCGTGAGTGAGATTTAAGGTGGTTATGTATTATAGGTATGCTTGTGTTATGCGGTGTAGTATGAGGTCTTTTGTATGTTTATTGATAAGTGTATGTTGTTTAGTGATTTGTGATCGTGTGATTATGTAGTGTTAACTTATTGAGTGTGTTTCGTTGTTATAGTATGTTAAATGTGTGTATTATTGGGTAGTAGTTCATGTAATTACAGTAGGTGAAGTGTAGGTGTTTTATTGGTATGTTGTAATTTGTCATGTTGGTGTAAATTTGTCTGTCGATTGCGTAATGTTATGACGATGTTAGGAGTGTTACGTAAGGCCTGGACCGCGAGGAAGAAAACTTCTATAAAACAATCACCCAGAATCCTAAGTTCTGGCGCGCGGCGAGAGGATGCATGGCTGATGGGTTGTTCAGTCGTTAGCGCGCCCCCAGCCAGGGTACCTGCGGACCCCCTGTGTTGGGATACAAATGTACGCTTGCCCGGGTATCGGGATCTCTGCCCGGGTCGACCTCTTTTTTCTCCCATACTCGTGGGCACTGTATGGATACTTGTTCTATAAACGACGCTGCAGATAGGAGGGGTGAGACGCCCATTACCACCACAGGGAACGGAGAGCCTAGTTCCCACATTACAGCCCGGCCAAGCTACTGTAAAACTGGCCCAAAGGAGAGGGATGCCTCGTCCGACAGCAGCTCAGCTGCTAGTCTGGCAATTGAGGCTCCAAGGTCAGCCGAGGGCCCGGCGAAAACAGTGGCCCGTAAAAAGAAGAGAGGAGGGAAGCCCACCCCTGCAACGGAGCGCGCCAGACGGCGCGCCGCGAAGCAGCAAAGGGCGGCAAAGAAGGCTGACGAGGGCGGCAGTACTGCCGCAGAGCCGTCGGACGTTGAGAGCGGCAGCACATCGGCTGCAGAGACCGTCGCTGGATCATCCCAGTCTCCAGCGTCGGCCTTGACGGCGGCCCTAGCGGCCAGGGAGGAGGACCTCCCCTCGCAGGTACGCAAGCGCCCCCTTAGCGAGGGTGGCAGCTCGGAGTCTGCCTCCGAGGGGAGTGGCATCATCATGCCTCCTCCCAAAGTTCCGGCCTCTCGCAGGGGACGAGGGGGTGCAGCAGTAGCGGCAAGGTCGGCGACGCCATCGCCGGCCGGCGCAGTACGGGGGACTGAGGCCCAAAAGCGGGCAAATGAGGCGGCTGCCGCGAGGATGATGAGGGTGTTGTCAGACATCCCTCCCACCGACACGGCGGCTGCTGAGCCCGCTATAGGTGGCGACCCCCGAGCTGCCAATGTGGCTACCCTGCAGGCCGAAAACACCCGCCTTAGTGGTGAGGTCTCAGGCCTGCAGGAGAAAAACAAGGCGCTTCGAAAAGAGCTGTCGGCGGTGCAGAAAGCGAACCGCGAGTTGGCCAAACAAATGGCCGACTTGCGGAGCCAGGTCGCGCAGCTGGCGAAGACCGCGCCGCCGACAAGCGCCGGCCTCAGCTATGAGGCCGTCTTACGTCGCGCCCGGCGGGAGCTTGACGTCTCCGATTTAGGAGGCGTCGAAGCCAGGACCCGCAAGGCCCGGACAGGGGCTCGGATTTTAGAGTTCCCTGGGGCCGAGGGCGCCAAGACGGCCGATAGCATGGCCGCGAAGCTGAGGGGTTTGTTTACTGCGGAGGATGGCGTCAGGATCGCCAGACCCGTCAAGTGTGCGGAACTGCGGGTCACAGGTCTGGACGACTCCGTGACGGTGGATGACATCCGGGAGGCCATCGTCTCGAAAACCGGATGTCCCGTGGACACCGTCCGAATTGGCGCTATCCGCCCTGGTCCGGGCGGCGTCGGTGCTGCCTGGGTGCAGTTCCCGGTGGAGTCGGCCAAGCAATTGGCCGGCTCAGGCAGGCTCCTCGTGGGCTGGAGCTCGGCGCGGGTGACCGTGCTGGAGTCCCGGCCTGCGAGGTGCTACAAGTGCATGGCGGTCGGACACACTCGGCCGACATGCACTAACTGCTTTGACTGCAGCGATCTTTGTTTCCGCTGCGGTCAACCCGGGCATAAGGCGGCATCGTGCGCCGCCACTCCCCACTGCCCCGCGTGTGCGGCGGGCAATAGGCCCGCAAAACACCGCATGGGGGGCAGGGAGTGCAGACCCCCGGCTTCGGCCCCAAAGGGGCGGAGCGGCCCGACGACCCCGGCCGCTCCCGCCCCTAGCGCGACCCGATCGCCCGCCAGCGTGGAGGAGGTAATGGATACGGCCCACTAATGGCGGCCGAATCTTACCACCTCCTGCAGGCCAACCTCAACCACGCCGCCGAGGCACAGGACGTTTTCCTGCAAGCCATGGCGGAGTGGTTGATCGGTGCAGCCGTAGCCGCGGAGCCGTACGTGGTGCCTGACCGGCCCAATTGGCTGGGCAGCAGTGACGGCTCTGTGGCAATCGTCGCCTCCACGTCGTGGCATTCCCCGCCCTTGCTGCTCAAGGACAGGGGCGATGGGTATGTCGCGGCGGAATGGGGAGAGGTTACGCTATTTGGTGTTTACTTCTCCCCTAACAGGAGCGCGACGGATTTCGGGGCCTTCCTCACCATCCTGGGGGCCTCGATACGGCGACTGGCACCGCGCCAGGTCTTCGTCATGGGGTACTACAACGCCAAGTCCACGGCGTGGGGGTCCACCAGGACGAATGACCGCGGGCGGGCGGTCGAAGAGTGGGCGGCGGCACTGGGCCTCTGTTTGCTGAACAGGGGCTCTGTGCAAACGTGCGTGCGGCAGCAGGGCGGGTCGATAGTGGACTTGTCGTTCGCTAGCCCTAATGTCGCAGCACGTGTGAGGAGCTGGTGCGTCCAGGAGGAGGTTGAGACCCTATCCGACCACCGATACATCCGGATAGAGGTCTCCCGGACCCTCCTGCAGCCCAGCAGGGGTCACATGGCGGACGGAGCTCCCGCGTTTCCGCGGTGGGCTGTGGGTCGATTGGATCGGGACCTGTTGGCGGAGGCAGCCATCGTTCAGTCGTGGCTGTCCTCACCGCCCCAGGCGGACGGGGTGGATGCCGAGGCTGGCCGCATCCGCTGTGCGTTAACGCAGATCTGCGATGCGGCCATGCCCCGTGTGCGGCGTCTGCCCCCGAAGAGTGCGGTCCCCTGGTGGTCCCGAGAATTGGCGGACCTTCGGGCCGCGTGCATACGTGCCCGGAGGGCCTACACCCGCAGCCGATCGCGTCACCGCGACGCTGAGCGGGAGGGCCAGCTGTACGAGGCTTACCGCAGTGCGCGGTCTGCCTTCAGGCTGGCCGTCCGTACTGCCAAGGACGTTAGTCGGCGGGAGATGCTGGACAGTCTCGAGCGTGACCCCTGGGGTCGCCCCTACCTCGCGGCACTGAACAAGCTCCGCGGGCGGGGCCCCCCCCTCACCGAGACTCTCCAGCCCAGCCTCCTCACCAGAGTTGTCGAGGACCTCTTTCCACAGCGGGTGGAGCACACGCCCCCGGTCATGGCTTAGCCGGACAGCGACCGGGAGGCCGACGATGAAAGTGCTCCGCCCATCACGGAGCCGGAAATGGGGGCGGCGGTGGCGCGTATGCGAGTCAAATCCACCGCCCCCGGGCCCGACGGTATTCCGAACCGTGTGCTGGCCCTGGTCCTCGAGCATCTGGGACCACGCCTCAGGGGACTGTTCGACGCCTGTTTGACGTCCGGGCAGTTCCCTGGGTGCTGGAAAGAGGGGAGGCTGGTTCTCCTGCCGAAGCCGGGACGGTCTCCTGAGTCGGCCTCGGCCTACAGGCCCATCGTGCTGCTCGATGATGCGGGCAAGCTGCTGGAGAGGGTGTTGGCTGCCCGCATCGAGCGGCACCTTGTCGGGGTTGGGCCCGATCTGTCCGACGCCCAGTTTGGTTTTCGGAGGGGGCGTTCGACGATCGCGGCCCTGCTGCGCCTGAAGGCCGTGGTAGCGGAGGCCGTCACCGGCGGAGGAGTCCTATTGGCGGTGTCCCTGGACATCGCCAACGCCTTCAACAGTCTGCCATTCAGCTGCATCAGGGAGGGGCTAAGGTACCACGGGGTGCCCGTGTACCTCAGGCGGCTGGTGGCAGACTACTTGGAGGGGCGCAGCGTCCTCTACGTTGACCGAGTAGGGGACGTTGTGCGAACGCCCATGACGTGCGGTGTCCCACAGGGGTCGGTTCTGGGTCCGACCCTGTGGAACATCGGCTACGACTGGGCGTTGAGAGGAAGCCTCCCACCCGGGCTGGGCGTAATTTGCTACGCCGACGACACACTCGTCACAGCCCGGGGTGGGACGCTCGAGGAGGCGGCACGCCTGGCAACTCTCGGCACCGAGGATATTGTCAGGCGGATCGAAGCGCTGGGGTTGAGGGTAGCCCTGGAAAAGACGGAGGCCCTTTTGTTCCATGGCCTCCGTACCGCCGGGCCTCCCGCCGGCGCTTCGATCACCGTGAATTCGGTCACCATCAGCATCCAGGCCCACATGAAGTACTTGGGCCTGGTGCTCGACGGGCATTTTTGGTTCCGGGAGCATCTCCATCGACTTGTTCCCCGGCTTGTCGGCGCGGCGTCCGCCCTTTCGCGGCTGATGCCGAATGTGGGTGGACCCAGTGCTACGTGCCGACAGCTGTACGTGGGGGTGATCCGGTCGATGGCCCTTTACGGCGCACCGGTGTGGGCGGGGTCCCTGACCGTCCGTCTTAGGGCCCTCCTGTGGCGACCACAGAGGGTCATGGCGATCAGGGCCATACGGGGTTACCGCACGGTGGCGACGGAGGCAGCGTGCCTCCTGGCCGGAACCCCCCCGTGGGACCTGGAGGCGGAGATGCTCGCCGACATTTATCGGCGGGTGCCGGAGACGCGCGCCCGCGGCAGCATGGTCTCCATCAATGAGATCACCGCCTGGCGGGTCGACGCCCGCCGAGAAGTAATTGCCCGTTGGGCAGTCCGGCTGGAGAGTCCTCGGTACGGTGTCAGGACTGTCGAGGCCCTCCGGCCGGTGCTGATGGAGTGGTTGGAGCGGACGCACGGGGTGCTTTCCTTCCGACTGGTGCAGGTGCTGACGGGGCACGGTTGCTTCGGGAAGTACCTGCACAAGATTGTCAGGAGGGAGAGCACACCGTCCTGCCACCACTGCAGTTGCGACGAGGACACGGCGCAGCACACGCTCGAGGAGTGTGCTGCATGGGAGGGGGATCGCCGTGAACTCGTCGCAATTATCGGTGCCGACCTGGCGCTGCCGACCATCGCCAGGGAGATGCTCGTCAGCGTCAGGAACTGGGACGCGGTCGCCGCCTTCTGTGAGGCCGTAATCTCACGGAAGGAGGCGGCGGATCGTGTGCGAGTAGAGCTCCTATTCGGCGACACGTTCCGCCGCCGGCGACTCGGGCGGCGCAGGCGCGAGTATCTGCGCCTAATGCCGCCCTAGCCGAGGCCGCGGGTGATCGGACCGGGGAATTGTCCGTCACCCGCGGAGAGGCTGACCGCGCGACGGCGACCGACGTCCCAGTACGTCGAGAGGTGAGGATACCCGAAAGGGTATTCCGTCGGGCCGACCACTGACGACAAGTCACATCTGCTCCGGTGGTCGGCCCAACAACGAGGTGACGTGGGTACGGGTGGGTTATGGGCCCGCGCGCCGTCCTTTCATCGCCCCGGATGGATTGGACCGCGCGTGCGCTTACCATAGCCCACCCACAAAAAAAAAAAAAAAAAAAAAAAAAAAAAAAAAAAAAAAAAAAAAGGCATGGTCTAGGTATACGTAACTGCCTCCCTTGCAAGAGCATCAGCTCTTGCCCTGATAGGACATTCTGCACCAAACACATCGTGATTGGAGTGTGGTAGCTTTGCCTTTGTACAATTGTGGCAATTGGTGCGGTGGCTGCATTCTTTCCTTACGTGACCGGGTTGACCGCATTTTGTGCAGCGGTCTTCTTCAGTTGCGGTGCAGCTTTTCCGGCCATGACCATAACCCAAGCAACGCATGCACTGTATGAGGGGCGTTTGATCTTGCACCCTCACACACTGCACGTCGACGAAAAATCTGCCGGCCGCGGTAAGTCTCTGCCAGAGGGTTGGCGACACCTGGAGGACGGCGTGATACTCATCTGGGTGTCTCGCCCTCCTCCGGTATCTCTCCACGACAGTGACCTCCTCGGCCGACAGTCCCTCCGCCAGATCTGCGTTTTGCTGGGTCAATGCTGTTTTTATTTCCGCCTCAGTGATTGACCGACACAGATTTTTTAAGACCACGAGTGGATTCATAAATTTCGCTTCCTCGACCTTTAATTTGCTGTTTTTTGTCAGCTTCCCTGCAATTTCGTCAATCTCACCCTTTGTTGCGCACGAGAGGACTACTCTAGGCCCCCTCACACGCCTCATCTTTTGGATTTTCATTCCATTCTCAGTGGTCCTTAGGGTGCTTTTTATTTCCTTCTCTAAGACGTCACTAGGGGTTATGTCTATAGAGGACACCATCAACGCGTGTGACCTACCAGTCGGTTGTGGCCTTGGTTGGGCAACCATTTCAGCGTAAGTACGCGGCCCGGGGCTGATTTCGCATACGCGCTTACTGAGCTCCTGAGTAGTACACTTTAGGTCTTTAATCTCCTGCAGGAGCTCAGTGCCAGCCTCTGTTGCGGAGGTGTTAGTAGTCTCTTTCTGTCTTTCTAATGTCACCGCGTGATACCTTATGACGCCTTCAAGGCACCTCATACCATCAGCGTTTTCTTTGATCTGTTGCTTGTGCTGTTCTAGCCCTTCTAGGAGGGTGGCGTGATGCTTAAGCGCCTGCTCCAGCCTCTCGTTTCGTTCCGTATTTTCGCTGATTATCTCGCTATGGGCTCTAATCATAGTCCTCCACCTGTCCAACTGTGGTAACTCGTCTTTTTCATCTTTTACGACCTCCTCGGGTCGTGATTTGGGGGGCCCTTTTCTTAGCTCCGCGAGTTCCTTTTCCCCCTCTTTGATGCATAGCACCAGTTTTGCCAGTATGTCAGCTACCCCTTTTTTTACCTCCGTTTTGAGATTACGCGACATACTTAGGAGGTTCATAGCTGTTCTAAATCCATGTTGGGCCTCCATGAGTCTGGTGGTGGTCGCTACCGGAGGAGAAGGGCTTTGGGGGGATGTCGACTGGTCCAGGTCCACCGTATAGTTGAAACCTGGTTTATTTATATCGAGCACACCCTTGTTAACTATTGCAGATGTCGTTGCCTTAGGGGTATTTTCGATGTACATTGTGGTGTGGCTCGTTGGATGTGGGGCTCTTTTATTGGGGGATTGGGACGACTCTTTTGAGCGCCTACCTTGTGGTGGTGATCTGTACATGTTGTCTGTGGGGTCCGCGGGTGTCAATCGTAAGAGTAGCCGAGTGTAAGTTGTTCGGCTACTGTCAATCGAGTGTATATTGTCAATTGGTGTATATAATTAATTAAAATGTATATATATAGTGATTGAATGGGAGTAGATTATTGGGTGTATAAAGCCCTAATTTATTGCGTTAGTTGAAACTGTATTGCGTATAAGTCTGTACAATTGTCAAAATTGTGTATAATGAATGTCAGAAATATGTATGTTAATAGAGTGGAATGTCTAAAGGGTATAGTATTTGTGGGTGTAAAGAGCCCTAGTCAATAGTTATTTGTTTGTGTGGGTGATGTGTCAATAATGTGTTTAAACTTGTGTACCTATATCTCTTCGTATAGCGTCTCCAACCGTCGCGTCAGGTCCCTTATGCACGCCAACCGGCTGCGGCGCAAGATGGTATGTTATATTTATAACAGCCAGTTGTCACCGCCGGCCAAACCGTCGCGCTCAGGACCCACGCGTGGGTGAGGGTCACCAGGAGGAGATGAAGTGGTAGTGTATTGAAAGTGTTATTTGTTTTGTGGTGCGTTAAGCGCGTGTCTTGGTGTGCGTGTGTTTATTCAGTGTCTCTGTGTTTGAAAATGTAAGTCTGTAATTGTCTCCACTTGTTAATCAATAGTTTGCAAAGTTGTAAATTAATTATATTATTAGGGGTTGTAAAAGGACCCGTTAAGTATTGTCACTAAGTCTCTTTATTATTAAAATTAGATTAAGACTATGAGTTGTTATCCGCACAACTGTGCACGATATGTCCACCAACTTACAATTGTCAATTTAAAAATATTTCTTTATAATACAAAATTATAATTCAATTCTAGGTTTTCCTTTAAAAATAAGTGATCGTCCAAGTTTGCCTATAAATATATTTATTCGAGTCTTACAAATTTCCTAGGAAATTGCTATTATGTACACAATGTTCATGCGTTGCTATTGGGTGGGACAAAGTCGAACGATAATTAGGCTCCGCCCACTCCAGTCAATTTATTGTAAATATTTAGTTTGTTAGGAAAATTTGATTTTTTAATATTAGTCTGAATCTAAATTTAAATATTTATCCGTGTTGTCAATGCGTTTTAGAAATTGTTTATGTACTAAAGTTTCAGGTTTTATGTCTGTTTACTGGTTTTTCAATTTATTTGTATAGTGAGACTTATGTTCAATTTTACTGTAAAGTTATATAATTTATTACTATGAAACCTATTGGTGTGTGTTTTTGAGGGGGTTCTTTAATTTAATAAACTATAAAAGTGTATATTATGATTATAATTAAAAAGTGTATTTCCAGAACAAACAAAATAATTGCTGTGTATATTGTATGTATTATCTAGTGTGGATGTCTTGGCTCCGCCCCCAAGCAATTAATATATTGCCCACTCCGGCCTATTTATTTTATTTATTTAATTTGTTAGGAAATTACGTTTCCTTGATATTTATCTGAATCTAACTTTTAATATTTATGTGTATTATCAAGGGGTTTGTAAAATTATTTATGCACTAAAGTTCCGAATTTTGTGTCTATGTACTGATTTTTGGTGTATTTATGTTAGCGAAACTTGCGTTCAATTTAACTCTTATATTATGTAAGTTATTATTATAAAAACTATTTGTATATTTACTTAAGAGGATTCTTTAATTTAATAAGCGATGAAAGTTTATAATTTGATTATGATTGAAAAACGTATTTCCTGAACAAAACAAATGGTTAATATATATTGTTCTATGCAAGTGTCTTGGCTCCGCCCCCAAGCAATTAATGTATTGTAGGGGGAGGAGTCTACACTGTGATTATTATTGAGTAGTGTTATATGGCTGAGCGGTTGGTTTGTCAGCTGGTGATCTCACGCTACACCGGGTTTGGTTCCGGGGTTGTAGTTTAAGCGTGATTTAATTATGTAAAGTATTGTTTGAAAGGTTGGTGATGTTGTGCGTGTATATGTATATTAGTATGAGTGAGTAAGTTTGTTTGATGACGTTTGTACGTGAATTATTGAGTGTATATGTGTGTATGTGTGCGGCCTGTTGGATGGAACAGTGTTCCTACGTATTACTGTTACTCTGGGTATAAAATTTTCAATTATTGGTCGAATATTTTAATATTTCAATTTCAGTACAAATTTAATAATATTTAATATTACTAAGTGGGCTGTTCCACTGACTCCGCCCACCCAAGCCGAACGGTGACGACTTTGGACGAACGTCACTTGGTCAGTCTCTGATTGGTTTAGTTGTTAGTATATAGGTTGGCGATAATAAACTTCGTTATTATCTTAGTGATGTACCTGTGCGAATTTTGGTACACGAACCAGAATTTGGTTTTTTGGTACTATATCAATTTTACATGTGAATATTTGTCCAATTGAAGATATATGTGAGTGTATGTATGTTAGCGTGAGCGGCTTGTATTAGTATAGATGTCTTCGGATACCATGTGAAGAGTGCTGGTGTCGGTTTTTTCAGTGTAGTTGTGTTGTATGTCAATTATGTATTATAGTATTGGTATTGTCTTGTTTTAGTGTATTAGGTGTGTATTGGGTGTGTTTTAGTTTAAATATAAACAAGTATAGATGTATGTTATGTAGGCGGAGCGTTGTGTGTATGCACTGTTTGTTGGTATATGACACCCTGTGGTATACTATGTCAAGGTGTGTCCTAGTCGTTGTAAGTAATCTATTTTGTCAGACAAGGTATAGTGTAACTTTAAGATTTTACTTTGTATTATGGTAAAGTGTGTAGTCTGCCTGGGCGAATGCTATGTCTATGTCAGTTCTTATATTATACTAAGCAATTTAGTAATGTCTAATAATCTGAAGTCAAAAACAATAATTATTTTTAATTGGTTTATAATACGGACCAAAAGAGCGGAAATTATTTGACCACAACACTAGTGTAATTAGTGTTATATACTTGGCAATATACAAGGAAATGTTGAAAGTTGAAGAATTATTCTAGATACTCAATTACAATTTTAGATTTCTCGGAAAGTATGATAGCTAGGAGGAAGCGGTTTTCGGGGTTGCGCTCACAGAATAAGGGAGCACAACATTCCCTCAATCAAATCCTCCAAGAGTTAATTTTTATGGTTTCATTCACTTACAATTTGAAATTTTAAAATGACTATATCTTAAAAACTACGTATCTGTTTTAAATGAACTTTGGATATGTTACTCCTTATATTTTTGGGAGTACACGGCTAAATTTTATATAAGCTAAATATCAATACCTTCGAAAATTAAGCCAATCAGTTCCACCTTCACAACCTAGATGGCGTTACTGTCGAAAGTAATGAATTTAATTAATGATTTTAAAATTGTTGTATCTTCTAAATTACTTGAAATTTTGGAAAAATTTAAACGGAATTATTAGTTGTGGACTAAGTTCCACCTTTTTCTATAATTACAGCTTTCTATGAGTTAAGATTAAAAAGGGCAAAATTACGTAATGTTACTAAGTGACGTATATATTTTTGTTAATTTTTCAAAAAGTATGATATTTGAAGGGAAACGGTTTTTGGGGCTGTGTTCACCAACTGGGGAGGCACAACATTCCCTCAATCGGGTCCCTCCAGGATCAATATTTGTGACTTATTACTTTTGAAACTCAAAATGTTGACGGGCTATATCTCCCTAGCTATTATCCTGTTTTGGATGAAAATTGGGAGTGTTACTCCCTATATTTTTAGAAGTTCACGGCTTAGTTTAAACTAAAGTAAATGTTAATAATTGCCGAAATAAGCCGTTTAGTATGTTATTACTTTAAGAGATGGCGCAAAATGATGCAATATTTTTTGAATTTTCAAGTGCTTATATCTATTAAACTACTGTATATTTTGGAAAAATTACAACTGTATATTAATTTGTGGCCTAAGTTCCTCCCTTACTCGTTTATCACAAATCTCTATCAGTCAAAATTAAGAAGCTATAATTACGTAACTGCTATAAGAAACTTAGTTTTACAAAATTTTAGTATAAAGATATCTCGGTAATTACGAAGCCGATTTGGCTGAAATTTTTACAGTATATGCTTAAAATTGGTGCTAATCTATTACACTTAGACTGCTTGAATATAATTATATATTTACGGAATTATGTATTTTTAAAGTTTATATGAAAATTTTGAAAAATTTTAAAAATCTCTAATTAAATAACTAATGGTCTTATCTTGATGGGGAAAACGCCTTCGTGTTCCTCCCGGCACCCGGCACCAACTTATCTGTGTGGCTTCCGTCCAACTGCCACGGGAAGGTAGACGGGAGTCTTCCTGGTCAGGAACTGTTTCGGACTTTCTTCTATATCTTCGCTGTTTTCTGCCAGAAAAATCTGGCAAGGGTGTCAAAGGAAGCGCCTTTTTAGAGCGCTTCGAACTGCACTTCAAGATATGGGGGTCACAGATCATTTAAAGGCAGCGCACGCGTTTTTGTATTTCGGCACAATTTTTTGTTTCATAAAAGTTATCACCAAAAATCGTGGTTTTATCCGATGCGCTTGGTTTTTTCACCATTCAATAGACGATTTAACAGCGCATCCAACGATATATCACACTATAATTGTTTCACTGTTTTTACCACTATTACGATTTTTATACACTTTTCACTCAGAAAACTTGCTACGGAGCGTTGCGAAACGACTCTGCGCGTGCGCGTGCGCGTGCGGCTGGGCGTGCCAGAGCAGACTGGGTTAGGTTAGGTTAGGTTTTTTTTTTTTTTTTTTTTTTTTTTTTTTTGTCCGGGAGCCAGTCCCGGCCCGCGAAAAGCCCCTAACATGATCAGGGATTTCAGGTGGTGGAGAATGATCATACAGAGATTTTATTTTCTTAAAAAATTATACAGAGTCTTCGTATACATTTGCTATCATTATTACTACTATAAGTGTTAATTTATATACAGAGTTGCTTATACTAGTTGCCATGCTTTTCTCTAGGTCTTGGAGGTTAACATAGCCTCCGTTAATTAGTACATTTGTTTTATGCTATATGTATTATATTATATTATACATAAGATCTTATATGCCCAGTAGTGTGTTTGTGTTCTGTTATTTTATATTAACTATATGATTTTAGGTTGTATTTATTAAATGTTCTTTTGTGAATGTGTTTCTGTGTGATATATAATTGTATGACTGTTTATGTGTTTAATTTAAGTTCTATTTGAATTTTGGATGATTGGTATATTACTCGTTTGATTTATTTATTTTTGTTATCAAAATAAATTATCAACCTTGAGAATTGTCATAATTATCTATTTTCTTTGTTAAGTTTTTACTGATCTATCTATGCTAATAGTATGAGTTCTTGTTATTGTGTACTTGTAGCGGTGTTATATATGTCGTTGTGTTATTGTATTATTTAGTTGCGTTTTTTTATTATTTCTAATTACAATTCATTATGTAATTACATAAGAATTACAATTGTGTTTAGTGTTGTGTAGTGGCTCAATAGGTTCATTGAGTGTATATTGTATTGCGGCGTGAGTTATATGTAATATGTGAATGTTGGTTTATTGTGATTTGTGTATATACATTTGTTTAGTAGTTTTTTATTATCTTATTATAATCTGTTATGTAATAGCATAACGGATTATTATGTGTTATATATGATGTGTTGCTGTTTCTGTGTTGTGTGCTGAATGTACATGTGCGAGGGTTGCATGCTCGCACGGTACAGTCACTGTACCAGCTAACATGTTCCCGCACTATGCTTTAACTATGTGTTGTGCAATGGTTGGTGAGGTATGAGATCTGTGACGATTGTGTATTACGTATGATTTTATGTGTTGTGAGGTGTGAATTGTAGGCTATGTGGATGTGTGTTTATTGGATGTGTGTGATGTTTATTGATGTGTCATGGGTTTTGTGTTTGTGTGTGAAGTTGGGTCTGCAGCATACGCAGTAGATGGCACTAAAGCTACGTTGGGCATGGCCTAGCCATATGCAACTGCCTCCCTTGCGAGAGCGTCAGCCCTTGTTCTAATTGGGCACTCGTCGCCGAACACGTCATGGTTCGTCTGTGGCAATTTAGCCTTCGCGCAATTTTGACAGCTAGTGCGGTGCGTGCACTCTTTCCTTACATGACCAGGTTGGCCACATTTAGTGCATAGATCTTCCTCAGCAACGGCACAGCTTTTCCGCCCATGGCCATAACCCAAACATCGCATGCACTGTATGAGGGGCGTTTGATCCTGCACCCTCACACACTGCACGTCGACGAAGAGTCTGCCGGCCGATGTAAGCCTCTGCCAGAGGATTGGCGATACCTGGAGGACGGCATGACACTCATCTGGGTGTCTTGCCCTCCTCCGGTACCTCTCCACCACAGAGACCTCCTCGGCCGACAGTCCCCCTACCAACTCGGCGTTCTGTTGGGTTACCGCCATCTTGATGTCCTCCTCTGTGACGGTTCGGCACAAGTTCTTCAGAACCACTAGCGGGTTCGAAAATTTCGCCTCCTCGACTTTTAACTTATCGTTAGCGGTTAGCTTTTTAGTTATTTGCTCGATCTCACCTTTGGTAGCGCATGCGAGGACGACTCTAGGTCCCCTCACGCGCCTCATCTTTTGGATCTGCAATTTATTCTCCTTGGCCTTTAATGTATTTTTAATTTCGCTTTCCAAAACATCACTTGGGCTTATGTCTGTGGTAGAAACCAATATTGCGTGTGATTTTTTAGCGGGCTGTGGCCTTGGTTGGGCCACAATCTCTGCGTACGTACGCGACCCGCAACTGGCATCGCCAACCTGTTTGCTAATCTCCTGGGTAGCGCACTTTAATTCCCTTAATTCTTGCAGGAGACCAGCATCGACTTCCGTTGTGGGGGTGGTCATGGTGTCCTTACATTTTTCCAAAGTAACCGCATGATATCTTACGACACCCTCCAGGCATCTCATTGCATCAGCATTTTCTTTTATTTGCTGCCTGTACTGATCCAGGCTGTCGAGGAGTGTGGCATGTTCTTTGAGGGCCTTTTCTAATCTCTCATTCTTCTCCGTATTCTCAGTAACAATTTCGCTATGTGCCCTGATCATGGTCTTCCACCTCTCCATTTGTGGTATATAGTCTATATCTTTTACGGCCTCCTCAGGCTTTGGAGACTCGCCTTTATCTTCTACGACATCCTCAAGTCGTGTCTCGTGGTGCCCTTTCTTGTACTCCGCGAGTTCCATTTCCCCCTCTTGGATGCACAGGACTAGTTTGTCAATAACGTCGATGACCCCGTTCTTCACCTCTGTCTTTAAATTTCTAGACATGCCCAGAAGGATCTTGGCTTTTTTCACGGCGTGTTTTGCCATCATTAGTCTAGTGGTGGAGACTACTGGGGGAGATGAGTTTTGGGGGGAAGACGGTTGGTCAATGACTACTGTGCGATTAAGGGCTGCCCTATTTGCATCAACTACCCCTTTTCTCGCTAATGCTGAGGTCATAGCCTTAGGGGTGTTCTCGATGAACATGGTGGTTGAGTTCATCGGACATGGGGCTTTTTCATTGGGGGACTTAGACGTCTCATTCGAGCGCCTGTCTGGGGGTGGAGACCTGTACATAGTGGGGTCTGCGGGTGTCAATAATCGTATCCGAGTGTAAAGGATTCGGTACTGTCAATTGTGTATATGAGTTAATCAATATTGTGTATATGCTGATTGATTTGTTTTGTGTTTGCAGACTTTGGGTGTATAATGCCCTGGTCTTTTGCTAGTCAAAATGTTTCAATTTAATACTGAAGTAATGTATAAAGTGGATTATAAAGTAAAATAAGCTAATATAAAATAAAATATTAAAATTTAGGGTATATGCCCAGAGTCTTAAATCTAAATATTTACAATGGGTGTAAAATTCCCACTGGTCTAAAAATCTAAAGCAGGGTGTAAAAATCCTGTGTCCTAATATTAAACTTAAAATTAAAGATTGTCAACTACAATAAAATATCTCCGCCAGTAATGTCTTACGGTTCCAAAGTCAATTATTGGCTCTCCCACAAGCCCCCAGGCTGCGGCACAAAATGATTTATTGCAAAGGCAACGATCAATTGTCGCCGCCGGCCCAAAGACTCAGCGGGGGAAGTGCAAGTTAAAATATACACAAGAAAAATTTTTTTTTTTTTACAATTTTAAAACAATATTTTTGTTTCATAAGTCCTTATCTTCTAGGTTAGGTTTTTTTTTTTTTTTTTTTTTTTTTTTTTTTTTTTGTCCGGGTGCTTTTGCCCAGGACTACAGACATCTGACTCAGGTCAGATATTTCCTATCTACTTATGTAAGGCTAGGGTAGTAAGTTTTTCATCTCCCCTTCGGGGGTCCATCTTTAATAGTTATGCACAGAGTTTAATAGTTATGACTCAGGTCAGATATTTCCTATCTACTTATGTAAGGCTAGGGTAGTAAGTTTTTCATCTCCCCTTCGGGGGTCCATCTTTAATAGTTATGCCCATCTTTAATAGTTATGCACAGGAGCATTCTTATAATTACATTATTTGTAGTCTACTTAATTACAAATATTTCTTATGTGCTATTACGTTTTAATAGTACTTGTTTTACAGTTTAGTACGTTTATACATTATTTCTCTTATTTACAGTTTTTAATTTATTCTAGGTTTTTATATTAATGTATATATGACAATTTTGGCAACATTCACTCAATTATATTGTATATAAAGTGAGTATATATACGGTTGTATGTGTTCGTGTAAATTGTTATCACTTGTGTCTCTGCTTTGCCCTTTTAACTATCTTTGTGCAGTACTCTAAAAATATGTCTCTGGTGTCTTTATGTTTCATAATATTAGCTGCGTTTGCGGGAGTTAAATTTATATTGAGTAAGTGCTCAGTGTTGCACCTGAGGTTGCTGTGTACAGGGCAGTCAAACAACAGGTGCAACACCGACTCTTCTGTATTCGCGTCGCATTCACATGACGGGTCATCCTTGCAACCAAAACGGTGCAGGTACGCTGCGAACCCGCCATGTCCTGTCAGTGCTTGCGTTATCTCCGCTGTAATCTTCACCTTTTTTATGACCGAGTATGCATATGTAACGTCCGGTAAGAATAACCTAGTAACCCCTGCCGTCGAGCCGAGTTGAAAACGCTCGTTCCATTCAATAAGCGCTTGCCGGCGGATCTCGCGCTTGGCGAAAGATATTGGGCACTTGTCATAAATTGGTCTTCTTTTTACCTTCAGGGCCGCGTCCTTTGCCAGTTGGTCGGCGCGCTCATTTCCAGTAATGCCAGTGTGGGCCTTGACCCAGAACAGCCGTATAGCCCTGTGTTGTTCTGCGGCTTCCTTGAGATATGCTCTGGTCTGCATAGCAAGTTTGTGCGTAGAGCTGTTGTTAACTACGGTTTGTACGGCTGCTCTGGAGTCGCTCAGTATTGCGCAAGAGTCGGACTGTTCCCTCGCTGCCACCCTGGCGGCCTCACAGATGGCCAACAATTCGGCCTGGTAGACGGTGCAGTAAGGTGGTAGATTCATTTTTATTGCTCTTATCTCTACATTCTGTTTCCAAACAGAAATGGCTGCTCCAACTTTGCCATCGATCTTACTACCATCTGTGTAAAACCGTACTGCACCTTCCACCTTCTCTTCAATATCCTCAATATTGTGCAGCATTCCGAATTCGTGGTCCAAATGGAGCGCCGGGTGGGGTCTCTCGACGTAAGGCGTCGGTGTCTCCGCTTCTCTATCTGACACTGGCGGTTGCAATCCCCTCCTGACCGCGTAAAGGGAAGCATTTTCCCTTACCCGGATATCGAGGGGGAGTGTCCCCGCCAGCACCAGAGCTGCGTTAAGGGACACCGTGCGATATGCCTTTGTCCTCCTCTGCGCGAACACTCTTTGTATTGTGTCCAGGTGTTTTCGGATACACTTTTTAGTGGTGGCTGGAGCCCATACACTGGCTGCGTACGTAATGATCGGTTCTATCACCGCGTTGTATATCAGGCTTACGACTTCCGGGTGGAGGCCCCAACTTACCCTGGCGGCTCTCGATAGTTGCTTATAGACGCCCAGCGCCTTCGCGCAAACATTTGCGACATGGGCGCCGAACGTCAGGCCTCTGTCTATCGTTAGCCCCAGGATCTTGATCTCCTTCGATAAGGCTATTCCCACCCCGCCCATGCTAAGTCGTGGAGTGTCGTACTTAAGTTTTTTGGTCAGCACCATCGCAAGAGTTTTGTGTGGTGCGAACCTCAACCTATTCGCGACGCCCCACTTCCTAACACGTTCGAGGGTTGAATTTCCTCGTCGTTCTATCTCCTCCGCAGTGTCCCCCGAGAAGACGAGGACTATGTCATCGGCAAAAGCCTGACAGAAGTCCTCCCCCTTCCCAAGGTCCTTTAGCAGAGGGTCCAGAAGAAGATTCCATAGTATAGGACCTCCGATGGATCCCTGCACGCACCCCATACTGGTGTCCTGGGTGTGTTCATGACCAGCATACCTGACTACCACCTTCCGGTCACTAAGGTAGCTGGCCATTGTTCCCCGCAATCTACCTGGGCACTGCTCATCCGCCAGTCTGACCTTAATTGCTGGCCACCAAGCACTGTCGAAAGCGCCCTCAATGTCCAGCGACACCATTATGATGAGTTTCTTCTCACGAAGTTTGCTCTTCAAATGGGCCACCAGACTATAGAGGGCGTCCTCTGTGGAGCGCTGGGGCGTAAAGCCAAACTGACGGGGGCTCATCCTGGGCACCAGGTGATGCGTTAACCTTCTTACCAGTAATTTCTCATAGACCTTCCCCATCACTGGGAGAAGCCCTATAGGTCTATAAGACTTGGGGTGCGTATAGTTGTCCTTACCCGGTTTGCGTAGCGCCACAACGACGGCGATCTTCCATTCTTTGGGGAAGTATTCTAATTTCCAGCACTTATTTATTATGGCTAGGTACGTCCTTGTGTCATTAAGTATAACTTGTCCGCATATGTCTGCTGTTAGTCCGTCAATCCCGGGTGCCTTCTTCGGGTTGAAGTCGGCCACGACCAATTTCAGTTCGGGCTCCGTGAAGTCTGGCTCGTGACTATCACTTACCAGTACCTTCAGTTCTTCCGCCCTTTTCCTGATTTGTTCGTGGTCGACATCGTCTTCCTCGGCTCTATCTCTAGGGAAAAACGTCCTCGCTAGCCATTGAACCGATTCATTACCGCTTAACTGCGCGCCTCCGTCGACCAAAGGCAGGTCTTCTTCCCTCTTCTTTGTGTGCTTTATTACGCGATAAATCCCCTCCCATACCCCTTCCTTATCCTGTTTCGTACAGAAGTTCTTCCAGCTCGATATTTGAGCTTCTCTTGCTAGGCGTTCATATGCCTCCTTTGACTTTAAGTACTGAGCGACGGCTTCACCCTTAAACTTTGGGGATGCACAACGGAGACGTCTCTTACTGATGGCGACACCCTGCTTCAGGACTGCCAGCTCTTCTGACCACCATGGGACTCTGGTTTTCTCCAACGGTTTCTTTTTCGGCATCAGCTCATCGCAGGTTTGTATGATGATACCCGTGTATTTGTTAATTAATTCATCTATTTCTTTTTTGTGTTTAATTTTGTTTATTGTGTGTTCATTAATATTATTAACTATTTTTAATTGGTTCAGTTTAATATTAAACTGGGACCAATTTACCTTTTTGGTGTTAAATCTTCTTGTTGTCCTGTCAATGAGTGTGCCTGCCGGTTTCTGTATACAGAGTCGAATGATGATGCCGTTGTGATCTGAGCTGGTCAAGTCCTCAGCCACTTCCCAGTCGTCCACCAGATTTAGCAGCCCGTCTGTGCATGCGGTGACGTCTACAAAGCTAGTTAGTCTAGCATTACCCCTAACTGTATCAAAAGTTGGGGTGCCGCCGTCGTTCAGCACATTCAGTCCATTCTCAATTAGGCTCGACATCATGGACTCTCCTCTACTATCTGTACGTAGGCCACCCCACCATATATGCTTGGCGTTTGCGTCACCACCTAAGAGTATTTTGTCGATGTTTGTATCATCGCAGATCTTTTTAATTTGTTTAAGATATGGTTCTATATCAGCATCCGGTTCGAAGTAGTAGGACACTGCGAGAATCTCCCACGCACTGGTCTTAAGTTTTACGACTACAATGTTATTGGACGTGTGTTTATGGCATAGTGTGACCGCAATCGACGGATTAAAAACCACTATCGCAGCCTTCACTACGCCATCCCCATTGTTTGCGTTTTGGTAGATTCTCGCAGTGCCATACGTTCTCATTGTCTTTAGCTCTCCCACATAGGGTTCCTGTATGAGGCCAATCATTGCCTTCCTTTTTTCGGCCTCGATCATTAACTCTGCGGTGGCCAGCTTCTTGCGTTGCAGGTTCGCCTGAATTATCATTGATATGGGAGGGATTCGAGTGTTCATGTTGTTGCCCAAGGTGCCCTTAGCAATATCTAATGTTCAGCCTGGCCAGCTCATCGTTCCTCCTTCTGATATTGCAGTCCAGGCTGAACACAGAGTGATCTGGGTTTTGATGCTCCCTTTTTGCGCAGTTAGCGCATTTAGGTGGGTGTCCTGCTAGTCGTCTTGGACACTGTGCCCTAATATGTTTATCCCCGCAATGGTGACATCTGTCATCTTCTTCTTTACAGTTTTTCTTCCCGTGCCCATACTCTAGGCAACGGGAACACTGTATCAGGGGGGTCTGGTCTTCGACCACCACCTGTTGGATATCCGTATATATCCTACCTTTCTGCGTCAATTTACCCCAAAGTTTTGGAGAGACCCGGAGAACGACGTGGTTCTGTAAAGAGTTCCTCGCCCCTCTCCGGTACCTCTCCTCTATCTTTACTTCTTCAGGGGTGAGGCCCTCTACCAGATCTTTATTTTGCTGTAGCAGGGTAGTTTGGATATCCTGTTCAGTGTTGTACTTCATTATGTCTTTTATGATAACCAGGGGATTATTACTTTTAGCTTCCTCAATTTTGAGGTCTTTGTTAGACCTGAGTCGCTCAGTGGCTCTTTCTATTTCGGATTTTGAGGCACAGCTAATAACGACTTTCCCGTTCCTTACCGCCCTAACCCCTTGGATCTGTAGCCCTGTCTGTTTCGCATTTAGCGTCGTCTTAATCTTCTCGTGGGTGTCCTCATAGGTGGGTGTGACCGCATTAGTGGTTACGATTACGCTGTGCGTGGGTTTCGGCACTGCTGGTCTTGTCTGCGGCTTAGATTTAGAGGCCATTTCAGCGTAGGTGGGCAGGCTGTTAACTACGATGTTTACCTGCTCGTGAATACTAAGCGTCGTCTCCTTTATTTTACCCACGTCCTCTGCTACCGCTTTGACACTTTCGCAGCCACCCCCACATTGGTTCCCCACTTGAACTGTATTTATTTTATACTGTTCACTCTCAAGCTTCTCCTTAATTTCCCGTACCTCCTTTGCAGTTTGGTCTGTACATTTCGCAATCTTGCTTACTTTTTCTGTCATATTGCTGATTTTACTGGCTGAATATCCCGCTGTCTCAGATTTGAGCTTGGTCTCATCCTCAATCATTTTGAGGCGCTCGAGGTTTTCGCTGAGAAGTCGGTTCTGCCTTTCTATCATATGCTCCAGTTTAACTGTGAGCTCGTCGTGTTTATTAGTTGTTTTCTCGGGTTTTGAGTCCAAACTTAAACGCGAACTTACGAAAGAGGCGTCTTTGTATGTCGCCAGCTCCTTCTCTGCATCCCGGACGAGTTTGTCCAATGCACGCAGCTCGTGCAGTACCCCTTCTTTTATTTCCGATCTCAGGTTTCTGGACTTGTCGAGATGGGAAATTGCCCTCATCAAGGCTGATTTTGCCCGCTGAGATCTGGGTATTTGACTGCCTGGGGTGTGATTATCGTCGGTAACTTTCGTTACCGTTTTGTCGTTGATAGCTGTCATTTCTTTACTTGTGACATTGTTTGGCGGGGTTTCTATAATTATATTTGTATTGTCATTTGTAGCCCTACCTTTAGCTATCGGCGTGCGATGCATTGTACCTTAATTAATTTACTGCACAGGTGTAAAATGCCTGGCGTGTCGATTGTGCGGGTAAAATCCCTTGTTCCTAAGAGTAGACTATGTGTATAAATGGAGTGTATAAATAAAATGCAATATGTAAAATACAATAAGGTAAAATTGAATAAAATTTCAGATTGTCAATAGACAGTGTCAATAAAATGTTGATAAAATCCTATAAAATAGCACTTACTGGTTGTAAAAATCCAGTACCAACTAGTAATAGTTGGTTTTGTAAATATCTATGGTCAAAATCTAGAATATAATAACCTAGAATGAATACACTTTAGGTAGGGTATAAAATCCCTGTGTCTTAAATCTAAAATAAAATTAAGCTTAAAATATACTAATTGACTGTTATCTCCGCCGAGAATATACACAGAATTGTATTACTATTTTACTAGGCTCTCCAGCAGGCCTCCAGGCTGCGGCACAAAATGGATAGTTACAAAAGTTACGACCAATTGTCGCCGCCGGCCCCAAAGCTCCGCAAGAGATGTCCAATTACTATTAAAGTTAATTTATAATTTTCCAAAATTTAACAAAAAATTTTTTATTGTGAGAGTCTGTTACCTTATGCAGGTTTGCGCTGCGATTTCCCGCAGGGATCAACACAATGTATCCGGAGAACGTCCTATACCAAAAGAAGAAAAAAAGGAAAAGAAAATAAGAAAAAAGAAGAAGAAGAAGACGGAAGAAGAATAGTAAGAAGAAAGGTGATAACGGCTTCAGGTGGAGCTCCCCGTGCGCTTGACAACAGAAGAAACCGCAAGTCGCTACGCCCAATAGTTCCCGAGCTACAGCAGTCCGAAAATCACACCCAGACACCCCCAACACCTCCAGGGAACTTTCGAACGCCGATAACTCTGGCTCTATCGGTCGCAGGAAGTTCTGGTTTGAACTGTGGGGTTTCCCCTCCTGCCCCGCACACGCCGGCACCGTCAGCAGAGATCAAAATTTTGTGGGGTGCAATCCCCTCCTGACCCCAGGGGATCGATACTCCTTCACCGGGGACCCACAACACAGAAAACCGCAGCGCGCTATCTTTAAATGCGGCGAAGTTACAGCCACTTGAACCCTTTCAAGATGGCCGCCGGCACTAACTTTGATCGGCAATATCTCCGAATCTATCAGTCGCAGAGGTATCGCGTTTGGACTTACAGGTGTGGAATTGGGAGTTCTACCAAGTATGATTAGAAATTCACAACCAAAAATTTTGACCCCCAATTTAGAAAAAACTAAGTCCCCCCAATTCCAAACTCCCCCCTTTACCCACCTGCAAAATCTCCGCGCTCTACGGTAGATATTCTCGGAGATATGGCCTCCTGAAAAAATTCAAGATGGCCGCCCAACTGTCAAAGTCGAACTTTGATCCTGAATATCTCAGCGAATACGTGCCGGAGGAGCACGCGGTTTTCAATAGCGTTTATGGCGCGACTAGGGGTACCTGTCTATGCGGTAAAAATGTAGAAATAAAATTTTTTGCCCAATTGGGCAATTGGCAATCTAAGATGATAGGCAATCGCATGCCCCTATGTCTATCGAGAACCGCAGCTCTCTACGACCTATAGTCGCGGAGATATCAAGAAAACAAAAAATTTACACTAAGTCCCCAACTCATCCAACACCCCCCGGATTTTAAAAATCCTTTGTTTTTGGCCCTAGACCACCCGAGTTTGGGCTCAGGGTGTGTCCAAAGGTTACCTAAACCTAATTCCGGTGAGTAATTATTTTTAAAACTAATATTTAATGAATTATTTGCAAAAAACACTTAAAATTCTATATCTCCTAGAGTATATGAGCTAAAAATCTGCAAATTTGTCTATTATTAGCTATAAATAATGCACTATAATACCCTATTGTCCAATAAATTATTTGAATTTTTTGGCTTAACAATTTTTGATGTAGAACGAAATTTCAGGTTTTCCAGCTGCAGCTCCTCGACTATAAATGCCAAGGAGTTCTTCTTTTGTGGGCTAGTAGAGGAGATGAGCGCGCAAGCAACGGCGCAAAAATCAAAATTATAGACCGGTATGGAGCCGGGTTATTAAGGGGCAAAGTTTGAGCAATTAAAGCTTAATATTTATGGAACTATTAGATGAAAAATTTTTCTTTTTGTGGAAAAATACTTAATGTACTTGCCCGCTAATACAGTAAAAATTCCAGCTCTCTAAGTGCGGTATTTCACCGACCTCGTGGCGACGCGCACGTGTGGAAAAACTTGTTTTTCTTGAGTTTTCACCCTGTTGCGCTGCTCCGATTTTCTTGGGACAAACGCCAATAGATGCGGGCCGCCGGGGCCTACCCGGCGGTAAAAGAAAATCTCGTGGAGGCACCTAGGCTGAGGCACAATCTTCGAAAAACCACACAATTCACCACCACTTAACCTTCAAAATTTCACTTTCACCTTAATAACTTTTTGGGGTTTTCTCACACAAGCACGTGCGATATGTCGGCGTGTGCGTCTCGCGAACGCGCAACTTTTAAGGAAACACGTAGGAACACGTCACTGTATCTCAAAAGTATCCCGGTCAAATGAATTTTTTAGCGCGGAGCTGTATCGAAAAAGCAGCTGACGGCAGCGCGGTCAGCGGGGGACTCTCTAGGTTAGGTTAGGTTAGGTTAGGTTAGGTTAGGTTAGGTTAGGTTAGGTTAGGTTTTTTTTTTTTTTTTTTTTTTTTTTTTTTTTTTTTTTTTTTTTGTTGTCCGGGTGCCAGACCCGGCCCGCGAATAGCCCCTAACATAATCAAGGATTTTCTGGATTTGGGAATAAACGCAGGGAGATTTATTTATGATAAAAAAATTTTACAATATATTTCTACTTATATGTTTAGACTGTTTACTACTATTGGCTTAGATTTAGTACAGTGTTTTCTATTAATAATTATTTCTTATGTTTTATTACAGGTCTTAGTTTTTTGTTATAAGTCTTACATTTAGTTACTTATTGTACATATTATTAAGTACAGGGAGGTTCACGATTTCCTGATATATTTATGCAATTGTCAACATTTAGATGTTTGACTCATATTTTGGTATTATGCCTGTTGGGTTATCGTCTTTGTGTGATACTATGTTTGTATGACAGGATACATGTTGATTGTTCTTGTGTATTTGTCAGGTATGTCATGCGTGCATGGTTTATGGCTAGTTGTGTTGTTAAATGTGTATGATATTTATTTGTTTACCAAATATAACTCTGGTTTTAGAAATATGTTCTTGTTTTAATTATTTATTTTGTTTTCAACAAAATAAATTATTAACTATATGGATTTCGTTTATTGTGTGTTCTATTTTGTTACTTATGTGTACGCTGTTTGTGGTTTAGTAATTCGTTCTATGTGTTGTGCATAGGGTTGTGTTTTTGTTTATGATATTGTTTTTTATTGCTGTATTTATAATTTATTATCATTATAGATAATGATTATAATTGTGTTAATGGTATGTGGTGATTTGATCAGTTCAGTGAGTATGCAGGTGTGTTGTGTTTTGAATTGTACGTATTGTGTGCAGGTTATTTGTGTGATGTTATTGGTGTAAGTGTTAAGTGTTTTTTTTTTTTTTTTTTTTTTTGAGTAATACTGCGATGGTTGTGTTGTTGTTATAGTTTTTTATTCGATTATTATAATCTGTTATGTGAATTACATAGCATATTATACAGTGTTGTATGTGAGGTGTGCATGATGTCTATTACTGCGATTGTTTGATGTGCTATGCATGTACGTGGTATACATGTTCGAGGAGTGCAGTCACTGCATCCTCGCCCATGTTCACGCACTATGCTCTGTTATGTATTCGTGGGTGTGATTTGTGGTGGTTATGTGTTAAGGTTTACTTATGTTGTGCGGTGTTATTTATAGTCTGTGTTGTATGTTTGTTTATGATATATGTTAAGTTGTGATACGTAATTATGTGTTATATGAGATTGAGTTATTTGGTATGTTTTGTTGTAAAGGTATAATTGGTGTTTGTATTATGAGGTATTGATTGATGGTTGTTGTGGGTGAGGTGTTGGTGTTTTAATGATATGTTGTAGTTTGTTGTGTTAATATGAGTTTATATATCGATTATGTTGTTGTGACGATGTATGGAGTGTTACGTAGGGCATGGTCTAGATGTACGTAACTGCTTCCCTTGCAAGCGCATCAGCTCTTGCCCTGATAGGACATTCTGGGCTGAATACATCGTGGTTAGAGTGCGGTAACTTTGCCTTAACACAGTTTTGGCAATTGGTGCGTTGGCTGCATTCTTTTCTTACGTGGCCGGGTTGCCCGCATTTTGTGCAGCGGTCTTCCTCCGTTGCAGTGCAGCTTTTCCGGCCGTGACCATATCCCAAGCAGCGCATGCACTGTATGAGGGGCGTTTGTGGTTAGGTTAGGTTAGGTTAGGTTAGGTTAGTTTAGGTTAGGTTAGGTTAGGTTAGGTTAGGTTAGGTTAGGTTAGGTTAGGTTAGGTTAGGTTTCCAACAGGCCGTGGTCCGCGTAGGAGGATGTGCTGCAACGGAGGTGCAGGTTGGGGAGATCCAGCGTGGGGCACGTGGCATGGGCGTAGCCAAGGTAAGGTGCCCCGTCGCCACTGCGAAGACTCTGGCGGATGCGGGGAGGCTCTTAGTCGGTTGGAGCTCCGCCGGAGTCCAGGTGCTAGAAAACCTACCTCTTAGGTGTTTTAGGTGCCTAGGGTTGGGGCATACAACCTCTTTGTGCACCTCAGAAGTCGACCGCTCCAGTCTTTGTTACCGGTGTGGCCTTGAAGGGCACAAGGCAGCCTCGTGCATGGCGGAGTACCGCTGTGCAGTCTGTGCTGACGCCGGTCGAGTATCATCGCATATTATGGGAGGGAGGTTGTGTAAACCTCCCTCCTCGAAAGGCAAGGTGGTCCAAGGACCTCAGACCACCACAACGACTTTAAGCCGTCAGGTTCAGGAGGAAATTGAAATGTCTCCTTAATGGGAGACAAAGTAGATTTCCTCCAGGCGAACATCAACCACACTGCCGCTGCCCAAGATCTGCTCTTGCAATCTATGGCGGAGTGGGGTGTGGACCTGGCGGTGGCCTGCGAGCCATATTTCGTCCCTTCCTCACCCAACTGGGTGGGAGACATTAATGGTGACGTCGCTGTCCTCGTCAGAGTAGATATCGGCCCCCCCCTTTCCGTACTCGAGAGGGGTAATGGGTATGCCGTGGCGGGATGGAGAGACTTTGCAGTTGTAGGGGTCTATTTCTCTCCCAACCGCGCGCTGGCGGAGTTTGAGATCTTCTTGGACTCTGTCGGCGCTGCGGTTCGGCGACAGTCGCCGAGGAGAGTAGTGGTCCTCGGCGATTTCAACGCAAAGTCTCAGGCGTGGGGAAACCCTGCCACGGATCCCAGAGGAAGGGCCGTAGAACAGTGGACCATTCTTTCTGACTTGTCCCTCCTCAATACGGGGAGGGTACTCACGTGCGTGCGGGACTGGGGTGGGTCTGTGGTGGACCTTTCGTTTGCCAGCCCCAGTGTCGCTAGCATGGTGAGAGGTTGGAGAGTGGTGGAAGGGGTGGAGACTCTATCAGACCACCGCTACATACGGTTTGAGGTCTCTGCCCCTCCGGGTCCACTGCAGCCCCGGCGCAGAGTAAGGGGTGGACTCCCGAAATGGGCCATCGGGCAAATTGACCTAGACATGGTCCGGGAGTCCGCAATAGTCCAGCGTTGGGGCTCAGCGGGACAGCGAGTCACGGGGGTGAATGAGCTCGCGGGCCATTTTAGAAGTTGCCTGCAGACGGTCTGCGATGCGGCGATGCCAAGGGCGCGGCGGCGGCCTCCGCGACGACAGGTATACTGGTGGTCACCTGAGATTGCCGGTCTTCGGGTGGCCTCCAACCGGTCGCGGCGGGCGTACATTCGCTGCCGCCAGAGGACGGTCCGGGATGAAGTCCTTGAGGGCCAGCTGCGTATGGAGTACCAAAGAAGAAAGAAAACCCTGCAGCTGGCCATCAGCCGGGCGAAGGAGAGGGCGCGGGAGGAGCTGCTTGCGGTCCTCGATAGAGATCCGTGGGGGCGCCCCTATCAACGGGCACGGAACAAGCTCCGAGCCTGCGGCGCCCCCATCATCGAAACCCTGGATGCTGATCTCTTATCGGGACTGTTGGGGGAGCTTTTTCCGAACTCAGCGGGGCATGCTCCCCCAAGGATGGCTCCTCCGTCAGCGATAGAGGCGGAAGTTCCCATTCCGCCCATCGCTGACCGAGAATTGGATGCAGCCCTCTTCCGTCTTCGCGGAAAGAAGAAAGCGCCCGGCCCGGACGGAGTCCCGGGCCTCGTGTACGGCATCGCTGCGGCTGTCTGTGGGAACATGCTACGGGAACTGCTCGACGAATGTCTGAGGTCTGGGCAGTTCCCGTCGATTTGGAAAGAGGGCAGGTTGTGCCTTTTGCGGAAGGAGGGTCGTCCTTTGGACTCTCCCTCTGCATATAGACCCCTGGTGCTGCTGGACGAGGCGGCCAAATTGTTTGAGAAGGTCGTCGCGGACCGCCTCGTTCAGCACCTCGAGGATGTCGGGCCGGGGCTGTCAGCAAATCAGTACGGATTCAGGCGCGGCCGGTCAACTATTGATGCACTGGCCGCCCTGAAAATTCAGGCCACCGAAGCGGTGGCCAATAGGGACGTGATGCTGGCAGTCTCGCTTGACATCAAAAACGCTTTCAACAGCCTCCCGCATGAGACATTAAGGGAGGCGCTCCGGTTCCATGGAGTGCCCCCATACCTCCGGAGGCTGTTGGAAGCGTACCTTGAGGAAAGGCACGTGCTCTGGGAGGGGGACGACGGGCGCTTACATCGCCGCCGGGTGGAATGCGGCGTCCCGCAGGGCTCGGTCCTCGGTCCGACCCTGTGGAACGTCGGGTTCGACTGGCTTCTGCGAGGCCGGCTCCTTCCTGGGATGGGGGTCATCTGTTATGCAGATGATACCCTCGTCACTGTGAGGGGGGCTGACTTCGGGGAGGCCGCTCGGCTGGCGAGGGCTGGAGTTGCGCTCGTCGTGGGCCGGATAAATGACCTGGGTCTGAGGGTCTCTTTAGACAAAACAGAGGCCCTCCTGTTTCATGGCCCGGGTCAGGGTGTCCCCCGAGGAGCACAGATCAGGGTGTCTAACGTTGTCGTGCCGGTGCGGGCCCAGATGAAATATCTGGGTCTGCACCTTGATAGCAGGTGGAGTTTTGGGCCGCATTTTGCCCAACTTGTGCCCAGGCTTACCAAAGCCGCCGCGGCGCTGGGTAGACTTCTGCCGAATACTGGAAGTCCTGGGTCGTCCTGCCGACGATTATATGCCGGAATTTTGCGGTCTATGGCGCTGTATGGGGCCCCTATCTGGGCGGAGTCCCTCACCGCCCATAATAAGACTTTGCTGCGTAAGCCGCAGCGGGTCATGGCGGTGAGGTCTATCAGGGGCTACCGTACTGTGTCATGGGCCGCGGCAACACTGTTGGCGGGCGACCCGCCTTGGCCTCTCCAGGCTGGGGCACAGGCGGAGGTCTACCGGGTTTGCGCTGCGGCGCGTGCAAGGGGCACAAGTATTTCCCCTAGGGAATTACGTAGGGCAAAGCAGGCGGCTCAAAGGAACGTCATCCGGCGGTGGAGGGAGGAACTGGAGGTACCCAGAGTAGCTGGTCGAGCGACTGTTCAGGCGGTCGCTCCCCTTCTCCACCGCTGGATGACAAGGAGGTACGGCAACGTTACGTTTAGGATGTCGCAGGTACTTACCGGACACGGTGTCTTCGGTAAGTACCTGCACAGGATTGGGAAGGAGGAGACTCCCGGGTGCCACGAGTGTGGCGCGCTAGTTGATGATGCACGTCACACCCTGGAGGAGTGCCCCGCCTGGGGGTCTGAGCGCCGCATCCTGTCCGGGGTAATTGGAGACGACCTGTCGCTGTCGAGTATCGTTTCGGTGATGCTTGATAGCGACAGGGGTTGGACGTCGATGGCCTCCTTCTGCGAAGAGGTCATTGCACAGAAGGAGGCCAAGGAGCGGGAGCGTGAGACTGCAGCGCCCGCAAACTCGCTCCGACGGCGGCGGCTGGGGGGCAGACGGCGCTTATACGCGCATCTGCTCCCGCCACCTTGAGGGGTTATTGGATGCGGCCAGAGAGCCAAGCGTTGGGGTGTCGGGGATCGAATGTCGTAAGACGATCTCTCCGGCACCCCGTAAAAGCGCGGAAGAGGCACCGCAGTGGATTTTAGTGGGTATTCCAGTCGCAGGACTGGCGAGTCCCACACAACCTCCTGTCTGTAACTGGCGGGGGGCGGTGCGTAAATAGCATTTTGCCACTGCGTGAACAAAAAAAAAAAAAAAGGTTAGGTTAGGTTAGGTTAGGTTAGGTTAGGTTTTCGTCCCTTCCTCACCCAACTGGGTGGGAGACATTAATGGTGACGTCGCTGTCCTCGTCAGAGTAGATATCGGCCCCCCCCTTTCCGTACTCGAGAGGGGTAATGGGTATGCCGTGGCGGGATGGAGAGACTTTGCAGTTGTAGGGGTCTATTTCTCTCCCAACCGCGCGCTGGCGGAGTTTGAGATCTTCTTGGACTCTGTCGGCGCTGCGGTTCGGCGACAGTCGCCGAGGAGAGTAGTGGTCCTCGGCGATTTCAACGCAAAGTCTCAGGCGTGGGGAAACCCTGCCACGGATCCCAGAGGAAGGGCCGTAGAACAGTGGACCATTCTTTCTGACTTGTCCCTCCTCA
Organism: Lymantria dispar; assembly: GCA_032191425.1. NCBI lineage: Eukaryota > Metazoa > Arthropoda > Insecta > Lepidoptera > Erebidae > Lymantria > Lymantria dispar. The sequence continues at coordinate 35,215,782 of CM063452.1, forward strand.
ATACGGGGAGGGTACTCACGTGCGTGCGGGACTGGGGTGGGTCTGTGGTGGACCTTTCGTTTGCCAGCCCCAGTGTCGCTAGCATGGTGAGAGGTTGGAGAGTGGTGGAAGGGGTGGAGACTCTATCAGACCACCGCTACATACGGTTTGAGGTCTCTGCCCCTCCGGGTCCACTGCAGCCCCGGCGCAGAGTAAGGGGTGGACTCCCGAAATGGGCCATCGGGCAAATTGACCTAGACATGGTCCGGGAGTCCGCAATAGTCCAGCGTTGGGGCTCAGCGGGACAGCGAGTCACGGGGGTGAATGAGCTCGCGGGCCATTTTAGAAGTTGCCTGCAGACGGTCTGCGATGCGGCGATGCCAAGGGCGCGGCGGCGGCCTCCGCGACGACAGGTATACTGGTGGTCACCTGAGATTGCCGGTCTTCGGGTGGCCTCCAACCGGTCGCGGCGGGCGTACATTCGCTGCCGCCAGAGGACGGTCCGGGATGAAGTCCTTGAGGGCCAGCTGCGTATGGAGTACCAAAGAAGAAAGAAAACCCTGCAGCTGGCCATCAGCCGGGCGAAGGAGAGGGCGCGGGAGGAGCTGCTTGCGGTCCTCGATAGAGATCCGTGGGGGCGCCCCTATCAACGGGCACGGAACAAGCTCCGAGCCTGCGGCGCCCCCATCATCGAAACCCTGGATGCTGATCTCTTATCGGGACTGTTGGGGGAGCTTTTTCCGAACTCAGCGGGGCATGCTCCCCCAAGGATGGCTCCTCCGTCAGCGATAGAGGCGGAAGTTCCCATTCCGCCCATCGCTGACCGAGAATTGGATGCAGCCCTCTTCCGTCTTCGCGGAAAGAAGAAAGCGCCCGGCCCGGACGGAGTCCCGGGCCTCGTGTACGGCATCGCTGCGGCTGTCTGTGGGAACATGCTACGGGAACTGCTCGACGAATGTCTGAGGTCTGGGCAGTTCCCGTCGATTTGGAAAGAGGGCAGGTTGTGCCTTTTGCGGAAGGAGGGTCGTCCTTTGGACTCTCCCTCTGCATATAGACCCCTGGTGCTGCTGGACGAGGCGGCCAAATTGTTCGAGAAGGTCGTCGCGGACCGCCTCGTTCAGCACCTCGAGGATGTCGGGCCGGGGCTGTCAGCAAATCAGTACGGATTCAGGCGCGGCCGGTCAACTATTGATGCACTGGCCGCCCTGAAAATTCAGGCCACCGAAGCGGTGGCCAATAGGGACGTGATGCTGGCAGTCTCGCTTGACATCAAAAACGCTTTCAACAGCCTCCCGCATGAGACATTAAGGGAGGCGCTCCGGTTCCATGGAGTGCCCCCATACCTCCGGAGGCTGTTGGAAGCGTACCTTGAGGAAAGGCACGTGCTCTGGGAGGGGGACGACGGGCGCTTACATCGCCGCCGGGTGGAATGCGGCGTCCCGCAGGGCTCGGTCCTCGGTCCGACCCTGTGGAACGTCGGGTTCGACTGGCTTCTGCGAGGCCGGCTCCTTCCTGGGATGGGGGTCATCTGTTATGCAGATGATACCCTCGTCACTGTGAGGGGGGCTGACTTCGGGGAGGCCGCTCGGCTGGCGAGGGCTGGAGTTGCGCTCGTCGTGGGCCGGATAAATGACCTGGGTCTGAGGGTCTCTTTAGACAAAACAGAGGCCCTCCTGTTTCATGGCCCGGGTCAGGGTGTCCCCCGAGGAGCACAGATCAGGGTGTCTAACGTTGTCGTGCCGGTGCGGGCCCAGATGAAATATCTGGGTCTGCACCTTGATAGCAGGTGGAGTTTTGGGCCGCATTTTGCCCAACTTGTGCCCAGGCTTACCAAAGCCGCCGCGGCGCTGGGTAGACTTCTGCCGAATACTGGAAGTCCTGGGTCGTCCTGCCGACGATTATATGCCGGAATTTTGCGGTCTATGGCGCTGTATGGGGCCCCTATCTGGGCGGAGTCCCTCACCGCCCATAATAAGACTTTGCTGCGTAAGCCGCAGCGGGTCATGGCGGTGAGGTCTATCAGGGGCTACCGTACTGTGTCATGGGCCGCGGCAACACTGTTGGCGGGCGACCCGCCTTGGCCTCTCCAGGCTGGGGCACAGGCGGAGGTCTACCGGGTTTGCGCTGCGGCGCGTGCAAGGGGCACAAGTATTTCCCCTAGGGAATTACGTAGGGCAAAGCAGGCGGCTCAAAGGAACGTCATCCGGCGGTGGAGGGAGGAACTGGAGGTACCCAGAGTAGCTGGTCGAGCGACTGTTCAGGCGGTCGCTCCCCTTCTCCACCGCTGGATGACAAGGAGGTACGGCAACGTTACGTTTAGGATGTCGCAGGTACTTACCGGACACGGTGTCTTCGGTAAGTACCTGCACAGGATTGGGAAGGAGGAGACTCCCGGGTGCCACGAGTGTGGCGCGCTAGTTGATGATGCGCGTCACACCCTGGAGGAGTGCCCCGCCTGGGGGTCTGAGCGCCGCATCCTGTCCGGGGTAATTGGAGACGACCTGTCGCTGTCGAGCATCGTTTCGGTGATGCTTGATAGCGACAGGGGTTGGACGTCGATGGCCTCCTTCTGCGAAGAGGTCATTGCACAGAAGGAGGCCAAGGAGCGGGAGCGTGAGACTGCAGCGCCCGCAAACTCGCTCCGACGGCGGCGGCTGGGGGGCAGACGGCGCTTATACGCGCATCTGCTCCCACCACCTTGATGGGTTATTGGATGCGGCCAGAGAGCCAAGCGTTGGGGTGTCGGGGATCGAATGTCGTAAGACGATCTCTCCGGCACCCCGTAAAAGCGCGGAAGAGGCACCGCAGTGGATTTTAGTGGGTATTCCAGTCGCAGGACTGGCGAGTCCCACACAACCTCCTGTCTGTAACTGGCGGGGGGCGGTGCGTAAATAGCATTTTGCCACTGCGTGAACAAAAAAAAAAAAAAAAAAAAAAAAAAAAAAAAAAAAAAAAAAAAAAAAGGTTAGGTTAGGTTAGTCGTGAGCCAGACGTCGTGCGGTTAAGACGTGCTCCTACGCGCTCTGCGTTGTGGTGTTGTCGTCATGCCGGTAGAGTCAGTGTTCACTGTATACACTGGTACATCGCATCGTCCGCGTATAGTGTGGTGATCACGGTGTGCGCTCCCACGACGCGTCGTGCGCTGAGAGCTGCACTTGCGCGCTCTGTCCGTGTCGTCGTGACGTCAGTAACGTGTAGTAGAGTTCACTGTATGTACTCCTACATCGCGTCGTCCGACTGCAGTATTCAAATTTTGAGAGTGATGGGAATGTGTATAGAATTTGTTCAGATTTTATACATTAAGTCGTCCGGACTACACCATTCAATTTTGTGAATTTGTGTGTTTAGTGACAGTGACCATAGAACCAGGTGGTAAGGATAATTATATTTTTTATACGTTAACGGAGCAGAGACTCTAGAAGATAAAAAGAAAGAAGAGAAGGAGTTAGAAGGAAGTTGGTTATGGACTTTAGTACCTAGGGTTTAAGTTAGGTTAATTTAGGTTAAGTTACTTTAGGATAAGTTAGGATAGGCCAGGATAAGTTAGGATTGTTTAGGACAAGTTAGGATAGGATAGGAATAGGTTAGGATCAGTTAGAATACGGTAGGATAGGCTAGGATAAGCTAGGAATAGGTTAGGATTGTTTAGGATAAGTGAGAATAAGTTAGGATAGGTGTAAGGTAGGGTAAGCTAGGGTAGATTAGGCTACATTAGAGTAAGATAGCTTTAGATAGGTTAGGTTTAGATAGGCTATGTTAGGGTAGGTCAAGTTAGATAAGAGCACTAAGGTCCATATGATGGAGACGCGTGGCCCAACAACGACAGTAATGAGTGGGAGTGAAAGCGAGGCATCTGGGGCAGTTATGCCCCCGCCTGCATCGCCTATTATGTTCACGAAACCGTGTTCGGTCAGTCTCAAGCGTTCTGCTGGGGACATAGAGCAGTACCGCAAGGAGGTATCCGGGGCTAGTGCAGCTTCTGCTGCCAAAGTTAGTGCGGCCCGCAGAGGCAAAACACCGGTTAGAGGACATTCTGCTGGACTTGCATGTGCTCGTTCTCTACATGATATGTTGGAGCAACGAGCCATGGATGGGGATTCAGATGACAGTACATGCTCGGAGGTAATGGAATTTTCGGATGGGACGCTGAACCTCTGTTCAACCCAGGAAGTTAAAAAATACAGTATGAGCGTACTTGCTGAGGTTCAGCAAAGCATCCGAAAATCAAAAAATCTCAAGGGGACTACTATTAAAGTACTTAATCAAGGTACGGCAAACCTTATGAAATGCATTAACGTATTGTTAAAAACGGTAGAAGAAGACAGTCTTGAGTCCTTTAGGAGGGATATTGCTAAACTCCGTAAGGAAAACGAGACCCTCAAGATGGAACTCAAATCTTATAGGAGACAGTTTGACGAATTTAAGTCCCCTAAAGCGGTGGCCCAAAGGTCGACACCGGATGCGGATGTGCTTAAGCACATGTTTGAGGACATGGAGACCTCTCTCCGAAATTCCTTCGGTGAGATGATGGCGGCTCGATTTGACGGGATTGAGGATCGTCTCCTCCCCGCTCAGAGAGTCCGTCCACCCTTGGCAGCGGATAAGAAGAGAGGTATGACTGCTGTACCTGCTGCACCCAAGACTGCAACGACACCTGCTGCAGTAACAACGACGTCCAAGGATGTTCCAGTGACCCCATCCGCGCCTGTAGAGAGTTGGGTCACTGTTGTTAAAAAGGGCAAGAAAAAGGCCACCTCTTCTGCGGCACTCTCTTCAACCACCCCAGCGAAGGCTGTGCCCCCCGTCGCTCCCAGTGCAGCAGAAGTGGCACGGAGGAAAGTAAAGTCGGCGTTGACTGCTCCTCGCTCTTCGGCTGTAATTTTGAAATTGCAGCCCGGGGCCGAAAGCAGGGGGCTAACATACGCCGATGCTATGCTCCGTGCTGAACAGGAGGTGGACCTTAAGGAGCTTGGAATTGAGGGGGGTCTAAAGGTCAGACGCTCTGTGACTGGGGCAAGGGTGCTCCAGTTACCTAAGGACCAGACTAGGGAGACCGCCGATAAACTAGCCACTAGCCTTCGCACAGCGCTCGCTGGAATGGCGGACGTTGTCTGCCCGGTTAAACGGGCGGACATTCGGGTGACCGGTCTTGATGATTCTGTCACCCAAGAGAGGATCCAACAGGCCGTGGTCCGCGTAGGAGGATGTGCTGCAACGGAGGTGCAGGTTGGGGAGATCCAGCGTGGGGCACGTGGCATGGGCGTAGCCAAGGTAAGGTGCCCCGTCGCCACTGCGAAGACTCTGGCAGATGCGGGGAGGCTCTTAGTCGGTTGGAGCTCCGCCGGAGTCCAGGTGCTAGAAAACCTACCTCTCAGGTGTTTTAGGTGCCTAGGGTTGGGGCATACAACCTCTTTGTGCACCTCAGAAGTCGACCGCTCCAGTCTTTGTTACCGGTGTGGCCTTGAAGGGCACAAGGCAGCCTCGTGCATGGCGGAGTACCGCTGTGCAGTCTGTGCTGACGCCGGTCGAGCATCATCGCATATTATGGGAGGGAGGTTGTGTAAACCTCCCTCCTCGAAAGGCAAGGTGGTCCAAGGACCTCAGACCACCACAACGACTTTAAGCCGTCAGGTTCAGGAGGAAATTGAAATGTCTCCTTAATGGGAGACAAAGTAGATTTCCTCCAGGCGAACATCAACCACACTGCCGCTGCCCAAGATCTGCTCTTGCAATCTATGGCGGAGTGGGGTGTGGACCTGGCGGTGGCCTGCGAGCCATATTTCGTCCCTTCCTCACCCAACTGGGTGGGAGACATTAATGGTGACGTCGCTGTCCTGGTCAGAGGAGATATCGGCCCCCCCCTTTCCGTACTCGAGAGGGGTAATGGGTATGCCGTGGCGGGATGGAGAGACTTTGCAGTTGTAGGGGTCTATTTCTCTCCCAACCGCGCGCTGGCGGAGTTTGAGATCTTCTTGGACTCTGTCGGCGCTGCGGTTCGGCGACAGTCGCCGAGGAAAGTAGTGGTCCTCGGCGATTTCAACGCAAAGTCTCAGGCGTGGGGAAACCCTGCCACGGATCCCAGAGGAAGGGCCGTAGAACAGTGGACCATTCTTTCTGACTTGTCCCTCCTCAATACGGGGAGGGTACTCACGTGCGTGCGGGACTGGGGTGGGTCTGTGGTGGACCTTTCGTTTGCCAGCCCCAGTGTCGCTAGCATGGTGAGAGGTTGGAGAGTGGTGGAAGGGGTGGAGACTCTATCAGACCACCGCTACATACGGTTTGAGGTCTCTGCCCCTCCGGGTCCACTGCAGCCCCGGCGCAGAGTAAGGGGTGGACTCCCGAAATGGGCCATCGGGCAAATTGACCTAGACATGGTCCGGGAGTCCGCAATAGTCCAGCGTTGGGGCTCAGCGGGACAGCGAGTCACGGGGGTGAATGAGCTCGCGGGCCATTTTAGAAGTTGCCTGCAGACGGTCTGCGATGCGGCGATGCCAAGGGCGCGGCGGCGGCCTCCGCGACGACAGGTATACTGGTGGTCACCTGAGATTGCCGGTCTTCGGGTGGCCTCCAACCGGTCGCGGCGGGCGTACATTCGCTGCCGCCAGAGGACGGTCCGGGATGAAGTCCTTGAGGGCCAGCTGCGTATGGAGTACCAAAGAAGAAAGAAAACCCTGCAGCTGGCCATCAGCCGGGCGAAAGAGAGGGCGCGGGAGGAGCTGCTTGCGGTCCTCGATAGAGATCCATGGGGGCGCCCCTATCAACGGGCACGGAACAAGCTCCGAGCCTGCGGCGCCCCCATCATCGAAACCCTGGATGCTGATCTCTTATCGGGACTGTTGGGGGAGCTTTTTCCGAACTCAGCGGGGCATGCTCCCCCAAGGATGGCTCCTCCGTCAGCGATAGAGGCGGAAGTTCCCATTCCGCCCATCGCTGACCGAGAATTGGATGTAGCCCTCTTCCGTCTTCGCGGAAAGAAGAAAGCGCCCGGCCCGGACGGAGTCCCGGGCCTCGTGTACGGCATCGCTGCGGCTGTCTGTAGGAACATGCTACGGGAACTGCTCGATGAATGTCTGAGGTCTGGGCAGTTCCCGTCGATTTGGAAAGAGGGCAGGTTGTGCCTTTTGCGGAAGGAGGGTCGTCCTTTGGACTCTCCCTCTGCATATAGACCCCTGGTGCTGCTGGACGAGGCGACCAAATTGTTTGAGAAGGTCGTCACGGACCGCCTCGTTCAGCACCTCGAGGATGTCGGGCCGGGGCTGTCAGCAAATCAGTACGGATTCAGGCGCGGCCGGTCAACTATTGATGCACTGGCCGCCCTGAAAATTCAGGCCACCGAAGCGGTGGCCAATAGGGACGTGATGCTGGCAGTCTCGCTTGACATCAAAAACGCTTTCAACAGCCTCCCGCATGAGACATTAAGGGAGGCGCTCCGGTTCCATGGAGTGCCCCCATACCTCCGGAGGCTGTTGGAAGCGTACCTTGAGGAAAGGCACGTGCTCTGGGAGGGGGACGACGGGCGCTTACATCGCCGCCGGGTGGAATGCGGCGTCCCGCAGGGCTCGGTCCTCGGTCCGACCCTGTGGAACGTCGGGTTCGACTGGCTTCTGCGAGGCCGGCTCCTTCCTGGGATGGGGGTCATCTGTTATGCAGATGATACCCTCGTCACTGTGAGGGGGGCTGACTTCGGGGAGGCCGCTCGGTTGGCGAGGGCTGGAGTTGCGCTCGTCGTGGGCCGGATAAATGATCTGGGTCTGAGGGTCTCTTTAGACAAAACAGAGGCCCTCCTGTTTCATGGCCCGGGTCAGGGTGTCCCCCGAGGAGCACAGATCAGGGTGTCTAACGTTGTCGTGCCGGTGCGGGCCCAGATGAAATATCTGGGTCTGCACCTTGATAGCAGGTGGAGTTTTGGGCCGCATTTTGCCCAACTTGTGCCCAGGCTTACCAAAGCCGCCGCGGCGCTGGGTAGACTTCTGCCGAATACTGGAAGTCCTGGGTCGTCCTGCCGACGATTATATGCCGGAATTTTGCGGTCTATGGCGCTGTATGGGGCCCCTATCTGGGCGGAGTCCCTCACCGCCCATAATAAGACTTTGCTGCGTAAGCCGCAGCGGGTCATGGCGGTGAGGTCTATCAGGGGCTACCGTACTGTGTCATGGGCCGCGGCAACACTGTTGGCGGGCGACCCGCCTTGGCCTCTCCAGGCTGGGGCACAGGCGGAGGTCTACCGGGTTTGCGCTGCGGCGCGTGCAAGGGGCACAAGTATTTCCCCTAGGGAATTACGTAGGGCAAAGCAGGCGGCTCAAAGGAACGTCATCCGGCGGTGGAGGGAGGAACTGGAGGTACCCAGAGTAGCTGGTCGAGCGACTGTTCAGGCGGTCGCTCCCCTTCTCCGCCGCTGGATGACAAGGAGGTACGGCAACGTTACGTTTAGGATGTCGCAGGTACTTACCGGACACGGTGTCTTCGGTAAGTACCTGCACAGGATTGGGAAGGAGGAGACTCCCGGGTGCCACGAGTGTGGCGCGCTAGTTGATGATGCGCGTCACACCCTGGAGGAGTGCCCCGCCTGGGGGTCTGAGCGCCGCATCCTGTCCGGGGTAATTGGAGACGACCTGTCGCTGTCGAGCATCGTTTCGGTGATGCTTGATAGCGACAGGGGTTGGACGTCGATGGCCTCCTTCTGCGAAGAGGTCATTGCGCAGAAGGAGGCCAAGGAGCGGGAGCGTGAGACTGCAGCGCCCGCAAACTCGCTCCGACGGCGGCGGCTGGGGGGCAGACGGCGCTTATACGCGCATCTGCTCCCACCACCTTGAGGGGTTATTGGATGCGGCCAGAGAGCCAAGCGTTGGGGTGTCGGGGATCGAATGTCGTAAGACGATCTCTCCGGCACCCCGTAAAAGCGCGGAAGAGGCACCGCAGTGGATTTTAGTGGGTATTCCAGTCGCAGGACTGGCGAGTCCCACACAACCCCCTGTCTGTAACTGGCGGGGGGCGGTGCGTAAATAGCATTTTGCCACTGCGTGAACAAAAAAAAAAAAAAAAAAAAAAAAAAAAAAGGTTAGGTTAGGTTAGGTTAGGTTAGGTTAGGTTAGGTTAGGTTAGGTTGAGTTAGTCGTGAGCCAGACGTCGTGCGGTTAAGACGTGCTCCTACGCGCTCTGCGTTGTGGTGTTGTCGTCATGCCGGTAGAGTCAGTGTTCACTGTATACACTGGTACATCGCATCGTCCGCGTATAGTGTGGTGATCACGGTGTGCGCTCCCACGACGCGTCGTGCGCTGAGAGCTACACTTGCGCGCTCTGTCCGTGTCGTCGTGACGTCAGTAACGTGTAGTAGAGTTCACTGTATGTTCACATCGCGTCGTCCGACTGCAGTATTCAAATTTTGAGAGTGATGGGAATGTGTATAGAATTTGTTCAGATTTTATACATTAAGTCGTCCGGACTACACCATTCAATTTTGTGAATTTGTGTGTTTAGTGACAGTGACCATAGAACCAGGTGGTAAGGATAATTATATTTTTTATACGTTAACGGAGCAGAGACTCTAGAAGATAAAAAGAAGGAAGAGAAGGAGTTAGAAGGAAGTTGGTTATGGACTTTAGTATCTAGGGTTTAAGTTAGGTTAATTTAGGTTAAGTTACTTTAGGATAAGTTAGGATAGGCCAGGATAAGTAAAGATTGTTTAGGACAAGTTAGGATAGGATAGGAATAGGTTAGGATCAGTTAGAATACGGTAGGATAGGCTAGGATAAGCTAGGAATAGGTTAGGTTTGTTTAGGATAAGTGAGAATAAGTTAGGATAGGTGTAAGGTAGGGTAAGCTAGGATAGATTAGGCTACATTAGAGTAAGATAGGTTTAGATAGGTTAGGTTTAGATAGGCTATGTTAGGGTAGGTCAAGTTAGATAAGAGCACTAAAGTCCATATGATGGAGACGCGTGGCCCAACAACGACAGTAATGAGTGGGAGTGAAAGCGAGGCATCTGGGGCAGTTATGCCCCCGCCTGCATCGCCTATAATGTTCACGAAACCGTGTTCGGTCAGTCTCAAGCGTTCTGCTGGGGACATAGAGCAGTACCGCAAGGAGGTATCCGGGGCTAGTGCAGCTTCTGCTGCCAAAGTTAGTGCGGCCCGCAGAGGCAAAACACCGGTTAGAGGACATTCTGCTGGACTTGCATGTGCTCGTTCTCTACATGATATGTTGGAGCAACGAGCCATGGATGGGGATTCAGATGACAGTACATGCTCGGAGGTAATGGAATTTTCGGATGGGACGCTGAACCTCTGTTCAACCCAGGAAGTTAAAAAATACAGTATGAGCGTACTTGCTGAGGTTCAGCAAAGCATCCGAAAATCAAAAAATCTCAAGGGGACTACTATTAAAGTACTTAATCAAGGGACGGAAAACCTGATGAAATGCATTAACGTATTGTTAAAAACGGTAGAAGAAGACAGTCTTGAGTCCTTTAGGAGGGATATTGCTAAACTCCGTAAGGAAAACGAGACCCTCAAGATGGAACTCAAATCTTATAGGAGACAGTTTGACGAATTTAAGTCCCCTAAAGCGGTGGCCCAAAGGTCGACACCGGATGCGGATGTGCTTAAGCACATGTTTGAGGACATGGAGACCTCTCTCCGAAATTCCTTCGGTGAGATGATGGCGGCTCGATTTGACGGGATTGAGGATCGTCTCCTCCCCGCCCAGAGAGTCCGTCCACCCTTGGCAGCGGATAAGAAGAGAGGTATGACTGCTGTACCTGCTGCACCCAAGACTGCAACGACACCTGCTGCAGTAACAACGACGTCCAAGGATGTTCCAGTGACCCCATCCGCGCCTGTAGAGAGTTGGGTCACTGTTGTTAAAAAGGGCAAGAAAAAGGCCACCTCTTCTGCGGCACTCTCTTCAACCACCCCAGCGAAGGCTGTGCCCCCCGTCGCTCCCAGTGCAGCAGAAGTGGCACGGAGGAAAGTAAAGTCGGCGTTGACTGCTCCTCGCTCTTCGGCTGTAATTTTGAAATTGCAGCCCGGGGCCGAAAGCAGGGGGCTAACATACGCCGATGCTATGCTCCGTGCTGAACAGGAGGTGGACCTTAAGGAGCTTGGAATTGAGGGGGGTCTAAAGGTCAGACGCTCTGTGACTGGGGCAAGGGTGCTCCAGTTACCTAAGGACCAGACTAGGGAGACCGCCGATAAACTAGCCACTAGCCTTCGCACAGCGCTCGCTGGAATGGTGGACGTTGTCTGCCCGGTTAAACGGGCGGACATTCGGGTGACCGGTCTTGATGATTCTGTCACCCAAGAGAGGATCCAACAGGCCGTGGTCCGCGTAGGAGGATGTGCTGCAACGGAGGTGCAGGTTGGGGAGATCCAGCGTGGGGCACGTGGCATGGGCGTAGCCAAGGTAAGGTGCCCCGTCGCCACTGCGAAGACTCTGGCGGATGCGGGGAGGCTCTTAGTCGGTTGGAGCTCCGCCGGAGTCCAGGTGCTAGAAAACCTACCTCTTAGGTGTTTTAGGTGCCTAGGGTTGGGGCATACAACCTCTTTGTGCACCTCAGAAGTCGACCGCTCCAGTCTTTGTTACCGGTGTGGCTTTGAAGGGCACAAGGCGGCCTCGTGCATGGCGGAGTACCGCTGTGCAGTCTGTGCTGACGCCGGTCGAGCATCATCGCACATTATGGGAGGGAGGTTGTGTAAACCTCCCTCCTCGAAAGGCAAGGTGGTCCAAGGACCTCAGACCACCACAACGACTTTAAGCCGTCAGGTTCAGGAGGAAATTGAAATGTCTCCTTAATGGGAGACAAAGTAGATTTCCTCCAGGCGAACATCAACCACACTGCCGCTGCCCAAGATCTGCTCTTGCAATCTATGGCGGAGTGGGGTGTGGACCTGGCGGTGGCCTGCGAGCCATATTTCGTCCCTTCCTCACCCAACTGGGTGGGAGACATTAATGGTGACGTCGCTGTCCTCGTCAGAGTAGATATCGGCCCCCCCCTTTCCGTACTCGAGAGGGGTAATGGGTATGCCGTGGCGGGATGGAGAGACTTTGCAGTTGTAGGGGTCTATTTCTCTCCCAACCGCGCGCTGGCGGAGTTTGAGATCTTCTTGGACTCTGTCGGCGCTGCGGTTCGGCGACAGTCGCCGAGGAAAGTAGTGGTCCTCGGCGATTTCAACGCAAAGTCTCAGGCGTGGGGAAACCCTGCCACGGATCCCAGAGGAAGGGCCGTAGAACAGTGGACCATTCTTTCTGACTTGTCCCTCCTCAATACGGGGAGGGTACTCACGTGCGTGCGGGACTGGGGTGGGTCTGTGGTGGACCTTTCGTTTGCTAGCCCCAGTGTCGCTAGCATGGTGAGAGGTTGGAGAGTGGTGGAAGGGGTGGAGACTCTATCAGACCACCGCTACATACGGTTTGAGGTCTCTGCCCCTCCGGGTCCACTGCAGCCCCGGCGCAGAGTAAGGGGTGGACTCCCGAAATGGGCCATCGGGCAAATTGACCTAGACATGGTCCGGGAGTCCGCAATAGTCCAGCGTTGGGGCTCAGCGGGACAGCGAGTCACGGGGGTGAATGAGCTCGCGGGCCATTTTAGAAGTTGCCTGCAGACGGTCTGCGATGCGGCGATGCCAAGGGCGCGGCGGCGGCCTCCGCGACGACAGGTATACTGGTGGTCACCTGAGATTGCCGGTCTTCGGGTGGCCTCCAACCGGTCGCGGCGGGCGTACATTCGCTGCCGCCAGAGGACGGTCCGGGATGAAGTCCTTGAGGGCCAGCTGCGTATGGAGTACCAAAGAAGAAAGAAAACCCTGCAGCTGGCCATCAGCCGGGCGAAGGAGAGGGCGCGGGAGGAGCTGCTTGCGGTCCTCGATAGAGATCCGTGGGGGCGCCCCTATCAACGGGCACGGAACAAGCTCCGAGCCTGCGGCGCCCCCATCATCGAAACCCTGGATGCTGATCTCTTATCGGGACTGTTGGGGGAGCTTTTTCCGAACTCAGCGGGGCATGCTCCCCCAAGGATGGCTCCTCCGTCAGCGATAGAGGCGGAAGTTCCCATTCCGCCCATCGCTGACCGAGAATTGGATGCAGCCCTCTTCCGTCTTCGCGGAAAGAAGAAAGCGCCCGGCCCGGACGGAGTCCCGGGCCTCGTGTACGGCATCGCTGCGGCTGTCTGTGGGAACATGCTACGGGAACTGCTCGACGAATGTCTGAGGTCTGGGCAGTTCCCGTCGATTTGGAAAGAGGGCAGGTTGTGCCTTTTGCGGAAGGAGGGTCGTCCTTTGGACTCTCCCTCTGCATATAGACCCCTGGTGCTGCTGGACGAGGCGGCCAAATTGTTTGAGAAGGTCGTCGCGGACCGCCTCGTTCAGCACCTCGAGGATGTCGGGCCGCGGCTGTCAGCAAATCAGTACGGATTCAGGCGCGGCCGGTCAACTATTGATGCACTGGCCGCCCTGAAAATTCAGGCCACCGAAGCGGTGGCCAATAGGGACGTGATGCTGGCAGTCTCGCTTGACATCAAAAACGCTTTCAACAGCCTCCCGCATGAGACATTAAGGGAGGCGCTCCGGTTCCATGGAGTGCCCCCATACCTCCGGAGGCTGTTGGAAGCGTACCTTGAGGAAAGGCACGTGCTCTGGGAGGGGGACGACGGGCGCTTACATCGCCGCCGGGTGGAATGCGGCGTCCCGCAGGGCTCGGTCCTCGGTCCGACCCTGTGGAACGTCGGGTTCGACTGGCTTCTGCGAGGCCGGCTCCTTCCTGGGATGGGGGTCATCTGTTATGCAGATGATACCCTCGTCACTGTGAGGGGGGCTGACTTCGGGGAGGCCGCTCGGCTGGCGAGGGCTGGAGTTGCGCTCGTCGTGGGCCGGATAAATGACCTGGGTCTGAGGGTCTCTTTAGACAAAACAGAGGCCCTCCTGTTTCATGGCCCGGGTCAGGGTGTCCCCCGAGGAGCACAGATCAGGGTGTCTAACGTTGTCGTGCCGGTGCGGGCCCAGATGAAATATCTGGGTCTGCACCTTGATAGCAGGTGGAGTTTTGGGCCGCATTTTGCCCAACTTGTGCCCAGGCTTACCAAAGCCGCCGCGGCGCTGGGTAGACTTCTGCCGAATACTGGAAGTCCTGGGTCGTCCTGCCGACGATTATATGCCGGAATTTTGCGGTCTATGGCGCTGTATGGGGCCCCTATCTGGGCGGAGTCCCTCACCGCCCATAATAAGACTTTGCTGCGTAAGCCGCAGCGGGTCATGGCGGTGAGGTCTATCAGGGGCTACCGTACTGTGTCATGGGCCGCGGCAACACTGTTGGCGGGCGACCCGCCTTGGCCTCTCCAGGCTGGGGCACAGGCGGAGGTCTACCGGGTTTGCGCTGCGGCGCGTGCAAGGGGCACAAGTATTTCCCCTAGGGAATTACGTAGGGCAAAGCAGGCGGCTCAAAGGAACGTCATCCGGCGGTGGAGGGAGGAACTGGAGGTACCCAGAGTAGCTGGTCGAGCGACTGTTCAGGCGGTCGCTCCCCTTCTCCACCGCTGGATGACAAGGAGGTACGGCAACGTTACGTTTAGGATGTCGCAGGTACTTACCGGACACGGTGTCTTCGGTAAGTACCTGCACAGGATTGGGAAGGAGGAGACTCCCGGGTGCCACGAGTGTGGCGCGCTAGTTGATGATGCGCGTCACACCCTGGAGGAGTGCCCCGCCTGGGGGTCTGAGCGCCGCATCCTGTCCGGGGTAATTGGAGACGACCTGTCGCTGTCGAGCATCGTTTCGGTGATGCTTGATAGCGACAGGGGTTGGACGTCGATGGCCTCCTTCTGCGAAGAGGTCATTGCACAGAAGGAGGCCAAGGAGCGGGAGCGTGAGACTGCAGCGCCCGCAAACTCGCTCCGACGGCGGCGGCTGGGGGGCAGACGGCGCTTATACGCGCATCTGCTCCCGCCACCTTGAGGGGTTATTGGATGCGGCCAGAGAGCCAAGCGTTGGGGTGTCGGGGATCGAATGTCGTAAGACGATCTCTCCGGCACCCCGTAAAAGCGCGGAAGAGGCACCGCAGTGGATTTTAGTGGGTATTCCAGTCGCAGGACTGGCGAGTCCCACACAACCTCCTGTCTGTAACTGGCGGGGGGCGGTGCGTAAATAGCATTTTGCCACTGCGTGAACAAAAAAAAAAAAAAAAAAAAAAAAGGTTAGGTTAGGTTAGGTTAGGTTAGGTTAGGTTAGGTTAGGTTAGGTTAGGTTAGGTTAGGTTAGGTTAGGTTAGGTTAGGTTAGGTTAGGTTAGTCGTGAGCCAGACGTCGTGCGGTTAAGACGTGCTCCTACGCGCTCTGCGTTGTGGTGTTGTCGTCATGCCGGTAGAGTCAGTGTTCACTGTATACACTGGTACATCGCATCGTCCGCGTATAGTGTGGTGATCACGGTGTGCGCTCCCACGACGCGTCGTGCGCTGAGAGCTGCACTTGCGCGCTCTGTCCGTGTCGTCGTGACGTCAGTAACGTGTAGTAGAGTTCACTGTATGTACTCCTACATCGCGTCGTCCGACTGCAGTATTCAAATTTTGAGAGTGATGGGAATGTGTATAGAATTTGTTCAGATTTTATACATTAAGTCGTCCGGACTACACCATTCAATTTTGTGAATTTGTGTGTTTAGTGACAGTGACCATAGAACCAGGTGGTAAGGATAATTATATTTTTTATACGTTAACGGAGCAGAGACTCTAGAAGATAAAAAGAAGGAAGAGAAGGAGTTAGAAGGAAGTTGGTTATGGACTTTAGTACCTAGGGTTTAAGTTAGGTTAATTTAGGTTAAGTTACTTTAGGATAAGTTAGGATAGGCCAGGATAAGTTAAGATTGTTTAGGACAAGTTAGGATAGGATAGGAATAGGTTAGGATCAGTTAGAATACGGTAGGATAGGCTAGGATAAGCTAGGAATAGGTTAGGATTGTTTAGGATAAGTGAGAATAAGTTAGGATAGGTGTAAGGTAGGGTAAGCTAGGATAGATTAGGCTACATTAGAGTAAGATAGGTTTAGATAGGTTAGGTTTAGATAGGCTATGTTAGGGTAGGTCAAGTTAGATAAGAGCACTAAAGTCCATATGATGGAGACGCGTGGCCCAACAACGACAGTAATGAGTGGGAGTGAAAGCGAGGCATCTGGGGCAGTTATGCCCCCGCCTGCATCGCCTATAATGTTCACGAAACCGTGTTCGGTCAGTCTCAAGCGTTCTGCTGGGGACATAGAGCAGTACCGCAAGGAGGTATCCGGGGCTAGTGCAGCTTCTGCTGCCAAAGTTAGTGCGGCCCGCAGAGGCAAAACACCGGTTAGAGGACATTCTGCTGGACTTGCATGTGCTCGTTCTCTACATGATATGTTGGAGCAACGAGCCATGGATGGGGATTCAGATGACAGTACATGCTCGGAGGTAATGGAATTCTCGGATGGGACGCTGAACCTCTGTTCAACCCAGGAAGTTAAAAAATACAGTATGAGCGTACTTGCTGAGGTTCAGCAAAGCATCCGAAAATCAAAAAATCTCAAGGGGACTACTATTAAAGTACTTAATCAAGGTACGGAAAACCTGATGAAATGCATTAACGTATTGTTAAAAACGGTAGAAGAAGACAGTCTTGAGTCCTTTAGGAGGGATATTGCTAAACTCCGTAAGGAAAACGAGACTCTCAAGATGGAACTCAAATCTTATAGGAGACAATTTGACGAATTTAAGTCCCCTAAAGCGGTGGCCCAAAGGTCGACACCGGATGCGAATGTGCTTAAGCACATGTTTGAGGACATGGAGACCTCTCTCCGAAATTCCTTCGGTGAGATGATGGCGGCTCGATTTGACGGGATTGAGGATCGTCTCCTCCCCGCCCAGAGAGTCCGTCCACCCTTGGCAGCGGATAAGAAGAGAGGTATGACTGCTGTACCTGCTGCACCCAAGACTGCAACGACACCTGCTGCAGTAACAACGACGTCCAAGGATGTTCCAGTGACCCCATCCGCGCCTGTAGAGAGTTGGGTCACTGTTGTTAAAAAGGGCAAGAAAAAGGCCACCTCTTCTGCGGCACTCTCTTCAACCACCCCAGCGAAGGCTGTGCCCCCCGTCGCTCCCAGTGCAGCAGAAGTGGCACGGAGGAAAGTAAAGTCGGCGTTGACTGCTCCTCGCTCTTCGGCTGTAATTTTGAAATTGCAGCCCGGGGCCGAAAGCAGGGGGCTAACATACGCCGATGCTATGCTCCGTGCTGAACAGGAGGTGGACCTTAAGGAGCTTGGAATTGAGGGGGGTCTAAAGGTCAGACGCTCTGTGACTGGGGCAAGGGTGCTCCAGTTACCTAAGGACCAGACTAGGGAGACCGCCGATAAACTAGCCACTAGCCTTCGCACAGCGCTCGCTGGAATGGCGGACGTTGTCTGCCCGGTTAAACGGGCGGACATTCGGGTGACCGGTCTTGATGATTCTGTCACCCAAGAGAGGATCCAACAGGCCGTGGTCCGCGTAGGAGGATGTGCTGCAACGGAGGTGCAGGTTGGGGAGATCCAGCGTGGGGCACGTGGCATGGGCGTAGCCAAGGTAAGGTGCCCCGTCGCCACTGCGAAGACTCTGGCGGATGCGGGGAGGCTCTTAGTCGGTTGGAGCTCCGCCGGAGTCCAGGTGCTAGAAAACCTACCTCTTAGGTGTTTTAGGTGCCTAGGGTTGGGGCATACAACCTCTTTGTGCACCTCAGAAGTCGACCGCTCCAGTCTTTGTTACCGGTGTGGCCTTGAAGGGCACAAGGCAGCCTCGTGCATGGCGGAGTACCGCTGTGCAGTCTGTGCTGACGCCGGTCGAGCATCATCGCATATTATGGGAGGGAGGTTGTGTAAACCTCCCTCCTCGAAAGGCAAGGTGGTCCAAGGACCTCAGACCACCACAACGACTTTAAGCCGTCAGGTTCAGGAGGAAATTGAAATGTCTCCTTAATGGGAGACAAAGTAGATTTCCTCCAGGCGAACATCAACCACACTGCCGCTGCCCAAGATCTGCTCTTGCAATCTATGGCGGAGTGGGGTGTGGACCTGGCGGTGGCCTGCGAGCCATATTTCGTCCCTTCCTCACCCAACTGGGTGGGAGACATTAATGGTGACGTCGCTGTCCTGGTCAGAGGAGATATCGGCCCCCCCCTTTCCGTACTCGAGAGGGGTAATGGGTATGCCGTGGCGGGATGGAGAGACTTTGCAGTTGTAGGGGTCTATTTCTCTCCCAACCGCGCGCTGGCGGAGTTTGAGATCTTCTTGGACTCTGTCGGCGCTGCGGTTCGGCGACAGTCGCCGAGGAGAGTAGTGGTCCTCGGCGATTTCAACGCAAAGTCTCAGGCGTGGGGAAACCCTGCCACGGATCCCAGAGGAAGGGCCGTAGAACAGTGGACCATTCTTTCTGACTTGTCCCTCCTCAATACGGGGAGGGTACTCACGTGCGTGCGGGACTGGGGTGGGTCTGTGGTGGACCTTTCGTTTGCCAGCCCCAGTGTCGCTAGCATGGTGAGAGGTTGGAGAGTGGTGGAAGGGGTGGAGACTCTATCAGACCACCGCTACATACGGTTTGAGGTCTCTGCCCCTCCGGGTCCACTGCAGCCCCGGCGCAGAGTAAGGGGTGGACTCCCGAAATGGGCCATCGGGCAAATTGACCTAGACATGGTCCGGGAGTCCGCAATAGTCCAGCGTTGGGGCTCAGCGGGACAGCGAGTCACGGGGGTGAATGAGCTCGCGGGCCAATTTAGAAGTAGCCTGCAGACGGTCTGCGATGCGGCGATGCCAAGGGCGCGGCGGCGGCCTCCGCGACGGCAGGTATACTGGTGGTCACCTGAGATTGCCGGTCTTCGGGTGGCCTCCAACCGGTCGCGGCGGGCGTACATTCGCTGCCGCCAGAGGACGGTCCGGGATGAAGTCCTTGAGGGCCAGCTGCGTATGGAGTACCAAAGAAGAAAGAAAACCCTGCAGCTGGCCATCAGCCGGGCGAAGGAGAGGGCGCGGGAGGAGCTGCTTGCGGTCCTCGATAGAGATCCGTGGGGGCGCCCCTATCAACGGGCACGGAACAAGCTCCGAGCCTGCGGCGCCCCCATCATCGAAACCCTGGATGCTGATCTCTTATCGGGACTGTTGGGGGAGCTTTTTCCGAACTCAGCGGGGCATGCTCCCCCAAGGATGGCTCCTCCGTCAGCGATAGAGGCGGAAGTTCCCATTCCGCCCATCGCTGACCGAGAATTGGATGCAGCCCTCTTCCGTCTTCGCGGAAAGAAGAAAGCGCCCGGCCCGGACGGAGTCCCGGGCCTCGTGTACGGCATCGCTGCGGCTGTCTGTAGGAACATGCTACGGGAACTGCTCGACGAATGTCTGAGGTCTGGGCAGTTCCCGTCGATTTGGAAAGAGGGCAGGTTGTGCCTTTTGCGGAAGGAGGGTCGTCCTTTGGACTCTCCCTCTGCATATAGACCCCTGGTGCTGCTGGACGAGGCGGCCAAATTGTTTGAGAAGGTCGTCGCGGACCGCCTCGTTCAGCACCTCGAGGATGTCGGGCCGGGGCTGTCAGCAAATCAGTACGGATTCAGGCGCGGCCGGTCAACTATTGATGCACTGGCCGCCCTGAAAATTCAGGCCACCGAAGCGGTGGCCAATAGGGACGTGATGCTGGCAGTCTCGCTTGACATCAAAAACGCTTTCAACAGCCTCCCGCATGAGACATTAAGGGAGGCGCTCCGGTTCCATGGAGTGCCCCCATACCTCCGGAGGCTGTTGGAAGCGTACCTTGAGGAAAGGCACGTGCTCTGGGAGGGGGACGACGGGCGCTTACATCGCCGCCGGGTGGAATGCGGCGTCCCGCAGGGCTCGGTCCTCGGTCCGACCCTGTGGAACGTCGGGTTCGACTGGCTTCTGCGAGGCCGGCTCCTTCCTGGGATGGGGGTCATCTGTTATGCAGATGATACCCTCGTCACTGTGAGGGGGGCTGACTTCGGGGAGGCCGCTCGGCTGGCGAGGGCTGGAGTTGCGCTCGTCGTGGGCCGGATAAATGACCTGGGTCTGAGGGTCTCTTTAGACAAAACAGAGGCCCTCCTGTTTCATGGCCCGGGTCAGGGTGTCCCCCGAGGAGCACAGATCAGGGTGTCTAACGTTGTCGTGCCGGTGCGGGCCCAGATGAAATATCTGGGTCTGCACCTTGATAGCAGGTGGAGTTTTGGGCCGCATTTTGCCCAACTTGTGCCCAGGCTTACCAAAGCCGCCGCGGCGCTGGGTAGACTTCTGCCGAATACTGGAAGTCCTGGGTCGTCCTGCCGACGATTATATGCCGGAATTTTGCGGTCTATGGCGCTGTATGGGGCCCCTATCTGGGCGGAGTCCCTTACCGCCCATAATAAGACTTTGCTGCGTAAGCCGCAGCGGGTCATGGCGGTGAGGTCTATCAGGGGCTACCGTACTGTGTCATGGGCCGCGGCAACACTGTTGGCGGGCGACCCGCCTTGGCCTCTCCAGGCTGGGGCACAGGCGGAGGTCTACCGGGTTTGCGCTGCGGCGCGTGCAAGGGGCACAAGTATTTCCCCTAGGGAATTACGTAGGGCAAAGCAGGCGGCTCAAAGGAACGTCATCCGGCGGTGGAGGGAGGAACTGGAGGTACCCAGAGTAGCTGGTCGAGCGACTGTTCAGGCGGTTGCTCCCCTTCTCCACCGCTGGATGACAAGGAGGTACGGCAACGTTACGTTTAGGATGTCGCAGGTGCTTACCGGACACGGTGTCTTCGGTAAGTACCTGCACAGGATTGGGAAGGAGGAGACTCCCGGGTGCCACGAGTGTGGCGCGCTAGTTGATGATGCGCGTCACACCCTGGAGGAGTGCCCCGCCTGGGGGTCTGAGCGCCGCATCCTGTCCGGGGTAATTGGAGACGACCTGTCGCTGTCGAGCATCGTTTCGGTGATGCTTGATAGCGACAGGGGTTGGACGTCGATGGCCTCCTTCTGCGAAGAGGTCATTGCACAGAAGGAGGCCAAGGAGCGGGAGCGTGAGACTGCAGCGCCCGCAAACTCGCTCCGACGGCGGCGGCTGGGGGGCAGACGGCGCTTATACGCGCATCTGCTCCCACCACCTTGAGGGGTTATTGGATGCGGCCAGAGAGCCAAGCGTTGGGGTGTTGGGGATCGAATGTCGTAAGACGACCTCTCCGGCACCCCGTAAAAGCGCGGAAGAGGCACCGCAGTGGATTTTAGTGGGTATTCCAGTCGCAGGACTGGCGAGTCCCACACAACCCCCTGTCTGTAACTGGCGGGGGGCGGTGCGTAAATAGCATTTTGCCACTGCGTGAACAAAAAAAAAAAAAAAAAAAAAAAAAAAGGTTAGGTTAGGTTAGGTTAGGTTAGGTTAGTCGTGAGCCGAGTCGTGAGCCAGACGTCGTGCGGTTAAGACGTGCTCCTACGCGCTCTGCGTTGTGGTGTTGTCGTCATGCCGGTAGAGTCAGTGTTCACTGTATACACTCGTACATCGCATCGTCCGCGTATAGTGTGGTGATCACGGTGTGCGCTCCCACGACGCGTCGTGCGCTGAGAGCTGCACTTGCGCGCTCTGTCCGTGTCGTCGTGACGTCAGTAACGTGTAGTAGAGTTCACTGTATGTACTCCTACATCGCGTCGTCCGACTGCAGTATTCAAATTTTGAGAGTGATGGGAATGTGTATAGAATTTGTTCAGATTTTATACATTAAGTCGTCCGGACTACACCATTCAATTTTGTGAATTTGTGTGTTTAGTGACAGTGACCATAGAACCAGGTGGTAAGGATAATTATATTTTTTATACGTTAACGGAGCAGAGACTCTAGAAGATAAAAAGAAGGAAGAGAAGGAGTTAGAAGGAAGTTGGTTATGGACTTTAGTACCTAGGGTTTAAGTTAGGTTAATTTAGGTTAAGTTACTTTAGGATAAGTTAGGATAGGCCAGGATAAGTTAAGATTGCTTAGGACAAGTTAGGATAGGATAGGAATAGGTTAGGATCAGTTAGAATACGGTAGGATAGGCTAGGATAAGCTAGGAATAGGTTAGGATTGTTTAGGATAAGTGAGAATAAGTTAGGATAGGTGTAAGGTAGGGTAAGCTAGGATAGATTAGGCTACATTAGAGTAAGATAGGTTTAGATAGGTTAGGTTTAGATAGGCTATGTTAGGGTAGGTCAAGTTAGATAAGAGCACTAAAGTCCATATGATGGAGACGCGTGGCCCAACAACGACAGTAATGAGTGGGAGTGAAAGCGAGGCATCTGGGGCAGTTATGCCCCCGCCTGCATCGCCTATAATGTTCACGAAACCGTGTTCGGTCAGTCTCAAGCGTTCTGCTGGAGACATAGAGCAGTACCGCAAGGAGGTATCCGGGGCTAGTGCAGCTTCTGCTGCCAAAGTTAGTGCGGCCCGCAGAGGCAAAACACCGGTTAGAGGACATTCTGCTGGACTTGCATGTGCTCGTTCTCTACATGATATGTTGGAGCAACGAGCCATGGATGGGGATTCAGATGACAGTACATGCTCGGAGGTAATGGAATTTTCGGATGGGACGCTGAACCTCTGTTCAACCCAGGAAGTAAAAAAATACAGTATGAGCGTACTTGCTGAGGTTCAGCAAAGCATCCGAAAATCAAAAAATCTCAAGGGGACTACTATTAAAGTACTTAATCAAGGGACGGAAAACCTGATGAAATGCATTAACGTATTGTTAAAAACGGTAGAAGAAGACAGTCTTGAGTCCTTTAGGAGGGATATTGCTAAACTCCGTAAGGAAAACGAGACCCTCAAGATGGAACTCAAATCTTATAGGAGACAGTTTGACGAATTTAAGTCCCCTAAAGCGGTGGCCCAAAGGTCGACACCGGATGCGGATGTGCTTAAGCACATGTTTGAGGACATGGAGACCTCTCTCCGAAATTCCTTCGGTGAGATGATGGCGGCTCGATTTGACGGGATTGAGGATCGTCTCCTCCCCGCCCAGAGAGTCCGTCCACCCTTGGCAGCGGATAAGAAGAGAGGTATGACTGCTGTACCTGCTGCACCCAAGACTGCAATGACACCTGCTGCAGTAACAACGACGTCCAAGGATGTTCCAGTGACCCCATCCGCGCCTGTAGAGAGTTGGGTCACTGTTGTTAAAAAGGGCAAGAAAAAGGCCACCTCTTCTGCGGCACTCTCTTCAACCACCCCAGCGAAGGCTGTGCCCCCCGTCGCTCCCAGTGCAGCAGAAGTGGCACGGAGGAAAGTAAAGTCGGCGTTGACTGCTCCTCGCTCTTCGGCTGTAATTTTGAAATTGCAGCCCGGGGCCGAAAGCAGGGGGCTAACATACGCCGATGCTATGCTCCGTGCTGAACAGGAGGTGGACCTTAAGGAGCTTGGAATTGAGGGGGGTCTAAAGGTCAGACGCTCTGTGACTGGGGCAAGGGTGCTCCAGTTACCTAAGGACCAGACTAGGGAGACCGCCGATAAACTAGCCACTAGCCTTCGCACAGCGCTCGCTGGAATGGTGGACGTTGTCTGCCCGGTTAAACGGGCGGACATTCGGGTGACCGGTCTTGATGATTCTGTCACCCAAGAGAGGATCCAACAGGCCGTGGTCTGCGTAGGAGGATGTGCTGCAACGGAGGTGCAGGTTGGGGAGATCCAGCGTGGGGCACGTGGCATGGGCGTAGCCAAGGTAAGGTGCCCCGTCGCCACTGCGAAGACTCTGGCGGATGCGGGGAGGCTCTTAGTCGGTTGGAGCTCCGCCGGAGTCCAGGTGCTAGAAAACCTACCTCTTAGGTGTTTTAGGTGCCTAGGGTTGGGGCATACAACCTCTTTGTGCACCTCAGAAGTCGACCGCTCCAGTCTTTGTTACCGGTGTGGCCTTGAAGGGCACAAGGCAGCCTCGTGCATGGCGGAGTACCGCTGTGCAGTCTGTGCTGACGCCGGTCGAGCATCATCGCATATTATGGGAGGGAGGTTGTGTAAACCTCCCTCCTCGAAAGGCAAGGTGGTCCAAGGACCTCAGACCACCACAACGACTTTAAGCCGTCAGGTTCAGGAGGAAATTGAAATGTCTCCTTAATGGGAGACAAAGTAGATTTCCTCCAGGCGAACATCAACCACACTGCCGCTGCCCAAGATCTGCTCTTGCAATCTATGGCGGAGTGGGGTGTGGACCTGGCGGTGGCCTGCGAGCCATATTTCGTCCCTTCCTCACCCAACTGGGTGGGAGACATTAATGGTGACGTCGCTGTCCTCGTCAGAGTAGATATCGGCCCCCCCCTTTCTGTACTCGAGAGGGGTAATGGGTATGCCGTGGCGGGATGGAGAGACTTTGCAGTTGTAGGGGTCTATTTCTCTCCCAACCGCGCGCTGGCGGAGTTTGAGATCTTCTTGGACTCTGTCGGCGCTGCGGTTCGGCGACAGTCGCCGAGGAAAGTAGTGGTCCTCGGCGATTTCAACGCAAAGTCTCAGGCGTGGGGAAACCCTGCCACGGATCCCAGAGGAAGGGCCGTAGAACAGTGGACCATTCTTTCTGACTTGTCCCTCCTCAATACGGGGAGGGTACTCACGTGCGTGCGGGACTGGGGTGGGTCTGTGGTGGACCTTTCGTTTGCCAGCCCCAGTGTCGCTAGCATGGTGAGAGGTTGGAGAGTGGTGGAAGGGGTGGAGACTCTATCAGACCACCGCTACATACGGTTTGAGGTCTCTGCCCCTCCGGGTCCACTGCAGCCCCGGCGCAGAGTAAGGGATGGACTCCCGAAATGGGCCATCGGGCAAATTGACCTAGACATGGTCCGGGAGTCCGCAATAGTCCAGCGTTGGGGCTCAGCGGGACAGCGAGTCACGGGGGTGAATGAGCTCGCGGGCCATTTTAGAAGTTGCCTGCAGACGGTCTGCGATGCGGCGATGCCAAGGGCGCGGCGGCGGCCTCCGCGACGACAGGTATACTGGTGGTCACCTGAGATTGCCGGTCTTCGGGTGGCCTCCAACCGGTCGCGGCGGGCGTACATTCGCTGCCGCCAGAGGACGGTCCGGGATGAAGTCCTTGAGGGCCAGCTGCGTATGGAGTACCAAAGAAGAAAGAAAACCCTGCAGCTGGCCATCAGCCGGGCGAAGGAGAGGGCGCGGGAGGAGCTGCTTGCGGTCCTCGATAGAGATCCGTGGGGGCGCCCCTATCAACGGGCACGGAACAAGCTCCGAGCCTGCGGCGCCCCCATCATCGAAACCCTGGATGCTGATCTCTTATCGGGACTGTTGGGGGAGCTTTTTCCGAACTCAGCGGGGCATGCTCCCCCAAGGATGGCTCCTCCGTCAGCGATAGAGGCGGAAGTTCCCATTCCGCCCATCGCTGACCGAGAATTGGATGCAGCCCTCTTCCGTCTTCGCGGCAAGAAGAAAGCGCCCGGCCCGGACGGAGTCCCGGGCCTCGTGTACGGCATCGCTGCGGCTGTCTGTAGGAACATGCTACGGGAACTGCTCGACGAATGTCTGAGGTCTGGGCAGTTCCCGTCGATTTGGAAAGAGGGCAGGTTGTGCCTTTTGCGGAAGGAGGGTCGTCCTTTGGACTCTCCTTCTGCATATAGACCCCTGGTGCTGCTGGACGAGGCGGCCAAATTGTTTGAGAAGGTCGTCGCGGACCGCCTCGTTCAGCACCTCGAGGATGTCGGGCCGGGGCTGTCAGCAAATCAGTACGGATTCAGGCGCGGCCGGTCAACTATTGATGCACTGGCCGCCCTGAAAATTCAGGCCACCGAAGCGGTGGCCAATAGGGACGTGATGCTGGCAGTCTCGCTTGACATCAAAAACGCTTTCAACAGCCTCCCGCATGAGACATTAAGGGAGGCGCTCCGGTTCCATGGAGTGCCCCCATACCTCCGGAGGCTGTTGGAAGCGTACCTTGAGGAAAGGCACGTGCTCTGGGAGGGGGACGACGGGCGCTTACATCGCCGCCGGGTGGAATGCGGCGTCCCGCAGGGCTCGGTCCTCGGTCCGACCTTGTGGAACGTCGGGTTCGACTGGCTTCTGCGAGGCCGGCTCCTTCCTGGGATGGGGGTCATCTGTTATGCAGATGATACCCTCGTCACTGTGAGGGGGGCTGACTTCGGGGAGGCCGCTCGGCTGGCGAGGGCTGGAGTTGCGCTCGTCGTGGGCCGGATAAATGACCTGGGTCTGAGGGTCTCTTTAGACAAAACAGAGGCCCTCCTGTTTCATGGCCCGGGTCAGGGTGTCCCCCGAGGAGCACAGATCAGGGTGTCTAACGTTGTCGTGCCGGTGCGGGCCCAGATGAAATATCTGGGTCTGCACCTTGATAGCAGGTGGAATTTTGGGCCGCATTTTGCCCAACTTGTGCCCAGGCTTACCAAAGCCGCCGCGGCGCTGGGTAGACTTCTGCCGAATACTGGAAGTCCTGGGTCGTCCTGCCGACGATTATATACCGGAATTTTGCGGTCTATGGCACTGTATGGGGCCCCTATCTGGGCGGAGTCCCTCACCGCCCATAATAAGACTTTGCTGCGTAAGCCGCAGCGGGTCATGGCGGTGAGGTCTATCAGGGGCTACCGTACTGTGTCATGGGCCGCGGCAACACTGTTGGCGGGCGACCCACCTTGGCCTCTCCAGGCTGGGGCACAGGCAGAGGTCTACCGGGTTTGCGCTGCGGCGCGTGCAAGGGGCACAAGTATTTCCCCTAGGGAATTACGTAGGGCAAAGCAGGCGGCTCAAAGGAACGTCATCCGGCGGTGGAGGGAGGAACTGGAGGTACCCAGAGTAGCTGGTCGAGTGACTGTTCAGGCGGTCGCTCCCCTTCTCCACCGCTGGATGACAAGGAGGTACGGCAACGTTACGTTTAGGATGTCGCAGGTGCTTACCGGACACGGTGTCTTCGGTAAGTACCTGCACAGGATTGGGAAGGAGGAGACTCCCGGGTGCCACGAGTGTGGCGCGCTAGTTGACGATGCGCGTCACACCCTGGAGGAGTGCCCCGCCTGGGGGTCTGAGCGCCGCATCCTGTCCGGGGTAATTGGAGACGACCTGTCGCTGTCGAGCATCGTTTCGGTGATGCTTGATAGCGACAGGGGTTGGACGTCGATGGCCTCCTTCTGCGAAGAGGTCATTGCACAGAAGGAGGCCAAGGAGCGGGAGCGTGAGACTGCAGCGCCCGCAAACTCGCTCCGACGGCGGCGGCTGGGGGGCAGACGGCGCTTATACGCGCATCTGCTCCCACCACCTTGAGGGGTTATTGGATGCGGCCAGAGAGCCAAGCGTTGGGGTGTCGGGGATCGAATGTCGTAAGACGATCTCTCCGGCACCCCGTAAAAGCGCGGAAGAGGCACCGCAGTGGATTTTAGTGGGTATTCCAGTCGCAGGACTGGCGAGTCCCACACAACCCCCTGTCTGTAACTGGCGGGGGGCGGTGCGTAAATAGCATTTTGCCACTGCGTGAACAAAAAAAAAAAAAAAAGGTTAGTCGTGAGCCAGACGTCGTGCGGTTAAGACGTGCTCCTACGCGCTCTGCGTTGTGGTGTTGTCGTCATGCCGGTAGAGTCAGTGTTCACTGTATACACTCGTACATCGCATCGTCCGCGTATAGTGTGGTTATCACGGTGTGCGCTCCCACGACGCGTCGTGCGCTGAGAGCTGCACTTGCGCGCTCTGTCCGTGTCGTCGCGACGTCAGTAACGTGTAGTAGAGTTCACTGTATGTACTCCTACATCGCGTCGTCCGACTGCAGTATTCAAATTTTGAGAGTAATGGGAATGTGTATAGAATTTGTTCAGATTTTATACATTAAGTCGTCCGGACTACACCATTCAATTTTGTGAATTTGTGTGTTTAGTGACAGTGACCATAGAACCAGGTGGTAAGGATAATTATATTTTTTTATAAGTTAACGGAGCAGAGACTCTAGAAGATAAAAAGAAGGAAGAGAAGGAGTTAGAAGGAAGTTGGTTATGGACTTTAGTACCTAGGGTTTAAGTTAGGTTAATTTAGGTTAAGTTACTTTAGGATAAGTTAGGATAGGCCAGGATAAGTTAAGATTGTTTAGGACAAGTTAGGATAGGATAGGAATAGGTTAGGATCAGTTAGAATACGGTAGGATAGGCTAGGATAAGCTAGGAATAGGTTAGGATTGTTTAGGATAAGTGAGAATAAGTTAGGATAGGTGTAAGGTAGGATAAGCTAGGATAGATTAGGCTACATTAGAGTAAGATAGGTTTAGATAGGTTAGGTTTAGATAGGCTATGTTAGGGTAGGTCAAGTTAGATAAGAGCACTAAAGTCCATATGATGGAGACGCGTGGCCCAACAACGACAGTAATGAGTGGGAGTGAAAGCGAGGCATCTGGGGCAGTTATGCCCCCGCCTGCATCGCCTATAATGTTCACGAAACCGTGTTCGGTCAGTCTCAAGCGTTCTGCTGGAGACATAGAGCAGTACCGCAAGGAGGTATCCGGGGCTAGTGCAGCTTCTGCTGCCAAAGTTAGTGCGGCCCGCAGAGGCAAAACACCGGTTAGAGGACATTCTGCTGGACTTGCATGTGCTCGTTCTCTACATGATATGTTGGAGCAACGAGCCATGGATGGGGATTCAGATGACAGTACATGCTCGGAGGTAATGGAATTTTCGGATGGGACGCTGAACCTCTGTTCAACCCAGGAAGTAAAAAAATACAGTATGAGCGTACTTGCTGAGGTTCAGCAAAGCATCCGAAAATCAAAAAATCTCAAGGGGACTACTATTAAAGTACTTAATCAAGGGACGGAAAACCTGATGAAATGCATTAACGTATTGTTAAAAACGGTAGAAGAAGACAGTCTTGAGTCCTTTAGGAGGGATATTGCTAAACTCCGTAAGGAAAACGAGACCCTCAAGATGGAACTCAAATCTTATAGGAGACAGTTTGACGAATTTAAGTCCCCTAAAGCGGTGGCCCAAAGGTCGACACCGGATGCGGATGTGCTTAAGCACATGTTTGAGGACATGGAGACCTCTCTCCGAAATTCCTTCGGTGAGATGATGGCGGCTCGATTTGACGGGATTGAGGATCGTCTCCTCCCCGCCCAGAGAGTCCGTCCACCCTTGGCAGCGGATAAGAAGAGAGGTATGACTGCTGTACCTGCTGCACCCAAGACTGCAACGACACCTGCTGCAGTAACAACGACATCCAAGGATGTTCCAGTGACCCCATCCGCGCCTGTAGAGAGTTGGGTCACTGTTGTTAAAAAGGGCAAGAAAAAGGCCACCTCTTCTGCGGCACTCTCTTCAACCACCCCAGCGAAGGCTGTGCCCCCCGTCGCTCCCAGTGCAGCAGAAGTGGCACGGAGGAAAGTAAAGTCGGCGTTGACTGCTCCTCGCTCTTCGGCTGTAATTTTGAAATTGCAGCCCGGGGCCGAAAGCAGGGGGCTAACATACGCCGATGCTATGCTCCGTGCTGAACAGGAGGTGGACCTTAAGGAGCTTGGAATTGAGGGGGGTCTAAAGGTCAGACGCTCTGTGACTGGGGCAAGGGTGCTCCAGTTACCTAAGGACCAGACTAGGGAGACCGCCGATAAACTAGCCACTAGCCTTCGCACAGCGCTCGCTGGAATGGCGGACGTTGTCTGCCCGGTTAAACGGGCGGACATTCGGGTGACCGGTCTTGATGATTCTGTCACCCAAGAGAGGATCCAACAGGCCGTGGTCCGCGTAGGAGGATGTGCTGCAACGGAGGTGCAGGTTGGGGAGATCCAGCGTGGGGCACGTGGCATGGGCGTAGCCAAGGTAAGGTGCCCCGTCGCCACTGCGAAGACTCTGGCGGATGCGGGGAGGCTCTTAGTCGGTTGGAGCTCCGCCGGAGTCCAGGTGCTAGAAAACCTACCTCTTAGGTGTTTTAGGTGCCTAGGGTTGGGGCATACAACCTCTTTGTGCACCTCAGAAGTCGACCGCTCCAGTCTTTGTTACCGGTGTGGCCTTGAAGGGCACAAGGCAGCCTCGTGCATGGCGGAGTACCGCTGTGCAGTCTGTGCTGACGCCGGTCGAGCATCATCGCATATTATGGGAGGGAGGTTGTGTAAACCTCCCTCCTCGAAAGGCAAGGTGGTCCAAGGACCTCAGACCACCACAACGACTTTAAGCCGTCAGGTTCAGGAGGAAATTGAAATGTCTCCTTAATGGGAGACAAAGTAGATTTCCTCCAGGCGAACATCAACCACACTGCCGCTGCCCAAGATCTGCTCTTGCAATCTATGGCGGAGTGGGGTGTGGACCTGGCGGTGGCCTGCGAGCCATATTTCGTCCCTTCCTCACCCAACTGGGTGGGAGACATTAATGGTGACGTCGCTGTCCTCGTCAGAGTAGATATCGGCCCCCCCCTTTCCGTACTCGAGAGGGGTAATGGGTATGCCGTGGCGGGATGGAGAGACTTTGCAGTTGTAGGGGTCTATTTCTCTCCCAACCGCGCGCTGGCGGAGTTTGAGATCTTCTTGGACTCTGTCGGCGCTGCGGTTCGGCGACAGTCGCCGAGGAAAGTAGTGGTCCTCGGCGATTTCAACGCAAAGTCTCAGGCGTGGGGAAACCCTGCCACGGATCCCAGAGGAAGGGCCGTAGAACAGTGGACCATTCTTTCTGACTTGTCCCTCCTCAATACGGGGAGGGTACTCACGTGCGTG
Organism: Lymantria dispar; assembly: GCA_032191425.1. Classification (NCBI taxonomy): domain Eukaryota; kingdom Metazoa; phylum Arthropoda; class Insecta; order Lepidoptera; family Erebidae; genus Lymantria; species Lymantria dispar. Next base: position 35,246,402 of record CM063452.1, read on the forward strand.
CGGGACTGGGGTGGGTCTGTGGTGGACCTTTCGTTTGCCAGCCCCAGTGTCGCTAGCATGGTGAGAGGTTGGAGAGTGGTGGAAGGGGTGGAGACTCTATCAGACCACCGCTACATACGGTTTGAGGTCTCTGCCCCTCCGGGTCCACTGCAGCCCCGGCGCAGAGTAAGGGGTGGACTCCCGAAATGGGCCATCGGGCAAATTGACCTAGACATGGTCCGGGAGTCCGCAATAGTCCAGCGTTGGGGCTCAGCGGGACAGCGAGTCACGGGGGTGAATGAGCTCGCGGGCCATTTTAGAAGTTGCCTGCAGACGGTCTGCGATGCGGCGATGCCAAGGGCGCGGCGGCGGCCTCCGCGACGACAGGTATACTGGTGGTCACCTGAGATTGCCGGTCTTCGGGTGGCCTCCAACCGGTCGCGGCGGGCGTACATTCGCTGCCGCCAGAGGACGGTCCGGGATGAAGTCCTTGAGGGCCAGCTGCGTATGGAGTACCAAAGAAGAAAGAAAACCCTGCAGCTGGCCATCAGCCGGGCGAAGGAGAGGGCGCGGGAGGAGCTGCTTGCGGTCCTCGATAGAGATCCGTGGGGGCGCCCCTATCAACGGGCACGGAACAAGCTCCGAGCCTGCGGCGCCCCCATCATCGAAACCCTGGATGCTGATCTCTTATCGGGACTGTTGGGGGAGCTTTTTCCGAACTCAGCGGGGCATGCTCCCCCAAGGATGGCTCCTCCGTCAGCGATAGAGGCGGAAGTTCCCATTCCGCCCATCGCTGACCGAGAATTGGATGCAGCCCTCTTCCGTCTTCGCGGAAAGAAGAAAGCGCCCGGCCCGGACGGAGTCCCGGGCCTCGTGTACGGCATCGCTGCGGCTGTCTGTGGGAACATGCTACGGGAACTGCTCGACGAATGTCTGAGGTCTGGGCAGTTCCCGTCGATTTGGAAAGAGGGCAGGTTGTGCCTTTTGCGGAAGGAGGGTCGTCCTTTGGACTCTCCCTCTGCATATAGACCCCTGGTGCTGCTGGACGAGGCGGCCAAATTGTTTGAGAAGGTCGTCGCGGACCGCCTCGTTCAGCACCTCGAGGATGTCGGGCCGGGGCTGTCAGCAAATCAGTACGGATTCAGGCGCGGCCGGTCAACTATTGATGCACTGGCCGCCCTGAAAATTCAGGCCACCGAAGCGGTGGCCAATAGGGACGTGATGCTGGCAGTCTCGCTTGACATCAAAAACGCTTTCAACAGCCTCCCGCATGAGACATTAAGGGAGGCGCTCCGGTTCCATGGAGTGCCCCCATACCTCCGGAGGCTGTTGGAAGCGTACCTTGAGGAAAGGCACGTGCTCTGGGAGGGGGACGACGGGCGCTTACATCGCCGCCGGGTGGAATGCGGCGTCCCGCAGGGCTCGGTCCTCGGTCCGACCCTGTGGAACGTCGGGTTCGACTGGCTTCTGCGAGGCCGGCTCCTTCCTGGGATGGGGGTCATCTGTTATGCAGATGATACCCTCGTCACTGTGAGGGGGGCTGACTTCGGGGAGGCCGCTCGGCTGGCGAGGGCTGGAGTTGCGCTCGTCGTGGGCCGGATAAATGACCTGGGTCTGAGGGTCTCTTTAGACAAAACAGAGGCCCTCCTGTTTCATGGCCCGGGTCAGGGTGTCCCCCGAGGAGCACAGATCAGGGTGTCTAACGTTGTCGTGCCGGTGCGGGCCCAGATGAAATATCTGGGTCTGCACCTTGATAGCAGGTGGAGTTTTGGGCCGCATTTTGCCCAACTTGTGCCCAGGCTTACCAAAGCCGCCGCGGCGCTGGGTAGACTTCTGCCGAATACTGGAAGTCCTGGGTCGTCCTGCCGACGATTATATGCCGGAATTTTGCGGTCTATGGCGCTGTATGGGGCCCCTATCTGGGCGGAGTCCCTCACCGCCCATAATAAGACTTTGCTGCGTAAGCCGCAGCGGGTCATGGCGGTGAGGTCTATCAGGGGCTACCGTACTGTGTCATGGGCCGCGGCAACACTGTTGGCGGGCGACCCGCCTTGGCCTCTCCAGGCTGGAGCACAGGCGGAGGTCTACCGGGTTTGCGCTGCGGCGCGTGCAAGGGGCACAAGTATTTCCCCTAGGGAATTACGTAGGGCAAAGCAGGCGGCTCAAAGGAACGTCATCCGGCGGTGGAGGGAGGAACTGGAGGTACCCAGAGTAGCTGGTCGAGCGACTGTTCAGGCGGTCGCTCCCCTTCTCCACCGCTGGATGACAAGGAGGTACGGCAACGTTACGTTTAGGATGTCGCAGGTGCTTACCGGACACGGTGTCTTCGGTAAGTACCTGCACAGGATTGGGAAGGAGGAGACTCCCGGGTGCCACGAGTGTGGCGCGCTAGTTGATGATGCGCGTCACACCCTGGAGGAGTGCCCCGCCTGGGGGTCTGAGCGCCGCATCCTGTCCGGGGTAATTGGAGACGACCTGTCGCTGTCGAGCATCGTTTCGGTGATGCTTGATAGCGACAGGGGTTGGACGTCGATGGCCTCCTTCTGCGAAGAGGTCATTGCACAGAAGGAGGCCAAGGAGCGGGAGCGTGAGACTGCAGCGCCCGCAAACTCGCTCCGACGGCGGCGGCTGGGGGGCAGACGGCGCTTATACGCGCATCTGCTCCCACCACCTTGAGGGGTTATTGGATGCGGCCAGAGAGCCAAGCGTTGGGGTGTCGGGGATCGAATGTCGTAAGACGATCTCTCCGGCACCCCGTAAAAGCGCGGAAGAGGCACCGCAGTGGATTTTAGTGGGTATTCCAGTCGCAGGACTGGCGAGTCCCACACAACCCCCTGTCTGTAACTGGCGGGGGGCGGTGCGTAAATAGCATTTTGCCACTGCGTGAACAAAAAAAAAAAAAAAAAAAAAAAAAAAAAAAGGTTAGGTTAGGTTAGGTTGTTCGTGAGCCAGACGTCGTGCGGTTAAGACGTGCTCCTACGCGCTCTGCGTTGTGGTGTTGTCGTCATGCCGGTAGAGTCAGTGTTCACTGTATACACTCGTACATCGCATCGTCCGCGTATAGTGTGGTTATCACGGTGTGCGCTCCCACGACGCGTCGTGCGCTGAGAGCTGCACTCGCGCGCTCTGTCCGTGTCGTCGTGACGTCAGTAACGTGTAGTAGAGTTCACTGTATGTACTCCTACATCGCGTCGTCCGACTGCAGTATTCAAATTTTGAGAGTGATGGGAATGTGTATAGAATTTGTTCAGATTTTATACATTAAGTCGTCCGGACTACACCATTCAATTTTGTGAATTTGTGTGTTTAGTGAAAGTGACCATAGAACCAGGTGGTAAGGATAATTATATTTTTTTATACGTTAACGGAGCAGAGACTCTAGAAGATAAAAAGAAAGAAGAGAAGGAGTTAGAAGGAAGTTGGTTATGGACTTTAGTACCTAGGGTTTAAGTTAGATTAATTTAGGTTAAGTTACTTTAGGATAAGTTAGGATAGGCCAGGATAAGTTAGGATTGTTTAGGACAAGTTAGGATAGGATAGGAATAGGTTAGGATCAGTTAGAATACGGTAGGATAGGCTAGGATAAGCTAGGAATAGGTTAGGATTGTTTAGGATAAGTGAGAATAAGTTAGGATAGGTGTAAGGTAGGGTAAGCTAGGGTAGTTTAGGCTACATTAGAGTAAGATAGGTTTAGATAGGTTAGGTTTAGTTAGGCTATGTTAGGGTAGGTCAAGTTAGATAAGAGCACTAAGGTCCATATGATGGAGACGCGTGGCCCAACAACGACAGTAATGAGTGGGAGTGAAAGCGAGGCATCTGGGGCAGTTATGCCCCCGCCTGCATCGCCTATTATGTTCACGAAACCGTGTTCGGTCAGTCTCAAGCGTTCTGCTGGGGACATAGAGCAGTACCGCAAGGAGGTATCCGGGGCTAGTGCAGCTTCTGCTGCCAAAGTTAGTGCGGCCCGCAGAGGCAAAACACCGGTTAGAGGACATTCTGCTGGACTTGCATGTGCTCGTTCTCTACATGATATGTTGGAGCAACGAGCCATGGATGGGGATTCAGATGACAGTACATGCTCGGAGGTAATGGAATTTTCGGATGGGACGCTGAACCTCTGTTCAACCCAGGAAGTAAAAAAATACAGTATGAGCGTACTTGCTGAGGTTCAGCAAAGCATCCGAAAATCAAAAAATCTCAAGGGGACTACTATTAAAGTACTTAATCAAGGGACGGAAAACCTGATGAAATGCATTAACGTATTGTTAAAAACGGTAGAAGAAGACAGTCTTGAGTCCTTTAGGAGGGATATTGCTAAACTCCGTAAGGAAAACGAGACCCTCAAGATGGAACTCAAATCTTATAGGAGACAGTTTGACGAATTTAAGTCCCCTAAAGCGGTGGCCCAAAGGTCGACACCGGATGCGGATGTGCTTAAGCACATGTTTGAGGACATGGAGACCTCTCTCCGAAATTCCTTCGGTGAGATGATGGCGGCTCGATTTGACGGGATTGAGGATCGTCTCCTCCCCGCCCAGAGAGTCCATCCACCCTTGGCAGCGGATAAGAAGAGAGGTATGACTGCTGTACCTGCTGCACCCAAGACTGCAACGACACCTGCTGCAGTAACAACGACGTCCAAGGATGTTCCAGTGACCCCATCCGCGCCTGTAGAGAGTTGGGTCACTGTTGTTAAAAAGGGCAAGAAAAAGGCCACCTCTTCTGCGGCACTCTCTTCAACCACCCCAGCGAAGGCTGTGCCCCCCGTCGCTCCCAGTGCAGCAGAAGTGGCACGGAGGAAAGTAAAGTCGGCGTTGACTGCTCCTCGCTCTTCGGCTGTAATTTTGAAATTGCAGCCCGGGGCCGAAAGCAGGGGGCTAACATACGCCGATGCTATGCTCCGTGCTGAACAGGAGGTGGACCTTAAGGAGCTTGGAATTGAGGGGGGTCTAAAGGTCAGACGCTCTGTGACTGGGGCAAGGGTGCTCCAGTTACCTAAGGACCAGACTAGGGAGACCGCCGATAAACTAGCCACTAGCCTTCGCACAGCGCTCGCTGGAATGGCGGACGTTGTCTGCCCGGTTAAACGGGCGGACATTCGGGTGACCGGTCTTGATGATTCTGTCACCCAAGAGAGGATCCAACAGGCCGTGGTCCGCGTAGGAGGATGTGCTGCAACGGAGGTGCAGGTTGGGGAGATCCAGCGTGGGGCACGTGGCATGGGCGTAGCCAAGGTAAGGTGCCCCGTCGCCACTGCGAAGACTCTGGCGGATGCGGGGAGGCTCTTAGTCGGTTGGAGCTCCGCCGGAGTCCAGGTGCTAGAAAACCTACCTCTTAGGTGTTTTAGGTGCCTAGGGTTGGGGCATACAACCTCTTTGTGCACCTCAGAAGTCGACCGCTCCAGTCTTTGTTACCGGTGTGGCCTTGAAGGGCACAAGGCAGCCTCGTGCATGGCGGAGTACCGCTGTGCAGTCTGTGCTGACGCCGGTCGAGCATCATCGCATATTATGGGAGGGAGGTTGTGTAAACCTCCCTCCTCGAAAGGCAAGGTGGTCCAAGGACCTCAGACCACCACAACGACTTTAAGCCGTCAGGTTCAGGAGGAAATTGAAATGTCTCCTTAATGGGAGACAAAGTAGATTTCCTCCAGGCGAACATCAACCACACTGCCGCTGCCCAAGATCTGCTCTTGCAATCTATGGCGGAGTGGGGTGTGGACCTGGCGGTGGCCTGCGAGCCATATTTCGTCCCTTCCTCACCCAACTGGGTGGGAGACATTAATGGTGACGTCGCTGTCCTCGTCAGAGTAGATATCGGCCCCCCCCTTTCCGTACTCGAGAGGGGTAATGGGTATGCCGTGGCGGGATGGAGAGACTTTGCAGTTGTAGGGGTCTATTTCTCTCCCAACCGCGCGCTGGCGGAGTTTGAGATCTTCTTGGACTCTGTCGGCGCTGCGGTTCGGCGACAGTCGCCGAGGAAAGTAGTGGTCCTCGGCGATTTCAACGCAAAGTCTCAGGCGTGGGGAAACCCTGCCACGGATCCCAGAGGAAGGGCCGTAGAACAGTGGACCATTCTTTCTGACTTGTCCCTCCTCAATACGGGGAGGGTACTCACGTGCGTGCGGGACTGGGGTGGGTCTGTGGTGGACCTTTCGTTTGCCAGCCCCAGTGTCGCTAGCATGGTGAGAGGTTGGAGAGTGGTGGAAGGGGTGGAGACTCTATCAGACCACCGCTACATACGGTTTGAGGTCTCTGCCCCTCCGGGTCCACTGCAGCCCCGGCGCAGAGTAAGGGGTGGACTCCCGAAATGGGCCATCGGGCAAATTGACCTAGACATGGTCCGGGAGTCCGCAATAGTCCAGCGTTGGGGCTCAGCGGGACAGCGAGTCACGGGGGTGAATGAGCTCGCGGGCCATTTTAGAAGTTGCCTGCAGACGGTCTGCGATGCGGCGATGCCAAGGGCGCGGCGGCGGCCTCCGCGACGACAGGTATACTGGTGGTCACCTGAGATTGCCGGTCTTCGGGTGGCCTCCAACCAGTCGCGGCGGGCGTACATTCGCTGCCGCCAGAGGACGGTCCGGGATGAAGTCCTTGAGGGCCAGCTGCGTATGGAGTACCAAAGAAGAAAGAAAACCCTGCAGCTGGCCATCAGCCGGGCGAAGGAGAGGGCGCGGGAGGAGCTGCTTGCGGTCCTCGATAGGGATCCGTGGGGGCGCCCCTATCAACGGGCACGGAACAAGCTCCGAGCCTGCGGCGCCCCCATCATCGAAACCCTGGATGCTGATCTCTTATCGGGACTGTTGGGGGAGCTTTTTCCGAACTCAGCGGGGCATGCTCCTCCAAGGATGGCTCCTCCGTCAGCGATAGAGGCGGAAGTTCCCATTCCGCCCATCGCTGACCGAGAATTGGATGCAGCCCTCTTCCGTCTTCGCGGAAAGAAGAAAGCGCCCGGCCCGGATGGAGTCCCGGGCCTCGTGTACGGCATCGCTGCGGCTGTCTGTAGGAACATGCTACGGGAACTGCTCGACGAATGTCTGAGGTCTGGGCAGTTCCCGTCGATTTGGAAAGAGGGCAGGTTGTGCCTTTTGCGGAAGGAGGGTCGTCCTTTGGACTCTCCCTCTGCATATAGACCCCTGGTGCTGCTGGACGAGGCGGCCAAATTGTTTGAGAAGGTCGTCGCGGACCGCCTCGTTCAGCACCTCGAGGATGTCGGGCCGGGGCTGTCAGCAAATCAATACGGATTCAGGCGCGGCCGGTCAACTATTGATGCACTGGCCGCCCTGAAAATTCAGGCCACCGAAGCGGTGGCCAATAGGGACGTGATGCTGGCAGTCTCGCTTGACATCAAAAACGCTTTCAACAGCCTCCCGCATGAGACATTAAGGGAGGCGCTCCGGTTCCATGGAGTGCCCCCATACCTCCGGAGGTTGTTGGAAGCGTACCTTGAGGAAAGGCACGTGCTCTGGGAGGGGGACGACGGGCGCTTACATCGCCGCCGGGTGGAATGCGGCGTCCCGCAGGGCTCGGTCCTCGGTCCGACCCTGTGGAACGTCGGGTTCGACTGGCTTCTGCGAGGCCGGCTCCTTCCTGGGATGGGGGTCATCTGTTATGCAGATGATACCCTCGTCACTGTGAGGGGGGCTGACTTCGGGGAGGCCGCTCGGCTGGCGAGGGCTGGAATTGCGCTCGTCGTGGGCCGGATAAATGACCTGGGTCTGAGGGTCTCTTTAGACAAAACAGAGGCCCTCCTGTTTCATGGCCCGGGTCAGGGTGTCCCCCGAGGAGCACAGATCAGGGTGTCTAACGTTGTCGTGCCGGTGCGGGCCCAGATGAAATATCTGGGTCTGCACCTTGATAGCAGGTGGAGTTTTGGGCCGCATTTTGCCCAACTTGTGCCCAGGCTTACCAAAGCCGCCGCGGCGCTGGGTAGACTTCTGCCGAATACTGGAAGTCCTGGGTCGTCCTGCCGACGATTATATGCCGGAATTTTGCGGTCTATGGCGCTGTATGGGGCCCCTATCTGGGCGGAGTCCCTCACCGCCCATAATAAGACTTTGCTGCGTAAGCCGCAGCGGGTCATGGCGGTGAGGTCTATCAGGGGCTACCGTACTGTGTCATGGGCCGCGGCAACACTGTTGGCGGGCGACCCGCCTTGGCCTCTCCAGGCTGGGGCACAGGCGGAGGTCTACCGGGTTTGCGCTGCGGCGCGTGCAAGGGGCACAAGTATTTCCCCTAGGGAATTACGTAGGGCAAAGCAGGCGGCTCAAAGGAACGTCATCCGGCGGTGGAGGGAGGAACTGGAGGTACCCAGAGTAGCTGGTCGAGCGACTGTTCAGGCGGTCGCTCCCCTTCTCCACCGCTGGATGACAAGGAGGTACGGCAACGTTACGTTTAGGATGTCGCAGGTGCTTACCGGACACGGTGTCTTCGGTAAGTACCTGCACAGGATTGGGAAGGAGGAGACTCCCGGGTGCCACGAGTGTGGCGCGCTAGTTGATGATGCGCGTCACACCCTGGAGGAGTGCCCCGCCTGGGGGTCTGAGCGCCGCATCCTGTCCGGGGTAATTGGAGACGACCTGTCGCTGTCGAGCATCGTTTCGGTGATGCTTGATAGCGACAGGGGTTGGACGTCGATGGCCTCCTTCTGCGAAGAGGTCATTGCACAGAAGGAGGCCAAGGAGCGGGAGCGTGAGACTGCAGCGCCCGCAAACTCGCTCCGACGGCGGCGGCTGGGGGGCAGACGGCGCTTATACGCGCATCTGCTCCCACCACCTTGAGGGGTTATTGGATGCGGCCAGAGAGCCAAGCGTTGGGGTGTCGGGGATCGAATGTCGTAAGACGACCTCTCCGGCACCCCGTAAAAGCGCGGAAGAGGCACCGCAGTGGATTTTAGTGGGTATTCCAGTCGCAGGACTGGCGAGTCCCACACAACCCCCTGTCTGTAACTGGCGGGGGGCGGTGCGTAAATAGCATTTTGCCACTGCGTGAACAAAAAAAAAAAAAAAAAAAAGGTTAGGTTAGGTTAGGTTAGGTTAGGTTAGGTTAGGTTAGGTTAGGTTAGGTTAGGTTAGGTTAGGTTAGGTTAGGTTAGGTTAGTCGTGAGCCAGACGTCGTGCGGTTAAGACGTGCTCCTACGCGCTCTGCGTTGTGGTGTTGTCGTCATGCCGGTAGAGTCAGTGTTCACTGTATACACTGGTACATCGCATCGTCCGCGTATAGTGTGGTGATTACGGTGTGCGCTCCCACGACGCGTCGTGCGCTGAGAGCTGCACTTGCGCGCTCTGTCCGTGTCGTCGTGACGTCAGTAACGTGTAGTAGAGTTCACTGTATGTACTCCTACATCGCGTCGTCCGACTGCAGTATTCAAATTTTGAGAGTGATGGGAATGTGTATAGAATTTGTTCAGATTTTATACATTAAGTCGTCCGGACTACACCATTCAATTTTGTGAATTTGTGTGTTTAGTGACAGTGACCATAGAACCAGGTGGTAAGGATAATTATATTTTTTATACGTTAACGGAGCAGAGACTCTAGAAGATAAAAAGAAGGAAGAGAAGGAGTTAGAAGGAAGTTGGTTATGGACTTTAGTACCTAGGGTTTAAGTTAGGTTAATTTAGGTTAAGTTACTTTAGGATAAGTTAGGATAGGCCAGGATAAGTAAAGATTGTTTAGGACAAGTTAGGATAGGATAGGAATAGGTTAGGATCAGTTAGAATACGGTAGGATAGGCTAGGATAAGCTAGGAATAGGTTAGGTCTGTTTAGGATAAGTGAGAATAAGTTAGGATAGGTGTAAGGTAGGGTAAGCTAGGATAGATTAGGCTACATTAGAGTAAGATAGGTTTAGATAGGTTAGGTTTAGATAGGCTATGTTAGGGTAGGTCAAGTTAGATAAGAGCACTAAAGTCCATATGATGGAGACGCGTGGCCCAACAACGACAGTAATGAGTGGGAGTGAAAGCGAGGCATCTGGGGCAGTTATGCCCCCGCCTGCATCGCCTATAATGTTCACGAAACCGTGTTCGGTCAGTCTCAAGCGTTCTGCTGGGGACATAGAGCAGTACCGCAAGGAGGTATCCGGGGCTAGTGCAGCTTCTGCTGCCAAAGTTAGTGCGGCCCGCAGAGGCAAAACACCGGTTAGAGGACATTCTGCTGGACTTGCATGTGCTCGTTCTCTACATGATATGTTGGAGCAACGAGCCATGGATGGGGATTCAGATGACAGTACATGCTCGGAGGTAATGGAATTTTCGGATGGGACGCTGAACCTCTGTTCAACCCAGGAAGTTAAAAAATACAGTATGAGCGTACTTGCTGAGGTTCAGCAAAGCATCCGAAAATCAAAAAATCTCAAGGGGACTACTATTAAAGTACTTAATCAAGGGACGGAAAACCTGATGAAATGCATTAACGTATTGTTAAAAACGGTAGAAGAAGACAGTCTTGAGTCCTTTAGGAGGGATATTGCTAAACTCCGTAAGGAAAACGAGACCCTCAAGATGGAACTCAAATCTTATAGGAGACAGTTTGACGAATTTAAGTCCCCTAAAGCGGTGGCCCAAAGGTCGACACCGGATGCGGATGTGCTTAAGCACATGTTTGAGGACATGGAGACCTCTCTCCGAAATTCCTTCGGTGAGATGATGGCGGCTCGATTTGACGGGATTGAGGATCGTCTCCTCCCCGCCCAGAGAGTCCGTCCACCCTTGGCAGCGGATAAGAAGAGAGGTATGACTGCTGTACCTGCTGCACCCAAGACTGCAACGACACCTGCTGCAGTAACAACGACGTCCAAGGATGTTCCAGTGACCCCATCCGCGCCTGTAGAGAGTTGGGTCACTGTTGTTAAAAAGGGCAAGAAAAAGGCCACCTCTTCTGCGGCACTCTCTTCAACCACCCCAGCGAAGGCTGTGCCCCCCGTCGCTCCCAGTGCAGCAGAAGTGGCACGGAGGAAAGTAAAGTCGGCGTTGACTGCTCCTCGCTCTTCGGCTGTAATTTTGAAATTGCAGCCCGGGGCCGAAAGCAGGGGGCTAACATACGCCGATGCTATGCTCCGTGCTGAACAGGAGGTGGACCTTAAGGAGCTTGGAATTGAGGGGGGTCTAAAGGTCAGACGCTCTGTGACTGGGGCAAGGGTGCTCCAGTTACCTAAGAACCAGACTAGGGAGACCGCCGATAAACTAGCCACTAGCCTTCGCACAGCGCTCGCTGGAATGGCGGACGTTGTCTGCCCGGTTAAACGGGCGGACATTCGGGTGACCGGTCTTGATGATTCTGTCACCCAAGAGAGGATCCAACAGGCCGTGGTCCGCGTAGGAGGATGTGCTGCAACGGAGGTGCAGGTTGGGGAGATCCAGCGTGGGGCACGTGGCATGGGCGTAGCCAAGGTAAGGTGCCCCGTCGCCACTGCGAAGACTCTGGCGGATGCGGGGAGGCTCTTAGTTGGTTGGAGCTCCGCCGGAGTCCAGGTGCTAGAAAACCTACCTCTTAGGTGTTTTAGGTGCCTAGGGTTGGGGCATACAACCTCTTTGTGCACCTCAGAAGTCGACCGCTCCAGTCTTTGTTACCGGTGTGGCCTTGAAGGGCACAAGGCAGCCTCGTGCATGGCGGAGTACCGCTGTGCAGTCTGTGCTGACGCCGGTCGAGCATCATCGCATATTATGGGAGGGAGGTTGTGTAAACCTCCCTCCTCGAAAGGCAAGGTGGTCCAAGGACCTCAGACCACCACAACGACTTTAAGCCGTCAGGTTCAGGAGGAAATTGAAATGTCTCCTTAATGGGAGACAAAGTAGATTTCCTCCAGGCGAACATCAACCACACTGCCGCTGCCCAAGATCTGCTCTTGCAATCTATGGCGGAGTGGGGTGTGGACCTGGCGGTGGCCTGCGAGCCATATTTCGTCCCTTCCTCACCCAACTGGGTGGGAGACATTAATGGTGACGTCGCTGTCCTCGTCAGAGTAGATATCGGCCCCCCCCTTTCCGTACTCGAGAGGGGTAATGGGTATGCCGTGGCGGGATGGAGAGACTTTGCAGTTGTAGGGGTCTATTTCTCTCCCAACCGCGCGCTGGCGGAGTTTGAGATCTTCTTGGACTCTGTCGGCGCTGCGGTTCGGCGACAGTCGCCGAGGAAAGTAGTGGTCCTCGGCGATTTCAACGCAAAGTCTCAGGCGTGGGGAAACCCTGCCACGGATCCCAGAGGAAGGGCCGTAGAACAGTGGACCATTCTTTCTGACTTGTCCCTCCTCAATACGGGGAGGGTACTCACGTGCGTGCGGGACTGGGGTGGGTCTGTGGTGGACCTTTCGTTTGCCAGCCCCAGTGTCGCTAGCATGGTGAGAGGTTGGAGAGTGGTGGAAGGGGTGGAGACTCTATCAGACCACCGCTACATACGGTTTGAGGTCTCTGCCCCTCCGGGTCCACTGCAGCCCCGGCGCAGAGTAAGGGGTGGACTCCCGAAATGGGCCATCGGGCAAATTGACCTAGACATGGTCCGGGAGTCCGCAATAGTCCAGCGTTGGGGCTCAGCGGGACAGCGAGTCACGGGGGTGAATGAGCTCGCGGGCCATTTTAGAAGTTGCCTGCAGACGGTCTGCGATGCGGCGATGCCAAGGGCGCGGCGGCGGCCTCCGCGACGACAGGTATACTGGTGGTCACCTGAGATTGCCGGTCTTCGGGTGGCCTCCAACCGGTCGCGGCGGGCGTACATTCGCTGCCGCCAGAGGACGGTCCGGGATGAAGTCCTTGAGGGCCAGCTGCGTATGGAGTACCAAAGAAGAAAGAAAACCCTGCAGCTGGCCATCAGCCGGGCGAAGGAGAGGGCGCGGGAGGAGCTGCTTGCGGTCCTCGATAGAGATCCGTGGGGGCGCCCCTATCAACGGGCACGGAACAAGCTCCGAGCCTGCGGCGCCCCCATCATCGAAACCCTGGATGCTGATCTCTTATCGGGACTGTTGGGGGAGCTTTTTCCGAACTCAGCGGGGCATGCTCCCCCAAGGATGGCTCCTCCGTCAGCGATAGAGGCGGAAGTTCCCATTCCGCCCATCGCTGACCGAGAATTGGATGCAGCCCTCTTCCGTCTTCGCGGAAAGAAGAAAGCGCCCGGCCCGGACGGAGTCCCGGGCCTCGTGTACGGCATCGCTGCGGCTGTCTGTGGGAACATGCTACGGGAACTGCTCGACGAATGTCTGAGGTCTGGGCAGTTCCCGTCGATTTGGAAAGAGGGCAGGTTGTGCCTTTTGCGGAAGGAGGGTCGTCCTTTGGACTCTCCCTCTGCATATAGACCCCTGGTGCTGCTGGACGAGGCGGCCAAATTGTTTGAGAAGGTCGTCGCGGACCGCCTCGTTCAGCACCTCGAGGATGTCGGGCCGGGGCTGTCAGCAAATCAGTACGGATTCAGGCGCGGCCGGTCAACTATTGATGCACTGGCCGCCCTGAAAATTCAGGCCACCGAAGCGGTGGCCAATAGGGACGTGATGCTGGCAGTCTCGCTTGACATCAAAAACGCTTTCAACAGCCTCCCGCATGAGACATTAAGGGAGGCGCTCCGGTTCCATGGAGTGCCCCCATACCTCCGGAGGCTGTTGGAAGCGTACCTTGAGGAAAGGCACGTGCTCTGGGAGGGGGACGACGGGCGCTTACATCGCCGCCGGGTGGAATGCGGCGTCCCGCAGGGCTCGGTCCTCGGTCCGACCCTGTGGAACGTCGGGTTCGACTGGCTTCTGCGAGGCCGGCTCCTTCCTGGGATGGGGGTCATCTGTTATGCAGATGATACCCTCGTCACTGTGAGGGGGGCTGACTTCGGGGAGGCCGCTCGGCTGGCGAGGGCTGGAGTTGCGCTCGTCGTGGGCCGGATAAATGACCTGGGTCTGAGGGTCTCTTTAGACAAAACAGAGGCCCTCCTGTTTCATGGCCCGGGTCAGGGTGTCCCCCGAGGAGCACAGATCAGGGTGTCTAACGTTGTCGTGCCGGTGCGGGCCCAGATGAAATATCTGGGTCTGCACCTTGATAGCAGGTGGAGTTTTGGGCCGCATTTTGCCCAACTTGTGCCCAGGCTTGCCAAAGCCGCCGCGGCGCTGGGTAGACTTCTGCCGAATACTGGAAGTCCTGGGTCGTCCTGCCGACGATTATATGCCGGCATTTTGCGGTCTATGGCGCTGTATGGGGCCCCTATCTGGGCGGAGTCCCTCACCGCCCATAATAAGACTTTGCTGCGTAAGCCGCAGCGGGTCATGGCGGTGAGGTCTATCAGGGGCTACCGTACTGTGTCATGGGCCGCGGCAACACTGTTGGCGGGCGACCCGCCTTGGCCTCTCCAGGCTGGGGCACAGGCGGAGGTCTACCGGGTTTGCGCTGCGGCGCGTGCAAGGGGCACAAGTATTTCCCCTAGGGAATTACGTAGGGCAAAGCAGGCGGCTCAAAGGAACGTCATCCGGCGGTGGAGGGAGGAACTGGAGGTACCCAGAGTAGCTGGTCGAGCGACTGTTCAGGCGGTCGCTCCCCTTCTCCACCGCTGGATGACAAGGAGGTACGGCAACGTTACGTTTAGGATGTCGCAGGTACTTACCGGACACGGTGTCTTCGGTAAGTACCTGCACAGGATTGGGAAGGAGGAGACTCCCGGGTGCCACGAGTGTGGCGCGCTAGTTGATGATGCGCGTCACACCCTGGAGGAGTGCCCCGCCTGGGGGTCTGAGCGCCGCATCCTGTCCGGGGTAATTGGAGACGACCTGTCGCTGTCGAGCATCGTTTCGGTGATGCTTGATAGCGACAGGGGTTGGACGTCGATGGCCTCCTTCTGCGAAGAGGTCATTGCACAGAAGGAGGCCAAGGAGCGGGAGCGTGAGACTGCAGCGCCCGCAAACTCGCTCCGACGGCGGCGGCTGGGGGGCAGACGGCGCTTATACGCGCATCTGCTCCCGCCACCTTGAGGGGTTATTGGATGCGGCCAGAGAGCCAAGCGTTGGGGTGTCGGGGATCGAATGTCGTAAGACGATCTCTCCGGCACCCCGTAAAAGCGCGGAAGAGGCACCGCAGTGGATTTTAGTGGGTATTCCAGTCGCAGGACTGGCGAGTCCCACACAACCTCCTGTCTGTAACTGGCGGGGGGCGGTGCGTAAATAGCATTTTGCCACTGCGTGAACAAAAAAAAAAAAAAAAAAAAAAAAAAAAAAAAAAAAAAAGGTTAGGTTAGGTTAGGTTAGGTTAGGTTAGGTTAGGTTAGGTTAGGTTAGGTTAGGTTAGTCGTGAGCCAGACGTCGTGCGGTTAAGACGTGCTCCTACGCGCTCTGCGTTGTGGTGTTGTCGTCATGCCGGTAGAGTCAGTGTTCACTGTATACACTGGTACATCGCATCGTCCGCGTATAGTGTGGTGATCACGGTGTGCGCTCCCACGACGCGTCGTGCGCTGAGAGCTGCACTTGCGCGCTCTGTCCGTGTCGTCGTGACGTCAGTAACGTGTAGTGGAGTTCACTGTATGTACTCCTACATCGCGTCGTCCGACTGCAGTATGCAAATTTTGAGAGTGATGGGAATGTGTATAGAATTTGTTCAGATTTTATACATTAAGTCGTCCGGACTACACCATTCAATTTTGTGAATTTGTGTGTTTAGTGACAGTGACCATAGAACCAGGTGGTAAGGATAATTATATTTTTTATACGTTAACGGAGCAGAGACTCTAGAAGATAAAAAGAAGGAAGAGAAGGAGTTAGAAGGAAGTTGGTTATGGACTTTAGTAACTAGGGTTTAAGTTAGGTTAATTTAGGTTAAGTTACTTTAGGATAAGTTAGGATAGGCCAGGATAAGTTAGGATTGTTTAGGACAAGTTAGGATAGGATAGGAATAGGTTAGGATCAGTTAGAATACGGTAGGATAGGCTAGGATAAGCTAGGAATAGGTTAGGATTGTTTAGGATAAGTGAGAATAAGTTAGGATAGGTGTAAGGTAGGGTAAGCTAGGATAGATTAGGCTACATTAGAGTAAGATAGGTTTAGATAGGTTAGGTTTAGATAGGCTATGTTAGGGTAGGACAAGTTAGATAAGAGCACTAAAGTCCATATGATGGAGACGCGTGGCCCAACAACGACAGTAATGAGTGGGAGTGAAAGCGAGGCATCTGGGGCAGTTATGCCCCCGCCTGCATCGCCTATTATGTTCACGAAACCGTGTTCGGTCAGTCTCAAGCGTTCTGCTGGGGACATAGAGCAGTACCGCAAGGAGGTATCCGGGGCTAGTGCAGCTTCTGCTGCCAAAGTTAGTGCGGCCCGCAGAGGCAAAACACCGGTTAGAGGACATTCTGCTGGACTTGCATGTGCTCGTTCTCTACATGATATGTTGGAGCAACGAGCCATGGATGGGGATTCAGATGACAGTACATGCTCGGAGGTAATGGAATTTTCGGATGGGACGCTGAACCTCTGTTCAACCCAGGAAGTAAAAAAATACAGTATGAGCGTACTTGCTGAGGTTCAGCAAAGCATCCGAAAATCAAAAAATCTCAAGGGGACTACTATTAAAGTACTTAATCAAGGGACGGAAAACCTGATGAAATGCATTAACGTATTGTTAAAAACGGTAGAAGAAGACAGTCTTGAGTCCTTTAGGAGGGATATTGCTAAACTCCGTAAGGAAAACGAGACCCTCAAGATGGAACTCAAATCTTATAGGAGACAGTTTGACGAATTTAAGTCCCCTAAAGCGGTGGCCCAAAGGTCGACACCGGATGCGGATGTGCTTAAGCACATGTTTGAGGACATGGAGACCTCTCTCCGAAATTCCTTCGGTGAGATGATGGCGGCTCGATTTGACGGGATTGAGGATCGTCTCCTCCCCGCCCAGAGAGTCCGTCCACCCTTGGCAGCGGATAAGAAGAGAGGTATGACTGCTGTACCTGCTGCACCCAAGACTGCAACGACACCTGCTGCAGTAACAACGACGTCCAAGGATGTTCCAGTGACCCCATCCGCGCCTGTAGAGAGTTGGGTCACTGTTGTTAAAAAGGGCAAGAAAAAGGCCACCTCTTCTGCGGCACTCTCTTCAACCTCCCCAGCGAAGGCTGTGCCCCCCGTCGCTCCCAGTGCAGCAGAAGTGGCACGGAGGAAAGTAAAGTCGGCGTTGACTGCTCCTCGCTCTTCGGCTGTAATTTTGAAATTGCAGCCCGGGGCCGAAAGCAGGGGGCTAACATACGCCGATGCTATGCTCCGTGCTGAACAGGAGGTGGACCTTAAGGAGCTTGGAATTGAGGGGGGTCTAAAGGTCAGACGCTCTGTGACTGGGGCAAGGGTGCTCCAGTTACCTAAGGACCAGACTAGGGAGACCGCCGATAAACTAGCCACTAGCCTTCGCACAGCGCTCGCTGGAATGGCGGACGTTGTCTGCCCGGTTAAACGGGCGGACATTCGGGTGACCGGTCTTGATGATTCTGTCACCCAAGAGAGGATCCAACAGGCCGTGGTCCGCGTAGGAGGATGTGCTGCAACGGAGGTGCAGGTTGGGGAGATCCAGCGTGGGGCACGTGGCATGGGCGTAGCCAAGGTAAGGTGCCCCGTCGCCACTGCGAAGACTCTGGCGGATGCGGGGAGGCTCTTAGTCGGTTGGAGCTCCGCCGGAGTCCAGGTGCTAGAAAACCTACCTCTTAGGTGTTTTAGGTGCCTAGGGTTGGGGCATACAACCTCTTTGTGCACCTCAGAAGTCGACCGCTCCAGTCTTTGTTACCGGTGTGGCCTTGAAGGGCACAAGGCAGCCTCGTGCATGGCGGAGTACCGCTGTGCAGTCTGTGCTGACGCCGGTCGAGCATCATCGCATATTATGGGAGGGAGGTTGTGTAAACCTCCCTCCTCGAAAGGCAAGGTGGTCCAAGGACCTCAGACCACCACAACGACTTTAAGCCGTCAGGTTCAGGAGGAAATTGAAATGTCTCCTTAATGGGAGACAAAGTAGATTTCCTCCAGGCGAACATCAACCACACTGCCGCTGCCCAAGATCTGCTCTTGCAATCTATGGCGGAGTGGGGTGTGGACCTGGCGGTGGCCTGCGAGCCATATTTCGTCCCTTCCTCACCCAACTGGGTGGGAGACATTAATGGTGACGTCGCTGTCCTCGTCAGAGTAGATATCGGCCCCCCCCTTTCCGTACTCGAGAGGGGTAATGGGTATGCCGTGGCGGGATGGAGAGACTTTGCAGTTGTAGGGGTCTATTTCTCTCCCAACCGCGCGCTGGCGGAGTTTGAGATCTTCTTGGACTCTGTCGGCGCTGCGGTTCGGCGACAGTCGCCGAGGAAAGTAGTGGTCCTCGGCGATTTCAACGCAAAGTCTCAGGCGTGGGGAAACCCTGCCACGGATCCCAGAGGAAGGGCCGTAGAACAGTGGACCATTCTTTCTGACTTGTCCCTCCTCAATACGGGGAGGGTACTCACGTGCGTGCGGGACTGGGGTGGGTCTGTGGTGGACCTTTCGTTTGCCAGCCCCAGTGTCGCTAGCATGGTGAGAGGTTGGAGAGTGGTGGAAGGGGTGGAGACTCTATCAGACCACCGCTACATACGGTTTGAGGTCTCTGCCCCTCCGGGTCCACTGCAGCCCCGGCGCAGAGTAAGGGGTGGACTCCCGAAATGGGCCATCGGGCAAATTGACCTAGACATGGTCCGGGAGTCCGCAATAGTCCAGCGTTGGGGCTCAGTGGGACAGCGAGTCACGGGGGTGAATGAGCTCGCGGGCCATTTTAGAAGTTGCCTGCAGACGGTCTGCGATGCGGCGATGCCAAGGGCGCGGCGGCGGCCTCCGCGACGACAGGTATACTGGTGGTCACCTGAGATTGCCGGTCTTCGGGTGGCCTCCAACCGGTCGCGGCGGGCGTACATTCGCTGCCGCCAGAGGACGGTCCGGGATGAAGTCCTTGAGGGCCAGCTGCGTATGGAGTACCAAAGAAGAAAGAAAACCCTGCAGCTGGCCATCAGCCGGGCGAAGGAGAGGGCGCGGGAGGAGCTGCTTGCGGTCCTCGATAGGGATCCGTGGGGGCGCCCCTATCAACGGGCACGGAACAAGCTCCGAGCCTGCGGCGCCCCCATCATCGAAACCCTGGATGCTGATCTCTTATCGGGACTGTTGGGGGAGCTTTTTCCGAACTCAGCGGGGCATGCTCCCCCAAGGATGGCTCCTCCGTCAGCGATAGAGGCGGAAGTTCCCATTCCGCCCATCGCTGACCGAGAATTGGATGCAGCCCTCTTCCGTCTTCGCGGAAAGAAGAAAGCGCCCGGCCCGGACGGAGTCCCGGGCCTCGTGTACGGCATCGCTGCGGCTGTCTGTAGGAACATGCTACGGGAACTGCTCGACGAATGTCTGAGGTCTGGGCAGTTCCCGTCAATTTGGAAAGAGGGCAGGTTGTGCCTTTTGCGGAAGGAGGGTCGTCCTTTGGACTCTCCCTCTGCATATAGACCCCTGGTGCTGCTGGACGAGGCGGCCAAATTGTTTGAGAAGGTCGTCGCGGACCGCCTCGTTCAGCACCTCGAGGATGTCGGGCCGGGGCTGTCAGCAAATCAGTACGGATTCAGGCGCGGCCGGTCAACTATTGATGCACTGGCCGCCCTGAAAATTCAGGCCACCGAAGCGGTGGCCAATAGGGACGTGATGCTGGCAGTCTCGCTTGACATCAAAAACGCTTTCAACAGCCTCCCGCATGAGACATTAAGGGAGGCGCTCCGGTTCCATGGAGTGCCCCCATACCTCCGGAGGCTGTTGGAAGCGTACCTTGAGGAAAGGCACGTGCTCTGGGAGGGGGACGACGGGCGCTTACATCGCCGCCGGGTGGAATGCGGCGTCCCGCAGGGCTCGGTCCTCGGTCCGACCCTGTGGAACGTCGGGTTCGACTGGCTTCTGCGAGGCCGGCTCCTTCCTGGGATGGGGGTCATCTGTTATGCAGATGATACCCTCGTCACTGTGAGGGGGGCTGACTTCGGGGAGGCCGCTCGGCTGGCGAGGGCTGGAGTTGCGCTCGTCGTGGGCCGGATAAATGACCTGGGTCTGAGGGTCTCTTTAGACAAAACAGAGGCCCTCCTGTTTCATGGCCCGGGTCAGGGTGTCCCCCGAGGAGCACAGATCAGGGTGTCTAACGTTGTCGTGCCGGTGCGGGCCCAGATGAAATATCTGGGTCTGCACCTTGATAGCAGGTGGAGTTTTGGGCCGCATTTTGCCCAACTTGTGCCCAGGCTTACCAAAGCCGCCGCGGCGCTGGGTAGACTTCTGCCGAATACTGGAAGTCCTGGGTCGTCCTGCCGACGATTATATGCCGGAATTTTGCGGTCTATGGCGCTGTATGGGGCCCCTATCTGGGCGGAGTCCCTTACCGCCCATAATAAGACTTTGCTGCGTAAGCCGCAGCGGGTCATGGCGGTGAGGTCTATCAGGGGCTACCGTACTGTGTCATGGGCCGCGGCAACACTGTTGGCGGGCGACCCGCCTTGGCCTCTCCAGGCTGGGGCACAGGCGGAGGTCTACCGGGTTTGCGCTGCGGCGCGTGCAAGGGGCACAAGTATTTCCCCTAGGGAATTACGTAGGGCAAAGCAGGCGGCTCAAAGGAACGTCATCCGGCGGTGGAGGGAGGAACTGGAGGTACCCAGAGTAGCTGGTCGAGCGACTGTTCAGGCGGTCGCTCCCCTTCTCCACCGCTGGATGACAAGGAGGTACGGCAACGTTACGTTTAGGATGTCGCAGGTACTTACCGGACACGGTGTCTTCGGTAAGTACCTGCACAGGATTGGGAAGGAGGAGACTCCCGGGTGCCACGAGTGTGGCGCGCTAGTTGATGATGCGCGTCACACCCTGGAGGAGTGCCCCGCCTGGGGGTCTGAGCGCCGCATCCTGTCCGGGGTAATTGGAGACGACCTGTCGCTGTCGAGCATCGTTTCGGTGATGCTTGATAGCGACAGGGGTTGGACGTCGATGGCCTCCTTCTGTGAAGAGGTCATTGCACAGAAGGAGGCCAAGGAGCGGGAGCGTGAGACTGCAGCGCCCGCAAACTCGCTCCGACGGCGGCGGCTGGGGGGCAGACGGCGCTTATACGCGCATCTGCTCCCACCACCTTGAGGGGTTATTGGATGCGGCCAGAGAGCCAAGCGTTGGGGTGTCGGGGATCGAATGTCGTAAGACGACCTCTCCGGCACCCCGTAAAAGCGCGGAAGAGGCACCGCAGTGGATTTTAGTGGGTATTCCAGTCGCAGGACTGGCGAGTCCCACACAACCCCCTGTCTGTAACTGGCGGGGGGCGGTGCGTAAATAGCATTTTGCCACTGCGTGAACAAAAAAAAAAAAAAAAAGGTTAGGTTAGGTTAGGTTAGTCGTGAGCCAGACGTCGTGCGGTTAAGACGTGCTCCTACGCGCTCTGCGTTGTGGTGTTGTCGTCATGCCGGTAGAGTCAGTGTTCACTGTATACACTCGTACATCGCATCGTCCGCGTATAGTGTGGTTATCACGGTGTGCGCTCCCACGACGCGTCGTGCGCTGAGAGCTGCACTTGCGCGCTCTGTCCGTGTCGTCGCGACGTCAGTAACGTGTAGTAGAGTTCACTGTATGTACTCCTACATCGCGTCGTCCGACTGCAGTATTCAAATTTTGAGAGTAATGGGAATGTGTATAGAATTTGTTCAGATTTTATACATTAAGTCGTCCGGACTACACCATTCAATTTTGTGAATTTGTGTGTTTAGTGACAGTGACCATAGAACCAGGTGGTAAGGATAATTATATTTTTTTATAAGTTAACGGAGCAGAGACTCTAGAAGATAAAAAGAAGGAAGAGAAGGAGTTAGAAGGAAGTTGGTTATGGACTTTAGTACCTAGGGTTTAAGTTAGGTTAATTTAGGTTAAGTTACTTTAGGATAAGTTAGGATAGGCCAGGATAAGTTAAGATTGTTTAGGACAAGTTAGGATAGGATAGGAATAGGTTAGGATCAGTTAGAATACGGTAGGATAGGCTAGGATAAGCTAGGAATAGGTTAGGATTGTTTAGGATAAGTGAGAATAAGTTAGGATAGGTGTAAGGTAGGATAAGCTAGGATAGATTAGGCTACATTAGAGTAAGATAGGTTTAGATAGGTTAGGTTTAGATAGGCTATGTTAGGGTAGGTCAAGTTAGATAAGAGCACTAAAGTCCATATGATGGAGACGCGTGGCCCAACAACGACAGTAATGAGTGGGAGTGAAAGCGAGGCATCTGGGGCAGTTATGCCCCCGCCTGCATCGCCTATAATGTTCACGAAACCGTGTTCGGTCAGTCTCAAGCGTTCTGCTGGAGACATAGAGCAGTACCGCAAGGAGGTATCCGGGGCTAGTGCAGCTTCTGCTGCCAAAGTTAGTGCGGCCCGCAGAGGCAAAACACCGGTTAGAGGACATTCTGCTGGACTTGCATGTGCTCGTTCTCTACATGATATGTTGGAGCAACGAGCCATGGATGGGGATTCAGATGACAGTACATGCTCGGAGGTAATGGAATTTTCGGATGGGACGCTGAACCTCTGTTCAACCCAGGAAGTAAAAAAATACAGTATGAGCGTACTTGCTGAGGTTCAGCAAAGCATCCGAAAATCAAAAAATCTCAAGGGGACTACTATTAAAGTACTTAATCAAGGGACGGAAAACCTGATGAAATGCATTAACGTATTGTTAAAAACGGTAGAAGAAGACAGTCTTGAGTCCTTTAGGAGGGATATTGCTAAACTCCGTAAGGAAAACGAGACCCTCAAGATGGAACTCAAATCTTATAGGAGACAGTTTGACGAATTTAAGTCCCCTAAAGCGGTGGCCCAAAGGTCGACACCGGATGCGGATGTGCTTAAGCACATGTTTGAGGACATGGAGACCTCTCTCCGAAATTCCTTCGGTGAGATGATGGCGGCTCGATTTGACGGGATTGAGGATCGTCTCCTCCCCGCCCAGAGAGTCCGTCCACCCTTGGCAGCGGATAAGAAGAGAGGTATGACTGCTGTACCTGCTGCACCCAAGACTGCAACGACACCTGCTGCAGTAACAACGACATCCAAGGATGTTCCAGTGACCCCATCCGCGCCTGTAGAGAGTTGGGTCACTGTTGTTAAAAAGGGCAAGAAAAAGGCCACCTCTTCTGCGGCACTCTCTTCAACCACCCCAGCGAAGGCTGTGCCCCCCGTCGCTCCCAGTGCAGCAGAAGTGGCACGGAGGAAAGTAAAGTCGGCGTTGACTGCTCCTCGCTCTTCGGCTGTAATTTTGAAATTGCAGCCCGGGGCCGAAAGCAGGGGGCTAACATACGCCGATGCTATGCTCCGTGCTGAACAGGAGGTGGACCTTAAGGAGCTTGGAATTGAGGGGGGTCTAAAGGTCAGACGCTCTGTGACTGGGGCAAGGGTGCTCCAGTTACCTAAGGACCAGACTAGGGAGACCGCCGATAAACTAGCCACTAGCCTTCGCACAGCGCTCGCTGGAATGGCGGACGTTGTCTGCCCGGTTAAACGGGCGGACATTCGGGTGACCGGTCTTGATGATTCTGTCACCCAAGAGAGGATCCAACAGGCCGTGGTCCGCGTAGGAGGATGTGCTGCAACGGAGGTGCAGGTTGGGGAGATCCAGCGTGGGGCACGTGGCATGGGCGTAGCCAAGGTAAGGTGCCCCGTCGCCACTGCGAAGACTCTGGCGGATGCGGGGAGGCTCTTAGTCGGTTGGAGCTCCGCCGGAGTCCAGGTGCTAGAAAACCTACCTCTTAGGTGTTTTAGGTGCCTAGGGTTGGGGCATACAACCTCTTTGTGCACCTCAGAAGTCGACCGCTCCAGTCTTTGTTACCGGTGTGGCCTTGAAGGGCACAAGGCAGCCTCGTGCATGGCGGAGTACCGCTGTGCAGTCTGTGCTGACGCCGGTCGAGCATCATCGCATATTATGGGAGGGAGGTTGTGTAAACCTCCCTCCTCGAAAGGCAAGGTGGTCCAAGGACCTCAGACCACCACAACGACTTTAAGCCGTCAGGTTCAGGAGGAAATTGAAATGTCTCCTTAATGGGAGACAAAGTAGATTTCCTCCAGGCGAACATCAACCACACTGCCGCTGCCCAAGATCTGCTCTTGCAATCTATGGCGGAGTGGGGTGTGGACCTGGCGGTGGCCTGCGAGCCATATTTCGTCCCTTCCTCACCCAACTGGGTGGGAGACATTAATGGTGACGTCGCTGTCCTCGTCAGAGTAGATATCGGCCCCCCCCTTTCCGTACTCGAGAGGGGTAATGGGTATGCCGTGGCGGGATGGAGAGACTTTGCAGTTGTAGGGGTCTATTTCTCTCCCAACCGCGCGCTGGCGGAGTTTGAGATCTTCTTGGACTCTGTCGGCGCTGCGGTTCGGCGACAGTCGCCGAGGAAAGTAGTGGTCCTCGGCGATTTCAACGCAAAGTCTCAGGCGTGGGGAAACCCTGCCACGGATCCCAGAGGAAGGGCCGTAGAACAGTGGACCATTCTTTCTGACTTGTCCCTCCTCAATACGGGGAGGGTACTCACGTGCGTGCGGGACTGGGGTGGGTCTGTGGTGGACCTTTCGTTTGCCAGCCCCAGTGTCGCTAGCATGGTGAGAGGTTGGAGAGTGGTGGAAGGGGTGGAGACTCTATCAGACCACCGCTACATACGGTTTGAGGTCTCTGCCCCTCCGGGTCCACTGCAGCCCCGGCGCAGAGTAAGGGGTGGACTCCCGAAATGGGCCATCGGGCAAATTGACCTAGACATGGTCCGGGAGTCCGCAATAGTCCAGCGTTGGGGCTCAGCGGGACAGCGAGTCACGGGGGTGAATGAGCTCGCGGGCCATTTTAGAAGTTGCCTGCAGACGGTCTGCGATGCGGCGATGCCAAGGGCGCGGCGGCGGCCTCCGCGACGACAGGTATACTGGTGGTCACCTGAGATTGCCGGTCTTCGGGTGGCCTCCAACCGGTCGCGGCGGGCGTACATTCGCTGCCGCCAGAGGACGGTCCGGGATGAAGTCCTTGAGGGCCAGCTGCGTATGGAGTACCAAAGAAGAAAGAAAACCCTGCAGCTGGCCATCAGCCGGGCGAAGGAGAGGGCGCGGGAGGAGCTGCTTGCGGTCCTCGATAGAGATCCGTGGGGGCGCCCCTATCAACGGGCACGGAACAAGCTCCGAGCCTGCGGCGCCCCCATCATCGAAACCCTGGATGCTGATCTCTTATCGGGACTGTTGGGGGAGCTTTTTCCGAACTCAGCGGGGCATGCTCCCCCAAGGATGGCTCCTCCGTCAGCGATAGAGGCGGAAGTTCCCATTCCGCCCATCGCTGACCGAGAATTGGATGCAGCCCTCTTCCGTCTTCGCGGAAAGAAGAAAGCGCCCGGCCCGGACGGAGTCCCGGGCCTCGTGTACGGCATCGCTGCGGCTGTCTGTGGGAACATGCTACGGGAACTGCTCGACGAATGTCTGAGGTCTGGGCAGTTCCCGTCGATTTGGAAAGAGGGCAGGTTGTGCCTTTTGCGGAAGGAGGGTCGTCCTTTGGACTCTCCCTCTGCATATAGACCCCTGGTGCTGCTGGACGAGGCGGCCAAATTGTTTGAGAAGGTCGTCGCGGACCGCCTCGTTCAGCACCTCGAGGATGTCGGGCCGGGGCTGTCAGCAAATCAGTACGGATTCAGGCGCGGCCGGTCAACTATTGATGCACTGGCCGCCCTGAAAATTCAGGCCACCGAAGCGGTGGCCAATAGGGACGTGATGCTGGCAGTCTCGCTTGACATCAAAAACGCTTTCAACAGCCTCCCGCATGAGACATTAAGGGAGGCGCTCCGGTTCCATGGAGTGCCCCCATACCTCCGGAGGCTGTTGGAAGCGTACCTTGAGGAAAGGCACGTGCTCTGGGAGGGGGACGACGGGCGCTTACATCGCCGCCGGGTGGAATGCGGCGTCCCGCAGGGCTCGGTCCTCGGTCCGACCCTGTGGAACGTCGGGTTCGACTGGCTTCTGCGAGGCCGGCTCCTTCCTGGGATGGGGGTCATCTGTTATGCAGATGATACCCTCGTCACTGTGAGGGGGGCTGACTTCGGGGAGGCCGCTCGGCTGGCGAGGGCTGGAGTTGCGCTCGTCGTGGGCCGGATAAATGACCTGGGTCTGAGGGTCTCTTTAGACAAAACAGAGGCCCTCCTGTTTCATGGCCCGGGTCAGGGTGTCCCCCGAGGAGCACAGATCAGGGTGTCTAACGTTGTCGTGCCGGTGCGGGCCCAGATGAAATATCTGGGTCTGCACCTTGATAGCAGGTGGAGTTTTGGGCCGCATTTTGCCCAACTTGTGCCCAGGCTTACCAAAGCCGCCGCGGCGCTGGGTAGACTTCTGCCGAATACTGGAAGTCCTGGGTCGTCCTGCCGACGATTATATGCCGGAATTTTGCGGTCTATGGCGCTGTATGGGGCCCCTATCTGGGCGGAGTCCCTCACCGCCCATAATAAGACTTTGCTGCGTAAGCCGCAGCGGGTCATGGCGGTGAGGTCTATCAGGGGCTACCGTACTGTGTCATGGGCCGCGGCAACACTGTTGGCGGGCGACCCGCCTTGGCCTCTCCAGGCTGGAGCACAGGCGGAGGTCTACCGGGTTTGCGCTGCGGCGCGTGCAAGGGGCACAAGTATTTCCCCTAGGGAATTACGTAGGGCAAAGCAGGCGGCTCAAAGGAACGTCATCCGGCGGTGGAGGGAGGAACTGGAGGTACCCAGAGTAGCTGGTCGAGCGACTGTTCAGGCGGTCGCTCCCCTTCTCCACCGCTGGATGACAAGGAGGTACGGCAACGTTACGTTTAGGATGTCGCAGGTGCTTACCGGACACGGTGTCTTCGGTAAGTACCTGCACAGGATTGGGAAGGAGGAGACTCCCGGGTGCCACGAGTGTGGCGCGCTAGTTGATGATGCGCGTCACACCCTGGAGGAGTGCCCCGCCTGGGGGTCTGAGCGCCGCATCCTGTCCGGGGTAATTGGAGACGACCTGTCGCTGTCGAGCATCGTTTCGGTGATGCTTGATAGCGACAGGGGTTGGACGTCGATGGCCTCCTTCTGCGAAGAGGTCATTGCACAGAAGGAGGCCAAGGAGCGGGAGCGTGAGACTGCAGCGCCCGCAAACTCGCTCCGACGGCGGCGGCTGGGGGGCAGACGGCGCTTATACGCGCATCTGCTCCCACCACCTTGAGGGGTTATTGGATGCGGCCAGAGAGCCAAGCGTTGGGGTGTCGGGGATCGAATGTCGTAAGACGATCTCTCCGGCACCCCGTAAAAGCGCGGAAGAGGCACCGCAGTGGATTTTAGTGGGTATTCCAGTCGCAGGACTGGCGAGTCCCACACAACCCCCTGTCTGTAACTGGCGGGGGGCGGTGCGTAAATAGCATTTTGCCACTGCGTGAACAAAAAAAAAAAAAAAAAAAGGTTAGGTTAGGTTAGGTTTTTTTTTTTTTTTTTTTTTTTTTTTTTTTTTTTTTTTTTTTTTTTTTTTTTTTTTTTTTCCGGGTTCTTAACCCCGGCACTGCTAGCCTCTAACATAATTAGAGATTGCCTATTCTATTTTTAGTCTACAGGACAATTAGTTTTTCAGAGCCCCATTCGGGGCTACTTATCTTTATTATTACATAAAATTTTCTACTCATTAAGTCTACTTATACTATCTTAATTTATTACAATATTTAGTCATATCACATAGCGCAGTATGCCTGTTAAATGCATCTATACTGCGTCTCTTCCCTTATTTTTATTTGATGTGTTAGTCTGGTTATTAAATGTTGTGTCTGTTCAGATTATGTAATGTGCTATGACTTGTTCCTTTTAATAGCTGCTTTTGTTACTATTGAGCAATAGTCCAATAGTATGTCTCTACTGACCTCGTCTTTAATAAGTTCGTGGACGGTAGAAGGCGAGATTGGCGCGTCCAGGAGGATTTCGGTGTCCCACCTTCTCTTGCTGTGTAAAGGGCAGTCAAAAAGTAGGTGCGACACCGTTTCCTCCACCTCTGGATCGCAAGCACAAGATGGGCTGTCACTGCGCTTAAATTTGTACAGGTATGCGGCATACCCCCCATGCCCTGTGAGAAATTGTGTCCTTATTGAATTGATTTTCATATTCCTTGTTACTTTATATGCGGCAACAGCATCGGGCAGGAACATCCTCGTTATTCCAGCAGTTGTACCTTCCTGATATCTTTTGCTCCATTCTTGAAGCGCGTTTTGGCGAATGATGCGCTTTGCGTATGATACAGGACATCTGTCATAGAGTGGCTTCCTTTTCGAGTGAAGAGCGGCGTACTTTGCTAGTTGGTCAGCACGTTCGTTACCAGCTAATCCGATATGGGCCTTAATCCAGAGCAGCTCTATCTCCCTATGTTGTTCTCGGGCTACCTTCATATGCTCTCTTGCTTTGGCTGCAAGTCTATGGGTGGAGTCGTTATTCGTCACCGTTTGAAGGGCCGCTCTGGAGTCACTGAGCACTGCGCAGGGCTCGTGATATTCCTGTACCGCCACCCTGACGGCTTCGCATATCGCCAGCAATTCCGCTTGGTAAACAGTGCAGTACGTTGGCAAGTTCATCTTTATGCTCCTTACTTCGGTGGCACCTCTCCAGATCGAGATCGCAGCTCCCACCTTCCCATCGATCTTACTGCCATCCGTAAACATTTGTACTGCACTGTTCACCATATTCTCGATGTCCTGAGTGCTATTTATCAATAGGAATCCCTGGCTAATATGCTGCGCCGGGTGGGGTCTTTCAATGTATGGCAACGGTGTCTCAGTCTCTCTATCAGGTATCGGCGGTCGCAAGCCCCTCCTAACCTCGTATAGGGAGGCATTTTCCCTGATACGGATGTCAAGAGGGAGCACTCCCGCCAGTACCAGTGCCGAATTAAGAGACACCGTGCGATAGGCTTTAATCGTCCTCTGCGCAAAAAGCCTCTGTACTGTATTCATATGCTTTTGGACGCATTTTTTGTTCGTAGCTGGGGCCCAGGCGCTTGCGGCGTACGTGATGATGGGTTCCACAACCGCGCTGTATATGGTGCTTACGATCTCCGGGTGGAGACCCCAGCTCACCCTGGCGGCTCTCGATAGTTGCTTATAAACCCCCAGTGCCTTCCCGCATATATTTGCAGCATGGGCACCGAAGGTCAGTCCGCAATCTATTGTCAGCCCCAGGAGTTTAATCTCCTTCGACAAGGCTATTCCCACCCCGCCCATGCTCAGCCGTGGAGTGTCCCACTTCAGTTTCTTGGTTAGCACCATAGCAAGAGTCTTGTGTGGTGCAAACCTAAGTCTGTTAGCGACACCCCATTTCCGAACATGCTCGAGGGTTGAATTTCCCTGTCGTTGAATCTCCTCCGCCGTATCTCCAGAAAAGACGAGTACAATATCATCAGCAAAAGCTTGACAATGCACTCCCCTCTCCCCAAGACTCTTTAGCAGAGGATTCAGCAGGAGATTCCACAGAACTGGGCCCCCTATGGATCCCTGCACGCACCCCATGCTGGTTTCCTGGACGTGTTCGTGGCCAGCGTACCTTATTCTGACCTTTCTGTCACTCAGGTAGCTAGCTATAGTCCCCCTCAATCGCACTGGGCACTGTTCTTCCATCAGCCGGACTTTTAAAGCAGGCCACCAAGCACTATCGAATGCACCCTCTATGTCCAGCGACACCATGGTGATCAGCTTCTTCTCATGAAGCTTGCCTCTCACATGGGCCACCAGTCCATAGAGGGCGTCTTCTGTTGAGCGCTGGGGCATAAATCCGAACTGATGCGAACTCGTTCTAGGCACCAGGTGATGAGTCAGTCGTCTGACCAGCATTTTTTCATACACTTTACCCAAGACCGGCAGGAGCCCAATGGGTCTGTACGACTTGGGGTGCGTGTAGTCTTCCTTGCCCGGTTTCCGCAGCACCACAACGACGGCTTCTTTCCAGTCACTAGGATAGTATTCTAGTTGCCAGCACTTATTTATTATTGCCAGATATGTTTTGGTATCTCCTAAGATAACCTGTGCACAAATATCCGCAGTTAGACCATCTCCCCCAGGAGCCTTCTTGGGGTTGAAGTCGGCCACAGCCGATCTCAGTTCAACCTCTGTGAAGTCCGGCTCGTGTGTAACATTAGCCGGTGTCTTCATATTCTCAGCCATTTGTCTGATCCGGCTGTGGTCGGCATCGTCATCCTCGGCTCTATCACTGGGGTAGAAGGTCCTGGCTAGCAACTCGACCGATTCTTTGGAACCCAATTGCGCCCCGCCACTGACCAACGGCAAATCCTCTTCTCTTTTCTTTGTATTCCTAATGACACGGTAAATTCCCTCCCACATACCTTCTCTGGTCTGCTTTGTGCAGAACTCCTTCCAGCTCCTTATTTGTGCACTCTTGGCTTGTGTTTCATATGCTTCTTTAGCTCTCAGGTATTGTTCAATGGCATCGCCCCTGAACCTTGGGGCTGCACTTCGGATGCGCCGTTTGCTGGTGGCGACACCTCGCTTCAGTACCTCCAGCTCCTTTGACCACCATGGGACTCTCAGCTTCTCATTAGCTTTCTTTTTTGGCATAGTCTGTTCACAGGTTTTTATGATTATATCTGTGTATTGTTTTATGACTAGATCTATTTCTTTTTTGTTTTTAATATTTTGTATTGCTGTTTCACTTATTGTACTATTGGTTTTAAATTGGCTCAATTTCTGATGAAATTGGGTCCAATTCACCTTGTTGGTTTTAAACTTTCTGGTAGTCCTACTAATCAGTATGCCAGGTGCTTTTTGGAGCCTGAGTTTAATTACTATGCCATTGTGGTCAGAGCCCGTGAGGTTTTCAGCCACTTTCCAATCGTCCACCAGCTCGAGCATATCGTCCGTGCAGGCCGTGACATCTACATAGCTAGTCAGTCTTCTGTTTCCTCTGACGGTGTCAAAGGTCGGGACGTTGCCATTGTTCAGTACCTGTAGCTCCATTTCAGCAAGTGCACTCATTACAGTTATCCCTCTTTTATCCGTTTGCTGGCCTCCCCACAGGATGTTCTTCGCATTGAAGTCCCCTCCGATAAGAATTTTATCTATTTTGATCTTTTTGCGGATTTGGATCAGTTGTTCGACATAGGGTTCAATGTCCCGGTCAGGTTCAAAGTAACATGACACTGCAAGAACCTTCCACACGCTATTTTGTATTATTGCTACCGTGATGTTATTGGTGGTATGCTCATGACACAACGTAACTGCAATCTCCGGATCAAACACAACGATCGCAGCCTTCACCGTGCCATCCCCGCGGTTCACGTTTTGATAGGTTCTTGCAGTGCCATATGTCTTCATAGCTTTTTGAGCTCCTACATAGGGTTCTTGGACCATTGCGAAGGTCACTTTCCTTTTGACGGCCTCCTGCATTATTTCTGTGGTGGCCAGTTCTTTACGTTGCAGATTTGCTTGGAAGGCTATGGTTGTGGGAGTATGGGTGTGCCTATTGTTGTCCTGGCTGCCCTTAGCAATACCGTATATTTTGACGGGCCAAGTCATCGTTCTTTCTTCTTATAGTACACTCCATGCTAAACACCGAATGTTCCGAGTTAAGGTGGTCCCTTTTCTTACAGTTGGAGCATACCTGTGATTGTCCTTCCCGGCGTCTCGGGCAATCTGCTCTGTTATGATTTTCGCCGCAGTGGTGACACCGGTTATCCTTTTCTCGGCAACTCTTCCTACCATGCCCGTACTCTAGACACCTGGAACATTGAATCAGTGGGGTTTGATCTTCAACAATCACTTGCTGTATATCTATATAGAGCTTTCCTTTGTGAGTCATTCTCGTCCACAGCTTCGGAGAGACTCTGAGCACCACATGACTCTGCCAGGTGTTCCGGGCTTTCCTTCGAAACCTTTCCTCGATAAACATGTCATTAGGGTTCAGGCCTTCAATTATGTCCCTATTCTGTGTTTTGATGGCTGTTTTAATGTCTTCCTCGGTGTTATATGACATTATATTCTTTAGAATTACCATTGGGTTATTACTTTTGGCTTCTTCCACCTTCAGTTCCTTATTGGTTTTTAATCTTTCTGTTGCCTTATCCAAATCATTCTTGTTTGCGCAGCTTATAACCACCCCACCATTCCTAATGCTTCTTAGTCCGTCTATTTGAAGACCACTTTCCTTTGCTTTAAGGGTGTTTTTTATATGTTCCCTTGTGTCTTCATGCGTCGGTGTGACGGCACTAGTAGTGACAATGATACTGTGCATTTGTTGGGGTATATTTCTTGTGGTTTTAGCCCCAGACGCTATATCGGCATAGGAGGGTAGGGCGTCTACTACATCAGTCATTTGCTTGCTTATTTTGTTGGTAATCTCCCTTAACTGGTCCAATTCATCCGCCACTGTCCTTCCATCAGCCCCATCACTTCCATGCGAGTGTACCATTGGGACGATTTCTATTGCATTTTTATGCGCCTTCATTATTTGTATGTTTTCCTTCATTAGGTTAGAATGTTCTTTCATCATTTCAGCTATCTGCTCTTTTTCTACTTGAAGTATATTTTTAATTTCTGTATTTAATTGTCCTGCATGACTTTCTTCTTTTTTATTATTATATACAATCACGGTTCCGTCTTTCTCTAATTGTTTCACCTTTCCTATTACCCCTCTGATTTCTTCCAGTTGAATTGTAATTTCTTGTTTCAGTTCAGACTTAAAGTTCCTAGATAACTTTAGGTTTCTGTCTATTTCGTTACAGCATTTATCTATTATTTCTGCTATAGTCATGGTTTTACCAGGGCGTTGCTGTTTATTGCTGACTTCAGGGATTGTAAGAACAGCCTGGCCTGTTTGCTTACTAACCCTTGTCATTTCCTTTTGCTCAGAGATGGCATTGTCAATTTTTTCATTGCCTCTGGTATTTTGCGCTGGTGGTTTCTTGATTTGGTTCACGCTGTCTTTCTTCTTATTATTCTCATTCTTGTCTTTGTCATCATTCCCTTTTGCGCTATTATTTGTAGGCGCTTCTCTAGATCGCCTTTGCGCATTTTGTGGGACTGGTTTTGGGGTTGAGGTGTTACCGTCGTCGATATCGAATGTTTCATTATTATGCTTACCCACCTGTAAGCCTTCAAAACGGCTTACCTGGCTCTTAACTGGGTTTAGTGTTGTTGTATGTTGCTGTTGAGTGTGTTGCTGTTGGGTGTGCTGTTGCTGTTTTAGTGTTAATGTGTGTGGGTGATTATGATGTTGCTGTTTTTGTGCATGTGATTCATGTTGTTGCTGTTCTTGTTGTGTGTGAACTGGCTGTGATACCAGTTCTTGGTTTTGTATTTCATCCTCAGGCGCCAGTTTATTTGATTTACGTGGTGGTGGTGAGCGAAGCATGTTGTTTTACAGTGCCGTGTGGAGTCACTTCTCAGTGTAGAAGGCTGTGCCGTGGCTCCACTGGGTTGAGTTCCCGGAACGCGGTTTGCTCCTAGTTATCGTGTACTTATTATCCCGTAGTACGTTATATTGTGTATATAACACTCTATATGTTAAGTGAGTCAACTAATGTGTATTGTATTGGGCTTGTGCCCGTTTGTAAGGTCAGTATGGTAGATGTTAGTGTTTTAAGGGATAGATTCGCAAACCGCTAAAGTCTAAAATTATCGGTAATACAGCGCCGATAATGAATGATTGATATAACTTATTTTATTAATCCAGGTGTAACCTAGGGTCAATAACTTATAACTATTTAGTGGGTGTATATTCCCAATGGTCAATAATGTTTAGCACTATAGTATAGGTATAGTTAAATTATCTGAATAAAATGGGTGTAAAATCCCAGTAGTCTTAATACTAATTAGTAAAATAGTAAAAATAGTAAATGTATATATAAACTTAAATTTAAGAATAAAATCACTTAATTACTAAAGTCAGGGTGTAAAGGCCCTGCTGTCTTTGGATTGAATAAACAATATCAGTTCGGTCAAATTTATCTCTTTGTTTGCTTCTACAAAATAGTCAAAATGTGTTGTCGGGCCTCCGAGCAAGCCCCCAGGCTGTGGCGCAAAATGGAGTATTATCGCTATAATACCCAATTGTCACCACCGGCCCTATCGCCCCACTCAGATGTCCAACAACAAAAACAAATTTAGTCTAATATTTAATAAAAATTTTTAGTGTCAATTTATCACCGAGCTCGTGCGGCGCGCGGCACAGCCCACATAGGAAACCGGCCCCAGGTATCAGGAGCACGAAACGATTCAAATAGAAGAAAAAGAGCGACAAAGAAGAAAAAGAAGAAGAAGAAGAAGGAAGAAGAAGAGCCAGAAGGAAGGCAGCTACCGCCGAAGATAGTACTCCCAGTGCGAGTAACGACAGAGAAAATCCCGTGTCGCTAGGACTGATAGTTCCGGAGCTATGACCGTTCGAAAATCACCCCCTAACACCTCCAACACCTCCAAGGAATTTTCGAACGTCGATAACTCCCGTTCTATTGGTCTCACGAAGTCCGGGTTTGGACTATGGTACTTCCCAAGTCACCCCTCACACCAGGGCCACCTCAACAGCGCCAAAAATTTTGCAGGGCCGAATCCACTCGCAACCCAAGGGAATCGAAGCTCCTGGCCCAGGGACAGTCCCCAGAGAAAACCGCAACACGCTACGCCAAAACCCGGCGAAGTTATGACCACTTGAGTCCTTTCAAGATGGCCGCCCGACCGAACTTTAGATGGAGATATCTCCGGATCTATAGGCCGCAGAGAAGTCGCGTTTGGACTCGCGGGCGTGGAGTTGAGAGTTTTACCAGCTTGTACTGAAATCCAATTTCCAAAATTTTTGACCCCCAATTTAGAAAATTTTTTGTCCGCCCAACTCCTTACTCCCCCCTTAATACGACCGCGAAATCCCCGTCGCTCTACGTCGAATATCTCCGGAGATATGGCCTTCCGAAAGAATCCAAGATGGCGACCGAACTGTCAAAACACGATTTAAAACACAAATATCTCCCGAACTACTGGTCCCAGGAGCATGCGG
The DNA here is from genome assembly GCA_032191425.1 of Lymantria dispar. Classification (NCBI taxonomy): domain Eukaryota; kingdom Metazoa; phylum Arthropoda; class Insecta; order Lepidoptera; family Erebidae; genus Lymantria; species Lymantria dispar. The sequence continues at coordinate 35,281,345 of CM063452.1, forward strand.
TTTTCGCTGGCATCAATGGCACGTCCAGGGGTACCTGTCTATGGGTCCAAAACGCAAAAATAAAAATTTTTGCCCAATTGGGCAATTGGCAATATAATTTGATGGGCAATTGCTCGCCCTTGCCTATGTCGAAAACCGCAGCTCTCTAAGTCAAAAATTTCGCGAGCTATCACAATTCAAAAATTTTCACACCTTAAGTCTAACACCTCCAACACCCCCCGGATTTTCACAAATCGTTGTTTATGGGCCTAGACCCGTCGTGTTTGGGCTCGGGGTGTGCCGGGAGGTTATCTAAAGCTATTTTCAAGGCAATTATACAATTATTTCTATTATTTTCCAATTAATTACAAAAATTCACTAAAAATTCAATATCTCCTGAACTATTGTCGCTAAAATTTTTTGAAAAACGGCTAAATTAGCTACAAATGGTGTTCTATACAGTACTAATGTCCATTAAATTTTTTGAATTTTTTCGCCAAACAAAATTAAGAGAAAACTGAAAATTTTAGTTTTCCGGCCGTAGCTCCCTGACTATAAGGGCCAGGTGGATGTCCTTTGGAGACCTCGTAGTCCAAATTAGCGCGCAAGCAGCGGCGTAAGTTTTAGAATTATAGCCCAGCAAACGGCTGAGTTATAAAGGGCCAAACTTCGGGCAAATAATAGTCTATTTATAGAAAAGTATTGGGTGAAAAATTTTTCTTTTTGTGGAAAGTTGAATAGTGTACTTGCCCACAGATGTGTTCAAAATTGCAGCTCTCTGGGTGCGGTATTTCACCGACCTCGTGGTCGTCACCACGTGTTGAAAAAGTTGTTTTTCTCGTCTTTTCACGGTGTTGCGCTGTACGGATTTTCTTGAAAAGACCATCGGCGGGTGCGGGCCGTCAAGGCGCACACGACGGTAAAAGAAAACCGCGTGGAGGCACCTACGCCGAAGCACTATCACGAAAAAACTGCACTTTTTCAACACACTTAACCTTTAATTTCACACAAATGCGTTAATAACTTCGAGGGGTTTTCACTTACACTTTAGTGCGATACGTCGGCGTATGCGTCTCGCCAGCGCGCAACTTTTGAGATATCTCACGTCACTGTATCTTAAGAAAAACCCGGTGAAACGAATTTTTTACTACGGAGCTTAGGTAAAAACGCTGCTGACTGAAGCGCGGTCAGCGGGGGACTGAGGTTAGGTTAGGTTAGGTTAGGTTAGGTTAGGTTAGGTTAGGTTAGGTTAGGTTAGGTTAGGTTAGGTTAGGTTAGGTTCCGGATAAATGACCTGGGTCTGAGGGTCTCTTTAGACAAAACAGAGGCCCTCCTGTTTCATGGCCCGGGTCAGGGTGTCCCCCGAGGAGCACAGATCAGGGTGTCTAACGTTGTCGTGCCGGTGCGGGCCCAGATGAAATATCTGGGTCTGCACCTTGATAGCAGGTGGAGTTTTGGGCCGCATTTTGCCCAACTTGTGCCCAGGCTTACCAAAGCCGCCGCGGCGCTGGGTAGACTTCTGCCGAATACTGGAAGTCCTGGGTCGTCCTGCCGACGATTATATGCCGGAATTTTGCGGTCTATGGCGCTGTATGGGGCCCCTATCTGGGCGGAGTCCCTCACCGCCCATAATAAGACTTTGCTGCGTAAGCCGCAGCGGGTCATGGCGGTGAGGTCTATCAGGGGCTACCGTACTGTGTCATGGGCCGCGGCAACACTGTTGGCGGGCGACCCGCCTTGGCCTCTCCAGGCTGGGGCACAGGCGGAGGTCTACCGGGTTTGCGCTGCGGCGCGTGCAAGGGGCACAAGTATTTCCCCTAGGGAATTACGTAGGGCAAAGCAGGCGGCTCAAAGGAACGTCATCCGGCGGTGGAGGGAGGAACTGGAGGTACCCAGAGTAGCTGGTCGAGCGACTGTTCAGGCGGTTGCTCCCCTTCTCCACCGCTGGATGACAAGGAGGTACGGCAACGTTACGTTTAGGATGTCGCAGGTGCTTACCGGACACGGTGTCTTCGGTAAGTACCTGCACAGGATTGGGAAGGAGGAGACTCCCGGGTGCCACGAGTGTGGCGCGCTAGTTGATGATGCGCGTCACACCCTGGAGGAGTGCCCCGCCTGGGGGTCTGAGCGCCGCATCCTGTCCGGGGTAATTGGAGACGACCTGTCGCTGTCGAGCATCGTTTCGGTGATGCTTGATAGCGACAGGGGTTGGACGTCGATGGCCTCCTTCTGCGAAGAGGTCATTGCACAGAAGGAGGCCAAGGAGCGGGAGCGTGAGACTGCAGCGCCCGCAAACTCGCTCCGACGGCGGCGGCTGGGGGGCAGACGGCGCTTATACGCGCATCTGCTCCCGCCACCTTGAGGGGTTATTGGATGCGGCCAGAGAGCCAAGCGTTGGGGTGTCGGGGATCGAATGTCGTAAGACGATCTCTCCGGCACCCCGTAAAAGCGCGGAAGAGGCACCGCAGTGGATTTTAGTGGGTATTCCAGTCGCAGGACTGGCGAGTCCCACACAACCCCCTGTCTGTAACTGGCGGGGGGCGGTGCGTAAATAGCATTTTGCCACTGCGTGAACAAAAAAAAAAAAAAAAAAAAAAAAAAAAAAGGTTAGGTTAGGTTAGGTTAGGTTAGGTTAGGTTAGGTTAGGTTAGGTTAGTCGTGAGTCGTGAGCCAGACGTCGTGCGGTTAAGACGTGCTCCTACGCGCTCTGCGTTGTGGTGTTGTCGTCATGCCGGTAGAGTCAGTGTTCACTGTATACACTCGTACATCGCATCGTCCGCGTATAGTGTGGTGATCACGGTGTGCGCTCCCACGACGCGTCGTGCGCTGAGAGCTGCACTTGCGCGCTCTGTCCGTGTCGTCGCGACGTCAGTAACGTGTAGTAGAGTTCACTGTATGTACTCCTACATCGCGTCGTCCGACTGCAGTATTCAAATTTTGAGAGTGATGGGAATGTGTATAGAATTTGTTCAGATTTTATACATTAAGTCGTCCGGACTACACCATTCAATTTTGTGAATTTGTGTGTTTAGTGACAGTGACCATAGAACCAGGTGGTAAGGATAATTATATTTTTTTATAAGTTAACGGAGCAGAGACTCTAGAAGATAAAAAGAAGGAAGAGAAGGAGTTAGAAGGAAGTTGGTTATGGACTTTAGTACCTAGGGTTTAAGTTAGGTTAATTTAGGTTAAGTTACTTTAGGATAAGTTAGGATAGGATAGGATAAGTTAAGATTGTTTAGGACAAGTTAGGATAGGATAGGAATAGGTTAGGATCAGTTAGAATACGGTAGGATAGGCTAGGATAAGCTAGGAATAGGTTAGGATTGTTTAGGATAAGTGAGAATAAGTTAGGATAGGTGTAAGGTAGGGTAAGCTAGGATAGATTAGGCTACATTAGAGTAAGATAGGTTTAGATAGGTTAGGTTTAGATAGGCTATGTTAGGGTAGGTCAAGTTAGATAAGAGCACTAAAGTCCATATGATGGAGACGCGTGGCCCAACAACGACAGTAATGAGTGGGAGTGAAAGCGAGGCATCTGGGGCAGTTATGCCCCCGCCTGCATCGCCTATAATGTTCACGAAACCGTGTTCGGTCAGTCTCAAGCGTTCTGCTGGAGACATAGAGCAGTACCGCAAGGAGGTATCCGGGGCTAGTGCAGCTTCTGCTGCCAAAGTTAGTGCGGCCCGCAGAGGCAAAACACCGGTTAGAGGACATTCTGCTGGACTTGCATGTGCTCGTTCTCTACATGATATGTTGGAGCAACGAGCCATGGATGGGGATTCAGATGACAGTACATGCTCGGAGGTAATGGAATTTTCGGATGGGACGCTGAACCTCTGTTCAACCCAGGAAGTAAAAAATACAGTATGAGCGTACTTGCTGAGGTTCAGCAAAGCATCCGAAAATCAAAAAATCTCAAGGGGACTACTATTAAAGTACTTAATCAAGGGACGGAAAACCTGATGAAATGCATTAACGTATTGTTAAAAACGGTAGAAGAAGACAGTCTTGAGTCCTTTAGGAGGGATATTGCTAAACTCCGTAAGGAAAACGAGACCCTCAAGATGGAACTCAAATCTTATAGGAGACAGTTTGACGAATTTAAGTCCCCTAAAGCGGTGGCCCAAAGGTCGACACCGGATGCGGATGTGCTTAAGCACATGTTTGAGGACATGGAGACCTCTCTCCGAAATTCCTTCGGTGAGATGATGGCGGCTCGATTTGACGGGATTGAGGATCGTCTCCTCCCCGCCCAGAGAGTCCGTCCACCCTTGGCAGCGGATAAGAAGAGAGGTATGACTGCTGTACCTGCTGCACCCAAGACTGCAACGACACCTGCTGCAGTAACAACGACGTCCAAGGATGTTCCAGTGACCCCATCCGCGCCTGTAGAGAGTTGGGTCACTGTTGTTAAAAAGGGCAAGAAAAAGGCCACCTCTTCTGCGGCACTCTCTTCAACCACCCCAGCGAAGGCTGTGCCCCCCGTCGCTCCCAGTGCAGCAGAAGTGGCACGGAGGAAAGTAAAGTCGGCGTTGACTGCTCCTCGCTCTTCGGCTGTAATTTTGAAATTGCAGCCCGGGGCCGAAAGCAGGGGGCTAACATACGCCGATGCTATGCTCCGTGCTGAACAGGAGGTGGACCTTAAGGAGCTTGGAATTGAGGGGGGTCTAAAGGTCAGACGCTCTGTGACTGGGGCAAGGGTGCTCCAGTTACCTAAGGACCAGACTAGGGAGACCGCCGATAAACTAGCCACTAGCCTTCGCACAGCGCTCGCTGGAATGGCGGACGTTGTCTGCCCGGTTAAACGGGCGGACATTCGGGTGACCGGTCTTGATGATTCTGTCACCCAAGAGAGGATCCAACAGGCCGTGGTCCGCGTAGGAGGATGTGCTGCAACGGAGGTGCAGGTTGGGGAGATCCAGCGTGGGGCACGTGGCATGGGCGTAGCCAAGGTAAGGTGCCCCGTCGCCACTGCGAAGACTCTGGCGGATGCGGGGAGGCTCTTAGTCGGTTGGAGCTCCGCCGGAGTCCAGGTGCTAGAAAACCTACCTCTTAGGTGTTTTAGGTGCCTAGGGTTGGGGCATACAACCTCTTTGTGCACCTCAGAAGTCGACCGCTCCAGTCTTTGTTACCGGTGTGGCCTTGAAGGGCACAAGGCAGCCTCGTGCATGGCGGAGTACCGCTGTGCAGTCTGTGCTGACGCCGGTCGAGCATCATCGCATATTATGGGAGGGAGGTTGTGTAAACCTCCCTCCTCGAAAGGCAAGGTGGTCCAAGGACCTCAGACCACCACAACGACTTTAAGCCGTCAGGTTCAGGAGGAAATTGAAATGTCTCCTTAATGGGAGACAAAGTAGATTTCCTCCAGGCGAACATCAACCACACTGCCGCTGCCCAAGATCTGCTCTTGCAATCTATGGCGGAGTGGGGTGTGGACCTGGCGGTGGCCTGCGAGCCATATTTCGTCCCTTCCTCACCCAACTGGGTGGGAGACATTAATGGTGACGTCGCTGTCCTCGTCAGAGTAGATATCGGCCCCCCCCTTTCCGTACTCGAGAGGGGTAATGGGTATGCCGTGGCGGGATGGAGAGACTTTGCAGTTGTAGGGGTCTATTTCTCTCCCAACCGCGCGCTGGCGGAGTTTGAGATCTTCTTGGACTCTGTCGGCGCTGCGGTTCGGCGACAGTCGCCGAGGAAAGTAGTGGTCCTCGGCGATTTCAACGCAAAGTCTCAGGCGTGGGGAAACCCTGCCACGGATCCCAGAGGAAGGGCCGTAGAACAGTGGACCATTCTTTCTGACTTGTCCCTCCTCAATACGGGGAGGGTACTCACGTGCGTGCGGGACTGGGGTGGGTCTGTGGTGGACCTTTCGTTTGCCAGCCCCAGTGTCGCTAGCATGGTGAGAGGTTGGAGAGTGGTGGAAGGGGTGGAGACTCTATCAGACCACCGCTACATACGGTTTGAGGTCTCTGCCCCTCCGGGTCCACTGCAGCCCCGGCGCAGAGTAAGGGGTGGACTCCCGAAATGGGCCATCGGGCAAATTGACCTAGACATGGTCCGGGAGTCCGCAATAGTCCAGCGTTGGGGCTCAGCGGGACAGCGAGTCACAGGGGTGAATGAGCTCGCGGGCCATTTTAGAAGTTGTCTGCAGACGGTTTGCGATGCGGCGATGCCAAGGGCGCGGCGGCGGCCTCCGCGACGACAGGTATACTGGTGGTCACCTGAGATTGCCGGTCTTCGGGTGGCCTCCAACCGGTCGCGGCGGGCGTACATTCGCTGCCGCCAGAGGACGGTCCGGGATGAAGTCCTTGAGGGCCAGCTGCGTATGGAGTACCAAAGAAGAAAGAAAACCCTGCAGCTGGCCATCAGCCGGGCGAAAGAGAGGGCGCGGGAGGAGCTGCTTGCGGTCCTCGATAGAGATCCGTGGGGGCGCCCCTATCAACGGGCACGGAACAAGCTCCGAGCCTGCGGCGCCCCCATCATCGAAACCCTGGATGCTGATCTCTTATCGGGACTGTTGGGGGAGCTTTTTCCGAACTCAGCGGGGCATGCTCCCCCAAGGATGGCTCCTCCGTCAGCGATAGAGGCGGAAGTTCCCATTCCGCCCACCGCTGACCGAGAATTGGATGCAGCCCTCTTCCGTCTTCGCGGAAAGAAGAAAGCGCCCGGCCCGGACGGAGTCCCGGGCCTCGTGTACGGCATCGCTGCGGCTGTCTGTAGGAACATGCTACGGGAACTGCTCGACGAATGTCTGAGGTCTGGGCAGTTCCCGTCGATTTGGAAAGAGGGCAGGTTGTGCCTTTTGCGGAAGGAGGGTCGTCCTTTGGACTCTCCCTCTGCATATAGACCCCTGGTGCTGCTGGACGAGGCGGCCAAATTGTTTGAGAAGGTCGTCGCGGATCGCCTCGTTCAGCACCTCGAGGATGTCGGGCCGGGGCTGTCAGCAAATCAGTACGGATTCAGGCGCGGCCGGTCAACTATTGATGCACTGGCCGCCCTGAAAATTCAGGCCACCGAAGCGGTGGCCAATAGGGACGTGATGCTGGCAGTCTCGCTTGACATCAAAAACGCTTTCAACAGCCTCCCGCATGAGACATTAAGGGAGGCGCTCCGGTTCCATGGAGTGCCCCCATACCTCCGGAGGCTGTTGGAAGCGTACCTTGAGGAAAGGCACGTGCTCTGGGAGGGGGACGACGGGCGCTTACATCGCCGCCGGGTGGAATGCGGCGTCCCGCAGGGCTCGGTCCTCGGTCCGACCCTGTGGAACGTCGGGTTCGACTGGCTTCTGCGAGGCCGGCTCCTTCCTGGGATGGGGGTCATCTGTTATGCAGATGATACCCTCGTTACTGTGAGGGGGGCTGACTTCGGGGAGGCCGCTCGGCTGGCGAGGGCTGGAGTTGCGCTCGTCGTGGGCCGGATAAATGACCTGGGTCTGAGGGTCTCTTTAGACAAAACAGAGGCCCTCCTGTTTCATGGCCCGGGTCAGGGTGTCCCCCGAGGAGCACAGATCAGGGTGTCTAACGTTGTCGTGCCGGTGCGGGCCCAGATGAAATATCTGGGTCTGCACCTTGATAGCAGGTGGAGTTTGGGGCCGCATTTTGCCCAACTTGTGCCCAGGCTTACCAAAGCCGCCGCGGCGCTGGGTAGACTTCTGCCGAATACTGGAAGTCCTGGGTCGTCCTGCCGACGATTATATGCCGGAATTTTGCGGTCTATGGCGCTGTATGGGGCCCCTATCTGGGCGGAGTCCCTCACCGCCCATAATAAGACTTTGCTGCGTAAGCCGCAGCGGGTCATGGCGGTGAGGTCTATCAGGGGCTACCGTACTGTGTCATGGGCCGCGGCAACACTGTTGGCGGGCGACCCGCCTTGGCCTCTCCAGGCTGGGGCACAGGCGGAGGTCTACCGGGTTTGCGCTGCGGCGCGTGCAAGGGGCACAAGTATTTCCCCTAGGGAATTACGTAGGGCAAAGCAGGCGGCTCAAAGGAACGTCATCCGGCGGTGGAGGGAGGAACTGGAGGTACCCAGAGTAGCTGGTCGAGCGACTGTTCAGGCGGTCGCTCCCCTTCTCCACCGCTGGATGACAAGGAGGTACGGCAACGTTACGTTTAGGATGTCGCAGGTGCTTACCGGACACGGTGTCTTCGGTAAGTACCTGCACAGGATTGGGAAGGAGGAGACTCCCGGGTGCCACGAGTGTGGCGCGCTAGTTGATGATGCGCGTCACACCCTGGAGGAGTGCCCCGCCTGGGGGTCTGAGCGCCGCATCCTGTCCGGGGTAATTGGAGACGACCTGTCGCTGTCGAGCATCGTTTCGGTGATGCTTGATAGCGACAGGGGTTGGACGTCGATGGCCTCCTTCTGCGAAGAGGTCATTGCACAGAAGGAGGCCAAGGAGCGGGAGCGTGAGACTGCAGCGCCCGCAAACTCGCTCCGACGGCGGCGGCTGGGGGGCAGACGGCGCTTATACGCGCATCTGCTCCCACCACCTTGAGGGGTTATTGGATGCGGCCAGAGAGCCAAGCGTTGGGGTGTCGGGGATCGAATGTCGTAAGACGATCTCTCCGGCACCCCGTAAAAGCGCGGAAGAGGCACCGCAGTGGATTTTAGTGGGTATTCCAGTCGCAGGACTGGCGAGTCCCACACAACCCCCTGTCTGTAACTGGCGGGGGGCGGTGCGTAAATAGCATTTTGCCACTGCGAGAACAAAAAAAAAAAAAAAGGTTAGGTTAGTCGTGAGCCAGACGTCGTGCGGTTAAGACGTGCTCCTACGCGCTCTGCGTTGTGGTGTTGTCGTCATGCCGGTAGAGTCAGTGTTCACTGTATACACTGGTACATCGCATCGTCCGCGTATAGTGTGGTGATCACGGTGTGCGCTCCCACGACGCGTCGTGCGCTGAGAGCTGCACTTGCGCGCTCTGTCCGTGTCGTCGTGACGTCAGTAACGTGTAGTAGAGTTCACTGTATGTACTCCTACATCGCGTCGTCCGACTGCAGTATTCAAATTTTGAGAGTGATGGGAATGTGTATAGAATTTGTTCAGATTTTATACATTAAGTCGTCCGGACTACACCATTCAATTTTGTGAATTTGTGTGTTTAGTGACAGTGACCATAGAACCAGGTGGTAAGGATAATTATATTTTTTTTTTATACGTTAACGGAGCAGAGACTCTAGAAGATAAAAAGAAGGAAGAGAAGGAGTTAGAAGGAAGTTGGTTATGGACTTTAGTACCTAGGGTTTATGTTAGGTTAATTTAGGTTAAGTTACTTTAGGATAAGTTAGGATAGGCCAGGATAAGTTAAGATTGTTTAGGACAAGTTAGGATAGGATAGGAATAGGTTAGGATCAGTTAGAATACGGTAGGATAGGCTAGGATAAGCTAGGAATAGGTTAGGTTTGTTTAGGATAAGTGAGAATAAGTTAGGATAGGTGTAAGGTAGGGTAAGCTAGGATAGATTAGGCTACATTAGAGTAAGATAGGTTTAGATAGGTTAGGTTTAGATAGGCTATGTTAGGGTAGGTCAAGTTAGATAAGAGCACTAAAGTCCATATGATGGAGACGCGTGGCCCAACAACGACAGTAATGAGTGGGAGTGAAAGCGAGGCATCTGGGGCAGTTATGCCCCCGCCTGCATCGCCTATAATGTTCACGAAACCGTGTTCGGTCAGTCTCAAGCGTTCTGCTGGGGACATAGAGCAGTACCGCAAGGAGGTATCCGGGGCTAGTGCAGCTTCTGCTGCCAAAGTTAGTGCGGCCCGCAGAGGCAAAACACCGGTTAGAGGACATTCTGCTGGACTTGCATGTGCTCGTTCTCTACATGATATGTTGGAGCAACGAGCCATGGATGGGGATTCAGATGACAGTACATGCTCGGAGGTAATGGAATTTTCGGATGGGACGCTGAACCTCTGTTCAACCCAGGAAGTTAAAAAATACAGTATGAGCGTACTTGCTGAGGTTCAGCAAAGCATCCGAAAATCAAAAAATCTCAAGGGGACTACTATTAAAGTACTTAATCAAGGGACGGAAAACCTGATGAAATGCATTAACGTATTGTTAAAAACGGTAGAAGAAGACAGTCTTGAGTCCTTTAGGAGGGATATTGCTAAACTCCGTAAGGAAAACGAGACCCTCAAGATGGAACTCAAATCTTATAGGAGACAGTTTGACGAATTTAAGTCCCCTAAAGCGGTGGCCCAAAGGTCGACACCGGATGCGGATGTGCTTAAGCACATGTTTGAGGACATGGAGACCTCTCTCCGAAATTCCTTCGGTGAGATGATGGCGGCTCGATTTGACGGGATTGAGGATCGTCTCCTCCCCGCCCAGAGAGTCCGTCCACCCTTGGCAGCGGATAAGAAGAGAGGTATGACTGCTGTACCTGCTGCACCCAAGACTGCAACGACACCTGCTGCAGTAACAACGACGTCCAAGGATGTTCCAGTGACCCCATCCGCGCCTGTAGAGAGTTGGGTCACTGTTGTTAAAAAGGGCAAGAAAAAGGCCACCTCTTCTGCGGCACTCTCTTCAACCACCCCAGCGAAGGCTGTGCCCCCCGTCGCTCCCAGTGCAGCAGAAGTGGCACGGAGGAAAGTAAAGTCGGCGTTGACTGCTCCTCGCTCTTCGGCTGTAATTTTGAAATTGCAGCCCGGGGCCGAAAGCAGGGGGCTAACATACGCCGATGCTATGCTCCGTGCTGAACAGGAGGTGGACCTTAAGGAGCTTGGAATTGAGGGGGGTCTAAAGGTCAGACGCTCTGTGACTGGGGCAAGGGTGCTCCAGTTACCTAAGGACCAGACTAGGGAGACCGCCGATAAACTAGCCACTAGCCTTCGCACAGCGCTCGCTGGAATGGTGGACGTTGTCTGCCCGGTTAAACGGGCGGACATTCGGGTGACCGGTCTTGATGATTCTGTCACCCAAGAGAGGATCCAACAGGCCGTGGTCCGCGTAGGAGGATGTGCTGCAACGGAGGTGCAGGTTGGGGAGATCCAGCGTGGGGCACGTGGCATGGGCGTAGCCAAGGTAAGGTGCCCCGTCGCCACTGCGAAGACTCTGGCGGATGCGGGGAGGCTCTTAGTCGGTTGGAGCTCCGCCGGAGTCCAGGTGCTAGAAAACCTACCTCTTAGGTGTTTTAGGTGCCTAGGGTTGGGGCATACAACCTCTTTGTGCACCTCAGAAGTCGACCGCTCCAGTCTTTGTTACCGGTGTGGCTTTGAAGGGCACAAGGCGGCCTCGTGCATGGCGGAGTACCGCTGTGCAGTCTGTGCTGACGCCGGTCGAGCATCATCGCACATTATGGGAGGGAGGTTGTGTAAACCTCCCTCCTCGAAAGGCAAGGTGGTCCAAGGACCTCAGACCACCACAACGACTTTAAGCCGTCAGGTTCAGGAGGAAATTGAAATGTCTCCTTAATGGGAGACAAAGTAGATTTCCTCCAGGCGAACATCAACCACACTGCCGCTGCCCAAGATCTGCTCTTGCAATCTATGGCGGAGTGGGGTGTGGACCTGGCGGTGGCCTGCGAGCCATATTTCGTCCCTTCCTCACCCAACTGGGTGGGAGACATTAATGGTGACGTCGCTGTCCTCGTCAGAGTAGATATCGGCCCCCCCCTTTCCGTACTCGAGAGGGGTAATGGGTATGCCGTGGCGGGATGGAGAGACTTTGCAGTTGTAGGGGTCTATTTCTCTCCCAACCGCGCGCTGGCGGAGTTTGAGATCTTCTTGGACTCTGTCGGCGCTGCGGTTCGGCGACAGTCGCCGAGGAAAGTAGTGGTCCTCGGCGATTTCAACGCAAAGTCTCAGGCGTGGGGAAACCCTGCCACGGATCCCAGAGGAAGGGCCGTAGAACAGTGGACCATTCTTTCTGACTTGTCCCTCCTCAATACGGGGAGGGTACTCACGTGCGTGCGGGACTGGGGTGGGTCTGTGGTGGACCTTTCGTTTGCCAGCCCCAGTGTCGCTAGCATGGTGAGAGGTTGGAGAGTGGTGGAAGGGGTGGAGACTCTATCAGACCACCGCTACATACGGTTTGAGGTCTCTGCCCCTCCGGGTCCACTGCAGCCCCGGCGCAGAGTAAGGGGTGGACTCCCGAAATGGGCCATCGGGCAAATTGACCTAGACATGGTCCGGGAGTCCGCAATAGTCCAGCGTTGGGGCTCAGCGGGACAGCGAGTCACGGGGGTGAATGAGCTCGCGGGCCATTTTAGAAGTTGCCTGCAGACGGTCTGCGATGCGGCGATGCCAAGGGCGCGGCGGCGGCCTCCGCGACGACAGGTATACTGGTGGTCACCTGAGATTGCCGGTCTTCGGGTGGCCTCCAACCGGTCGCGGCGGGCGTACATTCGCTGCCGCCAGAGGACGGTCCGGGATGAAGTCCTTGAGGGCCAGCTGCGTATGGAGTACCAAAGAAGAAAGAAAACCCTGCAGCTGGCCATCAGCCGGGCGAAGGAGAGGGCGCGGGAGGAGCTGCTTGCGGTCCTCGATAGAGATCCGTGGGGGCGCCCCTATCAACGGGCACGGAACAAGCTCCGAGCCTGCGGCGCCCCCATCATCGAAACCCTGGATGCTGATCTCTTATCGGGACTGTTGGGGGAGCTTTTTCCGAACTCAGCGGGGCATGCTCCCCCAAGGATGGCTCCTCCGTCAGCGATAGAGGCGGAAGTTCCCATTCCGCCCATCGCTGACCGAGAATTGGATGCAGCCCTCTTCCGTCTTCGCGGAAAGAAGAAAGCGCCCGGCCCGGACGGAGTCCCGGGCCTCGTGTACGGCATCGCTGCGGCTGTCTGTGGGAACATGCTACGGGAACTGCTCGACGAATGTCTGAGGTCTGGGCAGTTCCCGTCGATTTGGAAAGAGGGCAGGTTGTGCCTTTTGCGGAAGGAGGGTCGTCCTTTGGACTCTCCCTCTGCATATAGACCCCTGGTGCTGCTGGACGAGGCGGCCAAATTGTTTGAGAAGGTCGTCGCGGACCGCCTCGTTCAGCACCTCGAGGATGTCGGGCCGGGGCTGTCAGCAAATCAGTACGGATTCAGGCGCGGCCGGTCAACTATTGATGCACTGGCCGCCCTGAAAATTCAGGCCACCGAAGCGGTGGCCAATAGGGACGTGATGCTGGCAGTCTCGCTTGACATCAAAAACGCTTTCAACAGCCTCCCGCATGAGACATTAAGGGAGGCGCTCCGGTTCCATGGAGTGCCCCCATACCTCCGGAGGCTGTTGGAAGCGTACCTTGAGGAAAGGCACGTGCTCTGGGAGGGGGACGACGGGCGCTTACATCGCCGCCGGGTGGAATGCGGCGTCCCGCAGGGCTCGGTCCTCGGTCCGACCCTGTGGAACGTCGGGTTCGACTGGCTTCTGCGAGGCCGGCTCCTTCCTGGGATGGGGGTCATCTGTTATGCAGATGATACCCTCGTCACTGTGAGGGGGGCTGACTTCGGGGAGGCCGCTCGGCTGGCGAGGGCTGGAGTTGCGCTCGTCGTGGGCCGGATAAATGACCTGGGTCTGAGGGTCTCTTTAGACAAAACAGAGGCCCTCCTGTTTCATGGCCCGGGTCAGGGTGTCCCCCGAGGAGCACAGATCAGGGTGTCTAACGTTGTCGTGCCGGTGCGGGCCCAGATGAAATATCTGGGTCTGCACCTTGATAGCAGGTGGAGTTTTGGGCCGCATTTTGCCCAACTTGTGCCCAGGCTTACCAAAGCCGCCGCGGCGCTGGGTAGACTTCTGCCGAATACTGGAAGTCCTGGGTCGTCCTGCCGACGATTATATGCCGGAATTTTGCGGTCTATGGCGCTGTATGGGGCCCCTATCTGGGCGGAGTCCCTCACCGCCCATAATAAGACTTTGCTGCGTAAGCCGCAGCGGGTCATGGCGATGAGGTCTATCAGGGGCTACCGTACTGTGTCATGGGCCGCGGCAACACTGTTGGCGGGCGACCCGCCTTGGCCTCTCCAGGCTGGGGCACAGGCGGAGGTCTACCGGGTTTGCGCTGCGGCGCGTGCAAGGGGCACAAGTATTTCCCCTAGGGAATTACGTAGGGCAAAGCAGGCGGCTCAAAGGAACGTCATCCGGCGGTGGAGGGAGGAACTGGAGGTACCCAGAGTAGCTGGTCGAGCGACTGTTCAGGCGGTCGCTCCCCTTCTCCACCGCTGGATGACAAGGAGGTACGGCAACGTTACGTTTAGGATGTCGCAGGTACTTACCGGACACGGTGTCTTCGGTAAGTACCTGCACAGGATTGGGAAGGAGGAGACTCCCGGGTGCCACGAGTGTGGCGCGCTAGTTGATGATGCGCGTCACACCCTGGAGGAGTGCCCCGCCTGGGGGTCTGAGCGCCGCATCCTGTCCGGGGTAATTGGAGACGACCTGTCGCTGTCGAGCATCGTTTCGGTGATGCTTGATAGCGACAGGGGTTGGACGTCGATGGCCTCCTTCTGCGAAGAGGTCATTGCACAGAAGGAGGCCAAGGAGCGGGAGCGTGAGACTGCAGCGCCCGCAAACTCGCTCCGACGGCGGCGGCTGGGGGGCAGACGGCGCTTATACGCGCATCTGCTCCCGCCACCTTGAGGGGTTATTGGATGCGGCCAGAGAGCCAAGCGTTGGGGTGTCGGGGATCGAATGTCGTAAGACGATCTCTCCGGCACCCCGTAAAAGCGCGGAAGAGGCACCGCAGTGGATTTTAGTGGGTATTCCAGTCGCAGGACTGGCGAGTCCCACACAACCTCCTGTCTGTAACTGGCGGGGGGCGGTGCGTAAATAGCATTTTGCCACTGCGTGAACAAAAAAAAAAAAAAAAAAAAAGGTTAGTCGTGAGCCAGACGTCGTGCGGTTAAGACGTGCTCCTACGCGCTCTGCGTTGTGGTGTTGTCGTCATGCCGGTAGAGTCAGTGTTCACTGTATACACTGGTACATCGCATCGTCCGCGTATAGTGTGGTGATCACGGTGTGCGCTCCCACGACGCGTCGTGCGCTGAGAGCTGCACTTGCGCGCTCTGTCCGTGTCGTCGTGACGTCAGTAACGTGTAGTAGAGTTCACTGTATGTACTCCTACATCGCGTCGTCCGACTGCAGTATTCAAATTTTGAGAGTGATGGGAATGTGTATAGAATTTGTTCAGATTTTATACATTAAGTCGTCCGGACTACACCATTCAATTTTGTGAATTTGTGTGTTTAGTGACAGTGACCATAAAACCAGGTGGTAAGGATAATTATATTTTTTATACGTTAACGGAGCAGAGACTCTAGAAGATAAAAAGAAGGAAGAGAAGGAGTTAGAAGGAAGTTGTTTATGGACTTTAGTACCTAGGGTTTAAGTTAGGTTAATTTAGGTTAAGTTACTTTAGGATAAGTTAGGATAGGCCAGGATAAGTTAAGATTGTTTAGGACAAGTTAGGATAGGATAGGAATAGGTTAGGATCAGTTAGAATACGGTAGGATAGCTAGGATAAGCTAGGAATAGGTTAGGTTTGTTTAGGATAAGTGAGAATAAGTTAGGATAGGTGTAAGGTAGGGTAAGCTAGGATAGATTAGGCTACATTAGAGTAAGATAGGTTTAGATAGGTTAGGTTTAGATAGGCTATGTTAGGGTAGGTCAAGTTAGATAAGAGCACTAAAGTCCATATGATGGAGACGCGTGGCCCAACAACGACAGTAATGAGTGGGAGTGAAAGCGAGGCATCTGGGGCAGTTATGCCCCCGCCTGCATCGCCTATAATGTTCACGAAACCGTGTTCGGTCAGTCTCAAGCGTTCTGCTGGGGACATAGAGCAGTACCGCAAGGAGGTATCCGGGGCTAGTGCAGCTTCTGCTGCCAAAGTTAGTGCGGCCCGCAGAGGCAAAACACCGGTTAGAGGACATTCTGCTGGACTTGCATGTGCTCGTTCTCTACATGATATGTTGGAGCAACGAGCCATGGATGGGGATTCAGATGACAGTACATGCTCGGAGGTAATGGAATTTTCGGATGGGACGCTGAACCTCTGTTCAACCCAGGAAGTTAAAAAATACAGTATGAGCGTACTTGCTGAGGTTCAGCAAAGCATCCGAAAATCAAAAAATCTCAAGGGGACTACTATTAAAGTACTTAATCAAGGGACGGAAAACCTGATGAAATGCATTAACGTATTGTTAAAAACGGTAGAAGAAGACAGTCTTGAGTCCTTTAGGAGGGATATTGCTAAACTCCGTAAGGAAAACGAGACCCTCAAGATGGAACTCAAATCTTATAGGAGACAGTTTGACGAATTTAAGTCCCCTAAAGCGGTGGCCCAAAGGTCGACACCGGATGCGGATGTGCTTAAGCACATGTTTGAGGACATGGAGACCTCTCTCCGAAATTCCTTCGGTGAGATGATGGCGGCTCGATTTGACGGGATTGAGGATCGTCTCCTCCCCGCCCAGAGAGTCCGTCCACCCTTGGCAGCGGATAAGAAGAGAGGTATGACTGCTGTACCTGCTGCACCCAAGACTGCAACGACACCTGCTGCAGTAACAACGACGTCCAAGGATGTTCCAGTGACCCCATCCGCGCCTGTAGAGAGTTGGGTCACTGTTGTTAAAAAGGGCAAGAAAAAGGCCACCTCTTCTGCGGCACTCTCTTCAACCACCCCAGCGAAGGCTGTGCCCCCCGTCGCTCCCAGTGCAGCAGAAGTGGCACGGAGGAAAGTAAAGTCGGCGTTGACTGCTCCTCGCTCTTCGGCTGTAATTTTGAAATTGCAGCCCGGGGCCGAAAGCAGGGGGCTAACATACGCCGATGCTATGCTCCGTGCTGAACAGGAGGTGGACCTTAAGGAGCTTGGAATTGAGGGGGGTCTAAAGGTCAGACGCTCTGTGACTGGGGCAAGGGTGCTCCAGTTACCTAAGGACCAGACTAGGGAGACCGCCGATAAACTAGCCACTAGCCTTCGCACAGCGCTCGCTGGAATGGCGGACGTTGTCTGCCCGGTTAAACGGGCGGACATTCGGGTGACCGGTCTTGATGATTCTGTCACCCAAGAGAGGATCCAACAGGCCGTGGTCCGCGTAGGAGGATGTGCTGCAACGGAGGTGCAGGTTGGGGAGATCCAGCGTGGGGCACGTGGCATGGGCGTAGCCAAGGTAAGGTGCCCCGTCGCCACTGCGAAGACTCTGGCGGATGCGGGGAGGCTCTTAGTCGGTTGGAGCTCCGCCGGAGTCCAGGTGCTAGAAAACCTACCTCTTAGGTGTTTTAGGTGCCTAGGGTTGGGGCATACAACCTCTTTGTGCACCTCAGAAGTCGACCGCTCCAGTCTTTGTTACCGGTGTGGCCTTGAAGGGCACAAGGCAGCCTCGTGCATGGCGGAGTACCGCTGTGCAGTCTGTGCTGACGCCGGTCGAGCATCATCGCATATTATGGGAGGGAGGTTGTGTAAACCTCCCTCCTCGAAAGGCAAGGTGGTCCAAGGACCTCAGACCACCACAACGACTTTAAGCCGTCAGGTTCAGGAGGAAATTGAAATGTCTCCTTAATGGGAGACAAAGTAGATTTCCTCCAGGCGAACATCAACCACACTGCCGCTGCCCAAGATCTGCTCTTGCAATCTATGGCGGAGTGGGGTGTGGACCTGGCGGTGGCCTGCGAGCCATATTTCGTCCCTTCCTCACCCAACTGGGTGGGAGACATTAATGGTGACGTCGCTGTCCTCGTCAGAGTAGATATCGGCCCCCCCCTTTCCGTGCTCGAGAGGGGTAATGGGTATGCCGTGGCGGGATGGAGAGACTTTGCAGTTGTAGGGGTCTATTTCTCTCCCAACCGCGCGCTGGCGGAGTTTGAGATCTTCTTGGACTCTGTCGGCGCTGCGGTTCGGCGACAGTCGCCGAGGAAAGTAGTGGTCCTCGGCGATTTCAACGCAAAGTCTCAGGCGTGGGGAAACCCTGCCACGGATCCCAGAGGAAGGGCCGTAGAACAGTGGACCATTCTTTCTGACTTGTCCCTCCTCAATACGGGGAGGGTACTCACGTGCGTGCGGGACTGGGGTGGGTCTGTGGTGGACCTTTCGTTTGCCAGCCCCAGTGTCGCTAGCATGGTGAGAGGTTGGAGAGTGGTGGAAGGGGTGGAGACTCTATCAGACCACCGCTACATACGGTTTGAGGTCTCTGCCCCTCCGGGTCCACTGCAGCCCCGGCGCAGAGTAAGGGGTGGACTCCCGAAATGGGCCATCGGGCAAATTGACCTAGACATGGTCCGGGAGTCCGCAATAGTCCAGCGTTGGGGCTCAGCGGGACAGCGAGTCACGGGGGTGAATGAGCTCGCGGGCCATTTTAGAAGTTGCCTGCAGACGGTCTGCGATGCGGCGATGCCAAGGGCGCGGCGGCGGCCTCCGCGACGACAGGTATACTGGTGGTCACCTGAGATTGCCGGTCTTCGGGTGGCCTCCAACCGGTCGCGGCGGGCGTACATTCGCTGCCGCCAGAGGACGGTCCGGGATGAAGTCCTTGAGGGCCAGCTGCGTATGGAGTACCAAAGAAGAAAGAAAACCCTGCAGCTGGCCATCAGCCGGGCGAAAGAGAGGGCGCGGGAGGAGCTGCTTGCGATCCTCGATAGAGATCCATGGGGGCGCCCCTATCAACGGGCACGGAACAAGCTCCGAGCCTGCGGCGCCCCCATCATCGAAACCCTGGATGCTGATCTCTTATCGGGACTGTTGGGGGAGCTTTTTCCGAACTCAGCGGGGCATGCTCCCCCAAGAATGGCTCCTCCGTCAGCGATAGAGGCGGAAGTTCCCATTCCGCCCATCGCTGACCGAGAATTGGATGTAGCCCTCTTCCGTCTTTGCGGAAAGAAGAAAGCGCCCGGCCCGGACGGAGTCCCGGGCCTCGTGTACGGCATCGCTGCGGCTGTCTGTAGGAACATGCTACGGGAACTGCTCGACGAATGTCTGAGGTCTGGGCAGTTCCCGTCGATTTGGAAAGAGGGCAGGTTGTGCCTTTTGCGGAAGGAGGGTCGTCCTTTGGACTCTCCCTCTGCATATAGACCCCTGGTGCTGCTGGACGAGGCGGCCAAATTGTTTGAGAAGGTCGTCGCGGACCGCCTCGTTCAGCACCTCGAGGATGTCGGGCCGGGGCTGTCAGCAAATCAGTACGGATTCAGGCGCGGCCGGTCAACTATTGATGCACTGGCCGCCCTGAAAATTCAGGCCACCGAAGCGGTGGCCAATAGGGACGTGATGCTGGCAGTCTCGCTTGACATCAAAAACGCTTTCAACAGCCTCCCGCATGAGACATTAAGGGAGGCGCTCCGGTTCCATGGAGTGCCCCCATACCTCCGGAGGCTGTTGGAAGCGTACCTTGAGGAAAGGCACGTGCTCTGGGAGGGGGACGACGGGCGCTTACATCGCCGCCGGGTGGAATGCGGCGTCCCGCAGGGCTCGGTCCTCGGTCCGACCCTGTGGAACGTCGGGTTCGACTGGCTTCTGCGAGGCCGGCTCCTTCCTGGGATGGGGGTCATCTGTTATGCAGATGATACCCTCGTCACTGTGAGGGGGGCTGACTTCGGGGAGGCCGCTCGGTTGGCGAGGGCTGGAGTTGCGCTCGTCGTGGGCCGGATAAATGATCTGGGTCTGAGGGTCTCTTTAGACAAAACAGAGGCCCTCCTGTTTCATGGCCCGGGTCAGGGTGTCCCCCGAGGAGCACAGATCAGGGTGTCTAACGTTGTCGTGCCGGTGCGGGCCCAGATGAAATATCTGGGTCTGCACCTTGATAGCAGGTGGAGTTTTGGGCCGCATTTTGCCCAACTTGTGCCCAGGCTTACCAAAGCCGCCGCGGCGCTGGGTAGACTTCTGCCGAATACTGGAAGTCCTGGGTCGTCCTGCCGACGATTATATGCCGGAATTTTGCGGTCTATGGCGCTGTATGGGGCCCCTATCTGGGCGGAGTCCCTCACCGCCCATAATAAGACTTTGCTGCGTAAGCCGCAGCGGGTCATGGCGGTGAGGTCTATCAGGGGCTACCGTACTGTGTCATGGGCCGCGGCAACACTGTTGGCGGGCGACCCGCCTTGGCCTCTCCAGGCTGGGGCACAGGCGGAGGTCTACCGGGTTTGCGCTGCGGCGCGTGCAAGGGGCACAAGTATTTCCCCTAGGGAATTACGTAGGGCAAAGCAGGCGGCTCAAAGGAACGTCATCCGGCGGTGGAGGGAGGAACTGGAGGTACCCAGAGTAGCTGGTCGAGCGACTGTTCAGGCGGTCGCTCCCCTTCTCCACCGCTGGATGACAAGGAGGTACGGCAACGTTACGTTTA
Source organism: Lymantria dispar (assembly GCA_032191425.1). Classification (NCBI taxonomy): domain Eukaryota; kingdom Metazoa; phylum Arthropoda; class Insecta; order Lepidoptera; family Erebidae; genus Lymantria; species Lymantria dispar. Next base: position 35,301,588 of record CM063452.1, read on the forward strand.
GGATGTCGCAGGTGCTTACCGGACACGGTGTCTTCGGTAAGTACCTGCACAGGATTGGGAAGGAGGAGACTCCCAGGTGCCACGAGTGTGGCGCGCTAGTTGATGATGCGCGTCACACCCTGGAGGAGTGCCCCGCCTGGGGGTCTGAGCGCCGCATCCTGTCCGGGGTAATTGGAGACGACCTGTCGCTGTCGAGCATCGTTTCGGTGATGCTTGATAGCGACAGGGGTTGGACGTCGATGGCCTCCTTCTGCGAAGAGGTCATTGCGCAGAAGGAGGCCAAGGAGCGGGAGCGTGAGACTGCAGCGCCCGCAAACTCGCTCCGACGGCGGCGGCTGGGGGGCAGACGGCGCTTATACGCGCATCTGCTCCCGCCACCTTGAGGGGTTATTGGATGCGGCCAGAGAGCCAAGCGTTGGGGTGTCGGGGATCGAATGTCGTAAGACGATCTCTCCGGCACCCCGTAAAAGCGCGGAAGAGGCACCGCAGTGGATTTTAGTGGGTATTCCAGTCGCAGGACTGGCGAGTCCCACACAACCTCCTGTCTGTAACTGGCGGGGGGCGGTGCGTAACTAGCATTTTGCCACTGCGTGAACAAAAAAAAAAAAAAAAAAAGGTTAGGTTAGGTTAGGTTAGGTTAGGTTAGGTTAGGTTAGGTTAGGTTAGGTTAGGTTAGGTTAGGTTTTTTTTTTTTTTTTTTTTTTTTTTTTTTTTTATGTTTGTTCAGACACTTCAGGTCTGAACCGCGAGACCTCTAACATAATCAGAGATTGGCCGTATCCTCTGTTGCATGCTTTTTATAAATTAGTTTAAATAAATAAATAATTTTACGATTACCACTTTCTTGTTCATTTCTGCATTTATTATATTATTATTGTATTTCGTTTATTTGTTGTTTACTGAATTTCCAAGAGCTTCTACCTTTGTTAAGTGTATTGTGTTTTATTCAATATTAGTATGTATTTCAGTTTGGAATATAAATTTATAATTACTTAGTTTTAATTTCGTCTGTTTTATTACTACCGTATATATAATATTAATTAGTCTTAATGACGTTTGCCTTTTTCCTATTTATATTCTATATTTATTATTGAATGAGCTAAGAATTAATGAACAAAGAAAAATAGGAAATACCTTTTATTCTTTGTTCATTTATTTGCGTAATTTCCAGGGCCTCCCTTTGTTTGCATGTGTTGTTGTTATGTATTGAATGTATGTGTGTAATTGCGTGTTGGTTTAGGCTGTGTGATTGCTGTAAGTTTACTATTTTCATCATAGCATTCCTTACCTAATATTGTATGTGTCTTCTGTTGTATGTGTATTATGTTGCTATAGGGGTTTATTACTATTATTTCTTGACTAATTGTTGTTTCCAGAAACTTGTGATATATTGATTATCAATGATCACAGTTTTCTATTAAGTTACTATTTCATGTGTAATTTAGTTTTCAGAGTATTGTTGTATTTGATATATTTGTATTGTAAGTGTGCAAGTAATTGTGTTCTGTTATGTTTTATGAGTTTGTATTTGGTGCGTGTTACTTTATATTATGTTTGTAATTTTAGTATTGTATTGTATTTTATTACGTGGCTTTGTATCGTATTGTATTGCTATGTGTTGTATTGTATTCTATTTATTGTATAGTATTTTATTGTTGATTGTTGGTCTGGTGTATCTATGTAAATGAATATACATGCGTTTGAATGCGTGCTCACCACGCTCAAGTGCATGTTGTAATATGTTGTGTGTATATACTTATATAATTATGATTGTGCTAGTGTGTGTTAGATATGTATTTGTGTTAAGAGTGTGTTTGTGTTATATGTCGTTTGGTAGATTGGGAGATTTAGAAGTTTTAGCTATAAGCAAGTGCTTCTCTAGCTAATTTGTCAGCTCTCTGTCTGATTAAACATTGGGGGTCGAACACCGAGTGCCCCGAATTCAAGCCGGCTTTTTCACAATTGGAGCAGTGCGGAATTGTTGTCTCACACTGTTCTTTTGTGTGGCCCGGTTTGCAGCACTTAATACAGAGGTCTTCCCCCTCCGAGGTGCAGGTTTTCCTCCCATGCCCGTAACCCAGGCATTTCATGCATTGGACCAGGGGAGTCTGATCTTCGACTCTCACCCTTTGGAGGTCTATGTAGAGCCTGCCGGCCGAGGTGAGTCTCTGCCAGAGTTTCGGCACCACTTGAAGAACGACGTGGCAATCCTCAGGATTCCTCGTCCTCCTTCGATACTTCTCCTCCACAGTGGTCTCCTCGGCCGACAAGCCCTCCAATATCTCTCCATTTTGTCGGACCAACGCTTCCTTGATGTCTTGTACGGTGCATGTCTTAGCGAGATTCTTGATAATCACGAGAGGGTTTCGGTGTTTCGCCTCCTCTACGTTTAACTTTTTATTAGTTTTTAAGATTTTTGATACGGCCTCTATATCTTCCTTTTTGGCACAACTAATCAAAATTTTCCCCCCCCGTACTACCCTTGTGCGTTCAATTTTCAGCCCTGCTTGCCTGGCATTCAGCGTACTTTTCACGCCTTCTTTGAGGTCCGTACTGCTTATAACTTGGTCCGAGGTTATGAGGACTGCGTAGTCCTTAGGAGTGGTGGAGGGTTTCGGGTTCACGAGAATCTCTGCGTATGTGGGCGCTTTGTCCTTCGTCTCGTTTACTCGTTTGCCTAATTCCTGAGTGGTTCTTTTCAAGTCTCGGACTTCTTGCAAGAGCTCGGAACTTGTAGCCCCAGTAGCCTCTTCGCTGGCTTTGGTCTTAAAAGTATCTAAGTACTGCCGGTGGTTCTTGAGCATTTCTCCTAGGAGAGCGACCTCTTTGCTGGTGTTCTGCAGATTTCTGGAGTGTTCGGCTATTACGGCTTTGAAGGGCTCCGTGTCCGGCACACTGACGCTGGTGGCAGGGTTCGTGGTGGGGCTGGTGTTCTTTCCGGCGCTAGGGATTCTAGCTCTCGCATCTTTGAGTTGTATTTTGGCGAATTTATAATCGGATTCGCAATCCCTCACAATATCTAAAAGCTTAGTTAGGCTTTCTATGATGCCGTTTTTTATATCGATTCTTAAGTTTTTGTTAGTGCTCATTAAGTCTTTTGAGTCTTTGACAATCTTTTTGGCCTCATTGTATTTAATCAGCCATCCCTCCCTGACACCCGAAGAGCTTCTCCTTACCGTTTTCGTTTGGTTAAGCGCGGGAGAAGTGGTGGTGTTCGAGTCTGCTACTCGCGGCTGATGTTGCGACGTCACTTGGTTGAGGGGGGCTTTCATGTTTGGTGGGGAGCGGTACATGTTCTGTCCTTTGGAGTCTCGCGATCAATAAATGAATTAAAATTGTATAAGGTTTGTATAAGTTATATATAATTTGTAAATGTGTATAATTGTAAATTGTAAAATAGTATATATTATTGTCTCTCTACTAATATCTTTTATTTCCAGGCAGCTACGGCACAGCGTACCCGGACGGAGCACACACTCGACTGCAACACAAGATGGTTAGTTATAAATATAACACCCAGTTGATATCACCGGTCGAGGAGTGATACGGCGAGGGACGCTGTGGTTACAGATGTTATTTCAGTGAGACTTTTAATAATTATTAATAAAAATTTTCGTCTTAGGTTATGGGTTGTATAGAGACCCGTGCAATTATGATGTCAGAATATTTATGAGCGCTTGCTCAGTCCAAGGTTGTATATTCCTAATACGAAGGAGCGTCCTAGTGACGATTTCTAGTCTTAACTTTAAGAATTGCTTCTTGAGCTTGAGTCAGTTATTTAATTAGTAAAATTAGTTTACGAATGTTAAGAGAGCTGTATAAGGGCCCTTAAACGCTTAAATTATTTTGTAAATCTTATAAAATATATATGTGTCACTTATGTACTAAGAGCAATAACTGGTAGGTTGCGATGTCTATCGTTCCAACTATATAAAAGTGTATAAATTACTTAGCTAAAGTGGAATTAATTTTAATATATGACTTGTATATGAGTTATGAATTTTTAAAAACTTTAGGAATTTATTGTGAGAGTTTCAGGCGTCGCAGCGAAAAACCAATTATTGGTCAATGACCAGTCAAAAATACGCAAAATTATAAAATTATAAAATTTTTTTAAAATTTTTCAGTCCCGTTGCCAGTCTTCCTTATATACACAGTAAAAGTCCACTGTCGTATATGATAAATGAATAAAGGGTGGGCTTGGGCGGGCAAAAAATCCGGGAGCGACGCGTCGTACGCCCGCGTGTGGGGTGTCTAAAAATCCGCCTCGTCACGGGCTACGCGGTCAGCTAAAAAACCGGACCTGGTTCGGTACTAAAATCTCCGGAAAACCGCTGAAAACTGTTAAAATTTCGAAAAAATTCCCGTTTTTTCAAAGGGAAAGTCTTAAAATAAGGAAACTGTGCGGCCGATCGGGATGCTGTTGGTGGCGTTTGAAAGAGGGATAAATTCCGCACTCTGGATGGATGTCAGCACCGCCGTCAGTTGGGGGTTCACTTCACCAGGTAAGTATGAAAACTATTGTAACTATACTTTTTATTAAATACTAATAATGTTTCTTTTATAGGTGTTCCTGACTCGCAGGTCGTCCGGAAATGTCAAAATATTGTGTAAACTAAATGGCTATATCGATTTTGATAAAATTCAATTGAAAAACAGTCGAGTTTAGTGAAAAATTTAAAAAAATTGCGTACGAATGTATTGAAAAATGCAGGGGTATAGGTGGATTTAGTATGAACAATTATATGGAGGGGGTATATATTTATCGACTTGGCGTGAGGAGATGAATTCCCTTATCGTTCCCGAGCCTGGATGACCCCGAAATGTTATATTGCGGGATTCGTCTTTAAACAGGCTATCGGATGGTGAAAAAAGATTAGGAGAATATTACGAATCGGGGATGTTGCACGCAGAAGAAACTGAAAGAAGAGTAAAAAAGTCGATAAAATAGGGACTCGGGCGGCCAAAATCCGGGAGCGACGCGTCGTACGCCCGCGTGTGGGGTGTCTAAAAATCCGCCTCGTCACGGGCTACGCGGTCAGCTAAAAAAAACCGGACCTGGTTCGGTACTAAAATCTCCGGAAAACCGCTGAAAACTGTTAAAATTTCGAAAAAATTCCCGTTTTTTCAAAGGGAAAGTCTTAAAATAAGGAAACTGTGCGGCCGATCGGGATGCTGTTGGTGGCGTTTGAAAGAGGGATAAATTCCGCACTCTGGATGGATGTCAGCACCGCCGTCAGTTGGGGGTTCACTTCACCAGGTAAGTATGAAAACTATTGTAACTATACTTTTTATTAAATACTAATAATGTTTCTTTTATAGGTGTTCCTGACTCGCAGGTCGTCCGGAAATGTCAAAATATTGTGTAAACTAAATGGCTATATCGATTTTGATAAAATTCAATTGAAAAACAGTCGAGTTTAGTGAAAAATTTAAAAAAATTGCGTACGAATGTATTGAAAAATGCAGGGGTATAGGTGGATTTAGTATGAACAATTATATGGAGGGGGTATATATTTATCGACTTGGCGTGAGGAGATGAATTCCCTTATCGTTCCCGAGCCTGGATGACCCCGAAATGTTATATTGCGGGATTCGTCTTTAAACAGGCTATCGGATGGTGAAAAAAGATTAGGAGAATATTACGAATCGGGGATGTTGCACGCAGAAGAAACTGAAAGAAGAGTAAAAAAGTCGATAAAATAGGGACTCGGGCGGCCAAAATCCGGGAGCGACGCGTCGTACGCCCGCGTGTGGGGTGTCTAAAAATCCGCCTCGTCACGGGCTACGCGGTCAGCTAAAAAACCGGACCTGGTTCGGTACTAAAATCTCCGGAAAACCGCTGAAAACTGTTAAAATTTCGAAAAAATTCCCGTTTTTTCAAAGGGAAAGTCTTAAAATAAGGAAACTGTGCGGCCGATCGGGATGCTGTTGGTGGCGTTTGAAAGAGGGATAAATTCCGCACTCTGGATGGATGTCAGCACCGCCGTCAGTTGGGGGTTCACTTCACCAGGTAAGTATGAAAACTATTGTAACTATACTTTTTATTAAATACTAATAATGTTTCTTTTATAGGTGTTCCTGACTCGCAGGTCGTCCGGAAATGTCAAAATATTGTGTAAACTAAATGGCTATATCGATTTTGATAAAATTCAATTGAAAAACAGTCGAGTTTAGTGAAAAATTTAAAAAAATTGCGTACGAATGTATTGAAAAATGCAGGGGTATAGGTGGATTTAGTATGAACAATTATATGGAGGGGGTATATATTTATCGACTTGGCGTGAGGAGATGAATTCCCTTATCGTTCCCGAGCCTGGATGACCCCGAAATGTTATATTGCGGGATTCGTCTTTAAACAGGCTATCGGATGGTGAAAAAAGATTAGGAGAATATTACGAATCGGGGATGTTGCACGCAGAAGAAACTGAAAGAAGAGTAAAAAAGTCGATAAAATAGGGACTCGGGCGGCCAAAATCCGGGAGCGACGCGTCGTACGCCCGCGTGTGGGGTGTCTAAAAATCCGCCTCGTCACGGGCTACGCGGTCAGCTAAAAAAAACCGGACCTGGTTCGGTACTAAAATCTCCGGAAAACCGCTGAAAACTGTTAAAATTTCGAAAAAATTCCCGTTTTTTCAAAGGGAAAGTCTTAAAATAAGGAAACTGTGCGGCCGATCGGGATGCTGTTGGTGGCGTTTGAAAGAGGGATAAATTCCGCACTCTGGATGGATGTCAGCACCGCCGTCAGTTGGGGGTTCACTTCACCAGGTAAGTATGAAAACTATTGTAACTATACTTTTTATTAAATACTAATAATGTTTCTTTTATAGGTGTTCCTGACTCGCAGGTCGTCCGGAAATGTCAAAATATTGTGTAAACTAAATGGCTATATCGATTTTGATAAAATTCAATTGAAAAACAGTCGAGTTTAGTGAAAAATTTAAAAAAATTGCGTACGAATGTATTGAAAAATGCAGGGGTATAGGTGGATTTAGTATGAACAATTATATGGAGGGGGTATATATTTATCGACTTGGCGTGAGGAGATGAATTCCCTTATCGTTCCCGAGCCTGGATGACCCCGAAATGTTATATTGCGGGATTCGTCTTTAAACAGGCTATCGGATGGTGAAAAAAGATTAGGAGAATATTACGAATCGGGGATGTTGCACGCAGAAGAAACTGAAAGAAGAGTAAAAAAGTCGATAAAATAGGGACTCGGGCGGCCAAAATCCGGGAGCGACGCGTCGTACGCCCGCGTGTGGGGTGTCTAAAAATCCGCCTCGTCACGGGCTACGCGGTCAGCTAAAAAAAACCGGACCTGGTTCGGTACTAAAATCTCCGGAAAACCGCTGAAAACTGTTAAAATTTCGAAAAAATTCCCGTTTTTTCAAAGGGAAAGTCTTAAAATAAGGAAACTGTGCGGCCGATCGGGATGCTGTTGGTGGCGTTTGAAAGAGGGATAAATTCCGCACTCTGGATGGATGTCAGCACCGCCGTCAGTTGGGGGTTCACTTCACCAGGTAAGTATGAAAACTATTGTAACTATACTTTTTATTAAATACTAATAATGTTTCTTTTATAGGTGTTCCTGACTCGCAGGTCGTCCGGAAATGTCAAAATATTGTGTAAACTAAATGGCTATATCGATTTTGATAAAATTCAATTGAAAAACAGTCGAGTTTAGTGAAAAATTTAAAAAAATTGCGTACGAATGTATTGAAAAATGCAGGGGTATAGGTGGATTTAGTATGAACAATTATATGGAGGGGGTATATATTTATCGACTTGGCGTGAGGAGATGAATTCCCTTATCGTTCCCGAGCCTGGATGACCCCGAAATGTTATATTGCGGGATTCGTCTTTAAACAGGCTATCGGATGGTGAAAAAAGATTAGGAGAATATTACGAATCGGGGATGTTGCACGCAGAAGAAACTGAAAGAAGAGTAAAAAAGTCGATAAAATAGGGACTCGGGCGGCCAAAATCCGGGAGCGACGCGTCGTACGCCCGCGTGTGGGGTGTCTAAAAATCCGCCTCGTCACGGGCTACGCGGTCAGCTAAAAAACCGGACCTGGTTCGGTACTAAAATCTCCGGAAAACCGCTGAAAACTGTTAAAATTTCGAAAAAATTCCCGTTTTTTCAAAGGGAAAGTCTTAAAATAAGGAAACTGTGCGGCCGATCGGGATGCTGTTGGTGGCGTTTGAAAGAGGGATAAATTCCGCACTCTGGATGGATGTCAGCACCGCCGTCAGTTGGGGGTTCACTTCACCAGGTAAGTATGAAAACTATTGTAACTATACTTTTTATTAAATACTAATAATGTTTCTTTTATAGGTGTTCCTGACTCGCAGGTCGTCCGGAAATGTCAAAATATTGTGTAAACTAAATGGCTATATCGATTTTGATAAAATTCAATTGAAAAACAGTCGAGTTTAGTGAAAAATTTAAAAAAATTGCGTACGAATGTATTGAAAAATGCAGGGGTATAGGTGGATTTAGTATGAACAATTATATGGAGGGGGTATATATTTATCGACTTGGCGTGAGGAGATGAATTCCCTTATCGTTCCCGAGCCTGGATGACCCCGAAATGTTATATTGCGGGATTCGTCTTTAAACAGGCTATCGGATGGTGAAAAAAGATTAGGAGAATATTACGAATCGGGGATGTTGCACGCAGAAGAAACTGAAAGAAGAGTAAAAAAGTCGATAAAATAGGGACTCGGGCGGCCAAAATCCGGGAGCGACGCGTCGTACGCCCGCGTGTGGGGTGTCTAAAAATCCGCCTCGTCACGGGCTACGCGGTCAGCTAAAAAAAACCGGACCTGGTTCGGTACTAAAATCTCCGGAAAACCGCTGAAAACTGTTAAAATTTCGAAAAAATTCCCGTTTTTTCAAAGGGAAAGTCTTAAAATAAGGAAACTGTGCGGCCGATCGGGATGCTGTTGGTGGCGTTTGAAAGAGGGATAAATTCCGCACTCTGGATGGATGTCAGCACCGCCGTCAGTTGGGGGTTCACTTCACCAGGTAAGTATGAAAACTATTGTAACTATACTTTTTATTAAATACTAATAATGTTTCTTTTATAGGTGTTCCTGACTCGCAGGTCGTCCGGAAATGTCAAAATATTGTGTAAACTAAATGGCTATATCGATTTTGATAAAATTCAATTGAAAAACAGTCGAGTTTAGTGAAAAATTTAAAAAAATTGCGTACGAATGTATTGAAAAATGCAGGGGTATAGGTGGATTTAGTATGAACAATTATATGGAGGGGGTATATATTTATCGACTTGGCGTGAGGAGATGAATTCCCTTATCGTTCCCGAGCCTGGATGACCCCGAAATGTTATATTGCGGGATTCGTCTTTAAACAGGCTATCGGATGGTGAAAAAAGATTAGGAGAATATTACGAATCGGGGATGTTGCACGCAGAAGAAACTGAAAGAAGAGTAAAAAAGTCGATAAAATAGGGACTCGGGCGGCCAAAATCCGGGAGCGACGCGTCGTACGCCCGCGTGTGGGGTGTCTAAAAATCCGCCTCGTCACGGGCTACGCGGTCAGCTAAAAAAAACCGGACCTGGTTCGGTACTAAAATCTCCGGAAAACCGCTGAAAACTGTTAAAATTTCGAAAAAATTCCCGTTTTTTCAAAGGGAAAGTCTTAAAATAAGGAAACTGTGCGGCCGATCGGGATGCTGTTGGTGGCGTTTGAAAGAGGGATAAATTCCGCACTCTGGATGGATGTCAGCACCGCCGTCAGTTGGGGGTTCACTTCACCAGGTAAGTATGAAAACTATTGTAACTATACTTTTTATTAAATACTAATAATGTTTCTTTTATAGGTGTTCCTGACTCGCAGGTCGTCCGGAAATGTCAAAATATTGTGTAAACTAAATGGCTATATCGATTTTGATAAAATTCAATTGAAAAACAGTCGAGTTTAGTGAAAAATTTAAAAAAATTGCGTACGAATGTATTGAAAAATGCAGGGGTATAGGTGGATTTAGTATGAACAATTATATGGAGGGGGTATATATTTATCGACTTGGCGTGAGGAGATGAATTCCCTTATCGTTCCCGAGCCTGGATGACCCCGAAATGTTATATTGCGGGATTCGTCTTTAAACAGGCTATCGGATGGTGAAAAAAGATTAGGAGAATATTACGAATCGGGGATGTTGCACGCAGAAGAAACTGAAAGAAGAGTAAAAAAGTCGATAAAATAGGGACTCGGGCGGCCAAAATCCGGGAGCGACGCGTCGTACGCCCGCGTGTGGGGTGTCTAAAAATCCGCCTCGTCACGGGCTACGCGGTCAGCTAAAAAAAACCGGACCTGGTTCGGTACTAAAATCTCCGGAAAACCGCTGAAAACTGTTAAAATTTCGAAAAAATTCCCGTTTTTTCAAAGGGAAAGTCTTAAAATAAGGAAACTGTGCGGCCGATCGGGATGCTGTTGGTGGCGTTTGAAAGAGGGATAAATTCCGCACTCTGGATGGATGTCAGCACCGCCGTCAGTTGGGGGTTCACTTCACCAGGTAAGTATGAAAACTATTGTAACTATACTTTTTATTAAATACTAATAATGTTTCTTTTATAGGTGTTCCTGACTCGCAGGTCGTCCGGAAATGTCAAAATATTGTGTAAACTAAATGGCTATATCGATTTTGATAAAATTCAATTGAAAAACAGTCGAGTTTAGTGAAAAATTTAAAAAAATTGCGTACGAATGTATTGAAAAATGCAGGGGTATAGGTGGATTTAGTATGAACAATTATATGGAGGGGGTATATATTTATCGACTTGGCGTGAGGAGATGAATTCCCTTATCGTTCCCGAGCCTGGATGACCCCGAAATGTTATATTGCGGGATTCGTCTTTAAACAGGCTATCGGATGGTGAAAAAAGATTAGGAGAATATTACGAATCGGGGATGTTGCACGCAGAAGAAACTGAAAGAAGAGTAAAAAAGTCGATAAAATAGGGACTCGGGCGGCCAAAATCCGGGAGCGACGCGTCGTACGCCCGCGTGTGGGGTGTCTAAAAATCCGCCTCGTCACGGGCTACGCGGTCAGCTAAAAAAAACCGGACCTGGTTCGGTACTAAAATCTCCGGAAAACCGCTGAAAACTGTTAAAATTTCGAAAAAATTCCCGTTTTTTCAAAGGGAAAGTCTTAAAATAAGGAAACTGTGCGGCCGATCGGGATGCTGTTGGTGGCGTTTGAAAGAGGGATAAATTCCGCACTCTGGATGGATGTCAGCACCGCCGTCAGTTGGGGGTTCACTTCACCAGGTAAGTATGAAAACTATTGTAACTATACTTTTTATTAAATACTAATAATGTTTCTTTTATAGGTGTTCCTGACTCGCAGGTCGTCCGGAAATGTCAAAATATTGTGTAAACTAAATGGCTATATCGATTTTGATAAAATTCAATTGAAAAACAGTCGAGTTTAGTGAAAAATTTAAAAAAATTGCGTACGAATGTATTGAAAAATGCAGGGGTATAGGTGGATTTAGTATGAACAATTATATGGAGGGGGTATATATTTATCGACTTGGCGTGAGGAGATGAATTCCCTTATCGTTCCCGAGCCTGGATGACCCCGAAATGTTATATTGCGGGATTCGTCTTTAAACAGGCTATCGGATGGTGAAAAAAGATTAGGAGAATATTACGAATCGGGGATGTTGCACGCAGAAGAAACTGAAAGAAGAGTAAAAAAGTCGATAAAATAGGGACTCGGGCGGCCAAAATCCGGGAGCGACGCGTCGTACGCCCGCGTGTGGGGTGTCTAAAAATCCGCCTCGTCACGGGCTACGCGGTCAGCTAAAAAACCGGACCTGGTTCGGTACTAAAATCTCCGGAAAACCGCTGAAAACTGTTAAAATTTCGAAAAAATTCCCGTTTTTTCAAAGGGAAAGTCTTAAAATAAGGAAACTGTGCGGCCGATCGGGATGCTGTTGGTGGCGTTTGAAAGAGGGATAAATTCCGCACTCTGGATGGATGTCAGCACCGCCGTCAGTTGGGGGTTCACTTCACCAGGTAAGTATGAAAACTATTGTAACTATACTTTTTATTAAATACTAATAATGTTTCTTTTATAGGTGTTCCTGACTCGCAGGTCGTCCGGAAATGTCAAAATATTGTGTAAACTAAATGGCTATATCGATTTTGATAAAATTCAATTGAAAAACAGTCGAGTTTAGTGAAAAATTTAAAAAAATTGCGTACGAATGTATTGAAAAATGCAGGGGTATAGGTGGATTTAGTATGAACAATTATATGGAGGGGGTATATATTTATCGACTTGGCGTGAGGAGATGAATTCCCTTATCGTTCCCGAGCCTGGATGACCCCGAAATGTTATATTGCGGGATTCGTCTTTAAACAGGCTATCGGATGGTGAAAAAAGATTAGGAGAATATTACGAATCGGGGATGTTGCACGCAGAAGAAACTGAAAGAAGAGTAAAAAAGTCGATAAAATAGGGACTCGGGCGGCCAAAATCCGGGAGCGACGCGTCGTACGCCCGCGTGTGGGGTGTCTAAAAATCCGCCTCGTCACGGGCTACGCGGTCAGCTAAAAAAAACCGGACCTGGTTCGGTACTAAAATCTCCGGAAAACCGCTGAAAACTGTTAAAATTTCGAAAAAATTCCCGTTTTTTCAAAGGGAAAGTCTTAAAATAAGGAAACTGTGCGGCCGATCGGGATGCTGTTGGTGGCGTTTGAAAGAGGGATAAATTCCGCACTCTGGATGGATGTCAGCACCGCCGTCAGTTGGGGGTTCACTTCACCAGGTAAGTATGAAAACTATTGTAACTATACTTTTTATTAAATACTAATAATGTTTCTTTTATAGGTGTTCCTGACTCGCAGGTCGTCCGGAAATGTCAAAATATTGTGTAAACTAAATGGCTATATCGATTTTGATAAAATTCAATTGAAAAACAGTCGAGTTTAGTGAAAAATTTAAAAAAATTGCGTACGAATGTATTGAAAAATGCAGGGGTATAGGTGGATTTAGTATGAACAATTATATGGAGGGGGTATATATTTATCGACTTGGCGTGAGGAGATGAATTCCCTTATCGTTCCCGAGCCTGGATGACCCCGAAATGTTATATTGCGGGATTCGTCTTTAAACAGGCTATCGGATGGTGAAAAAAGATTAGGAGAATATTACGAATCGGGGATGTTGCACGCAGAAGAAACTGAAAGAAGAGTAAAAAAGTCGATAAAATAGGGACTCGGGCGGCCAAAATCCGGGAGCGACGCGTCGTACGCCCGCGTGTGGGGTGTCTAAAAATCCGCCTCGTCACGGGCTACGCGGTCAGCTAAAAAAAACCGGACCTGGTTCGGTACTAAAATCTCCGGAAAACCGCTGAAAACTGTTAAAATTTCGAAAAAATTCCCGTTTTTTCAAAGGGAAAGTCTTAAAATAAGGAAACTGTGCGGCCGATCGGGATGCTGTTGGTGGCGTTTGAAAGAGGGATAAATTCCGCACTCTGGATGGATGTCAGCACCGCCGTCAGTTGGGGGTTCACTTCACCAGGTAAGTATGAAAACTATTGTAACTATACTTTTTATTAAATACTAATAATGTTTCTTTTATAGGTGTTCCTGACTCGCAGGTCGTCCGGAAATGTCAAAATATTGTGTAAACTAAATGGCTATATCGATTTTGATAAAATTCAATTGAAAAACAGTCGAGTTTAGTGAAAAATTTAAAAAAATTGCGTACGAATGTATTGAAAAATGCAGGGGTATAGGTGGATTTAGTATGAACAATTATATGGAGGGGGTATATATTTATCGACTTGGCGTGAGGAGATGAATTCCCTTATCGTTCCCGAGCCTGGATGACCCCGAAATGTTATATTGCGGGATTCGTCTTTAAACAGGCTATCGGATGGTGAAAAAAGATTAGGAGAATATTACGAATCGGGGATGTTGCACGCAGAAGAAACTGAAAGAAGAGTAAAAAAGTCGATAAAATAGGGACTCGGGCGGCCAAAATCCGGGAGCGACGCGTCGTACGCCCGCGTGTGGGGTGTCTAAAAATCCGCCTCGTCACGGGCTACGCGGTCAGCTAAAAAACCGGACCTGGTTCGGTACTAAAATCTCCGGAAAACCGCTGAAAACTGTTAAAATTTCGAAAAAATTCCCGTTTTTTCAAAGGGAAAGTCTTAAAATAAGGAAACTGTGCGGCCGATCGGGATGCTGTTGGTGGCGTTTGAAAGAGGGATAAATTCCGCACTCTGGATGGATGTCAGCACCGCCGTCAGTTGGGGGTTCACTTCACCAGGTAAGTATGAAAACTATTGTAACTATACTTTTTATTAAATACTAATAATGTTTCTTTTATAGGTGTTCCTGACTCGCAGGTCGTCCGGAAATGTCAAAATATTGTGTAAACTAAATGGCTATATCGATTTTGATAAAATTCAATTGAAAAACAGTCGAGTTTAGTGAAAAATTTAAAAAAATTGCGTACGAATGTATTGAAAAATGCAGGGGTATAGGTGGATTTAGTATGAACAATTATATGGAGGGGGTATATATTTATCGACTTGGCGTGAGGAGATGAATTCCCTTATCGTTCCCGAGCCTGGATGACCCCGAAATGTTATATTGCGGGATTCGTCTTTAAACAGGCTATCGGATGGTGAAAAAAGATTAGGAGAATATTACGAATCGGGGATGTTGCACGCAGAAGAAACTGAAAGAAGAGTAAAAAAGTCGATAAAATAGGGACTCGGGCGGCCAAAATCCGGGAGCGACGCGTCGTACGCCCGCGTGTGGGGTGTCTAAAAATCCGCCTCGTCACGGGCTACGCGGTCAGCTAAAAAAAACCGGACCTGGTTCGGTACTAAAATCTCCGGAAAACCGCTGAAAACTGTTAAAATTTCGAAAAAATTCCCGTTTTTTCAAAGGGAAAGTCTTAAAATAAGGAAACTGTGCGGCCGATCGGGATGCTGTTGGTGGCGTTTGAAAGAGGGATAAATTCCGCACTCTGGATGGATGTCAGCACCGCCGTCAGTTGGGGGTTCACTTCACCAGGTAAGTATGAAAACTATTGTAACTATACTTTTTATTAAATACTAATAATGTTTCTTTTATAGGTGTTCCTGACTCGCAGGTCGTCCGGAAATGTCAAAATATTGTGTAAACTAAATGGCTATATCGATTTTGATAAAATTCAATTGAAAAACAGTCGAGTTTAGTGAAAAATTTAAAAAAATTGCGTACGAATGTATTGAAAAATGCAGGGGTATAGGTGGATTTAGTATGAACAATTATATGGAGGGGGTATATATTTATCGACTTGGCGTGAGGAGATGAATTCCCTTATCGTTCCCGAGCCTGGATGACCCCGAAATGTTATATTGCGGGATTCGTCTTTAAACAGGCTATCGGATGGTGAAAAAAGATTAGGAGAATATTACGAATCGGGGATGTTGCACGCAGAAGAAACTGAAAGAAGAGTAAAAAAGTCGATAAAATAGGGACTCGGGCGGCCAAAATCCGGGAGCGACGCGTCGTACGCCCGCGTGTGGGGTGTCTAAAAATCCGCCTCGTCACGGGCTACGCGGTCAGCTAAAAAAAACCGGACCTGGTTCGGTACTAAAATCTCCGGAAAACCGCTGAAAACTGTTAAAATTTCGAAAAAATTCCCGTTTTTTCAAAGGGAAAGTCTTAAAATAAGGAAACTGTGCGGCCGATCGGGATGCTGTTGGTGGCGTTTGAAAGAGGGATAAATTCCGCACTCTGGATGGATGTCAGCACCGCCGTCAGTTGGGGGTTCACTTCACCAGGTAAGTATGAAAACTATTGTAACTATACTTTTTATTAAATACTAATAATGTTTCTTTTATAGGTGTTCCTGACTCGCAGGTCGTCCGGAAATGTCAAAATATTGTGTAAACTAAATGGCTATATCGATTTTGATAAAATTCAATTGAAAAACAGTCGAGTTTAGTGAAAAATTTAAAAAAATTGCGTACGAATGTATTGAAAAATGCAGGGGTATAGGTGGATTTAGTATGAACAATTATATGGAGGGGGTATATATTTATCGACTTGGCGTGAGGAGATGAATTCCCTTATCGTTCCCGAGCCTGGATGACCCCGAAATGTTATATTGCGGGATTCGTCTTTAAACAGGCTATCGGATGGTGAAAAAAGATTAGGAGAATATTACGAATCGGGGATGTTGCACGCAGAAGAAACTGAAAGAAGAGTAAAAAAGTCGATAAAATAGGGACTCGGGCGGCCAAAATCCGGGAGCGACGCGTCGTACGCCCGCGTGTGGGGTGTCTAAAAATCCGCCTCGTCACGGGCTACGCGGTCAGCTAAAAAAAACCGGACCTGGTTCGGTACTAAAATCTCCGGAAAACCGCTGAAAACTGTTAAAATTTCGAAAAAATTCCCGTTTTTTCAAAGGGAAAGTCTTAAAATAAGGAAACTGTGCGGCCGATCGGGATGCTGTTGGTGGCGTTTGAAAGAGGGATAAATTCCGCACTCTGGATGGATGTCAGCACCGCCGTCAGTTGGGGGTTCACTTCACCAGGTAAGTATGAAAACTATTGTAACTATACTTTTTATTAAATACTAATAATGTTTCTTTTATAGGTGTTCCTGACTCGCAGGTCGTCCGGAAATGTCAAAATATTGTGTAAACTAAATGGCTATATCGATTTTGATAAAATTCAATTGAAAAACAGTCGAGTTTAGTGAAAAATTTAAAAAAATTGCGTACGAATGTATTGAAAAATGCAGGGGTATAGGTGGATTTAGTATGAACAATTATATGGAGGGGGTATATATTTATCGACTTGGCGTGAGGAGATGAATTCCCTTATCGTTCCCGAGCCTGGATGACCCCGAAATGTTATATTGCGGGATTCGTCTTTAAACAGGCTATCGGATGGTGAAAAAAGATTAGGAGAATATTACGAATCGGGGATGTTGCACGCAGAAGAAACTGAAAGAAGAGTAAAAAAGTCGATAAAATAGGGACTCGGGCGGCCAAAATCCGGGAGCGACGCGTCGTACGCCCGCGTGTGGGGTGTCTAAAAATCCGCCTCGTCACGGGCTACGCGGTCAGCTAAAAAACCGGACCTGGTTCGGTACTAAAATCTCCGGAAAACCGCTGAAAACTGTTAAAATTTCGAAAAAATTCCCGTTTTTTCAAAGGGAAAGTCTTAAAATAAGGAAACTGTGCGGCCGATCGGGATGCTGTTGGTGGCGTTTGAAAGAGGGATAAATTCCGCACTCTGGATGGATGTCAGCACCGCCGTCAGTTGGGGGTTCACTTCACCAGGTAAGTATGAAAACTATTGTAACTATACTTTTTATTAAATACTAATAATGTTTCTTTTATAGGTGTTCCTGACTCGCAGGTCGTCCGGAAATGTCAAAATATTGTGTAAACTAAATGGCTATATCGATTTTGATAAAATTCAATTGAAAAACAGTCGAGTTTAGTGAAAAATTTAAAAAAATTGCGTACGAATGTATTGAAAAATGCAGGGGTATAGGTGGATTTAGTATGAACAATTATATGGAGGGGGTATATATTTATCGACTTGGCGTGAGGAGATGAATTCCCTTATCGTTCCCGAGCCTGGATGACCCCGAAATGTTATATTGCGGGATTCGTCTTTAAACAGGCTATCGGATGGTGAAAAAAGATTAGGAGAATATTACGAATCGGGGATGTTGCACGCAGAAGAAACTGAAAGAAGAGTAAAAAAGTCGATAAAATAGGGACTCGGGCGGCCAAAATCCGGGAGCGACGCGTCGTACGCCCGCGTGTGGGGT
Organism: Lymantria dispar; assembly: GCA_032191425.1. Classification (NCBI taxonomy): domain Eukaryota; kingdom Metazoa; phylum Arthropoda; class Insecta; order Lepidoptera; family Erebidae; genus Lymantria; species Lymantria dispar. The sequence continues at coordinate 35,319,418 of CM063452.1, forward strand.
GTCTAAAAATCCGCCTCGTCACGGGCTACGCGGTCAGCTAAAAAAAACCGGACCTGGTTCGGTACTAAAATCTCCGGAAAACCGCTGAAAACTGTTAAAATTTCGAAAAAATTCCCGTTTTTTCAAAGGGAAAGTCTTAAAATAAGGAAACTGTGCGGCCGATCGGGATGCTGTTGGTGGCGTTTGAAAGAGGGATAAATTCCGCACTCTGGATGGATGTCAGCACCGCCGTCAGTTGGGGGTTCACTTCACCAGGTAAGTATGAAAACTATTGTAACTATACTTTTTATTAAATACTAATAATGTTTCTTTTATAGGTGTTCCTGACTCGCAGGTCGTCCGGAAATGTCAAAATATTGTGTAAACTAAATGGCTATATCGATTTTGATAAAATTCAATTGAAAAACAGTCGAGTTTAGTGAAAAATTTAAAAAAATTGCGTACGAATGTATTGAAAAATGCAGGGGTATAGGTGGATTTAGTATGAACAATTATATGGAGGGGGTATATATTTATCGACTTGGCGTGAGGAGATGAATTCCCTTATCGTTCCCGAGCCTGGATGACCCCGAAATGTTATATTGCGGGATTCGTCTTTAAACAGGCTATCGGATGGTGAAAAAAGATTAGGAGAATATTACGAATCGGGGATGTTGCACGCAGAAGAAACTGAAAGAAGAGTAAAAAAGTCGATAAAATAGGGACTCGGGCGGCCAAAATCCGGGAGCGACGCGTCGTACGCCCGCGTGTGGGGTGTCTAAAAATCCGCCTCGTCACGGGCTACGCGGTCAGCTAAAAAAAACCGGACCTGGTTCGGTACTAAAATCTCCGGAAAACCGCTGAAAACTGTTAAAATTTCGAAAAAATTCCCGTTTTTTCAAAGGGAAAGTCTTAAAATAAGGAAACTGTGCGGCCGATCGGGATGCTGTTGGTGGCGTTTGAAAGAGGGATAAATTCCGCACTCTGGATGGATGTCAGCACCGCCGTCAGTTGGGGGTTCACTTCACCAGGTAAGTATGAAAACTATTGTAACTATACTTTTTATTAAATACTAATAATGTTTCTTTTATAGGTGTTCCTGACTCGCAGGTCGTCCGGAAATGTCAAAATATTGTGTAAACTAAATGGCTATATCGATTTTGATAAAATTCAATTGAAAAACAGTCGAGTTTAGTGAAAAATTTAAAAAAATTGCGTACGAATGTATTGAAAAATGCAGGGGTATAGGTGGATTTAGTATGAACAATTATATGGAGGGGGTATATATTTATCGACTTGGCGTGAGGAGATGAATTCCCTTATCGTTCCCGAGCCTGGATGACCCCGAAATGTTATATTGCGGGATTCGTCTTTAAACAGGCTATCGGATGGTGAAAAAAGATTAGGAGAATATTACGAATCGGGGATGTTGCACGCAGAAGAAACTGAAAGAAGAGTAAAAAAGTCGATAAAATAGGGACTCGGGCGGCCAAAATCCGGGAGCGACGCGTCGTACGCCCGCGTGTGGGGTGTCTAAAAATCCGCCTCGTCACGGGCTACGCGGTCAGCTAAAAAAAACCGGACCTGGTTCGGTACTAAAATCTCCGGAAAACCGCTGAAAACTGTTAAAATTTCGAAAAAATTCCCGTTTTTTCAAAGGGAAAGTCTTAAAATAAGGAAACTGTGCGGCCGATCGGGATGCTGTTGGTGGCGTTTGAAAGAGGGATAAATTCCGCACTCTGGATGGATGTCAGCACCGCCGTCAGTTGGGGGTTCACTTCACCAGGTAAGTATGAAAACTATTGTAACTATACTTTTTATTAAATACTAATAATGTTTCTTTTATAGGTGTTCCTGACTCGCAGGTCGTCCGGAAATGTCAAAATATTGTGTAAACTAAATGGCTATATCGATTTTGATAAAATTCAATTGAAAAACAGTCGAGTTTAGTGAAAAATTTAAAAAAATTGCGTACGAATGTATTGAAAAATGCAGGGGTATAGGTGGATTTAGTATGAACAATTATATGGAGGGGGTATATATTTATCGACTTGGCGTGAGGAGATGAATTCCCTTATCGTTCCCGAGCCTGGATGACCCCGAAATGTTATATTGCGGGATTCGTCTTTAAACAGGCTATCGGATGGTGAAAAAAGATTAGGAGAATATTACGAATCGGGGATGTTGCACGCAGAAGAAACTGAAAGAAGAGTAAAAAAGTCGATAAAATAGGGACTCGGGCGGCCAAAATCCGGGAGCGACGCGTCGTACGCCCGCGTGTGGGGTGTCTAAAAATCCGCCTCGTCACGGGCTACGCGGTCAGCTAAAAAACCGGACCTGGTTCGGTACTAAAATCTCCGGAAAACCGCTGAAAACTGTTAAAATTTCGAAAAAATTCCCGTTTTTTCAAAGGGAAAGTCTTAAAATAAGGAAACTGTGCGGCCGATCGGGATGCTGTTGGTGGCGTTTGAAAGAGGGATAAATTCCGCACTCTGGATGGATGTCAGCACCGCCGTCAGTTGGGGGTTCACTTCACCAGGTAAGTATGAAAACTATTGTAACTATACTTTTTATTAAATACTAATAATGTTTCTTTTATAGGTGTTCCTGACTCGCAGGTCGTCCGGAAATGTCAAAATATTGTGTAAACTAAATGGCTATATCGATTTTGATAAAATTCAATTGAAAAACAGTCGAGTTTAGTGAAAAATTTAAAAAAATTGCGTACGAATGTATTGAAAAATGCAGGGGTATAGGTGGATTTAGTATGAACAATTATATGGAGGGGGTATATATTTATCGACTTGGCGTGAGGAGATGAATTCCCTTATCGTTCCCGAGCCTGGATGACCCCGAAATGTTATATTGCGGGATTCGTCTTTAAACAGGCTATCGGATGGTGAAAAAAGATTAGGAGAATATTACGAATCGGGGATGTTGCACGCAGAAGAAACTGAAAGAAGAGTAAAAAAGTCGATAAAATAGGGACTCGGGCGGCCAAAATCCGGGAGCGACGCGTCGTACGCCCGCGTGTGGGGTGTCTAAAAATCCGCCTCGTCACGGGCTACGCGGTCAGCTAAAAAAAACCGGACCTGGTTCGGTACTAAAATCTCCGGAAAACCGCTGAAAACTGTTAAAATTTCGAAAAAATTCCCGTTTTTTCAAAGGGAAAGTCTTAAAATAAGGAAACTGTGCGGCCGATCGGGATGCTGTTGGTGGCGTTTGAAAGAGGGATAAATTCCGCACTCTGGATGGATGTCAGCACCGCCGTCAGTTGGGGGTTCACTTCACCAGGTAAGTATGAAAACTATTGTAACTATACTTTTTATTAAATACTAATAATGTTTCTTTTATAGGTGTTCCTGACTCGCAGGTCGTCCGGAAATGTCAAAATATTGTGTAAACTAAATGGCTATATCGATTTTGATAAAATTCAATTGAAAAACAGTCGAGTTTAGTGAAAAATTTAAAAAAATTGCGTACGAATGTATTGAAAAATGCAGGGGTATAGGTGGATTTAGTATGAACAATTATATGGAGGGGGTATATATTTATCGACTTGGCGTGAGGAGATGAATTCCCTTATCGTTCCCGAGCCTGGATGACCCCGAAATGTTATATTGCGGGATTCGTCTTTAAACAGGCTATCGGATGGTGAAAAAAGATTAGGAGAATATTACGAATCGGGGATGTTGCACGCAGAAGAAACTGAAAGAAGAGTAAAAAAGTCGATAAAATAGGGACTCGGGCGGCCAAAATCCGGGAGCGACGCGTCGTACGCCCGCGTGTGGGGTGTCTAAAAATCCGCCTCGTCACGGGCTACGCGGTCAGCTAAAAAAAACCGGACCTGGTTCGGTACTAAAATCTCCGGAAAACCGCTGAAAACTGTTAAAATTTCGAAAAAATTCCCGTTTTTTCAAAGGGAAAGTCTTAAAATAAGGAAACTGTGCGGCCGATCGGGATGCTGTTGGTGGCGTTTGAAAGAGGGATAAATTCCGCACTCTGGATGGATGTCAGCACCGCCGTCAGTTGGGGGTTCACTTCACCAGGTAAGTATGAAAACTATTGTAACTATACTTTTTATTAAATACTAATAATGTTTCTTTTATAGGTGTTCCTGACTCGCAGGTCGTCCGGAAATGTCAAAATATTGTGTAAACTAAATGGCTATATCGATTTTGATAAAATTCAATTGAAAAACAGTCGAGTTTAGTGAAAAATTTAAAAAAATTGCGTACGAATGTATTGAAAAATGCAGGGGTATAGGTGGATTTAGTATGAACAATTATATGGAGGGGGTATATATTTATCGACTTGGCGTGAGGAGATGAATTCCCTTATCGTTCCCGAGCCTGGATGACCCCGAAATGTTATATTGCGGGATTCGTCTTTAAACAGGCTATCGGATGGTGAAAAAAGATTAGGAGAATATTACGAATCGGGGATGTTGCACGCAGAAGAAACTGAAAGAAGAGTAAAAAAGTCGATAAAATAGGGACTCGGGCGGCCAAAATCCGGGAGCGACGCGTCGTACGCCCGCGTGTGGGGTGTCTAAAAATCCGCCTCGTCACGGGCTACGCGGTCAGCTAAAAAACCGGACCTGGTTCGGTACTAAAATCTCCGGAAAACCGCTGAAAACTGTTAAAATTTCGAAAAAATTCCCGTTTTTTCAAAGGGAAAGTCTTAAAATAAGGAAACTGTGCGGCCGATCGGGATGCTGTTGGTGGCGTTTGAAAGAGGGATAAATTCCGCACTCTGGATGGATGTCAGCACCGCCGTCAGTTGGGGGTTCACTTCACCAGGTAAGTATGAAAACTATTGTAACTATACTTTTTATTAAATACTAATAATGTTTCTTTTATAGGTGTTCCTGACTCGCAGGTCGTCCGGAAATGTCAAAATATTGTGTAAACTAAATGGCTATATCGATTTTGATAAAATTCAATTGAAAAACAGTCGAGTTTAGTGAAAAATTTAAAAAAATTGCGTACGAATGTATTGAAAAATGCAGGGGTATAGGTGGATTTAGTATGAACAATTATATGGAGGGGGTATATATTTATCGACTTGGCGTGAGGAGATGAATTCCCTTATCGTTCCCGAGCCTGGATGACCCCGAAATGTTATATTGCGGGATTCGTCTTTAAACAGGCTATCGGATGGTGAAAAAAGATTAGGAGAATATTACGAATCGGGGATGTTGCACGCAGAAGAAACTGAAAGAAGAGTAAAAAAGTCGATAAAATAGGGACTCGGGCGGCCAAAATCCGGGAGCGACGCGTCGTACGCCCGCGTGTGGGGTGTCTAAAAATCCGCCTCGTCACGGGCTACGCGGTCAGCTAAAAAACCGGACCTGGTTCGGTACTAAAATCTCCGGAAAACCGCTGAAAACTGTTAAAATTTCGAAAAAATTCCCGTTTTTTCAAAGGGAAAGTCTTAAAATAAGGAAACTGTGCGGCCGATCGGGATGCTGTTGGTGGCGTTTGAAAGAGGGATAAATTCCGCACTCTGGATGGATGTCAGCACCGCCGTCAGTTGGGGGTTCACTTCACCAGGTAAGTATGAAAACTATTGTAACTATACTTTTTATTAAATACTAATAATGTTTCTTTTATAGGTGTTCCTGACTCGCAGGTCGTCCGGAAATGTCAAAATATTGTGTAAACTAAATGGCTATATCGATTTTGATAAAATTCAATTGAAAAACAGTCGAGTTTAGTGAAAAATTTAAAAAAATTGCGTACGAATGTATTGAAAAATGCAGGGGTATAGGTGGATTTAGTATGAACAATTATATGGAGGGGGTATATATTTATCGACTTGGCGTGAGGAGATGAATTCCCTTATCATTCCCGAGCCTGGATGACCCCGAAATGTTATATTGCGGGATTCGTCTTTAAACAGGCTATCGGATGGTGAAAAAAGATTAGGAGAATATTACGAATCGGGGATGTTGCACGCAGAAGAAACTGAAAGAAGAGTAAAAAAGTCGATAAAATAGGGACTCGGGCGGCCAAAATCCGGGAGCGACGCGTCGTACGCCCGCGTGTGGGGTGTCTAAAAATCCGCCTCGTCACGGGCTACGCGGTCAGCTAAAAAAAACCGGACCTGGTTCGGTACTAAAATCTCCGGAAAACCGCTGAAAACTGTTAAAATTTCGAAAAAATTCCCGTTTTTTCAAAGGGAAAGTCTTAAAATAAGGAAACTGTGCGGCCGATCGGGATGCTGTTGGTGGCGTTTGAAAGAGGGATAAATTCCGCACTCTGGATGGATGTCAGCACCGCCGTCAGTTGGGGGTTCACTTCACCAGGTAAGTATGAAAACTATTGTAACTATACTTTTTATTAAATACTAATAATGTTTCTTTTATAGGTGTTCCTGACTCGCAGGTCGTCCGGAAATGTCAAAATATTGTGTAAACTAAATGGCTATATCGATTTTGATAAAATTCAATTGAAAAACAGTCGAGTTTAGTGAAAAATTTAAAAAAATTGCGTACGAATGTATTGAAAAATGCAGGGGTATAGGTGGATTTAGTATGAACAATTATATGGAGGGGGTATATATTTATCGACTTGGCGTGAGGAGATGAATTCCCTTATCGTTCCCGAGCCTGGATGACCCCGAAATGTTATATTGCGGGATTCGTCTTTAAACAGGCTATCGGATGGTGAAAAAAGATTAGGAGAATATTACGAATCGGGGATGTTGCACGCAGAAGAAACTGAAAGAAGAGTAAAAAAGTCGATAAAATAGGGACTCGGGCGGCCAAAATCCGGGAGCGACGCGTCGTACGCCCGCGTGTGGGGTGTCTAAAAATCCGCCTCGTCACGGGCTACGCGGTCAGCTAAAAAACCGGACCTGGTTCGGTACTAAAATCTCCGGAAAACCGCTGAAAACTGTTAAAATTTCGAAAAAATTCCCGTTTTTTCAAAGGGAAAGTCTTAAAATAAGGAAACTGTGCGGCCGATCGGGATGCTGTTGGTGGCGTTTGAAAGAGGGATAAATTCCGCACTCTGGATGGATGTCAGCACCGCCGTCAGTTGGGGGTTCACTTCACCAGGTAAGTATGAAAACTATTGTAACTATACTTTTTATTAAATACTAATAATGTTTCTTTTATAGGTGTTCCTGACTCGCAGGTCGTCCGGAAATGTCAAAATATTGTGTAAACTAAATGGCTATATCGATTTTGATAAAATTCAATTGAAAAACAGTCGAGTTTAGTGAAAAATTTAAAAAAATTGCGTACGAATGTATTGAAAAATGCAGGGGTATAGGTGGATTTAGTATGAACAATTATATGGAGGGGGTATATATTTATCGACTTGGCGTGAGGAGATGAATTCCCTTATCGTTCCCGAGCCTGGATGACCCCGAAATGTTATATTGCGGGATTCGTCTTTAAACAGGCTATCGGATGGTGAAAAAAGATTAGGAGAATATTACGAATCGGGGATGTTGCACGCAGAAGAAACTGAAAGAAGAGTAAAAAAGTCGATAAAATAGGGACTCGGGCGGCCAAAATCCGGGAGCGACGCGTCGTACGCCCGCGTGTGGGGTGTCTAAAAATCCGCCTCGTCACGGGCTACGCGGTCAGCTAAAAAACCGGACCTGGTTCGGTACTAAAATCTCCGGAAAACCGCTGAAAACTGTTAAAATTTCGAAAAAATTCCCGTTTTTTCAAAGGGAAAGTCTTAAAATAAGGAAACTGTGCGGCCGATCGGGATGCTGTTGGTGGCGTTTGAAAGAGGGATAAATTCCGCACTCTGGATGGATGTCAGCACCGCCGTCAGTTGGGGGTTCACTTCACCAGGTAAGTATGAAAACTATTGTAACTATACTTTTTATTAAATACTAATAATGTTTCTTTTATAGGTGTTCCTGACTCGCAGGTCGTCCGGAAATGTCAAAATATTGTGTAAACTAAATGGCTATATCGATTTTGATAAAATTCAATTGAAAAACAGTCGAGTTTAGTGAAAAATTTAAAAAAATTGCGTACGAATGTATTGAAAAATGCAGGGGTTTTTTTTTTTTTTTTTTTTTTTTTTTTTTTTTTTTTTTGTGGGTGGGCCGCGGTCGGCGCGCCTCCGCACCACTCCGTCCGGGGCGACAGAGGGGCTTGAGCACGCAACTCCCGCGACCCACCCGAAAACCACGTCGCCTTCGTCGTTGGGCCGACCACTGGAGCAGCGTTAACTTGTCGTCAGTGGTCGGCCCGACGGAATACCCCCTATTGGGGTACCCTCCCATCGACCGACGTCCCCCCCTCGGGGAGGACGTCGGTCTTTCCTCACGCGGTCGGCCTCTCGGCGGGTGACGGACTAATCCCCGGTCACGTCACCCGCGGCCTCGGCTAGGGCGGCATGAGGCGCAGATAGTTGCGCCTGCGCCGCCCCAGTCGCCGGCGGCGGATCTCCTCATCGAGGCTGCGCTCCTCGCGCAGGCGATCCGCCGCCTCCTTCCGCGAGATCACTGTCTCGCAGAAGGCTGCGACCGCGTCCCAATTCCCGACGCTGTCGACCATCGCCCTAGCGATAGCCGGCAGCGTCAGGTCCGTACCGATGATTGCGACGAGTTCACAGCGCTGCACTGCCCAAGCCCCGCAGGCCTCGAGCGTATGGCGCGCCGTGTCCTCGTCGCAATCGCAGTGGTGGCAGGACGGTGTACTCTCCCTCCCAACGACCTTGTGCAGGTATTTGGCGAAGCACCCATGCCCCGTCAAAACCTGCACCAGTCGGAAGGAGAGCACCCCGTGCCGCCTCTCCAACCACTGCATCAGCACCGGCCGGAAGGCCTCCACGGTTCGCACCCCGAACCGAGGCCTCTCCAGCCGGACTGCCCAACGGGCGATGACGTCTCGGCGGGCGTCGACGCGCCAGGCGGTGAGATCCCTCAACGAGACCACACCGCCCTCCGCTCGCACCCCCGTCACCCGCCGATATAGTTCGGCGAGCATCTCCGCCTCCAGGTCCCACGGGGGAGTCCCGGCCAACAGGCACGCTGCCTCCGTCGCCACCGTGCGGTATCCGCGGATGGCCCTGACCGCCATGACCCTCTGTGGTCGCCACAGGAGGGCCCTAAGTCGGGCGGTCATGGACCCCGCCCACACCGGTGCGCCGTACAGGGCCATCGACCGGATGACCCCCGCGTACAGCCGTCGGCACGCAGCGCTCGGTCCGCCCACGTTCGGCATAAGCCACGATAGGGCGGACGCCGTGCCGACGAGCCGCGGAGCGAGCCTACGGAAATGCTCCCGGAACCACCATCGCCCGTCGAGCACCAGGCCCAAGTACCTCATATGGGCCCGGATGCTGATGTCGACCGAGTGGACGGTGATCGAGACGCCGATGGGAGGGCTCATAGTGCGCCCATGGAACAAGAGGGCCTCCGTCTTGTCCAGGGCGACCCTCAACCCCAGCGCCCCGATCCGTCTGACGACCTCCTCGGTACCCGAGGTCGCCAGGCTTACCGCCTCTTCTAGCGTCCCACCGCGGGCTGTGACGAGCGTGTCGTCGGCGTAACAAATCACGCCCAGCCCGGGCGGGAGGCTCCCCCTCAACGCCCAGTCGTAGCCGATGTTCCACAGGGTGGGTCCGAGGACCGACCCCTGTGGGACACCGCACGTCATGGGCGTCCGCACAACGTCCCCTGCTCGGTCGGTGCAGAGGACGCTGCGCCCCTCCAAATAGTCTGCCACTAGCCGCCTCAGGTAAACTGGCACCCCGTGATACCGGAGCGCCTCCCTGATGCAGCTGAATGGCAGACTATTGAATGCGTTGGCGATGTCTAGGGACACCACCAACAGCACTCCCCCGCCGGTGACGGCCTCAGTCGCCACGGCCCTCAGGCGCAACAGAGCCGCGATCGTCGAACGACCCCTCCTAAACCCAAACTGGGCGTCCGACAGATCGGGCCCCGTGCCGACGAGGTGCCGCTCGATGCGGGCAGCTACCACCCTCTCCAGTAGCTTGCCCGTGTCATCGAGCAGCACGATAGGCCTGTAGGCCGAAGGCGACTCCGGAGACCGTCCCGGCTTCGGCAGGAGCACCAGCCTTCCCTCCTTCCAGCACCCAGGGAACCGTCCGGACGCTAAACACGCGTCGAACAGCTCCCTGAGGCGGGGTCCCAGGTGTTCGAGGACCAGGGCCAGCACGCGGTTAGGAACACCGTCGGGCCCGGGGGCGGTAGACTTTGCGCGCATGCGCGTCACCGCCACCCCCATCTCGGGTTCCGTGATGGGCGGAACACTGTCGTCGTCGGCCTCCCGGTCAGTGTCTGGCGGAGCCATGACCGGGGGCGTGTGTTCCGCCCGCCGCGGGAACAGGTCCTCGATGACCCGGGTGAGAAGGCCGGGCTGGAGAGTCTCGGTGAGGGGAGGGCCCCGCGCGCGTAGCCTATTCAGCACCGCGCGATAGGGGCGTCCCCAGGGGTCACGGTCGAGACCGTCCAGCATCTCCTGCCGACTGACGTCCTTGGCGGAGCGGACGGCCAGCCTGAAGGCCGACCGCGCATTGCGGTAGCCCTCGTAAAGCACGGCCTCCCGCTCCGCGTCGCGATGGCGCCGCCGGCTGCGGGTGTAGGCCCTCCGGGCGCGGATACACGCAGCCCGGAGATCCGCCAGCTCCCGGGACCACCAGTGGACACCCCTCCTCGGGGGCAGACGCCGTACCCGGGGCATGGCCGCATCGCAGATCTGCGTCAACGCACTGCGGATGCGGCCAGCCTCGGCGTCCACCCCGTCCGACTGGTGGGCAGAGGACAGCCACGAGTATACGATGGCTGTCTCCGCCAGCTGGTCCCGGTCTAAGCGACCCACAGCCCATCGCGGGAACGCAGGACGCCCATCCGCCCCGTGACCCCTGCTGGGCGTCGGGATTGCAGGGGAGACCTCCATCCGGATATACCGGTGGTCCGACAAGGTCTCCACCTCCTCCACGACGCGCCAGCTCCCCACGCGTGCGGCGACCTCGGGGCTAGCGAACGAAAGGTCCACTATCGACCCGCCCCGTTGTCGCACGCACGTATGCACCGAGCCCCTGTTCAGCAAACAGAGGCCCAGTGCCGCCGCCCACTCCTCGATCGCCCGTCCTCGGTCATCCGTCCTAGGGGACCCCCACGCCACGGACTTGGCGTTAAAGTCCCCCAGGACGAAGACCTGGCGCGATGCCAGTCGCCGTAACGAGGCCTCCATGATGGTGAGGAAGGCCTCGAAATCGGTCACACTCCAGTTAGGGGAGAGATAAACTCCGAAGAGCGTAATCTCCCCCCAGTCCGCCGCGACGTATCCGACGCCCCTGTCCCTAAGGGTCAGAGACGACGAAGGCCACGACGTGGAGGCGACGATTGCCACGGTGCCATCAGCGCTACCCAACCAGTTAATCCGGTCGGGCACCACGTACGGCTCCGCGACTACGGCTACTCCTATCAACCACTCCGCCATGGCTTGCAGGAACACGTCCTGCGCACCGGCGGAGTGGTTGAGATTGGCCTGGAGGAGACGAATGGATACGGGGTCCATTAACGGTCCGTATCCATCGTCACCTCCTCCGCGCTAACGGGCGATCGGGCCGCGCTCGGAGCGGGGGCTGGCCCGGTCGATGGGCCGCCCCGCCCCTTCGGGGCCGATGCCAAAAATGCAGGGGTATAGGTGGATTTAGTATGAACAATTATATGGAGGGGGTATATATTTATCGACTTGGCGTGAGGAGATGAATTCCCTTATCGTTCCCGAGCCTGGATGACCCCGAAATGTTATATTGCGGGATTCGTCTTTAAACAGGCTATCGGATGGTGAAAAAAGATTAGGAGAATATTACGAATCGGGGATGTTGCACGCAGAAGAAACTGAAAGAAGAGTAAAAAAGTCGATAAAATAGGGACTCGGGCGGCCAAAATCCGGGAGCGACGCGTCGTACGCCCGCGTGTGGGGTGTCTAAAAATCCGCCTCGTCACGGGCTACGCGGTCAGCTAAAAAAAACCGGACCTGGTTCGGTACTAAAATCTCCGGAAAACCGCTGAAAACTGTTAAAATTTCGAAAAAATTCCCGTTTTTTCAAAGGGAAAGTCTTAAAATAAGGAAACTGTGCGGCCGATCGGGATGCTGTTGGTGGCGTTTGAAAGAGGGATAAATTCCGCACTCTGGATGGATGTCAGCACCGCCGTCAGTTGGGGGTTCACTTCACCAGGTAAGTATGAAAACTATTGTAACTATACTTTTTATTAAATACTAATAATGTTTCTTTTATAGGTGTTCCTGACTCGCAGGTCGTCCGGAAATGTCAAAATATTGTGTAAACTAAATGGCTATATCGATTTTGATAAAATTCAATTGAAAAACAGTCGAGTTTAGTGAAAAATTTAAAAAAATTGCGTACGAATGTATTGAAAAATGCAGGGGTTTTTTTTTTTTTTTTTTTTTTTTTGTGGGTGGGCCGCGGTCGGCGCGCCTCCGCACCACTCCGTCCGGGGCGACAGAGGGGCTTGAGCACGCAACTCCCGCGACCCACCCGAAAACCACGTCGCCTTCGTCGTTGGGCCGACCACTGGAGCAGCGTTAACTTGTCGTCAGTGGTCGGCCCGACGGAATACCCCCTGTTGGGGTACCCTCCCATCGACCGACGTCCCCCCCTCGGGGAGGACGTCGGTCTTTCCTCACGCGGTCGGCCTCTCGGCGGGTGACGGACTAATCCCCGGTCACGTCACCCGCGGCCTCGGCTAGGGCGGCATGAGGCGCAGATAGTTGCGCCTGCGCCGCCCCAGTCGCCGGCGGCGGATCTCCTCATCGAGGCTGCGCTCCTCGCGCAGGCGATCCGCCGCCTCCTTCCGCGAGATCACTGTCTCGCAGAAGGCTGCGACCGCGTCCCAATTCCCGACGCTGTCGACCATCGCCCTAGCGATAGCCGGCAGCGTCAGGTCCGTACCGATGATTGCGACGAGTTCACAGCGCTGCACTGCCCAAGCCCCGCAGGCCTCGAGCGTATGGCGCGCCGTGTCCTCGTCGCAATCGCAGTGGTGGCAGGACGGTGTACTCTCCCTCCTAACGACCTTGTGCAGGTATTTGGCGAAGCACCCATGCCCCGTCAAAACCTGCACCAGTCGGAAGGAGAGCACCCCGTGCCGCCTCTCCAACCACTGCATCAGCACCGGCCGGAAGGCCTCCACGGTTCGCACCCCGAACCGAGGCCTCTCCAGCCGGACTGCCCAACGGGCGATGACGTCTCGGCGGGCGTCGACGCGCCAGGCGGTGAGATCCCTCAACGAGACCACACCGCCCTCCGCTCGCACCCCCGTCACCCGCCGATATAGTTCGGCGAGCATCTCCGCCTCCAGGTCCCACGGGGGAGTCCCGGCCAACAGGCACGCTGCCTCCGTCGCCACCGTGCGGTATCCGCGGATGGCCCTGACCGCCATGACCCTCTGTGGTCGCCACAGGAGGGCCCTAAGTCGGGCGGTCATGGACCCCGCCCACACCGGTGCGCCGTACAGGGCCATCGACCGGATGACCCCCGCGTACAGCCGTCGGCACGCAGCGCTCGGTCCGCCCACGTTCGGCATAAGCCACGATAGGGCGGACGCCGTGCCGACGAGCCGCGGAGCGAGCCTACGGAAATGCTCCCGGAACCACCATCGCCCGTCGAGCACCAGGCCCAAGTACCTCATATGGGCCCGGATGCTGATGTCGACCGAGTGGACGGTGATCGAGACGCCGATGGGAGGGCTCATAGTGCGCCCATGGAACAAGAGGGCCTCCGTCTTGTCCAGGGCGACCCTCAACCCCAGCGCCTCGATCCGTCTGACGACCTCCTCGGTACCCGAGGTCGCCAGGCTTACCGCCTCTTCTAGCGTCCCACCGCGGGCTGTGACGAGCGTGTCGTCGGCGTAACAAATCACGCCCAGCCCGGGCGGGAGGCTCCCCCTCAACGCCCAGTCGTAGCCGATGTTCCACAGGGTGGGTCCGAGGACCGACCCCTGTGGGACACCGCACGTCATGGGCGTCCGCACAACGTCCCCTGCTCGGTCGGTGCAGAGGACGCTGCGCCCCTCCAAATAGTCTGCCACTAGCCGCCTCAGGTAAACTGGCACCCCGTGATACCGGAGCGCCTCCCTGATGCAGCTGAATGGCAGACTATTGAATGCGTTGGCGATGTCTAGGGACACCACCAACAGCACTCCCCCGCCGGTGACGGCCTCAGTCGCCACGGCCCTCAGGCGCAACAGAGCCGCGATCGTCGAACGACCCCTCCTAAACCCAAACTGGGCGTCCGACAGATCGGGCCCCGTGCCGACGAGGTGCCGCTCGATGCGGGCAGCTACCACCCTCTCCAGTAGCTTGCCCGTGTCATCGAGCAGCACGATAGGCCTGTAGGCCGAAGGCGACTCCGGAGACCGTCCCGGCTTCGGCAGGAGCACCAGCCTTCCCTCCTTCCAGCACCCAGGGAACCGTCCGGACGCTAAACACGCGTCGAACAGCTCCCTGAGGCGGGGTCCCAGGTGTTCGAGGACCAGGGCCAGCACGCGGTTAGGAACACCGTCGGGCCCGGGGGCGGTAGACTTTGCGCGCATGCGCGTCACCGCCACCCCCATCTCGGGTTCCGTGATGGGCGGAACACTGTCGTCGTCGGCCTCCCGGTCAGTGTCTGGCGGAGCCATGACCGGGGGCGTGTGTTCCGCCCGCCGCGGGAACAGGTCCTCGATGACCCGGGTGAGAAGGCCGGGCTGGAGAGTCTCGGTGAGGGGAGGGCCCCGCGCGCGTAGCCTATTCAGCACCGCGCGATAGGGGCGTCCCCAGGGGTCACGGTCGAGACCGTCCAGCATCTCCTGCCGACTGACGTCCTTGGCGGAGCGGACGGCCAGCCTGAAGGCCGACCGCGCATTGCGGTAGCCCTCGTAAAGCACGGCCTCCCGCTCCGCGTCGCGATGGCGCCGCCGGCTGCGGGTGTAGGCCCTCCGGGCGCGGATACACGCAGCCCGGAGATCCGCCAGCTCCCGGGACCACCAGTGGACACCCCTCCTCGGGGGCAGACGCCGTACCCGGGGCATGGCCGCATCGCAGATCTGCGTCAACGCACTGCGGATGCGGCCAGCCTCGGCGTCCACCCCGTCCGACTGGTGGGCAGAGGACAGCCACGAGTATACGATGGCTGTCTCCGCCAGCTGGTCCCGGTCTAAGCGACCCACAGCCCATCGCGGGAACGCAGGACGCCCATCCGCCCCGTGACCCCTGCTGGGCGTCGGGATTGCAGGGGAGACCTCCATCCGGATATACCGGTGGTCCGACAAGGTCTCCACCTCCTCCACGACGCGCCAGCTCCCCACGCGTGCGGCGACCTCGGGGCTAGCGAACGAAAGGTCCACTATCGACCCGCCCCGTTGTCGCACGCACGTATGCACCGAGCCCCTGTTCAGCAAACAGAGGCCCAGTGCCGCCGCCCACTCCTCGATCGCCCGTCCTCGGTCATCCGTCCTAGGGGACCCCCACGCCACGGACTTGGCGTTAAAGTCCCCCAGGACGAAGACCTGGCGCGATGCCAGTCGCCGTAACGAGGCCTCCATGATGGTGAGGAAGGCCTCGAAATCGGTCACACTCCAGTTAGGGGAGAGATAAACTCCGAAGAGCGTAATCTCCCCCCAGTCCGCCGCGACGTATCCGACGCCCCTGTCCCTAAGGGTCAGAGACGACGAAGGCCACGACGTGGAGGCGACGATTGCCACGGTGCCATCAGCGCTACCCAACCAGTTAATCCGGTCGGGCACCACGTACGGCTCCGCGACTACGGCTACTCCTATCAACCACTCCGCCATGGCTTGCAGGAACACGTCCTGCGCACCGGCGGAGTGGTTGAGATTGGCCTGGAGGAGACGAATGGATACGGGGTCCATTAACGGTCCGTATCCATCGTCACCTCCTCCGCGCTAACGGGCGATCGGGCCGCGCTCGGAGCGGGGGCTGGCCCGGTCGATGGGCCGCCCCGCCCCTTCGGGGCCGATGCCGGGGGTCTGCAGTCCCCAGAGCCCATGCGGTGTTTGGCAGGCCTATTGCCCGCCGCACACGCGGGGCAGTGGGGCACCGCAGAGCACGATGCCGCCTGGTGTCCAGCCTGACCGCAACGGAAACATAGCCCGCTGCAGTCAAAGCAGTTTCTGCATGTCGGTCGGGTATGCCCGACCGCCATGCATTTATAACACCTCGCAGGCCGGGGCTCCAGCACGGTTACCCGCGCCGAACTCCAGCCCACGAGGAGCCTGCCTGAGTCGGCCAATTGCTTGACCGACTCCACTGGGCACTGCACCCAGACAGCACCGACGCCGCCCGGACCAGGGCGGATGGTGCCAATCCGGACGGTGTCCGAGGCACACCCGGTACGCGCCATAATGGCCTCCCGGATGTCCTCCACCGCCACGGAGTCGTCCAGACCCGTGAGGCGCATATCTGCGCACTTGACGGGCCTGGCGATTCGGACTCCATCCTCTGGCCCGAACAGCCCCCTCAGCATCGTGGCCAAACTATCGGCCGTCTTCGCGCCCTCGGCCCCAGGGAACTCGAGTATTCGAGCCCCTGTCCGGGCTTTGCGGGTCCTCGCCTCGACGCCCCCGATGTCGGAGACGTCCAGCTCCCGCCGGGCGCGTCTTAGGACGGCCTCATAGTTTAGGCCCCTCTCAGCCGCCTCAGGCAGTACGGTGATTACCACCGCAGCCGTCTTCGGCGACTTGAGGCCCCTACGCGACCTTTTCCCCTTTCCGCCGGCTCCCGCCTGGGGAGCGGCGGCCACAGCGGCACTCTTGGCCGCCGCTCTCCGCTTTTGGCCGCGTGCCCTCCTGCTACGCTCAGCCACCTGCCAGCCCTGTTCGAGCCTGGCAGCAGCGCTGAGCGCAGCAGGCGCAGCCGCGGGTTCGCCGACCGGCGCCTGCGGTGCAGCCGCTGGCGCCGGCCGCGGCCCGGCCTTGGCGGGAGCCGGCACCTTGCCGGCCTTCTTGGCCCCCTTGGGCCCAGCCGCGGCCGCAGCGTAGCTCACCACGCGGCCACCCTGACAGGGCAGCGGCGTGGGAGCCGACGCTTGCGGCCGCCTCGCCTTGTCCGCGGCGAGCGGCGGCCGGAGGGGCGGCTCAGGCGGGAGCCTGGCCGCTACGGCGGCGATACGCGCATCCATCATCACCCCTACTCGGGCCAGGATGACGCGTACCGCCGACTCCGACACGCCGTGCACCTCGTCGGGCGGCGGCTCCTCCCCCTTCCGAGGTCTCCCGCGGCCACGAGCCGGCGGAGGGACGACGACGAGGGGAGGCAGCGGCGAAGCCGCGACGGGCGCAGCCGGCGCAGCGGCCGCGACGGGCGCAGCCGGCGCCACGGGCGCAGACGATGGGCCCGCCCTCGCTGGCGCGACCCTTTTCGGCGGCGGGGCCGGCGCCGGCGCCACAGCCGGCACCAGGCGCTCGAATTGAGACCGCAGGTCAGCCACGTCCTTGGCCAACCCGCGGTTCTCTCTCCGCACCGCCGAAAGTTCCGTCTCCAGCCTGCGGTTTCGCTCCCGCAAGCCGGAGACCTCCTCGCTGAGGCGGGCGTTTGCGGCCTGAAGGGCCGCCACCTCGCCTCCCTGGTCGGCCGGACACGGCGTCGCCGGTCTGGCCGCCACCGCACCTCCCCGACCCCTGCGCCCCCGGCGCGCGGTCGCAACCTTGGGGGGAGGCCTGATGGTATCGGTCCCCTCCGAGTCGGACGTGGAGCTGCCTTCCCTTTCCAGGGGGCGCTTCCTATCCCTCGGGGGGGAGCGGGCCCCCTCCCTCTCCCTTCCCCTGACACCTAAAGCCGCCGTCAGAGCCCTCGCCGCAGGATGCGGCTCAGACTCCACGGCGGCCCCTCTATCGCCGGACGACCCATCCCCACCTCTACCGGACGACCCGCCCAGCACCCCGGACAACCTGCCTACCGTGCCGGGCAACCCAACCAGAGCTACGGACGGCCCTGCGGCGAAATCACCACCCTCGTCCCTACTCCGGCCTTTACCATCCTCGGCGGACGGCCCTGCGACACCGCCCTCGTCCGCCGACATCTCCAACCCCGAGACAACATGCCCCGACGGTCCTGCGGCCCTGCCGCCCTCGTCCTGCGACGGCTCTGCGGCACTGCCGCCCTCGTCGCTCGACAGCGTCATACTGGAGCTGCCTCTCCTTCCACCGGAGGCGCTCCGCTCCTCGGAGTCACTACCTCCTCCTGGTTCGGACGGTCCTGCGGCCCCGCCGCCCTCGTCCCGCGACGGCCCTGCGGCTGATCCGCCCTCGTCGCTTGACAGTCCTGAGCTGCCACTCCTCTCTCTCGACGCCCCGGCGATATCGCCGTTTCCGTCCCGCGACGGCTCTGCGGTAGCTGCGGATGCACCGCCCTCGTCGCGCGCGGCCACGGCGGCATCTTTTTGTGCCCGCCGTTCCGCTTCCCGCTTTAGGCGCAACTTGCGTTGATACGCAGTTCCTACGGCGCCTTTCCTCTTCCTATACTTCTTCTTTTGAGCCTCATGTTTCGCCGGGCTCGCGGCTGGAGCAGAAGGTGCCCCCCACCCATACGATTGGGGGCTGACTGTGCCGGAACTTGGGCGCGACTCCTCGTCGCGCGCAAGCCCCGGCACAGCAAGGGATTCCCCGGCCTGGCCGGGACCCTCTGGTGAAGACTTACGTTTTGTTGCTTCTGCCATCGTGGTGTGGAAGTTTAAGTCCTCCTTGACTACTACTCTAACGACTGGACGCTTTTTTTTTTCGCGCGCGCTTCTTAACCCACCAGCCATACATCTCCTCGCCGAGTAGCAAAACTTGAGATTGGGGTGATTTTTTATAGGGGTTTTCTTCCCCGCAGTCCGCAGACCCCCGGTCCTGACCCCCCTACTCAGGATTACGGTTTGGGCCTTCCGGGTCTGGCCGCTCGCGAGCGACCGACCCGTCACGCCCCCGGGCCGTGACGCAACCGTCCCTGGCGACGGAGTGCCATGAGACACATCCGCCCCATTGGCCCCGGGCCAAATCCGCCGTGCGCTCTGCCTTCAGAGTCGGCACGCGGAGACCCCCCCTCCCGCCGGAATCTTGGCCGTCCAAATGGACGTTTCCAGGGTGCACCACGTGGAGGTGCCCCGGCCTCGCACCCCAAAATGCAGGGGTATAGGTGGATTTAGTATGAACAATTATATGGAGGGGGTATATATTTATCGACTTGGCGTGAGGAGATGAATTCCCTTATCGTTCCCGAGCCTGGATGACCCCGAAATGTTATATTGCGGGATTCGTCTTTAAACAGGCTATCGGATGGTGAAAAAAGATTAGGAGAATATTACGAATCGGGGATGTTGCACGCAGAAGAAACTGAAAGAAGAGTAAAAAAGTCGATAAAATAGGGACTCGGGCGGCCAAAATCCGGGAGCGACGCGTCGTACGCCCGCGTGTGGGGTGTCTAAAAATCCGCCTCGTCACGGGCTACGCGGTCAGCTAAAAAACCGGACCTGGTTCGGTACTAAAATCTCCGGAAAACCGCTGAAAACTGTTAAAATTTCGAAAAAATTCCCGTTTTTTCAAAGGGAAAGTCTTAAAATAAGGAAACTGTGCGGCCGATCGGGATGCTGTTGGTGGCGTTTGAAAGAGGGATAAATTCCGCACTCTGGATGGATGTCAGCACCGCCGTCAGTTGGGGGTTCACTTCACCAGGTAAGTATGAAAACTATTGTAACTATACTTTTTATTAAATACTAATAATGTTTCTTTTATAGGTGTTCCTGACTCGCAGGTCGTCCGGAAATGTCAAAATATTGTGTAAACTAAATGGCTATATCGATTTTGATAAAATTCAATTGAAAAACAGTCGAGTTTAGTGAAAAATTTAAAAAAATTGCGTACGAATGTATTGAAAAATGCAGGGGTATAGGTGGATTTAGTATGAACAATTATATGGAGGGGGTATATATTTATCGACTTGGCGTGAGGAGATGAATTCCCTTATCGTTCCCGAGCCTGGATGACCCCGAAATGTTATATTGCGGGATTCGTCTTTAAACAGGCTATCGGATGGTGAAAAAAGATTAGGAGAATATTACGAATCGGGGATGTTGCACGCAGAAGAAACTGAAAGAAGAGTAAAAAAGTCGATAAAATAGGGACTCGGGCGGCCAAAATCCGGGAGCGACGCGTCGTACGCCCGCGTGTGGGGTGTCTAAAAATCCGCCTCGTCACGGGCTACGCGGTCAGCTAAAAAACCGGACCTGGTTCGGTACTAAAATCTCCGGAAAACCGCTGAAAACTGTTAAAATTTCGAAAAAATTCCCGTTTTTTCAAAGGGAAAGTCTTAAAATAAGGAAACTGTGCGGCCGATCGGGATGCTGTTGGTGGCGTTTGAAAGAGGGATAAATTCCGCACTCTGGATGGATGTCAGCACCGCCGTCAGTTGGGGGTTCACTTCACCAGGTAAGTATGAAAACTATTGTAACTATACTTTTTATTAAATACTAATAATGTTTCTTTTATAGGTGTTCCTGACTCGCAGGTCGTCCGGAAATGTCAAAATATTGTGTAAACTAAATGGCTATATCGATTTTGATAAAATTCAATTGAAAAACAGTCGAGTTTAGTGAAAAATTTAAAAAAATTGCGTACGAATGTATTGAAAAATGCAGGGGTATAGGTGGATTTAGTATGAACAATTATATGGAGGGGGTATATATTTATCGACTTGGCGTGAGGAGATGAATTCCCTTATCGTTCCCGAGCCTGGATGACCCCGAAATGTTATATTGCGGGATTCGTCTTTAAACAGGCTATCGGATGGTGAAAAAAGATTAGGAGAATATTACGAATCGGGGATGTTGCACGCAGAAGAAACTGAAAGAAGAGTAAAAAAGTCGATAAAATAGGGACTCGGGCGGCCAAAATCCGGGAGCGACGCGTCGTACGCCCGCGTGTGGGGTGTCTAAAAATCCGCCTCGTCACGGGCTACGCGGTCAGCTAAAAAACCGGACCTGGTTCGGTACTAAATTCTCCGGAAAACCGCTGAAAACTGTTAAAATTTCGAAAAAATTCCCGTTTTTTCAAAGGGAAAGTCTTAAAATAAGGAAACTGTGCGGCCGATCGGGATGCTGTTGGTGGCGTTTGAAAGAGGGATAAATTCCGCACTCTGGATGGATGTCAGCACCGCCGTCAGTTGGGGGTTCACTTCACCAGGTAAGTATGAAAACTATTGTAACTATACTTTTTATTAAATACTAATAATGTTTCTTTTATAGGTGTTCCTGACTCGCAGGTCGTCCGGAAATGTCAAAATATTGTGTAAACTAAATGGCTATATCGATTTTGATAAAATTCAATTGAAAAACAGTCGAGTTTAGTGAAAAATTTAAAAAAATTGCGTACGAATGTATTGAAAAATGCAGGGGTTTTTTTTTTTTTTTGTGGGTGGGCCGCGGTCGGCGCGCCTCCGCACCACTCCGTCCGGGGCGACAGAGGGGCTTGAGCACGCAACTCCCGCGACCCACCCGAAAACCACGTCGCCTTCGTCGTTGGGCCGACCACTGGAGCAGCGTTAACTTGTCGTCAGTGGTCGGCCCGACGGAATACCCCCTGTTGGGGTACCCTCCCATCGACCGACGTCCCCCCCTCGGGGAGGACGTCGGTCTTTCCTCACGCGGTCGGCCTCTCGGCGGGTGACGGACTAATCCCCGGTCACGTCACCCGCGGCCTCGGCTAGGGCGGCATGAGGCGCAGATAGTTGCGCCTGCGCCGCCCCAGTCGCCGGCGGCGGATCTCCTCATCGAGGCTGCGCTCCTCGCGCAGGCGATCCGCCGCCTCCTTCCGCGAGATCACTGTCTCGCAGAAGGCTGCGACCGCGTCCCAATTCCCGACGCTGTCGACCATCGCCCTAGCGATAGCCGGCAGCGTCAGGTCCGTACCGATGATTGCGACGAGTTCACAGCGCTGCACTGCCCAAGCCCCGCAGGCCTCGAGCGTATGGCGCGCCGTGTCCTCGTCGCAATCGCAGTGGTGGCAGGACGGTGTACTCTCCCTCCTAACGACCTTGTGCAGGTATTTGGCGAAGCACCCATGCCCCGTCAAAACCTGCACCAGTCGGAAGGAGAGCACCCCGTGCCGCCTCTCCAACCACTGCATCAGCACCGGCCGGAAGGCCTCCACGGTTCGCACCCCGAACCGAGGCCTCTCCAGCCGGACTGCCCAACGGGCGATGACGTCTCGGCGGGCGTCGACGCGCCAGGCGGTGAGATCCCTCAACGAGACCACACCGCCCTCCGCTCGCACCCCCGTCACCCGCCGATATAGTTCGGCGAGCATCTCCGCCTCCAGGTCCCACGGGGGAGTCCCGGCCAATAGGCACGCTGCCTCCGTCGCCACCGTGCGGTATCCGCGGATGGCCCTGACCGCCATGACCCTCTGTGGTCGCCACAGAAGGGCCCTGAGTCGGGCGGTCATGGACCCCGCCCACACCGGTGCGCCGTACAGGGCCATCGACCGGATGACCCCCGCATACAGCCGTCGGCACGCAGCGCTCGGTCCGCCCACGTTCGGCATAAGCCACGATAGGGCGGACGCCGTGCCGACGAGCCGCGGAGCGAGCCTACGGAAATGCTCCCGGAACCACCATCGCCCGTCGAGCACCAGGCCCAAGTACCTCATATGGGCCCGGATGCTGATGTCGACCGAGTGGACGGTGATCGAGACGCCGATGGGAGGGCTCATAGTGCGCCCATGGAACAAGAGGGCCTCCGTCTTGTCCAGGGCGACCCTCAACCCCAGCGCCTCGATCCGTCTGACGACCTCCTCGGTACCCGAGGTCGCCAGGCTTACCGCCTCTTCTAGCGTCCCACCGCGGGCTGTGACGAGCGTGTCGTCGGCGTAACAAATCACGCCCAGCCCGGGCGGGAGGCTCCCCCTCAACGCCCAGTCGTAGCCGATGTTCCACAGGGTGGGTCCGAGGACCGACCCCTGTGGGACACCGCACGTCATGGGCGTCCGCACAACGTCCCCTGCTCGGTCGGTGCAGAGGACGCTGCGCCCCTCCAAATAGTCTGCCACCAGCCGCCTCAGGTAAACTGGCACCCCGTGATACCGGAGCGCCTCCGTGATGCAGCTGAATGGCAGACTATTGAATGCGTTGGCGATGTCTAGGGACACCACCAACAGCACTCCCCCGCCGGTGACGGCCTCAGTCGCCACGGCCCTCAGGCGCAACAGAGCCGCGATCGTCGAACGACCCCTCCTAAACCCAAACTGGGCGTCCGACAGATCGGGCCCCGTGCCGACGAGGTGCCGCTCGATGCGGGCAGCTACCACCCTCTCCAGTAGCTTGCCCGTGTCATCGAGCAGCACGATAGGCCTGTAGGCCGAAGGCGACTCCGGAGACCGTCCCGGCTTCGGCAGGAGCACCAGCCTTCCCTCCTTCCAGCACCCAGGGAACCGTCCGGACGCTAAACACGCGTCGAACAGCTCCCTGAGGCGGGGTCCCAGGTGTTCGAGGACCAGGGCCAGCACGCGGTTAGGAACACCGTCGGGCCCGGGGGCGGTAGACTTTGCGCGCATGCGCGTCACCGCCACCCCCATCTCGGGTTCCGTGATGGGCGGAACACTGTCGTCGTCGGCCTCCCGGTCAGTGTCTGGCGGAGCCATGACCGGGGGCGTGTGTTCCGCCCGCCGCGGGAACAGGTCCTCGATGACCCGGGTGAGAAGGCCGGGCTGGAGAGTCTCGGTGAGGGGAGGGCCCCGCGCGCGTAGCCTATTCAGCACCGCGCGATAGGGGCGTCCCCAGGGGTCACGGTCGAGACCGTCCAGCATCTCCTGCCGACTGACGTCCTTGGCGGAGCGGACGGCCAGCCTGAAGGCCGACCGCGCATTGCGGTAGCCCTCGTAAAGCACGGCCTCCCGCTCCGCGTCGCGATGGCGCCGCCGGCTGCGGGTGTAGGCCCTCCGGGCGCGGATACACGCAGCCCGGAGATCCGCCAGCTCCCGGGACCACCAGTGGACACCCCTCCTCGGGGGCAGACGCCGTACCCGGGGCATGGCCGCATCGCAGATCTGCGTCAACGCACTGCGGATGCGGCCAGCCTCGGCGTCCACCCCGTCCGACTGGTGGGCAGAGGACAGCCACGAGTATACGATGGCTGTCTCCGCCAGCTGGTCCCGGTCTAAGCGACCCACAGCCCATCGCGGGAACGCAGGACGCCCATCCGCCCCGTGACCCCTGCTGGGCGTCGGGATTGCAGGGGAGACCTCCATCCGGATATACCGGTGGTCCGACAAGGTCTCCACCTCCTCCAAAAAAAAAAAAAAAAAAAAAAAAAAAAAAAAAAAAAAAAAAAAAAATGCAGGGGTATAGGTGGATTTAGTATGAACAATTATATGGAGGGGGTATATATTTATCGACTTGGCGTGAGGAGATGAATTCCCTTATCGTTCCCGAGCCTGGATGACCCCGAAATGTTATATTGCGGGATTCGTCTTTAAACAGGCTATCGGATGGTGAAAAAAGATTAGGAGAATATTACGAATCGGGGATGTTGCACGCAGAAGAAACTGAAAGAAGAGTAAAAAAGTCGATAAAATAGGGACTCGGGCGGCCAAAATCCGGGAGCGACGCGTCGTACGCCCGCGTGTGGGGTGTCTAAAAATCCGCCTCGTCACGGGCTACGCGGTCAGCTAAAAAACCGGACCTGGTTCGGTACTAAAATCTCCGGAAAACCGCTGAAAACTGTTAAAATTTCGAAAAAATTCCCGTTTTTTCAAAGGGAAAGTCTTAAAATAAGGAAACTGTGCGGCCGATCGGGATGCTGTTGGTGGCGTTTGAAAGAGGGATAAATTCCGCACTCTGGATGGATGTCAGCACCGCCGTCAGTTGGGGGTTCACTTCACCAGGTAAGTATGAAAACTATTGTAACTATACTTTTTATTAAATACTAATAATGTTTCTTTTATAGGTGTTCCTGACTCGCAGGTCGTCCGGAAATGTCAAAATATTGTGTAAACTAAATGGCTATATCGATTTTGATAAAATTCAATTGAAAAACAGTCGAGTTTAGTGAAAAATTTAAAAAAATTGCGTACGAATGTATTGAAAAATGCAGGGGTATAGGTGGATTTAGTATGAACAATTATATGGAGGGGGTATATATTTATCGACTTGGCGTGAGGAGATGAATTCCCTTATCGTTCCCGAGCCTGGATGACCCCGAAATGTTATATTGCGGGATTCGTCTTTAAACAGGCTATCGGATGGTGAAAAAAGATTAGGAGAATATTACGAATCGGGGATGTTGCACGCAGAAGAAACTGAAAGAAGAGTAAAAAAGTCGATAAAATAGGGACTCGGGCGGCCAAAATCCGGGAGCGACGCGTCGTACGCCCGCGTGTGGGGTGTCTAAAAATCCGCCTCGTCACGGGCTACGCGGTCAGCTAAAAAACCGGACCTGGTTCGGTACTAAAATCTCCGGAAAACCGCTGAAAACTGTTAAAATTTCGAAAAAATTCCCGTTTTTTCAAAGGGAAAGTCTTAAAATAAGGAAACTGTGCGGCCGATCGGGATGCTGTTGGTGGCGTTTGAAAGAGGGATAAATTCCGCACTCTGGATGGAT